>CM070911.1:92223025-94629518 GCA_036417435.1 Inia geoffrensis
AAATTTAGAATGTGTATTATAATCTCCAGGAAAGGCACCAAGAAAATAAATTTAAAATATACAGGAAAGGGCTCCCCTGGTGGCGCAGTGGTTGAGAGTCCGCCTGCTGATGCAGGGGACATGGGTTCGTGCCCCGGTCCGGGAAGACCCCACATGCCGCGGAGCGGCTGGGCCCGTGAGCCATGGCCGATGACCCTGTGCGTCCAGAGCCTGTGCTCCACAATGCGAGAGGCCACAACAGTGAGAGGCCCGCGTACCACCAAAAAAATATATATATATATACAGGGAAGGAAATGAGAAGGGAATCAAAATGGTACACTAGGAAAAACAATCGATTTGACACAAAAGAGGACAGTGATGACGAAATTGAACAAAAAGATGTAAGACAAATAGGAAAGAAATGACAAGATGGCAGAAGTCAGCCTTGTGTTAGTCAGGCTTCTCCGGAGAAACAGGACCAGCAAGATACATACATATCTAAAGAGATTCGTTATAAGGAATTGGCTCATGCAATGATACGATTAGACCCAGGAGAGCCCTTGGTGTACGCTCCGGTCTGAAGGGCCTTAGGATCAAGACTCAGGAAGAACTGATGTTTCAGCTGGAGTCCAAAGCCAGGAAAGGGCTGATGTCTTTATTGCAAGGATTATTTTTTTCGAGGCTTACTTTCTTGTCTGGGTCACTGTGAGGCAGGCTGAAGGCTACAGAAAATCCAAAATTGAGGGACAGATAACTGGCATATTGTTTAAAGTCAGGCAGCTTCTTTAAATTTGTTTTATATTGGAGTAGAGTTGATTAACTCTGTTGTGTTAGTGTCGGGTGTACAGCAAAGTGACTCAGGTCTACATATACGTGTATCTATTCTTTTGCAAATTCTTTTCCCACATAGGTCATTACAGGGCATTGAGCAGAGTTCCCTGTGCTGTGCAGCAGGTCCTTGTTGGTTATCCATTTTAGATATAGCAGTGTGTACACATCAATCCCAGGCTCCCCGTCTATCCCTCTCCCTCCCCACCCTTCCCCCGCTGGTAACCATAAGTTCGTTCTCTAAACCTGTGAGCCTGTTTCTGTTGTGTAATTCCGTTCATTTGTGTCATCTTTTTTAGATTCCACATACAGATGCAGCATCTTAAAAAACAGCCACACTCTTCCAAAGGGCGTCCACTGACATCCATACGAAGAAAGAAGATGACATTTTCCCCACCTTATCCACTATGTCCTCTCGTCACACACTTTTATTTGCAACTCAGCTAATGCAAATCAGCAATTCACTGTTGAAAAGCCCCAAACAAACACACTTCATAAAATACTGCATTGATTTCATCTGAATCCTCTACACTCCATCTTCTTCCATCACGGCTGAGTCTGTTCAAAGTTGCTCAGGCTGACCTTTTACAGACAGCAATTACTCGGGAAGTAACTCCCTGTGACAATCCATGTCTTTACACATTTCTGAGAAGTGTCATTTTCTCAGGCGAGAAAAAGGTATCCTGTCATCCAGCACAAGCTTCCTATCTGAGATGTGATTTCACAGCCTTTCTTTTGAAATCTGCTAATAGTGGCTGGTCCCCAAGCCCAGGACTAAATGGTTTAATTACAGACAGGTGGTGAAAGGACAGGATTTTCTTGTTTCCTTTTCCCAGAATGATTGGTACAATAAGATGTCCTGAAAGAAGTGTATGTCTGCAGGGTCACTGCTGGTTAATTTCCACCCATATGGAAGTTACTTGGATTTGCTTTGATTTCCAATACCTTCCTTCAGGTAAATGCCCGGAGGGAAGAACCTACAGACACCTCACCCATACGGCTGTAGGTGTGGTCAGTGATCAGTCTGCCAGCGGACCCTGCCTGCCGCCACTACTGGCCCCCACTCTGACCCTAATCTGCACCGAAATCATGCCTTATGATAAACAGATTTCAATCCCATCATTGTGCTAATTTTTAATCCTATAGTTAGCAAAGAACTCTGATCTGTACAAATGAAATGCACGTGCTGAAAGTGGTAATATCTGTACAAGAGAGGATAATAAACTAGCAAGCTGATGTGGGTCCTTTTGTTGCTGGGATGCACACTAGAATGCCCGGTGGCCCATTAGTCTACAGGCTGATGATGATCAAAGACAAGGATGTAGCCAGTTGGCTCCAAATTCCCCCAGCTGTCACAGCTGCCTTCTTGGTCAATTATCTATCCAAGAGAGGTGGGTACCAAGAGCCAAAGCACCATTGATCTCTCAAACTAATAAGAAGGGAGCCTAGTCTCTACCTAACCGGGAAAATCAGGAGGATGTCTTACGGATCAGTTGGTTTAGACCAAAAATAGATTAATTGACTTAGGCAAAGACACCAAGGTACGGTGGAAGAATTTCAGAATCAATTTGCTGGCCTCAACATTCTTTTCTTCTCAACTGTGTTTCATCTTGGATGACAGTAACTTGTTGCTTATTTCTCATTTGCTATTTATTTTATATTTGTTATTTTTAAACATACGTATTTTGTAGTTTCTGTCTATATGACTTTTGAAACTCTGGGGGCACTGTCTTTTTTTTTTAATTTTTTTTTTTTTTTTTTGGATGTAGACCATATTTTTAAAGGCTTTACTAAATTTGTTACAATATTGCTTCTGTTTTATGTTTTGGATTTTTGGCCCCAAGGCATGTGGGATCTTAGCTCCCCGACCAGGGATCGAACCCATGTCGCCTGCACTGGAAGGCAAAGTCTTAACAACTAGACCACCAGGGAAGTCCCAGCATCTCGATATTTGTGGTTTGTGTTGATTCTTACCCATTCTCTCTGTGTCTTCCTATGCTTTGTAATTTTAGTTTGTGAATACATTTTCAGTAGGATTATGTGTGTGGGAATAGTATGCCACCTGCATTAAGAAGGTATTACTCCAAATAAATTATACATTTGACTTTGTAGGCACCTCAGCGATGTTTCTGGTCTCTGTTATTTTTCATTTGGGATATTTGGGATTATAAATTAATATAAACTCAAACTTTAAACCCACCTCTATGGGGCACTAGTGATTACAAACTCTCAGGGAGATTATGGATTTTTTCACACCAAACTCTAATCATGATAAACAAGCTTCCACACTTCCTCCCTCACCAACGAGCAATTCATCTGTATTTACGGCTTCCACTAGAGGCTTTCCCTTTCAAGGCCTGGACCAAATGCAGGATTCTCAGTTCCAATCCCCCATCTTGATCAGCTACATGATTTACTTTTTGTGGCCATAAAATGCATGCTTCCTGGTTATTGAGATTGGTGAAATCTCCAAGGCAACTTGGTTCAGTACCCACCGACCACTGTTAGTTGTAGTTTTCTCCTTGCTTTCAGCCTTGGGCAATTTCTCTTACTTTTTCACCTCTGCACTTAAAAGTATACTTGCTAAATTTTATCCGGCATTTCTAGGTATCTTGGTAGCAGGAACGTTTCAGATTACCTAATGGGCCAACTTGCTATATACAGTAGTCCTACCATTCAGACAGACACACGCACACAACTGGCCCATACTGTTGCATTTTGACTCTGTGTTTTCTGATGGCAAGCTATCCCAGAAATACTCTCCTTTTATCCGGGGACCAATCATCCATCTCATGCCTTGTCTGGACAGTTCCCTCCTCTGTGTATATTCCTACTTTATAGCTCGCTGATGTCTCCTCCAGAGGAACAGCGGGAAAGGGAATTAGACAAGCATTGGCAAGTCCCATTTTAACAGGATCAGTAAAAAGATTTCATGGTAGCAGAACTCTAACAGGAGTTTTGTGAACAATGTGAGGATGGAGTCATCTGGTTTCCCTATTTTTAGCTATAACTTACTTAGAAATTGCTAAGTCCCTTTCACGTAGATGAGTCTCTCATTGTGTGTGTGTCTCTAAGGATGTTTTGTTCACTGCACCTGTCCAAGAAGAAAAAGTGTCTCATCACTGGATCCACTGGAATAGCAAACAGATTATCTTTGCTTTGTGGGCATGAAGGGGCGGAAGAGCAGCTGTTGTCCCCGGATTGCAGCGACATGCCTGGCATTTAGGAGATGTGCAGAAACAAGAAGATTCCTTTGTATCCTCTTTCTAAAGTGACTGAAGGAAAAAAAAAAAAAGTGGCAGGCAGGGCACACGGCAGGTGGTTGCTCTTAGAAAACACCATTAAAAGATTAATATTTCCCTCAGGAGTGGTGAGCTCTGGCCCTACGGGGCCCTGCTCTACCCAGAGAGAATTAGAGGGATTGGGGTGTGTGCTACAGGACAGACAACACTCACCACGGCTCAATCAAGAGCTGAACGGACGTGGTTCCGTCACCCAGTCGACAAAAGGTCGCCTGTGCCACCCCCGCAGGGACGGGTCCAGGTGTCTGAGATGCTCTGATGCGCTTCCCTCCTGACTCCCCCTGGTCCTCACGTCCCTTCCTGTCTCTCTTCCGATCTGAGGTCTTCATCGTGACCCCTCTAAGTCTGTTAAACTCCTCTTGACGCTTTAGGGTTTTGTTTTTTTTTTTGATTCATTTCCTACTATTCTGTTATTCTGTTATTTCTGAAAACAGTGGTTCTCAATGTCCATGACTGAGGTTTTAATTCGGGTTTTGTTGTGTCATTATTTTCACTGTAAGCTCCCCAGGCAATTTCGATACACATACATCTCTGGAATAGTCTTCAAGAAACATTGCATTTCTATGTGCAGAAAATTAAACTGACACATCTTTTTTTAATTTAAAAAAATCAATAAATTAAGCAGAGCACATCTTGCCCTAATAATAATAATCTTGAGATGTCACAAAGAAAATCGTTAAGTGGTGATGAAACCATTGAACAGCCATCAGTGGTTTGATGGTCTCCATCTAGAACAACCAGTTGAGATTTGAGGAGGAACAAATTGCTGTTTTCTCCTCAGTGTTAGCTTGAAGTCAGCCCCCGCGGGGAGGGGGCCGTTTCTAATACAATCACCAATTTCTAATATATTGTGGGCACGCCCTTGGCTTGGTAAAGAGTCAGGAATGGGACAGTCTGTCCTTCTGAGGAAATTCCAAACAGCTTCATTATAATTTCCACTTGCTCTTCAGGAAAATAATTGTGGTATTTGTTCCATGCCTAAATGAGTTGAAGTTGTAGGTAATAAAAACAACGATCATCAAGGATCGTTGTCATTTGCATCAAGAATTATGTGATATACGTTACCTGCTCTCGGCGCCACCCCGGGACAAGCAGCAGTGTTCTTGTTTTGTCCATGATGATGACAAACATTTGGAAAAGCCCTCAAATTTCACGTCCAGTGCGAAATGCTTTATGTGTGGTATCTCATTTATCCCTCTCGACATCCCTGTGGGATCACCATCTCCACTTTTATAGATGAGAAACCAAGGCCCAGAGAGGTTAAGCAACCTCCCCAGGGTTACAGAGCTAATCTATGGTGGGACGGGATTTCAAACCAGGAGACCCAACCCGAGTTCTACCTCTAACTGCTGGCGCGTTGTCCTCATGGTTACGAGTGGATCAGAGACACCAGCAGGGCTTCTCAAAGCAGAGCGCTGGGCCCCTCCAGAGCCTCTGACTAGCAGGCCTGGATGGCACCCAAGACTCTGGTTTCTACCAGCTTCCTGAGGATCCCGACATGCTTCTCAGGAACCACACTTTGAGAACCACTGTGCTAGGCGACACTGATGATTGCATTCCCGCCGTGTGCCTTGGATTCTAGCGTGAGGAAGCGCCCAGCTGAAATGTCTTCTGACACTAAGCACTGCACAGGGTGGGGTCACAGTCGCCACAAGATGCCCCTACTTCAGGCTCCAGCCACAACTCAGGGTTCCCAAAGCCAACGTGGGATACAAATCCGTGGGTCTCATTACCCCTTTATGTTCAATAAGGCTCTAGGCTGGCCCGTGGATCTCAGGAAAGTGCAGAGTCCTCGTGATGGTTTTATTAGAGGGAGACGGATATAAACCAGGACCATCCACAAAAAGAGGTGCTTAGAGTGTGGTCTGAAGGGTCCTCATCCCATGGAATCAGGACACGCCATCTCCCAGCACGACCATGTGTCACAACGTGCAGAGGGCTGTTACGCAGGAAGCTCACCGAGCTTCGAGTCCCAGTGGTTCCTGGGGCTCATTGAATCAGCGTGATTGATTGAACCCCTTCCCTTCCCCTGAGGCTGGGCTGCTATCACCCCAGGGCTCTGCTCACCTGGTCCTCCCAGCACACGTGGCCTGTCCTGAGTGTGCTCCTCACCTTGTAAACCTTCGGGCCCATCATGAATAACAAAGATGCTCCTGTCACTTAAGAAATGTCAAGGACTTAGGGACCCAGCAACAGAGGACAAAGGGCAGCCAGAGCCTTTAGTACACAGGACAAACCAAAGTCAAACGTTCACAATGAGCTGGTAAGTGTCAGACCAAGTTGCCCAAAGTTAAGACGTGGTAAGTGGTACGTTCATGACTGAAACCTACCTCTTTCTATGCAATGGTTTTGACTCATAATTGTTACATTTTCTAATTCCCGGTATCTTTTTACTGTGGTGAAAATTCTTCATAAGTTATTAGCTAAGTAGGTGATGTTGGAGGGCTGGGAGGGAGGGGTGATACTGAGCAGGACCCTGTGGGGCTCCTGGGCACAAAAGCCTTTCCGTGCACCCCATTTCTTGATTACAGGAAATGGGCTTCATTCAGCCTTCACGACCTTCCCTGAGTTCCAAAGAGCAGGTCCAAACAGTTGCTGATTAGGGAAGGGAGGGGATGCAGAGACCAGGGAGGAACAGTCAAGAGAAACAATAGCACAGCCATGCGCCAGGGTCCTGGTTCCCCCTCAAGGGACACACACAACAATATCCTTGATCTGTTTTGCAGACACTGAAACCCCCTCCAGGCGGGAGAAGTTTACTGTCTGCTGCTCACAAGCACGGAGACCCCAGACCGGTTGGAACCAGAAGGTTGATGATGCCGACTCCCGATGACCTCACCACCAGCCAATCAGAAGAGTGTCCACGAGCTGACCACGCCCTCTTTGAACGGTTCCTATAAAACTCTTCACCACCCCCTCCAGGTGGGGACACACAGTTTTGAGGGCCCTAGCCTGCTGTGGCCCCCTTTGCCTGGCAAAGTAATAAAGCTGTTCTTTTCTACTTCCCCCAAAATTCTGTCTCTGAGATTTAATTCCGTGTCAGGGTACACAGGCCGGATTCGGCTTCGGGGGAAAGGGCAAGCCTTGGGAATTCGCCCTCAGCAAGTCTCCACTGCCAAGACTTAAACTGAATTTTCTTTTTTTCAGCATTTCTCCTCTGTTTACTGCAAAGCATTCGTCTTCCTCCCTGTCTTTTTTCTCTGTCTGGGCAGCTCTAACAAACACTGCACTGGTTAGTACATCACTGCAATTTTAATTGCCATCATTATCACCAGAAAATATTCTTCCTGCTATATTTCACGCACTGTTATATATAAGTGCGGCCCGTCTGTGATCTGTGCTAAGTGGGCCACCAAATGCTGGTGCTATATTCAAGAGCTAATTACAAGTGGCCATATCTCACCATGGCAGCATGCTTTCTCCAGCACAATTATTTTCCCATCCAGGCCATGATAAAACACAGATAAAATATAAGAAGGTAATAAAGGCTTATGTTTATTGAGCACTTACTATGTTCCAAGCACCGTGCTTTATATACCTTATCTCTGCCAAAGATCACAACCACCTTAGAGGGAAGTACTATTACCGTCCTCACTTTCCAAATAAGGAAACAAGAGCACAGAGAGGTAAGAAAATCATCAGTTTCACATCTTATAAATAGCAGAACTAGGACTTGAATCCACGTGGCTCTGAAACCCTCACCCTTAACCCCTGGTCCACTGTCTCAGTTAATAATATCAAGACCCTTAAGGAAACCCTCAGGCTTCCTTTGCCACCTACAAGCTAATTCTCTTCATATTTAAGTTGCTTTATTTCACTGATTATATTCTCTGTGATGGGCAGGCGTCCATAATGGAAAAACAAACAAACAAACAAAACCCACAGTGGAAGGTGAACCCACCCAGGGAATCTGTCCATTGATATTCTAGCAGCCAGGACAGGGACAGATGGGGATTCAAGGTCAGCTCCCTGAAGCCAGTCCCTGAGGACAAAGCCTGAGCTCTGTCCATCTGGCTAGTGCCACTTCCAAAGGGCCACACGCTGCCTGTGAAGACAGACCTGGTTTTCATTACAAACGACATCACAGACCATGATATTCTGCACAAAGCATGGCTGTCTCTGTCTGCTCGGGCTGCTGTCAGAAAACTCCACAGACCTGGGGGCTCAAACAACAGACACTTATTTCTCACAGTTCTGGGGGCTGCGGTCCAGGATCTAGGTGCCTGTTGACTTGGTCCTTGGTGAGACCCTTTTCATGGCTTGGAGATGTTTGTCTTCTTTCTGTGGCCACATGTAGTGAAAGGAGACAGAGAGGGGAAGAGAGAGAGGGGAGGAGAGAGAGACAGAACGAACTCCCTGATGTCTGTTCTTACAAGGGCACTAATCCCATCATGGGCACCACCCCCAGGACCTCATCTCACCCTCATCACCTCCCAAAGCCCCACACCTCTCCAAACACCATCACACTGGAGGTTAGGGTTTCAACATACGGATTTGTTGGGGGACACATTTTGTCCGTAACAAGGTACTTTTATGTAACACTCGTTCAGAGATTTCACTTTCCCGATGAACTGTATACACCAGGGATACAGTATGTCTTTCACTAAAGATATTAAATTTGGGGTGTTCTCAGCAGCTACCCTGCAACCAAAAGCTGCCGACGCCATCCCCACCAGGAGCCAGATGTCAGCAGATCCCCTCCGTTGCACAAGGACGGTCAGACAGTCATTTAAAAGTTTAGTGCATCTTCATCGAGGAGTTTGATTTGAGGTTTGCTCCGGGAAGTTACTAGAACATATTCTTCTGTTTTCGTGAATATTCTGAAACCTCTGTGAAGTCTGATAAGGATGAACATAAATCATAACTCCCTGACACTCTGTGGAGAAAACCCTAATGAGTTTACGTCTCATCAAGAAGCCGGACACGGCCATGGAAGAGTTTCATCAGCCGTCGTGCCTGCCGGGTAATTTTCTTTAACAATCCATCTAAATTTGCATTTATAGCATCAAGTCATGATTTCTCTTCTAGCATCAGTGCTTTATTAACTGTTTGCTTTCGTGCTTACCACTAAGAATTCACTCCGGCCTGACCACCCACGCCAGTCCTGAGTTTGCGTTATCAAAACGGAAGGAGGTCAAAACAATGAGATACTGGTCCCATGATAATTAATGTAAAGCTCACATGGAAAGCATCTGCTAATGTGGAAATTCAGCAAATACAGCACATGTTTTCTTTAAATACAGAAATCTATAGTCAAGGGCTCTACTCACTTGGTATTAACAGCCTCCAAGTGAGTTTAAGATAACAGAGAGGATTCCATTACACACCAACTTGGCCATAAAATGGAATCGGATCCGTTCATTCGCTGCAGCTCAGCAGAAAAGCTGCATAGGCTTCAGGACTGGGACCACGGATCCATCACGTGGTCCCACCCAATGCAGCCACAGCCCGTCAGACCCTGCTGCTGGGCCACAGACCAGCCACACAGCTGAAGGTGGATGTGGTATTCAAACCTAGCTGTGTGCTGACTTATGGACACCCCTTTCTAGTGTGTTAATTACAGGTCACTTGTTTCAGCCGCTGTCATAGGCAGCATGTCATTCACTTTAGTCAGAGCAGGAGCCTGCCTTACGTTCCAGTGCATAGTTCCAAGTTCACTACTGAGACGGGTCCTTGTGAAGAAAGTGGGTCACAGGCTGGCTGAGTTAGTCATTCAGAGCCATTTCCCTTCTTAATGTTGTATCATTGTATCAAATGATACAAGTGTCTTTTGTATCATTTCCCAGATACAGACGACACAGTCCCCACCCATATTCTTGATAAAGCCAGGCAAGTCTGGGATGGGGATAACTCATCCTGACGGCCGTTAACCCCCTCCAAGAGGCACATGTGAGGATGTGGTTTGTTCGTATGTGTTACTTAAAAAAAAAAATTTCTGGCTTGCAGATTCCTGAAATAATAAGCCTTGGGTTTACACATAACACATAAATAATTGTGTGTTCACCAGGGTTCCTGGCACTTAGACTCCAATATGAAACATCAGTACTTGACACAGAGACATGCAGAGTGAGCTGAGCATTTTGCTGGCTTCTAGGAGAAGGCTCCAAAGCCTTAGCTCAGGGACAGACTCCATGGGCTCACAGCTGTCCTGGGGTGCAAAGTCCCTGCACAGAGACAACTGTCCTGCGGAAATGATGTTGACGGTGTGAGCACAGCTGAGGGCAACGGCAGGAGGGAGGTCTGTGTGAGGGAAGGCGCGCCAGCAACCAGATGGGATGCTGCAGCAGTTGCCCGTGCTCTGGGATCAGGGCTGCTCCTGGGTCTGAGCAGTCACCGGGGCCACGGAACGAGCATCTGGAGGCTTCCCATGCAAACTGGAAGGCCAAGCAGAGTGGTTGGGCCATGTCATCATCATGGCAGCTACATCCCCTCCCGCAGCAGTGCTGCCTTCACATGCAGCCCGATCACAGGAAATGTTTTCTTCCTCTGTGAAGTTTAGGTCAGAAAGGAGGAGCCCCCAAAGCCCTGAGCAGCTCACACACATCGGGACTCCTAGGTTCCCAGGCCACCAGTAGAACGCTGGTGTCTCTCACTGAGGTTCTGGTCCGTCTGTCAGGATGCCGAGCGGCTTCCTTCTTGAAGAAGACTACGAGAGTGGGAAGAAGGGAGAAGGGAGGAGGAAGGCTTGTGGTCCGATGCTGCTCTGAGATGGAAAGGTGGACGGAAGAGGTGATTCCTGCTGGAAGTTTTGTCTCCTGTGGAGAAGCCTAATCCTTACGGAGCCTTATTGGGGGAAGCTTTAAGGATAAGGGTTTGTTTAATCAGCTACAGGTAAAACCATACCTTACACAGCCAGCTTTAGATACAGATCCAAAAGGAGAGCAAACGAACAAGAAAGCATGTCCCCTGGATGTCCATTCTAAATAAGGGGGAAGTCTTGTATTGTGCTTGCAGGAGTGGGGTTAGAACGGTTTGGTGCTGGCTATGTGTAAGGATGAAAAAATGGTAATTTCAAAACCTCCATTTTTTTTATGTTGCTACAAGTAGACAACTCCTTATTTAGCAGAAGACATATTTTTAAAAGTGCAAAGTGAGCCCAGAACCCGCCTGGGGCTGCAGGGGAGAGAGTTAAGCCTCTTTGCATGAGAAGGTAACAGGTACGTGCGCGTGATGCAGAGACAGGAGCGGGAAGGACATGGTTCGGTAACTCGGGGAACCAAGGAGCGAGGGGAGAGCGGAAACCTTTCCAGGACAGGAGTCACAGCTTTCCGTGACCACGTCAGACTCTGTTTCGCATTCTCCAACGATCTTGAAAGAATCCGTTAGCGTGACAGCCTTGGGGTAGAGGTGCTGAGGGAGACGGAAGGGCGTGTCGGCCCCCAGGGAGCAGGGCAGAACCCGCCGCTCCCCTAACTTCGCCTCCGCCCCCCACTACTCACCAGGGGCCTCTGCTGGTCCCGGCCTTTATCAGGTTTTCTCCCCACATCTCCTGTCCCAGCTTCCCTGAGCCACCGTGTGACCCAGCAATCCTGCTGGTGAACACGTATCTGGAGAAAAACATGGTTCAAAAGGATACATGCACCCCAATGTTCATTGCAGCACTATTTACAATAGCCAAGACATGGAAGCAACCTAAATGTCCATTGACACAGGAATGGATAAAGAAGATGTGGTGCATATATACAATGGAATATCACTTAGCCATTAAAAAGGATGAAATAATGCCGTCTGCAGCAACATGGATGGACCTAGGGATTATCGTACTGAGTGAAGTAAGTCAGACAGAGAAAAACAAATATTATATAATATCACTTATATGCAGAATCTTGAAAAATGATACAAATGAACTTATTTACAAAACAGAAACCGACTCACAGACTGAGAGAACCAACTTATGGTCACCAGGAGGGAAAGGGTGGTGGAGGATAGATGGGGAGTTTGGGATAGACATGTACACACTGCTATATCTAAAATAGATAACCAACAAGGACCTACTGTGTAACACAGGGAACTCTGCTCAGTATTCTGTAATAACCTAAATGGGAAAAGAATTTGAAAAAAGAATAGATACATGTATATGTAGAACTGAATCACTTTGCTGTACACCTGAAACTAACACAACGTCGTTAGTCAACTGTGCTCCAACATAAAATAAGTAGTTTAAAAATAAATAAATAAAATTTAAAAATAATAATAATGAAAGAAACAGGTCAGCGAAAAGCCAAAACTAGAATAAGAGCACAGTGAGGTTGCCGGTTAGACAATACAAGTGATAATTCAACAGTAGCTTAAACGCCCTGAAACTGTACGTGTTGTGTATGGGTGGAAACAGTAGTGGAATCCATCTGAACATTGAAGGAAAGATTTGTCTCAGCAGTTCAGGCAATTAGGGACCTGTGAGATGCGTGTCTTTCTCTTTTTGTCCTAGGCCGAGAGCCTTATCTATCCAGTCTTACACAATCTCATCTAATTCTTAACAAGAATGGCTATTTGCTCTTTTATGTGTTACATATGTATGGTTCTCTATAGTCACAGTTATTCAATAACAATGACCCAGCACTTCTTACATGCCAGGCACTGTTCTGAGCACTTAATAGATGCTACTGTGTGCATTGTTTCTCATAACCCTCAGGTAATTACTGTTATCATTCCTGCTTTACAGATGAGAGGACAGATATGAATGACATCTTGGCCAAGAACTCAGGGCAGTAAGTGGCAGAACAGTGTCCCCTCAGGAAGGGTGGCTCCAGACTACTTGCCCTTAAGCATGACACGAGGACGCCTCTCCTGTCCAATCATCCGAACAGCTTCCAATGTCAAAATGTACCCGGCTTTGAATGCATCCTGCGAGGCCCACAGTCCTGAACAGACTTGGGGTTTCAGGTGACTTGAAGTTCCTGACTATAAAGTGCGGACTGAGTGTGGTCTCAGGCCTGCGTTTGTCAGCCAGAAGCCATGGACTGCTTCTTGGCTTAATATGTGATGGAAATTGTTGAGTAAGTGTGATGTCAGTGAATCTGAGACGGGAACGCCCCTGCCCGCCTGAGCTCTCGCTAGCACGATGTCTGGAAGGCTAACACCAAGGACGCCCTAAAAAGTAGCATCTTTACCGTCAGTAAAGGGAGCACATCTATTAAGTTAACGACAGAGCTTAATTTAACGCTACCTAACTCTGAAAAGACTATCAAGTCTCTTAACAAACTGTGTTTTCTCCTGCCATCAAGTTGTTATAATTACTCAGTATTTGACCAGATGGCAAATAATTTCTTAAGTCAGACCAGGTGTTCAGGAAGCAGATCTAGTCTCAAAGCTGATGACGGTGGTGAAACTAATTTAAAAGCAGTAACAGTGGCACCGTGCTGCTCCCATGAAGACTGACCACAAAAGAAAAGGAAAGAAACAAATGGATATTTCCTGGAGAGGAGGCTAAGTAAAGGCTGGTATGAGAAGGGAGTGTTCCGATGCTGAGTTTTAGGTCCATCAACACTTGCTTTCCCAGGTGTACTGTCTATTTGAGGCTTGAAAGGTGAAGCAGCAATGAACACTCCGAAAGGCTCAAAATTAACACCAGTGGCAGACAGTGTCAACTCAAATAAATATCAAACTTGGACACAACCATGATTTTTCTCACATTCCCTTTACAGGCATAGAAGCCCAGATTTCACGGCCACAGTTGGAAGTCACAGAGTTTTAATTCATTTTCAAATGAAGAGTTCCCATTAGGCAGTCTTCCCAGTTTCCTATCCCAAGTCCCCGAAGAGGGGACCTAACCCATATGTGTATTCCAGAAGTGGCTGGTGTTTTGGAGGCTTTTCTGGAGTGACAGAGGGTCTCAGAAAATATCTCTTCATATTGGCAAACTATGAAGCACTTCACATCTTTGGTAAAGGATCAGTTTAACGAGGCCCAACTCCGCTGCCTGTTCTGTCTCATCTCTGCAGCCTCCAAATACCGTCGGACTTCAAGCCTCATCCTGGCGCATTTTCTGTCTTCTGCCTAAACCCATCCTGCACGATCTCGTCCAGTCTCGTGTTTAAATACCACATATGCTAATGTCACGGGCTGAACTGTGTCCTCCCAGGCTTCATGTGTTGAAATTCTAACCCCTAGTACCTCAGAATGCAGAGAGGAGGTCTTTAAAGTGGTCATTTAGCTAAAATGAGGTCACAAGCGTACAGGCATAGGGGAGGACCATGTGAAGACGCAGGGACAAGACAGCCATCTGCATGAC
The DNA here is from genome assembly GCA_036417435.1 of Inia geoffrensis. Lineage (NCBI taxonomy): Eukaryota > Metazoa > Chordata > Mammalia > Artiodactyla > Iniidae > Inia > Inia geoffrensis. The sequence continues at coordinate 92,237,366 of CM070911.1, forward strand.
AAGAAGAGAGACCCTAGAACGACCCAACTCTGCTGACACCTTGATATTAGGCTTCTAGCCTCCAGAATTTCGAGGACCTCGCTTCCCATTGTTTCAACTGCCCACACTGAATCACTTTGCTGTACACCTGAAACGAACACAACACTGTAAATCAGCTATACTCCAATTAAAATAATATCTTCATGGCCCTCCATTCCTTCCTTTTAGGTATTTACACGAAAATCAGCTTCAAGGGAGGCCCTCTTGAACGAGAGCGCCAACCTACGCTTCGGCCACTCTCTCTCAAAGATACGTCCGACCTGCCATCTCTAGTTTATATTTTCTCCTCTGCACTCACTGCTTTCCCACGTACCCTTACTTCATCTGTTTTATGCATCGTCTTTCTCCCCCAGCACAAGTCTAAGTTCCTTTCAGAAGGCACTTCTGTTTGCTTGGTTTTACCGCCTTTTCCACAGCATCTAGTACAGCATTTTGCACGTAGTACGTTGTCAACAGATACTTGCCGAAGTGAATGAAAAATGGGAAAGGCACCTCCTTTTTTCTTCATTTACACTTACACCAAATTGGAAGTACGGTCAGATGTGGGTACTGACACTATGCCTACCTGGTACCACTGGCAACACACCATCTGTCTTCTGGGCGTGGCCACTTTATTTTTGATGAAATTCTGTTGGCTTTTAAAATCTAGGCTCTATTCTCCAAAGAAAACTTTGAATACTGTGTGTGATGGGAATTACTCTGGCCTTGGAATTTCTCTAGCTTTTATTAATCATGCACATAGACTTGGCATGTTCCATAGAAGTATGTACCAAAATATAGTACAATTTAAATCTCTATCATCTAATCACACCAGGAGAGAGTTTGTTCTGCACCACCGTAACATGGGTCCCCTTTTTTCTAGTCTTCAAAAACAACTAAATTGCCTGCGTCTTCCCCCAAGACTCCTCCACAGCCAGCTCAGTCCTGGCTCCTGGCATCTACATTCCAGGAAGACAACGAGAAGGACATGACCTCTGGAGGCTTCAGCTTAGAAGCCTCACAGCACCTCCTCTGCTCGTTCTTTGGGTCCCAGCAAGACACAGGCTCAACTCAGATCCAAGGAGGTGGAGAAACAGACTCTCTCTTGAATGGGACGTGCTGTGTAGGGATTAGAGGAAGTTCTGGTCACATTTGGCAATCTATGACTGTCTGCCATCTGTCCTAAAGTATTTCTGTTACGTCTGTCTGCACAATGTTCACATCAGCCCAGAGACCCAATAAGTCCCGTCCCAACTGCAGCACTCGGCTGAGGTGGGGATCTCCGTCCTGCATCAGGCTCGCTCGTGGATGTAGCTCCCCAGTGCGGCTCCTAGGATACACCCCATAGTGATCCAGAGACCGTGAACAAAAGGACAAGTCGCCAGCTCTCCACACGTGTACAAGGGGGAGTCGGGGAAAGAAAAACTCGAGCAGAGACTCCCACTCAAAGTGGGGACGAAAGAGGCTCAGAGCTGTCGTGAGCCTGTGGAAGCCCTGAAATGCAGCCCAGACAGGGGCCCAGGGCCCACTTCTCTGGGGCAGGGAGTGTTCCTTGCACGTTCCGGCTCTGCTCCCTGGGAGGGGTTCCCTAATTCACTGTTCTCCTGTGCTCTTTGGCTTCAGCCTCTGAGATGTCCTCCTTGCCTAAAAAATAATAATAATAATACTCTATGTTTGCATCTGCAGAGTTTTCTGAGTCACTTCCTGCCCACAGAAATTCCAGTCTCTGGAGACCTCTTTTCATTTGTAAGCGCTTCTGTCCATTTAGTTCAAGCAATTAGAACTTTCACCAATACATTTCTCTTTATTTTTTCTGAGTTTCTTTTGAATCTTACTGGGGTTGACTTTATGCCCCAAAGATCACATCCGTAATTCTTTTCAAGACTAATCTCTCCTATTTGGGGCATGCCAAATAGCCCTATTTGGGGCTATGGCAGGATGGCACCTTTAAGATTCTTAGAAGCCTTTTGTCTAGCTTAGCAGGCCTGACTGTCACAGACTTAAATCTGTGTAGGACAATGCTTCACAAAGTAGGGTCTCCTGACCAACAACATCACTTAGAACTTGCTGGAAATGCGACGTGTGGACCCCACCTTAAAACGACTAGTTCAGAATCCTCAAGAGAGAGGAGGGACCCCGTATTTTCACAAGCCCTCCAGACAATTTTGACGCACCGTGGAGTTCAAGACCCACTGTTGTACGTAAGGGTCTTACAGCCACACCTTGGCCTTGACCCTTATCCAGAGACCACTTCTCACGCTGAGAACCGTTTGCAGACTAGAGAAACCGGGGATGGAAAACAGGTGTCATCATTTTCCAATTCAGCAAGTGTTAGAGACACTGTATTTCCTCGAAATCCTCTTTGCAAGCCGAAAAATCTCCTCGTAGTGTGTCTCTTTTCACGCAGTTAACGTGTCACATGCAACTATAAGAACTTAACCGATCTTTCCAATGTTCTGCCTGGAAACCTCCGTAGCCAGATCCACCCGTTTTATTCCGGACATTTTCTACCATCCAAGTTCTCTCAGGACACAACTGTGCTACAATTAAATGACACGCGCTGGAGCTGGGGTCCAGATGGCAGAGCGGGAGGACCCTGGGCTCACCCCCTTCCGTGGGCACACGCCAAAACCGCAACTACGTACGGAGCACCTATCTCTGAGGACGACCTGAGCACTAGCAGAAAACATTTTCCTCAACCAAAGATACAAAGAAGGAGCCACAACGAGGCGGGTAGGAGGAATGGAAATGCAGTGGAGTCAGGACCCACACCCCCAGCACGGCAGCTCACAAGCAGGAGGTAAATCACAGCCACGGAGATTTCCCCCAAGGAGCGAGGGGTCTAAACCCCACATCAGGCTCCCCTGCACCAGGAAGGTGAACCCCCAGAATGTCAGGATTTGATAATAGCAGAATTTATGTGCAGGAGATCTGGGGGGCTGTAGGAAACGAAGACTCCACCCTTAAAGGCGGTGCACAAAATCTCACACACTCTGTGTCCCAGCCCAGAGGCCGCAGTTTGAAAGGTGCCCGTGTCAGACCCACTTACTGATCTTGGGGAGCCACCTGGAGAGGCAAGAGGGAGCTGGGACTCCCCCTCAAGGTCATAGACACCCACTGCAGCCATTTTCAGGATCTCCATCTGCAGTGTTGACACAGGGGCTGGCCCCACCCACCAGCATTCCCGTAGCAACCAGACGAGGGAGGGCTTCTGAGACAGCCAAGCCAGGAGCCACCCCCACCAGGGTGCCTGCAGCAGTGACCCCACCACAACAGAAGGGAGGATGCAGCCCCGGTAGGAAGACCCTTGAGCATCCAGCTCTGGTGGCCAAGGGGAGGCATGCTGCTGGACCCCAGAGAACATCTCCTACATAAGGTCACTTCTCCAAGATCGGGAGACATACAGAACTACCAAATAAACAGAAATAAACACAGAGAATTGGGCAAGATGAGGACACATGGGAATATGTTCCAAATGGAAGAACAACCAAACCTCAGAAAAAGAACTAGATGCAAAGGAGATAAGCGATCTACCCAATAAATAATTCAAGATAATAATCATAAAGGTGCCTACTCACTTCAGGAAAAGAATGGATGAACACATGTAACATTCTCCAGGATAGAGTACATGCTAGGTAACAAAACAACTCTCAGGAAATGTAAGAAAATTGAAATCATATCAACCATCTTTTCTAACCACAACTGTATGAAACTAGAAGTCAATTACAAGAAGAAAACTGAAGATAATACACCCACAGGATGTCTAAACAATATGCTACTAAATAACCAATTGATCACTGAAGAAATCAACAGGAAAATCAAAAATACCTTGAGACAAGTGAAAATGGAAACACAACATTCCAAAATCTACAGGCCTCAGCAAAGGCAGTTCTAAGAAGGAAGTTTATATTGATACAAGCCTACCTCAGGAAACAAGAAAAATTTCAAATAAGCAGTCTAACCTTACACCTAAAGGAACCAGAAAAAAAGCCCAAACTTAGCAGAAGGTAGGAAATTATGAAGATAAGAGCAAAAATAAATGAAATACAGATCTAAAAAACAATAGAAAAGATCAATGAAACTAAGAGCTGGTTCTTTAAAAAGATAAATAAAATTGATAAATCTTTAGCCAGATTCATTAAGAAAAATAGAGACAGCGCTCAAATAAATATAAGCAGAAATGAAAGAGAAGTTACAAGCAACACCACAGAAATACAAAGGATCGTAAGAGATCACTGATAACAAGTATATACCAATAAATTGGACAACCTAGAAGAAATGGATAAATTCCTAGAAATGTACAATCTCCCAAGTCTGAATCAGGAAGAAACAAAATCAGAACAGAACAATTACTAGTAGTGAAATTGAATCAGGAATCAAAACACTCCCAGCAAAAAAAAAAGTCCAGGGCTTCCCTGGTGGCACAGTGGTTGGGAGTCCGCCTGCCGATGCAGGGCACGTGGGTTTGTACCCCGGTCCAGGAAGATCCCACATGCCGCGGAGCGGCTGGGCCCCTGAGACATGGCCGCTGAGCCTGCGCGTCCGGAGCCTGTGCTCCGCAACAGGAGAGGCCACAACAGTGAGAGGCCCGCGTACCGCCAAAAAAAAAAAAAAAATTAAAAAATAATACCACAAATATTTACCATTTTAAAGTTATTCTTAAAATAGACCAAAAAAAAACACCTAATTTTTCTGTAGTTTTGACCTCGTTTCATGACAGATATTCCAGAAGAAACAAAAAAGCTTTTCTTTTGTTTTATTTCTTTTTAAAGATGAAGATATTTTTGTCTACTTGCCCTCATTTGGGTTTGCCATTGGAATTGACATTGCGCTAACTCAGGTTTCAGATCCACTTCTGTTGTCACATTGCAGTATTCCTCATGAGTCCCACCTTCTCTTTGCATTTCTTCCGTTAAAGAACAAAAGCCTTTCCAGATAGTCTAGCACTGGAAAATACCAGCAAACTTGGGTTGCATTTGAATAATACAACATCTGGTCCCCTAGCAAATTAGCAGCACAGATTCAGGAGCTGAAGATGCCAATTTAAGGACTCATTTTGCTTTCAATACTCAATTCTTGGAATATCACTCATAGTATAAAACATACTCTGCATATAAACTTATTACCACTTGTTTTGTTTGTAAGAACGAGTTGCCACCAGTGGCAGACCGGGCTTTGCACGTGTCAACACTCACAAGCAATCCGCACAGATCAGAGCGTGGTTGCCTCTGTTCCTGAAATACGGACCTTAACCTTCAACCCCACCTCAGCTGCTTTGTGTCAGTGGATTCTTTAGACCAACTAATTAATTAGCCCCTGTGTTGATGGTTAATTTTTAATTCTCATAGAAGAGTCATACTACTCTTTCCCACTTCCCCCATTTCTTGATTTTTTTTTCCCCCAGAACTTGGGATTCTGAAAAAAACATGAATTTCCTGAGAAATACTAGGAGGAAATTTCCTCTCAGAAACACTACATTCACTTTACCATATGTCGTTCTATAAAAAACTTGACTTTGTGCTTTGAAACAATGACCTGGGTGAGAGGTTTCTTTTTCTTTGTAATGAATTATCCATAGAAGACTATTCAGGAGTAATGTGCGATTGAATACCTGTTATGTCTGGTATTCTATTTTCTCTCCAAGCTGCACCTTGCTTTGCTGCGATGGAGTCGATTTTCGGCCTCAATCTTAAGTTACTCAGATATCTGCAAAGGTTCTGTCCAATATTTTATGTTCACATTTTGTTAGCTCTCGTGTTCTGAAAATAGATATTTGCCAGCTGGGAAATCTAGCTTCAGTGTCACCAATGGGTAAACCCTAGAGCTGAATATATCTCATCTCTTTTATCAACATTTAAACAAAGAGTCTCAAACACTCCATTTAAGTCATCATGGAAACATGATTTTTGTACCTGTCCAAGGAGAGAATCTTGCAATGTTTGCTTGTTTGTTTTGACATAAAATAATCCTTTGATATTTTTCCTTTTCTTTCCTTTTTGTGCTCTTTCACTCCATGTTGTTAGTGACTATCTTACCAAGATATCTTCAGGGATTCTTAGAGTTTGTGTCACTGGGAATTCTCCCAAATCCGACCAGTGTGGGCTCTATTTCCCTACATTATACAATGTGACACTTTGAGTTATGTAGACACCTGCTTGCCCGGGAGCTTGTTCTGACAACCTTCCAGTTTTTAGATCCCAGGAAATGTAGATGCTTCTCCCAGTTCTCGTTGCCAAGAACAGCCAAAGGCCAAGAGCAGGGTCTCCTGTATGAGTTGTTCTTGGAGAAAGCACAAAGGCGCAGCCCTCTGGATACAAGGAAGGTCAAAACTCAAAGTGTCCTTAGATCTCTGCTTGTTCAAAAGAGCCTTTGAATAGCTTGGTGCAAATGATTACTAAGTCTCTTTGTTCGTGGTGATGTTGGCAATGTTCGAGGGTGGGAGTGGGGTCCCTACAGCTCCAGAAAGGATGCAGAATAGCTGGCACTACCAAGGACCACAAATTCGACAATACTTTAAGTCTCTCTAAATATCCACACAACCCCAATCCACAAAGCTACCCACACCCTCACTGACCACAGGTGTCTGCTCTTCATCTGCAGTTGTCTGTATCTGGAATCTGGGCCAGTGCTTACCTCTGCAAGTGGGGATAAATATGCAGACTTGCCCTGTAGTGTCTGCAGGAAGAGTCAATCTCTGTCCCTGACACTCCAGCCTACTCTGATACCCTAACATTCTATCCTACCCTGCCCAATGCGAGCAGCCTCTGAAAAGGTCATTGGGTTGCTACATTAGTTTTATCATCTTCCTGGTTATTGATTTCCACTTCTCCCTGGAGTGCTATAGCTTGGGTCGTTCTCAGCTTCAATCTCAGAAGTCCTGTCACCATCTGATCTCAGGAAGCAGGAGCTACTCAGTGACAGTACCACAGGCTCCATCACTCCGTGTGGTCAAGCCCTACCCTGCGTCTCTAGCCTCAATTCAACAGGTCCAATTTTCATTTAAAACAAACATGGTAACCTAGGGGCAGGACAGGAATAAAGATGAGACGTAGAGAATGGACTTGAGGACACGGGGAGGGGGAAGGGTAAGCTGAGACGAAGTGAGAGAGTGGCATGGACATATATGCACTACCAAATGTTAAATAGCTAGCTAGTGGGAAGCAGCCGCACAGCACAGGGAGATCAGCTCGTTGCTTTGTGACCACCTAGAGGGGTGGGATAGGGAGGGTGGGAGGGAGACGCAAGAGGGAGGGGATATGGGGATATATGTATATGTATAGGTGATTCACTTTGTTATAAAGCAGAAACTAATACAGCATTGTAAAGCAATTATACTCCAATAAAGATGTTATAAAGTAAATAAAAATAAAATAAAACAAACACCGTAAATTCCAATTAAAGGTCCTAATTGAACTGTGGGTAGAATACATGTGCTATTAGCGTAAAATAAAAAAAACAAATGTAGCAGGCTTCCCTGGTGGCGCAGTAGTTGAGAGTCCGCCTGCCGATGCAGGGGACGCGGGTTCGTGCCCTGGTCCGGGAAGATCCCACATGCCGCGGAGCGGCTGGGCCCGTGAGCCATGGCCGCTGAGCCTGTGCGTCCGGAGCCTGTGCTCCGCAACGGGAGAGACCACGGCAGCGAGAGGCCCGCGTACCGCAAAAAAAAAAAATAAAAAAAACAAATGTAGCATAAGCAAAATATGACCCCATATGATGCAACTAATCAGTGATTCTCTGACATTCCTGTGATTCTATAACTCATATGATCATATGATATTCCTATGATTCTATGATAACAAATTCTGTGAATAGGATTCAGGGCAGAAGGCTCACTAAAATAATTACAAGATGTATTTTATAAAAATAACATAGAATAAGTGCTGTTACATATAGAGAAGATATATAACTTTTAAACTCAAATTCTTAAATGCATTTTCATTTGGATTTTCTTCTCCAAACCGTTCTCAAAGATTAAAAGTTTAATATCAACACCACCATTTTCTGGAAGCTGGAAAGGTAATAGCCACTACTAATACCAATCTGTACTCTTCTCTAAATTTATTTAAATTTGGAATTAAGCCTGAATTACACACTCCAAGTCCTCAGGTATCATAGCTGCTTCCAGGCCAGCGGGAAGTCTCTACAGCCTGAAGTCTGCCACTATGCCATCTCACAACCCACTTTTTGACTAGAAAATGTAGGTGACCAGATGCCAATGGGTACATTCCCCAATGACTATTGGGAAGGAACATAATATCTTTGTCTTATATGCTGTTCACATCCAACATAACATCTACTTCACTATCCATGCTCGGTTTTAGATAAGAGACCTTAAAAACAATCATAATAGGGCTTCCCTGCTGACGCAGTGGTTAAGAATCCACCTGCCAATGCCAGGGACACACGTTCCATCACTGGTCCAGGAAGATCCCACATGCCGCAGAGCAACTAAGCCGATGCACCACAACTACTGAGCCTGCACTCTAGAGCCTGTGAGCCACAACTACTGAGCCCACGTGCCACAACTCCTGAGCTCGCATGCCACAACTACTGAGCCCACACACCTAGAGACCGTGCTCCGCCACAAGAGAAGCCACCACAGTGAGAAGTCCGCGCACCACAACAAAGACTGGCCCCTGCTTGCCGCAACTAGAGAAAGCCCGTGCACAGCAACGAAGACCCAATTCAGCCAAAAATAAATAAATAAAAATAATCATAATAAAAACCTTAACCTACCCTAAGGACTGATAAATGTAAGAACTTTTAGGACAAAGTAGCACAAGGCATACAACTTGAAAATCAGCTTATTTTATTTCTTGCCTTGTTGATAAAATGAAGTGACTCTCTTATTATGCATTTTTTTAAATCATTCATCCTGTTTTGGTGTTCTGTGGAGTCAGTATTCAAAGAACCAGGATTCTCTTTTCTCTCCTGTGGGGGGAGCATAGAAACCGGGGTGATGTGCTTTAAATAAACAGGAGCTTGGGAATAACCATGACACTGGCCCACACTTGCAAAAGTAAGTTGCCTGCCTAAGTCAGGAAATGGGATGAATATTTTTAAATGTGTCATTAAAAGCCCATATGTAAATAATTTCAACAATTATATGACACCTGTGCCTGGGCTGATTGAAGAAAATAGCAGACACTTTTCACTCAGTCATGCACCAGCATAATAAGTAACCTTCACCACCCCCAGTAGAAAACACACACAAACATGCACACACACACACACACACACACGTGCACACACAGGCACACGCACACATGAATGGCCGGTTAGTCAAGACAGGACATTCACACCTCCCCGCTCCCTATTAGCAATTTTGTTCCTCTCTGTCTGCCTTATTTGCACTTGACTCAGAACAGCAGGGGTCTGCAAACAGCAGGTCCAGCCTCTTTGCCCCGATGGACCCACTGAAGCACAGAGAGGTTAGTTGTTGCGCGACTAGGATAAAACTAGGTTCTTTTTAAAAACTAAGCTACACAGATGTAGAAAACAAACTTAGGTTACCAGGGGCTTAGTGGGTGGGAGGGATAAATTGGGAGATTGGGATTGACATATACACACTATTGTATATAAAATTGGTAACAAATAAGGACCTACCGCATAGCACAGGGAACCCTACTCGGTACTCTCTAATGACCTATATGGGAAAAGAATCTAAAAAAGAGGGGGTATATGTACATGTATAACTCATTCACTTTGCTGAACACCTGAAACTAACACAACATTGTAAGTCAACTATACTCCAGTAAAATTTTTAAAATAAATAAATTTAATTTATTTTTAAAAAATAAATAAAAAGCTAACCTAACCGTGTTTAACTCTAACCTTGCTTAAAATCCTTCAGTGGTTACCTGTTAATCTGCTAAAATTCCAAATCCATGGCCAACCTCTCCAACCTCATTTTACTCAACACTTTCCCGAATTCTCTATGTCTGGCCATAAGGTGTATTTCTTTTCTATGCCTCAGATGCACTCTTATTCCAAAAAGCCTTTCATGTGTTGTTTCCTCGGCCTGGATTACTCTCCTTACGTCTTTGACCACATAATATTTACTCACCTGTAGGTCTCTACCTAAATATTGTTCCCTTAATAGAGCCTTCCCTGTGCCCTTGGTGAGAGTTATGTTCCCCTGCTATAAGCTCTTTTACCCACACTGTCCCCCTATTTTGTTAAGACTCATCACACTTGTAATTATTTGTCCCACGTGTGTCCTTCCTGCTGGACCGTTAACAATCGGACGGCAGGGATGACTTCTGTATCTTTAGTTTCATGGGGCAGTACATAGACACACTACATATTCAATTAAAATTGGATTCTTTATTCTTTATTGGTTAATCAAGGTGTCTTGCTTGCAATGACTATTTCTGAATCATGTCCTACTGTTTCTTCAATATAAAATACATTTTACAAGTACCCAACTCTGTAAATGTCTACTGCTTGTTGCAACTAAAGATGCTTTGAGATGTTTCCTTCAGTAATGACAGTGACCGTACCTAGTGGGAGGAGCCAGGGATTGGAAAGACAAGCACTAACATGGGGTCTCACTGTGTCAGGGTAAGTTTTCCCTTCGCGTTCTCCCATTCACGGCAGGGATCGAGGCACACCTTGATGGCGTCTTACAGGGCTCTCTCTCCTCATTTCTAAGTCAAATCCCACAAAAAGGCAAAATCTGCCCAGTTACACTGTTTAATTACTATTTAGAAAAGGTTTCCTAGTCTCCTGAGCTCATTAGCTCTCGATTAAAGCAAACTTCTCATTTGTTTCTATTATTTTTCATAGTATTTTCTTTGCAGATTAGTAGCCTACATTATTCCCAACAAAGAGTCTACCTGCCCTTTACTCTGCTGCTAAAGTCGCAAAGCAGGGGCAGCTTCCACTCAGCGCCCTCGAACCCCTGAGCTGCCTCACGCATTGGCTCAAACAGCACTGACCGTGGCGGCTAAGTTACCAGCAATTCTGGATGCCCAGCTGAAGTGTAAAAGGTGCTCAGCGTTCAGAAAAAAACTGAGATCATATCTACTCTCATCGGCATTCCTCTGGCTTTTACACATTTAAGTATTCATCTTCAAATGACCTGATGCTCTAATACACTGAAGTTTTTTACTCTCGTGACCAGCTGGGAAAAAATACACTCCCAAGTAACTCATATTTGCAAAAAGCCTTAAAAAGGTTGACATTATCCTAAAAGTTTGGCTCATTCATTTATGGTCACTGGACAGGGAAGCACACAGGACGGCTCATGGTAGGACCAAAAGTGATGAAGGGATGACTTGGGATGTGATGAGTGAAGAGAAAATTCAACAGGAACGATCGTCACTGCTGTCATCATCACTACTGTTATCCCCCCATCAGGACATTCAAGGCTGAAAGCTGCCACAGCCAGACCCACACTAGGGACTGTCTACACACCCTGTCCCTGACATTGTCATAAAGGCCCAAGACTCCATATGGCCAAGGGACATTTTAATTTTTTTTAATCACACAATAGTCCACATATTAATTGAACTGTTTTATATTTTATTAATTTACATTTTTCTGAATTTATATATTATATTTTTCTTAATTTATAGTATGTGTGTATATATATATATATTTATATATATCCTCAGTTGTTTACAAGTGATTGTACCTGATTTTTCTGGGCACTGAGTTCCGTTTGGCATAATTTTTTTTTACATAAAGATGTGCATTTTATTTTATTTATTTTTTTGGCCGTGCTGCGACGCTTGCGGGATCTCAGTTCCCCGACCAGGGACGGAGCCCAGGCCCTCATCGGTGAAAGCGCAGAGCGCTAACCACTGGCCTGCCAGGGAATTCCCCGTTTGGCTTAATTTTTATTGATTCACGAGTATCATGTCCCAGATCATTCTGAAATGCGTGCTTGTTACTTAGCATTATCACATGCAGTGTAGTTAAAACTGAACAGAGAGACAGAGAGAAATAGAGTTCCATCCGCAACAGGAATGACGTGGCAGGAAGTAAAAATCAAGTAGAGCCACACTGGGAATCAGTACAGGCCTGTCTTTACTTTCCTGTCACACCAGGGAGCCAACCCTCAAGCTGCATTATTCAGACATGAAAAGGAAGATCATTAGATTCTTAAAGGACTAACTTCATTTTAAAATCAGGTTCGGATTGTAGCTCAGCCCAATCAAGAAAAACCCAGTAGGCCTAATCCTTACACATCCCTGGGCACCCCCATTTACACTCCTGTGCCTGAAACGCTCGGTGATTTCAAAAGCCCTAAGCCGCCCTGGGCAAGTGCACGGGGAAGATAGAAACTGGCCCACGTGACTTCTTATAGGAAATATTAGAAAATTCTGGTGGTTTTCAGCCAGAAGACAAAGTTTCCAGGGGACTAAAATCCCTTTGATTAAAAGTGTGAAAAGTAAAACTCACACCAACAGACATCAGGACATTATCCTCTGGGACTGTCTAAACTAGATAAATACCAGAGTTAATAGTGCTGTAATATTTTGAACTGGTCCATTCATATCTTTTCTCGTTGGTTAACCCCGCACGCTTGTACCCAACGGAGGGCTCAGAATTCAGGCTAAGATGTGGCTCATCTACTGGTGCACAGTGTCAGTGCTGACCCTGACTGGACTAAGTGAACACGGTCGCCAGGCTTGTGTTGACTCAGCCAGGGTCTGTTCTGCACCCAAGCAAGTGCCGAATGAAGGGAAGAGCTCTGAAGTGGCGGGGACCTTCATTGTTTCCTGAAAATAATGCTGGAAGCCAGTTTTTGACATGGTGTTTCTAGAGGTTTCCCTGGCTTATTTCATCTTTCTTGTCATAGAGTATCAAGGGGAGAGAAACTTCTGATCAAAAGCGCCTTTACCCATTTTTCTGCCCGAGTTGATTGAAAATTGCATCACTCTCATACTGCTGTGCGAGAGAGAAGACCTGGATTAACTGAGAGAGAAAATTTGCTTACATTACCTTTGTTTTCTCAATTAAGGTATATCTGGGGGATATTACAGAGATCTAATGACTCACCACAAACTGAAGTATTGCATTTAATGAGAATGAATGGGCACCTTGATTTCTATACAACTGAAGGAGAAAAACAGCTCCAATACAATAAAACATTCTCCAAAATGAATTTTTATGATTCTTTTCAGAGACTTATGACCGCTGGAACACAACTTCTAAGATAAACTCCACATCAAAGATATGAGTAAAAGCAAATAAAAAATCTTATAAAAATTTACCAGGGTCATTTTGGTTGCAGATGTCTGAGGACCACAGCCCAGTTTCCTCAGGCATAAAGGCAGCATCCGCTCACGTAACCGCAAAGTTTGGAGGGGCAAAGCCCAACGCTCCCCTCTCCTCTGGGGTCGGCTCAGTTTCTCCTCTGGTTGTTGCAGATTCTGAGACAGAAGCTCTAGACCTTACATCCTCCCAAGTTCACGTCCAAGGCAGGAAAGAGTCCTTTTCAGAAATCTCTAGGTCTTACTTACGTCTGGCTCACGTACCTCTCCCCACACGAGACCCTGTGGTCAGGGGATTGCAGCGTCCAGGGTCCTGTGCTCCACCCTTAGATCTTGGCTAAGACTCTTCGCTAAAACCACACGGTCTGTGAGTGGAAGACCAGGTACCTTTCCATGGGAAAAGGAAGGTTTGGTTAACAGAAAGAGCAAATGCCTTTTTGTGGGAAATAAAATAGATGCTCACAAAAAAAACACTTTTTCCCTTCTTTGGAGAATTTGAAACACAAATTAAGAGGAAATCTAACAGTACCCACTGCTCCAATACCCAGAAGCATATTCCATTAATATTTTGAAGTATTTTTTTACAGATACCTATTTTTTTCCTCCACATAACCTCCTCTGTTCTATTTTTAACCAACTTTTTTTTTTTTTTTTACAAACTTATGATCAAAATCCATACGTTCTTGGAAAATGTACATTTTCTTTATTTAACATTATTCTGTGAAGGCCTTTGGGAGAATCAACTAGTCTTTATGTTAATTCTTCCTGAGCAAAATTTATATCAGATAATCTGATCGTTAAGCCCATTCTGCCCTTAGGACAAAGTAAGCTGGGTGTGAAAAGGTGCAGAGGTGCCCCTTTGATAATAGTATATATTTCATGTAATTGGGAGCACACTCTTGAAATATGCGCCCCCCCCCCCAGACATGTATCATTATATTATGCTCGTTTTTGTATGTGTCTCTGGATAATATTTAACAGCATCAATTTTAATAGAACCTTGTACTCCTTTGTCTGGAAGTTCCATATTTCATTTGGCTGATTTCTACTCTGACACTACAAATATTACAATTTTAACAATTCTATATAAAACATAACTTCAATAAATATTCTTGCATATAAATCTATCTTTGCATCCCTAATTATTTCCTTAGGATAAAGACTTCAAAGCAGATTTACTGGGTAGGACGATCTAAAATGTTGCAGGGCTTTTGATACATGTTTGCCAAAATGCCCTCCAGAAAGATGGTTCCATTTATATTCACAATCCCACTCTTGCTAACGCTTGGTTTTAAAATTGTGTTATTTTAAATTTAGAAACAGTGTGTTCACATCGTTAAGAAATTCAAACAGCCCCAGTATTTCAATAAATTCTGCTTTCAGCACATCTGCTGATTAACACTATACAGCCGTGCAATATGTTTGTTTCCTGATACGTCAAATTTGAATTAACGCCTGTGCTATAGATTAAGTAGCTCAGCTCACCTCTACCACCTCCCTCCCCACACCTTCTCACAATTTTTATATTATTTATATATTATTCCATTATTGTAAAAATATTATTATTTTATATTCTATTTTTCTGATCTCCATATAATTTGATCTTCTAAAACTAAGAGTTTTAGTTTTAGCCATTGGAGTTTTCTTAAATTGGGGCAGAATCCTTCACTTCTCCACACAGTAAGATAGAAATGTGTTCACAGTACCTCTGCCCCCCTCCCCCCCGTATCCAGTCCCTTCACCTCCAGCCCATCGGTCAGTACAGGGCAGTAAGCCAGTGTGACATTGATGATTGATATTTAAGGTCTCGCTTCGTCCACAACAGGGCTTTTCCACCTCAGCACGACTGACGCTCGGATCACAGCATCCTTGTTGTAGGGTCTGTGTGGTCCCTGGAGGGCATCCCTGGCCTCTGTCCACCAGATGCTGTCACTCACCCTCCCCGTGTGACGATCCAGGAGACCCCCAGTAGGGCTGTTCACGCTGCTCTTTTGATTTCCTGGGAAGAGCAGTGTGATTCCAAGCAGGGCTGCAGCAGTTGGGTTCGGGGGCAGGTACAGGTGACAGGGGGCAGGTACAGGTGACGGGAGCAGCCAGGGCTGAGTGGGGGCCCCTCTGCTCGGCCCTTTTCCTTCCTGAGAAAAACTGACCATTTTTTCCCCCAGGCCTCTGTGGATACTCACCATCTCCCTTCTCTCAAGGGACACCCCACCCCCAGAGCCAGAAAGGGGGTCCTCACATATTTAAGCTCCCTTCTAAATCTAGCTGCAACATTTCTTTCCTAATGCTTCGTAGTTGCCTTGCGGATTCAAGTCCTACCTTGTGTATTTTGAATAATTGAAGCACACTTCTTGAAAATTGTTTTCAGATTACTCTGAACTTATAGCTCATCGTTTGTGAATTCTCTGTGTCTAATTTTTGCTCTTACTTTGGACTCCGAACTTATGCCCAAGGTGCCTCATTTTCCACAGGAGTTTTGCTAGGGGCCGGTGACGGAGCCATCAGTGCGGGGCAGTTTTGCCTCTCGCCAGGCACTGTGAATGGCACCAGTTTCACAAATCAAGTATTTATGGTTGATTTCTTAGCTCATGATTTTCTCACCATGTAAAAAATTCAAGATTGGATCCCAAACTTAGGCAGAGCCCACATTTGGGTACCTTGCTTTCTTGCTGCTGGAGGTTCTTTCCACGCCCGTGGTCCAAGGCAGATGGCGTGCTGTATGGGACACCTCTGGTGTGGTGAACACAATTTTATTTTCGCTTCCATTCATTTATAAATACCTCTTTTCAGCTCCCTTATTCAAGGACCTTAGTTCTACTTCACATGGAGCACAGGGAATTCAGCCCTAATGCCTCTGTAGAACGGACGTGAAAACCCTACCTGGAGATGTAGACCAAATTCCAGTCCTTCGGGGTTAATGGACAGTCCACTCCTTCTCAGGCATCCAGAGGTTTCCCTTTAAGCTCAGCTATGCATTTTCTTTTATTTTGTATTATTTTTGCTATTGCTGTGGCTTAGCTCCTGTCTGCGTTTAGAATGAAGGTAAGAGGCAGCATTGCACATCGGTCTCATCTGCCATCTGGACACAGTGCTCTGCTTGCATGTGGGGAAGACCACACCCCCAGCACATAGAGACCAGGTGCGCAAGGCAGGGCTGCACAGGCCTGAAGCAGCGAGGCAGACAAGGAACAGGTAGGTGCCAAGGGCATCATGTGGCACAAAAATAAACCCATGCCTTTTCTTCCCTCATAGGGCCAGAGGTCAGTGGAAATTTTTAAGCATTGGCAGTGCATGACCAGACACTTTTTTAGAAGCAAACCCTGACAGTGTGTAAGCTAATTGATGGCATGGAGTATGAACGTCTAGTGAGGTGAGCCATTTAGAAGGTGGAGGTTGGGGTCAAGCTGAGATAAGGTGATATGCAAGCGCATCGATGCAGTGCTAGTCATGATGGATAGGAGACCGAATTTAGGGAAACTTCCTGAGGTTGCCTACCATGTTTGGTGATCATAACGGATGAGAAGGGACGGGGCCGGGAGGAGACTGAGGTTGCTGCGTCATGAGAGGGAGCTTGTGGACACACGAAGGACCAGCAGGGGTGGGTGTGGCACCACACCCAGAAATCCACATTTTGTGCTCCCGGGAACACAGGGCTCAAAAAGAGTCACAGCTGGAAACATAGATTTGGGGACACAAGGCAGAGCCAAGATGCAAGACATGGGAATTTCAACAAGTACGGGGCAGGTAGAAAAGGAAGAGTGGGGAGCAGCGATGAAAGTTAACAGACACAGTGCTAGGGGGAGCACCCAGGCAGGACCAGTACCGGCAGGAAGACAGTAGAAAGAACGGTGGTCGATTCTGCAGAAAAGTGGACAGAGAAGTACTGAAAAGATGAGGTGAGTATTTAAATGTACTGAACTATTTTATTTCTTAAAGGGGGACTATTGAAGAACATACGAGAAAGTATTAACATAAGACAAAATCTACATAGTTCTTTTGCAGAAGTGTTATATTATTTTTGTGTACTTCCTATACTTTCTATGTGTATAGAAATACATAAAGTGTCATTATTAAAATTTAATAGAAATGTAAGGTAAAAAGTCGAACTGCTGATTCGATCGGGTGATCTAAAGACATCAGCTACCTTATTAAAATTCTTTCCACATTAGCGGGAGGCAAGCATGTCAGGATGAAGGGATTTGGCTGTGGAGTAAGTAGCCAAGAAGAATAGTTATTCCTACAGAATGATTTCGAGTGTAGAAACGGTGGAATCAGAACAGTTGCTAGAGGTGGTAATAGGACTGAGGGAAGAGTTTTGAGAACAGGCCACAGAGTTGTGGACTCATAGCAGAAAAACAGATTAGAGATTTAGGAGACAGAAGAAATAGTTGATGAAAAATACTGGAGAAGACAGCCATTTTTCAGGTTAATAATTATAGAAAACATTTTAAATGAAGTGTTCCAATCATCAATTACTGCTATGTAACAATTCAAACCTAGATACCAGTTTTCTTGGACACAGAATACATTTTAAATTGAGATCTCCTACCCAAGGTAACCTCCAGAGAGTTCACTCTCAGAAAATACCTTGAGGTGTCCTGAGCGTGGGCTTCAGAGAACACCTGACAATGTTCCCCAAATCTCAAAAGGCTGGAGACAATGGTCAGGGCTCTGATGTCATCAGCAGGTGTGTTGGTTAGTAATCATTGCTTAGCAGAACCTCAGGTAAACACGGACATCGCAAATTCTGATGATCCCAGGGAAAAAGATAAGCAAAACAGATCTTCAAAACTGTCTTCAGCTGTAATTTCATCAGCATATAAATTGTATAATAAATGTGAGATACAGTCAAAGGAATCTATGTTCCATGATATAGTTTCATTAATTTCAAATTTCTTGTATATTTGCTATAAAATTTTAGACTCACTGTAATAGAATTTAGCATCCAGGGAAGATGACCTTTACCTCCACCTTTTTTTTTTTTTTTTTTTTACATCTTTATTGGAGTATAATTGCTTTACGGTGGTGTGTTAGTTTCTGCTTTATAACAAAGTGAATCAGTTATACATATACATGTCCCCATATCTCTTCCCTCTAGCATCTCCCTCCCTCCCACCCTCCCTATCCCACCCCTCTAGGTGGTCACAAAGCACCGAGCTGATCTCCCTGTGCTATATGGCTGCTTCCCACCAGCTATCTATTTTACGTTTGGTAGTGTATATATGTCCATGCCACTCTCTCACTTTGTCACAGCTTACCCTTCCCCCTCCCCATATCCTCAAGTCCGTTCTCTAGTAGGTCTGTGTCTTTATTCCTGTCTTACCCCTAGGTTCTTCATGACATTTTTTTTCTTAAATTCTATATATATGTGTTAGCATACGGTATTTGTCTCTCTCTTTCTGACTTACTTCACTCTGTATGACAGACTCTAGGTCCATCCAACAAACACATGAAAGAATGCTCAACATCATTAATCATTAGAGAAATGCAAATCAAAACTACCTTCACCTTTTAAGCATTATCATCGAGGAACATTTTTTGAACATCAACTGTATATGAAGGCCCTAGGTTAAGCACGGGAAAGGTTGTGACAACAAAGAGTATCCCCCAAGGAGTTTATCTTCTAGGGAAGGAGCCCAGTGAGCGCACAGCAATGTTAATGAGCACTAAAAGTCACAAAAGCTGAGTGCGGGCCAAGCGTGGACCTAGCTCGCTAAGATTTCAAAATGGAAATATTGTACTAATTCTATATTTCACCTCAATAGCAAGTAGGTAATTTTATCTAGATGTAGAAGTAGGAAAAAGGTCAGAATGCATGGGCTTCCTGTAAATTTGCCAATAGTCCTTGAGTCGAAGGGCAGACACTAAGGTCACCACATGGTGCTCCGGACAGGAAGGGGCTAAATGTCAGCTGACACTTGGGGCAGTTAAGACTTGAAACCAGGAACTTGAATTTGTGATTCGTGTCCCACGCGAGTTTGGGGAAGAGATTTCATCCCTCCAAGTGGCTGCGCCCCCATCTGTAAAACAGGGCTATGACTCTTACCTCTAAAGTTATTATGAAGATTAAATAGATCATGTATTTTGAAACTGTCTTGTAAATGCAAAGCTTTAGGTAAATGTTAATTACACATAAACATTAAAGGAAGTTATAAAGAGAAGAATGTCTTTCAATATGAATAAGCTAAATACATCTGTAGAGAATACGTATCCTACATGAAAGCGAACTCTCTCTGTGTGCTATTCGGGAAGAAAAAACTCATTTCTTTAATAAAAGCCATAAAAATGATGCCCTAGGATTCCTTTCAGTCGGTGCCCCAAGAAACGATGCACGATTTTTGATTTGGTACAATTCCATAGAGCAGATGGTGTTTTTAATCTTCAGCAGCATTTTACATTTTAGTTTTAGTTTATCAAGAGGTGGAGAAAGTGGGCTCTTTCCAATATGTTTTACATTTTGATAAACCTAGACATAGCCAGTAAAACTAGAAACCTTCTAGCAAAGGAAACACATTTTCTCCTGTGAGAGCAAAAAAAATAAACTACGGATTACATTGACTAGTTTTTAAAATTAACTCACAGTGCTAGATTTAACAACAGTTTATGATTATATAAATTATCATTATCTCTTTGCATGCCTTTTTTTCCTCACTGAAAGCCATACATTTTCAAGTTTCCAGGTATCATTTCTGCACAGAACCAATTAGTTTACTTGTATTTTAAACAAACCCCACCTCATTTGTTTAGGAAAGGTAACAATATATCAAGCCATCCAACCTTCAACAAGCCACAGTGCCTGAGAGAACAGGATTCAAACCAGGAGGAGAAGGCAACATTGAATAAATGATGGGCAGTTGTGTGATCGAGCCACAGGCTCTTACCTGAATTAACGGCTAACTCATTTGTGCCGTGTAACGGGCTTGCTTTTTTTTCAGCGATGACATGTAAGGATTTGTTCCATATTACAATGGAATAATTTAAAGCATCTTAGCAAGAGTCTTTGGAATGCATACATTTGCTTTCCAGGTCATAAAACCAACACGAATCATTTAGGTCAGATTGGAAAGTCTGCAACGCACTGATCACCAGCAAAGCCATATGCTAATCCATATTTTATGGAACATACATATCTAATGAAATAGGAACAGTATTCCATTCAGAATGAAATGAAGTGCAGTTGCTCTGTAATTAACAGGAGGAGGGCGGTGACACCACCGCTGCAATTTGTGTTTAATACTCAGCTTCCTGGCAGGGACCCTCACCCCAGGGAGAGGGTACAATTCTTTCCTTCTCCTTTTAAAGCTGCGGGGCAGGGGGCAGCACTGTGCTCACTTTCCCAAGTGTCTTTACACATACCTGTCGGAGGCTATTTAAAGTTCACCCCAGGTATGTTTGCCTCACGACCCCAGGGAGAGCATACAAGAAGCCCACATGATTTCTCTCTCCAAGGGCCAATTTTGGTTTCTTCTGTAGACAGTTTTGGCCAACCTAGTAAGGGTTTGCCAGTGCCTGGGGGTGGGAAGAAAAAGATCATTTCACCAAGAACGACTCACTTCTGTGATCCCACAGTGAGACATGCTAAAATACTGAACCTCACCTGAGTTTGGATACAGAGCGACTAGACACACAGTCTCAGAAACTTGACTCAGAGAACCTTCCTCTGTGGTTTTGCCCCAGCACCCAAAATGTCGCCAGCAAAGTTTTAGCCCTCTGTGTAAAAACACACGTGTATCCAGAAAGATCCTACCACATGCAAAACCTCTAAAACCATCGAGTCCCCAGAAGGGATAAGAGGAGACGTGTAACTGGCAGGTTGCCATATTATTAGACATAGTGAGTACACCGAAACTGTCTTTATGTTTTGATTCCCAACAATCTTCAAGGCCGAGTACCAACGTCAAAACTTTTGAAATGCCATCCTACAATCTACAAGCAAGAGAAATTTGGAGGACTAATAGGGAAATGATTTCATTAGGCTGTTTCCAGCGAAAATCAAGGGAAGAGAGAGCAGAAGAAAAATATATATGTTATTTGTGAATGCTTTCAATTGACATAGAAACAGAAGACATCAAATCCAATCAGTCATCAACTCCTAGCCAAAGAATGCACTGACTGAATTCTCCATCATAAGTCTATCCTCAAGGTGAGGGCACGATGCTGTAATTTGCTTCCCCACTGGATCTGACATTTAGATCCGAGTTGTTTTTAGAGAGCTGAAGGACGCTAACCTAAACGGGTACTGGGTTTTCTGTGTGATTTCTGGCTCAGCTCCTTTGAAACCTTTTCCTCTACCCCCCTCTAGTGAGTCAACAGCAACAAAACAGAAGGGACACAAGCAACTCCTTCTGTTAAAACTTTAAATTGGGGGAAAAAGTGAACACAATGAGCCCCCCGGGGTTTGTATGCCAAAGGTCAAAGTATCTTGCAATTCAAGCTCATATTTGTTTCAGTTTGGGCATGAATTCTATTTTGGTGGAGACTGTTTCCGAATACAAGTCATCAGATCTTTAAAAGTAAATGTAGAAGGAACGAGACATTTTACCAAGTCTGTCTGTGCTGGTAGAACATCTCTGATCCAGGATATCAGAACTCGAGAAGCTTTATGAGGCAAGAACTAGGCAGTTCACACCTAGATAACACGTGTTTCAAGAACCCAGGCGGATGAGTCAGAACAGAGATGGGTTGTCGTCTACACCATCTACATGACCAGCTACGTCATCGCGTCCCCTCCTTTCTACCAAGCTCCAAGGGAAGTTACGAAAACAAAGCCACAGGAGGAGAGGAAGCCGAACCATGTGCCAGTTAAACTCAACGAGTGGCAGCGAATTTCTGGACCTGACGGGCAAAGCAAAGGCAAAAATAAGCGTGTGGAACTACATCAGAAGAAAACGTTTCCGCACAGCAAAAGAAGCTATCAACAAATGAAAAAGTAATCTGTGGAATGGAGAAAATATTTGCCAACCACATATTTGATAAGGGGTTAATATCCAAAAAATAAGGAACCCATACTACCCAATAGCAAAAAAAAATCAAACAATCCAATTAAAAAATGGGCAAAGGACCTGAATAGACGTTTTTCCAAAGAGGACATACAAATGGTCAACAGGTAAACAGGTACATGAAAAAGTGCTCAACATCACTAATCATCATGGAAATGCAAGTCAAAACCACAATGAGGGCTCCCCTGGTGGCGCAGTGGTTGAGAGTCCGCCTGCCGATGCAGGGGACATGGGTTCGTGCCCCGGTCCGGGAGGAACCCACGTGCCGCGGAGCGGCTGGGCCCGTGAGCCATGGCCGCTGAACCTGCGCGTCCGGAACCTGTGCTCTGCAATGGCAGAGGCCACAACAGTGAGAGGCCCGCGTACCGCAAAAAACACAAAAACAAAAACAAACAAAGACCACAATGAGACATCACCTCATACCTGTTAGAATGTCTTTTATCAAAGAGGTTAGGGATAAATGCTGTTGAGAATGTGGAGAAAGAGGACACTTGTGCACTATTGGTAGGAATGTAAACTGCACAGCCTCTATGGAAAGCAGTATGGTGGTTCCTCAAGAAATTAAAAATAGAGCTACCATATGATCCAGCAACCCCACTTCTGGATTTATATGCAAAGAAAATGAAATCATTATCTCAAAGAGATACCTGCATTACCATGTTCATTTCAGCATTATTCACAATATCCAAGGTATGTGAACAACCTAAGTGTCCACTGACAGATGAATGGATGAGGCAAATGTGATATATACATACAGCGGAACACTATTCAGCCTTAAACAGGAAAAAGAAATCCTGTCAACCTTTGTGATAACAGGGATGCAACTGGAGGACATTATGCTAAGTGAAATAAGCCAGACAGAAAATTTTTCATACTGTACAGTATCACTTCCACGTGGAATCTTAAAAAAAAAAAAAGTTGAACTCATAGGAACAGAGAGTAAAATGGTGGTTGCCAGGTGCTTGGGGGTGAGGGAAATAGGAAGAGGCTAGTGAAAGGGCACAAACTTTCAGTTATAAGTTGAATAAGGTCTGAGGATCTGACGTATAACACGGTGACTATAGTTGATAACACCATATTGTATAACTGAAACTTGCTGAGAGTAGAACTTAAATGTTCTCACCAATAAATTAAAAAGGTAAGTATATGAGGTGATGGATATATGGTAATAACTTGCTGGTGGAGATCCATTCACAGTGTATATTAAATAATCACGTTGTATACATTAAACACATTATATTGTCTATTATACCTCAATAAAGCTGAAAAACAACCCAGCTATCAACCTCACTGTATTTAACTGCTGCGTTCTCCCACCCAGTCCTCTGTTCTACCCTTCAGACCCAAAGTGCAAGCCCTCGTGTCTCTGAGTCCCAATCCTGCAATGCTTTAACAGGACTGGGTGGGGAAGGTGGAGAGCCCCAAATATGTCATTTTATCCTTGCAAAATCTTGACTCGTTTTTATTTCTTCTGTGGCCTCACCAGCAGAGGGCCCCCTGATACCACTTTTCTTCTCCCCCTGCAAACAAAACAATTTGAACAAGTGGCCAGAAAAGTCAGAGTCCACTTGATGACATGATATAGATCATTTATCATCCTTAAACGCAGTCAGAGGTGCTTGTAAGGTCACAGAACGTATGCGTGTATCCTTCTAGATATGAAGACAGGCTGTGTGTCATGCAGGACACGCTAAGTGGTGGAAGGTAGTTTGTAGCTATTCCGAGGAACCCCTAGCCTGACTTGACAAACATTATTTAATATGAAATTCTTGCAAATGATGTTTCAGGATTAACATCAAAATGCTTGCTTTTGTAAAGGGTCTGATTTCTTCGCAGGCTAAGTGAGCTGAGAATTTATTCTCCAATCAAGTTGGAGAACCCAAGGCTATTTATTACTTTGCTTGATTTCTCGTCTCGGTTAATCAGTTAAATCATGTTATTTGCCTCCAGTCTACTTTTAATTAGTCAGTTTGAACTTTATAAATGCAGAGTGTTTTCACCATGTCTCTTTTGGGGGTAAACTATTCTAAATCCATAAACTACCTTATTTCCTATACTGGTTTTTGTTTCTCAAGGCATTTAATGAGGCATAGGGACTTTACTTACCTAACTCATTTTCCCTAGGAAAACCCTGTGGTCTGTAAATGTTAATTTACTTAAAATTAAGTTCTGTGTTCTGTCTGATACTGTGTAAAAGGATACATGACAAAACCCACAGAACCATACAACAGAAAGAGTGAGCCCCCGTGTGAATTATGGACTTCAGTTAATAACAGCACATAAACGTTGGTTTATTGGTTCTAACAAATATACCACGATAAAGGAAGATAGTAATAAGGGAGACTGAGTGATGGGAAGAGGGATAGTTTTTCTACAGAGCTAATCTGCTCTAAAAAATGAAGTCTATGGACAGTCTTAAAGAAGAGAGAGAGGAGGGAATAGAATAAGGCTCTAATCTCCCTTCCGGCTCCAGGGAGAGGAGAAATTCTTTGGTAACGTGGGGCCCTGCTCCATCCTGGGCAGAGCCTTGGAGGGTGGAAGTGCGGGGAATTTGCAGCCTGCTGACTCTTTTAGTCAGAGTTTCTGACTTCGGAGGTTACTCGAGGGGAGGGGGATGCACACAGAATTTGCGTTTCTAACAAGTTCTAAGGTGATGTTTCAAATGTGTCCAGGCAGAAAGGCCACCTCACAGAGACTCCTGTCACATCGAAACAAGGAAGCTACAGGCATCCCGACCTTCAAGCCAGGTCTTTACCGTGATTGGAAGGGCCAGGCCTGTCAGCACCAAAACCAAACGACTGAAAACCAAACCCCAGAGTGGCCCAAGAGCATGTCAGAATCCGCGTGGGGACCAAGGATGCGAGGATCTGAAGTCTCCCACTTCTCCTCACCCCTGGCACTTCACAAATTCCCTAACCAGACACAGTCCTGAGGAAGGGAGACGGCCTCCGCCAATAAGATTATTGTCACTGCAGCCGAGTGGGGGCTTAAAGTAGAAATAAAGCTCAGTTACAGAAAAAGTTCCATTTGTTACACATACACACAAGATATCGAAGTTTTGGTAGACTCTTTGTTTACCAAAATTAAGATAAAAGGGAAAAAAATCCTGAAAGATCAAGAAATTCATTCTTCATCATTTGTGGTATAACATGTATTAAAGTAAATACTTTCAATGATTTCATACTTCCCAGGTTTAAAGAAACATTCTTGTTCAAGCATAGGACCGGTACAAGTAGATAATTATTTATAAATTTCAGTATGCTTATCAATCTGGAACAATATCATAAAATTCAGGATATAAGCCAAAAGACCTTGGAAATTTTTTGATGTTCTCACCATTTATAAATTTTTTGATGGTCTCACCATTTATAAATTTTTTGATGGTCTCACCATTTATACATTTTTTGGTGGTCTCACCATTTATAAGAATAACCATTGTTTACATCTTTACAATTAATTGTAAACAATTAATTGTTTGCTATTCCTCAAGCAAGAATTCTAGCCTCTTCCATTCTGATAATGATGGATAACATAATTTATTAGCCATGATTGTTCGATTTTATCATTACAGCAGAGCAGGAAGAATGGCTACAATATGAAGCCAATATTGAAAGAGCAATTTTATTCAAAATTGCTGAGGAAGTTTCTGGCACCTTTCACCAGCCACACTCATAATCCTGGCAAAACTGTAAAGGTGGGATATAGGAGAAAGCTAGAGCTTTAAGGTTTATTTGAACATTTGCAGATGGATTTTATACATTTGCTTCATTCGAATGGATATTCTTTGCTCAGTATGTTCTTACTACTGTCTGTTTTCTGAATGGCTAGATGCTTTTCTCTGTCAAAAGTCAACTGTCTTGTCTAGACTTTGTATTTCTCACATGGGGGTTATTCTCCTGTTTGTGTAGTGGCAAATTCGAGAGGAAGTAATGAGAGAGCTTTGAAAGACCCTGCCCATCACCCAGGAACTCCACTGCTGTCATCCTCAGTTGTCAGAGGAAATTGAATGAACAAATGGCACCAAAAATAAGCTGCAAAGCTATCCTGAGACTTGCCATACTGTTTTCTGCAGGACACCCTCGTTTATAGCCAGCAGGTACAGGCAGCCTCTCCCGTAGATAAATGACAGGAACCCTTGCATGAACTTCAGCTCCGAGACCTGGGAACACCACCAGTGCAGACGCTCTTGAACTCATGGAAAGAGATCCAACCAGGTACTGTTCAAGGGGGAAACAAAACTGCAGAACTCCAAGGAATCAACCTTTGAGTTCATATTTCTCAGTTAAAAAGACATAACACGGCCATTTCCCGGACTCCATGCCCGTGGGGCATGTAAACTGTGGATCTCTTAGGATTCTCCAGGAGCTTGTTTCAACAAGGAGAAAAACCTTTCCCAAGACTAAGTGCCAGGTGGTGTTTCGGGGGCTCCGAGGAGCTCCGGTTCTTTATGTCTCAGCGCAGAAAGAATTCAGTGAGAGGTGGTGATAGATAAGAAGTGATTTATGGGCTTCCCTGGTGGCGCAGTGGTTGAGAGTCCGCCTGCCGATGCAGGGGACGCAGGTTCATGCCCCGGTCCGGGAAGATCCCACATGCCGCGGAGCGGCTGGGCCCGTGAGCCATGGCCGCTGAGCCTGCGCGTCCGGAGCCTGTGCTCCGCAACGGGAGGGGCCACGGAGGTGAGAGGCCCGCGTACCGCAAAAAAAAAAAAAAAAAAAAAAAGTGATTTATTAGAATAGGATGCTTGTGAGGCTTACAAGGGGCAGGTGAGAAGGTGTCGTACCCCAAGGACTTAGCCGGCTAGGGTTTTATAATCAAAGGAGAAGCAGGGAAGGGGTGAAGATGACTTTGTTCCTCATCCTTGAGTAGACGTCACGCTTCCATCATCAGCTCCCCCTTCAGGTTGGGCAGAGGAGTTTTCTTGTCCCTCCACAGTCAAGCCGGGAGGGTCACGGCGCAATGGAAATGAGCAAAAAGGTGGTAACATATACTAAAAATGGTAAATCATCTCAGGTTCAGTGTAATGTCACCCTTGTCTTATACTTTTGTTTTTAATGTGCCCAGAGGAGCACGTCCTAGGGGTCATTAACTTACTGAGCTCGCTGGGCAGGGTGTGGGTCTCATGCCACCGTTGTTTTATTGTTTGGGGGCATGTTTCATGCTTCTGTTGCATGGTTTTGTTGCCAAGCCAGCCTGCTTGGTTTCGTGGTTAAGCAAACCTGCTTTCTTGAGTGATCATTAACTTACAGGGGTCTCCCATGCTTTTTTCTTGACTTACAATCCCCTAGTGGGATTACCTATTTCATCACCCCCTTTGTCCCTTTACTCTGTCCCTATCCAACTCATTTGGGTCGGGACCTGTGGGGATCAGGAGCCCGTGACCGCATGCCTTGCTTCTTTTCGCTGCCCTCCTTCTTTTCTCCCTCTGTCAGTTCAATATTCCAGATTGTTAATTATCAAGAGTGGAAACTTGAACATCCCTTCCTCTGATTCTAACGCTGCGGTCTCCAGGGCTAATCCCTGCTGTTCTAACAACACCTGACTGATGGGCAGGGAGTACGTAAGCTCGGAGACCTGGAAACTGAGCTGCTTTCTGGGTGGAACCAGAACTCAGATGGAGGATGGGTTTGCTTTCCCTGTTGGGACTAGAGAAAAGAGTTGAGGGTTAGGGGGAGTGTTTCATGGTGCCTGAATTCCATAATTTCTCATCTTTCTCAGCATCACAGTTATCACACACACTCCCATTCTTCTTCATTTGTACTGAGTCTAGAAAATTGAAAACCAAAACACTATATCAATTTCCTCTGAAAACATTTCCAGACTTCATTGAAATCAGACCTCTTCTCAGAAACGATGATCTCTGCCTTGTGCTCAGGTTAATTTTGAAAAACAAAATCCAATAATCATTATCTGTTTGTGCTTTGATTGTGTTATCAACCTTCCAGCTGTTTACTCAGTTGAGCTTTTAGGAGATGTAAATTTTGTTGACTTCCAACTGTAAGCTTTGCTTCCCAAAAAAATGGGTTGCAAGAAAACAGCTTTAAAGAGATATATAGAGAGGTCTCTAAAGCTCTGTGGTTTCTATAATAATAAACTTTATTTACTGAGCTCCCATTATGTACCAAGCTCTATACTAAGGGCTATATATTTATTACCTCATTGAATCCTCAAAACATTGTTTGATGCAAGGTGAAGGAAATGGGGTTCAAAGGAGTCACATAATTTATCAAGGAATTAGCAGTATGGACCAGTGAATGAGCTCTTATGTATGTAAGGACCTGTATGAGGTTCTATGTATGAATAGGGTCTTTGCATGAGATATTAAATATCATTGTTGCTGAAAAACGTACTTAAGATCCGTCTTTTTACTAAAACGATGCTCATCTGCAATCCGGGCTTTATTTTGTCTATTACACTATTAGACTGTGAACACGGAAATGTTTTGCTGCAGCTCAGGAGACAACCAAAGCCTCAGCAGCAGGTGCAAACACACAGCTTTCATGAAGTCTCCCACTTAATACAAAACTGGGTAGACCACAGACCACGAGATATTGCTGTAGTCTGACAGGTACCTTAGCTGCTCTCCCTGAGCAGTCTTTGAGGGCCGCTGCCTGTTTGGGGTACAGTTACACTCCTGCTATGTCGTAAATGAATCTCCTTCCTTAAGGGAACATCCTCTGTTACCTCTCCCCTTCTCTCTAGCCTATGTGTCCCCTCTCACGTCACGCTAGAGGCTGGCAAACGTTTAAAATAAAGGGCCCGATAGCAAATACCTGAGGCCTCGTGGGCTATGCGATCTCTCTTGCAGGTTCTCATTTCCATCTGCATATGAAAGCAGCTATAGATGGTACATAAATAAATGAGCACGAGTGTTTGTGATAAAACTGTGTTTACCAGCATGGATAATCATCTGGATGTGGCTTGCAGGTTGTTCACTTGCCAACCCTAATTCTAATCATAATTAAAGGACTGTAAATGAATTAAAGCATATAAAACTCTTAGAACAAGGCCTGGCATACACTCAGTTCTATATGAATTAATAAAATAAAATCAAAACTTGAATACGCGCAATTTCTTAAATACGTCATGCCCTGCGTGCCCCACGCGTTTGCTCCTGCATCTTCTTCCTGAAGCTTTCTGTCCCCTTCTGTACCCGGATTCCCTGTGACCTTCAGGACTCGATTCTCCACCTCCAGGACACTGTCTTTGCTTCACGTCCCCAGTAGGAATAGACGTGCCTGACCTGTTACCTTGTGCCTCGCGCCTGCCCCAATCACAGCGACACGCAGCGGCCGCAGCCCGGCACCGAGCGCCCCCGCAGACTGCAAGCTCACCCACACAGGGACTCTGTCCTCCACTTGAGTGCCTCAGTTTCGAACGGGAGAGGCTTACAAAATTTTTAATCACTGAACAATGAAAATTTTCAAACGAATAAGCTAAACGTTGTCCATAGGGCCCCAGTAACCAAATTCACAATCTAAACAAAAAATTATAAATCTCTTCTCCCAACTTTTTCCCGTTCATCACAGACATGAGGAAATGGAGGAGATGCAGCCGCTAGGGAAGGGCTCTGCTCCGCCTTCAACCTCCGGTGAGGTCTGCGGAAGGAAGGGTTTTGCGAACAGACAGTAAAGTGGCCAGGAGCGACAGAGTATGAATATAATGAAGGTAACGCTTTTCAAAAGAAGAAGGAAATACCCTAAGAAGGGAGTAATATGGATGTACATGAAGGTGAGGAACTCATTTAGCACTTACTACGTACATTGTTTAAGACATTCTGTCTTTTCGTTTTTGTCTTAAAATAAGAAGTGTTATCTATGTATGTTTATATTTATTGAACAAATATAAGTGCGTGTGTGTCTATGTGTGTTTGTGTATGTGTGTGTATGTGTGTGTATGTATGTGTGTGTGTGTGTATATGTGTGTATGTGTGTATGTGTGTATGTATGTATATGTGTATATGTGTGTATGTGTGTGTGTGTGTATATGTGTATGTGTGTATGTGTGTATGTATGTATATGTGTATATGTGTGTATGTGTATGTGTGTGTATATTGTGTGTGTATGTGTGTATGTATGTGTATGTGTGTGTATGTGTGTGTATGTGTGTGTATATTGTGTGTATGTGTATGTGTGTGTATGTGTGTGTGTATGTGTGTGTGAGATGTGTGGTGGTTGTGAAGAGGATCCAAACATTAATAAAATACTGAAGGTAAGACTTCCCAACGTATCTATAATAAGAGGTCAGAAGTAATCGAGTACAAAAGTGTAGTGACTGTCTTCTGTTTTCTACAATCCAGCATTCCTTTCCCTTTATTTTGTTAACCAGACACCCTGTTTTCCTCATTCCCGTAGCTTTGGTGGGACTCCTAGTCATGCTGAGCCACCCACCACGAGACCCGCCCCTGACACCCAAGGTGAGGGGTTTGCTCTCAGCCAGTTCAATCACACACTCTCTCCAGAGGTTTTAAATTTTAATGAATGGACACAAGTTCAGAAAACGATTGGCCTTGAGTATCTCCAAGGAGCACCGTGCAGATGCCCACATTTTACTCTTATTCCCTAGCTATCCAGTGCGACTCTTACTTTCCATTGCTTCTATGACCTACCTTAAATCTTTTTATTTTGACCTAAGTTAGAAGCAGAGTCTATTGCCCATAACCAAAACATTCTAACTGACACAATCAGAGAAGTGAGATAAAAAGTTTAAGAGATAAAATGATAAAATGTTTAAGAACATGGAAGAGAGTTATTTTTGGTTAAAAGGCTTAGAAAAGATTCCATGGGTAAGCTGGCATTTTAGTTAATCCCTGAAAAATAGCTAGGATTTGGATATAAGAAGAAAATAGAAGGAAGAGGGTGTCTTAAGTAGGATAATTGTGTGCACAAAGATATATAGGCAGGAAATTTTAGAAGATTGCAAAGGATATTTCAAATAGTTTATAAGACAGAAACTATGAAAAGGATGAAATAAGATTGAAAGATAGAATACCACAATCGGTTAAATTCAACTTCTGGGCCAAAAAGGGCCTCTATTTTACAATCGGGTAAGTGATACAAATGGACAATTAGTTGGTCAAGTGTGTCTTGTGACCAGTGCCCACCCTTATTCTAATCTTGTTATAGTAGATGCCTGGAAAGAGAATAGAGCCCTTTGTAGGGGCCACTATGTTATTTAAAATATTGTTGTCCTTTTAAGACACCTTTGAAATGATACGGAGAAGAGTTTACAGTCTTATTGAAGCATGGCTACTTTAGATTCAAATGTTACTGTTAAAAAGAAAGTTTTTTATATGTCAGCAATGCCATAATACCAAATTAGAAGATAAAATAAAACTCTATTCATAATAAGTGAAAATCAGAAAAACTGGGAATAGCCCTGCAAGAACCCACAAGAAGAAAAGTATTTTCAAAAAATGATAAAAATTTAGTGAAAAAGAGAGAATAGAAATTATAGATATTTCAATATTTCTCTAGTTAATCTGTTCAGCAAAACCTTACCCAAATCCACAATTTTTGTCTTAAGTTGATCTTTAATGTTTCAGGATTTATCTGAAAGAATAAGTAAAATAGTCAAGAAATTTTTGAGAAAAAAAGCAAATAACAAAATGGTATTATATTAGCTGTACTAGACAATAAATAAAACAAGGGACACTTAAGTGAGTAAAACAGTTCCGGTGAGGCAGAAACAATCCCTAGGTAATAAGATACAGGCTAATGCAAGGTATTTATATATTGATAGATATACATATACATATTACCAAAAATCCATGAGGAAAGGAGTGGATTACGCAATCAATATTGATACCAAAAATTGCCAGATATTTGGAAAGTAAAATTATTTCTTATGTTTGCCTGATATTATGTATCTTCATACATTCTGTCAGATTAAATAGTTCAATAATAAAAATAATAGAAAAAAATCTAGACTAAAAATTAGTTGAATTTTATTTGATGAGTTTCATGAGAATAAACATTCTAATCACAAATGCAATGGACGAAATCCAAAGTAGAAATATTACAATGCAACAATATACTGGGAAAAGTATTTTGACATAAATATGAAAGGAAAAAAATGGTTGATACGCTTCATATGCAAAGAGCTATTAAAGGTAAATCAGAAGAAGACAAAAAGGCATCAATAGAATATGAACAAGGGGCTTCCTTGGTGGCGCAGTGGTCGAGAGTCCGCCTGCCGATGCAGGGAGCGCAGGTTCGTGCCCCGGTCCGGGAAGATCCCACATGCCGCAGAGCAGCTGGGCCCGTGAGCCATGGCCACTGAGCCTGCGCGTCCGGAGCCTGTGCTCCGCAACGGGAGAGGCCACAACAGTGAGAGGCTCGCGTACCGCAAAAAAGAAAAAAACCCTGCAAGCCAGTGAACATAGTTTTTTGGTAAAAAGTAAAGATGAAGAGCTTGGATCTGGGTCTATTACTGACAGTCTTCAATGTTGAACAAGTCTCTTCTGTAGACTCTGTTCTTATCAGTAGAAAAATGCTCCCAGCCGTTGTCAGAGCGCTGTATTGGGAAGATGGTGAGATGCTACTGACAAGGCTATGTGGCTTCCTCAACTGCTTAATTTCAACGCCATCATGCCACAGACGATTCCTATTCAACAAGCAAGGATATTTTATCACCTGTCATGTTAGCCTGGATCATAGTTAGTCCACATAACACAAAGCAGTCATTAGAGGGACGATGTCAACCTCTGAAGGGGACACTTGCCTTCATTTGGTGCCTTTCCAATAAAATGAAGACTCTTCTGCAGGTAGTAAAAAGGCAGGTCGTTACGGAGGATTTCAGTCGATGGCCTGCCAGGTTCTTTCTTTGAAAAAGTGGTGAGCAAGTTTCAGAGCAAGGTTATAAATTGCACAGGAATCAAGTGAGAGATGGTAGAGAGAGGCTGTGATTTTCAGTTACTATGTTACGGTGTCTCAAAGGAAAAGATGGACAGAAGTCGATGGTTTCCCTTTTTGTTAGTATAAACCAATGTTTCCCAAAGAGTCATTGGGGAACGCCAGTTTCTTAAAATGTTCTAAAAAAAAGTTAAAATATAACATTACAGGTTTGGGAAATGCCTTCTCACCATCAGCATATCAAGGGCTCTTAGATATCCCTCCTTAAAGCAATCTCTTCAGACATCATTGGACAAGCAATTCCCAAACATACACGGCCACATATCAATTTGAGGAAAACTGGCATAAGCCTTCACTTCTCATTGTCAAATTTCACCAAGTGGGCATCTACTGAACTCTATTTCTTTTTACTGTACTTATATTTATTATTATTATTACTAATTAAATATTGGTCTGTACGAGTCCTCCTCGATGTGCTTACATTCTACATGATGTGCTTATCCTAGGTGAACTCGTCCTCCCCTGTGAGGCTGTCTGGAAAGTTCCACCTCTGGGACATGAGCAAATGCAGGAGTCTGAGGTCAGTTAGTTAAAGCAGTAGCTGCTCAGATGCCATGTACCTTAAACCTCGTTACAGAGAGTGAAGAAAAAAGGACCCATCCTGTGTGTTCAAAGACTATACAAGGACAGAGAGAGTGTGGCAGTTATGGAGAATTGCACTTGAATCCTGGCTCCACGGGTCACTTACTTACCCTCAGGAGGCCTCGGTCCTCTCCTCTGCAGAATAGGAACAATGTTACCACCTCATATTGCTTTGGGAAGGTTAAAAGAATTCATGAATATAAGCAACTGATACATAGTAAGTTCTTTTCTTCTCACTCCTTTTCACCTTCTGTCCTAGGCCTGTAGAACAAGCAGTAGTCAAAAAGTTGAATACACGGGCTACTTCACATCGTTTGGGAATTTGGCCATCGTCTCATCCAGTGGCAATGATTTCAAAATCATACACATGGATATTCAAGAAGATATTGAGCCTTACATGGGTTTTGCAATGTTACTCAGGAAAGGATAAATTTATTAAGGAGTGTTGTCTTTGAACACTGCTTAAGCAGGCAGCCTTTTCTATAATATTTTATTCAGGTGGTGCTTTTAGCTTATTACCCAGACATCTAATAATAACTTAATTAATGTTACTATGAAATGAAAATAATTTATAGATGAAACTGAGTATAAATGAGAATTACTTGCAAAGATCATTGGCTTGAAGAGCAGTACAAAGAGACCAATTCCCAGTGTGGTTAGAAGCAGTCTGGCCAAAAGATTTTACACAGTTAATTAGAAAATCTTGACAAAATTTTTAATATTTCCAATTTCAGACATGAGAAATGATACTTCAGTGGTATTACTTTAGGAATTATTAATGTGATCTGCATTCTAAAGAGGAAAGCGCTGTCGGCGGTAAAAAGCATTCAAATTACAGCACCCAGTTCCTTCCACAGACACAAAGGACATCAGATTAAATGTTTGCTTTTCTCACGTGATCCTAAATTATTACAACAGTTTTGCTTTAGTCATATTTGAACAGGAATGGTTTTTTTGGTTTTATGGGTTTTATTTTTTATTGAAGTAGAGTTGATTTACAATGTTGTGTTAGTTTCAGGTGTACAGCACAGTGATTGATTTATACATACATATACATCTATTTTTTTTCCAGATTCTTTTCCCGTACAGCTTATTACAAAATACCGAGTACAGTTCCCTGTGCTATACAGTAGGTCCCTGTTGGTTATCTATTTTATGTATTGTAGGTGTACGTGTTCATCGCAAACTCCTAATCACTAATGAACTTATATACAAAACAGAAATAGACCCACAGACATAGGAAACAAATTAATGGTTACCAAAGGGGAAGGGGGGAGGGATAAATTACAAACAGGAATAGTTTTAAGAGAAGAAAGGAAACAAGAATACAGCTGTGTTGTAGTAAAGGCAAATTTCTGATGGCTTCCCTGAGAATTTGTCTAACTTCCACCATTGTTACCTAGCAACTAGTCTCAGAACCAAGCTGTGGGATTTCTCCTGATCCCCACTATGTTTCATCTTGGAGCATCTGTAGCCTCACCTTCAACCCCCTCAACCTCAGTGTCGAGATGACCACGCTCTCAACAGAGCAATCACTTAGGGCTTTAATTGCAAGAGCATCGGCTGAATCCACTGCCACTGTGTCTTACGAACTGATTTCTCTCCCGTGAGCTCTTCCAGGTGGAAGGATTAAGAAATAGAAACCCATCATTCTGTGAATCCCCAGGGTGTATAATGAAAGTGTTGAAAGTTAGTGATGGTAAAGCCCGCCTGGAATTACAGATGTTTACAGTTTTTTCACTTTCTTTCCCAAACAATATGATAAATCCATTCATGGATTTGACTGACGTTCAAGTAATGACAGATGAATTCATCAATTTTTTCTCTGATGGAGTTTTTCCTTTTCTCTGGGTATTATCTTATAATTCTTGCCAGGAATTACTTTTTATTCAATAGAAATAATCTTAACCTCCTCAATAAATCAGTTATCGGTTTTTTTTCACATACACTATCAATAAGTTTTGGAAAATTTGTTTGCAGACTTAAATGAAGAGTACCTTTGAATAAGTGAGTTTAGATTTTGGCCATCATCTAAAGATTAGTATATATTTGGACTAACAATGACCCGGGGAATTCAGCACTAGCTCAGGGGATTAACATGCAACACACAACAAAAAGAGGTACATTTTAAAGGATGAAAAATGAATGAGGAAACAATTATCAAGGATTTCCACTGTAGTTGCCTGGACCACAAACTCCTTTATAAAAATATCACGTCTCATTCATTTCTGTGTCCTCAGGCCTTCACGGAGTGCATGAGCTCTCATTAATTCAACATCCACTGCACTGAATTTAGCTAATGAAACCCACAGCACACATACATACACAAGTGCATATTTATTCAAAATAATGTTCAGGGCTTCCCTGGTGGCGCAGTGGTTGAGAGTCCGCCTGCCGATGCAGGGGACGTGGGTTCGTGCCCCGGTCCAGGAAGATCCCACATGCCACAGAGCGGTTGGGCCCATGAGCCATGGCCACTGAGCCTGCGCATCCGGAGCCTGTGCTCCGCAACGGGAGAGGCCACAGCAGTGAGAGGCCCGCGTACCGCAAAAATAAATAAATAAATAATGTTCAGGTACAGTGGAGGTCAGCACTGAAATATGCAGATAGTACAATTAGTGAGCGGGAAAGAGCGAAACAATTGACCCTCTCTGTCCATCTTTTATTTTCCTACTTTTGGTAGATATTAATTCAGTAAACAGTGCATTTTTCTCCAAACCCTCACTCTTACTCTAAAAGGCAAAGTAAAGATGTAGAATTAAATGCAAAGTGACACCTGCCCTTGGTCTCAGGAAAGCAAGAGCCATCAGTGAGGCCCATGGCTCCACACTAAAAGGGAGCAGCGACCATTCTACCTGGCCCATCATGTCATTCCCTGTGAAAACCCACAAAGCCAGGCCAGCTGGTCAGCTCTCAGGAGAAATCCGAATTTGGGGGGAAATCTGGTTTTAAGGTGTTCAGATATGTCGGAATTCTGTGACTAAAACACAGCAGACCTGCAGACTGAACCCGGCTCATGGAACATCTCCCTGCTCCTGGGAGAGCCAGACAGCTGAGTTAAGTAGGAGCTGAAAGCTCAGTGAAAACACGTCACCAATCCCAGTAACGATCGTAACAATAAACCGTTATCTCTCTACTAGTAATACAGGTTTAGGTGCACATGACTAGTATAAATTATTGGGATGCAAAGAGAAAAAGATCCTATCCACCTGCCCAAGATTTTATTCCCCAGGTATAATGACCTACCTTGGCAAGCTGGAGAAAAGAAAAGAACAGACAAATGGGCCGAAATTCAAGCTCTCATCTCCTTAGCCACAGCCCAACAGCGTTTAGTAAGCAAAAGAATCAAGTTACTGAATTGTTTACTTTTTTAAATAAAATACTATCCTTTCTATAATAATGCCACATTTATTTTTATTTGAAATACTTAAGTAGAGAAATTAAAAGAAGAGTGCAACTACAAGTATTAGGCCAAGGATTAGGAAAGCACGGTTAACAGGACTTTCTGCAGTCTATGTGCTACAGTACCTAAAAGAGTACGCAGGGAGCTCTGGGTCAACAAGGAAAGACAGAGATGAACAATAATACATACCTTGTCTTGCTTACAATACCAGCACAGCTCGAACCAGTGCTTATTCCGAGAGGATCACAAGTGCATAATTACATGTGTCTTTAAATAAAATTTGACTTTTATGACTCAACTTTCATGGCATGCAAAAAAAAAAAATTAAAAAGCTATTATGGGGACTTCCCTGGTGGCACAGTGGTTAAGACTCCACGCTCCCAATGCAGGGGGCCCATGTTTGATTCCTGGTCAAGGAACTAGATCCTACATGCATGCTGCAACTAAGAGTTCACAAGCCACAGCTAATGAGCCAGCGAGCTGCAACTAAAGTCCAGCACAACCAAATGAATAAATAAACAAATATTTAAAAAATAAACATATTTTTAAAAATTCTTTAAAAAATGTTACTCTTAAAAAAGTTATTATGCACATAAGCCTGGCATATAGTTGGTGATCAATATATATTTGTTGAAAAAATGGATTGTTTTCTTACCATGTTCAGCACAAGAGCATATATGTGTCTTAGACATCTATAACTAAAATTAACAGGAACGTACCACTGGGTCTGCTTATGTAACAATCTAAAAGCCATTAATTATAGACTTATTGCAGCTAATAAAATTCAGCCTGAATATAAACATAAAAATATATACAATAAAGAAATACATAGAAATTATAGGTTAAATTGCTTTACTATTATTTGGACCAAAGGTGAAATCTTTGCATACAGAATAAATCTTCTTTTAATAATCCAGGGTGTCTCTAAATTTATTTTACATTAAGAGTATAGGTAAAATGTTTTTCCTTAATAAAATTTGGAAATCTATTTGTTTATTTATTTTAAGGAGTTAATCAGTGATATAAATAATTACAGTGTTAATTTCTGTTCATTTTTATATCAAATATCTTCTGAACATCCACATCTATTAAGTTGTTGAATCATGGGTTGGATAGTGGTAAAGATAACGTTCATTGTTGTTTTCTTCCTTACTGAGCAGTAATGTCAGAAGCACTTACTTACAGAATGTGTTTACATTCAACACGAACAGAGTAAATGATCAAAATCATCAGTTACAATGTGCAGAACATGACACCCAATGCAGATGATTCTCACTGTGACTAAGGAGTGATTCATGTCTCACTGCTATGAATCAGAGAAGATGCACCAAATGGCCCATTACACTCACATTCACAGACTCACTGTAAAATTGTATTAAATGCTTACAGAGTTATTCATCTCTAAAATAGCAAGATAATTATTAGAAGAAAACTAGCAAAGAGACCTATCTTTAGTTTCTAGTTTTTATGATATTTATCCCCTAAAAATCTAGGATTCCACAGTTTTAAATATAATAGTCCCCAAAAGATAGCATATGTATCTTAGATGACATCAGGCCTGCTTGGTGATACTGGGAATAAAAGAAATTGTCTTACACAACATTGTAAATCAACAGTATTTCAATTAATTTTTTTTTTAAAAAAAGAAACTGTCTTCCATGGTTAAGGAGTAGGTCTTCATGTCTGCTGGACCAAAGCTGGGCTCTTCACTGCAGTATCAAATTTCTCCTAACAGGAGAGCATGATTTCTCTCTGGCAACAAGAGTGATGGATGAAAAATTGACTTATCTATTTTCCTCTTCACTTCTAAGTAATACTACTAATACTAATAATATTAGTACTGATACTAATAATAATTCATGTGACTAGCAGGTGGAAAACTAAAGTCCCTTCCCAATTATTCATCTTAACTGGGTTTCAATTTCCTTAAATGCATAAAATATTTCTTGTGAGTACTTAGTACAGAATCCTTCATGTTACGAAAGAAAAATATACAGAGTTCAAGAATCTCC
Organism: Inia geoffrensis; assembly: GCA_036417435.1. Taxonomy (NCBI): domain Eukaryota; kingdom Metazoa; phylum Chordata; class Mammalia; order Artiodactyla; family Iniidae; genus Inia; species Inia geoffrensis. Next base: position 92,276,513 of record CM070911.1, read on the forward strand.
GGGGCTAACACAATTTTGTTTTGTCATTAAAATATGATGTTGAAATTCTGAAACCTCTATACACGTGTACTGGAAGTGAACAACTAAGCAAGTGATGGAAGATGATGGAAATCAGGTGTCTCACTGTTGGAGGTGGAGGCTGCAGAAAAGTGAGGGGAAGAGGCTCAAATGACCCCTCGGGAACTGGACTAGATTGGGGGGGCATCAGTATGAACTGGTGTTTCAAAACACATACAGATGGATGTACCGATACAGACGGACCTATGTAGACTATTTATAGATATGTTCATAAACAGTGGTTAGTATTCATACATATTTTCAAACTCTTTTATCTGAAAGGAGCTAGAAGAAATGATATTCCAGAAACAATGAGCTCACCCACGACCATTGTCCATAAAACAAACTAGGGTTCTTTGGCCAAAGGGCTCTTTCTACAGCAGGGGTGGGAGATATACAAAATGAGTTGGGAACATCTTGTAGTTGTAGAAGGTAAAGAAATGCTAACAGACACACACACACACATTGGGGGACATCAAAGGGGCACAGTAGACAACTGTAAAGCTCCTAATTCTAAAGCTGGAACAATTTAAGCAACAAAATAAATAAGTTGAGGTAATACTAATATAAATAAATATACATATATATATTTAAGAGTGAGGGTTTGGAGATTATATATATATATAGATAGATAGATAGATAGATATAGATATAGATATAGATATAGATATAGATATAGATATAGATATAGATGGTAAAATAGACAAATCTTCCATACAGAAGAATTCCAAGTAATGTATGTAGCTATTCCCCCCCAAAAGAGGTAGAGTTTAACCCTTCAACCCTTATCCGTAGGTTCCTCTAGCAAATTTTCCAAAGAATATAGTGTGGAAAGGAGGAGAGGAGGGGAGGGGAGAGAAACTTTTCAGTGGAGATAACGTGACAACACGACCTCAACCGAGTAATTAAGGTCAACACCAGCAGTGGGTTGACAGCATGCATTCTTGATACGACACGAGAAGAACGGCATTTTACCTCTGTGATCTTCCTCCCCCAAACCTGCAATCACAATCTGATCATGAGAAAAACATCAAACAAATACAACTGAAGCGCACTGTATAAGTTACCTGATCAGTGCCCTTTCAGATGGTTGAGGTCATCAAAAACAGGAAAAAGTCTGAGACACTGTCACAGCCTAGAGGAATCTAAGGAAACATGGGGACTCGACGTCATACGGTATCCTGGACAGAAAGGGTAGAGACTAAGGGTATCTGAATAAAGCATGGGTTTTAGTTAGCAAGAATGTATTTTAGTTCAGAGTGACAACCTTACCACACTAATGTAAAATATCAACAATAGGGGAAGCAATGTGGGATATACGGGAGCTCCTTTATCTATTCACAAGTTTCCTGTCATTTAAAAATATTCTAAAATAAAAATTCATTGAAAAACTATATGACGTTGATTTTTCCCGTATTGGAATAATGGTAACTGTAGATTTTTGGTTTGGTGTTCTCCTACATGAGAGCTTGCTTTCTCCCTGTGTTGTTGACATTTACAACCTCTTACTGACTGCAATGCTTAAAACTGGCCCGTGCTGCCAGCCATTTCTGAAATCCTTACTGACGATACCTAGGATACAGACAGTGAATCTCTATTACGCTTTTAATTATATTTACAATAAGAAACGTGTTAGTTATCAACGTCAAAATCCAGTACTGGCACATCTCAGAGATACTGCAGGTTTGGGTCCAGACCACCTCAATAAAGCAAATATTGCAGTAAAGCCAGTCACACAATTTTTTGGGTTTCCCAGGGCATAAAAGTTATGCTCACTCCATACTGTAATCTATTAGGTGTGTAAAAAAACAACTAAGCATCTAAAAAACAATATAGGTACCTTATTAAAAATACTTTATTGCTCGGGGCTTCCCTGGTGGCGCAGTGGTTGAGAGTCCGCCTGCCGATGCAGGGAACACTGGTTCGTGCCCCAGTCCGGGAGGATCCCACATGCGGCGGAGCGGCTGGGCCCGTGAGCCATGGCCGCTGAGCCTGCGCGTCCGGAGCCTGTGCTCCGCAACGGGAGAGGCCACAGCAGTGAGAGGCCCGCGTACCGCAAAAAAAAAAAAAAAAAAAGGTGATGCTGGTGACATTGCTTTGAGGACCACACTTTGAGTAGCAAGGCCGCAGCCTGTAAGCCCGCTGAGGACAGAGCTCTTTTCCTTCCAGTCACTCGACTATATACCTACCACCGATCAGACTTCCTGGTGCAGAGTGGGTGCTCACCGTGTGTTTGTGGAATGAATGCTCCCCTCCTCCAGGGAGAATACCCTATTGTGTTTAAGGCCTTTTGTTTGTGGTTTCCCTGAAGTCCGTGTGTATAGATGATACATCTTTCCCAGTGTTTATAAGAATATACTGGAGCACAGCTCTTGCTTGTTTCCTTCTTTCCTTTCACTGATGATAAATTGCATAAGAGCAGAGGCTATATAACAGTCTGCATGTTTCTCTGTACTCAGGACAGTGCTTGGAACATAAAAGACACTTAGGAAATGTCTATTAAGTAAATGAATGATTTGGAAAGGCAATCCCTGCTTTTCTATCCACCAAAGCTGCAACTGATCTTCCACTGACATGAATTTCTCTAACTGCATGCATGATCACGTATTCTCTGGAGCATGGACAGAGGGATGATGCATATTGAAGACAAAAGAGGAATGGGTGTCAGAGAGAGCACATCCTGGAGCAGAAATTCACAAGCAGCGTCATCCTGAGGTCGGGCGAAGGAGCTCAAAGGATGCGGCAAATGAGCAAATGTCTCCCCAGAAGTAGACTCAGTACGTCAGCTGTTGTTGTTTTCAACTGGTGCTCTTTGTCATAAAGGACAGCTCCTCTGCCAGGTCAGAATTCGTTTGGCCACCTTCAAGGTCACTCTACCTCCCAGACCTGGCACTAAGTCCAGCTTCTTAAAGTGGATGAGGTGGGCCCCACGGAGAGCCCACATCCTGGCTGCATCCCAACGCTTATGCCTTAAAGCTCTGATGATATTTCTCTGAGGACAGCCTCCTATTTCATCCCTCCCTGGATTTGAGTCTACCTCCTGACCTTAGCAGTGGACACTACTTCACACGCTGCCATTGCCCATGCCGGGCCTGCTACAGTCACACGCTTTCTGCCATCATCACCTGAAGTATATTCTGGTAGGAAAGACGGAAGTTAACCTGTGGCCGATGTCTAGAAGCAGAGACTGAGTCATAACTGTGTCAACAACAAAATGAATGAATGAGTGCATGAATGAATCTCTGCTAAAAGCACTTGAGTAATTATATGAAATTCCATCTGTCTTCCCTCAATCAGTTTCTTAAAATTGCTTAAATTAATGTAAATGTAAAACTGTAAAAATGGAGTTATATTGACAGGCTATGCAACTGTTTTCCAGAAAAGCCGTGACCTAATCATACAAACCAGACAAGGTAACCACACACAGGCCCTTCTCCTCTATCTGAATTGTTTGACCTCCGTAGGCTTTATCTCAGCCAAGGTGGTTGGATGCTGTCATTGTATATACAGAGAACAAAGAAAACGAGATAAGTGTGAAAGTTCATTTCCAAATCCAGTGTAAGAAAATGGGGGACGATCTGAAATCTTGCGCAGAGAGAGGTGGACAGTAGTTAAGGAACACTCTTATTAATTCGATCTTTTACTAGATTTTCATATATCACTGTTTAATTCACTGACACAGCTGGTGGAATATGGGACCGAGTGAGAGAGCGGCCAGAGGGGCTGTGGCTCTATGGCATGATCACTCTCTCTCTGTCTCTCTCTCTCTGTCTCTCTCTCTCTCTCTCTCTCTCTCTCTCTCTCTCTCCATCCCCTACACTCACACACTTACAGAAATACACACAGATATCTGTATCTATCTATATAGATACATAAGTATAGCTAGATGTAAATATAGCTACAGATATGCAACTATACCCGTGGATATATAAGGTAGGTGTTAGATATAGATGTCTAGGTGTAGACAGATATTTAAAACGTATATAGCAAAATTTTGCAGCTCTGTAATAGCGTACTTTGGTGGGCAAGCAACCTTGTCGGCTCAACCTTGTCTGGCTTACCTGCTACCTCCATTGCTGTTTTGGACGACTCCTACAGTCTTTCATTTTGATCCCATTTTTTAAGAGGAAAGGGTATGAATTTAAAAATGACTCTCGAAACCTTCCCAAAATATCTCCTGCAGAGAACACCTTGCAGGGAAGCCGGAATCAGCCTCCAGCAGAGGCCCTGGGAGGGAGGCAGCCCCCGAGCACCAGGGAGAGGCCCCTCAAGAAACCGTTCCCGCAGGTCTGGGCAAACAAAACCCCTCGACCTCTCCTCTCTGCTGCACCTCCGGCGGCTGCACCTGAAAACAACTTCCTGAGACCCTCCCCGTCTCCCCATTCCCTGCTTCCAACCAGAGTCGTGGGAAGTAGGTATTGGACATGACCCTGGGGAATCACGCCCTGCTTCCAGGAGGAGGGGGGCGGGAGTGGCAGCGCCGCGCCCGTGTCGTCAGGCCGGGACCCCGCCGGGCCGCTGGCCGGGAGCCCAGAGCCCAGCCCGGCCTGGTGGCTCCGGCGCGTCCCCTGCGCCCTGCGCCCCACGCCCGCCGGCTCGCGGGGCACTTTCCTCTGACGTCCGCCTCCCCGGCTCTGACGATCGCCCGCCGGCCGCCCTTATAAAGGGGTCTGTGGCCAATACCGGATCGATCGCCACTTCGCCGCGCCCACACCTGTCAGCTCCGCGCGCGCCGCGTTCCGGGAGACCCGGGGTGCGGAGTCCCCGGAGCCTGACCCTCCTGGCCCTGCCGCCCTGCGCCCCTGACCACCCCTCCCGTGTCCCGCGCAGCCTCGGCCTCCACGGTTCCCGAGAGGAGCCCGGACCCGCGGAGCGCTTCCCTGCGCGGCGACCTCTCCAGGTAGGAGCGCGTCGGGGCCAGCCCTCCGACGCGGCTCTGGGCCTCCCGCGGGCACGCCCGGCGGGACGGGTCCCGCAGTCCGGGTCTTCGGGTGCGGGTGCGAGCGAGAGCGGCTGTGAAGTCGGGGCGCAGTAGGGGCGCCGGAGACGCGGGGACACCGGGGGCGCAGGAGGGACACTGGGGCGCGGGAGGGACACCGGGGGCGCGGGAGGGGCAGCGGGGACGCGGGAGGGGCAGCCGTCCCTCCCGGCTCTGGCTGCAAAGGCAAAACCCACCCCACCTCCCCACCCGCCGCCGGGGCCCCCTTAGCCTCCCTGGTTCTTTCGCCCTAGGTCTGTCACTCACCTGCGTGCGCAGATACGCAGATACTTGAGTTTTTCCCCCAGAAACTTGTTTGTGTAAATTGGGGAGCATGAACAGACGCGGTCACGCGGGGAAGATAAGAGAGAACAAGGGAATTCCAGAAAGTAAAGGCGTTAGAACTTGGCGTGTCTCTTCCAAGCGTCTTGTTTTTAGTGCCTCTGACGCTCCATTATGTTTCAGGCGTTTCTGTATTTTAAATCGTTTTCTTGTATGTGCCATTAAGGGGGTGGAGGACAGATCGGAGGAACGGAGGACAGTGGATGGGGACAGTTGATCGGGAGGGAGACCCTTTAAACAACGCAACTCTTCAGTGGCTGCAGTAACTTAAACCTCGGGCACTTCACTTGTTGAAAATTGGAGGCCGTGTGGTTTTGAAATGGATTTCCCTAAAGTTGTTTTTTTTCCCCCCAGATATTTGCATATCACATTACTTCTGGTACAACTCCCTGAAGTTGTTTGAAAGGAGGGGTAGGATAATGAATGAATGAATATGGGTCAATTCTCAGAGTAATTTTTTATGATACACTTACACTACTGAGCAATTCTAGATTGAATAAGTACATAGTTCCAAAAAGCAGATGCAGACACACTGTTTGTAAGTGATTTCTTGACAGTTACTGAGTTAAAACACAAGACAAGGTTAATTTTACATTGCACAAATTTATTTAACGCAAAATGATTATTCCTTAAACAGCATCTCCATTTTTTTCTGTTTCTTGAAAACCCAAAACAAGGTTCAGTTGTTGCATAGAAATAGAGTGATGGACAGGACACTTGTTGGCAACCACAGGTGAACGTGCGATTTCAATGTACTTCTTCTTTAAGTGGCACAGGATGTCAGGAGCCAGCACTTTCCAGGTGGAAGGGCTGATAGCCATCGTGGTGTTCTACCTTCTCATATTGCTGGTTGGAATATGGGCTGCGTGGAGAACCAAGAACAGTGGCAGCTCGGGGGAGCGCAGCGAGGCCATCATTGTGGGTGGCCGGGACATCGGGCTGCTGGTGGGCGGATTCACCATGACAGGTGGGTGCCGACGCGCCTAGCCCTGCAGCCATCCCACCCTAGCTGCTCCAGGGACAAAGCCAATCTTGTTCTTTGTCCTTGGGGGATTCTCCATGTTCACTACTTATATATTTAAAAAATAATTTTTTACATTTATTTAGAACAAAATTAAAACGGTTTCAACTCAGTAGCACTGGAACTAATGATTTTATAATCAATTACTGGACAGAATATCAGTGAAACAAATCTGGGCTATCTGGGCTGTTGAGCTGGTGGAAGCAGTAAAAACAAAGAGGTGGAGGAATGTGCAGAAGTGCCTTAGCCTTACAAGTTGTGTTTCTGTTCATTAATGTGATACTAGCAGCATCCCCTCCTGTTCATGAAGACAGGCATAAAGTCGTGACTTTGAGTTGTCTTAATGAATACTAACTAGTCAATGAACACTAACTAGTGATTTTAACTAACTAGTTAAAACTGAATAAATCAGCATGGGGGCAACCCAATTCCAAATTGATGGATGTCCTGTTTTGAAACCTTATTCTCCCATGTAATGAAATAATTTACTCACAGGAAGACGATCACATGTTATGAATCCACGGCGCTGAGAAAAACATTCCCAGGAACCTTGATATGAAACGAAAAAAGCCAGGGTGTGTCCTAGTAGGAATCCCTCAGTTACCAGCTGCAGCTCTTGCCCAGTCAAGCCTCTCTGTGCTAGGAACAGTCATTCCTCCTTTGTCCAGAGGTGGTTCTGATTAAGTGGTGGCTTGTTTTTCTTTTGTGTTCTTCTCGGTTGTTGAAAATAATATTGAAAAACAACAAGTTAAAATTATATCTGTACTATCACCTGATATGTATTCACTAACTGCACACATTTCATTTTAGACTCTTAGTAAGTTCATAAATGTTAGAGACAAATCCATACTAACAGGAACTCTCAGTGGATGAATATGAGTGGAGTGCTCAGTGGAAAAATACCCCCTTGCAAATCATATCGAGATGATGTCAAATTTCACTCCTGAAATGCTAGTTAAAATTGATTCACCCTGTTTATCACAAAGTTTTCCAAGCCAGTCTGGAAAGGCTGCATCCCTGTTTGGCCACATCTGAAACCTATAATGTTGTGCAATACCTGATGGGCGACCGAGTCTACCTTTCAGATATTCACATCTTGTTCGTTTAACTCTTCGCCAGCTGTACATGCTTTCGTTCAGTCTTCATGACGTCACTATGGAAGGGCTCTGGTTACGTCAGGACCCAGCCTCCCGTGCTTAGTAAGGACCAGAGCCAGGGCTACAGCCAGGTCTGGCAGCCATGCCAGGGCCCCTGCAGTGACCACACCCAGCCCTCCACAGGTCTCTCCCCACTTCTTTGTGAAGGTACCCAGGGTAAAAAGAGCTCTCTTTTACCCTCTGTTTCTAATTTTTTCTCCATACACACATACGCAGGAAAAAACATGTTTTGCAAAATATTTTCTGTGATGCACAACATACAAAGTTAGAAAAATACAGAAACATGAAGAATAAAAATCACCCACTCACCTACCTACCACCTGCAGATGTTTACTGAAACGTTCATGTAGATTTTCTTGTTTTTTCTCTTAGCATCCAACTGCTGATGAATACACACCTTCATACCTTCCTTTTCAGTTTTCATTAGAGCACAAACATTTCTTCTTCCCTCTAAAGATCCACATATGATACCGTATCTGAACTGCATTAAAGCATTGTAATTATATTTCCTTCGGATTTCTCCTATGACAAAGAAAATAAGAAGAAAAGCAAAATAGAAGGACAGAGGTTTTTGATTTCACTCAAACTGTTGAAAAGAATAAATGAGCTGTTGTATACCAAAGTATTTTGTTCACTGTAAATTATGATCATGTTCTATTACTCTAATTTAAGAGTACATTTATTATGTCCATAAGGATACTATTTCAGAATTTATCTTTTATCATTTAGAGTGATTTTTAATCTCATAGGCTATTAAAATGTATAGAAAAAATTTGAATTATGATATTCCTTATAAAGTGTCATGCTCGAGCTCAGCTTTTAAAGACTTTTTTTTTTCTCTCTCAGAACTGAAAAGAGCCCTGATCAATATCATAATTCAACTAAAATCTGAACCATATTATCTAAACCTTGTCAGATTCATTGATTGTATTATTCGACAAAGAATAAAGGTTGAAAATAAAAATGCATATAATTTAAAAGAATTCTTGTTCTCACTCATGAATCTGACATGAAATATACAAACATGCAAAGGACCAGATGGATAAAAATGGAGGGGCTTTAGTCATAATAAGTAACCAAGTCTGCACTTCTATATTATAAAATTTGCAACCATTCAGGCACCAGTTTTCTTTCTGGAAATGGAGAGACCTACACAATGAAAAATGATCACTAGTAGGTGTTGTGCTTGTAAGACCATCAGATATTTACTTAATGCAGCAAAACATTGCTGGTGGGGAGTCAAGGGTCCCAGGTGCCAGGCGGAAGGTGAGGTCTCAGGGGCTGTGCCTGTGAGAATCCGCTGCTCCAGGCCCTGGTTACTCGCCCAGTGAGGGGTGGGGAGAGCCTTTAAAATTTCAGCAGGGTTTAGGATGAGAAAAGCACATCATAGCATTTGTTATATATCACCACCATGGAAAAGCTACCGTGAAGATGGGGTGGCTGCTAAATACGCATTTGTCCACTTGAGGATTTTGTATATAAACTCTCCATTTAAATGTACTTAAAATTCCTTTGCAGGAAGGTCTTCTCACGTTGACTTTTAAAAATAAGATTAACCCTTGAACGTTCTCTCTTCTTTGCTTTGGATTTAGATTAAATGCCAGATAAATTTTGGCAAGAAACACAACAGAAACACTTGTCTTTGGAAGTTTCATATACATGTTATTTATTTTACTTACATTCTAACCGTGAAATTTCAGGGAAATTTTCAGAGTCAAATTTTATTGCCCACTGCATGATACAGCCCAGAATTCAGTCTCATATTTGATAAGCTTCATGCCAGCCTCTGTTCCTCATCATTTTACACAAATTCTACCTAGGGATTATTTTAAATATTTTGACTACACTCTTAAAAGGATATAAACTGCAAAGATCTGAGTGTTCCAGTAACTTTGGCTTTTCAGCAAGAATCAACTAGTCTAGTGTCTTCTCAGAGAAAATGATAGAGTTTACAGAGCATTCTTGGCCCAAACTTGTTTAATCAAAGCGTCTTTTCTTCGGTTCCATGGCCCTCTTCACCTATTATGCTACAGAAATGTTATTAACTAACATCTGAAGAAGACATATTTCTTATTATTCTTTATGAAATATCAAGCATCTCACTGAAAGACCCGGAGCAGAACAAAGAATTGCAAATGGGCATGCAGCCAACGTTGTAAACTCTCCTGAAGGCGGATCTAGCCCTAAGTGTAGGTCGGGTTCTTGGGATGACAGAGAAGGAAAAGGTAACTTAAGCTCACGTTAGGGCGCCTGGCACCCACCTCCCTCCACTCCCTTAGCAGCGTAAGGGAGTGAGTACAACTTCGTTATAATTCAGAGTAGATTTGCCAAAATCCTATGCACCCAGCATGCTAACAGAGTGACTCTATTGGTGAAAAGCACACGCACACACAGCCACGCATGCACACGCACACGCACACACCCCTCCCACTCCTCGAAGACAATAGTCATGATCAAGAGGAAGATCAATACAATGAAAACAAAAGGCCCTTGAAATGAAGACACTTGAGCCCATGTTATGGAGGCTGGGGTGGGGGAAAGTCATAGTATTCCTGAGGAGTAGTCATATAGTATTATATATTGTATATGGTCTCAGACTTTATGATATAATAATATCATTTTTAAATGTTGATGACAATGGATTTAGAAAATATCTGGGGCAACACTGTTCAACGGAAATATGATGTAAAGCCACAAATATAACCTGAAATCTTCTATGTATCACTTTAAAAAAACATTAAAAAATAAGTGAATTAATGTAAATAATAGAATTGTTTAACGCAGTGCATGGAAAATGTTTTACTTTTGCCGTGTAACCATTACAAAAACAAACATGAGAAACCTTACATTTATTTTTCCATATATGCCAAGCCTTTGAAATCCGATGTGCCTTCTGCATTCTTCCAACACTTCAGACAAGCCACGTCTCCGGTGGCTGTGTCACCAGCCACTTGATGTTCAGGGCCACCGTGCGGGGCTGAGCGGGTCTCAGGGATGACAGGTATGACACGCCTTCCCCTCACTTCTCACTCTGTTTCAGCCACCTGGGTCGGAGGAGGTTACATCAATGGGACAGCCGAAGCCGTGTATGTTCCAGATTACGGTCTAGCGTGGGCTCAGGCACCAATTGGATATTCCCTTAGTCTGATTTTAGGTAAGCAAAAGTTCACACCTGAGTGACTCAGTCAGTAAAGCACATAGATCGGGAGTATAAATAACAAGTGAAATAAGTCAAACGATGTGAATAACTGTTGTGGGAAATGCTACCAGAAATCCCTAAGTAGCTGTTATCAGAAAGTGGTAACACTAATGTTTAGGTGATTGGATCTCTTGATTATGGAATATGTTTTAAAAAATTCCCTTGATTGTTTTGCTATCAAAACAGTGAATTTCTTAACATAATGATGTTTTTCCTTTCCAAAATAGTGTGGACATATCGTTAAAAATGAATCAACTTGAATTGTACCTGCCTTTCATTTTGTAAATCAAACTAATAAAACGTCAAGAATATTATATAACAGAGAGTTCCTAAATTTCTTTTGCACTTAGAATACTTTTGTTGGATCCTGTGCTTAATCAAATATCTGAATGCCCTGCTGGGTGACACAAATACATGAAGACATTTTACGGCGTGCACTGCTGGTCCGTGTGTTTCAATCCACAAGCCTCTTCCATGCCATGTATATGGCCTTGGATGCACACAACGACAATTGTATTAAGAAATTTCCACTTTGTTGCTAAATATTTCTTGGTCTGGTACTCACTGGATTTTGCAGACAGGTTCCTCAACATGTATGCGTGTTCTAAAAAATTCATTTCCCTTCAGAAATTATATATAGTAAAAGGTTGGCAAAGACTACTGTATTAGGGATTTTTCATTTTCTCATTAACGCTTGCTTTAATTTCCTTTAGGTGGTCTGTTCTTTGCCAAACCCATGCGTTCCAAGGGATATGTGACCATGTTAGACCCCTTTCAGCAGATCTATGGAAAGCGCATGGGAGGGCTCCTGTTCATTCCCGCACTGATGGGGGAAATGTTCTGGGCTGCGGCCATTTTCTCTGCCTTAGGTAAGGACCAAAGAACGTCGTTCTGTGCGCATCTCTGGTTGAATGAGCATCAGATACACAGCTTTACTTTCTTCAGCCACAGGCCAGGCCACCCCCAACCTCCAGCACCTGGATTAATGCCACCAGCCCCCTGCTTTTCTCCCATAAGACCCAATCTGATCACGTCCCTTTCCTGCTTAAAACCAGACCTTTGAACCAGCCTAGGAAGTCTTCTTATGGCTCTCCTTCTCCCTTCCTCCAGAATGGCAGTTCTGACACTTTGCGAGCACACTGCCCTCTGCTTAGGACTCACGCCCCTCTTTCCTTTCTAGCCAGCCAGGTAGTTTCTTCAGATCTGCTAGAGATGTCACTTCCTCAGGGCAGCCATCTTGAACCTGCTGGATGCCTTTCCTATGGGCTTCCCGAGGCACCAAGAATTCTGTTTCCACTGGATTTATCACTTTGTGTGACTATGTGCCTATTTATCTATTTCCCAATTTCCAACCTCACAAAAGGAACTATCCGTTTCTTGAAGGCAGGACCTGTGTCTTATTAACACTTACAGTCCTATCACAAATGAATGAATGAATGAATCACCTATAGCTACATGTTCTTCAAAAGAGAAGAAGGGAAACGACAGCCCTTCCTTTCTCAGTGTAACCCCATTACATCTTAGACTGTTGGGTTGTAGACATATCCAGGGATTTGGAAAATGGACTTAGACTCTTTGGGGTCTCACTTACTCTCAAGATCCATCAATGCTGAGCACAGCCTGTCTTTGGTCCTTGGATTCTCAGCCCACTGAGACGACCTAGAAAATGAGAGATTTCAGTGGGAGATCTTCAGGTTCAATACCCTCCCTGTTCATCAAGGAGAAATCTACACCGTCCTACTGAGTGTTGAGTTCCTTCCTGAAGACCGGGAGAGCTAGACGTTCCTCGTCCTCCCTCAGTGAGCCGTGTGTATGTGTGATGCCCAGAACACGCTGTGTTACTCTCCATCTCCTCTTACACATGGAAACAGTGGGCTTATGTCTACAGTCAAACTTTAAGTGGACAAAACAAAAGTCAGATAAGATGAATTTCCTTCTCTGTTGCATATTAGACTACAAGCTAGTCTTCTGGTCTCAGTATTATCATCAGATCTGGCCTCTGTAATATCAGATATTAGTGTACACCACTCTTCATTCCTGTCCCTCTAGACTCTTGTATAATCGTATCTTATTTTCCTGGTCTCCAACTGTAAAATGAAGGAATGACTTGGTGTAGAAAAGAAGAGAACTTGATACTTTAAAAAAAGCTGTAATAACTCAGTGAAAATGTTGCACTTTCCTGGCCCTAAGTAATCATACTCCACAGCCACCACTGCCATATCCTAATGAAATTTTACATAAAAGCACAGCTCCCTTCCCACCTTGCTCTCATTAGCTAAGAAGCAATGGTAGTTTATTTGTCACTGGTTTCAACACCAGAAAATGTTGGCTTTAAGAACAAACTGCCTGCTGAGATATCAAAAAAGGAGTGGGCTGAGTATCTAACAGAATACAAAATGTTAACTCTCACTGAATAATGATCAATTTATATAACAGAGCCCTGAAGGGAGAATAGAATGAATAATCTATTATTTCTAAAGTATTCTGGAAATTTAATAGCTAAACTCAACTTTGCTGCAATTAGTTATTTTTGTAAATACATGTGTCTACATCTGTGTATGCCTGTCAACACATATGTAAAATATATTAATGTCTCTCTACACACACACGTATCAAACAACATTTATGAAAATATTACTGCTATTCTTGAAACATGTGCTCTGGTAAAAAGAATGTGTGTGAATTTTAAATTAACACCTCTATTTTCTTCAAAAATAATAGTTGGATGTAATTCAAAGTTAGTGTTTATTAGAAATAACTTGGGACAAGATCTTTTACCACCTTACTGTGAATATGTATGAATGAGCATAGTTCACCACTAAAGCTTAGGAGTATCTTAATCTATCTTCTTGGTATAAACAGACAACACCCTTACAGCTTCTTAATGAAATGTATATTTACACTTTTTTTTTTTTTTTTTTTTTTTTTTTTTTTTTTGCGGGCCTCTCACTGTTGTGGCCTCTCCCGTTGCGGAGCACAGGCTCCGGACGCGCAGGCTCAGCCGCCATGGCTCACGGGCCCAGACGCTCCGCCGCATGTGGGATCTTCCCGGACCGGGGCACGAACCCGTATCCCCTGCATCGGCAGGCGGACTCTCAACCACTGCGCCACCAGGGAAGCCCATATTTACACTTTTAACGGCTCAATTCAGATAATTTTTATAACTTTATTTGCAGCATATTTAGTTTTACGGCTGCATGAGTTAATTAATATTTCACAGCAGATCTGGAAATATAACTTTGATTTTACTCACGACAAATGATGGGGTGATTTAGAAAATACTTAGAGAAAAAATTCATCCCAACCTTAACAGTGGGACGAAAGTAGGTAACTTCTTTAAAACCACTGAGTTACAGCCAAATGGCAGCATTTACTAGGACCCTAAATCTTTAGTTCCCCGTCTAGCGATCTTTCTTCTATAACATACAGCCTCCCTACCTTTTAGATGTGTAGGATTGATAGAAGTTTCACAAAGGGGTGGGAAATTAAACACTATTCAAAAGAGGTTGGGTAATAATTGGACTTTTCCTAATTCATGGGGTATGACTCTAAAATGTTGTTCTTAAAGTAGAGAACTAGACCAAAGATGAATGACAAAGAATTGCGACTGAAGTTTCAACATGAAGTAAATCATCTCAGGAGAAAAAAACAATAACTTGTTAAATATCCACACAACAGTAATTCAGTCAGTTTCCCAAAGTCACTTGTAAATAACTGACCGCTTTTCCCTGTCTTCCTCTCCCAATTCCTTACTAGGCATTTCCTTTCTTCGACTGGTTTTTATGCAATAAAGTAATTCAATTTTGATACCAAAGCCAAAGCACTAAGAAAAAATTTCTTGAAAAATATTTTGCATTGTTATCTTAGATCAAAATATACTGCTCTTTAGATAATGGATTTTTCATCTCGGGTGGGCTGCCTCTGCTATTAGCGCGCCATTGAGAAGCGATAGTAGAATGCAAGATTGCAAGTAATGATTCAAAGAAATCTCAGATTTGTTGCATGTATGTTAACGTGGCAGGAATATCATTGCTGCGTTTAATAATATGAAATCTGAACTATGCCACTTTTGAAAAGAACAGGGAAAGGGTGTGTAGGGCAACAAGTGAGCTCCAAACTGGCGGTCCAAGAACTGCAGCGTCCCAGCGGTCCACACCATAACATTCTATTGGAAATACAGACACCAACAAACACAGTAAACAAAGTCAGAAAGTCAGAAGAGCATAGACTGACTTCTAAGGGTTACAATTTTGATGATGAAAATTACTTTAAAACATGATGCTAAAATCTACGGCTCTTCAGTGCACTGGCGTCCTAGGGGCAAAACTGGAATTCTCCGGCAAACAAATAAAATAAAAGTCGTCTTTTACAAAGTTGAAAAAGTTGGAAGGAACAAGTTACCAATTTTATTATTTTCTCCTACAAGTTTGTTTCAAACCTTGGTACCTTTTACTATGTGTCATCTAGTAAAAGCTGGCTGAGGTCAGAGTTAATGCAAAAGAGCAAATGAATGCTGATGGTAAAATGTGGAGATGGGTGGTTATGCTTATCATAAAGGCTTATTTTTCTCATGGATGTGAGTAGATATACTGCATATGTTCAACAAAGTCAGAGTTTCAGTTAGTTGGTGGCATTACTGCAAGATCTTATAGTAGTATTCAGTGCAGTATATGTCATGGATCTGTAATCAAATCGTGAATTTCAGGTGTGCCCACATAAATAAGTGAGCAAAGCACTAATTTCAGAAAGAAGGAAGATTTTTAAACATATGTATGTGTATATATATATATATATATATATGTATGTATATGTATATGTATATAAGTGCACATATGCATGTACATATTCAGTTTACTGAGATGGAAGAATTTGAATGTGAGACTTCACCTGGGCTGTTCTCATCCAATCCCTCCAGGAGCCACTATCAGCGTGATCATTAGCGCCGATGTGCGCGTGTCCGTCATTGTCTCCGCCCTTATCGCCACGCTGTACACCCTGGTGGGCGGGCTCTACTCCGTGGCCTACACAGATGTCGTTCAGCTCTTCTGCATTTTCGTGGGACTGGTGAGTGGGGCCATTCACAGACTTTCTTCCTTCCTTCCCTTCTCTTTCCCTTCTTTTCTTCCTTCTTACCTTCCTTTCTCCTTTTGTGAAAGATAATGTGGTATTTTATACTAACTCAGCAAAAAGTAACAGAAATGCTATTTTCCCATCATGAGTAATACACAGTAAGTCGTATACTATTGGCAATTTTTCATTTCTCTGTGGATCAAACTGGATGAAAAACCTCTAGTCACGTTGTGAGATTTTGACAGAAAAGTGCCCTCGGTTAAGTCTTAGTAAGGCCTAGGACTTCCCGTCCGTCATGCCTCCATTTGATGGAAACACATGTGGGATCTTCCTAGAATCACTTCCCTCAGAGTTAAATTTTAAATCTTGACACTAATCTGTATTTGTCTCTTAACCCTTCTTTACATTAGTTTTGATTAATCCATGAAACTGCTCATGGGACATAGAAATTATTATCAATCAAATCTTCTCGGTCACTTTAAGGAATGGATATCTTCTTCTAATTCTAAGAAAACACAAAAAGTTTATATATAAACATACGTCAAGTTCTCAAATTCAACGTTTTCTTCCCAAAGGTCTCCGGTGGCTGCTCTGTAGTTAATGTGAAATGGCATCGTTAGCACAGAAGTTAGGTGCTACTCTAACTCTCCTAAGTCAGTGTTTCATGGTGTCCCACAGAGAACATGCTTCCAGGTCCTTCCCTGAACAGGAGGAACATGGAGCTGTGCCATCTACGAGAAAAAAATCATAAACTAAATCTTGCCTGTCCCACACAGTCACACGGCCTAACGCTGTCCCGCGCTCTGGTTGCAGTGGATCAGCGTTCCCTTCGCGCTGTCACATTCTGCGGTTGCTGACATCGGGTTCACGGCTGTGCACACCAAGTACCAGAAGCCCTGGCTGGGGACCATTGAGCCGTTTGAAGTCTACACGTGGCTCGATAGCTTTCTGTTGTTGGTAAGTGATGCTCTTACCGGAGGAATGCACTCTCACTTGTCCTAAAGTCAAACGCACTTCCAAGACTTTAGTGTTTATATGTAACACTAAAATGCACGCCCCTGTCCGTTTCTGGGCTGACTGCTTCCTGCTGGAAGAAGGATGGGGGCACTGACAAGTGTCAAAGCGATCACTTCCCTGGGGTTATGTGTGGCGTGTCCACACTTGTGCTGAACACCACACCTTACTGCCGGATACCTCCCCCAGTCTGAGAGACACACCATCTAAAACTTCTATTTTGTATCTTAGATTAAGGCATTAAAATCCAACTTCTTCTGAAATAAGTAACTCATTCAGTCTCTAATTAAATTTGTGGTGTCATAAGGCCTTAAGTGCATAAGATACGTAGGGAAGGGAGGTGTCACCCAGGACAGATGCCAAGAAAGAAGGCTGGGAGGTCAGGCAGCTGGGAATGTGCAGAACCTATGGGTGAAGGTGGTGGCCTTGAGGGGTGGGCATGGAAGAAATCGAGGCAGATCACAGACTGAGGGGGAGGGAGTACCAGAGAACCTCTCCCTCAGAGATTTTGTGATTTTGTGGTTTTGCTAGAGGGGTTATGTATTTTTTTAAAAAATGTATTTGATTTCAAAGTAAGCAATAGATTGTTATCAAATTAAGGGGAAATTGTTTATGTTTGTTCCCTTTTTAGAAGATTCACAATATTTTGTGATTTCATTTTGTGTCTGTGGCACTGTTAAATTTTAACACTGAAAGTAGGTGTGTCTGCCCCCGTGAAGAACTTACTGGTAAGAAGACAGGAAAACATGTAAACTAATGTTCCCAGTGGCGGGGAGGAGGGCTTTTTCCCCAACGATTGTTAAGAAATGCATTTGGCTGAAATTTTTCTGGTATGGTTTACAATTATGAATCGAATGGAGAAGGCAATTAAATAATATGTGTATGTGTAATTTTACCTTCATGGCTGGTGTATTTTATGGTTATATGGGAGAGATGATGAGACTTAGGAAAACTAGGCAATTTTTTGATTATCAGTCACACCATTGTCTGAGTGACAGATTGAAACAGAGAACCAAGACCCCAGAGTCCTTTCTCCTACACCACACTTTAGTCCTCGGATTTACTCATCTTCAAGATAAGGCATTATATCCAATGATTGCTACAATTTCTCCCATCTCAAAAAAATTGTATGACTAAGTCATGTTCATCCTTCAAGTTGCAATATAAATTGAAATGAAATAATAGATGTGGAATGACTGAATAAATAAACTGTAGATGCGAGCCTTGAAACGTTTCACCAATGGTCTCTGATCTTCCAGTTGCCATGGTAATGACTTGTCAAGTCCTGCTCATGGTACCCTAGAGGCATCTGCCCGTCCCACCCTAAACTTCCCCCATCCCTATATTAGCACTAGATCAAGCTCCTGGATCACCTGGCCCTATTGTGACAGCTCCTCACTGGTCTCCCTGCTGGCAGCCCACCCACATCCCACTCCTCCAAGCCCATTTCTACCTTTCCATCAGAGCTCCTGTTACTCAGTGGAGGCCAGATTTTACCTGACTTACAAACCTGGATGACCTAAATGTCCATAGACACAGGTATGTAAATTATGATATATCAATTCACATAGTCTTTGAAATTATTGACGAAATATTCATCGACATGGGAGATGTCAATGATATACTGATTTACAGGTTGCAAAACAAAAGGAAAAGTTTGGGAAGCATGTAGATTTGAGGCATGGGATTATGAATTTTAGAATTTCTTCTTTTGCCTTTGTTTTGTTTTGTTTGTTTTTTGCTTTTGAGCTTGTCTGGCTTTTATAAGAAGGAAATTGTTCTGCAGCCAGTATGTGATCGGCACAGATGTGACAATAATAAACAAGACAGATATCCCAGAACTCGGAGCCAGTGAGAGAGACAATCAAAGAAGCAACTTCAATACATTGTGATGTGGGAAGTTCCCTCCTCAATTCACTCACTCACATGATAAATATTTACTACGCCAGTGAGAGGATTCTCCAGCCTCCTGTCTCACCACCCACACACACCCTGACCTCTACCCATACCAAACACATGGTGGTCTAATGGCTGCCTCTTGGTTTTTTTCTTTTTCTTTTTCATATTGGGTTCTTTCCCAAGAACTCTCCTCCCTCTCCATCTCCACCTAGTGACACCCTCTTGATACTTAAGGGGACTCAAATACTGTTTCTGTATGGTTACCATGGTTACCATGCCTCTGTCTTCCTCCCATCTTTCCCCTCCCTCTGTTACCCCCAGATGATTGATTGTTTCTCATTATTGTTCCCATATGTACCTCTTTATAGCATCAACTAGTTACATGCAAGTTCAGTGTCTCCAAACTTTTTTATTGTATATCCTCAATAAGAATGTTAAGCACATCCCCAAGGTAGGGATAGGAATTATAAACTGCTTATATGTACTGTACTAGCACATTGTGTAAATCATTTAATAAAACAACAATATAACATTTAGGTATGAGGTAGAAATGAATATAAAGAGAAATTCTAGTATCTTCTTGATGCTCTATATTGTCTTGAGCCTCTGCACACCCCAGTCTAGAAAACACCATAACACATTGACCCTCCCAGTGGACAGTGGTCTCAAGAGCAGGAACCATTTTTCACTGATCTTTGGGCTCTGACAGCCATTACATTGCCTGGCACATGATTGGAATCCAGAAATATTCACTGGGTGTTTTGAATCAAATGAAACTTCATGGTTTCAGAATCTTAATTTTTTGAGATAATTTTGTGGTTGTTAAAACTTCCAGATAAGAACAAATTGAAGGTTTCTGGGTAGTTGTATATAATGCAGCTTAAAGTAGGTAAATTAAGCAAAAGAAGATATTGTGCTACATAATTATGAGAGAAAAGAACTTGAGAAATTCTGCACAACTGAACCTATGACAATGACTTAGTGACAGCAGTGTAGACAAGTGGCATGTAGGACCATTTTCTACCGTTCCGAGCCATACATGTGACTATTCTGAATGTGATTGTTAAAAAAAAAAATCTCATTGGGCTTCCCTGGTGGCGCAGTGGTTGAGAGTCCACCTGCCGATGCAGGGGACGCGGGTTCGTGTCCCGGTCCGGGGAAGTCCCGCGTGCCGCGGAGCGGCTGTGCCCGTGGGCCGTGGCCGCTGGGCCTGCTCCGCGACGGGAGGGTTCGCGGGCCTAGGAACCGCAAAAAAAAAAATCTCATTTGCCTCCAATTCATTTTGAGTCCCCGTGGTTCCCACGCAGATGCTGGGTGGAATCCCGTGGCAAGCCTACTTCCAGCGGGTCCTGTCTTCATCCTCAGCCACCTACGCTCAGGTGCTGTCCTTCCTGGCAGCTTTTGGGTGCATGGTGATGGCTCTGCCAGCCATACTCATTGGAGCCATTGGCGCATCAACAGGTAAGTCTCCTGCAGCTGCACTAGTTAACTCACTCAGGCTTCATCCAAGTCACCAGTTACCCCTCAGCTGCCCTCCCTCCCCCACTTTCCCTCTTACCCCCACACAATTAATGGTTTCTCATATGTTCATATATCTACCTTTGTAATATGTCAACAAATTGTCTTATATTTCAGACACCACTGTAACATTGAAGATGAGAAATATATATTAAATATATATTTAATTATATATATATATATATATATATATATATATATTTCACACCACCATATTCTGTTCAGGTCTTGTGCATAAGACTAACTGTAATGCATTAGACGCTAGAATATATGAGATAATTTCACTGGACCAGTACATGGACTTCCCATCTAATTAAACTAACATGCCCTGTTAGACTAATTAGATTTCCCACTGATTAGACTAGTTTATAGGTTCTGATTTTATTTTGAAAGCTGCCTAGTAAATAGGGTGACCCCAGATGGATGGATGGGTGGATGGATGGATGGATGGCTGGCTGGCTGGCTGGCTGGCTGGCTGGCTGGCTGGCTGGCTCTTTGGTTGTTGAGTTTGTTGTTTCTGTCCACAGACTGGAGCCAGACTGGATACGGGCCTCTCGACCCCAAGGACAACCAACAGTCCGACATGATCTTGCCGATTGTCCTGAAGTATCTCTGCCCTGTGTACATTTCTTACTTTGGTCTTGGAGCCGTTTCCGCT
Source organism: Inia geoffrensis (assembly GCA_036417435.1). Lineage (NCBI taxonomy): Eukaryota > Metazoa > Chordata > Mammalia > Artiodactyla > Iniidae > Inia > Inia geoffrensis. The sequence continues at coordinate 92,297,426 of CM070911.1, forward strand.
GCTGTCATGTCATCAGCAGATTCTTCCATCTTGTCAGCAAGTTCGATGTTTGCTCGCAACATCTACCAGCTTTCCTTCAGACAAAATGTAAGAACGCTTTTTCCGTTTTTCTTTTCTTTTTTTTGCGGTAGTAAGAACAGTGTTTTCAACATAACGTGATTGCTCTTGTGCTCATCCTTGCGCTTACTGTGTAGGTGTTTCTCTATACTTATTAATACTCTGCATGAAAATCTGATCCTACTTTGATTCAGCGCTTTATTTATGCTGTATATGAGGTTTTTAATGCGTGTTGTCATTCACGCTAATACTGAAGGGCACTAATCAATATAACTACTTCCCAAGAGGTACAGTCATATTGCAATAATTTAAACGTCTTCTCTTTCTAATGAATGAGCAATGAAACCTAAAATAACTTAGAAAACCTTTGACTTTAAGTAAATACAATAAGAAATTCAGGAACCCTGGCAGAGGCAGAAGATGATGAGTAATTATTTCATGGGTGTTGGTCTCACACCTGTCTGCTCTTCACTTGAACCCCAAGTCCTCCTTTGTCAGAAAACAGCCTCTCAAGTTTGATTTTCCTTACTGAATGCCAGGGCGCAGAGCAGCACGATCGTGATCACGGAGGGGCCCAGAGCCCCCCTCCACCTTCTTCCTTGGCTCAGGCTTGCCTTTCTCTAGGTTTTCTAGGTCATGGTTAACAAAATGGCCCCATTTGTTTTTTAAGGCGGTTGCCCTCCAGGAAGAGAGGAAGACAGGCCACTACCTCTCACTGCCACGTGAAAAACTATTCCTTAACGTGGAAAGTAAAGAAATCCTCCCTTGCGTTATCATGCCCCTACAAGGACCCAGCGCGCATCTCACGTCGCCCTCTGACATTCAGCGAGTGGGCTCTGCTTACTGCATACGGGTCACTGAAGCCTCCCGCAAGGTCGCCCAGGGAGGCTGCCTAGACTGCTCGCTTCACATGCTGTGGTTTCGGCTGGTTTTACCCATAGACTGAGCCTTTTGAACCAGGCGGATTCTTTAGAGCAGCTTTAAAACACAGGAAGGCATCTCATTCTCCTCCTAGAGGAGCCAGCACGTCCTGAGAAAAACTGACTCGATGTCGATTTCTTGCAGGCTTCCGACAAGGAGCTCGTCTGGGTCATGCGCATCACGGTGTTCGTGTTCGGAGCTTCCGCAATGACCATGGCCTTGCTGACGAAGACGGTGTACGGGCTCTGGTACCTCAGCTCCGACCTCGTGTACATCATCATCTTCCCGCAGCTGCTCTGCGTGCTATTCATCAAGGGGACCAACACATATGGGGCCGTGGCAGGTTACATTTCTGGCCTTTTCCTGAGAGTGACCGGCGGGGAGCCGTACCTGAACCTGCAGCCCTTGATCTTTTACCCTGGTTATTACATTGATAAAAGTGGCATATATAACCAGAGATTCCCATTTAAGACCCTTGCCATGGTGACCTCATTCTTATCCAACATTTGCATCTCTTATTTAGCCAAATACCTATTTGAAAGTGGAACCTTGCCACCAAAATTAGATGTATTTGATGCTGTCGTTGCAAGGCACAGTGAAGAAAACATGGATAGGACAATTCTGGTCAGAAATGAAAATATTAAGCTAGATGAACTTGCACCTGTGAAGCCTCGGCAGGGCATCACTCTCAGCTCGACTTTCACCAATCAGGAGGCCCTCCTCAACATGGATTCCAGCCCAGAGGGGTCTGGGACTGAAGACAATTTACAATAAACACATCCTCCCCGCTTTCCTAGACGGAGCTCTATAGCAGGCTAGTCCCGGAAGGGTGGTTTGCGGCATATAAAATATATTTTAAAAATATCGTTCAGGAGGGTAAAACTCCAGATAATAGTGTAATTGCACATCCGAGACAAGCCAGAAGGAAGCACCCCTGAAGCAGCATCTCTCTCTCTCCCTCGTGGACACATCTCATCCTCATTTGATTTCGACTCTCAGTAGTTTTGTTAAGTATTCAAACATGAATAAAACCCCACTCAGAGAATGGAGAGCCAGAAAGAGTGTTCACCTTTATTACGGAAAAAGGAAGTAGACGTGAGAAAGCCAAGGAGACTGGGGAGCCCTGATCGCGACCTTGTTTGCGAATGCCCTGTGAGTCTAGTTTAACTCTCACACTGAAGTTGTGAGAATAAATCCCCATCACTCCAGTGAATGGTGCAGCGAATTAATCAGCTGATTTCCCTGATGTGATGAATAATTCCTTCTTTCATGTTCTTATTATAACATTCGCTGAATATGCAGTTTGTTTTCCTGTTAGTAGTGGTACATATTACTCTGAGTGCGGGCAAAGCAGACACACACAAAAATATTGTGTAGTGGCATTTCTTGACATGCAAGATGATAGGAAAGTAGATTCCGTCCCGACAGAGGATCCCTGGTTCCTCCGGTTGTGACCAAAACTACCATACAACTACCATATGCACTGGGGAAAGTACCTACGGCGAGAAAGGCGTGATTATTAGGCAACCTTACAGCAATAAATCAAGAAGGCCACTAAGTAGAAAGTGACAGGAACAACAGTGAAGTTTTACCTTCATCTGAAGTTTAGAAAATTTTGCTTCATGAGAAAAGAAGTAATCTGTTGACTTGCTATGTGTTAGTATTGGAAGTGAAACTGAGCCGTTTGTAAGGTGAGATAGTTACACACCAATTAAGCTTAGTGAGAGGCAAACCACACCTCCTGATAGTAGTAAGATTAGAAAAACGAAACCACTCGACTTTGAATGTTAGCTAATGAGGATGATTTAGTGTCAAGAGAGCTACTCTGTGGCCCTTTTTTGCAAAAACCAGTCTTAGGTATTGGACAGATCACCACTACAAATCATATATCGTGAATTTTAAAATGCAGAAGAAAGGAGAAAGTAAAATTAAGTCCTAAAGGGAGGAAGGACTTAATTTTAACATTTGGTTTCTTCATAACTTTCATGAGGTTGGTCATTAAATATTATTTTACTCCTTTTCTGGAGTTAAAAAAATATGTGTATATTTATATGCAATGGTTTGTATCCATTTTCGAACTTTAAAGGCTCTCCCATCAGTCACATTATAGAAATAACTGGAGCTGCGTCTATAGAAGCAGAGTGAGCTGATCAGCGGAAAAATTATCTAAGCATTTGATCCAGTTAAAGAAAGGCAGCCTGAATTATTCAAACTAAAGCACTTTTTCCAAAACATATTTCTTTTTTTGTGATTCATAGACAAAGTGAAAATTCAGTGTTCGACATTAAGTATACAAGTTATGTTTGGGAAGCTAGAATTCCTTTTTTTATTGCAGTTGTCCAAAAGTATCAAATAATACTCTCCTTTGTTATTAAACATGAATTAAATTTACAGGGTAATTTTTAAAATGTGAAATTAAATAATTTTATATGTTGTCATTCCCATATTTTTCATGCTTTATCCAAGCTTGATGGTAAATGTGACATTGCATTCAGAATCCTCATAAAACATCGTCTGTTACGTAAATGAAAAGGGAATTTCTTTGTACCCATCTCTTTGCTCAGAATGGAGTGCTTGGAAAGGAGCACAATTTTGGAAGCAGTGAGTGTGGGAGTCCCAAGTTTCTTGGACATGGGTTGAGAGAAGAAACAGGGGCAGGAAACACATTTTTTAAAACCTACAAAGGTGGAAAGTTTTGACAGGTGAAGGTAGTTAATTGATGGGGACTGCAGCTCCTGGCAAGTGTAATACTTCACATGTGCTGCTTTCCAGCACTCTACCTGAATCATTATTGTCACCCACTCCATCATCATAAATTTTTGTTTCAACCCCTTTAGGCACATGCTTCCATAGAAACACGTCATCCATGTTATAGTAGAGTGAAACAGGGAAGTACGGTCTCTACCGATATTATATTTTACAATCTTGTTGGGCGACAGTTGTCCAAATGACCATATTTAAATCCAGTGAAACAGAATTAATACTAATAGTGAAAATTTCTTCCATTCCATTCATTTTGTAATAGTAGAAAGACAAAGGGGGAAAAGCAGTTACCTTGTCCAAGATATTAAAAACTAGAAAACAAATAATTTAAGCTAATAAATAATGTTCTGTGTTTATTTAACTCATTCTTTCTTTCCTACTCTCAAACTAGATATACAAAACAAAACAAAACAAAAAAGACTAGGTTAGGGTAAAATACACCAGTAAATGGCTAAATATTAGCAAGATGATCCTTTTAAAAGGACAAAAAATAGTTGAGGATCAAAAGGAATGAAACAACAGTTGTAGGGTCTTTATTTAGGATCGTTTACACACAAATCCCCCAGTTTCTAAGGAAGGAACAAAATTGTGAAACATGGTAGACAACGCTTTATGCTCATCATTTGCTCTGTCTCGACATCATGGGTAATGCACACGGCTTTGTTAGTCTTCTGTCTTTCCTCAGCGGGCCTAATTTTCAAAAACCCATTCTCAATGAAAATAAAACAGCAACATCTCAGACACTGGGTGTATTAACCTTTGGAGGCAATACCTGTGGATAAAGCGTTAGAAGAAAACACATTTTTTTTTTTGCGGTACGCGGGTCTCTCACTGTCGTGGCCTCTCCTGTTGCAGAGCACAGGCTCCGGACGTGCAGGCTCAGCGGCCACGGCTCACGGGCCCAGCCGCTCCGTGGCGCGTGGGATCTTCCCGGACCGGGGCGCGAACCCGCGTCCCCTGCGTCGGCAGGCGGACTCTCAACCACTGCGCCACCAGGGAAGCCCGTAAAACACATATTTTATTTTCATACTTTTACAGTACGTGTGACATGTTTCTTGGGTCATTTTAGTGTTTCTTTTCACACATGCTTTTCAAAATATCCAGCTTGTAGCCGGACTGAAGTGTTAGGAACAAACTTTCAAACACTCCATGTTCACATCCAACTTCACTGCTACTCTTATAAGTAGTGAATTTGATGTGACTATCAAATGACTGTAAGCTTGAAATAAGTGAATGTAATGGCTGTTAGCTTTTTTTATTTGGAAATAATGAGGTAGCACCTGTGTTTTAAACATAAATGTGACTTTTTCTTTTTAGTCTTTAAGAAAGTTTACGCTGGTATAATGTATAATTTATTGTAAGTTTGCTACTGGACAGATACATATAATGGTTCTAAACATATATTTTTGTCTGTCAAAATATTATATAAATTGTGCTTAAAATAAGTAGATTTGCAACTGTCTGTGTAAATGTTTTAAATGTAATGGTACTGTATTAAATTGTGCTGGTGCAATTTGGGATATTATTGTCTGGGTTTGGCTTTTTGGGGCCCTCTCTTACAAGGAATATAAATGGTGCTGCAAGACAGTAATGCACCGGAACTGAAGTAAAGCATCTCATTACCGGAACATATGAAAATGCTAAATGGAAATGCTGCACCTCACATAAATCTTGGGGCAATACACGATGTCATAGCTCCAAAAAAATGTGAATTACTTTGCTTGGAAAAGAAGTTCTATCACTGTACCCAGGTGTCTCTTTAAATCAAAGAAATCAACAGACATTATATCTATACCGTTAATATCAAGAAGATCTGCCTTTTAAAAACCATAGTAACTGATAATTGTTGATTTAGGATATGCAGCCAGTCGTTAGGCGATGAACTGGTTCTTTCTGTGCTCCAAGTATATACTTCATATCTCTTATCTAACTCCCTCAGGAGTCTACCAAAGTCTAATTATATAAACTCTCAGAAGAGCCTTTGCCCCTTACACCTTAGTCATAAGCATTTGTGCCTACAGATGTATATACAGGGAGTAGGGGCCTCGAGTAACCGAAAGAATGAAGGAAGAAAAGAAAAATAGTTTTGGTGGGAAACTATTAACCAACTGAGATAACATCAGTTTGGTCTGCCATATGGACACATTTCTGGAGAGCATGTATATTTGCTTTATCACAAATCTATACTCTAGGGGAAATTATTAAGAGCTAGAAAAGAGAATTTAGAATATGATACTGGAGGCTGTATCTGCCGTCTTCATTTTGACCATTGTATTAAGAGAGTTTAATTTGACCATCAGCATTCTCCTAAGACAGATGATATTGTGAGAGAAATCCAGGGAGCTACAGGGTGATGAAAAATGATTATTTCTTCCTTTTTTATACAGTCATCTAAAGAAAAACTCCAAAATAGTGAAAACAGTCATCTCACATTACTCATATTCCCTAAATTCCCTAAAGAGTGCATGGAAATTGTATGTTGATTTTTAGTTGGAAAACTGTGGTGGCCTATTTAAAAGAAGTACTGCGTTATGTATTTTGAAGCCAAAATACTCTGTTGGTTTAGTAATTTTTGATCTAGAAGTAGTTAAAAACTAGTCAGGACTAAAGGCCTCATGATAGAGTAGTGGGTTTTAATGAAAGGAGTAACTGGGAATATGCCCCTGATAGTGCTGTGAATGCGGCTGAAGTGAGCCACAGCACAGGAATCAAACTCCTGGCTTCTGGCCCGAAATGGATGTAGCTGTGGGAGAATCACTGAAGTCTCTCGGGCTCTGTTTTGTCCTTTTAAGGCTCCTGAGTCAGATCATCTTTAAGGTCTCTTAAATCTCTAACGTTTGATGACACCCTAATTTGGGAACCCAGGTAGGGACCACAGCATAACCTGGGGTCAGCAGACAGGAGGGAGACCACAGAGTAGGACACACGTGGCTGTGATAGCAGCTCTGCCTTAGACTGAGGGTCTCCACAGCTGTGCAATCAGGCCGAGTCTCTGAACCTCTGGGGCCTCAGTTTCCCAAATGAGGTTCACAGTTACCTGTCATTAGGCTGAAATTATAGGATACCTAAGGGACTACATGATAGAACACACCTTAAAAATGCAAAGACATAGAACTATCAACAGAGCTCTCCAACTGAGAAAACTGTGACAAAGCATATCTAGCTACTTGGGAAACCATTCTGACTTTGAATCTTGTCATATTCAACTAGTTTTAAGCATGGATTCTAAGTTAGGGATGAGGAAAGGAGAGTCATGTTTTAAAGTATATTGAGCTAGAGATCATATTTGCTCTATTGGGCTTTTCAAGGACCTAATTTAACAGAATTTTAGCGCTGCTCTGAATGCACCAAATTGTGGATCGCATATGAATATGGCTGAACTAGGAGTGGCGAAGTCTATGGAAAGCTGGCCTCTATTCATACTGGGACTTTCAGGCAATACCACCTCCCAAGACGACTTTGTACCGAGAATAAGGAGTGGAAAGTCTACGGGAGGTGTGCAGGTTTGGAAAAGTCATTTTAAAATTCTTTCATTTAGTTGCTCTCAATATTTCTGATCATTCCATTAAAAAGCATCGTGATTCAAACAATTCTTTACAGGGTAATAAACATTACAGGTTGAAAAAGCAAATTTTGTTCTTCAAATACCACCCAAAGCTGAACTTCAAAGGCCATAAATGCATATGCCTGGGTGTGAGCGGGAAAGAGTGCTGATGGAAACCGATATAAATTAACATGAAATTTAAAGACATCAAAGTCAAGAAAGTATTGCAAACCACACTACTCTATATAGGTTAAAATGTCCCAGGCCTAGATGGCCAAGGGCATAAAATATAAGCTATGACTTAAGTGCAGGGAAGAAGCTGGGCTGAATCCATGCAAGGCAATCACAGTCCCACCACGTTTGTTTGTGCTCTCGGAGCTTGAAGAGATACAATGGACGTTGCAGCCTCTATTTTCTGCTCATCAACAGTAAGTTGAAATTTAGCCTTCGGAAAAACTCTGACCTACATAGGCTTTCATTTTACAACAACTTTGTTTTCATATACTTTAGTTTTTAGAGTAAAACTTCTATTAAATGATGCTACATTTGGTAAGTACTTCCCACATTTCATTTTGCAGAAAGAACTAGAGATTTTAAAACATAGTATAAAATAAAAACATCTACGTGTGCGTCTGCTTCACACACATTTGACTCAGTCTTCTATTCCTTTTACACCTGGTATCTACAAAACAATTCGGAGATCACAGTTATTTAGAAAGATGGCTAAACAAAACTTTAAATTTCACTTTAGTTTACTCTATCTTCTAATTTATGAAAAAAATTAGAGACTTTTAAACAATGATGTCTGAGGTAAAAGCAAGTTTTCAACATCCGTTGAAAACGAATTAGGGCTTGTACCTTCTAGCCTTCACCACCTCCTGAACCAAGGAGTTAGGAGACGCAGCCCTTCACTCCTGGTTTTGCTCCTGTTTGATCTTCAATGAGCTAATTGACCTGTCCAGGCCCCAAGTCACTTTCTTTAGGGCATCTCTCTGGCACGGGATTTAACAACTACATGGGTCTACAGCTCCCCTCCATGTCAGTCCAGACGTACTTCATTACTCATCCTAGAACTACTCAAATGATTTGCTTTCCAATATCTCAAGTTCAGTGTTTTCTGTGAACTGAAGGATTATGGAAATGGAGGAGTACCTTGTGGCGATGGATCTGCTGCGTGTCTTGATTTGGGTGAAGGGAACTTAGAATGGCTGGCAGAGAAGGGGAGCGATGGGCATTAGCTGTGACCCTGAAACCACGTGCGGTGGTGGGGCTGTAGTTGGTAGCATCTGCTTTCCTCTTCCAAGTTTCCCCCAGGAAAAGAGATCCACTGGAATCCTGAAGGACTCACTTAAAACGTCTGGACCCCTCAGTAATGCTTGCCTACCCCCTCCTTCCAAGTGGTCCTTCAGAGCGCATTGAAAGATACCAGTGAAGGATCCTCGCCAACTCCCGAGTCCGCCTACTCAAACATTAGAAATTCCCTACTGTTCAACAAACATGCATCTTGTTGGGCAAAAGCTGCATTTCCCTTAAACTTGATCTCTGTAACAAACTGCAAGGTTAAGCTTCCTTTCCCACAGTTGTGACTGAAAACAAAACCGTAATTAGAAAAGATACATGCACCCCAACGTTCATAGCAGCACTATTTACAACAGCCAAGACATGGAAGCAACCTAAGTGTCCACGGACAGACGAATGGATAAAGAGGTGGTACATTATACAATGGAATATTACTCAGCCATAAAAAGAATGAAATAATGCCATTTGCAGCAACATGGATGGACCTAGAGATTATTATATTTAGTGAAGTAAGTCAGACAGAGAAAGACAAAGATCACATGATATCACTTATATGTGGAATCTAAAAAAAAAATGATACAAATGAACTTACTTACAAAACAGAAATAGACTCACAGGCTTAGAAAACAAACTTAGGGTTACCAAAGGAAAAAGGCAGAGAAGTATAGTTAGGATTTTAGGATTAGCAGATACACACTACTAAATATAAAATAGATAAATAGCAAGGACCCAATGTCTAGCACAGGGAACTATATTCAATACCTTGTAATATCCTATAATGGAAAATGATCTGAAAAATTATATATATAGGTAAAGATATATAACTCAATCACTTTGTTGTATACCTGAAACTAACACAACATTGTAAATCAACCATATTTCAATTAAAAAATAAATAAAAGAAAAAAATAAAATAATTATCATGAGAAAAAAAAGATTACATGGTCAATCACCATTTGACAAATAGAAGTTGCAAGTTTCTTTTTAATTCCGTCAGCCACTTTGGTTGTGACTAGTCTTAATTTTTAGTCCTCTATCAATTTTCTACTATATTAAAATGCCACTCTTTTGTTAAATGTAATTTGCTATAAGAATCATACATAAAAGCCTTTACTACTGTAATCTCAGCTAGAAACCATAGAAATATATAACTATAAATATATGAATACTTCAATATGTACAATTAACCTGTTGTATTTTCTTATTTTCTAAGTAATGCAAAAAGATAAAGCTATAAGGATAAAGCTATCAAGATAAAACCTATAGTTATTTGTAAGTCTTAGACTATCATCTTTTTGACAGTAAACGAAAACGTGGATGGCAACAATATGTTTTCTTCCACAAGGGTAATTTACTGAAAAATTGAAACATTAATCTAAAAGGTGAGAATATTTGGGATTTAGCTGCTTCTGTGGCCAGTTTTGCCATTATGATGATACTGGATTTTTTTTTTGGGGGGGGTGGGTTTATTTTTTTTTGCGGTTACGCGGGCCTCTCACTGGACCAGTACGCAAACCCGCGTCCCCTGCATCGGCAGGCGGACTCTCATCCACTGTGCCACCAGGGAAGCCCTGGATGTATTTTTTGACACTTGACTCATTTCAAAAAATGTGAAGCAGTATTTCTGCTGAAACTCATATGCTTATGGCTTCGTGAGGTTCTCACAACAATATACCCACTGTGACTGCTAGAAATCTACCACAGCACTAAGCAGTGACACTGGAGGAGAAGGGATATTAACCAAAAATCCCCAAAGAGCCCCAAACTCTAACTCGAGTTGGTAAGGTTAATGTCTCTACTTCTAAGCACTTCACCGAACTGCATTGCTTTACAGTTTCTTGAATTTGCTTTTCTTCTGTTCACCCTGACGTCAGCCAGTCCCAGGAAGAAGGGCCTGCCTGAACAGATGCTGGAGCAGCAGCCTCCATCCCTAAGACTTCACCCAGCAGACCTGCTGTGTAGGCAGAAACAGAGGACACACTGAGCACAACCAGAGCTTGGCTGATCAGGCGCTGCTTGACTGTTACATTCTGAGCACAGAAGCCAGAGACACAGAGAGCTGTCCCTGGGGGGCCTTTGAAAGAGCCAACCCTTAATAAGTTCATCACCTGCCTGGGGACAGACACTTAAATGGCAGCGCCGTCACATGGACTTATTTGTCCTCCTCTGTAACTTCCCAGCATGGAGGCCAAAACCCCCGGGTGAGCGCTGCCCACGGGAGGGCGGTGGAGCAGGACAGAGAGAAACTAGGGCTGCATTAGCCCAGAGCAGCATCTTAGCTCCAGGGAGCCCAGAGCAGAGAAGCCAAGCTGCTCGGGGAAGGAGCCCCCTGCTTCACTGGGATACATGTTGAACTCTGCTCTTCCAGAGCAGCAGAAAAAGGACTCTCTTCAAAAGGGGGTTTCTTCGGCAGGGTGTGTTTTTTAAAGACAGTCGCACAGACACACACTCGCCAGAGGAAGGCTTTCGGTGAGCATGAACACCTACGCTGTGCAAACTGCTTCAAGTCGCCTTCAAAATTTGCAGGTGCAGACGATCACCTTCCAGCCTATATTAATTTAATTATCTTTGATACCTGCTGATCCCAAATGTAACAGGCAGACTGAGAGGACAGGTATTTGGCTGAGTTGCTGTTGTTGTTTTCATTTTCTACTCTACAGATTACGAAACTAGTATGAAAAACAGGAAGCGATACTATGACGCCTAAGTGTTAGCATCAGGCTGTGCGGATGGGTTTCTCTGGGAGCTACCTGTAAAAATAAGCTTATTTTGCTTATGAGAAAAGATTATGTACATCTCCAGATATAATACAGAGGTTTATTTTGGAGATGTGACTTTACTTAATTTAAGTTGGCACAGTGTTTGCAGTCTCCAAGTAGAATGGTTCCCAGACAGATGGCAGGAAAGGCTGGCGCTTGGAAAAACAACTGGGCTGTGCACTGTTTCAGTGTAAATGCCAAGGCTAACAAGTCGTGCCAAACTTCTGGGCTGTTAAACATCCGCAACGTGGCTCTGGAAGCGGGCGGCCTGAGGTAGAGCATCAGAGGAAGGCTGGGAGTCCCTGGGCTAAATCCTCAGGGAGTGAGGGAGCTGCAGAAAGTTCTGTCCGTTATTGATTATCCAACAAGAAGAGGGATGATGAGAGGAAGGTTGTGGCTTCAAAGAAAAAGTCTGGAAGAGGGAGAACAAGGTTTTCAAAGAAGCCGGGCTCTGCGGGTTCACAGCGAAGTTCTAATCTAGAAAACCACAAAGAAAGTCTTAAAGGAGAACCAGGGACCAAAAGTTAAACAGAGGAAGCATTTTCGGAAGGTGCAAAGGTTTCAGTGGATTACGATGGAAAATAAAAGGACTTTAAGATGCCTAGAAACTAACAGAAGGATCCTGGCTGAGGAAGCATGAAGTCCTAGGGAAAGGAGAGTTTCCCTTAAGGGGGAATTCTCATAATTTCCCCTCTGTTACTCCTCTGGTGAAAAGGTTTTCATAGGTTATACTGTCTCTGCTAAAGGGATCAGGCACTTCTGCATCCACTCCTGGTGCAAGTGTTAAAGGTACAAGCGATATCCCTCAATCGGCTCCTGCGGGGGGGCCAAGTGGCGCTGGAGGTGAGCTCAGGGGACAAGAAAAGTGGGCTTCACTTAATTGTCCCTTCCTCCAGGGAGTCTCTTTCCACTGGCAAGCTCGGAGTTTAGGGTTTTACTTCACGAAGCAAGATAATAATCCACTGACCACAACAGCCAATAGTAGCTATAGTATTCCTTGTAAAAAATAACAAAAACACCAATTAAAAAAAGAACTACTATTTATTAAGCCATCACTCTACGTCAGATTCTGGGCTACACCCTTCACACATCTTTAACTTACTAAATACTCCCCTGACATCCCTGTTAGAGATGAGAATCTCAGGGCCAGAGAGGTTAAAGAAAAGCCCCAGGACCCAGGACCGCACCGCCAAACCTAAGGATGATGTATCAGAAAGAGCGACGTGATGCTGCCCCGCAGGCTGGACGGGGAAGGGGTGGCGGGGGGCGAGGTTGCTGAGTACCTGCTCAGCTGGGGGTCAGGGGGAGGGGGAGTCCAGCTCTCTCCTCCTCTCCTCGCCTCCGCCTCCGCTCTGAAGCCCCAAAGGCTCGCACAGCCCTGGCTCTGTTTCTCGAACTCTCTGCCCCTCTAAATCTGTTAAGAATCTCATTTTTGCTCCAACACGCCATGCGAACGCCTCCCGCTGGGGTCACCAGCAGCCTCCTTTCAACCAAATCTGATCAGACTGAAATTCAGTCTTTGCTTTCCTGGGTACTTCGCCTCCTCAGGGACTGCACTTTGCTGCCCACCCGCGCCCGCCCCAGTTCCCGCAGCCCCTCCCCCTTCGCGCCCCCTGACAGCACCATTTCCTGGCTCTCTTGCTAGTTTCGTGTCCATCCTACTCCCCGTGCTGTGGGGCCTCCTTCGAAAGCTCCTTCCCCCGCCCAGAGCTTCCTAAATACCGGATTCTGCCTTTGCCCTTTTTCCTTGTAAATATCCTCACTAGGTCGCTGCATCCACCTTTTTGGTTTTACCAACCACCTACACCACAATATTCCTCAAATCCTGATTTTTAATCCCGATTTCTCAGTTCTATTCCTACTGAAAACTTGCGCAGACATCTCAGATACTTCCTGTTCAAAGCACAGCTTGAGTTACTTCTCCCTGGATAGTCTTTCCTAATGCACGGCAGCCACACCCACCCAAGCCCCCAGTCAGAGCCTTGGGTCACCGCTCACCCTGCAGTCACCAAGCCCCTTCGGTCTGTCTGCCCTGGCTTCCCCCCCTGTCCCGGCTTCTCCATCCCCGCCACTGACTTCCTTCCACTTCACATCCACGCACCTGGGACATTCTCTCCAGCCTCAACTTTCTCAGATCTATACCCTGGGCTCTAACCAGAGACAGCTTTCAGAAATTCGGATCTGATTATGTCACTCACTCACAGTATCAGCTCAAACTGTCCAAAAGCTCCAAATCTTGAGAATAAGGACCCTTCAGGACCTGCGAGTAATATAATCCTCAACGTTCCCTAATGATTTCTGCGGAATTGTGTTGTGCATTCATACTAAGAACACCAAGGGCTGGTCCAGGCACAAAATTGGCCCTGATGGGGAAAATGCCTGTAGAGGCTCGCTTGCAGAGTTACTGCCCTGGTGAGTACACCAGGCATTGCTAGCCAGTAGCATCCCTATCAATAGACTAGGACAAACACAAATGTCAACCCAGAACTCTATACCCTATGAAAATATTCATCGTGAATGTATGCGAAATAAAGGTATTCTCAATAAAATAACACTAAAAGGAACTGTTGTCAGTCATGCACCAAAACTAACGGTAAAAGAAGCTCTTTAGGCAAAATGGAAATGATATCAGAGGAATCTAATACTTTAGGAACAAAGGAAGAGCAAAAGAAATGGCATAATCTGGGTAAATATAACAAAAGGAGATGATTTTTCACCTAAGTTCTGTAAAATATGTATGTCAGTTGAAAGCAGAAGTTATACGATTGTCCGGTAGAATTTTCGATGTGTGTGGATACAATAAATGTGTAAATTAAAAAGGAGGAGGAATGGACACATATGGGTGCAAGTTAAGTTGAGGGCTTCCCTGGTGGCGCAGCGGTTGAGAGTCCGCCTGCCGATGCAGGGGACGCGGGTTCGTGCCCCGGTCCGGGAAGATCCCACATGCCGCGGAGCGGCTGGGCCCGTGAGCCATGGCCGCTGAGCCTGCGCGTCCGGAGCCTGTGCTCCGCAACGGGAGAGGCCACAACAGTGAGAGGCCCACATACCGCAAAAAAAAAAAAAAAAAGTTAAGTTGCATATTATAATCCCTTGCTCAACCACTAAACATATTGTTCAAAAAGATACAAATGGCCAATAGATAAATTCAAATGGAATACTAAGTAATATTCAAATAATAGAAAAGATACCATAACAAAGAAGATAGAAGAAAGAAAAACAAAGGGATCAAACAAGATAAATAATGAAATTGTAGGGCTTCCCTGGTGGCGCAGTGGTTGAGAGTCCGCCTGCCGATGCAGGGGACACGGGTTCGTGCCCTGGTCTGGGAGGATCCCACATGCCGCGGAGCGGCTGGGCCCATGAGCCATGGATGCTGAGCCTGCGCATCCGGAGCCTGTGCTCCGCAACGGGAGGGGCCACAACAGTGAGAGGCCCGCGTACCGCCAAAAAAAAAAAAAAATTAAATTGTAGAACTATATCCAACCATGCTCATAATTACATTAAGTGTAAATGTTCTAAAAATATCAATCACACTGAATTTAAAATACCAAGGAAACATGCAATCATATGTCAGAAACACTATCAGAAATCCACTTGGAATGTCACTGATATAGATATGTTGAAATAAAAGAAAAACTAAAAAAAAAAAATGCAATGAAAATACTAATTTAAAAAAAAACTAGAATAGCAATATTAAAGCAAAAAAACATAGACTTCAGAGCTAGGAAGAGTGCTAGGGAAAACAAGAGACACTCCATAATGTTAAAAGGGTCAATTCACTAAGAAAATAAATCTATGTTACCTGCCATATTAACAGACTGAAAAGAAAAAGCATATGATCATCTCAATAGATGCAGAAAGATTTTTTGAGAAAATTAAATATTCTTTCACAATAAAAATTCCCCAGCAGATCAGGAATAGAAGGAAACTGCTTTAATCTGATAAAGAAAATCTACAAAAATCCTACAGCTTAAAACATACTTAATGCTTTTCCCCTAAGTTCAGGAAAGAGGCAAGACTGTGCACTTTTGTCACTTCTATTCAACATAGTTATTTCTGGCGAAGGAAGGAAGGGAGGGAGGGAGGGATGGTGGGAGGGAGAGAGAAAAAAGAAAGAGAGAGGAAAGAAAGAACGAAAGAAAGAAAGAGAAAAGGAAAGAAAAAGAAAGAAAGAAAGGGAAAGAAAGAAAGAAAGAAAGAAAAAGAAAGAAAGAAAAAAGAAAGAAAAGGAAGGAAGGAAGGAAGGAAGGAAGGAAAAGGAAAGAAAAGAAAGGACATATACAGAATGGAAAAAAAAGAAATACAACTGTTCATATTCACAGATACATAACTGTTTATGTAGAAATTCTCAAGGAATCTACAAAAATCTCCAAGAATAAATGAATTTAGCATGGCTGCAGGATACAAAGCCAACATAAAATACTTAACCATATTTCTATACACCTGAACAATTATAAATTGAGCAACAGTAAACTAAAATTAGTAAAACAGTACCATTTACAATAACACCAAAAGGAAATACTTAGGAATAAATAAAACAATATATGTACAAGATTTACATGCTAAAAACTATGAAATACTGATAACAGAAATCAAAGAAGACCTAAATAATTGGGGAGATAGGCTGTGTTCATGGGTTAGAAAAATTATGATAATATAGATGATATATCGATTCTCCCCAAAGTTATACATAGGTTAGCTCAGATGCAATCAAAATCCAAGCAGCGTTTTTTTAAATATACATAAGCTGACTCTAAACTGATATGGAAAAGAAAAGGAAATAATAGAATAGCCAAAGAACCTTTTCAAAGAATAAAGTTGGAGGACCTACATCACCAGCAATCAGCACGTGATATGGGTGGAGCCACATCTGGGAGTGGGATGCGTCTGGACTGGAAGAGCTCCCAAGCAGGCAGCTGGAGCTCTATACTCACTAGCTCGCTCGCTCACATTCAGTTGCGCTGTCTCCCGGTTTCTTCCACCCCTGTGCTCCCGCACTCCCACCTGGCTGGCTCACGTGCTTTGCGCAAGCTCCCTCTTCCAGGCAGGCCTCTGAGGTCCACACCACGTGCTTCTGTCACACGCCCCGCCCAATTCCCTCACAACCCTCCCCTTCCCCTCACCCCTTTCCCATTCTAGTACCAGAGTGTTGTATTAGCAAAAACAAAGACACAGAATAGAGTCCAAAGCTAGATTCGTGGTAAGATGATCAATTGTTTTCTGACAAACTTGAAAAGGCAATTTCATGGAGAAAGATAATTTTTTTTAAGAAATGAACAATGGTGGACAGACTGACGACAAAGAAATATAAGAGAATTTGGGGAAATGATGGAAGTGTTCTTATCCTTATTGCGGTGCAAGTCACGTGGTTCTATGCATGTATTAAAACTCACGTGACTGTACACCAAGAGGAAGTAAATTTTCCTGTACATAAGCTTTTAAAAAGCATTTGCACTGTTGTCTGTGAAACAGTAACTGCATAATGGAAAGGGTCCGGAAGAAGGATATCCAACCCCAGCTCCGCCTCTTCAAGTTTGTGAGTGTGAATATTTTGATAGTTCTACCCTCATGTTTTTAATCTAAGAAGCAGTAACATTAATACCTTTCTCAAAATGTTGGTGTGAGTGTTACACATGAGGTAATGTGCATAAAATATTTTGTGTAGTAAAAAAGCATTATATAAGTACTGAGTATAATTATGATGAAACATGCATCAGAAAAAATTTTTGAAAGGATCTTGATTTATTTATTTGAAGGGTATATTCATTAAAATCCAAGCAGGAAAGCTGCAGCACACTCAAACTGGGTAATTTTAGGAGAGCACAGGTAAGCGAATATGTAAAGGTTGTGGGTAGGGTGCAGGGAAACCCCCGAGGAACAGCAGAGTCCCTGGGGGCAGCTAGCGACGCTGACAGGGGTTTCTCGAGGTAATGTTGATTCTGTCATACTTACATCTGAAATCTAAAAGTCACTACTAGTGGCAGGGGGACAGAGGGGGGAAATAAAGTTAATTAACAGGAAACAAAGCTCTGGGAGCCCCAATTCTACAGCCGCTCACGAAGCATCAGTTGGTGTAGAGCTCCATATTCTCACAGCCAATCTTTGCTCCCTGTCTTTTCCCGCACTGTAGCTGTGTGGGACTGTTTGCCCAGCAGGGTGCATCCAACCTTTATTCTTTTGGTATTTGAATCCTGGCCGGTCTGATTTTTGGGTAGGCCGCAGGTTTTCACAGACCAGCACTTTTCGACGAGACAGTAATAAGAGGCTCCCCAGTAAAGCTCTGACCCAGGCATGGTCCTCCTCGTGTAAACTGCATAACAGAAACCTAAATTTCCTTCAGTAACTGAGATCGACCACACTGTCATCACGGCTACACCCTCTTCTCCCTCTGTTGGCCAGGAGATGGTCTCGGCTTCCAGCTCAAGGAAAGAACGGTCATATTCCTGGGTGGACGGATTCCTCCCTAGGGATCAGATCCTACACACACACACACACACACACACACACACACACACACACACACACACACAAGTCCAAGGTGTGGGAAGGAATCGAACATTCTTCCAGTGGGCTAACAGCTAGGATAGTGAGAGGGGCCATTCCCACCTCTGGGTCCGTGGTGGATAACGCCGTGTATTTTCCACTCGTACAGAGCATCTACCACACGTCTAAGTGTGCAAACTCACCCCCAACTCTCCCATAACTGAACCCGCTGTGGGCCACGCAGGACTCTACCAAGCCAGGTGCTTCTGGGGTGTGGGACCCCATGGTCAGCTAGGGCTGCCATAACAAATGCTGCGGGACAGATCCGGAGGCTGGAAGTTCAAGACCGAGGGGCTAGTGGGCTGGGCTTCAGGGGAGGGGCTCTCTCCCCGGCTTGCACACTGCCCACTTCTCTCTGTGTCCTCGCATGGCAGAGACCAGAGAGGCAGAAAACCAGCTCTCTCCTCCTTGCAAGGGCGCTGATCCCATCAGGAGAGCTCCTCCCTCGTGACCTGCTCACCTCTCGAAGGCCACATCTCCCAGCACCACCACACTGGCCATGATAGTCTCAACATATGAGTCTGGGGACCTTGGTAAGAACCAGAGAACCACGGTTGAGACCCACTGTCACACGTCCTTTGCTGCTCACTGCGTCCCCTGTAGTATGGCGATGAATAGAGATGCTTACACGTCAGGGAGTCAGTTCCACAACTGAAATGTGAGTCCATTGACAAAGGGCAGTGGATTGGAGTCTAATACGTCCAGGAACCCTGAGCCCAGGGGCTCACCCCATCCCTTTTCTCTTGCACGCCCTCCTGAGCTCCAGCATGAGACTACTTTTTACATCTTTTTTTGATAAACACAACCAGGAATCATTATTATTTTCATAATATGATGGATGAGAATAAAAGGTTATCTTTGATTTATGACATTTGATTTTATCTTGATTTTTTTTAATTTAATTTTATCTTGAACTTGAATACTGGGATATTCTCTTTTGATGGCCATATACTTGATGTGTATTTCTACCTGTCACATCCCGCCTGTCAGCCTCTCACTGTGATGACCCTTGGGAAGATGTGAAGTTATGAGTCGCCAGTTCTGTGAAGTTTAGTGATGGCTGAAAACCTAAACCCCTGTATAAATCAACACAGAAACATCAGCCAGTAAATAAAATGTAGTTTCTCATTACCTGTGTCTAGTCCTCTCGGTTTATTTTCGAGAACAAAGCTGCCCGCTAAATCACAGGGAGCTGGAATTCGACTGGCATTCCATTACATACGGCCTCCCCCCGGAAACCAGGCCGCAGGCACAATAATAAAACAGAGCCAACTGTACAGGAATGAGAGAGCAGGGAGTATGAGGCCATCGCCGCCGCTGCCTGGCTGTATTTGCTGTTTTATTTGTATGGAAACTATTCACACCATAGAAAACATTCATGAGGAAGCAACTTCCCTTCTGTTGCTTCAACAGAAGACAAGATAAAATTCAAACTCACAAATTAGGTCATTACCTTCCTGACGGAGTTTCATCACTGAGGAAATGAATATCAAGGTTTTTAATGATTTGTAAGAAAAGAGTAGACATCAGTGTTTTGATTGCAATAAACCTGTGATTAACCTTTCAAGACAGGGAACCAACAGCTTGTGCTAAAAAAAAAGGGGCTCCAGATAGAAACCATACTTCTCACCCAGCAGGATGCTTTCCATTAAAATAAAATGTTCAATATTTCTGCACACATTAGCTTTACTAATTGAGATTAATCTAATGGAGAAGCACAGATATTTGCAGGCTTTTCCGGCTGATTAGCAGCATGTGTCTGTAAACAGGTGGCACAGTGGTCGGCCCACCTGGAGACATACATCAGACCTTGATGAACAGTGTTTGCTCTCATTTGCGTTAATGGCCTCTGACATCAGTGTTTCACATTCCACTGCCGGCCTTCTCAGTGGGTATGGATGCCAGCTGCCCTCGGGATGGCTTGCCATTTGCATTAAGTATTCATCATAGAGATGAATAGTCAGGGCCTGGCACAACACCACATTGTGGATTTGGAGAAATCCCAGCAAGTCCCTGGGGGTAGAGAGTGGAAAGGAGTGTAAGGTTTTTGCTTTCAGGAGATTCAGCCCGTCTTCGCAAAGCCCCTGGGGTCCTCATTTCAGTTGGCACAAGTGCAGACATCTGTTTACATCAAGTCGTGAAACGTACCCTGTCTAGCTACACAGACGTTCGGCGTCTATTCATTTATTCCACAAATCCTCTTCAGTTTCTACACATATCAGGCACAGCTCAAGAAAGTGCCCCCGCGTAGTTTCTAATGCCAGTGGGAAGAACCGATGACAAACAAATAGCTCCATCTCGACATAACGTCAGGGAGGACATCCCTGTCCCTTCACGGGAAGTGGGTGTCTTAAACAGGCTCAAACCAAAGTACAGTGGAGAGTCCCCCTCACGGCCGAGCTCCGTGTGGGTTTACAGAAGAGGGGGGCAAACAGGGAATTCCAGACCAGACCTGAAAGTAAAAAGAAAGGGAAACAGAATAGAAAAAAGGAGAAAGAACAATTAAAATGAAAGGAAACATGAACATGAGAAGCAAAGAGGGAAAAATAAGTGAAAGGAGGAGAAGTGACCCCTGTAAATGGGGCAGGAACACAGTACCCATGACTGAGGCCCAAGATGACTCTGTTCACCAAGACCTTCGTGAGGTGGATGACCTGCACACATGCATGCACACACGCGCGCACACACACGCACATGCGTGCACACACGCGCGCACACACATGCACGCACACGCACGCAATGATGAATATGAAGTGGACCTTTCATGTCACACAATGAATGTGCTTTTTCCTGCCTTCAGGTACTGTCGTGCAAACACCCCTCGTACGGAAAAGTGTGTGTGTGTGACATCGGATTTGATGCCTGCTAGCAGCCTGGGAACCGTATCAACGGATCTGTTTATGTATACGGGGCAGAGAGACTCCCATCGTGTTTAGAATCTTCAGAATCGTTTAGAATCTCTCCAGAGATGCTGATCTGCAGCTCTGTAATTTTCTTGTGTTTAACATGAATGAGTAACCTTACTTGTGCTGCGAATGGAAGGAGTCAAGTCAGGGTGGAGGAAAGCCATTTAGGCAAAACTCAAGTCATCAATCTGTGGTCAGAGGTCTCTGTCAGCCTTTAGGAGAAAGAGGACATTCATTCACTCAAAATTGCAACAAATATTAACTCTGGGCCGCCCTTATGTCAGGATCAGGGTTCAGCTCTTGGGATAGGAGAGCTGAACAAGACTGGCCAGGTCTCTGCCCCACGAGCCCCAACCCTCCGTGCTGTCACCCTCCCCGATCTCTTAGCAAGAATCCAGCCACAGGAAGAGGAGGCGTGGCCCGCGAGGGTCAGTTTGAATCGGTCTTAACCTTGAAAACGTAAGTGCTGAGGCCTCTACTTCTTCTCTTTCTCCCCCTTATACTTTTTATTCCGGCAGGATGGATGGAGGGGGGGGGGCTGAAGCTCCTCCCTGGGGGCCACGCCAAGCACTGGTGGGAAGAGGTCCATCCCGCTCTCGGCCGCTCTCCCTTCCCTTTCTCTGACGCGGACTGTCCTCCATGGTAGGTGTTCCAGCTGGCATGGTCATCAGGGAGGTGTGGTGATGGCACCTCTATGGCGAGACCCAGGGATGCCTGGATCCTGCTGGGACCTGACTGCCCCTCCCTCCCTGTCCTGCACGCACCTGTGCAGGTGCAGAGAAAAAGCCAGGCCATGCACATCTCAGCTTCCAATCCCAGGCACTCAGGGGCCCTTTGTAATCTCCACATTTTTCACAGACTCACACGTGATCGCAGCAGTGGCATTTTCATCATCTGTTGACTGAAAAAAAACCTCAATGGTGAAAATTTTTGAGATGTATTCAATAATTCTTTTTAAAATGTGTAAATTATTAAGCATAACTATCTCTGCACATTTAGAAATCGCTCCACATATGGGAAGAAAAGCTGTGTGTTCGGTCTCCAGGTTGTGCAAGGTGCACACTTTGGGGGCAGACGCCCGGCTTCACATCGTCCACGGCCCCAGGGTTTCCACCCCCAGGTCTCCAGCTCACCGGGTCTATGTGGTTAGACTGGACTAATTTCCCACTGGTACCGGAGACTCCTGCTTTATCCCCAGATGCTCGGCATCATGAAGACACCTCAGTGCTCTCCCCTCCTTTGCAAACAAAGGAAGACTGTGGCTTTGCAAGAGGTTCGTGGGGCCAGTTGAGGGTCCATGTCCCTGGTGAGGACATCCCGGAGAGAATAGGACAGCCACTTCCACCCTCAGAGCAGAGCTGAGAGACAGTGTGCTCTGGGCTGGGCACATGGGTGCTTCTTTAATGTTGATTTGGTCAGAATTGCTCTGGAATAACTGACCCCCCACCAAGGGGAAAAAAACAATTTGATCATCTTTCAAGAGAACTGTGTTTTCTTTCCTTTGATTATCCAAACAACGACCTGTTAAGTGTGTGTGGGAGGGAGCCTTTCTTCTCCCCCAAGGAAGTGCAAAACCTCCATTCATAAAATAGAAACCATATTTTCACATTTCCCCTTTATCCTTAAGGGAAGGAAGGAAGGAAGGGGAAATCTTATCTATTCCTTTGGTGAGGCGTTTCCTTATCCCTTGGGGGAAACTTGCACACATCAATTTATACTCTGAGCAACTCTGTGAGTCAAAAGAATCATGATTTGTCAAAGACAAATCTTCTAACGCAATACATTTTAAAGATAGGAAAAGCTTCCAAAGATATATACATCCACTTCTAAGAAAGGGATCCAGATGAAACCTTCAATCTTTCTTCTGAAGCTCGTGACTAAAATCCACTTGATGCGTAAGTTCTATGAATATGACTTGCCCAGAGTCTAAATACACTGCTCTTTCTTCATCTTGTATTCTTGCCAAGGAAGCACTCTTCTCAACAGAGCAATAAATCTAGTTAGTGGCAGGAATGATCCTACGCCAAGTTCAGGTAATAACGGCATTGAACAATATGCACCTTAATTCTCTCCTGACTTGAAAGAAATACATCCAGACGATATTTACTGAGCATCAGCTGGGCACCAGGTTTCAACAGCCGTGGAAACAGGAAGGTAAATAAAGCATAATCCCTGTAGGTTTAGGAAAAGCACAGCCTGCCAGGGAAGCACACAGGAGAGGGACCAGCCCAGTCTTGGGACGCTGAGGAAGGCTTCTGGGGCCAGGACATCTCAACGGAGACCCAAAGGAAGAGAAGAAGTTGTGGAGAAGCTAAGCCAGTGCCCCTCAAAACAAGGACCACTAGCCCCATGCCAATCGCTGTAGTTACCATGGTGAGAAAAGTACAAAACAGAGAGTAGGCATTAGGAAGCTTTTCTAGCAATCTGAACTACCCTGACATCCAAGCATGAGATCAGTAGGCTTATATTTTATGGCTTCTTTTTGTTTGTTCTTTTCTAATAGTTCTTTTCATTGTATTTTACAAAATGTATTAGTCTGCAACGCCTTGGAAATTTGGTCCTTCCAGCTTCCCGTTGAGAACTGTTTCTCCCCTCAAACAATTTCGTTGGCTCAACACGACTTAGAAAAATGTCCACAACCCTGCAGTTGTTTCCTCTCCCTGCACGTGAACAAAGCTTTCAACTTGTTTCCCGTGGCGACCTGCGCGAAAGATGACCGCGGCTTGCACTACCCAAAAGCACGCTCGTCATTTTGATTTCTGACCCCTTCGCCCCCAATAACGCTTGCTCGGATAATTCTCAGTCCCCAGATTTTGGAAAACTTTCATGAGGATTCTTTTCTTTCCCGTTTCTGCTCATTTCAAACTAAATCAGGGAAGAGGAGGACTGCAGTAAATCTCGGCCATGATGACTGGAGCTCCCTGAAAGCCGGCTGCCTCTGGGAGTTCACGCCGCAGCTGGTTTCCTTCGTACTCCATCCTCCACCTGGAGCTCCAGGTGGCAGGGAGGTTACCAGCTGATGCAGCAAACACACAGCGTGTACTCCGATTGTAAAACTTTCTAAAATGCAAACATCTCCTGCAAGTGCCCAGACGGGAAGCTTTTTTGGTTTTGTTTTTTCAAATGTATTCCAGTCATCTGAGAAGCAAACTCCCCATGAGTTTGCCTGTGGTGATAAAAGGGTTTGAGTCTGTTGCATGAGGGGAAGACCATATGCACAGCTTCTCTGAAGGAGGCAACGCATAGGGTTACATTTCAGGGAATTTCAAAGAATGTTCCTGCGGGGAAAAGGTATTAGGGATCGTCTAAGATAACCTGAGTTATTTTATAAAACTAATTTGAAAATAAATCTTCCCTTCTGCTCCCTTCCTAAACATACTATGAAATCAGCATATTCAGCCTGGAATCCATAGTTTTATCGCCTATTCTTTATTGTCGGGATTACATTGCCAGTACGAGAGGGGTGCCAGGAGAAAAATTAGCACTGGGAGATGGAAACATTTTGACCTACTACCGAAGTAGGTGGGTGCCACCAACTCCATTTAATAAGATGACTTTCTTCCAGGTCAGTTTTGACCTTAACTTGCTTTGTCTCACCCTTGATGTCATACATCACACTCACTGCTTCAGCCAGTTTATGGGATTTCTTTCTGCTTCTGAATATCTCATTTAAAAGATATTTAAATCTAGGACTACCGCCTTCATATCTGAGATAAAAAGTTAGCTAATTCAAATAAATTAGCATTAATTTTGCCTATTTTCCAGATTTTTGCTTTCAATATTTTCCCTTTTTCTTTGGCTTCAAAAATCTGTTACACTTGGGTTCCTTAGTCGTATTGACTAAAAAATTAAATGCACAACCTAAAAGCTGAGAGTTATGCTTTATTCAGCGGGAATGTTTAGGACTTCAAGCCCGGGAAGCAATATCTCAAGTAACCCTGAGAGAACGGCTCCGAGGAAGTGAGGTGGGGGACCCAGGTTACATAGAAGTTTTGCAACAAAGGGCAGGTAGTCAGAACATCAAAAGATTATTGTTAATTAAAGGAAACGAGGTATCTCAAGTTAAGGAATGTAGCGCATTTCTATGTATGGGAAGATGCAAGAGTCTGGGCTCACTGAAATCATTCCTTTGATGTGCACCTCAGCCATCTGGGGCCGGTGTGGTGTGCTTTCGCATCCTGAGTTCCCTCAGGGTTTTCCCATCGTGAGTTTCCCCAGGGCTCACCTTAGGGAGTGGCTGCAGTGTGAGGGCTGCTAGGTGGCAGGTATTCTTTCCCTCCCTGAGTTCCCTCAGGGCTCACCAGCTCACCATCAGAGGTGGCTGCGATCTCCAATGGCTGTGATGTCCTTTGCTTACTACTATGGCAGGAAATATTCCATTTCTCAGTTGAGTTGATCATTACCTGATTAGAATAATTATCTTTCATGTCTGAAATATAACAAACTGTTAATATGGTAAAAGACGCATTTTTCAGGTCACTCATTGCAATATCTTCATTCTAAGTTGGAGCTGGAAGGTTCAGAGGACGCAGCGAAATCATTTCTCCAAACCTCAATTTTCTTGTCCCTAAAAACTGGAAGCGTAGTTTGTGAAGGAGCCCAGCACAATAATGGGCAGATAGCAAGTTTTCAATAATATTCAATAAATAATAGATTCCCTCTCCTGTCCTGTCAGAGTCACAATATTAGAAACATGATTCCTTATGTCACATAATCAAAACCATACATATCTGCTTATGTTTTCCAAATAACAAGCTGTGGAGTTTCCTAGAAGAGAAGATGGGTACTTTTTGCACATATTACATTCATATATGATGGGCTATTAGAAACGTGCCCTCAAACAACCAAGTTAGAGTATGATTTGCCCAATGAACGACAGCTGACCTAGTGCTTAAGCACTAATGCTTAAGAGCTTTTGAAGCTGCCTTTATCAATGGCATATTTAAATTCAAGGCTAAGTAGCATTTTGGACAAGTTCCAAAAATGTACAGTAAGTCCTCACTTGGTGAGAACGCATCACAAAGCACGTAAGCCTTAGTAACCAGACTGAGACTAAAAAGAGCTTCTGGGTCAAAGTCAAATTTTGAATTATACTCTGACCAACTACCAAGAAGCCCTTATGTGTCTAACTGGAGAGACCACAGAATGTTTTGTCATCCACTATCTCATTCTTATTTTGTTATTTGATATTTATAATCTATAGCATGAGGGCAAGTTAAATGTCCCAGAAGAGGGAATACACTCAGAAAGTAGAAATACAGGATAGTGATGAAATATACTTATTCTCAGCCCATGGTTAGGAAGTAGGTGATGGTTGTACCCAGGAATGACTACAGTGACTAAACAGATCAATAACATAGTTGAGATGCATGAAAAACGTCTCACCTGTTTAATAAGACAGGGTGACTCCAAGGCCATGGAATACACAGCGACCTGCCTCACTCCAGCTGGTGTTTCCTGATGGACACAACGCTGGTTATTGCATGTTAAGCTGCATTCCTTGAAGTTTCTAGAACTTGGACTTTACACTGACTCAGGTTGGCTGTTTTCCCCACCTTGTCCAAGTGCATGAGCCTTTGATGCTGTGATAATTCAGATCACTCAGCTAGTGCCGTGGACTGAATGTTTCTGCCCCCAGAATCCATATGCTGAAGCCCTCGTCCACGACGTGATGGTCTTCGGGTAAAAGGGTGATTAGGCCATGATGATGAGGCCCTCACGATGGGATTAGTGCCTTTATAAGAAAAGACTCCCAAGAACTTGCTCTCTCTCTGTCTCTGCTGTGTGGGCACCCAGGGAGAGGGTGTCCACTTACACGCCAAGGAGAGTGGCCACAGAATGAAACCTACCTTGCCACACCGTGATCCTGGACCTCCCAGCCTCCAGAACTGTGATAACTTTCTGTTATTTAAGCCACCCAGTCTATGGTACTTTGTTGTGGTCGCCAGAGCAGACCGGTACAGAAGGGCGAATAGTGACAGGGAAGCAAACAGACTGGAGGGGACCCAGGGGGCTATATGTGACCAGTTCCCCTACCCTAGCTGATGCCACTCAGTGGAATAGAGGTAATTACTTGTGCTTGGATGCACTGCTGCCCGTCCTAAATTACAAACATAACTTTAATTAACATTGGTCATATATCACTTGTGATTACTCCTATCTAGAAGAGTGTCATAAATGCAGGCAGCCAGGAGTGGGGAAGGCTTTTGCTAATAGTACTGTGTGTTTCAGAGAGTTAACAATTAATCATCCACCCCTGTTGTTTACAAAAGGGCCAGCCATCTATCTAAGGTGGGACAACAATTACATACCTTAATAATCAGAACTTAATAATAAAATGCATAACTTTACAACACAGGAAGTCCAAGAAGCTACCTTCCTTCCTTCCTTCCTTTCTTTCTATATTGAAGTATAGTTGATTTATAATATTATGTTAGTTTCAGGTGGATAACACAGTGATTCAAAATTTTTATATTTATACTCCACTTAAAGTCATTATAAAATAACGGCTGTATTTCCCTGTGCCGTACAATATATCCTTGTTGCTTATATATTTTATACATAGTAGTTTGTACCTTTTAATCCTCCACCCCTACCTTGTGTCTCCCCCCTTCTCTCTCCCCACCTGGTAACCACTAGTCTATTCTCTATGTCTGTGAGTCTGTTTCAGTTTTGTTTTATTTCTTTGTTTGTTTTATTTTTTAGACTCCACATATAAGTGGTAACACAGTATTGTCTTTCTCTGACTTATTTCACTAAGCATAATACCCTCCAGATCCATCCATGTTATTGCAAATGGCAATTTTTCATTCTTTTTTATGACTATTCCATTTTATGTATGTATACATACAATATATATTGTTCTAATACATATATATATATATATACACACACAATATATATATTGTTCTCTCTCTCTCTCTCTCTCTCTCTCTCTCTCTCTATATATATATATATATATATATATATATATATATAATTTCTTCTTTGTTCAGTCATCTGTTGACGGACACTTATGTTGCTGCCATATCTTGGATATTGTAAATAATGCTGCTATGAACACCGGGGTGTGTGTATCTTTTCAAATTAGTGTTTTCATATTTTCTGGATATATACTCAGGAGTGGAATTGCTGGATCATACGGTAGTTCTATTTTTAGTTTTTTGAGGAATATCCATACTGTTTTACACAGTGACTTCACCAACTTATATTCCCACCAACAGTGTACTAGGGTTCACTTTTCTCTACATCCTCACCCACATTTGGTATTTGTGGTCTTTTTGACAATAACCATTCTGACAGGTGTGAGGTGTTGGTCATCCGTATTTTTTCTTTGGAAAAAAATGTCTCTTCAGGTCTTCTGCCCATTTTCAATCAGATTTTTTCAATATCGTTGTCTGAGATGTATTTTGGATATTAAGCCCTTATCAGTTGTATCATCTGCAAATATGGTACCTACGTGAAGCCATCCAGTCCTGGACTTTCGTTTGCTGAGAATTTTTTGATTACTAATTCAGTTTCACTACTAATGAGTAATCTGTTTAGATTACCTATTTCTTCCAGATTCAGTCTTGGAAGATTGTTCGTTTCTAGAAATTTATCCATTTGTTCCCGGTTGTTTAATTTGTTGACATATAACTGTTCATAGTATTCTCTTATGATGTTTTATATCTCTGTGATATCAGTTATAATTTCTCCTCTTTAATTTCTTATTTGATTCATTTGAGTCCTCTCTCTTTTTTTCTTAATGAGCATGACTAAAGCCTTATCGGTTTTACCTTTAAAAAAAAAAAAAAACAGCTCTTAGGTTCATTGACCTTTTCTATTTTTTTTTTTTTTTTGGTCTCTATTTTATGTTCTCTGTGATCTTTATTATTTCCTTCCTTCTGCTGACTTTGGGCTTTGTTTGTTCTTTTGTCTATAATTCCTTTAGATGGTACGTTAGGCTGTTTATTTGAGATGTTTCTTGTTTCTAGAGGAAGGACTGTATCACTATAAACTTTCATCTTAGAACCGCTTTTGCTGCATTCCATAGGTTTTAGGAAGTTGTATTTCCATTTTCATTTGTCTCGAGGTATTTTCTGATTTCCTCTTTGATGTCTTCATTGACCCACTGGTTTTTTAAAAGCATGTTGTTTAGTCTCCACATGTTTGTATTTTCCCACTTTTCTTCCTGTAATTGATTTCTAGTTTCATACAATTGTGGTCAGAAAAAAAAAATGCTGGATATAATTTCTAGCCTCTTAAATTTGCTGAGACTTGTTTTGTGGCCTGGCATGTGATCTATCCTGGAGAACACTCCATGTGGTCTTGAAAAGAATGTGTATTCTGCTGTTCTGGAGTGCAATGTCCTGCAGATACTTACTAATTCCAACTGATCTAATGCACCATTTAAGGCCACTGTTTCTTTATTGATTTTCTGTCTGGATGATCTATCCATTGATGGAAGTGGGGTGTTAAAGTCCCCTACTATTATTGTATTATTGTTCATTTCTCCCTATATATCTGCTTTATATATTTATGTATTCCTAGATTAGGTACATATATGTTAATTACTGTTATATCCTCTTCTCGTATTGATCTCTTTATCATTATACCATGTCCCCTTTGTCTTTTGTTATAGACTTTGTTTTAAAGCCTACTTTGTCTGTTTTGAATAATGCTACCCCAATTTTTTTTCACTTCCGTTTGCATAAGATATCTTTTTCCATCCCCTCATTTTCAGTCTGTGTGTGTCTTTAGCTCTGAAGTGAGTCTCTTGTAGGCATCATGTAGATGGGTCTTGTTTTGCTTTGGTTTTTTAATCTAATCAACCACCTTATGTCTTTTGATTGAAGCATTTAGTCCATTGATATTTAAAGGGATTATTGGTAGGTATGTACTTATGGCCATTTTATTATGTGTTTTCCAGTTGTTTTTGTCATTATTCCCTGTTCCTTTTTCTTCTTTTAGTTTCTTCCCCTGCGATTTGATGATGTTTTTTGTTTGTTTGTTTTTGGTCTTTTTTGTTGTTGTTTCTTTTTGCGGTACACAGGCCTCTCACTGCCGTGGCCTCTCCCGTTGCGGAACACAGGCTCCAGACGCGCAGGCTCAGAGGCCATGGTTCATGGGCCCAGCCGCTCCGCGGCATGTGGGATCTTCCTGGACCGGGGCACGAACCTGTGTCCCCTGCATCGGCAGGCACACTCCCAACCACTGCGCCACCTGATGATGTTTTTAGTGGTATGTTTGTGTTCCTTTCTTTCTTGTTTTTGTGTTTCTATTGTAGGTTTTTGACTTATGTTAACGTGAGGTTCATATATGTTGAACTGTAACTCTATCTATTTGTTTCAAGTAGCTAGTCCTTTAAGGTCAAACACATTCTAGAAGATCTACATTTTTTTACTTGCTTCCCCTACATTTTGTGTTTTTGATGTCATATTATACATCTTCATGTATATCCCTCACTGCAGTTATACTTGATTTTACAATTTTTCACCTTTAAATCTTGGTACCACCTTATTTAAGTTCATCCTCAGCCTTTACTATATATTTGCCTTTACTAGTGGGATTTTTCCTTTCCTATAGACACTTGTTTCTTGCTATAGCCTTTTCTTTTCCACTTAGAGAAGACCCTTTAAGACTTCTTGTGGGGTTGGTGTAATACTGATGAATTCTTTTAGTTTTTGCTTGCCTGACAAGTTCTTTACTTCTCCTTCAATTCTGAATGATAACCTTGCTGGTAGTGTATCCTAGGTTGCAGGTTTTTTCCTTTCAGCACTTTAAATATATCCTGCCACTCCCTTTTACCTGCAGAGTTTCTGCAGAAAATCAGCTGACAACCTTATGGGGCTTCCTTTGTATGCAACTCTTTTTTTCT
Source organism: Inia geoffrensis (assembly GCA_036417435.1). NCBI lineage: Eukaryota > Metazoa > Chordata > Mammalia > Artiodactyla > Iniidae > Inia > Inia geoffrensis. The sequence goes on from CM070911.1 coordinate 92,328,077, forward strand.
CTTCTGTCTTTAAAATTCTCTCTTTATCTTTAATTTTTGCCATTTTAATTATGAAATGTCTTGGCGTGAGTCTCTGGGCTCACCCGTTCGGGAGTCTCTTTGCTTCGTGCATCTGGAAATCTGTTTCTTTCTTCAGCTTCAGGAAGTTTCCACTCATAATTTCATCAAATGTATTTTCAATCCTGTACTCTCTCTTTTCTCCTTCTAGGATTCCTATGATGCAAATATTGGTATGCTTGATGTTGTCTAAGAGATCCCTTATTCTCATTTTTTAGAATTTGTCTTTCTTTTTGCTGTTTTGATTCATGATTTCCAATATTCTATCTTCCAGATTGCTTAAGCATTCTTCTATATCACCCAGTCTGATGTTAATTCTTTCTAGTGTGTTTTTCATTTCAGTTGCAGTTTTCAGCTCTGACTGGGGTTTTTATTTACTTATTTATTTATGTTCAGTCCCTTGTGAAAATTCTGAGTTTATTCTTTTCCCAAGTTCAGTTAGCATTTTTATTACTAATAATCGAAACTTTTTATCTGGTGATTTATGTATCTCCATTTCATTAGTTGTTTTTTTCAGGTTTTTTTTCTTGTTCTTTCATTTGAAACATATTCGTCTGTTCTCATTTTGTTTAATTTTCTCTGTCTCTATGAAATTAGGTGAAACATTTATCTATCCCTGTCTTGAAGGGGTGCCCACGTGTGGGAACATCTCTATAGAGTCGGCATGTGCCCAGGGGCTTTGGTGGCAGAGCTAGATTTGACGTGAGCTCCTCAAGGCCTGTCCTATTCAGATTTGATTTGCTCTCCTCCTCAGCCTGCCTCTAATGCTAGCACTTCAAAGCATCTTGTGCCCAAGCCTATATTTGTCTAAATATATCTCCCTTGCAAGTCATTCCTGACCATCTGAGATTTTCACATTGCTAACTACTTTGTTTGGAGATACTGAATCTCCCTCTTAACCTGAAAATGTTATCAAGGAATATAACCTATTAAGCCATTTTCAGCCTATAAAATTTTTTGCCTGTTTGTGTTTTTGCTTTGTTTAATTTTGTCGAGACTAAATAGAGGCACCATTCTTTATCTGAAATACCATCCCACTCATTTCTACCATTCCTGAATCAACAGATATTTCTAGAACCATTTAAAATTAGCTCCAGATAAAATTAAAACCAGCATTATTAGAAACTCAATTTCAAAAAATTATATTTCTCTAAGAATATAATTATTAAATTATATGTCTTCCTCTCATGATTTACGTGTATTCCTATTTTTTTCTGTATCCAACTTAATTACCTCTCAATCTCTGTGAATTCACTGAGCAATTTCTCTGCCATTGTGGGTCACTGTGTGTGGGAAAGGCAGCCACTAAAATCTTAAGTGAAATTATTGTGTAACAGGCCAGGTAGTACCTAGAGAGAATGGAACTTTAGACAGTATTTTCTCTCTGGAAGCAGTCCCAGAACTAGAGTTTGAAAATTCAGGGTGACACAAAGTCTAAAAGGGGGCTGGGGAGAATCTTCAGATGAGCCATCCCCCAGGGCCGCTAAGAAATCAAAAGTTCCCAAGAGTCATATGTATGATTTTAAAAGTCATAAGGGGAAATACAGGGCTCAGCATCAGATAAACCTTGCAGCATGACTGTGAGCAGTTTGATTTCTTTGAGCCTTGGTTTCCTTACCTGTAAAAGTGTGCATCATAATATCAATTGTTGAGGGTGTATGTCCAGAACAAAGGAAATATAAGAAAATGTTGAACTGTGCCTGGAAGAATAAAGAAAAACTGTTTCTTTCAACCAGCACCTCTGCTGCCCGTCACCTTTCCACCTTCTGCAGGCTGTACCTGCGGGCACCTAAGGCCCTGTGATAGAATGGGTTCATTAGACAGTGAATCAGGGAAGTAAGGAAAGGACAAAGAGCCCGGCCACTGAGATTTTTGTACAAGCAAATCGGCACCTTGAAAATAACTTGCAAGTCATTTTAGGAATCACAGAGCCTCCCATGGAACAGGCCCTAAGGAGTCATCTGGCTAGAATTAGAAACTCCAGTGAGATCTCCCTCCCCACATTCTCTGGCTCTGACTAGCAGTGTCAAAGAAGGGCCACACCAGGACTGCCCACGGCTTTCCTGCTGAAATAGATGCTTCAGCAGAGTTAACTCCAAAATAATGAAAGTAAGGAGGAAATGCACATTGCAGTGCCTGCGATGGGTTCAATCTATATTCATAACCTCTCCCCTCCTACGCCTTAGCTCTATGACTTGGCAGTGGAAGTCATTTTGACACAAGGTCCTTAATAACGTCAGTATTCATCCCAGACTACTCAATACACCCAATTAATATGTTCTGCAGATGATCTGTCACCCTGCAAAGCTGCTAAATGAATCAAACTCATTAAGTGCTCTTCTTTTATTAATAGCACAAGTCGCGTCTCTGCAGAAAAGCTGTTAGCAGAGCTGGTTTCTGGCTCTTGTTGGAGCACGTCATACAGAAAGGATATGAATCAAGATAAGTGGAGCCTGTCCATAAGCCTGGAACAAACGACTCTGGGCCTGGCCTGGGGGCAGCCGATGCACCGCCTCACCGTCTCCCAGGAAACAGGTGTCCAAGGCGAGTTCCCGAGTTCCCGTGGAGCAGAGCCCACTCACACGTAAGTCAGCAGAAAAACCATTATTTAAGAACTTCTCTCTAACAAAAGAAAGCAAAGAGTCATAGATTATTAGATTAGGAAGGCCCCCAAAGATCATCTAGCCCAGTGGTCCTCAACTGTTACTGTAAATAAGAATCACCTGGAATCTTTTAAAAAGTATCAATAGTTACTAAACTGGTACCAGTAAATCCCAAAAGATCAAAATAGTACAGAGTCCATTCTCTGACCACGGCTGAATTAAAATAAAAAGACGTATCAGAAAAGTCCCCTTTAGAAATTGTGCAACAGATTTTCAAGTAATCCATGGGTCAAAGAAAAAATTATAAGTAAATTAGAAACTTTTTAACTGAATGATAATGGATATACAACATATTAACATTTGTGGGATGCAGCAAAAAATAGTGTTTAAATATAAGTTGATGGCTTTAAATGGATATAAAGAAAAATTTAAGTCAGTAATCTGTGTTTCTACCTTAATAAATCAGGGAAAGAAGAGAAATTAAGCCCCAAACAAGCAAAAGACAGGGAATACTAACAATGAGTGGAAATAAATAGAGACAAACAATAAAGCAAATAAATGAAATCTAAAGTTGGTTGTTTCAGTTCTTCAAAAAACCAATAAAGTTAATAAACCTCTAGAAAAACTGACCAAGAAAAAGAGAAGCAAATTATTACCATCAGAATAACAAAGGAGACATCACAAAAATTCTATATATATTAAATGGAAAGCAAGAAAATATTATGAAAACTTTATTCAAATAAATGTCAAAAGTTAGATAAGATTTATAAATTCTTTGAAAGAATTAACCAAAATTGACAGAAGAAGAAATAGAAAACCTTAACAGCACTATCTGTTAAAGAAATCTAATGAGTAAACAACATTCCGGTGAAGAACGTCAGGCCGGAGTGTTTCTCTGGCAGGTTTTAACAAACATTTCAGAGAAAAATACTACCAATGTGATATGAAAACCAGACAAGGTCATTATAAAAAGAGAAATGTATTGTTAATATGCTTCACAAAAATACAGACATAAGGACTTGCCTGGTGGCGCAGTGGTTGAGAGTCCACCTGCCGATGCAGGGGACACGGGTTCGTGCCCCCCGGTCCGCGAAGATCCCACGCGCCACGGAGCGGCTGGGCCCGTGAGCCATGGCCGCTGAGCCTGCGCGTCCAGAGCCTGTGCTCCACAACGGGAGAGGCCACAGCGGTGAGAGGCCTGCGTACCGCAAAAAAAAAAAAAAAAAAAAAATACAGACATAAGAATATTCAACAAAACATTGGGAAATCAAATCCATCAAAAAATAATCATGATAATGTACACATGGCCAAGTGTACCATGTCAACATGATCTCGGAGAGGCAGCAGTGAGTGGTGGCGTGAAGCAAGATCTTAATTCCCTGCGCAGGAATTGAACCTGGGGAGCCCGGATGAAAACCAGGAATCCCAGCCACCACAGCCCCTGGCTCTTGCCCCCCGTGAAAAATGCATTTCTCATGGAGGCAAAAAGTGTAAAAACAGGTATAAAGTTTATTATTAGAGACACAGCACAACAACAAGTGGGAGAGCACACAGAGAAGCAGTCTGTTTAGTTAAGACAGAAGCAAGGCAGAGATGCACACCGGAGAGAAAGGGTGTGGGCGCCCCCCCACAGTAAGGAGGAGTGCAGTAAAGGGGCGGTTACGTCATTCATACAGGGCAGTTCTTCCGGGTCTCTGTTCACCTCTGGCCAATTATCTGGTTTCTTTCTCCACACCTGCCCTGCCCTAGCACCCTCCCCAACATGCGTGTGCAACTTTTTTCCAAGATGGATTACAGCCCAGAGGCTTATGGGACAGCCTTAGCATCACCTATTATGGGGTGGTGCGCCCTCCTTTTTGACCCCCAAGGAGCATTTCTACACGTGTGCAATGTCTCCCTTGCCCCAAGGATGGGAAGCGTACGATCTCTTGATCTTTTCACAGGGTTTCGCCCCTCTCTGCTCCTGCCAAGACTGTTCTCTTACGGTGTCCTCAAGAGACGAAGCCTGGCTACTTGCCCTGTTCCTGTTGTTACTTCCATTTCGGAGAGCAGACAGGAGGCTGACTGTAAATGTCTAACCTGGAGCCCATCTATCTCCTAATGCAAACAGGAGACTAGTTGTAAATGTCTGGCCTGAAGCCCACTTTTTCCTGCCCTATGATATGTAAACGGAAGGCCAGTTGTAAATGCCTAGCTTGGGGCCCATCTATGTCTTGCCTCAAACAGAATAGAGTTGAAAAAAAACTCTTATGACCTCAGATCATACAGATACAGAAAAAGTTATCTGACAACATTCAATACCTTTCATGATAAAACTTCTCAGCAAACTAGGAATAGAAGAAAAGTTCCTCAATTTGACAAAACTGAATTTCAAAAAAAAAAAAATTACCTCAGACTTCATGATGAAAATTACATGTTTTCTCAATAAATTTGGGAATCCAAATAGAATTTAAACAGACGAGTGGGAAATGACTTCTCCAAAGCCGGAGACACTATTTAAATAGACTCTCAGGCCCACACAGTGTAGACCAGCCTCCTGCGATAAACGGTCATTGGAGCTGAGAGGGGAGGCGGGACCCGTCCAGACACAGTCTGTGCACCCGCAGCCATGGCAACACGCTAAGTGTTCCCATCAGTCCTCACACAGGCCAAACGTCAGGAGGGGGCACCAAACTGCCCCCATACCTCACACACGCGGGAAAAGCCAAAGTGGGGCCAGCGGTCCCCAGCTGGTGGGAGGGAACCAGGGTGATCCCAAGAGGAAAACTCCATAAATGAAACCAAAGGTCAGGCCTCAGTCCAACCAGAGATTAGTCCAAAGTGGGCGAGTGGCACCAGGAGGGGGACATCAGGTTTCTAGATGAGCCAGGGTGGGTCCCACCGTGAAACATCCTATAAAGGCAGATAAGCAGGGGAGGCTTGTGTTCGGTCCCAGGGAGACGGAGTCCCACTGTTGGCCACTTCTCCACCTTTGATGGCCCTGAAACTGAAGGGAAGGGATGTCCCGGGAGGTGGCTGGGCCAGGTGATGGGGGCGGTCCCTCCCTTGTGTTTTCCTGCCCCTTGGACACAGCAGGTGGCAGGTACTTCAGAAGGAAGCTGCCCAGTGGCCCCTGGGGTGCTCTAGAAGCCTGGGAGTGGGGTGGGGAAGGACAGCCTGAGAGGTCGGCTGGGCCCCCTCTGGACAGAAGGTCGAGGGCAGGCAGTGGGAGGAAAGGGGGAGCTCTGGATTCTTGCTGGCTGGAATTTTCTACGGCCTTTTAAGCCATCAAAATATCCTTCCTGTAGCGCCAAGTGAGGAAACACCCAGGAAGTCTCCACCAATCATACTGTAGGTCGGCCCGAAGCAGAACTATGATTCAGCTGAGTCTACACCTAGTCTCACCCCACAGCTTTGTGAAAAGGCCTCTAAATGTCGGAGGCTCCTGATGCCTGGAAACACCCGCAGACTTGAGGCAGATCCTCCGCTAAACTTTCAGACTTAAGTCCTGACATCTTAAATCCTTGGGGCAATGTGTATGGCTTCCAGCAAGGTTAATAAAAGAGTATCAGAAAGGAGGCATCCTTCCGGCCTTGCAAGAGTGAAGATGCTCTGAAGCACCCCTTCCTCACCCACCACCGCTGCTGGAAACTTTGTGCTTAGGACACAGGGTGGTTTTGATACCAAGCAGGGCCCTGTGGGGCTCCTGGGCATAAAGTCTTTCTGTGTCCCCCATTTCTTTGATTACAGGAAATAGGCTTCATTCAGCCTCCACAACCTTCCCTGAGTTCCAAAGGGCAGGTTCAAACACACGCTAATCAAGGAAGGGAGGGGATGCAGAGGCCAGGGAGGAGCAGTCAGGAAGCAACAGCGCAGCCTTGGGGCAGGGTCCTGGTTCCCCCTCGAGGGATGCACACAACAATATCCTTGAGCTGCTCTGCAGACACTGAAACCCCCTCCAGGTGGTAGAAGTTAACTGCCTGCTGCCCACAAGCACGGAGACCCCAGACCGGTTGGAACCAGAAGGTTGATGATGCCGACTCCCGATGACCTCACCACCAGCCAATCAGAAGAGTGTCCTCGAGCTGACCACGCCCTCTTTGAACCATTCCTATAAGACTCCTCACGACCCCCTCCAAATTGGGACACACAGTTTTGAGGGCACTAGCCTGCTGTGGCCCCCTTTGCCTGGCAAAGTAATAAAGCTGTTCTTTTCTACTTCACCCAAAACTCTGTCTCTGAGATTCAACTTGGCACTGGTGCACAGAGAAGCTGAGCTTTTGGCATCAATTTGGGCAGAATATTTGGGGTAGGATCACTGGGGTGGGCATTAGGTAAGGACACAAGATCTCCAACAAGTAGATCCGGGTACTTCTACTTGCTGTCCTGATCCTTCTCTGCACGCCAGGACAGGGCTGCTCTGTCCAAACCCTTACAGAGAAACCTAAGCCAGGTGAGATGCCAGCGTAAGAGGGAGAAGGAGAGAAGGAGAGGCAGGAGGTGTGACGAGAGACGTGAAAGCCCGGGGGGAGCATCCGAGAAAGAAGCCGCCGTCCACCACAGCAGATGTGTTCCAAGGTCAAAGGAGATTTATGAACGCATATTTGGGGTGGGGGGGGGCAGGCGGAGCCATGCTGTGCAAGCCTGACTTGAAGGGGAGCTGCAGGCTCACATCAGAAGCAAGAAGGTCCTGGGGGCTGTGACTACAGGGCGAGGGCGAGGGCTCGGCCGAGTCACACCAAACGGTCCGTGCTTCGTGGTGGCTCTTTCTGTCTTAATGCATTTTTGCAATATTCAAAAATCCTATCAAAAATCAAACTGAACCACAACTTAGCAGTTCACAGATATTCCCCCGAATGTCACGTGCTTTTCATAGTTCGGTCTCGTCTCCTCCGGCTCCTTCATAACCACTGGGACGTGAGAACAGGTGCCGTCCTGTAGCCCCCAACCCCCTACCCCAGGCTGACTTGGCGATGCCAACGCCTGTTATCTTCTCCCGGACCTGGACGAGCCCACCCAGCTGTGGTCAGCGCCGGGAGGCGTTGTTTCTTGCTGACTCGGAGCGCAGCCAACCAGAGAAGGGGCTGCGGAGGATACTTGCTATTTCATTCCTTTTACACCCGCTGCCTGTGTAAATCCTTGGAGTCTGGTCCCAACTACATCAGGACCTAGGCTCCCAGCCTCCTGCTGCTCCCCTCTCTCTCTCTCTGTTCGTTGTCTAACTCTACAGCCTCAGGGGCAGCCACAGCCCAGGCAACAAGGAGGAGAGAAAATGACCAGGGCTGTGCTGGATTCAGGACGGGAGGGCACAGGGGAGCTTGGGAGGGTGGAGGCAGGGCTCCACTGCTGCAGATTCGGAGGCCATTCCGAGTGCAGTGTTAGCAAGGGCTGCACAGGCCAAGGTCGGGGAGGGGGAGGGCCATCCATCACTGGTCCAGGACTAGCATGGCCCCAGAAAACGTGGGGATCTGCCCCATGAGACCTGTGAGCCTGAGTCGGTAAGGAACAGGACAGGCAACGGGCAGCGTTCCAGAGACAACATCTGCATTAGGTGGTCCGGCATCGGCGAAGCCAGGAAGCCAGGCTCGGGGGGGATGGGGGGTGAGGGGGAGTGTAGACCCGGCTGCTTCACCCAGCAGCTGTCTCCAGATGCTGCATTCCCGGCTCAGAACCCACAGCGCTCTCAGACACGCTGATCACATTTGCTCCCAATTAAGGTGGCCTCGGAATTCAGAGCATGTGATTACAGTGGGGAAATGTAATTCCAGAGCTGCATAAGTAGTTCTTCCAGAAACTTGGCAAAACCTCTGCATCGGCAGCCAGCGAGGCTGCTCTGAGGCTGAGGACCACCTATTGCCCAGCCGTCCCCTCCGCAGCTCAGCAATCCCGAAGCAAAGGAGGTCCAGTTTGCAGGGCGGATCTGTCTCCCAACAGGGTTCTCAGCATAGCATCTTTGGGAATTTTTTATTGTTTTGTTCTAATTTCTTGTGTGATCTAACATTTTTCGAGGCAAATTGGATTAAGAGGGTAGTTCAGTTTGTTTATGAAAGCACAGGGATAGTCAGAGCCCATTAAGTAGGTGAAATTATGATCTAAACAGATGAAGCTCTTCTCCTTTACGTTGATTTCCCCAGGGCTTCCTACAGAGGCCGGCGGGCAGCTTCATTAATATCAGCCTGCAGAAGAGGCCCCCGGGGCAGGGCCTGCACCTTTAGAGCCAGGCCGGAGACCTTTCTGGAATCGTGCAGCTCAGGGATGGAAAGCTTCCCTAGCACACTGAAGGTCTGAGGTACCTCAGGATATCATGCGTGTGGTCTTTCTTCACAGCAATATGTTTTGTGAATTCAGCTAGAGGGTAACTCTGGGATTTGACTGCATAATATTAATTGGATTTACTTGCACTCTGGCTTTATTCATTGGTCAGTTTGTTTAGATTACACCAGATCTCAGAGTTCTAGTAAAATCCCACCAGTAATTGTTCTATATTTAGATCTCCACAAAAAGATGAACTGTTAAATTCTGGGGCCCTGATCCAGCATCTATTTTATAACAGTTTGTTTTGACTGTATAATAGTATACATAAAATGATGCATGAATCAGAAATGAAAACAGAATAAATTCTTGTTTTTGTCAGAACAGAGAGCAGGCTTGTGAGATGCAGCTTAAAGCAGACACCAGTACAAGAGCCAGGCTGGGGGGCTTGCCCATGCCCCCCTGGGAAGCCGCACATCACCTTCTCTCTCCACTGACAAAGACTAGTCTAGCCACAGGAGCTCCCAGAAAGGAGACTGAGGCCGCAGTGCTGTGACTCACGGGGTGAACAACAGTCCCAGCTGGCCTGCTGCTGGAGGGTTTCCTGGGATGCGGACCTTTCAGTGCTAAAGTCTTGTTACGGGGCAGGACAAGAGCCCTCACACTGCTCCTGCCTGAGCCCCCTCATGTCAGGTCCCATGAATGTTCCTCTCCAGTTTCCCACTCCAGACTACTGCCTCTCTTGTTTTTTCCACTGACAGACTATTTGGGGGAAAATACAACAGTTTCACCGCACTGTGTTTTTTCTTCTTGATTATATAGGGACAAATATATTAAGTGTTCCTGACACTTTGTTAAGACGTCTACTTGCAAATAAAGCGAACTCAGCAGCAGCATCTGATGCTCCGGCCCCTCGCAGGTTTACCAGGGGCCTGATTAGACCCAGGCCAGGCTTCAGGGTCCTGCAGCCTCAGAAGCGTTAGGAAAAACAGTTACAGCTGAGATGCCGCGACCACTTGCTGGGGCCGCATGAAGTGCCCCACGTGCCGAGGCATCGGACCTGCTACTATTCACATTTTCCACGTGAAGAAACTGAATCTGAGAAAAGGCAAGTAACTTGCCAAGGCCCACACGATTACCACATGATGGACGTTGCCCCACAGCCAGGATGCCTTGTTCGCACAAGTCCGAGCTCCGGGTGCACAGAGAGGCCAAACGCACTGAAACGTCAGCGTGTGGAGCAGAGAAGGGTTTATTGAAGGGCCACGCAAGGAGATGGGTGGCTCTTGTCCTAAAAGCCCCGAACTCCCCGAAGGGTTTCAGCAAAGCCATTTTAAAGGCCAGGAGTTGGGGGGTGGGGGTCGCAGGGTACGTGATCAGCTCGTGCACGATTCTCTGATTGGCTGATGGTGAGGCAGCAGGGTGATGTCACAGGGGATCACAGTATCAGTCCTGAGGCTCCAGGAGGCCTGGGGCTGTGTGCTCATGGTCATCAAGTAGTTCTTCCATTGGATGGGGGGGTTGGGGGGGGCAGGCAGTTCACATCTGAAAACAACTCAGGGGTGTGCATCAACTACTGTTATCCAGGTACTTCAGAGACGAGCTAACGCAGAGGATATGGGGGAGGCCCCAGAGGGTCCTGCTCGGTTACAGCCTCGCTCTAGAACCTGCGCTCTTAGGGGCTGTGATCTCCTGTCTCCTCTCAAAGACTCCCTTGGACGGGGCCCCTCAGGAGCTGCAATGAGATCCTGTTGGCAACCCCATGGAGGACAAGCTCTTGTCACCAGGTAAGAGTCAGATGACTGTCACGTCACAGGAAGACTGAGGGGGAGCTGCCTGGGGGCTCACCAGCAATACCAGGAATTCTAGAAATTCTCCAGTGGACCAGAGGAAAAGTAATGAAATTTCAAATAATAAATTCACTAAGAATTATTTCATATGTCTGCTGGGAAAGGCAAAATTTTGATTAGTGGCATTTCATTATTTTTCTCAGCTTTCACCCTCCCGCGGGATACCAACCCCTCCAGATGGAGACGTGGCCCTCGCTTCTTTCTGAACCGCTTATTTCTCAGCAGAGCTCAGGGTACAACGTTCGGCATGTTCTCAGTGTTTAGGAGTGGATTGTACATCCCAACCTTGTCTTTTCTACTTTCCTTTGCAGTCACGTGAAGGGGAGACACAAGTTCACAAGCACTGACAGTGAACGAATGATTTCTCCAAAAGCAGCTTGCGAACCCAGCTACCCCAAGCCTGTTGAACCAAGTGGAAGCTTATTATTCAGAGTCACACTCCAAACTCTTAAAGTGTGAGTGGGCATAAAAAATAAACCACTTCTTTTTTTTTTTCTTAAGATTTTTTTGATGTGGACCATTTTTTTTCAAGTCTTTATTGAATTTGGTACAATACTGCCTCTGCTTTATGTTTTAGTTTTTTGGCCACAAGGTATGTGGGGTCCCAGCTCCCAGACCAGGGATCGAACCCACACTCCCTGCATTGGACAGCAAAGTCTCAACCACTGGACCACCAAAGAAGTCCCTAAACCACTTCTTAATCCATAGAAAATGGACACCCAGGGCAGTCTCTTCAGATCTCAGCGAACAGTGACTACAGGGACAAAAGGGGCTTCACTGGCAGATGCCAGGGCATCACGCAGCAGGTCAGAAGGGCAGCTGCCTGCACAGGCTCACGTTCTTCCAGACAGTGGCTTTCGATATATGTATGGGCTCTCGGAGCAGAGTAGTCTGTAATGCAATTTCAGCTCATCTAATTGCGAAAGAAAAATGGGCAGAGTGTTTACCAGACGTGTCTGCCTAAGCCTTCGCTGGATCCACGGCATTTGTACTAATACAGGAAGTCAAGGAGGTAATTGAATTTATAGACTTGTGAAGCATAAATCAATTTCCCGTGGAAAAACCCTAAGACCAGAGCTTATCCATAAGCTCCTTCCTTGGCTATTTTTATTTGTATTTGCTTAGAGCGTTTGTACAAAACAAAGAATTGTGACAAGTCTAAAATGAGTCATTTTTGGAATGAAACCTTTGAGAGATTTTTCTCTAATAGTGGAACTTTCCTCTTTCCACATTTGTCTTGATTACCCGGCAAAGCTATGGAGTTCAATAACACTCAGGTTTTGGTGGGGTTTTTTTGCGGTACGCGGGCCTCTCGCTGCCGTGGTCTCTCCCGTTGCGGAGCACAGGCTTCCGGACGCGCAGGCTCAGCGGCCATGGCTCACGGGCCCGGCCGCTCCGCGGCATGTGGGATCTTCCCGGACCGGGGCACGAACCCGCGTCCCCTGCATCGGCAGGCGGACTCTCAACCACTGCGCCACCAGGGAAGCCCAACACTTAGGTTTTTCAAAAATCACTCTTAGGATATTAAAACAGAAGGGAAGAAAGGAGAGTATTTTTAATCATTTATCTTTCTAACAGCCATTCAAATTCTTATATTCTCCTCTTTAGATCATAAGTTTGAACATATTGAGAAAATGTGATGTTTTAGAGACGCCCATGTAGATCTAAATGACTAAAATGAGCCACGTTCAGATCTTAGGCAAATTACATATCTTTCCATGTTGCACCAGGCAGGGTTGCAGCAGGAAACAGATGGTCCCCTCAAGGGGCTGACGGAAGAAAGGTCAATGTCAGGACAGCTCACAGAAGTATGGGTTCGGTCAGGCCTAAGGAGAGGGAGGTGAAGCCCCCTCACAGGGGCTGGCCGGGAACAGGCTTTGCTGCAGGATGCTGTAAGATGGGGCTGCAGGGAAGGGGCGTGGCCTGGCCGCAGTCAGGATGGGGGCGGCGGTGGAAGGGGCACCCCCTCCCCTCTACCTGTCCTCTCTCCAGTCTCTTGCTGGTGCCCCTCATTGCCCAAATGCAACCAGAAGTTGACAAGGAAGAGGTAGATTGATCCCTGCAGGCTGATCTTCAAGAAAAAGAGCCGACCTCCTCCAAAGCTCCATGGAAACCAGCTACAGCCCTGTTCGTAAGGCCATGGACCCTGAATAACCTCCAGGTTTGGCCCCCAAAGCTGGCCCTCCCCACACTCCCTCGCTCAGCCCTAATCGCAGCTGGAGGGATCCGCGCTTCCCTAATCACGCAGCTCTGACGCCACAGCTGCGGCCTCCCTAACCGCAGCCAAGCCCACTAGACGTCCTGCGCACTGCTCTAGAATGAGAGCGAAACAAGGGACCCACACCGGTCCTACTGATCCCACCCCTGGGTTTTCCCAGCGAGTGCCCCGTACGTGTGCTCCCTGGTCACCACTTTTGTTCGCGTTGAGCACGGAAGCCAGGTTGACGTAACGCACTGAGGTCAGCCTCCATTCCACACAGGGCAGGATGCGAAAGTGTGCAGACTTGACCTGGAGGGTCAGGCTGTGCCAGACGCCGCGCTGGGCTCGGGCTCCGGCTCTCTCCCTCCCCCTCCCTCCCTCCTTCTCTCCAAATAAGCCCTATGATCCCCTCCTGTCCTCATCTTCACATTAGGACGCTCAGGTCACCTGCCCAGGAGCCGCTCTCCTTCCCCAGTGGCCGACTCCTCCAGGCTCCCAGCAGAGGGTGGTCCAGCCAAACAGCCACCGGCCCAGCCCACATTCACTCCACCTCCGACTGACTTCATTTGCTGGTGACGCGGATCAGGGCTGAGGGAGAAAGCTGATGATGAATTGATTTCTGTCCACCTCTGTTAGGGAGGATGAACTCTGCACTTTCCATCAGCTTTCTGTTTACCGTCCAGCGAGGTTTCGGGAATTTCAGCCACGGGCTCCCTCTTCTACTGAGTATAAACCAGGAGTAGTGATATCAGCAATTGCATGAATAGCTACCATGGCTAACATTTATCATTTTTCTATGTGTACACACCAGTTTTCACATTTCTCATTTAATTCTCTCAACGGCCTTATTTAGAATTTTAAGTATGAAAAAATGGAAACAGAGGAGAGAAGTTGCTTGCCTCTATTTACACAGCTGGTATGTGGCAGAGCTTGCTTCAAGCCTAGATTCAAACTCAATTATTATCATCATTACTCCTCCATCTCAATTATTATTATTCTATTCCAGCACACGGACTGTACGATTGTGAAGCAGCACAGGCCCTGACGCCGAAAGACCTGGCTCCTCTTCCTGGCGCCCGGCAGGTGAGCCAGGTGTCTGAGGCCCGGAGCCAAAGGAAAGAGTAGCAAGGGGGTCACAAGACGGGAGCTGAAGACATCTTTAGAGATATGAAGGCCAGCTGCTTGTTTGGAAAATCAGTCTTAGTTTCCTGACGTTACACTGAAGAACCTAGAGCCCGGACCCCAGGTTCCCCAGCCGAGCTGGGACAGATGCCGGTACAGAGTCACTGGTGAAGCTGCCATCCCCAGAGACACTCCTGTCTCTGAGAAAAAAAAGGAAGTATGAACCAGCGTAGATGGTCCTCCTCAGTTGCTGCCAATAACCAAACAATTTTACCTGCTAGCTCCTACCCCGTAAATACAAAGTAAGACCCCAACTGCTTCCCTTTTTGATTGGTTCATGACGGTAACGCAGATCACCATCCCTGTATGAAACCCTAGGCCTTGCCTCAGACACTTAAACCCTCTGCATTTACACACGTGAGGACACGGCAGCGTCGTTACTGAGACGGAATGAGGGGATCCACGGAAACCCTGAAGCACGCTGAGGTGTAGCCTGGGATCCAGTAGTCCACAGCCAGCAGAATGTTACAGGCCATTGAGATCCTTGAAGGAAGAAATGGTCCTGCTCTGCGAGAACATTAGCTTCGCATAAACCACCCTCCCACCCTGAATGGGGCAGACCCAGCGGCCCGCTCCTCGCGTGCTCCCACACAGCTGCCCAGGCATGGACCGATTTCAACAGAGCAGGAAAGATCAGAGGCCTGTGATGTGGGATGTCCTGGGATCAACCTGCTCCCTCACAGTTTTAAAGGGATGCCCCAGACTTCAAATCTGACTTTACAAAGCTGAATTCTCATCACAAGCATGGGATGTCAACAGGGGTGTAGAGGATGCTCTCAGAATACGAGGTCCGGAGACCCAAGGAGCATCACCGCTGTGCGCTCAGGAGGGAGACGGCCCTCTCACTCCACTGATGAAAACCCGCTGTTGATTAAAGAGATAAATGATTAGAAACCACTTTGCGGTTCCAAGCCATTAACGGCAGAAGGATAAACACAAGTATTTCCACTAAGTGTATTTTTAATCAACCTTCCATTTTAAAATTCACTTAGCCCTGATTTTTGTGTTTAAAAATGGACACCGTCGACCATGTTGCTTTTCCAGACTACAAATTCACATACATTAGGGGGCATTCCTGAATGAGTGCATTCAAGATTGGGTCCCAATCAAGGAGAAACCAGGGGTTTTCATTATCTGCAAATAACCCAGAGACCCTCAGAGAGTCGCATAAATCCCTGGAGGCCTGAGTTCCATCATGCGGTCGGGGAGGAAGGGGAGCAGATGATTCTCAGCTCCCTTGCAGCTCCCACGCCACCAGGTCCTAGGATTCTCCCAATATGGGCTGTTTTCTGTCAGTCACGGCGCCGGAAAGAGCAGGCTCTGCTCCGCCGTGGACTCCCGTACACCGCGCACCGCGCTCCTTGGAGGTGCTCTGCGGAGCTGCACCCTGTCCATGTGTGCAGTTGCCTTACAAGTTCAGCAGCTCCTCTCCCTCTTTGCCCCATTAGCTCAGCCGGGCCTTGGGACTCCCCACCTACCCTCCACGCAGCGCCCCCTCTCCAGCTGAAGCCCCTGAAGCACAACTGCCAACAGAGAGGAGGACAGAAAGGGAGACTGACCCGCTGGCACCTCCCCTCCGCGGCGCGCACCTGTGCAGGGAGGCGAGGCTCCGCCCAGCGACAGGTGGTAAATCACCGTGTCTCTCATTCAGCGGAGAAATTGCTACTGGCATCTTAGTGCCAGAACTCCAGCACAATTTCCCTTGAATTTTGTTTTTCCATTGGCATTAAAAAAAAATCTTTTTATTGGAGTATAGTTGATTTACAATTTTGTGTTAGCTTCAGGTGTAGAGCAAAGCGAATCAGTTATGTTTATACATATATCCACTCTTTTTTAGATTCTCTACCCATGTAGGTTATTACAGAATATTGAGCAGAGTTCCCTGTGCTATACAGTAGGTCCTTACTAGTTATCTATTTTATATATATAGTACTGTGTATACGTTAATTCCAATCTCCTAATTCATCCCTCCCCCCCTTTCGCCTTTGGTAACCATAAGTTTGTTTTCTGCACCCATGACTCTATTTCTGTTTTGTAAATAAAATCTGGAGAAAACCATAATTCAAAAAGATACATACACCCCAATGTTCATAGGAGCACTATTCACAACAGCCAGGACATGGAAGCAACCTGTATGTCCATGGACAGATGAATGGATAAAGAAGATGTGGTACACATATACGATGGAATACTACACAGCCACAAAAAAGAATGAAATAATGCCATTTAAAGCAACATGCATGGACCTAGAGCTTATCATACTAAGTGAAGTAAGTCAGGCAGAAAGAAAAATATCATATGCTATTGCTTATATGTGCAATCTAAAAAAAATGGTATAAATTATTTTTTTTAATTATGATGAAAATAACAACGCAAATTCTCTACCCTCTTTCCTTAGTAGATGCTTGTTGTCTTCCCTAATTATGTAATTACTGCCTTAAGACTCCTTGCGGGCTTATGTATTGTCCATGGAAAAGGTGAGTTTCCAGAGATGCGGGACGGAAATGACAAGAACCCTTCCGAGGCTGTGGTTGGGGAACGGAGGCTGACTCCTTGGCCCACGGTGGGGTTTTGCTTTGTAGCTGGAATTACACAGACCAGGGGAGGATACTGAGTTGTCCTGGACAACAAAGGAGTATTTGAGAGGCCACCGCCAGCAGCAGGAGGGGTGGAAAGGGACACCTAGCGGGGGAGGGAGCCATCTCCTGGAATCACCCACGGAGTTCCCGCTTCCCGGTTTGCAGGTGCCTCTGCTCCCCCTCCCATCTCCATGGCGTCAGGGCAAAGAGGGAGGCTGCCTGAGGGGCACTGGGTCCTGAGGGTGCAGACAATTTGTGCCCCCAATTTTCCTTGAACGTAACCCTCGGGAGATCGGACTGTATCATCCAGCCAGTTTCATCTGTTGAAAAATGATCTTGCTGCAAACAAAGGGAAGGCACTTGCAACGTGATTTCACTAAATACATAAGTTACAGAAAATAGGGCCACCTGAATATTTTGCTGTGGAAATATTTTGGCCATGGAAATCAATATTATAAAGAGGATGATGAAAGAACAAGCGTTCACTCACACTCACTCTGTGGCAGGCACCGTCCCACGCATTGGAAGGCCCTTGAGAACTCTCAGGGGGTCCTGCCCTCTTGGGCTCACATCCCAGGAAGAGACAGACATTAAGTAACATAATTACTATTCCTGTAAGTGCTAAAAGGAGTGCAGAATAATAAGAAAGAATATACAGGGAGACCTGCCCTGGTCTGGGGAGTTGGGGAATTTCTCTGAGGAAATGATATTTAGCTAAAATCTGACGGGTGGGAAGAGACAGTTTCAGCAGAAGGAGCACGTACAAAGGCCCTGGGGCAGCAACTGGAAGGACATGCTTATGGAGCAGAAAGGACGCCACGTGGCTGGAGCCTGGAGAACGAAGGAAAGAGGAGCAGAGCAGGGCATTCAGGGACTGCAGCAAATTTGCCCTAAAACCCGAGCGACCAACTCACCCCAGTTTGCCTTAGGTTTTCCTGGTTTCAGCACTGAGAGCTCTGCATCCCAGAAAACACCTCTGTCCCAAGCAAACAGGGACAATTCCCCCAAGACTGGCCCGATTTTAAAACTGAAAGACTCACCTGTAGGAATCCCCTTCCTCTCGGGCACACCAGGCCCGCTGGCTCCCCCATACTTCGGAGAAATGGACACGGCATGGTCAGATTTGTTTTAGGTGATTTTTTTAGATCGTGTAGCCGCTTGTGGAGGAAAGGATTAAATAAGCTTAAGATGTGAGCCTGGGATGTAAGCTAGGAGGACAATACGGTCATGGTGTAGGCTCGGCTGAAAATAAAGTGAGGCTGAGAGCAGGTGACAGAAGGGGGCTGTAGGCCTGGGCCTTGACTCTCTGAGCGGGGCGGTCCCCAAGTCTGTGACCAATGGCGCGTCCCACTGAGTCAGACTCAGAAAGAGGACGTGGGTTTGGAACAGGAGTCAGGAGTTAGGTTCGGAGGGGCCTGTGTGTCTTCCTGAGAGCGGCATCTACTAAGCAGCTGGAGCTTCGGAAAAGCTTCTAAGCATCTGGATGCGAGAGGGAAAAACCTAGAGAGGAGATATTTCTCTGGCAGATATCAAATAGAAGTTGAAGTCTCTGGAAGTTATTGAAATAAACTAAGGAGAATGTGTAGTGAGAAAGGAGTCTAATGACTGAGCCTCCAACATTTGGAAATTTAGTAAAAGCAGATAATCCAAGAAAGAAGGCTGAGAGTGGAATGCCAGAGAAGTCGGAGAAATACAGGAGGACAGGTCAGCATGCAATCCAAGGAACACATGGCTTTCAGGAAGGATGAGAGATCAGTGTTAAGGGATCCCCAAAACCACCACCGAATTTCACAAGATGCAAGTCATCGGTGAAACTATTTTTACTTTCGTACATGAAATTACTATTTATTCTTGCAAGTATTAGTTAACATTGTCAATTCTTGGTACACATGACCCATTGGGATCCTCAAAAACAGTAGGTTGCATCTATAAAGGGATAAAAATATACACACTCATTTCAGTAAATCCAGCACAGAATTCAGTGGCTTCTTTGAAAGTTTTATTTGCATGGAAGCAAAGCGCTTATTTCCCTGGAATTATACGTGAGGTTGGTGCTGCACGGGCCAGATCTTGGTGGAGGTAACATCCAAAGGTGAGGAAATTAGGTTTCTACTCAATGTGTTTTGATTGTGCAAAAGATATTAACTGAAAATACTGCAAACAGTACAGTGATTTTTTTTTTCACAAATATACAGAAAATGCTTCATCTTAAAAGATGTATTACACTAGGGATTGGCAAACTGTTTCAATAAAGGGCTGAAAGTAAATGTTTTAGACTTTGAAAGCCAAAAGACAAAATTAAGGCTGTATGTAGAGTTTATTTTGTAACAAGAGAGAAAACAAATTTCCACAAATATATATAAATAGAGCAGTTTTTTTGTCTACCAATGAAAAGAATGTTTTGGGGGGTGGGGAGATAGCTAATTTAATTGGAGTTCAAAGTTAATTTTCTATATCATCATATTGATTGCAAATGTGCTTCTGTAAAATCCATTCTTACTTTGTGGATTGTACAAAAACAGGCAGCAGGCTGGATCTGACCCATAGTTCCTATTACACAACGTACACACACACACGCACAAATACGTATAGTATGTATATAAATTTTTCGCTGAGATAACCAAATAGCTTTTATCTAGGACCACAAAATCTCCACCAAAATGAAGATTTTCTTTAAATTACTGAATTCACTGAAAAGGGATTCCAGTGTTCCATAACAGATAAGATATAGCTGAGACAATTGCAGAAAATTATCATTTATTTTGGGAAAATTTATTTGGGAAAAATAACAGAATCTTTTCCTTTGATCTATCTTGTTTTAAAAGACCATGACTTACGTATGTGTGTGTATATATATATATATATATATATATATATATATATATATATATATACATATCCACACATATATACATATATATCTCCATATAATAATTTATAATGTCTTTTAGTCTCAAAATTTATATAAGTTAATAACATTTATATCATTCTATGTTTTTACTCCTTTAATTACAATATTTTATCTTTTACTTAAAAATCTAGGAGAATATGACAAAATAGAAATATTTGTTAATTTTGGTTGAGTACGAACAGTATTTAGCCTTTATTTTCCACGGTGGAATTTGTTTGCTTCCTACCTACAGGGACATTCAAGCTTCACAATCTGAAAAGAAGGCGTAGCAAGACCTCAGAAGGTTTCCATTCCAATCTCCAGTTAGTTTATGACTAAGACAGTGACCATCACTTAATTGCATTAAAAGATGGAAAATCAAGCAAAGGAATGTGAATGGGAGATATTTTATCCATTCAGATAACAAAAGAAACTACTAAATTAGCAAGTACACGAACATGGGAATAAAGATGATACAGGAGAGCTGAAGGGGGAAGGGCGTTCTTTTCTGCAATTTGAAAATGCTGTTTCTGGAACCTTTACAGATCTTTCAGTGAGCAATCATACTGTTCGCCCCAGTGGAGAAGACTGCCAAAGTAAAGGTGGGTTAACTCCACGCCCTGCCTCAATCCTGTCTCTGCGTCTCACGAGCTGTTTCTATTTTCCGTTTGAGGTGACCCTTCAGCACCACACCCACCTCCCTGCATCACCAAGGCCTGCCCCGACCCCAGGACCACCACAAAATGCCACTGTCTCAGCTGACTACGGGTTTCACTTTTTGTCATTATCCAGGCCAGAGTAAAAACAAAAAGTCTGGATGGAGACCGAGAATACTTGGACAAATGTGCCTGGGTCACTGACGTTTTAGATTTGTAGTAACACTGAGGTTTGTCTTAGCTGATTTCCCACACAGGCAGATGCCAAGAGGAAGGCTTTTGTAAATGTAAATTATTCAGGAAGGTGATTCACAGGGAGCAGGAATAAAGAACAGGGGATTGAAATATGAAAGGGGTAAAGCTAGTAACACTGGGACACACAAAGGAGTTGGCTCCTGTTACGGGCTGCTCCGTCACGCGGGACTGTTTGAAACGTGTCGGGTTGCCTTCCCTGGAGTTAAGAAAGGGGAAAGCTTGTCCATCAGTATGTGCCACCCGTTAGTCGGTGAGTCCACAGTGACCCCATAGTTGCACACGCATAAAAGCCGAAGGGCACCAGGGCACCGCAGGGTCGGAGAAGCTCCAGAGCACGCAAGCGACCGCCTGAGGTTGCACAGCAGCTGTGCAAAGCTGGGAAGCCCGCCCAGCCCCAAGCGTCTAATCGTGGGTCTTCCCATAGGAGAGGACGAACCTGAGGCTCCTCCCAGCACAGCTCTGAGCCTGGGTACAGTTAGGCTCCTGAGACACGGCCACATGTACGGGAATGTGACCTGAGACTTAACGCACGTTGAACAATTCTCATCCCAGGCTGGAGAAATTCCCACAATGCCAAAACCAAAGTCAGAGTTTCAAGGTTTGCAAAATACCCTCCTCCCTCCTTCCCTCCTTCTGAATTTTTTTCAGGGGTAGAGAAGACGACTACATTCTTTATGTTTGTTAGAAAGAAAATCTAAACACTGCCTGGATATGAACATAATTGGAAATTTATTCCCTCTCTTTTAAGGTGTTAAATCCAACTTATGGGTAAACAGATGAAGCTTCCCTGACATCCCACCATCGCCTAATGTGACTGTTTTGTCTTTTGTCAAACAGAGCTGAGCTTTAATTATTAATTTACAAGTCAAATGATCTCTTCCATTCAATCATTCCCGCACAGACTGAAGGAGTGCTTAAACGTTGTCTAGACCAACGCCTTGCTTTGCAGATGAAGGAAGTGAGGATGAAAAAGGAGGCAACCTGTCTCAAGTCAGCCAAGGAGTCAGGCTCAGGTCTTCAGACTCCGGGTCTAACGTTTTCTCTACGTGACTCCAGCGGCATTGCTTTGTCTTCCTGATATTTCATTTCACGCAGCTGTGCTTTCCATTTCCACCTGAAGCGCTGCCACCGTCATTTTCCTGTAGGACCGCACTGCAGTTTACGGCTCATTTAGTTTATGGTGTTCGGGCAGCCAGGCGCATCCTCCCCCAGTTGGAAGTTTCATGATGAATCGTGAGTGTCAGGGCCACCCCAAGAGGCACTGCTTGTGTTTCCCACAAAATGCTTCTGGGGTTGAACTACTGCGCCCTTGTGATGAAGGGGCATATGTAATCGGGGCCAAGCATGTGAGGACCCCGGGGCTCTGAGGTCCTGGTGGTGCACCCTCACCTCTGGCCTCCGCCACCCCGCACCCATGCGGAAGAGTAGAAATGCAAGGGTGTTAGCCTCGAATGTAAAGACCCCATGTTTAGACTAGCGGGGTGAGGACGGCTTGACGTGCAGATGGAACATCTACCAACTAATGTGGCTGGAGAAGCCTGGACGCCTCTGCTCGCAGGGCTCTTCCTCTGGGGCCTCTGCTCCAGAAGTTTCCCCATGTAATAGCACTTGCACTGAACTGAGTTGCATGTTTTAAACATTCACTGGTCGAATACAAATTAGGTCCCTCACTGCTGGGTCTAGCGAGGATAACTCACCTCATAAATATCTCATCGTTGCCTCTCACAGAGCAGGGACCAGGGCACTAACGTTGCAAAACCAGTGGGGTAGAAAGAGGCCACACACCCAGAATAATGATGTAATATCACGCAGAACTGGCAGCCGGGAGCCTGAAACTGGTCCTCCAGCCGCCGGGGCATCTTCCTCACCCGCAAACGTCTCTTTAGCTTTCTCGTAGTGGAGGCTCCCAAAGACAAATGATCTCAGCTTTTGTTTATCTGAAATGTTCTTATTTTTGCCTTTATTCTTGAACTTTATTTTCACCAGATAGTGAATTCTAGGTTCATAATTCCTTTTCTCTTTCAGCCTGTTAAAGGCATCTTTCTGCTTTCTTCTGGATTGCTTCATTTCTGATGAATGCTCAGCACTGTTTTTTTTTTTTTTATCATTTTTCTTCCTTTCCTCTGACTGCTTTTAAGATTTTCTCTTTCTCTTTGGTTTGCATCAATCCAAAATGATGCAGTTTGCTTTGTGTTTGTCCTGCTTTTTAAATCTGTAGGTTGATATTTTTCATGAAATCTGAACATTTTCAGCCATTATTTCCTCAAATATGTAGTTCTAGCCCAATTTCCCTCTCTTCCTTTTCTGGCAGTTCAATCACATGTGCATTAGACCACATGCCCAGAGGCTCTGTTATCTTTTTCAGTCATTTTTCTCTCTGCATTTCCGTTCCCATCGCCCTATCTTAAAACCCACTAAACTTTCTTCTCTTAACCTGCTGTTGAGCCTATCAGATAAAATTTCCAATTCAGATACTGTGTCTGGCAGATGCAGAATGCGCATTTGGTTCTTTTTCTAAAGAATTAATTTCTGTATGGGGTCCCCATCTTGTCATCCTTTTTGTGCCCTTTCCCCTTAAGTCCTTGAACGTAATTATCACTGCTGTATTCAAGCCCTTATCTTACAAGTCCAGCATCCCTCGGGGTTTTCATTTTTTATGGATTTTTGAAAATTGTAGATGTTATGTTGCAGAGCCTGATTTATGTTAACTTCCTTAGAAGAATATTGAGCTTTATTTTATTCATTTACTGGCCAATTAGGTTTATTCTGTTTGTGCTTATTTTTAGGCTTTGTTAGGCAGGTTTAAGCTCCCATACTCTAGGGCTAGCGCACCCTGTGCTCTGACCTTGCTGGGGTCTCAGTCGGATGCCTGCGGTACCCACGATGGCTTCTCAGATCACCAGCGTCTCTCAACACTGTGTGACCCCGACAGCCCCTAGCAGACGCTCTTTGCCGGCCTTCAAGGAGTTTCATCCTGTGTCTACAGAACTCAGTATTTGGCCAAACACTCAAGGGAGCTCCTATACAGGGCTCCTCCTCTGTGCGCCTTCTTCTCTTACCCCCTGCTCCTTACATTCCAGCAGCCCGAGTGGCCCTGAACTTTATTCTGTGTGTCTTCCACCCAGCACTGCCACCGGACCTGGGTTCCACTACCCTATGGTGGCACAGTTGGAATGTACCCCCAGCAAGAAAACCAGGGCGCGTGTGAAGCTCATCTCATGAGAGTCCCTTCCCCCGGGACCACAGCGTCATGCTCCATCTCATCCGATCCCTAAACGCAGTGGTTCCAGAGCTGCCGGCAGTGGGAAGATACATCTGCTACCCATCACTGGAGCACGGTGCAAACCAGCAGCAGCATTACGTGTGACATAATGAAAATAAGCTTCTTGTCAGCACACGTTGAATTCACTGAGAGAGGCCGTGGTAGCAACACGTTATAAACTGAATAAGGTCTCTTATGGGTTTTAGAAGTTTGGGCTTAAGTTCCCAGCTCCGTGACGTCAGTTAACCATTTATCAGTCTAAGCGTCAACCTTCTCATTTGTATATTAAAGGAGGAGTATTAGATTATCTGTAAAGCTCTTCCTAGTTCTCGTATCTTTTGAGTCCGTGGCACAAAGATAAAAATTCATGAATTTTTCAGGTTCAAAGGAGTCCAAATAAGCAACCCCTTTATTTTAGTGCTGGTAAGAGTTCATAAGGTCTTTGATAAGAGAGGCTGCGGAGAGAAAAGTGAGTGCTTAACGTACCACCGAATTGTCTACGTTCTATGTCTATGCTCAGCATATTATAGGCACTTAACTTTCCCATACGAGTAACTGTAACATACCTAATAACTCAGTGAATAACACCAAGGGCTCATTACTCCCTCTTCTCCCAAGTGGGACAGATACTGTGTTTTATATTAATTCTAAGAATGACTTGAATAATAGAGGCCAACTTACTCATCTAGACTTCCTCTTCTATTGTAGACTGTTCCGGTTTACTGACCAGGTGTAAACAAAATTGGAGTAGCTGGTGTAATTTGAGGACTGAAGGATCACCACCGTTACCTTCACTTATTTATTTACTCCGCAAATATCTATTGAGAACTTATTACATACCAAGCACTGTACCAGCTTCTAGAGACAAAACTATGAGCAAAATAAACTGGGTTTCTGCTGTCACAGAGTCTTGTGGAGGAGATAGGTACTAATAAAATGATAATTTATAAATCAATGTAAAGTTTCAACTCTGAAATGCTCTATCAAAGAGGAGGCTGTTAGAAGAGGCTAGAGTGTGGATTTTAGCTTGGGAATAAAACAGCTTCCCAGGAAGAACAGTCTGTGGTGAGAGGGAGGTGGTGGGCATCCTTGTCTTGATCCTTATTTTAGACAAAATGCTTTCAACTTTTCACTGTTGTGGATGATGTTAGATGTGTGCTTTTCATATATGGCCATTTTCATATATGGTTCTTATTATGTTGAGGCAGGATCCCTCTATACCCGCTTTGCTGAGAGTTTTTATCATAAATAGATGTTGAGTTTTCTCAAAACCTTTTTCGTCATCTACTGATGATATGATTTTTACTCTTCAGTTTATTAATGAGGAGTATGACATTGACTGTTCTGCAGGTATTGAACCATCCATGTATCCTTGGGATGAATCCCATTAGTCTTCTAGTTTTAGCAATATTAATCCTATCTACCATAAAACATAATAAAATTACCTACACATTACCAACAATTCCTTGACACAGTGTTCATTCATCACTCTGCACATTCACACACACTACTCAAAGTATTGTTTAAAGTGACAAAAAATGCAGATGACCCTATGATCTGACAGAATGATGTACACAGCCATCAAACATTGTAATATCAATCCTATTAGTTACTGACATAGAAAATATCCATACTAAATTATTAAGTTTAAAAATAGGTTGGGGGCTTCCCTGGTGGTGCAGTGGTTGAGAATCTGCCTGCTGATGCAGGGGACACAGGTTCAAGCCCTGGTCTGGGAAGATCCCACATGCCGCGGAGGGGCTGGACCCGTGAGCCACAACTACTGAGCCTGTGCGTCTGGAGCCTGTGCTCCACAACAAGAGAGGCCGCGACAGTGAGAGGCCCGCGCACTGCAATGAGGAGTGGCTCCCGCTTGCCACAACTAGAGAAAGCCCTCGCACAGAAACGAAGACCCAACACAGCCAAAAATAATAAAGAAAGAAAGAAAGAAATTAAGTTGCAAGGTTAAAAAAAAAAAAATAGGTTGACTTTCCCAAGGAGTATGTTAACTAATCACCTAATTTGGAAATATATGCATATGTTAGTGTACACATAGAAAAACATCTAAAAATGTATATACTACAGTTTTAGCAATGGACCTTTTTGTTATAAATTTTTATTCTTTTTAATTTTGTACATGTTTTTAATAGCTTGGGTTAATTTTACAATCCAAAATATTTTTATTTTATTTTTTAATGGAAATATATTAACAGATTATTTTAAACAAAAAGGTGAGGTGATAAGATTTTCATATTGAAAAATTCACTCTAGCACACATATGTACGCAGAGGAGATGCACATACACGAGTGAAAAGACTTGCACAGAGGCCCAGGTGGACAATCATTTGAACTAGGGGTTTGGTGTTGTGACAACGAGGAGATGAATTCCAGAAACAGTAGAAAAAATTGACATGAACTGACGCTGTTCAGTTACCTTCTGCTCTCAAAATGCTACACATTTGGGATAAGGACATGAACACTGAATCTCACTGTCCATTTTCTTGTTGAAATTATAATCACCTGTGACTGGTTTTTTTTCTTATTTAAGTCTTTTTAAGCACTTAAAAAATCAAATCCATGTAATTATTTTCCGGTTTCATAGCAATCCTAAACTGTCAGAATGGTATTCATGAATATGTATATTAAACCCAAATAATTTCTGTGATGTCGCCAATGGTTGCTAAGAAAATTACTTTAATAAAATAATGGTCTAAGTTGAATAAAACAGTGACAACTGGCAATGGAGTTGTTTATTAAAGAATTTATTTGGCAAAAACTGACTGAATAACTACTAACCAACTTTGTGCAGGATTGCATGCTGTAGAAAATTATGATCAATTGAATAAGAAATGGTCCCCTTCCCAAAGAATTCATAATCTGGGGAGGATACTGAAGAAACGCATCACTAACCATATTCCAACGTAATAATAACAACGATAGCCAGCACACACCAAATATATATACTGTGTCAAGGGCTGGAATAGGCAATCTACATACGTTATCTCATTTAAGCCTCACGACAACCCTATAAAACATTAGATATAAAATCATTATCTCCATGTCACATATGAGGAAACAAAGACTTAGAAAGGTTTTGTAATTGGGTCAGTATCAAAGAGCTAGTGAGGGATAACACAGAGATTCATGTGCACGATTCCAGAGCACGTGTGCTACATTGTTAGGCCAACAGGATGAACAACAGCTTCTGCACGGAACACAAACAGTTCATTCCTTGGGGGGAAACTAAGGAAAGCCGTACAGAGAAAGTGACTTTTGTTCCAGACTTGAAATTTTCCACATGCTTGAAAATGTGTAGGAATTCAAGACAGAGACATTAGAAGAGGCATACAGGACTAAAAATGAATGATATATACTCATGTATGACTGGAAAAGAGAATGTGGAAAGCTATTCACAGGTGATGAGACTTCAAAGGAAGGAAAAGTACTTCCTGAATTTAAACAAAGGTCCTTAAATGTCAAGGAGCCAAGAATAACATGCCTTTTATCTAGTCAGAATCACATTAATTCTTAATGAATATCAGCAAATTCGATGTGTACATAAAGTTATAAAATGGCCATAGGGAATATACCATCAGATAGTTTGCATTCTTTAGTTAAATACTGTTAGGAATTTAAAGGTTTGAATTTACTGTCACATAAATACATACACGTTTCCCAGCTGTGTTGGATGCAGTTGACCAACAGTTCGAGTTTAATAACATGCAAAAGAAACAGAGTATATATCCCCTGTGATTTGAAAGTCACCACAAAGCCCTGTGAGCCAAAAGTTCTTCAGGCTAGCCCATCACTGAGAGAGAAATTCTTATACTCAGTCACCCTTTAAGACAAACTTCTCTTAAGTGAAACAGACAGAGAAAGACAAACACGGTATGAGCTCACTTATATGTGGAATATTTTTTAAAGAGCCAAATGCATAGAAACAGAGACTAGAATGGTGGTTCCCAGGGGCAGGAAAGTGAGGAAAATGGGAAGATGCTGGTCAAAGGGTACAAACTTCATTATATGATGAATAAGTTCTGGTATGTAATGTACAGTATGGTAACCATAATTAACAATACTGTATGTATCACATATTTGAAAGTTGCTAAGACAGTAGATCTTAAATGTTCTCACCACAAAAAAATTGTAATTCTGTGAGGTGATGGATGTGTTAACCAATACAAGATTGATAATTATTTCACAATATATGTGCATGTTGAATCATCCCATTGTGCACTTTGTTATATGTCAACTGCATCTCAGCAAAGCTGGAACGAAATAAAAATAAATAAGACAAAATTCTCCACAATAGCACAACTAGGGGCAGAAAAGGATGCCCAGTACTAGCATAAATTCCTTCCTGGTTTCATGATTAACCTTAAGATTTCATATGAATTGAAGCTGATGCTCTATAGCATAGCCATAAATATACAATAAACCTATAAAAATGTAATGTCATTTAAAAAATTACTCATCACAATGTAATCTTAGCACTTCATGAAGAAGGACTATATTTATCCCATGACTTACCCTGCATTAAGTGGCCAGATTCCAGTTTAAGAAGTATTGCATTAAGATACTACTATCTTTAAACACTGTTTTTAGAGAGTCATAACTTTGTCCTCTGACAGATTGGCTTGGAAATTAGAATACAGGACCAGAAAGGAGCAGTACACAGAAGTTGTACATTTCAACAGGACTGGAATTAGACACTGAGTAAGGTTCTATTGATCGGGCACTGCCAGAATAGACAGCCAGTGCCGAAGGGGGCCTGTGAAGAATTTGTGAGGAGGCTGGAGAAGAGGCAGGGAAGGAGAAGAAATGAGGTTTTGCGTTAACATCAATATTGATTTTAGTATGAAACCCATAGACTGTACAGGCAAAGGAAGAAGACAGTGCTTTCAATAGAGGTATGAACATAGAGGTAAACACTGGAATGAAACTACAAACTACTTCAAATAGCAAACTAGAATAGTAAGCATATTAATTTATTGCAATCTATAGACCTTATTTAGATCTTAAGATGAACTTTCAGTATTAATGGGACTTTTAAATAGCGAGTAATGGGTATTTGATGATAAAAAGGAATTATCGTTTGTTTTCTGTGCTGTGAATGGTATTGCAGTCATTTTTTAATAAAAATTATTTAAAGAAACATACTGAAATTTTTACTAATAAAATGATATGATGTCTTGACTTTGCTCAAACTAAGCAGGGAAGTAATTGTGGTTATAAATTAAACAAGACTGGCCATGAATAATAACTGTTGACACTGGAAGATGCTTAACATGGATTTCCTTGCAGTGTTCTCTCTACTTTTGTATATACTGAATATTTTCCATTAGAAATAGGCAAGTGTTGAGAGGCAAAAGTAACATTCAGAAGCTAGAAGACAGAGCTCTGAGTGGGAAAGATCAGAACGAGAAAGGTCGGAAAGCGGGGGGAATGGCAGGGAATCGGGAGGGAAAGCACATCAGGGGAGGGATGTTATGTTTAATAAGCAATTGATGATATTTACACCCCCCAATTTCACCTGTAAAATCTTCAAATTGTTTTCTTACATTCTATACTTCTCATTAGGGCTGAGTACATTCTTTCTAGAAAATGCAAATGGCTCTGAATCCCTGCGGCAAGGTGGTTGGTTGGCAGGCAGGCAGCGGCAGAGACAGAATAGTGCTCCAGGCAAGGGCACAAAGAAAGGCACCGAGGGCAGAGAAGTTCCTGTTGGGAGGAGACACTAACAAAGAGGATCCGAGTTGGTAGAAACCTCATCCCACGGAAGATGTGCCTGTCTCACTGGTCCTTCTGCAAATAACAGCTCAACCTCTAAGCAGAATACAGAAAAGCAACTACCTGAGGACTCTGGACTTCGATTCTTCAAAAAGGCAGATTTGGAGGCTGTCTAAATTTGGAGGAAGCCCCTGATTTTTTGCAGCTGTGCCCTTAGGACAACACGGTCACCGTGGCGGCAGCCTAATGATGTCTGAAATCCCAATACGGAAGCCACTGTCTTACGTGGCAACCTCAGAACAGAGAGAATCGGGGGAAAGTCAAGCCCAAATGTGTTTTAAACTCAGCCCAAACCTCCAAGATTCCTAACCGTGCATGTGTAGGAAAAGTGAAAGTGATTTGCAGCTAAGGCAGGAAGACTGAACTGAGAGCTGAGGGACAGCCCAGAACAGCTGTGCAAGGTGCAGTTTGTATCTGAGTTAGCTCCCTTGCGTAACAGAACGGCAAAATTCTTCAGAACAGTGAGAAAATACAGAGTTTCCATAGCATAATATTTACACTATCAAGAATACAATCCGGAAGGACTTGGTATGTTAATTTTATCATGGAAAATTATAAACCAACTTTATAAGAAAAGCCAGCTAATTAATACCAACTCCAGATCAATCAGATGTTGTAATTATGAGACAAAGACTATACTTTTTTTGAATTTTTAACCTTTTTAAATTAATTTTTATTGGAGTACTGTTGCTTTACATGTTGAGTTAGCTTCTGCTATATAGCAAAGTGAATCAGCTCTATGCATCCATATATCCCCTCTTTTTTGGACTGCCTTCCCATTTAGGTCACCACAGAGCATTGAGTAGGGTTCCCTGTACTATACAGTAGGTTCTCGTTATTTTTTTGTTTTTTTCTTTGTTTTTTTTTTTTTTTTTTTTGCAGTACGCGGGCCTCTCACTGTTGTGGCCTCTCCCGTTGTGGAGCACAGGCTCCGGACGTGCAGGCTCAGCGGCCATGGCTCACGGGCCCAGCCGCTCCGCCGCATGTGGGATCTTCCCGGACCGGGGCACGAACCCGCGTCCCCTGCATCAGCAGGCAGACTCTCAACCACTGTGCCACCAGGGGAGCCCTATTTATTTGTTTTATAAATAGTAGTGTATACATGTCAATCCCAATCTCCCAGTTTATCCCACCCCCTCTACCCCCCACACCCCGGTATCCATACGTCCGTTCTCTACATCTGTGTATGAGACAAAGACTTTAAAGCAGCTATTATAGCTATGCTTGATGAGGTAAAAACTACACATAGCTATGTACACACGCATACACACACATACACATACACATATATATGCGTGTATAGCACATATATATTTCATAGCACGTATATATTGTATATGTTTTCAAAAGGGAAATAAAACCATTTTTAAAAGAGCCAGAGGGTGTTTTAGAACATAAGACTACAATAGCTGAAGAAGGTTCACTGAATGTGTTTAGTAGAAGAGCGGAAGGAAAATCAATAAACGTGATGATAGATCAATAAAAACTATCCCATCTAAATAAGAGAGAGGGGGAAAAATGATGTTAGAAAAACCCCAGAGCCTCAGGTACCTCTGGAAGAAAGTAACTAATTAGAATAAGAGCTGAAATCAAGTAAAAAGAAAAATCAAACAGCAAAGAAAATTAACACAGCCAAAATCTGACTCTTTGACAAGACTGACAAAATTGACAACCGAGCTATAGACTGACGACGACCTATAGCTATAGACTGACGACCTATAGCTATAGACTGACGAAGACAATACGACAGGGAGGAAACGCAAAGTGCCAGCATTAGAAATGAAAGAGCGGGGATCACCACAGTCACTAGAGGCATTAAAAGAATAGGGAAAAAATGATCAACAATTTTATGCAAAGAAATGTTACAATTTAAAAGGACAAAACTAGAGATTAATACTCTTCATGAACATATCATAAAAACTCTTAACAAACATAGCAAAATAAATCCATAAATATTTATAAAGGATAAAATATGATGAAGTAGGGTTTATACTTGGAATGCAAGATTGAGTATTCAAATGTTAATAAATTCAGCATATGAACAGGAATAAAGGAGAAAAATACACAATAATCTACAATACAGAGAAAGTGTGACCAAAGTCAATCATCCATTCACATGTAAATATGAATTTTCCTCCCCTCAGAAAAACAGGAATAGAAGGGAACTTAATCTGCTAAAGAGCATATACCAAAAAAAAAAAAAAAATGGCCACTGTCCGCATTTTTATTCAGCATTGCACTAAACTCCAAGCCAGTACAATAAGACAAGAAAAAAAATCATCAAGATTGGGAAATAAGATATAATGCTGTATCTCTCTGTAGATTACATGTTTGTTTACGTAGAAAATCTTCAGAAATCAATAAAACACTTAAAGAAACTAGTAGTAAATTTAGCAGGACACAGAATACAAAGTTAATAAAGAGAAACTAATTATAGTATATTCTATCAGCACCAAACAATTCTATTTTCAAATTCCATTGTAATGGTGTCTAGAAAAACACCAAATGAAAGTCTTAAAAACCTCCACTCTAAAAACTACAGACACTGCTGAGAATTCCATTGTTCAGTTAATTAACTCCAGTTCACCACATTTGCTGGACTTATAAACACCTGATAATTCACTATGTCTAATTCAGTACCACTGATGACATGACTTTTATAGTCTCCCATCACACAGCTTACAAACTGAGAAAAGGCAAATGAAATAAGTTTGAAGTATTTTCTCCATCACTTTGCTCCACTGTTACTTATAGCAGCTTTCTAGAGTAAAATGGTTCAAATTTAGAGAGAGAAAGCAGTCTCGGGAGTATTACAGCCATTTCATCATGGTTAGAGAGACACCAACAGTGGTACCTTAAAGTTGTCATTACTCATTCTGAAAAAAATAATGAATAATAGTGTTTTGGAAAGACTCAAGTCAGAAGCATGACAGAAAATGGATTTGGTTCAGTATGAAAATGTATATGGATGCAGGGCATCATATTCTCAAACACAGTAACAAAGGTAGAGTCCAGGACACAGCAGCTTTCCAAAAATCAGATGACTATGGCCACTCATCTCTGCCAGCTTTTCCCTGTGAAGGGCTTAGGATGCTTCCAGTCAAGGAGACCTTCCTGGATGAGACATGGTGGCTCTGGGTATGGTCAAGGTGTCCAGAGACAGATCATAGACCATCTGAGTAAAGTGCAGCACTGATATAGAGAATGATCAGATGGGCTGTTCTGATTATAACACCAAGGGAAATCATCACAGATGTACATGATTTTGACAGATGTTTCTGGCACACACTCTCTTTTCTTGAGCACACTCTACATTTAAGACATTTGGCTAGATGCTGGAAAGAACACAAATATAATTTTAACACAACTTCCACCTTGAAGTGACTGACAATTCATTAGGGTTAAATGATTTTCTGCGAAGATGCCACTGAAATTCAATGTGGAAAGTCTTTTCAGCAAACTCTGGGGAGGAGCTACTGGATACCTTTGTGGGGTAAAAAATAACATTAACCCTTAACTCAAGGCAAACATGAAAATTTGCTCAACACGGATCATGGGACTAAATGTAAATATTTATAGAAAATAAAAAAGATTCACACAAAAATAACTACAAATTGAGGCATAAAGGAAAAGCTTCACAAAAACAATGCAAGGCATAGTAAACAACTCAAAAGAGAGTGAAATTGCCTCTAGATGAAAAGAAACAAACTACAAGCCTTCATGAGGAGTGACTCTCTTGGGTTGCTCTTATGCTGGTCTTTAAAGCGATGGGAGAATTACCATTTATCTTTGTAAAACATGGGCAAGTAGTAGAGAGAATCTGGGCTGGTCACTAAATACTACGATGGGACAGAGACAGGAGATCCGGCCAGTTGCAGGGTATCTAGGTAAGAGAAGGAGAGCGTCCCTCTGTAGGGAACCTGCTGACTTTTGCAGCGACTTCAGACAAAGTGGGCGACCCCTGGGCATCCAGGGGAGGGTAGAAGAGAACGGCCAGGTGTTTGGGCAGGCGGGACAGGCACAGTCAGGTGGAAGAGCGAGTGCCACCCTGAAGACACACTCACAGGTGTCAGAGGAGTGAGTCTACAATTCAGCAGAGAGAGGAAATCAGCATTAGCAGCACAGGGCATCAGAGCCTCCCATGGATGGTGCTTTAGAGAAGGTGTCACGAACTGAATGCCTGTATCCCCCCAGAATTCTTACATTGAAATCTAGTTGTCAGTGGGATGGTGTTTGGAGGTAGAGCCTTCGGGTAAAGTCGTGACAGTGGAGCCCTGGTGAATGGAATTAGTGCCCTTAGAAGAGGCCAGAGATCGGCATCTTTCTACCGCATGAGGAGACAGCGAGAGGTCAGCAGTCCGTAACTCAGAAGACAGTCCTCACCAGAGCCCAACCACACTGGCACCCTGATCTCAGACTCTCAGCCTCCAGAACTGTGAGAAATAGACTTCTGTTGTTGATAAGCCACTCAGGCTACGTACTTTGTGACAGCAGCACAGACAGACAGAAGAACTCCAGTCTCAGAGAAGAGGAGACTGCTCATCAGGGCAACTGTGGAGCTGAAGGAGGACAGGAAGCAGTTCGAGAGCATGGGATGAAGCCTGGTGAGGTAGGAGGGTGTGGAACTTGGGCTGAAGACAGGTGAGCTTGGCAGCACAGAAATTCAGAGAATAAGGTGGAATTCGGTGACGTGGCTGGACCACCACCAGCCCCTATTAACATGTACACTCCTCAGTCAGTGCATAAAATTGTTGATCATTTTTTTCCTATTCTTTTAATGTCTCTAGCACTGCGCCTGACAGTCGAAAGCTGGGCAGGAAGAGGCACAGTGATGGCCTCGGGTTGGGTTCCCTTAGCACCACACAATGAGGCAAGAATTTGAGTGTAAGTCATTGTTTGAAACATGATCCCAAAAAGCACTAATAGGGCAATATGAAAGGAAATGGGGAAAGAAATACAGGAATCATTACTGAGCAGGTTACTGCATCTAGAGGTTAAGTCCCGTGGAAAGCTTCTGAAACAGAGTATAGAATACTCCAAGAGATGGCCTTTTGAAAACGGAGATACCCAGAGCATTCTTACACCTACTCCTTTTCGTCATTGATTAAAGGATGCATCTGAGACTATTAACTCCTTTAATTCTGACCTGCCTTGTGCGTAGGTCAAATATGTTCCCTTCACCACAGAATGTTTGTCAGGAAATGTGATGTGCTTGCAGGAGGAAAGCTTCCATGGGAATGGAAATGCTGAAGGGATTCTGGCGGGGCACCAAGCCTATCCACACCGTATACCTCCATACTGCCCAAGTCCACCCGTGTTCCATGTTAAAGTCATTTTGTCCTGTCCCTGACTCTTCAATATACTGGGCAGTTACAGTTTCTGATAACAAAGAAAGTTTTGCGTGACTTACCACAAAAGGGTAATTGCCCTGAATTCTCGTCCCTGCTACTACAATTGCTCCCTGGACGATAATTTACATTCATTTCCCTCTTTCACCACCCATCGTGCCCTGTCTTTGTCAGGCAAGGACTGGGGCAAGTGCCCATTTGTGGGTTTTCCCGGGAATGGAAGCACCAAGAAGTACTGCACAGAATCACCCATGTTCCTTCATATTCCACCCACATTAAGTAGCAGCAAGCTTATGTGGTCATGATTATAAAGGCTCATTTCCCCTGACAGTATGACTTCTTTCATTGCCTGCTGGTCCACTGGTGTAAGAAGCCCAAAATGATGACCCACAGCTTTGGGTTCAGTGGGTACCTTACTATAGTCCCTGGTAGAGGCATCCCCACTCAAACCTGGAACAAGGGTTTCTAAATACCACATAGATTAAAGTAACAGCTACAGGAAACATAAATTCCCCATCGTCAATTTCGAGTGACAGTTAAGAGGAATACTCCTTCCATTCCTCTGTCCCTGAATACAGGTTCTCCACCCACCAGGGACACGATGCTGTATAACCATTACTGGTTCAAAGTGTAGACTATGTCTAAAGGACAGAGCCCAAAGCAAAACAGCATCATCTCCAAAGTGACACCTTAGCCCTAAGGAGGCAATCCTAATGCTCTATCAGGCCAGCAGCTCCAGGTAATGCAATAAATGGTACAACCTGTACCAATAAACGGTCCCGTAACCATGCACCTGTGGTTCTGTGGGACCTCATGCTGATAGCTCATAAAGCCTATGAACCCCCCAATAGTGTAAGCTGAGGCATTGTGGGAAAGGAGGCAAACCCAGCTCTAGTACATACATCAGTCCCAGCATGGACAAATAACCACTTCCTCTAAAACAGAAATCAACCTGTCACCAAGTAGCTCACTGATTTCCTTGAAGGATGGAGGGATGGTACCATCTTGAGGTCTCAGTTTTAACCTCTGCTGACAGCTCATAAATTCAACGGTGGCAACAGCTAGACTGAGCTGGGGAAGACGGAGCCCATGCGGCCGCCATGTCTGCCCCGGTGGCAGCGCTGCACACACAGCTCCACTGGGCCAGTAGGGAGGTGTCCAATTCCAGAGGCTGGAGTTCACCCTTTGGACACAGCATCCGTCTCCTCAGTTGCTTAGCGCCCCTCAGAGGTGGGTGCTCTCCAGCAGGTGTTGATTGACAGGTGCACACTTTGAACCACTCCCATGGACTCATTCACCAGCCTCCCCCGTTTCCCTGGCCTGCACCTCTCCCATACTATCTCTTCCGGTCCCCAGAGCAACAAGCCACGTCATTAGCTGTACCCGGAAGGCCATGTTAAGTCCTTACCTCAGACGGATCTCTCTCCATGTCAAGTTTCTGACCGGGTTTATCACTCCGCGTTCTGCCCATTGCAAGGAGGTACCCCATCCACGGTCTCTCGGGGCTGCTCTAGTATGTGGGATGGAATGTACCAACAATCCAGTTTTGCTCGCATCAATTTATCAAACTAATTTATTCATAAACTAAACAAGAAATTGTTAATCCTCTATCAGCTGGTCATAGGGAATCTTCCAAGGGACCACAGGTGTGCACTGACGGGGACACAGGTGGAGCGGAAGCCGTGACCCGGGGTCTGAGCTCCTACTGCGTGACTATTCCTGTAATGCACTGGCGCCCCTGGACCTGCTTACACGTGATCGATCACATGCCATTTCCAACACGTGATGGATTGCTGCTGTGCTCACCCAACCTTATGACAGGTGAGTAGCATCACCTGGTGACCTTGTCACTTGATGTCCAGCGTCAGGCACCGAGTCTCTACCGAGGTCTAGCTGCGTCCCAGGACTACTTTCCTACAGTGAACTCCGAGTGAACACGAGCAGGGGATTAGAGTCACGTCAGAGAGAGAATCCAAGGACAACACTGAGTACGTCAAACACCTGAACGTCCATCGTTCCGGCTTCTTCGTGGTGACCTTCCCTCGGGGTCCTCATGAGCACATCCCCTGGGAGCACGCGCAGCCTCAAATGTGCAGTCACACCCACAGCAAAAACCCCACAGTCGAGGAATCAGAAAAACAGCAGGGAAAAGAGTCACTCTTAGTCCCCAAACCCGCCACTTTTGTGCATTTTACCGAATTGAAACAGTAATTAAAATTGTCCAGATGCTGTCAGTTCAGGGGAGCACTAAAGTGGAAAACACAAAATTGCTTTAATTGCCTTGAAGTGATTAAATTTGGAAGTAATGGGTTCTCCATCAATCTAGCTTCCTTTTTTAGCAGAGAAAACACTGACCAGGTTGCATTTCAAGAATATCAATCTGTCTGAGCTGTGTGTGTATTTTTAAATAACTGTAGGCAGGTTATAAATCTGCTTTCCGATTCTTAGTGGTGCCTCAAACCTTCCTATTCATCCCACAAAGACGCGTCTACTTCCCACTTCTGCCTCACTAGCTCAGAAACTTCTCAACTGGGTGCACACACAATAGCAAAACTATAAAGGTAAGCTCTCTGGGGTAGAAATTCTTATAGCGTCTCTAACATAAAAATAGACTAGATTGATGAGGTCACTTAAAGTGCTGCCTCTAATGAGTTGAAGACTCCCATCTGTGCCATTTTCTCATGTGGAGGAAGCCAGGGAGAACGAAATCAATGAGATGTGATGACCTCTTCATCAACATTCAAGTAACAGTGGGATACTCAGGGGGAGTCCTGCAGGCGCTGAGGTTTTAGCCTCTAATAACTGAGGACAAACAAACAAAATTAAAGCCTTAATTCAAATCCCGAGTGACAAATGTAGCTGTAAGGAATGCAGTCCTCTGAATCTACAGACATTAACCAAACAAACAAATCCTCCCTCCCCGAAGGAGAGTATAGACAACTGGCAAGTTAACGTTTCCTTGGAAAATAAGACACACCATGGACCCTTCCCCGGGTGAGTGTCACAAGCATGCCGTGATCCGTCACTGTTCTCCAGATGCCAGGAGACTTGGCTTCGAGTCTTCAGTTTGCTAATGTGGTGAAAGGCAAGGCTGAGAGAAAGCCAAGCAAAATTGGACTCAGAAAGTGCAGTAGAAAGTGAACGATCATAGTGAAATGTTTGTGTTTTCAGGTAAATCGTGTTTATAAAATACGCTGGAGTAACATTCATACACCTGTGGAAAGTGACCCACAGAAGTTCTCAGGAAACTATCTGGTTGCACTTTTACCACTACTTTAATACTTTGAGGTAGATACTTCACTTTGCTGGCTAATATTCAGGATTGATTTATTCCACTCCAGTTGACAAGACTGAAAGAATGATGCTCAGAGATGGAAGGAAATGGCTTCCCTGAATTTTCTGCATTTTCTCCTTCGGACGTCCAACTAGCCTAGTCTGACTTTACTCTCTGAAATATTCCAGTGGATGTTAACACCTGCTGCAGACTGGGGTCCTTCCAAGTGGAGTGCCCTGCCCAACAGTTCATTCAAAGGAAATGCAACTGTCAGGGCAGAAACAAAATGCTCCTTTGTGAATCTGCCTCAGGACCTCGCAGCTGCAACAGCAACCGTCCTTGGGATGGAATAAATGCGGAGCGGAGGGAAGAAGATTATTTAATGAGAATTCCATACTTGTAGGAAGCATCACGCCTGCAGAGAAGGGCACACTTCAGCACCCTCTGAGATTAATGATATTTAAATTCAATATTAAGTTTCATGATAAAAATATGTTTCTATTCATCACAATTAAACCTGTACAAAAGTGAACTTTTATAATTGAACTACAACATATTGTTTCTTTTAATTAGCAGGAAATCATAAGGTAGGAAAATATTTTGAGGCACCTGTTTTCCAATCATATGACATAGATTTGCTCTTTTTTTCCCTGCGACTGTAATCATTAAATGCCTTTGTCCCATCCTACTTGATAAATGGAAATATTTCCTTCTACTCAAGGTCACAGCAAGACAAAAAAACCTGTGGAAGGCAGTGAAGATGAAATTTGCCCAGTGTTAAAGACACTGTTTATAGTTTTCTGGTTTGGCTCAATCAAGTAAAGCGTCAGAGAAAAAGAACAGTGAATACCAGTAAACAAAGAGGGCAAAAGACCGAACTCAATGTCTGTCAAATGACCTACATTCATAAATATTTATTATGCTGTCTCCAAATATAAGGTTTTTAAAAAAGCATCTGTGCCGATGTATTTGGCAAACATCTTCTTGGGGGATTAAATCTAGTGACCTGAGGCTAAGAGATAATGATAATTGTTTTAAAGGAAAGAATTCCAAAACCATCCTAGTCTGGTCTTTTGTTTCTTCAACTCCATTGTAATATTTAACTTGTTGAAGGGAAATACTTATGGAATAAATACTGCCCTTCTCCTTATATACCCCATCTGCCTTTCAGACCAGCAGAATGTATGGTTATCATGAGTTCACACATAAAGAGTTTCTTTAAATATCTTAAGGTGTTCAGTAGAAATCTGTTATAAGCTATAGGAGGAAATATGGAGTAGTTTTAAAAAACAGGGCTTCCCTGGTGGCGCAGTGGTTGACAGTCCGCCTGCCGATGCAGGGGACACGGGTTCGTGCACCGGTCCGGGAGGATCCCACATGCCGCGGAGCGGCTGGGCCCGTGAGCCATGGCCGCTGAGCCTGCGTGTCTGGAGCCTGTGCTCCGCAACGGGAGAGGCCACAGCAGTGAGAGGCCCGCGTACTGCAGAAGAAAAAAAAAAAAAAAAAATTTAAGAACTGCCAGGTCCTGAACTGAAGTCGGCCACCTGCAGCTTCCATCTTCTTGGTTCTAGTTACATACGTCAGAGTCAGATTGGCTCTGTGTCATTTCTTTGTCACAATGCAGGTTCTGTGTTCATTTTTCACTGACCTCCTTTCTAGTATATCATCTACATTCCCCTTAACTATTCCTTACGTCACGCTTGTGAGACCACTTTCCTCTGAGAACAAGAAGGAAAGTAGAAAACCTCCCTGGAAGCTGACAGGAGCTAGGCTGTAGTCTTCCATGATGAACACAAACAATCCAACAATAAACAGACCAGGTCACTGTTACCATGACGAAGAAAGACAAAAACAAGACCTCTCTGTATTCATGTCTGAACATAAAACAAAGACAAGGATGCTCTAGCACCACAAGTAATCAGACACTCCTCTCTCCCTGCTAACCTGAGTGACTATTGCTTCTTTATCAGTGACTACTCTAGCCTCACTTCATTCAACCTGGATCCTAAATAAAAATTAAGGTACCCTGATCTTTACAACAGCAGTATCCGTACAGCCAAGAGGTATAAACCAGCCAAATGTCTATTTAAGGACAAATGGGTAAACAAAACGTGGTTTATCCACACAATGAAATCGTATTCAGCCACAAAAAGGAGTGAGGTACTGATACACGCTACCATGTGGATGAACCTTGAAAACGTTATACGTGGAAGAAACCAGACACGAAAGACCACATACTATATGATTCCAATGGTAAGAAAGTCCAGAATTGGGAGACTTGCAGATACAGAGAGCAGATTAGTGGTTGCTGAGGTCCTGGGAAGAGATTGGGGTCTGGGGGTGACAGCCAAGGGCACAGGGTTTCCTTTGGGGATAATGATAATTCTAAAATCGACTGTGGCAATGGGTGCTCACATCTGTTGGGGAAGTTAATGAAGACCAACTGAATGAAAACAGACCAAGTCTATTCATTCAGAGCTTGATGCAGCAAAGGGGTCAGCCACTGTCACTTCCGTTTGGCAGAGACTCAAAAGTAGTCAAAGGAGAAAGCTTTTTAACAGAAAAAAGGGAAGGGTTTAGGTGTGCCCTGACGGAAGGCTATCGGCGTGAGGAAGCTGTAGGTAAGCTAAGTGGAAGTAAGCGTCCTGTGTGATTGGTTAGGGATGCATGTTTGGCTTTGTCTGCTTGGTCCTAGGTTGGAAGCAAGGACAAAATTCAGGGAAGCTGTCAGTTATTATCAAGTCCTGGCCATTTGGGGTTGATTTTTTATAGGTTTTATAGGTTTCTGGCCATTGTCTATTTGCTTATTCAGTCTCTCACAGTGAGTATACTAAAATCCATTTAATAGTGTGCTTCCCATTGGGTGAATTGTGCGTTATGTGAATTATATCTCAGTAAACTTTTTAAAAAATTCCAGGGGATGGGGGGAAAGATACCCCAATCCTTCAGTTGCATCTGCTTCCTGCATCACCTAATCCAGAATCAACACTTGTTTCTTTAAGCCTTCCCCATAACCAACCAGCACAAGCCCAGTCCCTGCAGTATACCCATCCTTCCTTCCTCTGGCTGAAATGCCCCTGGTATGTGTGTTATCTTGCTGTAGCAGTTAGTAACGGAACTTTCTACTACAGGTGTGTTCCCGGCAATCTTGGAGACAGAGCAGTGAGCTCTGTCCCTCGTTGGGTTACTCTCCTCTGATACATCAAGTTTATCCACACCCTCTTTGCATCATTTACTAAAGGAATCCTTGTGTGTGGTTAGATCAGCACAGAAACGACCAACATGCTCACGTCGCCCATTCACGTCACTGAGTTAGTTGCCACCATTAGAATGCAGTGTGGGGCTTCCCTGCTGGCGCAGTGGTTGGGAGTCCGCCTGCCGATGCAGGGGACACGGGTTCACGCCCCGGTCCGGGAAGATCCCACGTGCCGCGGAGCGGCTGGGCCCGTGAGCCATGACTGCTGAGCCTGCGTGTCCGGAGCCTCTGCTCCGCAACGGGAGGGGCCACAGCAGTGAGAGGCCTGTGTACCGCAAAAAAAAAAAAAAAAAAAAAAAAAAAGACTGCAGTGTGATTATTCTTCTGGCTCAAAACAGTGCAGAAACATCTAACCTCATATATAACAAGTATCTCAGGGCAGGGAAAGCCAGATGATTGTTCTCCCATAATCAGACCCTTCTTTGAGGAGACATTAAAGAAAAATAAATGTAAATATATCTAACACACATATGTTTTAGCATACATATGCACACACATATACATGCATACACACGTATGTGTGCACCTGTGTGTACGAAAAGCTATATTTCAGAATTGGCTATGGGCCCATATTAACTCTCCTGAAACAAGCATTCATGTGGAAATGGTCAAACATAAGGAAACTGAGAATCGATACTGAATAATTTAAGTCAGTTATTAACTTTATTACTTAAGCAGTGACACGTTCATTTCAATTAGTGATCTAGCCGACATAATTAGAGGGGGCAAAGCCTTCTGTATTGACAACAAGCCAAATGGGAATGAGGAGAGGCAGAGAAAGGGAGCTATTCTTCCCATCAACCTGGCCCCTTCGGCTTTCCAACAGGAGAGCTTCATCCCTTGGAACCATCAGGAGATCCACCATCTCTTCTCACTCAAGCTATCAGCAGCGTTTCCCCCACAGAGAAAGTGGTAACCCTTTGTCCCTGTGCTTCCTGTAGTTAGAATATTCTTAGGAAGGACGTTATGGTATCCAGGCTATAAATGCTGATACCAACGAATTAAAGGGAATCTTATAGGAAAGAAGCATTAAGAGACTGAAAGTGTGCAACCTGCTCACATCCTACACAAAGCATTTGAGGGGCCTGCAAATCCCTGTTCCCTCCCCACCCCCAGACCCAGCTGCTGTCCTCACAGGGCACCATCTACAGCAGAGAACCATCCACATTGCCCCATTCCTGGCCCTGGACTAGAGCAAAGCTGCTGAGGCAAAGGCGGAATTGAGTAGGAAGGAGACAACAGAACACAGTGCATGCACGCACACACACACACACATGCACACACATGCACCACACGCGTGCACACACACATGCACACACCTGCACACATACACATGCACACACGTGCACACACACACATGCACCAGACATACATGC
Organism: Inia geoffrensis; assembly: GCA_036417435.1. Taxonomy (NCBI): domain Eukaryota; kingdom Metazoa; phylum Chordata; class Mammalia; order Artiodactyla; family Iniidae; genus Inia; species Inia geoffrensis. The sequence goes on from CM070911.1 coordinate 92,370,886, forward strand.
ACACATACACATGCACATACACACACATCAAGTGATACTTGACAAATCCTTAGACATGAAGAGCGTAAAGTTATGTTGAATACTTTAATCTCGGGAGAAAAGAAATTCAAAACCAAGCTAAAGAGTTCCATGTCTTACTTGGAGAAGAAAGCACACAAACCAATCCTCCAACAAAAAACAGCAACAGACGCTGGGCAGAATATAAAACACAACTACCTGAGAGCTCTGGAGATTGAACAAAAGCAGACAAATTGTGGAAGGGAGTCAAAACTTGGCCTAAGGGCTTCCCTGGTGGAAGTGGTTGAGAGTCCGCCTGCCAATGCAGGGGACACGGGTTCGTGCCCTGGTCCGGGAGGATCCCACATGCCGCGGAGCGGCTGGGACCGTGAGCCACGGCCGCTGAGCCTGCGCGTCCGGAGGCTGTGCTCCGCAACGGGAGAGGCCACAGCAGTGAGAGGCCCGCGTAACACACACACACACACACACACACACACAAAAACTTGGCCTAAGTAACCGGCATGGAGGTACCCTGAGGGCAGCCACTGTTGGAGCAGGGTCAGTGTCAAGCAGCTCAAACCCAACAGAAAGTTCACCATTTTTCAGGCCAGAAGGGCCAGGACAAAGAGCCAGGGCAGCCAGGTCCACTGAAGAGCAAAAGGAAAACCTCAAAATAGAGGTGAAGGGGAGCCCTTAATTCTGTGTGTGAGCTCAGACTGTCTCTAGCTGATCCCTGAGACACAGGTGTGTGTGACAAACTGAAAGTAACTTGCAGCTAAGGCTTAAAGAACTGGTCTAAGATAGGCAGCTCCCACCTCCTTCCAATCCCTGCATTTTTATAACTTCTCTACATGAAGAACTAAAGAACATCTCAGAGATGTTGAAGATCTAAACAAGTGGCGTGATAGACCACATTACTGGTCAGAATGGAACGAGCCAGTTATGCCCTCAATGTGGTCCAGCTGTGCCGGTGTGAAAGTGGAGCCTGTCTGAAAGTTTATTGTGTGGTCTGATGACAAAATGCAGGTTAAGTGCTTAGCATCATACCTGATAAGATGTAGGCACACAGTAGGCACGTAACAAAACTTACCTATTATCATTATTTATTTACAGCTTTCTCCATCTGTTCTTTTACAGCTTTCTCCATCTGTTCTTTTTTATCCATCTGTTTCTTCCAGCATTTTCTCTTATCAAGCTGATAGAAACTTCTAGATCGCCAGATTAGTTGAGGCTCCTCTTGAGTCTGAACAGATAGACTCATCTTGCCTTTTCATGTACCAAGTTGGACACAGAACTTTAGAACTAGTCATATAAAGCACACTGATTAATTGGCATGGCTAAGTAGATGCATTGCTCTGACTTTCTTTATAGGGAGAAATGAATATCAACAAAAATCAACTGTCATCCTCTGTCACACATTTCTTGTCTACCATCATCTTCCAAGAAAAACAAAATTGAACTCAAAATGTGGCTCTCATAAACCAGAAGTACCATATAGTCTTAAGAAACAAAAAAATCTTAAAACCATTTGTGAGCTATGATAGTTCAACCTAAATAAACTGTTATATGCACAAGTAAATTTAGACAATGAACAAAATGTATGTAGATAAAATACCTGCAGATACGAACGTATAGCCCACGAATCCATCTTTATACACAGCTTTCTCTGAAGAGAGACCCAGGTTAGGCAATATATTACCCTCACTTCTTTATAGAGTATATACTTTTGTGGAGTGTGGGCTTACAATAACTAATTTCACTCCCTCGGGACTTTCCACATGTGTGCTGAGGTAGTGTTATAAACCAAGGTTTAATATAGAAAAGTTTGGGGGCTTCCCTGGTGGCGCAGTGGTTGAGAATCTGCCTGCCAATGCAGGGGACATGGGTTCGAGCCCTGGTCTGGGAAGATCCCACATGCCGCGGAGCAACTAGGCCCGTGAGCCTGCACGTCTGGAGCCTGTGCTCCGCAACGGGAGAGGCCGCGGCAGTGAGAGGCCCACGCACCGCGATGAAGAGTGACCCCCGCTCGCCACGACTGGAGAAAGCCCTTGCACAGGAACGAAGACCCAACACAGCCAAAAATAAATAAATAAATGTATATTTTAAAAATATATATAGAAAAGTTTTAAAAATTGATAGTTTTAATGAAATAAGTTATAACCTGGAAGATGATCAAGAATTCAGTCTTGCTCAGCCATTACTGGGACCCTCTTTTGACCTTTGCTCAAGGAAGCAAGAAAAACAAGGCATAATGGGTAACTTCTTTTGGAACCAAGGGATGTAGTCATCATGAATGATAAATCAAGGGAAGAGTCTTTCCCAGTAATGTGATTAGTCATTCCAGGGCCAGAGGCAGGGTGCCGAGAAGAAAATCTGATGACGTAAGCTTACAACCTTCACAGCCTAACCGTGTCTGTTACTAAAGTAGCTCAAATGGCATCATTTTTTATTATACTAGCAACCAACCAGCTGGGTCAAAAGGAGGGAAAAACAAACACGTTCAGCCTCAAAGCACCTTATTTGGTTTCCTAGCAATCGAATAACAGCACCTCTGGTGAGCTGCTAATGAAATTCTCTCCTCTTAACATCTAATCAAAATTCACAGCCAGAAGCAACATAGAGCGAGGAGCCCAGCTAAGACATTAATTATTCTGGTGATAAAACTGCCTCAACAGTGGGCTTCAAGCAGACATATTCTTTGTGACCAGAAATGCTTAAAGCATCTTGTTCACCCTTCGATGTTTGAACATTTCAGATTAGGTAGGAGGGAGGGCACAGAAGCAATCCACTCCCCACGGGTCCTAGTGGGCAACTTGAGAATCAGAGGAGAAAACTTGTCAATTTGTAGCTCTTGTCCTTCAAATCCTGAGAAGAATGATGCCTTGTCTCTGAAAGCCATGAGCATAGGAGCCGTGCCAAATTAAAGCCATTGATTGCTTCAGCCCCCATTTAGTTAACGATAAGAAGACCATGGCTGCTCTAGTGCTGCAGAATTCATCTGACAGGTTACCAGTATTTGTTAAAATTAGAACAACCTTGGACCTACTCATCCATTGTAAAGTTTTCTCTAAATGTAGACGTGCCTTGGCAAGGCTATGAACATAAAGTATTATGTTCATAGCCTTGCCAAGGCAAGACACCATTATCCTCAAGACACCATTATCCTCAAGAAGAAAACAGCTCTCTACACTTAGTGCTTGCAGCACTCTGTGCATGCAGGAGATCTGGAGAGAAATCCAATATAACCTGCCAACCATATGGCCTAATTTCAACTTCTTTTCTTATGGTAAATATGCATGGCCTTCAACTGTCATTCCATAAGCAACCAGATGGTAAAATTTAAGGCTAAAAATCAATAAGAAGTGATCAAAGGCTGGGTGGGAAATAATTAGTGAGAAATGACTCTCTTGACAGACACCTTTGTAAACACTTTACATGGCGCATATGATTTAATCCTCATACTAACTCTGTGATATAGATAATATTATTATGCTTATTTTGTAGATGAAGAAACTTGATGCTTAAAGAAACTGGTGAGTTACCCCAGATCACGCAATCAGTACGCTGAGGAGCAGGGTTACTAGCCCACGGCCGTGTGAGCCCGGACCATTCCACCTCTACCATCTCGGCAAAGAAACAGCGGCACAGACACATCTGACAGGCAGTGACATAAATGACCAGACATTTTTCAGGGCTTGAAGTCACTGAGTCCTCACAACCTTATGAGGTAAGCACTGGTTTGTTTGTTTGTTTTTCTTCCTGCCGTACGCGGGCCTCTCACTGCTGTGGCCTCTCCCGTTGCGGAGCACAGGCTCCGGACGCACAGGCTCAGCATCCATGGCTCACGGGCCCAGCCGCTCCGCGGCATGTGGGACCTTCCCAGACCGGGGCACGAACCCGTGTCCCCTGCATCGGCAGGCGGACTCTCAACCACTGTGCCACCAGGGAAGCCCAGCATTGCTTTTATTACTGTTGTCGTTGTTATTATTTTTTCCATTTTACTGAGCGCGAGAAACAGAGATACAGAGAAGCTGCTAGGACACCAAGGTCACATAACTATCTAGTGATGGTTCTGGAACTTGAAAGCTTAATGGCTCTGGAGTCCACACTCAATTACATAAGTGCCCAAGGCCATTATTCTTTACTTCCTCTGGAAACTCCCCTTGGCTTTCTAGGCAATTGGAAAATGTAACAACCTTTTACTGCGATATGAATTGCACGGTCGTCTACAATTGGATTTTATGGGGGAAAAAAAACAACTGGAAATCAGAAAATAAAAACCATGATTCTGATTTAGGTAAAATTAGTTATAATTAGTATATGTGACGTTGAAATAGTCCTTTAATACGTCATGGGCTTGATTTCCTTGACGACCATCAGTCTTTGCCATTCTCCTGAGTGTGCGAGCCCTGGACCTGCTATGGATCTTCTATCATTGTGTCCAAAGCCAAGGCATGGCTTCCCAACTTCTTCTTCAGCTCTTTGTACCCATGCTTGGAGACTAACCTGACGGTGTGCTTCCGAACAGATAAAACTTTAATGCCTCCAACGAAAGTCCTAGTAGAAAAACACAAATCACCTTTCCTGGGAATTGGTTTGAGCATCTTTGTAATAAAAGGGAAGTGATCAAACCATTCCCTCCACAAATTGTGGGTGCAACCATTCACATTCATTATCCTTGGGAAAAGGACTTTGCAATATGAATTTTCCAAAAACACCTGAGTCCATAAAATGCAGTTTCTCAAGCATGAGCCCATTGAGTAGACGTCTTTAAATCTTCTAAAAGCCAGTTCTTACCAGGAGGCTCAGGAGGTATTTTCCCAGAATGGGTACAAAGAGCAAGACATAATTACCAAGTTTGGGGTGATTATGCAAAAAAATGAATCTCAGAAAAGAAAGAATGGGCATGTGTTAGGCACAATGAGGTTATAAGAAGAGCTGCCTTCGGAGGGGGAGTTTAAAACCCTTTAAGTGTCACCATTTTTTAATGAAGAGAGCTACTAAAGTCATCCATGGCAACTAATTCTTTAAAAAGTATGTTTTGATCATAAAATCATTCCTGGAATGAAATAAATGTTTGCATTTTCAAAAGCTGTCCAAGAAAATAACCGAACTACATAAAAATAGGGGATTGGTGGAGTAAATGTTCACGTCCATAAAACAGAATGTGGCATAGTCATTAAAAATGATAACCCTGGGAAGACTCCACAGACGTAGAGAACAGACTTGCGGTTGCCAAAGGGGGTGGGGTGGGGGAGGGAAGGATTGGGAGTTTGAGATTAGCAGATGCAAACTAGTTATACATAGGCTGGATAAACAACAAGGTCCTACTGTAGAGCACAGGGAACTATATTCAATATCCTGGGATAAACCATATTCTTTTCCATTCATAATGGAAAAGAATATAAAAAAGAATGTATATATGTGTATAACTGACTCACTTTGCTGTACAGCCGAAATTAACACAACATTGTATATCAATTATGCTTCAATAAAAATTTTTAAAAAAAGATACCCTGGAAACATTTATTGAGTGGAAAGGTGCCAATTATGTATTTTGGATTTAAAAAAAATGTTCCAAAACAACCCAGTTATGGTGCCAATTTGAAATGTCTAAGTATAAGTGTGTGCATATCTATGTGTGTACACCAATGTGCTGCTAATTACTTCTGAATGGCAGAGCATCTTATTATCCTATTAGTTTATGTGTATTTTCTTATTTTCCATAATGAACATGTATTAATTCTATAATGAAATCAAATAGATTTTTTAAGTAACCTAAGCGAGCAGACCCTGTGTGCAATCAACAAGGCACGATACATATCAAATGCAGAATTGCTTAAACTGAGGAGTTGTGGGTGTAGATTAGACCTTCCTGGGGAAGCTGTTCTGAGCAACAAACCACTACTGCTAAGCTGTCAGTAAATAACCCTGGCTTGGCAGGCTTGGTATGATCTTCCTGTGGACCTCCGCACACAAGCTGAAGGGGACCAGGCATTCATCTAAGCAGAGGGCCTTACACCAAATCCAGCTGACCCTACCGCAGCTCCGGGAATGAAGAACTGTGAGGCATGAGCTTTTCAAAAAGGTAAAATACAACTTGAACCCACCCATGAAATTTAACCCCATCACCGGCAAGATCAAATTTACAGCTGGGGTCAAAAAGCCTGTTGTTTCTCTCCTAGATTCGCTCTTAAAAAGGAGAAAAGAGCATTAAACAGATCAAGGTGAGTAATTCTAGGAAATACATCTACTGAATACTTCACCCTGTTAGTGGCAGAAGTGGTAGAAACTATAAAAACAAAAGAAGCCGGGCTTCCCTGGTGGCACAGTGGTTAAGAATCCTCCTGCCAATGCAGGGGACACGGGTTCGAGCCCTGGTCGGGGAGGACCTCACATGCCGTGGAGCAACTAAGCCCGTGCTCCACAACTACTGAGCCCGCGTGCCACAACTACTGGGCCCGTGTGCTGCAACTACTGAAGCCCGCGCACCTAGAGCCCGTGCTCCACAACAAGAGAAGCCACTGCAATGAGAAGCCTGTGCACCGCAACTACTGAGCCTGCGTGCTGCAACTACTGAAGCCCACGCACTCTAGGGCCTGCATGCTGCAACTTTTGAAGCCCGCATGCCTGGAGCCCGTGCTCTGCAACAAAAGAAGCCACCGCAATGAGAAGCCCACGCACCGCAACGAAGAGTAGCCCCTGCTCAATGCAACTAGAGAAAGCCCGTGCGCAGCAACGAAGACCCAACACAGCCAAAAATAAATAAATTAAATAAATAAAATTTTTTAGAATAAAAAAAATAGAAGCTGAGGCGGAAGCCACCGAACTATGTCCTAAAACAGCTTTGAATCCTTTAGGATAAGCTCCCAGGATGGAGGGGGACAGGGAATGTTGGCCTGAAAAACTCTTCACATTTGTCCTTTTAAAAAATTATTTTTCCAAAATGCCCTCATATTTTCTAAATGAAAATAGAGTAAATAAGTTTTACTTATTACTAAATCTATAGCTACGTTCAAGTGAAGCATCATATACAAACTTAACAATGGTCATGCTGGCTGCAGTGCGCAAGAGCAGGTGTGCATTAGCAGTAGCCTCAGTAGATGATAATCCCTGGAACTGAACCACATGGCAGGGCTGGTGACATCCTGCGTTCAAACCGTACATCACAGAGCAATTTCCCCCACTACCCATCTCGTTTGACCTTTAAAAATACTCAGGGAAGTATGCAGAGCAGGTATGATTGTTATTATCCCCATTTTTCAGGTATGGATACTGAAGCTAATCAATTATTTACAACCAGAAACAGTACTCAGAAATGAGATTTCTGACCCCAAAATGACAATGTTTAGCTCTCAAAAACAGAAATACTAGTTTAGTAAATCATTGCTGTATTTGCCACTCTGTAGGATGAAAAAAATCTTAGGATTAAAAAAAATTAAGTTCTAGAATATGTCTTCTTTTTCCAAATATCCATCTACCTCTTTCTGGATGGCAGTTCCTTTATTTTTTAAATTGAGGTGAAATGCACGTAACACAAAACTATACATTTTAACGGGAACAATTCAGTGGCGCTTTGTGCATGTATAGCATTGTGACACCACCACCTCTATATTGTTCCAAATGTTTTCCTCATCCCAAGATGAAGCCCATCCCCTTGGAGCAGTTACTCCCCTCCCCTTCCTTCCCTCTCCTGGCAACCATCCATCTGTGTTGTCTCTAGCTGACAACTTTGTACATGTCACATAACCGATGCATATATGATGTGACCTTATCGTGGCTGGCTCCTTTCAAATGGCCTAGTGTTTTCGAAGTTCGCCACGTTGCGGTTTCTATCAGTATCTCATTCCTTTTTATGGCTGAATAATATTCAAGATTTTTCTCCTTTGTCTTTAGCCAGGGAGACTCCACCCTACGTGAAAACCAGGTCAAGGGTATCAGAGCCATAGTATTCTTGGTTTGCCACACCTGAGGAAGTGTGAGTGTTCTATAAGCAGGGGCTAGGTGGAAAACAGGTGCCCTGACCTCTGAGAAGCACTTGTCTAGAGTTTAGGCTCTGCAACAGAGCCGGTGGGCAGGGTTCGTGCGATGAGACGTTCAGGTGGCCTTCCCCTCCAAGGGAGATCGCATGGCCTCAGCTGGGAGCTGAGAAGCGAGAAACCCCCCTGTGCTTGGCTGTTCACACCTAGGGTGGAACTCCATCACGTTGAGAGATGAGGATGGAGAGAGGAAGTGGGTCATGGGTCAAATGCCAGATTCTCATTGTTTTTACCAAGTTTTTTTTTTTTTTTTAACATCTTTATTGGGGTAAAATTGCTCTACAATGGTGTGTCAGTTTCTACTTTATAACAAAGTGAATCAGTTACACATACACACACGTTTGCATATGTCTTCCCTCTTGCGTCTCCCTCCCTCCCACCTTCTCAATCCCACCCCTCCAGGCAGTCACAAAGCACCGAGCCGATCTCCCTGTGCTACGTGGCTGCTTCCCACAAGCTATCTACCTTACGTGTGTTAGTACATATGTGTCCATGCCCCTCCCTCGCCCTCTCACAGCTCACCCTCCTCCTCCCCATGTCCTCAAGTCCGTTCTCCAGTAGGTCTGTGTCTTTATTCCTGTCTTGCCCCTCGGTTTTTACCAAGTTTTGATCTATTCTCTCAAACAAAATCTTCTTCATTTGCCGTATGCTCTTGGAACAATTTCCGGAGATTTAAATGATTGTTTTCTTAAACATAATTTTTGGCAGTTACGCTTATTTTACTGGGGAGCCAGACCATGAAGCTCTTCACACTGCTGTAGTGGAAGTGGATCTCCACTCTGATATTTTAATGCTGGAGATAAACCTGGTTCCTAAGCAGACGCAGATGAGAAGAAATACACAAAATGTTTAGAATTGGTAACAATCCCGATGGCCAGCTAAAACAGTAAGTCAGCCCCCTTACTTAGCATTTTGCAGACTTTTTTTCAAATGGAGACTTAGAAACAGAAGCATCCTGGCCACACAGCTACCTAATGTCAGACAGAGGGCCCAAGAGGGTGTCATATATGGGGATATTTGTAGCTTTCACCTTAGAATAGTGTTAAATTTGTCATGCAATAAGTCTGTTTCTTGTCTGCCTGGACTGTCCTAGTCTCAAGCTTCCTAAGTGGCCTTGATTAGCTTCTCTGTGGTACCCTAATGTTTCTCCATTTGTTTTTAGCTGCAATGCGTGAGACAGTGGAAATAAAACTCATCCAACATTTCACAAGAAAATGTGCTGCGATGCTTCAGGACTGTGTCTTTCATCAGTACTCACACCAACCATTCATATAACTTGCTTATGCATTTTAAATCGATCACATTATAAGCACAGATAGGTATAGATATGTAAAAATAATAGGGTATTTTTCATCTCTTGTAAGTCCAGAAAAAAAATAACACATTTGAGAAATGCTTAAATTCAGTAGAGAAAACTTACCTTAGAAAGCTGTTTTCTTATAGGACAAATTAAGCATTTACTATTAGATGATGAACCCTACCTTAATATTGTAATACTCTTTTTTAGTATAGTCCCTAAAATATTTGTTACGCAATATCAAATATTTAGGTCAAAACGGGAGGTATCAGTGTATCAATCCTTTAAAAAGGAGCACTCAAGGCCACCATGATGTCTGTGAAATGGGATAGAAAAAAATGAAATTCTGAAAAATATCTATCAAAATGGACTCTGCCTAATAAAATATAAGGGGGAAAAAAATCCCAGATCCCACAGATTGACATGCACTTTTGGTAAATGCTTCCAATCAGTGGGATTTAAAAGTCAAGGGAGATAATCAAAGGATTTCAGGTTTCTCTGCTGGCTACCTACCCAGTAAGCCTTCAGATTTCTCCTCTGCCATCTCTGTAGAACTACGGTACAGTTAGGACTACTGCATCCTTCAGTTGAAGATTTATGTATTAGGCTTCTGACCACATCAGATACAATTCAATAAAACCAAAACGTATTTGCACTGGCTTGCATTCACATTATCTCATTATCAAGCTTTTAAAAATACCTATTGAGATTTCACTTGAGAAAGAAGAAATTTCTCAAATGTTAAAGATTCTTGTAACGAAGCACATCTTCAAATTTTTAGACACAGGCTATTTCTTTTCTCTGTAGGCAGAAAAGAGAGAAAGAAAAAAAGGGCCCTGCAGATGAAAAGTTCTACTCACTCATCTGCTAATGTTTTGAGGTTATAAATATTCTTTTATTCCTTAATGTAGAACAAATGTGAGCAACCAGCCAATAACTTGAGAAAGCTATCTGGACTTTTCCTGAGAACTGTCATTCTCTGTGGTTTAGAGTCTGTGTTTTAGAGAAACATATGTTTCCTCTTTCTTGCCAGGGATTTCTTGGGTCTCAGGAAAGCCACAGAATATAGGGGAGCTTGTGGGCATCTATATCATTTATCACAGGGAAGCTCTGGATAGAGACACTCTGTGATGTGTCAGACAGGGCTTGACACACCAGAAGGGAAGAAATAAGTGAAGTTGTTATCAGTCTTTAGTTACAGAAAGAATCCAGGAATATCTAAAAGGTAAAGTCTGTACACCGATTCCAGGTTGTGGAGTCAAACCTTACACAAGTCATCCAGACAGTCAGATAGCTTGGTCGAGGCCACAGGAATTCACTGGAGTCCACAGGCAGGCCCAGGTGGTCTAAGACTTCCCTGATATCATATGCGATATTCTGTGTGTTTGTGTACATGTTCATCTTGCATGACTTCTATAACAGGAAACTTGGAGAGTTGCCTTGTTTATTCAATAGGGACTGTGTTATTTCTGTGTAAAAGAAAATCCCCCAAACCTACTGGCTTAAAACAGTAAGAATTAATTTTTGTGCATGAGTTTATGGTCATCTATTTTTTTTTTTTTTTTTTGCGGTATGCGGGCCTCTCACTGTTGTGGCCTCTCCCGTTGCGGAGCACAGGCTCCGGACGCGCAGGCTCAGCGGCCATGGCTCACGGGCCCAGCCGCTCCGCGGCATGTGGGATCTTCCCAGACCGGGGCACGAACCCGTATCCCCTGCATCGGCAGGCGGACTCTCAACCACTGCGCCACCAGGGAAGCCCTATGGTCATCTATTGATGTGCACCAGGCTTGGTTGATCAGAGAAGGGCTTGATCGTGCATTCATGGACAGCTGGTGGGCTGTCTGGGAACTGGCAGGTCTGGGACAGCCTCACTCACAGGTCTGGACGTTGCCCACCTGGGGCATTAGTGGTGACAGAGCCATGGGTCTTTCATTGTGCAGCAGGTTGGTTCAGGACCATGGATACGGCAGTAGCAGGGTTCCAAGAGAGAGGAAAGCACTCAAAGCCCACTGAGGTCTAGGCTTGAAACCGGCACATTGCATTCTGACACATTCTTTTTGCCTAGGTTCAAAAACTAGATGAACGCACTCCACCTCTGGGTGAGAGAATATTCAAAATCACACTGCAAAGCTATGATACAGAGAGGAGTACAGAATCGAGAGAGTTTATGCAGTCGTCTCCGTCCTGTCGTCCACACCCTTGCCGTGGCCTCATCGTGGGCACACTGTACTTCCCACTCCTTGACTTTATATTTGTCCATTAAGGGTGGGGGTCAAACCACCTGTTCTCAATGTAGGTCTTAAGAGGCCTGTGTGTTCTGCTTGCCCTGTCATACCTGCATTGCTCGAAACAAACAAAGGGACAAATCCCAGAAGGAGGATGAGAGAAACCTGGAGCGAGACCTGGACATGCAGAATTACAGTGGCGGGAAGATTACCCCTAACACCACAGGCTGAAGACAAGACATCCTACCCGATCCACAGATCTGTGAGAATAAATGGCTACAGCTTAAGCCATTGAGTCTGGGGATGATTTGCTACACAGTGTTATAGGCCATAGTGGTAACAGCCAAATGATATTGGAAGGACATTGAAATGCCAAAGATACACAAGGGCTCTTCCCTCATGGGGCTTAAATTCCATTGGGAAGAGATACACCATGAACAAATAAACAGAATTATGTCAAATATAATTAGCGCTATGAATAAAATAAAGTTAATTAAGAGTTTGGTAAGGGGTTTCTTTCCTTAAGGTGACTAAGAACTTATGAGGCAAACTTCTGTTTTCATTTTTCAATACATATGGAAGCAGCAACATAGCCTCAGTCACAGAAGCCTGTGTTATAGAAAATGGTTGTCACTTTACTACCATTTTTTTCCCACATCTTTATTGGAGTATAATTGCTTTACAATGGTGTGTTAGTTTCTGCTGTACAACAAAGTGAATCAGCTCTGTGTATACATATATCCCCATATCCCCTCCCTCTTGCATCTCTCTGCCTCCCACCCTCCCTATCCCACCCCTCTAGGTGGTCACACAGCACCGAGCTGATCTCCCTGTGCTATCCAGCTGCTTCCCACTAGCCATCCATTTTTTTTAAGCTTCCCTAATTCCTAAACTTCAGCTATATCTCTGACGATTCTCAATAGAGGAGTTTAATATTAGTGCAGGCATCAAGTGAATAGCATTTGGCAAGCAATCCAATAAATAAAGTTTTAGATTACATAAATATAATCTAAAGCACTACAGGAGATTGTAAGGAAACAGTGCTGCTAACTTGACTTTTTATAATGAGCAAGGTAGGATTTATGTATGCTCAGTGTTTTAGTTTCTTGGTCTCTGATGTGCAAATTGAATTTTATGCACCACTGTGCCGCGCTCAAACACACCATTAGGTTTTACTGAAACTGAGTAATTACCACTTCTTGGCTAGAGATACAATTCCCAAACAAAGGGAAGACATCTTAGAGCGATGTTAGCTTGGCTTCTAATAATAAGCATCAGAGAACAGAACAAAGCTTCCTTACCTACAGTGACTCTGTTTCATCCCTTCCCAGATCTGTGCTGGGAACAAGCCAGCACTTGATAAATGCAACCTGGAACCAATAGGATGCTGGACAGACTTGGGGTAAAGCAACAAGCTGTATAAACATAGTCCTTGACCACCACTGTTATTCTATGCAGAGTGTGGCCAGTTCCACATGCAAATGACCCAAAGACCTGGTCATTTCTACACCCTGCCTTCTGCCTGGGACAGGCAGACATTCAGTCCCATCTGTTTCCATCCTTTAGACCTTGAACTATTTCATTAAAACGTTCCCATGAAAATAGCTCCCGATTCATCATTTTCATTAGTTTTTTTGCCCTAAGAGACCAACAGCTATCAGAAGTAGTGATATGTTAAAAATTAACTGCTGGGTAAATATTTGGGAAGTTACTCTATTTGCAAACAAATCTCTGGTACTACCAACTAGAGCTTCCGTTCCCTAGCTCAAAATCTTCTGGATTAAGGACAGCCGCAGGAAAAGAAACCCACATCTTCTTAAGACATCATTTATTGCGATTGCTATTTCATGCCAATCTCGGAGTCACAACCTTTCCTTTGGATGTAATCTTACAGCCATTATACGTCCCACCGACAACTGTTTTCATGGAAGAAACAGCAGTAACTAGGTTGCTTCAAATCATTCAGAAAAGCATCTGTTACCAGGAGCCGAGGCAGCCACATAATAGTCGCGGAGCCCAGGGGCAACAGGTGAGCAATCAGATTTTGTTATTCTCCACCAGGCTGAAAATCATATTTTATTCGAAATCTTTCCTGGGTTTGGACTGTTACGAAGATTCCCAAAAGGAGAATATGCCCCTACCAGACCCAGGCTGAGCTCATGCCTGCAGTTATGTTATCCTCTTCTGATGACATGGTCCCACCAAGCACGCACTGAAGTAGTGTTTGTGTCTGGCATCGGCCTCTGTCTGGCTCTGATGTAGCGCAGGGGCCACAAGGGCTTGTGCTGGCCCTGAATGAGGAACACCCGTTATTCGGAAGCAGCTCCTAAGCACCAAAGGAAACAGAGAAGGTGACCTGGAAAGCTAAGTTACACTCAAGTTGAGAGGCCTGAGGAGCGGTGATGAGCAGGTGGGAGGGGTGGAAGGGGAGGGGAGGAGTGAGCAGGGGGAGAGGCACCCCACTGTAGGTCTGTCGCTCCAGTTGCAGAGCTGCGAGCTACTCAGGGACGCCACTGCTCCCATCACCCACCCGAGGTTGTTCAAACGCTCTGCAGAGGAGGTCACAGCTCTCGACCACACTGGCTGCTTCTCAGGACGAGGTCACAGCTCTCGACCACACTGGCTGCTTCTCAGGACGGCGGGACTCCTCTCTCCGGCCCCCGTGGCCTCTCAGGGCCCTTCCTACTGAAATGGCAGTAAATGCGACATGGAGACAAGCTTACACATCCTACCTTCTTTCCTCTTCTACAGCCAACACTACCAGCCATTCCTGCTGTAAATAAGAATCAGAAAGGTGGCCCCCACGGCTTCCTAAATAGCTCCTGGATACAAATCAAGTACCTGGTGATTTGGGGCCAGGAATTAACGTTATTACCTACTCCGGCTTCAGGGCCCGCCCCGCCTACCGCAGGTGTTGCTCTGAAGGGAAAGGGGGTGAAGGGCGTGGGCAGAGAGAATACGTCAGTGTAGACGTCTGCAGCACCACCACGGACAGTTCTGCCCTGGAACCAGGCTCCCCAGTTCTCACAGTGCACATGACAAAGACATTTACAAAGACTGCCACCTACCTCTTCCCTTAAAGTTCTTCTCAAGTACCATTTAACTCTTTCTACACTCAGGGATCCTTATGACAGTGACCTGTTCAGGCAACATATCAGCAGTGCAGGAACGTTGAGTACCTATGTAACAAATCACTCTAACTTGCCTCATCAACACCTTTTGAGTGCAGTGTTATTTCTTTTCAATATAACTGAATTATCTGCGACCTCATTAGCCGTATCACTTGCTTTAGATAAAGAAATGTGTACATACACCCCGCATACAGTGCTTAATCTTCATACTTGCTGCAACCCTAGTAACTCTGCACGCTCTGGCCACAGGTGCCCACTCTTAGCTTCATGTTAACTGTTTAAAAACAGAGGTTACAGGGCTTCCCTGGTGGCGCAGTGGTTGAGAGTCCGCCTGCCGATGCAGGGGACGCAGGTGCGTGCCCCGGTCCGGGAGGACCCCACATGCCGCGGAGCGGCTGGGACCATGAGCCATGGCCGCTGAGACTGCACGTCCGGAGCCTGTGCTCCGCAACGGGAGGGGCCACGGAGGTGAGAGGCCCGCGTACCGCAAACAAACAAACAGAGGTTACAGGGAGCCTCCTTGACCAGTTTAGGCCAGAACTTTGAGACTGACTCCTGGGGGCCATGCATGTTTTTAGAACCACACCTGAAAATCACTCTACCCAGTTACTTGTTAATAGCTTCTAGTTGATTTTAATTCCAAACATGGCTACTGGTCACATACTGTTATCTCTTACGGTAACAGGAAATGCACGTCAAACAAAGAACAATGGACAGGGAACGGAAGCCTTGGGTCTTAGTCTTGGAACTGGTCCTCAACAGCAATGTGGCCTTGGCAAGTCACTTAACTCCTTGGGCCTCAATCTCTTGAAATAGGGTGTTTTAGGTTAAATTTCTGAGTTCCCTTCTAGCTGAAAATTGGTGTTTGTGTATATATGTCTATTTTATAGTAACCAAATAAATCACCTAAAATTAATCACACTCCAGGTTTAAATGATTCCGCCATCAACTGGAGTTCAGTAACATTTGTCCTGTACCTGGTTTAATGTTCCAATTTTAATGTGAATTTTCATCATGACAATTTTCAGTACAGATACTCCTATTTTCCACACTGAAAACCTAGTCCCATTTAATAACTTCTGTAAACAGAAAAGGGAGAAAAGAAAATTTTGTGTTCAACCTAAGGAGTAAACTGCAAAAAAAAAAAAAAAAAGGACAGAGCAGACACAGTTAGAAACAGAACTGGCCAAAACAAAGCAATCAATCATGTTTTCCAAAAGTGTTCATCCTACACCTTGATGCTCCACGGTGCTCTTGCCCAGCTTCTGACGTGCCCATCTTCCCCTCTCCCTCTCACTTCCTCCCCAAATTTCCCTGTTGGCATCAGTTTAGGTCTCTGAGGCTACTGCCCAAAAGCCAATGAGGAAGAGCTTGTTGGTTTGGCATCCTAACTCTGTTCTTGTTTTCTCAAAAAAAAAATCATATGTAGCAACAGATAAGGCATTTGAGGATAGATGTTATGGCACCTCTTCCTCATGAATGCCCTAGTAAAAGTTTTGCCGAGCTTTGAGTCACTTTTTAACACAAGCTCCTTCTGTGGTTTCTACTTGCAGGTGACAAAGGTGCTCCCAGTGGAGAACAGGGGCAGTCAAAGCTGACTCTATGGAACTCATGGGGAGGAGTCTGCAGGGGGAATGGCTGGGGAACTTGCACATAGTAAATCCTTAGTAAATGGCTGGAGAATTACAAATTGAAACCATAATTTGATGTGCAAAGATATTGGTTTACAAGTTCTACTAAGAATCTTGATGAGCATTGAAAAGCACCATTAATGCCAGCTGAGAACTCGAATAGCATCATCATTTCCTAATGAAACTTGGAAGCTTGATTCATTTTGTTCATTTTCATCCCTGCTTGAGAGTTTTATAAATGTACCCCATGTCCTGCCCTACCAAAACTAATCATGAGCCATCCTGCTGTCACATTATATTTCTTCAATTTGGGAATAAGTTAAAAAGGGGTAATATGACCCAAAAACAATAGGATAAGGCACCGCACTGGAAACATGTTAAGTATTAAAGTAATACCATATATCTACACCAACTTTCTATTCTGAAAAGCTACCACTTTGATGCGCTAACTTTTACAACCTCTTAGAACACTATGCTGATAGCTGTTAAGATTTTATTTTCAATGTTACTAAAATCACCATGAAAATGTCCCTACTTAGATTAACAGACTAAGTCCTGACATTAAGAACACCAAGCAGAACAACAGTACATCTATTCAAAGACCCCTGTTTTTATAGGATCTTTGGGCTACACATTCAGTCTCATTCTACTTAGGACAGTCATATTTCTTCATTAGCTTGTTTGTCCATAGGTTTCCAAATTAAATGCAATTACTTAAAAGGAATCAATAACACAGCTAAGACAGTTCAGACCATGGTTGGTTCCTAAAATAATTCTCAATCTGTTTTACCAGAATAATGTCTAGTCAACTTTGAAGAATATTTTAAGAGGCCCTAAATCAGATTAAGTGCTGGCTTTCGGGTCTTGCTATCTCGGAATGCTGCCAGATAGCAATCTCTGTGATTGAGTCATTCTGCATTAGGGGAGCTTGTTCCGACGATGTCCAAATGACTCATGGCTTCTAATTCTCTTAAAAAGAGCCATGAGACCTGCAATGTTAATTACATTATGGGACAGAGTGGTGGACTATTTAATAGAGATGGGTCCAAATTATGCATCGCAGGCTCCCGTCTGCAGAGTCATTTTGGGGTGTAGATTTGTCCTCACAACGAAGGCATCTTGCTCTCGTGGCACCAGAGTTGTTAGTTTTTCACCTTGCAAATATATTTTTAACAAATGAAATACTAGCTACCATGACCACAGTAATCAGAAGATGTGCATCTGTCCTCCTCTGGCCCTGGCTGCAGGAAAAACAACCATGCTGGGCAGTAGCTGCTGGGTACTTAGATGGAATGTGGGCTGTAGATTTCATTCTGAAAGGAGCGTATTATAGGAAATGGTCATTTCCTCTGAGTGTGAGTGATAAATCCAGTGGACAGCCTGCTCCAGACGTTTGTTTGATAGAAGAGTTTGCTATGCCTTACCCAGACACTACCCACATCAATCAAGGACCGCTTGATTTCTGTGTTCTCAAAGGAATGACACAAAGGAGTTTTGTTTAGTGAAATTTATCAGGGAATACTGAGCTTTAGCCACAAGAAAATCTTTTCCACTTCTCATTGCATACCCAGCTTCGGGTGACATGTGTCTTTGCTGACACAAAGGAATCAGATTACAACAACCCCAGACCTATATTCCCTGTTGCTGTGTAAGCTGTACGGACAATGGGCTCTCCTCTCCACTTACCCAGAGCCTGCTGGGTCATGAGTGGTCAAATGCTTTGAGAGGGTCTTGGATTTTTCCAGGCTCACAGAACTCATTTCGTTTACTTCTGTTAAAGAAAAAAGACAACCCCTAGCACCACCTGAGTCCTAGGAGCATCTTACAGACAGGAGACAATATGAATCAATACCAGCTAATTCATCTGCAGGCTTTTCTAGGTACAAACCTGTGAAACCAGAGGCAGGATGCTGGCCTCTGCTGAGTTCGCGATCCCACCACCTCAGACCTTCGGAGTAACAGCAAACAAAGGGAGGGGACCACGGAGAATGGCTTTCCTGAAGCAGGGAGACCACTACCATGGGAGAGAAAGCCCAGCATCTGAGACAGGGAGAGAAGGGAAGAGCAGCAGGAGAATTCCTGGAGGGATGGAAACAGTGGTCACAGTAAAGACAGGGCCTGGGGATTACAAGCCACTTTTAAGCCTATTCTGCATAGATCCCTGTAGCCCTTGGGAAAAATCACAATAGTTTCATTTCACTTTATCTAAACTGCAGAAACAGTTCATAAAAATACAGAGGTAGCAGAATTAAAGCAAAAGTGCTCCTTAACTGGCCCCCCTCAAATTCCAGGAACCTCCCCAGGGGTCACCTTCGTGATCAGGTTAGTACCTCTCCAGGCCTCCTCAGGTGCTTGGGGGCTGTGGGGAGCGAAATCAAAAGCCAGCTTGTGCCCACATGCTGAAATGGGTGCCCTAGCATGAGGCTGCCACTGCCCGGAGGAAGTGACCCCTCTTCTAGTCCATCAAAGACAAGCAGTGGCTCGGGACTCTTCCAGGATCTTGCTGTGAATGTATACGCATTTATATGATTCAGATATATCATGTAGCTTTTTATTAGGCATGTGGTTTTGTAACTTGCTTTTTAAATTTATTTATTTTTTCTTGCGGTTTTACTGAGACGTAATTGGCATACAGCACCGTGTAAGTTTAAGGCGTACAGCATGATGACTTGAGTTGCCTATATCATGTAAGAATTATCACAATAAGTGTAGTGAACATCCATCATCTCATACAGATATAAAATTAAAGAAACAGAAAAACATTTTTCCATGCGATGAGAACTCTTAGGGTTTCCTCTCTCAACAACTTTAATGTGTGACACGTATCAATGAATTCAGTAAAGTTGCAGGATGTGAAATTAATATACAGAAATCTGTTGAGTTTCTATACACTATCAACAAACTATCAGAAAGAGAAATTAAGAAAACAATGCCATTTACAATTGCATCCAAAAAAATCAAATAAAATACCTAGGACTGGATCTAACTAATGAGGTAAACGACCTGTACTCCAAAAACTATAAGACACTTATGAAAGAAACTGAAGATGACACAAACAGATGGAAAGATGTACTGTGTTCACGGACTAGAAGAATTAATACTGTTAAAATGTCCACACTACCCAAGGCAATCTTCAGATTCAAAGCGATCCCTATCAAAATACCAATGGCATTTTTTCACAGAACTAGAACACGTAACTTGCTTTTTTAACACAAAAGTATATCTTGGAAGCTTGTCCAGGTCAATAAAATACAGGATGACCTCATCCTTTCATCTGCATTTTTTATATTGACCTATAACCAAGACTCCCCCCCGCCCAAAATCAATTTAGGCTGTTTCCAACTTTTTTTTTTTTTTTTTTTTTTGCTGTACGCAGGCCTCTCACTGTTGTGGCCTCTCCCGCCGCGGAGCACAGGCTCCTGACGTGCAGGCCCAGCGGCCATGGCTCACAGGCCCAGCCGCTCCACAGCATGTGGGATCTTCCCGGACCGGAGCACGAACCCGTGTCCCCTGCATCGGCAGGTGGACTCTCAACCACTGCGCCACCAGGGAAGCCCATATTAAACTGTATTAAAATATAAAAATTGCTAGAAAGTCAGGCTCAAAGAAGAATTTGAGGAATTCAATGACTTCTCACTTTCCTGCTGTGCTTCCTGTTAGCCTGAGCCTGAACTGAATGGAAGCAATCAGTTATACATTTCTCCTTCACAGAAAGTGAGAAACACAGATTTCCCAAGAAAACCAAAATTCTGAAAGAAGTTTCTGGTGTGGAAGTCCACAGCAACATTTTTATAGCAAATGTAATAAGGGGCAATATGTATGGCTTTTATTTTTAGTGAAGACTTACAACAAAAGTTGAATCAGTTTAAAATCAAGCTAATGAAAATGATTCTGTTGTCCACTGAGCCACCTGCTGGTGACCCAATGCAAGAAAGACCCAATTTTTTTTTTCAGAGAAAAACAGGAGTGTGCCATCGCCCACAAATATGACGGTGGTTTCCTAAATGTCTGGTGAATTGTCCAGGTTAGCATCGTGTAAGCATTGCTTCTGGCTGCCACATGCAGACAAAGAACGAGAAATTGCTGGGTGCACCGTAAGTCCTCCGCACACACCTGTAGAGCTGAGTAAGAGCCGTCCCCCCAGGACATAAACGGACCCTTGGGGGCGGCTATGACAGAATGCTCTTTGGTGCATCCTGCCAGAAGCCACATCCCCTTGCTGGGAAGCTCTCTGTCCCAGCCTGGAATTCGGACAATGCTGCTACTGATCTGGAGCACGGTGGCGTCTCACGAGTTTTAGCATTATTTTGCTTTTCTTCTTCAATGTCCCCAAAGCTCTTGGTCTGGGTCCTGGAGCAGAACACTTTTGTGATAAACTGACCTTAACTAAGCCAGTGTATGGGCTAAGTTAGATTAAAAGAGCCTTTGGCTGCCAACAAATCCATTTAGAGATTTAAAAATATTTACCTCTTGCTAAATATGACAAGCTCTGCACATTTAGTCAGAATGATAAATTTTTCTCAAGGAGTTGCAATCCACTGGAATAGTTTCTACAGTATGAAATACAACCTAATGTTCTAAAAGAAAAACATTGTGAGGCATTTATCATTCCATCTCCTGCCCCCACAAAAAAAAAAAAAAGAAAGAAAGAAAAACCGTTTTCCAGCTTTGACTCATCACCTAGGTCCCAAGCTACTACTTAACACAAACGTCTTGACAACAAACACCACCCACTCTCAGTGGGTCCTAGCTATGCTGCACACTTTGGAAATTTTGACTGAAGTGCTGCCTTTTTATACATCTCATTTCTCATGGATAACAACTATGAGGATGCATTTTGGGATCAAAATAGAACATTTCGATGCTAGACTCGACATCATCACTGTCTGTAACTGCCAAAACAAAAACTGATGGGATGACAGATCATCTTGTTGAAAGGGCTTCGCTTCAGTGGTCTGGAACCTGCAAGCAATTTAGTCACACTGGCTGCCGGTCGCATCTAGTATCAGGGCATCATTCAAAACGATACAGACACATTAAATACGGCTTCTCTTTATGAAGTAAAGTCCATGAGCTCATTAACCATGGACAGGCACTGGGTCTCACATAAGTAAGATCACTTTTAGTAGATTGTTTGAGGGCAAAACTATCTCATGATTAAAGGATCTTGTACAGGATACATTTGATTTTATTGGGTTGGCCAAAAAGTTCATTCAGGTTTTTCTGTAACGTCTCCAACACTATTGGAAATAAACATTTGAAGGATAAAATGGTACTTTATTATATCATTATTGCCAATTTACAGTCATGTTGGTTTTAAATCAAACTTTTCATCTCATTTACAGCTATTATAATAAAATCAAGCAAAGATTTCACAATAAGACACTATATACGTGGGCCACCTTTTCTTTTTACATACAAGTCAGCCAGGAGCACCGTTTCAAGCCAGACCCCCCGTGATTTAGTAACAGCAGAAGCAGGTATCTGCATTTCCACTAAGCTGATCTGTAAGGATGTCCGTTCGCGCATCCCACAAACGCTGACTGAGTGCCACTTTCCTATGGGGACTGTGCGCAAAGATCCACTCGACTGACCAGGGGCAACGTCATGCATTAGGGGACAGGGTTTCAGAAGCCCTCACCCTGGTTTTCTATCCCTCTGCCTTCAGGAAGTACTGGAGAGGCCCCAGCACCCAGGTTTCTTCTCTATTCCATTTCCCCACGCCCCCGAGAGAGAATCTGATTACAGAAGCTAATTCAAGTTCTACTGTTATGCATATAAACGTGATTTTACATGAAGAGCTCAAGGTCCTAACACTCGATTTCCTCTCCCTGATCGGACGACAACGACTCGAATAGTAACAGGAAGGGACACTCCAGAAGCCAGGACCCAGGGTCTCTGTGGACTGGGGACAACCCACTGCCTCGTCAAGGATATCCTTTCCCAGGAGAGCTTGGCTTTTGCTACGGGCTGCATTGTGTCTCCTCAAAATGCACATGCTGAAACCCTAACCCCCAGTACGACTCTTCCTTGGAGACCGGATCTTCAGGAGTTAATTCAGCTTAAATTAGGTCATAAGGGCGAAGCTCTAATCCACTGGCACTGTGGCCCGGTAGAAAGAGGAAGAGAGAAATCTCTCTTCACCGTGACAGAACACAGCAACAGCCAGGAAGAGCGTCCTCGCCAGGAGACGAGCCCTGTCGGAACCTCCACCCTGGACTTCTCGGCCTCCAGAAGAGTGAGAAGATAAATTTCTGTAGTTTGAGCCATCCAGACTATGGTATTTTGTTACCCAGCCCAAGCCGACTAAGACAGCTTTCATCAGGAGTTTTGTCAGAAGAAAGATAAAAATTTATTGTGAAACTGAAGGAGCCCTGGAGGAAGCTGGAATATTGTACAAAGTGTCCCAACCTGATAAATAATATTAGCTGTTACTTATTGAATAATTAAAGCCAGGCGCCGTGCTTTGCGGGCACGCGCACGCACATGCGCGCGCACACGCGCGCACACACACGATCCACATTAAGTCCTCAAAGTAACCCTATCAGATTGATAGTATCTCCCCCATTATACTAACTGATGAAATTTAGTCTCAGGAATGCTGATCCATTTGCCAAAATATACACAACTAGTGGGTCCAGGATTTAAAGCCAAAGCCCCAAGGTCTACCTTTCCAGCCATTAACTTACGGTGATTCTAGGCAGAGCGCCTGTCTTTGGGGTTACTTAAGGATGCCTCTTGTGCTCTATGCCTTCAAACCAATCAGAACCAGCCCGACCCCAGGTCCCCGTCAAGCCCAGATGTGTCCACTTCAGTCAGTGTTGGGCCCTGGGAGGAGGAAAGCCCCTCAAATCGGGGTACGTAGGAAGCTGCAAACCCGACTTGCATATATTGTCTTTTCAATATTCACCAACGAGATAAACTCCTGAATGGACCGTGGGGAAACCTCTGGGGACCCAGCACGGAAGCATCTGAAAGGAGTCACCAAATCATACTCTTATGGGTTTTGCCTTTTTCCAGCCTCTGCAATCATCACACTTCCATTGCCTGGAGGAAAAGCCCCCGAGCACAGAGTCCAGTGCAGAGAACCCGGGAACTCGCCCGCTTAGCATCTCAGGAGCCACCCGCTCGCAGGCTCTGAGTGAGTCAAGCAGTCTTTCCGGGTAACAGCCTTTCTGTCCTGAAGCAACAGTGCATGGCTGGAAACTTAACACCATCCAGTTAATGCAAAGTATCTCCTCTGCCCCGAGCTGAGCCTGCTCTGAGTATGTGCCAAAATAGCTACTTGCAGTGATTAAAAGTGAGACGCCCGAGCTGAGATTCCGTCAGGAACAGAGAGAAGCGCCCTTCCACGCTGGGCTCATCAACACTGACGAAGGCTGGGCAAGGAGCCTGGTCAGGAGTGGAACACAGATCCGCAGAGAGAGGGCTCAAGAGCGTTTCTTCTGACTTAGCCACCAGATGCACGTGGTATGGAGAAGCCAGGCAGAATATTCTGTCATCTCGCTCTTTTCGAAGAGGGGCCAGAGACGAAACAAGGCAAAATCCTAACTCTGTCTATTGTAAATGGACTTCATCTAATTTGGAAACAAAGCCAGTTCAAACTACTGTCACTGGCGTGTGAGCAAACCTAGACTCACCTGACTGTGGGTAGCAGCCCATGCTTACAACTATGGAACTCAAGGAAAACTTGTCCCCAAATGCTGCTGCCTCGGCTCTTTCCGGAAGCGTCCTAGACTCTCCACGGCCACAGGACCATAACTAGAAGGCACAGAGAGCCACGTGTGTCCTGTATTCCAGCCTAACTTTGTTGGGTCCTGACAACCTTAACATTGAAACCTGGGCTAGTCTTCCTGGAATAACCAATCTAATTCTGGGGAAAGGTTAACACCAGGCCAGAGCTGATCTTCTCATGGTAATACTTGAAAATGGAGTTAAGAAAAGTATGGAATGTCATGTCCGTCTTGCTTGCTGTGTACATTTTTTTCCTGCAGGGAGGCACCTGCATTTGGGGAGCTGTGAGTTGTCACAGCTCTGTTTTACAACAATGTAAAAATGGTGGGAAACATAAGGTGGCTCCCACACTGTCATCCACGGCTGGTCCCCGTGTCCCACACCAATGAGGGCACAAAAGATCCAGGGTAACACCATGCCATGTGAGGCTGGAATGCCGTGTGGACTGTGTTGGACACCTCTCTAAGAAGGGCATGCTGTATGAGATTAATCCCTATTGCTTCTTCTTGAGTTCGGTTGCCAGCTAGAGTGAACCCCTACTCATTGCAATGCCGTTGACCAGCTTTCCTTTCATCATGGCAACATCTGGGGACCAAATGAGCCACATTCATTCCATTTTGTGATTTAAGTTAGCCCAGAAATTGACTTAGAAATCCCAGGTAAGCTTGGTGTTCCTATTGACTTTGAACCTGCCTTATTGTCCCAGGAATCAAGGGGAGAGGCAGCCAGAAGGGCTGAGGATTTTCCAAATTTGATCCAATTCTCAGTCAAATGTTCAGAATCGAATGATAACACAGGGACTTCCCCAGTGGTCCAGTGGGTAAGACTGCACTCCCAATGCAGGGGGCCCAGGTTCAATCCCTGGGTCAGGAAACTGGATTCCACACGCATGACACAACTAAGAAGTCCACAACCCCGTGTGCCTCAACTAAGACCCGGTGCAGCCTAAATAAATAAATAAATATTTATAAATAAATAAATGATGACACAGAGAAGACCCACACAGGACCTTCTTTTTATTCATAGCAAGTTATGAATCTGTCCTCTTGGGCATCTTTACACTGTCATCATACACAGTAATCCTGGGAGTTACCACACAGTTATCTCTGAAATAAAAACTAGCATAACTGATGTTCACAGAAGCTGTGCACACTAAAGGGACTGAGCTCAAGCTTAGAGGAGTTGGTGGCTTCTCTGAAGAGAGAGCCCAGTCACAGCAAAGACAGTACATTTAATGTTACCCGGCATCACCATACATATTCTCACATCATAGGATTCGTGAAAGTGGGGAGAAAACTACATTAGTCCTCAAAATGAGGCTCAGTGTATCAGTCAGTGTTCAGTCAGGAAAATGGAAACCACTATTTTTGCTACTTGCCATGTCAGAGAAGCTGATTCACAGGAACCCATTGGAAGGTCACTACAAACCTCATGCCCCATCCACCTGTGGGTCCACTAGCAGCCACCAAAGGACGGTAATGGTCTGCCTTTCTTTTCCAGCTTCCAAATAGCATTCAGGTGACTCTTACTGGTGAAACATAGGCCAGAAATGTCAAAGGAATGTGGAAAATATCATTTTCAGGTTTCTAGCCATTGGGACACAAGTTAGAGTTTAGAAGATTTGAGATGGTTCTAAGTATCAATGGACAACATCTAGCAAACTCAGAAAGAAAGACAAACCACCCCAGGAGGTATTTGCCTAAACTATATCATTGAAAGGTAAAGGTCTAGAGAGAGTGGCCAATTATAAAATGAACAAGATGATAATACAAAGCCTGGCAAGTAGGTAAACAATTAAAAGAAAGATAACGGAGGAAGGAAGGAAGGGAGAAAAATAACAAAAGAAAAGTGAGGAACTAAGAAGAACTCATTCCGGAAGAAAACATTACCCAGGGAAGGGTTATAAAACCTACAAACGCTTTAAGCTATAGAAGAACTTAAGAATACAAATTCAATAAAACTCGAAGAATTGCAAATCTAGATGATCAAACAAAAGAATAAGATGAAAAGAAAAACAAAATCTTAGAGTGAAGACGGAAGCTGAAATGAAACGGCCAGTAGAGATTTAATTGTTGTATTAGAAAAAGCAATTATATAAATAGACTTGCTACAAATGCAATTACTGAAATTCAGGAGAAGCCTAAGATAATAGCAGGGAAGGTAGAAGAAACATGGAAAGGAATCAGATAAAAGATGACAGACGTGGGGAATTTCAGACCTGTCATTTCAGGATAATGGAAAGCCTCATTTTTCATCTCCCTCTCACTTACTTCCTCCAAAACACATTTGTCCTACAAGGAGGACAAATTCAGCATTTCTACAAAACTGAGAAAATGAAATCATCAAATTACCTGTAATCAGAGAGAAAAAAACAAAGGAAAGGAAACGGGGTGTTCTTACCGTAGCAGCCCTCTAGGTGTGAAGTGTGGAGAAGAGAAGCTAAAAAGATTTCGTATAAAACAGCAGAAGACCACCTTCAGAAGAGAGATTGCAAGAATAAATGCCCAAATAAGGAGCCCGGACCAGGACTTCATAGTTTATAGCCTTATATGGAGAAAGAGACCAGAGGGGCAGCTTAGAGGAACTACTGCTTTTACAAAGAATTAGATGCACACGGAGGGGATACACCTGGGAGAAGACCCAGTGAGAAAGGAGGAAATGAAAGGGAGAAACTGAGAATGTTTCGGAAGTGAAAGACACGCCAACTCTTCCCTTCCTTACCCACCACCACCACCTCCATCCACAAAGCAGATGGCACAGAGAGGCACCGTCGGACTAGGAATCCTGTTCATGAAACGAGTAGAATAAAGGACAGCACATCACCTTGGTGTAAAATGACTGCAACGTCTGGGAAATAAATAAATACATACATTTAAAAAAACCTTTTCTGCTGATGAAAAGACTTGACCAAAAAACTCAACGCAAGATTGAAGAAAACTGTGGTAAACAACTTCAGACTACATTAAATATCCTCAGTCAAGAATCTGGGGATGTGGTAAAATGTCTTTAATCAGAAATACAAAAGCAAAGAGCAGAAACATATAGAAAAGCAGGAAGTAATGAAATGGGAGTTGATTAGATTCAGGAAATGAATAAAAGATAAAACAAAAGCATATAAAATTAAGATTAAATTGCAAGGCACCCAATAAAGACATACTCAAATAAAAACTTAATAGAGGCATTAAGAAATTTTTAAAAAAAGAGAGAAATATGAGCTAAAAAGGAAATTAAAGTACCAGAAAGAAAGTGCATAGTAATGGAAGACAATCGAACAAGGCTGAATGTATATATAATAGTTGTCCTTGAGGAGAAAAACCAGAACAATTGAACAGAGCTAATATTTAAAACTATAAATCAAAAAAAATCCCAGAAATAAAAGAGAAGTAACCCAACATACATTCCAGTAAAGGTATTAAACTTTAAAGATAAAGACAAAAATATTTTGTGTCTCCAGACAAAAAAAAGAAAGAAAGATATAGTAAGAAAGATGGGGAAAGGGAGGGAGAACAGAAGCGAAAGAGAAAAAAGAAAGAAAGAATTTATAAAGGCAGAGGAATCAGACTGAGATTTCTCAAAATAATATACAAAGAAAGGCAACAGGGGAGTATAATTTTCAAGAAACTTGAGGAATGAAAACCAAGGATATTTATCCAGCCAAACTTCCCTGAAGGTAGGAAAGTTATAGAAAAGCAGTTTTTCATCTGCCAGAATTCAGGGAATACGTACTTTCAGACAAATCTACCAGAAGATGGCTTTTTATCCAGCCGAAGGATGGTTCCTTGGGACTTTGCAAAAGGGCTTATAATGAACATTTCATATTTTTCATTGAAGAGCTAAGAACAATAAAAGGGCAGGGTCATGAATTCAAGTATAATAGGAAATTTTGTTCTAGTGAAGGAGGAAAGTGCAACTGAAAACAAGGCGGGACAGAAGAGAAAAGGGAGAAAGTAGGATAAGATCAG
Source organism: Inia geoffrensis (assembly GCA_036417435.1). Classification (NCBI taxonomy): domain Eukaryota; kingdom Metazoa; phylum Chordata; class Mammalia; order Artiodactyla; family Iniidae; genus Inia; species Inia geoffrensis. The sequence goes on from CM070911.1 coordinate 92,398,902, forward strand.
TGACTGTGGTCAGTGGGAGTGAACGGGTACCACTGAGGCTGACAGATGGTGAAGAGTTAAGTTAAAAAGCCGGGTTGCAAGGGCGGCATTAAGGGCACTATAAAAAGCACTAATCCAGGGCTTCCCTGGTGGCGCAGTGGTTGAGAGTCCGCCTGCCGATGCAGGGGACACGGGTTCGCACTCAGGTTCAGGAAGATCCCACATGCCGCTGAGCGGCTGGACCCGTGAGCCATGGCCGCTGAGCCTGCGCGTCCGGGACCTGTTGCTCCACAACGGGAGAGGCCACAACAGTGAGAGGCCCGCGTACTGCAAAAAATAAAATAAAAATTAAAAAAAAAAAAAAAAAAGCACTAATCCAAAGGTAACCACTAAAATAAATATTTATACCTTCTCAAATATCAAAAGAAAAAATTTAAAGCAACCACAACAAATAGAGAAATAGACACAGTAAATATAAAATAATAGGGGGACTTCCCTCGTGATCCAGTGGTTAAGAATCCACCTTCCAATGCAGGGGACACGGGTTCGATCCCTGGTCAGGGAACTAAAATCCCGCATGTCGTGGGGCAACTAAGCCTGCACACCACAACTACTGAGCCCGCACGCTCTAGAGCCTGCCCACCACAGCTAAAGAGAATATAAATGAATAAATAAAGTAGTAAGCAAAGTAATTACTGCATAAAATAATAAGACAAAATTGGGACCAGTATAGTAGTTATATCAATAATCGTGACTAGGACTAATGTGCCCATAAAAAGAAAAAGATTTTCAAATTGGCCCATAAAACAAAATACAACTCTCTACTACATACAAAGCACACTTAAAATGCAGTGATTCAAGAATGCTAAAAGTAAAGGCTTGAACAAAAACATCTTGGGCAAAGAAGCAATAAGAAGCCAGCGGCTGCAATCCTGATACAAAACAAAGTAGAATTCAAGGCAAATGAGTCAAAGAAGGACATTTTGTAATATTTAAAGGCACCTTCCACATAAAGATCTGGTAATGATGAATAAGTATGCACTAAATAACACAGCAACCACATACACAAAACAAAAATTACAGGTGATGTAAAAAGAAACAGAAACACAGTAACAATAAGAGATTTTAACATATCACTCTGAACATGAGACAAAACAAGTAGACAAAAATTAATGTAGGATATAAAAGATTTAAACAATACGATCAATAAGATCGATCTTTTGGATATACACCAATCACCTTACACTGATAAGAAAGCACAATATTTCTTTTCAAATGTGCATCAAACATTTATAAAGACTGGAAATATACTAGGGCACTAGTAGGAACTTTTAGGAAAGGCTTTCTAATGATGACTAAAATTCCAGATTCCGTAAAGAAAAACTGATAAGTTTTACTACCTTACTGGTGAAAAAATTGCATAGTAAAGCACGTCATAATCAAAAGACATGATAAACTGAGAGAAAATATTAGCAATGTACATTACAGATAAGAGACTAATTTCCCTAATTTACAGAGAAGTTTTCAAAATTAAGGGGGAAACATTTCTGCTTCCAAGCAAGATGGATGAATTTACATTCCCCTGAAATAACTATTATATGGCAGGAAAAATATGTGAGAAAGAAAAAGGTTTTCAAGACACACTCCTCAAGCAACAAAGCGCACTGGTCCCTGATACATGAGAAACTAGCAAGGTGGTTATATTGTCATCCTGGTTCACAGCCCTGACTGGGTTTCCAGGAGCACCTGGTAGAGCTGGTGATCTCCCAGAGCTGGGCAGGTAGAGCTGAGAACCAGGGGTTACATAAAGGATAGCAAAATGTAAAATTTACTGAAGTTGATAACTGTACTATTTTTAAATAAGATAATATCTTTTTCTTAGGAAATATACCCTGAAATATTTAGGGATCAGAGCCATAGTTATGTAAATTATCCTCCAGTGGCTGAAAAATAAACTGATCTGTGTACGTGAGGGGGGGAGGGAGGGTGCACACACGTACAGCAAAAGAAAGTTTTTCAATAATTATTTACATACTGAATAGAGGATTTTCAAAAGGAATAAAAACTGATGTCTTGGACAATAAAAAGAAATAAGAAAAACTGGAATTTACAAGTGTCAGATGATGTTAGGAAAAAAATCATATTTTACTCAAAATTAATATGGATTTAATTTAAAGTTTTTAGAATTTTTCTAATCAGCACTTGCAAATTCTTTGTGCTATATTTGGCGATTCTTGGATCTTCCAAGAGTAATTATAACTAAAATTCTAGAATCCACTAGTTTTGACAACACGTAAATTAAATTTGTTATAATCCAATTATGGAGCAACAAATCTGGTACTATAAAGCATATCAAAATTTAATTTAAAGATATGCTTATGTATGCATAGATTTGACCAATTCTTCCTGGGTCAAATCTCTATCAAAGACTTGAATGTTCAGAAACCATAATTACCAAAGAATATTGTTTTTTTGTTTTTGAGGTATGAATTATTCATTTTATTTGTCTGAGTATTGCAGAATTCATATTGAAAACTTGCACTATAAATTCAATATATAGCATCCAAGTAATCAGCACGATGACAGATTCACGGGCAGAGAAGCAACTTTCCCTTTGGGTGGTGGTTGAGTAACAGTAGTTTCAGAAAGAAATATAAGCAGTTTGAGCTAAAATAACAAAACCTGAAGCAAAACAAAATGCAATACCATTTACCACTATATTTTTGATTCCCCACTGCAATTTGTTTTATTCATCATACATCATAAATCAAGCTAGAGCATTTCAACAGTACTGGATGAAGCCACACTCTCAACCCCAAACTCCCTTTTCCATAGTGATACTGCATACATACATATTCTTTAGGTCCAACTCTTCTCAAATTCTGATTGCCTCTGCCTGTATAGAATTGGAAAAGACTTCAGACTACCCTTACCCTGGGGGGAGAGGTGATAAGAAAAAATATCTTCATTTATCAGCTGAAAGGGTCCTAAGAAATAGGACAATATTCCTGGCATGCTTTTGAATGACCTTATATGACAGAACTTAATTTTCTTCTAGTGCTTAGATCTGCAGTCCTAATTTTTTAATAAAAAGTACCTGGGGTGACCTCATCAAGATAGCGATGTAGGTCATTCTCAACTCTAGTCCCCCTCCCAAGAAGGCCAACTAGAAACTATCCATGGACACGACACCATTAGAAACATCCCAGAACCCAAGGGTGAGGCTGAAGCACCCCCTGGACAGCAGAGGTCCAGAAGGACACTTAGCAGGGGAAGAGGAGCAGCTTCCTTTTGACCTCAGAGCCCATCCCCCAGGCCAGCACAGGGCCACACTGAGAAAGCCCATCCCCTCCCCCACACCCATGGCTTCTCCAGTGGAAAAGAGAGAACCCAAGGCGGACATCCAGTTTCCCCACTGTTTCAGGAAGCTTCCCGGGAGGTCCACTTAGGCCTCACCTTACAGAGCCTGACCACTGGGGGTCAGACAGAGAGAAGGGAGGCTGGGCTTACAGCCACCAGTGCTCAGATCTTAGCAGACCGTGTTCTTGCTTGCAGTAGTGCCTGCGAGAGTGGAGATCCCGGCCGGCAGAAGACATAGGGGATAAGCTTCTCGACAGGGACCTCGGCAGTGAAGTTTTGGATACAATATCAGAAGCACAGTCAACAAAAGCAATAACCAACAAGTGAGACCATATCAAACATAAAAGCTTCTGCCCAGTGAAAGAAACAATCCACAAAATGAAAAGACATTCTACAGAATGGGAGAGAATATTTGCAATATAACAGCTAAGAGAATAATATCCAAAATATACAAGGAACTCATAGAACTCAACAGCAAATAACAATAATAATAATCCAATTAGAAAAGAGGCAAAGGATGTAAGGAGTCATTTTTCAAAAAAAAGTATATACAAATGGCCACTAGGTACATGAAAACGTGCTCAACATCACTAATCATTAGGAAATGCAAATCAAAACCACAGTGAGATATCACCTCACACTTGTTAGAATGGTTATTATCAAAAAGACAATAGATACCAAGTGCTGGTGATGGTCTTGTGAAATAGGAATATTTGTATGGTGTTGGTGGGAATGTAAATTGGTGCAGCTACTAAGGAAAAAAGCATGGAGGTTCCTCAAGAAATTAAAAATACAACTACCATATGATCCCAAAATCTCACTTGAGGTATATATCCAAAGGTGAATTATACTGCAATGAACATGGAGGGGGAGATATCTCTGAGAGTGATTTCGTTTCCTTTGGCTATATATATTACATACATTATATTTTGGAATATTATTCAGACATTTAAAAAGAAGGAAATCCTTCCATTTTCCACAAGATAGATGAACCCTGAGGGCATTAGGCTTAGTAAAATAAGTCACACAGAGAAAGACAAACACTGTATGATCTCATTTATGTACAGAAAAATATTTTTTAAACTCACAGAAACAGTGAATAGACTGGTGGTTTCCAGGGGCAGTAGAGGGTGAGGCACTGCAGGAAATGAGTGAAGGTGGTGGTCAAAGGGTACAAATTTCCAGTTATAAGACAAATAAGTTTGGGGATTTAATGTATAGCTTGGTGACTACAGTCATCAACATTGTATTGTGTACTTGAAAGTTGCTGAGAGAGTATATCTTAAAAGGTCTCCCCACACACATACAGACGGAACCAAGAAGATGGCAGCCACGTGAGGTGGTGAGTGTGTTAACTAATCTTACTGTGGTCATCACTTCACAATATATATGTATATCGAATCATCACCCTGTATACCATAACCTTAGACGTTATAAGGCAGTTATATCTCAATAAAAGTGGGAAAAAAATTAAACCTTCAAAAAATGTTTAATAAAGGCATTTCTTGACCTTAGGTAAGACAGAATCATAGAACTGACCCTAAAACACTAGTCATCAGGGACCCTCACATTACTCATACCATACAGATGGATATCTAGAATGCTCTTGGTAAATAAGAATTTCAGGGCTTCCCTGGTGGCACAGTGCTTAAGAATCTGCCTGTCAATACAGGGGACATGGGTTCGAGCCCTGGTCCAGCAAGATCCCACATGCTGAGGAGCAACTAAGCCCGTGAGCCACCACTACTGAGCCCACATGCCACAACTACTGAAGCCCGCACGCTCTACGGCCCGTGCTCCGTGACTAAGAGAAGCCACTGCAATGAGAAGCCTGCGCACCGCAACAAGGAGAAGCCCCCGCTCGCCGCAACTAGAGAAAGCCCGCACACAGCAACAAAGACCCAAGGCAGCCAAAAATAAAAATTAATTAATTAATTTAAAAAAAGAATTTCAACATCTTTGATTCAGTAAAATTTTAAATTTACATTAGGACTAATGTGTGTTTTTCCTGAGCTCTGAGTCAGATTTTCAAATGCAATTAAGGTACTTTGAAGTCTACAGCGTAACCCTAACTACTGAAGCACAGTTCTTTCTCCTTGATGGCAGCATCTGCTGAGAAACAGGGTAAATCATCTTGTACGTAAGACCTGTGACTGGGAGGAGACTGTAATAAACAGACTTCATTGTAAAAGCATATAGTGCATTACCACAGTGTCAAAATGCATGAGACAATATCGTAAAAACAATCAAAATCTTAAGGAAGATCTTAATGAATAAGACAGACTTAAATACATGCTGGATACCTAGATTAGAAAGAGAAACTATGGAGAACTGAAAAAATGCTTTTGATTAGATGTTTATTTGATTAAAAATATTAGAATAATCTGGGGATATATGTATACGTATAGCTGATTCACTTTGTGATACAGCACAAACACACCACTGTAAAGCAATTCTACTCCAATAAAGATGTTAAAAAAAAAATTCCTACTGGAGAAGATTCAACTTACCTCTCTTCCTCACATACAGTGTTTACGACATCATGATGCTGTAAACGTTACATACAGCAGAACTATGTAGTATACTATAGTTTCATTTTCTTTCCTGTGCATTGTTTTCTTAGAGTGAATAAAGCCCTCTGTTGTTTTCAAAGAAAAATGTATTAGAATATAAAGTTTGAGGCAGGTTATGTTAACCAGCAGCGTCTTCTGCAGGAGAACTAGGTTCCAAAAGCACTCTTATTTCTAGGCACTTACTTTTCGTTATGCCTTTTTTATCTGTTGATGCCTGGAAAAACTCAGAAGCACGTTTACATAACTGTGCAGTGGAAACTCAAATATGTAATTGACTCAAAATGTAAAGAGGAAAAAGCATGGATCTTCTTATCTAGTTTAAAAATCTTTTTCACACATTTCAAAATACTAAGTCCCAGCTTAGTGGAAGCCATAACCTCCCTACTAAATGTATTTTTTAAATTAAAAAAAAAGAGGAAAGAAAATATCTGCATTTAGATACAGATCATATGGAATCATGCCCAAGAATTCCTCGGCAGTTCAAGGTCAGTAACAATGGGGTCAGAGCCAGGAGCCTGGGGAGCATTTCACCATCACGTGCACATCATCGCACCACGCATGACGGAAAACACTAGCAACTTGAATGTGAGAATGTGTGCAGTTGTCCTTTTAGACTTTCTTTTTTTTGTTGTTGTTGGTAAGAAACCTTACTTAACATGAGATCTACACTCGTAACAGACCTTTACACGTACACTACGTCATTGTTGTCTATAGCACAGTGTTCTATATCAGATCTCTAGAACGTGTTTATCTGGCATAACTAAATTTTACATACAGTGATTAACAATTCCCCATTTTCCCCTCACCCTAGCCCCTGGGAATCATCATTCTATTCTTTGTTTCTATGACGTTGACTATTTTAGATACTTAATAAAGTAGAATCAGAAACTGGAATGTTTTTTACAAGGTTGGTAGGCGTGCAAAATGGTGCCGCTGCTATGGAAAACAGTATGGGTTTCTCAAAAAAAACAAGAAGAGAACTACCATATGACCCAAGAATCCCACTTCTAGGTATTTATACACAATATTTGAAATCAGGATTTCAAAGAGATATTAGCATTCCCACGTTCACTGTGCGCTGTTCACAACAGGCAAGATATGGAAACAATGTAAATGTCCATCAACAGATGAATGGATAAGGAAAACGTGATATATTCATAAAATGTAATATTACTCGGCCTTAAAAAAGAAGGAAGCCCTGTTACACGCAGCAACATGGATGAACCTTGAGGACGTTACGCTTCGTGAGATCAGCCTTCCCTCTGCTTTCACAGAACCTTCCTGTCTCTCCCCCTCCTCCCACCTCCACGTCTTCCTTTTCTCTTTCTCTTTTCAGCCCCTGAGTCCTTCCCCAACAGGGCAATTAAGACTGTGCCTGGGATGCAGGTCCAAGAGACAGCCCCAGCGCTACCCCTGCACCCGCCTGACGGATCCTGCTAAGAGCCCTGAGGCCGCGCAGCTGAGCAGAGAGGCGCGGGGCCTGGGACTCACAAGAACCTTTCGTCCCATCCCTGTTCTTTGCCTCCTGAGTGACTTCAGTCATTTGAACACCAGAGAGATGAAGCAGGAGCATCTTAAAGGCATCTTCCAGTTCTAACATCTCAAGGTGCAACGCTGCTGAGGCCAACGGGTCTTTAAACCGCAGAAGCGCAGAGCTCATGGTGGAGTTCCTAGGGCCAAAGTCTGGGGCTTCATCGTTCTGAAGAGGAAGGAAGAGGAGGAATGCAGGCAGAGGACGAGGGGCCCTAAGACACATGCTGCTGTAATCCTTCAGAGGAAAGACGTGTGGTGGGGGTCTGGGGGACGATGGAGCAAAGGACACAGGCAGAGGTAGGCAGCGAGAGGCAGTTTGGGTTCCCTCCAGCTTCGGGGAGCTCAGGGAGCGTGGCTAAGGTTCGGAAAGAGTTTATCAGCAAAGGAAGACACACGGAAGGTGTAAGAGATCATCTGTCATGAAAGACTATGAGATCCAGCGTGGAGGAGACGCTTGTAGTGCAACGGGGAGCGAGTGTGAGCTGTTTCCAGCTTCAATCAGACCACGGCATGGAACGCTCAGTGTCGTGGACTTGCTTATGCATTAAATGCCCTGCTGCATTCACTCTGCGCCTAACATTGTACAGCGAATGGTCCAGGAACACGATGGGAGCAGAGGCACGCGTGCTGCCCCTGGGACGCTCCCTAATGATGCCTCCCCAGTTGTGCAAGCACCTCGACAAAATGCTGATGACCCCACGACACAGGAGGCCTTTACTGGCCAACACATATGCAGACGCATGTGCACTATTGCCAACGAACAGGAACACCGAGCAGAAAGGCGCTTCCTCCCTGCTCTGAGCTTGTGCTTCGTGGCCCTTCAGGGGCAGAACAATGAAAATTATTTTTGCCGTGTACTCGGTCCTAATCGGGCTGAACCGTTCGTGAGTGTGCCCAGCAGGCTTTCCCACAGAAAACAAGCCTCCCCAGTTCTGTAAGCTGGGCTTTCTGGCAATAGAATCTTCCAGTGTCACACGTACACTTAAAATACAATCACAGACACTTGTGGTTCTCATTTTCAGAAGTACATAGAGGCCACTTGAGGAAATGCTGAAGAGAAGGAAGGAATTATTAGTGGCTCTTCGGCATCTCTAAATTCAGCATAGGAAATTTTAATAATTTAGGCTCATTACTTGTAGAACCATCAGGCTAAGCTCCCTCAAATTGAGAAACTTTAATTCCCTTTCCAAAACAAAAGAAAAAATATTTTTTCCCGTAATCTACCACAGCAAAAAAAAAAAAAAAAAAAAAAATACTCCCAATTCCCCACACCCACTATCCATCATCCACTCCAGCCGTTCGAAAAGATGCGGATGTTCAATGATTTCTGTCAGCCATACACACCTCTTGAGATGCTCACGGACATAATTCTCTTAACCCGATTTCTTTTTGACTGCAGAGGGTGTATTTCTTGGCCCTGCACAATTGTACTGAAATCCCCCCACTCAGCATCCTCACTAAGCCCTTTGGCCACCTTCATCAAAATAAACTTACTAAACCCAATTACAGAAAACAGCCTCCAGTAAACCTGTACCTTAACAATGTGCTCGCTGGGCAATAACCACATTGATATATGGTCAAAGCTTATGCTTCAGACAAACAGCGTGGCTGCATCTTCCATAATAAACATCCAGGGATACGGAGAGAATTTCATTTCAACCAACGTTGCCTTGAAAATCACCAAAGGAGATTGATAACATGTACCTTTGGACGTTAAATTATTAATAGTCGTCCTGGGTTAAAATAAAACGTGAAATCAGGATCAAAGCCCAGAGTGCAGTGGAGTTTACAGGAAGTATTACAAAATTAAGAAAAAAGAAATACAGCATCAATAATTCAACAACCCGGTAGATTAACTGTGCAACCCAACCAGCAAGAAAAATCATACCGGGTTTCTGGCTTTCGGGGGTTTAGGAAAACGACTTTTTTTTTTATTATTATTATTGGAAAGGGCAGCAGGAATATGTCTCTCTTAATCGCTTTCCTTCTGCTCTGGAATTAAAGAGAATGAGAAGGGAAAGCAGGGAATTTAAGAGACACCAAGAAGGCCATTTTACGTCTCAAGAGGGCACCAGCTTTGTTAAAAGTCAGATAGAAAGAAAAAAATGTATAGAAAATTCTGACTTTCTACCCCCAAATAGAATCGTCATTTTATTAGAAATAATACAATTATTTTTAAATCTTAAAAGAAGAGCTTCAAAAGGAAAATGTGAGAGGTGGTCAGCAAAGACCCCTTAAGTGTAACACTAAATATAAATACTGAAATATTTTTTTAAATTCCTTCTAGATATCCAAGGCCAATAAATACACGTGCCCCTCTGCCCTCTTTGCTTACAGCGGGCCGGTCCCACGCTGCGCAGCAGCAAAGCCGACGGGACAGCTGTCTCTCTGCGCGGGTGGTGGGGAGCTTCACAGGGCTCTCCCCCCATTGGACGGTCACTCTCGGCTTCCTTCCGTGGGCGGGGCCTTGGCAGCAAGGGGTTAGGGCCTCAGTGAAAGCAGCTTTGCCCTCTTCGAGGGTATAGGCCGTGTGAACGCCTGTGCGTCATTTCTGCATCCACGTTCACGTACCTGGGCGCTGGGTCTGAACCAACAGGCCCAGGAACGTTCACTCCTCACCCGCTCTGTTCATGACGTGCGGCCAACGGCCTCGTGCTCGCCCTAAGCCCCCCCGGACTTAGGAACGCTCCATCCCCGCCTTGCTTTGTATTTGCTCACACATGACCTAGACCATCTCAACATCTAAACTCACTAAAGACAGACTTAGCGCCGCTGGGATTACACGCTCACTAAAATAAGTGCTGCACCAATGACTATGTTCATTTCAGCACCCTTAGACCTGTGTCTGGAATATTTAGCTGCCACTGGAGGGACCAAGATGAGAGAGGTGATTGGCACCTGCTTACCCTCTAGGCTTTGGTTTCCTCATCCGTAACTAAAGGAGGCTGAGCGAGACACTTTGATGATCTGAGCATTATTCGTCTCTTGTATCACCTGCCCTCCAACCCCCAGCCCAGGAAACCCCCGCTACTGTAGCTCTCCCACCAAACCCCCCTCTCTCCGAGGCCTCCGAGCAAACGCTCACGCTGCTCTCTCCTGCCCTCGCTCCACTGGGAGGATGCTGTCTTCCAGCTCCTCCTTGCCACTCATCCTGGTACATCTCAGCTCAGACAGCAAACCCTTCAAGAAACAGCTCACTTCCTCTCCTCCGCACAAGCACCCTCGTCTGGATGTGGGCTCATCTCCTGCTCTCTTCTAACTCTCATAACCTCTTCTACACTCTCATGTTTTTAATTATCACATTTATGCCATCCTAGGTCTGTTCTCCCACTGGTCTGTGTGCACCCTCAGCACCTGGCAGACTTCCTGAAGGAGGTGAGGGACTCCATAAATGTTCTCAGATGAGCCGAATGGAAAACAGTGGATGGAAAAATGTGCAAGTCACACTGTGTCTATACACACATTTCACTAATGCTAGTCTTCTTAGAAATACAGGGAGGACTCATCTGTTAGAACGGTGCCTGGTGCATAGTAGGGATTCAATAGATATTTGGTTAGGGGATGACAGAGTACTTTCTAGTAGTTATCCTGGATGCTGGCATTGTAGTCTTCCAGGGAGGAAGAAAAGTGCTATCAGTATAGATATACACATACACATATACACTTATATATACATATATCTTTTAGTAAATAAATTATATATATATGTATGTGTGTGTATATATATGCATGTGTATATCTATACTGATATAATATATATTAATATATATAATATATATTAATATATATATAATATATATATTAATATATATAATATATATATATTAATATATATAATATATATTAATATATATAATATATATATTAATATATATATATATATATATATATTCCCCACCCGACCCCCGTGCACAAAGACTCTATTTTCGCAAGGACCAAATCCAACACTACAGTTTACACTAATCAAAGTGAAGGAACTTCTATTCAGGCCAGTTGTTCTGGACAATCACCCCTCTCTTGCTGGAAGAAAAGAAGGGAAAAAAACAGCCATTAATTACAAGTTACTGAGGAAGTGAAATATTGCCCATGTGAATGCAAAACATCTATTTTTATTTTTATTACATGTTGGAATTTTAGTACATTTTTATACTGGTTTAAATAAAATATTTTATTAAAATTAATTTCACTTTTCCTTTTGCTTTTTCCAATATGGCTTCTAGAAAATTTTAAAGTACATATGTGGCTTGCATTATATTTCTTTTTGTCTCAAATTATTTTTTTATTGAAGCATAGTCAATTTACAATATTATTTTAGTTTCAGGTGTACAACGCCGTGATTCAATATTTTTATAGATTATACCCCAGTTAAAGTTGTTACAAAATAATGGCTATATTTCCATGAATAAAATAATCCTTGTTGGTTATCTATTTTATACATAGTAATCTGCATCTCTTATCCCCTACCCCATCTCACCCCTTCCCCCAGCCCTCTCCCCACTGGTAGTCACTAGTTTATTCTCTGTATCTAGGAGTCTGTTTCTGTTTTGTTACATACATTCATTTTATTTTTTAGATTCCACATATAAGTGATAGCATAGAGTATTTGTCTTTCTCTGTCTGACCTACTTCATTGAGTAAGTAAGGGGCTCGTCTTCCCTGTGTTGGCCCCCAGGGCTAGAGGTCCCAATATGTGGCTCAAACCACTCACTCCCCAGGACAGATCTCCACTCCCCCACCACCCAACCGCACGTCATATCCCTTTTCCTCTGAGTCCCCTCCCACGGGCACAGGTCCTGACCTGATGGCTTCTCTTCCCTTCCTGTCTGATTCCATGTGTGTCTTTGTTACAGCCGTGGTTGCACAGGAGCCTGTCAGCCTCCAGGGCGCATGTCCCGCCCTCCACCCCACCCTCCTACTCCCCCTTCTTGACCCAGGTAGACTCGCATTCTCTCTCTGCAGGACAGCGTTGTTATGAGACCTAGTTAAAGTTCTTTTGCTACTATACAATTTCTATCTTTGACAACAAAGCTTTGGAATTTATGACAACGAAACCCTCTTTATTCAAAGAAAGCTTACTCTATTCCACTTTGTCAAGGTAACTCAACCAAAGCCGATTTATTCAAAACAGTGCCACCTACTGAGAGAAAATAACAATAGCTCGGAAGTGACTTCGCTCTTTGGGTCCTGGCACAGGAGTTTCTCTCCTGCTCTTCTTTCCAGCTAGGCAGAGCTGTAGTGAGCCCGGAGGAAGGTCACTGTAAGACCTGCTGCGTTTTGACCTGTGATGCCGCATGTACACACCTGGCTCCATCCCCTCTCTCTCTGTAGACAGCCGGGACCACCCAGGAGCACGGCCGGTCCACAGCTCAGCTTCTGGGCAGCCTGAGTGCCCAGCTGAGGGAAGAGGGAGACTGTGCAGCTAGAGCACTTCATGCAGGAGGTGCTGTTTACTGTGGAACGTTCTCAGTCCTCGCGGAGCCTCATTTGGGGTACCGTGGTGCTCAGAGCCTGCCCTTGTGCCTAAAGACATTTTCAATGCTTTCAAGTGACGTCTCCAAGCCAACTTTTTCACTTGAACACATTTTCAACATCTTCAGCCCCAAACCCAAGTTTCCCAATGGCCTCACTGGAGCCTTATCCATAGCTACCTGCGGCACCTGCGGCCCAGCAGAGGCAGAGGGGAAGGAAGAGCAGAACAGACACCAAACCACCCTCTGACAGGGGATTCTGACAACCTACCCACCCACCCCCAGAACAATGCTCAAGATGGAAGCGAGGCTGTGTCGCTCTATGGAACTATACTTTCAGAAATTGCATCAGCCCCTTTTGTAAATGCCATGAGCACTTCCCATGGCTGTATCTTACAAGAGGATTATAAGTTAAGAATAACCTGCTTAACTGTTCTTAAGACACTAAAAGTTAAAGCTTCCCATTTTGATTAATTACATATTGCCTATGTGCGCACGTGCATGCATGACTGTGCATACACACATTCGCTCATGATCTATTTCACTCCAAACATTAAGCATTCTTTCCATGAAACGGGATTCTAGATGATTTTGATAATTTCTAACTTTATGGTTTTCTATATTTTCCAAATTTTCTATAGGATAAGAAAAAGAAAAATAAAGAGGGAGAGAAGAATGAGAGAGAGGGAGGGGGAGACAGTAAAAAGGAGAAGGAAGAGGAGGGATGAGGGGGAAGAAAGAGAAAGAGACAGACTGTCTCAAAGCGACTCCTTTTAGAGAAGGAAGTCAGTTGTGATAAAAGCCCTCCTCTGAGGTGGCTTGGAGGAAGCATCTAAGAAAACTCGATAATGCACTTCCATGGTCAAGCATCCCCTCTCTTACGCCCCTTGGTAAAGAGTTTTCCCCGTGGAGCGGCTGGGGCCATGAGCCATGGCCGCTGAGCCTGCGCGTCCAGAGCCTGTGCTCCGCAACGGGAGAGGCCACAGCGGTGAGAGGCCCGCGTACCTCTAAAAAAAAAAATATATATATATATATATATATAGACAGATAGATATAAAAGCATGATGGAATACGCACTACTATATATAAAATAGATAACCAACAAGGACCCACTGTAGAGCACAGGGAACTCTCTTCAATACTCTGTAATGACCTATATGGGAAAAGAATCTGAAAAAGAATGGATGTATGTGTATGTATAAGTGAATCACTTTGCTGTACACCTGAAACTAACACAACACCGTAAATCAACTCTACTCCAATATAAAATAAAAATTAAATTAAAAAAATAAAAATAAAAGCACGATGGAGTGTATCTTAAAGGTGTTGGATCAACGAGCACACTGTGGGAGATTTACTGTCTTCGCTCACTCAGCAGCAAGTGGTCTAGCAGTTTGTTGGTTTGATCATTTGAAGCCTGGATCCAGTGATGCTACATGCAATGAATTGAGAAGTGGAAACCTCGCTGATGATATTGAAGCTGAGGAAACAGGAGGTCTAAGGAGATGGAATGTGGGAGTGGACCTCTTATGTGCGAGACCTGTAGGCACTTCCTAACCTCACCCCGTGGTAAAGCAAAAAAAAAAAACACTGGTGAGGGTTCCAGCATCCCCAAACCTTTCTGCGTGGCTGTCCTATGGATCCCTGAAATGATAATGTGAGATCGTGCCATTGACTTGGAAGCTCTGATTTTACTGGGTTAGGGTTAGAATAATGAAATCTCAGGGTGGTGGGGACCCGGTCACGAGGCCTAACTATCAGAGACAAATTGACCCAATTAGCATAATACACCACAGAGATACAATGGTGGAGTTTATCGACACTTAGAAATCTGTATAGGTTTATTACTGGCTCCCTATTAATAGACGGGTGACCTACTAAGGTATTCCCTGCTTAAGATAATCCAGAAATCACTATGAATCCATAGCCAGACACTAGACGTTAGCGCAGTTCACACATCCTGAACCCCTGGAGTGAGAACCATTAAAGCCTTAAAACATGGCCCAAGTACACACTGTAAAGCTTCCTCCACTCTTCCCCAGTGAAGCCTGCAGCCATTTAAAAGGATGAGCGTGTGAAGAAGAGATGACACATCTTCAGAAGGTTACAGGTGTTGGCTCTAAATTGACACTAATCTAGGGGACACAGATGACACTCTGGTTGAATGGTTAGCATGGGGCTTACAGAAGGACACTTGATAAATAACCTCGGTCTAAATTTATCTCAAAGACCCATGCAGTGCTTATTTCCCTATTTTCTGCATGAATAATTGGAATAAATATACTCGGAACTGGCATAATTCCCACAATGACCCCCTGACTATGGTATGCTAGGTAAACCAAAAGTAATAGTGAGAGGATTTGTGAGAGAAACAGCACAGTTTAGTGTTACCATAAAAGACATCAAAGATGCAAAATGGTGAAGCCAAATGGTACTTCTAGATTGACCCTGAGTTACTATAAATTTGATCGAGCTGTGATTACAAACGTCGTGAATCTGCACCTAGACTGGATGCAGAGATTGACTCGGCATATGCTTTTTCAGCCCTAAGCAACCAGTCCACCTGCACCTGCTGGAGACCGCGTATACCCTACTGGCCACCAGGCCCCCAGCCATGACGACTCTCCTCTGCTGACCTAATCCAGGCTGTTGATTAAATCGTGTAAATAGCAACAGGAAATAACAAGTAGCCTAGACGCCTTGGTGTCGGAATGAGAATGATAAAACCCAAGAAATTCAGAAGCATGGCTCCTGAGTGAAGCTAGTAGGGATGGAGTGATCTTGGCCATAGAGGTTATAGCCTCTAAAGTGAAAGAGAGTTGCTGCACTTAGACTGACTACACAAACAATAAATAAGAGACGCGATACTCTGCCTAAAGGAATAAAGAGATGTCAGCTATTCTTAGAAGACAAAATAGCTGATGCAACAACCCTGAGGCACAAAACAGCATGGCTTGTCCTAGGGATGGAGGGGACACCAGGGTGACCACAGCATGGCAAGCAGAAAGAGCGTGATAAGGTTGAAGGGACAGATCATAGGGCCTCAGTGAAGATTTTGGATTTGGTTTTAAGTGCAACTGAAGAGTTTTAAGCTGGGGTGAGTGTGAGAAGGACAACTGTGATTTGATTTATGTTTGAACACAATGAAACTGGCTACAATGTGAAGGATTTGGGAAGGGAAAATTAGAGGCATTAATTTGACAGAGGAAGAAAGGGAAATAATTGTGGAGTTCGGGGTGTTGACTTATTCATTGACAAATTTTATCTGTGTACTGTTATCATTAAAGTCTCAAGATCCCTTTGATTGGTTCCAAGCAAGCTGCCATAAGTCACTTTTTACCAAAAGCAAATAGAATGACAGCTTTTGACCAACTTTCCAACGTACAGGCTGTGAGACAAAGTGCTGGTATTAACGATTAATCATAGTTCTTTTTTTGGCATAAAAAATAAGAAGAAATTCCAATATAAAAGATCAATAGGGTTATCTTACCTCCCCCTGGAATGTAAGTGTACACCCCACTTTGGAGAAAATTGGCTTAGAGGGATATTCAGTGGTATGGAGTTAATGAAAAGTTTAGAAAAATTGAACAGAAGTGGGCTTCATTTCCAAACCTCCTGGGAAAAGTCCAGGAGCCCTGGGGAAACTGAGTAATAAACTCCCTTCTATAAGCATCCTAAGTACTCCCCAGATCCTCAGAGTTTAGAGGACAAAACAAAAAGCCCTGCTTTCCATCTCCATTTTTTTCCATGTCTATCTCTGTCTCTTCCCCAAATCTATACCAAACCAACCACACAGTAAAACACTCAGCTAACAAGCCTGTGGGCATCAGACCTGCACTTGAGGGTCAAACACACACAACTGCCACTTTTGCAGTTACCCACATGATGGGCAAGAGTGGTGGATTGTCCGCTGGGCTTGAGAATTGATAAAAGTACGTACTTCACGTGAACAGTGCCTAATCATCACGCGAGGTACGATCATCTCACTTTCTGCAGATTAGGAAATCAAGGCTCAGAGGATTGAAGTGAATGGTCAAAGGTCATTACGTCATCCAGTACCTATTTGGGAATGTCGGTTAATTGATAATACTTTGTCTTCTTATTACTAAAAAAGTAATATCAAAAGTGCATCTGGTAGGAGTCAGTATAAATCTAAGCCAACATTGGTTTGATGACCAGCCTACCATCACACAGAAATAAACTTCAGGGATTCAGATTGGAACTGACCCTTTTATTTTTCTGGAGCACCATTCACATTCTACAAAAGAGTTTTTGATAGAATCAGAAGGTTTTCATTGTCTTTGTTAGCAGAGGCTAGGCACTCAGGCACATTCTCCATTTTTTTCACTTAAAAAGGACAGAACATCAGAGTCCTGTCTGGTTCTTGGACAAATGTTGGGAACAGCATTGCACAGTAGCCCCAAAGGCAAAACACAAAGACACCAGACAGCGGCAAGTGTGGTGGGCAGCATGGGGAGGGGCATACAGACCAATGCAGACACTGGTTGGCCCTGTGACCTCACCAGCTTTTTCCTCTCCCTGAGCCCCATTATCCTCAACTGTACAGAGGGGAAAATGAGACGTGTCATCTAACACTGACATCAGGATTACATGAAATGGAAAGGCAGCATCATACGGAGGTCGAGGCAGTGGGCTTCGGAAAGAAGTTACCTGGGTTTCTCTCTGAGTCTCTCTTACCAGCTGAGGGGTCCTGGGCTGATCACTTAACCTCTCATTTAAGTTCCTTCCTTTGTACAATGGGCAACGGCAGTGCTTACCCTTAAGGACCTAGTGAGGATTATGTGAGTTGGCACGTGAAGACTCATTGTAGAGCCTAACCTGTTGCTAATGTTCAGTGTCAGCTCTGATGACCCTGACGATGGTCATGATCATGGACAAGAGTAAGGGCTGCCAAGGGCCCAGAACACAGAAGAGGCTCCAGACAGGAGCCACCCTTCCCACAATTCAATAATCCACATCTGTGGTCCCCCTTTATGACGAAGACTCCAGTTCAAGCTAAAACATCAGCTCACATACACAGAATTCTAGACATTCACATAGAACCCATAGCCCTCTCAAGTCTGCTCAGTATCTAAGACAATAATCTGACTTGCTTACATTCTTCCAGGTCCATCAATGACTTTAACCATATTTCATCTCAAACTTTTCGAAAAATAATCCAACTACTTTGTTCTTTTGTTGTGAGATAGTTAGATTCAATGCTTTTACCATAAAGTTCTGTCCTAAATAATCAAACACTCCAGGAGCTAAAACATCACCAGGCACTTTTGTTTTGATGATGAGTGAGAAAGGTCTGTCCAGACAGAACCATGAAGAATCACTATTACGTTAAACACACTTGCTTTCATACATCACCCACTAATACCAAGGGGAGAAGGGAATGACAGCTCCATGTAATGTGATTTAAGTATCCCAGAGCCTGTGGGCTTCGCCATGAAACATAAATTTCTTGCCACTTTTAGGTTAGCTTTTCATGTTGTCATATTTTTAACGAAATAGTTACATCAAACAATAATATTTCGCACACACACATACACCTTCTTCCCTCTCTAGTGCATTTATGTTCGCATGCTTGGAAGAGCTAACAGTCCATTACTGCATCCAACCAGTAACACTGGAACCAGGGCTGTACCTGGATCTGTAATAAGTCACACAAAGAGAGCAGTGCTCTTAATAGTGGGACCTAAACACAACAGTATAAACATATATTTGTTTTCTGAAAAAAATTATATAGAAATAGATGTAGATAGATATTGGTCTGTCTTGGTTAATATCAAAAGATTCCTGTTTTTCTCTTCTTTCTGTATGTTTTCTTATATTGATGGTTTTTTTTACATATCTTCCTTGCTTTGCAGAAATATATGTAATCAGGTTAGGAACATGACAAACCAACATAATGAAGAGCAGTGGTTCTCAAATCCAGTCACCTGCGTGGCACCTTGCTTGAACACCGATTCCTGTCCTGACTCCAGAAAATCCTGGGTCAGCGGGTCGGGGACGAAACCTGAGAATCTGCATTTGCAACCAGTTGCCAAGTGACGCTGATGCCGCTGTTCAAAGGACCACATCAGAGAGCCTGTGATGTGGAAGAGCCATCACCAGACTTACCTGGAGCCTCAGAACCAGCGTTCTGTTCCTAGCTCTGCTATGTGAACTGAGGCACGGTGTCTACCTCTCTGGATCACAGCTCGTCAGTGGTGAATGAGGAATCTGCACTGGACGAATGTTGAGATCTCTTCCAACACCAATGACCCATGACCGCTATGCTCTCCTGGCCGCCTCTGCCCCAGATGGATTCCACACCCACCTGGGTGCCCCTCCCCCATCCCGCTCAGGAGTTTCTCTCTTTGACTCAGTCTCCAGCAGTGGTGTGCGAAGGTTTCCTAAGTAGCAAGGGCAGCTAAATACATCTATTCCTATTTCCTACTTCTAAAAGGTGAAATGCTTCGCCATTCTTTAACTACTCTTCCCGTGTTTAGTAGAAAGAGAGGGTACACTGCAGACTTGGTTTGGAGTGACCAGCCTTCACGGTGTCTGTCATCATAGAAAGACTGACAGAACAATAACAGTAGCAATTAACATTCGTTGAACACTTACTGTGATAGGGTCTTTGCATGGGTCATCATCTAATCCTCACAATAGCCCCACGTGGTAAGCCAACACTGTCGTGCTCATTTTAGGCAGGAGAAAACATACTCAGGATAATCTTTCAACACACCCATAGTCCATCATAGAACTAGGATCAGAGCTGGGATGAAAAATCAATTTTGTTTGATTCCAGATCTTGGGCTCTTGGCTGTGGTCATAGTTAAAATGTATCACCAGTTCTACCCCAGAGTCAGGGTGGAGGTGAGGTTTCAGCAAAGGATCAGGTTAAGGGGTGAGGTGGGAGGGGGTGAGGGTAGAAATCCACTGGGCGTAGCAAACCGTCTAAGCTGGGAGGACCAGGGCCAACACGAGCACAACTCAAGAACGGGAGAAGGGCCCGTGAATGTGGCAGGGCTTGTGATTCAAGAAAGGATCTAAAAAAGAGCGGAGATTCGTAAATGTAGAACTGAATCACTTTGTTGTACAGCAGAAACTAACACAACATTGTAAATCAACTATACTCCAATAAAAATTTTGTTAAAAAAGAGAGAGAGAAAGACGCTGAAATCCTGGCAGACTCAGAACACCGAAGCCATGAAAGCAGCTCAAAATCAAACCCAGAGCAGCAAGTGGGCAACTGAGAAGATGTCAGGACCGGGAATTAGGTGGAGCTCGCCCAGGGTGGTTCCTGGAATGAGACTTCTCAGTGGAGACCCGAGTTGTCTGCAGAAGCCATTCTCCACCCTAGAGCTGGACCCCAGGGTGTCCCTCCTCCAGGTCATACGTGGGCAACAAAATAAACGCTGGGAGGAGAGAGCACAGGAATCCACAGATGCTATGCTAATTCTCCAGGGATCGTGCCCAAAATGCCAGAGAAAACTGCCTCAACTCTTAAATTACTTAATATGAAAATCATTTTAATTGCACTAACAAATAGAATAAAGTAGGACATTATTAACTTCAGACGACTCAAAATGACTCATTAGACATCCGCCCATCCCCAGAGCCCCTGACACGTTGCCAACCACATCCAAAGCACTAACCCTCTGCCTTCGATAGTGGCTCCAGAATTTCTGTCTAAGAAGGGCCATTCTGTCTGAACTGCATTTACCTCCCCTTGTTGTAGGATGGTACATTCACTGGGGGTGACTTGAAGTGAATTTCCATGGCAAATACAGCATTTATCATTTTTAATGTTGGGTCCATTATGTTTGGAGGACGGAGGAGACCACAGGGCTATCCCTGGACCCTGTGCATCTCACACCCTTTACATTCTCAGCAGGCGTTCCATTCCAGGGGCTGTGAAGATGCCGTCAGAAAACGGGTCACCTCCCAGCCCTTCCAAGGGGCTCCAGACACATAATGCTGACAGGCACGTAAATAAATAGCTACATTAGAAAGAAATGCATGAGTAATTTCTCTCCCAAAAGACTCCCATGAAGTTGTCCCCATTTCATTAAACCATAACTGTAAACATTTTTGCAACGTTTACAATGTGTTCCTCTGATTACATATATTAGCTAATTAAATTATTACAACTACACTACAATATTACTAATTCCATTTTACAGATGAGAAAACTGAGGCGTAGAGAAGTGACTCGCCCACAGCTGCACCAAGCAAAGAGCAGAAACAAGAAGCAACCCCGGCAGCCTGGCTCGTGCCCAAGGTCCCAAGGCACACTCTGCCACACACTCCTTTCTATTTCTTTGTATCATCTTCCATTTCCTTCCTCAGTGTATTATAGTTTGCAGAGTACAGGCCTTTCACCTCCATGGTTAAGTTTATTCCTATTTATTTTATTCTTTCTGATGTGATTTTAAATGGGATTTTTTTATTGCTCTTTCTTATAGAACATTATTAGTGTCTACAACAGCAAAAGATTTTTGCATATAAATCTTGCATTCTACAACTCTGAATAAATTAATGCATTTATTCAAATAGTTTTCTGGTTTATTTTCTGTATATACTATTATGTCATCTGCAAATAGTGAGTTTTACTACTTTCCTTCCAACTTGGGTGCCTTTTCGTTTTCTTCTCTGATGGCTCCAGCTAGGACTTCCAATAATATGTTAAATAGAAGTGGCAAGAGTGTTGGGGCTTCCCTGGTGGTGCAGTGGTTGAGAGTCCGCCTGCCGATGCAGGGGACGCGGGTTCGTGCCCCGGTCCGGGAAGATACCACATGCCGCAGAGCGGCCGGGCCCGTGAGCCATGGCCGCTGAGCCTGCGCGTCTGGAGCCTGTGCTCCGCAACGGGAGAGGCCACAACAGTGAGAGGCCCGCGTACCGCAAAAAAAAAAAAAAAAAAAAAAAGTGGCAAGAATGGACATCCTTGAATTGTTCTGGATTTTAGAGGAATGGCTTCTAGTTTTGGGGTTTTTTTTTTCATTTTACTGATTGTATATTTCAGTTCTGCTTCTGTTTCATATTTTCTATTTCCTTGTTAAATTTCATATAGCGTTCATCTATTTTTTCTAACTCGGTTAGCATTTTTACTAATGTTTTGAAGTCTTTATCTGGTAAATTACTTATATGCTGTACACTTGAGTCAAACATAGTATTGTATGTCAACTACACTTCATTTTTTAAAAATGCCCTCAGGCAGAATCTGTGAAGGCAGTCACAGGTGATAGTGGTTATTAAAACTAGTCATGTCTTTTTTATTGTGAGCCTAGAGTGGTAAGTACTCAGGTAAATCTTGCCTCTCAAATTTTAATATGCATACAAAGCTTCCCAGGATTCATGGAAGAAACTGTGATTCTGCAGCTCTGGGGTGGATCCCAGGAACTGGTATCTTCAACAATTTTCTGTTTTGTGCTGATGTTGCTTCCCCGGACCCATTCTTAGTGTCACTATACTAGAGAATGGAGGCACAACACATCTTAGCCACCTGTACCAACCATCTTAGCTCAAAACGACTACTGCGGGTTCTACTAAAGACCACCATCATGGTCTCAAAGGATCACAACTTTTGCTTACACTTTAAAGTTTATGGAAGGCTGATCAAGTTGGTAACATCTGAGTGAGTCTTTATTTGGAAAATGACATGTATACGGTCATTTGTGCAATGATAATTGAGCATCTACTATGTGTTTACAAGTAGGTTATGGTGCACTGTTTTGGGGACCTCACAGATATTACTGGAGTTCACCCTCATAATACCCTGGGATTTGGCCAGTGGGAGTCTCATAATAACCATGAGGATGCAGATACTGGGACTCACCTTTCTGTCTCTTCTTCTGTTTCCCTATCATTGATTTATTTTTAAATGTTTGCACACAACAGAAGCTAACTACAGATGACTGCAGGAATACAGAAAGGAAGGGTATCTTAGAAGTTCAGAGAATTTTCACTGTGTGCTGGTTACTGTTACTTTTTTTCTAACAGATTAGATAAAGTTTTACAAGTAAAAGCCAATCAGTTTTCCTGACTGGATGCATTTTTTATACTTCCATCAGAAATACTTGGTAATTTAAATTGCTTCCCATCCTCACTAAAATTCAGTGTTACCAATTTGTGTGTGTGTGTGTGTGTGTGTGTGTGTGTGTGTGTGTATATATATATATATATATATTTTTTTTTTTTTTTTTTAATTTAGGCATCTAAAAATTTGAGGTGGCATCTCACCATTGTTTCCCTGGTGTCAAATAGATAAAGAACGGTGATATATATGAATGAATATTATTCAACCTTACAAAAAGGACACCCTGCCATTTGGGACAATATGGATGAACATGAAGGACATTATACTAAGCGGTATAAGGCAACACAGAAAGGAAATATTGCATTATCTCAATTATATGTGGAATCTACTAAAGTCAAATTCATTAAACAGAGCAGAATCTTGATTGTCAGAAGCTTGCAGGAGGGGAGACAGGGGATGTTGTTCATATGGTATAAAAATTTGGTTATGCAGGGTGAGCAAGTTCGGGAGGACAAAGTACAGCCTGGTCCAACAGTCAATTATGGGGTATATTATACTTTAAAAAAAACAATTTATCAACAAATCAACAATAACATTCTGAAGCATATCATGCAATGCAACACGGATCATCATTCAAAGTATAATGTTGGGACTTCCCTGGCGGTCCAGTGGTTAGGAGGCCACACTTCCACTGCAGGGGGCACAGGTTCGATCCCTGGTTGGGGAACTAAGATCCTGTAAGCCGTGGGGCACAGTCAAAAAAAAAAAAAAGAATTAAAAAAAAAGGAAAGTATAATGTAAAAGAAAAACCTTCTGCTCTGAAAACTTACTCTTTTTCCACATTATCCTTGCACTCATATAACTGTTTCATGTAATTTACTTTTTTATTTTTTATATATTTTTTAATTGAAGTATAGCTGATTTACAATGTTGTGTTAGTTTCACGTGTAAAAACTAAAACTGAAGTAGAAAATTCATGAACTCCATAGGGGTAATAATTAAACAGTCTAACACACATATCATTTTATTGGCAGTAGACATATTGGAGATTCAAATTTGAATTAAACCACACATTTTCTTAAGTGCACTGTGGTGCAAATCGTCATTTACATTCATGAACTACAGGTAAAAACAAAAATGCAATCAAGCAATTTTTGGAAACCTATCATTAAAAAGGAAGCAAATTGTCATGGAATTACTACATAAGACTAGGAGAAAAAGTATCGCCCCAAATCTGAGTATAAAATGTATGTATTATTAAGAAAGAATCCTTCCAAATAAGAATAATTTTCAACTGTGACCATGCTTCCATTAAAAAATAACCATTTTGAATCACTGGTATCTGTTGCAAGGCAGGAGAATTTCACAGAAAATGCATTACAATCATTCATAAAAAGCTCTAATAAAAAATTTGCATATATAAGCATTTAAAAGACACACACGCTATAATCCATATTTAGAAGAAAAAGAAAAATATTTTTATAAAGAAAGGAACAAGATGAAAGTTGCAAAACATGCAGAGAATCACTGATGTATAAAATAAATACTTGTGTCTAAATTATAACATGATTGAGATGTACATTGTGAAACATGGATGAAAAATCAAATGATTACTTTTAAAATTTAAGTATAGTTGATTTACAAGTTGTGTCAAATGATTACTTTTTGATTGAAATAATCTTATATTTAATAACCAATTTACAAATATGCAATGCCTACTAATTAGCTAATTTAATTCTTATCAAACGTGTTCATTTGAGCATCTTATATTAGCTCTTTCGAATCTAAAATCATAGATGATTTTGACATAGAACTAATCAGAAAATGAAAACATATAGGACAGAGTCCCAGGAAGCTTCATCTTAAATAAGACAAACTTATAAAATGAGAGTTATCAAGAAATTAAATAAGATTTGAGGCTTGAAAATAGAGTGGGCAAGGGTCTAAGCTCCCCTAGAGTATTCATCGTAAAGTTACATGAGTTAAAGATGAATTATTTTACCATTAATGAATTGGTGCAAAATACACTTAAAATGTCTAATGTTAGTTCGTCCAAACGAAATGGAAGTTTTGAAGTAAAACTGAGGATTACATTTTTGCATTTTTAGGAAGGTGCTTGATACTCTGAAGGAATTACCAAGAAGAAAATTTGCAGGGTGATATTTGAAGTTCCCGTAAGACTGGGTACTTTAAAGCAGAAAACATAGTATCTGTCCCCAGTTTTCCTCTAATTTTGGCACCAAATCCCAGTATCTCCAGAGCTCCTCTCACACACTTCTGAACTGACACAGAAACAGAGCTTAAAAAGTAAATGGCCTGGGGGCTTCCCTGGTGGCGCAGTGGTTAAGAATCCGCCTGCCGATGCAGGGGACACGGGTTCGAGCCCTGGTCCGGGAAGATCCCACATGCCGCGGAGCAACTAAGCCTGTGCGCCACAACTACTGAGCTCACATGCCACAACTACTGAGCCTGCGCGCCTAGAGCCCGTGCTCTACAACGCGAGAAGCCACCGCAGTGAGAAGCCCGTGCACTGTAATGAACAGTAGCCCCTGCTCGCCTCAACTAGAGAAAGTCCATGCACAGCATCGAAGACCCAACAAAGCCAAAAAATAAAATAAATAAATAATTTTTAAAAAAAAAATAAGAAATAATGAGACACAAGTTTTGGTGCCTTCTTCTGACATATTCCACTCAGATTTACAACTAGGGAACAGGAGCCTCTTCCCTTAAGGCTCTGGTTACCGAAATAACAAGTGTTGGGCAGAAGAAATCCTGCCGCCTTGCGCCCATTTCCCAAAACAGCAACCTTAAAACTATTGCTTAGGGGCACTTAATATTCACAAGGAGTGCTGGGCTGTAAATGATACCTGCCCTCAAAAAATCTCCAGGGGTAAGGATTTGAAAACAATTAAACACAGGGCAGACTTTCAAGAAGACAATTTCAACCAGTAAATTCTACTCACTGTTTAAAAAATTATCCATGAAAACAGGCTGAACATCACGAATTTTTAGAGATATGCAAGTCAAAACTGCAACGAGGGGTTCATCTTGCACCAGTCCAAAAGGCCATCGTCAAGTCTACTAGGAATAAACTGTGGCCAGGGCACCAGGAAAAGGAAACCCATTTATGGCGCTTGTGGGATGTAAATGGTAAGAGCCCCTAGGGAGCAGAGCATGGAAGTACCTTTCAAAGGTAAAAACACAGCTATGCTATGATCCGGCAGTCCCATTCTGAAGACTATATGCAGAGAAATCAAGATTTCCAAAAGACACATGCACCCAACCGAGCACTGTAGCATGATTTACCATAGCCAAGACACGGGAGCATAAAAAATGTCCATGGACAGATGAATGGATAAAGAAGAGGTGACACATGTACACAACGGAATAAGCCTCAGCCATGAACAAGAATGAAAGAATGCCATTTGCAGGAACATAAATAAATCTAGGGAGACTCCTACGAAGTGAGCTAAGTCAGAATCAGAAACACAAATATCATATGACATCACTAATGGTCGAATTTAAAAATACACGTCACTGTATTAACTGAGAAAAGATAAAAGACTCAGAGACTTAAGAAACAAACCTATGGTTACCACAGGGGTAAGAAGGGGGCAATGGTTGAATTAGGAAGTTGGGATTAACTAATACAAACTAGTACATATGAAATAGATAATCAGGGGCTTCCCTGGTGGCGCAGTGGTTGAGAGTCCGCCTGCCGATGCAGGGGACACGGGTTCGTGCCCGGGTCCGGGAAGATCCCACATGCCGTGGAGCGGCTGGCCCGTGAGCCATGGCCGCTGAGCCTGCCGTCCGGAGCCTGTGCTCCGCAACGAGAGAGGCCACAACAGTGAGAGGTCCGCGTACCGCAAAAAAAAAAAAAAAAAAAAGAAAAGAAAGAAAAAAAGATAATGAGCAAGGACCTGTGTGTACCAAGAAGTTCTATCGCCAACCTGTAAAAACCTATGTGGGGAAAGATTCCAAAGATGAATACATGTATGTCCATGTATAACTGAAAACTTCTGGACGCTTACAGCACACGCAACGTTGTATATCACTGTTACTCGAATAAAAAATAAAAATTAATTGAATTTAAAAAAAGATAAAGAGACACAAGCTGTTGGGTGTTGGTCCTGGCACATTCGGCTCTAAGTGACAACCACCAAACAGGACATGCCCTCAGGCTCTGATTGCCTGGGTAACCAGAGATGGGCAGGAGGTAATCCTGCCGCCTTGTGGCCATTTCCAGCAATAGCAGCCTGAAGACGATTGCTTATGAGCACTTCATGTATTTCACCAGGATTGCCGGGCTCTCAATGATACCTGCCATCCAAAAATGTCTAGGGTTAAGTAATCGAAAATAATTAAAAACAGGGCAGACTATCCAGAAGACATTGTCAATTAGTAAATACTACTCAGACTGTTTAAAAGAAAAAAAAAGCACATGAAAAGATGCTCAATATTTTGAATTACTAGAGACACGCATATCAAAACTAGAATGAGATGTCACTTCGCCCCAGTCTGAATGGCCATCATCAAAAGGTCTACAAAATATAAATGGTGGAGAAGGCATGGAAAAAGGGAACCCTCCTATGGTGCTGGTGGGATGGCAATGGTAAAAGCCAGTATAGAGAATAGTATGGAAATGTCTTCACAAGGTAAAAATAGAGATATCATATGACCCAGCAGTCCAGCGCCTAAGAGTACATACACCAAAATCCAGAATGGAAAAAAAAAAACATGCACCCAAACGTGCACTGCAGCACCATGTACAATAGCCAAGACCTGGAAGCAACCAAAATGTCCATCGAGACATGAATGGATAAATAAGTGGTACATGTAGGCAAGAGAATATGAATCAACCATGTAAATGAATGAAATAATTGCAGGAACCTAGATAAACCCAGAGATAATCATACTAAGTGACATAAGTCAGAATTAGAAAGACAAGTATCATACGACATCACTTATAGGTGGAATCTAACAATTTACACCAAGGAACTAACTGACAAAACAAAAATATCTCACAGACTTCAAAAACAAACTTATGGTTACCAAAGGGGACAGATGTGTGGAAGCCATAATGTAGATAGTTGGGATTACATATTACATGTAAAACAGATGATCAACAAGGACTGAGGTGTACCAAGGGAGGTCCACCCAACACTCTGTAATAACCTATATGGGAAAGGACTCCGATGATGAATAGACATATGCTTATGTAGAAACTAAAAACATTCTCTGCCCTTACAACACACACACCATTGTGTATCACTGTTACTTCAATAAAAAATAAAAACTGAATTGAAAAGAAACCAAGAAGTGATGAGACACAAGCCTTTCTGTGTTTGTTCTGGCATATTCCACCCCAATTTGCAGCCCCCAAACGCCACATCCTCTAAGGCTCTGCTTGCCAGTGACCATAACTGGGCTCTGAAGAAATCCTGCCTCCTTGTGGCCGTTTCCTGAAACAGCAACTTTGAAACGATTGCTTATGCGGACTTAATACTCACAAGGACTGCAGGGCTGTAAAAGGCACCAGCCCTCAAAAAAATTCCAGGGGTAAGTAATCAAAAAAAAATTTTTTTTAAGAAGGGAAGACTTTCATGAAGACGCTATCAAAAGATAATTACTATTCACACTGTTTAAAAAAACAAAAAGCACATGAAACGATGTTCAATATCATGAATTATTAGTCATGAAAATCAAAACTACAAGGAGGTATCACCTCACAGCAGGCATAATGGTCATTTTCAAAATATCTACAAACAATAAATGCTGGAGTGGGTGAGGCAAAAAGCGGAGCATCCCGTGTTTCAGGTGGGATGTAAATGGTAACAGCCAATACAGGGAACAAAAGGGAAGTGCCTTTAAAAGGTAAAAATACAGCTGCCATATGATCTGGGAGTCCCAATCCTAAGAGCATGCCCAGAGAAGAAAAGAATCCCAAACGAAACATGCACACAAATGTGCACTACAGCACCACTTACAATAGCGAAGACCTGGAAGCAACCCAAATGTCCATCACCAGATGAATGGATTAAGGAGAATTGGTACATGCACACAAGGAATATTACTCCTGCATGACAAAGAAGGAAATAATGCCATTTGCAGGAACACAGATGAAACTAGAGATATTCATAGTAAGTGAGGTAAGTCAGAATCATAAAGACAAGTATCATATGACATCACTTATAGGTGGAACCTAACAATTCACAACCATGAACTAATTGACAAAACAGAAAAAGTCTCACAGACTTAAAAAATAAACTTACGGTTGCCAAAGAGGGAAGAAGTGGGGAAATGTAAATTAAGTGGCTGGGATTAACAAATACAAACTATTACGTATGATTTCGATAATCAGCAGGGACCTAAGCATACCAAGGTAGGTCTGCTCAACACTCTGGAATAACCTATAAGGAAGGAGAACCTAAAGATGAGTAGATGTATGTCTATACATAAATGAGAAAGATCCTGGGCACCTACAAAACACAGAACATGGTATACCACTGTTACTGCCCAAAAAAATAAACATTTTAAAAAAGAAGTGATGAGACAGAAGCTTTGGTTGGTTGTTCTGCCACATTTCACTCTAAAAATAACTCCAAAACACGAACCAGAGTTGGTCTTGGAAGAAATCCTGCCGCCTTGTGGCCGTTTCCTGCAACATCAGCTTTTAAATTATCCCTAATGGGGACTTCATATTCACAGGCACTGCTGGGCTGTGAAAGGTACCAGCCCTCAAAAACTATCTGGGGGTAAGTATTCTTAAAAAAAAAAAAAAAAAAAAACCAAAATAGGGTAGAGTTTCATGAAGACAATATCAACAGGTAAATACTACTCACACTGTTTAAAAAAAAAAAGCCCATGAAATGATTCACAAATCATTAAAGACATGCAAATCAACACTACAACGAAGTATCACCTCACAGCAGTCAGAATGGCCATTATCAAAATGTCTGCAAGCAATAAAATGCTGGATTGGGCTGGAGAAAAAGGGACCCTCCTCTATTGCAGGTGGGATGTAAATGTTAACAGCCACTGTAGAGAATATGGAAGTGCCTTTAAAAGGTAAATATACAGCTACCACATGATCCAGCAGTCCCACTCCTAAGAGTGTAACCAGAGAAAATCAGAATGTGACAGAAAACTTGCACCCAAATGTGAACTTCAGCACCACTTACAATAGCCAAGACCCTGAAGCAACCAAAATATCCATCGACAGATGAATGGATAAAGAGGTGGTACAAGTACACAACAGACTATTACTCGGGACTGACAATGAATGAAATAACGTCATTTGCAGGAACACAGACAAACCTAGAGATAATCATACTAAGTTAGATTAGAATCAAAAAGAAAAGTACCATATAATATCACTTACAGGTGGAATCTGAAAATTCACACCAATGAACTAATTGACAAAACAGAAAAAGTCTCACAGACTTAAAAAACAAAAACTTATGCTTACCAAAGGGGAAAGATGTGGGAAAGGGATAAATTAGGAGGCTGGGATTAACAAATACAAACTATTACGTATAAATTCGATAATCAGCAGGGACCTAAGTATACCAAGGTAGGTCTGCTCAGCACTCTGGAATAACTTATAAGGGAAAGAATACAAAAATGAATAGATATATTTGTATGTATAAATGAAAAAATTCTGTACACCTACAAAACACAGAACATTGCATATTGCTGTTACTCAAAGAAAAAATAAAACGTAAATTAGAAAAAAAAAAAACAAGAAGTGATGAGATACGAGCTTTTGGGTGTTTGTTCTGGCATATTCCACACTCATGTACAATCCAGGAACCCAACTTCCACAATGGCTCTGGTTGCCTGGGTAACCAGAGTTGGTCTTGGAGGAAATGCTGCCGCCTTGTGGCCCTTTCCCGCAACAGCAACTTTAAACCTATTGCTTATGGGGACTTAATATTCACAAGCACTGTTGGGCTATAAAAGATACCAGCCCTCAAAAAGTTTCTGGGGATAAGTATCCTTAAAAAAAAAAAACAAACCTAAAAATCGCAGACTTTCATGAAGACGATATCAACAGGTAAATACTACTCAAATTTTTTTTTTAAAAAGCTCATGAAATGATGCTCACCATCACCATATATTAGAGACATGTAAATCAAAACTACAACGAGGTATCACCTGCACCAGTCAGAATAGCCATCATCAAAAAGTTTACAAACCATAAATGCTGGACAGGGCTTAGAGAAAAGGGAACCCTGCTGTGCTTCTGGTGGGATCTAAGGTGGTAACAGCCTCTACAGAGATCAGTATGGAGGTGACTTTAAAAGATAAAAACAGAGCTACTATAGGATATGGCAGTCCCACTCCCGGGCATATATCAAGAGAAAACCAGAATTGGAAAAGATACATGCAACTAAACATGCACTGCAGCACCATTTACCATAGCCAAGACCTGGAAGCAACCAAAATGTCCATCGAGAGATGAATGGATAAAGAAGAAAAGGTACATGTTCACAATGAAATACCACTCAGAAATGAAAAAGAATTACAGAATGCCATTTGCAGCAATATAGATGGACCTAGAGATGATCATACTGAGTGAAGTCAGTCAGAAAGAGAAAGACACATATCATGATACCACTTATAGGTGTAATTTAAAAATTGATACCAATGAACTAATTTACAAGAAAGAAACAGGAACTTTCCTGGTGGTCCAATGGTTAAGAATCCAAGCTTCAACTACAGGGGGCGCAGCTTTGAGCCCTAGTGTTGGGAGAACTAATATCCTGCATGCCGCATAGTGCAGCCAAAAAAAGAGAGGGAGAGAGAAACAGACTCGTAGACTTAGGAAAGAAACTTATGGTTACCCAACGGGAGAGGTCTGGGGAAGGGATAAATTAGGATGTTGGGAAAAACCTATATACACTAATATATATAAAATAGATAATCAACAAGAACCTACTGTATAACACAGGGAAGTCTACTCAACACTAATAACCTATATGGAAAAAATCCGAAGGTGAACAGACATATGAATATATATAACTGAACAAGATTCTGTACACCTACAAGCACAATACTGTAAATCAAGTCTACTCTAATAAAAAGTAAAAATTAACAAAAAACAAGAAGTAATGAGACACAAGATTTTGGGTGTTTGTTCTGGCACAGTGCACACTAATGTACAACCCAGGAACCCGACTTCCACAATGGTGCTGTTTACCCAAGTAACCAGAGCGGAGCATGAATAAATCCTACCACCTGTGGCCATTTCCACAACAGCAACTTTAAAACATGTGCTTGTGGGCACTTAATATTAGCAAGGACTGCTAGGGTGTAAATGACACCTGCCCTCCTGTGGTAGGTATTAAAAAAAATTCAAAATGGTAAGACTTTCAAAAAGCCAATTTCAACTGTAACTTTTTCTCAGCTTTAAAAAAAAAACATGAAAAGATGCTCAACATCTCAAATTATTTGAGATATGCAAATCAAAACTATGAGGTATCACCTATCTCCAGTCAGAATGGCCATCATCAAAAAGTCTACAAACAATAAATACTGGAGGGGGTGTGGAGAAAAGGGAACCCTCCTATGCTGTTCGTGGGATGTAAAATGGTAAGAGGCACTATAGAGAACAATATGGAGATGCCTTCAAAAAGCAAAAATAGAATTCTGCCACTTGCAACAATGTGGATGGGTAGAATATTTATACCTAGTGAAATAAGCTAGAGAAAGACAAATACTCTATGTTTTCACTTCTATGTGGAATCTAAAAAATGCAGAAATAGACTCAAAGAGAACAAATTAGTGGCTACCAATGGGGAGAGTGAAGGGGGGAGGGAGAGATAGTAGTTTGTTTCTCTTAATCCAATACCCCTATGTATAAAATAAACAAAGATATATCATACAACACAGGGAAATATAGCCATTATTTTGTAATAACTTTAAGTGTGATCTATAAAAATATTAAATCCATATGTTGTTCCCCTGAGACTAATGTAACATTGTAAATCAACTATACTTCAATTTAAGTAATCCATAGGGTGGCTGAGTGGATTTTTAAAAGTACAATTATATACTATGTACAAAATATTTATGTTAACTTTAAATCCATATATAGGATAAAACTAGATGATATTCCATTGCAGATATTCCATGCAAATGATACTTGCCTGACTAGTAGTCTAGTAAAAAAAGACTTTAGGTCAAACCTCTCAAAGAAAAGAAGGGTATCATAAATGATAAAGGGATTACTTCATCAGTCAATTATGACAATTATAAATATGTATGTATCCAGCATTGGAGCCTCTAAACATATAAAGAAAATATTAACATATATGAAGCTGAAAATGTGCAGAAATTAAATTATGGTAAGAAACGTCAATACCCAACTTTCAACACTGTATAGCTCGTCCGGACAGAATATTAATCAGGAAACACTGAACATGAACAAACACCTGATATCAAGTGAAACTAACAGACATATGTAGTACATTCCACTCAACAGCAGCAAATTTCCATTCTTCTTAAGTACACATAGAACATTTCCTAGGATAGGTCAAATATTAAGCCGCAAAACTAGTCTTCAAAAATCCAAGAAGACTGAAATCATATCAAGTATCATTTCCAACCACAATGGTGTGAAACTGAAATTCAATATTAAGAAGAAGAATTGAACATTCAAGAACCCTTAGAAATTGCACAAGCTCCTCAATAGCCAATGAATACAAGAATAAATCAAAAGGGAAATTTTTAAAATCTTAAAACAAAATTGGAAACACAAAGTACCTACATTTACGGAATACAGGAAAAACAATGCAATTCAAAGAGTTATGTTTACAGTAATAAATGCATATATTTTAAAATTTTTTCTTGAGAGGGGATCAAGATGATAGAGTAGGAAGATACTGAGCTCCCCTCCTGCCATGGACACACCCAAATTACAACAACTTACACGGAAATTATCTCTGAGAATGACCTGAAGACTAGCAGAGAACATTTTCCACAACTAAAGATATAAGGAAGGAGAAACCACAAGGCAGGGGGGAGGACTGGACACACAGTCTAGTTGGAACCCACACGTGGAGCACAGTGAGCCAGAGCTGGAAGATATCACAACTGCATGCGTCCTCCACACGGAGGGAAGGTCTGAGCTCTGCATCAGGCTGCTCAGCCCAGGGTTCCTGCACCGGAAGAAAAGAACACAGCAGGTCTGGCTTTGAAAGCCTGCAGGGCTTACTTCCAGGAAAGCTGGAGGCTAAAGAAAACTGAGGCTTTGCTCTCATAGGGCACACACAAATCTCACACGTTCTCAGTCCCTGTGCAGAGCCAGTAGTGTGAAAGACACCTGGGTCAGACCCACTTGCTAATCTCGGAGAGCTTCTTGAAAAGGCAAGAGGCAGCTGGGATTCCTGCTAGGAACTGAGACATTGGCAAGCAACATTTTAGAGTCTTCCCTAGAACTGATTAGAATCAGGGGCCTGCCCCGTTTACCACCATGTCCATAGCACTCCTGCACCACAAGGCCTCACAACCAGACACACTGGGGGCCTACCCTGTCCGCCTGTGCACCTGGAGCACAACACAGCCACCCATAACGGAGGGCTGCCTTGGCTATCAGCACACCCACGGCAATCACATACTGCAGGGGCTCACAGCCATTTAGGCCAGGGTCCAACACCACCTACCAGCTTGTCTACAGCAGTTGGCCCTGCTGTAAGAGAAAGGTGTGTGCAGCCCACACAGGGGACACCCCTGGAGCACGCAGCTCTGCTGGCCGGAGGAGAACGTGCTGCTAGGCCCTATCAGTCATCTCCTATATGAGGCCACTTCTCTGAGACCCTGGAATGTAACAACCTGAACCTAAAGAAGAGAAATGTGCAGAGAATTAGGAAACGTAAGGAAAGAGAGGAATGTGTTACAAATGAAGTAACAAGACACAACGTCAGAAAAAGAACTAGATGAAACAGAGATAAGGATTCTATCTGGAAAAAAAAAGTGTTCAAGGTAATTATTATAAAGAATCTCACCCAAGTCAGGAGAAGAATAGATGGACATAGTGAGAATTTCAACAAAAAGTAATAAAATATCAAAAAGAACCAAACAGCTGAAAAATAAAATAACTGAAATTAAAACACACACACACACACACACACACACAAACTAGAGGGAAGCAACATTAGATTATATGATACAGAAGAAAAGATCAGGACTTCCCTGGTGGGACAGTGGCTAAGAATCCACCTGCCAGTGCAGGGGACACAGGTTCGAGTCCTGGTCCAGGAAGACCCCACACGCCGCAGAGCAACTAAGCCCATGTGCCACAACTACTGAGCCTTCACTCTAGAGCCCACGAGCCACAACTACTGAAGCCCGCACACCTAGAGCCCGTGCTCCTCAACAAGAGAAGCCACTGCAAGGAGAAGCCCGTGCACCACAACGAAAAGTAGCCCCTGCTCACCACAACTGGAGAAAGCCCGTGCACAGCAACGAAGACCCAATGCAGCCAAAAATAAATATTTTTTTTTAAAAAGAAAAACAGATCAGTGAAATGGAAAACAGTGTAGTGAAAATCAACCAAGCTGAACAGCAACAAGATAAAAGAATTAAGACTATAGGCAAAGAGGCCTCTGACACAACATCAAGAATATTCACATGAGCATTGTAAGGGTCCCAGAAATAGAAGAGAGAAAGGGGCAAAGAACTTATTAGAAGATATAACTGATAACTTTCCTAACCTGGGGAAGGAAAAAGACATCCAGGTCCAGGAAACACAGAGTTCCAAACAAGATGAAGACAAACAGGTCCACACCAAGACAGATTATAGTTTAAGTGTCAAAAAAAATTAAAGATAAAGAGGAATCATAGAAGCAGTGAGATAAAAAACATCTAGTTATGTGCACGGTAGTCCCATAGGACTGTCAGCTGACTTTTCAGCAGACTTTGCAGACCGGGAAGGAATAACAGAATATATTCAATGGGCCTGAAGAAAAACACCTACAACAAGGATACTCTACCAGCAAGATTACAATTCAGAATTGAAGGAGAGATCAGGAGTTTCCCAGACTAGGAAAGCTAAAAGAGTTCATCACTAATTAAGCAGCCTTATAAGCAATGTTGAAGCAATTTACTTAAGCTTAAAAGAAGTCTCACTGATTACTGATAGTAACAAGAAAACACACAAAAGTAAAAGTCTCCCTGGAAACAGTGTACAGTAAGGGTAGTAGATCAAATGCTTATTAAGCTTGTGTAAAGAATAAAAGACAAAAGTAGTATGTTTGTTTAAAAAGAGAGGGCCCAAATAAATCAGAAATGAAAGAGATGAAGTTACGACACCACAGAAATACAAAGTGTCATAAGAGATTACTACAAACAATTATACACCAACGAATTGGACAACCTAGAAGAAGTGGATAAATTCCTAAAAACATAAATCTTCCAAGACTGAGTTCGTGATAAATAAAAAAATCTAAACACATCAATTACTAGATATGAAACAATTAGTAATCAAAAAACTCCCAATAAAGAAAAGTCCAGGACCAGGTGGCTTCACTAACAAATTCTACCAAACATTTAAAGGAAAGTTAACATCTATCCTTCTCAAACTATCCCCAAAAATTGAAGAAGAAATGCTTTCAAACTCACTCTCTGAGACCAGCATCACCCATATACGAAAACCAGATAAACACAGTACCAAAAAAGGTAAATTAAAGACCCATATCCCTGATGAACATAGATGCAAAAATCCTCAACAAAATATTAGTAAACTGAATTCAACAATACATCAAAAGAACCATACCCCATGATCAAATGGGATTATCTCAGCAATGCAGGAAGGATTCAGTATATGCAAATCTATTAAGTGACACACCAGATTAGCAGAACAAAGGATAAAACATATGATCATATTCATACCTCCAGCAAAAGCATTTGGCAAAATTCAACATTTGAATTATGATTAAAAACTCTTGAGACTCCCCTGGTGGCGCAGTGGCTAAGAATGCATCTGCCAATGCAGGGGACACGGGTTCAATCCCTGGTCTGGGAAGATCCCACATGCCACTGAGCAACTAAGCCCATGCACCACAACTACTGAGCCTGTGCTCTAGAGCCTGTGAGCCACAACTACTGAGCCCATGCACCACAACTACTGAGCCCACATGCCCCAACTACTGAAGCCTGCATGCTCTAGGGCCTGCAGGCTGCAATTACTGAGCCCGCACACTGCAGCTACTGAAGCCCGCACGCCTAGAGTCCATGCTCCACAACGAGAAGCCACTACAATGAGAAGCCCATGCACCGCAACAAAGAGTAGCCCCCGCTCACCACAAATAGAGAAAGACTGCGCACAGAACGAAGACCCAATGCAGCCAAAAATAAATTTTAAAACTTAAAACAAAAACTCTCAACAAAGTGAATATAGAGGCAACATACCTTTTTATAATAAAGGACAGGGACTTCCCTGGCAGCCCAGTGGTTAGAAATTCGCAACTCCACTGCAGGGGGTGCTGGTTCAATCCGTGGTCCAGGAACTAAGATCCCACATGCTGCGTGGTATGGCCTAAATAAATAAATAAATAAATACGTACATACATACATACATAAAATAAAGGGTATAAATGACAAAAGCAGACCTAACATCATACTTAACAGTGAAAAGCTGAAAGCATTTCCTCTAAGAACAGGAACAAGACAAGGATGCCCACTCTCACCACTTTTATTCAACACAGTATTAGTAGTTCTAGCCACAGCAAAGAAAACAATAATAAAAATACAAAATAGAATCTAATTTGTAAAGGAAGTAAAACTGTCACTGTTTGCAGATAACATGATAATATGTAGAGAAAACCCTAAAGATCTCACCAACAAATTATTAGCATAAATAAACTCAGTAAATTTGAAGTATACATCTTTTTTCTTTTTTTCATTAATTTTTATTGGAGTATAGTTGCTTTATAATGTTGTGTTAGTTTCTTCTGTACAGCAAAGTGAATCAGCTCTATGTATACATATATCCCCTCTTTTGTGGATTTCCTTCCCATTTAAGACACCACAGAGCACTGAGTAGAGTTCCCTGTGCTCTACAGTAGGTTCTCATTAGTTACATATTTTATACATAGTATCGTTAGTGTATATATGTCAATCCCAATCTCCCAATTCTTTCCACGCCCCCCCCTCCCTTGGTGTCCATGTTTGTTCTCTACCTCTGCGTCTCTATTTCTGTTTTGCAAATAAGATCATTTATAACATTTTTCTAGATTCCACATATATATGTCAATATACGATATTTGGTTTTTTCTTTCTTACTTCACTCTGTATGACATTCTCTAGGTCCATCCATGTGTCTACAAATGACTCAATTTCATTCCTTTTTATGGCTGACGAACATTCCATTGTATATATGTACCACATCTTCTTTATCCATTCATCCGTCGATGGACACTTAGGTTGGTTCCATATCCTGGCTATTGTAAATAGCGCTGCGATGAACATTGGGGTGCATGTGTCTTTTTGAATTATGCTTTTCTCTGCGTATATGCCCAGTAGTGGGATTGCTGTGTCATATGGTAGTTCTATTTTTAGTTTTTTAAGGAACATCCATACTGTTCTCCATAGTAACTGTATCAATTTACATTCCCACCAACAGTGCAGGAGGGTTCCCTTTTCTCCACACCCTCTCCAGCATTTATTGTTTCTAGATTTTTTTATGATGGCCATTCTGATGGGTGAGAGGTGATACCTCATTGTAGTTTTGATTTGCACTTCTCTAATAATTAGTGATGCTGAGCATCTTTTCATGTGTTTGTTGGCCATCTGTATGTGTCTTCTTTGGAGAAATATCTATTTAGGTCTTCTGCCCATTTTTTTATTGGGTTGTTTTTTTGATATTGAGCTGCATGCGCTGTTTGTATATTTGGGGGATTAATCCTTTGTCAGTTGCTTCATTTGCAAATATTTTCTCCCATTCTGAGGATTACCCTTTCATCTTGTTTATGGTTTCCTCTGCTGTGCAAAAGCTTTTAAGTTTAATGAGGTCCCATTTGTTAATTTTATTTTCATTGAAGTATACAAAATTAATATACGGAAATCTGTTATTTTTCTCTGCACTAATAAACTAACAGAGAAGTTAAGAAAAAATGTTATGATTGTACCAAAAATAATAAAATACCTAGGAATAAATTTAACCACAGAGATGAAAGACATATCCTGAAAAGTATAAGACACCGATGAAGGAAACTGAAGATGACACAAATAAATGAAAAGACACCCCATGCTCCTGGATTGGAGGAATTAATCTTTTTAAAATAACCATATTACTCAAAGCAATCTACAGATTTAAAGAAATCCCTATCAAAATACCCATGGTATTGTTCACAAACAGAAGAAATAATCCCAAAATAAACACAGAACCACAGAATACCCACATTGCAAATGCAGTCCTGAGAAAAAAGACCAAAGCTGGAGATAGCATGCTCCCTGACTACAAAGCTACAGCAATCACAAAAACAGACACACAGATCAATGGAATAGAAGAGAGACCCCAGAAAAAAAACCCACACACTTATGATGAATAAATCTACTACAAAGGAGGCAAGAATATACAATGGAGAAAAGACAGTCTCTTCAATAAGTGGTGGTGCTGGGAATACTGGACAGCTACACGTAAAATAATTAATTAGAACATTTCCTCACACCAGACAGAAAGAGAAATTCAAAATATATTAAGGAGGGGCCTCACTGGTGGTGTAGTGGTTAAGAATCCGCCTGCCAATGCAGGGGGCACGGGCTCGATCCCTGGTCCGGGAAAATCCCACATGCCGCGGAGCAGCTAAGCCCGTGCGCCACAACTACTGAGCCTGCGCTCTACAGCCCGCGAGCCACAACTGCTGAAGCCCACACGCCTAGAGCCCAGCAATGAGAAGCCACCGCAATGAGAAGCCCGCACACCGCAACAAAGAGTAGCCCCTGCTCGCCACAACTAGAGAAAGCCCACGCACAGCAACGAAGACCCAACACAGCCAAAAATAAATAAATTAAATTTTAAAAAAATATATTAAGGACCTAAATGTAATACACCAAACTATAAAACTTCTAGGAGAGAACACAGGCAGAACATTCTTTAACATAAATTGTAGCAATATTGTTTTTGGATCTGGACTCTAAGGCAAAAGAAATAAAAGCAAAAATAAACTAATGGGCACTAAATGAACTTAAGAGCTTTTGCGCATCAATGAAAACCATCAACAAAATCAAAAGTCAAAGTGCAAAATGGAAGAAAATATTTGTAAATGATATGACTGATCAACGGTCAGTATCCAAAATATATAAATGGTTCATACAATTCAATATCACTCACCAAAAAAGAACACCACAGTCAGTAATGGTGTTAAGACACGAATAGACATCTTTCCAAAGAAGACATACAGATGGCTAAAAGGCAGATGAAAAGATGCTCAACATCACTAATTATTAGAGAAGTTCAAGTCAAAACAGCCATGAGAGATCAACCTCACACCTGTCAAAGGAGCTATCATCAAAATGTCTACAAATACCAAATTTGGGGGAGGCTATGGAGAAAAGTGAACCCTTCTACACTGTGGGTAGGATTGTAAATTGTTGCAGGCACTATGGAATACAGGATGGAGGTTTCTCAAAAAACTAAAAATACAACTACCATATGATCTGTCAGTAACTCTCCTGGGTACCTATCCAGGAAAAAAATGAAAACACTAATTCAAAAAGATACATAAACCCCAATGTTCATAGCAGCACTGCTGACAATGGCCAAGATATGAAAGCAAACGAAATGCCCACGAACAGACAAATGGATAAAGAAGATGTGGTACATACGTACAGTGGAATATCACACAGCCATAAAAAGTATGAAATTCTGCTATCTGCAGCAATGTGGATGGACCTCAAGAACATTATGCTTAACGAAGTAAGTCAGAGAAAGACACTGTGTGACATCATTTATCTGTGGAATCTAACAATAATACAAATGAATGTATATGCAAAACAGAAACAGACTCACAGATCTATAAACAAACTAGTGGTTACCAGTGGGACAGGTAAGGGGGGAGGGGCAAATTAGGGGTATAGGATTAAGAGGTACAAACTACTATGTATAAAATAGATAAGCAACAAAGATATATTGTAGAGGACAGGGAATTATAGCCATTATCCTGTAAAAAAATTTTTAATCAAGTGTAAACTGTAAAAAATCCTGGATCACTATACTATACACCTGAAGCTGATATATTGTAAATAAACTATAATTTTAATAAATAAATAAAATAAGGGCTTCCCTGGTGGCGCACTGGTTGAGAGTCCACCTGCTGATTCAGGGGACACGGGTTCGTGCCCCGGTCTGGGAAGATCCCACATGCCGCGGAGCAGCTGGGCCCATGAGCCATGGCCACTGAGCCTGCACGTCTGGAGCCTGTGCTCCGCAACGGGAGAGGCCATGATAGTGAGAGGCCCGCGTACTGCAGAAAAAAATAAAATAAAAATAAAAACAATTGGGCAGAGGATCTGAATACTCTTTTTGAGGAAAAAAAACAGATAAAAGGCACATGGAAACATGCTCAACATCACTAATCATCAGGGAAATGCAAATCAAAATCACAAAATGATATCACCTTACAGTTGTCAGAATGGCCATCCTAAAAATGACAACAATTAAGAGGTGCTGCTGAGGATGTGGAGAAAAGAGCGCTCACCTGCACTGCTGCTAAGGATGTAAATTGGCACTGCCACTATTGAAAACATTACGGAGGGCTCTGAAAACAAAAAAAAATAAAACTACCATATGACTTAGCAATTCCAATTTTGGTTATTTATCCAAAGAAAACAAAACAAAGCAAAAAACTAATTTAAAGAGATATATGCACCCCTATGCTCACTGCAACATAACTTACAATAGCCAATAATATGATAGCAACCTAAATGTTCAATGATAGAAAAATGGATAAAAAAGTGATATTGATATATATATATATATATATACATATGTACACATATACACATATATACATATGAATAACACACACAGATATACATACATATACATACAGATACATACACACAGACATAGACACATAGATACATATACATATATTCATATACACATAGACACATATATGTATAGATAGGGGTATACAAATATACATATAGTTATATATTATATATTACTCAGCAATAAAAAGATGAAATCTTTCCATTTGTGACAACATGGATGGACTTAGAGAGTATTATGCTAAGTGAAGTAAGTCACATAGAGAAAGACAAATACCACATGATCTTGCTTATACGTGTAATCTAAAAAC
The DNA here is from genome assembly GCA_036417435.1 of Inia geoffrensis. Taxonomy (NCBI): domain Eukaryota; kingdom Metazoa; phylum Chordata; class Mammalia; order Artiodactyla; family Iniidae; genus Inia; species Inia geoffrensis. The sequence continues at coordinate 92,441,158 of CM070911.1, forward strand.
AAAACAAACACAACAAAACCAGTCTTACAGACACAGTGAACAAACTGGTGGCTGCAAAAGGGGAGGTGAGTGGGTCTTTGACAAGACAGGTAAAGGGGTATAAGAAGTACAAAATTCCAGTTATATGATAAAAATTGACAAGACTTTAATATACAGAAAAAAAGAATATGGTTCATGATATTGCAGGAACTGTGGATGGGTACAGACCGTTACTAGACTCATAAAGATGATCATTTTGTAATATACTTAAATGCTGAATCATTACGTTGTACGTCTGAAACTAATATAATAGTGTACGTCAAATAGTCTTCAATTAAAAAAAAAAAAAGAAAGGAAGAAAAAGAGTGCATGCCCTGACAGCACTTCACCTGAGCCATTTCTCGGGAGTGTGTTTGTAATGAACGGCCTTGAGGAATGAGGTAATGTCTCTCCCTCAGACAAACAGGAAGCTTGCTAACCTCTCATTTTAAAAGCAGTGGAGTCCTCAAACTCAGCACTCCTCAGTGTAACATAACTGAGTACATGCATAGCACCCAACTGGAACCCTCTGTGTCATCCCAGTGGCAACTGGGGTGTGGGGAAGGAGAACCAATACAATACTATGCTCATGTTTGCTGTGCCATAAGTATTAAAATCTTTCGTCTCTGAAAAAAAATCTCAATTAAAGAACCTAACTTTACAACTAAAGGAACTAGAAAAAGAACAAACTAAGCCCAATGTTGGCAGAATGAAATAAATAATAGGATTAGAGCAGTTATAAAAATAATAGAAGGACCCACTTTATAGCACAGGAAATTACTCAATATTCTGTAGTGATCTATATGGGAAAAGAATCTAAAAAAGAGTGGCTATATGTGTAACTGATTCACTTTACACCTGAAACTAACACAACATTGTAAATCAACCATACTACAATAAAAATTAAAAATAAAGTAATAGAGACTACAAAAATAGTAGAAAGATAAATTATATTGAGTTTTTTTGGAAAAGATAAAATTGACAAACTGTTAGCTAGAACAACTAAGAAAAAGAGAATTAATGAGTGAATGAATAATAAATAAAACAAACACATACTTATAAAGGCATTACAATGATGCTACAGAAATACAAAGGACAATCAGAGACTACTATTAACAATCATATGCAAACAACTTGTTTTACCTAGAAAAAAAATGGAAAAACTCCTAGAAACACAACCTACCAAGAAATAGAACACCTGAACAGACCAGTAACGAGTAAAGGAATGAAACAGTATTGAGAAACCTCTCAATAAATAAAATCCCAGGACCAGATGGTTTTACTGGTGAATTATACCAAATATTTAAAGAGAAATGAAAGCCAAGACTTCTTAAATACTTCCAAAAATTTAAAGAGGAGGGAACACTTTCAACCCATCTTCCGAGGCATTACCCCAGACAAGGGTAATGTCAAAACCAGACAAGGGCATGATGAGAAAAATACAGATCAATATTCCTGAGTGACATAGATGAAATATACTCAAAATACAGGCTAACTAAATTCAACAGCACATTAAAGGGATCATTCACCATGATTAAATGGGACTTATGCCAGGATGCAACGATGGCTCAATGTATGCAAATCAATAAATGTGATACATTTCATTAAGAGAATAAAGGGGAAATATGATCTTATTAATAGATACAGAAAATTATTTGACAAAATCCAACTTCCTTTCATGATGAAGACTGTCAAGAAATTAGATATAGAAGGAATATACTTCAACACATTAAAAGTCATATGACAAGCCCAAAGGTAACAGTATATTGAATTACAAATCCTGAAAGCGTTTCTTCTTAGTTTCAGCCGAGGCAATGTTACCTGTTCTTGGCTCTTCTATTCAACATAGTACTGGAATTCCTAACCAGAGTAAGTAGGCAAGAAATGTAAATAAAATAAATCCAAATCATAAAGGTAAACCTAAACTTTCTGTTTGCAGATGACATGTTTTTATATCTACAAAAACCTAAAAATGCCACTTCCAAACAACTGTTTAAACTAATGAATAGAGTAAGCTGAAGGACACAAAATCAACATACAAAAGTCATTTGTGGTTCTATACACTAACAACAGAAACTATCAGAAAATGTTAAGAAAAAAGTCCCACTTACAATAGCACCGAAAAGAATAAAATACTTAGGAATAAAGCTAACCAAGAATGTGAAAGAGCCATACACTGCAAACTATAAAATACTGATGAAAGAATTTGAAGGAGACACAAATAAATGGAGCGATAGCCCATGTTAATAGACTGAATAAATTAACATTGTTAAAATGTCCATACTACCCAAAGCAATCTACAGTGTTAATGCAATCCATGTCAAAATTCTGAAGGCATTTTTCCCAGAAAATAGAAAAACAAATCCTAAAATTCACATGGAACCATAGAAGACCCAAAATATCCAAAGCAATCTTGAGCACAAAGAGCAAAGCTGAAGGAATCACACTTCATAATTTCAAACTATACTACAAAGCATAGTAATCAAAGCAGTATGGTTGTAGTATAAAGACAGACATACAGAACAAAGGAACAAAATGCAGAGCTCAGAAATAAATCCACATATTTACAATCAACTGATCTTTGACAAAAGTGCCGGGAATATACAATGATAAAAGGATCCTCTCTTACCTAAATTAGTGGGAAACTGAATATCCACAAGCCTGCCAATGCAGGGAACACAGGTTCCAGCCCTGGTCCAGGAAGATCCCACATGCCATGGAGCAACTAAGCCCGTACGCCACAACTGCTGTGCCTGTGCTCTAGAGCCTGCGTGCAGCAACTACTGAGTCCACGTGCTGCAACTACTGAAGCCCGTGTGCCTAAAGCCGTTGCTCCACAAGAGAAGCCACTGCAATGAGAAGCCCATGCACTGCAACAAAGAGTAGCCCCCGCTCACTGCAACTAGAGAAAGCCCACACGCAGCAATGAAGACCCAACGCAGCCATGAATAAATAAATAATTTTTTTAAAGAAATTAGACTTGTATCTCACATTATATATAAAAATTAATTCAAAGTGGTTTAGAGAATTAAATATAAGATCCCAAACTGTAAAATTACTAGAGGAAGATATAGGGGGGAAACACTTCTTGACAGTGCTATGGGCAATGTATGTTTGGATATAACCCCAAAAGGACAGGCAACGAAAGCGAAAAAAAAAAAAAAAAAAGAAAAATAGATTGCATTAAACTATAAAGGTTTGAGGAGCAAGGGAAACAATTTACAGAGAGCAGAGTGTACCTACCAAATGGGAAGCAATATTTGAAATACCTATCTAACATACATAATGTACTCAAAACTGAGTAGAAAAAACACAAGAAATAACCTTCTTTTTCTTTCAGTGACACTTTTCCTTGCTTTAATATATTTTGTCTTTTTCTGCTTCTGAAGTGAGCTCTCAATTACAAAATCTCAAACTACACTCAAAAAAGCTAGCCACTGGCACAGGACGGAGAAGCCCACAAGTATGAGCAGACGGCAGCAGGTGGCACGAGGTGGGAAGTGGCTGAAGCAGTGGTTACAAATGGTCAAATGTTGTGCAGCTAAACGTATCCAACAGGTCATGCCCTAACGTTAGCGCAGGCTATAGAGCAGTCACCCCCTTGGCGGGCGGCCTCAGTGCACTCGCGGTCAGGCTCTACAAGGCAATACAAGTCCGTCCAGTTCAGAGTTCTTGCTTTGGCACCTCTTGGCCAGCGGGCCCCGGACCAGTCTATTCGTGTTTCAAAACGCTGTCGTAGTGCTCGCTTTGGGAGCACATATGCTAAAATTGGAACGACAGAGAGAAGATTAGCGTGGCCCCTGTGCAAGGGTGATACGCAAGTTTGTGACGCGTTCTATATTGTTTTGTGACCGCCTAGAAGGGTGGGATAGGGAGGGTGGGAGGGAGACGCAAGAGGGAGGGGATATGGGGACATGTGTATACATATGGCTGTTTCACTTTGTTATACAGCAGAAATTAACCATTGTAAAGCAATTATACTCCAATAAAGACGTTATAAAAAAAAAAAAAAAGAAGTTTGGGGAGAACTCTGGAGAGATCGGGCACAGGATGGAGCACAGCCCGCCACTGAAAATACTGCTGGTTTTATATGCTCCACATTCACAAGCACCTGCTCCGTTTCCCAGGTTCAAACACTCATGCAGGCCTGCAGCTTGAAAAAATTTCTGAGTCCAGAATCCTGCCTCTGGTGAAAACAAAGGTAGTCATAGCACAGAGAGTACACCACAGTGTCTGGCCACGGTGTCACCCGGTCAGGCTGTAAGTTCACAATCACATGCTGATGGCAGGACCCATGTCCCCTCTCTTAAAGCACCCACTTTGGGCCACAGTCAGAGGTGTCTGGTGTATGCAATCTTGTATCCACAAGGGCGCTGCACTAGATTGAAGGAATGGGGCAAAAAGCATATTTTCTCTGAATTCATGTTGGTTTTTCAAAAGAGCAGAGTTTCATCTTAATTAAGGAGAATACTTTTAAATAGCTTGGACAGCTCAAAACCACTGTTTAGGGAACCAAAAACCAAGTCAGCCATGAACAGGGCTTTTAAAATCCTCGGGAATCAGCATGAGGTGAGGATTTGGTGTGGCACAGTGTTGAGCACAGGAGTAAAGATGCAGAGCCGTCTCCTCACAAAAGGCACCGAAATCGCACGGCACCAGTGGGTCAGCTGCAGGGACAGGGCTTTGGGGTGGAGGTTATTTCTCTCTCAAATTTTCCCAGGGCACTCACCCCTCTCTATGCTACCCCACTACTCCATTCACTTTTCCTTTCTCAATTTCTGAAACCCATGTGGCAGCACTTCTTAAGCTGGAGCCCCCAGGGACCACCTCTGCAGTCCAGATTTTTCATGGATCTTTACAAGTTCTTGACTGAAAGCCCGCACGCAGCAATGAAGACCCAACGCAGCCAAAAATAAATAAATAAATAAAATTTATTAAAAAAACAAAAAAGAATGAAGGCATTCAGCTAAATCCTTTTACACCCACTGCTGACAGAGGGCAGGGGAGTTTGACTCACTAACCTTCTTTCCATGCGCTTCTCCCTAATAAGACAGTCCATTTAGAACTTGTCAGGCTGAGGAGAAGATCATGTAGCACACTGATCTCTACTACAGATTCTGAAACAGCAAAAATACAAAGATGATGAATCCTTCCAAAGGGTTCTGTCTATATTGTTACAGTGGTTTCCTTCCCACTGTGAACACTTTTCAAACCCTATCACTTGAATATGCTTTTATTTTTTTCAGCACCAAGAATGTTAATCTATTGTAGTTACAGAGAAGGTAAAGAATGAATTCATACAACATTAAAATAATACAAAGTAACTACAACAACAGCAGTAAAAAAACAGAAAACAATGAAAGGGTAATTTTAGTCCTTATCAATGATTAAGTTAAACTTTAACGGACTAAATTCTCAAATTAAATAACACAAAATGGTTGAATTACTTTTTAAAAAGAACCTACAATATGCTGTCTACAAGAGGCTCACTTTAATTTTAAGGACATATATAGGTTAAAGTGAGAGGATGTAAAAAGATATTCCATGAAATGGCAGCCGAAAGAGAGTAGGAGTAACTATACTTGTATCTAATAATACATATTTTCAATCAAAATCAGTCACAAGAGACAAAGAATGTTAATACACAGTGATAAAGGGGTCAAATTATCAAGAGACAATTTTAAGTATAAATATACATGGACCCAATACCAGAGTACGTAAATAATTAAAGCAAATATAAACTGCATGGAGAAAAGGCAATAAAGTAATGGTAAAGCACTTCAATACCCCACTTGTAAACAATGAATAGATCATCCAGACAGTAAATTAATGAGAAAACACTGACCTGAATGACACTTCAGATAAGTAAACATAACAGATATATACAGAACACAGGACTTGTATGACTGGTCAAATAAGTGTTTTACTGTCTCTGTTAATCTGTCTCTGTTAAATTGACCTTCCCGTGAAGAGGCAAGAATAATATGAGAAGACCCAATGGAGCTTTAATGAATTAATTAATCAAAAAAAAAAAGTAAACCACTGAACTCTAAGGGACAATGTAGCTTTCAATGAATTAGCAATTTTGGTTGGGATGACCTTGGAGAATAAAACCACCTCAGTGATTAAAATTTAGACCAACTAATCAAAATGCTTTATCACCTATTGTTTTAAAACACTGATCAATGGAAGAAGTTATACTAGGGATAACAGTGTAATCGTATCCTAGAGCTCATATCAACAACAGGGGTTATGACTTGATGCTAGATCAGGACATTTCAGTGGTGTGACTGTTATTAATGGTTTGTTGTTCAGCGATTAAAGTCCTACCTGATCGGAGCTCAGACTGGAGTCATCCCAGTTGGTTTCTGTCTATTATATGTAGATTTCTCCCAGTATGAAAGGACAAGAGAAATATGGCTTACTATACAAAATGTCTTCAAACTAAATGATGATATAATCTGCATTCAGTTAATTTATACATACCCTACTGTAGAACAGGGTTTGTTAGGGTGGCAGAGCCCAGTAATTATGTAAAACTGAAACCTTTATCTGCACTGGTTCAAGTCCTATTCCTAAGAATATGTTTATAATCTACATTTTTTCACAATTTTACTCACCATAGCATTCCTCATATTAACTGAATGGAAAACCCTAGGCCGTATACAAATCCAGAAAGGGCCAAACATCATCAGTCCTTATGGATTATTACAACCCATTGCTGATGCAGTCAATTATTTATTAAAGAATCACTATGACCATCAACAACATCAATTTATATATTATTGCACCGGTGCTAACCTTAACCCTGGCTCTCACTACATGAATTCCTCTTCCCATATGTTACCCACTAATTAATATAAATGTAGGCATACTATTTACATTAGCCATATCAAGCCTAAGCCTTTTATTCCATCCTCTGATCTGGATGCACTTCACATTCAGAATACTCATTGGAGATCTATGGGACAGTAGCACACACAATCTCATACGAAGTAACGTTAGCAGTATTCTCTTATCAATCCTGCTGATAACTGGATCATTTACACTTTCAACAGTAACCACTGCAAAAGAACACCTATGGCTAATTTTCTCCTGACCCCTGCCCAAAATTTGATTATCTCTATACTAGCAGAAATCTAACAGAGCCCCATTTGATTTAACAGAAGTAGAACTGTATTTGGCTTCTATGTAGAAAATGTAGCAGGCTCATTCACCCCGTCCTTCCTAGAGAATATGTCAATATCATTATAATAAACATTTTCACAGCAATCTATTTTTAGGAGCATTTCACAACCCCTTAATGCCAGAATTATATACAGCCCATGTCATCATTAAAACACATCTAACAATCTCTTTTCTACGAATTCGAGCATCCTACCCACAATTTTGATATGATCCACTTATACATCTCTTATTAAAAAATGTTTACTACTAACATTAGCCCTATGTATATCGGAGGGCTAATCACATTACCTGTCATCCCATCAGGCAACCCACCACAAACTTAAGAGATATGTCTGACAAAAGAGTTACTTTGATAGAGAAAATGACAGAGGTTTAAACGCTTGTATTCCTGGAACTGAACTCACTCCTGAGAATTGTACGTTCTCCATGCAACCACATTACACCACATGCTATAGTAAGGTTCTCTAAGCTTCAGGCCCATACCCCCAAAATATTGTTGTATATCCTTCCAATACTAATAAACCCTATTGTTTTTACTATCATTCTATGGACCATTATCTCAGGAAACATAATTTTAGTAACAAGCTCACATTGGTTAATGGTATCCCCATTCTAATAAAAACATGAACCCATAAGTTATAGAAGCATCCGACAAATATTTTCTAAAACAATTCACCACATCAATACTACTTATAAAGGCTATTACTGTTAATCTAATATATTCTGGTCAAGGAACACAATGAATTACAAAAATCTTTAATCCAACAGCATCCACCCTCATGAAAATCGCCCTTGTCACAAAAGTAGGACTTTCCCCATTTCACTTCTGAGTGTCTGAAGTAACACAAGGCATTCCATGAACAGCAGGCCTGATGCTATCAGCCTGACAAAACTGCACCCCTATCAGTTTTATATCACATGTCACCATCCATCAAGCTAAATATACTATTAATCATAGTGATATTATAAATCATAGCTGGAGGCTGAGGCAGACTTAGCCATACTCACCTGGAAAAAATTACACCCTCCTCATCAGTTGCCCATATAGAATGAATGACAGCTATTATAAAGTATATTCCAATTATAACAATCCTAAACATACTAATTTATATCATCACAACACTCTCTTCTTCTTATTTATGCCCAGATCATGTACTACAAGAGTATCATTATCACACACATGAGATAAAACACCTCCCATCGCAATCCTTTTCCTCACCATTATAGTATCATTAGGACATCGCCCATCACTATCAGGGTTTTTACCCAAATGAATAACTATCTAAGAGATAACAAAAATGATAACATCCTTCTACCAACACTAATAGCCATCATAGCAGTCCTCAGCATATATTTCTACTTGCAGCTAACATACTCCACATCGCTCACTATGTTCCTTTCATTAAACAACACAAAAATAAAACAACAATTTGAACATACAAAACAACCTTCTTATCATTACTAATCCTAATAGCCACATGACTACTACCCTTAACACCCATTCTATCAGTGCCAGACTAGGAGTTTAGGGCAGCTTAGACCAAGAGCTTTCAAAGCCCTGAGAAGCACAGTTTAATTAATTCACAGAATTAAGGATTACAAGACTATCCTATATCAACTGAATGCAAATCAAACATTTTAATTAAGGCAAACCCTTACTAGATTGATGAGCTTCCGCCCCAGGAAACTTTAGTTAACAGGCAAATCCTCTAGTCACCTGGCTTCAGGCTGCGTCTGCCATCGCGGGAAAACAAGGCAGGAAACGCACCGGCAGGGCTGAAGCTGCTTCTCTGAAGTTACGGTTCAATTTGTTGATGCACCACAGGGTTTGGCAGAGAGAGGGCTCAACCTCTGCCTTCAGACCTACAGTCTAAATAAAGCTAGCTCAGTCGCTTTACCTCTGTTCATAAACGGCGCATTATTTTCAACAAATCACAAAGATATCGTGCTGTGTATTTACTCTCTGGTGCTTGAGCTGGGGTAGCACAAACCACCTTCAGTCTATTAATCTCGGCTGAGCTCTGCTAACCTGGAGCGCTACTCGGACATGCCCAAACCTGTAACGTAGTCATACAGTCCCTGCACTGTAATAATTTTCTTTATTACAAGTGCAAGGACTGTTACGACTATGTTACAGATTTGGTTGTACCCATTATGATTGCAGGGTTTGAATACTGACTTGTGCCACTAGTAACGGTGGGACCTGATAGAGCATTTCCCCGAATAAATCATATAAACTTTTGACCACTGCCCCCATCATTCTCACTCCTGCTCGTATCACCAGTAGCAGAAGCTGGTTCTGGTACCAGTGGAACCGTGGATTCAGCTCTAGCCTGCAGTCTGGCCCACGCAGGAGCCTCTGTCGACCTAACCGTTTTCTCCTTACATTTGGCAGGTGTCTCTTCAATTCTTGGTATTATTACTTTTATTAGTATAGTCTTTCATACAAAACCAGCAGTCCTATCCCAATACCAAACACCAGTATTTGTTTGATCTGCCCCAACTGCAACCGTATGACTATAATTATCACTCTCAGTCCATGCAGCCAGAATTGCCACACTGTTAACAAACAGAAATCTAAACACTACTTTCTTTGACCCTGCAGGAGGAGACCCAGTCCTATACCAACACCTATCTTGATTCTTTGGTCACCCTCAAGCCTGTATTTGTAGCCTACCAGGGTTTGGAAAAATTTCACATATCATTGCATACTATTTAGGACAAAAAGAGCCTTTCAGCTCTATGGGAATAGTATGAGTCACGTTCACTGGCTTTTTAGGATTTGTCTCGTGGGCCCATCATACTTCTACTGTAGGGACAGATGTCGACCCATGAACATCCTTTGTATCAGCTACCAGCCCTCCCCCCCAAATCCCACCGGTCTTACAGGCTCCACGTCCACTACCACCAGCTCCATTTTCCAGAGTCCAGCGCTCACAAAGGCATGCAACTTGAGAACTGCAAGACCAAGATTTAAGCTAGGTATTTCTGGGTTCAGAGTCGTGTCTCTGAAAGAACAGGCACTCAGAGTGCAGAGAGCCTGCCAGCTCCCCACATCAGATCTAACACCAGGAGAATTATCACTAATAGCAGTCGGCAACTGAGTCGTATAGAGATAATCATCGAATATTAGTCTCATCTGAAAATGTTTTATACTCATGAGCTGTTCCTGCTTTAGGTCTAAAGAACAGCTGCTCTGTCAGAGCTCCTACATTAAAGGATCCCAACATCGACAGGACAAAGCCTCCACCGTGGACAATGGTCAGGAGAGGTCGTTTTCCTGCGTTCAGAGACAGGACAGAGGGAGATGGCTGAGACGTCCACGGGGGACATGCTCTCCGAGCTCCAGGACACGAACGGGGCCTCTGGGGTCCCAGGCTGCCCACCACGACCTCCTGAGATCTTGGCAACATTCCCTGTCAGTGATGAAGTAGCCAGAGCACTTGTGAGGTCCCAGTGCTGTGTCCTGTGTGGGTCCATGCTCTTGGGACCACACCCCACACTCTGCGGGTCTGCCCTGCATGGTCCTTCCTGCCTCAGGAGCACAGACCACCCAGCAAGCAGTCCCCTCCCCAACCAGCAGGAGGAGGGGAGGAGAGCAGGGGCACCGGGGGAATCTCTCTCAGACAACAACACCCCGGGGTGCCAACGGGGCCAGTAATGATGCAGATGAGCCACAGCCCAAGAGATGGGACCAGAGGGTCCAACAGGCACCTCTCATCTGCACTCTGGACACCCTGTCCCTCGTACACCCCCTTCCTCACACACCCTCTCCCTAAATGCAGATTCTTCAGATGCAAACAGGCAGAGCTTCAGACCGAAAGTCAGCTCTTCCAAAATGATCCTTCAGCAAACACTGCAGGACTCCACTCAAACGGGGGCCCTGGAGTCAACAACGCATGGACCAAAGTGGACGTCGGTACCAGGGGCAGTGGGAGGGAATGGGGAGTGAGACTTTCGTGGCTGTGGAATTTTGGTTTTGCAAGATGAAAACTTCTAGGGATGGTGGTGATGGCTCCACGAGAAGGTGAATATATCTGACGCCTCAGAAATGTGCACTTAAGACGGTGATGATGGTAAAGGGTATGTGATGTGTGTTTTATTTCACTTAAAATAAACTCTTAAAATAATGTCTTATTAATTGAGATTCCATTTTGACTCCCCTTCATCACAAATGTCGGAGGCCCAAGCACAGTCCCCCACCTCGGGCGCCATCATGGTACCCTCACACGGCAAATGGGGGACCATCCTTAGGGGGGCTAGTCTGTGCTCACCCGACCTCTGTCCAGAGGGACCCAGACAGTGGTGACCCCCATAGAGTAGACACATGATAAGCTATGATATTAATGAGATACCACCAAGGGTATTCACTCAGCAGAACACACAGCAGCAACCCACTCAAACATGCCTGACCTCATACGAATTTGACATGATTAAGAGCAGAAAAGGAACCACAGGTTAATCAGGGCAACACCCTCAATTCAGATGTTGGAAATCTCAGAGGGGACAGGACACACTGCAGGCAAGAGCAGATATGTGGTCTCCCCGTACACGTGATCCTGACCCATGCAGATGGGGTGAGACCCACACAATCGCCAGACCCTGTACCTGGGGTCACACATCCACACTCACCAGAGTGACCCCACCTCCCCAGACCCTGCATCTAAAGTCACAGGTTCTCTCTCAACAGGTGACCCCTCCTACCCAGACCCCTCCACCTGGGTCACATGTCCACAGCCCCAGGGTGACCCCACCTCTCCAGGCCCTGCACTTGGGGTCACACATCCCCTTGGTCAGGACTCCATGGCTCTGCTGGTGGCTCCCCTAATGTGGAAACAAGCCGTGTTCCTGGGACCTCCTGGGATAGGAAAAAGTGGCAGGTGGGTCTTCTCTCCCCACGCTCGTCCTAGAGAAGTCCTCCTCTTTTCACTTTGGTTCTGTGTGATTTTAACTGTTTTTAAAGCTTTCATGCTAAAGTTGAACACGCTACCTTGGTGCCGGCAGGCTCAGTCCTTTCTTCTCTCGCTGAGGTGTTGAGAAAACACGCGGGACAGCAGGGCTGAAAGCCGAGGGGCAGCTCTGGACGCTGCTGAGTAGGGACGGTAGACTGGAAGGAGAGCTCAGCAGCAGCCTCACCTGTTGCCCATCGGCCTTAAACCCAGATCCGCTGTGCCCTGCAATCAGTTCACCAGGTAAACCTGCCTGCCTACTTGCCATGCACGGACTGGGATAATTGGGATAATATCCAATTGGGATAAATTGGGATAATATCCAGGTAGCCCACCTGAGGAGACTCCACGAGCCCCAGGGAAGGGGAACCTCGCGGGGCAAAGACTAAGGCCCTTACCATAGCACTGACCGCTGGGAGGGTCAGGAAACCACACTCGAGGCAGAGCGCCGCTACCCAGCGTCCACCTCAGCTCCTGTCCCAGACATCTAAGCACTGACATTCAGATGCAGGCACGGAGTTTTCCGGGACTGAGGCCAGGCCGGGTCTCTACCCAGGTGCCCATGTTCCCCCGCTGAAGCTCCCAGGACTGAGGCCAGGCCGGGTCTCTATCAAAGTCTCCACGTCCCCCTTGAAGCTCCAGGACTCAGGTCTGGCTGGGTCTCTACCCTGGTCCCCACAGTCCTAGGTACACAGAACACAGGTCTAACTGTTCTCATTATAGACAGCACATGGTCAGCTCTAAACATAATCAGTAGACAGGACATGGAGAGGTCTAAATCTACCGTGTAGACAGAACTTGGTCAGGTTTAAACTAGCTTAGGGTTTATCTCCTAGGAGGCACAGGTCACACACATGGGGTCTCTCATCTTTGGACACCCACATCAGGAAATTGAACAAAATCCTTGTCATTAAACATTTCAACAGGCAAAACAAAAATGTTACCAATTTCTCTGGCCACGTGATGGTCTGGATCCAGGGGTGAGCCCAGAGCTTCTTGTAGTACAGCCCAGTCTCCTCCAAGGACAGACAGGAAGTGGCCTGATTTCAGCGTCCCAAGCTTCCAGAAGGAGGCGGCCGCACTGGAAGCCCAGGCAGGACAGTCCTGCATGGTCCCGGCCGGGAGAACCTGCTTGCCCATTCCACTGGCCGATTCTGGGCGGGTCGCTCAGGGCCGCTGAGGGCGCAGCTCTCAGGCCCTGCTTCCCTGCAGCGTGCGTGCGTGCGTTGCGTGTGCGTGCGTTTGCGTGTGCGTGCGTTGCGTGTGCGTTTGCGTGTGCGTGCGTGCGTCGCGTGTGCGTGTGCGTGTAGAGGGGGTGGTGGCTGACGGCTCCCGTGGCTCCCGTCCGCGGCACCGCGCTGTCTTCGAGGGGAGGCATGGGGAGAGGTAGGGGCATAGAAGCCGTTGGAGAGAAGAACCCACCGCGGAACTCCTTGCACACTGCCTCGCCCCACCCGGGGACCCACCTGCCCATCGCGAGCCCCACGTCGCCCCCCAGCCCCCCACCCCCAAGGGCAGGGCGCCTGCTCTTTCAAAAGCACAGGGTCTCACATGAAGGAGACCCAGGGGGGGCTGTCACCACCCCCACTCCTGATGATGAGTTTGGGAGAATGCACCCCCTTGTCTGGGCGATGGGACCCTGTGAGGAGTGGCGGCCCCATCCAAGTCGGGGCCTGGCTGAGAGAGATGGGAACACAGGAGCCAAGTGCAGGGCCTGGAGGCCAGGAGGGACACCCCAGGCCCTGGCCGGGCTCTCCAACTGTGACATTGTAGCTTTAGGGGACCTGGGGCAGGTGACTGAATGTAATGGGGGTCTAAACTGCACCCTGAATGGGGCTTAAAGAAGGTGTGAAGGATGTTACTGAGACAGTGTCGGTCATTGGAAGACAGACTCTGTGTCAGGACATTCTGCTCCATCCATTTAAATCCCTGAGATCTGTGACCTTTACGTGGCTACGCAGGATTGTTAGAGCACGTGCGCGTGGACATATCTGGGGCACAATTCAGTCTGCAGCCAACTTGCAAGTGGTTCCAGCAAACACACAGGTGTGCACACAGGCAGGCACAGCACACACACAAACATACGCACGTGCACAACACAAATATATTCACACACTAGCATATGAACACATGCACGCATATGCCCATGCACACACTAACGTGTGCAAACACACACCTATGCACATACACAGTGCATATACATGGTATGCAAACAGGCACACGCATAGCACACACACAGGGAATAAAGTGAATACGTAAAGCTTTAATTCCTGAACACAAGTGAAGCTCACATGTGTTCTTACCTTTTTCTTAGCTTTGATGTTTTTCAAAATAAAAAGTTTAAGAAAAAAGTTACTGGCAAATGACTTTTGATTCATAGGACTTTCTGAAGTTATTCCACAAATATCGTAAGACATGAGAAATGGATGTAAATATTGCATGTGTCCACTGACGGATGAATGGAGAAGCAAAACATGGTCCATCCATACAAGGGAATGTTATTCGGCCTAAACAGAAGGCAGTTCTGACGCAGGCTGCAGCAGGGATGACCCTTGAGGGCATTATGCTCAGTGATGTAAGCCAGACACAAAAAAACAAACAGTGCTTGATCCACTCATACAAGGCCCCCAGAGCAGTCAGAACCATAGAGACAGAAAGTAGGGTGGTGGGTGCCAAGGGCTGACAGAGGGACAATGGGGACTGAGTGTTTAATGGGGACTGTTCTCAGTTTTGCAAGATGAAAACGTTCTGGAGGAGGATGGCGGTCAGGTTTGCACAACAGTGCGAATTACTTCTTGACCCTGAAATGTGCATTTAAAAACGGTTAAGATAGTAAATTTTATGTGTATTTGACCACACTTTTTAAAACTTTTTAAAAGACAACAAGAAGTAGTCCATGAATGCGACAAGATGCACAACTTCACTAACAACCGAGGGATTAAAACCATAAGAAAACTACTGTGCACACACCTACCAGAATGGCAGACATGAAGACACGGTATCAAATATCAGCAGGACGTGGAGCAATGGAAAGCCTGGTGCACAGCGAGGGGTGCAACCACTTCTGAAACAATTGGGCCTCACAGAGCGCACTCCGTGTACACAGACCCACAGTGTTCCTCCCAGCTGAACACAAACCCCCCAGCCCTGCACCAGGACACACGGACATGGACTCTGCAGCCACAGGAGCCAAACCTGAAAGCACCTGGAGGCCATCACAAGCGGATGCAGAAGTGAACCCTGCACGCTCCTAGGAAGGAATATTCCACAGCAATGGAGTACGTTTTGTTTAAAGTTAGTAAAACTATAAAAATTAATTGTTAAAAAAACTATATGCACAAGATGAAAGAATCTCATGGACACAATGCTGAGCCACCAGAAGCAACAAAGCAGCCCGCACGGTCCACCCACGTACAGAGTCTGGAACTGGGCAAAGCTGGGCTGCGTTATTTAGGGATGCGTGCTTGGGTATAAACTATGAGGACGAGATCACTGCCACAAAATCGGGAGAACAGCTACCTCACGGAGGGGAGGACGCTGTCAGGAGGGAAGGGCACTCAGGCTCCGGACGTGCAGGCTCAGCAGCCATGGCTCACGGGCCCAGCCGCTCCGCGGCACGTGGGATCTTCCCGGACCGGGGCACGAACCCGCGTCCCCTGCATCGGCAGGCGGACTCTCAACCACTGCACCACCAGGGAAGCCCCGGGGTTGTCAGTTTTTATAGGAGTGGGTAATTTCATAGGCTAATAAATGGGAGGAGTATTCCAGCTGTTTTGGGAAAGGGGTGGGGATTTCCAGGAATTGGGCCACTGCCCACTTTTTGGCCTTTATGGTAGGTCTCAGAACTGTCATGGCACCTGTGGGTTGGTCATTTAGTGTGCTGATGTGTTACAATGAGCGCATACTGAGGCCCAAGGTCTAGTGAAGGTCGTCTGCCATCTTGACCTATTTGGTTCTTATCAGTTTATGTCGTGTCCTTGGGCGACGTCATTCTTTTAAAAGTTGTGCCCTGCTCCCTTCCCTCCTGTTTCACTTTCAGTTTTCAATTAATGCTAACAAGTTCATCAAACCATGGAACTGTGTCCACTTTTGCTTTCTTTCTATGCTTTGGAGATTTTTTTTAAAAAACAAATAAACATGATTACTGATTTAAAACTTAAGTCTATCGAGTCATTGAGTTTGTACAACATGTGTTCATACATTCAGTGCACACGTGTTGAGGGTCTGGAACGTCCCAGCCACCGTTCCAGTGAAGGGGACCCAGACAACAGGGCCCAGGCCCACTCAGGAGGGGCTTGTGGCCTTACTGGTGGGGAGAGATGTTCACCAGATTTATTGACAATGTGCTACGTGACATCACAGAGGAAACGGCAAGATGTCCTGGGGGCACAGAGGGAGAGGTAGGACCTACACACCAGCTTGCCTGGGAGATAAGCTTACATCCGCTGTGCTGTGGGAATTATTAAAAGCAGCCCCTCTCACTGGACTGGGTGATCAATGACACAGTCACCCAAGGAGGGGGCACAGGGCAGCCTGGGTCAGGGGTCAAGTCACGGAAGGCTTCCAAAGACAGGGACGTTTCAGCTGAGTCTTGAAGAACAAACCCATCTGTGCTAGGCTGCTCAGACTGCCATACGAAATACGCAGACTGAATGACTTAGACGACAGAAATTTATTTTCTCACAGCCCTAGAGGTTAGAAATCCAAGATCCGGGTGAGGACAGGTTGCTTTCTCCTGAGGCCTCTCTCCTTGGCTTGCAGGCAGCCACCTTCTGGCTGTGTCCTCACGTGGTCACCCCTCTGTGTGCGTCTCTGCCCTGATCCCCTCTCCTTACAAGGACACCGGTCAGATGGGATTAGGACCCGTCCTAATGGTTTCATTTGAACTAACCAAAGGCCCCATCTCCAAACACAGTCACATTCTGAGGTGCTGAGGGTTAGGACGTCAACACACGAATTTGCCAGGACATGATGCTGCCCATTCCAAGGTCTTAGCCAGAAACTAAGTTGGGGGGTGGTGCAGGCAGAGGAAACAGTGTCTGCTAAAGATGACCTTTAACAAATGCGTCTGAGTTTATTTCCGGAGTGTCTGGGGCTGACTCGGTTCCTGCCGAGCCTGCCCAGGGTGGGTGAGAGTTGGGGACCAGTACCCTGAGCACCCAGAAGAGACCCTGTGCTACTGGTCCTGCCTGAGCGGGAGGGAGCTCCGAGCTGGTCTGGGAGCCCCGACCGTAGAGCTCCTGCGTGTCACCATCACAGGTCAACCAGCCAAGGCTGGTCTAGTTCCAGATCAAGAGTCAGGTCCAGGTGCTTTGGCTCACCCCAGGTGCCCTAACTGGTCAGGAACACAAGCCCTTTGTAAAGTTCCAAGGTCGCTTTGTAACCCCTCCAGGACCTGCCCACTGAGCTCTGCTGTCCAAACTAGGACACGTAACAGGCACTGGGACACACAGACAGGACATGGCCCCCATCCCAGGAACCTCAATAAAAATGAAAGACTCTACCAAGGAACTCAACACTGGGGGAGCAAATTTCTGGGGTCTGGGACTCCATGTCTCAGAAAAGTTTACTTTTCTCCTTAGAAATTTTTGGTTCTGTTTTGTTTGGTTTTCAAATACAGACGTACCTAAAATTATAGTCCTGTTCTTTCTGAGAGGTGAATTTCACCGAACTGCATTCTTCCTCCTCACTCGGTAAGGAAGGAAGAAGGTGGTGGGTGGTCCGGACAAGCCCACTCCCCTCGGCCGGCACACCTGTTCCCAGGCCCTCCATGCACTTCACTCACTCTGAGCAGTAAACAAGTCTCTAATCCTTTTATGGCTGCACACAATTGAGCTTATTTCCACCATGATGAAATTGTGTTAAGTCCCCTGGGGAAACTGAGCAGTGAGTCAGGCCTTGCCTGAAAACACTTCCATTGTGGAGAGAAATGAATGCCCCCTGCAGGTTTCCAAAAGGTAAACCAAGACATCCGAACAGGTGTGCAGCGGGGTAGGCAGCTGGGCACTGGGACTGGTTCTTTCTCTGAGGACAACACAGGTCTGTAACAGTATCAGCCACAGTGCACACTCCCACAACCACTGCCAAAAACTGCAACCCAGAACGTGTCTATAAAGCACTTGCCTTTTTAGCATTACTCCAAGGCTGAATAAATCCCAGTGAGCAATGATTTGGATGCAGAAGAGTTTCTGTGCCACTCTTGCTGTTGACATCCTTGTCCCTAGCAAACCATTTTCCAGCAGCAGCCAGCATGCTCTCTGCCCAGGTGAATCAGAGCCCTGACTGTGAACAGGGGATGCAAGCGCCCCAAAGGGGTCGTTTTGATTTAGAACAAAAGCCAAACTCGCCTCCAGGCCCAAAGCGGCGTGACCTGACCCCACCCACCTTTCTGACCTTGCCTCACTGGGAGGCTCCGGCTCCTATTGGTTCCAGGAGCTGGCCCAGCCCTGGGTCTGAGGACCTGTAGCCCTTTCTGCCTGGAATCCCGCTGCCAAGGCTTTAAGCCAGGCTGGCTCCTTCTGGTCTAATCCACTCCCTTGGGGAGCACGTCCATGACTGTCGGTTCCTCAGCCAGCGTCCCACGGCGTCCATCACTAACTCCCCTTATTCTCATCATAGCATAGCACCTGCTCTAATCTCGTTGGCTAGTTTGTTATTATCTGTACTAGATGGGAAGATTCATCCCACAACACCAACTCTTTGGCAGAGCCTAGCACAGGGGAGGTGCCCAGGAACTCTTTTTTGGACAATGGATGGATGCATGCATGCATAGATGGATGACGCGTGGATGGATTCATGGACGGATAAATAAGGACCATCTATCTACCTATAGAGCTCAGACAAAAAACTCCACAGTGATCTAGTGCTCAACTACCTAAGTGCCTATACCCTGTATTTCACTCCACTGGACTCACAAACCCACCCACCATTTTCAACTGTGGTCCAGATGTGAATAGCAGTCCAGCCTTCTCTGGTCACTTCCCCCTGGGAAATCCGCCATCCTTCCCATTGGCTGGTCCAGTTAGAAATCCTAAGGCATTTGAACATGGGTAGCAGAAGCAATACAACTATTAAAAGCTTGATCTGTGATTCACAATTAAACACACATTCAGAGAACCATGATTTAAGTTCTGGGTGTGCACCTAAGAGTTGATGAATATTAAATTCCAAAGTGGTTGCTGGGGCCAGGAAATAGGCAGCCACAGGCCGGGTTCCGGGAACCGAAGACCAAGCTCCGGGAAGCCCGAGGGGAGGCAACGACCGGGGCTCTCACTGGCCTCTTCCTTCACCTCCTGCTTCCATCTGAGCCCTGAGGTGCAGCCCCATCCAGACCCACCTTAAGCAGGTCCTATTTCAAGGGAACTAAGGGGCAGGACCAGAGCAGGAGCTGCTCCTCCTACGGGTATTGGTCTGGGGCTTCAGGACTCGAGAAGCCCCTGGAGGAAGAGCCCGCAGAAGGGCGTTGTCAGGGCCAACACACAGGAGCAGAGGTCAAGGTCGGTGAGCCCCCCAGCTGGGGTCCCCGTGAGTACCGGGTCCTCCCCCGGAATCAGCTCAGCCCCCCTGGAGGAGAACAGAGCCAGAGGCAAGGAGGGGAAAGCGCCTGCCGCTCGCTTCTGCTCATACGGGAAAAACATTTTTCTCCAAGATATGAGGGAGGAAAATTACTTTTCTGCCCTTCATCCCAAACTTTCCTGCAGACACTGTCCCTGGTGCCAGGGTGGCCTTCCTGCATGAAGGGCACCCCCTTCCTGGGGGGTTCACTTGGGGTCCACCCCTCCCTGCAAGGGGGCCTGGCCAGCCACCTCCACGGAATAAGGCCCTCACAAAGCGTGTCCTCCAGGGAACATGGCGGGGCCTCCACGGCGGGGCTCAGACCACCCAGGAAGCCGGGCCCAGGCTCTCTGCCCAGGGTGTCACCCCGAACCGGGGTCCCTGCTTTCGCTGGAAGTCATTTTGTTAAGAGCAGATGGGAAAACTGATGGCAGATCAGGGCCCAGGCGGGCAGCCCGCAGAGCTGGGGCGGCCAAAGGGCTTCTCAGCCTTCCTTTTGGCGGCAGGAAAGATTCCTTCCCCTCACTTGTCACCCCAAGACGGGCTCAGGCTGGGCAGCTACAGACACGGAGGGTCCAGCAGAGCCATTTGTGGGGGGCGGCCAGGACGACGGGCAGGAGGCGGGTCCCAGGACCCCCGAGCCTCCGCCACGGGAGAGGGACCTCCCGAGGCCTCAGCAGGGGAAGCTGACGTGGTGGTTTAACACCAGTGACAGCTAGGCCTCAGCTCCCACCCACCCGTCACTTCCTTGGTGCCTTTGTCAATCATCCCTTTTCTCATTTCTTTAAATTTTTCCCTTAGAAACTAGGGACCCCGCCCAGGTGGAGGACGGTGACTACATGCTGACCACAAGCACGTAGACCCCAGGCTGGTTGGAATCAGAGGCTGGTGGCTAAGATTCCCAAAACATCACCCTGTTACCTCACCACCAACCAATCAGAAGAAAGTCCATGAGCTGCAAATGTCGCAGTCCTCACCTCGAATGTTGCCTTTAAAAGCCCTTCCCTGAAAATCACTGGGGAGTTTGGGTCTTTTAAGGATGAGCTGCCATGTTCTCCTTATTTGGTGCCCTGCAATAAATGCTGTACTTTCCTTCACCACAAGCCGGTGTCAGTGGATTGGCTTTGCTGTGCAGCAGGGGTGTGGACCCAAGTTCGGTTCGGTAACATAACCCTTAACCGAAAAGTGTCCCTGTGCTTATCTTCAGGACTGAGTGAAGGGAGGGTGCTGGTGACCAGCTCTGAAGCCACAGCACAGGGTTGAGCCTGGCCCTGCCAGTTACCATATGTGCAGCCTGTGCTAATCTGCCTCACTCTCTGGCCTCAGTTTCCTCATCTGGAAAATGGGGTCAATGATCATACCTATTGTGATGTTGAGATTTATAATAAGAAATATATATACGTATGTATACTTGATCTTCATCCGGTTCCTGGCACAGAGCTCCTAAAACTCTTGGAATTTCCTACAGCAAAGGTGCCTTTTGTTATGTTAACGAGGTGACTTTTGGAAAGCCCTAAGTCACCTAAGGGTAATTAGAGGGTTGGAACTTTCAGCCCCACCCCTGACCTCTGGGGAGGGGACGAGCTGGCTGGAGACTCCGTTCAATCACCAATGGCCAATGATTTAATCAATCAACCTGTGTGATGGAGCCTCTGTGAAAGCCCAAAGGGACAGGGCTCGGAGAGCTAACGGGTTGGTGAACACAGGGAGGTTGGGGAGCGTGGCACCCGGACTGGGCAGGGGAGCTCCACGCCCCTCACCAGGCCTTGCCTCGTGCCCCTCCTCCAGCTGGCTCCTCCTGAGCCGCGTGCTTCTGTAACAAGCTGCTGAGAGGGCAGGTCAACTCTCTGAGTTCTGTGAGCCCCTCTAGCAGAATAACCCACCCCGAGGCGGGAGTGATGGGAACCTCCAGTGTGTAGCCACTGGTACAGCCGCACAGGTGACAACCTGGACAGGTGATTAGAGTCTCAGTGGGGGGTGGGGGCAGTCCTATAGGACTGAGCCCTTAACCCGTGGGGTCTGACGCCATCTCCTGACAGGCAGATGCTGTCAGAACTGAGCTGAGTCGCAGAACACCCAGCTGGGGTTGAAGAACTGCTTGGTGGTGGTCGGAAAAAACACACGCGGGAATTGGTGTCAGAACCATACTCCCCCCTAAAACTTAGGGAACAAATGAGCTGAAGCATGTATGTTCTGCTACAATAGGATCAGTAGTAAGGGGAGTCGTATTCGCATCACCAACATGGGGTTAATTTGAGCAAAGTCGGGTTTAAGGGAGAAATGAAGCAGGTCGAGTCGTTGGATCTAATGACAAAGAGAAAAAGGAGGCCTGAGCAGTGGCCCTACAGCCAGAAAACTCAGGACCAGCCTGAGGAAACAACGTTATTCTATTTACGGAACAAAGAAGAAAAGTCATGAAGCTTGTGCAAACCGGGAAAACGTTAAAGTACTTCCTGACCTAGGCGGCTCCTCGGATCTGTTGGAAGCCCTGTGCGCTACAGCTCCCCGGGGGACATGCGCTTATTTGCAGTCTCAATGACACAGGAGGATTTTCTCTCCTTCGCCCCGGGGTTCAGCCACCCCTGCAGACCATAGCTGTGGCCTAGACAACACGGGTTCCTGCTGTGACTTCATGGGATGACCACAGCCCTGCCAGCCTGAGATGCGGAGTCGGCCCTCGGAAGCCACTGTGAACAGCGGGGGGGTGGATCCCAAAGTCTCCTCTTCAGGAGGGGAAGGCGGCCAGGCCCATCCTGCCCTGAAGCCCCAGCCCCACCCAGGGAGCCCTCGCGCACCAGCTCTTAGGCCCATGTTTCCTTTCTTCTTTCAATGTGCATGGGTTCCCATACGAGCCCGTAAAAGGGTGAGGGAAAAAGAAAGGCAAGCCCGCATCAAATTCTCTATCCCTGCTACGAAGAAGTGGACCCCGCACACACGTCAGCAAAGCGACGGGAACATGCACAAGCTCTGCCCTGCAGGCAGTGGAAGCTGGACAAAGACTCTTGGACCCTGGGGGCTGGGCGAGCTGATTGAACCACAGTGGCCTGCGGAAATCCAGGAAGAAAACCCTTCCTGTCCGAGAGGTCCTTGCAGGCAAGACCTATGCAACCGGCTCTACAGGCTCTTTGGGTCTCAAATTGCCTTTATTCCCCTTTGTTCTCAGAGATGATCTGCTTCTTGTGTTATGAGATTCATGTAAGGTTCTTACCTCCAAGTAGCCACCAACCACATAAAACAGTTTTTTCTCCGACTGGTGCTCTACTTGGCGCAAAAACCACTGGTTATTCCTTCAATTCCCTGAAAAGGTTCTGTCAGTCTTTGGTGCAGACAAATACTGCCTAATACTTGGATTAGCCTACTTGGATTATAAAAACACCTACCCCTAGATGATGCCACTGCTTTATTTTGTCCAATTTCAAAAATTCAGAAGCAAAGATCATCTGCGTCTATGGTTTATATTATTCATAGCATTCACCCTTCTCAGAAGCTAAAATAAAGATGCAAGGACATACCCAGAAGGTAAGAGACCATTCCAGGTGGGGTTAGTCAAATATCTTTCTGATGGGGGGGCGTCCAGCGCAGAATCGAGGATGAGGAAGAGTCTGTAGGAAAGAGAAAGAGACGGGCACAGGGAAGGTCAGAGCAGGAGGTGGCCAGGGAAACTGGACAATGGACGATGCTGCCAAGACGAGGTTCACAAGCAGGGAACCCTATCCGAGGGAATGGAAGTCGGAACGGCCTCCGCCCTGGGCCCGGGGTGGTGGTAAGGCCTTGACCCAGACGGAGGGCAGGTGGTGGAAACATTCTGCATCTTGATCTGGGGCCTGTCACAGGGCGTATGCACGAGTGAAAACCCATCAACACGTAAACTGAAGCTCTGCACATTTTACTGTTAATTATGCCTTGATTTTTAAAAGTCTATCTGTTGGGGATACTATAAAACTCTTAGAGGAAAATATAAGCGGAACACTCTTTGACATAAATCACAGCAAGATCTTTTTCGATCCACTGCCTAGGGTAATGAAAATAAAAACAAAAATAAACAAATGGGACCTAATCAAACTTAAAAGCTTTTGCACAGCAAAGGAATCCATAAACAAAACGAAAAGACAACCCACAGAATGGGAGAAAATATTTGCAAATGAAGCAATTGAGCAGTGATTACTCTCCAAATTATACAAACAGCTCATGCAGCTCAACATCAAAAAAAACCCGAACAACCCAATCAAAAAATGGGCGGAAGACCTAAATAGACATTTCACCAAGGAAGACATACAGATGGCCAAAAAGCACATGAAAAGATGCTTAACATCACTAATTATTAGAGAAATACAAATTGAAACTACAATGAGGTGTCACCTTACACTGGTCAGAATGGCCATCATCAAAAAATTTACAAATAATAAATGCTGGAGAGGGTGTGGAGAAAAGGGAACCCTCTTGCACTGTTGGTAGGAATGTAAATTGGTACAGCCACTATGGAGAGCAGTATGGAGGTTCCTTAAAAAACTAAAAACGGTGTTACCTTATGATCCTGCAATCCCACTCCTGGGCATATATTATCCGGAGAAAACCATAATTTGAAATGATGCATGCACCCCAATGTTCATTGCAGCACTATTTACAATAGCCAGGACATGGAAGCAACCAAAATGTCCATCAACAGAGTAATGAATAAAGAAGATGTGGTACATATATGCCATGGAATATTACTCAGCCATAAAAGAGAACAAAATAATGCCATCTGCAGAGACGTGGATGGACCTAGAGATTGTCATACCGAGTGAAGTAAGTCAGACAGAGAAAGACAAATACCGTAAAATATCAGTTATACGTGGAATCTAGAAAAACGATACAGCTGAACTTATTTGCAAAGCAGAAATACAGTCACAGACATAGAGAACAAACGTACAGATACCAAGGGGCAAAGGGGGGAATGGGATGAATTGGGAGATTGGGATTGACACATACACACTCTTGATACTCTGTGCAAAATAGAGAACTAATGAGAACCTACTGTAGAGCACAGGGAACTCTACTCAATGATCTGTGGTGACCTACATGGGAAGGAAATCCAAAAAAGAGGGGATATATGTATACACAGAGCTCAGTCACTCTACTGCACAGCAGAAACTAACACAACATTGAAAAGCAACTATACTCCAATAAAAATTAATTTTTAAAAACGTCTATCTGGTGATGGTTCTCAGATACGACAGTCTATCCTCACACTCACAGACAAGACCAGAGCCTTGAGAATTCATTCAGCCTCTGAAGCTGGGGTGGAATTCCCATGTCCCAGCTGGTGACATGACACTTGTCTCCTCTCAGCCTGGGAGAGGTTTTCTCCAAATCCCGAGGACGCAGGATCGCTGGCTCCGGGTGAGGAGAGGGGGGAGGGCAGTGCCTGGACACCTGTTCCAGACGTTCCTTCAGTGACATCACCCGACTCCCCACCTTGGAGGGCGTCCGCGGGTCCAGGAAATGACTCCAGGACGGACTCGGGCAGCCCCTCGCTGAGCGGCTCTTCCTCCCTCTGGGCAGTGTCAAGGTGGGGCCCCACCGGAGCCCCGCTGTAAGGAAGGTCTGATCCGGCACAGGCTTAAGGATTTCGCTCCAGCGTCACTCAGGAGGTACAGAGCCATGCCAATCATCTCTCCTTGTTTGCCTGGACACACAAGCCTGTAGGTGAGCAGAGTCCGTGCCCAAGGCACTGAGGGTAAAATCCCATGTGGATCCTGCCTTCGCTCACTTGTCACTTTGCACTGCTGGCGCCCAAACCAAGACAGAGGAAATGGAGACGGATGTGGTAGGAACGACAAGGGAGTTAGAAGGGCCCCTGCTTCCCCAGGTCGATGGGGTCACTCTACAGAAGAGCACATGCAGGATCTGGGGTAAGATCTGGGCCTCCCAAGCCAAGCCCGATGACCTGGTCATTGCTTCCTACCACAAAGCAGGTATGTGGTGGCTGAGAGAGCAGGAGTCGGCACGTGTCAGCTCTGAGTGGGCAATGCAGAGGCCAGCAGGGGACCTGTCTGTAAATCAGACAGGCAGGCAAAGGATCTGACATTTGTCTACAAAACTGTAAGGTTTTTTTCAAGAGCTAGGTCTCTGTTTTATTAAAAATATGTAACTATTTATAGAGTAGATTCTTCAGGTCAAAAAATTCATGCTAATCATTTTTTTCTCTCATTCAACAAAACTCTATCAAGAGGCTTCTAAACCCCAGGGATGAGCCCCGTGCAGAGCAGCAAAGTGCTCCTGGCCTCTGTCCTGCTGGCGCTTAGGGTCTAGTCTGGAGCAGGATGTCAGGCCACTGGACAGATTACAACATGTAATCTGGATTACAACATGTGATTACAACATGTGATTAGGGCCCTGGATTACAAACACGGGGCAGGGGGGCGGGGGGGTGACGAGAGGCCACCGGTCAGGCCTAATTTAGACCGAGGGAAGAACGTGAAGGATCTCGGAGCCGCTGTGATCGTTTCCTTTGCTCCGGCTGCCGTAACCAAGCAGCACAACCTGGGGGCGTGGCAGGAGTGTACCCTCAAGGTCCTGGAGGCTGCAGGTCAGAAATCAAGGCTCGTCGGGTCTGGTTTCTTCCGGGGGCTGCGGAAGGCTCTGCCCAGGCCCCATCCTGGGCTTGAGGACAGACGGCCGTCTTCACGTTCACACACGTCGTTCTCCCCGTGCACCCGTCTGTCTCCAAATTTCCCCTTTTCATAAGGACCCCGGTCACACTGGGTCAGGGTCCACCCTAATGACCTCGTTTGAATGTCATTGCTTCTGTGGCCAAGTAAGGCCACTCAAGGCCCAGGCCCCCACCTGCCGCTGACCTAAGGCAGCCTGTCGTAACCCTAAGTCCTCGTCCTCGATCCCAAACCACGTTGCAGGCCGGGTCCCCAGGAGGCAGGCTGAGTTGGGTGTGAGTGCACGGGCTGTTTAAGGGTCAGTGCTCTGTGGGGAAGCAGAGGGAGGCAAGATGGGGGCTTCCACTCGGTGCTGGCAAGCCCTCCTCCAGCCCGTGGGCTGGGCGCTCCAGAGTTGGGGTGGCCCCTCCAAGCTGGCGCCACCCCAGGGTGGGTGAGAGGCCTGGGTGTCAGGTGCAAGCTGCCACAGGAAAGGGGCACGGCCTGGGTCCCGGAGAGTGATGAACAGCTCAGGGCTGTCTGCCAGCAGCGCCCTCAGCAGCTGGGAAAGTAAGCTCTTCGGTATAGAAGGGAGTCTGGGCCACCCACCCGCCGCAGACTTACGAACCTCCATGGACGGCTGTAGGGCATCACTCCAGCCACTGAGAGTCCGTTCACATCAACAACCATGTCTGGGAAGGTGCCGGCCAGCAGGCAGAGTCCACGGAAGGGCAGAGACCAGATTGCCCTGCAGTTAGGCGGTGCGGTTGACTTTGGGAACCTGGGTCGGTGGGAATCGGCTGTCCTGGGCTGGAGGGGAGTTACTGGTGAGTGTGAGTCACGGTGTGAGGCCCCTGGGGTGCAGGGCAAGGCTGGAGGTTGAGGCCAGGGGCTCTGGCAGAAACCCGTGCATGGCCCAGACCGACCAGCAAGGGAGGCTGGGTTTCTCGAGTCTCTGACGGCGTCCACGGCAGCAAAGCCAAGCCCGAGGCGGAGTGTGCAGGCAGAGGGCACCCACGAGGTCCTCGAGAGGCCGGCCCCCCTCAGAGTCCAGGAGAGGAAGCAGAGCCAGCCCACAGCGAGAAGGCCACCCCCGCTGCTCCCGGAGCACCCCGCATCAGGCAGAACCAGACGACACGGACTTGGGACCGTAAACTGATGCATAGGCAACGGAAGGGCCAAGGATGAAGCGAGTTCTGATTCCAGGACAGAAGGAAAAATGGGAACCAACCAGGAGCTGAGCAGGCACAGTGCCAGAGCCCAGGACCCAGGGAGTGCGGCCCAGGTGCGGGGAAAGGAGCCGGGACCGCAGGAAACCAGATGCGGCAGCTTCCTCCTCGTCTTACCTGAGCAAGACGGCCTCACCGGCCCGGCCCCGGCCCTGCAGGAACGCCGACACCTACACAGTTAACGATTATGACCCTCGACATTCATTTAGCGCCCGCTGCAGGCTGGCACTTGTGCTCTCAAAACCACACGAGCATAACTCACGCTCGGTGGGTTTACATAATTTATCCAGAACCGCCCAATTCGTAGGACCCAGAGAGAAGACTGGGGTCCATCGGATGCCATGGGCCCACACACGTGCAAACCAGGCTCCTCCCCGAGAAAAAGACCAGGCCAGCCAAGTGTCCGGAAGCCAAACAGGGAGAGAATTCCTGGGAGGTCAAGGGTGTGCAGGCTGAGAGGGGCCCCAGGAAGAACGGGTATCACCCCCAAATGTAGCAAAGGTTATTTTCCCACTTAAAACCAATTCAACTTCCATGTAGAAGTCACTGTTAACGTCACCCTATACCTTTCTTGACCTCTTAAAGCAGAATTCATTCAATGTCGATTTTTTCCCTTTTTTTGTGGATTACCTGGAATTCTTACTTTTCCTTCCTTTTCACATCATTGGCACTGGATCAATGTCATGGTTCTAAATAAAAGTAACCAGAGGGGAGAAACCAGGTTATTTATAAGCAACCAGAGTGTAATAGTAAACGTGAGTGTTTGGCAATCGCTGTGATTTTCCTCCAAAGGAAATAGGTTTTAAATTAACCCCTATTGTTACACACACTAATTATTTGTATTATCATTTTCTAGAAATACCAATGCATATTCAAATTCTTCAAAGTACATCACTGGAGTATAAAAATTAATTGCTTCCCTTAATGAAGCTTTCTGGTGAGGAACAGATCATCTTAGTAGTTGATTTCAATTCAACGTAGTGCGCAGCATAAGCGAGGTACTGATAGACAAATGAACTCTTTTTCTAGCATAAGACGCTTCTAAATCGTAAGCTGCAGAAGATCGGCAGCTTTACAGCAGCCTGTTCCTCAGTCCTGCTCTCCACTCTGTCTCAGGAACGACCTGGACGCAGGAGGTTGTAGAGCTGATACAGAACGGTGGAGACCTTGAGCAGAGCGGAGGGGTCCCCATCCACCTGCGACAGCCTTTCCTGGAACGGATATGGATATCGGACTGCTCTGGTAAGTCTCCAGTTTACGAAATCGTAATCTTCACGTAAAGATGGGCAGTTTGGGAGTGGAGAGTCTGAAAGTCTACCACACCCCGAAAAACAAAACTCCCTTTGGTCCCCAACTCTAAATGCTGGATACAAGTTACCTTTACTTGTGCAAATCTAGCTAGACAGACCCCCTCACTTAAAAACTTATTTAGCCCTAATGCTAAACAATAGAGGGGCACCACCTTGCTATTAAATAAAGTGTCACCAAGTTACAAACACCAGGGAAAGGGACCTCTCCCCAGCCCTCCCCCAGCAGGGGGACTTCATATGCCAATGTCACAGGGGCCTGGCACCAAGGACCCCAGATACAAGGTCAGCGTTCCTGAGGCACTTTCCATGGGGAAATAAACAATGCATGGTGGAGTCCTGGCACTCACCACGGGCCAGGGGTTACTCTAAACACTTTCCTGCGTTAGCACTTTTTGTCCTCACAATACACTGAGGAGCTGCTACTTTACACCCACGTTACAGACACAGAAACTCAGGCCTAGGAGGCTATGATCTGCTCAAGGGCCACAGCTGATAGGACTGAGCCAGGATCTGGGCTCGGGAATTCTGTTTCTGAAGCCCATGCTCTTAACCACTAATCCGTAGTGTGTGTGTGCACACACGTGTGCGTGTGTGCGGTGTGTGCATGTGTTGTGTATTGTGTGTGCATGTGTTGTATATTGTGTGTGTGCATGTGTGTTGTGTGTGTGCATGTGTGTGTTATGTGCACACGTGTGTGTTGTGTGCATGTGTTGTGTATGTTGTGTGCATGTGTGCATGTGTGTTGTATGTGTGTGTTGTGTATGTGTGTTGTGTGCATGTGTGTGTTGTGTTTGCACGTGTGCACATGTGTGTTATGTGTGCATGCGTTGTGTGTTGGGTGAGTGTGCTGTGTCTGTGTGTCCTGCAGGAACCATCCCAGGCACACGCGTGCACCTGAGGTACAGGGTGGAGTTACACAGACTGAGAGGCCCAGCACCATCATCTCTAACAACAATGTTCCCACAGGAATCCATTCTAACCCAATGTGAAAACTGTGGACTTGGGAACTCACATTTGGAAAATGAATTAACAAGCTAATTGTCCTGTCTTGTCTTTTTTTTTTCTTTCTTTCCCTTTTTTTTTTTTTGACCCAGCCTAACATGTGCCATGTTTTCTAAACTGCTCAGTGTCACCCCAGAGTGCTTGGGGCAAAGTGGCAAAAATGAGGGTTAAAAATAACTGGGGACAGATTTTGAGAGTGTTCAAGGCTACACTAAGTAATTCAGGTTTGACCTTAGAGGCCTCCTGTGGACACGTCTGTGGAGTCCTCAGGCCTCTTCGACAATTTCCCTGTTATTTTCTTTGAGCAGTAATTTGAAGACATAACGCAGGCCTGCCCTAGGTCTTCTGAACCTACGGTGTGGTCGAGGTGTCCTCACCCATTTTCACGTGGTGGTTTGGTGCTGGCTGGCTCTGCTGTAGGTACTGAAGGTTGATGGGATGAGAAAAGGAGCGGGTGGGCGGGGGAGGGTCAGTGGTGAGTGAGACCCTGAGGGAAAGTCCCCCCTCAGAGATTCTAACATGGAGCGAACCACAGGTGCAGAGCGCCAGTGGAGACCAAGGAGGAATGGTTTTCATCATCCAAGGGAGGAAGAAGGGCTGAATGTGACCTAAAACGCAGCAGCCATACGTGAAGAAAACTGACAGAATCAATTCATAAAAAATAAAACCTTTTCAAAAATTAATGAATACGCTGGAACAATTTTTCAGGAATCGACCAGGCAAATGCAATGCCTTCCCCAAGGACCCTGAAAAGTCACCTTCCTGCGCAACTGCTGCTGCCATCCTTCTGGGAGAAAACCTGCAAGGTGAGATGGGAGCAGAAAACACTCAGGGCTGGTTTCCCCATAAGAACGCAGGGTGTTCTACCGTATCATCCCCACACCTGTCCGCCCGAAGCACCGGGGCAGGTGGATGAGAGCGGGCGGGGTGCGCTCCCACACCAGGGGCTTGGGGGCATGGCACGGGGCTCTGTCCTGAGCGCTCCCAGCCACTCGGCGACGCCACAGGGGGACGTTCAGACATCACTGTAGCTCAGAGACATCACACAGGCTGCCCAATGAGAACCACCTGGCAGGGGGTCGAGATGGGCTGCAAACCCAGGTCTTCCTGACCCAACAGCCCGTGATGGTCCCACCAACCCACGCCACCTGCCTCAGGCCTCCCACACCCGCGGAATTCTCTCTAAGCGTCTACACAGCTGGCCTGCTCATGGCCATAGGTGGTGAGTATCTGAGGGAGCAGAGGTGGCGCTGAAGGAGGCGTACCTGCTCCTGTCTGTCCCTTGATAATAGGCAAATTTCCTGACCCATAAGTGGCTTTCTACCCTTCAGGCTCAGTGAGTCACTACCTACAGTGTTTTCTGAAGTGAGTTCTTCGCAGCCTTATTCAGGGAGATCCCATGTCTCGTGCTCAGAGAAGGGTGGGAATCCACACTCTGTACCTGCCCTTTTGAAGCATGTGAGCGTAAGTAAATGAGTTTCTGAGAAGGAACTTGTGTAATTCTGCTTAACTCAGAGCTTCAAACATGTACTCGACCCAAACTCTTTCTCAAGTGAAGCCCCTAATCTCCAGGAAGCTCACGTTCTTCCCAGCACATTCTGGAGGACAGTACGAAGGTCATTGGCCTTGAGGGTTGGAAGGGTGGTCCCTGAGTTAACTCACTTCCCCGAGAATGACCGCGGGGGCACAGTGGGTCTCACAGCCCGGCCAGAGCCAGAACCGTCAGCCACCTGCCCAGAGCCCACCTGATGCTACCACACTGCCAACCCCTTAAAGGAGACAAACTTCGTGAGGTTGTCATTATTTTAGAGAAATGAAACAAACAAACAAAAATCCTAGTACATTTTGTTTTTTAAGATAAGCAAAAACTTAAGGCTCAAAGGAAAAATTTTCTCTCTTATTTGCCCAATAATGAACCTGATTTCTTTTTTTTCTATTGGAAAAAAGGTATTGTCTATTTGTCCAGAGACACATATATTTATAGGCACAGCAAGATACTATACATGCTGGAGGGTTTTTTTAGGTTTGGGGATTTTTTTCCCCCAGCTTCATTTAGGGAAGATTGACAAGTAAAACATCAATATAAGGTACACAACATGATGGGTTTTGTTGTTTTTTTTGTTTTTTTCGGTACACGGGCCTCTCGCTGCCGTGGCCTCTCCCGTTGTGGAGCACAGCCTCCAGACACGCAGGCTCAGCGGCCATGGCTCACAGGCCCAGCCATTCCGCAGCATGTGGGATCTTCCCAGAACGGGGCACAAACCCGTGTCCCCTGCATCGGCAGGCGGACTCTCAACCACTGCGTCACCAGGGAAGCCCCAATGTGATGTTTTGACTGAGAAATGAGCACCACAATCAACCTAATAATACAACACATACATCACATAGTTACTCTTTTTGGTGGGGGAGTGAAAACACAATTGAATTCTACTCTCAGCAAATTTCAAGTATCGATATATAATAAATTCTCAATTATAATCATCATGTTGTACATTAGGTCTCCAGAATTTATTCCTCTCATAAATGAAAGTCTGTACCTTTGATCAGCATCTCCCCTTTCACCCCACCCGCTGGTAACCACCATTCTACTGTTATTATGAGTTCTATTTTTTTTTAGATTCCACATATAAGTGAGATTGTGCAGCATTTGTCTTTCTATATCTGACATTTCCCTGAGCATAATGTCTTCCAGTTTAATCCATGTTGTCACAAACGTCAGGGTTTCCTTCTTTGTTAAGGTTGAATAATATTCCACTGTACAGGCAAATGTGTCTTCGAGATAGTAATTTTGTTTCCTTTGAATATAACCTAGAAGTGTGATTGCTGGATCATGTGGTAGCTCTATTTTTAATGTTTTGAGGACCCTCCATACTGTTCTCCACAGTGGCTGCACCAATTTACTTTCCCACCAACAGCGCGCAGGGTTGCCTTTTCTTTACATCCTCATGAACAATTCCTCTTAACTTTTTGATCATAGCCATGCTAACAGGTGTGAGGTGATAGCTCATCGTGGTTTCAATTTGCATTTCACTGATGATGAGTGATGTTGAGCATCTTTTCATACACCGGTTGGCCATCTGTCTCCTTAGAAAATGTCTCTTCAGGTCCTTTGCCCATTTTTTAATCTGGTTACTTGTTTTTTGCTATTGAGTTGTATGATTTGTATGAGTTCCTTATAAATATTTGGTTTCAAATATTTTCCCCCATTCTATAGACTGACTTCTCATTTCCTCGATTGTTTCCATTGTTTTATAGAATCTTTTTAGTTTGATGTAGACCCACTTGTTTTCTTGACTTTTGTTGTCTGTGTTTTTGGTGTCAAAATAATCGTTGCCAAGACCAATGCCAAGGAGCTTTTCTCCTATGTTTTCTTGTAAGAGTTTTACAGTTTCAAGTCTTATGTTTAAGCCTTTCAGGGTTGATTTTTGCATATGGTATAAGATGATTTTATTCTTTTGCATGTGGATATCCAGTTTTCCTGGCATCATTTATTGAAAAGACTATCCATTCCCCATTGTGTATTCCTGGCCTCCCTTTTGAAAATTAGTTGATCATATATGTTTGGTTTACTTCTGGGCTCTTTAGTGTATTCCATTGGTCTGTGTGTCTGTTTTTATGCCAGAACCATACTGTTTTGATTACTATAGCTTTGTAACATTTATTCTGTGAAAAATGCCACTGGAATTTTGATAGGGGTTGCACTGAATCTATCGATCGCTTTGGGTAGTATGGACATTTTAGCAATATTCACCCTTCCAATCTGTGAACACAGGGTATCTTTCCATTTATTTGTTTCTTCTTCAATTTCTTTAATGATTACCTTATAGTTTTCAGTGTACAGATCTTTTACCTACTTGGTTAAATTTATTTCTAAGTATTTTATTCTTTTCGATGCTATTATAAATAAAATATTTTCTTAGTTTATTTTTCAAAGAGTTCATTGTTAGTATATAGAAATGCAACTGATTTTTATATGTTTATTTAGTTTCCTGTAACTTCACTGAATTTGTTTAGCAGCTTTTTAATGTAGTCTTTATGAGTTTTCCACATATATGATCATGTCATCTGCAAACAGAGATAATTTTACTTTTTCCTCTTCACTTTATTTATTTTTTTATTTTTATTTTTTTATTTTATTATTTTTTTGCAGTACGCAGGCCTCTCACTGTTGTGGGCTCTCCCGCTGTGGAGAACAGGCTCCGGACGTGGAGGCTCAGCGGCCATGGCTCACGGGCCCAGTCGCTCCGCGGCATGTGGGATCCTCCCAGACCGGGGCACGAACCCGCGTCCCCTGCATCAGCAGGCGGACTGTCAACCACCACGCCACCAGGGAAGCCCTTTCCTCTTCATTTTAGATGCCTTTTATTTCTTTTCCTTGCCTAATTGCTCTGTCTAGAACTATGTTGAACAGAGATGGCAACCTTGTCTTGTTCCTGATCTTAGAGGTTAATTGTTTTCTTGTTCTTTTGTAGTTCCTTTGTGCCTTCCTTCCTCTCTTGCTGTCTTCCTTTATGATTTGGTGATTTTTTTGTAGTGTTATGCTTTGATTCCTTTCTCTTTATCTTTTGTACATAAGGATAGCTTTGCCAAGTAATGTGTTCTTGGTTGACAGTTTCTTTTTTTCTTTTAGCACTTTGAATATCTATCTCATCTCACTCTCTCCTAGCCTGCAAGGTTTGTGTGGAGAAATCTATTGATAGCCTTATGAGGGTTCCCTGCTATGTGATAAGCCTCTTTTGTCTCGTTGCTTTCAAATGTCTCTGTCTTTGATTTTTGACAGCATGATTCCAGTGTGTCTCAGTGAGGAACCTCTTTTGGTTGAAACTTCATGTCCTTGGATGCCCATATCTGTCCCCACATTTGAGAAGTTTTAGCCATTATACCTTTAAATAAGTTTCCTGCCCCTTTCTTTCCTGGTATTTCTAAGATTTGTATATTTATTCTCTTGAAGGTGTCTCATGAATCCCATAGGCTTTCTTTATTCTCGAACAGTTAGAGGAACAAAAAGAAAAAGAATGAAAAAGAATAAAGGAAGCCTATGGGAGCAGTTACAGAGCCAGAGTTCGGAGTGCAGACACATGCCAAGTGGTCGTGGGGCCTGGGCGTGGAGAGGAGGCGTGTACGGAGTGGCTGGGGACCGGGGTCCAGGGCATGCAAGGGGTGCAGTGAGTGGAGGTCACGGTCCCAGGGCAGCACGACCACAGCTCCTTCTTGGAGAGGAGGGCACACGGCAGCGTCTTCCTCTCTAGAGGGTCTGTAGTGGCTGTTGGTTACCTCAGTGGGGAAGCTGCTGGGGTCACCAGCAGAGCAGGCCCTGGGGGCATGGTGGCTCCGCTGTGTGTCTGACACTGGTAGCCCCCTTCTCTGAGCCCAGCCACCTCCAGACAGCTCTGCTGTGCCAGTCCCCCCAGCAATCCTCTCTGTGTGGTTATCCTCCTGTTTGGGCTCCACTGTGTTGCTTTAGGTCCTTTATTAGACTCTTGAAGCCCTTCCCAGGACTTTTTTTTTTTTTTTTTTTTTTTTTGCGGTATGCGGGCCTCTCACTGTTGTGACCTCTCCCGCCATGGAGCACAGGCTCCGGACGCGCAGGCTCAGCGACCATGGCTCACGGGCCCAGCCGCTCCACAGCATGTGGGATCTTCCCAGTCCGGGGCACAAACCCGTGTCCCCTGCATCGGCAGGCAGGCTCCCAACCACTGCGCCACCAGGGAAGCCCCCTAGGACTATTTTTGTTCATGGATGGCTGGGATATTTTTGATGGGGGATGAAGGTTCATATCTCCTACTCCACCATTTTGCTGATGTCACTTGTCATCTAATTTTCTTGTAAGCTAACTGATAAATTACATAACCATATAATTTATTACCCCTAGAGAATTAAGCAGATTTACACTTCACACATGAAAATAATACTACACAGAGCTCAAAGAGCCTACGTGAAGCAGACAGCATGGAGAAATCAGAATAGAAACAGCTCTCTGTGGGGTCTCTGGCCAATTTTAGTTGTTAAAGCTGAAAAAATTTGAATACTCTATTGCATAAGCATAAAATAAAGCTAACGAACCTTACCATTCCTTCATATTCTATTGCTTTAATTCAATTACACATTAACACAATGATAATTCAGGCTGGAAAGGAGGATTCTCAGCCGTGTTCAACTAGGAATGTGGCCTGAACTAGAGATACAGACGGAGGACAGAGGATGCTCTGAGGATGCAGCCCTCCAGAGACCTCTAAGGAGAGGAGGAGAAAACCAGGTCCAGTTACCTTAAGTAGAAAGTGAAATGAACTGAGGGTTTAGGAAGTCCTGGAGGATCAGAGGGCTGCAGGGCGTGACACCAAGAATTAGATAAACCACATCTAGATTTCCTCCCACCCAAGTGTCTCAGAAAAAGGCTATTCACAAATGCCTCACCTGTGAAGTGCAGCAAGCACCCCTGTAGCCTCACATCTCACTCAATATCAGGAGGACACCCAGCCAGTGTCTGCATCAGGCATTTAAGTACCGAGGGGAAAGGGATTATCTACATGCGTTAAAGTTTGTGAAAACGTCCCTGAATGTGCTATCCATCACTCTTTCTAGAAGTCACTGGAGAGTGGAGAAATCAGTTCACTGAAGCTCAGACCAAGAAGTTTAATGAAAATTATGAGAAAAACATGGCTGATGCTTCTCTGTCCTTCTGCATGGACCTTTAAAGAGCAGCCTCTGTGAAGCAGAAGAGAAACCTGTTTCCAAAAACCATGAATGGCTCGTGTGACGTGATGTCAGGGTTTTTAAACCACGACCTGGACATTTCAGCCTCATCTGCCTTTTGGACGAACCCAGTGTGACGTCAGTTACGCAGCATTAAGGTGCTTCATTTTCCTTCTCTCTCTGCAGATTTTCAGTCTTTAGGTGAATTTCAATATATCAACATGTAATATATGATATCACACACATTTTCATTTCTGTTCCTTCTATATATCCTCTTTCTACCTTCTGTTATAATTTTCTTTCAATTAAAACATTTATTTCAATCTTATCCATCAAAAATTCCCACTCCATTCATTTGATAACAGACTTGTACTCAGTGCCTTATTCATGCTGGGGAGTGGAGGGCATCAAAAGATGATAAAAATAGGGTTACTTCCCCCGAGAAAAGTGCAGCCTGGTAGGGACCACAGCAAGCTGTACCACCAAGGAAACTGTGATACACACTAAAATAAACTGAAAGGTGCAGCAGGGTTGTGGAGCAGAGAAACAAAGCATGTGGGAGGAACCTCAGAGACACTGGGGAGAGTGGGTGTCTGGTGACCGCCCGCATCCTGGCCATGAAGCACTCCCGCCATGGCCAACACAGTCAGCATCCCTGCCTCCCCAGTACCAAAGTCCAAGGCTGTCCTATTCGTACATGCAGACCTTGTTTCACTGTGCTCCACAGACACTGCAGTTTTTACAAACTGAAGGCTCATGACAACCCTGGGTCAAGCAAGTCTATCGGCGCCATTTTTACTCACAGCATTTGCTCACTTTGTGCCTCTGTGTCACACTTTGGTAATTCTCGCAATATTTCAAACTTTTCCATTATTATTACATTTTTAGGGTGATTTGTGATCAGTGACCTTTGATGTTACTACCACGACTCACTGAAGGCTCAGATGATGGTTAGCATTTTTTAGCAATAAAGCATTTTTAATTAAGATGTACATTGCTTTTTAGACATACTGTTATTGCACACTTAATAGACTACAGTATGGTGTAAACATAACTTTTATGTGCACTGGGAAACCAAAACACTCGTGTGACTCACTTTATCACGATATTCACTCTATTATGTGGTCTGGACCCAAACCCACAGTATCTCTGAGGTTTGCCTGTAATTTACTTGTAAAACCTCAGGGACACGTATTGCAGAGGTTTCCTGAGACCCAGAAAGTGGAGACATTCCACTGGGTCTTGAGAGATTTCTGGGTCTCATTTGAAGGTGGACTCTCATATACTGAAGACTAAACGTGAAACGTGAAATTATAAGAATAAAATTCACAAAGACCTCTGAGACCTAAGAGCAAAGGGATTTTTTTCAACAAAACTTCAAAAGTGCGAAACAAAAGGCAAAAATACTTAATGAATTTTGAGACATCAAAATTTTAAATTTCTGTTCATCAAAGAGCACCATAAAAAAGGCTAATAAAAAGAAAACTGAATGACAAAAGTTATTTGTGATGTCTAAAACCATAGAAGACCAATATTCAGAATACACAAGAAACTCTCAAATTGGTAAGAAAAGATAAAACCCAAATAGAAAAATGGGCAAATGGGACCTTGAGGAAGGCAATTTTCAGAAGAGAAAATACAAAAAATGACCAAATATTCAAAGAGATGCTCAAAATCATTAGTAAATAAGAATAACTGCAAAGGAAAACCATGGGCTGTCATTTCATATCTATTACAGAAGCAAAGGTTGGAAAGCCAGATAATGTCCTGCTGGTGACGGTGGACAGGAGAGCAACCTAGCAACATGTCAAAATGAGTAAACAAACACTCTTCGACCCAGAAATTCCAGCTGTAGGTACAGAGCCCAAGTAAATGGGTATGCAGCCCCATAAGGGAGCATGTATAGGGGATCCTCACACCCCTGTTCCTCCAGCCATCCCTGTGCTGAGAGTTGAAGGCTACCTGGGTGCCCACTGCCGGGCGGGGAGGGTAAATCGGTAAAATGTGGTGGACGCATACCCTGCTATCAGAAAGCAATTAACTAGAAGCAACAGATTTATACACAGCAGCATGAAGACATCTTTTGTTTGTTTGTTTGTTTGTTTTGCAGTACGAGGGCCTCTCACTGTCGTGGCCCCTCCCATTGCAGAGCACAGGCTCCCCACGCTCGGGCTCAGCATCCACGGCTCACGGGCCCAGCCGCTCCGCGGCATGTGGGATCTTCCCCGACCGGGGCACGAACCCGCGTCCCCCGCCTCGGCAGGCGGACTCCCAACCACTGCGCCACCAGGGAAGCCCCAGGCGTTGACTTCTTGAGCTGTGAAAGTCCTAGATGGCACCTTCCAGTAGGAGGCTGTTTCATCTGTATTGAAAATCTGTTGTTCAGTGCAGCTTCATGAGCGCTCTTCGCTGGATCTTCTGGGTAACCCGCTGCGGCGTCTACAGCAGCACTTGCTCCTTCCTCTCGCTCTTTTGTGTTACGGAGGCGGCTTCTTTCCTGAAACCTCATGAACCGACCTCGCTGGCTTCAGGCTTTCCTCCTGCAGCTCCCTCACGTCTCCCAGCCTTCAAGAACTGAAGAGAGTCAGGGCCTTGCTCTGGAGGAGACTTTGGCTTAAGGGAACGTTGTGGCTGGTTTCATCTTCTATCCAGACACCGAGACTTCCTGCAGTCAGCACGGAGGCTATTTTGCTTCCTTAGCATCTGTGTGTTCGCTGGAGGAGCACTTTTCATTTCCTTCCAGAGCTTTTCCTTTGCACTCACAGCTCGGCTAAGTGTTTGCTGCAAGAAGCCTGCCTTTAGGCCTATCTTGGCTTCCGACAGGCCTTCCTCACTAAGCGTCATCATTTCTAGCTTTTGATTTAAAGTGAGAGACGCGTGAGTCTTCCTTTCACTTGAACACTTTGAGCCACTGTAGGGTTATTAACTGGCCTAACTTCAATACTGTTGTGTGTCAGGGAACAGGGAAAGGCCTGAGGAGAGAGGGAGAGATGGGGGAACAGCAGTCGGTGGACTTTGAATGCACACAAAATTATTGATTAAGCTCGCCATCTTATATGGGTGCAGTTAACGGCCGCCCAAAACCTTTACAAGAGTAACATCTGTTATGGTGATCACAGATCACCATAACAAATATAATAATAATGAAAAAGACTGAAATATTGCGAGAATTACCAAAACCTGATGCAAAGAAGTGAGCAAATGCCGTTGGGAAAATGGAGCTGATAGACTTGCTCATTGCAGAGCTGCCACAAACCTTCAATCTGTAAAAAATGTAATATCTGCAAAGTGCAATAAAGCGAAGCACAATAAAAGGATGTGTGCCTGTACTTACACGTTCAACGGTTGGTTAAGTCCGCAGGTGCAGAAACCCCTGGATACAGAGGGCCGATTGTACTGTGCCGTTTTACATAAGGCACCTGAGCATCCGTGGA
This sequence comes from Inia geoffrensis, assembly GCA_036417435.1. Classification (NCBI taxonomy): domain Eukaryota; kingdom Metazoa; phylum Chordata; class Mammalia; order Artiodactyla; family Iniidae; genus Inia; species Inia geoffrensis. The sequence goes on from CM070911.1 coordinate 92,481,167, forward strand.
TTTTGGTATCTGTGGGGGTTCTGGAACCAATCCCCAGGATACTGAGGGATTCTGTTCTTGTAACTAGTGGGAAAACTGAAAATAGTAGAACAAATTTCATTGATTCTGTTGCTTAGTTCTGATAAAAAAAATTAAGGAAACAATATTTTTAGCATGAGATTAATATTTTCATTAGCAAGAGTAGTGATACTAGCAACTTATCTTAGCATTCCTTTCCTTGCAAGAGCACAGAAGGCTTTCCTAGGCTGGTCTACAAGTTTAAAGTCTGTCTAGATGTTTTACACTCACATTCAGTATCGTATACTGAATGGTATACTGATGGCAAACGGTACCATCGCCACAAAACAAGCTGGCAGATGTCCAGCCCCGAGCAGCAAGCTGCAAGGACACAAATAACTGGAAAGTGCAGACGACACACATCTCCCCATGAGCCAGTGGGGAGCCACGGGCTGCTCAGCTTGCGAGAGTCCAAAGGGCTTTCCGCTTCCCTGTGTCTCTAATCCCACTCATTAAGCCTCCGGAGCTTTGCTGCTTTGAAGTTAGACTGAGCTAGCAACCTCCCACCCACATAGAGTTTCCAGATAAAATACAGAACAACAGATGCTTTTTGTAAGTATGAATATGTCCCAAATATTGCACGGGACAGGCTCATCTTAAAAATTCATTCGTCGCTGACCTGAAATTCAGATATAACTGGATGCTCTGTATCTTGACCAGCGTTTTATTCTTCCGAGAACGTGAAGATTCTTGGGGTTTTGTTTTAAGGGATGATCTGAGATTGAAGGTTTCGTGCATCCTTCCTTCACTTCGTCACGAGCTCAGAACCAACCCAATCTCTGCGGTTGACTGAAGCGGCAAAGTGCTAACTAATACGCTTCCTCTGACTTTGGTTTTCTCCCTCCTCAGCTCCTAGAGCCGAGCCCGGCAGCAGTGTGGCCACAAGGCCCACGCCGAATCAGAAGGTGGGATGGGCCGTGCGTGACCCCAGACGAGCCCTGGTCCCACACGGTCTGCATGTGGTTCCGGTCGCTCTGACCATGGCCCTGCTCCTCCTCTCTCCTCCTGACTTGGTCTCAAGGATTGGATAACAACTGAGGAATTTATAAAAAGCCCAGTAAGCGAAAGACTGATTCAAGGAATAAAGACAATTTCAGTTCAATTTTATTCAGTACGAGCTTAGCCCACTTCCCAATAGTTGTCTTTTAAAACAGTTTGCTGAACCAAAATATGTTTTAGACCTGCTCCTTCTGTAAAAACATACAAACAAGAACCTGTGTAAGAAAAATGACCTGCATTCTGACTTTTCCTAAGAAAAGCAGGTTAGAAAGCCCCTTTGTAATTTTTTCAAAGGGATCACATGTGAGGCCTAGACAAGCCCCTGGTTTGCACCTGGGACATCCAGAGAGGGCAGGAGGGGGTCTCCTCCCCACACCCGGAGGAAAACAGTAGAAAAGAGGAACCAGGAAGACATAGGAGAGAAAGGGCAGTGACTTTACCTCTGGTGCCTACCGTGTGCCAACACCGCAGAATGACTTACATGCCTCAATTCTTACATTAATCCCGTGAGGCTAAAACGGCTCAGAAGGGATTGAGTGACTAGAAAGTCTACACGGGGCAGCTTCAATCCAACCCCAGAGATTTGGAATTCCAAAGCAATGCTTAGCAGATGTAGACTTAGCACCACGTGAATTTTATAATAACTAAGTACAACACTTTATTTAATTTTCCTGAACTTGTGAGAAAGTATTGATGTTATTGGGGAAAAATATTAAATGAGAATAGGAACCATCCGTGCAATCATGAAAATTTTTCAGGTTATTTGAAATCTTCAACTATCCCCAGGTCTATTTCAACCTCAGCCAGTCCTCTTCGGGGACAGGGGGCATTTTCTCCCTGTCTCCCAGTCCTCCATCCCCAGCACACAAGGGACTAAACAAAACTGCCAAGATGTTGCTAAGCTCCCCAGCTCTCTACTCTGCTGGCACACAGAACTATAAAGACCATAGAAAGAAATTTCTCTGAAAAGCCACAGATAATTTTCCTAAGTCTTTTAAAATGCATGTGAGGGCCAGGAATTCCACCTGGCAGTCTTGGTCCCAAGCGTCCATCCATCTCCCGACAGCTGACAAGGAGGTTGAGGGGCAGGGAGAGGCCAGGCACACCCCTAAGGTCACACGGGAAGAGGGGCCCATAGTCATGGCTCATTATTCACAGATAAGGTTGCTGAGCGGTAAACACACTTTCATTCGCACAACAACTCCATAGGCAGAGGCTGTCATGACCCCCATTTTCAGAGGAAAGTCGGGGTGCAGGGGCACAGAGAGTCAGCACCCTGTCCACAGCCCTTGGCTGCGGGAGCTGGTGCAGGGGTCAGAGCAGGCGTCCGGTGTCTGCCTTCCATCTCAGACCCCCAGCCTCAGCCACCAGCTCGCCTAACTCCGGCACGGTGGTGGCTCCCAGACCTCACTCCCTCGGTTCTCCAGTTCGTTTCCCTCTTCCCTTCTGCAGAGGACACAGGCGCCAGCCACAGGGCCGGCTGCGGTGAGGACATGGGCAGAGCCCAGTTTCTGTGCTGCAGCGGACAGGGGAGGACACGGGGCTGAGTGCGGACGGCTGCTCCAAAGGACAGGACAGGGCCACCAGCAAGGAAAGGCGAGGCACCCAAGTTCAGGGACAGGCTCTCCAGAGAGGGGCCATTGAGGGAGGACGTTAAAGAAGATCTGAAGGTTCAGACGCAGGTGAGCCAGAGCCAGAGGGTGAAGCCGGGAAATGAAGAACAGCCACGGCGGCGGGAGCCTGCGGCGGCGGGGGCCTGCAGCGGCGGGAGGCACAGGGACACAGGAGGGGGGACACGGGAGGCATCAGGGCTGCAGAGCGGGCAGTGTGCACACCCTGGGCTCCCAGGTACCGCAGGGGCGCCACGCGGAGGCCCTCATGGGGTGCTGTGAAGGTCTGGGTGGGAAGTGGTTTAAGCAAGAAGGGAGACTCCTGCCGGCAGGAACAGCAACTGGGGCAGCTGGGGGCCGGAGAGGAGTCTCAGGGTGGTTCTATGTCAACTGGCTTCCATACTGACACTGACCACCAGGGGTTAGCGCAGACCCAGAGGTCAAGGGCAAAGACGCACCCACGAGTCGTGGGGACCATCTGTGCTTCTGACCAACCAGCTCTAAGTGTGGAGGGTCCCCATGACCCCATAGCATCCATAATGGTGCTTTCAGGACTCACTGAAAGCGCTACACCTACAATTACAGTTTCATCATAGAGGATTCAGATCACAACAGCCAAATGGAAGAGGTGCTGGGGGCAAGGTCTGGGACAGAGGGAGCAGAGCTGCCGTGCCCTATCCCCTGTCCTCGTGGAGCCTGGGCACGGCACCCCCCTGGCCCGGCCCCTCACTGCGCTCACAGGCCGGGAAGCTGCACAGAGCCTCGGGGTCTGGGGTTCGTGGGGTCTCATGTCACCGGCCACATGGCTGACCCCACTCTCCAAGACCCTCTCCTCTCCCTGGAGGGGGGATGGGACGGAAAGGCCTAAACCTGTGATCACGTGCTTGATCTTCTGCCGTGGCGGCCCCTCCCCGGGAACTGTCTATGGGCCCAGCAGGTGTCACCTGGTTGGCACCAACTCAGGTGTGGTCTAAAGGGACTCACTGTGAACAACCAAAGGCTCCAATCACTCAGGGACTTAAAAGGGCTTTTGAAACTGGCATCGGGAACCAGAGACAAAGACCAGACGTGTTCTCGATTATATCACAAGGAGAAACAGGAGACCTGGGCAGGTCTGGTCTTGTTTTCGAGGTGGTCAGCCGAGAAGGGTTGTGGTGGAAATAGGAGGGGAAAAAAACTCCGCTGGAGCCAGGAATGATTCCAAGGAAAGGCACAAGGAGGATAAATAAGCACCAAGGCTTTTAGGAAAACAAGGGGCTTACAGGGGATGTGGCACGAGGCTGGGAGGTGAACTCCAGGAAGGAAGAAGCCAGAGGGTGTGTGTTCTATAGCTCCCAAGTTTTTGCATCCACTTGGCTTCAAGTAAGACAAACATGTTTTATTAGCTGTGAACAGACACCGACTGATACGGACACTGAACAGCCTACAACAGGAAGGTAACCTTCGCTATCAGAGCCTCGTTTACTTTACTCTTAAAAATAACAGTGCTGACCCCTTCGGCTATCTGTGCTGGGAGGTTCAATCTAGGCTGTCATTGTTAGCAACACAGAAACTTCCCTCCAGCCTTTCGGTGTAGGCAAGGTTGCGTTGCAACCTGTAATCCCGCGGGCAGATTCCCTGCAACTTCTTAATTAGCTTAAAATTCCCAGAAGAAACAATTTATTAATAGAGATCTGTGAATTATTTTGTGGACACAGAGGAGAACTACAAGTGAGGTGGCACTGACTCTTGCTAACGGTACAGAAGAGCAGGGCCGAATGCGCACAGGACCCTGAATGGCAGCCAGAAGCCAAGGGCTCGGCGGCTACATCAGAGCCCCGCTGGGGCTGCTGAGGACTTTGCGCTGTGCGCAAAGTCCTGAACAAGAGTCCCAGCTCCCTGGATGAGCTGGCTCCCCCCTCGACTGCCAGCCCAAGGCAGAACCTGAGGTCTGAGCTCTGCCCTGTCTGTACGATGCCAAGAACGCAGCTCTGAGCTGACTGAGAGTAACACTTTCCTGGAGCAGAAATCTTGGCCTTGAACAAAATGGAGGATTTAAAATATGACGGCACAGAGCGCCTGGCTGTGGACTACGTGGAGGGGATTCTGCAGCCCACGCCCACCTGTGACACCTGGGATCAGATCTGGAACTTCCAAGCCAGGCCTGATGATCTGCTCATTTCCACCCACCCGAAAGCAGGTAGGCGGGAGGGATGGGGGGAGACGCAGAGGAGGGTTAGGAAGAGAAGCGGGAAAGATGCATCAATAATGAAGTAAAGAGGGCTTCCCTGGTGACGTAGTGGTTGGGAGTCCGCCTGCCGATGTAGGGGACGCGGGTTCGTGCCCCGGTCTGGGAAGATCCCACATGCCGCGGAGCGGCTGGGCCCGTGAGCCATGGCTGCTGGGCCTGCGCGTCCGGAGCCTGTGCTCCGCAACGGGAGAGGCCACAGTAGTGAGAGGCCCGCGTACTGCAACAAAAAATAATAATAATAATAATGAAATAAAGAAACCGACCTGGATTTGAGTAGAAAGCTGTTTACTGGGCAGAGTGATACTGCCAAGACAAATCACAGGTAGTAACTGAAACCACACGAAAAATATTAAAATGACCTACACATCTTAAGAATTTAATTCTTTCTGTGATGTACCTGTTTTTTTACTTCCCTGAAATAGAGTGAAACAAATAGCCCAAAACAAAGGGGCCAGACTTGCTGCCTTACTTGTTCCCAGCACAGGCCCATAGAGCAGAGCCAGACAGGGCACTCCTGCCTGATCTAGGGAAGAGGAGGGGCTTGGGCTCTGCAATGCTGAGCTTGTAACTCTCCCAGCTCAGGGTCCCAGAAATACTCTCTTAATTTCCACCCTTCCTGGTGGTAGGTTGTGAACCTACTTTCTTATTTCAATAGTCAGTTTAACAAGGTCACTGAAGAAACAAGACAAACTTGAGCTCAGCCACTGCATCATAAAAATGCAGGGGTGAGCAGAGAGAAAGAGTTCTCTGCAGTCATTTGTGTATATCTACAGTTAGACCAAAAATACAGTATTCAACTCATACCCCAATTGCACTGACATCTGCTCTCTGCAAAGTCAAGCTCCATGTCAGTAACATCTGCTACATGCTCACACACATGTGCACGCACACACACACACACACATACACACACACACACTCCACCCCCTTTGTCTTTATCTGTAACAATCTGACAAAAGGCTCTACAGGTAGACAGGGCCTTAGACTCACCTGTCCATCGGTTTCGTATCGGCCCTGATTTTCTGATCTTACTCATCATGAGTCTCTTCAGAATTAAAATTTTCTAAATGTGAATTTCTGAAAGTACCCACTGGTGGGGAGCATATCTCACTGCCTTAATTTCACCCACAACTCTTAATTTATTACCATAATTTCAGTACAATGCTTAATCATTCATCTTTTCTCCACCTGCCAAATGTGAGCATTAAGATTTGGTTTATTTAGGGGTTTCATGGGCTAGGGGCAAGCAGGACTGTACAAACCAAATAACATACTCAAGAAGTGAAGCACTTGCCAGCTAAGATAATATTTAGTCAATCACTCAAAACCTGTACACTAATAAAGGCTATATTGATCAGAGGGAAGAAGAAACAAGCTCAGATCATGGAATGGTTTACACCTAAATTTTTAGCAGAATAACAAGTGCTCTGTGACTGAGGTGAGATAAACACACTAGAACTGCTGGCTGCTAGGGGACGATCTGACCCTGAACCTCCAGTCACACTGGAGTCTAGCCCGTGGCTGTCAATTCAGAATAAACACACAAAATGAGTACACTTGAACTTCCTTTGAGTCAATAGCTAAAGAAATATTGGTCCTGGATCCTGTAATGAAAGAGTTGGTGTCAGAAAATATTAGAACTCATCAAGGATATAAACTGCAGCTGCTCTCTTGTTTTCTAAGCTGTGCCCCCTGGTAGACCTAGAAGTACTGAATTGGGAGCATGAGAAAAGGTCTCATAACCAGAGTTGATCAGCCCAGACGCAGGACTCAGAGCTCAGTCTCCCAGCCTCCTCCTGCCACGGACTCAGTCAGGTGTCTGGTCAGTAGTCTTCAGCCAAGGCCAAAGGTCAGGTGGCAGCCCCACGCTGGTCAGGATGGGGCAGCCTTCAGGAGCTGACCGGAGCTGGGAGACAGAGGCCCTTCTCGGGGGCAGTGGGGGCAGTGAGGGCGCAGCCTCTGGGTCGAGGTTCCAGGAGGCAAAATGCAGAGTGGCCTCTGCACATCTTCTATCAAGCAGACCTCTACCTCCTTCCCTCAAATTCCAGAATGTAAATCAGATCTCAGGACATTTAGAATCGCAGCAGCAAAGGAGCCTAGGGAATGCACTTTTTAGCCTTTCAGGTAAAATAAAGGAAAGTGTGAAAATGGAGACTAAGCCCTAATCATTCATTCATTCGGCCAACATATAACAAGAGCCTCTTCCTGCGTAGCAAGCCCATGCTACGCACTTGGGAAACAGAGTCTGAAGATCACACCGTGATGACTCTCCACATCACAGGCTGGTGAGAAGGACTCTCGTTCTGCCTTTCTAAGGAACTATGCAGCTAACTGAATGGCATAACAATCCTAATTAATGGTTGTACAGAATAAAAAAAGAACTATATATTTATGAATCTAATGTCCACTCCAAATTGGAATCTTTGTATAAAAATCCATATCATACCATATTATGAAAACACAAGATATAAACAAAGAAGGATGGTTTCTGAATTCCATTATAAAGCTGGCTTTAAAGTTCACACAGCTGCTCTAACAAGCGTTTGGTCCCATTCTAAGAACTGCAGTAGATAAAGCCTGTGCTTCCTCATCTTCCTGGGGAATAAGGAACAACCTGGACACAGGAGATCGTGGACTTGATACAAAACGAGGGTGATATTGACAGAAGCCAGCGGGCACCTACTCACGAGCGATTCCCCTTCATCGAGTGGAAAATCCCGGGCATGGAATCTGGTGAGTACGGCACAGCTGCACCTGACCCCAGGCCTAGACACCCACTAGGGATTTTTACTATCCAGTAGCCCTCTCAGAATTCTAGGCATTCAAACAACCATCGATGGACTCCGTGACTATGTTTCTCACCATCTGGCCATCATTCTAACTCCAGACATTTTCTAATCAAGTTACTGTTTATGCAAAAGTAAGTTAAGTTTTGATTCTCCAATTAGAAATTAACTTCACTCCACAAGGATGAGCCTAGGTAAGATAATTGTATAGTGGAAGGGTTTGAATTTTTTAGGTTCTTCTTTATTTGGTTTATTGTTATGATTAAAAACTGCTATAGCCGGGCTTCTCTGGTGGCGCAGTGGTTGAGACTCCGCCTGCCGATCCAGGGGACACGGGTTCGTGCCCCGGTCCGGGAGGATCCCGCGTGCCGCGGAGTGGCTGGGCCCATGAGCCATGGCCGCTGAGCCTGCACGTCCGGAACCTGTGCTCCGCAACGGGAGAGGCCACAACAGTGAGAGGCCTGTGTACTGCAAAACAAAAACAAAAACAAAAACTACTGCTCTAGCCCAAAAAACCCATTCGTGAGCTACAAGTATTCTCTCAGATGAGATCCACAGAGAGTTACAGGCGGCCTGGAACTGTTCTAACATAGTAATAAAGCAGCAAGATTCTGAAGCAAATAGAGAAAAATAATGGGAAGTCATTGAAAATTAATTTTACAGGCTTGGAACAAGCTAATGCAATGCCCTCACCACGGATCCTGAAGACGCACCTTCCCATCCACTTGCTGCCACCATCCTTCCTGGAGAAAGACTGTAAGGTAAAGAGCCAAAGGAATTCAGAGTTGGCCCCTTAGAAGGACCTCAGACTGGTCCTCAAGCCATTTCCTCTTAAAACACTTCGCTTGTTAAAAGAAAAAAAACAACGAGGGCTTCCCTGGTGGTGCAGTGGTTGAGAGTCCGCTTGCCGATGCAGGGGACGCGGGTCCGTGCCCCAGTCCAGGAAGATCCCACATGCCGCGGAGCGGCTGGGCCCGTGAGCCATGGCCGCTGGGCCCGCACGTCTGGGGCCTGTGCTCTGCAACGGGAGAGGCCACAGCAGTGAGAGGCCCGCGTACCGCAAAAAAAAAAAAAAAAACGAGTCCACCTTGTCACATCATCAATATGCAAATTGATATGAATGCTTTCCACCTCCCACAAAAGCCAAATCACAGGAATGCAGCATCGGAAAAATTCATCTGTATGGAATATACCCACCCTAACATAACTGTTGGTCTAATCCTGGTTTTGCTTCTTCCCTCCCTCCCTCTACTCCCAGATAATCTGCGTAGCAAGAAACCCCAAGGACAGCATGGTGTCCTATTACCACTTCCAAAGCATGAATAAAGGGCTTCCTGCTCCAGGAACCTGGGAAGAGTACTTTGAGAGTTTTCTGGCTGGGAACGGTGAGAGAACTCAGCTTTGTTCCCATCCTTTCTCAAAATCCTCAAATACTCTACAGAGAATTCATCATTTCCTTAGAACAGCAGGGGCTCTGCCTTCTTTACGGTGAGGGAATCACCAGTGTGACCTTCTCCCTCTCTTCAGGATTCTCCTCCCAGGTGGGTGCTTGTCAGCTGGGTTTCTGCGACTCACTGCCCTATTTCTGATCCCGTCCTGCAGTGTGCTGGGGCTCCTGGTACAAGCACGTGAAGGGATGGTGGGACGCCAAGGACCAGCACCGCATCCTCTGCCTCTTCTACGAGGACATGAAGAGGGTAAGGGGCAGGGCCGCCTCACGTGTTCCCCTCTGACCGTAAAATATTTCAGTCATAACGTGCGGAGCCCATCAGGGACTCACAGATTGAAACAGGGCACAGAAGACGCTACATTTCACCGGATGCAGCTGTCCACGCGTCAAAGCACACCTGGGACGTCACGAGTTTCTGTATCACACAGTCTCACCTGAGCTTCCTGGAGCTCTGGGCTCTGGGACACCTTTTCCTTATAGGCAGAGGATGGCAAAATGAGGGATGCCTTTTTTTCTCCTTGTATGTAGACTTCCGTTTAGAAGGGGGAAAAAATCTAGCATATTTGGGGGTTTTTTTATTAGTACTTGAGGAACGTCATAGTTTCAAGAAACAGTTGAAGAAATTATGGTGCAGTGGGAAACACTAGTGGTTTAGAGTCAAAATTCCTGAATCCCAGTTCTGGCTTTACTGCCTGCTGGCAACTATTCTTTGTGAAGATGCTTAGCATCTAGGAATTTAGTTTCCTTACATGCAGAAAGGAGATAGTAATATGCACTCCAAGAGCTGTTATAACGACTAAATGAGGTGGTGTCATGAGAGTATATTGTAAATGGTCATCTACCCAGTCCTTTCTGTGACTCCACTGAATACAGGGATCTATACAGAATTACAGTCTCTGTTCTAGAATTTACAACTGAAAGCCTGGTTCTCAAAAGGTATGTCACAGACAGCTGCATGGCCTCTCAGAGCCCATGCCAGGCCTGCTAAGTCAGACGTGCAGTTTTAAAAGATTAATCGGGGATTCCTGTGCACATTAGTTTAGCTGCATTTCTCTTAGGTTCCATCACTACTGGGCTTTATCCAGTTGTGTCTACAAAATATCTGAAGAGTGAAAAACACAGCATCATTTTTCTATGTTTTTTATTGAGATACAACTGACAAGTAACATTATATTCGTTTCAGATGTACAGGATAATGATTTGATATTTGTATGTACTGAGAAATTATCTCCATAATCAGTCAACATCTGTCACCACACATAGTGACAAAAATTTTCTTTCTTGTGGTGAGAACTTTTAAGATCTACTCTCGGCACAGTGTTGTTATATTGTACGATACAATGTTATTAATTATACAATACAGTGTGATTAGTTATAGTCACCATGATGTACACTACATCCTAGGACTTATTTATCTTACAACTGGAATTTTGAACATTTTGACCCCCTTCACCCACTTCACCTCCCACCTCTGGCAACCACTGATCTGTTCTGTATGGTTTTTTTAAATAGGTAAGTTTCTAGGATTACATTTCTAGGATTCTCAGAACCATGATTCCAGGGCTAGCAGGACAACCCATACAGGTATCAGTATAAAATTCTCTCCCTTGTGTTTACTTGGTACAAAAGTGTGGAGACACCACAAGAGAGCACCGAAAAACTAAACAACAGGAGGGCATACAAAAGGAGACTCTGGTCACATATACGTATATGCACTGCTGCAGTTCAGAGAGTTGTCTCGTCACAGGATTCCAGAATATAGACACTCAACTAAGGAATATTATGGCAGGGGTTATAAGGAAGGGTTTGCTCTTTTATGACTGGATGTGACAAACAGGGGCCATGATATCAGATGCTACTAAGCTAAGACCAGGGGAAGTCCACGTAGGTGACACTTGCCCACATATCGTCATAGCAGTGTCAAAGGAGGATGTGTCCCTGGGAGCGGTGGATAGATCCCTGGGGTAGATCCTAATGCATTATGAATGCCAGGAAGAGACTTTGCCGAAATAGGCAGTCTAACCTCAGGGTCCCCGGCGCCCTCTTACATGTTTCTGCGATCATGCTCTGGACTGTCACCTGCCTGTGGTCACTCAGAGCGCACAGTTCTCAGCACTCTTGCTGATTCCTAGTCTGTGTGAGGCCAACTAAATTAAGCACTTTTGACATCCAAGCTTCAAAGCAGGAGCCCATTTTAAAGCAGGAGACACAGTGGCGGAGATAAACGCTCCCACCGGCAACGCACCACTCCTCCCGGACACAGGGGCCTTCCCACACCACAGCGCCCCTGGCCTGCGTCCCTCGGAGGAGGAAACAGTGGCGACAATAGGGCTGAAACCTTCTCAGAGACACCGAAGCACCCAGACCAGCTGGGCACTGCAGCTACTGCCACGGGGCCTCTTGGGTGCAAAGAAGTCCCTCCCACCCTCGTGCCCCCCTCACCGGCACCACTGGGAAAGTCTGGGGCCACTTCTGTCCACATGAGAAGCAGCAGACAGGCCTCTGTGGCCAGGTCCCCAACGCTGCCGCAACACCTGCTCTCAGCATCAGCCCAGTGGCTGTCCCCGTGGGGCATTTAGCTGGACGGGCTACAGCAGGACATTTGGGCCTAATTCTAGACACATCCCTCTGTGGCACGCGCCCCATGCACTGCACATCACTGTCTGGTGAGTGTCTCACCGACACGCTCAGTTGACGCTTCCATGTTAGAACAAGAGGAGCGTAACGACTCCAGTTGATACAGTCACCACATCAAAGTGAGTCACATCTGAAAAGCTGAGCACTTGTGAGACACGATTTTTTAAAATTTTAATTCATGACATGTTACTGATTACTAGCATTAATTCATTCCAACAGTCTTTTGAAACTATTATTTATTGATATAAATTATCTTATATCAAGTCTTTTCTTTTGACTCTGATCATAGAACCCAAAGCATGAAATTCTGAAGCTGGCAGAATTTATTGGAAAGAGCCTAGATGATAAAGTTCTGGATAAAATTGTCCATTACAGTTCATTTGACGTCATGAAGCAGAACCCAATGGCAAACTACATGTCGATTCCAACTCCATTCATGAACCACTCTATTTCTCCATTCATGAGAAAAGGTTTTTATGTTTCCTTTTCACCATAATCTTAAAGGAATTGTCCAATATTTTAGAGTCTTTGGGGAGTTTCTTTTCTATAGATCAGAAAAATAAGATCAATAATAAATGGTTCTGGGAAAAAAATAATTTAAGAAACCACAGATGAAATGAAATCAATGTTCAACCACAACTGGAGAGTGAGGTTTGGTGTCTAAGTCCAACCCTTTATCCTCACCTTCCTTCTGGAGTTCTAGCTGATAAGGTGAAAATATACAGCATTAAGTCAGATGGAGCAAAGAACCCACTTTACAGAGGGCTCTAAGCTATCAGAAAGGTCCATTCACTCCAAAATACTTACTGACTGGAGTGGCTACTATGTGCCAGGCACTGTTCTGGGCAATGTTCAGAGCAGTGAACAAAACACACGAAAATTCAGGATAACAGTTGCTAGTAAGTACTACGAAGAAAAAGCAGTCTGGGAAAGGTAACAGGGATTGCACTTGGAGAACTGGAGGGGAATCTTCGTTTTCTTCCCTCCTTTTTCAGAACCGCACGTTGAGTCATTCCAGTAGCAGGCCCTGCCTGGTCTGCCTGCAGGATGTCAGCCACAGGCACAAGCACCAAGCGTGCTGTGACGGGCAGGAGGGAAAGACAAGAGAGCTCCTCAGGCCTGCTGTTCACGCGGCCGTGTCACCTCCCAACCCACAAGCCAGACAGGCGATTCCTCCCCCTTCCAGGAGGAGACACTGCCAGGCCAGCCAGAGAAACGTTTGCCCGACTCTGTTCCTCCCTGACGGGGAGCAGAAATCCTCACACAAACGGGAGAACAGAGAAATCCAAATCCCCCCACGGTACTGACACCCACCACCCCACGTCTGTTTCAGGGGCCGTGGGAGATTGGAAGAATCACTTCACTGTGGCCCAGAACGAGAGGTTTGATGAAGATCACAAGAGGAAGATGGCTGACACCACTCTAACTTCCCACATCCGATTCTTGTAAGGAAGAAAACAAACCAGAGTCCATCAGTGTGAAAGCTGATTACCCCGACCACGTGACGCTGGATTCAGGTGGTCACACTAGTGCTCCTTGTGTTTGCTTTTGTTCACCCTAAAAAAAGTGACGGGGCTATCAGAGGTCAGGGCAAGGTGGAGGGTGGGCAGGGTGGCAGCGTGAAAACCATGGCCTCATTGCTAATTATCATCACATGTCAATTTTCCACAGATCGTGCGCTTGTTAACGTATTAAAAATGCTTCGGTCATCACACTAAAATTTACAGATTAAGTTCAAGCCAATTTTTAAATGCAGCACTAAAATGTGTAAACAGTTACTTCTAGCAATTTCTTGGTAGCCAAATAACCATCAGGTAACTCTGTTTCTAAGTCATTCCAGCGCATCCACCCCAGCCTCTCACCGCAGCCTCTACATTTAACGGGACCCGCCCCCGCGGCCCAGCGTGCCGCAATCCATCCCGGCTTCCCACCTTAACCTCCCTCCCTCCAGCGCCTCTGCAATCCTGCTCTAATCCATCAGCAACAGCCATCGGTTTTACTTCCAGGAAGTCTCATCTCTACAGCCATCCCCCTGGTTCAGAAGCCTCTCCCTCTTGCCTATAAGCTACCTAACTCATTTCTCTGTTCATCATGCATCTGCCAAGCTTGTTTTCCCACAACAAGACTCATTATATTTCTCTTTAGCTCAGAATCCTTCAACGATTCTGAATGTTTGCTGCCTAGAAGATAAATCCCAAGCTTTTTAGCCATCAATTCAAAGGCAGCTACAACCATATGACACAGTTGACTGACCTTCCAAACCACCTTCCAGCTGGATTTCATTCTGCCAATCACCCTCCTTGCCTCAGCAACGAGTCCCCGCGCTGGGCCCGAGCGCACCTCACAGGTTCCCAGGCCATGAGTTTCACTTTCACCCCGCCTCCTCCTGACATTCCCTTTCCTTCCTTCCTACCCATCCAAAACATAGACAGCAAGTCCAATAACCAGCACGGGTCTCCCATCTTTCTACAGATACTGCAAACTGAAGGGACCAGCTGCTCTTCTGGAGTCCTTTACACTCAGCATAATTCTTCTGTGATTAAGATTAAAGTATACCATGCTATCTCTTGGATGTCTATATTGTCTCTTTTGTGCATATTTAAATTTTCATTTGTTTATTTTTTCTCCAAGATAGGGACATTGCTAGATACTTCATTGCAAACCAAATGGCAAACAATATGCTCAAAAATAAGTAACTGAAATACTATATCAGTTAAGGAAATCTAAAAAGCCAACTTTTTATATTCTAAGTAGTCTCTGGAACAGCTATCATCTATAGCTGTGCTGTGTTAGCTACTAGCTACATGTAGCTATTTAAATTATTTAAAATTTGGAAAGATCCACGCACCCCAATGTTCACAGCAGCACATTTACAATAGCCAAGACATGGAAACAACCTAAATGTCCATTGATAGATGAATGGATAAATGAGAAGTGGTACATATACACAATGGAATATTACTCAGGCATAAAAAATGCAACCTTGTCATTTGTGACAACATGGATGGACCTAGAGGATTTTACACTAAGTGAAATAATCAAAGACAAATACCATATCATTACACTTACATGTGGAATCTAAAAAACAAAACAAACAGACAAACAAAACAAAACAAAACAGAAACTGACTCACAGGTACAGAATGTAATATACAGCATAGGGAATATAGTCAATAGCACTGCAATAATTTTATATGGTAACAGATAGTTACATGACTTATTGTGGTGATCAATCCTTAATGAATATAAATGTGAAATCACTGTGTTGAACACTTGAATACTAATATAATATTGTATGTCAACTGCAATTTAAAAAAATAAAAATAGGGCTTCCCTGGTGGCGCAGTGGTTAAGAATCCGCCTGCCAATGCAGGTAACATGGGTTTGAGCCCTGCTCCGGGAAGATCCCACATGCCGTGAAGCAACTAAGCCCATGTGCCAGAACTACTGAAGCCCACGTGCCTAGAGCCCATGCTCCACAGCAAGAGAAGCCACCGCAATGAGAAGCCCGCGCACCACAAGGAAGAGTAGCCCCCACTCACCACAACTAAAGAAAGCCCGTGGGCTTCCCTGGTGGCGCAGTGGTTGAGAGTCCACCTGCCGATGCAGGGGACACGGGTTCGTGCCCTGGTCCGGGAAGATCCCACATGCCGCGGGACGGCTGGGCCCGTGAGCCATGGCCGCTGAGCCTGCACGTCCGGAGCCTGTGCTCCACAATGGGAGAGGCCACAGCAGTGAGAGGCCCGCGTACCACCAAAAAAAAAAAAAAAAAAAAAGAAAGCCTGTGTGCAGAAACAAAGACCCAACAGAGACAAAAACAAATAATAAATTTATTTTTTAAAAAATAATAAAATTTAAAAAAAAGAAAAAGAAAAAAATCTGGGTATTTTCAAGTCTACAGCCGTGGGTTTACATAAATAATTTGTCGATATTGCTTTTAAAATAAATAATTACATTGTCAAATGTTTAGACTATTACACTGAAATACTGTCTAAATGAAAATAATAAACTGTCATTCACAAACTTTTTAAAAATTAAAATTAAGTTTAAAAGTCAAATATGTAGAGGCAGAGAGCAGAGCTGTGGCTACCAGGGGCTGGAGAAGGGGGAAACTCGGAGATACTGGTCAAAGGGCACAAAGTTGCAGTTATGTAGGATAAGTCTAGAGATCTGGTGCACAGCATGATGACTATAGTTAATATGACTGAATACTGGAGATTGCTAAGAGAGTAGATTTCAGATACTCATCACACACACAAAAATTGTAAGTGTATGTGGAGATGTGTTAATTACCTGACTGTAGTAATCACTCTGCTATGTTTATGCATATCAAATCATGTACACCTTAAATATATACAATTACTGTTAGAAAATAAAATAAATTTTTTTAAAAGAAAATAAAACAGACTCTGTTATATAACATTGCTTTATTTTCTACATAACTCATATATCTATTAAATTAATGGTTTCCCTGCTTATGGTGGTCTCTACCACTAGTAAAGCAGGGAGACTTTTTCTGTCTTAATTACAGTTGTACTTCCCCCACCCAGCGCCTAGCAGAATGCTTGGTGCACAGAAGATGCTCTGTTAATGTGTGTGGACTGAATGAGCCACTGCACAGCAGTAGCCCCCATGTTTTCCTGTTCTAGCCCAACCCAATTAACCACGAGCTGCAGGATGTCCTCAGTCTGTGAGCCAACGGCAAGTGCCAGGCTGACCTCCTTGCCCCCTCTATTGGCCAGTGGAGTTCGGAGACAACCTACCGCACCACTGCTTTGGACCTGCAGTCTTAGCCCAGAAGGGCCACCCTGCCTAACGACCACGGTGCCTGGAACCTTCTCTTGTGCTTGAATTACCCATGCTTAGTTTCTTTGCCAGTTATCCGGAAATAGGCAGAAAGGGACCAAACTTTACCTAACAGACCCTTGCCTGGATCATGTGCCTCCTCTGTGTCTGGGTCTTCAGATGATGCTAAAAAACACCACATTCAAAAGTAGCAGGAGAGTGGGGCTTCCCTGGTGCCGCAGTGGTTGAGAGTCCGCCTGCCGATGCAGGGGACACCGGTTCATGCCCCGGTCCGGGAGGATCCCACATGCCGCAGAGCGGCTGGGCCCGTGAGCCATGGCCGCTGAGCCTGTGCGTCCGGAGCCTGTGCTCCGCAACGGGAGAGGCCACAGCAGTGAGAGGCCCGCGTACCACACACACACAAAAAAAAAGTAGCAGGAGAGCTTCATGAGGCCACTGTCCTTCTGACACATTAGAGGTGAATCCATCTAAACACACCAGTCCCCTTATTTTGAACCCTACTCAAATTCAATCCTATAATAATAGATAATCTGAAATGATCAGACCTAAAACTCAACATGCAGATGTTAAAGAAATGAGACTATAGATGTGATTTCTTATAAATTCCTTCAGCTTGACAAAGGTCTCTGTGTCTGGTTTTGTTTCACGCAAATAGAAACAAGAAGGCCTTAAGGGCTGTAAACAAGGTGTACTGAGATATCTGCAGGATTCAGTGGATTAAAGATAATTATCTAACGGGTAGGACTATACTTCTTCTGAGATTTTAACATGATTTTTTCAGTTTTCATAAAGGGATGTAAGGCTTACAAAGGGTAAAATTTGGTTTTCTTTGTTTGTTTTGGCCGCACCATGTGCATGCGATTTTACTTCCCTGACCAGGGATCGAACACCGTGCCCCCTGCAGTGGGAGCACAGAGCCTTAACCACTGGACCTCCAGGGAAGTCCCACCAAGAGTAAAATTTGGATACTAAGCCAAGGTCATTTGTTTGGGAAAAGTAATTGCATCTGGAGATCCAGCACACAATGACCAAATCTTTGGGAGAAGGGGTTTGCTTGCCTTGTTGAGTAAAAGGTGTACCAAATTAAATCAACAGATAGTGGGAGAAGCAGGATGAAGGGAACACGACAAGAATAAGGGTAGTAGACTGAGGCAAATCCTTTTAATTTCACCAGACCTACATTTAATTTTCATAATAAAGACAGTGGTATTGTGAAAACAGAGATTTGTTGTTTTTTAACTGCAGGTGCAGAGGGTTGATAGAGGGCATCCACACAAAACCTACATTTACTACGATACCTAACGGTCAAAGACTGAACATCGCTGCTCTTAGATCAGATCATGGCAAGAATGTGCACTCACACCCCTTTCAACATAGCACTGGTGGCCTCAGCCTATGCGGCAGGGAAAGAAATAATACATACAACACATACTTTTGGAAAGAAAGAAATAAAACTGTCCCTCTTCTCAGATGACATGATTGTCTATGTGAAAAATCCAGAGGAAAAACGTACAAAAAGCCTCATAAAACAAAAAAGTGAGTTCACAAGATACAAGGTGTTGAGAGGCAGCTCTGCTTGGACTTCTCACATTTCTGAGCATCTTTCAGGCAGCGGCAATTATGGTCTTTGATCTGGACTATCTTTTCAAAGACACAGGGGAGCTGAAACAAATGGTGTCAGCAACGAGGACGTAGAGCTTTCCATGCATCGAAAATCAGAAGTTCACTTGGTTAAGCCCTGAGCAGCCAATACAAAGCCTTGTTTACTGACATGCAGCTGCTCTGTCCCTCTGCTTCCCCGATCCCTCCCTCCACATCTGTCCCCTTTACCCAGATCCTTAAAAAAGAAAGATGATTAGCGTATGGGCAACGGTCTTGCCCCCTCCAAGATGGATATGAGTCCGTACGCATCCACGTGAACATGCTCAGGAACACCAAGAGCGAGGGGCTCAAGTTCCTACGACTCTGTTACGTAAAGACACCCAAGTCACCAACCTCCCCAGGTCCTGAAGGCAGGAGTGCCCACATTCTCCTGGCGGGTTCTGGACAGGGTTCACCAGGAGAAAGAAAGCCAAAGGGACCCTACAGGAGGGGCGCTTTTGGTTGATTCAATGTCCTACTGTCCCTACGTCTGAATGTTATGTGGGAACTGACACATCATACGTCTGTGCTTCTCTGTCCCCTCAGTGCCAGAGGGGATCGTCCCTGTAAGAAAGAGCCTCCTGTAAAAAGGGGGAGTGGGACAAACCCCTTTGCCATTTGCTACCAGTGTGTGTGTGTGTGTGTGTGTGTGCACGCACGCGTGTGTGTGCGTGTGTGTGCGTGCGTGTGTGTAGGGCCGGGGGATTTTGTGGCGATGCGTCTTACATCCAGAGCACCCTGACAGAGATGACGGCTCTCAGCTGGCAGGTTTGAAGCCCCCATTTCAATGGCCCTGAAGGGGACTCACCACACCCTCCTAACAGGCAGCCTCCCCAGTGAAAGTCAGGGGCCTGACAACAAGTAAAGCTCCTGGAACTATGGCTCCAGACTGCTTGCTCTCTGCCCTACCCCCCACCATCACCACCATAGAGGCCAAAAGCCTTACGAGGGGTACTGGGGACATTCTTCTTGGTCCTTTACGTTGGCTAGCCCATAAACTGGTACCATTTGAGTGTCGTGCAGAACGACAGGCTTCACCTGAAGGTGTCCGGCAAGCTGCGGCACGCTGGCTACCCTGCTGGCTCTGCGCCCCCAGTGAGCAGTTTGAGCCAGAAGTCTCTGTGACTGATGACCACTGACAGAGCCTCTGGGGAAGGGAGGAGCCCCACCTGCAAGTGATCCTGGGGGTTTGCACTCGGTGCCTCCCAGGACGGTTGCCCGCTGCGTCCCCCCTGAAGAGCAGCCATCAGCTTCTTGGGAGCCCCTGTCAAAACTGGGTGACCGACCCAGGGAGGCCTCGTGAACCTCCAGCCTGATACTCCCATTTTGGGGTGGCTTGACTCACAAAACCTTTCCTGTCAAGCGCAAATGGTGGATTCAAGAGCGGCGGCCTGGCCACGCAGGCATCTGGGCCCTACCTGAGAAAGCAGCAGCTGTCTCTCCAGGGAAAGCTCTGCCCCTCGCTGAGCCAGGTGAGTCACTGCACGGCTCACTGGAGCCCTCAATTCACAGACGCCCCTAAATGCTGAATGCCTGCTTTGACTAAGCGAAAGCTCACCGATTTCCACTGGACTGCAGTGCCAGCCCTGCAACACCAAAAGCGGACACAGCCCCTCCACCCAGAGGCCAGAACCCAGGCCCCTCTCAGGGCTCTGGCCAATGCCTGCCTTGATGAACCGTGCTCTGTGCTTACTGACCCCTGGGCTTTGCCAGTGGCCTAGCTATCAGGTCTGCCATTATGAAAACTAGAGTAGCGTTAAAGACGCCCCCCTGGGGCCGTGCACTGTGGAAGCAAATGCTGACTGCTGACTGCACTTTCTGGAGTCCTCGTGTGGATGTCCACAGAAAGGACCCTTCTCTGATGGGACACGCTAGAGCTAAGCTGCTAGTTGAGCATGCGCTGCCCTGGTTGCTACCATCCTGCTGCCTGGATCCACCATGACATCAGACGTGACAACGCAGCCACCGTCACTGAAAAGGCACAAAGTGAAGGGCTCCGTCTCTGCAGAGGCTGCCGCTGAGTTCCGGACTGGCGACTCCTGCCCAGAGCTGCTCTGGTCTCTCCTGGCAGACTGACCTCCGACCCCTCCCATGCATTTTATTGGTGGAGCCTCATCACCGGTGACACTTTTTCAGGTTTTGCTGCTGCTGTTTCAGTCCAGTCAGCCAACTGCAGTCACACTGCTGCAGCTCCTGAAACTAGAATTTGTCGTGTGTTTGGTTTTGTGGAGTTTGCAAGCTGAACATAGCATGCCTTTTACCAAAAAAGCAGCTCGACAATGGCTGACCGGGGGGTATTCAATGGAGCTCCCATGCTCCCTGCCTTCCGCAGGCATTTGATATTGTTAAGCATTGAAATGGCCTCTGTAAAAATCAACTCAAAAAGGGTTTGACTGCTTCCCTCACATCCTGGTCTGCACACCTTACCAAGGCAGGTGGTCACTAAATGTGGCTATCCCCAGAAAGATGTCCTCTGCCACTTGCTGGGTAATGATCAGGATGAACAGTTGGCAGTTCCTTAAAAAGTTAAACATATACTTACCACAGAGCCCAGCAATTTCCCCTCCTAGGTCTGTACCCTAGAGAAATAAAAACTTATGTCCACACAAAAGTCTGGACGTGAATGTTTATAGTGGCTCTATTCATAATTACCCCAAAACTCGAAATGAACCCAAATGTCCTGCAGTTGGTGAATGGATAAATAACGGCACATCCGTACAATGAATATCAGTTAGTGATGAAAGGGAACAAATTATTGACAAATGAGACAACCTGAACGAATCTCAAAGGCATTTTGCTGAGGAAAAGAAACCTGTCTCAAAAGGTTTGTTTCCATTTATATGACATTCATGAATGACAAAGTGATAGTGATGAAGAATAGATGACGGTTGTCAGAGATTAGGGATGGGAGGCGTGTCGGCCACGATGGGGTAGGATGAGGGTAATGAAACTATTCTGTGGACTGATTACGCCAGTGATTACAAGAGTCTGTACATGTATTAAAATTCAAAGAACTGTATGCCAAAAGAAAATATTACTGTACGTTAATTGAAAAAATAAGATAAAAGGTGGGGAGGACTTTAAAAATGCCAAATTTCTTATTCCTTTTTTTTTTGCGGTACGCAGGCCTCTCACTGCTGTGGCCCCTCCCGTTGCGGAGCACAGGCTCCGGACGCGCAGGCTCAGCGGCCATGGCTCACGGGCCCAGCCGCTCCGCGGCATGTGGGATCTTCCTGGACCGGGACACGAGCCCACGTCCCCTGCATCGGCAGGCGGACTCCCAACCACTGCGCCACCAGGGAAGCCCTCTTATTCCTTTTTTTATTGAGATATAATTGACATATAACATTAGTTTCAGGTGTACAACATAATGATTTGATATTTGTATGTATTGCGAAATGATCATCACAGTAAGTCTAGTAAATATCCATCATTTTTTTCTTGTGATGAGAACTTTTAAGATCGACTCTCTCAGCAACTTTCAAGTATACAGTAGAGTATTATTAACTGTAGTCACCATGCTGCGCACAACATCCCCCGGACTTATTTGCTTCATAAATCAGAGTTTGTACTTTTCGACCCCCTTCACCCATCTTGCCCACTCCCACACCCTGCCTCTGCCACACCAATCTCTTCTCTGTATCTATGAGTTCGGTTGTTTGGGGGGTTTTTTGGTTTTGTTTTATAAAATGTCAAAAATGTCCAGTTTGACCAAAATGTCCATTTTATAAAAGACAAAGAAAGGCTGTGGAAATGTTCCAGATTAAAGAAGCCTAAAGAGATGTGACAATTAAATGCAAAACCTGATTCTAGCCTGGATCCCATACTGGAAGGGAAAAAGAAAATGCTATAACGTCCTTGATGTTAATAGATACAACAAAAGCCCTGTAGTCTTAGTTCTAAGTTTCCTCAAAACCCAGAAGAAAATGACCAGTGTGATCTTAGGTTCTGTCCTGCTGATCGGTTTCTGTATCAATTAATTCCGAGATTCAGTTAAGTCTGCATGCAGTGCAATGCATGAATATATATACAAGGCAATGGACTAGATGGAGAGGGGGCAACAGAAAGTCCTCTTTTTCTCCAAAAGTTGCTCAAAGTCTCGAGTTTCACCAACACTACCTGCCAACGCATTTAGTCACTCTTCCTTAACGGTATTCACTGCCACGTAAACATTGAGAACTTTGGTGGCTTTTAGGAATTACCCGTGATTTTTCTAAAAAGCTGTCTGAGGCTGTTTTCCTAGTCCCGAGGAAAGTCACGCATTTTACGACCCCTCCCAGTGTCCAGATTTACGGGCATTTTCCGAAGCCAGCTCATTGCAGGGGGATCCTTTCCCCAAGCTAGCGAACTTCATCCCACGACCTGCGTCAGGGCGTTACAAGGGACAAGTGACAGCCAGTGTCAGGCTGGTGGCTCACGGAGCGGAGGGGAGGCACCGGCTGCCGGCAGCACGTCTTTGCCCCGACCATCCTGGCGCCGCCCGTCCCCACCGTCCCCAGGCCGCCTCCCTCCCCCGGCCAGCGTCCCCACACTCGGGCCTGTTTCCTCAGTCCCGCTCAAAGAAAGAGCTACCGGCCACGAAAGGTGTCAGCACAGGTCCCCAACCCGCCCCTCCACCCGGAGCGGGGCTGGGCGTCGGGACTACTCACCGTCCAGGAGGAGGGCCGGTGTCCGGGCTGCCAGGTGGAACAGCGCTCCTGCTCTGCGGTCACCCACTCGCCTCAGGAACAGCTGCGCCTCGTCCCCTCGGCCACCTGCAGCCGCAGGGCACAGCCACGCGCCGGTTCCGAGGCTAAGGGCGTCTGGGGGAACTGAGGGGGGCTGAGGGGACAGCTGAGGGCACAGGAGAAGGACAGGAGATAAGACAGGTGAGGGACAGCTGAAGCACAGGTGAGGGACAGGAGAGGGAACAGCAGATGGGACAGCTAAGGGGACAGGTGACGGGACAGTAGGCTAGGGCGGCCGCCTGAGCGTGCGCGGCCCGACAGTGCCCGACCCTCCCAGGAGGAGCCAGGGCCCCCACTGCCCCAGTGGCGCGCCGGGCCCCGCCCACGAGCCCGCCACGCCCCCTCGCGGGCCGGCCCGGGGGCGAGGCGGAGCGCACGGGGAGCCACCTCCCGAGGCGGAAGCGGAAGCGCCGCCGGGCCGCGGCCTTGGAGACGCGGGGGCGGGGCCGGCGGAGAAGCGCGACCTTTGACCCGCTGCGGGGCTCCGTGGGAGTAGGCGGGCGGAAGTGCGGGCTGCCGGTGGCCATGGAGGTAACGCGGGGGCCCGGGGGACCACCGCCCCTCCCCGACTGCCCTCCCCGCCCGCCGGGGTCTGCACAGCCGCATGTGACCGGCTGGCTTTCGTTGTGTTTTGCAGGAGCCTGTTAACGACGGGGTGGCCTCGCCGGCCGCTCCTGGGACCGGGAAATCCAAGGTGAAGAGACGCTGGAGCGGCGGGGTCCTGCCGGGAGGGGAGAGGGCTCCCTGGGGGACAGCTTTCCTCCGGGCTCTCGGCCTGAGCTGTTACAGTCGCGCGTTTAGTTCCTCCTCTCGGAGCTCCCTGGTGTGAAGCCTGAGTTCGTCTCCTTGCCGCCCGGCTCAGTGCTGCTGAGAGATTCCGCAGTTTCCCAACGTTAGATGAAGCCGTCTGGTTTGTGAGGTCCGAGCGGTGGGCGGGCGTCGCGGTCTCGGCTCTGCCTGCGCCTCCGCTGATGTGAGCGATGTGAGCACAGGTCACCGCTGGGGCCCTGAATGGGCGCCCAGGAGTTGGGGACTTGCCGCCGAGGTTTATTGTTTCAAGCTGACTTTGAGACACTCGCCCAAACACTCGACTGCATTGAAGCTTCACGGTAACCGTGAGATAAATAATGTGGTTATGCCAGCTTTACGCCAAAGAAAACTGAGCCCGCAGGGGTTAAGGAACTTTCCCTGATTTTTAGGTAAAGCCTAAACGCACCCTGATTCATCTTATCGCTGTAATTAGGCTTACGTGTTTTCATGTGGCCAGAGACTCCTTTCAGCCTTGAATAGGACGAAGCAATTTTACGGATCTAAGGAACTTTACGTAGAATTAGTCCCAGTTCCCTAATTTTGCAATTAAAGAAATGAAAATCTAGAAAGTGTCTTACCCTGTAACAAGGATATCTGTAACGTAAGAGGATACGTGCGATTTTCTCTACATTTCATAATAGTTGCCGAGCTAATAATTATTGAGTGAAACTTGCATTTGCTAATCTTAAAAAATGTGGTGTTTGGTTGACATAAAGATCTATTCAGTAGGATGTTTTTTATTTTTAGGCAGACTTTATGTTTCTTTTTTGTGGTATAGTAGAAACATGAATTCTCCCTAATTGGTAACATCACTGCCTCTTCCAGCTGGAAACATTGCCCAAGGAAGATCTTATCAAGTTTGCCAAGAAGCAGATGATGCTAATACAGAAAGCTAAATCAAGATGTACAGGTATTGGGTTGAAAATATTCGTCTTGACCGCAATCTTGTTTAATCATGGTTACAACTCTTAGTTTTGTAATAGTACATTGGCTTGTTTTGTTTATCAGTGAATGCAATAATATTAGCGTAGTGGAATCTGTTATTACTTAGCATCCTAAACTTTGCTTCTGATATTTTTTATTATCTCATATCCCTAAACTGCAGTTATCTTTGAATTAATAAAGTCAGGGAGGAGGATTTTAAAAAACAGTTTGTTAAAGTTGAGCACTTTTTTTTTTCCTCATGTGGATCGTATATTCTCCTGAGTAAAGCCTTTTTTCCTAGAGTTGTCAGTTGAAATGTTAGAGACATGAAGTTCTGAGCCCAAGGAAGTAAGAAGAGGCCCCAAGTAAAGTAGTAAAAGATTTCTGTTCCTGGAATTTTGAAGTATATGTATTTACTGAAGTTGGTTGATTGCCTATTTAGTTTCCCTTTGTTTATATTCCAAAAAGACAAAGATATTAATATTCTCTTTTAATATGTGTAGGTGAGCTCTTGAATTTTCAGTAACTTAACTGCCCTGCCTAAAAGCCAAGACTTATTGACTAGTAGAAGAGGTCAAACTGTGTTTCCGGAGGTTGGATCAGCTTATGATAAGAGAGTAATTTATTTGGAAAGATGTTCTAGGCTCCAGACCTAGACATGAGTTGATGAAATAGATTAACATGTGTGTTTAATGTGAGGTTAGTTGTTGCTTTAAGATTATACAGTAAGAAGTTATTTACAGCTGAAATAATGTCTGGGATTTGCTTCAAAAATATCAGGATGCATAAGACAAGAAGGGAAGGAGGAAGTGAATACAGGTTGGGATGAAACAAGGTTGGTCATGTAGTAATTATTAAACCAAGATGATGGAGCATAGAGATTAATCGCACTATTCTCTCTGGGTTTTTTTAATTCGTTTGGAGTTTTCCATAATAAAAATGAAAATAAAAGGTAATGCTGGGTGAACTTAGTGCTTTCTCAGCATATCTGCTGCTTCTTAAATGTATTCTAATTTATAGTGATTTTTTTTTAAGAATGTACTTATCACTTGAGCCAGTAATTATTTTCTTCATTTCTGAATTAGTATCTTTTTATTTTTTTAATTGTTTAGAATTGGAGAAAGAAATTGAAGAATTGAGATCGAAACCTGTTGCTGGAGGAACCGATGATATTATTAAGGTAATGAAACAGTTGTGAGTATTGCTTTAATTTTCATTTCTTTACTTAGAGGAGATGCCTGATGATACATCGGATTTCCTTGAGGGCTGTCAGCCTGCTTGAGCACTGTCTGGCTTCCGTGCCTTCTGTTCCACTTCCCCTCTGCCCTTGGTTACACTCTTCACCTTTCTGGTTGACTGTAAAAAGAGAGGTGAATGACCTCTGCATCCCTTTCTGTTCTAAAGTGGTATTACTTTCTGTGCTTTCATCCTTTACACACTGTAATTATGGTTATTGCTTCAGTCTCAGGCCTGCTGTTCCCTCTCCCCATCAGAAAACCCAGCCACGCTCAGGACTTTGATGATTCTCTCCATTCCCATGGTTCTTTGTTAAACACGTCGTGTCTTACTTGCTAACCATACTTACCTTGATAACCCGTAACTGGGCTCTCTTTCTTTTTTACTTGTACATATTCTCGTCAGATGATAGAATGTTGCTTTTATATTGTTATTCCCTGTTTAAGACTCTGGGTTGCTCATTCTTACTTATGTGCCCTTAATGTAATTAAATGCTTTTCCTTCCCCCACTTGGCCTACCTTCTTTAAAGTTTCTTTGCTTCTCAAAGCTCTGCAGAAATTTTTTTCCTTGCTTTTGCATATTTGCAATTTGAGTCATAGTATCTATCTATTCTTTGATTATATGTTATCTTAGTGTCCCAACTTGTGAGCCATGCACAATTGAGGGACTCCCAGGAGGCTACTACCAGGAGTCTTTAAATCGCTGTGCATACCTTGCACTACCATTTTGTTCTTCATTTAGCTAGAACAGTGTATGAATCCTGAATGGTGTGCAAAATACCATTTGGATGCGTAATGCGCCGATTGGTTTAAGCATTACTGAATTTGTAATGGTTTCGTTTATTTGGTCACTATGTATTTCCCTAATTAGTGATAGCAAAAGTACAACTCCATGTAGTTAAAGAGCACTGACTGTGGAGCCAGACCGCCTGATTCAGATCTTCAGACCCCTGCTGTGCCACACACCAGCTGTGTGACCACGGCTACGTTTCTCAATTTCCTTCTCTTCCTTCATCTGTAGACTAGGGATAATAATAAGGCCTACTTTCATAGAGTTGTATCATGAGTTGGTACATACGGTACGTAGAGCTGGATCTGTCACATAAGTACTCAATGGTTTTATTATTACCATATATTATTTGGGGGATATTTTCTACACACGTATACATACATACATCCATGCACACCCACACTAAAAAGGAGGTTTTTGTATTTGAAAAGAGCACTGCAGAGATTCTGTTCTAATTTTGCATCAGTTAACTCTTGACCGTTAAAATACTTTTCATGCCATTGCATTTCAGAATATTCAAATATCCGTCCCTTATTTCCTCCTTATCAATGTATTCTCCCCTTCTGTCCAAACTACTCCTAAAAATTTAAGCGTAGAAAATTTCTCTCAGTTAGCTAACTTTACCTTTCAGGTTGTTAATTTAATATTAAAGCATGTTATCCTGACCACCCAAGTCTCAGAAAGTAAAGGTTGGTAAAATTAAATGAGAATGAAATCTTTGGTTTCCAATGTTAATGAGAAAATTACATTGGGGAGTGATTGACGGAGCTGTGCATCAGTTATTCAGTTGCTGTAAGTAAGTTTTCTGTTTTAGGAAAATCATATACTGCAATGTGATATGTCCTCTGCACCTCTGGAAAAGGGAAAAGACTTTCTTGCTATGTTTTATCTCTTCACTGGGAAAAGTACACTGGAAAAACATGGCTTTGAATACAGAATTTTCTGTCCTTCATAAAAATGTATGGCTTTTTACAAGTTTTAGTTATTAAAATTTCTGATAGTCATCTTCTAGTGCATTGAAATACATCTAAAGTTTTATTGCAAACCTGGCATATTTGACTTTTAAAAAAGAGAAATAAAAACCCATATTTTCCATGCCAAAATTTAAAGTATATGGTATTACAGTGAACTTATATGCCGCTTCCAAATGCAAGAGGAAGGTAAAAACTGCATGTCAAGATGCAGAATTGCTAGTACGTATCACTTATTGTTTTCTCTTTGCTGGAATCAAATTTGTATTTCCTAGGAAATAACTGTCCATTTGTGCCTCTACTCTTTAAGGATATCTATAGCTGTTTTCAGATAATGTCCTCTGTATATCTCCTAAAATTATTAATGTTTTCAGGCTTCCCCTGATAATTTACCAAACAGAAGTTTACATTGCAGTACTATGCAATGTGAAAAAACTAATTTTAAAACTAAAATTGTTTTAACAAAAGTAATATATGCTCATGATTTAGAAATAGTACTAACAACTAAGTAACTTATAAATCTAAATAGCTTATGGAAATTATCTCTGTATTTCTGAATAATATGCTTATACTGCTTTTCTTTGATTTATCCCTTGGTGAGACACTTAGCTATTAACTTCCTGTTACAACACATGAAAATTTAGCTATCTTTCACAGTGACTCCTACTTTCCAACTGGTCAAACAGATGAAATAATCGTTTACATTTTTTTCTGGATACCCGCCTCCTAAAGCCTTCTGTCCTGTGCTAATTTGGTCTGGTTGTTCTCCAGGTCTGCTGTGGTTTTCCTGGAGTCGACCTTTTGCCATGATTTGGTGAATTATACGGCTTTCATATGTTGGCCCCCCCACCCCGTTTGCTGGGTCACAGGTCATTCACTTTCTTGGTTAACCTCATTTTGGTAGCGCATGTCCTTCTCCAGCTTCCTAAGAACAGATGCGTGGGAGGAAAATTTTTGTGTCATCTTGTATTTAAAAGTGGCTTTATTCTACTCTCATGTTTGAATAATAGCTATAACTTGGTATAGAACTCTAAATATTTTCTACATCTGCTTTGTTTTTGTATTTTTGAACAACCGAGTTTTTCTTTATTATTTCACAAAAGAAGTTCAGAGGCAGTTCTGGAGTGATAGTTGACTAAGATTTCTTTAGGATTTTATCTCGGTTTTAAATTATTTAAGATTAGCTTTATCTGAATTCACAGTGAAATGGGTCTGTGTCCCTACCTGTAGAGTCCTTGCATAACGTTATCAAGTTATGCCAGTTGTGAAGAATAACTTGAGAATTCTTCTTGCTTTTTGTTTTGTCTGAAAAAATTCATATGTAATTGGGATAATCTGTTCTATGAAAGCTTGATAGAACTCACC
This sequence comes from Inia geoffrensis, assembly GCA_036417435.1. NCBI lineage: Eukaryota > Metazoa > Chordata > Mammalia > Artiodactyla > Iniidae > Inia > Inia geoffrensis. Next base: position 92,510,205 of record CM070911.1, read on the forward strand.
TATAAAACTATCTATTCCTCCTGTTTTCTTTGGTGGACAATTTTAAACCACTAGTTTGATTTTTAAGTAGTAATAGTATTGATGATGCTTTTTAATTTTTTATCTTGAGTTACATTTTTCTAGGAAGTTTTATCCATACCATTTTACTTTTCAGTATGATTGGCAGATTAATAATTAATCATAATATTCTTCTTAACTGTATAATCTGTAATTTATATATAGATAGGTTCCCCTGTTATTCATAATATTGTCTGTGACTTCTGTCTCCTCTTGATCAGTCTTACAAGAAGAGTCTACTTTGTTAGCTTTTTTTTTTTTTTCCCAAAGAACTGACTCTTGGCTGTTCTGTTTTCCACTTCATTAACTTCCTTTCCTCCTTCATTTCTGCAGGAGGTAAACTTCTCTGGGGGAGGGGGGACACTGGTGATTTCTTGCCCATTATTCTAAGCACTCCTGATTGAGATTGTCAGTCAATCCGATTTTTGAACCTGACTCTCCAGTTCCTGAGCATTTAGTTTTCTAATTAGTGTTTGCCAGCTTCTCATGTGTTTCCCTGCACGAGCCCTTAGGTTATAGCCTCCTTCTTCTTTCTAATTCACGTCTTCCATGTCCTCCACTTTCAGTTTTCCAAAGATATATTGAAATTTCTCATACCCTTATGTCTTTTCTCCTTTTTACTTTGCTCTTATGCATATAGCTTTTTAAATATTCTTACTTTAGCATGGTTTGGAAAAGGTGAGGAGGTAATTATGCATGAAGTCAATCCACCATTTTTAACCTCAGGCAAACAAATCATCCTGTTCCAAAACAGGCATTGACCATACGTCTGGATGCTCTTCTTTTGGAAAAAGCAGAGACCGAGCAGCAGTGTGTTTCTTTGAAGAAGGAAAATATGAAAATGAAGCAACAGGTTGAGGTAAAGCAACATTTTATTCTTTTTTTGCTTTTTATTAACTTATATAGTATAGTTATGCATTTTAGAGCCAAGACCTTAAAAAGCATCTGATCTGATTTTAACTGTAATATTTACAGACAAGGAAACAGATTGATATTTAAAAAGAAAAATAACTGAAATCACCCACTACATAGAGATAGAGCTAACATTTACTTGTTCCATTGTGTAATCTTCATTTTAATTGTAATATTCTTTAATAAAAATGGGAAAAAATACCTATTTTATAAAAAATTACCTATTTAAATAAGTTGATTGTCACACATACTCTAAATGTTATCTAAAAGAAAGAGAGAGAGAGGGAGGGAGAGAGAGAGAGAAAAAGAAAAGAAAAAAGAAAGAAAAGAAAGTTGTGTATTCAGTTCTGGGATATTCAACTGTCTTTTGGGTCTGTGCTAATTTTCTCCCAAAAGCTGTATTACTCTATTCAGGAGATATTCATTAAAGCCTATGACTTAATACAACTTACATAATTTATTACCATTTAAAGGAAAATTAAATTCAGAGATTTCCTAGCTTTTAGTTACTTCTTTGAGTAACCTATTTAGTACTGCTTAAGGTAGTCAGAGCTTCTAAGCAGAATTCTTGGAATCTCAGTATCATATTTCTTTATGTACATTTCTGCTCATTTCTTCTTTTATGAGCCTATTTCTAATATTTTTCCTGAGGGCAGGGGTTTGTTTTATCTTAAATGATTTTTGTGTGCTTACTTTTATAGGATTCTGCAACTAAGTTGGAAGATGTGCACGAGGAGTTTGAACAGTCACAAAGAAACTATGTAAAAGAAATGGAAAATTTGAAAAATGAATTAATGGCAGTACATTCCAAATACAGTAACGATAAAGCTGGTTGGCAAAAGGAACTGGACGAAGCATCAAAAAAACGATTAGAGCTTTCAGAACAAATCAAATTTCAGAGTGATTCTGCAGATAATGTTAAAAAACTACAGGAAGAGATTCAGAAAATTAAGCTGGCCTTTGAGGAGCAGATTTTATGTCTGCAAAAGCAGTTAGAAGTTGCCACACATGAAAAGGAGCGAGAAATTACTCATCTCCAAGGAGTCATTGAGGCTAATTCTCAGCAGTACCAAAAAGAAATTAATAGTTTGCAAGAAGAACTTTTACGGTTGAAATCTACACACCAAGAAGAGGTGAAAGGATTGAAGTGCCCAATTGAAGCAGCTGCTAAAGACCACGAAGCAGAAGTAAATCAGTTAAACCAGCAAAAGGAGAGCTTAGTCAGACAGTGTGAGGCAAGTGAGGAGAACCTTCAGGGGCAGTATGAACGTGAATTAGAAAACACAAACCAGGAAAATCAGATGTGTTCTTTGCTCTTACAGGAAGATACTCCTGTAGAACAAGCAGTAAATGAAAAGGTCAGACACTTAGAAGATACCCTGAAAGAACTGAAGTCTCAACATAGCATCTTGAAGGATGAGTTAACTTACATGAATAATCTTAAATTAAAACTTGAAATTGACGCCCAGCATACAAAGGATGAGTTTTTTCATGAACGGGAAGATTTAGAGTTTAAAATTAATGAATTATTACTAGCTAAAGAAGAACAGGGGTGTGTAATTGAGAAATTAAAATCTGAGCTAGAAGATTCAAATAAACAATTTTGCTGTACCGTAGAACAACATAACAAAGAAGTTCAGAGTCTTAAGGAACAACATCAAAAAGAAATATCAGAACTAAATGAGGCATTATTGTCAGGTTCAGAAAAAGAAAAATTAACATTGATGTTTGAAATACAGGGTCTTAAGGAACAGTGTGAAAACCTACAACAAGAAAAGCAAGAAGCAATTTTAAATTATGAGAGTTTACGAGAGATTATGGAAATTTTACAAACAGAGTTGGGGGAATCTGCTGGAAAAATAAGTCAAGAGTTTGAATCAATGAAGCAACAGCAAGCATCTGATGTTAATGAACTTCAGCAGAAGCTCAGAACTGCATTTAATGAAAAAGATGCTCTTCTTGAAACCATGAATCGTCTCCAGAGAGAAAATGAAAAGTTATTAACACAGCAACAAATTGTACCAGAACTTGAAAATACCATAAAGAACCTCCAAGAAAAGAATGAAGTATATTTAGTTAGTCTCAGTCAGAGAGATACCGTGTTACAAGAATTTGAAGCAAAGATAAGTTCTCTTACTGAAGAAAAAGATGATCTCATAAGTAAAATTAAAGGTTCTCATGAAGAGGTGGAGACTGTCTATCACAGACATGAAAGGGGAGAAGGGTTTATTGTAGGACCCAGGGAGAAAGTGGAGCAGACTACCCAGTACAACAGTGAGCTAGAACAAAAGGTAAATGAATTAACAGCACAACTAGAAGAAACCTTAAAAGAAAAGGATCAAAATGACGAAAAACTGGAAAAGCTCATGGCTCAGTTGAAAACTATCTCTGAAGACCAGGAAGCAGTGTCATCTGAAGTGAAGTCTCTTCATGAGGAAAATAGTAGTCTGAGTTCAGAAAAGAACCAGTTGAGCAGGGATTTGGAATCTCTCCTGTCTCAAAAAGAAGGAGATTTTATGCTGAAGGAGCAGATTTCTGAATTAGAAAAGAAACTTCAGTTAACAATTGAAGAAAGAGATAATTTAAATAAACTTTTGGAAAATGAGCAACTTCAGAAGTTATTTGTCAGAGCTCAGTTGTGTGGTTTTCTTGAACAAATGGAGTCCAAAGTTTCAGAAAAAAGTGAAGAACAAGATGTTGTAAGTGTCCTGCAAGCTGTAGGTGAATCCTTCGCTAAAATAAATGAAGAAAAACACAACTTGGTCTTCCAGTGTGGGAAAAGGGTAGCAGAGTTAGAAAAAGAGATTAAGTTCCTCCAAGAAGAGAATGTGATTCAATGTGAGGAACTTAGGTCTTTACTAAGAGACCATGAGCTAGAGAAAGCTCTCTTAAGGAAAGAGTTAGAAGAAACCCTCTTGGAAAAAGAGACCCTGCAGTCTGATCTTCTAGAAATGAAGAATGCTAATGAACAAACAAGGCTTGAAAATCAGAATCTCCTAATTCAAGTTGAAGAATTATCTCAAAAATTATGTAGTAAAAATGAAAACCATAATGAAAAAGAAAAATATTTTATAAAGGAACTTGAAAACCTAAGGCCATTACTAGAACAGAAAGAATCAGAATTGCAAGATGTGAGAGCAGAGTTGATATCATTAAAGGTACTATTAATTTGCATTTTATTGATTTTAAAATACTTAGTTCTAGTCATAGACTCTAGAAAATATATATATTATTGCACTTTGAAGTCAGAAGTAAATTTTTAGCACTTAAGATCACATGCATATTTCTGAAAGTACATTAAACATTTTCACATCACACCTTATCACATTGATCACTTTTTGGTTTTAGATCATTTTAGAATTTTGTTTTTATATAAGATTAGATGATTAGGGGGTTAACTGTTAAAATTGTATAATTAGTTACCAGCAAAGCTACAAGTAAACATGGAAAAATTTGAATTTCATCCTTGTGTGGTATGCATATTAACTTAAAGAGCACTGTTGAGCAAAAATGTAGGCTAAAGTATTTAATTTTAGCCAAAAATTTAGGGTTTTTTCTCCAAATCATGACAGGATAAACTATAATCATCGTTTAATCTTTCCTTATTGCATTATGTATTTGATAACTGTTGGGTGGTTTGTCTTGACCTTGGATATTGCTGTTTTTTATAGTAAAAAACATGACCTATACTATGTTTATAATAAAAAGCATCATGCTACATGCATGATAAGGTCAGAATTACCTGGTCTGTCAAGGGAAGAAAAAGACTGTTCACCAAATTGCTTTTTGTATGAATTCTCTTTGATAATGATTTTTTTCATGCTTAGCATGATGGCCAGTACATCATGGGGAATGCAGTGATTGTCTTTGTTTTTCCTATAAAATCTAGGATTCCTTAGAGAAATCACCTTCTGTAGAAAGTGATCAACCTTCAGTAAAAGAGTTTGAAGAAAAAATAGGTAACTATGGTTTTGCATATGTTGTCACAGTTAATTACACAGATTTTTCTTAGTGTTAGAATAGATTGGGAAGTATTGTGACCAATTAATGAGTTGTTAAAAACATGATGAGCAGCTCTCTCTTCCTGATGCTGCCACTCTTGCCCCGCTGCCATCTGCTTGCCTTCCCTTTCAAAGCTCTCACTTTCTGTTGTTTAATCCAAAGGAGTGATGTGATTCCATTTATAAATGGTTCCATGATTGGTTTTCGATTTTTCAGGCATTTAGCAACCTTATTTGAATGCCCAACTACCTAGGCACTGGTAATAGGAAGGGGGTTAAGATACACACCACGCAGACTGTGTCTTCAAAGAACTCACTGCAAGAAGGGGCTGTTACTGCAGTGCTTTGGGGTGTGGGCAAGGTACTCTGGTGACAGTACAGGAAGACATGATTAACTGCTCGTTTTGAGTTAGGAAGAACATCACAGAATAGGCTGTACTTGTGTGTTGAAGAATGAGAAATTTGACACGAGAAGAAAGGTACTGCAGCAGGAGGAAACAGCAGGTGCTTGTACGTTAACATCCATGATGTCCAGGAGCCTCCTAGGAAATTCTGGAGAGGCAGGAGTCTGAGCATGAAAGGGCTGGTGTGTTGTGCAGAAGAGCTGGGACTTCCCCATACCCATCTATTCCTCAGAGTAACATTAGGAGGTAGCTCTTTTATTCCCAATTTAAGATGGAGAAACAAAAAAGTGTTGTGTGATGTACCCATAATTCCTCAGTTTAATGCCCAGTGGGATTGGTGGGGGAGAGGGGACGGGTGGTTGAAAGAATTTGGAATGACCCACAGTTTTCTGTAATGGATGACTGGGGAAGGTCGGGGTAGGGGAGAGCATGAGTTCAGTTTTAGACAAATGAAACTTAATTACCACCCCAACTGGAGATGTCGAGTAGACTACTAACTGTGCAAATCTGGAGTTATGGGGAGAGGGTTAGACCAGATAAGACTCCATGCTTAAGAGTGGGCATTAAAAGCCATGAGGTTGAGATCCCAAGGAAGTGAGCGTAGGAAAAAAGACGAGGACCAGAGACAGTTCTCTGTCAAAAGTCAGAAAGATAGAAAGAACCAAGGAGAATGAGAAGGAATAGCCGGTGAGGCAGAACCCGGAGCGTAAGATGTCTTTGAAGCTAAGACAGATGAAGTACAGGTGGAGGAAGTGCTTGAGGAGGGACGAAGGGTCACACTAGCAATCAGAGCTAACCCGAGCTAAGCAGCATCCAGCTCATTGGCGACTTGATAACACTTGCCATCATGTACTGAAGCCAGAGCCTGGTTGAAGTAGGTTCAAGGGGAAAATGGAAGAGAATGGTGAGGGCATGTGTAGACCACGCCTAGAAGGAGTTTTGCTATAAAAGAAAGAAGACATGGGACAGTGTCCAGAGGGGAGGTGTGCTCTTTTGCCTTTCTTTGTGTGATGTTTCACCTGTCCTGTCATCACCCTCCCCTGCCCTCTTTAGCTGCTTCCACTCTGTTCCTGACCTTAATCTCTTTGGTGATATTTTTCTTATTGCATGTTTGTAAACTGTTGTGAAAAAATCTGTTGGAGAGGGGGATTTGCTGCACAAGAGAGGGGAGAATTGCTACACTGATACCTGAGTAGGTGAGCATATGCAGGATGACATGCAGAAGTGGAACACTTGGCCTGTGCTACGGGTACACACAGTGCACCTTTTGCAGCCAGAGGAGGGCAGCATAAGTGAACACAGGTGCTGTGAACACTGGATGAAGAAGCAGGGACAGAAATTCAGATCATAGCTGAAGTTGAGCAGAACCAGGAAGTAAGATCTGGAACGCTGCGGTGTAAGTCAGGGACACGGCTAGAGAGGTTACGGGAGAGATCCAGATTGGACACGTAAGCAGATTGCAAGTTCAATTGTAAAAATCAGACCCACCAGCCAAGAGGCATGTGCCTATGGATCATAAATGTTTAAGTGCATCTGATATCTCCTCTACTTGACCCTGAGCTGCACATCTCCACCTAAAAGCCTAGCATACTTGCGTTTCCAGGAAATCTACTGTTAAAGGGGTCCTGACAGCCTCTCCAGCTTATAGACACTTATGAAATGGCTAAAAACAGTAGGCTGGGACTTCCCTGGTGGTCCAGTGGTTAAGACTCTGCACTTCCACTGCAGGTGGCACGGGTTCTGTCCCTGGTCAGGGAGCTAAGATCCCATATGCCACGTGGCGTGGCCAAAAAAAAAAAAAAAGCCTGTTTAGAAAGATTGAAGAAAATGAACATTCTTTACATTGTTTGCCTCATTTAGAAAATAAGTAAGCTTTTACTGTAAAAAATAGATATTAATATTTTGCTTTTACTTCATTACTTTTAATCTCAAATTGCAGATTTTGTGTTCCAGATTAAAGATCCGTTTCTAGGGCTAAAGTAAGTAAATAATGGGTGTATTTTTGCTCTTTTCCTTTGAGTCTATAGATAATTGTTTCATTGTATGTTTTTAGCCTATCTGGAAGAAGAATGCAAAGACAAAGAGGAGAAAATAGAGAAGTTAAAACTAGTTGCTTTGAAGGCAAAGAAAGAACTAGGTTCTAGCAGAAAAGAGGTAAGGTGACTTTAAAAGGCAACGTTTAAGGAACTTACATGTTAGAAAATCAAGTTTGTCTCTACATAAAAAATGATTGTATATTTAAAATAGGCCCAGACTCTGCGGGAAGAACTTGAATCTGTTCGCTCAGAAAGGGATCAGGTGTCTGCTTCCATGAGAGATCTCATTCAAGGAGCGGAAAGCTATAAGGTAAAAAGAGTTATTTCAATAACAAGTTATATTTGTAACTTCTGAGTTAAGGAATGCACTAGAAATGTAAAACTCTTGTCCATAACATAGTCACCTTGTATTTTTTAGTAAATCTTTTTTTCTATTTTTTTGTGTAATGTATCATCCTAGTATCAGATTTTAAGTAGCTAAGCTTTAAATAATGCCTTTAAGCTATTTTTTAAAACTAAATTTCTGTTTTGGGACTTCCTAATAAAATCAGTAACAAAAAAGATGGCCATTGTTACTGTTATTATTTAATAGTCTTCTGGCCAGGTGAATAAATGTGAAAGTTAGACATGTCTAACACAGAGGTAAAAACATTATTTGAAGGCAGTATTGCTTGTCTACCTAAATAACATGAGAATCTATTATAAAAAACATAAGAATTAAAAGTAAGAGAGTACCATTATATTTATTTATGCATTCAAATATTTATACAGCCAGGCTAAGTACTGATTACTGGGGAGACGGTGGTCAACCAAGTAGACGGAGTTCCTATCTGCTTGGGAGTTCCTGTCTGCTTGGGACTTAAATTCCAGTGGCAGACAAAATTCCAAGAAAATACTGTGTGAAAAAGTAAAGGCAGGTAGGGGGAGGAGAGTGGCCAGTAGTCAAGTGGGATTTGATGGAAAGAAGAAAATACCAAAGTAGTCCAAAAAAACGAAATTTCAGGAAGAACTTTAATGAGACTAAGTGAAAAGAGGAAATTGACATCTTGCTCTACCAGACACTAAAATTTATTATAAAACTACATAATATGATACAGTTCTGATGCAAAAATAAGGCAGGTTAATTGAACAGAAGACAGAGACTTCTGGGGACTTGCCTGGCAGTCCAGTGGTTAAGACTTCGCCTTCCAGTGCAGGGGGTGTGGGTTCGATCCCAGGTCGGGGAGCTAAGATCCCACATGCTTTGGGGCCAAAAAACCAAAACAGAAGCAATATTGTAACAGATTCAGTAAAGACTTTAAAAATGGTCCACATCAAAAGATCTTTAAAAACAAAAAAAAAGAGAGACTTCTTTATAAAAACAAGCACTTACAGGCCCCAGGCACTCTTCTAAGTGCTTTACATGTCTTATCACACCTGATATGTGTGTGATAAGTATGTTGCTAACGTTGCTGATTCACCAGTAAGGAATCAAAGGCACAGAGGTCACAGAGCAAGTAACTAGTAGAGCTGGGGTTGGATTCAAGCAGTCTGGTTCCAGATCTGTTCTTTTACCAACTAAACTATGCAACCCCATTAAGATTTGAACACAGAGAAGCCAGTGCAGAAGGAATCAGAAAACTGCTTCAGGAAAATTTGGTTCAATTTTTGCTTCATGCCACACACCAAAATAAATTCTGCAGTTTTGTCAAAACCTAGAAGAAAATACTTGATCATTCAAGCTCTGGATACAAAATACTTTTCTCAACCTAAAAGCAGTTAAAGAAGTTACAAGGGAAAAGACAAATTGAACCAGATAAAATATAAAATTGACATATGAAAATATGACAAGAGGTTAGTATCCTTAATATATAAAGATATAAGTCCATTTTTTAAGAAACACTTCTTTGAAATTAATATATGAGGTTGTCTTTTATGAGCCATTAGGAGCTTGCTTCTTTACATTTTCAGAACCCATATGATTTATTATCTCCTGCAAAGGTAGACCAGGTATACCAATTTATTTGTTTAAAATATATATTTCAAAGGACTGGGAAAAAAAGAATAGAACATCCAAGAACTGTGGAACAGCTGCACAAAATACAGCATATGCATAATGAATGCCATAGGAGAAGAGAAAGAGCAACAGAAATACTTGACACAATAATGACTGAGAATTTACCCAAACTAAGGTCAGATGCCAAGTTACAGATCCAGTAAGCTCAGAGAACACCACACATGGCACATACCAAAATAATTACACCAAGGCAAGTCATTTTCACACTACAGAAAATCAAAGATAAAGTCCGAGGGAAAAAATACCTTATTTATAGAAGAGCAAATATACGAATTACATCCAACTTCTCAGAAGCCATACGAAAAAGAAGCATGTGGAATGAGTTAAAGTGTTGAGAGAAAAAACCCACCAACCTAGAATTCTGTGCCCTGTAAAATTATCCTTCAAAAGTGAAGGAGCAATAGAGTTTCTCAGATAAAAATGGAGAGACTTTGTTGTTAGTAAACATGCCTTTCAAGAAATGTTAAAAGTTCTTCAGAGAGAAGGAAAATGATATAGGTCAGACCCAGAAGAGGCAACACAATATTTTTTGTTTTTTGTTTTTTGTTTTTGGCCGTGCCTCACATGTGGCATGTTAGTTCCCCGACCAGGGATCAAACCCGGGCCCCCTGCAGTGGAAACATGGAGTCTTAACCACTGGACCGCTAAGGAAGTACCCAACACAATATTGAAGAAGAACAGAAGAACAAAGTGGGAGGATTAACCTACCCAACTTCGAGACTTACTGTAAAGCTACAGCAGTCAAGACAGTGTGGGGTGATACTGGTAAAAGAATAAAGAAACAGAACAGTGGAACAGAATAAAGCCTAGAAGCAGACCACAAATATAGTCAACTCTTGACAATGGAGCAAAGATCATCTTCAACAAATGGTGCTGGAAAAACTGGACATCCACACGCAAAAAAATGAACCTGTCCACAGACCTTACACCTTCACAAAAATTAACTCAAAGTGGGTCACAGACATAAGTGTAAAACACAAAACTATAAACCTCCTAGAAGATAATATAGGAAAAACATAGGTCATCTCCACCCTCGACGACCATGGGGAAGACTCCAAAGGCATGGTCCATGAAGGCGCTGATAAGCTGTACTTCTCTGAAGGCCACTTTCAAGGAAGACTCCCAACCATTTTGTTAGTTACTTTGCACAGGGATCCATCCTTATGCAGGAGAGCAGTCAGTAGACCAGGAACAAGGCAAAACCAGGATTTATAAGAAGTGGGGAGAAGAAACACAAACCACAGGCAATCTGGAAACTGTGGCTCTCGTATATTTTGGAGGATAACCCCACAGGCTGGTGTATAGCACAAAGGTCAGTCCCAGGATTCTGTCCTTGAGTAGGGGCCAACTAGGAATATCAAAGAAAAAAATTCAGTTGGTTTTAGAGTCTTCGGAAATTGATGAACGTTTTGCATCAAAGGGTGAGACTGTATAAAATGTCTTCTTGTGTTCTTCGATTAGCACCTCTGCCTCGCCTCAGCACCAATTCCCTCAGCACAATTCTTTAGGTGGAGTTAACGGGACCAGGTTAAACTTTTTTCCTCCCTCCTTAAATGTTGTATACATTTCAGAAGTTTATTTTTGATGACTAGGATATATAACTGGGAGATGCTATATTGTATACATTTTAAATCCTCTTCCCTTGAATAGATTTCCCCAACCATACTAAAAGTCGTCTGGATTATGCTAATTGTATTATATAACATATAATATATTGGGTATAGTTCTATCAAATGTTGAACCTAGGTAGATATTTCAGGCTTCTGGAATGAACTCATAAATCTTGTATTAAGATGGCTCAGTAATACAGTCTGGCTGGTGGAATGTATGATAATACCCTAAAGTTAAATCCTCTTGTCTTTTGTTGAAGAATCTTGTGTTGGAATATGATAAGCAGTCAGAGCAGCTGGACCTGGAGAAAGAACGGGCTCATAATTTTGAGCACCAAGTAGAAGACCTGACAAGACAATTACGGAATCTGGCTTTTCAGGTAACTTTCAATTGAGCAAATGCATACATGGAAATTGTAATAAGTATATTTCAATTCTAATCTTTTTTTGCACAAAAAATTAAATTTAATACATAGTCAGAAACTTTATTTTCTTTTTTCCCACTGTTGGGAGAAGAATATGACAGAAAACTAGCCACCATCCCATCTTATTGCTGTAATCTCAGTTCTGGGTTTTTTGTTTTCATTTTTTCATTTCCGCCTTTTCCTCTGTTAGTGCTCCTGGTCTCTTGTAATGTTTGCCAAATTAATATCAACAGTGATAGTGTTTTAAACTTACTCTTGATTTTACGTTTTCATTCTGTGGAATCGATTTTGAAATCTTCACTTTTTTATGCTATGCCAATATTCTCTTTAATGTTGCATTTTGTTCTTCCTCTCCTGTGTGTATTTTCTGCATGTTTACAGTAATGAATCATTTGTCATTCTAGTGTGAAAAATTAAAGTCAGATAATGAAGACCTCCTGGCCCGTATTGAGACACTGCAGTCTAACACCCGGTTATTAGAAGGGCAGATTTTGGAAGTCCACAAAGCCAAGGCCATGGCAGACAAAGAGTTGGAAGCTGAAAAACTTCAGAAAGAGCAGAAAATAAAGGTAAAAACAGTTCTGTGGGATTAATTCATTTATACAGTGATATTTTTATCAGAGTATTTAAGTGAATGAAAGACTTGCTAATGAGTAGCATTTGTTAATATAGCAAAGTTTATTAAATCCTTAATGTATGCCAACTATGAATTTGAGAATCCAGGCTATAATTTTTGGGTGTATTTTTTTTTTAAGTATGGAACTTTCTGTACTTTATATGTCAGATTTATTTTATAGCCCCTTACAAATACTTTTGTTTAATGCTGGTTGGCTTAGGGGTGGTGATGTTTTTATTTTTAATTTTAGGAGCATGCCAGCTCTGTACACGAGCTTGAAGAGCTTCAGCTACAGCTGCAAAAGGAAAAGAAACAGCTTCAGAAAACCATGCAAGAGTTAGAGCTGGTTAGAAAGGTAAAATGAAACACCAGACTCAAAACCAATACGAGTATTCACATTCTTAAACTATTCTGTAAACATAGAAAAGAAATGTTTGAAAAACAACGTTAGTTGTGGTGCTGAAATACTGCTTTATAGATTATTTGCCTCCAAATACTGACAATTTAATGTAGTTCTCTGAGTGCCTGTCTCTCCAGAAGAATCTAGGCTCCCAAATTATTAGACTTCAGTTTGCTATTTTATTTTTCATACCTGATTGTTGTATGACAAATGAAGATTTAATTAATGTCAAAAGCTAAAGTTAGTATTATGCTTAGAACTTTGGCTGATTTTTCTCTACTTTTTCAAAGATGAGGGCAAAAATAAAGGTACTATAAGAGTTGCTTAAATATGAATATTTATAAATAAGAGCCCCACAAGGGCAGATAGACCGATTGTAGTTAATGAAAACTATAATGAAATACAATGACACTGAAAAGTCAAATTATTACAAAAATACTTTATGAAATTACAAACTAGAATGTATCCAACTTCAACTTGTAGTTTCTGCATTAATGTATAAACTTTCTCTATAGAACCAGTGTGTTCCTGTGGCATCCTTTTAGAAATGCTAGAAAAAAATTAACTCACCTAGTGTTACGTGGATCTTTTATTTTAATATGTGCAGGATGCCCAACAAACCACATTGATGAACATGGAAATTGCTGATTACGAACGTTTGATGAAAGAATTAAATCAAAAGTTAGCTAATAAGAGCAGCAAGATAGAAGATTTGGAACAAGAAATAAAAATCCAAAAACAGAAACAAGAAACCCTGCAGGATGAAATGAGTGAGTAAAATAGAACCCACTCTAGCTCACGGCCACTGCCCCCAGCAGAAGTCAGGGTTGGTGGTGGGGGAGGATGCTAGTTGTTTGTTTCACCAGCTCTTGGCGGCCAGGTCATCCACACAGCAGGGACCCTGCCTGAGGACCATAGAGGGGGCTGTGAAACCACTTCCTGTACCCTTGTGTGCAGTCCAGGTGGGTTCTTAATGTATTCATTCCCGTAAACGTTTCTCAGGTGGTCCTGGGCCACCATTTGCTGATTGTCAGCAGAGTGGGATAATGCAGTAGCGACGAAATCTTTCTTTCTCAGGTGATTATATTCCATTTTATCTGTTAAATAATTTCTAATGTAAGCATCTAGAGCTCTAAGTATCCCTTTAGGCACTCCTTCAGCTACAGCTAACAAATTGATACGTTGTGTTTTTATTTTAATTCAGCTGAGAATACTTTTTAATTTCCTTTGAATCTCTTTTTTGGCCCATGGGTTTTTTGTTTTGTTTTGTTTTGTTTTGGTTTTGGCTGCATTGGGTCTTCGTTGCTGCACGCGGGCTTCCTCTAGTTGCGGCGAGCGGGGGCTACTCTTCGTCGTGATGTGTGGGCTTCTCATTGCGGTGACTTCTCTTGTGGAGCACGAGCTCTAGGTGCGTGGGCTTCAGTAGTTGTGGTACATGGGCTCAGTAGTTGTGGCTCGCAGGCTTAGTTGCTCCACAGCATGTGGGATCTTCCCGGACCAGGGCTCGAACCCGTGTCCCCTGCATTGGCAGGCGGATTCTTAACCACTGCGCCACTAGGGAAGTCCTGGCCCATGGGTTTTTTAATTCCTGAGTAATTAAAGGAATTTTCAGATAATCTTTCTGTGAATGGTTTCTTTAAATCCTCACTGTGCACATACCACGTCTTCCAGCTGCGTTCTTGTGCAAACTGGGCAGCAGGGCTCCAGGTCACACACATTGCAAACATTTGGTTTTGCGAGTTTGTCAACTAGCTGAAAAAGAGTCTTGAACCTGGGAAAAACTAAAAAGAGCTGCTTATTCAAGAAGCCACCCACTGTCACTGGTGAATAAGTGCAGGAATGAGAGGTTCAGGCAGCAGGTGCCAAGAGCTCAGGGGCAGGACTTCTGCAGACAAGCGATTGAAAGTTGGGGCTTGCGCTGGGCCTTGAGATTCGAAGAGAAGAAGCAGGTTGGGAAGGGTGGCGCTTTCTTCAGCGTAGTTACGAGCAGGAACGAAAAGAAATAACGTAATTTTGGAAGTCTTAACTAGTTGCAGGAAAAGGCTTGCCCTGTTAGGGAGAAGTGAAATGTAATTAGGAAGCTCTTCTTTATCCAGTTCAGAAAGGCCCTGAATACCAGAATGTACTTGGGCCCTCTTGAGGGCCCTTTTGAAGGACAGCGGGACAGATCAGTGAGCACAGTGTGGAGTCTTGGAAATGCTCCCAGCCTCGGGCAGCACAGGCCCCGCAAGGCTGAGCTGGGGATCTGGGGACCCCCCGGGGAGGAGGGTGAGGACACATCAGGACAGTGTCCATGCAAAGCCTTCAGCCAGCTCACTCTGGGGCATGAGGAACACACATCTCCTTAATGCCAGGCCTTCCAGCATCAGGCCCCCGTGTACCTTCTCAGCCTAACCTTCGTTACTCCTTCGGTGCAGAGGCCCTTCCTTCTTCCTGAAGCACGACTCATGCTTTTCCACGACTGTGTCTGCTGCTGTGCCCTCACCCTCCCACCCCTGTGCTCACCTTCTGGAATCCTTACTAATCTTAAATGTTTGCTGTTCCAGGAAGTCTTCCTTGTCCCAAGCAGTTATAACCTGGATATAACCTTGAGCCAACGTGGGTCCGCATGGCCTTTTGCATTTCTGTTTTAATAGTTATATTTTGCTTTACATTATCACACTATCCCAGATGGTATCCTCTCTTTTCATTCTGTGTTCTCAGAGCTCATAATTCCTGGAGCACTTAAAGGCTTTGTATGTAATTTGTGCCTTGTACAATCTTTTCAGGACTGGGTAAATAGTCGCCAGGAAATAACTGATGATAACATATCATAAAGGCAAGTTAAGGTATTTTCTTACAGGACACCTGCTCTTGTTTACTGAGTGATACAGTCATTGCATATGGATTTAACTTTATGGAGTTAGTCATTGCTGGTGGGGTCTTATAGCAGCCGTCACATGGCCACGTTCGTGGCCTAGACTCAGCATCAGGCACACTTGTTCTGTAAAGGACCAGGTCGTAAATCTCGGGCCCCAAGGTCTCTGTCGGACGTTCTTTATTTGCTTCACAATGGCTGTGGCCAGGTTGGCCTGCTGGTGTGGTTGGTACTGTGATCTGGACAGTGAATCCACTTATTCCCATTTGATGCTCTTCTTTACCTCTGTTAGCATAAAAGTGTTTTGTTTTAATCATGTTTCAGTCTGTTCCTTAATGAACTATCTTTGTCCTACAAAACAGTTAGTATCACAAACACAGATCAGGTCTGTGCCTCTAAGGTGATTAGAAACACACAGCACCTCTTTTGAGGTATTTCTTACAAGTAAAGTCTATGTTTTAGATACACAGTAAGTATATGCCTTTATTTTAGAGATACGTGCTAAAATACATACAGACAAATGGACTTCAAGTGTGGGGGGCCCAGGGGGCACAGGTGTAAGTGAGAATGTGGGTCTAGGGTTGCAGACGTTTGCTGTAAAGGGCCAGACAACACACATTTTCACCTTTGCGGGCCCTGTGGTCTCTTGCTGCGCTAAAGCAGCCGTAAACAGTATGTAAACAAACTGTTCACAGAAACAGGCAGCAACGGTGGCCTGTGGGCCTGACGCCTGATCTGGGTGGAATGAGATTGGCCACGTGTTGGTGATCGTTAAAGGCGGTGATGGGTCCAGTGGGGTTTAGTGTGTTATTGTCACTAGTGTCATGTATGTTTGCAATGGTCCATAATAAAAAGACAAATTCCTTTCAGAGGTAGGCTAATACAAAGAAAAGACTTGTCATTTGTTCACTTAAATTCACTCATAAAACTGTTTTCTCCTGAAACGATCTCTCCCACTAGGTACACTGCAGGCTTCAGTACAACAGTATGAGGAAAAAAACACCAAAATCAAGCAGCTGCTTGTGAAAACCAAAAAAGAACTGGCAGATTCAAAGCAAGCGGTATGCGAATTGCTCAGTTTCATATTTCAGTCCTTATTCATAGAGTATTTGTGAATAACTTCACTATTTAATTTAACCGAGTTTCTTGTTCTGTAGGAAACTGATCACTTAATACTTCAAGCGTCTTTAAAGGGCGAGCTGGAGGCAAGCCAGCAGCAAGTAGAAATGTATAAAGTAAGATTCTTTTTACTCTTTAAGATTTTAAACATTTGCATGTGAAAGTAAGGTACCACTTGGGGATTTTTCTAAATATATATGTATATATTAAACACACACACACACACACACACACACACACACATTTCTCCCCCTAAATATGCTTCATCAACGTTTTGAGGAAGGAGGAGCAGTGAGCCAAGTGTGGCTTATAACTGGGTTTACCATTGAGCATAAGCTTCGTTCTGTTCATGTATTTGAAAACCCATAATACGTTAAGAATATGGCAGCAGAAAGTAAACATGGCCCCAAACCTACATCTGAACTTTCTAAATGATAGTACAGTCACAGGGATCTGTTTATAAAAAGGTTTTATATATTCATGTTACATTACATCTATTATGTTTATTTATTGTTGATATTTTTTTATATCCATTATGTTTATATATCATATCTTTAGGTATTTAATTAAACGTTGAATTGTAACGTGTGGTCTGGAATTTTTTTCATGATTGATTATTTGATTGATTTTGATTCAAGGAAAACCAAGTTAATTTATTGTGAAAATGTTCTTCTCATATTGGCTCCAGTCTTTCAATAATCATAAGTTAAAAATCCTACTATTTAATTACATCCCTTAAATATAGTCCTCTCTCAAAACCCAAGTTGGTGTTTAACGAAAGTCGGTTTAACCAGAGAAGATCTGATTCACCAGAGCCTGACCGAAAGCCTCTGCCCCCAGATTCAGCTGGCAGAAATGACGTCGGAGAAGCACAAAGCTTACCAGCACCTGAAGGCATCCGCGGACCAGCAGCAGCGCGCGCTGGGCGCCTACCAGCAGAGGGTGGCGGCCCTGCAAGAGGAGTGCCGCGCGGCCAGGGTGCGTCCTTCCCAGGGCGGGCGGCTCCCACCCGGCTTGGCCCCATCCACCCCAACCCCAGCCCAGCCCTGACTCTCACTTGCATAACTTCATTTTGCTAAAGGGAAAGACATGGGTACATACTCTTTCCAGTTTAACCTTGTTTTACAGTTTCTGTGTGGAAGAAAGGTATTTTTTTCTTTTCTTTTTTTTTTTTCTTTTCTTTTTTTTTTTTTTTAGTTTATTCATTAGGAAGGTTACAGTTCTCTCTGAGGGCTAAGTGATTATAAAATCATATTCTGTTAGAACAGCCACTTTCTTTCTTCAACGTACAGAACAGACCCCTGCAGCGGTTTTGTTACAGGTGCAGCTCTGTCTAAGCCACCTTGGCAAAGGGGCCTTGGAGGGTCACAGGTCACTTCAAGAAAGCCCAAGACCTAGAATTTAACTTTTCCCACTCTCTTTTGAAAAGTGAAGTTCAAGTAGCTTAATTTCTTTGAATTAATTTTTCTCATATTTATCATAAGTGAAAATTGTTCTAAAGTTCCAAAGGCAAATAGTGCTATTATAAAATTTATGGTCAATAAATTAATTTACATGGGACGAAAACAGGTAGAAATATACCTCTTGTCAGACAAAATTATGTCGTTCAAAGGCTTGAAAAAAGTGTAAGGCCAACAGAAGTATACTTTTTAGGGAAAGGTAACTGGGGGCTAAAAAATATCAGCCATTTTGCTTATTTTTAAAGAAAGTTTTTCATCTTAATTCATTAGTCTCTGAGAGAAAATAGGAGGATCACACAACCTAGAAAATGCAGTAAATTTCTCTCTCTCTGAACTGTTACAGGCGGAACAAGCTGCTGTCACCTCTGAATTTGAGAGCTACAAAGTCCGAGTTCACAACGTTCTAAAACAACAGAAAACTAAGTCTGTGTCTCAGACTGAGACCGACGGAGCCAAACAAGAAAGGTAAAGTCTGAGCTACACGGAACCTCCCACGGGGGTGGGAGATCCTGCTGTGATTGCTTTTGACCGTGGAAGTTTACATGTAGCCACCAGTGAGGACAGAGCCGGCTTCACCGCACTGTTCACGCGGAGAGTCGTGTGCAGGAGCCGTGGAGCCAGGCGGCGTCCGGACACCCTGGCCACACAGTCCAACCCTGTCCGTCGGTGCCGGTCACAGTGTAAGGACAGACATCACCGTTACGTCAGGACCAGTTTTTCCACTTTTGAAAATACAGTAGGAGAATAAAAATGCTTCCTTGATGTACTTATTCACCATTAGTTAGGCTAAGCATAAGTTGATTAAAAACGTTTTACTTATTTCAAAAAGTTTTAAGAACTAAATTTTCATCTAGAATTAAATTTTTCTTCTTAAATTTATGACAATCTCAATTACATACTGTTTCAATAGTATATTAATGCTCCTTAGAAACTAGCATACAGATCACTTTTGTGAGTTATTCAAAAATATACTAGGAATGAGAGATAGGGCATTCTACAGCATGTATGTTTTGTTTTTGTACGTAGAGACCCGCTGTTCAGAGCAATTTTATATCTGGCTCTTGCTGTTCTCAGTAGGACTAAATATCCTGCAGTATTTGTGTGTTTATGCTTGTGTTACTTTTTAAGTATTTAATAAACAAGGGAACTGTAGGCTAAAAAATGATGAGATATTTTTTTCTTTCAATAGCTCATCTTAAAGCCGAAGTTGAATATTGACACACTTGGTATAAAAATATCACCACTTACAAGAGTCGATTTTGATCCTGCCAGAATCTTGTGTTAAAATTATTTTAATCTAAATGTTTTAAGTTCCTTCTTCTTTCTTATATATTAGTTTTTTTAAAAAAGAAATTAATAGTGTATTATAGCACTTGTGACAGAGTTATAGGTTTTAGCTGTTTTTCTCCAAAGACTTTCTTTCACTGTAACTTGGCGTACCATGCTGTTCCCAGAATGGTTACCTTAGAACTGCATTTCTTTTTTTTTTTCAACTAATGACATAGTCCTGTAATATAAAATAGGCCGTTTTGATGCCATTTAATGGTCTGCTCCATTTGAATGTGAAATTTGTAAATTCAGAGACTTTTGTAAACATGTAGTGTCTGCGATCTGAAGTCTGATTATAGCGTCTTTTATTTCACATTTAATCCTATTCTCTGAATTCTTGTGATTATTATATTTCCGTTAGAATCATCCATAATTGCAGAGTATGACATTGAAAGATTATATGATTAAAGTAAAATTTATTTGAAGTCACAAAATCAGTTTTACATCTTTCAAAAAATTTTTTTAACTATTTCTGTTTCAGAGATCATCTGGAAATGCTGATTGACCAACTAAAGATCAAATTACAAGACACCCAAAATAACTTACAGATCAACGTCTCTGAACTGCAGACCTTGCAGTCTGAACACGACGCCCTACTAGAAAGGCACAACAGGATGCTGCAGGAGACCGTGTCCAAGGAGACTGGGCTCCGAGAGAAGTAAGGCTGGTGGCGCCAGCAGGCCCGTGGGTGCCGGGGGATAGAGCATGTGTTTGCTGGAGCTCCCGGTGTGGTGCTCCTGGGGCGGATGCAGGCTGATAGCTGGAAATAGGTGTTGCCACAGGCTTGGTGACTTGCTGCTTCTACCTTAGAGCTCCCCCTTTTGATTGTTTCTCTCCTTAGCTTTTCTAAGAGTGATTTTATCTGCCCACCCAGTGTTCTGTCTCCCGTGGCCTTCATGGCCAGATACTTCTTTCCAGCCAGGTGTCAGAGGATGAGCACTTTTCTTTCTCTCTAGAGGAAAACATTCCGAAAGCTGCTGACTGAGCTCCCTGTGCAGCTGCACCCTTGGCCTGTCACATCGCCACACTCGTGTTAATCAGTGCTCCCGGGAGTCGCTGGGGTGTCGGCGGAATAGACGGATTATTGTAAACAAGAAGCTTTGAGCTCCTGGGATACAGCAGTTGGGTTCACGGAGCATCTTCTGTCCGGGGTGTGGGGATGCTCTGCAGAGCTCAGGTGTGCTCGTCTTACGAGTTGAAAGCACTTGGTTTGCTTGGCTTTTGACCTTTCCTCAGTGTGGCTTATCTGTGTTAATCATTGTAACTCAGTTCCAGGAAGACCCACCAGTCTTCTGACTACCTGGCACCAGGTTTTCCATGAGATTAGCTTACACAGTGATGGTCATTTGCTATTTACATCAGAAGTTTCCAGCACTTATTCTTTACTCTAGAAGGGTGGTTGTGACTGTAGTGCTAACACGACTGAAGTACAGTTATCTCATGCTCCACGTGTAGCCCTGTGCTCTGATAAACTATGAAGGAGGCTTCTCATCTGAACATCCAGCGTGCTTCCTCAGCTCAGGCCCCACATCGGAACTGGGTGATGGCTGGGGTGGTTTTGTGCTCAAGACCAAGGCCGTAATACAGGCACAGTCTATTAGAAGCACAGCACATGTGGGGGGAGCACACGGAGAAGCGGTTTATTTACGACAGAAGCAAAGCAGAGCTACACACCCCGAGAAGCGCGTGGGCGTCCTTGCTGACGAGGAGTGCGCCAAAGGGGCGATTTAAATTGCTCGCACAGGGGCCATCTCCCAGGTCTGTCCTGTCCTCTGGCCAAGCGTCGTGCTTCATTTCCCACACCTGATCTGACCCCGGGCCCTGCCCAATATGCATGTGCATTCTTTAGCCAAGATGGATTTCAGTGTGAGGGTCTCTGGGAGATAGACAGCACGTATTATGGGATAGCACCCCCTCCCTTTTTGACCCTCCCAAGAAACGTTTCTGCACGTGCAGTCGGGGAAGTCTCCTTCACCTCCAGAATGGTAGATGCGGTCATCGTATCTTTTTACCCCTGCAGCTTAGTTTCTCCCTGCTCTGCCATTAACCTTTGCGTTGAAATGTCAGGGGGACACAATCTCCAGTTTGCTCAGACCAGGGGCCCGTCTGTGTCCTGCCTCAGTTCCCCAGGTGCACGTGCGGTCCACGCTCAGGGCAAGGCGATGTCTGGGGTGGAAGCTCTCACACGGCACGGCCCTCTCCCCAGGCTGTGCGCCGTGCAGTCGGAGAACTCTGCAATGAAGTCTGAGCACGCACAGACCGTGAGTCAGCTCTCGGCCCAGCACGAGGCCCTGCGTGGCAGCTTCCGAGACCAGGTGCTGCAGCTGCAGGAGGAGCACCAGCAGACGGTGGAGACGCTGCAGCAGCAGCTGAGCAGGCTGCAGGCCCAGCTCTTCCAGCTCCGGAGCGAGCCGTCCACAAGAAGTATGTATGTATGCTCGGGACACTGCCGTCCCTGTCCTGCCCTGTGTGTCTGCGCTTCCCACCGTCCTGAGGAAGTAGGTGACTTACAGGGTGACCACCAGCGTCAGTGCTGCGGTCAGTGAATATTGGATCTGCTTACTGGGAGGAGACTTGGACATTGAACCCTCTTGCAGTGCTTACAGCAGCCTCTGCACCCCTCAGGATACCGACCTTCACGTAATTGGGTTTTCCTCCGACTCACGGACGCTCTGTCGGTCTCAAGACCCGTGTCCAAATTCCAGTGTCCACTGCATTCTTTTAGTGTTCTTCACTGCTAGTCTTCAAATATGTCTGTCCTTTAATCAGAAATTCTAGAAAGAGCTGAACTTGCAGGATCATTTGGCCGAACACAGCTGCTGCTTTTCCAAGTTTCTAATTAGTGGGGTTTGAGTTTAACCACACACACGACTTCCGTTCTGCTTCCTGGAAGAGATGGGAACCCGTCAGCCAAGTTGAGGCCACACTTCAGTATTAACTATCAACTTGATACCGATTCCTTGTCACCAGGGCACTGGCAGCTGTGGTCCCGCCTCAGGATCGAAACCTATGCCGGGAGTCAGCAGAGGAAAGTAACCAGCCAGGGAGACTCTGGGGTCAGGAATTAGTAGTAGCGTCAGCGGTTAGCAGCTCGCAGGACGGCGCCTCAGCAAAGGCCGCCAGAGGGCCAGTGCTTGAACGGGGGTGGGAGGGGGAGCCGCACAGGAGGGAGAATAAAGGATGCTTGAAGCGAAAAAACCTGGTCAGAATCCTGGTCCCTAACGCACCGCTGAGATCTTGGACCAAGACATTTAATCTCCCCGACCGTGCGGCTTCTTGGGATTAATAAAGTAACGTGCTCGGAAGTATCTTATAAATCTCCCACTTCTAGTCAGTGCTGCTTATCAGCAAGCAGGGGAGCCCGGCCCGGACTCTGTGATGACTCAGCCTGCCCTGGACTCGGGGCTCTTTGCTGGACGCCACAAAAGGAGCGGGCAATAGCAGGAGGCAGCGGGGTCGGAGTGTGAAGCCGGTGGTCAGCAAGAGCATCCTCGGAGCTGATCTCAACAGCAGTGTGGTGTCCCAGAGTTTGCAGTGCCGTAAACACCCAATCCTCAGAATCTGCTTGAAGGGGGGTTTTGCCCTTGTTTAGCAGCTGGCCAGGCCTCTGCATTGTGTCATCTAACGGTTTATCTTTTAACTCTGGTAGCAAGTACCACTTTTGCTGAATTGACTTAAGTGGTTAAAAGTTCAATAACTAAATTGTTAGGGCTGTCTCAGAAGTTCGTTCTTTCTACACCGTTTGCTTGTCTCCTGGTTTTTCAGATTCCCTGCCATATCATTTGTCATCCCTAGAATCCTTTGAACTTTACTGTGTATCTCTGTTGCTGCCGAATCCATAATTTGGGACAAACTCTTTCTCTTTAAAACACACACGTAGCAGGCCCAGCTTCTTCCCAGCGCCCTTTGAGGAGCCTCCGAGAAAGGAGAGGCACAGACCTCCCACTTCTGGATGTGCCGGCCACGGCCCGGGAGGCGGGGGAGGGCATGGAGACCACGGACACCGAGTCCGCATCTTCCGCCGGCATCCACGCGCAGTCCTTAGAGCAGCTGCTCCGTTCTCCCGAAGCCAGACTCGGTACGCTTCCTGCTTCATTGTGCCTTTAGTTAATTCTGCCGTCCTGTCCAGCTAATATTACTCTGATTTATAAATGTTTTTTTGAGCTACTCTAATAATTTTTTTCAGTATTCCACCCTTTTTCAAATGGAAAACTTTCCTGCAGAATGAAACCAAAAAAAAAAAAAAATTTTTTTTTTTTAAACAAAATAAAAAGTTCCGCCCAAAGCTTGAACCAGAAATAGGTGGTTGGAAGTCCTGTAGTGGTGTTAGAAATAGGATAAATTTCTCTCACCCTTCTAAGAAACGGACAGTTGCCGTTTGTTCCTCTTGATGAAGTGGTCGTGCTGAACTTGCCTTACTAACTGTAGTAAAGCTTTGGACTCTTTTCTTCTTACCTGTAAAATGCACATTAATGTTGCGAGTTCAGATGACTCTGTGCGTCATCTCGGAGTCTCCAGGATCTGGAGTGAGGACCAGTTGTGTCCTCAGTCCTAGACTGTGATTGGTCCTTGTCCCCCAAGAAGAGTTAGTCCTGATGCACTGTGGCCACAGCTGCACAGTCAGACTTGGCTTTGCCATTTTTGCCAAAATTACTTGTTGACTTTGAGCCTCTTCCCTCATGTATTAGATTTGAGTAATAATACCGCTCCTTCCCTGGTAGAAAATCCTCGTGAGAGACCATGATTTAAGTGATCAGTAACTGCTGGTACTTGCTCCTTTATAAGTAAAGTGACACCAGCTTTCAGGGCATTACAAGATGTAGGAGGATGAAATCCGTACGTTGGTGCCTACACGCTGGCCTAACAGTTCCAGAACGAGCTCGTCGAGCCTGTGTCCAGGCAGGCGGCCCGCTCCACAGCAGAGGCTATTTTACCCGTGTCACATGCAGCCTTTTAACTGGGCCATGGCGGGTGGAGAGCAGAGCAAAGTGTCAATACTTAGGTAGTTTCTTATTTAGAATCTTCGCCTGTGACCCCTCATTTTGGAAATTAATTGTTGGGGCAATTCCTTGCAGAGCCTCCTCCCTGGCACGCTGAATTCACCAAAGAAGAATTGGTACAAAAGCTCAGTTCCACCACAAAAAGTGCCGACCACTTAAACGGGCTGCTTCGGGAAACAGAAGCCACCAACGCCATCCTCATGGAGCAGATTAAGGTGAGGGTGGGACGCCACCTCCAGGAAGCCCTCCACACATAGACTCATGCGTCCGTCACACCTTGATCCCTTACAGTGTTACGTTTCTGAAATGGAGAAATATTCTTGGCTTTTATATTTTTTATATAAAGACTATTTTAATTCTTACTTTTTCTAAGAAGCCAGAATAGATTTAGAGATTAGACAGCTGTTCACAAGTCCTTGTTCCACGTTTGCTTGAGTAAAACGTGAAGGGATGTGAGTCCCTAAATTCCAGACATGGACCATAGAGCACTTCCAATTAGTGGCAAAGTGGCATGGGAAGTTTTCCTGTCTAAAGTCGACACTGTAAGCATGTAGGAACCAGGCAGTTGAGGATTACTCAGCTATCTGCACCCGAACTCTCTGTAATACGGCCATGTTGGTTGGTGACCTCTTCTCACAAGCCAGGCCCTGCACTTTACGTTATGTTACCGTATTTAATTCTCATCGTCTCTGGGTGAGAACAAGTTGATCAGGGCGGAGAAAGTTCAAACTTGTGTCTGCAAAGCGCCTTGCTTCTGCCCCGGACCTCCTCCTCCAAATAGATGGTCCCACCTCCATGAAGGGCCAGAGGCTGTCCTGGTCAAATTATGTTTTTAATGCTGGGTTAATTCAGTTATTTGCAGTAAATTGTATATATCATGACATCCCACTTCTAACTATTTTAGTATGCATCTCTATAAGATATATAAAATAACATTTTCCCACATTGTCAAAGCTTTATCACAGCTAAAAAGATCACTAAGTAGCCCAAAACCTGAATGACTATTCAGACGTTATGCTTCCATAGACTGACATTGTCCCATGATTTCTTAGACCTTAGTGTCACTTTGTAAATGACCCTATGTTTGAGGACAGAGTTGGCCAACTTTCATGGACTAACCTGAAATGATAAGTTGTAACCATGTATTTTTATTTGTTTCAACCCAGAAATCTTCCTCAAATATTCACCATCCTGCATCTTTTTCACATTGTCCTGTGCCCCCTTTTCTGTTAGTTTCTGATTGATATCCATTGTGAATTGTCTCTCCGTCCTGGACTCAACTTTTGTTTGGTCAAGTGCTCTTCGTCTTGTAGCGGCTCTGGCTGTGGACACCCTGCCTGCCTGCCGGGCGGCGGGGGAGTGGGGATGGCGGTGGGTGTGGGCCACAGTCTGCCATCCCGGAGCCCTGAGCCCTGAGCCCTGGCCCCCTTCTGCCGAGCGTGGAGGGGGCGCCGACCCGCTTTATCCCCCCACCCCAGTCCCCGGTCTCGGCCCCGCTTCCCACCGTGCACGGTGCTGCCTCTGCGGCCGGGCCCCTGGGCCCCGTCTCCCACGGCGCCTGCTTCCCGACTTCTAGGAGCCTCTTGATGTTTCTCATCTACTCATTTCTCCCGGCCTGGTCGCGCCTTTGTTGCTATTTTGGGGGCATTTTGGGGAAGAGAAAGAAGACCACGTGCCTCCAGCCTGCCGTGTTAACCCGTCTGCACTCCTTTTTCTGACACCAGCTTCTGAAGAGTGAAATAAGGCGGCTGGAGAGGAACCAGGCGCGAGAGCAGTCGGCCGCCAACCTGGAATACCTGAAGAACGTGCTGCTGCAGTTCATCCTCCTGAAGCCGGGAAGCGAGCGGGCACGGCTGCTGCCCGTCGTGGACACGATGCTGCAGCTCAGCCCCGAGGAGAAGGCCAGGCTGGCCGCCGCCACCCAAGGTGCGCGTGCCTGGGACGCAGACCAGAGCTTTGAGACTTTGTCCATTGGGCGCGCTCTGCTGTGTGTGTCCCCGTGAGTAGGGTTGAAGAGCTGGCTCTTTAACGCTTTAGGGCAGCTGTGGTGTGTTTGCATCATTTTCCCACAGCAGGCAACAGTGCAGTGTCCAATTTGATCTTCCAGTTCTTTGAAATTGGATTTGTGATCCTAGCGTTGAATTCTGCCCACGAACACAGTTCCCTTTTGTGTCGTACTTTTTATCACGTGGTAAACGTCCTCACCCTACCCACCCCCCGGGAGTCGTTCCCCACAGGGCCGTGAGAGAGAAGTGTCCCCAGTGGGGCTGCCGAGGCCCAGGACCGAGCGTGGAGCGTACCTTCCTACGTGCATCTCAGACCTTCCGCTAGAAAGCTCTCCTTACACACAAAGTGCATTGCGGAGAATTTCCAGCGGGGCGAATTCGTTGCTGAGAAGGCCATTGTGGGCCTAACTGTTTACTCCTTTGAAGGCAGTGAGGCAACGTGTCTCCTTTCTCTGGTTGCTCTTAAGAGTCTTCTCTCTCCTTCTCTGGGGCAGTTTCACTTTTATGTGAACAGGGGAAAACTTCCAGCCTCTGTGTGATGAAAGACAACAGAAAGCGCCACCCTGGTCCCTACACGAGCAGCGTGCAGGGGGCACTGCTGGGCGCGGAAGGTTGGCGCTCTGCCAGCCGTGCACGTGTTAACACGCCTGCTCCCTGCATGTCAGGTCCCAGCAGGTTCACAGACTGCGTGTGTCTTTCCTACTTGACGCATGACTTGTGATAAGGCAGCTTTGCTCCCCAAGGAGGTGAGTCACACAGCATTTTTCTGTGCAGAATCAGGACCTCAGCCCCTGCCTGACAAGACTGGGCCTTGCTTCTGTACGTGTGTGCTCCCAGCTGGCCACAGCTCACAGGGCTGTATGTTGTGGCTTAGTATGCATTCGCGGATTGTCTGAGACAGACAGGAAATGCTACAAGTGTAAGGACAACACAGGTTTGTAGCATGAAAATGCGGTGTGAGAAGATTAACACTTTTGTTTTGCTCCCCACAGGTGAGGAGGAAAATGCTTCCCGTTCCTCCGGCTGGGCGTCCTATCTGCACAGCTGGTCTGGACTTCGATAGACCGATGGGGAAAGCATTATTTATTAACCAAATAGAATCCATTCGGCAAAAAAGGTTCACGTATATGGCTGTCGTTTTTTTGTCCAGAAGTGTGTGTACAGTAAGTCACGTCTCCGTGTGTGTGTCCATACGTGTGTCTGATGGGTTTAAAAGGCTCAGCCCGCGGTGAACTCCAGCAGGTGGAGTGTGGTAGGGGCCGCGGACCAGGGACCCTGGCCCTCCCGCTGCCGCCAGACCCAGGGGCCATGAGGCCACCCCACTCCCTTCTCCGGACCCTCCAGCCACCTGTGTCAGGGCCGCACTGTGAATTCTGAAGTTAAACTAGATTTCGGTCCTGTACCAGCTGGGATTTAGGCTTTTAAAATAATGTTTGAAGACCATTTATCGCAAGGTCAGACTTGCAGGTAGATTGTTACTAGTGACAAATTATGAGAGAAAATTTGTGAGAGTGTGAAGGAAACTGCTTTATCAGTAACGCTGACGTCTTCATGACAGGAATATAAAGTTGAATGTGCTGCCGTTCGTTACCGCACTAAGTTAAAATGTGATTCATTTCGTTATTTTCTTTCAAATGAGCTGTTCTCTTTTCTCTGAAGTGTGTTACCTCAAAACCTGTTCTGGGATCAGATCAGAAGCCCTGGGCGCCGCGTTCCCGCGGTGGGGGGCGGGGGGCGGAGCCCGGGCCACCTCCCCAGATGACCATTCACCGGGGCACCGGCTTGCGGCTCTGCATGCTCCCGGCCCCAGCGGACAGGTTGCTGCGTGCTGCATGGGGCCCTGGGAGATCGCACAGCCCCGAGAGCAGCTCTAGGTGCGGGTCACCTGCCTGGGCGCCTCTGAATATTCCATGGAGCCCATCAAACACGTATCCTTAAATCATAAACATGAGAATGCTAGTTGCAGTATTTCTTTGTGGAAAAATTGCCTCACAGTGTGCTCTGGGAAGCTCTCTCAGCTTCCAGTTCATACTCCGATCTTCAGTCTCAGCTGGTGAGCTGACTTCGTACTTTGGTGACTGGGAACTTTGGTTTCCCATTTAATTTAACTGAAATTTGCTGCTGACTTGTTGAGTTTGTTCTTTAAACAAAAATCTCAATGTCTGTCTTTCCTCCTGTTTTAGAAGAACAGACCTACTAGTGAATGTATTAATGAAATGCATCTATTTCAGAGCTGACTTTAAAAGTTTAAGTTTAGTTTTTTCCTTTATAAGCTGTGAATGTGAGTATGCCAGCAGTATGCGCTATAACTGTCATAGTATTTAAATAAATTTCACTGTCTCTGCAAGTCCAGGCCTCTTTGAAGTCTATAAAAACTTGTTTTGAAATATAGTCTCTACCTATGGACATAATAACAAAAATGCCTTTTTGCAAGATAAAAAGTGTATTACTTTGATTACAAAAGGGGTATCCTTCCCTGGTTTCAGCAATGAGAGGAAATGTACTGATTATTGTAATATTTCTATTAAACGTGTTGCACTGTTAGGCCTGCTCATCTTCTATTAGCCGAGGTCTCCTGGGCATTTTGAGTTGCTTTATGAAATGAATCTTGGGTTCCTTCTCTGCTGTGTTTACCAGTTGGGACCTCGGACCCTGGGTGCTTGGAGGAACGCAGGTCGCCCTTTGGGTCCGTGGTGCCTGCCGCATCTGACACCCACCTTCCAGCTGAAACTCAGGCCACCTTGGCCTTTCCGTGGGCACCTCTCAAGTTCCGGCCTCTGTGGTGTGAGGCTTTCTTGCACAGCGAACTCTGCTTATGCTCCAATCAGCGTCAGTGGAGAATTACATTCCTTTAGGCAGAAGTGGACTACTCACTAGCAGTGCCGTGTCCTTTACCCATTAGCCAATGATGGATCTAAGAGCTCCCATGAAGATACAACAACGTTGCTGTTTGGTAAACAGAGAACACAAAAATGCTCACGTGTGATTAAATAGGAACGTGGTGGTGGCACTTGGTGCAAGACTGTTGCGTTTTGATTTGGTGTCTGAAAATCAACTGTGACTTCGGCATAAGCCCAGGAGGACAACCTGTTATAGCTTTGCGGTGTCTTTGGGCTGATTTTCACCCATGAGTGTTAAAAAGCGTTTGGTGGTTTATGTATTTGGTTATATAGAGAAGGGAAATGTTTTTCACCTGCATTCAAAATGTGATTACATGGGAAAAGAATCAAGTTCTGACATTCAAGTTGTTATCGTTTAAAAAAATAGAAAGGCTCCTGTGAGTCGAACGCTGAATATGGTGAGGAAACGGGATTTCACGTTCGGGAATGCAGGTGACCACCTGGTTTCCTTGGAGGATGGGCCCACCACCACCCACCTCTCCAGAGCCTGCCCTCGCCCCTCCTCTCTGAGGACGGTCACCCCCCCTTCCGCACACACACCATACAGATGCAGGGAGGCCCAGCCGTAGTCACCTGGACCAGGTGCAGGGCCCCACCCAAGCCAGACCACCTAGATTCTCTCAGGGTGAGGACTTGGGACCGACAGTCAAGTCAGCATGTCTGTGCGCCTGGAATCAGGACGTGTAAACGCAGGGGCCCCAGATGCCCAGAAGGAGCGGGGACAGCCCCACGCACAGAGGCCGACAAGCTGGCGCGCAGGCGTCACAGAGACCCGGGGCAGGAGTTCAAGGCCTTCGACCAACAGCATGGAATGAGCTCGTGACATTAAAGTTCAAACAGAAAAAAAGTTGAACAGAAAGAAGCAGACATTCTAATCTAGGAAGCTCAGGATTTAATGGCCTCTGGTCTCTGAAAATAAGAGAAATAAAATTTGCAAAGAAACATTGCAAGAAAGCTTTGCACAACTAAAAGAGAAGTTCAAAATAAAAGGCTGATCAGAGATCCAGTAGAGACAGTCCTGACTTCCAACGGGTCAACTTAAGATTTTTTGACTTTTTGATGGTGCGAAGGCGATACCTATTCAGTAGAAACCGTACTTGGAATTTTGAATTTGGCTCTTTTCCCCCAGGCTGGCAATACGTGGTCCGGCCCCTGCCGTGCTGCTGGGCAGTGGGGCCGTGGCTCCAAGTCACCCCGTGACCAGAGGGTGAACAGTTGGTACACTGACAACCATTCTGCTTTCACTTTCAGTAGAGAATTCAACAAGTTACATGAGATAGTAAACACTCTGTTATAAAACAGGCTTCGTGTTAGATGATTTTGCCCAACTGCAGGCTATCGTAAGTGTTCTGAGCGCGTTTAAGGTGGGCTGGGCTACAACGCTTGTGGGGTCAGGTGTACTAAACACATTTTCCACTTTCAGTGGGTTTAGTGGAACATAGCCCCATGGTAAGTGGAGGAAGTTCTGTACATGACTGAAACAGGAATATTGATGTAAATTTTTAGGAAAAAAAGAGGCTCCTAAAAGGTTTCCAGAGGAAAAAAACGAGTCACATATGCAGGACACAGGAGGGAAAGGGGAACTGCATCAGACCTCTCGACAGCAGCACTGCACACCTCAAGGCACTGGAGAAATTCCTTCAAAATTCTGAGGAAACATGATTTCCAGCCTGGAATTCTGTAAACAGAAGCTCTCAGTTAAATGGAAAGAGAAAGACATTTTCAGATCCT
The DNA here is from genome assembly GCA_036417435.1 of Inia geoffrensis. Lineage (NCBI taxonomy): Eukaryota > Metazoa > Chordata > Mammalia > Artiodactyla > Iniidae > Inia > Inia geoffrensis. Next base: position 92,541,124 of record CM070911.1, read on the forward strand.
TAAGAACTGAAAAAAAAAAATTACTTCCCATGTCCTTTCTAAGGAACCTTTGAGAGAACCTGCTCCAAAGGGAGAAAAACACGTAAAACAGCAGCCGCCGAGCAGAGACTTGACACGGGAGAGCACTGAGCCGGGTCCGCGGATGGTGGCTGGGCGGTGGCCAAGAGGCCGAGGACGAATAAACGAGCTTCCAAACGCCGGTTCTCCTAGGGAAAAAAAAGTGGAAACAATAGATTATTTGATGTAGCTAATGTGTGAAATTTTACTGAAAGATGTTGGAACTCATCAGGATCTATCGTATAGCGCAGGGAACTCTTACTCAATACTCTGTAATGGCCTGTATGGGAAAAGAATCTAAAAAAGAGTAGATATATGTGTATGTATAACTGAGTCACTTTGCTGTACAGCAGAAACCAATGCAACATTGTAAATCAACTATACTCCAATTTAAAAAAAAACAGTTTTACTGAAAAAAAAAAAGATGCTGGAAATGGAAGCATGAACACTGACAACATATTTGATATTAAGGAAATATTTTTAGCTTTTTTAGTTTTGATAATGTTTATGTTTAAAAAGAATTCTTTTAAAAACATGCTGAAATACTTATTGAAGTCACATTTGATCTAAATTAATATGGGAGGAGGGAAAAGTGGGTGAGAGTGTAAATGAAAGAGGATCAACAATAAATTCATGGTTTTCTCATGACAAACATGTTCATTTTATGCATTCTTTCCCCACACACCTGAAGCACAGTTTTCTCTTTTTTACATAATTTGTACATTGTGTTTTTAAAAAATATTGAGATATAATTTACCCACCATAAAACTCACTGTGTAGGGTGTACAGCTGAATGGCTTCAGTGTAGTCACAGGATTGTGAAACCATCCCCAATTTTCATCATTCCAGAAAAAAACTCCCTACCCGTTGTTAGCCTCTCCCCCACTAACCCATCCCACCCTTGGCAACCACTAGTCTCTCTGTCTGTAAATTTGCCTATTTGTATAATTCCTGTTACATTGCAACTAACTCATTCCTAATTTCCCAATAAAAGTAATAACCTCATGAGATTAAATGAAATGATGCAGTCAGAGGCTGACTCAGCACAGTGTCTGGGACATAGGACACATACAATAAATGTTAGATGTTTTTATTTTCCACTTTCAATGTATAATTACAAACTAGTTTCAGCACACTCTTGTCACCGTCATTACCAAGAAGATTAACATTAATGTTATCCAGTGAAACCATTGTTTGTGGCTATAAATCTTTTCTGAGGGATGTACTAAATTCTAAATGCAAAAATTAAATATTTTTAAAATTAATATCAGTGACATTTAGGTCATTTCTGTTACTGCTTTCCTAATTAGCAAAAGCAATTTAAAATGTAGTTTATCCAAGATATTGCGATTTCTGCTAGCTGTGTTTCTTGTATCTTTTTTGGTAACTTAGAAGAAAGCAGGTGTTTGGGTTTTGTTTGGCTTTTGATCAACTTTAAATGTTACGCTGTTTCTTAACTTGTTGCTGGCTAGATACAGGGTACGCTTTCCTGGGGGGCCCTTGAGGACTGGCCATGCCTTCTCGCTCCTTTTCTTACCCCAGTAGATTACCAGAAGGCCACACTCCCTGGAGAACACTTCTGTTTTAACTTCAGTCTTTACTCTTACTTAGTAACTTCCCTGAGGAAGTGGATCTGTGCGTGGAGCCTGGTCTGCCTGGCTTCAGAGTACCTACGTTATCCCGTGATGTATCTTCCAGTTGCTTTGTCTGAGCATAAGTATAAATGTGACTCACTGCACAGGGTGGGAGGGGTAGTGGTGCATTAAGTCTAGTGGCGCAAAGATGGGAAGAAAGCCGAAGACACCACAGACTTTCAGAGAAAGGGATTCTTTTTAAAATTAAGGAAATTTATGAACATGAGAAACAATCAGTAAACAGACCTTGTGCCCGTACTGTACCAGGTCCCGGAAAGAGTCACCCTTTGCCAAGAGCACTGCTTGTTAGTCACAACTGATTTCTTTCGATATCTTGTCTGTACACAAAAGCAGGAGTTTTATTACTTATAACCGAAGTAGAGGCTAGAATTCAGACCTGTTCTGAGCAATGTAACAGATAGTTTATATTATTTATTTTAGTGCAGTTTAAGATTATAAGATACAGTTCCCAAAGTGTGAAATACCATTTTTCACAAAGTATGGATCTGTAGTGTCTAGAACAACGTATCAGTCAGTATACCTGTTACACTAAGCATAATTAGGAACTCTCTACATTTTATGGTATAGAGTGATCTCATTGTAAGCTGAAAACTCATGTTAACCGCCAGACGTTGTCCAATGTTTAATTCTTAATGATTCGTTCTGAGTTTCTGACTGAGATCACTTTCTCTGGCCTTGTGCATTTCTCCTGGGACCCATAAAATATGCAGCTAACTTAATTTCATGACTGCACTGTTTCTGCTTCCTTTCCTGGAAAAGGAGGAATCATTCTGATCAGCTTTCAAACTGCCTTATACATGACGACTTTGAAATATTTTAGAATGAACTCCTTTGTTCTAGAACTTCTGTGTCTAATACAGTAGCCGCTATTCACATGTGGATATTGAAAGACTGAAATGTAGTCATTCCAGACTGAGATATACTGTAAGTATAAAATACACATGAGATTTTTTTTTTTTTTGCGGTACGCGGCCACTCTCACCGTTGCAGCCTCTCCCGTTGCGGAGCACAGGCTCCGGATGCGCAGAGGCTCAGCGGCCATGGCTCACGGGCCCAGCCACTCTGCGGCATGTGGGATCTTTCCGGACCGGGGCATGAGCCCACGTCCCCTGCATCGGCAGGCGGACTCTCAACCACTGCGCCACCAGGGAAGCCCCACATGAGATTTTAAAGGCATACGAAAAATAACTTCTTTCTTTGAGAAAAGTAGTAAAATGGACACAACTCTGGCAGGATTGACCAAGAGAAGCAGAGATATGACACAAATATTAATAAACAGGGGACACATAATAGATAAAGTAGAATTTTAAAAGATATGAGAACAATATAACTATGTTAACAATTGTGAAACTTTAGAAATGAAATAAAACAATTTCTTTAAATTTACTCTGTATTACTGTGTACGATGATTGTGTAGAATTTAAAAACTTGAATAACCCTATAACTACAATAGGAATTGAAATGGTGTTTAAAATCTTCTCAAGAAGAAAACACAAAGTCCAAGTGGATTTGCAGTCATGTCCCACCAAATTTTCAAGTAACAATTGACCCAATTTCATACAGATTTATTCAGACAATAAAAAGGAAATATTCTCCAACTTACTCTATAAGGCCAGCATAAACCCTGATACCGCAGATAAGATATAATTGGAACATTACAAGTCATTTCATAGTGAAAAACTCCAAAAATTCTAAACAAAATTTGATTAACAAATCGAATCCAACTGTGTATAAAAGAAGATAATACCTCATGGCTAAGTTGGGTGGATCCTCAGTATGCAAGGGTGTTTTCATATTAGAAAATACATAAATATATCTTATTACATTTACAGACGAAAAGAGAAAAGGCATTTGATCAAATTCGACATACACTGATATAAATTCTTAGTGAGTTAAAAATAGGAAAGAGTATCAATGAAAAATGAAGAGCAAACGTCATCCTAACTGGACACTTAGAATCATTCATTTTAAAATAAGGAAAAATAGGGCTTCCCTGGTGGCGCAGTGGTTGGGAGTCCGCCTTCCGATGCAGGGTACACGGGTTCGTGACCCGGTCCGGGAGGATCCCACATGCCGTGGAGCGGCTGGGCCCGTGAGCCATGGCCGCTGAGCCTGCACATCCGGAGCCTGTGCTCTGCAACGGGAGAGGTCACAGCAGTGAGAGGCCCGCATACCGCAAAAAATAAGGAAAAATAACGTGGCACTCACTAGGATTACTTCTACTTAACGTGGCACTGACATCCCTGGATAGTGAAGTAAAATAAGAGAAATTCCAGACATACAGTCTGGAAAATAAGTAAAACATTATTTTTAGCTGATAAGATGGCTTACATTAATAACAAACAAAAAACCTACAGATAAAGTATTAGAAAACTTAGGAGGGTTTGGCAAGTTGGCTGGTTATAAGATTAATATATTTAAAAGGTCAGTTTTGTTTTTATTATGCTGTTAGCAAACAACTGAAATACTTAAAGAGAAGACACCATTGTAAATCAGAGAATACCAAATACCTAGGAATAAATACAACAAAAGATATGGAACACCCCTAGACAGAAAGTCACAAAACTTATTAGAATATATTTTTAAACAGTTAAGTAAATGGAGAGATGCATCATATTCATGAGTAGAAAGACTCAAATCATAAAGATGTCAGTTCTTCCCTAATTAATCTATAAATTCAGAGCAATTTCAACCACAATGTAATAGGATTTTTTTTTTTTTATTTCGGCCGCATGGCACGCAGGATCTTAGTTCCCCAACCAGGGATTGAACCCTTGCCCCTTGCAGTGGGAGCTCAGAGTCTTAACCAGGAATTAGTTAGACTGGACCGCCAGGGAATTTCCTGCAATAGGATTTTTTATGGGACTTGATAAAATGATTGTAAACTGTATGTATTAAGAGGAACAGGCAACAGCCAGGGCACTTCTGAAAAGCAAAACCAAGGATATGGGACTTGCCCCATCAAATATTGCAATTATACAAAACCACGGTAACTAAGGCAGTACGTGGATACAGTGTGGGTACAAGACAAACTGACCAATGGACTAGAATAGTGAGCCAGGCCAGACCCACATGTACGTGCAACTCTGCTATTTCACACAACATATAAAATCAACTCAGAATGTGGTCCATACACACAATAGAATATTATTCAGCCTTAAAAAGGCAGGAAATTCCAGGGACTTTCCTGGTGGTCCAGTGGTTAATTTAAGACTCCATGCTTCCAATGCAGGGGTCACGGGTTTGATCCCCGGTCAGGGAGCTAGGATCCTACATCCATGCAGCACAGCCAAAAAATTTTTTTACTTTTAAAAATTAAAAAAAGAAGGAATGCAATTTTGACACAGCCTACAACATGGGTGAACCTTGAGGACATTGTGGTGAGTGCAATAAGCCAGACACGCAAGGACAAATCCTCATATGAGCTCCCTAGGGTTGTCAGAGACAGGGAGTGGGGTGGTGGGGGCCAGGGGCGGCAGGGCAGGAGTCGTCGTTTGATGGAGACGGAGTTTCCATGGGGGAAGATGAAAAGAGTTGGGAGACAGACGCTGCAGATGCTGTGCAACAGTGAGAATGTATTTGACACCAGTGAACTGTACACTTGAAAATGGCTGAGATGGTAAACCTTCTGTTAAGTATATTTTATCACAACTAAAATATAAAAACAGCCATAGATTGATTAAGGATTAAATGTCAACAACAGAACTTTACAACTCTTAGAATATAGAGAGGGATACCTTTTAAAACTTAGGGTGGAGAAGATTTCTTGAAAAAGATGCCTGAGACATTAACTATTAAAGAAAAAACTGATAAGTTGGATTGTAGTAATGTTGGGGTTTTTTGTGTGTTAGAAACACCTTAAAGAAAGTAAAAAGACAATTATAAACTGGGAGAAGATATTCACCATAAACGTAACTGATAAAAGCACAATATCATGAAGAAAAAGATCTCTTTCAAATCAATAAGAAAAGCACACACATACGCACACACACACACAACAAAAACAGGCAAAAGATGAGCAGAGTCATCATAAAAGATGAATCCCATACTGTCCACAAATACATGAGGAAGTAGACAACCTCATTATTGACTGGGGAGTTTTTTTTAATAAAGGATTTCTTTTTAATTTATTTATTTTTGGCTGCATTGGATCTTCATTGCTGCGCGCGGGCTTTCTCTAGTTGCGGCGAGCAGGGGCTACTCTTTGTTGCAGTGCGCAGGCTTCTCACTGCGGTGGCTTCTCTTGTTGCAGAGCACAGGCTCTAGGTGTGTGGGCTTCGGTAGTTGTGGCACGCAGCCTCAGGAGTTGTGGCATGTGGGCTCAGTAGTTGTGGCTCACAGGCTCTAGAGCGCAGGCTCAGTAGTTGTGGCGCACGGGCTTAGCTGCTCCGCGGCATGTGGGATCTTCCCGGACCAGGGCTTGGACCCTTGTCCGCTGCATTGGCAGGCGGATTCTTAACCACCGCGCTACCAGGGAAGTGCCTGATTGCGGAATTGAAATATCATTTTATCCCCATTTCATTGGCAAAAGGAAAAATTGACACCAGGTGTCGGGGAGGATGTTTGCCTTCGAGATCTCAGTAGTTTGGAACAAACACTTTAAAAAGTGGCTTGGCCTTATCTTCTACTCACTCCAAGATAAATAGTTAAGAGAGATTGCAGCATATATACAACAGTAAACATTCAGAATGTTCGTAGGAGAACACTTCACAATCGTAAACACCTAGAATAACCCCAGAGCCCAGCAACAGTGGAATTAATTAATTGTGATATATTCACACAGTGGTCAAACAAATTAACTACAGCAACTTGGAACAATATCAATGAATCTTAGCAACATAATATTAACTGATAAAAAATAAGTTCTAGGGGCTTCCCTGGTGGCACAGTGGTTGAGAATCTGCCTGCTGATGCAGGGGACACGGGTTCGAGCCCTGGTCTGGGAAGATCCCACATGCCGCGGAGCAACTAGGCCCGTGAGCCACAACTACTGAGCCTGTGCGTCTGGAGCCTGTGCTCCACAACAAGAGAGGCCACGATAGTGAGAGGCCCGCACACCGCAATGAAGAGTGGCCCGCGCTTGCCGCAACTGGAGAAAGCCCTCACACCGAAATGAAGACCCAACACAGCCAAAAATAAATAATAATTAAAAATGAATATCTGCTTATTAAAAAAAATGCAAATTGTTAAAAAAAAAGTTCTAATAGATTTTATATAGTGTATTCTCTGTATAAAGTTAAACCAAACTAAAATTTTAGTTGCTTGTTTTGCAGATATGTGAGTGTATGTTCAAGAATTCATATAGATTCAATAAAACTATATAAAAAGAAAAGCAAGGAGACAGTGAACAAGAAATTCAGGATGAGAGCTGCCTTGGATGGAGCGAGGGAAGAGGATGGTCCCAGTGGGTAACCATGTATTTATGTAAATTATTATGAAGGACCTAGCCTTTCTTGAAGTGGTGTTTTCATGGGTTCTTACTACATTATTAAAAATAATCAACTGTGTAACAAAACGATGAACTGAAAGTGAGCCATTAATGGACCAAGGATGAAAGTGTGTCAGGAACTAAGTGTTATGATCAACCAGTTCCATGTCCCTGAAGTTTAAAACTTGAAAAATACAAGCAGTGTAAAGATAACCCGAGGAAGCCGTTATTAATATTGTGGTTCACTCTTTGCCGTGTTTTCCTCCATGAGTGATCACACACACACACACCCCCATCGCCCTCCTGACCAGCCCCTCCCCGGCCGTGACACCGTGGGAATTACGTAACCAGGGGACACACGAAGCCAGACTGGCTTCTGCTGTGACTGCACCGACCTCGCGGTGGCGGATAGCCCCGAAGGGGAGGGTAAGGGGCTGGTCCCTGTGTAGCTCAAAGGAGCAGAGTTTTAGGAACCTGTATAAAAGCCGAGCCTCCTTCATCTTTCAGCATCCTGTGCAATGTCCCCTGGCTCCGGGCTCTTTCTTATTCATGTGAAGTGGGGCGTTTTCAGGAGGCCATAGGCTCGAGCCTGGGAGTCTTTGTCTAAGCGTCCACCCTGGTTGCAGGGAGGGGGGGAGGCAAGCTGGTGTCCACCTGTATGTGGCGTGGAGGTGGGTCTGCAGAGCTACAGTAGTGCCTGAAATAGAGGCTCGTGTGCAGGCGGTGCTTCAACACAGGGCAGAGCAAGAGACAGGGACATGTAACGTGGACATTTACAAGCCACTGTACATATTCTCCAACAACATAAGCAAGAGAAAGGACGTATACCAGAACTGTGAGAATGCTTCCTTATAGTTAGGAGCAATGGGGAGGGAGGGCATGAGTGTGAAGGGAAAAAATACGAGAAAGAAATTATGAAAGAAAATTTAAGTTAAATTGAAAAACGAGAATGGAAAGGATGTGAGAAGGGCCTTGCGTTAATTACTAACAATAGTGGAATGATTCACAAGTTTTCCCTCTAGGGTTAAAACCAATTAGGACTCTATTTTTTCTTGTGCCTGTTCTTGCTTGCAAATCTGATAGTTTCATTCCCTTTACTCAGTGGTTCTCAAGGTGTGCTCCCCAGATGGCAGCCACAGCATCTCCAGGGAGCTGGTTAGAAATGCAAGTCTCAGCCCCACCCAGACCCCCTGCATCAGAACCACAGGCCAGAGGCCCAGCAGGCAGGGTTTAACATGCACGCTGTGTGTTTCTGGTCCACACTCAAGTTTGGGAACCACCGGTCCGTGGGACTTAGCAACAAGGATCCACTGGAGCCTGCAGAGAGCTGAGGTCAGATTAGAGAAGAAACTGGTGTGAGGACAGTGAGAGGAAACAAGTTTTATATATTTTTTCGATTCTTTTCTATTATAGGTTATTACAAGATATTGAATATAGTTTCCTGTGCTATACGGTAAATCCTTGCTGTTTATCTACTTTACGGTAGCATGTATCTGTGAGTCCCAGTGGCATTGGCAGTTTTTAAAAACTTCTCAGGTAATTCTAACAGCCAGGGTCGAGATCCATTGATCTATAAATAAATGGAATATATACAGTGCAGCTGTTAAAAAGAATGAACTAGAGATATCCGTATTGAAGTAGAAGACTGTCCAGGATATATATTTTTAAAATATTAAGATGCAAAATAGTATATATAGTGCCATTTAAGAAAACATACACAGTTGCTAAACGTATAGAAAACATCTGGGGAAACAGACACCAAACGGTTTTCAATTACTATCTCTGCAACGTGAGATCACAGGTATTCCAATATGCTGTCTCTTGATAAGTTACATGTTTATGTAATGTTTGAATTCCTGAATAGTAACCAGTATTGACAATTGTTATGCTTCTATGTAACTGGCACTGTCCTCAGTGCTTCTATTGTGTCTTTTTTTCCCCTACTGATTCCCCAGTGCCTAGAACAGTGCCTGGCACCAATATTTGTTGAAAGGTGGATCTTGTTTAATCCTCTAACAAACGTTTGAAGTAGACCCTGTTATTATTTCCTTTTTGAGGAGGAGTCTGAAGTAGGGAGAAGGTAAGCCACTCAGCAGGTGGCTGGGAGGATTTGAACCCAAATGTGCCTGAGCCCACGCCCTTCCCTCTCAACCGGGACACATCACGTATGAGCAGAGCTCTTCTGCTATGGAGCCAGAAACGAGATGAGTATATATCATCTGAGGATGCAGGAAAAAGCTGTCTAACTAACCCACCATTTCTGGACAGATAAATGCTGTTTTCCCTGTCCTCCTATTACGTACTTGTCTATTGGAGATCCATGGAGGATGAAAAGAAGAAAAACCACATTAAGTAAGTGTTTATTGTGAATACAACCTCTAAACTATTTCCAATCATATGGCTTTTGTGTGTAAATGTGTATCCACATACGTATAACACATAAACTTACAAATACCAAATTTCATTTTCAAGAGCTGAGTAATGAGAGTCAAAACAAAAATGAATGAAGCAGTCTTGCAGACATCGTGGTTTCATCCTGAGCGACTCCAGGGAAATATGAACAATAAGAAATACACTTTAACATTTAAGACCAAGAGACAATATTTTTTTCCGTCTTTGTGACAGACATTGGTCAACCACGGAAGCGGCTCACCCAGATAACTATCCACAGACAGGATGACTATGATGAAATGCACTACTGCTTTAAAACCACCAATTAGAGACCCAGAGGTAGCCAGTTTTTAGCCAAGTGTCCTGAAGTGACAGCAAGATTAATAGATCACAAACTACAGTATGTTGGAAGCAAGCTACCATGAAAAGAAACCTGCTTTATAAAATATAACCACAACAACAATTAAGCAAAGCAATTGATATGAAATTAATCTCTTACTTTGGGGAACATTTGGAATATATATGCAAAAGAACCCCAATTCTTTATTCGAAAAGAAGTGGGAGATGAAATTTGTTGGGAGATGAGATATCAAGACAAGTCTCTAAATATTTTGATTTTTTCTTTAAAAATTAATACATATTCTTTTCTAGAAAACAAAGAAATATAGGAAAACATCACATAGATTGTTCTCCAAACAAATCAGAACTACTGTTGATATTTAGGCATTTTTAACCAGCTGTAAATCACACACTGTATATAAAATTTTTAACTTATCCCATACAATTAACCACACTGCATATTTTCTCAAATTACTACTGTCTTATAACTTGAATTTTTAATGAATTTATAATACTCCATTAAGGAAATATATTTTGTGTTCATGTTCTACCCTCTTCCTAACCCCTAGACCCTCTACAGATCCAACTTCTGTTACTAGTTTCTTGCATATCTTATATTTCCAGATATTTCTTAATATACAAGTGGGGTGTGTGTGTGCGCGCGCGCACGCGCGCACGCGCCTGTGGGTGGTGTCTCCCTTTTCCCTCAAACGGCAGCATACTAAACAAACTTTTCTCCCTTTTATTATTTCCTCACTTAAAATATATCGCAGAGGTCATTCTTTATTACTACAAATCATCTGCCTTATTTTTTAAAACTGTTGTAAAATATACATAACATAAAATTGACCTTAAATGTTTTTAAGTGTGCAGTTCAGTAACGTCAAGTATATTCACATTGTTGTACAACCAACCTCCAGAGCTTTTTCACCTTTTTAAAAAAATTAATTTATTTGTTTTTGGCTGCGTTGGGTCTTTGTTGCTACGCGCTGGCTTTCTCTAGTTGTGGTGAGCAAGGGCTACTCTTGGTTGCGGGGCACGGGCTTCTCATTGTGGTGGCTTCTCTTAGTTGTGGAGCATGGGCTCTAGGGGTGCAGGCTTCAGTAGTTGCAGCGTGTGGGCTCAGTAGTTGTGGCACATGGGCTTAGTTGCTCCACGGCAGGTGGGATCTTCCAGGACCAGGGCTCTAACCCGTGTCCCCTGCATTGGCAGGTGGATCCTTAACCACTGCGCCACCAGGGAAGTCCCAGAGCTTTTTCATCTTGCAAAAGTGAAAGTGTACCTGTTAATCAAAACTCCTTACTTCCATCTCCCCCAGCCTCTGGCCACCACCATCTACTTTCTGTCTCTATGAGCGTGACTCCTCTGGGGACCTCATATAAGTGGAATCAGACAGTATTTGTCCTTTTTTGTCTGACTTGTTTCACTCAGCACAATGTCAAGTTTCATCAGTGTTGTAGCATATGTCAGAATTTCCTTCCTTTTTAAGGCTGAATAATATTACATTGTATGGATGGACCACATTTTGTTTATCCATTTCTCCATCCATGGACCTGTTTCCACCTTTGGCATTTGTGAATAATGCTGGTAATGAACTTGGGTGTACAAATATCTCCTCTAGCCCCTGCTTTCAATTCTTTTGGATGAATACCCAGAAGTGGGATTGCTGGATCATATGGCAACTCTCTTTTTTTTCTGAGGACCCTTCGTACTGTTCTCCACACTGGCTGCACCAGTGTACATTCCCACCCGCAATGCACCAGGGCCCCAGTTTCTCAACCAACACAACACCCTGCGTGTGAGGCCGGTTTGATTTGCATTTCCCTGATGACTAGTGATGTTGAGCATCTTTTCATGTGCTTGTTGGCTATTCTTATTTTTTTTACATCTGTGTAGTACTATGTGTAGAAACCGTGATTTATTTAATTAATGTCCTGGTTAAACAAACCTCCTCAGTTACTCTTAAAAACAAACTGCATTGGCCCTGCCTGTACAAGCATGTGGCCAGTTCTGTTCCGCTGCCGCACGCCGCTCACCCCCACTGCAGTCCTCCGTAAGGGGCAGCCGCCACCCCTCGGGGCTCACCGGGCTCCCCGGAACGCTGCGCGAGAACTGTCCGTAAACGGGGTCTTCAGCGCTGCTGCAGCTCCGGGAGCGGCCCCACAGCGCGCACCGGGTCAGAGCGGAGCTGACTTCACATCAGCACAGACACCGCCCACCTTCCCCGCCCGCGGGATTCTGGTGCCGGGACAGCGGAGCAGGACGGAGGGCGACGCGGCCCCGCTCCCCGACCGCGCCGTGCCCTCAGGCCCCGGGGCAGAGCCCGCCTCCGCTAGGGCGAGGCCTCGGCGCGCGGGGAGGGCCGGCCTGAAGGCTAGGGCAGACCCAAGGCGGGGCTGGGCCGACATGGGGCGGTCCAGGGGGCGAGGCCTATATGGAGGCGGGGCCGACATCCGGGCGCGGGGTTCCGGGGGTGGGTGGGGCCTGATGGGCGGGGCCGAGCCTAGGTGGGCGCGGCCTCCGCCTCCGCCCCCGCCCCGCCCCTTCCTGCCAGTCCGCGCAGCGAGGAGGAGCGGCGGGAGCGGCGGGAGCGGCGGGATTGGCGCGGGTACGCGGTGCGGGTTCGCGTGGCCGCCGGAGATGCTGGGCGTGGCGGCAGGAATGACCAACAGGTAAGGCCGCGGCGGCCGTGAACCCGCAGCCGGAGCCGGAGCCACGTTGGCGGCGCTGCCGGCCCCTCCCCGTGCGCTGACGGACGGGCCTGCAGAGCCGGCGGCCCGAGTGGACCGCGTCCCGGCCCGGCGCTCCCCACGCCCGGCGCTCGCAGCCCGGCTCGGTTTGCGAGAGGCGTCCGTGAGGGCGGGGACGTCTCAGGGCTCGAGATTTACCGAATTAGAAACGAAACTGAGACTTTAAAGGACATTGACTCATTCATTAAACGTAAAATAAGTCTGTGATCTCAACATACATAACGCATGCTTTATGAAAATAGCATTTTCCTAAACAAAAAATTAGTGTGACGAGAGCCCTGCTCTTACATTTTGCATATCTCCTAAATGTCTGCATTATCCTGCCTGCTCTGCTTTCAGTCCATTGCGGTCCGTTTTGGTTGAAGTCTGAAGAAAATCTGCTCCTAACCAGACGTGTGGTTGGAAAAGGGAGCAGTAGTACTTCAGTAGCTTTTCACGTAGTTGCGGTATTTTTCGTTATTACTCCAAAACTAGACAAGCTTAATGTTTCTTAAAGATTAGTTTGATGTGGAGTCTGAAGCCTTACAAGGAGGTTTTCACTCTCCATGACATTAAAATTCACCGTCTGCCCTGCAGTTGGAAGGGGCTTGTGCCCCGTTGTAACATCACCCTCATTTGGAAAATGTTGATTCACTGAGTTAGGCAGCTCTTCCAAATGTTGACACATCTCTTTATACAGCATCACTAAATAACATTTCTTAATATCACCGCTGATCTCCTTAGAAACTCTCTAAGTTTGAGAAGCTGTCAAACTCCAGGTGGTGGATACAAGTTTTCCAACATTCTAATTTTCACTTGAAAGCTTGATTTTTATTATTGATAGGAAACTCTTGTCAATTGTTTTCTTCAAAGTAACAGACTCACTTTGTTTAGTTTCAAGAAATGTCTGCCAAGTGCAAGTCTAAAAACCATAGTTTGTTATTCTTTCTGGTAAAAATGGTAGACCACGAAAAAGAGCATCTAATTCAGCCGGCACTGGGTCACACTCGTGCTTTCCCTGCAGACAATCGTCTTACTGTGGTATGCAGCCCAAGCGCTTTTTTTCATCACAAGAAACAGAATACAAGGTCAAAGTTCGAGATTTAATAACAGTAATTTGTATTGTTTCATCAAGGACTTTTTTTGTTTTTAAAAAAATTTATTGAAAATTCATTCAATACAAAATTTAAAATATATGTAAGATATAAAGAATGACAATACAGTGTATACAATATGAATTAAGAGTAGAACCAAAGGGAAAAAAAAAGTATAACCCTCTCCTTTTAAGAGCTTTGATTATCTCCTGATGCCATCCCATTCCCAGCCTGAATTCTCCCTTCGCAACCCCTTGCTTTTTTATGTGGTATTAAGCACATTCATAATGTTGTGTGGCCATCGCTGGCATCTGTCCATCTCCAGAACTCTTTTTTCTTGCGAAACTGAAACTCTGTCCATTAAACAACTTCCCATTCCCCTCTCCCTCCAGCCCCTGGTCACCGCTGTTGTATTTTCTGTCTCTGATTTAGAGTATTCCAGGTCCCTCCTATAAGTAGAATCAGCCAGTCTTTGTCCCTTTGTGTCTGGCTTATTTCACTCAATATAGTGTCCTCAGGGTTCATCCATTTTGTAGCCTGTGTTAGGAGTCCCTTTCTTTTTAAGGCTGAATAATATTCCATTGTATGTTTATACCATTCATGTGTTTATTCGTTCATCCTTCAATGGACATTTGGGTTGTTTCCACCTTTCGGCTATTGTGAATAACGCTGCTATGAACATGGGTGTACGTTTTTTAATAGAAACTTTTATTGAGAGAATTGTAGATTCACATGCAGTTGTAAGAAATAGTATAGAAAGATCCAGTGTATCCTTTACCCAGTTTCCCCCATTGATAACATTTTGCAAAATTGTAGTGCACAGTCTCAGCCACAATACTGATGGTCATACAATCCATTAATCTTATTCAGATTTCCCCAGTTTTACCTGTAGTCGTGTGTGTGTTGTGTAATTGTATCACGAGTGTGGGTGTGTGTATCCACCGAGGTCCAGATAGAGGACAGTTAGTGCCCTCACCCCAAGGGTCCCCCCTATTCCATTTTCCTCTGTGTTCTCCTCCGCTTGCTCTTTAAACCACGCATCCATTCAGCATCTCTAAAATTTTGTTATTTCAGAAATACTGTATGAGTGGAATCATACCGTTCTTAACCTTTTGGGATTGCGTTTTAAACAAGTCAGCCTAATTCCCTGGAGACTCTTCCAGGCTGTTGTGTGTATTGTAGTTTCTCCTCAGGGTGGGTGTATATAGGACGGCTTAACTGTCAAATGAACAAATGAAGGACATTTGGGCTGTTTCCGGTTTGGGCTATTAATAATAAGGACATATGGACGTTTGTGGACAGGTTTTTGGTGTCACCATAAGCATCCCTTTCTCTGGAATAATTGTCCAGGGGAGCAGTGGCGGGGTGCATGGGGGATTCCATGTTTAGCTTTCTCAGGAGCATAGACTTTCCCAGAGTGGCTGCGCAACACCGCTTTCATCAGGGACACTGAGAAGGGAAAGGGGTGTTCTTTCCCTGCAGGTGCCTGGGGGTGAGGCGCTGGGCCCCATCACCGCTGCCCCTGCCTTGATTGGTGCTGGGGGCTGGCATTGGGCCCACGGCTGCCTTTGCACCATCAGTGAAAATGCCAGCACTATGCGGAGGGCTCAGCATCTTCCCGGAACTTCTGAGAATTATTATGAAAACAGTTTTCATCCCCAGGCTTCTTGAAAAGGTCTGGGGACCCTCCAGGGTTTCGAGCCCTTTGAGAACCACTGTTAACATAACCTGAAATCATGAGGGAAATGCAGATATTTGGAGTATTTAAAAAGGGAAATCTACAAAGAGTTTTCTTAGAAATGTGTGGCAAATGCTTGTTGTAGTGAGAGCTTTCTAGTTGGAGGGAGTTTTAGTGGGACTTGAAGAACCACTAGGGGAAAAGCAACTTTTGCCCTGAAGCATTTTTCCGGGCACGATGCCAGCGTGTTATGAAGAGGGTGGTGTCCTGGCAGCGAGGGTCTTCGTAGGTCTTCAGTGCTCTCTGCCTGTTTGTGCGCTGAGGAAATTGAGCACTTAGTTTAAGGAAACTGATGAAAACTTGGTAGCGGGAAAGGTGCCTCAGTTCTGGTTGCCGTGTGCCCTGAAGGCCTAGGGCTGCCAGGACCGCTGTCTTGACTCTTCATCGCCACCCCCCCTTTCCTTTGGGGTGACCTTGAAGCACTCCTGGATGCTCTTTCTCCTGCTGGGTGTGGGTGCAGCGAGTGGCCTTCCCTTTCCTCCCCGAGGGGACCTTCCTGCCCTCCTCAGGGTCCGGGGGTCTGCAGTGGGGAAGGCAGATCCAGGCTGCTGATGGAAGCACAGAGCTTTACCCCAGGAGCCTCTGTTTTCAGTAGCCTTGTGTCTGTTCCTCAGAAGATCATGGAAATAAACCTCAGTGTAGGTCACGTTCTTAACTGGGGCTGCACTTAAATAGAAGGAAAAGCGTCTCAAACTGCTGGTCAATTTTACATTTCTCGTTAATTGTGCTTTAAGCTGTGGTTTCCTGCCTACAGAAATGTCATCTACATTACACGCTGGCCCGTGGCCAGGTTGTCTTCCAAAAACTTTAATTTTAAGATACTAGAGAAGCGAGAGCTGGGGTGTCCATTGCCACGTTCCGTGGCCCCTCCAGCAGCTGTGGTTTTATCCCTTGTGCGACGACCACTCATCTCTCGTTTCATCTCATCAGACGTTTGCACTCAGGAGCTCACGGGAGAGGGGGTCACGTTCCTGCATCCTTTTCACGTCGGAGCGTACTTTTTGCCTTGATGAGTCCACAGTGACATTCTGTGTGCGGGTTGGAAGGCGTGGACACAGCTGGCCGTGGCCAGTGCATCCCGTGGGAGGGGAGGGGCACGGAGGGTGGAGGGTGAGCTCGGGCTGGGATGCGCAGGAGCGACGTAGCTCACCTGAGGTCCCGTAGGGCCCCATGCAGCAGTAAGAAAGAATTCAGAAAGATCCAGTGTATCCTTTACCCCGTTTCCCCATTGATAACATTTTGCAAAATGGTGGTGAGCAATCCAAGCCACAGTATCGATGGTCATGCAGTCCCTCGATCTCACTCGGATTTCCCCAGTTTTACCTGCGGTCCTGACCCTGGGACATCCCCATAGGTTGCAGGCGCCCAGGTGAGACCTTGTCTGAGGTATCTGAACCCCATGAACATGGTAATTCTGGAAACGTCTGGATGAAGTACCAGATGTTGCCCCCGAGCCAGTGTATCACAAAGGTCCCGGATGTCAGCCTCTTTGAAGTGGATTCCTTTTGTGAAGCGCATCCTTGGGGACTTGGGGTTCTGAGGCCCTCGTGCTAGTGACGGTGGTTCTTCGTCCCCAGAGGCCTGGGTCCCCTCTCCACCCCGTGTGCTGTCCCCACAGGGCCAGCCCGAGAGGCCTTCCTGTTGGCGGGCTCCTGTGCTGGTACATCTGTTAGGGAACAAGTCTGACCATCCGCTCAGACAGGCCGTGAGGTATTTCTCACGGGGAGAGTGGGAGTCCTCGTGTCGTGTGTCTGTTTCAACTCCTGAGGCTGGGCGCGTTGCCAAGCAGCACAGGGCCCGCCTCGGGGGGCGTGTGGGCACAGCTGGTGGTGGCACTGGGCCGTTGGTGGGTCCTTCTCCTTCTCGACGTGGTGGATGCGGCATGTGGTTCTCAGGTGCCAGGTGGGTGTGGCTGCAGATTCGCAGGCAAGTGGGACGTGGTCCCAGCTCTTGAGAATCTTTCAGTTTGTTGTCATTCATGTCGGTTCCAGATTCGCCTAAAGCATCATGTTGGTCATGTCCCCCCGCTTTTCAGAATGTTGAGAAGACTCCCGATTGCCTGTCAAATAAGGGCCAAACTGCCGCGCCTGGAGTTCAGGCTGTTTGTCACCTTCCGGCCTGTCACAGGCCCCTTGGTTCTGAAAACATCCGGCGCTCTCCCATCACAGGGTCTCTGTCCACGCGGCTCTCTTGGGCTGGAAAACCTTCCTCTCCTGTGTCTTGTCTGCAGTTGGGGCAGGATTGCCTCTGGCCCCTGGATACTGAGTTCCTGCAACGTGGACTGAGGTTGTGTGCTGGGGGGCTCAGGGCTCAGAGCTTGTGTCTTTCCTCCCAAAGCACTTTGGCTTCTTTTCGGGTAGTTATCAACTTCTGTTTTATGTTATGGTTACTCGTATAGATATCTGATCTTTTCTGCCAAATTGTAGGCTCTGGAAGTAAAGGAACATCTTATCATGTTTGTCAGACGTCCAGGAAAAAAATAAACGGGATTTAAATGAGCTTTATTTCTCCTTTTATTCCTTCATTCATTAGTGAATTGAAGAGTCCAGAGGCAGCTCTTCTGAGTGTCTGTGACAGTGCTTGAATAAACACCCAGAACTTGGGGTGAGACGAGATGGCCTTCACATGTGGTTTAACTTAACCCTGCAGGCAGAGGCCCAGCATCCACGGACCACTGGGAAGAAGTTCAAATGATGTCACCCCTGTTTAGATTATTTCATTTCATGGCTAGGCTGCTCTTTTGGAAACTTTCTTAGTAATAACCATCTTTTATTAATGACCTACGATGACACAAGTACTTTAAAGGAGTTAAACATCTGTTTCACAAATCTGACACGGCTGCACTTTGAGGCAGGATTTTTATGCCCATTTTACAGATGAGGAAACAGCACAGGAGGTTGGGAAGTCCCCGCGTCACAGGGACAGGGTGAGATGAGCCGAGGTTGATGCTGAGCTGTGCCCCCTCCCGGTGGCCCCTCCCCAGGTCTCTTCCCCGGGGCCCCTCCCGTTCAGGCGAGGCTGTGGCTCCCACTTCTCCTCGCTTTCAAGGCGTCCTCTTTGTGTGGTTAATAGTTGCTCCCTGAGCATGGCAGCTGTGAAGGAGCTACATCATCTCACTGCCGGACGGTCCTTCTTTCTGAACTTGGAGTGTCCCAATCTCACTCTGGAGGCCCAGCAGAGAATGTATCAGGTGAGATCACGTTCTTCACTTAAACTTGGTGTCTTTGTGTGTGTGTTTGTTTTCATTTTGAGCTCCTGGCTGTGCCGCACACGTGGTGGCGACCTTGACAAATCTGGGGACCGATGTTCCAATTCAGTGCAGGTCTGTCCTGTGCACTGTCCGGTGCTGTCAGCCGGGGTGTTTGTAGTTACGATGCAGTGTGGAGCTCGTTGTCTGTCTTGTATGGGGGTTATTTGTGTCCAGGTACCAGAGGAGAAGTTAAAAAAGTCTTTGCGAAATTAAAGGAGGAACTGATTATTTGTCACCAGTTATTATAGCTTTGCTCTCATTAATGTAAGACATGGGTCCCAGGCAGTGTCTCTTGAGCCCCTCAGGAGGTAGGGACATGCCAGCCTTCAACCGGGGAGCCTGGTTTACTTGGCACATCATGGGGGAGAGTCAGGAACTGGGTAGAGCTGCTCCCGAAACGTGGGCTGCAGACCTTCCCGCACGGGGGTCGTGCCAGTGCAGATGGGCCAGCCTCATCCCCTGCTTCTGGGGAAGAATGTCATGAAGTCTGTACTTTTAAACTTGTTTTATTTTTAATTTTTAAAAATTTTTTAATTTTTTGGCTGCGTTGTGCAGCATGCGGGATCTTAGTACCCGGACCAGAGATCGAACCAGTGCCCCCTGCAGTGGCAGTGAGGAGTCTTAACCACTGGACCGCCAGGGAAGCCCCTAAACTTTTTTTTAATGGAGAGTTCAGACATAAACACAAAAAGCAGAATAATGTGTCCCCATGTCCTACCTTAGCTTTAGTCCTCACTGCCTGGCGTGACCTCACCTATGACCGAGGCCCAGTCCTGTCCCTCTGCCCTGCCCTGTGTCGTATCCTAGAGGTTTTATTTATTTAATTTAATTTTTTGGCCTCGCAGCATGTGGGATCTTAGTTCCCCGACCGGGGATCAAACCCGCACCCCCAGCAGTAGAAGCATGGAGTCTTAACCACTGGACCGCCAGGGAAGTCCGTAGAGATTTTAATAGGTATCCTAAGATGGTAAGGACTCTTCTAGAAAAGACTTTTAAACATAACTACAACATCATTATCCCACCTGAAAAAGATTAGTACTATTTCCTGTATATCATCAACTACCCAGTTAGTGTTCAATTTTTGTTTTATCTCAAACATTCACTTTATAGTTTTTTCTGAATTGGGATCTAAATAAGGTTCATACCTTTTGAGAGCTTGATAAGTCTTTCAGTTTCTTTTAACATATAGGTACCCCTTCCATCTTTTTTTTTCCCCCTTCCTGTTCTTGTGAATCTTTTGTTGAAGAAACGGATTCCTTGTCTTGAAGAATTTCCTACAGTCTGGATTTGGCAGGTCGCATCCTCTGGGCATAGTTTAACTTCTTTGTTCCCTATAAAGTGTATAAATTGATGGTTGGATCTAAAGAAGCAGTTCTCAAACTTCTTGGCCGCAGGACCACTTTCCACTCTTAAAAATTATTGAGGACCCTGAAGAGCTTCTTGATATTGGCTGTATTTGAAATTTAATCAACCTTTTGTATGTTAACATAAATATTTTGTGATTATTTTCCAAAGAAACAAAATAGTGAAGGGTGGAGTGGCTTTAAAATACTTTAGACGTGTAGAGAAGAGTGGCTTTAAAAATACTTTTTGGGGGCTTCCCTGGTGGCACAGTGGTTGAGAGTCCGCCTGCCGATGCAGGGGACGCGGGTTCGTGCCCCGGTCCGGGAAGATCCCACATGCGGCGGAGCGGCTGGGCCCGTGAGCCATGGCCGCTGAGCCTGCGCGTCCGGAACCTGTGCTCCGCAACGGGAGAGGCCACAGCAGTGAGAGGCCCGCGTAACGCAAAAAAAAAAAATACTTTTTGGGCAGATCTCGTCAATGTCTTAATGGAAGATAGTTGGCTTTCGTTCTTTCGTAATACTTCACGTCACATAGCTTCTGGAAGACTTCACAGTGACCCGTGAGAGGAGAGTGAGAGAGGCAGTTGCCATCTTAGTGTTGGTGTGAACGTGGCCTCGACCCGCACGTCTTCTTGGAAGCTGTGGCCCAGAAGCCTGACTGGGCTCCCACACCCGTGACTGCGTGAGGGAAGGCGGTGGGTCCTCCCGTCAGGAGGCGATGATGTTGGCAGCCATGGATGATCAGGGCCCTCGATCAGACCTTTGCTCTAAAGGGCCACGTGGTATGTACTGTCACCTCGGCTCAGCTGTGCTGTTGTAGCCTGAAAGCCGCTGTAGACAGCATGTAAGTAAATGGGCACAACTGCTTTCCAGTGACCTTTTAACTACAGACACTGAAATGTGAATTTCATAGAATTTTCACATGTCTCAAAGTATTAACCTTCAGATTTTTTCCCAGCATTCAAACTGTTAAGAACCTGGGAAGTATGGATCAGGTGGACATTTTCCTATTCCTCCCACTAAGCACAATAAACGCTGGACATTATATATAAAAGAAGCATAAGACTGTGAAGTGTGGGGGATTCCCTGGCGGTCCAATGGTTAAGACTCGGTGCTTTCAATGCCGTGGGCCTGGGTTTGATCCCTGGTCGGGGAACTAAGATCCCACAAGCTGCATGACGCAGCCAAAAAAGAAAGGTCTGAAATGTGGAGAGAAGAAGGCAAGCTGGCGGGGACCACGGGGCCTGATGAACAATGGGGTGATGAGTTGTCTGGGTTTTCTTTTTACCTTCTGATCCCCGTTTTATCCCAGACTCTGGCCGTCTAGAAATGCCAGCAGGTACAGACCAAAAACATGTCACAACGAAGACTGTTCTCTGTGGGAACAGGAAACACAGTCTAACAAGAAGAAAAATGTTTAGACAGTAAATGCTCGACTTCAACCAAACACCCAGAAACAACTGTGGCCTCACCCGCACTCACGGCAGAGAAAATAGACTGGGGAACAGAGCAAAGCCTTGGGGACCTGTGGGACCTTGGAATTCTGAAAGCAGAGGAGGAAGCGCGTGGGGTGGAAAAGGCCCAGAGGAAATAATGGCTAAAGATTTCCCCAAATTGGCAAGAAATGTAAACCTACAGATTCCAGAGGCTGCACATACCACGAATAGGAGAAACCCAAGACAATTTAGGCCAAGACATATCATAATTAAGCTCCTAAAAACTAAAGACATTAAAAAAAAAAAACACCTTGAAAGGGACTTCCCTGGTGGTCCAGTGGCTAAGAGTCTGCGCTTCCAGTGCAGGGGACCTGAGTTCAATCTGTGGTCAGGGAACTAGATCCCACATGCCACAACTGAGAATTCACGTGCCACAGCTAAAGATCTCGCGTGCCACAACTAAGACCCGGTGTAGCCAAATAAATAAAGAGATAAATATTAAAGCAACGACAACAACAAAAACCAACCTTGAAAGCAGCCGGAGCAAATTGACACCATTCGTTTATGGGAAGAAATTGGAAAGACAATAGGTTTTCATCAGAGACTATGGAGGTTAGAGGGAAGCGGCACAGTGTTTTTGGTGTTGGACTCTTACATCTCCAGAAGTGGGGGACTGAAAGGTCTTTATAAGGACCCTGTAGATCTCAGCTCCCTCTGAGCTTCTGTTAGAAACACAGGCTGGCTTCTCCAGATGCAGACTGTCTGGCTGAGAACTGCAGTTGTTTGGATTTGAAATTTTGCATGGAAAGGGTGGGAAGGTATGAAGCCCCTCGGTGCCTCTGGAGTAGAGCTCAGGACGGGTCTTGGAGCCTGTCTGAGCTTGTCCGGGCTGTGTGTGTGCTAGCCTCACGTCACGGGAATGTTGACCGTTGGTGATGACTTGGGCCTTAGTAATGATTGTCCTGAACCTCGTCTGTGTATGCAGAGCTTTGGGGTTTATGAAACCTTTTGTCTCGTCCCCCAGTCCCTACCTTTCCAGCCCCATTTGTGATTCATCCGCCCCTTCCTTCCCCCGGTTCCCTAGGAGAAATGTGTTCTGAGAACTGTTTGAAGTTAGGACACACCTTTTTCTTTTGTGTCTTCAGGTTTTTACATATCCTGTTTCCCAACGTTTTGTGCCTTGTGAGGTGTTCCGTCCTCTGGGTTCGTTTCTGGAGTGATCTTTTCCATGCTGCCTTGGCAGTCCAGCCCTGTTGTTCCCCCTCCTCCCTCCCCAGCCCCCCTGCCGGCCCCGTGCACCATGACCCCAGTGGTATAAAACCTGCCACGTCGCTTGTGAGGGGTGATTCCCCAGAGCTCCACCCTACACCCCACTCCCTTCAGAGGTGGTTTTTCTCCGTTCAGCCCATGTCCCAGGATCTAGCGACAATGCCTGGTGCCTCTTAGATGCTCAGTAAGTAGGTGAGTGACCAATAAGAATAAATACGAACACCCTTGCTTTCGCATGAAGAATCGGAGATTTGGGAATTTGAAAGATGCGCTCAGGGTAGGAAGCTGACCCAGGAAGGAGCTGGAGCTTGAATTCTGGTGACTTGATTCCAGGGATGTTGGTTTTTCCAGCTGGAGCACCGGCCCATTGGCGCTCCCGTACCCCTGCCAGCTGCATGTTACCGGGATGAAAAGAGCTGTGCGATCAGATGTTACCGTGGGAAAGAGCCTGTGCTCAGACCCCAGCTTTGCGTTCACCCGCTGCGGGTGGCCCGGCTTGCCTCTGCCTCGGGTGCGGAGTGAAGGGAATAGTGCTGGTCGCGGAGTTAGACCAGTTTCCACGTGTGAGACATCCGGAACGCACGGGGCCCCGCACATCACGCACCCTCCATGCAGGCTGTCTGGAAAGAGGGAGGAGAGGAGGTTTCCTGAACACGGGTGAATACGTGACAACTCTGAGCTCACGGGCCTGGGGGCCGCATTTTGTGGACTTCCCACCTAGATGGTTAACTCCTTAGGGTTCGGCTGATGTCGTGATCCTGCAGTTGAAGGCATTTCCTGTCTCAGCTGCCGCACTTCTGAGAAGGGAAGCTTCCTCCTCCTCCGTGACTACTTGGTAACCCGGTGGAACCAGGTGACAGATGATGCGCGCTGTCAGGTGACTCGGTCCAGGCCCCTCTCCGTGTCTGCTGCTGCCCCACACTCACGCCCTGAGCCTCGTGCTGGACGGGAGCCCTGCACGCAGATGAGCACGTGGTTGTGGTGCCCGTGATCGTCGTGCTCTCGTTCCACGAGGGCTCGGTTGGGGCCGAGATCTGTGCTCTGAGCCGTGCGCCCTCCCTCGGTGGGGGCGGGGCTCCTCCAGGAGCTCATGAGCCACCGAGCCTGCCCAGAAGGTTGACCCCGGCCAGGTCCCCAACCAGGGGGTTGGCCCTGCGGCCGGGGCTTCTGTGGGAATTGCCGGCGTCTTGCCGTCTCCACCAGAGGACAGCTGGGGAGGGGCGGGATGTGGTGACGTCAGTGGAGGACGTCTCTATCGAATCCTTGGAGCCACGGCCTCGAGTGCCTGGACGCCCTCAAGGGCAGTCGTGCTGTCAGTCCTGGGCTCACAGAGGCAGATGCAGAAACGTAAAAACGACCCCTGCTAATCAGTAATGAGCACATAATTAAAGAAGGGACCTCTGGCGTCTGGCTTATGCCTTCCTTCCAGCTTGGATTTATTCTTCAGAGGTTTGAATATAGTTTAAAATTGAGCCTGACTCCTCAGGCTTGAGCTGAATGCCTCTTTCTGATATTCTAATGGGAAATTTTACAACAAAATAAATATTCATTCACTACTCTCAGATTTTCTCATTCGGAGAGTGTGTGGTAAATGGTGTCCAGAGCATCACAGTTTAAGGTCATTGCCCACATTAGAATACCCCAGTTCCCTTGGGTCCTAACGGATTGCTGTCAGAACTGTTCTTTCTGTGGAGCACAGTGTAGATTTTGTCACCGTGAGGCATGTGTCAGGGATGAGAGCGTAGTCTTAATTAGAATCTTGAGGTGGAGTAATTCATCCACCAAACGAGCAGCCTTTGCTTTTGGAGTGTGGGTAGTGATGTTTTTGTAAAAGCCAGGGATCCTTGGCTTTACAGGGAACATGGCTGAGACTAGCTTTCTGTTTTCAAAAATGAGTCTAAAGGACTTGCCTGATGGCGCAGTGGTTAGGAGTCCGCCTGCCAATGCAGGGGACATGGGTTCAAGCCCTGGTCCAGGAAGATCCCACATGTCGCAGAGCAACTAAGCCCGTGCGCCACAACTACTGAGTCTGCACTCTAGAGCCTGTGAGCCACAGCTACTGACCCCCGTGCCACAACTACTGAAGCCTGCGCGCCTAGAGCCCGTGCTCCACAACAAGAGAAGCCACTGCACTGAAAAGGCCGCGCACCACAACAAAGAGTAGCTCCCACTCGCCTCAACTAGAGAAAGCCCGCGCGCAGCAACGAAGACCCAATGCAGCCAAAAATAAATAAATTTTAAAAAAAATGAGTTTAAGATAGTAGGAGCTTCAGCTCCTACTAGAATCTGGAAAGTTCTGTTAGCACTTAGCTGGTTTTGGGTGATTGAGTATATTTACATGATTGAGGATGATGATGAAAAAGATATGTTTAAAAAAATTTTTAAAGATATATGTGTAGGACACTAGGTTATTGTGTTATAAGACAGACCAGAATTACAATGATGTAACTTTGAAGTGGGTGCCAAGCTAATGTCTGAGATAACTTAATGGTGGTTCTGGACTTAATGTCCTTTTTTTTTTAAATGCTGGCTTACTCACATCAGGAAGTGAGAGCGCTTTTTGTCTCTTGGCCATTTGCCAGATTTGTACAAAGCAGGAGGCATCTGCAGTTGTCTGTTTAAGGCAGTTTCTTCATGCTTTTAACAGAATGTGTTAGCGTGGGTACTTATGCGTACGTAAGCTACGTGATTTTTGCTTCCCTGTGTTAGACCTGGGCTTTCCAGCCTTTGTCAGGTACTTTCCCCTCTCTAGTGTTACTGGTGATGACAAAGGACATCGGTGAAGTTTAGAAAGTGGTGCTTAATTTTATTATATAGCTGTCTATTGAATTTGACAAAAGACAAAAAAGTCCCAGCGATTCCTCAAAATTTTAGAGGTCTGTTTTTTCCCACAAAGGTCACTTGAGGACCGTGAGACCAGACTTAAAAAGGAGCATTCTCCCAGCTTGAGCCCTTTTGATTTTTAAAATAAAGAAACACCCGCATCGCTTTCTGATAATACATTTGGTCATTTAGATGCTTTCTATGAAGGAAGTTGTGGTGATAGTTTCTGGAACGTGAAGGCTGAGTGGGTGATGGGAAAGCCAAGGATACAGGGCTTGGGAACTTTTTAGAAATGAAGCTTTGTTTTGCGCAGTCTTGGTTAATCATGCCTCCCAGGAGGGAGCATTGCTAGAGATTAGCTAAACAAATGGGATGAAAGTCAAAATTTGAGGCTGGATTTGTTAGATAAATTTTGATTAAAGGGCTTAAGTTGTAAGAATGCAACATTGTCCCACAAAAAGCTGCTGATGCTTTTTGGGATACTTGTGTATTCCACGCCCAAGTGACAATGCAGAGCACACAGGAGGCAGTCAGTAAGTGCTTGTCAAATGAATAAATAATGGTGTCATGTTTTATTTCGTATGTATGGGGTTTGGCTTAGTGAGGTAGAGCTCTTTAAATGTTGCCGTATAATAACACGTGAGTAAATGCTAATAAAGATGCCCTCAGTCAGCATTAAAATAGATTTGAAGGCTTATTTCAACTCCATGTAATTTCAGTAATCCTGTGCAGTATTTCAGTATTTCTTCTCTCCCTCGGGATTAGTGCAGGAACAGTTCTCAGACACGGGAAGATGCTGTTCTGCACCAGTGAGGCTTCCAGGTGAATGGGTGAAATCTTCTGGATCAAACATGAACATTTTTTCTTGTGAACTTCTTCAGTTTTCCATATTAATATATAGCTTCAATAACATTAATCAAAATTCCAGGTGGGAGTCTTCTGGTAAAATTGATAGAATTATCCTGACGTTTCTTTCTTTGGAGGAATAAAGGGGCAAGAATAACAGCTGGTTACTGCAGGGAAGAATGTGGTGTGTGGGGGGGACATGAGCCGTGTTGGCTGTTTACACATCATAGGTCATCACACAAGCTCTGTGATAACGAGTTTTTCAGGGGGAAAGAGGCAGATTATCAATCAGTGTCCCACAAATGGTGAGATCATTTGTTAGCAGTTAGGGGGCAGAAACCAGTTTATAGCTTTATAGCCTTATATTACATCAGAAGAAATTCCAGATGGATGATATTTAATAGTTACTTATAAAATTCAGCCAGATAAATGCTAAAATAAAATAGAAATGTTTATTAACTTTTTCAGAATGAGAAGTACTTTTTAATTTTTTTAAATTAATTTATTTTTGGCTGCGTTGGGTCTTCTTTGCTGCGCGTGGGCTTTTCTCTAATTGAGGAGAGCGGGGTCTGCTCTTCATTGCGGAGCGCGGGCTTCTCATTGCGGTGGCTTCTCTTGTTGTGGAGCATGGGCTCTAGGTGTGCGGGCTTCAGTAGTTGTGGCACGCGGGCTCTAGAGCACAGGCTCAGTAGTTGTGGCGCACGGGCTTACTTGCTCCACGGCATGTGGGATCTTCCCGGACCAGGGCTCGAACCTGTGTCTCCTGCATTGGCAGGCAGATTCTTAACCGCTGCTCCACCAGGGAAGCTCCAGCAGGCGGATTCTAACCAGGAAAGTCCTAGAATGAGAAGTACTTTTTAAATTCAGAAGTTTTAGGAACAAATTACAAAAGGAAAGACATTTGAATAAGAATAAATTAAATTTCTGAAAATTAAAAACAAAAAACAGACTGGGAAAAACACTTGCAACAAAAGCAACATAGAAAATATTAGTACTTTGCATTGATCAGAATATGAAAACCCTAGTACATGTGTAGGGAAAAGAACATGAACAGAGATACTATAACAAAATAGAAACAAAAGAGGAAATATAATTAATGTACAAAAGTACAAAAAGTGTTCCAGCGTGATTAGTAATTCATCAAAGAAATAAAATAGACATTATTAGTTGCCTACAATATTAGCAGATCTTATTAAAAACATAATTATCTTATATCGCTGGCATGAGGGTATATTTGTAAAATTTGTTAGGAAAATAATTTGGCAGTATGTATCAAGTCTGAAATGATTTATAACTTGTAATCCAGAATATCCACTTCTGTAAATCAAACCCAAGAAAGTAATTGTAAATGTGAAGAGAATTTGATGTGAAAAGATTTTGGCAGCATTATCTATACTACAGTTTGTCCTACGTTTTAATTCAATTCTGACACTATCCACCTGGAGTGTAAAATTAACCATTTTTGAGAGCACCATTCGGTAGTATTAAATACATCCGTAATGTGCAACTGTCCCCACCATCCGTCTCCAGAACTTTCATCTTGTAAAACTGAACCTCTGTCCCCACTAAACATCAGCTCCCCGTCCCCTCCCCCAGCCCCTGCCCCACCATCTACTTTCTGTCTCAGTGGATATCACACAGGATTTGTCCCTTTGTGTCTGGCTTATTTCACTCAGCACAGTGTCCTCAAGGTTCATCCATTTTGTAGCCTGTGTCAGAATTTCTTTCCTTTTTAAGGCTCAGTAATAATCCATTGTATGTGTAGACCCACCAGTACAAGGATGACTAGAAGTGGCTTCCTTGTCTTGTTTCTGATCTTTTGGAGAAAGCATTCATCTTTTGACCATTAAGTATATCTCTTTTATTCCTAGTTTTTGGAGTGCTTTTTATCATGAAAGGCTGCTGAAATCCTTTTTCAGCGCCCGTTGAGAGAATCAGGGATTTTGGGTTTTGTCCTTTAGGCTGTAAATATGGTATATTACATTGATTGATTTTTGGATATTAAACCAAACTTGCATTCCTAGGGTAAATTCCACTTGATCACGGTGTAAAATCCTTTTTAGATGTTTGCAGTGTTTTATTTTTTAGGTTTTCTTTTTTTTTGTTGGGGTGGGTTTTTTTTTTTGAGGATTTTTGAGTCTGAGTTCATAATCGCTGTGTTCTATAGTTTTCTTATTTCGTGTCTGGTTTTGGGTGTCAAGGTAGCACTGGCCTCATGCAGTGAGTTGGGATGTGGTCAATGCCCGTTATGTCCACTGACCATGAATTCACAGCTCCTGGTGTGTTCTTCTCGTTATGGTTCTTGGGAACGGAGCGTCTCTGGTCTCAGGGGAACCCGGGTATCTTTTTCTGTGGCTAGTTTCTTTCTCTGGTCATTTTCCTTTGCACGTTTGAGGAAGACAGTTCTGTTTCTAGAGTGTGTGAGGTGAGCCCTCGTGGCAGGACTTACGCCTTGTTTACAGCCGTGTCAGCTGTGCAGTGTGGACCCTTCCAGTTTGGGGCTTTCCTTTGGGAAAGTACCGTTCGTTGATGTCTGAAGTGCCCTCTTTGTTGGCCATAAAACACAGAAGGAATCGCTCCATGTTTGCAAAGGGGCACAGAGTACATGTGCTAATGGACCCCGTCCCTTTGACAGGTGAAGAGCTCTGGCGTCTCTGAAGCTGAGTGGCCCATCCTGCTGTGCAGGGAAGTGCGTGGTTCTCCGTAGTCATTCTGTCTGTCCACTGGGCTCTTTCGGTTACAGACAACAGAAAGCAGCTCTGGCTAACCTAAGTCAAGAAAGGGGGTTATTGGAAAGGCTGTGAAATTGTAGATAAGAGGAAAACTAACTGATTATTCATGTCTCGGAAAGAACCGGGGTATTAGTCACCCTGTCTTCAGATTGCTTTTCTTGGGATGAGTCCTTTCCGGCTTTTTTACCCGTTGTGTCATTGGGCTCAGGATCCCGGTGTCGGGAGCAGCGGGTCGGCCTGGCCTCAGTGGGCGGGTGTCCACCCCGGGGAGCAGGGCTTCCTCACTCCATGTCACAGAAGGAGAACCGAGGCGTCAGCACTAGGAACGGGGGTGGATCAGGGAAAACAAGTGTTTTCTGCCTGGTTGTGGTCCATCCTTTTAAAAACAAAGGGGATTCAGGTGCTGCTAATCTGAGCACCAGGTGCCCAGTGGGGTCTGCAGACACAGCTGAGACGCGTTCCTTTTGAAGGATTTTCCTGTATGTTAAAGAGAGAGACCCAGAGAGACAGGAGAGCAGAGTCTGCAGCCTGGGACCGAGTGGAGGTGCAGCAGGATGCCAGAGCAGGTGGGGGGCCCTTCAGCAGCCCGAACCTTGGAAGGGACTAGTTCATACAGTAAACAGTATTCGAAGGAACAGTTCTCACTAAGAAATGTTTCCAAGCCACAGACTCCAGGGGGTGCTGGGTTGATATGGTGTTGATGTGTTTCGCTCCAGGCGGCCGTGGTATCTGCGTTAGAGCTGGAGTTTATGGTTGATTTGTCACCATTGAGTGTTTTGTGCAGCTGAGAGAGAGCTGTGTGGTGAGCTCCCAAGCCCCCCGGGCAGCCAGCCTGACAGATACAGGATGAGGCTGTCAGGTTCTGGGGGAGGGGGGGCAGCAACCTCAGCATCACCTGTGACCTAACCCCACCCTGACCCACTGAATGAGATCCTTGGGGGATTCATGGACCTATAAAAGTTTGAGACACTGCAGAGTGGGCATTGTTGCTTGCCTAGCAGCATCCATTCCCTGTGTTTTTCTTAATAACAAAACGCAGGGTTTTTTTTTTTGTTTTTTCAGTGCCCTTTGTAATAATGGTAGTAATGAATCTTCAGATGATGAAATGGTAGTCCTCGTTCCCCTCTGGCAGCCATCCTGCGACCATGAAGGGATCAGCGTTGAGACAGATCTGGCCCGAAGCTGTCAGAACTGAGGATGGAAGGAACCTGGATTTGTGAGCTTCTGATCTGTCCTAGGCCTGGGCCTCTCCCAGCCCCGATCTCCCAATTATGTGTGATAAATTTCTCATAGTTTACACCAGTTTGACTTTGGGTGTTTTTGCTCCTTGCAGTTGAGAGCATCCTAACATATCCAGACGTGGAAATGGGTGCTGGACACACAAGGTGTTGTATGTGCCGATCCTCTGTAAAATACCTACTTTTTCAGATGGTCACAGGTTTTTCTCTTAGTCTTATGAATAATGCTTTTACCCCCGGGTGACCATTAAATTGTTCAGTTGAAGGTTGGTGGAGAGAGATGGAGTAAGAAGAATGAGAAGGCTGCCCTGAGAGGGGGCAAGCACCGGGCTGCAGAGCCCGCTGGCTGGGGGGCTGGTCCGTGCTTTGCCCTGATTTGGTGTTTGCACCTCAGTTTTTCATTTGTAGAATGAGATGAAGAATGAAATGGTGGAGGTGAAAACGCTTTGAAAACTGAACTCCCTTTTTCCCCCAGTTTATTTCTCATTTCTAATTGCTTTTTTTTTTCTTTATGGTGCTAAAACATACATAATGTAAAATTTACCATTTAACCATTTTTAAGTGTACAGTTCAGAACTGTTAAGTTCCTCAGATTTTTTTCAGCAGAAACCTTACAGGCCAGAAGGGAGTGGCTGGACGTATTCGAAGTGATGAAAGGAAAGACCTTCCAACCAAGAATTCTTTACTCAGCTCGGTTATTATTTGGATTTGTGGGAGAGATAAAGAGTTTTCCAGATGCAAGAGCGGAAGGAGTTCATCAGCACTACACTGACCTTGTAGGAAATGTTAAAGGGACTTCTTTAAGCTGAGAAGAAAGGGCACCAACAACCTAAGTGTCCATCGACGGATGAATGGATAAAGAAGATGTGGTATATATGCAGTGGAATATTACTCAGCCATAAAAAAAGAATGAAATAATGTCATTTGCAGCAACAAGGATGGATCTGGAGGGTGTCGTGCTAAGTGAAATAAGTCACACAGAAAGACAAATGATCTCACTTACTTGGAATCTAAAAAAAACAAAAAACAAATCATCAGACAAAACAAAATGAAACTCATGGATACAGAGAACAGATTGATCGTTGCCAGAAGTGGGGGGGGTTGGGCAAAATGGGTGAAGGGGGTCAAAAGCTACAGACTTGCACTTAGGAAATACGTGAGTCCAGGGGATGTCATGCACAGCATGGTGACTATAGTTAATAATGGTGTTCTGTGTATTTGAACGCTGCTAAGAGAGTCGATCTTGAAAGTCCTCATCACAAGAAAGAAAATTGTGTAACTTTGTATGGTGATGGATGATAACTAGGTTTATTGTGGAGATCAATTCTTAGTGTAGACGAATGTCAAACCGTTATGTTGTAAACCTGAATCGAAAATAATGTTATATGTCAACTATACTACAACTAAAAAAACCCCCAAACGTGTGCAGCCATCACCACTATTTCCAGAACTTTTTTTTTTTTTTTTTTTGCGGTACGCAGGCCTCTCACTGTTGTGGCCTCTCCCGTTGCGGAGCACAGGCTCCGGACGCGCAGGCTCAGCAGCCATGGCTCATGGGCCCAGCCGCTCCGCAGCATGTGGGATCTTCCCGGACCGGGGCACGAACCCGCGTCCCCTGCGTCGGCAGGTGGACTCTCAACCACTGCGCCACCAGGGAAGCCCCCCAGAACTTTTTGTCATACCAAACAAACCCTGTGCCTGTTAAACGCTAACTCCTGTGCCCCTGCCTCTAGCCGCTGGGAGCTGTGTCCTACTTTCTGCCTGTACGAATCTGATGACTCTGGGGAACTCGCGTAAGTGGAGCCCCACAGGATCTGTCTTCTAGTGTCTGGCTCATGTCACTGAGCACAATGTCCTCCAGGCTCGTCACGTCGTAGCAGGTGTCAGGATTTCCTCCCTTTTATAGCTGAACTACATTCCATTGTGTGTATGGATCACATTGTGTTTATCCGTTTACCTGTTTTGGACACGTGGGTTGCTTCCACTTTTTGGCTTTTGTGAGTAATGCTGCTGTGAACATGGGTATGCAAATGTCTGTTTGAGTCCCTGCTTTGAATTCTTTTGACTATATACTTAGGAGTGGAATTGCTGGATTATATGGTAATTCTGTGTTTAACTTTTTGAGGAATAGCCAAAGTGTTAAAAACTTGAGTCTTTTTAAAAATGAGTTGTTGGGACTTCCCTGGTGGCGCAGTGGTTAAGAATCCACCTGCCAATGCAGGGGACAAGTGTTCGAGCCCTGGTCCGGGAGCAACTAAGCCCGTGCGCCACAACTACTGGGCCTGTGCTCTAGAGCCCACGAGCCACAACTACTGAGCCCGTGTGCTGCAGCTACTGAAGCCCATGCGCCTAGGGCCCGTGCTCCGCAACAAGAGAAACCACAGCAATGAGAAGCCCACGCACCACAACAAAGACCCAAGGCAGCCGAAAAAATAATATAAATAAATAAATAAATTTATTTTAAAAAATGAGTTATTTATATTTAGAAACAGATTACAAGGTGAACCTATGCTTTTCTTCTTGGGACCATGTTTTTTTCATTGATTGCAAGGACTTAACAGTTTTAACACGGGACTCATGAACTGACCTTTTTATAACATGTTGGACATAGTGTCAGATTCATATATATTACCCTCTTTAATCAAAATTAGAGAATAGGCAGTTTCTGTAAGTTAAAGTTTCAAAGTTTGAAGTGTAAAATGCTTCATGAGATTTTCGATGTCAAGGTACCCAACTTCGTGTGTGTGTTTGAGAAAGAATTGATTTATTTCCTCCAGTAAACACAGCATCTTTATGACGCATGAAAAACAAAGGGCTGAATGTCTAATGAAATAAAGACGTAAAATACAAGATCCTACTGCTCTATTAACACTTTCCAGCAAAGAGAGATGACCTTGGATGGTTAGATGTTAATGCTTTCCAGCAAAAAGAGATGACCTTGGACCATTAGATGTTAACACTTTCCAGCAAAGAGGAATGACCTTGGAGTGTTAGACACCTGAGACATTGCAGGTTCAGGAGCGAGAGGAAGGTCATTGTGGGCATTCTTGCTGCAGCATCCCTGATGTCTACTGGCAGGTAATCACAGATGTACAAGTGTTTACCCTTCCCTTCCTTGGATTGTAGGCTCCGTTCTAACAGCCCAGCAGAGCTTGCTCATGTTTTTATAATGCTCAATGCCTCTGTTGTTCTGGCATTTCTCTCTTTTTTGTTTTTTGGGGGTTTTTTTTGCGGTACGCGGGCCTCTCACTGCTGTGGCCTCTCCCGTTGCGGAGCACAGGCTCTGGACGCGCAGGCTCAGCGGCCATGGCTCACGGGCCCAGACGCTCCGCGGCATGTGGGATCTTCCTGGACCGGGGCACGAACCCGCGTCCCCTGCATCGGCAGGCGGACTCTCAACCACTGCACCACCAGGGAAGCCCAAGGTGGTCTTTTCAGATGGTCTTTGGAGGTTATCTGCAGGAAGAGAGAGGTCTTTTAAGGCTAGGGTGAATTATTATGTAGTTTATGGGTCTAGGTCCTCGACCGCATTGCGTCTTGTGTGGAAGTAGCAGGACTTCTGTGGGTCCCATAGGGGCGGATGGTAACTGAGAAATGTTTTGAGCCACGTTTCACCCCTGTTCCACTCTTCTGGATGTCCTCTTGGAGCTGTTTGCAAGCAGTGTGGATATCCCCGAAAATAGACACGGACGGCTGTAGTCGCTCATCCCCACACAACTGATGCCAGGCGGGCAGTGCAGTCCCACGGAGACGCTGTGATACCTTCCTCTGGGGTCGCGTTCAGGAGGGACCGAAGCAGCCTCACGTGACATTCCGGAAACCCTCCCAGCCGGTGGTAAAAGAGAGTGACCACTGTTTCAGACAGTGAACCTCAAACATTTCATCTCTCTTTCTTGGAAGGCTTTCGCTCTTTAGCTTTTGTGCATTTAGCACATAATCCTGTATGATAAGAAGGTACACACAGAGAGTCGTGGGCTCAAGTCCTCATTTGGGGGAGCTGCTCCGGGGGTGGAGGGGCAGGCAGCCCAGAGACAGTCCTGCAAGTGGCCGACGGGGAAGGTCTCCCTCGGAGTCGTGTGTCCTTCGGGAGCTCGGCCAGATCCGACCAACAGCCTGCCTGTAGGTTAAGGACCACTGACCCTTACCTGTTAGAAAAGGTGGGTAAAGGGTGAAGTTCTCCCAGACAGTGTGAATTTAGTGCAGCGGCTGCAAAACTGTGATGAGACACAGACACACGAGCAGTGAGTGCGCTGCAGCTCATGTCTGCGCGCTGGCGGTGCTGCACGTGGCCCGTCAGAGCTGCTGGGGACGGAGGACTTGAGGAACTGCAGCCTGTTCACCCTGACCTGACTTCGTATCCATCTTCCGTGCCTTAGGTCTCTCCTTCGCCTCCCAGGAATTTCCCTGTACTGGGGTGTAACTGGCGCATGTAAACTGCGTACTGAGCTTCACACTGTCAGTTTTTCCTCGTGACGCCATCTCTGCCAACAGGGTGGTTCCGTGCAGCCCATCAGCCCCAAGGCCTCTCGTGCTCCTTTGTCATCCTCTCCCTCCGGGCCTCTGATTCCTTTGCCACTGCAGTCATAGGAGAATCTGAGAAACTTTGTCTTAGGGAATTCTCTTATGTTCTGGAAGCAGCCTGGACCCCCGAGGCAGCTCCTGGCCGAGCCTACGTCTCCGCCCGCCCCTCGTCCATCCTCTCTTGGCCTAGAGCCCGGCCCGATCTGCAGTTCTGCACGTGCAGTACGAGCGAGCTTTGCTGGTTCTCTGTGGCTTCCTGGGCCCCGGCAGGTATGCGTGACCAGTGCTTTCCAGACCGTAGTGAAGAATGAGGCTTTTCTTTAAAAAAAAAAAAAAAAAAAATTGTGGACCGATACTTCTGTAAAAGACAATAAAAATGGGTGACTGGAAAAATGAAGTGAAAAAAAATCATATGAGTACAAATCTCAATTTTTCTCTTTTTAGATTCGGAAGATGTAAAATTTCGCTGTCAAATTAGTAACTTTATACCTGTTCTCAACTTCTGTGCTGATCTCATTGTAGGTTGAAAAGAAAATCTCACGGTCCCAGCTACACTGAGTAGTACTGTGATAGGCAACTCTGCTTTTCCTGTTTGTTTCACCAGGTAGAGTGATCTTTTGACCATCCTTTTAGAGTTTCCCACTTGCAGTGTCCAGCAGCTGTTGGCCAGTTATCTTGACTTAGGAACTGAAAGGAAACTAACAATAGTTGAGTCCTTACTGTGTGCCGGTCAGTGTGCAAAACATTTTTATTTTTATGATGTTAGCTATGGGATTGTCATGTACAGCCTTTATTATGTTGAGGTATGTTCCCTCCATACCCACTTTGTTGAGAGGTTTTTTTTCATGAATAGATGCTGAATTTTCTCAAAGGCTTTCCCTGCATCTATTGAGATGGTCATATGATATTTACTCTTCATTTTTGTTAATGTGCTGTGTCACACTGATTGACTTCCTGATGTGGAACCATCCTTACATCTCTGGAATAAAATTCTGCTTTGATCACACAGTGTATGATTCTCAGCAGAGGGGTGAATTAATTCACTGGAATTCACATATTCAGTTAAATATGTCTGAAACCTCACTCTGAGCCAGATATGTCCCAGTCTCTGGGGATACAGCAGGAAGTAGAGCAGATGAAACTCCCCATACTCAGGGGGCTTATGTCTTTGTTGTGGGGAGAGATCATAACCAAACAAATGAGACGCATTAGATGGTGATAAGTGATGGGTAGAGACATAAGTTAGAGGAAGGTCTGGGGTGGGAGGTCGGGGAAGGTTTCACCGCCGTGACCTCTGAGCAAAGATACGAAAGGGCAGAGGAGAGACCCCACCCCCACCCCCACCATCAAAGCCAGCAGTGATGGTGAGACTCCCGGAGGTTTTTGAGGAGCTCAGTGAAGTTAAAGACCTTTCTCCCAGATAGTAGATGGCTGATCTGGGTTTGAACTCAAATTTAGCTTTTTTTTTATCATGCTTTAAAGTCTTTATTCAGTCTCCATGCTCCTGGTTTAAAAGATGCCTGAATCCAAATACAGTGGAAATCCATTTGGGAGTGCAGTTTACGTGTGTCAAGGAATTAGGTTGAAAGTCTGCTGTCTTTGTGGACTTTGCTTTTGATTAGGTCTGGATATTTTCCAAGGCTTTGAATATCTTTTTCCTAAGGGTAGAAAATACATGACTTTTGTGGTTGAATTTCCCTTTTTAAGTGGATGAAATTTCTCTAGGGGCCATAGAAAGCTAGATAACATCAGGGAAAGACTTCACAGGAGAACGGATGATTGAAGCTCTGGAAACCTTTCGGTGTTGCTCTTGCATGCGCACTTGGCAGTGAAGGGCTGTGTAAGGCGCTCCCTGCTCACCACGACCCATACTTAGCAGACACCTCTCCTCTGTGTTGACAGGTGCCCTGGCTGGGGGCTCTTTTCCCTCTGGCACCTCTCCCACTGCCCAGGACCCCCCTACCACAGACCCTGTACCCGTGGTCCAGGCTGCTGAACCTTGGACTCCCCTCTGCCTGTCACTCGGCCGCAGATTGGGTTCGGGAGGGTTGTCACTCATGACTGTTGGGTGTAACTGTCTCACTTGAACTTGAACAC
Organism: Inia geoffrensis; assembly: GCA_036417435.1. Lineage (NCBI taxonomy): Eukaryota > Metazoa > Chordata > Mammalia > Artiodactyla > Iniidae > Inia > Inia geoffrensis. Next base: position 92,578,110 of record CM070911.1, read on the forward strand.
CACATGAAATTCCCATGGCGGGTATTCCCATACCTGTTTTACAGACCAGGAGTGTGACGTAATTTGTCCGAGGTGATCATCCCTGGATTGCTGCTATGCCGTCTCCCTTTTCAGCTACAGTTTGGACTTGAGCAAGCTTTTGTGGGTTCGTCATGATTTTATTAATGAAATTTATGATATGGCTCCTGTGTAAATTGCAAAATTGTAAACAGAATTGGCTTCAAATTTTTGATGCTTGAGTTGGGGACTACTTGAGTATCATTCAGTTTTTACAGCCTTGCTAATTTTTCTTAAAGACTTTATTTTTTAGTGTAGTTTTAGGGTCACAGCAAAGTTGAGGGGCAGGTGCAGAGATTTCCCATACACCCCCTGCCCCCCCACCCAGCCTCCCCCATTATCAGCATCCCCCCTGATGGTGCATTTATTATAATTGATGAACCTACCTTGATAGATCATGGTCCCTAGTTTACGTTAGGGTTCACTCTTGGCGTGGTACATTCTGTGGGTTTTGAGAAATGTGTAACGACGTGCATCCACCATTGTGGCCTCTGCATGCAGAGCGTTTTTATTGCCCCCAGATCCTCTGTGCTTGGCCTCCTCACCCCTCCCCCACCCATCCCCACGCCTCCCTTTTTTTTTAATACATTTGCAAACAGAGGATAAAAACGGGAACTAACCTTTCTTCAAACAGTGGTCAGCAGAAGGCAGCAAGCTTGGCCGCGATGCCTGTGAGGCCAGGCCTGGCTCCCCACTCACGCCCACCCAGCGTGGCTCCCTCTCCGTTCCCGGCCTTGTAGCCATCCCAATGTCCTCAGCTCTCTGCTTCCCACCGGGGAGTTTGTCAGGGCCTTTGTTCCGCCGCGGCCTCGTGGTCCTGCCGTTGTGGGGCTGAGGGTCTGGATGGGACGCTGACCTGTGTGCGGGGCAGTGCAGCTGCGCCCTCCTGTGCCCCCTTTTCCTCTTAGGCCCTCTTTCCTCTGAAGAATTGTATGTTTTGATCTGTAATGACTGTCGAGAAGTCAGTCTGAGTCGCCAGCGTTGTTCAGTCTTTCCCGAGAGCCAGGGGGGCTGCTTGGATAGTGTGGGATACAACATTCTTGAGTCTGTAGCCAAACCCAGCCCCAAAGAGGTGCCAACAGGACAGGAGAAATTGCAGGGTAACACTGACAGGACATCTGCCTCAAGGGACAGAGGGACTGAACCGAGGCCAGTGTGATGTTTGTCTGCACTCGGTGGGGGCGGGGCAGGCAGAGCAGGGGGGTTGGGGTGTAGGGGAGGCCTGCGACAGAGGGTCCCTCAGGTACTCAATCAGCGCTTTTGCCGTTAGGTAGCTTGATGACCTCAGAAATCCTCTGGGTCAGTAGTTCTCAGTGGGGCTAGAGCTGTTCCCTAAGGAGCCACTGGGAATTTCTGGGCATTTTTTGTTACCTTGATGGTTTGGGGCACATAGATATGGAGTTGGCTAGGGCCAGGGTTGCTGGATGGGATCGGGGATGCTGGATGGTGCTGGGTAGGCTGGATGGGTTCAGGGATGCTGGATGGGGCCAGGGATGCAGGATAACGTCAGCGATGGTGGATGTCACAAAGTTTGCATCCACAGGACTGTGGTTCAAGTTAAAATAAAAAGGAGAAAAACGTTTTTATAATTCTCTGAGCATAGCACATACTTTTAGATATGATCACAGAGTACTTTTACACAGTTTTAATTAACACTAGGTTTTCTGGGAATGCCCTGAGATTTGTAAGTTGAATGAAGCACAAAGTTTGCTTGGGATTTTACTTTAATCTTTACTCTCATAAGTGGTATTAATTTCTTTTTTATCCTATTTAGAAGCTCAAAGCCTTTAAGACTTTGATTACAATCTATTGGAAAGGGTTTTGTTTTGTTTTGTTTTGTTTGTTTTTAAATGAGAGATGGCTGGTAAAGTAAACTAATATTTTTTCCAGTGAAATAGAGCAGAGACCTCAGGGAAAGCTTATATATAGGGATGAATATGACAAATTTGGGGGGTTATAAATCTGTTTCATAGTCAGGATTAAGAAGAGTATTTAAAGGTGGAGAGATTCAGTAGCACTTGATAGATTGAGTAAAACAAGTTGGGTGAAATTACTCCAGAGTTTTTAAAAGGCAGAGAGGGGAAGACATGCAAGGACATGGAACGCGTTATATAACCCAGATCCATGTGCATCCAGGGGGTACCCCGTGGAAGGCATTTAACCTGACTGCTTTCTGTCTGTGTGAGGCCTGCCAAGGAAAACACAAGCTTGGCCGCGGACAGGCGGAGAAGACCTCCGTTACCAGGCGTCCAGCCTGAGGCAGGGGTGACACGGAGCGGAAGCTCCACCTGGTGGAGGACGCTGGGCCTCGGCTGTGGGCCTCCCTGCTTGCTGTCCGCCTGCGGGTGTACCAGGCACGGCTGTGCATCGCAGCCCCTGTCCAGCTCCAGGGTGACAGCCCCATCCCCGCTCTGAGAGGCATCCTGTTCTTGAGAACCAGGCCTTCACGTGGCGGCTGTGCTCTGACCTCCGCGGCTGTCTTCTGACGCTTCTCCCTGGGGGCCGTAAGGAGTCTGGAACCTCCGCCTGCACCACCGTCCTCATCCGAGAGGTTCAAACCGCCACCCCTCCTACAGGCTCGGTTTCGTTGAACATTGCCAAGTGCCCAGTGTGTGCCAGGCATGGGCCCGGGGCCTGGACGGGTGGGAGTCCAGCTCCCCGGAGCGCAGGAAAGGAAGCCGTGCAGCAGAAGCACGAGGGTCGGGGTCCTGCGAACCCGGTGCCCGCTCCGTGTGTGGGGATGTCGGTGAGGGCACGTGGGGAGGGTCTTCCGGGCCGAGAGGCCAATGTGCGCTGCAGCCCCCACACCGTGTGCCTGTGTGTGTCTGTGCGTGTGTGTGCGTGCACGTGCGCGTGTGAGTGCACTGTGTGTGCGCATGCGCGTATGAGCGCACTGTGTGTGCCCGCGCGTGTGCAGCTGCCGGGCTGCACAGCCTGAGTGCCGGGAGTGTCCAGAGAAGAGGATGGGGATAGGGTGGGCCGGGGGCTGCAGGTGAGCTTCCGCACCGAGCGGAGCCAGTTGGTTAGGGACCCGCTTCCTGGGGCAGTTGTTGCTGGCCGGGTCTCTGGAGGTTGATCACGGGCACCGGCTGGGCACCCGGGAACCACAGGCCAGGCGGGCAGCAGGGGGCCTGGGCTGGGCTGGGCTCCAACAACGGTGAGGTGGGAGAGAAGAAATGGGAAAACTGCTCAGGAGCCAGACTGAGCAGAAGGGGGCGGGTGTCTGAGGACAGGAAGGTATGGGTGGCCGGGAGCTCACCGGCTAGTGGCTGGAGCGCATGGCCAGGCCACAGGAGGCTCACCCGGAGGATGCAGGCGCCCGCGCGGGGAGTTTCATTTAGTCCTCCAAGCTTTGAGTTGCTGGTGAGGATGTCCCGTAGAAGTAGCCCGCAGACAGTTTGGTGCCTGACCGTGAAGTTGGGGGGGTCTGGTTGGCGTTGCTGGCACAGAGGAGGTGGTGGAGCCGTGAGGATGGGGGTCATGGGGAGACAGTGGAGCCAGGATGGGGGCTTCTCCCTCCTAATGGCGGGAGCGGAAGGGGTCCTGCAGGAGACAGTGATGGGTGACCCTGATGTGGGCGGGGCCGTCTGGAGGCTGAGGGAGTTGAGTTGGGACTTGCTAGAGATCCTTGTTTATAAAGTCAAACATGAGGGAAGGATTGAGAACAGCCTCCTGGTTTTGTCTTTTAAAAGGTGACTGGGACCTTAATAAGAGGTGTTTCCCGACGGCAGAGAGTTGGAGAACGACTAGGCTGCCCTTAGAGAACCATCTGGAAAGGAGGAGGGGCTCCAAGTGGCCGTCTGGACACCCTGCCCACACACTCTGGGGGTATCCTTTGTGGTGCCCATGATCAGTCAAGAATGGGGCCAAGATGTGAGCGTTCCCCTCTTGGGTGTTAACTGCAGTGGCATAAGCTACATTCTTAGGGAGAATTCCACATCCCGGGGCTGCAGCTCCTGAGACTTCCGTTCTGTTCTCCTTCTCCTGAGAGAGATCGTGGCTGCTTCCCAGGGTTTGTGTCTGGGGCAGGAATTGGGGGCGAGGGGCTGTTTCTCCCCACGGATCGGCCTGCACTGCCCACTTCCTGAAAGGGAGTAAAAATCAAGGCCAGAGGAAGATTCTCCCTTTTTTTTTTTTTTAAGATTTATTTATTCATTTTATATTTTATTTTTGGCTGCGCTGGGTCTTCGTTGCTGCTCACGGGCTTTCTCTAGTTGCGGCGAGCGGGGGCTGCTCTTGGTTGCAGTTCATGGGATTTTCCCGGACCAGGGCTCGAACCCGTGTCCCCTGCATTGGCAGGCGGATTCTTAACCACTGTGCCACCAGGGAAGCCCCCAGAGGGAGATTCTGGCTGGAAGTTGACTGTGCATGTATCGTGTGAGAAATCCCCAGCAGTCGTGAGGGTCAGGGTGAAACTCAGGGCTGAGCCCCAAATCTCAGAGCTTCCTCTGCCCTGGCTTGTTGCCTACTAGGCGCCAGACCCCCTGAGGTCAGATGCTCTGCGAGGGGCCTGCCATGCTGGAGGACAAGCAGAGGCCATGGGTTGTTTTCTTGTTTTCAAAGATTAGCCTCAGGGCCTGTAACCCAGGAATCTGCTCTGTAGTAAAGGAGGCAGTTAAGGACCGGCCTTGTGTTCTCGGTGAATCCGGGTGGGGAAGCCCTCCTCTTGCAGAAAGGTTGACCTAGTGGCTCCCGAGTTCTTCCTGCATCTCCAGCAAAGACCCCTTTATTCTTCCGTGGAAACTTGGCATGAGGCGGCCCTGGCTGTGAGTCAGCCAGGACAGAAGGAGCTGTTTCCACCACTCGGTCTGACAGAGGGTGGCCGCCCGGCTCTGGGTTGGGCCACGTCACCAGAAAGATGAATAAAGACCAGCTGCTTGACCTGATGTGCCCGAGAAGGCTTCAGAGATGCTCGGTCGGTTCACATGTGAAGGTGTCGTCAAGACCCAAAGGGGTTCAGCTCCTTGCGTGCTGACCAGTTATTATTTATTTTCCTCAGTATTTTCCTGCGTATTACAAGTGCTTTCTGTAAGTTTGTGGATGAACTTGTTGACTTAGTAAAGTATGTAAAACAAGCCAACAGGATGTGAGTTGTGACGTTGGGGGTGTTGTCTTGCTTCAGGGCTGCGGGGTTATCGTGTAACACTGTCACGTGGCTCAGCTGCGTGCAGGAAGAACCCTCGATGTGGCTTCATCAGCGTAAATATAGTTCGGGGCAACAGACGCTGAGTTGAGATGAGGAAGTTCCATGCAGTGTGGGAAACAGAAGCTTAAAGATAGCTCTCGCTGTGGTGGGGACCCAGCTTCTGAAGCCCTGATAAACGAAGGGAGGGCGGGCAGACGCGCAGAGGGGTCCCCCATTCCTGAGTCTGGAGTCAGCAGGTAAGGACCTCTTTGCAGAGGTGTGGCCGTGCATGTGCAGGGGAGAAGATGGGCAGGGGCCTCCAGAGAAGTGGAGGTGACGGCCCAGAGCAGCCAGTCACAGGCCTCTGTTGTGTTTCTGGGTTTGTTTCCCTCCTGACCTGTCCTTCTCAGTCATTGGAAAGCAAACCTCAAAGACATTGGGCTAAACTTGCAAGTACAGTAGCAGAATGGTCTCCTAGTAGCCTTTGGCCATGCTAATGTCTGCTTCTTGCTGCAGAGGGCAACGATGTGGTCGTTGCTTCCTGTGGGTGTATATTGTCGAATGTCTGTGAAAGCAACTGTATGTTTTATGGGTTTCACAGCACCATTACTGTGCACCATTTGAGCGTGTCTCCTTAAAGACCTGGAACTCCTGGACCTCAGGGTTGGAAGGAACCACGTTCTATTTAGCACCTGAGAATCTCTCCTCTTCAGGGCCTCCACAGCCCGACCACTGCTGCACAGACCTTCTCTTTCTTCCTTTTGCCTTTCCCTTCTTCAGTCTTCTCCCCTCTCTTCCCTTCCCCTTCCTGCCTCTGCCCTGCCCCTCCTCCACCTTCTCTAAAGGGCCGTGGTTGGGGGGCAATCCTGCAGTTCCCCCTCCACTCCCCCTTCCCCGACCTGGCCTTGCTGTCCTTTTGGGAGGGATCCACGCACAGTGAGCTTCCTTAAGCCAGACCTTCAGAAGGGTTGGCGCTCGTAATAAGTGATGGTGAATATTTGGGGAAAGTTGGGTGGAGAATAAGAAAATGGCATCATCGAAAAAAAAAAAAATAGCAAGGGACTTCCCTGGTGACGCAGTGGTTGAGAGTCCGCCTGCCGAGGCAGGGGACACGGGTTCGTGCCCCGGTCCAGGAAGGTCCCACATGCCGCGGAGCGGCTGGGCCCGTGAGCCATGGCCGCTGAGCCTGTGCGCCCGGAGCCTGTGCTCCTTGCGCAACGGGAGAGGCACGACAGTGAGAGGCCCGCGTACCGCAGAAAAAAAAAAGAAAAAAAAAGAAAATGGCATCGTCAAAGCAGGAAATTCAGTCTTCAGGGCTGCCAGCCCAGCACGCTGCTAGCAACAGCTGCAAGGAAATCATAAAAGTGGCTTTTCCACAAACCAGCCAGAAATAAAGTCCCGACTGCCAAGTCAGGATGTCTTAGGGTGCTTTTCACTCCTTGTAATCCTGATCGGCCTGGCCAGTAATTGAAAGTCAGTGTTGAGTCTGACTTTACTCATTTCTCAGGCCACTGTAAAGGTCTTCATTTGTGGTGCATCTGATCAGACCCTGTGGTGAATAAAGGACGTATCCATGCGTCTTAGGAGACTGCAGGCATGGGCAGGAAGTAGCTACAGTTATGGCAGGGCTACACTTAAATGTGGGCGGTAGCAGCCAGTTATTAATAACGGTCCTAAGGAGAACATGAGCCGCCGCCAGAATTTTGGAGTTAATTGTACTGATTTGTGAATTCATGGACCAGCGGGAGGAGGTGGGAGAAGCTGACGGAGGATCGGAGCCGGCCGTGCAGCTGTGGGAGGGGATGGGCTCGCCCGAAAGCTTTGCACACGCCCTGCCCTGTGAGGCTGAATTCCATGGACGTAGTTGGAGTGGAGAGGAAGGAAAAAAGAGACTCGGGATCCAGGCTCTCTGACTAACCCCAGGGTGACTGAATCAGCCAGTGAACGTGTGCACAGGATTTCTAAGACCTTCAAAGAAAGGGCAGCACCCTTACTGAGAACGTGCTTCCCCGTGCTGACCGTGGAAATGCTTTCCTTTGGTTCTAGTCCTTGGCAACCCCTGAGGGAGCTTCATGTGCACGCGTTACGGCCGGAGTCGAACCTGCCCCGGCTGATGAGGGTAGGGGTCCCAGCCCAGGCTGCCCTCCCAGCCCCACCGTGGGCTGTGCGGTTACAGTGAAAGGAATCAAAGGCTCCTGTTACCCTGAGTTTGGACGGGGTCCCCTGAGTTTTCAGTGCCTTGGCCTCAGGGTGATTTCTGGGCCACATTTCTTTTTTTTGGGGGGGGCACATTTCTTGATTCCATAAACGGGGCCTGTGACCTTATCTAGAACGGCCTGTCCAATAACATGTCACGTGAGCCACGGCCACTGTGTAGTTTAAATTTTCCTAGCAGCCACGTAGAGAAAGGAACAGGTGAAACTAACTTGAGTAATATATTAGGTTTAGCTCAAAATGCCAAACTATTCTTGTGTCCCCACTGTATACATCCTGTGGTCACATTAACAATTACTGAGATGATTTACACTTTTGGGAACTAAATCTTTGGGATCCCGAGTGTATTTTACACTTACAGCATATGCCTCAATTTGGACTCGCCTCACCTGAGTTGCTGTGTGTTGCTGGTAGCTACCAAGCTGCACAGCGTAGACCTAAGGAGAAGTTACTGAGACTCATCCAAACATAGAGGCTCTGTTTGAAGCCCTTGGGAGGGATTCTGGGTGGGCAGGAAGCAGCTTCGCCTGAGATAGAAAGGTCCCATTTACGGATGGCAGAACGTCACCGCACGTGTGAGCACGTTCCTGACTGAGGGGCCGTTCGTGGAGAGCAGTAAAGTCACGCGGCCTCAGTCTCCACTGCCAGCAGTGACCACAGGAAAACTGTGAGACCTTGACCGCCAGACGCTGAACCACATACTAGGGCGGCATGACTTGTCTTGGCAAATCTACTGGCCATTAAGAATGGAAACCACAGCCTTTAATGTATATATGGACACTGTTGCCAAAGAATCCTGTCCTCCAGGTGCTTAATGCCTTACTCAGATGAGCCGCTGTAGCGTCCGCCTGCGGAAACAGCCACGAGCAGGCGTCCTTATATGGGAATTCCCGCAGATCACAGCTCCTCTGCGGGCAACATCAACCACAGTGCACACTTCTCTTCCAGCAAAGCAGAAATTATTTTTAAATGTTCTTGGAACTTCCCCTTCCTCCTTTTTCTTCCTGTGGTTCCGCCTGCTTTGTCCCCTTTGCCCCACTTAACTTCTGTCTTCCAGTCTTTTCCCCTCTATACCCACTTAATCTGGTTGGTTTCTGTTGTTGAGTTGTGTGAGTTTTTTATAGATTCTAGATATGAACTCCTTGTCAGAGACATGATTTTCAAATATTTTCTCCCATTCTGTAGGTGGCCTTTTCACTCTGTTGATTGTGTCCTTTGATGCACAGAAGTTTGTAATGATGGTGTAGTTCCCATTGTCTGTTTTTACTTTTGTTGCCTGTGCTTTGGGTTCATATCCAATAGATCATAACCAAAGCTAACGTCATGAAGTTTTTCTCCTATATTTTCTTCTAAGAGTTTTATCTGGGCTATTTGGAGTTAATTTCTGTTGATAGTATGAGATTAAGAGTCCAGCTTCAGTCTTTTGCATGTGGATATACATTTTTCCCAACACCATTTGTTGAAAAAACTGCACTTTCCCCATTGAGTGGCCTTGGCACCCTTGTTGAAAATCCTTTGACCATATTTGTGAGGGTTTATTCCCAGGCCCTCCGTTCTCTCCCATTGGTCTGTGTGTCTGTCCTTATGCCAGCACTGCACTATTTAGATTACTAGAACTTTGTAGTAAGTTTTGAAATCAGGAAGTGTGAGACCTCCAACTTCATTTTTATCAAAATTGTTTTGGCTTTTTGGGGTTCCTTGAAGTTCCTATGAATTTTAGGATAGATTTATCTATTCCTGCAAGAGACATCACTTTGTTAGGGTTTAGAGCCTCATTTTTTTCCCATTCATAAATGAGTTGTTGAGGATACTCTGTGATAAGAAAAAAGGGCAAAAAAATATTATTCAATGTTAATCTTCAATATATACCTCAAATATTTAAAAATAATTATTTATTCTGGCAACTCTCCACAAAGATGAGTATTTTCAATACAACTTACTTTCCCTCTTTTTGTAAAATACTTTCTAATGATGTGCAGCCTTTAAGGGATAGCAATTGTACATCATTAAGCATCCTCTCTATCCAGGACACCAAAAATAATTTGTTCTAATTAAAGTTAACAGAGCCGAGTGGCCAGAGCAGAGTCCCCTCACTTTAGGTATTTTTGCGTGTTTGGGGGGGGCAGTTAATCTTACTGAACCTCAATTCCGAAGTCCAGAAAATGATCCTTAAACTCAGCCTTTTTAATCCACCCCACAGGGTCATATTCCAGAATGCGGGTTCACAGTTGAAACTTACTGGAGAGGCTGAGGTGCTGTTTGTTGAGGCAGGAGACCTCCCCCTGCCCCCCATCACTCTGGCTTTGTCAGCCCCGTCTCTCAGCCTTGAGATGTCACAGCGATAGGCTGGCCAAACCAGTTGGAAAGACGCACGCAGTTTTCTCAGTTGCACAGGTGAGAAGATGAGAGTTTTATGTTCGATCAGGTGGTCGCGTCAGTGGTAGCATCCCCTGGAGGTGACGGTGCACATGATGACAGCGTTGTGCAGACAGGGTGGGGACGTGGCGGACCCTTTAGGAAGCTTAGCTTAGTGTAAAATGATTACATAACATGTGGGTGGGTTCAGTCTCCTGCCCTGTATCCCTGGTAGGGGTGCGCACAGTGAGGGCGTGGAGAAGAGAGACCGGAGGCGCTTGGAGCAGTTGGATGGGTCATTACTGTCTTAGTTGGACTTACTGGTCCAGAGCACTCTGAGGCGCTGAGGCTTATAGACCGTCACAGAAAAGTGCACGGAAGCACGTACACGAAAATTTTCTTGTAACGTCAGGTTATTCGTGCTCCCAGCCTCTACCACAGCACACGATTGTAATGGCAACTGCATTTCTGAGGTTTTTTTAGAAGCCTTGTATTAAATAAGACAGTTAAAATATTGTGAATTCTTGATAACTGAGTAAGCTGCAAATTCACTAGCACAGAGCAGTCTGGTACTTTCCGGCAGGTGCCGGCGTATGTGTGTGTTTGCCCGTGAGAGAGACAGGGACACACACAGGCTCTGTCTTTCCACTTCCACAACCAGAAGAATTTCTTTGCGCACATTTCCTTTTTCTTCATTTTCCGTAATGCAAACAGAAATGCTGTTCTTTTAAAGCCTTCTCCTACATGTTCTACACATTAAATTCTAAGCTCTTTCTTAGACGTCCTGTTTCTGGTGATAACTGCCAGTTGCGGGTACCTGCCCCGTGTGAGGCTGTGCACATCACCTCTGACCCCCGCCTCAGCCCTGCAGGGCACGCATGTTAGAATCAGGACCTGATTGTAAGAAGCTGGCTCAAGACCCTCCAACTAGTCAATTTTCCAGTATATCAGATTCACAATGAACCAAAATACATATATACTTTCGCCAAATTTATTACTTTACAAGTGGATTTTTTCACCAGGTGGGTCTTAGGTGTGATCCGAGGGGCAAAGAAGGCTTTCTGCTAAAAAAAGACCTCCCACTGTGGGTGGTATTTCCATGTTGTTGGTCAGAATAATGAAGGTAACTGTCAAGTAAAACTGTTCTGGGGAATTATAGTTTCCATCCTTAACATTTTAGCTTAAAGTAGCTTGGCAGATGTTTTTTTCTTATCACAGCTTTAATAGAATTGAAGGAAACTTACGGCTTCTTATAAGCTGGGAGAAAGGAAAAATTGATTAGTACTATACTTAGAAGGAGAGATTGAAGACGGAGCAGCTAGGTGGTGAGCATCTTGGTGCAGGTCAGTGATGATAAAACACCCAGTTTGGAATTTTGCGTGGGATGGAGTCCTGATTGTTGGACACTAGCGATTTGGGGAGAGGAAGGTGTGTCTGCCCGCTGAGCACAGCACTCCCTGTTCTTCCCCGACTCCACAGCTGTCAGCTTCCTCTCTGGGCAGGTCGTCCCGTGGGGAGTGAGGCCCCGGCCAGGGGGGTGTGCGTGGGTCAGACCCCGTGTTGACGCTGTCATGTGTGCAGGCGCAGTGGAAGCTGGGAGTCTGTTTTCCTGTTGTTGTAATTCTGCCCTCGTCCTTGTGAAGGCTGTGATTGTGGTTCTTTGGGGCATTCGCTTTGGGAAAGTGGGGTCGGATATTTTGCTTGAGGAGTTAGCAACTTATAAAGAAAAATCTGTTTTCTCTCGGCTTTCCAGTAAATGGTGCTTTGAGTGAGTTTGCTAGATATGGTTCAGTCTGCAGGCTAATAAATCTAGCCCACAGCCTGTGAGCAAAGAATGGTTTTGATGTTTTTAAATGGTTGAAAAAAATGAAAAGAAGATGTGAAAATTACACGAAATTCAAACATCAGTCTTGGGACACAGCCCAGCATTTGTCTGCTGTCATCCGGGGCCACCTCTGAGCCACAGGATCAGGTGAAAAGTCGTGACAGAGGCCGTGTGGCCCTCGGAGCCTGAAGGAGTCTCGCTCTGACCTTTATAGAAGCAGTCTGCTGACCCTGCCGCGGAGGAGGTTAGCAGTCGTGAAGACGCTGTTTAACGTCGTCAGGTTTTAGACATCACTGCATTCAGGTCCTCGCAAGTTAAATCCATTTCTGTGGAAATGACTAGATGGTGACATATTTTAACTACATCGAAACAAGTCTTCTCTTGGTCGCCATCCTCACGAGTGGATTTCTTGTAACCAGCATGAACTAGCTTCCTTCCTTCCTGTCCTGGAAGAAAACTGGAGACTCATCAGAGCCATCTGCCCTCTGCTCTTTGGAGCCAACCAAGGACCAGGGGGCCGGGGGCTTGGGTGTCTGTAGAGCTGCGGGGCTGGCCCGAATCTTGTCAGTGGACCCACTGTGTGCTGCCTCCGAGCATCACAGTGTGGCAGGTGCCATGGAGAGGATTTGTCTGCAGGAGCCCCTCTGGGAGCTCTGCGAGTCCCCACAGAGTGGAACCTTGTGGGGATCCAGATCTGCTACGGGCCCAGTGGAGCAGGGGTGCCTGGCAGCTCATCATGGGAGGGAGACGCAGAGCGTGTGGACTCTGGGAGGGAGAAGTGGCTGGAAATGAAGCCGCAGGTAAGGAGGTGGTGAAGGCTATGTCTCCTGCGACAGCAGGGTCTCTGGACTTCGCCCCCTGGAAAATAGACATCGTCTTCTGAACTGAAACATAATATGCTCAGATTTGCATTAAAAAAAAAAATACAGGGCTTCCCTGGTGGCGCAGTGGTTGAGAGTCCGCCTACCAATGCAGGGGACACGGGTTCGTGCCCCGGTCCGGGAAGATCCCACATGCTGCAGAGCAGCTGGGCCCATGAGCCATGGCCGCTGAGCCTGCGCATCCGGAGCCTTGTGCTCTGCAACGGGAGAGGCCGCAACAGGGAGAGGCCCGCATACCGCAAAAAAAAAAAAAAAAAATACAGCTTTGACAGCAGTGAGGAAAAGAAGTATCGATGATGATGTGATACTTGTTTTTCATCGAGCACTCCCAATGTGCTTATTACTCCATTAATCCACGTCCTTTTCACAGTAGCTCCGTGGGGCATGGGTATAACCATCCCTTAGGAAGAAAAACTCTCCAGTAAGCCCCTGCCCAGGCTGGGATCTGAGTTCAACGCTGACCGACCACGCTGGCCCAGCGTGGAAGGGCGGGCCTGGGCACCGGGGGACAGCGGGGTATGCGGTGGTGGCGTGGGGGGCCTGGGAGGGCGTGCATACGAAGGGAGGGGTGACGTGACCTTTCGCACAGTGGCTGGGCTGGTGAGAAGGGGGCTGCTGAGGGCGACTGGGGGATTGGGGGCAGCGGAGTGCGAGGCGCAGCTTGGTCAGGATGAGCGGTCGGGCGAGCGCCGCTGTACGCCCTCCCCCCCAGGGATGAATGGACCGCAGTTAAGCCAGTTGTCTGCTCCCTCCACCAAATAAGTGCACCTGTGCAAATAATCTCACACGAGGACGTGTTCCCACATGTCTAGTTAAGACCACTGTGTATGAGCTTTAGGTTTGCTTCTCTCTAACCTGGGTGTTGGTGCTGATCTCAGGTAAAGTTTGCTATTAAAAGTGCTACGTTCTGCACGTCAGTGTCCATATGCTGTGGACAGGTTTCTTTTTACTGTGTTCTTCCTGCTTCTTTACTTCTGGGTTTGGAGTAGAGGTCTTCATTCACCTACCAGGTAGTTGTGTCTGGAAACCGGCCCGTCTCACCTGGCTTTGCTGACCTTATGACTCATTTAACCCTCTCATCTCCGATGTAGCCTATATGCATCCTTTTTTCCTTACAGTTTATGTCCAATAACTTTCTCATTATCTTTGGGCTTCATAACATAATGTTTCAAAAAAAGTTTTCTTTTTCCTGCTTTACTGAGATGTAATTGACGTATAACTGTGTAATTTTAAGGTGTGTAATGTGATGATTTGAGACGTGTATAGTTTTGCAAGATGCTTACCACAGTAAGGTTAATTAACCCACCCATGACCTCACATAGTTACCATTTTGTTGTGCTGATAAGAACATAAAAACTGTTCTCATGACCTCCAAGTATACAGTATTGTTCATTGTTGTCACCATGCTGGACATCACATCCCCAAAACATATTCCTCTCGTAACTGGAACTCTGTGCCCTTTGACCAGCATCTCCCCATTTCTGCCCCACCACTCCCCGGCCCCTGGCACCTCCCTTCTACTCTGTTTCTATGGGTTCAATGCTTTTAGACTGCACATGTAAGAGAGATCGTATAGTATTTGTGTCTCTCTGATTTATTGCACTTAGTGTAATGCCCGAAAGACCATCCATGTTGTTGCAAGTGGCAGGGTGTCCTTCACTTTTATGGCTAGCACTCTTGTGTGTGTGTGTGTGTGTGTGTGTGTGTGTGGTTTTCTTTATCTGTTCATCCAGCGATGGACACTTGGCTCGTCTCTGTGTCTTGGTCATTGTAGATAATGCTGCAGTGAACAGGGGGACACAGATATTTCTTTGAGATCGTGATTACATTTCCTTCAGATATATTGACCCAGAAATGGAATTGCTGGGTCACATGGCAGTTCTATTTTTAGTTTGTTGAGGACCCTCCATACTCTTTTCCATCATGGCTGCACCAATTGACATTCCCACCAACAGTGCAGGAGGGTTCCCTTTTTTTCCACATCCTTGCCAACATTTGTTATTTCTTGTCTTTTTTAAAAAAATATTTATTTGGTTGCACTGAGTCTTAGTTGCGGCAGGCGGCCTCCTTAGTTGTGGCATATGAACTCTTAGCTACGGCATGCACGTGGGATCTAGTTCCCTGACCAGTGATCGAACCCGGGCCCCCTGCATTGGGAGTGCGGAGTCTCAACTATTTTGCCACCAGGGAAGTCCCTTCTTGTCTTTTTGATAGTAGCATTTCTGACAGGTGTGAGGTGGCAGCTCATTGTGGCTTGATTTGCATTTCCCTGATGATTAGTGATGTTGAGCATTTTTTGTGTACCTGTTGGTCATCTGTATGTTTTTGGAAAAATGTCTGTTCAAAGACTTCTCTGGCGGTTCAGTGTTTAAGACTCCGTGCTTCCCATGCAGGGGGCATGGGTTCGATCCCTGGTCGGGGAACTAAGATCCCACATGCTGCACGGCCAAAAAGAAAGAAAGAAAAATGGCTTGCTCAGGTCTGGTGCCCTTTTTTTTTTTTTTTGCTGCGTCCCACGACTTGTGGGATCCTAGTTCCCCGACCAGGGATCGAACCCAGGTCCACGGAAGTGAAAGAACCTAGTCCTAACCACTGGACTGCCAGGGAATTCCCTCATGCCCATTTTCATTTATTTATTCATTCATTCATGGATGGCTGTGTTGGGTCTTCGTTGCTGCGTGCCAGCTTTCTCTAGTTGCGGTGGGGGTATAACAACAATTAACAATACTGTTGACAGACACTGGGGAGGCTGTCAGACCAGGAGAGATGGCAGACCAGGAGCTGGGGACGTGGGCCCAGGTCAGGCTACTCTTCATTGCAGTGCACAGGCTTCTCATTGCGGTGGCTTCTTGTTGCGGAGCGCGGGCTGTAGGCGTGCGGGCTTCAGTAGTTGTGGCACACGGGCTCTAGAGCTCAGGTTCAGTAGTTGTGGTGCACGGGCTTAGGTGCTCCGCAGCATGTGGGATATTCCCGGACCAGGGATGGAACCCACGTCCCCTGCACTGGCAGGCGGATTCCTAACCACTGCGCCACCAGGGAAGCCCTCGTGCCCATTTTTAAATCAGATTTTTTTTTTTTTTGGTGTTGAGCTGTATGCATTCTTTATACATATTGGATATTAACCCCTTACCTGATATGTGATTTGAAATATCTTCTCCCATTTTGTAGGTTGCCTTTTAATTTTTTTATTGTTTCCTTTGCTGGACAGAAGCTTTTCAGTTCGATGTAGCCCCACCTGTTGATTTTTGCTTTTGTTGCTTGTGCTTTTGGTGTCATATACAAAAAAATCGTTGCCAAGATGGATGTCAAGTTGCTTTTCCTTTATGTTTCCTTCTAGGAGTTTATAATTTCAGGTCTTACATGTAGTCCTTAATCCATTTTGAGTTAATTTTTGTGCATGGTGTAAGATAGGGGTCCGGTTTAATTCTTTTGCACCTAGCGTGATGCTTTCTGTCTTCTGTGTTATTAAGCATCATTCAGAAGTGGTAAGAAAGGCTTTTAGTGTTGGTTACGTATCGAGTGGTGGACACTCAGGCTCTCGCAGTGGGTTACATTCCTGTGACGTTGCACCTGAGAAGTAACAATGCCCTTTTTTAGACTTTCATTTCCTGAAAATCACGTGCATGTAATACCCTGAGAAGCCACATGGTGGCAGAAGTGGTGCTTTGAAACTTGTGGGTTTACAAACCTGCTCTAAGAGAACGTCTGCTCTGCATCTTCATCCTTTTTGTTTTTTTTTTTAAATGAAGGTGTAGAATTTAATAGAAAGAGCCTCCAAATACCCATCTCCTGCCTTAAATAAAACATCACAAGTACAGTTGAGCTCTTGGTGCACTTCCCGTTCTGATGATTTTGCCTCCCGCTTTTCCTCTGGGAGGGAACCAGTCTCCTGTTCATCATTTTATTACACACTGTGTGTTCTTGGCACTCATGGGGTTGTTTATTTTGTTTTAGATTTTAAATAGTGTGTGCTCTTTGTGATACTGTGCAAGCTGTGCTTTTTCACTCTCCCGGTACTCAGGTAGGTTTATCCGTGTGGATTTCTGCAACTTTAGTGAGTTATTTTTCTTCTGTAGCGGTGTGGTATTCCAGGAAGGGGTCACGACTTGTTACATGCGCTTCCCTGTTCACAGACACACTGGGGAGGCTGTCAGACCAGGATGGATGGCAGACCGGGAGCTGGGGACGTGGGCCCCCGTCAGGTCCCCTGTTGCTGTCCAACTACGTACTTGGTCTCAAGAACACCCCTTTTCACTAGAATCTTTGCCTCTTTCCCCGAACACTTGGCCTGAGTCATCACACGTACCCTGAAGGGAGACAGCCTCCAAGGAGTCCAGGAATTCAGCGACGTCAAGGCTCAAGTCTGACGCTGTCCACTGGCTTCTGCCCCCGGAGCTATAGGAGGAAGGTCTGTGTCAGTGACCTCGGCCTCCTTCCCAGCCCTCGGCGGCCCTGGACCCAGGTTTAGCTGGACTCCTCCCTCATTTCTGGGAGAGAAAGTGGGCAGGTGGGGGGACCGTGGTTTGAGTCTGTCTCCAGCCTGTGTTTAGTCTGGGGTTGTCCCCAGGGCCTCTGTGCCCACAGTGGGGAGGGGACACCTCCCCTGCCCCCTGGAGTTCTCGTTGCTGAACTAATAGTAAAAGTGGTGCAAGACAGATGAACAGGAGAAGAAGAAACAAGTTTCAATTCCTGCGCACGGAGGTCTTGCAGAAATGGGACCTGAGATGTGGCCAAAGCAGGTGGCTTTTTTAGACAAACAATAAATTTGTGAGGAATTGACAGGACTAAGAAACGTAGGCTGTGGCTGCTCAGTTAGTGAAGGATCTGAACGGCTTGGCCCTGGGGTTAGTCACCGAAAGCGGTCGCAGGTTTGTCTGTACGGGCTGCCCTGTCTCTGGCCATTAGGGTGTCCTTCCTCCTCCTTCACACAGAGACATATCTCCCGCTTCAGGGAGACAGGAGGGGGTCAGAGTGTCCCTCTTACATCGGCCGTTTCTTAAGCAGCCTTAATTCAGAATAATCCATGTGCTGTTGAGGGACATTTGGGGGCAGCTCACCCTGGACCCCAACGCTGCCCTGCTCCTGTGTGCCCCCGAAGCTTCCTGGGCTTGGCTTGTCCGCGTTCAGACCTGAGTGTGGATCCACAGTCTCCCTCGTTGGCTGTGTTGCCCGTCAGGACCTTGAGCTGCTTGGAGATTCAGTTACCTCAAATGCATAGTGGGGACAATAATGACCCACGGCTGGTAGAACAGAGGTGAACGTTGAATGAGAGCACGTTCCTCAGCTGTGAGCGGTGCTTACATCAGCTCCGCGTGCGGCACGGCATGCGCATCTTTGTGCCCCAGCCCTTTCTTTTGTAAGTACTCTTTGAAAACGGTCTTCTTAGATTCAATCAGTTTAAAATGCTGGCTCTCTGCGGGCAGGACTACGGCAGCACGAGTGCAGCCCGGGCTCCGCGTCTGGTCTGCCACCGGTTCCTCTCCCTAAGACCCTCTCCCGCCCACTCCCCACCCTCCCACCCTGGCCGCCACCCCCATCTTTGCCCTGACAGCTCGGTCTCCCCCCTCCCCAGGCCTGGGAGAGGGGTCTTTGGACCGGAGAGACACCCCTGACTAGCTCTCTCGCCTCACCCCCAGCCCCTCGCGCAGCCTCAGGGCCTTTGCACGAGCTGAGCTGCTCTCTCCCCAAGCCTCCCCTCCCTCCGGCTCTGGGGGATCAGACCCGAGGTTCTGTCTCGGGAGGCGTTCCCTGCGTCCCTGCCGTCCTCGCAGCAGCCTTGTCTCCTGTGACTTTACATATTTTCAGCTGCATATTTATTTGTGGATTAGATGGCTGGCAAGGTGTCCCCCCAGACAGAAAGCTTCAAGATGAGACTTTACGCAGAACCCAGGGGTGTTTTGATGCCCTGGTGAAATGGTTTGGAGGTGGAAGTTGACAGTAGTAACTGGGGCACTGAAACCAGGCTGAGGCTGCGCAGGTGCTGTGGTCATGCTCACGACGTGCTGGAATTCCGGGGAGAAGAGCCACGGCCTCAGAAGCTCAGATCTGCTGCCGGTAACTCTGCCGTCCGGGGATTCTTGCTCTGGGACCTTCGCCTGTTGGTTTTGTCACAGGAATGTTTAGTGTGGAAATGTGCTCAGCGGGTTCACGCCTGCTGCGGGGTGGACCGGTGGAGTGAGTGGAAACAGTGTGTGTAGCAACTTTATACAGAAGGTGATAGCAAAACACATTTTAAGTCAAATCATGTGAAAATCTGGATTTTCATTAAAGCTCTCTTTTGTAAACATATGACCACTAGAATTCCTTCAGAGAATTAAAAATTATCCTATTTACAGAAGTTTAGCTTGATGTGCAGTCTTCTGAAACAGTGTTGACGGTGTCACATGGGGTTGCACTTGCCCGTGGATGGAGGCCGGGGCCCCGCTGTCTCTGCACTGTCTCTCACCGTGGCCTCGACGTCTCCGCGGCTCGTGTATCAGGCGGGTGGTCAGGGTCCCTTCCTGGGGCTTTATGTTCAGCTCGGCTCTTGGCTGTGGAGCAGGTGGCCGGGGAAAGGGCCGAGGCAGGGGTCAGGCCCGGGGTCGGGGGCACGGCCGGCCGAGCGTGTGAAGCCAGCCTCAGGCCCCGTCTGGGTCCAGGGCAGGAGCCTGACCTGCGGGGAGGGGTGAGCATGCCAGGAGCCTGCCAGCCTCGGGCCCTTCCCTGCCGTGGGCACTTGCTGAAATTTTAATCTGCAGAAAAGACCATTCAGATCATCGGATTCGACGGCTCTGTTTCCGAAGGGAAAGATTGAGGCCTTCGGGAGTGATGTGACCCGTGTGCCTGCCTGCCCGCCGGCCGCAGCTGGAACGTTGCCCACGTGGACCCACCAGCCAGGTGACCCCGGGTTCCCTCTGCACCCTCGCACCAGCTTGTCCCCCCCTCGGCCCCGGAGAAAGATTGGTGGGGTGGAGGGTGACCGAGAGTTTTGTTTTAAATCCTTTTGAAGGACGCAGGAAAGCTTGCTTGTTGCCGCGCGGCTTTCGGAATTTTCTGTGATTGTCTCACAGAAGACGGTGGGTGACTCGTGTAGATTCTCTGTGTTTCTGACGGCTGACCTGTCGGGTGTCAGACTTCGGCCGAGGCTCCCCCGCCTGCTCGGCGAGAGGTGGGTCGAGGGGGTGTTCAGAGGGGCTCGCAGCCGGGCCAGGGACCGTGTCTTTGGTGA
Source organism: Inia geoffrensis (assembly GCA_036417435.1). Lineage (NCBI taxonomy): Eukaryota > Metazoa > Chordata > Mammalia > Artiodactyla > Iniidae > Inia > Inia geoffrensis. The sequence goes on from CM070911.1 coordinate 92,597,774, forward strand.
TTTTTTCTGACGCTTCTGAACGGTGGGTTCCCTCTCACACTCTGCTCTGGTCGACTTGAACTTGAACCTGCCCCCGAGAATCGCTGAGGTCAGAGCCGGAGCCCTCGTGTGACACCCGGGACATGCCTGGGGGCCCGTGTGGAGGCCGCGGGGCTGGAAGTGAGAGTTTTGGAGATGGGAGCGTGGAAGGAGGGAGGACGGGGCTCCGCTTTATCAGAGAAGCTTTACTTCCCCTGGAGGGGATTATTCATAGGATAAAATTTAAACTAAAAAGGATTCATTTCCATTAAGTTCAGAGTGGTTGCAAAACAAAATTCCTCTCTTACCGCGTGTGTACAAGGAAATTAATGGCCTGGTAACTTACAGCTGCTCGACCGCCTGCAGGCCTGAGGCCCCTGGTCTGGAAGGTCTGCTGACGGGGCCAGCAGCCAGCTGGGCCCCGAAGCCAGGGTGCAGCCCTCAGTTCTGCCGAGAAGGAGCCGTCAGCGCAGGAGCGCTGGGGATGGGTCTTAGGGGCTTGATGCCTAATTAGGTTTCTTTACTCCCCAGAGCCTGAAGGGGGACCAGGTACACTGAGAACTGGACTGAGTCAGGTAGAGGGTGGTTTTTTAGTTCTTATCCCCAATGGAAAGTGTTCATACTGGTGGAAGGTGTTGCTCAACTCTACAAATGTGCAGCATCTGAGTTTTTGCAATCTCACAGGAAAGTACAGTTTTCCAAAACTGTGGAATGGATGTGCCTTTTAAGAATCTCATTTAGGTAATGTCGAGTATTAAATGCACAAACAAAACAAAACACAACCAGTTTCAAAGCTCTGGAGCATTCGTCTGAAACGCAGCATCATCATAAAGAGGCTCTCAAAATCAATTGGTCAAACAACTAAACCAGAGAACTTACTGAGCAAACGCACACTCTACCATGTACCTGGCCTTGTAAGACGCAGCAATACAGTAGCTACATGGCTACCCTGGGAGGGCTGTTATCTGGGGGGGATGGGGGGATGGAGAACCTGGTGATAGTGAGTGAAGGGTCTCCAAAGCCCTCCTGTGAGAGGGACCCCTGCGCTGAGTCCAGAGGCAGGACTCGGGGCCAGGACACCCCATCTGTTCTGGGACCACACTCAGCACGGGGATCAGCCGTCGGGTCACCCCAGGGTCTTCCAGGACCCGCGAGTGACCGGTTTACATTTGGAAAGAACTCCTGGAAATTTGGAGGATAGAGTAGAGGCAGGTGAGGCCAGAGGCAGAGAGATGACTGGGAGGTGGAGAGAAATGGGTGGGGTGGGTACAACAGGGGCTCTTCTGAACCAGCGTCTGGCCGGCTGTTGAGGTCAGGGTCCCGCCCTGGGGCAGGGGCGTCTGTGCAGGTCGGAAGGTGAGTCCACCTGCCAGCGCCCTGAGATGGGGGCAGTGTTGTGCTCGCATGCATTTCTGAGACTCACTGACCTTGCTCGGATCCACAGAAGGTCGGCGACCGCCTCCACCCTCCACTTTGAAAGGTGAAGGGCGGGGTCAGAGGTCAGCCTGCAGAGCGAGGCCCTGTGTGATGCTCCCTGGGGCTTCCTGTTTAGTCATTTCAACCAAGAGCACAAGCCTGTTGCAGGAGAAAGTACCCGCCGAGCTGATGGCGCATTTCGCTGCGAGTCGGAGCTCAGGTCCCAGGAGAGCGCAGCGGTCCGGTGGGGGGTGGGTGGGGGAGGGGAGCAGTGGGCAGACAGGTTCGCAGAGCCGCCACCCCGCAGTGGGAGCGGGCCGGGGTGCCCCCTCCACACGTTCTGTGAACCTTTGTTCGTTGACAGCCCCTGGGCTCTAAGGGGGCAGCACTGCCCTTCAGAGTCCGTTTATGCTGCGAAATGGATGTCCCTGTATGGACACCCACGTGGGCCTCCCTCAAGTGCTAAGACAGTCGTTTGAAATTCAGAAGAGGATTTAAAATAGGCCTGATCTACAGTCCAGGCTCAACTGATAACTTTCTACGGGAGGGCATGAAAGGAGGGATCCACGGGGACGGGGATGGGGACACGGGGCCTCTCCTGGCATTACGTCGCCTGCCGCGTCCCAGTGCTATGCCCTCTGTCCCTCTCTCCCCCCACACAGATGCACAGAAACCATTGTTCGGGGGTGTCATCCGGCTGCAGCCTGAGCCATTGTGTGGTAGGGGGTTGTTCCCTCCCAGAAATGGGCGCCCCTCCCTGGCTGCGTGTGGCGGGGAGGGAAGGGTACCACTGTCTCCCACTGTCTGTGTTGTCAGTGAAATGGCAGTGGTTTAAAGGCCTTTGCCCAAAGCCCCAGGATTTAATTTTATGCAGTTGTGACAAGCGTGGATCTACTGAAGTTTGTATGTGTCAGCACAGCCATTTTAAAAGTCTGCAAGCAAGAATTGTTTCAGTTTGTTTTACATAACTTTTCTTCCCCCTGTTCACATCCTTTTAACTTTAGACTCATCAAATACAGGATTCGTCCTACACGGTAGTGTTTCCTGTCTTGTCACCTTTACTAGTTTCCAAGCCTTTTCCCTTGGCAGCGCGCTGCATGACTCTTTTGCAAGTTCTCTTTAAAAATCAAGCTCTCTTGTGTTCATTTTCCTATGGAAACAAGTCCTTTTCAACGTTGAGGCTTCTGTGTTTGCAGTGGCTACAATTAGTTTGTATTTTATTCCTCAGGCATCTATTCTGTTTTGATGCCTACAGTTAAAAAAAAAAGATTGGTGCTTGTTTCTCTGCGTTTTTCACCTGTCATGACAAAAATGTAAGAATCAGGCGCTTTAAGGAATCCTGATTTTATACGTTTCTATTACTGTAAACTTCAAACTTTTCTGTGTTTTATGTCTCAGTAGGATCCTAGAGCTTTGTACAAAAGGTATATGTAAACCTTCTAAATTTTTCCTATTTATTTTTGAATATGCAGGGTATTCCAAGTCCAGCAGGTATAGAGCAGTGGTTACAAAGAAGCTGTCTTCTGCTGCTCTACCCCACCCCAGGCACCCGATGTTACCAGTTTTCTGTGTATCCTTCCAGAGAGAGGAAGAGATACATTTGTCCCTCGATTTTGGGGGGTAATGTTTTGTCACTAATTACATCTAGTGTGGTAGCAAAATTACTAATTTTCCCCCTGCATTTTCTTTAAAAACGTATGTTACACTTTGATGGTGACTGTAAAAAGTTGTGTTTCCACTGGGGCGGGCGTGGGCAGGTGGGGACCAGGGCTGCAGCCCTAAAGGAGCCGGGGCCGCAGTCCCGAGTGAAGGGGTGAGATGCAGAGCCCCCTTCCTTGGGGTCCTGAATATTTGAATTTACAATACGGATCCTTCTAGAGAGGGAAATGTATTAACTCTTTAACTCTTGGTGTGAAAAGAATTTTCAGACCCATTTGCGCTCTCGTCCCTGAGGGGATTCTGGGAGAAAGATGCTGACACGCAGAGAAACCGCCGGCACCGCAAAGCCAAGCTGTTGGCTGAGAGCAGGCCCGCGCTCGCGCCCTTGGGGACTCGTCCTGAGAGGGGCTGAGTCAGACCCGCCTGCTGCCGCGCGGACGTCCTGCGGGGCCCGGGGATAAGGACGTGCCCCTATGATCTGTCCCCCACGCTGCAGACACCCACCGACACCCCACACCGCACACCCCAGGAACCAGACCCTCCCTCCTGACGCGGTGGCCGCTGGGATCAAACAACGCAGGGACAGCAGTAGTGGGACAGTGTGCGCATCTCCCGCGAGGGGACCCGTCTCGGTGGGCGGCTTTGGGTGTAGAGAATCGCGGGATGGGGGATGGCAGAAGAAACCACCTCCCTTTCAGTTATGAATTTTTGAGTAACACTTAATGGGGGAGAAAAAGGACACTTCCTTCCTTTCTGAAGAGGATTTAGAGCACCGTGGAGAGCGCGGAGCCGGCGTGCTGCCCTTCAGAACTGGGCTTTTCCGTTTGAAGGAAAATGTCCCAACGAGCTCATGATGACCAGGCACTTCTTGAAACCGACGGCTGCGTGTGAAGTGTTGGTGGATTTCCTGGCCCAGAGAACAGGGCAGGACCCTTCATGAGTCACGACCTTTCTGGAGCGTTTTAGCCCGGTTTTGATGCAGAACGATGCTGGAACGGTCCACGCAGGAGCCGGCGCGATTGCTCAGGGCAGCCGGACTCTGCTCGGCGGTAGCACGTGGGCACCAGGCCCTCCCAGGTGCCGGCGCGGAGATACGGCCGCCCGCGGGAGGGTGTGTACCCGGCAAGCAGGAAGCGCGGCCGCCGGCGCCGCGGGCCAGGTGTGCGCGGGGCGGTCCCCAGCCCTGGCAGCCGCCCGCCCTCCAGTGCCGGGCTCCGAGGGTCGCTGTCCGGGAGCATGACGGCTTTACAGCTCAAAGAGCTCTCGCAGTCGGGGCTCTACCGCCGGAGGAGGGACCGGCCGGACAGCCTGCGGCTCCCGGGGCCGCAGGAGCAGGCGCTCAGGTGAGTGGAGCCCGGGGGGAGGGGGAGGGGCGCCCGGCAGCCTGAGCCACGGCCCGGCTGGAGGGTGAGCGGCGAGGGGCGACGAGCTGAGCCCCTGGCGTCAGCTTCCCAGCCCTGCAGCCTCGCTACACCCCCAGGGCCGAGGATCGCAGAGGGAGGGTTAGACCTGCCCGCCGCTGTCGGAAGGCACATCGCTTGGGTTTCTTAGGGCGCGTTTCAGAGGGACTTTTCTCTGCGTTTTGACGGTGAGGGTCGCAGGTGGTGTCTTGGGTGGGCGTCAGGGTGTTGTTCATCGGTGTCGACATGGATTTCGCAAAGGAGGGCAGGGCAACTTTTGAACGTAACCTGGGAGGGAGGGAGACCTTTCTAACTGAAAAGGTTAGGGGTTTTCTGTTTCCACCGTTAATTGGCCTAAAACAACACGGTGTTAGTTTTTCTTACCGCTATTGAATTTTTTTTAGGTTACAGGTTCTGAACAGCCCCAGCGCATTAAGCTGTTGCTTAAACTGCTGTGTTTGCCGCGAGGGGTGGGGACTCTGAGCTGACAGCAGGGACCTTTCTCCCCGCACGCGTGCTGGGTGGCACCTCAGTGCCTTTGTGGACACTTGATCCACGCGTTTGAAAGTTCCACTCAGGTGGTGAGAGGAATAGATACGTTTTATATATATATATATATATATATATATATATATATATATATATATATATATATATATATAGTATATCCTCTCTCTATATATATTTCACCTATAAATTCGCTTTTAGACTTTATTTTAAATTCTTTAAACTTAACAGGAAAAATTGACAAGGAAGCTCTTTAAACTTATATTAAATTTGTGTACAAATTTACTACGGGAGCTGTACTTTGGGAGGCATATGTTTATTTGAAATTTTTTGACTCTGGCTGGTACTGATACTTACACTATTAGAATTTATTCCCTACCACGTCGGGTGTCTCTTAGCTACAATTAGTGTATCAACTTTGAATTGACTGGATTAAACAGAATTTTAAAGCTTCAGAGTTTGACTTGTAAATTTTAAGTATGAGGTTAGTGAGAATTCTGAGCCCCCTCTTGCTTGACTAGATGGGCACGGGTGGACATGAGCCCTGAAACTGCCTCCAATCAGCTCTTGGTCCAAGAGTGAAAACTTACCGAAAGTAGTTTTAATTTCAGATTCGGGGTCTTAAGAAATTTACTTTAAAAGAAATAAGATATGTAAAATGACGTTCAAGACCAGCCAACTTTCACTTATTTTCAGATAGTGGCAGAAGTACCCATGAATATTACCTGTTATGTCCGAGGGGGTGGTTATATATATGTCTTAATGGCCTTTGAAACAACTAGGTTGTTTTGTTTTGTCTCGAGTTTAAATTACAGAAGGAAGAATCATTCTTAAGGTGTATTGCTTGTTGCCTTGGAGTGAGGAGACACTTTCCCACTTTTTCTGCTGTATTGTCCCCTGGTGATTAGAAGGGGCTTAGGCTTCTGCCATGTCTCTGTCCCCAGGTTCAGAGAAGTGACCGTTTACTTATTTTAGGACTTAGAGCTCAGCCAGGAAAAGAGCCTTTTATCGATTTAGAGAGGTAGCGTTTTTGCCTAGTTTTATAGGAAGCCTGTTTTTACTATGAAATCAGGTTCCTCAAGTAATAGGAGCTGGGGGTGTGACTTTGAGGTTAGACACGCCCAGTTCAGGCCGCTGGGTCAGGCAAATAACCTTGATGGACTCAGGTGGCTCCTCTTTAAACGGAGGATAAAAATCACTGCCGCTATTGAGTGTCGTTTATTATCTCCTAAAACCCTCGCCACCAGCTTGATGGCAGGCATTGTCATCTGGTGAAGGGTACCTCGTGCATTACTCACTCGGCTACCGTTTATCCATCTCCTGCTGTGTGCCACGTGGAGGCTGGGCCGCGTTAGACTCAGGGCCGCCCCAGGGACACCCGGGTCTGGGCCCTGGAGGGTCACCTGCAGGTGTTCCTCCCAGGAGCTGTCGCTGGACTGAGCACCTGTGACATTGGGCACCTCGAAGTAGCACAAACCCACTCCCACTCTGACCCCCTCACTCACACACCGTTTTCTCAGCACATTTATGGATTCTGGCAGAAAAACCATCAGAGACTAACAGGGCTGTGCTCACTGCCAGAAAACATGTTTAAGTTTAAATTGAAGACTGTGCTCTGAAACAGAACACATGTGTTTAAAGAGCACATAAGAGTCAGTGAAGGACTTCCCTGGTGGCGCAGTGGTTCAGAATCCACCTGCCAGTGCAGGGGAAACAGGTTCAAGCCCCGGTCCGGGAAGATCCCACATGCCGCGGAGCAATTAAGCCCGTGCGCCACAGCTACTGAGCCTGTGCTCTAGAGCCCGTGAGCCACAACTGCTGAGCCCGTGTGCCACAACTACTGAAGCCTGGGCTCCTAGAGCCCGTGCTCTGCAACAAGAGAAGCCACCGCAATGAGAAGCCCGCGCACCGTGATGAAGAGTAGCCCCCACTCACCACAATGAGAGAAAGCCCGCACACAGCAATGAAGACCCAACACAGCCAAAAAAAAATTTTAAAAAAGAGTTGGTGAAACTGCTTCTGGCTTCAAACTCCAAACTGTTTAGAACAGAACACTGCCTATATCGATTTTTGTTTTAAAGTATCCAGTACAGCCTGAAACGTGCTCTCCTTGCTTTGTACAGCAGACCGTCAGCCTCCACACCTGAGGGCTGAGTCACAGCAGGCGGTTCATCTCGTTTAGACTTTGTCACAACAGGAAAAAGTTGTGTGACGGGAGCATCTTAGTTCTAGAACGTGTCCTTCAGTGTGGCTGGAACCTGACGTGCCTGAGAGACCCCTGGACGTCACCTTCCTCCATGGAGGTAGACCTGAGGACTCTGCATGCAGGCAGCGTTGGTGCCACCTCCTCATTCAGGGACAGGACTTCTGACCTCCTGCTCTGCCCGTGGGTTCATTCAGTGAAGCTCTTCTCCCACCCCTTGGGCTCGGAAGCTGTTCCTCGTACTTTCCCGGGCATGGACCCGTCTCCCTAAAGTGCCTGATGCCTGAAAATACCATCCAAGATATACCCTTTTGTGTGTGTGTGTGTGTGTGGGTGGGTGGGTGGGTGGGTGTGGGTGTCTGTGTCTGTGTGTGTGTGTGTGTCTGTGTGTGTGTGTCTGTGTGTGTGTGTGTCTGTGTGTGTGTGTCTGTGTGTGTCTGTGTGTGTGTGTGTCTCTGTGTCTGTGTGTGTCTGTGTCTGTGTGTGTCTGTGTCTGTGTGTGTGTGTCTGTGTGTGTGTGTCTGTATCTGTGTGTGTGTCTGTGTGTGTGTCTGTGTGTGTGTCTGTGTGTGTGTGTGTCTGTGTGTGTGTCTCTGTGTGTGTGTGTGTGTGTGTGTATTTACTCCTTAGCTATTTATTCTCCCTCTTAAATTGTGCTGCACCCAAACACAGGTTTTTTTGAGGAAACCTGAATGAAAAACACACCTGTGCGATCCACAACCCCCCGCAAAAATTCTCAGAGTCACCTTGGCTCTGCCTCAGACACATGGGGTCTCTAACTAACTGGGGACCTCTCAGAATCAAATCTTTGCCAGCCGGCTCAGAAAGGAAGTTTAATGCAGGACCAGGGGCTGGCGAATTATATGACCCTTAGGCCTGATCTTCCTGTTTCTTTGTGGCCCACGAACTCAGGATTGATTTTATATGTTTCAAATGGTTGAAAAAAATGAAAAGAATATTTCATGACATAGGAAAATTACATGAAACTCAATGTCCACAAATAAAGATTTATTGACACACAGCAGACGTATTTGTACACGTGGTCTCTGGTGGGTTCTTGCCGTGGTGCCTGAGCTGAGCTGCGGCCACAAAGACGGGTCTGGCCTCCGGCTCTTTGCAGTCGCCCCCTGGTGTCGAGCTCAGATCAAGGACCCTTAGGTCCTCCCCTCTTGTTCCTTTAGGTTTGCCCCCTTCCTCCCCTCCGCCTGCATGAAACAAAGGTGGAGCAGAAGAGGCGGCTGACATTTGTGCCCGTCTGTGAAGTCCACTGGGGAGGACTCGCTTGTGCTGTGCTTTCCTGTGCTTTTGCTGGTGGAGGTGGGTCACCAGGACCAGAAAGGGGGTGCAGAGAGAAGTAACCTTTACTTTATGGTGGTTACATAAGGCTTTGGGTCTCCTGTCCTTCTAGATCTGGGATGGCGTCGTTTGCCAGCAGCAGGATGCCTTTGCTTGGTTAAGAGTAGGAAACACAGATCAGGCCCCCATGCTGACTGAGCCCTTGCTGGGGACCCGGCACTGTGGTGAGAACTTCCGTGGTTCTGTTATTAACTCAGTCCCGAAAGGGGGAGAAGGACCCAGGCCGTGAAGGGGCCCAGCTCCCAGCCTTGGTTCAGCGTCCTGTCAGGCGGGAACTGGGCCGTCCCAGTGCGCGGGGTGGGCTGGGGGAGCGTTCCCTTCAAACCTGTCTGCTGTTTGCTGATCATCAGGGGGACCCATGTTTTGACTGAAAAACCAGCGTTTGTATTTTAGTTTTAGAAACATAATCTATTCGACAGAGGGATAAAACTGCAGCTTGGCCATTTTGTCTGTCCTCATTTAACGATTCAGCAAGAACACATTTAATCTTCCCAACAGTGAGCTCAACTGATAACAAGTATTTCTTCTCTTTGGTCCAGGGAGGTGTCAGCTGGCCAGTGTTGGTTTTTGAAAGGTAGTAGTGCCTTCCCGTATGTGTTTAAGGGTGTAATTCACACACACACACACACACACACACACACACACACGTGCGCGCGCACTGGAGTACTATTCAGCCGCGAGAAAGAGGAAAATCCTGCCGGTCCTTACAGCAGGGGTGGACTCTGACAGGGCCAAGTGAATGAGGCGGACAGGGAAAGACAGCGTGTCCTCTGTCTTATATGCAGAATCTAAAACCAGAGTGGAATGGGGGTCCAGGTGCAGGGAATGGAGGCCTGGGGAGGGGCGGTTTAAGGCACAGACTTGCAACTAGAGGATGAACGAGCTCTGGAGGGAGGCCTGCCACACGACACGGTGACGGCAGTCAGCAGGGCTGTGCCATGTGGCTTGACGGAGGTGTCACTGATGCTCCGGGGTGATTATACAGCAACACTCAGCATGTCAAACCAGCAGCTGTGCACCTCAGACTCCCACGTTACGTGTCCAGTATTATCTCACTTTTAAAAATGTGTAACACTCGTGTACCTGTTGGAATAACAGGTTTTACAGGCACCCCTTCCTCACCCTTCTCCCCCCCCACCCAAATTGAGTCCAAGCCACAGGCCCCGCCGTCCACCCCAGGGCCTGGTAGCCATCCCTGCCCAGGGTCTGCTCCTCCCTGAAGGAGTGAAAGCACACTGGCTTCGAGGTGCCTCTTTTATTCCAGGTTAAACCCCTTTGACTCTGAGAGAGTAAGTTAAATAGATGCCCATCCCTCTGATGTCCCACACAGGGCTGTGTCTACCAAAGGATGGAGCGTGACCTTCCAGTCCTCCTTCTTCAGTGGTTTTGGGAGGCGTATTTTCTGAAGGGAAACGTTTTCCTCTCGGTCACCTGAAGTATTTCCAGAGAGTTGAGGGGGTATGTGCTGAAAGTAAAAATAGTATTAATGCTTAAAGTTAGTGTGTGTTAAAGGGACGGTTGAAGGGTTGAAGGTCCTGTTCTGTGTCTCTGTGCCGCTCTGAGACCCTTGGGAGAGAACCTCGGCCTCAGCAGAGTCAATTTGTAAATTTGCTGTCACTCACATAAAGTTTTCTAAATGATTTACTATGACAATTAAATGCCAAGGTTTTAATCATTATAAATCGCTTTTCTGTTGGTTAAAAGAAAAACAAAACTTGATGTATCAGTTATAAATCACTTATAAAAACAAAAAAAATTACAATTGGCTAAAACGTGTGCTTTATATTACTTTGGAGAGATGCTATTAAAATGAAACAGTGCTATTTATTTTATATGTATTTACATACCTTGGAAACACAGTGGCCATTCTGTGATTAAAACCCAGTGGCCATTCTGTGATTAAAACAGACTTTAGACAAATATTCTCCTACATAAAATCTACTTTTAGAAACAATCATTAAATAAGTTAATTAATATGAAGTATGAAATTAATATGAATTATGAATTAATATGAAACAGTGGTTGCACTAGCTTCTTAGAGCTGCTGTAACAAGCACCACACCCTGGCAGGCTTCAGACGGCAGAGATGTCTGGTCTCTCAGTTCTGGAGACTCGGGGTCAGAAATCAGCGTGGCAGCTCTCCTCGTACCTCTGGTGTCAGCTGCAGGTCTGTGTGTCTAGTTTGTGGGACATCACCCCACCCTGGCCGCTCTCATCACGTGGCTTTGTCTCCACGTGGCGTCCTCCTCTGTGTGTGTGTCTCCTCTTGTAAGGACACCAGTCACATGGGAGTTGGGCCCCACCTACTCCAGTGTGACCTCAGCCTGTGCCTTAGTTACATCTGCAGAGACTCCACTTCCAATAAGGCCATATTCACAGGTACCAGGGTCGGGACTTCAACATGTCTTTTGCAGTAGGAACCCTAACAATGGTGTCTGCATGATACACTGCAGCTTTCTTATTTAAAAAAAATTTTTTTTTACTTATTTATTTTATTTTTTGGCTGCATTGGGTCTTGGTTGCTGCGCGCAGGCTTTCTCTAGTTGCGGCGAGCGGGGGCTATTCTTCGTTGTGGTGCACGGGCTTCTCATTGTGGTGGCTTCTCTTGTTGCGGAGCACGGGCTGTAGGCGTGCGGGCTTCCGTACTTGCAGCATGCGGGCTCAGTAGTTGTGGCACGTGGGCTCAGTAGTTGTGGCTCGTGGGCTCCAGAGCGCAGGCTCAGTAGCCGTGGCGCACGGGCTTAGTTGCTCCACGGCAGGTGGGATCTTCCCAGACCAGGGCTCGAACCCTTGTCCCCTGCATTGGCAGGCGGATTCTTAACCACTGCGCCACCAGGGAAGTCCCTCAACACGTCTTTTTAGGGGACAGAATCCCACCCACAGCAGTGGTTTTTTTGAAGGTTAAAGGTCATTCCAGTGTGCAGTTTTTTAGAAACAGCTTTATTGAGGTGAAACGAATGGGCCTCAGTAGATGCACAGTTTAACGTGCAGCTTGGTCAGCGTTGACACGTTCACAAGGTCAAAGTCACGCGCGTCCTCCTCATCCTCAAGTCCCTGCCTGCCTTTGTAGCCCTCGCACAAGCCTAGGCAGCTGGTTGCTCTGGGTGCTCTTGCATTTTCTGGAGTGGTGTATAAATAGAACCATTCGGTCACATACCCTTTGTTTTCTTTAGGCTCCTTTAACTCAGCATCGTTATTTTAAGACTCGTCCGTGGTGCAGGAGTAAGTATCATTCATTTTACTGCTGAGTCACCTTCTGCTTATGGATTTACTGCGTTTGTTGGTTGCCGGTTGAGTGGTGCCCAGCTCTTGGCCGTTTCAGATGCAGCTGCGTGAACATTCGCATACAAGTCCTGTGCTTTCATTTCTCTTGGGTGGGATGGTGGGGCTGTTTGGTGGACACGCACTTAATATCTGGAGAAATGGCTAAAGGGTTTTCCAAAGAGGCTGTACCATTCTGTGTTCCCACCAGCAGTGTTTGAGGTTCCATTTTATCCACACCCTCAGCCACACTTGGCACAGTGGATGTTTTCCAGTTTTAGCCTTCCGGGGGCGTGCACTGCTATCTCCTTGTGGTTTTATTTGCGTTTCCTGAATGACTCACGAAGCTGAGTATCATTTCTTGTGCTTATTTGCAATTCCTGTATCTTCTTTGGCAAATTTACCATTCAGGTCTTTGCCCAACTTTTACTGGGTTAGCTCTTACAGCATTTAGTTGAATCAGTGCTTCGTATGTTCTAGATACAAGCCCTTTGTCAGCTACATATTTTGCAAGTGTGTCCTCCCAGTCTGCAGTTTGTCTTCTCATTTTTATAAATGCCTGTTGACAAAAGCAAAATTTTTTTTTTTATTTCGACAGTTGATTGATCTTTTTCTTTATATAAAGTTTGTGCTTTTTGTGTCCTATTTAGGAAATCTTTCCCAAACCCACAGTGAATAAGATTATTAATAAATATGTTCCATATAAATGTAAAATCATTAATTATTTCTTTACACCAGCTTGGCCTCTCTTGCCCTTCACTGCTTTTCTGACTGTGCTGAGTCCTCAAAGGGATGCTGTGCAGTTCACAAGAAAGGAAAAGGGCCCTGGAGACCCGTGGTTTTTAATTCAGGAGTTGAGCCGGGGCTGTTCCCCGTGTGTCTTATGCTCTTAACTACACACTTAAGCCCCACTTAAGTTTTAGGGTAAGGTTTCTTACCTGGAAGGTCTGAATACACTTGATCGTATCTTAAAAGTTAAAAATTTACCAAGGGTGACCTCCTGTGATGCCCGTTGAAACAAAAATGGAATTTTTCTGCCTTGTAGATAATTCATACATGTTTGCCAGAGAAACTATCTAGGTTAAGAAAGCTACAACTATTATATTTTTGTGTCATAATGAATATATTACTTAAAATTAAGCATTATAAGAATGTCCAGCCTTTTATCTTACCTAAAACATTTGTCCTCCTGCCCCGGCATCGGGATGTGGGGGAACGGACAGCGTAGGAATTGACCAGGCATCAGGGCACAGAGGATGTTTGCTTTATGTCTGAGCAGGTCTGCTGCCAACTTTAGTTCTCAGCTCTAACAGACAGACAAAACTGGGACAAAACAGAAATTCTGCAGTGGTTTGGAAAATTTTGTTTCTTTTTTTGCCGCACCTTGCAGCACACGGGATCTTAGTTTAGCTCCCCAACCGAGGATGGAACCCGAGCCCTCAGCGGTGAAAGCTCAGAGTGCTAACCACTGGACTGCCAGGAGTGATTAGGGCTCCGCGCTTTCACTGCCGAGAGCCCAGGTTCCATCCCTGGTCGAGGAACAAAAAAAAAAAAAAAGAAAGAAAAGAAAAGAAAAAAAAAAAAGCCTTTCTGGAAAATTTCAATAACATTTCCAGGTGCAAGGAAATACATTCTTTGTTTCATGGTAAAAGCTAATGTCAGTCATCTTGGCAGTATTGGAGATAAACTGACGTTATGGGTATTTTAAACAACGAGGTTTTATAAAAGTATAGCCAAGTTAAAAGATCAAAAATTTTCCTGGATATGGAATCATTCTTTGTGTGGCAGTCAACAAATGCCTTTAAAAATGGATTCAACCGGAAATATCAGCTGTTCAACACAAATTGCAGTTTTGGCTCTTCTTGATTTAATGTCGTGCTTTATTTAAAGGATACTTTGTCAGGTTATGGGTTTTCTGCATTAGGCGTTTGTGGTTCAGTCAGCATTTGCTAAGGTCCTGCCACGTGCCAGGGATGTGAGGCTGGTTGAAACATTCATTATCTGCTAACATAGAAGTTCTTGTGTGTGGAAAACAGACAACAGAGAGATACTTAAAGACCCTGCATTGCTGGAGGGAGGCCCATAGCGTTGCAGGAGCAAGTGCGTTAAAATCCTCTATTGTGAGAAACAGATTACCCAGCACTTAGCGGCTGTGGGAGTTGGCAGACTTTCTGTAAAGGGCCAGATAATAAATGTTTCAGGCTTTTGTAGGCCTTCTGTCAGTGTTACAACTGCTCGGCCTGCGGTTGTAGTGTGAACACGGGCCGTGGAACATGTGGGTGAATGTGTTGCTAAACTTAATAAAAGCAGCCAGGGAGCCAGATCTGACCTGTGGGCACAGATTTGCTGACGGCAGGCCTGTAATCACCATCGTTGCTTATCTCCCGGTTGCCGAGGGTCAGGAATCCGGGTTCAGCTCAGGCCGGTACCTCTGGCAGAGGGTCTCAGAGTCAGGGCTGCCTCTTCTCAAGGCTGGAATGGGGTGAGTGGCCCCAGAGCGTTTTGTAGCCTAATTCCAGAAATGACTGCCGACCACCTCTACTGAATTGTCGTCATCAGGAGCCCTTCAGCGAATCCAGCCCACACCAGGGAGGGAGCTGTTGCACACAGGTGCGAATACTGTCAAAGACAAAATACTCATGACACCTGGTAGAGAACAGGAAGGACCATCAGGATGGATGTAGGGACCCCTGCAGCGGGGCAGAGAGATGGGGCTTAACTCTGAATCCACCAAGGAAAACTGGGGATTTACAGGGAAGGAGCAGGCGGGGGTCAGCGGGTGGAAAGTTACTGAGAGTGAACATGCGGGTGGAGGGATTCTGGCTAAACTGACCTCCCAGGATTCCTGCTGAAGACAGGCCAGGGCCTCAGACATAGCCTGGGGGAGGGGTGGAAGCCGAGGAACCGGTCAGATACAGGGGGCCATCTGACCTGCAGGTAGGGGATTCTGGCCCAGCTGACAGAGCAGGATTCCTGTGAAACTGGACACTCAGGAGTCAGGGCCTCATTGGAAAGCTCGGCCCCGGGTGGGTGCCTGGAGGTGGCCTCCCCAGGGCTGCCGCAGGGGCTCCCAGAGGAGAGGCAGTGGGTGCGGTGCAGGGAGGTGAGACCCGCGTGCCCACTGGTTCTGCTGCCAAGTCAGCCTGGGCTCCTGGTCCGGCGTCAGCGCCTGTGTCTCTGTCTCGGTCACGGTGCCTCAGCCTCTCGGGAGCATCATTTCCTTCCATCTAGCTCCTCTCGTCTCCGACTTCTAGTTCCATTTATTACTTTACCTCAGGCTTAGGTAAACGCTTGCTGGATGGAAGCGCAGGAGGTCCAGGAGAGAAGCAGACGCCTGCAGACAGGATGCCGCAAGGTCGCGGCCGCCCTCCCACGTCCGTTGTTGACCCCTCCTCCGCCCAGTTGGTGCGGGGGCACTGGGGTGGGGACAGCGGGCGCTGGGGCTCGCGGCCTCCCCGCCCACGTGCCCTCATGCTCCCGGGAGCCCCTGTCACCATCCCCGCCAGGCAGGCGGACGTCCCGGCTCTGCTGAGGTGCGAGAGGTGCGGGGACCAGGTTTACCATCACGGTGACTTCTTGCTAATAGACACTCAGCACGGGGTCGCTGAGTTGCAGGAATAAATGAAGGGCCTGGTACCTTGCTGTCGGCTCCGTGGTTCCTCGTGTCGCCCTGACAGCAGCACGGCCCTACGGGGCCCATCACACGTCCCGATGCAGACCCACCCCGTCGAGTAGCTTCCCGCGGTGACAGGAGCCGCGACCCGCTAGGCCGTCCAGACCCCTGGCCCCAACACCCTCTGCCCTGGCCAGTCTGCCAGCCTCCTCGGGCCACTTAATGCTCTACACACCCCCTGGCCACCTTCCCGGGCCAGTTATTCCCTGGACCGATTCCCAATTCACGTAACTCCTAGACTCTGATTGCTGGGTGAACAAGTGATACAAGACAGATTTCTGTCCTACAGCCTCAACGTCCTGGTTACCGCCGGGCAATCTTCTTCTTTGACCGATTTTTCTATCACCCTCGTTATTATAACTATCTGAAACCTCCCCCGTCATTGGTTTTTTTCACCACACCTGCTTTCCTGAAACCACCGAAGCTCAATGGTGTAAGATTTCTCTCTCTCCCCCTCGTATTTGTGCAGATAAACTTCACGTGGGGACACGTTCAGGTTTGCAGGGATGTTATGCAGCCAGTGCGCGGGTTCCTCCCTTGTGTCTGTGTAACTGCTTCCCGCGGCCCCGTGGGTCTTGCCCGGCCCCTCAAGGGCCCTCTTCCTTGAGCCTCTTTGACCTTTCCCCCTGCCCTCGGTGATAGGCGGTCCCACAAACGCTGTGACTTTGGTCTCTTCTCAGCCGAGCCCTCGCAGCCCAGATAGAGTTTGACGCCCGCCCCCCCGCCCCGTCACTGGCCCACGTCACCTCATCAGTCTTGGTTCTGGTAGGGGGCAGTGACAGTAACAGGCTCTGGCTGGCTGAGGCAGGAAAAATTTTTATTGGAAAGAGTTCAGACAGGTTGCTCACAGAATTGACAGAAATGGGCAGATGGAAGAGCCGGGCTCGGCGGGGGAGGGGGTGGCGGTAGGCTGGGAGACCCCCCGGCAGGCGCCCTGGCCAAGGTCCCGGAGCTGGACCGAAGCGTCCCAGCTGGAGCTCGGTGCTGCTGCCTAAGCTGCTTCTGTCCGTAAAGATGCCTCTTCGGCGGTGAGGTGCTGGAGCCAGGGTCTTGGGCCTGCAGGACCAGGAGGGAGACCAGGCGCTCAGGGTCCATAGGTCTGGACAGTCTGCTCCTGGACGGGCGGGGCCCGACCTCAGGGCACAGGATGAGGGGAAGGGTGGTCAGGCTGCAGTGGCCTCTTAGCTGTGAGGGCGTCAGGGGAACACGGGTGGTCCAGAGAAACCGAGTCAGGCCGAAGAGGAGCTTCCAGAGCTGTGCATGAGCCCAGGTGCTTGAGCCCAGGTAGGCGCGTGAGCCCGGATGCAACCTCGGGGCTCAGGACCAGTGCTCAAGCATCCAAGTCCATGGGGAACGTCAGACGGGGGAGGGAAGGTAACCTGGCTCGTGCAGGTCTCCTGAGTAAGCAGCTCACCTGGGCACCATCTACACCTGCACAGCGAGTGTGCAGACTGCCTTCTGGGTGAGGAAATGTGGACGTTGCCCCTGAGGCTTCACTCTGTTGTCTTCCGGCCTGTGCCCAGGTGGTGACTGCGCAGGTGATGCCCCGTCCCTGCCCCACTCCGTGCTGAAGGTCTGACTCAGTGTTTTTACCACGATGGCAACGTCAGGTGTGGATTTTGTCCTTGTGAGCTGTTCTTGTTTTTCTATCCCTTCACTTCTGCCAGCATCTTACCCTTAGTAATTGATTTGGTGGGTTTTTAAAATTTATCCTTTGAATACAGAATTCTTTTCTGTATCTGAAAGGAGAAAACCGTCCCTTGAAATAATCCTGGTCATTTGTCTCCATGGTTTAGAGTATTCTCATCTGTGGAGAGCTCTTAATAGAACTAAGTCCACGTGCGGTGCAGCCTCACAGACTCATCACTGGAGGGTTAGCCGCTCTGTTACTCAGTCCACGTGGTTCTGTTTGTTTGCACTATTCTCAGTATTCGTCTTTCGATGGACTTTCCTAGTGGACTGAGCGCTTTGGTGGCATCTTTGCTCTCCTTTATGCCACGACAAGAGATTGTTCTGGTTTGTGCTTTGCCGTGCTTGATGTGGACCCGGGATGGGGCAGGTGCACGTGGCCTCCTGCACAGAAACCGCCCCTGCCCCCATCAGCTCCATTTACGAGAGAATTGGAGCCCCGCAGTCAGGAAGGCTTAAGGTTGCTTTTATATCATTTAAGTACTTAAATGTGAAAGACGCAGCGCAGGCGCCGCCCTGAGCTCAGGAGCTTCCGCTGCACAGACCTTTCCTTCCACACCTTCCTGGAAGGGTTGTGGCTGAGGCGGGAGGGAAGGGGGCAGGACAGACACGGCGCGGGATGGGAGAGGAGGGCACGGGTGGGAGCTGACCTGGACCCTCAGCGATTTTATCACATGACCCGCCACCCTGCCCGTTTTCACGTGTAGGTGTGGGTGTTTCCAGCTGCTGAGTGAGCCCTGTGCCTGTTACTGGATCCGGGCCCTGGGGTCTGAGCATGGCCTCGTGCCTCGATCTGGGTCCAGTCAGGAGGGAAAACCCACACAGTGATTAGAAGAAGGAAGGTTCACTGCAACGATGAAGTTCCTAACTCTAACGAGCTTGGGAAGAGGGGCTGCGGGGGTGGGAGGCCCACTGGGCGCGGGGCTGGGGGCCCACGGCTGGGATGAAGGGGCAGGATCTGAGCCCGCGGAGGGAGCCGGGAGCTGGCCGGTGGGATGTCCGCCTGGCCCAGCGCCCGGACCGGGTCGGAGCAGAGACCCGAATGATGCTGTTGAGGGGCCGGTGGACCTGCCTGAGGTCGGGTCGGGTCGGGCGTGACCACCGCTCCTGCAGACACGCAGACGCCCTGCCCCTGAGAAAAGCCAGGGGACTGGCTGAGAGCTTTCTCCCTCAACCTGTGGAATGGCCTTCAGAAACCCAGTTCACCCAGTGCGGGGAGGGGTGCCGGGCGGGCCAGAGGAGGGGGACACACGGGACACACGTGGGCCCATGGAGGGACGCCAGCCGGTGCCGGACACCACTGTTTGGGCCCCTCACGTCCTCCGACGGTCCCGCAGGGGCATCTAGGGCTCGGCAGCTGAAACAGGTCTGGCCTTGCTGTGCACACCTCGTGAAATTTGAAGTGAATGAAAGAAAAGAAAGCTTTTTTTTTTTTTTCTTTTTTTTTTTGCGGTATGCGGGCCTCTCACTGTTGTGGCCTCTCCCGTTGTGGAGCACAGGCTCTGGACACACAGGCTCAGCGGCCATGGCTCACAGGCCCAGCCATTCCGCAGCATGTGGGATCTTCCCGGACCGGAGCATGAACCCACGTGCCCTGCATCGGCAGGCGGACTCTCAGCCACTGCGCCACCAGGGAAGCCCAAGAAAGCTTTTTAAAGTTATCAAAAAAACCCCCACTTTTCAGTTCCCCCACTTTATCTTGTCCGATATTTTTCAAATGTTGCTTAATGTGCTAAAACATACATGAAAATATGTTCTTTGTTTAAAAGAAAAGCAGTGAGACAGGTAGATTAAAATTTGAAAGGGTTGTTTTCACTTGAATGAAATGTTTCTTTCTGTCCTTTGCCCTGAAATTCTCACATTTTTTTCTCCTTGAGGAGGGCAGACCTCACAATTAGCTCGGTCAGGGTCACGAGATAACTGGGCTGGCTTCCTCCCCCCAAGGTCTGCTGAAGGTCAGCTTTCAGGGAGCCGTCCCGGCTGAGTCAGAACTAAAATAAGGACCTAACGGAGAGCCAGAAAGCAAGTGGCACCGGTGGCCACCATGGCCGTAAAAGGGCTCGTGGACACACTGCAGGGATTTCCTCGTAAACCGGGCTTTCTCTGGAGTCCACACTCTTACTAAAAATGCTGCCCTTTTGTATTTGAAATATGAGACCCTCTCAAGTTTGTCTCTTTTGGTCAGGACACAATAGATCCCTTAAAAAGGATGTTTTGGGGTGAGACGGTGTGTTTGTGGATCACAGTATGAGTGCCAGGGAGAAGTGACCTGAGAGTGGAGGGCTGCTCCAGGGGCGTTTTCCCACGGAGACGGCTAAACATGCAGAGAAAACGGCCCAGCCTGTAAGAGGAATTCTGAGCATGTTCTTCAAGCTAACCAAACCCTGCTTCTTTGAGTGACCGTGGGGACCCAATGGGAGGGAACCTGGGAGCCCAGTTCCAGATTCCAGCTGTGATGACAGTTTGGGGGGTGGGGGCAGTTTCTTTACTGAGGGGATGAAACCAGGCTGAGGTGGTGAGTGAGACCCTTAGATGGAGTCATGCGGTCCCGGGGGAGGGCGGCAGGCAGTCTGCCCACCTGCTGGCCCATCCCGTCCCCTGCGACTTCACACAGGGCTGGTCCAGCTGTCGGGAGATGGGGGAGCATGATGGTGCCGGTGGCGGAGTGTGTCCGTGCAGCGCTGGTCCCTCTGCAGGGTGGAACAGGGTTAGATCTTCCCAAATCCCACGGCTCCCGGGCCGCCTGTCAGCATGGGCGGAATGTCAGAGGAGCTTCACAGGAGGATCTGAGCGCCGGGCAGGCCTCAGAGGGCTGGAAGCTCCGGGAAAGATCGGGAGAAAGGGCCTGGAGTGTCCCTGTCCTCTTGGATGGTGTCCTCAGTGCTGGGAATATTTGATCGTCACCAGTAAAGGCAATTGTAAACAACCACGTGGCAACAGCCCTCTCGAGTGTGTGTGGATTTTCACAAGAAAAGGGATCGGGTATTATCAGGCTGTCTCCACACACGGAGGTCTGGGGACGTCCCTCTGGCTTATACACAAGTTAACTCAAATTTTACGCCTGTTTGTGGCCTATCACGCATACGCCATACACCTGCTTTAATTATTAAAGAAAAGTGCACACTGACCAGAAGTAAAGTCCTTCTTCATATAAAGATATAAAGACTTCCCCAGACCTCTGTGTGTGGCAGGAATATAGTGAGTCGTCTCTGCCTTTTGTACACTTTCTGGGACAAGCTGCACCGTGTTCGGGCCGACGGGGTTGGGGAGTCTAGCCCACCCCACACGCCGTGCAGTCTGGCCCTCCTGTCCCGGTGCCCCATGTACCTGCACACGGGGCTGCCCGCTGCACACATCATTCGCCAGTTTTCTGCTATTAAAGATTTTGCCTTTTGCTCCTGTTGATGGAAATAGTCAATAAACAATCTAGAATAGGAATAGAAAAGAGTTTGGGGCGTTTTTCTGAGCCAAACTGAGAGGACTCTAGCCCGGAAGACAGCCTCTCAGGTAACTCTGAGGAGCTGCTCTGGAGAAGCAGGGTTTTCAGCACAGTTTTGTATTTCATCAGAACAAAGAACATTAAACAGGCCAGGGATGCATTCCTTCAAGGTTTAAAAACAACAGACCAGCACTCACGCAGTAAGTCAGCGTGGCCTTGGCCCCTGGGGAGGGAGGCTTACCATCCAAGGAGGACCAGCGCTGTCATCCCCAGAAGGGAGGCGTTTCATCTGTATATTAACAAGGACCTTCTTTACTTCTGGTCACTGTGCACTTCTCTTTAATAATGAAAGCAGACATACCGCATTTGCTTGATAGGCCACACACAGGCATAAAGTTTGAGTTAACTTGTGTATAAGCCAGAGTGACTTCCCCAGACCTCCGTGTGTGGAGACGCCTTCCACGCTTCCCCGTCCCCCTGCTGCCCGGGCTGGGCCTGCACAGCAGGTGACAGGTGTGCAGCTCCCTCATTTCCACTTGGTTGGAGGAGGTGTGCAGCCGAGTCTCTTCACTCTGGCCCATCGTGGTGGATGATTTCCTCCTCTGCAGCCAGGAGCTGGAAACAGTTGAACGGACGGGGCAGACGTCACGGTAGCAGCAGTGCCCTGTCCCTCTCGCCCGTTGGAGGGAACGGGGCATTTGTGCTGGACGGGGATGTGAGAAGGACCTTTCCAGCACCAGTATCTTTACTGCATGTCACGATTGTTTTGTTTTAATAGGACAGGAAAGTCAGAGTAGGTTTTCTGTTTGAGTGAAATAGAGAAACAGTGAAAATAGCTGGTTTGCCATCCCCACACTCCGAACGCCCCGGGTTCCTGTGGGTAGAGGTTGGAGAAGCTCCTGCCAGGCGCTGGGGTCACATCCACAGAGCGACTCTGCCTGTGTGACAGGGGCGGCATTAACAACACGTTTCCTATGTCAGGGCCCGCTTTTTACAGGCAGTCGGTCAACATGTTCATCAGCCACGTAGATGAGGACCTACTGTAGAGCACAGCAAACTCTACTCAGTACTTTGTAATGACCTATGTGGGCAAAGAATCTAAAAAACAGTGGATCTATGTATATGCATAACTGACTCACTTTGCTACACCCCTGAAGCTAACGCAACGTTGTAAATCAGCGATACTCCAATAAAATTTTTTTTTAAAACGTAGATGAAATATTTGGTAGTGATGCCTGTAATTCAGTTGTTGCTATTTGAGGGAATTTGAATTTAAAAGGTACCAGTTATTAAAAAGTTGCGTTTTTGACTTTGCCAACCATGCTCGGGCTTACACTCACTGTTTGAGCTGGGGGAAATAGCTGCCCTTTCTTGGTCTGTCACCTCTGAGCAGGTTATTTGCCTTGGGCAGGGTGTTTCCTCAGGGGCGGAATTTGTTCTGGCTGAAATCATGGCGTTAGCTGGGTTGATGGACTTGATGCCTTTGGTGCAGGACACGGGAGTGGGCAGCTCAGCAGCAGGCGTGCTGCGTGTGGTTTGGCATTTAACACGCAGTCAGGCACACTCAGCCAGGGTCCCAGATCCTGCCTGCTCTGATCTGAATGTTTGCGCACCCGCTCAATTCATGTACAGAAGTCCTAACCCGTGATGTGGTGTTAAGAGGGGATGAGGGGCTTCCCTGGTGGCGCAGCGGTTGAGAGTCCGCCTGCCGATGCAGGAGACGCGGGTTCGTGCCCCGGTCCGGGAAGATCCCACGTGCCGCGGAGCGGCTGGGCCCGTGAGCCATGGCCGCTGAGCCTGCGCGTCCGGAGCCTGAGCTCCACAACGGGAGAGGCCACAACAGTGAGAGGCCCGCGTACCGCAAAAAAAAAAAAAAGGGGGGGGGGATGAGGTCGGGGGGGCGGGGTGAAGGTCTCGTGAACGGGACGCACGGGGCCCCTGCCCCTGCGCTGTGTTTGGGCTGAGCGAGGAGGTGCCGGCCAGGACCCAGGGGAACAGGAGAGTCCTCACCCCACACAGCCGCGCTGGTGCCTTGGTCTCGGGCTTCCAGCCACCAGGACCGTGAGACATGAATTTCTGTTGCGTATAAGCCACCTGGTCGGTGGTGTTTGGTTACAGTGTCCCTAAAGGACTGAGCCACTGCCCAGCATACAATAAGTCTCTCCACTCTGGATGGATGTGTGGGGTCCAGGCCTGTCCTGGGGGATCCCCTGGAGATCCAGGTCAGCCTCGGTGAAGAGGAGGCCTGAGCCGCTGTTGGAAACTGTCGGGGAGAAGCTTTGGGAGCCCAGGACCCGGGAAACCACCTCACAGGCCCACTGTTCAGAAAAGAGTGGCTTTGGGATATTTTGTAAAACAGCTTCCCACCTGCATCAAGGGCTGTTCTGCTGCGCTGTATGGCCCGTAGTGATTTCAGTCAAGGGAGTTCAGATGAATGTTTTTCTCATGGTTACAATCACAGTCTAAAAGGATTGTTTGCATTTCTAAGAGTGACATTATTAAGTGCCAAAAATGGGTTAAAAGTAACAAAATGCCTGGCTATGAAAATTGAGCGATGGTGTTTATTTGGCCTCAGATTACCCCTTGCCCTCTTGGAGAAATTACACGCGCCTTTGAGCTCCACTCCTCCGCATGGCTGGATGGGGGCGTGAGGGACCAGCCGACTGTCCTGTGCAACCCTTTGGGCGTGTGGTGCCCTGACCGGTGGATGCCACGAAGTCACGGCTCTGCCCTTGGCTCCAGGGCCCGGGGACAAAGGCACTCGTCACCTGCGTGAGCAGTGGAGGAAACACGTGCATCCCTGGGCAGCTCCTGCCACACGTGGACGCGCCTGTGTGCTGAGCGGGCGCCTCTTACGTACCAGTTAGGTCTCTAGAATCGTGAGCACGTAGCAGAAGTTCAGATGTGACACGTGTGATGTAAGGAAGTTACTTGAGCAGTTACTTTTTAAGAAGCTGAGACCCCAGCAGAAGGGCTGCCGAGGCCGGGCGCCCCTGCCTCCCAGGACGCCCTTGGGGCCGAGGCGACCATCCGTCCACCCCTCCCCGTCAGCCAGTGGCTCTCAGCCTCGCCTCTCGCTCCTGTGTTGTTTGAGCACGAGGGGCACGTGGAAAGCACAGGGACTCCTCTCTGCCCTGAGAGCTTCTCTGCGAGAACCAGCTCCTGGGACGAGGCCGGTAGGGGCAGATGTGTGATGAAGGGCCCACGGCTCTTCCAGCTCCTCCCTTCAAACCTCAGCCTGCCCCCAACCCAGCTCCCAGTTAGGCTACATACACCTCGGTGATTAAAAAAATGAAAGGAGGAAAGAATGAGAGGTGGCAGAAGTGTAAGCAGACGGAGCCTCGTCTTCCCCTCCGCGTCGGCCACGGTGCCCCTGTGCTGATGGGCAAAGGGCACCTGGGGCTTGGACTCCGGTGGCAGGTCGGTGTCTCTGGGGTGACTGTGTGCCCTCGTCGGCACGGTTCCGGCTGGAAGGAGAGGAAACTGGGAAAAAGGAGGGTCTCCTCCTGCTTCGCCTCCACACAGTGTTCCCGAAACAGCAGAGCTTCAAGAGCAGAGGGACGCTTTACTAAGTTTCCAGCACAGTCTGAGAAGAAGGACCTCGTGGAGGGTGTGGAACAGTTAGGAGCTGGTGAAGAGAAGGGTCGGGACGTGTTTCCTGACCAGGAACAGCCTCTGGCAGCTCTGCCCGTGGAGAGATTGGCGAGCCCGGCTGCATTCAGGGTGCCGGGGAAACAAAACACACGACACACCAGATTTGCACTAATCGCAACGTCAGCTCTCAGCCTTGGTGATCAAGAATCAGGTCATTCTTCAGTGAGCGCTTTAGTTCAGCAAAGGCACAGTTGAGATTTTAGGAGGACAAGCGCAAAGTAAATAGTAAGACACCTTACTGTTCATTCTATACATCTCTGTAGCGTTTGAATTTGTTTCACAAATAACACGTATTTACTCTTTTTCCCTTCTGTCAGTACGATTGTGTGGTGGAGTGACATTTCTGACTTCCTTTTTGTACTTATCTGCGTATATGTGAACTTACTACATGTGCATAATAAAATTGGGACTGCACACCTATTAGAACAACTAAAATAAGTAATGATAACACCAAATGCTGGCAATGGTGTGGAGAAATTGAATCTCTC
The DNA here is from genome assembly GCA_036417435.1 of Inia geoffrensis. NCBI lineage: Eukaryota > Metazoa > Chordata > Mammalia > Artiodactyla > Iniidae > Inia > Inia geoffrensis. Next base: position 92,622,537 of record CM070911.1, read on the forward strand.
ATGCTTTGCTGGTGGGCATGTACAGTGGTACAACCACTCTAGAATAAACAGCTTGGCAGTTTCTCAAAAAACTAAACGTACCCTTCTCATACAACTCAGCAATCTCGCCCTGGAGCATTTATCCCAGAGAAGTTAAACCTTAAATTCACCCAGAAACTTACCCACAGCTGGATTTACAGCAGCCCCAAACCGGAAGCTGCTGAAGTGTCCTCCAGTGGGTGATGGTTAAACAAGCTGTGGTGTGTGCACACCACAGAATACTACTCAGCAGTGAAAAGAACAGGCAATCCACATATGTGGAAACTTGGTGGGTTTCATGGGCATTTGTTGAGTGGAAAAGGCCAGTCTCAGGTGGTCACGGGCTGCGTGATTCCCTCTACGCAGCTGTCTTAGTCAGCTCGGGCTGCTGTGACAAAAATGCCATAGCTGCATGGCTTAAGGAAGGGTTTGTTTCTCAAGGTTCTGGGGCCTGGGAAACTCAAGATCAAGGCGCCAGCGGATCCTGTCTGCTGAGGGCCCACGTCCTGGCTGGTGGGCGGCTGTCTCTAGCTGTCTTCTCGCCTGGGTGTTTCTGACCCCATCCTGGGGGATTAACGCCCCTCCCTCATGACCTCATTCGACCCTGCTGACACCCCACAGGGCCATCTCCAGATCCCGTTGCCTTGGGATTAGGCTGTCAGGATGAATTCTGGGGACACAGAGATTCGGTCCACAGCAAAAACATTCTCTAAGTTACAGTTATGTGGATGGAAAACAGACTAGTGTGTTGCTGGAGGGTGGGTGTGACCATCAGAGGGGACGTGAGAGAGGTCTTTGTGGGGATGGAAGAGCCCCAGGTCTGGATGGGGGTGGCGGTTACATGAATCTACAAGGTGTGACAAGGTAACACAGACCTGTACACACATCGCGCTGGCGTCAGAGTCCTGGTTTTGATTGTACGTAAGATGTAGTCATTGGGAAGCTGTGTGAAGGGTACAAAGGTCTTCTCTGTACAATCTTTGTAACTTCCTGTGACTATAATTATGTCAAAATAAAAACTTTAAAGTGTGATTGCAGGTCCTTCACATTATCTTTAATTCCTTGCTGGATGAGAGACTTCATTGCGTCGTGTGTTCAGGGACCATCAGCTTCTCTGCAGCCCTGCTTTCCTGTCTGGTAGAGACGGGACCAGTCGTTATGGAGGGAATGAGATAACTGGTTACGTTTTTAGATGTGCCAACAGCGGCTGATTTTCATGGTTTCCCAGACCAGGTAGATGGATGATTAGCCCCTTTCACTCACCAACAGGTATCTGTCACGCATCTTTGTGTCTGTGTGTGTCAGTGTATCTGTGTGTGTTTGTGTGTCAGTGTGTGTCTGCGTGTCTATGTGTGTCTGTGTGTCAGTGCGTCTGTGTGTCAGTGTGTGTCTGACCATGAGGCTGTTTCTTTCCTGTTTAAAGATGGCGAGCCTCTTGCTCCATCCCCTGTAGGCTCTGGGCCGGGGCCATTCTGACCTGTACCCTGAGATCCTTAGGGTTCAGAGTGAGGAGAGCATGTCTCATTTTCTGCCTCTAGCCTCATTTTGTATGCACTACCCAGCCTTTCTAGATAACCTGTTTTGCTCCCCAGTAATTACGTGTGACCGTTTTCCCACAGAGAGTTAGCGTTTCGTCTGTGGGATCAGACCACCTGGGTTTAAATCTCGACTCCACCACCTACTTACCGGTTATCCAGCCTCTTTGTGCCCCGGTTTCCCCACCTGTACCTCCTGGGAACACAGCAGTGAGCACCTAGGAACGCGGTTTACAGTTCCGGCCGTCATGCTGCGAACGTCTCAGACGGGTTTTGTCTGTTTGCTGATGGTTTCATGGCCCTTCTGTCTCTCGTGTGACCTGCTCTGTCAGTCAGTGTGCCTTTCACCTGCTCCCTAGGTTCTGTTTTTCTTTTTGATTGATTAGAGCACTAAATATTTTTTTTGAAAAAAAAAAAAAACCATTAAATATAATTTCAGCATCTTATATAACCATGTAGGTTTAAATTTTTTTTAATTTTTAAAAAATTATCTTCTTGACGTTTTAAAATTGAAGTATAGTTGTACAATATTGTTTAAGTTACAGGTGTACAATATAGTGAGTCACCATTTTTAAAGGTTATACTCCATTTATAGTTATTAGAAGATATTGGCTGTATTCCCTGTGCTGTGCAGTATAGCCTTGTAGCTTATTTGTTTTATACGTAGTAGTCTGTGTCTCTTAACCCCCTGCCCCTGCCTCCCCCTCCCCTCTTCCCTCTCCCCACTGGAAACCACTAGTCTGTTCTCTGCATCTGTGAGTCCGCTTGCTTTTCGTTGTGTTCACTAGTCTGTTGTATTTGTTAGATTCCCACCTGTTCCCCTTGGTCTGGTGGGAGGCACAGGGGTGCCAGGAGGTCGGTTTGGAGAGACTGGGCCCCTTTCACTGCCCCAGGACACGTGTCCTCATCACTTCACTGCCGACCCTGGTGCACTGGAGCCGACAGTGATGTGCAAGGAGCACAGAGAGCCTGGAGCGCATCCTTTATCTTTTATCCGTGATAAAGACGCAGAAGGACTGGCTGCCTTGGTTACAGGCTCAGCTGGGGCCAAACGGAAGGAGTTGTAACTGGACGCCGGCTCTTCCCCTGCTGAGCTTGGGACTGAGCAGTCACTGCGCCAGAGTCACGGAACAGGGTTCATGCCTGCACCCCCTGCACAGCTGTTCCATCCCCCCACCGCCTCCGAGGGCGGCCGGGCTGCCGCACAGCTGGTCCCGTGTGTGCGGGGAAAGTTCCTGGAGCTTCCAGACCCTCAGCGAATCCACACCGTCTCGGGCACAACCGCCTTGCCCGGAGCTCTTAATGTGAAGGGGCCAGTGCGACCCTGGAGCCGCTGACGTGTGGGAGCGGAGAGGGGAGTGACCGGGACGCCGCCTGGGTGTCGTGCCTCCGTCCCAACCCGTCCAGTCCCCCGTTCCGCTCCGCGATGGCACTCCCGGGCCCGCGCCCCGCTGCCATCCCTGAGGGCGAGGAGGTCCCCCCGGCGGCCTGTAACGGGGAACACCGGGCGCCCTGCGGCCAGGATGAGAGGGCCGTGTCCAGGCTGCAGCGCAGGCACAGCGATGTCAGGGTCTACAAGGAGTTCTGTGACTTCTACATCAAATTGTGAGTGCCCCTCCCAGCCCTCTCCTGGGGCTCGGGTTCCCTGCCTGGGCTTTGGCATCACCCCACCTTCAGTGGGGCCTCCCGGGGTGGAGCGGGCGTCCAGGACGAGATGCAGAAACGGAGGGGGAGAGCGCTGCCTTCTAGCTGCCCGTGCAGCGCTGAGGTCTCCCTGTTGGGAGCTGGGACTGCCTGGGGCCTCCAGGGAGTCATTAGCCAGAAGGAGCATTTAACGGGCCTGATTCTCTGTTTGCACCCATCCTTCCCCTGCGCCTTTGCGACAGATGTTGCTCCTCTTTACAACTCCTGAGGAGCTCTGTTTAAGACTAATTGGGCAATTATAATTACACTGTAACCAAAATGCTTGGTAAACTGTCAAGACGCTTTTAGGGTTTACATTTCTGCACTTTAATGGTCGAGGTTTTGTTTTGCACGCTTTGATAAACGAGGCACTTGAACAAGGGAAAGCTCAGACGTCAGGTTTTCCGTGTGCAGCCAATGTGTGGAAGCAGGTCGGCCAAAGCAATTCTGACCGGACAGTTACGAAGGCTTTTCTGTTCCCCGAGGTGTACGGTTTCCCGACGTGGAAATCCTTTTCTGAAAAATTAGCCTATTAATTATAACTAACCAAGTGACAGCTCTATCATCCCTGACTTTTAATAAGTAACTTCTGTCATCTGTGTTAACTGTGACAGTCACTGTGGAAAGAATGTGTGTGTCAGTTTTCCATCCAGGGGATGTTGGCCATCGGGGATACTGTGCCTGCAGGGTTGGGGGTGTATGGGAACTCTCTGTATCTTCCGCTCAGTTTTGCTGTAAACCTAAAACTGCTCTAAATACAGCCCATTAAAAAACAAATACACAGTGCCAGAGGGTCAGAGACGAGGGAGGAAGGGAAATAATGTAAACAGTTGAGTAGGTGGGTGAGACTGTTGGTTGGTTGTTTTCCTGGAAGTTTCCTCTAATGTTCTGTTTCTTTTCCTGCTTGTTATTAAAATGAGTACTTCTTCAGAAATACATATTACTTTATCTCTAAAACTGCTTTATTTTTCCTGTGTGTGGGGAAAGCTTGTTTGTATAATGTGTCTGTTTTCTAACTATTTGAGTATTTGAACTTGAGTGTAAACGGTCTATAGTGTAATGAGTATAAATAGGTCATTGATAAACATTTTGATCTTGGGACCCATTTACATTCTTAAAGCAACATTGAGGTGTCCAAATAGCTTTTGTTTTATCAGCATTTACTGTATTAGAAAATAAAACTGAGAAAATTTTAAAGGATTTATTAGTTCATTTAAATGACAATAAGTTCATCGCACGTTAATAATATTAATACATATTAATATTAATTAAGTTGTTATGTAAATTGTTTCCAAAATGAGAAAACTTGGGGGGAAGAGTGGCATTGTATTACATTTTTGCAAATCCCATTAATGTCTGTCTGGATAAAACTGTTTCACCTGCATTCATCCTTCTGCAATTTGTTGTTTCACATGAAGTTTATAAAGAAAATGTGGCCTCCCACAGAGATGTGGGAAAAGGGAGGACATTTCCACCCCGAGAGGGTCACTGATCTAGGAAATCATGAGCCAGGCTCTTCCAGGATTTCTTCTTTTGTAGGTGTCTTGGGGTTCTACTAAAATCATTGAGAATTTGGTGACTCTTTTGAGAAAGTTTTAAAGTAATAATAATGCTTCATATCTGAGTGGCATCTTCTGGTTTCCGAAGTGGTTTTATATACTTTTTCTTATTTCGTCCTCAAAATGGTCCTAGGCCCACGGGGGCAGCTGTGGGCTGAGCACACCTCGTCGAGGGATGCCTGTGGACGCTGACCCCCGCTTTGGAGAAGGGGGGCAACAAGCCTTTCCAGAGCTTTGATAAAACTACCGCCTTTCGTCTGGCTTATGGCAAAGCCAGGTGACGAAGGGAGTTGATGGGTTTTTCTCCCTGACCCACAGTAATTTTGCAGTGACGACGTAGAAAATTCAATTCAGTATAAGACTCAGGTCAGGTTTGCCGCAAGCAGTGAGGCTGCCTCCCTTCCTTCCTTTTCTGGTGGCGTTTTAATTGAGTTTTGCTTGGTGTGGGGTTGTGAACATGGCACTTCTGGTGGAGTGTGAATACCACAGGGCAGGATACGGCTGGGTGAGAGCTTTGGGGGAAGAGGGCGGGGTTGTCTTCCGCCCGGGTAGGCAGGGGTGAAGCATGCGCCGCGCCAACCTTGCTAAGGAAGCAGCGAGACGTAGGCTGTGATGGGACGGGGCAGCCCGTCTGCCTGCGGGGTGGACCCCCCGCCCACCTGCCGCCTGGAGCACTGGGAAGGTTCGTCTGCGAGGACTTCCCCAGGTGGGCTGACTGGGTGTCTGGGTGGACAGAAGCTGCCCCGGGGCCGGCCACAGAGCAGAGCGTGTGCTCCAAGTGGGGTCTGGATATCTGAAAATAAACTTGCAAACCACGAAGCTGGCTGGGCCAGTGCCTGCTCTGCCTGGGGACCTTCCCACCTGGAGGCCGCCCCTCTGTGTGAGGTTCAGAGTAAGCAGTGCTCTGGTCCCGGGCTTGATTGGTCCCTTCTCCTCCAGGCTGCCCAGGGTTGGGTGGGACGAGGGCCTTCACTGGAAGCACCCGCATGAGCTGGACTCACCAGCCGGGGTGTCGCAGGGGGTCCTCTCACGTCCTCTCGAGCATTTGACGTGACACCTGGTTGTGTGACTCGTGGGCAGGGGACCTGGACTCTGGGCCTGTGTCTCCTGTGAGCTGGACAGCTTTGCAAGGTTGGGCTCGTTCGTCTCTGAACCTGCACTTCACCATCTGTAAAATGATCTCCAGGGTGGAAAATTCTGTGCTTTTAAGCTACATTTTGTAATGTTGGTGTTCAGCGTTCGTCTTCCCAGTTGGATTATAGGGCTAAGGCGCTTGGCGGGTTGTAGAGCTACTGAAGCTGCTTTCGGCGGGGCCCTCACGGCGGTGCGAGGGGCCTGCATCCGGCCGGGCCTTCAGCGTGTCCGGACCCACGTGAGGGGGACTTAATGAGGCCGCTTGTCAGGCTGTTGGCTCAGCCCTTGAGGCAGCTCTCGGTGCCCCTGCATCCCTGCCTCCTGGAAGGCGGTGTGGGTGCGCTCGTGGGCATTTGGCAGGGGATGCAGGAATGTCGGCGGACCAGAGGGTCTGCACCCCGGACGCTGGGTGGGGTTGAGACCTTGGATCGCAAGCGGGAAAACGGGCTTTATGGGCAAGGTACGATTTTCGTGGCCTCAGACTGAGCTCCCGGGAAGGGCCGCCGTCCGTGACCTGTGTCCCTTGTGTGTTGCAGCAACATGGCCAACGCCCTGGCCAACGCCAGCTGTGAGCGCTGCCGGGGGGGCTTCGCGCCCGCCGAGAAGATCGTCAACAGCAACGGCGAGCTGTACCACGAGCAGTGCTTTGTGTGCGCCCAGTGCTTCCAGCAGTTCCCCGAGGGCCTCTTCTACGAGGTGGGTGCCGGCGGGCGGGCAGCAGCCACAGGCCGTGCGCGGGGGCAGGGGTGGCCCTGGGCAGTGATGCTGGCGGGTCCCTGGGGCTCGCCCGCCGGCCCTGCAGGTGCCCCCCCCCCCAGCACGGCCTGTGTCCTAAAGGGGCTCTTGTTTGGGGGGGAAGGGGGCACCCCCTCCGTATCCAGCTCTTCTCTGCGTCTCCTCTTCTTCCCCAACACTTGTTCTCCCTGATCCTGTGGTGTCACCACGTGGCCCGCGCTCGCTTGTGTTCATTCTGACCAGTCCTGGAACCCCCTTCTCACGTCTGCTTTGGTGGGGGCTGGTCTAGGGATGACCCCGAGCTGTGAGCGAGGACGACAGTGTGTGTGTGTGTGTGTGTGTGTGTGTGTGCACGCGCGTGATCGCCTCCTTACTCATTTGCACGTGTCTCTCTATGTGATGATACGTATACGTAGAGTTATGTGATACCCAGAGGTGGCCACTGTTTGATTTCTCCTCCTTCTACCAAGCAGATTTTAAACTTTTTCTGTTTTACAGGCCATTCCTGAGGAAGGAACGGTGGTTTTTAAAGGTCATTAGTAAGTCAGTTGTTGGCTAACTCGACAGCATTTTCCCATAGAAACAGTGCCCCTGGGAGGGAAGCTCCCGGCCAGCCTGCGGCGCAGCGTGTCGGGACACAGCTCAGGGGACACCATGTTATTCACTCAAACGCATTTTTCCAGCTCCTGCTGTGTCCCAGAAACACACGTTCCCTACGACAGAAACCTGTGCAATTGGAACGAGAATCTCTCTTTCCATGAAGGGCAATGGCTTTCAGGCTGGGAACGGCAGGGGACAGTTTGGGGGGCTGAGCAGAAGAGGGGACCCAGTGACCCACAGCCAGAGGGTGGGGCTGCCCTGGGTGCCGAAGAGGGTGAGGGGAGCAGGGGGAGAGGGGGTGGGGCGGGGGCTGAGGTCTCATGAGGCTCTCCGGCCCCTAAGCCGTAGCAGGGTGGTCAGACCCAGAGCACATGTACGGGGCTCCAGGGAGCCTGCCCCTGAGCAGACATCGGTCTCCACACCCTGGAAAGCCTTTTCTTCCTTGAGGCCCAGAGAGGCTGAAATGCGCTTGATGATTAGTGACATAAATGGGATTCGAACCTAGTTTGGTCCTCTAATATCCGATACAGGGTTCTTTCCCTGACATACGCTTTTCCAATCTAAGATCTTTTTATTGAAATGAGTAATTATGACAAAGGGCTTAGGAGAGAGATTCCAGGGGAGCAACAGAGAAGAAATGCAGGCTCTGTTTTCCAAACATTTTTCCTATTTCCATGGCCCGCTGTTCCCTCTCTGTCGCTTTCTCTTTCCCATGCTGTGCGTCTGCCGGCCACGTCGTGCGGCAGCACCGGGTGATGAGCGGGAAGCAGGCGGTGCGCGCAGTGCCCGTCGGTTAGCCGGCCCCGGACACGCTCCAAGCAGGGTCCCCATCCTCGCACTGCTGGCCCTCTGTGCTGGATGGCGCTTTGCTGTGGGGCGTCCCGTGTGTCGTAGGGTGTTAGAAACGTCCCTAGTCTCTCCCCTTACATACCCAGTTGTGACAACCGGAAGTACCTACACACATTGCTGGCTTTCCCCTGGGGAGCACAGCCACGCTCGGCCGAGACCTGCTGCACTAACACCTCTTCCCGTAGGTAATGAACTTCCCTGTGCTGGCAGCAGGTTGTTTCTAAATGGCTCGTTCCCCAGGCCGTGTACGCAGAGCCCTGCAAAGAACAAGGCCTCCTTGTGGTCCGTCTCTAAGAATCTGACTGCAGTCAGAGTGCATTCTTGTGCCATAAAATGTACTTAGAAAGTATTTCTAGAAAGAACTTACTTAAGAAAGACTCTAAAGAAAGCATACACCTTCTTGTGTAAATTGTCACGGGGAGATAAGTACAGGCAGACCTCAGATAGTGTGGATTTGGGTGCAGACCACCCAACAAAGCGAGTATGGCAATAAAGTGAGTCGCATGCATTTTTTGGTTTCCCAGAACATAGAAAAGTTATATTTACACTATATGTAGTCTATTAAGTTGCAGTAGCATAATGGCTAAAAAACAACATACACACCTTAGTTTAAAATAATGCTGTTGGAAAAATGGCGCCGACAGGCTCGCGGGAAGCAGGGTTGCCACAAACCTTCCGTGTGTAGAAAACACGCTATCTGCGAAGTGCACTAAAATGAGATGTGCTTGTACGCATCCTTGGGCAGCTCATCACTCAGCTGTAACGAAAATATCGTCGTCGTTTACCAGAAGCCAAGACACACTTTCTGCGTAGTAACCAGAACGGGCTCCCCAAACTGCAATTCAGTTTTCTCTTTTCAAAGATCCTACTTCTACATTTTAATTTTAAATAACGTTTAATTACTAATGATTATGAAAGTTATCCATCTTTGTTTTTAAATATAAATTTATTTATTTTGGCTGCATTGGGTCTTCGTTGCTGCGCGCGGGCTTTCTCTAGTTGCGGCGAGCGCAGCTACTCTTCGTTGCAGTGCGCCGGCTTCTCATTGCAGTGGCTTCTCTTGTTGCGGAGCGCGGGCTCTAGGCGCGCGGGCTTCAGTACTTGTGGCTCACGGGCTCTAGAGCGCAGGCTCAGTAGTTGTGGCGCACGGGCTTAGTTGCTCTGTGGCATGTGGGATCTTCCCGGACCAGGGCTTGAACCTGTGTCCCTAGCATTGGCAGGCGTATTCTTAACCACTGCGCCACCAGGGAAGTCCCCGAAAGTTATCCATCTTTTAGCTTTATCCATATCAGAAGACAGTGATCAAATAAGAATAAAACACTGCGTGTGATTCGTGATCCTTACTTTGGTGTTGCGGCGAGATCTTGAGAGGGAAGCCTGTCTTCATGGGCTGTCAGTGTTGCCCGTCATTCTCCAATAAGGTGGAGAAGTGTTTGTAAAACGGCCAAGTCACACACCGTTGATTAAATGCCATTTCCAGGGGGAAACACCCATTTGGCCCCCAGGCCCTGACACTGTGTGTGGCCATGACACCACTTCCTAAATCTCATTTTGTGACATCAGGGATTTCCTCCAAAAAGATTATCTTAATTTTTCCCCAAAGGAAATGGCTTGTGAAATAAAGTGGAACCAACAGTTCCAGAGTGACGTGATTCCAGAAAAGTTACCGACAGGATGGAGTGGGGGAGGCCAGGCAGCCTGCCCAGCTCGGCTCAGAACACCTCACCTTTCTCTCCCCTTAGTGTGAATTCCCCCAATGTGACCCCCGCCCCCCCCCTCCATCACAGATGCATAACAGGAAAGTCCAATTTGTGGTGAGTGATTTAGTGGGAAGACTTTACAAAGAGGTTACTTCCCTCGTTTCCTCTAATACGGAAGGAATCATCGCGATTCCTCAGGAAGCTGGACCCTGGGGGCAAGGCTGGTGGGCAGGAAACCTGAGAAGACTTCTCACATCTGCTTGTGGCTGGAGGTGAGACCATCCGCACAGTTTCAAATTCTGAGCTTTCTTTAAAGCGGCAGGATTCTTCTCTTCCCCCAAAGGGAATCTTCACGGAACTCCAAACCAAACTTACAACCATTAGAAGCAGGGCTGTTCTTGGCCAGGGTCCCCTCCCCATCCTGGCGGGTCCCAGGCTTCGGCATTTTGTCAAACGCTGCGAATTTGGAGTGTTAATTTTTCTTATCCTACAGACTTGTTCTATGATAAACCAGGTCTGGGTTGTACCTAGAAAGACAGTATTCATGGAAGTTGGATTCTTCCAGCTTGATGCGTTCTGACATTTCTTCATTTCACATCCTAGAGTTTCACTTTGGATCAGCCTCCGGCCTTTCTCCTGCGCTCAGAAATCGAGCCAGAGTATGTCTGATCATTTCTACCTGCTTAGAAAAGAGGCAGCTCGTTCTAGCAAAAGCAGCTCTCCCTTTTCAGAAGTCTTCATTTGGGGGAGCACACCCCGGGCATGCAGGGCGGCTGCCATAGGGATGGCTTCAAGGGCCCATTTCTGGACCCTCAGATTCTGGTCTCAGGGACTGTTCATCCTGAAATCGATTTGCCTGATGATATTTTTGTATTCCCGATAGCGCTTAGTCCTCGCCCTTGACGAAAGGAAGGGATGTGAAATCCTACTCTGACAAATTGCTCTAGGACCCCAATCAGAAGAGATTTTGGGGGAGGGGTCCCTAAACCCACAGGGCTACCTACCTTTCCCGGCCTTATGTATTCTCTTGCTAAGGATGCAGCCCAGCTGAGGAGCCATATTGGGTGTTCTGTATGCAGATAGATGGCAGGTTTGGGAATGCGGGGAGTCATCGTGACAACGGTCTGTTAGGACTTTGCCCTAATCTCGTCCCCTAATTTCAAAAGGACTCATCGTTTCAAGGCAGAGAGAGGCCTGCAGAGAGGCTGCCTAAGGGCGGGCGTGGTGGGAGCCTAGCAGAGCAGGCGTGCCGCTCACCGGCCCCGAGCAGGTCACGGTCCAGCCGGGCTGTGTCCACGCACAACCAGCCCTAAGCTTTTCAGTCTTCTACTAACAAATACAGCATATATGCCAACTGCTGGCCTCCTTTTACTTTGTTTTTTTAAGCAATATGTGTCTTTCTCTTTTCATTAAATGCAGAGTCATTGCTGACCATTTCTTTTATTTTTCTCCTTACACTTGATTTTAATGGGTCTCAAAAGTCTGTGACAGATCTTTGATCGAGTTATTTCCATCGAAAATACTGATTTTAAAAACTGATAAATTAAAACTGCCACTCGCGCGTGCACACAAGCCACAAACACTATCCTTCTGAAGGCTTTACGACGCCTTGTTACCATTACCCAGCCTTTCACTAGTAAACTTAAGTGGCAAATTGAGACAGTTTGAGTCTCCTTCCTCCACTGAACAAGACGGGGTGGCAGGTAAAAAGTTGATCATTTCTAAGTACAGTTATTTCTGCATTTTTATATTATGTTTCTTTAAAAAAATTACTGCTAAAAGCTCAATATCAGGTTTCTATGAATGTACACAATATACACTCAGTGAAGGAACATATCTCACAAATAACTTCTGCTCTGGGCTACACGGTACAATACACTGTGACGGAATATCGAGTAATAGTGTATTGAGTTAATATCTTCTGTTTGTAACTTTGAAAAATAGACTCATTAAATGTATCAGAGCTCATTCATTTGCGTTTAAAAGTGAAGTAAGACTTTTCCTGGCACAAGATAAGTCTGCTTTGCCCGGAATGCCGGTTAAGCTGTTGGCCAATAAATTGCATGAGCTAAATCCGCAGCTAGTTTCCATAATTGAGGAGATTGAGTTGACAACTGGAACATCATTAAGCATGGATTTTGATAATCAAACAATATGTGATTTTGACAAATAACTTGCAAGGAGCTCAGAGATTCAAAGGGACGCATTATATAATTCTCATGACTTATGTACGTGAAAAGTGTACAAGCAACCCCCAAGAGAGAAAATAAATCTAGAATTAATGTTGAACCCTGAGTCTTCCAGTGGTCAGTCATCCTCATCCATGGAAGCATGAAATCATGGTGAGAGTAAAGAGTGGCCCTGCTCATCTCATTAGGGTTTGCTTCTCATGTAAATAATTACCTAGTGAAACAAATGTAACGTTCGTAACATACCTATGTTTTCGTCATTTGTATACCAATAATCATTGTAATGATGACTTAATCCAGGAGAAGAAGAATGTTAACCTTTAGGGCCTTATGGATTTGGAAAGTAACACGAATTTTAAAATTTCACAATACATTTTAATTGCAGAGAAATATGGCGGGATGATCAGTTAAAGACCTTGGTGGAGGGCTTCCCTGGTGGCGCAGTGGTTGAGAGTCCGCCTGCCGATGCAGGGGATACGGGTTCGTGCCCCGGTCTGGGAAGATCCCACATGCCGCGGAGCGGCTGGGCCCGTGAGCCATGGCCGCTGAGCCTGCGCGTCCGGAGCCTGTGCTCCGCAACGGGAGAGGCCACAACAGTGAGAGGCCCGCATACCGCAAAAAAAAAAAAAAAAAAAAAAAAAAGACCTTGGTGGAAAAAGTATTGTCGTAGCATAAAACTTTTGGGGGGAAATGAAAGGAAAACAGTTCAAGGAGAGAAATGAAGGATAAATTTTCCACCTGTAGGTAAAGGATATGTTTACATTTTTAAAAAATATGCTAGCATATTTACTGTTCGTAAGTACGTATTTTCAACGTGGGGGGAGGTTTGTACGTCTGTGCACATTTTCCGGGGGGGTGTCTGTGGCTTTTGTCCGATCCCTCCTGGTGGAGCCAGTGTGGAGGAGCTCACCCTTCTCTGGGGGCAGAGGATCAGTTGTGGCCTCAGCGGGTCTTTCCTGTGCCCACACTAGGTGCCGGGAAGGTACCAAAGTGTGTCTGCCTTTACATATCTCAGGAGGATTACAGATTCTGGGCAGAGCTCTAGTCCAGAAACCTCTTTCCTACAGTCTCCGCAGAAAAATTCCATTCATCCCGGGATTGTTTCCTATTTACAAGCCGCTGGTACTTTCTGTTTCAGTTTGAAGGAAGGAAGTACTGTGAACATGACTTTCAGATGCTCTTTGCTCCCTGCTGTCACCAGTGTGGTAAGTTCCACTGCCCAATGCGCAGTGAAAAGTAAGTTTCCTTCAGAACGACCTCATAGCACGTGCTCATAGGAAGGCAAGCGTGCAGGTGCGGTGCTTTGTCAGCCCTCTTCCCGGCAGTAATGTTAATGACGCTTCTCAGGGCCTGTAGGGTGAAGGTAAGCCCAGGACTCACCGGACTTCTGTTCGATGCCCTGTAGGATTCCTTTCTTCCCTGTCAGTGCAGCCCGGGCAGCCTCAGCGGGCACCTTGAGACGCGCAGGGGTGGCCTGTGTGTCACACAGCAGGAGAGACTGGGGGCACCGAGTAGCGTGCTGACAAGGTTGAATGAAGGAAGAAATTAAGTATGTGGTACAAGAAAACGTGCAGTGGATTTCTGTTTTCTGTGTCCATGACCAGAAAAAAACAAAAAGACCTTCGGGAGAGGGAGAGGCCAGTACCTCCTCTGGAAAAGCAGATTCAGAGATGTGATAGACAGCCTGAAAGTGTGGCAGCTACAGAACCCAAAACAAGGACTCCGATGACACGGAAGCACTTTTCTAACGTAGCGCTTTGTGCGGGAGCCGCACACGTGAGGAAAGGGGCAGGTGTTTTGCCGGCGGCTGAGGGCGGGGAAGCCGCGCGCTGCAGCCCGTGCGCTCCTCTCTGCAGGGGAGTTCATCATCGGCCGAGTGATCAAAGCCATGAACAACAGCTGGCACCCCGAGTGTTTCCGCTGCGACCTCTGCCAGGGGGTCCTGGCAGACATCGGGTTTGTCAAGAGCGCCGGGAGGTAGGAGCAGGGCACCCTGTCACCCGTCGGGCACGGGTGGGCAGAGTGGCGCTCCGCGGTCGCGCGTGCTCCCTGGGGCCTCGGACACGGAGTTGGGGCGTGGGGCCCGGTGTCTGCGGGAGAGGCTACCGCAGGGAGTTGCTCAGCCATCAGTCTGGTCCTCTGGGAGGGATAAATAACTCTCCGTGTGAAAAGCCGGGGCTCGGTTCTGCTCTTTTAAGCCCAGCGGTGATGTTTAAAGGAATGGTTTCTCTGATTTCTTTTCATAGGTATGGGAATCTTTTTTTTTTTTTAATTACTAGGAAGAACCTTAGATTTTAAATTTGAGTTTCTAGAACAGTTTTGGCTCTGTCTGTTTAGACATCTGTGTCGCCCCTGCCATAACCGAGAGAAAGCCCGAGGCCTTGGGAAATACATCTGCCAGAAGTGTCATGCCATCATTGACGAGCAGCCTCTGATATTCAAGAACGACCCCTACCATCCAGACCACTTCAACTGTGCCAACTGCGGGTATTGCAACGTCTTCCTTTTCATTGTACAAACAGAGGGAACCAGTGATCACGCTGATCTATAGTCTTTCTGTTACTCTGGCGCCCAAATCTGTTTCCTTCAACTTTTAACCTGGAAAACGTTAAACCTGTAGAAGGGTCAGGAGACTAATACATAGAGAACCGCCATACCCTTCATTCAGTTTCACCAGGCAACGTGTTGCCACATTTGTGTGCGTGTGCGTACACATGAATGCATACACATACCTTTAGTCAGCTCATATTAAAATATCCCTAACGATTCCCACAACTGTTTTTCATAACTATGTTCTTCCATAGTTTTTCGTAACTGTGTTCTTCCAATACCATGTTCTATGGTCAACACTGCGTCGTGCTGTTGTTTGGATACGAATCTGAAGCCTGTTCAAGCCTCTTGATCGGACTCTACTCTGACCATCTCCAAGGGGGAGAAAAGCAGCTGCAGGGGTCGTTGCGGGTTCTCTTCGGAAACCCGGAGGCACAGGGGCTGCACCGGCTGCCTGCCTGCCTCGCCGCGGTGCTGCTCAGCGGGTCCCTTTCTCGTGGGCAGGAAGGAGCTGACCGCCGACGCCCGGGAGCTGAAGGGGGAGCTGTACTGCTTGCCGTGCCATGACAAAATGGGGGTCCCCATCTGTGGCGCCTGCCGCCGGCCCATCGAAGGGCGCGTGGTGAACGCCATGGGCAAGCAGTGGCACGTGGAGGTGAGTTCCCCGCGGAGGGGTGACCGGGGCCCTCGCACGCCCGAGGTTCAGGTGCGCTGGCGAGGCTGGCAGATGCTGAGGGGCACATGTGGACCTCGCGGAAGACTAAGAACATAGATTCTGCACGGCTCTGTGACCTCCAAGTGGCGAGGCAAGCAGTGCTCTTGCTTCCTAGATCCTTGAGGCAGGAGGTGTCCTGGTCCAGCCCAGAGATGTGTCCCCACGTTCACCTCTGTCCTCGCCCTGTGCTGTCGAGTCTAGGCCTCCGGATGCCTTGGACGAAGGCTGGATGCGCTGCAGGGTCGCCTGTGGCCCAAATGACACGAGCGCCCCAGGCTGTCACGGAGCCTCCTCTGAGCTCCTGCAGCTTTGGGCTTTTGCTTCCCTGTGTAGATAAAACGTGGCAATGCAAGTATGACCTGACGCAATTTCTTTCAGCATTTTGTTTGTGCCAAGTGTGAGAAGCCGTTTCTCGGACATCGCCATTACGAGAGGAAGGGCCTGGCATACTGTGAAACCCACTACAACCAGGTAGTGACGGGGCTCGTGGAATACTACACACACCTGTATGAGCCTGAGCCTCTCAATGCTTAAGTGCAAGGAGAGCTCTGGGAAAATGTACGTTGGGCTATAGCGATTGCTTTTTAACGTTTTATTTGGAAAATCATTTCAGGCTCTTCGCAGAAAGGTTGTAAAATACAAAAGTACAAGGAAAATACCTGTGTTACTCGGGTGTACTACGTGCTTCCGCGTGTGTGTGTCCTGCCCTCTGTGAAGACGACACTTACGTGAATGCACGTTTCCTTATATACAAGTTTATGTACACATATAAACACATGCGTATTTTTTCTGAAGCATTTGATGATGAGTTCCCCACGGTCCTTTACCCCTAAATACTTCAGTGCACACTTCAGTGCATACGGGAGTCTCTTATGTAACCATGGTTATCTGTATTGATGACTCCAGTCTGTCCACTCCAGCTCTGTCACCTGACCCAATGAAGTCCCTCTGGCCTTCTTGCCACTCCAGTACCAGACCCAGTGTAGGGCTTTCATGCTCCTTTGCTTCCTGAAACCCAGAACACTTCCAGAGCCTTTGCTTTTGATCATGATGAAGAGTAAATTCTTTTCATCGTAGGAAGTAAAAACTAGTCCGTGAACTCTCACTGATTCTCTCTGGTAACGGCAAGTTCTGGGTTTAGGTAGCCGGCTATTTGTGTTTAAGTTGTACAAAGAACTGAAATTATTTATATGAAGTGTTTGGTGTTCTGATTCTTAGTTGTAACACATCTTTACTTTTTTTTTTTTTTCATTTTCAGCTATTTGGTGATGTTTGTTTCCACTGCAACCGTGTTATAGAAGGTGATGGTAAGTACCTGCAGGGGTTTTAACCTGTAGGGCACCGTTTTGACACAAAAACCCTTGGGGCATGTGAAGATTGAAAAAGGTTGTTTGGAATGGGATCGATTGTTACCGGTTACTTTTCCTCTTTCTTTGCATATTTCCCAAGTGTTCTCTAGCATGGAGATGCTAACTCCTAAGAGGTGGGCTTGCAGCCCGTTTATGGTGATACTTGAGGCCAGTGCTGTAGGGTCGTTACCATAGGAGCGGCTGACCCCAAGGCCTCTTCTCCTTGCAGCCCCTCCTTCTGGAAGCTGCAGGGCGTGTTTCCTGGGAGCACTTCGGAAGGGTCCCCTGCACCCTGGCAGTTCTCTCTAGGTGTTTTCCAGGGCCCGCCCCCTCGTCCCTGATTGACGTGGACGGGAAGGAAGCAGCTGTGTTTGCCAACAGGCGCAGCAAGTTCTGCCATAAGCGTCCTGGCGACGTTGCAGACATTCCTGCTTCGGCCTCCGAGCAGAGAGCCTAACTCGGCAAATGCTTTCTGGAACACTGCCCGTGTGCCCTTCACGAAGGGGTGGGTTCAGGAAAGTGATCCCTAGTGCCTTTGGGAATAAATCTTACCCCCGCCCACGGGAGGCAGCTGCCAGGGGAGGGAAGCTCTTGCCTTAGTGTTGGCTTGGAAGACAGGCTCCTGCAGGCCGGTGAGTCAGTGTCTGGACTTTGTTTTAATTACCTGCTGTGCTAGGAAAGCCGGCCTCGCCCTCACAGCTTGGCAGTTGGGGCGGGGCTGGGGGGTGTCGGCGTGAAGACCTGGTACCTGCCGTTCGGATGCCTCGCGGGAGAAGAAAACATTAACCACCAACACGGGTTGAAAAGGCGACGGTGATCTTCCCTAAGGGGAAGCCTACAGCCGTGGGAGGCAAATGCAGAGCTGGGGTTGTGTGTTCTAACAACGTGATGAGATAAATTAATGAATAACGTCGACTGATCCTGGTGAACCGTCAGTTAACGGCACTGCTCAGTGCCGTGTGGGGCTCTTTGGTGGCAAAAGCCCTTGAGGAGGGCACCCACCCCGGGAGGGGACGGGTGGGTGTGGTGAGTGACGTCCCCCTCCTGTCCCCTAGTGGTCTCCGCCCTCAACAAGGCCTGGTGCGTGCACTGCTTCTCCTGCTCCACCTGCAGCGCCAAGTTAACGCTCAAGTAAGTCTGCCCTCGGCTCCCGCGAGCCCCGCGACGAGCGCTTAGGGGACGTTGTTAACAGAGTTTGAAAAGAACGATCTGAGGCCTCGTTTCTTCCTTCGTTCAGGCCTTTCCAAGAGCACAGCTTCTTACTTTAATTGTTCCCTCTTCTCTCCTGCTCCTTCTCTGTCCTGCGCAAAGGGATAAGTTTGTTGAAATTGATCTAAAACCAGTCTGCAAGCACTGTTACGAGAGAATGCCAGAAGAATTTAAGAGGCGACTTGCCAAACGGGAGAGAGAAGCAAAGGATAAGGACAAGCAGAAACAGAAAAAGCCAGTCCGTTTGTAAACTTTTCTGTCCCTCTGTCAGCATTTTCACTGCTTTCTCCTTTGGTTAGTCCTTTAGAATACGTTTTCATTCTGTTTTTGTCTCTTGCTTTTTTCGTTACTTTCGGGCATGTATCTGTAGCCACGAGAGATTGAGATAGAGGCATTTGTCCCACGTAGAGCTGGTCCTTCTGCCTAATTAGTAAAGTTACACACCTTGAGAAGGGTTCACACTTAACACTGGCTTGTACTTCACTTTTGTCCCTGAACCCGTAGACTCTCTCAGCTCGTTTTTTTAATCACAATATGGTATAGATTTCTTTTTTCTTTTTCCAGTGCATTCAAAGGGAAGAATTCTGATCTCCTAATAGACACTGGAAAAGTTTCAAAGTATTCTTGTCTGATAATTGCAGCTTTTAAAATCCTGGTGTTTGGTTTCTTTGCCTAAAATAATATAATTTGATCAATTCCAGTGTTGCACGTTCTAAGTTCTGTATTAAACTGAGTCCTCTCAGCATGTTTCCCGTCTAAGCAGAGACCCTCTAAGGTACATAATAAGATACGGCATCTCTGGTGTGTGTATATGTGCTTTCACTCACTGCCCACATGCTGCTGGTTATGAACTCATTTTCTTGATGTTTTCAAACTCAATTCTATTCCTGATTTTTACGGGAAATATTTCAATCTTGCAAATTCTCTTGAATTGCTAGCATGATTGTCCCAGTTCCTTCATAGTACCGTTGTGTTCTGAGCTCTAGAAGTTTTTTTATTGATTTTAAAGAGGAATTAAAATTCAGATATAAGATTAAAGCAACGTAAGGTTTGTTTAGCATTATCTCTGGGAGCAGGGATAATTTATTTCTTTCATCAAAAACATGGCAGTTTTAATAGCTTTTGTTCTAAGAAGACTTTGGGAGAACTTTTAACTCAATGGTACTATTTAAATCAAATTGCCAGTTGAAATGTAACATCATTTGAATAACTGTCAGCGTTAGGATCTCTGAAAAACAGTAGAAAATAATTCCCATGTGGTGCTTTAAAATAAAAGATTTTTCACTTTAAATGTGTGGTCAGAAATTAACTTTGTCATTAATGTTGTTCTTTAAAATTATATCAGCAGATATAATAATATGTCACAGCTGACAGTGTATCACTGGACCTGTCCCACAAATGCTTCCTAAACGTAATTTCACAGAAAATAAGCAAGTCGTCAAATTCTGCATTTGCTCCATTCACAGTTAAGGAACCATGATTTCAATGGTGACAAGCCCTCATAACTGTCAGCTGGAGATGTATCACCCATAGCTAGGAGGCCATCTCAATACCTGTCCACAATTGTTTTACAAGTGAATTGAGAGTGTGTATTGCCCTGGCTTTTTAAAGACAGTTGAGTTCTCCGTATATACGCCATTCACAGATGTGACCACAGACCACAGGTCACAGGTGTGACCACCTGGTCCACTTGTGCTCTTGAAGAGTGATTTAAAGCTTTCTGTCAGACAGCCAACCAAAATAACCTATATATTATGTTAGATTTTCTTCAAGATGCTTGTTGTTGTTGTGGAAATGGGAGGCCAGGAAAGATGAAACCTCACAGCTACGTGATATAAAATACTAAGATGATTTTGCCTTCAGTAAAGAGAGGGTCGTTCAAATTACAGAAATACAGTTCTTTGCTTTGAATGACTGTTCTTTAAAAGTGCTCTCGTGGTACTTTAAAATGTGATCGACTTATTATCTGAATTTTATTTGCATTATATTCCCTGTATACTTAGCACAGACTAAAATGTATCGATAATATCCATTCTGTATTAGATAGACGTACAAGATCAATTTACAAGGGCAACTTCCTTCAAATGATACTGTGAATTTTTTATGTGTACCATAATGATTAGAATTGAGATTAGAATTATAGTTCTTTGCTAATACGAATATAGATGTAATATGCATAGTGTCTTCATTTACTTCAGTAAAATCACTGCACGTCATTTGTCTGTCTGTATACAAATGTGGACTACATTTCCACTAATTTCTTTTTTATTATTATTATTGTTATCTTTAGGAATAAGTTTGTGGAGTTTGACATGAAGCCAGTCTGTAAGAAGTGCTATGAGAAATTTCCGTTGGAGCTGAAAAAAAGACTTAAGAAGCTAGCTGAGACCTTAGGAAGGAAATAACTTCATCTTATGTTTTCTCTTCTCTGCAAAGAGAAGAGATGACAACACTGCTTGACCTAGTACACCCTTACCTAAAGCTGTATCGCAAAATAGTTGAGAGTGAAGAGGACCTATTGAATGGTTTTCTTCATCTCCTTTTTCTCATTAAAAAAAGTTTGTGTAATCATATTTAAAACATGGATGAGATCAAAATTTGCCTTTGTTAGTAACCCTTATCAATTTGAAATGGCAACTGTACTTAACAGCAAAAGGAACATGGTTAAATGTTAAATTTTAATTGAGGTCCAGAAAGTTAAATATAACTTTTAAAAATGAAAGTAAGGAGTCAGCTTTTACATGACTCAGATAAAAAATATACACACCATTTTACTTTGTGTTCAAAAGCAAATTAATTGCAGCTGCAGTTTGGGAGGATATAAGAAAGAAAAACAACCAACCAAGAAAAACAGACCTTACAGAATCTTAGTACATTTATCAAACTAGTGGCTGTGAAATGAATATACACATTACTAAGATAAGAAGCAAGTATATTCAGAACTACGTGATTTGGGGTTTTGTTGTTAGGGTTATAAACGCCTTAATTACTGTGCTTAGTTTTATATTTTGTTCTCCTTGTGAACTTCTTCACACACTTAACATAGTAGTTATACTTATAGCTGATAGTATTCCTTTTTAAATTTTGTGCAAAAAAATTTATACTAGGTATCTGAAAATACAGTATACTTTACAATATTGGGGAAATGAAGTATTTTTTAATGTATTACAGCAATTATGCTTCTAAGGTTAAGGTCAAAGATGTAGTCTTAGAATAGGACATGAAATTAAATGTTATGTAGTTTGGAATGTATCACTTTAAAAAAAAGTGAATGTATATGCGTTGCTCTTATTGCCTTTATAACCAGCTAATATCTATGCTTTATACATAAACGAACTTGCCTTGCCTTAGAAAAATACATACATTAATCAGGAATTCTAGCTGTTTCACACCTTACAAACTAAAAGCAAGCTCACTGACTGAGATTTGTAAACTCAAATTCATCTACCACAGCTATGATTATATGTTAAACTTTTTTTCACTTTTTGGGGAAACACATTGAAATTAATTTCTGTAATCTTACTAGAAGAGAAGGATGTTGATGTGTGTTTCAAATTTTTCATTACAAATCTCATAATTAGGTTTTATTTCCTATAAGTAGGAGGCATAAATGACACTTTTAAATTGCAAGAGGAATGTTTAAATATCAATTTTAGGTCAAAAGTGGTGAATTACTTTACTTTGTAAAAAGTTTTATCCTGAAGTTTCTGGACCAGTCTTTCCTGATAAACTTGTATGCAAAGCAAATTTTGTGAACATTTTTTAAATGTTGCTGCTGCTATGTTATCATGTAAAAGAAAATTGCCAAGATGGACTTAGGGGAAAATTACTGGTTTTTCCAAAAATTGCTGAAATACTGTTTTACCATTTAAAAGAAAAATCTCAGGATGCTACCAGTCTGCCATTAAAATATTTGTACGCATGTATTTTTTAAACATTTGTGCATGCACTTTACAGAGTAAACTGTATTTCAGTTAATTTATAACCAATTGCTTTATGTTTTAGTGTTCTTTTAGCGTTCAAAGAATTAGCAGTGATTGAAGATAATCAATATATAGTTTTAAGACTGTGCTTAGAAGTCTGAAACTGTCTTTGCATTTGACAGCAAGAATCAATCCCTTCAGCGTGCCTTTGTCAGCTAATATATGACCAGAAACAAAGATCTTCAAAGTATTTATTAAATACTATACTGTGGATACAGGCAGAATAGTGCAGGGTTTTCAGTCTGGGGGTGTCGATGCCAAATTCCTAAATGCTCTCACACCAGAAATTCGGAGCAGAAGGCGCCCATTTGCCTGTGTTTCTAATCACTGGGAAGAGGCATGGGCTGAACTGCTGCTCGGTTCACGTCTCTCCTGTAGCAGAGGTCCCACTGCTTCCCCCCTCTCATAAAATACGAGTTCGTATTTCCTGCAAGTCTGCCTCGTTAAGCCTCCAAGGCTGTGGGGTGTTTTATCCAGACACACACCTTCTCTGCTGTAGGGGACACAGAGCCCTCACTCGTTGGGGGAGGAAGGGCTGAATAGTTGTCAGTGGACGGGAGGACGGACTTGCTTACTTCACGATGTTTTGCACGGCTTCCTCTGGCCGGAGAGAAACTCAGGCTAGTGAGCGAATCTTGGCTTAAAATCCTACAAGGCCGTTTGAAATAATTCACTGTTTACCACTTCTAGATGGTCTTTTTCTTATCGAGCCTAAGATAATTGGGAAAACATATGGGTACAAGTCAAACATTCTTTGGATCATGTTCAAAGCCTTATTAACATTGTAACTGATGGTAGATCATTTTGCCTCATTTATTTGCCAAAATAGCAATTTCTAAATTAAGGAAATTTTGAGGTCGGCTTACAGCATTGTTATTGTATTTCATTTTCGATTGTAAGCTCAGTGGCAGGGACACTATGTCAATAATTGTGTTTTTATATAGCAACCAGTGCAGTATACTCTTGGTGCTTAATAAATGTTCATAATTGTTAAAAATAACTGTTGTGTTTTGCTTAACTTGAATGGCTTTGAGACATGGAACCGTGAGAATATAGGACTAGTGTGCTTAAGAAAGCTGTTTTGGAAACAACCTAAGCGTCCATCAATGGATGAATGAATGAAAAAAATGTGGTCTATATAACAATGGAATATTATTCAGCCAGAAATAAGACAGGAATCTTGCCATTTATGACAACGTGTATAGGACAACTATGCGAAGTGAAATAAGTCAGAGAAAGACAAATACTGTATGATCTCACTTATATGTGGAATCATTTTTAAAAAAAACCCAGTAATCATAAAGCAAGAATCATAAAAAAAAAAAAAAAAAAGAACAGATAGATAGGTGGTTGTCAGAGGTGGGGTGGGAGGGTGGAGGTGGGCAAAATGGGTGAAGAGGGTCAAGAGATACAAACTTCCAGTTATAAAATAAACAATTCTTAGGGGCATCATGTACAGCATGGTGACTATAGTTATTAATACTGAGTTGCACGTTTGAAAGTTGCTAAAAGGATAGATCTTAAAAGTTCTCATCATAAGAAAAAAATGTTAAAACTGCATGGTGGGGACTTCCCTGGTGGCACAGTGGTTGGGAATCTGCCTGCCAATGCAGGGGACATGGGTTCGAGCCCTGGTCCGGGAAGATCCCACATGCCACGGAACAACTAAGCCCGTGTGCCACAGCTACGGAGCCTGCACTCTGGAGCCCATGAGCCACTACTGCTGAGCCCGCGTGCTGCAACTACGGAAGCCCGCGCACCTAGAGTCCACGCTCCGCAACAAGAGAAGCCACCGCAATGAGAGGCCCGCTCACCGCAACTAGAGGAAACCTGCGCACAGCAACGAAGTCCCAATGCAGCCAAAAATAAATTAAATAAAATAAATTAATTTTTTTTTAATTCCGGGAAAAGAAAACTGCATGGTAACAGATGTTAACTAGACATTGTGATCGTTTTGCAATGTGTACAAATACGGAATCATTATGTTGTACACCTGAAACTAACTTGATGTTATAGGTCAGTTACCCTTCAATTTTAAAAAGAGTTCCACGTTTTTTTCTTTTAAAGCCATTTTAAACTTTTACTTGTATGTAGTATTTTTCTGGGAAACAGTTTAAGTGGTACGATATCTAAAACCATGTAAAAATGTCAAACAGCCTCTGTGCATTCACAGGGCAGCCACCTTGTAGGTAACACGGTGTTATTTAATCCTGACAGTCCCCCAGGGCTGTGAGGTCACGGAGGCCCTTTGAGCTTGCACGGCAAGACGTGGCGTGTCCAGAACCTGAAGCCAGGTGGCTCCTGCCCTTCCGAGCTTGTGCACATTTCTACCCTGTTACGTGGTGGATGTCTGCGTGTGTGAAAACTTCAAGTCTCCTTGAGTATATCACAGAAACATTCATGTATACGAATAAAAGCAAAGGGGCTGATTGCTGTACGTAAGGTGAATCTGAGAACCATGTAGGCTGCTGGTGGAGTCTTCCCACCGTTCACCCTGGATTCTGAGCTGCTTCAGTTCTTTATCTTCACACCCTCCAGCTGCCCCGTGCGCTTGGGGCTCTATCGTTCCCTCCTCCCCTCCTCAGATGTCCGACCTGAGTCCTGCACGCCGTGTCCTCCCGTGGGCAGGTGCAGGCCTTGGCTTCCTCCTGCCCAAGAAAGAGAGACGGGCGATTACAGCACAGCATGGGGGGAAGCATAAGGTTCTGCAGGATCACGTGGGCAGCACCCCGCAGGTGGCAGGGGAGGGTCTCCTGGAGCTGGGTCTTGAAAGGAGAATAAATACCCACTAGCCCGGCCTGGGAGAAGGGGCCCTGGCCCTCTTCCAGTTCCCATTTCCTCCATTTACCCATTGCGCTTAGT
Organism: Inia geoffrensis; assembly: GCA_036417435.1. Taxonomy (NCBI): domain Eukaryota; kingdom Metazoa; phylum Chordata; class Mammalia; order Artiodactyla; family Iniidae; genus Inia; species Inia geoffrensis. The sequence continues at coordinate 92,647,207 of CM070911.1, forward strand.
GGCATCACCATCTCTCCAGGCTCCCAGGCTAAGGTCGAGTTGCCGTCTGTTCTCCCCTCCCCAAGCCCTCCCATCCCCACAGCTAAGGACCCCAAAGTCCAGCCGTTCAGCTGCAGAAGGTCCCAGAGCCCTTCTTCCTCCCGGCTGGCGCCCTGGCTGGCTCCATGCTGTCCTCACTCTGCTCTGACCTCCAGGCAGCCATCACTCGACTCCCCTTGTTTACCAGCCTCATTAGGCTCACGGAACAAGCAGATCCCAACCTATTGCTGAGTCTGTCTTCTCCCAATGGCCATGCCCATCACGCAGGACTATCTTTCCCAGACCTTCACCTGCCTTCCTGAGATCCATGTACCCTCCTCACTTTTGAGACTCACATCAAATTCACCCCATTTTTTAAACCTTTCCCGACTTCCTCAAGCAAAACTAGTCACTCTCCTTTGCTCCCCAAATCCTCTGCTCACACCTCTGATTCAGTAGTTGTTTTGAGCGCTTGTATGTATTGGTTTGTGTTCCTGCCAGAAGGATGGCTCCCAACGGAAGGACTCGTTTTGTCCTTGTACCCTTGCCCCTCACAGGAGGAGCTCGGCGACTGCTGGATACTTGGCAAGGCACGTGCCACCCTGAGCAGTTTCCAGCATTGCACAAAGCGATCAGAACTTCTAGAGCTCAGAAGCAGCAGCGCCCACGGTCCCCAACTGCCCCTGGGACACATACGTGCTACGACAGACCATGTTGCCTCTTCATTTTCATTCATCTCAAGGTATTTTCTAATTTCCCTTGTGATGTCTTGACTCATTGGTTATTTAGAAGTATGCTGTTAATTTGCACATATCTGTAAGTTTCTCAAATTCCGCTCTGTAGTTGATTTCTAATTTCATTCCACTGTTGTGGGAAAACATACTTGGTATGTATCATTTCAATTTTTTTGCACTTATTGAGGTTTATCTTATGCCTTAGCATATGGTCTATGCCGGAGAATGTTCCATGTGCACTTGAGAGGCACGTGTTTTCTGCTGTTGTTGGGTGGAGTTGTCAGTAGATGTCGTTTAGGTCTAGTTTGTTTAGGGTATTGTTAGAGTCTTCTCTTTCCTTGGTGATCTCCGTCTAGTGGATCTGTCCTCTATTTTTAAAATATATTTGATGACGAAGGAAACATTATAACACTGTTCAGTGGCATTTACGGCTCATGTACACGTAATATACGACATCTACAGCATAAAGGGGGGGAGGTAACGCGATCTCTGTGGCCATAAAGTCTCTACATTCTACTTGAAATGGTGAAGTGCTTGTCCTGAGTACTCCGTGAATAATTATCTATATTGGAAGCCCTAGAGCCACCATTTAAAAAACAACTATACAAAGAGATATATTCAAAAACAATAGATAAATCAAAACGGAATGAGAATATTATTATACAAAATACTCAAATAACCAAAAAGAAGGCAGAAAAGAGTAAACAGAGGAATTAAAAATGGAATAAACTGAATCCAAATAATAAAATAGGAGACACAGATCTAAACATCAATAATTACATTAAATATAAATGGACTAAACATAACAATTAAAAGACAATATCAGAGTGGATAAAACAAAACCTAACTATACGTTGAACAAGAAACTAGCTTTAGCTTTTCTTGTCATTTTATAATGACATACATACATTAAAAGTAAAGGGATGAAAAAGAAATATAGAAACTTTAACCAAAAGAGCTAGAGTGGCCATATTAGTATCAGACAAAGTGGATTTCAAAGCAAAGATCATTGGGGATAAAGAAGGACATCACACAATAATAAAGGGTCAACTCACCAAGAAGACACAACTATCCCAAATGTGTTTGCATCTAACACCAGAGCTTCAAAATTCATGAAGCAAAAACTGACAGAACTAAAGGGAGGGATAGACAAATCCAAAATTATAGCTGAAGACTTCAATACTCCTCCCTCAGTAACTGACATAACTAGGAGACAGAAAATCAATAGTGACACAGAACCGAACAGGACCATCAACCCAGTGGGTCTAACAGACATTTGTGGAACACTCCACCCATCAACAGCAGAATACACATCCTTTTAAAGTGCACATGGTAGATTCACCAAGGTAGACTATATCTTGGGTCATAAAACAAACCTTATCCATTTAAAAATAGTAACTAAAATCATGTAAAGTTAGTCCTCTGATCTTAATGCAAGTAGACCAGGAGTCGATAAGACAAACATAACAAGAGAATCTCTTGGAGGTTAAACTTGGAGGTTAAACAACAGACTCTTCTAAATAATCGATGGGTCAAAGAGAGAAAGTCAAGGGAGATTAGAAAATGTCCATATCCCTCATGAGCTTAAATGCAAAATCCTCAAGAAAAATTAGCAAATTGAATTGAGTATATATAAAAGGTTAATACAAACTCATCCATAAAAAGTCATGAAATTCTGAAAAATGCTGTACCATAGATGAAACTTGAAAACATAAGGCTAAGTCAAATAAGCCAGGCACAAAAGGACAAATAATGTATTATTCCCATTATATGAAGTTCCTAGAATAGGCAAATTCATTAGAGACATAGAGTAGAGGGTACCAGGGGATGGGGATGGGGGGATGGAGAGTTACTGTTTAATGGGCACAGCGTTTCTGTTTGGAATGATTAAAAAACTTTAGACGATGGATAGTGGTGATGGCTGTACAACACTGTGAATGTGTTTAATGCCATTGAATTATACACTAAAAAATCATTAAAACGGTAAATTTGATGTTCTGTGTATCTTACCACGATAAAGAAACAAGCCACGGAGCAACTAAGCCTGTGCGCCACAACTACTGAGCCTGTGCTCTAGAGCCCACAAGCCACAACTACTGAGGCCGTGCACCACAACTACTGAAGCCCGTACGCCTACAGCCCATGCTCCGCAACAAGAGAAGCCACCGCAATGAGAAGCCCATGCACCGCAACGAAAAGTAGCCCCCGCTCGCCGCAACTAGAGAAAGCCCACGCTCAGCAACGAAGACCCAACGCAGCCAAAATATAAAATAAATTTAAAAAGAAGCAATATCAAAAAATAAAAAATTATAAAATAGATAACCAACAAGGACCAACTGTATAGCACAGGAAATACTGCTCAATATTCTGTAATAACCTAAATGGGAAAAGAATTTGAAAAAGAATAGATACATGTATATGTATAATTGAATCACTCTGCAAGAAGCTGGCTCAACATTGTTAACCAACTAGACTCCAGTATAAAATAAAATATTTGAAAAACCCCAAAAACATACAATCTAACTTATGGACTGGGTTGATAGCTAATTTTTATTTAAGAAAGGTTTCCTACTTAACTCTACCAAATGAAATGCCAAAAGAAATTTTATAGGCTGTTGGCTATGCTGTATTTTTAAATAATTATTATACTGTTTCAAAATATGGTATACCAATTGTCAAAACAAATTTTGCATTTTCTATATTTTACTTCTCTCTCAAAATACACCTGTGCTTCCTTTTTTTTTTTTTTTTTTTTTTTTTTTTTTTTGCGGTACGCGGGCCTCTCACTGCTGTGGCCTCTCCCGTTGCGGAGCACAGGCTCCGGACGCGCAGGCCGAGCAGCCATGGCTCACGGGCCCAGCCGCTCCAAGGCATGTGGGGTCCTCCCAGACGGGGGCACAAACCCATGTCCCCTGCATCGGCAGGCGGACTCTCAACCACTGCGCCACCAGGGAAGCCCTGAGCTTTTTTTTTTTAATATAAATTTATTTACTTTTTTATTTCCGGCTGCGTTGGGTCTTCGTTGCTGTGCGCGGGCTTTCTCTAGTTGCAGAGAGCTGGGGCTACTCTTCTTCGCAGTGCGCGGGCTCCTCACTGCGGTGGCTTCTCTTGTTGTGGAGCACAGGCTCTAGGTGCGCGGGCTTCAGTAGTTGTGGCTCGCGGGCTCTAGAGCGCAGGCTCAGTAGTTAGGGCACGTGGGCTCTAGAGCACAGGCTCAGTAGTTGTGGCGCACGGGCTTAGTTGCTCCGCAGCATGTGGGATCCTCCCGGACCAGGGACCAAACCTGCATCCCCTGCGTTGGCAGGTGGACTCTTAACCACTGCGCCACCGGGGAAGTCGCTCTCTATCTTTAAAAAAAAAAAGAAACAAGCAAAACACACCACCACCGTGTGGGGTATATCCTGGGAATTCAAGGAAGGCCTAACATTCTAAAATCTAATGTAATCATATTAACAACTTAAAAAGTTACATGATCATATCAACTAATACAGACAAAGCATTCGACATATTTCAATGTCCATTCATGATAAAAACTGTCAGCAAACCAGGAATAAAAGGAAATCTCCTTAACTTGATAAAGGCATCTACAAAAAACCTATAGCTAACATTGTACTTATTGGTGAAAGTCTTTCTCCTTAAGACTGGAAACAAGGAAAAATGTCCTCACTCACTTGTCTCATTCAAAATTGTACTAAAATTCCTAGACCATGATGTAAGGTGAGAGAAAGTAATAAAAGGCATACAGATTGGATAACACGATTGTCTATGTGTAAAATCCCAAGTAACCTACAAAAAAAATGTTTAAAAACTCCTTGAATTAATAGGTGAGTTTTAACAATGTCACAGGATACAAGGTCAACAGACAAAAATCAATTTTATTTCTCTATATGAGCCATGTACAGTTGTAAGCTGATATCTAAAAAATAACATTTACATCAGCTCTATGAAAATGAAATAGCTATAACCTAACAAAACATGTCAGGATGTGTATACTTAAAACCACAAAACACCGATGAAACTGAAGACCTTGAATAACTGGTCCATGCAGTGGACTGGAAGACATGGTAGAGATGGTGATTCTCTCTGCCCTAATCTACAGATTAAACACGTCTACAATCAAGTTCCTGCAGAATATTTTATAGATACAGAAAATGTGATTGTAGAATGGATGTGGAAAGGCAAAGGAGCTAGAATATAACAATTCTGACAAAGAAGGTAAAGTTGGAAGAATCACACTACTTGATTTTAAGACATATATAAAGCTGAAGCAATCAGGACAGTGAGGTATCTGTAAAAAGTTCAATGCATAAATCAATGAAACAAAAGGGAGAGTCCAGATACAGATGCTAACATGGTCATTTGATTTCTATAAAGGGGCCATAGCAATTTAATGGAAAAGGATACTGCTAGAGCAATTAGACATCCATAGGCAAAAAGGCTCTTGACAAAAACCTTCCACTTAGTGAAAAAATTAACTCAAAGTGGGTCATACATCTAAATATAAAGTGTAAGACAGAAGAAAACCTTCATGACCAGGGGTCATAAGTCCTTAGATGTGACAGCAGAAGCATGATTCAGAAAACAGAAGAATTGATAAGCTGCACTTTATCAAAATCAAAAAATGTCTGCCTTGTGGAAGACACTGTTGAGAGAATGAAATAAACTATAGACTAGGAGAAAATGTTTCCCAGTTACATGTCTGACAGAGGACTTGCAGTCAGAATACCTAAAGTCCACTCAAGACTCAACAGTGAGACAACTCTTGATGAAAATTCAATTAACAATCAAGGTAAGAAGAAAAAAAAGGAATTTTATTCGAGCCAAACCGAGGATTATAACCTGGGAAGCCGACTCTCAGAAGATCTGAGAACTGCTCTACCTGTTAGATGTGGAAGGCACAGTCATAAACAGTTTTCAAGACAAAGGGTCGTAAACCAGAATGACTTACTGATACTTTGCATAAAGTTCACCGAGGATACATAGCCCAGGTGCAAGTCACCACGACCCCCTGCAGAGCTGGGATGGCGCAGGATTCTTTCAGGAAGTCACATTGCTAGCTCAGAAGAAAGGAAAAAGGAAAGCTCTTTACCTTGGAGCAGGCACTCCCGTCTTTGAGGAGGTCTGGTTAATGTGTAATGCAGATGCACACTGCTCATTAGGGAGGGAGGGGGAAAGCCCAGGGACACAGAGAGAGAACTTGATGTTTAAATTTTCTTGTTCTGCCTTAAAATGCAGATTTTATTTCATCACAGTAAACAACCTGATTAAAATACAGGCAACAAGTAAAACACAGAGTTTACCAAACAAGATATATGGATGGCAAATATGCCTATGAAAAACTGTCCAGCAGTATTACCTGTGAGGGGCTAAAAGAGAACCATGACAAACTCTGCTACACACTTTGTAGAATGGCTTGAGTTAAGAAATGCTGACAATACCAAGTGATGGCAAGGGTGCCGAGCAACCAGATCTTTCATACGCTTCTGACGGGAATTGAGATGGCCACTCTATCAGCTTGGCGGTTTCTTATAAAGCTATACATAACACCCACTATAGGATCTAACAGTCCCACTCCTGAGTCCTTTTTTTTTTTTTAATCCACTGGAAGTTTTATTTCTTTAGGATTTTATCCCAACCAGTCGTTTAAAAACCAAGTAACACAGCCCTGGGGGGTAGGGACTGGGGACTGCACCTCCCTCCTCACCGTGGACGGCAGTGGGAAAGAGGGAGGGGACGGGACAGGTGGCTACAGCAAGACAGCAGCAGTAGTAATGGGGGCAGCTACCCCCCAGAGCCAGCGCCCTCCTCTCCTAGGCCCTGGCTAGAGCCCCTATGGCTTGGGGTGGGCGGTGGGTAGAACCCACCCCAGGCCCTCCCCCATCCCTCCTCAGATAGCCTCCTTGGGGGTCAACCCATTTCTTCCGGCAGGAGACTGAGCCACACAGAGAAGAGGGTGTGGGAGAGGTGGATGCTGGAAAGGCAAGGAGGTGACACGAAGGAGGTGAGAGGCTTGGGCAAGACTCTGGCTTGAAGGCCTGAGTCTTTCTTTAGAGGGCTTATAAGCAAAGTTTTCCTTAAAGGGCCAGAGAGTAAATATTTTAGGCTTATAGGACATAGGTCTCAGTCACAACTAACTACTCAACTCTGTCACAGCGCAAAACAGCCATAAGATACCACATAAACGAATGGGCATGGTCGTGTTGCAGAAACATTTTATTTGCAAAAACTGGCAGCCAGGGACTTCCCTGGTGGCGTAGTGGTTAAGAATCTGCCTGTCAATGCAGGGGACATGGGTTCGAGCCCTGGTCCGGGAAGATCCCACATGCCGTTGAGCAACTAAGTCCGTGCGCCACAACTACTGAGCCTGCGCTCTAGAGCCCGCGAGCCACAACTACTGAGCCCGCGTGCCACAACTACTGAAGCCCGCGCGCCTAGAGCCCGTGCTCCACAACAAGAGGAGCCACCGCAATAAGAAGCCTGTGCACCACGATGAAGAGTAGCCCCCACTCACCGCAACGAGAGAAAGCCAGCACGCAGCAACGAAGACCCAATGCAGCCAAAAACAAATAAATTATTAAAAAAAGAAAACGACAGGCAGCCAGTCCACACACAGGCCATAGTTTGCAAACCCTTGCCCTAGAGAAATGAAAACTTGTGTTCATTGAAGAAAAAACTGGTAAAAAAATGTTTACAGCAGTTCTCTTCACGACCACCAGAAACTGGCAACAACCCAAATGCCCTACAACTGGTCAATGGATAACCCTGTGGTCCTTTCACCTGTGGAATGTTACTCAGCAATGAAAAAGAATGAACTATTGAGGATGCAAAAACTTGGATGAATTGCAAAGGCATTATGCTGAGTGAACAAAGCCAGTGTGAAAACACACTGTGTGATTCCATCCATAAGACATTCTTGAGAAGACAAAACTATAGTGTGGGGAGCGATCAGTGATGGGAGGGTGTGATTCTAAAACAGTCGTGTGAGTCAGTCTGGGGAATGATGGAGTTGTTCTGTATCCCGACTGTGGTAGTCATTACATGAATCTATGCATGCCTTAAAATTCATGAAACTATACACCCCCCAAATGGGCAATTTTTCTATGTGATTATTTACCAAAAATACCAACGTCAGTTTTCCCCATTAAAAAGACAGTAATCATCACTTTGTACGTTCATTTCTTCACCACCTAATCCCTCAACCGTTTGCAGGCTGCTTTTTGCCTGCACCACTTCTTTCAAAAATCAACTTATAGGAAACAAGCCTAAAGAGTTTTCCTCAGTCATCATTCCTGATCTTTTTGCAGCATTTTACACTGTTGATTATTCTCTCCTTAAAGCTCTGTGTTTTAGCTTCTGGGACGCTGTAGTTTTTGGGTTTTCTGTCAGCCACACTGATTGCTACAGGTAGTATCTATTTCCCAACACAACTCTTTCCTTTCTGAGTTCGATGTCAATAGAATTATGAGAGCTTTGCCATCCAACACACCAGACACACATGGCAATTGAGCACTTGAAATGTAGCTGGTCCTCCTGAGGAACTGGATTTTTAATTTAATTTTGATTAATTTAAAATTTAAAGCTTGCTATTCAATTATTGATAACTTCTAAGTATGTTCGGAACAATTTGGGTATATGAATCTATTTTTTCAACCCTAAATTTTATGAAATCTAAACCCAGATTCAATTTCCATAGATCAGATTATGAACGCTTGGTACAAAGAAAAGAATGTAAGATAGCTTATTAACAATTTGCTCATATTAATTGCATGTTGAAATTATAATGTTTTAAATATACTGGGTTGAATAAAAGGCTATTCAAATGAATTTCTCCTGTTCCTTCTTAATTTTTAAAGTGTGGCTTCCAGAAAATTTTAAAATCCATGTTGGGTTACATTTTATTTATATTAGACAGCACTGATTTAGGGACTTCAATTTCCAGAGACACATACATACAAACACACGTGTGCGTGCATATACATACATATATATGTATACACGTACAAATGCATATACACACGTGTGTGTATACGCATTTCTTAATTTATGATTTGTGCCAGCTCTGCCTCCATGATCCCAGGCAGGGTTGTGCTATCATGTAATAGCTCTAAATCCTTCCTCAGCTCATGGGTGAAAGATCCATTTCTGCACCTGTAAGGCAGTTTAGGTTGTACAGACATTGAGAGCGGCATGTACAAAAGCCTCTATTTTTACAGATGTGATGAAAGCAAAAGTTTTAAAATGAAAACTTAATTTTGTCCAAGAACAAAAGATAGCATTGGTGGCAACGTGCAGTCCTGTTGGTTCCTCCTGTTTCTGAGGTTCTTTATGAACATTTTAACCTCGTCGTGTCTACTAAGTTCAAAAGTCACGAGAAAAAAATAGAGAAAAAAAGAGAAAACAAAACGAGAAAAGCAAAAAAAAAAAGTCCTGAGAATATTCACAGTGCTGCCTACGAGTAGTTTAGGGTTACTATAGAATCATACAGAATAAGAGCGCTGAGAAAATGATGGGATGAACTGACGGTATGAGTGATTCTGAAGAAAGAAAGAGTCATGTGATTACATGAAAGACAAGGTGTCTGCCAGGGATGCTAAGCAGCCACAGAGGACAGGTGGACTTGAGGAGATGAAAAAAGCTCCTGATTTTGATCAGCATCAATGCTGGATGCCTGTCAGGTCAATTAATTCAGAAGCTGAGGACTCAGATTAATCAGGTAAAACTGTGGCTGATGAAAGACGTCATAAGTCAGATATTTCTATGGATTCAACTCTCATTGGAATTAAATTTGCAATGCATCAACATGAGTGATGCAGCCATTAGAGTGGAATCCATCCCACCGGTAAGGTGGTCCTCGTAGAGAACATTACAGTTAGCCGTGTGATTTGGGGGAAGGATAATGACTTGTGAGAACAAGTTGGGATGGATCTGGTCCATGCTGGGAAAAGATGTGGGCTAGGATGGACATCTTCCTGGAGAAGAATGTCTATTTTTAAAGCCCAGCAGGACAGACTCATCCTCCCATTTGGTGAAAACTGAAGTTTCAAAGCTTAAAAAATGTATTTAAGAAAAGCCTCTTGAGTGCCTCACGGTTTTCTCTTTGGCTTACTCCTTTTCAGTATATTCTAGTAAAACAGATTAAAGGTAGTAATTTTACCAGGTGTGCTTGGCAAAGTTGCTTTCCTGTCCACTCCTTTGGTTTCCTTATCTGTCGACTTGAGCATAATAACAAACAACATTACCTTCACGAAGTTGTTGGAAGCATCAAATGAGTCAATACATGTGAAGCTGTTGGGCTGCACCCCACAGGCCTACAAGCCCTGTGCTTGCCCAGCTTCAAGACAGAAGAGCCCGGAGTCAGCAACAGAGACATCGATGGTTTAATGGATGGGGGAGCTTACACGTCTGAAGCAAGATCCTGGAGCAACACCCCACTGTGTGCAGTGGACCGAGGGCAGACAGGGTGGCGTCTTCACTTCCTCGGGGAAAGAGAGATTACCAGTTATAGGGGAATTGACTTCAGGTGGGCTCATTAGTTACTGGGAAACCAGTAGACGGGCAGGCCCCTCACCACCCCCTTGATAAGCTATCATTAGCTGGGACCTGGGGCAAGTACTGGGTGGGCCAAAGGTCCGTTTGGTTTTTTCCATAAGGTGCCTCTAGCAGCACTTAGTGGTCTTCAACTTCATTCGAAACAATTTTGTTAGACTGTATGTGACAGCTGTCGTATCAGCGTGCATTTAAAAAAAGACATCAAAATTGGTGAATTTTTGTGTAGCCATTTTAATATTGAAGATGGAAGGAAAAAAGCATTTTCGGCATATTATGCTCTACTATTTCAAGAAAGGTAAATACACAACCAGAAAAAAAGAAAAACAAAAACACACAGCTGAATTGCAAAAAAGGATTTGTGCAGTGTATGGACAAGGTGCTGTGACTGATCAAACGTGCCAAAAGTGGCTTGTGAAGTTTCGTGCTGGAGATCTCTCGCTGGACGATGCTCCACGGTCAGGTAGACGAGTTGAAGTTGACGGCGATCAAATCGAAACAATAATTAAGAACAATGAATGTTATACCACGCGTGAGATAGCCGACATACTCAAAATATCCAAATCAAGCGTTGAAAATCGTTTGCACCAGATTGGTTATGTTCATCACTTTGATGTTTGGGTTCCGCGTAAGTTAAGCGAAAAGAACCTTGACCATATTTTCACACGTGATTCTCTACTGAAACATAATAAAAAGGTTCCATTTTTGAAACTGATTGCGATTGGCGATGAAAAGTGGATATGTACAACAATGTGGAACGGAAGAGATTGTGGGGCAAGCAAAATGAACTATGACCAACTACACCAAAGGCCAGTTTTCATTCAAAGAAGGTGGTGTCGTGTCTATAGTGGGATTGGAAGGGAGTCCTCTATTATGAGCTTCTTCCGGAAAACCAATTAATTCCAACAAGTACTGCTCCCAAGTAGACCAACTGAAAACAGCGCTCAACGAAAAGCGTCCGGAATTAGTCAACAGAAAACACATAATCTTCCATCAGGATAACGCAAGACCGCGTGTTTCTCTGATGACCAGGCCAAAAAAAAAAAAAAAAAACTGTTACAGCTTGGCTGGGAAGTTCTGATTCATCTACCATATTCACCAGACATTGCGCCTAGGGATTTCCATTGATTTCGGTCTTTAGAAAATTCTCTTAATGGAAAACAATTCAGTTCCCTGAAAGACTGTAAAAGGCACCTGGAACAGTTCTTTGCTCAAAAAGATAAAAAGTTTTGGTAAGATGGGATTACGAAGTTGCCTGAAAAATGGCAGAAGGTAGTGGAACAAAAGGGTGAATACGTTGTTCAATGCAGTTCTTGGCGAAAACGAAAAATGTGTCTTTTATTTTTACTTAAAAAACGGAAGGCACTTTTTGGCCCACCCAGTACTAGGAAGATCAACTACCCAAGGTAGTCTCTTCCAAACCAGCCACCCTTATTCACATCCAATACGACTGAAATAAAACAGAACCAGAATGTTCTATTTTCCCTCTTTATAAAGGCAATAATTGCTCATTGTGGAAAATCTGGAAAAATTGAAAAATCAAAAAGGATAGGCTGTAAGAGGCCACGTTAGTTCCATGTGTTGGATAAAACTGTATTGTCTATAAAAAAAGGATCAAAATTATCCATAACCACAAATCCTAAACTCCCTGTATACATAGATGTGATCTTTTTAATCCTAAAACCTACTGAAAACATTTTATGAAACTTATTTTAAGCTAAGACCTAAAAATTCAAATTCCAAAAACGAGCGCTTTGACGCACACGACTGGCGCCGAAGAGTGACGTCTGCACCGGGTACACCCCGTCCGCGCCAGCGCCTGTGGGGCGGGCTATTCTCGGACGTTGCTTCTCGCGGCCCGCGTCGTCGCTATGCACCTTCTGCCGCGTCACACAGCCCGCAAGCTTCTCATTTCTGCGTCGCGCAAGCGCAGTCACCTCCGCGCGCCGGCGCCCGCGGGCCTGCGCGGCGCACAGGGCTGACGCGACACGCACGCACGTACGCACACTCGCAGGCGCGTCGGCCTCTCGCCGGCGACGGCGCTGCGTCACGGACCTTTGGGCGCCGCGTTCCCGAGACTGTGGCCGCTGCGGCCTAGGCGCTGGCGTCCCGCGCGGGAACCCTGGTCGGCGGCGCTATGAGGCGCAACAAGGCCGACGTGGAGCGGTACATCGCCTCGGTGCAGGGCTCCGCCCCGTCTCTCCGGGAGGTGAGCGGGCCGGGGCGCGCGGCCTCCAGGCGGGCCAGCGGGCGGCGGCGCCATGGTTCGCGCTGAGGCGCGGCCGGCGGCCGGGGGGCGGGGAGGCGGCGGGGCGGGCGGCGGGCGGCGGGCGTTGGCGCTTTCTCTTCCTTCTCCTCCTTTTTTTTCTCCTCCACTTCCTCTCCTCTTCGTCCCCGGCGCCCGGGCGGCCGGGGAGGCGACCCCGCTGCGCCCACGGCCCGGGCTCCGCGCCGAGGTCCGGCCGCCCTGCCGCCTCTCACACCCAGCCGCCCCTCACAGCTGCTTTTACCGGCATTTTGTTTTTCAGCGGAGCCCTGGTGGGGTCTGAATTTCCTCCCGGGCCTTGTGTCTGGGGCAGATTTTGTGGCCTTCCGGCGACGCCTCTCGGGGTACTTTTCCTTCTTGGAGGCAGATAGCGAGCTGGGTGCACCGTGGATCCGACAGTCGCTGGTCGGATCCCTGGTCGCTGTCCGGGGTCGAATCGCAGCTCTGCCATGCACACGCTGTGGGGTTTGAGGTCAGTGTAGCTTACTTCATTAGTAGGGCGGCGTTAGGGTATTGACAAGAGTTTTAGGAGGGTCTTTGTTAAACATTGAGGGCAGTGCTCGGCGCGTTTGGTGAGCCCTCAGATGTGGCTGTTAAAGGGACGGTCGTTCAAGGTGTTCTGGGCAGGGGCTTATGCGAATAAAGATGCATGAGGAAGTTGAAAACCGAAAACCGAGTGACAGTCATGAATATAATGGCACCGTAATTGTGTCTTTAACCACATACTAGATGCATGTTGTGTTACTGCCGACGACCCTGTGGATATTGAGAGCTGGAGAGATGAAAGATACTTGTCCTGGGGAGACGGGTGGCTCGGCAGGATTTTGGCAGTGGGTGTGGTTTAGTTTCTTTTAGGACCAGTGGAGTGGCGGACAGCCCATCCCTCCGGAGGAGGGGACCAGGTGCCTACATACAGATTGTAATTCCCAACTGCTGGCGTACTCATGAACACAAATGTGCTACCAGAGCAAACCAGAACCTCACTGAACGTTTCTGTACCCCTGAAACCGGTGTAACTTTTTTTTCTAAAGCAAGTTGAGAGCTTTTATGAAATTCTAAGTGGGGACCCTGGCTCTCAAAAGAGTAAGAACCACTGTCTAGACAGGAGTTAGAATGTTCTTTGAACTACGGAACTTTTCTGTGAAATAAATAAGGGTGGGGACAAAACTTTAAGGATTGGTTATTACTGTCACCTCTTTTACATTTATAAAGAGTATTTTAAGCAGATGTTTTTCTTCAGACAGGAGAAATCGTTGATTTTAGAACCTGTGGCCTTCAGTGGAATATTGACTAGCAAGTGCGTAACTTTGGAACATGTGACAGTAATGCTGTAAACTTGGGTCTCAGTGAAATGACACAACAGGGTGCTGTGGACAGGTTGGGAGGGAGATGGTGGAGTGAGCAGAGACAGCAGCTGTGAAGAGTAGGAAGAGATTAGTATCTACTTGGTACCGAGTTTGGCAGAGACTGGCCATATGTGAACAGACCAGGCTTTCTAGGATGTCCAAGTTCTAGGTGCCGTGATGGGTCCATAGTCTCCCATCTTCCCAGGCTTCCACTGTGCTTTCATTTGTTCACCTCATCTTTTGTTCTGCCATTTTCTACTCCTTTACATCTGTTTTTGTTCTTGCTGAAAATGTCACTTAACGTTTCTTCAAATTTTTTTTTCCAGATGGCTTCTATTTAGTTTTCCTAGTTTTCTGTACAGTTGGCTTTTTATTCCACACCCCTGATTTCCTGCTCCTTAGAGGCAACTTGACAGCTCTTAGGTGTTTGTTCTACCCTTAACATCTGTATTTCATACTTCTGAATAACATATGTACAGTTGACCCTTGAACAACACGGGTTTGAACAGCACAGGTCCACTTAAATGTGGGTTTATTTTCAATAAATATGTACTAGAGTACTATGCGATCCACGGTTGGTTGAATCTGAGGATGTGGAAACTTGGGTATGGAGGAACCGAGTGTGTATACAGAGGGCTGACTGTATGTGTGCGTGGATCTTGAACTGGGTAGAGGGTCAGTGCCTCTAACCCTTGCTTTGTTCAAGGGTCGACTGTACTTTTATTTCTTTATCTCCTTTTCCTCATTTTAGACACTTTCTACTGGCTTTCACCTTTCCTCCAGACCGGTCCACAGATGTATTTACTTTTCCCCTCCTTTTTTCAGTTCTGTTCTTGTAAATTTTAGTTAAATATCTAGTGTTTATACAATTACTTTAAATTTTAGTAAATTTTAGTTAAATATCTAGTGTTTATATAATTACGGTAAGGTAAATACTTTTGCATTCAAGTCACCTTTATTGTGTAGTTTTATTTTTCCTAGAGTAAATAATAATTGCTCTGTTTTTTTGGTTGGTTTAGTTTCCTACGATGTATTTCTCTTTTTAAAAAAAATTATTTATTTTTGGCTGCATTGGGTCTTTGTTGTTCCTGTGGGCTTACTCTAGTTGCAGCGAGCGGGGGCTCCTCTGTTGCGGTACGTGGGCTTCTCATTGCGGTGGCTTCTCTTGTTGTGGCTCGTGAGCTCTAGAGCACAGGCTCAGCAGTTGTGGCACACGGGCCTATTTGCTCTGTGGCATGTGGGATCTTCCCGGACCATGGCTCAGACCCGTGTCCCCTGCGTTGGCAGGTGGATTCATATCCACTGTGCCACCAGGGAAGCCCGGGTGTTGGATATTGTCATGTGCTTTTTTTCTTTTGGTGGCATTTGAGATGATCTTGTGGTTTATTTCTTTTGCACTTTTAATGTGATGGATATACTTGTGTGATGCTTTTGGCAGGTGTACTGGACCCAGCTCTGCCTCCCCAAGGTGTAGAGGGCAGGGAGGTGAGTGGCACTGAGGGCTTTCCACTCACTCTATTTTTCATATCCGTTTATGTGCTAGATGTGAGTCATGCTTAACATAGTCCTCCTTGTCAGCTGATCCTATGAAGTCATTGCCCCTTAGCTGTTGTTTGACTAGGTTAGTGAGAATCTTGGTCGTTAATTCGTACGTCTCTAATTAGATGATAAGGCATCTGACTACCTTAAGAGACTCATAGTTACTCTGCTGTTTATTTACCTTCATTGAATTTCTTTACTCTGACATTGAATGTACTGGGCAGAAATCACATCACATCAATACCTACAGTTGCCTTTGTTTAAATTAAGCGGTGAGACTCCTCACAGCCGCCCCAGTTGGAGAGATGCATTCTGGTTTTAGTCACAGGCTAGACCATAGTATGCAAGGGGCAGATGAAGTAAAGTTGTAGAGCTGGGCAGGTGCCATGTCATGCTAGTCTTTGGTGAGAAATATGGGTATTTTCAAAATGTAATGAAAGCCATAAAAGGATTTAAAATTTTAAAGAAAGGCACAATGTGGTTTGTCTTATGTTTTGGCGAATTAATTTTGGGAGGGAAACAGGAAGGAATTAGTCGTTTTGGTAGTCCCAGAGAGAGATCATAGCAGGCTTGTACTTCGGTAGTAGCAGTAGAGATGTAGAAAAATGGATGGATTGAGGTAACACAGAAGGTAGAACTGACAGGTCTTAATATTTTACACATAAGTTTAGAGCTCAGGAGAGCTGAGAGCCAGAGATACACATTTGAGAGTCAGCGTAGTCATGGGTGAGATGGATTATGTATCCCAGATGAGATGCTCTGAGAGGGAAGAGGACTTAGGACCGACTCCTGGGGCTCTGCCAGTTGGACAGGCACAGCGTTAGGGTGCCTATGCTTCATGGGCTGAATCTGATTGTAGCCTTGTGAAAATGCAGGGCACTCTACATAATTGGTGAAATACTGTAAAATAGCGCTCTGTCCTGCCTCTGTGCTTGTCACCCTTCCTGAACTGCAGCCTTTGTGCATGAAGATAAGAGACTTAATTTCCTGCCCATTCCCCAGTGCCCAGAATGGTGCCTGGTGAATAGCAGGCACAGCGAACAAATCTAACACCTGTATTTTTAGGAATAAAATCAATAAAAGAAAACATTGCTTTGTAGGCTGCTTTTTCACTTAGTATATGTTGATTTTTGTTTTTCTGTGTCCTTATGTAGCTTTCAAAAATAAGATGCTTGATGGCTGTGTACTTCTATCACATGTGTGTAACATCATCTGGTGTGTCTCAGCAGGCTGGACTTTGGAGCTTATAGAAATAAAAGAGCCAGGGTGTGGACTTGGATTATTACCGGAAGAGTTCAATTTTTATTTCTGCCTCTTTAGCTCCTTGAGTGTAGAATAATGATCTGTGGAGCGGTCAGTAACTGGACCAGGGAATCCCCAGTGCCTTAATGGGTCTGAAGTACTTTGGTACTCTCCCCGTAAAGGCTTACACACGGCAGGAGAAGTGAAGTCTGTCGTGTACCTCTCCTCCCCTAGAAAAGTGGGCTGTTTACTTACCTGTAAAGTGAGAGAGGGTCACCACACGGTTTCTAAGGTTTCTTGCTGATATAAATTCTTAATTTCTGATGTCATCTTGTCTTGATGTTCTGAAATTTATTTTTTTGTTTCATGAAAATTAGAAAACATGGACTCAGGACTTTTAGAACATGTTCATTTCTACAGGCAATTTTTTTTTAATCTTTCAAGTGAACAAAAATCAAATATATTAATATTAACCTTGCTAGGACAGATTTCAGCTCTTGTGAAAAATATGCAGAATTCAAAATATGATAAATAAAAGAGTTCTTAATTTTTTTTAGAAGTCAATGAAAGGATTCTATTTTGCAAAGCTGTATTACGAAGCTAAAGAATATGATCTTGCTAAAAAGTAAGTACCAAACTGTAAACATGCCTTAATTTTCTAAAACCGGTGCTTTAACCTCATGTTCTTCTTTGAAATGGATAAATACACGTTTTTTAGCAGTTCTTCCTAAATATGTTCTGGAAATAAGGGATTCATCACTCAGATTGGTGATAAGAACTAGTCTGGATTCCATCAGCAGGTTGAGTCTAGAATGATACTTTCTGCATGCCTGCTGCTTATTTACACCCAGGGCAGGAAATCGTTTGGCATTAAATTTTCGCTGAAGATTGTCCTGGGTTAGAATAAAAGAGAACCATGCCTATATCTTAATTTCTTCCTGGTTAGATATCTGCTACTTTTATCAGCTGGAAAAAAGTGGCAGTGAATACAAAATTAAGCTAATTCCTGGGCAGGAGAATAGCTTGTGTAAAAGATCTTTAATTGACTGGATAGGTGATCCTGTGAGGCTTTGTCTCACCATAGAGCCAAGAAGCTTGGTGGTCTGATTTCCTGATCTATAGTGACTTAAAGCTGGAAATTCTGAGGGAGGCAGAGGCTATTAAAGGCATTGATGGGAAGATGAAAATTCTGATGAGGAAAGTGTTAGCGCCTTTATTTAACTGGCAGCATTGGGCCTGTTAACCCTGTTCCTTATTAATATGACACCTTTTCCTCCAGTGTTGATCTTTGGTCTAATATCTCCTGTGATAACATTCACTGGACCTAGAATATGCTTAGTTTTAGTTGTCACTTGAATTAAGGAATGGAAGTCACTGGCATTTGGTGGTGTAGTGAGTGATTTTTCTTCTGTGCTGTTTTAGCTGGGTACAGTCCCGTTAGATGTTATTTTCTTGTTTAAAAGGTGAATACGTTCTCTTAGTTGTTATTTGGAAATTGTTGCTGTTTAGTGTTCTGCATTATGATAGTTTAAAGATTTATTGTAATCACTTTCTAATGTCTGTGCAAAACTTAGTGCTATTCCCAAAGTGTAATAGTAGAAAAAAAGTAATTTATGTGTTCTTTTCTTAAGAATGGGTAGCACTAGAAAAAAAAATTTGGTAAATGTACCATTTAATGGTAAAATGAGTATGTTGTCAACTTTGTACATGTGTTTGTATTTAAGTATTTCTGTCTGTGGATGCTTTTCAGTTATCTGCATATTCTACTTTAAATAGTGGTAGTCAAGAATTAGAATAACAATATAAATTAGTTCAGTGGTTGCTTGGCTTAAGATATTCTCTCAGCAGTTAAATGCAGTTCTAAATGTGTTAATATAAAGATTGTTTTTATATTATTATTATTTTTAAACAGATATATATCTACATACATTAACGTACAAGAAAGGGATCCCAAAGCTCACAGATTTCTCGGCCTTCTTTATGAAGTGGAGGAAAACATAGAGAAAGCGGTTGAATGTTATAAGGTAAACTATATAAGATTAAAACATAGCCTTCGCATAGCCAAACACATGTAATGCCCAGGTTAATTTATGTAATAAATAATTCAAATATATTTTATGGATGTCTTGAAAACAAGCACTGGTATCATCGTACTATTAAGTGAAACAGCTTGAAACAGATTTTGAAGTACTTAGCCCAAAGAATGCTGTATTTATCATTAAGAGATTAGTGATTGTAAAAGAAGATTAACACCTATAAATTTCAAGTTTACCATGATCAGAAATGCTGTTCTTACGTGTATGGTTCCCTCCCACCCTTCCTTTTCTTTTTTGCGTTTACCAAATAAAAAGATAATTTTTTTAAATTCATCTTCAGAAAACTTGCAGACACTTTTTTTTTTTTTTTTTACTTGCAGAAACTTTAACAGCCTTGAAGTAACATGCTGTCATTTAGAAATAGAGTTTTAATAGAGTCACTTGATAAATTTTTAATTTTTGTGTATGAGTGTATGGACTTTAGGACTCCTACTAATTTCTTAATTCTTTTTTGATATCAGCGTTCAGTGGAATTAAACCCAACACAAAAAGATCTTGTGTTGAAGATTGCAGAATTGCTCTGTAAAAATGATGTTAGTGATGGAAGAGCTAAATACTGGGTTGAAAGAGCAGCTAAACTTTTTCCAGGAAGTCCTGCAATTTATAAACTAAAGGTAAAAAATTAAGCAAAAGAAAGCATATAATAAAAGCAGTTGGGGAAAACTTAAGACACAGCTATTTCTAATATTTGGAGTTTAAATGATTTCAGTAATAACCTTTAAACCGGTGTGTGTGTGGATGGGGAGTGTGGGAAATGGGTGAAGGGGGTGACGGGTACAAACCTTCGGTTATAAGATAAATAAGTTCTGGGGATGTGAAGTACAGCTTGTGACTATAGGGAACAATATTGCACTGTGCATTTGAAAGTTGCTGAGAGTGGGTCTTAAAAGTTTTCATCACAAGAAAAAGTAATTTGTAGCTGGGTGAGGTGATGGACGTTAACTTATTGTGGAAGCTATTTCACAGTATGTACATTATCATAATATGCTTTTTCATTAGGTACGAGTTTGCTTCACACATGGCATCTCATTTACCCTTTGGAATGATTAATATTTTAGGGATTTTACGGTTTGTTAGCTAGATGGTGGAGCTAAAATTAAACTGACTTTTATCTGATAGGAAATTTTTGCTTCATTGGGTGAAAATTACCCATAGGGTGACAGTTCAGAGTTATAAAGATTTTAAAGAACTGTTATCTAAATTTGGAAAGGACTGTGTTATGGGATAGTGAGGTTTTCAAGCAAAAGTTAAAAGACAGTTTCTCTAGCACGTTACAGGTAATTTCTAAAAATGATAGAAACTTGTTGCTAAAATATTAACTCATTCTGCTTGTTATTCTTTATTGAGTAAAATATAGTTTACTAAGTGACTCTTCTGGAGAAAGTCTTTCCAAATATACTAGGCAAACAGAATTTTAAGTGTATGTTGGGTTGTAACCAATATATTGGGTGGTTTGTAGGATCTTAGTTCCCCGACCAGGGATCGAACCCCAGGCCCCGGCAGTGAGAGTGCTGAGTCCTAACCACTGGACCGCTAGGGAAGTCCCAGTGTACATTGTTTTTAACAGGATCCCCTCCATCCCGACTTATACATGTTTCCGATAGGATTTTTAAAACTTTTTTATTTTGAAATAATTATAGATTTTTCTCAGGGAGTTGTAAAGATTGCACAGAGAGGTCCTGAGTTTACTTCATCCAGCTCTCCCCAGTGGTTACCTCTTAATGTAACTATAATACAATATCACACCAGGATTTTGCCGTTGGTGCAGTGTGTGTTCAGTTCTTGTTCATCTCATCATGTGTGTAGATTTGTGTAACCAGCACTGTAGTCAAGAGACAGAACTGCCCCATCACTACAGGGCGCCTTTCATGCTTGCCCTTCTGTGGTCACATCCACCTCTCCTTCCCATCGTCCTTAACTTCTGCCAACTGTGAATTTGTTCTCTGTCTTTATAATTTTGTAATTTAAAAATATTGTATAAATAGAATCAGGCATCGGGTGACCTTTTGAGGTTGGCTTTTTTCATTTTGTACAGTGCCCTTGAGACCCATTCAGGTTGTGTGTATCAGTCAGTAGTGGGTTCCTTCCTTTTATTGCTGAGTAGTATTTCATCATATGGGTGTGTTCCACTGTTTAACCATTTACTTTTGAGGGAAATTTCGGTTGTTTCCAATTTTTAGCTATTACAAATCTGGTATGAGCAATTGTGCACAGATTTTTAAATCAAAAGTGTTTTAAAAACTCGTAGAGATAAATACTAGTAACATTAAGTTTTTCCCTCTGTGATAAGCACCTGGATTTTAAATATTAATCTAGGGGCTTCCCTGGTGGCGCAGTGGTTGAGAGTCCATCTGCCGATGCAGGGGACACGGGTTCTTGCCCCAGTCCAGGAAGATCCCACATGCTGCAGAGTGACTAGGCCCGTGAGCCATGGCCGCTGAGCCAGTGCTCCGCGACAGGAGAGGCCCCAACAGTGAGAGGCCCGCATACTGCAAAAAAAAAAAAAAAAATTAATCTAAATTGTTAGGTTTCAGTGTGTAGATTTCTTTACCTTATTATCTTTGTTTTATGCCTCAAACATAATTTCCTTATTGGCCATGACAATCCATTCCATTGTGACATTATGGACCATGTATAAATGGGAGGGGATTATTTTTCTTACAGTATAACCAAAGTTAAATGTTTCTAAAGGATCCTGATTTCCTTTAATGACTCTTTTATTTATTTTTTATTTTATTTTTTTTCCTTTAATGACTCTTTAAAGACAGTGTTGTCTAAAACTAAATCTTATGTCAGATTCCCCCCGCCCCCAACTTTTGGATAGAAATCCATGAGATTTGTAGCTATTTAGCAAAGTAATTCTATTTCTCCTAAAATTTAAGGCCTACTTGCAGTAAATACCTTTTTGACATTTCTTTAATGAACAAAACTACTCAATATTATTAATGAGAGGGCATTTTCTCTTGGGCATGGGAGCAGAATTTTTTTTATTTTTAATATTTATTTACTTATTTGCTTGCACCGGGTCTTAGTTGCGGCTCATGGGCTCCTTAGTTGTGTCTGGCAGGCTCCTTTAGTTTCAGCTCGCCGGCTCCTTAGTTGTGGCATGCGAACTCTTAGTTGCAGCATGCATGTGGGATCTAGTTCCCTGACCAGGGATCAAACCTGGACCCCCTGCATTGGGAGCGTGGAGTCTTAACTACTGCGCCACCAGGGAAGTCCCGAGAGTAGAATGTTTGAAAAGCATCCATAATGGTGTTGATTTTTTACTTATTTATTTTTAAACATATAATTGAAGTCTAGGGCTTTTTTTCAGTTATAGACACACCAAGTGTAAGTTACGGAACTGATCCAGGAGGAGAGGGCTTGGTGAGGGAGAAAGGGCACTAATGGCGAGCATGGCCTGCAAGGTGGCGGGGTGGGGAGGTGAGTGCAGGAAGGTCAAGTGGAGCTTAGGGGTGATGGCTTCCATTTTCTCCGGGGGGAGATGAGGTGTGATCATAAGTTGAAAGTGAGGGTTGGAGGAAAGAGGAGTATGAAGTGAACTCTTCAGGGAATGGAGAAAGTGAGTTTATTAGAAGTAAAATAGGGCTTTATTTTTTCTAGGCATTACCAGTTTGGCAGTTTGAGATTATGAAAGTAAATCAGTTAGCTTGCTTGTGATTTCCCAAATTCCTGAATGCCCTACACTCACTTGTTCATCTGTTAGTGTATGGGCGCAGAGGAAGCAGGTGGCGGGGTCTCCAGGAAAGGTGGAGGGAGTTAATTGAAGGCATCTATAAGTAAGGAGTAATTGTGGATGTTGGGACTGTGGCATTTCAGTTTGACATGGAAGGAAAGTGTATGTGTGTATTTCATGGAAAATTAAAACTTGGTGATGTCAGTGTACTGAAAGCTTTTCAGGTGGTAGGGGTAAAGAGATGTGGCAGTGAGGGTATGTGAGCCCCGGTGAGGTGGGAAAATGAGAGGGTGTGGTGGTCTGAGCGCTTTGATCAAAATACAGATTTTGCCAAATGGATGGCCGAGGCTGGAGTGTGGAGCAGTGGAGATGAGGTCATTAAAGAGCAGAATGCCCAGGCTATTGTGTGTCTTGTGCACTTCTCAGTTGCCACTGACAGTGGCAGTTGTTAGGGATAAAGGAAGATGGTTCTATTCCAGCTGCTAATGAGGGGGGACTGGCAGGAGTAGCCGGATAGCAAGTCTTTTAGAAAACAGAGTTAGGAGCAGGGATGTGGTGGTGACGCTGGGAGACCCCCGCCTCCTCTACTTGTGCGTAGGCTAGCAGAGAAGTGATGGCAGCTGTCTTGGAATGGGACTCCATTCAGAAAGGCCAGAAGGTGAAGACTTTTGAGAAGATAGCAGAGCAGTAGGAGCTCCACAGTGAGAGCAGAGGGGGCAGGAATGAGTCAGCCTTAGGGAGATGCAGAGCACATTGAGGGTGAGGACCCCAGTGCAAGGGTTCCTGGGAGGCTAGGCGTCTGGTAGTGACCGGAGCGTGCAGGGATGCGGGCCGGTCGTCCTGGCACACTCTGAGGTGAGCATGGGCAGCCACTGCTGCTGTGTCATCCCAGGTGTTTCTCCCCACGTACATTTCTTGAGGTTTAGCTTCTGGGCTGGAAGTGACTCTGAGGGGCTAATGAGGTAGGTAGAGTGGGAATTTACTAAAGCCAGACACAGTGGGATGATGCTCATAGGAGCCACGATGTGTTTAAAGTTGCACAGATGTTGATCTAATTAATGGTTCTTTAAAAATAGGAACAGCTTTTAGATTGTAAAGGTGAAGATGGATGGAATAAACTTTTCGACTTGATTCAGTCAGAACTTTATGCAAGACCTGATGATGTCCACATGAACATCCGACTAGTAGAGCTGTATCGCTCAAACAATAGACTGAAGGATGCTGTGGCCCACTGCCACCAGGCAGAGAGAAACATAGTCTTGCGTTCAAGTTTAGAGTGGAATTCCTGTGTTGTACAGACCCTTAAGGTAGGTAAAAACTGTTGGGTCTCACACTTCTTGATGGACAGTTACCATATATCCCTTTGTATTTAAGCACTGTCTTCCAGGACCTAAATTTCTTTCATTTATGTATAGCAGCTGTGAAATGAGATTTTTGCTAGCATGATTTCAATTTATAATGGGTGGATTGGAGAAATAAATATGAGAAATATGTTTATATATTTTTTGGTGTTTTTATAGGCGGATTTAAAATCGACATGGTTTTACAGCATAGGAATGGGCAAAGGAATTTGTAGGCATAAAGCACTCAGTTTTGTAACACATGATAAAGTTTTGTAACTTGGAGTTCTTTTTGCAAAATAGGAATATCTGGAATCTTCACAGTGTTTGGAGTCTGATAAAAGTAACTGGCGAGCAACCAATCAGGACTTACTTCTAGCCTATGCTAACCTTATGCTTCTCACGCTGTCCACGAGAGATGTGCACGAGAGCAGGGAATTGTTGGAGAGGTATGTTGACCTACAGAAAGAGTACTTCGGTGTCAACTACAGATTTTCTGTTTGTGGTAATTCTGTTCATGGGTCTAAACATCTTAATGGCATTATTTTTTCTGTAATATACCCAGAGGTAATAGTTAACATAATGAACTACTTAGAAGGAATCTTCTTTTGTGGGGATATTGTAATTGGTTTTGTGTGACTTTGATTTCTAGAGAACTTTATTACTGCTTAGGCTTTATTAAATTATAGTTAAATATTTAGTTTTGGCATACTTAGTAAAGAGTTGAGCCGAAAATGAATGTTCTAACTGCTGTTCCATATTTTGTTTCAAAAAAAATGATACAATCTTGATTGAAAATCAGAGAATAAACTTCATTTGTCACATATTCTAGTATAAGCTGTTAACGTGACTGATATTTCAGAAAACAATGTTTTAGCTTAGAAACAAAATAACTAAAATATAATACATGATTTTCCTGTTTTCCACGTTTTAATTTTGAGGACTAGTATCTCCACTTGATGAAAATAAATTCCGCTGAACAGAAACATCACTTGGATTTGTGTGTTAGTTTAGAGCAGGGGTTGACTAGAGCTTGTGGGCCAAACAAGGCATACAGCCTGATTGTATGAATAAAGTTTTCCTGGGCACAGCCATGCTCATTGTTATGTGTTATCTATGGCTGCTTACACACTGCAGTAGTAGAGCTGAGCACTTGTGACAGAGGTGGTGTGCCTGCAAAGCCACGTTAGTATGTGGCCCTTTATAGGCAAAGTTTGACATTCACTGGTTTACACTCTCCATTTGTCTGAAAAGTAATTCTTTTCACTGAAGTGTAGAGTTAGTTTTCTTGAGGAAGTACTTAGTGTCTTAACATGGGTAGGGTAAGGGAGTATCCAGAAAAAACTAAATTGAACTTTTAGATCATTTTAGAAAATATTTAGGTTTTTATGTTTTTTTGATTTTGGTGTGGTTATATACTTAAAAACTTGGTTACATGAGGAAATAAAGGAGAAAGAGACAATTTTTTAGTAGTACCAAAAAATAATTTTAACTTCGTGGATCCCTAGGAGGGGTGTTAAGACCCTCTAGGGCAGCGGTCCCCAACCCTTTTGGCACCAGGGACTGGGGGTGGGGCGGGGGGATTCAAAAGCATTAATTAATACATAGATTACAAATAATAGTGAGAAATATAATTTATTTAACTCTAGTTATGTGTATAGTAAGAAGAGCAGTTATGGTATTGATAATGCACATATTTTAGTTATTTACATATAATTTGAAAATGGCATGTTTAATTTGAGAAATTTCAACTTTCAATCAACAAAACCATATGATGGTGAAGATGTTTTGGAATAAGACATTCTAGAGGTTAAGCTTGAAGTATAGGAAGTGTGTGGAATAACAAGCGCTAGATGATTTATAATTCATAAAACAGACTATGGATTATTAAGAGTTAGAATGTGGAAGATGAAGCTTGAAGTAAATTGTTTTATTATTTTGAATTAAATAGTGAAACTGATTATTTACAATGCAGTAGTTTAATGCATGTTTAATACTTTAATATTACAGTTTTGATAGTGCTCTTCTGTCTGTGAAATCTTGTGTGGGTGGAAATGATGAACTCTCAGCTACTTTTTTCGAAGTGAGAGGACATTTCTACATGCATGCTGGTTCTCTGCTTTTGAAGATGGGTCAGCATAGTGACGTGCAGTGGCGAGCGCTCTCTGAGCTGGCTGCGTTGTGCTATCTCATAGCCTTTCAGGTAATCCACTCCCAGTTTTGCATGCAACTGACATTTCAGTGAGACTTTGTTGTATTTCACGTGGAGGTGTGTCCTGGTCCGTAATGAAAATATGGATAAATATGTAAAATTAAAATGAAATAGTTACTTTGATGGGTGAAGAGTAACAAGATTTATACAGTACTGGTGAGGCTGGTGAAACAGGTACATTGATGCATTGCTGGTGGCAGTTGGCATTGCTATGGCTTTTTGGAAGATCAATTTGAAGAATTTGATCTTTTTACTCCGCCATTTCTGGGAACCTGTAGTATGGAAATAGTCTCAAGTATGGATAAAACCTGATTCAAAAAGATACGCATAACTTGGATGGAAAACTAAGTAAATTTTGGGGTATGGTTGCGTAAGCTATGGTAGAAGAATGTATTTACCACCCGCATTTCAACATGTTAATTGAAAACATGCGTATGTGATATGTATACAAGATTAATAGTATATTTAATGTATGGCAGTATACTTATCTTTGGAAACATGAAACTTCTTTATACATAGAACATGACATGAAGAAAATGTGCCAAAATATTAACCATTGTTTTTAGATGATGAGATGCTGGCTCTCTTCCCTTCCCTAATTCATTTTTGTAGTTTTAATGTTTTCTTTAGTGAGCTGCTAGTAATTCCGAAGTGAAAAGAAATGAGCAGTCTTCCAAAAAATGAATTAAGCCCAGCTTGTAAAAATTATTGTTAGCTTTGGAGAATAATCTTTTGCCTGAGAGAAAGAAAAAGGGGTTCACTGTAGAATTACTTTTAGAGAATGTTCTTCTTTCTAGTTGATACTACCTAGATCTTTTAAAAACCTGTTGATATGAGGTCCACAGTTGCTACGGTGTGCTCAGTGGAAGCATTTTGGTTCATAAGGAATATATTTTAGTGAAACTTAGTGAAGTTAATGAAGTTTGCTAATTTATATAAGCACTAAAAGGTACTTATGATTAATATTTTTATAGAATCCTCAAGTAGCTGACAGTTTTCTTATTTTTAATGGAAACTAAAATGTATTAAATTTTTAAATTTGTATTTTTAAGTTAACACACAACCATTCTAAACATTGGCCTTTTTAAAATTGAAGCATAGTTGATGTACAGTATTGAATAAGTAACAGGTATATAATATAGTGAGTCACCATTTTTAAAGATTATACTCCATTTATAGTTATTGTAAAATATTGGCTGTATTCCCTGTGTTGTACAGTATATCCTTGTAGCTTATTTTATACACAATAGTTTGCACCTCTTAACTCCCCACCAAACCTTGCCCGTCCCTCCTTCCCTCTCCCCACTGGTAACCACTAGTTTGTTTTATATATCTGTGAGTCTGTTTCTTTTTTCTTGTATTCATTAGTTTATTGTATTAAACTTTGACCTTTTTAAATAGTAAAAACTAGATCTCCCTCTTAATTGATTGCGTGAGGCTAACTTTTTTAATGATAGGGTTTTCAGACCCTTAGGGGACTGCTGTAGTTCTAGTGCGTCCAGGTAGTCCCCCACTTATGATTGTCCGACTTACAGATTTTCAGTTTTACAACAGTGTGAAAGTGCTACTCATTCAGTAGAAACTGTACTTTGAATGTTGATCTTTTCCTGGGCTGGTGGTATGTGGTACATACTCTCCTGTGACGCTGGGCAGTGGCAGCAGGCTGCACCCCCCATCTGTCACACAACCATGAAGACTTACAGCCATCTGTACCCAGACAACAACAGTCCTGCTTTTCATTTTTAGTACAGTATTCCATCGCGAGTTATTCAGCACTTTACAATAAATGGGCTTTTTGCATTAGGTGAGTTTGCCCGACTGTAGGCTGATCTAAGTGCTCTGAGCACGTTGAAGGTAGGTCAGTTGTATTAAATGCATTTCAACTTAGGATATTTTCAACTTACGGGTTTATTGGGGCATAACCCTATCATAAGTTGAAGAAGATCTGCGTGTCTGTGTTTCAGTTAGTTAAGCAAATTCTCTCTTGAAACCTTTTTTTGGCCCCACTGTGCAGCTTGCGGGATCTTGCTTCCTTGTCCAGGGATTGAACTGGGGTCCTCAGCAGTGAAAGCGCCGAGTCCTAATCACTGGACTGCCAGGGAATTCCCTCTTTTGAAACCTTTTGATTAAGATGAGGAAGTGTTGATTTGAGATGATGTGACTGAGTACATTCATAACTAATTTACTGGTCCCAAATGATAGTGGTTGAGTAGTTCTGGAAAAGGTGCCAGTGTTATGAATTGAGGTCAGTTTGAAAGCAAAAAGAATTATGTCACATTTTGTTTCTTATTTTCTGTGGTCTTCAACATCTATCTATAGATGACTAAGTTTGGCTTCATGCTTAAAAAACTTCTGGGTAAAAGCATAGGTCAAACTAATGTTTCTAAAATTCAAAATCAGAAGTTTTTAGGTTCATAAGTAATATATTTATTTTGAAAAATTATCTTTGGAAAGGTGGTTATATTCACATGGTTTCATATTGTAGTGGCATGTAAGCATATACAGTGAAAACTCCTTCCTGTGTCTGTTAGTCATTTACTTCTCCTCCCTGGAGGAACTAATGTCATTAGTTTCTTATGAGTTCTTCAAGAAATGTTTTATGCACACACACTCTTAGAAAATACAGAAAGAAGAAATTCTGTACATTCTATTTATTTTGCTTTATTTCCATGAAATATATCTTGGTGATATTTACCTATCAGCCCAGAAAACAGCATGCGTACAGCACCCTCATGTTTGCATGTTATTTCATTCTATGGATGTACCACAGATTGGGTTTCTTTAAACCAGTGCCCTAAAACCAAGATACCAGGTTTTACTTTTTTGCTATGACACTTCAAAATAATTCTGCAACGAGTAATTTATGCCATTTCACGTGTGAAAATTTGCGGGTGGAATAAATTCTTGAGAGAAGAATGGCAGGATCAAAGTGTATCTACGCATTTATAAGTTTTAGAGCTATTGCCAAATTTCTAGCCTCACAGAGGTTGTACCAAATTATACTCCCACTACCAATTTAAGAAAGTCATTAGAGGTTTAACAGCAGTTACACCCACCATCCATATAGTTAAGTTTTAGGATATCTCCAGTAAGTGTTCATTGTCTGGAAGTGAACATTTTCAGTGATGGACATTTGCTGCTTTTCAAGAGAGCCTGTTGCGTTTTGGGATAATTTGGTTCTTGGTGCTTCCTTATATGGAGTAAAAATATTTCTCAAGCTGCTACCCATTGGTGGTGGTTTTTCCTTTTAGTGCTTTTAAAAAGTCTAGCCCTTCTTTTACAAGATAATTTTCCTAATATCTGAACGCAGCCGTCATCTTTTCACCATTCTGTTTATTCATAATTGTTCCAGCTCTTCTTCATAGGATATGGCTTGGAACCCTTTTACTCTCTTGGTTGTCCCAGTTATCCCAGTGGTATCTAAGATTATTCTCTGGAAGTGTGCTGTCCACAGTGTGGCATTTCCAAGTATGGGCCCACCAGTGCCAGGTCATAGAGAGCTGTCATCTCTTCCACTGCTCTCATTCTGTTTATGCAGGGTAGAAAAGGTCTCTAACCAAGTACTCCCCAACTGTAACTTGAATGTGCTTTTAGTAGTAAGTAATTTCTCAGAAGTGCTCTTCATAGGCATCTTTTATAGATTATCTAAATTCCTTGGTTCTGAGTGTTTTGCAGTTAGATTTCCAACTCTGTTTAACATTGGCTAACTGTTTATTCTTTATCGAAAAAGTACAGTGTAATAGAAAGGAACATCTTACTATTAAAAATGTGAGTATCACTAAATTAAGATTTTTGATTCTAAAATGATCAGGTTCCAAGACCAAAGATTAAATTTATAAAAGGAGAAGCTGGACAAAATCTACTGGAAATGATGGCCTGTGATCGTCTGAGCCAATCAGGTAATAGTAATGTTTAACTGATTTTATTTTAAAAAGAAAAGAAAATTTTTGTTTGGGCACATCTTATGATAGTATCTTCTTTCTGTCCAGGAGATAATTTGTCATAATCATTTGTTTCTCTTTGCCATATTGGATTAGGGAGTGAGATACAGAAAGAATGATAAGAAATTGTATATTCTTTAAAAGGAACAAATATTGTTTGCTCCCGGGTAGAGAAACTGCTTACCCCCCCCCCCGCCCCCGCCACTTAATCTAGCTGCTAGAGCCTCCATCCAGAATATTTTTTTTCCTTTTAATTTTTTTAAAATTTATTTATTTTTTTTTTTGTGGTACGCGGGCCTCTCACTGTTGTGGCCTCTACCGTTGCGGAGCACAGGCTCCGGACGCACAGGCTCAGTGGCCATGGCTCACAGGCCTAGCTGCTCCGTGGCATGTGGGATCTTCCTGGACCGGGGCACAAACCCGTGTCCCCTGCATCGGCAGGCGGACTCTCAACCACTGCGCCACCAGGGAAGCCCTTTTTTTCCTTTTGAAAAAAAATTTTTTTTAATGTTTATTTTATTTTTTGCTTTCTCTAGTTGTGGCAGGTGGGGGCTTCTCTTCGTCGTGGTGCGTGGGCTTCTCGTTGCGGTGGCTTCTCATTGCGGAGCACGGGCTCTAGGCGTGTGGGCTTCAGGAGTTGCAGCTCACGGTCTCAGTAGTTGTGGCATGTGGGCCCTAGAGTGCGCAGCTTCAGTAGTTGTGGCGTGAGGGCTTAGTAGTTGTGGCACACAGGCTTAGTTGCTCCGTGGCATGTGGGATCTTCCCAGACCTAGGATCGAGCCCTCGTCCCCTGCGTTGGCAGGCGGATTCTCAGCCACTGTGCCACCAGGGAAGTCCCTCCATCCAGAATATTTTAAAGCACTTCCTAAACTAAGAATACGTTACTCATCAGTTGCTTATAAGACATTACTATGGGGGATATAAAGATGAAAAAGTTCCAGATCTCTCTCTTAAGGAACTAACATCATAGTAACAGAGATAGAAGGTATATATTCACATTCTGTTAGGCTCTTGGAATTTTTAGATTTATTCCCAGTTCTGACTATTTGGGATGGATCCTAAAGGTCTGTTACAGACTATCTGGCTTTGTTAAGGCAGAAACTTGCAGGTGTTCACGCAGGCAGTGAATCAAGCAGTGATCTGAAGACTCCATGGGGAAATGTTTCTGTAAGCAGCAGTTTTCATATAAAGTTGAAAGGACTTTGTTAAGAGTTAAGAAGTGGTCTTAAATCAGAGTAGCTATAAGCTGTTGTCTGTGGGTAGACTGTTGATTAATGCCCCTCTGTCCCACAGCTTACTTTTTTGTGAGAGACAGACTTTGAGTCCTTGAAGAAGTGACCTTCTGTTTTTCTCTTAGGTGTCCCTTCTACCTTTGCACAGTTTGTAAAATGAACTTGTTTTACTGTCTTTGATCTGGGCCTTACTGGGTTTGTCTTTGCAAATTTTCAGAGAGATAATGGTCTGGCGGTA
The DNA here is from genome assembly GCA_036417435.1 of Inia geoffrensis. Classification (NCBI taxonomy): domain Eukaryota; kingdom Metazoa; phylum Chordata; class Mammalia; order Artiodactyla; family Iniidae; genus Inia; species Inia geoffrensis. The sequence goes on from CM070911.1 coordinate 92,678,636, forward strand.
ACCAAACCTGACTGACCAGCAGAATTACTCCACTTTTTTTAAAATGGCTTGATTGTGTAAAATTTACATATGATATTATTCAGCCATTTTAAGTGTACAGTTTAGTGGTTTTTTAGTATGTTCACGGAGTTGTGCAATCATCGCCACAATTTTAGGATATTTTTGTCACCTCATAAAGAAACCTCCTACCCGTTAGCAGTCACTCCTCATTCCTCCAGACCCCCTCGTCCTAGGCAACCACTAATTTTCTGCCTCTTTATATCTCTGTTCTGGACAGTTCATGTAAATTGAATCATACAAAGTGTGGTCTTTGGGTAACCGTCTTCTTTCACTTAGCATAGTGTTTTCAAGGTGCATCCATGTTGTAATGTGACCTAGAACTTCATCCAAGGAGCGTTTTTAAAATAGATTCTTCACCCCAAATCTGTGGAATCAGAATCTCTGGGAGTGGGGCCTGGAAATAAAAAAAGAAAAATTTTAAGCTTTTTAAAGGATGACTCTGACCAGCCAGGTTTAGAAGTTAGGTTTATCAGGTCAGAAAATTTGAGCTTGGTCCTGTTCTCCTGTGGCCACTTGAAACCCACACTTTTCCATCTAAAATGGAAATCCTTTTGGTATTTTTCGCACACATTTTTTCTTTCCTTTTATTCTAGTACGTAGATACAGATACTGTTACACTGTAGTCTATTCATTTTTCACATCAGCACCCTTTTGGGTCCAGCTGTGGTTGTGGGGCTGGAGGGCTGGGTCTGAGATAGTCATGTTATTTCCCTTAGGGTATGTGAATGAAACTATTGAGAGAGATGAATAAAAACATTCTGTAATTTTTAAATGATGGAAATAATTTGTTTTTCAGGGCATATGCTGCTAAACTTAAGTCGTGACAAGCAAGACTTTTTAAAAGAGGTTGTAGAATCCTTTGCCAATGAAAGTGGGCAGTCTGCTGTGTATGATGCTCTGTTTTCTAGCCAGTCACCTAAGGATAGATCTTTCCTTGGTAGCGATGATATTGGAAACCTTGATGTACAAGCACCAGATCCTGAGGATTTGGCTCGATATGATGTTGGTAAGTTGTATCTTTCTAAGGAAACATTTTGCATTTTAATCCTTTTATACTAGGAGACAAATAATAGCAACAAGGGGAATAAATTGCCCATAATCTCATTACCCAGAAATAATGACTTAATATTTTCCTATATTCCTTGCAAGTTTTCTGAAGGGTTGGGGTAGTATGAGGGGTTGGGGTAGCCGTAGTGGTGGCATATGTTTTTCTTGTAAATAGTTGTTTATACTGTACACATGATTAGTCTCATGAATTCTTTCTCATCCTGTCTCTCTAAATATCACTTTTAGTGGCAATATGATCTTTTTAGTGAAATAGCCATAATTTGTTTGCCACTTTTTATTGTTGGGTATTGAAGATGTTTCCAGTTTTTTCACTTATATTAAAATGCTTATAAAAACTTTGAAGTGCCTCCATTTCAATTTTTTCCGTAGAGATTCCTAAAAACAGAATTACTGGGATAAAGTTGATGAACATGTTTAAGTTTCTTGCAAATTGCCATATTACAAGAAAACTTGTACCTATTTACGCTTTCCGAAGCCCATAACTTTTTTAATATTGAATTTCTTATAGAGGAAAAGATCTGTTATCCTAATGGACTAATGTAGTGGTATCCCATTGTTTTAATATTTCGTTACTGAAAGGAAAATCTGTTGTTTCAAGATTTCTTACTGGGTGGCTATTCTTTATTTCACCTCTATCAGTGGATTTTGTTTTATTGAGTTCTAGTGAGGCCCTTTTTTCTTCTTAGATGGACTTCAAAAGAACGTTTTCCATTATAACTGTCTTTATTAAAGTTCCTAGCTGGAGTTTGAGTACTTCTAATAAGAACATAAGACTTTGCTTATAGATTTCCCCTGTGCTCTGATATAGAAAAACAGTTATAAAATTAAGGTACATTTAATATGAGTCAGTGTTTATGTTGGCAAAACTGATGGGACACAAAGATTTCCAAAACCTAAAGCCAATTTTTTTTTTGTATTTCAGGTGCCATTCGAGCACATAATGGTAGTCTTCAGCACCTCACCTGGCTTGGCTTACAGTGGAATTCATTGCCTGCCTTACCTGCAATTCGAAAATGGCTAAAACAGCTTTTTCATCATTTGCCCCAGGAAACCTCAAGACTTGAAACAAATGCACCTGAATCAATATGTATTTTAGATCTTGAAGTAAGCAGAGATTTTAACAACTTAAACATTATGAGTATTGTTTGATTTTTTTTCCTACTTAAATTGATTTTTCTTTAAATAAAACAGGTATTTCTACTTGGAGTAATATATACCAGCCACTTACAATTAAAGGAGAAGTGTAATTCTCACTACAGCTTCTATCAGCCTCTGTGCTTGCCACTTCCTGTGTGTAAACAGCTTTGCACAGAAAGACAGAAATCTTGGTGGGATGCAGTTTGTAATCTAATCCACAGAAAAGCAATGTAAGTAGTCAAATAAAAATACTCCTTTGACTTGTTGTCTAGGGACTTTAATTCTCATGTGAAGTTTTAGGTTTTAATTATCATGTGATGATTAACATACGTGTAAGTGTTGAACTGCATATTTATAAATCAGTTTTATTAAATACAACTTTTTTTAGACCTGGAACCTCAGCAAAATTGCGACTTCTAGTTCAGCATGACATAAACACTCTAAGGGGCCAGGAAAAACATGGCCTCCAGCCTGCTCTACTTGTGCACTGGGCAAAGTGCCTTCAGAAAACGGTGAGTTCACTGAAGTGGAAGCAGTTTTTAAGAACATTACCGTCATTTTTTAAAATCACAGGGTTTACATTGAAAGCTTTTCAGTTTTAAAAACAGCTTATTCATATTATGTCGGGTGAAACGTATTTTCTTAATCTTGTCAGAGAGTGGTTAGTCTAGTTAATATATAAGTGCTGGGCTTCCCCAGTGGCACAGTGATTGAGAATCCGCCTGCCAATGCAGGGGACACGGGTTCGATCCCTGGCCCGGGAAGATCCCACATGCCGCGGAACAACTAAGCTTGTGTGCCACAACTACTGAGCCTGTGCTCTAGAGCCCATGAGCCACAACTACTGAGCCCACGTGCCGCAACTACTGAAGCCCACGCGCCTAGAGCCTGTGCTCCACGATGAGGGAAGCCACTGCAATGAGAAGCCCGTGCACTGCAATGAAGAGTAGTCCCCACTCGCCGCAACTAGAGAAAGCCCGCGTGCAGCAATGAAGACCCAACACAGCCAAAAAAAAAAAAAAATATATATATATATATATATATAGGTGCTTAGAACAGTGCCTGGCACAGTAAATGTTTCGTAAGTATTAGTCATTGTTATTATTACTTATATTACCTTACGATAAATGCTGTCCAGCCTGAAGTTTTTTTATGTGTTTGGTGGCACAAGGCTCTGTAGGTAAGGGCATTATAGATCTCTTGCTAAGTGGTTGAGGTCTGTTCTGTGGCAAGATTAGATTAGTTTAGCCCTTTGACCAAACTTTGGCACCTATAAGAGTGGCAGATTTCAGCTGTCTAAAAATAGCAACTTTAGAAAATAAAGTGGGCTGCCTGATTAGTTAATGTCGTTGAAAGTGTGTAAAATTTGTTCTAGAATGATCACTGGTATTAAAGTGGTTAGTTATTCCAGTATTTGGAAAGGTGAGCATATGACTTTTGAGATTCTATTTTGCCTTGATTTGAAATTTTAACCAGTTGTTCAGACCACCTATAAATGAATTTTTGGATCTGATCGTTTGTGTCTCTTCTAACTTTGTATTTTTTTAGGGCAGTGGTCTTAATTCTTTTTATGATCAACGAGAATACATAGGCAGAAGTGTTCATTACTGGAAGAAGGTTTTGCCATTGTTGAAGATACTTAAAAAGAAGAGCAGTATCCCTGAACCTATTGACCCTCTGTTTAAACATTTTCATAGTGCAGACATTCAGGTAATGGAGGATCCCTTTGTGAACTAACTAGAAATGTGGATTTCCGGTTTATAAACAGAAGTGGAAGTATAAACTGCTTAAATTTGTTACTTGGCTATTTCATGGAAGTCTTGTTTTCTAAGTCCACTAGCTGTTACAAATACAGTATGGCAGAAAAGAGTACTGAGAAGCTAATCTCATTAGATCGTATAAAAGCTTTAGGAAATCATTTGAGTTTGATATTCTGGGTAGAGGCAATTTGACTAAAAGTTATCCAATATGTTTAGGCATCTGAAATGGGTGAATATGAAGAGGAAGCACACATAACATGTGCTATATTGGATGCAGTTAATGGAAATATAGACGATGCTGTGGCTGCTTTTGAAACTATTAATAATGTCGTTTCTTATTGGAATCTTGCACTGGTAAGTAGTGTGGTACTTGAATTAAAAGGTTTTTGTTTTAAAACATAATTGTTTCATAAAAGCACTCTGTGTGTAGATTTTTCACAGAAAAGCAGAAGACATTGAAAATGATGCACTTTCTTCTGAAGAACAAGAAGAATGCAAAAATTACCTTAGAAAGACCAGAGACTACCTGATAAAGATTTTAGATGACAGCGATTCAGATCTCTCAGTGGTTAAGAAAGTAGGTTGCAGGTTGTTTGTACTTTATTATTTTGATAAGTACTTTTGCCTTGGTTTTATATTTTGGTAACTTCAAAAATGCTTAGTGGTGCCTTATTAATGCGGAAAAGGGAGGGTGTTTAAATATTTAATTAGCATTGCTTTGCCTTAGGTGTGGGGGGGTGGGGTGTGTGTGTTTTTTTTAAACTTGGGCATTTAAGTTTATACTCTTACAAAAAATGCTTGTTAGGGAAGTAGAAAAGGCTTCCAAGGTACGCATTTATTTTTGTTATCTTGGCAATGAAATCAACAGATATTGCCACGTCAGGACTATTTCTTCATGGACTTCACAGTTAAACATGTCACTGAAATCAAAGGTGGTTGCTGACTACTTGAGAGCGTTTCTCTCATCATGACCATCTGATGTGACTACCTTTTCCCAGCTGTCAGCAGTTTGAGGCTGTTGTGATGGTATTAACCTTAACTACATTCAACCTTCCACCTGTTTTGTTGATTAGTTTGTGTTGCTGCTCTTGGATTAGGATTTATGTTTGGTGCATTCCAACATCTGTGTTTCTCCTCATATTCAAAATCAGTTAGGGCTTCCCTGTTGGCGCAGTGGTTGAGAGTCCGCCTACCGATGCAGGGGACACGGGTTCGTTCCCCGGTCTGGGAAGATCCCACATGCCGCGGAGCGGCTGGGTCCGTGAGCCATGGCCGCTGAGCCTGCGCGTCCGGAGCCTGTGCTCCACAACGGGAGAGGCCACAACAGTGAGAGGCTCGCATACTGGGAAAAAAAAAAAAAAAATCAGTTAGTAAACAGTAACTTAATTTTGTTCACGTGGAAAAGCTTCCCCAGTTAACATTGCTCTGCCATTACTGTGGCTAACGAGGGATAGAAACAGCATGGACTTGAGGGTTGGAAACCTTTGATTACACAGCAGTTTCATGTTTGTTGTTACATAAAGTATAATGTGCTTGTTACATAAAAGTGAAAAATGTAAATTAGTAAGAAAAATCTGTTTATTTTAGAGAGAGTTCTACTTTGGTAATTTTGCAGACTAAAGCCATTGATTCACGCCTTTTGTTTTTAGTTGCCTGTGCCCCTGGAATCTGTAAAAGAGATGCTTAATTTAGTCATGCAGGAGCTCGATGACTTCAGTGAAGGAGGGCCTCTATATAGAAATGGTTCTTTGCGAAATGCAGATTCAGAAATAAAACATTCTACACCATCTCCCACCAAATACTCTCTATCACCAAATAAAAGTTACAAGGTAAGTGGGGAAGAAATGAGTCACTCTGCTGTGGAATACGTTTCTGTTCTAAATGTTTTAAGTACTTCTTTGTTGTTATTTTTTCAGTATTCTCCCAAAACACCACCTCCATGGGCAGAAGATCAAAATTCTTTATTGAAAATGATCTGCCAACAAGTAGAGGCCATTAAGGTAAATCACTTGATTTCTCTAAACTGTGCCTCTCTTTTTCCTAGATTCCTTCCTTGTCCACTTTCTCACTTATTTATAAAACTGTTCAAAATGTTCCTTTGCCATCTGACTGTAGAATCATACTGTGTTTTACGTGCTTTCATCTTGACACTTAGCATATTTATTTATTTACGGTACACGGGCCTCTCACCGCTGTGGCCTCTCCCGTTGTGGAGCACAGGCTCCGGACACGCAGGCTTAGCGGCCATGGCTCACGGGCCCAGCCGCTCCACGGCATGTGGGATCTTCCCGGACCGGGGCACGAACCCGCGTCCCCTGCATCGGCAGGCGGACTCCCAACCACTGCGCCACCAGGGAAGCCCTACACTTAGTGTATTTTTGAAACTACTTATGTGTCTGCGTCCTCCACTAGATATGAATCTTTCAAAGGTAGAGACTCCTATATCCAAAACAGCCTTGTTTCTGGCATAGAGTAAGTTCCCAGGTGATTGAATTGAACTAGTGAAATATACTCTTCATATCTTTGTCTATGAGTTTGTCTCAGACTGACTGTGGTTGTGTATGTTAAGTTTATATCTAGGACTTCACAACTGGTCTAAACTTCAAAAGGTCTCTTTATCTTTTTAATATTTCATATGAATTTGACTTAATTATGTAAAGAAATAGTTATGTGAACATGATTTTATTTTAACTTTATGGAAGTGACCTTAACTATAACACTCAAAGGAGCTTTACTTCTTTGAAGTTGGAAGTACAGGTAAGTTGTTTCACGCTCATTGACAAGAACTAAATCATTCATACTTCTAAAGTTACAGCAAGGAAGTATTGGTATGTGTATGACTATTGCACTGGTGTCAGCAATTTGTGAGACTTAATACTATTTGTATTTTTTGCACTTGTGAATTTGCACAGTTTTTTTGTCTTAATTTTTAAACTTATTTTTGACTGTGTTGGGTCTTCGTTTTTGCACGCGGGCTTTCTCTAGTTGTGGCGAGCAGGGGCTACTCTTCGTTGTGGTGCGCGGGCTTCTCATTGCAGTGGCTTTTGTTGCGGAGCACGGGCTCTAGGTATGTCGGCTTCAGTAGTGGCAGCACTCGGTCTCAGTAGCTGCAGCACACAGGCCCCAGAGCGTGCGGGCTTCAGTAGTTGTGTCTCATGGGCTCAGTAGTTGCAGCACGCGAGCTCTAGGGCGTATGGGCTTCAATAATTGTGGCTCAAGGGCTCTAGAGCACAGGCTCAGTAGTTGTGGCAAACGGGCCTAGCTGCTCCTCGGCATGTGGCATCTCCCCGGACCAGGGATCGAACCCATGTCCCCCGCATCAGCAGGCGGATTCTTAACCACTGTGCCACTAGGGAAGTCCCTGCACAAAGATTTTGTATGTTAATTTTTTATAATCGTCGCCTGTTATGATATTACATACTTACCACGTAGGTTTCTGGTACCCAACATTGTATTCTTGGAAGCACTAGTAGTGGAGGACTAGTCCGTGTGCCTAGGAAGCTGAGTTCTAGTACTAACTGCCATTGATGAATGATCTCGGGTCAGGGAGTTCCTTATCTTTCTGTCTGTTTGGCTTCTCATCTGTAAAGTTGAGTGAGAATTGTTGAAACCAGTTTTCATCATATGTTCTAGTTGTTTGAATTTTTTAAATTATGTTTATAGCTTTAATTGCATATTTAAATCTATGGTCCAGATACCAGTAGTGACCAGTAAAGTTTTCCAGTTGATTCCATCAGATTCTTATTTTTGGATGTGTAGCATCTGGACTAGACACAGTAGATGGACGAACGGGGAAAATTTTAGTTTGAAAATTCAAGGTATTTTTCACCTCAAGAGTTACAGTTTTCAGAAAATTTCTTTTCCTAAAACACTTTTGTTTTTTTGGCTGCACTGTGCGGCTTGTGGGATCTTGGTTCTCCGACCAGGGATTGAACCCTGGGGCCACGGCAGTGAAAGCACTGAGTCTTAACCACTGGACTGCCAGGGAATTCCCTCTAAAATACTTCTAGGAGAAGAGAGCAGACATTCTGGATTTGTCTCTGACCTCATTTGTTAATTTTACTATTCCTGAAAAGTGCCTGCTTTGTAGGTTCTGGGGTTGGGGGAGGGCATTGTCATTTGGTTGTCTACAAAGTGATGGATCTGATTGCTGACCACCAGCTGTCATTGGAAGGCATTATGTCTGCTGGTTTGGAACTTTGTAAGAATTAAGAGCTAAGAGCGTAAGTAAATTGTCTGGAATGTGTCACTGTATACAATGTATATACATAATATATACAGTATACTAAAGGTAATATATTCCGAGCAAGTGTTAGCAGTTTTCCCTTTCCCAGTAGAGCATTTGAGCTTTACCTTGAGAGGTTGGCAGTGTTTGGCACCGCGTATGCAGCTGAGTGGGAGGCTAGTCTGGGAGGGAATGTGGGGTGTAGAGCAGTCCAGGTGGACTGAAGAGCAGAGCAGGTGCAGTGAGGCGCTGGAAGGGCGTTTGGGGCGATGCTGCTGAGCACTGGCAGTGTCAGAGAAAGAAGTTCATTTCATAGGTACTTGTTTTTTTGAGCAGGTAAGTGTCTTGGCTAGAGCTGAACTTTAGACAGATTACTTTCAGCCAATGCAGAATGGAAAGGGAGATGAGGCCATTGTTTAGGTTAGAGCTGACTCTAGAATGAATGAATTAGGTAATGGTACTAAGCAGTGAAAGAATGGGAGCAGATAACAAGCTTTGACAAATTGAGGATCATGTTTTAAATCAGCACCTGGTACTCAGATCCTACTGGAGTATAGAATCTCTTAAAAGGCATCATCAGGTATTAAGTTTGCTCTAGCACTGTATCTGCCGTGATATAATTGCTTAAATTGTTTCTTCCAACAGAAAGAAATGCAGGAGTTGAAACTAAATAGCGGTAACTCAGGGTCCCCTCATCGTTGGCCTACAGAGAATTATGGACCAGATTCAGTGCCTGATGGATATCAGGGGTCACAGAATTTTCATGGGGCCCCACTAACAGGTGAGTTGGCAACTGGATACTCCCAGGTATTAGTGAAGTCTGTACTTTCTCCTCCTTTGAACAAGTAACTTGTGAAGTCACCTTGTCTGTATACATTTATCTATATACGTGTCTCTCTATGTCTGCCTATATGTAATACTTAAGCTGTATTTGGTATTACCAAGATTTCTATAACTCTAAGCAGAAACAAAACAAGCTTTATCTGATCCTGTTTATATAAAGGCTAAAGGCTTAAAGAACCTTTTAATGCACATTTCAGAGGAGCTGAGACTGAGTTGGAACTATGCCTTATGATTGAAAAAATGTTAACTGACAGCGTTATTCATTAAGAGATGCCTAATTAAGAACTTAAACGTCTTGGGAATTATTTTGATGACATACTGAGAGGTATGACAGTCCTGGGAAACTTTTTATTTTGAAATACTGTGGTCATATATAGAAGGAAAGAGTGTAGAGCTAGAGCATACTGGAGTTTTAGGTTGTGCTCTCTTAACTTACCTCTCTGAGCCAGTTTGTTTGAAACCTGGAACTAATACTTTGCATCACATGATTATTGTGAACATTTGTGTGGGGGTGGCGTGCATTAGGCATTTACTTAGAATATGCATTAAACACCTAATGAACCAAAGGGTACGGACTGTGTCTCCTGTGGTTGTCTGTGTGCCAAGATGCTTGTGTATATAATTTTATTTAACGACAGTGACCCAGAGTGGTGGGCACCATTATGAATCCACATTTTTTAGATGAGGAAATGGGTTTGGAAGGGTTAGGTAACTTACCCATTATTGTACAGATAGTTATTGGTAGAGCCGGGGTTCAAACTCTAGTGCTATAACTTTAAAGCCACTTGTCCCCAGGCAGCCAGAGTGATGGGGAAAATAGGCTTCTTTCACATGAGGCAGATTCCTGAAATGTTGGTAATTAGATTAATTGGTTTTGATTCAGAACAGTGTGGCCTAGTTTCACACATTTGTGTGATGTTCCATAGGGCCATACTTAAGGCAGACTCATGGTCCTCTCATAACAGTGTCCTCCAAGTGCACGCAAAGTAATAGAAAAATCTTTGTGAAGTCAAACTCACTAAATGTCGTATGTAAGTCACAGATAAATATGTGAGAAGTCAGGGTTTAAACATTGTTTACCTAAACCCTGTGCACTGCGTAGAGCCTTGACTACAGAAGATAGGCAAGCTGGCTGGCTTTCTCCTGTGCACTCCTAGTGCTGTGTGGAGTCATGATTTGGCATCTGTGGGCCACAAGTTCTGTTTTCTTCTTCTTTGTACAGGCATAACAGGTCTTCTGGTTGTTACACACACATACAAGCATAACATTCACATTGTCTCATTTTATTCTTGCAGTTACTCTATGAAATGGGTAGAAGCAGCACATCCTCATTTTACAAGTGAGAAAAATGGAGACCCCAAGTGACTATTTGACAAAGTCGCAGGCAGCTTTGTGGCCCTGAGAGGAGAGCTCAGGTCTCCTGATTCCCATTCCTGTGTTCACAGACCGTTTTTCTTAATGAAAGTGCAGATGTGCCAAGATGGTCGTTGTCTTTTTTAAAAGAAGATGATTAAAAAACAATAAGCTTATAGTAAAGAAATATTCAGAAGTACTGACCAGTGTAAAGAAAAGTGAACACTAACCACATCACACAGAGTTTTGCTAACATTTTGGAGCATTTCCTTCTGGTCCTCTCTCTTTGTGTATTAGAGAACTTTATCACATTGTATGGAGACGAGTAGCCTGTTTTTAAATATTTAAGTTCTGAGCAGTTTTCTACTCAGAGTTTTTTTGACAGTACTGTTAATGAATACAAGGTATCCGTCATGTGGAAGCTCTGCAGATTTTATTCCCTTATTTTTAAATTTCCAGTTGTTGCTATTGTAAATAATGCTGTGAACACAGTCCTAGGATTTTGTAAAATTTCTTCTGTTGGGAAATTGCTTTCCTGAGAAGCTGTGCCGGTTTTACACTCTTACCACCAGTATCTGGTAGTGCCTGTCTCTTTGCACTCTTGCCAAGTGTTTGCTATTACCAGTTTATAAAAACCTTGCCTATTTTTAAAAACAAAAATAATACCAGCTTTTAAGTTTTTGTTTTTTTAGTACTAGGCATGCTCAACACTTTATAATCCTTTATATTTCATAAGTTATCTATTCATTGGGTGCCTTTTTTCTATAGGATGTTTTTAGTACTTTTTTTCACTATCCCTGATGAAGTCACCAGTTAAGTTTCAGACTTTATGATTCTTGGCTTATATCCATCATCTTGTTCTGTGTTCTTTGCCTGGTTTCTCCCCAGAATATGTCATGGTAGCCATCATCAGGCAGCCCGTTAATTTTCCACGCTCAGGCTTGGGCCTCTGCAGTGGCTCTGTTTCTCTGGTAACTGCAGAGAGGACAGACAGCCTGGCTCGCCTTTACTGGGTCTTTTTCAGGGCTTTCCACAATCAGCTGCCCAGCACCTCTTGGGTCACAATTTCTGCTTCCTCTTCTGTGTAAAGGTACAAATGATGTTTAAGTTGTTTTGTTTTCTGTTACAACTTTCTTAAAACAGATCAAGTAAATGATTGTTGGTTGTTTTTACCATCAACATGAGTGTCTTCTAGTTGCTGGTTTCCTGATAACACACACACAAAACAGATGGAGCAGATAGTTTGGAAACCAGCATGAGTGTCAGTCATGCTGTGCCCTTTTTATTAAGCCAGGGAACACATTTTGTGTTACTTGTGAGATCCTTTGCATGAATTTGTTAGGTGATTTTTGACCTGAATGTTCGCAGCTTGAGTTTAAAAAATGCAGCCTTGTCATTCTGCAGATTTTCACGGCTCACTTCAAAAATGTGGCCCTGAGGCCATGACGTGCGTTTCGGTTCCTTAAGTCCTTCCTGTGGCTAGTGTATCCCCCATGTTTCTGACGCGGCACGACTGTGCCTCCCCGTCGTGCCCCTCTTTCTCAGGGCGCGGCCCCACCGCTCATCTTGGTTCCTTGTGGTGCTTGTTGTGGGGACTCTGCTCTTGCTGACACCCTGCTGCTGCTCTCACTCCTCCTGTGTCACACCTAGCGGTCATTCCTAGTTTGTCATTTGGTAATCTTTATGATGATGTATTTTGATGTATACAAATTTTAAAAAAATCTGTGTAGTTAAATCTCTCTTTGATTTCTACTGCTTTTGTATTTATAGTTCTTGCCTAGATAGTCCTAACTGCAGCATAGACTTTTTTTAACAGTGTTTTCTTTCTTTTTTTTTCCTTTTCTTTTTTTTTTTTTTTAGTTGCAACTACTGGCCATTCAATGTATTATAGTCAGTCACCAGCATATAATTCCCAGTATCTACTCAGACCAGCAGCTAATGTTACTCCCACAAAGGTAACAAAGGAATAATTTATACATTTATAAGTATCTCCTTTTTAACTGTCCAGGCTTCCTACAGAGAAATTCAAGAAGTAGTTCAGCATTAAAACTTAAATGTCCCACCAGATAACAGATATTTTAAATTTCTCTCGGATATAGAAGTATGTTTCTCAATTAATTTCTATGTTACAGTAAGTGTGAACATCTAGAATATAATTAAAGTGGGGTGGTGGTGGGTCCTTCATCATTCGGTCGTGACAGAAGCAGGACTGTGATGTCCTCACTGGAGCACTGTGTGTAACTTGCCGGCCTGGGGTGCTGTGACCAAGTGTCCACGGAGACCGGCATCCAGCAGAGCCGGGCAGAGACACCGGGCTTTCGTGCCTCTAGGCCCTGGCTCTTCAGTTCTTAACTTCTCAATGCATTAGTTGCCTCACATGTAAAATGGGGATAATAATGCCTTAATTCATAGGGTGTTCGAGGATATTAAGATGAGATAATGTATGTACAGTGCTTAGAACTGTGCCCAGTTGGCACGTTAACAAACGTTAGTCCTCATTGTCATCATCATCATTGTTAACATCATTGGACACCTTGTTTAGGAGTGAGGAAGGTATTTATTCTATGGATCTGTTGTAGGAGAATTAGGTTTTTAAGGTGCTGTCATTAGTTAAGGCAATTTTCATTATATGCCAAGGAGGACTAGAGCTGTAAGTATCTTTGCAGTAATGTAGAAGTGTCTTCTCTTAAGGATGCACTGTATGCCCTAGTGATGTGTTTACCCTGTACTCATGCTTGGGGTTTATGAGAATTGGGTTGTATCTAGTTAAGCTATAGTTTTATAGACAACCTACAAAAATGCGCTCTTTATTTTTTTTTTCTAGGGACCAGTTTATGGCATGAATAGGCTTCCACCTCAGCAGCATATCTACGCCTACTCACAGCAGATGCACACACCACCAGTGCAGAGTTCGTCTGCTTGTATGTTCTCTCAAGAGATGTATGGTCCCCCATTGCGTTTTGAGTCTCCTGCAACAGGAATTCTATCACCTAGGGGTGATGATTACTTTAATTACAATGTTCAACAGACAAGCACAAATCCACCTTTACCAGAACCAGGTTATTTTACAAAACCTCCAGTTGCAGCTCATGCTTCAAGATCTGCAGAATCTAAGGGTATGGAATTTGGAAAAACCAATTTTGTCCAGCCCGTGCCAGGTGAAGGCATGGGGCCATCTTTGGCAGCACCTGTGCGTACATCACAGCCAACTCCTTTTAAATTTAATTCAAATTTCAAATCAAATGATGGCGACTTCACATTTTCCTCACCACAGGTTGTGGCACAGCCCCCTTCTACGACTTACACTAATAGTGAAAGCCTTTTAGGTCTCCTGACTTCAGACAAACCGTTGCAAGGAGATAGCTGTGGTGGAACAAAAGCTGCTCAGACCATTGGACCTCGAAATACATTCAATTTTGGAAGCAAAAATGTGCCTGGAATTTCATTTACTGAAAACATGGGCCCAAATCAGCAAAAGAATTCTGGTTTTCGACGCAGTGATGATATGTTTACTTTCCACGGTCCAGGAAAATCAGTGTTTGGAACTCCTGCCGCAGAGCCGGCCAACAAGAGTCATGACACTGATGGGGGTAGTGCGCACGGGGACGAGGACGACGACGGCCCTCACTTTGAGCCGGTGGTGCCTCTTCCCGATAAGATTGAAGTGAGAACCGGTGAGGAGGACGAGGAAGAGTTCTTCTGCAATCGTGCCAAGTTGTATCGTTTTGATGCGGGATCAAGAGAATGGAAGGAGCGTGGAATTGGCAACGTAAAGATACTAAGGCACAAAACCTCCGGGAAAATCCGCCTACTGATGAGACGTGAGCAAGTGTTGAAAATCTGTGCGAATCACTACATCAGCCCAGACATGGCCCTGGCGCCCAACGCCGGCTCGGACAGGTCCTTTGTGTGGTATGCTCTGGACTATGCAGACGAGTCGCCCAAACCAGAACAGCTTGCTATTAGATTCAAGACGCCCGAGGAGGCAGCACTTTTTAAGTGCAAGTTTGAAGAGGCCCAGAGCATGTTAAAAGCCTCGGGAGCAAACAGAGCCACAACTTCCAGTCAGTGTATGAGAACTGTAAAAGAACCCACGGGTCATGACAAGGATATTGGCAAATCTGCTGCCGGAAACATGAACTTTGAATTTCAGGTTGCAAAGAAAGAAGGGTCTTGGTGGCATTGTAACAGCTGCTCGTTGAAGAATGCCGCAACTGCTGAGAAATGTGTATCCTGCCAAAATCTAAACCCAAGCAGTAAAGAGCTCCTTGGCTCACCATTAGTTGAAACTGCTTCCACTCCTAAATCTGGCTCAGAAAATACTCCAGATAGATTTGCACTGATTACTCCAAAGAAAGAAGGTCACTGGGATTGTAGTATTTGTTTAGTAAGAAATGAACCCACTGTATCTAGATGCATTGCATGTCAGAATACAAGGTCTGCTAACAAAAGTGGATCTTCATTTGTTCAGCAGCCTTCCTTTAAATTTGGCCAGGGAGATCTTCCTAAATCTGCCAGCAGTGATTTCAGATCTGTTTTTTCAATAAAGGAAGGACAGTGGGATTGCAGTGTTTGCTTAGTACAAAATGAAGGAAGTTCTGCAAAATGTGTGGCTTGTCAGAATCCAAGAAAACAGAGTTTTCCTGCTTCTGCTGTACCAGCACCTGCCTCTTTCAAGTTTGGTGCTTCAGAGACAAGCAAGGCTCCAAAGAGTGGATTTGAAGGAGTTTTTGCCAAGAAGGAAGGACAGTGGGATTGCAGTCTGTGCTTAGTGCGAAATGAGGCAAGTGCGGCTGCGTGTGTGGCTTGTCAGAATCCACCCACTTCTGCTGCTCCAGCACCTGCGTCTTCAGAGACAGGCAAGGCTCCAAACAGTGGACTTGAAGGGATGTTCACCAAGAAGGAAGGACAGTGGGATTGCAGCGTTTGTTTGGTACGAAATGAAGGAAGTTCTACAAAATGTGTGGCTTGTCAGAATCCAAGAAAACAGAGTTTACCTGCTTCTGCTGTCCCAGCACCTGCCTCTTTCAAGTTTGGCACCTCAGAGACAAGCAAGGCTCCAAAGAGTGGTCTAGAAGGGATATTCACCAAGAAGGAAGGACAGTGGGATTGCAGCGTTTGCTTTGTGCGAAATGAGAGTTCTTCCTTAAAATGTGTGGCTTGTGATGTCTCTAAACCAGCCCATAAACCTGTTGCAGAAGAACCTTCAGCTTTCACTTTGGGCTCAACAGCTAAGGCAAATGACTCTTCTGGAAGTCAGGTGGGAACAGGATTTAAAAGTAACTTTTCAGAAAAAGCCTTTAAGTTTGGCAGTGCAGAACAAGGATTTAAATTTGGGCGTGTGGATCAAGAAAATACACCTTCATTTACATTTCAGAGTTCTTCTAATACAGACTCTAAGTCAACAAAAGAAGGATTTAGTTTTTCTGTCCCTGTGTCTGCTGACGGGTTTAAATTTGGCATTCAGGAGCCTGGAAGTCAGGGGAGGAAGAGTGAAAAACCCTTTGGAAATGACGCTGCTTGTCAGGCTCAGGATGCTGGCGGTCAGAAAGACGGGAGTGCTGTGGTTCTTGGTCAAACTGGCGGCACTTTTACCTTTGCAGATCTTGCAAAATCAAATTCAGGAGAGGGGTTTCAGTTTGGCAAAAAAGACCCCAATTTCAAGGGCTTTTCGGGTGCTGGAGAGAAGTTATTCTCCTCACAAAGTAGTAAAATGGCTGATAAAGCCGACACTTGTGCTGACCTTGAGAAAGATGATGACGCCTATAAGACTGAGGACAGTGACGATATCCATTTTGAACCAGTCGTCCAGATGCCTGAGAAGGTGGAGCTTGTCACAGGAGAAGAAGATGAGAAAGTTCTTTACTCACAGCGGGTAAAATTGTTTAGGTTTGATGCTGAGATAAGTCAGTGGAAAGAAAGGGGTTTGGGGAACTTAAAAATTCTCAAAAATGAAGTTAACGGCAAACTGAGAATGCTGATGCGGAGAGAGCAGGTGCTGAAGGTGTGTGCCAACCACTGGATCACCACCACCATGCACCTGAAGCCCCTCTCTGGGTCGGACAGGGCCTGGATGTGGTTGGCTAGTGATTTTTCTGATGGCGATGCCAAACTAGAGCAGCTGGCAGCAAAATTCAAAACACCCGAGCTGGCTGAAGAATTCAAACAGAAATTTGAGGAATGCCAGCGACTTCTGTTAGATATTCCACTGCAGACTCCCCACAAGCTTGTGGATACTGGCAGAGCTGCCAAGCTAATCCAGAGGGCGGAAGAGATGAAGAGCGGACTAAAAGATTTCAAGACGTTTCTGACGAACGATCAAACAAAAGTCACTGACGAAGATAGTAAGAGCTCAGGAGCAGGAGCTGCCAGTGCTGCAGCCGCGAGCGGCATGCCAAGTCCTGAGGCCACCGGGCCCACCCTTGAGTGGGACAGCTACGACCTAAGGGAAGACGCTCTGGACGACAGTGTGAGTAGCAGCTCAGTGCATGCCTCCCCACTGGCCAGCAGCCCCGTGAGAAAAAATCTCTTCCGCTTCGGTGAGTCAACCACCGGGTTTAACTTCAGTTTTAAATCTGCTTTGAGCCCGTCTAAGTCTCCTGCCAAGTTAAATCAGAGTGGGGCCTCAGTGGGCACGGATGAAGACTCTGATGTCACTCAGGAGGAGGAGAGAGATGGACAGCACTTCGAACCTGTCGTCCCTTTGCCTGATCTCGTCGAGGTGTCCAGTGGTGAGGAAAATGAACAAGTTGTTTTTAGTCACAGAGCCAAACTGTATAGGTATGATAAAGATGCTGGGCAGTGGAAAGAAAGAGGCATTGGCGACATAAAGATTTTACAGAATTATGATAATAAGCAAGTTCGCATAGTGATGAGAAGGGACCAGGTATTAAAGCTTTGTGCCAACCACAGAATAACTCCAGACATGACTTTGCAAAATATGAAAGGGACAGAAAGAGTGTGGGTGTGGACCGCATGTGATTTTGCAGACGGAGAAAGAAAAGTAGAGCATTTAGCTGTCCGTTTTAAACTACAGGATGTTGCAGACTCGTTTAAGAAAATATTTGATGAAGCAAAACTAGCCCAAGAAAAAGATTTTTTGATAACACCTCATGTTTCTCGTTCGACTACTCCCAGAGAGTCACCATGTGGCAAAGTCGCCGTAGCTGTGCTAGAGGAAACCACCAGAGAACGGACGGATTCGGCGCAGGGTGATGACGTGGCAGGTGCAACCTCAGAAGTTGGCGGGTTGCCTGGCACACCTGAAACAACAACAAAAGCAGTGGTTTCACCTCCGAAGTTTGTATTTGGTTCTGAGTCTGTTAAAAGCATTTTTAGCAGTGAAAAGTCAAAACCATTTGCATTTGGCAACAGTTCAGCTACCGGCTCTTTGTTTGGATTTAGTTTTAATGCACCTTTGAAACATAACAGTAGTGAGGCCAGTTCAGCAGCCCAGAGTGGATCTGGAAAAAGAGCGGAGCCTGGTGGTCACCAAGAGTCGCAGAGCTCTGATCTCACACCGTCTTCCGAGAGCAAAGTCAAAAACCCCTCTCCTGCTTTTCCAAAGGAGCAGTCCTCAACCAGTCACACGTTTAAAACACCAGAAAAGGGTAAGCACTTAGCCTTTAGATTAAGCAGAATTTGTCTCTTTCCTTCCTTCCTCCCTACCTCCCTCCCTTTCTTCCTTTCTTTTTTCTTTCTTTTTCTCTTTTGCCCTCTCTCCCTCATTTTTTTTTTTTTATGTTTATCTTGGTGTGGACTCTTTGTAGCAGACTAATGTTTTAGTAAAAGTCGGCTCATAAACACAGTGCTCTGTGAACAGCCAAAAAATACTTGTGCGGATTTTTTTCCTCCCTAAAGCAGTTTACTGGTGAGCGTTCAAATGTTCAGACAGCAGCAGAGCTTGTGTGTAAGTTGTTTAGGAGATGTTGGTTCCTGGGAGATGCATCTGTCCGAGCAGAGCACAAGGACTCAGCTCAGCACTGGGTCCAGCTTAGGGCCTTGAGCATGAATCATGAGCAGGTTTGTTCTTCAGGTTATTATCCTTATGTTCTTGTCACTCAGAGAGCATAATACTGAGATGTTCTCATTTTATGTAAGGCAGTCTTGCCACCAATTGTTAAATGAGCAAAGAATGAAGCCCTCCGGGTAAATGGGTACGTGAGACGGCCACATTGGTGTAAATGGATGGACTCTGGCTTTTATATTTTAAAATTATATTCATTTTGATTCTCCATATGTTCAAAAATGAAATACTCTTTATTTTCCAGGATTTAATTTTAGCCTTTTTAAATCTAATCCAATGGCATTTTGGAGCAGCACTCCTTCCTCCCAGCCTGAGAACAAAGGTACAGAGCTGGCGCTGGCAGTGTGAGAGGACATCGGTTTTTCAGCAGCTGCTGGTCCTCAGCAGAGTAACTGGCTGTGTGCAGTTAAGGGCTTAACACTGCCGCATGCATGTGACAGAATGCTGGCGTGACCCCTTAATGCTGCTCTCGTGTACTTGGATATCATGTTTTCTCACATGTTGTATAGTGTTCTTTTGAGGTAGATCCGTGTGGTCTTTCCCCTTCTCTGTTTTGCACATCAGATGCTGTTTTCAGCTGTGATTAATGAAGACCTGTATGTTACCTAACCTTTATCATCTGCCAGTGTCCAAACGTGATGGCAGCAGCGTGTGTACCACAGGGAACCGAGTGTTTCTTTTAGCGCTTTCTTTTTGGACATGGAAGATGCTGTGTCTGAAAGTAGGCCCCACGTATAAGAGCTACCATTATACCCTGGTGTGTTCCCGGTGTAGTACAGACCACTTGTGGGAGAAAGCGTTGGTGCTGTAACGGAGTACTTGGCAGCTGTCTCTGTTAGAGACGGTCAGGAGCAGGTTGTGGAGAGGAAAACTCACTGTTAGGGTTTAATAATATATCTTGAGCAACACAGCTGTGTTACAAGTTGTCAAACAACTACAGTGACCACATCACAACCTGTGAGTTCTGGGACCCTCAGTTTTAAAGTACACCAGTCATACTACTAGCTACAGCAGGTCTTAGCCTTTATTCTTAAGGATTCATTCTTTGAAAAATTATGTGAATAGTGCGGACTTTTTTCTATAAAGGGTACATACTTGTACACAGACTCTGTGGGCCCTAGGTGAAGAGTCCTTGGTCTGAGAGCAAATTTAACAAAATACTGCTGCAGGACAAAGAGTCCTGTTCTGTTTCAAGTCTGAGAATGTCATGGTTTCAAAGGACCGTAGAGATGAAGACTTGAGGCTGTCTGATAAACAAGAATCTCTATCTCACAGTGTCTTTTTGTGGTCCTTGGCTATGAATTAATGCTACGTTTTTGTAACAAAGGAGGGTGAAAGGCAAGTTCAATATTGCAAAAGGGCTGTTCTCTGGATCAGCATCATCCAGTAGAAATAAAATGCGAGCTGTGTGTAATCAAAAAGCTTCTAGTAGTCACATTTAAAACTAAAAAGAGAAACAGATGAAATTAATTTTATTAATCTATTCAGCTTAACGCGTTATGTCCAAAATACCATTTCAACTTCTAATCAGTATAAAAAATTAATAAGCTATTTTCCCCCTTGTTTTTGGTGGGGTTTTTTTCGTTTGTTTTTACCAATGTTCAAAACCCAGTGTGTATTTTTACACTTGCCGCACATCTCAGTTTGGACTGGTTGCACTGCAGGTGCTTCATAGCCAAGTGTGGTCAGGCGGCCATATTGGACAGTGCCAGTTGGTACAGAGCATGCTTCATGGTTTGCTTACTCTTATCAGTTCCTTTAGCCAGAAATCCTTCTTTATAGACCAGAACATATTGTGCGAAGAGTTCCTTTTCTCTCCATCTTTTGCCTCTTTGTTGTTTTTGGTCTTTCAGCTAATAGAAATTGTCTTAGGTTCCTACAGGATTATTTACCCAGAGGATAACGGGTTTAATTTAATTTTATCTATTATCATGCTTGGAAATACAGAAAATTGGATGTAATTCTAATCACCCGCCATCCTTGGCAATTGTTAACTTTCCTTGTAGGGTCTCATCGAGGTTGGCTTTGCTTTAGTTTTGTATTTATACTAATCTTTGCTTATGATTTCTTTAATGTTTCAGCTATTGCAAATGTATGGATATTTTGCTAAACCATTTAGTATTCCAAGTATGATTGTGGCCGCACTTTTGAAATACCTTTTTAATTTATAGCTGATAATAGTTTTTTCAATGATCAGTAAGTAAAAGCAGGATTTTTTTTTTTTGGTTATTAAGTAGATTTTGTGTCCTCTAAGGGTTTTTGATAGAACATTACCTCGGGCTTCTAATTCTAATTCATGGTTATTATGAGCTGTGTCCAAATCAAAGTATGTGTGTTTTTATCAGCATGCTGTTTTAACCTAAAGATTAAGTTCCATGATTTTTATTTTCAGTTAGAATATTGAAATTAATTAATTACTTAACACCTTGTCTTTATCAATTTTTTTGACTTGTCTTACAGTGGAAGAGAAGAAAAAGCCTCAAGATCTTCCCTCAGATGACGATGTTCTCATTGTGTATGAACTGACCCCAACCCCTGAGCAAAAAGCTCTTGCAAGCAAACTTCAGCTTCCTCCCACTTTCTTCTGTTACAAGAACAGGCCAGACTACGTCAGTGAAGAGGACGAGGACGGTAAGTCTCCTGTTGCTTTAAAGCGTTCTGCTCACGCTCATTGTAGTGAGTGGGGTGATGAAATTGCTTTCAGCCTGCTTCCTGGAGCCCACCCCTGCTGCCCTGCAGGCCGGTATTGATCCTAAATGTATGTGTGAGCAGTCAGTGGATGTCACGACTGAAAGAGCTGCATTCATTTATTAGCATTCCCTGGGTGGCTGCCGTGAACAGGGCAGGCATTTTGAGGGGACTGAAAGCAATTCTCATTTCCCTGGGGTCTCAGAGGGGTGGGCGAACTGTGAGGCAGAGACAGGGTCTTATTGGGGAAAGCTCTGTGGGCCCTGTCCAGGTTTTCAAGCAGGGGAGTTACATGCTCAGAATAATCTCAGCAGGACAGTTGGGCAGTGGTGCGGAGGACTGGGTGGTGGGAAGTGGAGATGGGAAGGGGAGCCAGAATGCCAGAGCAGCTCAGACAAGGTGTTCGGGGTGTGGGATAGGCGAAGCTGATTGCTATTTGGATGTGGGGAGTAAGGGAAAGTGTGAAGTTGGAGATAACTTTCCTAGATTCTTGGCTGGAAAATCTCCTGAAATTTACTGGAAGTTCTTTTATTTAATAAACCAAATTATACTTTAAGATGAAGATTTCGACACAGCTGTCAAGAAGCTTAATGGAAAACTGTATTTGGATGACTCAGAAAAACGTAGACCGTTAGAAGAAAATCTAACAGGTATGTAACAGTAAAATTACTAGTTACAGTGTTTTTTAAAAATCTTCTGTTTAAAAGGAATCTTGCAATCTGGTCACCTCTGTAATTACCAGTTTTCCCTTGGTGACTTAAAATATTTAAAAATAACGTGAAGTGAAAAACATTGTGCTCCCGGTAGTGTTTGTTCTCCATCAGCATCCAAAGTCTTGTTATTTGGGTCTATAATCTGTAGATGACACTGAGGGCCATTGTTCGTGGAGTAGTTGGACTTCATCTACTTTCATCTTAACTTTCTTTTCCTTGTGTTGTATGGGATTTTCAGATAATGAGAAAGAATGTATTATTGTTTGGGAAAAGAAACCAACAGTTGAAGAAAAGGCAAAAGCAGATACGTTAAAGCTTCCACCTACATTTTTTTGTGGAGTCTGCAGTGACACTGATGAGGACAATGGAAGTGGGGAAGACTTTCAATCGGAGCTTCACAAAGTTCAGGAAGCTCAAGTAAGACCGTCTCTGTGTGTTCCTTCTGGCCCAGTTGCCTCTGTTGACGTGATAAGCTAGAGGGTCCTCACCACGTGGTAATAATGGGGTGTGTCTGGCAAGCGGTCGGACACCTCGGGCAGCTCTGGCCAGAGGAGGACTCGTGTTCTGCCCAGAGGACCGGAGGCCCCCCTGCAACCGGTGTGTGTGCTGAGCTTGGGGAGTCAGGGCGGCAGCATGGCAGTGCAGATGTCCCTAAGAAGGTCTGCGCCCTGCAAAGAACGGTGTTAAGTAGTTCATTTTCTGTGCAAGTTAATTGATTGTGGAGTGGGCAGAGTGGATAGGAAATAGCAGCATTTGAAACTTAGTTCCTTTGACCTGTATACCTTGCTTTGCCAATAACTTCGTGATTTGGTTACTTTCTTAGCTCAGGTGTAGTCATTTTAGTAGCTATCAACACCTTGGTGTCTTAATTTGTATTCCACAGAAACTAGAAGACAAGGTCCCTGTCTTGTAATTGTTTACAATCTTAATTTTGACATATTCAGAATGGTTCCTTGCCTCTCAAGAAATACTGTTTTTTAAAAATTGTTGGAAAGATGGTTAAGATGAAACAGAGTCCTGGAGTTAGTTATGAATGCAGTGTTTTATTTAAAGGATACATGGGTAGAGAGAGACATGGCCCAACACGTGGCCTGAGTCTGTAGGAGACTTACTACCCTTCACCGTCTGTCTGACTCTGAGGAGTCTAGGTGGCCTGCTTTCTTAGCTGTCCACCTAGGATATGCTGCCTGTTCCACAGGCTTCAGCTTATTCATCGGTGCACGTATAGCTAGTGGCCGTCAGCTGATGTAAAGACATTACTTCCTTGTTTATAACCAAATAGATTTGTGGAAGCCCTATCTGAAGTTTTTCCATCAGCGGCCTTGCTATACTAAATCTGAAGCATATTTTAAATACCTCAGCAGTTTCCCTGGACTCAGTGGAAGAAGTACACAATATGTGATTTCTCTTAATCATCTTCTCTAATTGCTGCTGCTGGAGGCTTTATTTATTTATTTATTTAAAAATTTATTTATTAAAAAAAATTTTTGGGGGGCTGCACTGGGTCTTCGTTGCACACGGGCTTTCTCTAGTTTCGGCGAGCGGGAGCTACTCTTCATTGCGGTGTGCGGGCTTCTCATTGCGGTGGCTTCTCGTTGTGGAGCCTGGGCTCTGGGCGCGCAGGCTCCGTAGTTGTGGCGCATGGGCTTAGTTGCTCCGCGGCATGTGGGATCTTCCCAGACCAGGGCTCGAACCCTTGTCCCCTGCCTTGGCAGGCGGATTCTTAACCACTGCGCCACCAGGGAATTCCCTGCTGGAAGCTTTAGCATCCAGTCTTTCATTCAGCAAATACAGGACAGTCATAATATAAAGTTGGGTTATGCAAATTGAAACAATGCATTTTAAATTTGGCCTCACTCTTTTGTGTGCAAAACTTAAAAATAATTATTTATTAAAATTTTTTTTCCCAAAACTTAGAACACTGAAAAATAATCTCTGTGCTGACGCACCGACTGAATTGTACATTTATTCTTTTCCCACCTGTGGTGCACACAGGACTTGGTATCTTTTGTCAGTTTTTTGTGAACTGTGCTGTTTATAGGCGTTGAAATGGCTTATTTGAGTGACTATTGTGTTATCATTGTTATAACTTAAAATCTTTTTGTAAAATACCCTTTAACACTCTCATAATGTTCATTAAATAGCGGTCCTAAGAGCTGTTCAGAAATACCTCTGGTACAGAAATTAAACGTGATAAGTCACTATAAGGGTTGAAAAAAAATTGCCAAAGTGAATTGTAATTTTGGAGAGCACCCTTTAATACACAGACGAAACAGAGAACTAACAACCGTTAAAGCTGAAACGTGCTGTGTGATGGGTATAGATATATATCCTCTTAGGATGCACCCTTCCTGTTTTACACTCAGATTCATCTTGGACTATCCGAGATCTTCAGATAGGCATCCCTTGCATAAAACACCTAAGTGTACTGTATGTGTTAAGTGCTTAGTATGAGCTGGCACTGTGCTCAGCATTGGGGATACGGTATTTGATTTGTCTACAAGAGTTGTTCATTCACGGACTCTTAGGTGGCGAATGTATTAGGAGCTGGATTACGCACTCCCCTCCCCCAAGTAATCTAGCCTACATTTTTGGGGTAACATTAATTGTGATATAATTCACCCATTTAAAAATGTACAACTCAGTGGGTTTTCGTATATTTACCACAGTCAGTTTTAGAACATTTTCATCATCCCGGAAAGAAGCCCTGTTAACCTCTAGCAGTCACCACCCTTCCCCATTTCCACCCGTCTTCTCTAGGCCTGGAATAACCAGTGATGTACTTTGTCTCTGTAGATTTGCCTATTCTGACATTTCATATAAACAAATAATAATGTGTGGCTCTTTGTGTCTGTCTTCTTTTACTTAGTAAGTTTCTGAGGTATATCCACATTGTAGCATTTATCTGTATTTCGTTCCTTTTTATGGCCGCGTAATATTCCAGTGTATGAACATGCCACATTTTGTTTATCCGTTCATCTGTTGGTGGTCATTTGGGTTGTTTCTTCTTCTTGGCTATTATGAATAACACTGCTGTGTTAGTCTAAATCATTTGACACAAACAGAATGGACTGTCTTCTTGAGCTTCAGTCATTAAGAAATAATGATTTTTTCATTTGTATTAATTTTTAAATTTTACATAAGGAAAATTCACTTTTCCCTGTGTGTGTGTTTTCTGTGAGTTCTTACACATGCCTGGATTCTTGTAATCCCCACCACAGGCAGGCAGTGTACAGAATCCTTCCAACACCCTAAAGAATTCCTTCCTACTGTCCCTTTTTGGTTCAGATCCTCCCCCACCCGGAACCTCTGGTAACTGCTGATCTGTTTTCTGTTTCTATGTTTTTGCCTTTTCCAGACTAGCATGAATGGAATCATACTTTGTGTAACCTTTGATACTAGCTTTTTACACTCACTCATTACGCTCAAAAGCACAATGCCTTTGAGATTTGGCCCAGTCACTGTGTGTAGTGTTAGTGTGTTTCTTTCTGCCACTGGGTGGTATTCCCTTGTGAGGACGTACCACAGTTCATGCGTTATTGTTTTTGCAGGGAAAACAGGTTTCTAAATAGATCAAATCAGTTGATACTTTGTTGTACAAGCCCAGTCTATCCTTGCTAATTTTTTTCTGCTCGTTCTATTGATTATTGAGAGGAGTGTTGCTGAGCATGTTCGTTTTTCTCCTATCAGTTTTTGCTTCATGTACTTTGTTAGGGAGTGTTCCCTCTGCTTCTGTTTTCTGGAACACATTGTAGGAATTGGTAATATTTCTTTCTTAAATGTCTGATAGAATTTACTACTGAAACCATCTGGGCCTGGTACTTATCATTATTTTTTTTTTGGAAGGACATTAATTCATGGTACATTTTCTTTAATAAATAAAGCCCTATTCATATTATCTATTTCTTATGTCAGTTTTGGTAGGTTGTGTCTTTTGAGGAATTGGTTGGTCCATTTCCTCTACATTATCAAATTTGTGGGCATAACAGTGTTTGTGAAGTGTGTGAAGTTCATTGAAATTTATTGCCCGTTTAATATCCATGGATCAGTGTTGATAGCTCCTGTTTCATTTCTGATATTAGTAATTGATGTCATCTATTTTGTTTTCTTGGTGAGCTTGACTAGAGGTTTATCAAATTTTATGGACCTTTTCAAAGAATCCATTTTTTATTTTGTTAATTTCTCTGTTTCCTGTGTTACTGATTTCTGCTCTGCTTTTCATTATTTCTTTGGTTCTTTGTGCCTTCCGTTTATACTGCTCTTCTTTCTCTAGTTTTTTAAGGTGAAAGTTTATCGATTTTAGATCTTCTTTTTAATATATGCATTTAGTGCTACAGAGTTCCCCTTCCTTGCTTTTGTTGGCATTCCACATATTTTGGTAAGCTGTAGTTTCACTTCTATTTAGTTCATAGTATTTTTAATGTGTCCAGAGACTTTGACATGTGTATTAAAAATGTATTGTTTAATCTCCAGATATTTGGAGATTTTTTTTCAGCTATATTTCTGTTAGTGATTTCTAGTTTAATTCCACTGTGGACTGAGAATATACTTTGTACGGTTTCTCTTCTCTTGAACTTGCTGAAGTTTGTTTTATGACCTAGAATGTGGTCTTTCTTCATAAATGTTCCATGCGTGCTTGAGAGGAACGTGTATACTGCTGCAGTTGGATGGAGCATTCTGTCAATTTTTAAAATTTCTGTTATTGTATTTTTCAGTTGTGAGGTCCCATTTGATTTTCTTTTGTGCTTTATACTTTTTTGCCTGACACCTATCTTTTCATTTGTCTTTAAGAGTGTTTGTCCTTTTTTGGAACACTGTTAGAACAATTTTTCAAAGTTTTTCTGATCATTCAGCACACAGATCATTTCATGACATTCCCCACCCTCGGCCAAGGAGCGTTGACTTTTCTTGGACCCTTTTCCATCTGTGCTGTCGGCAGCTGCAGTTTTGGACAGCTCTGGTACCCTGCCTGGGATGTGGGTTAGTGGATGGGGGCAGGAAAAATTTCCCACAGGGTTCTCACCAAGATTACCCCTCAGGTCTTGAGAGTCTTT
Source organism: Inia geoffrensis (assembly GCA_036417435.1). Taxonomy (NCBI): domain Eukaryota; kingdom Metazoa; phylum Chordata; class Mammalia; order Artiodactyla; family Iniidae; genus Inia; species Inia geoffrensis. The sequence goes on from CM070911.1 coordinate 92,705,563, forward strand.
TTTGTTTTTTTTTTTCTTTCTTTTTTTCCTAAGTAAAAAACAGAAGTTTACTATAAATACATCTTCTAATGAGATGGCTCTTAGGAGGGGGGAAGTTTGTGGTGTCTTGATTGAAAGTGAATTTGGTAAGGCCAGAATTTCAGATGGTCACTTTGCCTGTTTTTCCAGTAGTCTTTACACCTGGGGACCATCTACCATAGTGAGGGGCTTTCTTTTTCTGTAAAACTGGGGGACAGAGAAAATCTCAAATCTCTTGCCACCATCCAGCAGCTCTGGCCAGAAACCCTCTTCCTCCAGATTCAGTACTTCTTGTTTTGACACCCGCTGTAGGCAGGTAGGAAGCAGGTCAGCAAAAGGGCCCAGGCACGACCTCGTCGGCTCAGCCTAGTCCATTTCCGGAACCCATGGTTGCCACAGGAGTTTGGGAGGAGGTTGTGTCCGGGAGGCAGGAACTGGCCTCATTGGCTGGGGGCAGGCAGCTGTGGATGATGGGCCACGTGGCCTAGAGGTGCCCCCACGCCCCAGCAGTGTGCACGGGGGCATGTGGCTCAGGCCAGCACCTCCTTGGGTTCCGGCTGTGGTGCGGTGACCCCGACGGGCCGGCCCGTGGAGGCCAAGTTGTCAGTGGTCTCGTCACCAGGCCTGGCTGCCACCTGCATCTCAGCCATTGCTCCTCACCAGTGGGCCATATGTAAATATATATATATATATATTTTTTTTAATATATATATATATATATATATTTTTTTTTTGGCTGTGTTGGGTCTTTATTGCTGTGCACGGGCTTTCTCTAGTTGCAGTGAGCAGGGGCTACTCTTCCTTGTGGTGCGCGGGCTTCTCATTGAGGTGGCTTCTCTTGTTGCGGAGCACAGGCTCTAGGCGCTAGGGCTTCAGTAGTTGTGGCATGTGGGCTCAGCAGTTGTGTCTCATGGGCTTCAGAGCACAGGCTCAGTAGTTGAGGTGCACGGGCTTAGTTGCTCCATGGCATGTGGGACCTTCCCGGACCAGGGCTCGAACCCGTGTCCCCTGCATTGGCAGGTGGATTCTTAACCACTGCACCACCAGGGAAGTCCCAGGTCTTGAGACTTTTAATGCTTCTGCTTTCATCCACTTTTCAGAGGCTTCTTGTAGTTGCTTTATCTGTTTCAGTCCAATTCAGCTGTAGGTGCTGGGAGAGGTAGGATGGAAGGTGGAATGGGAGAGAGAAAAGTGTGCTTAGTCCATTTTGTCCAGAACTCCAAGTCCTCAATTTCTTTTAAAATAGGGTATATGATCCTTTTTTGTCAATCAGTACTTAATGGCATAGTTATTTACTTCCCCTTTGCAGAAATCCCAGAATGAGGACACAGCTAGCACGGCTGACAGTGTGTGTATAGATGGCAGTAAAGTGACTGTACCATTTTTGTGTAAATCTGAAGAACCAGAGTTTACTACCAAATGTATTAGTTCACCACCTATTTCTTCTGAAACTGTCGATAAACCTGTGGATTTATCTACTAGAAAGGAAAATGAAGGAGATTCTACAAGCCAAGGTACAATTTGATATATGTTTATAAAAACCTTCTAGGCATGCATTACTACATAAGGTACACCTGTGATTTTGAGAAGATAGACTTTTAAATGCAGATCCAGAAACCCCTTTCTTAAAACAAAATTTGAGATGTATAAAGGGGCATGAAATATTTCACTTTTATGAGCTTATTTTTTACAATTGAGAATACAACAAATCTTTAGATATTTTCTGAAATCCTGCCTTTGAATGAATGTTTTAGATTATATTGATTGTGTAAAGCAGAAACTGTATAGCTCTCTATCTGATTTAGTATAGATCTACATCTCATTTGAAACAATGATTTTGGGTTTGCTTTTGGTATGTTCCTCATTGAGAATAGTACCTGAAACCTTACTAACGGTGAAGAAGCTCGGAACTTGTCTTTTATAAATTTTCTTCAGAGAGAGATAACCCGATTATACATGTTCCACACCCAATCCCACACCATCCCTCTCAGTAGTACAGCAGGTCCTACCCCCATTCTCTGTGGTTTCTGAGTAAAGCTTTGATGTTCAACATGTATTAAATGAAATATTAAATTGCTCTTTTCCTTTTGCCAGTGGAAAGCAAAACAGTTTCATTTGGATTTGGAAGTAGCACAGGGCTGTCATTTGCAGACTTGGCTTCCAGTAATTCTGGGGATTTTGCTTTTGGGTCCAAAGGTAAGATCAGGAGGAGCGGTTTTAATGATTGTATTACAGAAATATGCATACCTGGGGGGAGCAAGCCCTTTGTCACTCACCCGGCCATTTGTTTCCCCAGCCCTGCCCTCCAGCTGTCTAGTGTTGTAATAAAGGAAGGGCTTCTGTTTTATTGTCATTTTTGCTATTATTAATATAACCATAGGAATTTTCTCTTCATTCATTGTACCTCATGGTGCTAGTCTTCCCCATCCTGAAATGCAGAACCGTCACTCCAGTTTTGGAATAACCTTGGGGTTGGCACATTGTTCTTTTAGTTATACTTTTGATTTACTAATATTTCAAGATTTGTGCATCAGTAATTTTTAAGGAGATGATTTTGCAGTTTTTTATTTTTGCAATATCCTTGATTGTGCTTTTTAATATAAGGGTTGTGCTCATTTATAACTGGTGAGCTTTCCCATCTTTTCCAGTGATTTTTTTTCTATTTTTGGTCCATTTGGGTATCATTTGTAGAAAATAATCCTTTTCCTTGATTGTTTCAGAAGCTTGAAACAATTAGCATATTTTCTCATTCTTAAGGTGGATTTCATGTATCTGATGATAGCACCACCTAAATTGAACAAGATGCTTGAATTGTCGAATAAACTTTATTGAAGATACATACTTACATGATTAATCTAATTCAGAATAGTGTTCTTCCCTCTCACATATTTTTACTTGTTTCACTAACACTGGGTTTAGCCAATCAGCAAAAAAAAAACCAAAAAAAAAAAAAAAAACCCAGAACAGTTCCTGTCATTTATGGAAACACATATAAAACTTTTAGAAATTACCTTCAGATGCTACGTTATGTTCGAATTCATAGCTTCACTGATGTCAGGTTGCTTTATTTTTAATTTATTAATAAGTAGCCTGAAGTCACAGGGTCATAGGTCAACAAATACAACAGTATAGTGGGTATAATTATCCACAAATAAAAAGCCAAATAAAAATTGATGTGTTAGGTTGCTTGATACTTGGTATACCTTTTTCAAAGTACTCCATCAGTACTGTACAATAAAGTGTGAGGTAGGCAAGGCTCATGCCATGTTGGAGGCTCGCCCTGAGTATTATTTGCTGATGTTCACTCCTTTTTCCGTGAGATTATTTACCAAGCTCTTTTTTAAACTATATTTCTTGTTTTGTTCTTAGATCTCACAGGAATTTGTGCTTTGTCTTTTCAAAGAAGTAGCTTTTGGTTTTATCATTTCTTTTGTTTATGTTTTTTATTTATCTTCAGATTTTGTCATTACTTTCCTTTAAATTATCATTAGTTTTCTTGAGTGTTGAATGCCTGCTTTATTTAATTTATTTAGATTGTGCTAGTAAGCACAGAATAGCATTTTGAAACTAAGTTCCCCTGGAATCAATTTCATAGCTTTTCATGGGGAGTTTTCACACTACTCTAAGTTTTTTTAATATTTTAGAATTTCATCTTGCCTTTTTTGATTAAGAGCTTGTGGGATTTAATTTTTTTTTTTAAGGTAATCAGTTTCACCAGAATGGTTTTTTGTTTTTTAAACTTATTTCTGTCATTGTGTGGACCTTTTTGATCTTAAACTTTTTGTTTTGGTTGGTTTTAAGCTACGAGGAGTCTTTTTTTTTTTTTTTAATCCTTTCCTCCTCTTCTGTTATGTGTTATTTCTGTGGTGATTACTTTTTCTTCATCTGTTCATTTTATTTTTGTTTCACGTTTTGTTTTGTTCCTTTTTTTTCCGTCTTCTGAAAGTCCTCTTCACAGGCAGGTCTGTCAGTCACTCCCTGTCTTTTGTGTAATATTTCATATGGAAACTAAGAGAACACAAGGAACACACGTTTATCTGCTGCTCCCCTTTGTCCGTGATTTGACATTTTGTCTTATTTCCTTGAGATTCTGTAATGTTTTCATTAAACCCGGACTCAGAGTGGAAGCTTCCTAGGTACTATTATCTAGAACACAGTTGTTAAGTTGATATTACTGACATGCACATCTTTATACTCTTACTGTATAAGTTCTTTCTCCTGTCCCTTTAGAACAGTGGTTTTCCACTCTTGGCTTCATATTAGAATTTCTTGGGAGCTTTTTAAAGAAAAAAGAAACACCTGATAGTTATGTTGGGCTCTCTGGGCCTGCGGCCCAAGCATTCGTATTTTACAGAAGCTGTTGGTGTGATTCTAATATGCACCCAGTGTTACGAACCATTGCTTCAGAGGAGTTTTGAGACTTTCTGCCATTCCTCTCAGGGTATTGGGGTAATTTAAAATGTTTTTCTGCTTGGGAGTTCCTGAGCCAGTTATTTTTGAGCCCTACGCCTGTGTATCATGTAGATCTGTGGTTACTGTTCTCAGGAAGCCCCCCCTACAACCTGAGTTTGTGCTCTTCTTGTTTCATAGCATTCTTTTGCTGTATCTTCTTCAGAATTTTTTTCTTTTTTCTTTTTTCCTGTTTTTTTTTCTCCCCATTAAACCTCACTTAGGAGTTACTGCTTTAGACACTCATTTTGTTTTCTTCAGGGTGCTGAGTTTTTAACTGATCCGTGACATTTTTGCCTTCTCCTGAGTTTTTGCATCAGATGTAGGTTTAGAGAGCAGTGATTTTGTCAGCAAGCGATGAAGAGTTGAGAGGTTTCTTTCCTCTAAGATAGTGGGAAATGTATTAGCAGGCTGGGTCTTCACGTTCGAGATGCGGATGAAGGAGCTTGTAGTTTTCGCCTTCTCCCTGTGAGGGAGAGTAAAAGTCTTTGTTCCTCTGCGTGGGAGGGGGGAGCCTTTTCACCCCGTAACTAAGTTAAGCCTAGTATTGCGTGAGGACAGTGGGGGTCAGCTTCCCCCAAGGCTGCCAGTGCCACCTGGCCAAGAAGTTTAAGCTCCAGCTCTAGCTACCTTAGGAGGAAGTTGAGGTAGAGAAGTTATAAACGTGTTGAGTCTGCTTTGGCTAATATGGAAGTAGCAGATTTGGCTTCTTTGAGAACAGTTTTAGGATCAAAAGTTGTATTTTTCATGTGATAGAATGTTTTATGAAATGAACTACCTTTGGAGCTTAGCTGGGTTTTCAGAGTTTCAAAGTATGTACTTTTAATTAAGAACCTGCTTCACTACTGAAAGTTCTTCTGTAGTTCAGTATCATGAAGACCTAAGGCTCAGACGATCCTAGACCCTATCTGTATATCCAGGCATAAACGTTACTAAAAGTCCTGTGTACTCACCACATGAGTTTAATATGCCAGAAGAGTACAAGTTTAAACATTTTTATTACAAGTATGTTACATCATTGGAAATTAGATTCACTCATAAAGTAATCTAACTGGGATTAAGAGCTTATTAAAATAGATACCACTGTTTAAGTATCCTAATTTATTCATCAGATAAAAATTTCCAGTGGGCAAATACTGGAGCAGCTGTGTTCGGAGCACAGTCAACCAGTAAAGTTGGCGAAGATGAAGATGGTAGTGATGAAGAGGTAGTTCATAATGAAGATATCCATTTTGAACCAATAGTGTCATTACCAGAGGTAAATATTAAAGAGTGAAAACCTTACTAATAACTTCACATTTTAAAACTTGACATGGGCTTGATTTGTAGGGCTGGTCTTATTTGCATTTCTTTCAGAACATTGACCGTTTCAAATGGAAGCTTTTTATTAGAAGTTCAGCCTTTAAGTTCAAATAGTCTTTTTTTTTTTTTTTTTTTTTTTTTTTTTGCGGTACGCGGGCCTCTCACTGCTGTGGCCTCTCCCATTGCGGAGCACAGGCTCCGGATGCGCAGGCTCAGCGGCCATGGCTCACGGGCCCAGCTGCTCCGCGGCATGTGGGATCTTCCCGGACCGGGGCACGAACCCATGTTCCCTGCATCGGCAGGCGGACTCTCAACCACTGCGCCACCAGGGAAACTCTCAAATAGTCTTTTTAAAGAAATTTACATACAGATGTTATTTGGTAAATTCTATATGAAATCCTTGGGAAGAACTTAATTTTTTCATGTTTGTTTTCAGTAACGTAATTATAGGGGCAAAAGAAAAAAACCCAACCAACATCTAATCTCATATTTGCCACAGTCCTTTCAATAAAAAGTAAATTGTACTTTTTCTGGACAAGAATGTTGTTTTAGGCAAATTACTTTTATCAGTTTCAACCTCAATCAGTAGATAATATTTAAGAACAAGCATTTTTTTGAAACCTCTCTTGTAAACCAATGTATTTAGTTTCCAAAATGAGGAAGAATATTACATAAAAGGAAAATGTGTAATGACAAATTTTTCCTGCCTCATCCAAATCAGATGTATTTGTAACCCTAGGATGTTAACTGTTTTAAAATTCTGTTCATGCCAGTGTCTTAAGGAATTTGGATCTTGGAATTTGTTATGGAATATTTTATACGCAACATCTTAGAGATAATTTCATGTCCTGTCACAGGTAGAAGTAAAATCTGGAGAAGAAGATGAAGAAATTTTATTTAAAGAGAGAGCCAAACTTTACAGGTGGGATCGAGAGGCCAGTCAGTGGAAGGAGCGTGGGGTTGGAGACATGAAGATCCTCTGGCACACGATGAAGAATTACTACCGGGTCCTGATGAGAAGAGACCAGGTGCTCAAAGTGTGTGCAAACCACGTCATCACCAAAACGATGGAACTGAAACCCTTGAATGTTTCCAACAATGCTCTAGTTTGGACTGCCTCCGATTATGCTGGTGAGCTCTACACTCAAATGCTACTTTGCGGTTTGGGGATTTTTCTAAAATTGATAACAAATACATAAAACAATTTATAACAGTTATTATAACACAAAGGTCACTGTGTTGTTTGTTGTTTAATAGATGGAGAAGCCAAAGTGGAACAGCTTGCAGTGAGATTTAAAACTAAAGAAATGGCCGATTGTTTTAAGAAAAAATTTGAAGAATGTCAACAGAATTTATTGAAACTCCAGGAAGAACAGGTACCACCGAGAGCAGAGGAGACAAATCCTGTGGTGTTTTTTGATGTTTGCGCAGATGATGAGCCTCTGGGACGTATAACCATGGAATTATTTTCAAACATTGTTCCTCAAACTGCTGAGAACTTCAGAGCACTGTGCACTGGAGAGAAAGGCTTTGGTTTCAAGAACTCCATTTTTCACAGAGTGATTCCAGATTTTGTTTGCCAAGTAAGTCTTAACTGTACATCACAATGGGTGTCTAGAAAAGTGCAGCACACCAACTTGGGAAATTTGGGTGTTTCTCCTCACTTATAATTTTCTTTAGACTTCTTTAGCATTTCCACGCCCCCAGCTTCTGTCCCAAGAACTTTCAGCCTAAAACGGTTCATATCTTTAATGCCTTGAACCTGCTGGAAATCAAGGGTGGGAAAAAGATCTTTTCATTTTTTGTCTTCTTTCACAAGTGGGTATTTCTTAGTTTTCAGACTGCATTCTCAAAGAAGCTGGGTGTTTAGGACCTACCCTTTAGTGGTTAGTTCTGTATGTATTTTTAACATTTTATTTGGGATTCCTGTTAATTGAAATCTTTTTTCAGGGGGGAGATATCACCAAATACGATGGAACAGGAGGCCGGTCCATTTATGGAGATAAATTTGAAGATGAAAATTTTGATGTGAAACATACCAGTCCAGGCTTACTATCCATGGCCAATCGAGGCCAGGATACCAATAATTCTCAATTTTTCATAACACTGAAAAAAGCAGAGCATTTGGACTTTAAGCATGTAGTATTTGGGTTTGTTAAAGATGGCATGGACACTGTGAAAAAGATTGAATCCTTTGGTTCTCCTAAAGGGTCTGTTAGTCGAAGAATTATTATCACAGAATGTGGACAGATATAAAATCATTGTTTTTCATAGTAGATTTTACCTGTATAAAGAGTTGAATTGAAGCCTAGCTGTTATGACAACATGGTAATTATGTTCAGCTTTTGAAAATGGACATTTCCAATGTATAAATATAAAATTGCAGCTTATAGCTGTTGTCACTTTTTAATGTGTTATAATTGACCTTGCATGGTGTGAAATAAAAGTTTAAACACTGGTGTATTTCAGGTGTACTTGTGTTTATGTACTCCTGACATATTTGTATTAAAATGGAGTAATACTAATCTTGTTAAAAGCAATAGACCTTCTCAAACTATTGAAGGAATATGATATATGCAATTTTAGTTTCTTCTAAGATATTAGACTTCCTGCATGGATATACTTACTGTTTGGATAAAGGGACCATGACTTGGATAGTTTTTATTTCAGATTTGGAATATATTTGGTAATTTTCACTATTGGTGTGCTCATTTATGAATAAAGATTCACTTGTGAGTGGGTAGAGCCAGAGGGTAGAGACTTAACCAAAGTGCTCTTCTATAAATTCTTGCACCTCCTGTATAGCTAACAGAGTACCTTCTTTCCTTAAAATGTTATGTAGCTTCCTGTGCTCTTCCCAAGGTATTAAATTAATTTTTACATTTTAAGTAAGTTGAGTATTTAGACTTTTTAAAAAACCTGTCATCTGTTTCTACTACCTCAAACTGCATTTGGTTCTGATAGAACTTGAATTTTTCCTTGCAGTTATTGTGATAAAGTATGAGTATTTTAAAAAGGTCTATACCATGTTCTTTGGTTAAAGATTTGGTTTATACTAGATTGTTGCAGTACCTTTTTCTGGTGAATTTTGTAGCAAAAATAAAGTGACAATTGTTAACAGCCATGACATTTAAAATATTCATTACTTGTGCATCTAGTTGTTTTTTCATTCTGGAACCAAAGTAAGGATATAAAGATCCGTAAAATTAAACTGCCACCTAATTTTCCAGAGCTCCCAAGGAGAGGACTGTTTTCTAGTTGGGTATACACTGAAAACTTACTTGGAAATGGCTAGTGTCAAAAGTTCGACAGAAAAAGGGGGACATTCTCATCAGCTTACTCGTGTGGCACCACAGAGCACCCCGGGAGAGCACGTTTTGCGTATTCCAGCCACTGCCGGCGGTGCCTTCTGCCCTCCGGGGTTCTTTCCAGCGGAGCCGCCTCATTTCGGGTAGTGAGGCAGTGGGGCTGTCGCGCCGTTTGGGGTTTGGAAACAGGCAGTCCGGGGACAGCACCTGCTGACCGCCTGCAGTGCGGGGGTCACGTGGGGTCCGTGTGCCGGGAGCGGCGGACGGCCCCGACCCTCCGAGTGTGGGGGTGTGTGCGTGTGTGTGTATGCGGGAGGTGGGGTGGGTGGGTGGGTGAATGCATGCGGGTCCCCGCGCGCGGCTGCCTGGCGGGGATACTGGTGCCTGTCACGTTTCCGGGCGCCTCTCAAGGGATTCCAGGCTGCGGGAGGCACTCGGAGGCGCCCTAAAGATTACAACTGTGGACTCACAAGCTTGGTAACGAATGCTTTGGCCGAAACCGACTTCTCCAAGATTAGTGTCTCACAGCTGCTTCCGATGGGTTCGAGCGCTTATGAGACGGACCCGCGCGGGCTGCCCCTCGGCGCGACCCTCGGGAAGGAAAGGAAAACAGGAGAGGCCCGCGCGCCGCCCCGCAACGCACAGCCACGGCCCCCAAGCACGGACCTGCGCCAGAGGCCGCGCTTTTGCCAGAGAGACGTCGGCGGCGCGGAGCGCCGTGCGTCACGGCGCAAATCCGCTGCGCCCGCCCCGCCCGGCCGCGCGCCGTTGCCAGGGAGACGACGGCGGCCGCGGCCATGGAGCCGAGGGTGGTGAAGCCGCCCGTGCAGGACCTGATGGTGGAGCGCCTCAAAAGCCGCTACGGCGTGGGGGGCGGCTGCCCCGCCGAGGTGAGGTCCTGCCCTGCCTGTCGGCCCATGCCAAGTCCGCGGGTCGCCGGATCTGCGGGTCGGAGCGTGGGCGCGAGGCAGGGCCCGCGGCGGCGGCGGCTGCGGCGGCGGCGGCGGCGTGCATGCGTGCGTGCACCTGTGAGGAGGGTGCTCTCGGCGGGCACCGGGAGCGGGAGGGGCCGGCGCGTCAGCGCGCAGATGCGTGGCAGGCGTTCCCGGCTGTGACTTGCGTGCGGGTTGGAACCGCCTCGGTCCCGCCCCATAGCGGCGAGTCCGAGCCGGTTTCAAGCCGAAAGGTGCGGGCGCGCGGCCTGGTGTATCCGCGGTGGCCGCCTCTGTGCGCGGACCCGACGCGCGTGACGGGGAGGCAGGGAGGGGGCGCTGCGCCGGGGCGGGGGCGGGGACCCGGGATCAGGCCGGTTGTGCGGGGCGGGGGCGCCGGGCGGCCCGGCCCGCCCCGGTCACCGCTCCGTCGCTCTCTTTCAGCCCGGGCGCCGGCGGCCGGACGTGGCGGAGCGGCGGCGGCGGCCTCCCCGCACCCCAGGTAGGGCGGCGGGCCGGGTGTCCGCGCGGCTGGGGAGGCGCTCGCTCTGTTTTTCACCGCAGCAGATGTAGTTTATTGCGCAGCGTTTAATGCTTGAAGTGCATAAAGGGGAGAAATAAAGTGTTGAACATTTCGGCACTGGCGGGATGTCGTGACGAGGTGGAAGGAGGGCGGATTCTGAACTTTCGGGGAGTTCGCCTACCTCCTGCGGTCCTTAGGTACCGACCCACAGAACATGGTTAGAGGCACCTGCTCTGCTTGCTTCCCCGCGTCGTTGCCGGCGTCACGTGCGGGGGTGGGGGGCGGTGATGAACGTCAGTGCTTGTTGAAGAGCTGACTTGATGCCTGTTTTCTGGAAGTCTGCATTAGGGAGACAGACAGGAAATCGGTACGTAGCTTTGTTCTCCTGCGTTTCGGGGTCGAGAATGAGGTCGTTGATATCTAACCTTAGTGAGCAGCCTCTGCAGTCTTCTTTCCTGTTCACAGAGGACTTCGGTTTCTGCTCACGTGGAGATGAAGCTGGTCCGTCGCTGAGATGTTACTCTGATGAGAGGAGGCGCGGCCCCGCATCCCCCCGTGGTGCCCTCAGGCGTGGGACCGTCAGTTGGCAAGGTACCCCGAGTCCTGCTCGGGCCTCCCCTGGGCATGTCGGGAAACTAAGGAGGGTCAGGGGCTGCCTGTGTGTTCGCTTTTCTCTGAGAGGAGCCTGCTGAGTGGTTGGAGAAACTGAGTGATTTTTACTGAGAATTTGATAAAAGCACAAACCCAGCATCGTGTTTGCTGGCATAATGCAAAGTTACTTACACTGTGTGATAGATGGCTCTTCATCCAGGCTCTTCATCCAGGACCCAAATGAAGATCTTGCTCCCCCCACTCCCTTTTCTTTATTTTTGCGGTACGTGGGCCTCTCGCTGTTGGTTGCGGTCTTTCCCGTTGCGGAGCACAGGCTCCGGACGCGCAGGCTCAGCGGCCATGGCTCACGGGCCCAGCCGCTCCGCGGCATGTGGGATCTTCCCGGACCGGGGCACGAACCGGTGTCCCCTGCCTCGGCAGGCGGACTGTCAACCACTGCGACACCAGGGAAGCCCCCCCTTTTTTTTTTAATTAAATAAGGAATTAGGGTAAAAACGAGTATAATTTTGTTAGGCGGCGGTATTAACTCAGTCTGTGTCGTGTGTCTCCTGGTGTGGTGAGCACTGTGTTCCAGGTAGCAGAGAGCGAGATGGAAGAAGTCAGCCCAGGGAGCTGGTATCAATGCCTACAGTATATGTATGATGTGGTGCTGGGCTGTGAGGGGTCAGCAGTTTTGCAGAAGAGATTTTACTCTGGGTAAAACCACTGTAAAAACAATGGAAGCTAAGGTGAAATAAAGTTCTAAGTTGAATACTATTAGTGCCAAAAATATGTGGCAGAAGGAAGTGCTTAGGTATGGAGAGGGAGCAGACATTTTGAAATAACATTAAACCATAAAGATGTGTATGTATACAAAATGAAACGTTGGGGTATTGTGGAGAGAAAAAAAGAAAGTTGTGCCTGAAGTATCTGTTGTTAACGTGATTGATATTTGGAGCTTGAATTGTTTCATTCTCTGATTAAACGAATTAATCCATGTAAAGGACTTAGAACAGTGTTCAGTACGTAGAGAAGCACTCAGATGCACCACTGTTTATCATCATAACTGTTACTGCTGTTTCCTTTGGCGCTCACAAAGTCACCTAGTTGATCTGGAGTCAAGATTTGGACATGGGATTGATCGAATATAGAGGAAGGAAAGAAAATTGCTGGAAGTTAATTATGAATTCATGGAAATTATTTTCATATATTTAACTGATAGTTTTATCATCTTTAAGGTAAGCAGTCTTGGTGTAATTTCAATTTACAAGTTGAAGCTTGTGGACTGTGAATGTTTCTAACATTGGACAGTTTTTCCACAGTCCCTAGTTGTGATCTAGGGTGGAGTCATAGAGCTGCCTAGCACAGGCTGCAGTTGTCTGTTGAATTCTTGAGATGGGGCTGGTCTGAATTGAGATGTGCTGTGAGTATAAAATACACAGCTGATTTTAAAGATGGATAAAAGAATGTAAAATGTCTTATTTTAAAATATTGATTGGGCTTCCCTGGCGGCGCAGTGATTGAGAGTTCGCCTGCTGATGTGGGGGACGCGGGTTCGTGCCCCGGTCCGGGAGGATCCCACATGCCGCAGAGCACTGGGCCCATGAGCCATGGCCGCTGAGCCTGCGCGTCCGGAGCCTGTGCTCCGCAACAGGAGAGGCCACAGCAGTGAGAGGCCCGCGTACCACAAAAAAAAAAAAAAAAAATATATATATATATATATATATATATATATATAGTTTGTTGAAATGACAGTGTTTTAGATATACTGGGTTAAATATAGTGTATTTTTTAAATTTCATGTATTTTTACGTTTTCATTGTGACTTAGAATTTTGTTTTTTTCTTCTTGCGGCACCGAGAGGCTTGCGGGATCTTAGTTCCCCGACTGGGGATTGAACCCCGGGCCGTTGGCAGTGAGAGCACAGAGTCTTAACCACTGGACTGCCAGGGAATTCCCCAAAATTTTAGATTAACTTTTGTGACTTGCAGTATATTCTCTTTGAACAGCACTGGTCTGGAAATGTCAATGTTCAGATGATCTTTTTGGAGAGAACACCTGGGATTCTAGTTCTCCTTCACCTTTTGCTGGTTATATCACCTGTCAGTTAATTGAACTTCAGGGTTCCGTTTTCTTACCTTAAACACTATTTCTCTTAGTTACAATTAGAGAAAGCAGTGCCTGTCAGATCTGCCTCACAGCAGCATCGGGGTCAGAAGGAGGAGTGTGGAGCGTCCACAGGGTGTGCAGTTTGCAGTTGAGCCTGTTTGAATGTGTAGAAGGATCTTTGTAGCGAGTTTTCAGCATCAGTGATTTGGTACTTTACAATTTTTCCTTTTGCTTTTTTAAACATGTTTACTTGTTACGTTTTTCACAGTTGTTACGCTGTTAATATTTGAAAAGCAGTCTCACCTGCCTTAAATGCTATAGAAATCTTCCAGAATGCTGTGATAGAATTTTTTTTAAAGCCTAGATGAGGAACTGGATTCTTTTCAAGATTTAAAACAACGGGAAACAGAAGAAGAGTTCATTGGGAATGATCATAGGGTTAGTACCTCCGAAATAAGCAAGCAGTCTTTTAAACAGATAAACAAAGGTAAGAGAAATACTCATTTTAGAACAGTCATTTAAACAGTAACTCTGTCAAGTAGGGCACATAAAGCTTATCCCATAGTAATAACCCTGGTTCTCAGGGGCCTGTATTTCTGTGTCCTGGATTTTTGTAAGCCATGAGCTGGTTACTGTGCTTGTCATTAAGCTAAAGGAGAAGAAAAAATAAACTTCATGATTTTCCAGTAGAATTTGTACATTCTCACAGTTTATTAAAAGCGCTTAATAATCAACTGAATATTTTTATAATTTCTTCAGTTCTTTTTCATGTCAGTATTTGTTAGGAAGTGAGTAAAATTATGGTAGTAGGTGGCTATTCCTTAAACATTTTAGGAAAATAGTCCAGATCACTTGAGGTCTGGCGTCCTTTGGCCCTGAGCCAGTAGTTGCTGTCTGTGTACCTGGCTGCCTATCCTAGTTTTACCAGGATTTCAGGAAAAGAGGCAGCTGGGGTGGTGCCCTCCCCTCTTGGCTGCAGGACCCAGCTGCCCCTGGGAGCCTCTGTGTCTCCCGCACACACAGGACACTCAGTGCTCCGTCCTCTTCATCATTCGTCTCAGTGTGCGAGGAGCATGAAGAATACTGCCGGCTTGTGTTTCCTGCTGTGCGGTGGATTTCCCCACGGATGACCATTGAACAAGTGCTGAGTGTGTGTAAAGGCTGACAGAACTAAGGAGTCTTCAGGCCGGTGCTGGGGGGATGGGAGCCCGAAGAGGGTGTCTCCCCTTGAAGGACGTCTGCTGAGTGAGGGAAGGGAGACGTTTTCCTTTTTAAACGTTCCTACTTTTTGTCTTGGCTCCCCAGTCTGTCCAAGACGGGGAGAACTGTGGGAGAGCCCTTCTTAAAGCCGGGGCGCTGCCCCAGCTGGAGGCCAATGCAACGGAAAACCAGTGTGCTCGGGATTAGCAGAGCGTGAGTTCTGATAGCTCAGTGCTGGCGAGGAGCGAAGCAGGAGGACCTCGCCCTCCACTGCTGTCAGGGGAGCTGCTTAGCTTTGGGCACCGTGCAGTTGACTCTGCACGTGTACCCGGCAACCCTGCAGCATTGCTTCTGATCGTGTGCCCTACGGGAGCGCTCACCGTGGGCGCCAGGAGCCAGGTGCAGGGCCGCCTGGCCTCTGTGCAGGCAGCACCTCTCAGGTGTCCGTGCGCAAAAAACACAGTACAGGTGAAGCAGTGGAGGGTGGTGAACCTGCCGCCATCGTTAATGCAGGAACGTGTTATTTAACGGGGGAGGTTATAGAGGTTATGTAATTATATGATTATTTAACTACAGACGTTTTATAAAGTTTAAAGGTAGGCAAAACAAATAATTTTTTAAACATAAGTAGTAAAAATTAAAAAGAAGTGAAACGATGAGCACTGTATTTGGGTTAGCGGTTAATTTGGTGTAAGGGAGAGAAGGGAACATGCTCCGGGGTTTCTGAGGTAACTTTCCGTTTCTTGGCCTAGGCAGTTAATCCATAAGTGCTTTCGCGCACTCATTTTTGGAGTAATCTCAGATTTACAAAGAAGTTGCAAAAAGACCACAAAGAATTCCTGTGTGGCCTTCATCCAAATTTTCTAAATGTTAACTGTTTGCTATATCATTCTTTCTCTCTGCATATAGCCCTTGAAACTTTTTAACAATACTATGAGGATATTTAAAACTATAAATTAAGTTTTTAATCTGAGTTTAATTTTCTTAGCAGTTGCTGGGCCAACTAATTTGGCCTCAGATTCAAGGAACTGGACTGACTGTTGCAGTGATGCTAGTGACTCTCCTTCGAAACGTGTCAGCTCCCCAGCATCCAGAGCCTCAAACAAGCAGGGTGTGCTTCCACACCAGATCAACCAGATCTACGATGAGTTACTCCAGATACACCAGAAACTGCAGGTGAGCCCTCAGGCCGAACCGAGGGTCCGGAAGTGTTGACATTGTCAGCGCCTAACGTTGAGGAAACACGAACACAGGTGTTTCGTTTTAATTGTGTTAGTTAAGTGTTTATTTCCATCCCACCCTTACTGAAGAAGTAAAACAGAATTTGCTGGTGAAGTATGCTTTTTGAAGTAGGTGTTCTAGATTCATTGTTTTAAATACCTATATGTAAAAAGTTCTCCTGTCAGCTCTCACCAGAATTCATTTCAGAACAGTGGCCTTTATCTCTTTTGTCTCTAAAGGATGTAATTCATGTCATTCTCAAGCATCCACTATGGGAGTACAGAAGGAAGCAGAGGTATATGTAATAATAATTTCTGTTTGAAATTCTTCTAGTTGGAGATATATATATATATATATATTTTTTTTTTTTTTTTCTTTTTTTACGGTACGCGGGCCTCTCACTGCTGTGGCCTCTCCCGTTGCGGAGCACGGGCTCTGGACGCGCAGGCTCAGCGGCCATGGCTCATGGGCCCAGCCGCTCCGCGGCATGTGGGATCCTCCCGGACTGGGGCACAGACTCGCGTCCCCTGCATCGGCAGGCGGACTCTTAGTCACTGCGCCACCAGGGAAGCCCATGTTTCACTTTTTGAGGACCCGTCAAACTGTTTTCCAAAATGACTGCACCATTTTACATCCCACCAGTGCTGCACAGGGATTCCAGTTTTTCTCTGTCTTTTTGATTCCAGCCATCCTAGTGGATGTGAAGTGCTGTCTCGTGGTTTTGATTTGCATTCCCCTGATGGCTAATTGATTTCAGTTTTTGACATGAGTATTTTGTGCCACCTGAAAGCACACAGGTGGAGTTGTAAATAGGCAGTTTGGACTTGAGTGTGGAGCTTGGGAGAGAGAGCTGAGCACCGCAGTTTGGAAACAGTGAGTTGCGTGCGCAGTGCTTTTAGCCCCTGGGTGGATGGAACCAAGCAGAGAAAGTATGGAGGAAGAAAGCAGCTTAATCCCCAGTCTTGAGGAGCAGCAGTAATTGAAGGGCAGTGGAGGGAGTAGATCCCGCGGCAGGGAAAGGGGACCCGGAGGAGGTGGTGTCAGGGAGGCGAGGAAGGAGGGGACCAGAGTGTGCGACGCGTGAAACCAGGGCTGGAGCGGGACCTGCGGGTTCAGTGATTGGGCAGCTGGTTCAGTAGGGGACGTGGGTTGAGGCCAGATGAAAGTATCAGTACGTCGAGGAGTGACTGGGATGTCAAGAGGGCTCAGCAAACGTAGACAACATTTTAAAGAAGTTTGTGAGGAGGGGAGGCCAGTGGGCGGGATCCAGAGAGATTTCATTTCTGATGCAATGGGAGTGTTGGAAACAATAGAGCACTGAGTGGCAGCAGTCTCCCCAGGAGGCAGAGGCAGTGGGAGGCCTTCCTCCCTTTGTAAGGCTGCGTCCTCGCGCTGTCTTCTGTTCCCCCGTGAAGGCAGAGACCAGGCTGCCTGCACAGAGGCTGGAGGAGGTGATGGATTCAGGGTGGAGGGTGGAGAAGGTTTGCATAGGTGCTGTGGGGAATGCGGGGAGGTGGGAGAGGATTTCTGGGCCGCAAGGGAGCGCCTCTTCAGGTGTGAGGCTTTCTTCTCCAGGGGAGCTCAGCTGGTGTCAGGGCAGGGAAGGTGGCTGAAGGGCAGCCCAGGCGATGAGAAGAGGAGGGGTGGAGGGCATCCCAGCGGGCGCGGGGAGCTCCGCGGTGCTCACCTTGCTTGCACCCCAAATTCTCTCGAGTCCTCACAGTGGAATCTCACTGGTGGATCCTGCAAGTACAGGGTCACCTGCATGCCGGTCTGGCTGTTGCTGCATCTGCGCTCACTTGGCTCCCATGCGTCCGAAACACCATTCGATTGAGCTGCCATCTCAATGAATGAGACTCTCACTTGTACCGCTGGTGCGTGTGCTTCTGAAAAGCACTAAACTCTGCCCTTTCTATACAGTGTGAAACTGCAGCACAACAGGAATTTGCTGAAGAGCTTCAAAAGCGAGAACGTTTTCTGGCTGAGAGAGAAGAGCTGCTTTTCAGACGTGAAAGTGCCTTGAATAAAATTAAAGGTGTCAAAGAAGAGGTTCTCACAAGGTTCCAGATCTTGAAGGAGGTAAGCGCGTGGCGCTGGCTTTAGTGTGCAGGGCCCTTCTCCTCTGGTTTGGGCTCCCTGCTCGTTCGCATTTGCACATTTGCTCAGCCTTCCCGCCCTCACGTTTCCTCCTGGACCAGTTGAAGGTGGGTTGCAAAAATCAAGACCCATAGGGCTTCCCTGGTGGCACAGTGGTTGAGAGTCCGCCTGCCGATGCAGGGGACACAGGTTCGTGCCCCGGTCCAGGAAGATCCCACATGCCGCAGAGCGGCTGGGCCCGTGAGCCATGGCCGCTGAGCCTGAGCATCCGGAGCCTGTGCTCAGCAATGGGAGAGGCCACAACAGTGAGAGGCCTGCATACCGCAAAAAAAAAAAAAAAAAAAAAATCAAGACCCGGCACCCTAAGTCCTTCTTCCGTGCTATGAATTGCCTCAGAATGAGGGTGTTCTCCACACCACTATTGAACAGGAAATGCACGCTAATTATATAATTTAACTTAAAATACACACACAGTCCACGCTCACTTTCCCAGTGGGTCCCCACATTGTCTTTTATTGCTTTTTGTTTTGTTCTCTGATCAAGGAACTAGACAAAATGCAGGCAAATCTCATTGGTTTCTCTGGATCTAGAGCAAAATCCACGTCACCATGTTTGTTTTTTCTGAGGCTTTTCTTTGAAGACGTTTGGCCTGTAGTCTTAAAGAGTGTGTCTTGTTCTGTATTTGCCTGATAGTTTCATAATGTTTATATTCAGATTAAATATTTTTATCGAGACTGTCAGGTAGGTGGTACGGTATTGTTCTTTGTCTCCTATCGAGAGATGGGTTACTATACGTGCAACTTATATAGAGGCGAATTTACTATTTGTTTTGAAAGCGCATGCAGTCTCGCGATGGGCGCCGTGATCAAGAAGAAGAGTAGTCCCGGCCCCCAGGGTTCCCACGTGCTCCTCGTAGCTGTCCGTCCCCCCCCCACCTCCCCGCACCCCCCAGCAAGCACCCTCCCCCGCTCCCACTTTGCTGTCACCCCGCAGGTTTCTGAGGCTGTTCCTCTCTCCAGTCCTTTTCTTGTGCATCCTTCAGATTTGATCACGGGATCACAGTTTCTTCTTTCATTTCCATTTTGCAGTTGATCTCGTCTAGAGAATTGTTTTATTTCTGGCATTTTAAAGTTCTAAATTTCCCAATTATTTTCAGTTTTTCTCATGAAACTTTCTGTCTTTCCATTTGCATTCATTGGCATTTGGAATTCAGTTAAAAATCCCACTCTAGATCACCTAAGGGTTGGCATTTTTCTTGAAACCTAATCACATATTTCTGGTTCTTTGTATGTGCAGTGAGTTTGGGATTGTCTTCGGGACCTTTTGGATATTATTAATTTTGTATAGATTCTGGATCCTTTCATAACACTCTGGAGAATGTTGGTTGTATGTATTCATTTCTTAAGCAGTGAGCCCAGTGGGTTGAGGCTGAGTGTTGTCTCACCGTGTGGGCTGTGCCCGCCTCGCTCGGTTTCCGAAGCCTGTGCTGTTGCTCTGGAGCCTGTCATGCAGGCACCGCTGGGGGTTCTCATCCTTTGCTGTGATGCTCTGGGTCTTTAAGGTGCCTGCGCTGTTTTTAAACTGAACTCCTGTCTCTGCCCCTTTGCTCTGCTGCTTTCGCTGGCTCAGGGCTTATCCAGATTTGAGCACATTGCTTGGCTCCTGGGGTCCCCTCTTCCTGGTTTCCCAGCCCTGAAAAGCAGTTTCTCTCCAATTAGCTGTGTCTGGGGCCTGACCTGGGGCAAGACTGCAAGAGAAAATGAAACCCAGGAAACTTCAGCCCCTTGATGGTTTCTTCTCCAGGTTTTTTCCCTCCTTTCTACTATTCCCTGCTTTTGTTTCCCTTTGACATTCCTTAGGTAGTTGCTTTTTGTGTTTTGTGTATGGTTTTTAGTTGTAATTAGTTGTAATAGGTAAGAGAGGCAGAGTGCAGTGGGCTTATTCCTCTGGAAATGGAACCCATGTCATACGTTTTTAATCTCTTCTGGAGGTGGAAGATTTGTACAGTGAGAATGTTAATCTAAATTTTAAAATACGTATAGTATATGTGACCATATCCTAAGTTATTTAAGGAGTCATTTAATGTAATAATAAAGTTGCATAAAGCTAATTTTTTTCACAAGCTTGGATTTTTAAACAGGGCAAAAGAATGAATGCTTGGATTCTCAGCGCTCTCCATCCCAGTTTTAGCCTTGATTTTTTTCTCTTTGGATTTGTCTGTATGCTACTTGTAATAAGTGTAAAGCTAACTGCTTTATTTTAATGGAAACTAGATGATTACTTGAAAGAAGGAAATTAACTCAGTTTCTTGATTTCCTATGGAAACTTGCTTGTTTTAATGTATTACGCGTAAATTTGAGAGTAAAAGGTGAAAGAAACTATATAAGTATTCACAATTTAAATCTAAAAGTGCTCTCATTTAAATGGAATTAGAGGAGAGATTGATTTTAATCATTTATAAAACTGGTTAAGGAAAGTCGAATAGTTTGGGGCTCAGGAAATTTTATTATGTATTTAAGTTTTTTGAGATGTACGATTTTAGCTAATTTATGAGAACAAGAAATTAGTTTGTTCTGTCTGTGGAATATTACTTTTACTCCACAAGGGTAATTTAAACCTTAAATTTTAATTCACAAAGCTGTGAATAATTAACTAGTCTCTGAAAAGGATCAGAAATCCTTCATTGTTTTATCATTCCATGATGTCAAATAGAAATTATTTCGGTGTGTTTCTGTTGTGGATTTTTCTGAGCAGAAGCAGAAAGTAGCCTTATTGCTAATTAATTTGTGTAATATGTTTTAATAGGTATTTAACATATGCTTTTAATACTTTGTTATTAGTTTGGTTGATTATACAGTTTTTAATAAATCATTTGCATTATTAGTTGTTATGCTTAAATACACTGATTAAAGTTCAAGGAGTTTTAATTTTTAATTAATTTATGTTCAGTGGCATTAGTGACATAGAATCTGTATTTTTTCCCTCCTAGCAACATGATGCAGAAGTTGAGCATTTAACTGAAGTTCTTAAGGAAAGAAATATAGAAAGCAGGAGGCTAAGGTCCTCTTTTGATGCTTTGAAAGAATTGAATGATAGCTTAAAAAAACAGGTAAGACCTATTTTATCTATATTAGATTCTAAGACATTCTTAGAACTATATAGATTAACAAATTGTAAGTCAAAATCTTAGAACATATTCTGGCTAGAGAAAACCTTGATTATCTTTATTTGTTACCTTTATTATAAAATACTTCCAAATATAAATAAAGTATTCTTAAGCTCTTGGTTTCTCATCACCTGTTCTGACAACCAGCTGAGATGTCTGACAACTTGAAATTTTTAAAACTATTAAGAGCAATGACTAGATTAAAAACAAGCAAAAGAAAACCTGCTAACCTGGGTACTTTAGGCGCTGGTTTGTAGCTTTGTGCTGTTCTTGCACCTGCTGTCACACACCACTCTTTGTTTTTGGAGTGTCTGTGATGTGTTGATCCTGTGCTGGGGAGTGTGAGCTCATGCCCACTGTGTCACAGTGCACTGCCCTTACGTATGTAAGTGCTGTGGTTTAGCTCCGTGCTTAATAATACTCAAGTTGCACCAAAGTCTTATGACTTGTACTCTTTTTTTTTTCACTTCCCTTTGCCAGTTTTTGCCTGAAAGATGTGAAAGTGATGGGCTCTGTGGAAGAGGGACAGGAGAGTGATTGTGTGTGTTCGTGGGGAGGGAAGCGTAGATGAGCAGAAGCGGGTGAAGTGCGTCACTCTAGTGGTTAAGACCTGGGGCTGGGGAGCTTCGTGGGTTCCGACATGTTGGTGAGCTCGTACTCTGAGAGGGATCTGGGCTCCTGGAATCCCTTGGCTAGCTGTGTGTTCTTCACTACTTGTTACGACCTTTCCCCTTGGCAGTGACGACTAGGTCCCCCCGTTTTTCACTTCACCTGATGATCTGGCTTCTCTGAATCAGGTCTGACCTCCCACAATTACTGTGTGACCTTGACTCACTGTTGTCTGGAAGCCTCCTTATCCTGGAGAGACTGCTTTTTCCCATCACAGTCTCGGGCGAGCGCTCTTTCTTGAGAAGGGTTTTTTTAACCGCTAGTAAAGGTGCATTGTTGCCCATACCTGTGTTTTAGGTGGATATAATCCTTGATAATCTTGCATGTGTTTGATGAGTGTGTGGTGATGGGAAGTGTGCATTATTATGAGTTTGAACCTATTGATAGGAGTGGGGAAAGGTTGGAAAATTCACAAGAGAGGCATGTGGGACATAATGAAGAAGTTTAGCACGGGAGTTCCAAAAGTAGTTAATAAGGCAAAAATGTGATATGTGAAGGCGTGATTTCCAAAGCTGGTGAAAGATGCCAACCTGTAGATTCTAAGAAATTCTGTTAACCCTAAGCAGGGTAGATATTGAGGAAAACCATATAGGCACGCTATTTTAAGATACAAAGACTTTAGATAAAGATAAAATCAGAGAAAAATAAGACACGTTACCTTCAAAGAAGGAGCAGTAAGACTATTGGCTAACTTTTAAGGAGGAAATATCATGCACCTTATTTACATAAACAGAAAAAGAGAAATGCTCCCTTTCTTGTTGTATGAGGCCAGCATAACCTTGAAACTAAACCTGTCAAGAACATTACAAGAAAAAAAAAAAAGCAAGCCAGTCTCCCATGAGCACAGATGCATAAATTTTTAATATCAGCAAATTGAATCTAGAGGTACACAAAAAGTATAATACAGCTCAGTGGACTTGGTCCAGGAATACAGGGTCGTTTATCATTTGAAAATTAACACATCATCTGATAAAAGGAGAAAAATCGTATAATTCCTTGATTTAAAATTCAGCACCAGCTCAAAGATAATAACTAGTAATAGAAGAGAACTTAATTCTCATAGAGTACCTACAAAAAAAAAAAAAAACCAACTTCTGAATCACACTTAATGTAAGTTATTGAAATCTTTTCCCTTGAGATCAGAACAAGATAAAGGTGCTCACTGTTACTGTTTTGTTGAACTTTGTGCTGCAGTCCTGGTCAGTGCAGTGAGGAGAGGAAAGTCAGGGTCGGGAAGGAAGAAATAAGAATTATCCTCCGATGACATGTTTATGCACAGATGTAGTAAGTATCCAAGTGAGCATACAGACAAGTTATTAGAATTAAACAAATTTAGGAGAATCTTTGGGTATAAGTTCAGTATATAAAATATCAAGTGTATTTCTGTATATCAACAATATTCAAGTAGTGAATGTTTATTGAAAGATACTATGGGTAGTAGCATCAAAAAGCATTGGCTATCCAGGAATAAATCTAAAGAAAGATTATACATGTATAAAACATGCATACTGAGGAGTGCGAAATGTTATTACAAGCAACTAAAGAGGACCGAAAAAAGTTGAAGGCTGTGTTATGTTCAGGGATGAGAAGACTCAATATGGTAAAGATGTCAGTTTTCCTAAATTAACAGATGCATTTACTCCAATCGCAGTAATTCGTTATGGTGATATTTAGCGATTTGTACACTTTTCTGTACATACATTATGCTTCAATAAAAAGTTCAACTAAAAGACGTTTCCTATTAAAACGTATACGTGTAAGATGTTAGGAGACTTGCACATTTTTCATAGAATGAAGTAAACTTTCTTAGAAACTCTTAATGTTTTAGTACCAAATGGTGGTTTTAGCTGTGATCTTTAATCGTGGATGCTACCTCTGTCTGTTATGTTGCTTGGTAACACAGATTAGATAAGATAGTACACTGGGAAAACTTTAGTAGGAAATCGGCTTGAGGTTTCTATTGAAATATCTGATGTTTTCCTACTGTAGTTAAATGACGTAAGTGAAGAAAACAGGAAGTTGGAGGTTCAGGCAAAAAGAGTTCAAGCTCGTTTAGATAATTTACAGGTAAGGCACCTGCTCTTCTCTTGAGACACAAGTGAAATTTAAAATGACTGCCTTTGGACTTTCTCACTTCTAATATAATTTTCTTTTAATTCACGGATATGTGCTGTCACAGAGGAAGTATGAGTTTATGACAATACAGAGATTGAAAGGAAATCCCCACACCGCTCACGAAGCAAAAAGCTTAAAACAGGAAAAAGTACCAGTTTCGAAACCTCATAAGGTATGATATGATTTCTCCATTGGAAAGCCAGGACATTTTTCTCTTCCTTATTTTTTTTCCCTTTAGCAAACATTCTTCTTGGTGTGAAAGGATTCACTGTGATGATTTCCTTGTAGAAAAGTATTGCTATAATATTTCAGATATGCTTTTGTTTGCAAAAACAAAACAAAACCTTTAGCTGCTAAGAATATTCATGTATAAGGCTTTTTGGGGACATGTGTTTTCATTCTTCTTGGAAATATAGCCAAGACTGGAATTTCTGGGTCATAAGGTAGAGGTATATTTAACTTTTGGGGCAACCGCCAGTTTTCCAAAGTGGTTGTACCATTCATACTCTTGCTAGCAATGTGTATATGACAGCTTTGCTAAAAAGTTTGCTGTCAAGTTTTATGGCACCAAAAAACATTTGGTGTTTTCAGTCTTTTTCATTTTGATCTTTCCAGTGGGTGGGTAGTGATACCTCACTGGGCTTCTGTGGTTTTGATAAATGCTGTAGTTTTTCATAAAGTGAACTGGGCGGATGGCCCTGTTTAAGGATGGCAACGGGAGCCCCAGCAGCAGAGGTGGGAGCTGCCGTGGGACAGGCACCGTGTGGCCTGTGACGGGCCGGCGCGGATCAAGCAGGAGCCGCTGTGCTCCCAGACCTGCACAGGGGTCCATGCACGGGACCTCCTCAACGGGAGACCGGGGGCCTCGTGCGTCCGCAGGGCCAGGCCTAGGGGAGCTGCTTGTGCCGAGCTCTTGGGGCCCCCGCTTGGCAGTGCTGCGAGGTGTCAGCAGGGAGGTGCCGCGGCTCTGGGCCGTGCTGCCGAGAGCACAGAGGCCCCTCCGGCACCTGCGGTGGGAGGTCAGCTCAGGGCGGGCTGTCGACGTGGGGCGGGGAGGGAGCCAAGCCCACAGCATCGCTGGCCCGGCCTCCGCGTCTCGTCCAGGAGGAGCATGGCAGCCACAGCAAGGGCGGCAGCACCGGCCACATGGCTCTCCCGGGGGCTCCAGGCCCAGGGCCCCCTTCTGACCTGCAGGGACCCCTCCTGGGCCCCACGTTGTGCTCCCAGCGGGGCTGCCCCAGCCTGTGGCCGCCCCGCTTGCCCTCACCTCTACCTAGGCCCCGGCTGTGCGCAGAGGGTTTAGTGGTTGGAAAAGGTCGTATTTAACCCCCGCTCCCCCGCTCCTTTTTCCTGTCATGGATGCTGGCTGTGAAAAAAAAAATTTTTTTTAATTAATTTATTTTATTTTTGGCCGCGTTGGGTCTTTGTTGCTGCGCGCAGGCTTTCTCTAGTTGCGGTGAGCAGGGGCTACTCTTCATTGCGGAGCGCAGGCTTCTCACTGCAGTGGCTTCTCTTGTTGCGGAGCACAGGCTCTAGGCATGCGGGCTTCAGTAGTTGTGGCACGCAGGCTCAGTAGTTGTGGCACACGGGCTTAATTGCTTTGCGGCATGTGGGATCTTCCTAGACCAGGGCTCAAACCCGTGTCCCCTGCATTGGCAGGCAAATTCCCAACCACTGCGCCACCAGGGAAGTCCCATGAAAAAAATGTTTTAATTTAAAAAAATTAAAAGTAAATTGGAAAAAGTGGAGATTTATACTCAGGTTACTCAAGATGATTGCAGTTTTCATCAAAAGTTCCTATTTGAAGAAAATTGAGAAGGTTAAAAGTGACTCTTGGTCAGAATAGTATAACTTTGTTTTCATTCATCTGATTCTGTTTTTGTGGATTGCTGTCTGCTTAATTTTGCCTTTTTATTAATTTGCTTTTGTATTTCTCTGTCTAAAATTAAATCTAGCATAGCTCCTGTTTAAGGAACATGTGTGATAAATGTTGAATTAAATTGACTAAAAGTGATTTGAAGGAACATGGAAATCAGTTTAGTTGAATTTATAATTTTTTTATGGCAGTTTGTTCTTATTTTCCTCCCATTTTGGTAGACTCTCAGAGAACAGGATTTCCAGGAAAAATTTTTCATACCCTGTTTATAGAATGTTATGGTGTAAAGGAAAACAACTTTTTTGGGAAAAAGAAAATATGAAGTTTCATGGTGGAAATTGTTTAGCTTTTGAGACCTTTAAATTTGTTAAAATCTGTTAGTTATGGTGGTTCATGCTCTTGAGTTAAGGCCAGTTTTACTATTCTCCATTATCAAACTTGGGTAAAGAATTTTAATGAAAGTTCTCTCTTTTGGTTATAAGGTGCAGTTCCTTCAATTTCCTTGGTATCGTGGGTTTCTCCCCTTCTGTCAGCCAGCATTTAACATGTTTCTAATATTAATTAGAGATATTTGATTTGGAATTTCTTTCATTTGGAGAAGATTTGTCATCCAGTACATGTTTTAGTGTTTTAGATAAATTATGCCATAATCACTTACCGAGTTTAAAACTTGCCTTTGAAGTTTTAGGAGGCTATGAATTGAAAGAAGTGCTTGATTTAGTTTTTTTGCGTATAGGTACCACTTAATGGACAAGTTTATGAACTTTTAACTGTCTTCATGGACTGGATTTCAGATCATCACCTTAGCAAATTGAAGCGTGAAGAATCTGGAGTGGATGGTGAAAAGGCACTACCCACATTTGCTTCTCAGAGAAATGATGTTCAGGAGAAGTGTGTGAAGGTTTGTTGTTTAATTTGAAATATATGACTCAGTAGACACAAAGATTGAAAAAGTGGTACATTTTACAAGAGAAAAAATATTGAAAGTATTTTTGATAAAAAGTTGATTATACCAATAGTTCTAAAAAGATTAATTTCAGACTTAATTCAAATTAATTCATACTTATATTTTTTGTAACATGATGGGAATTTCTTTTTAAAGGCAGGCCAGAAATTGAAAATCTACTCCAAAACTGGCAAAATAATTGTGTATCAGAGTTAGGCAGATAATCAGTGATAGGAACAATTCCTGATACACATCATTTTAGGATTCAAATCCCACTAAAATAATTTTATTTTGCCTTTTGTCATGAAGGGTTAAATAGTATTTTCAAGGGGCTTCTCATTAACAAAGAGAAATGACCATTTTCTTAAGTTACAGACATTAATTTAGATATTGATACTTAGGATTTCCAGTCAGTATAAATTGTCATTAGAGATTGACGGTTGCATGCTACAAGAAATACATTAAAACTCTGAAGAGTGGATATCTAAAGTTGTCTGTTTGGTTTAACGAATTATTAAATACAGGCCAGGGTTTCATTTGAGGAAATTATTTCCGGTTTCCATCCTTACCTAAAAAGTTTCTTCTAAATGCTTTTTGTGCCAGGCAGGATAATGGCCCCGGAGATGTTCATAACCTAAGCCCTGGAACCTGTCAGTGTGTCACATTTACACGGAAAAAGTAAATTAAGGTTACTAATCAGCTGACCCTCAAGTAGAGATTAATCAGGATGATCTGGGTGGGTCCAGTAATCACGTGAGCACTTCAGGCCAGACAAAAGAGGCAGAAGAGTAGGTGAGACACTCAGTGCATCCTCGCATCTTCAGTGGCTTTGAAGATGAGGAAGAGGGGGCTTCCCTGGTGGCACAGTGGTTGGGAGTCTGCCTGCCGATGCAGGGGACACGGGTTCGTGCCCCGGTCCGGGAAGATCCCACATGCCGCGGGGCGACTGGGCCCGTGAGCCATGGCCGCTGCATGTCCGGAGCCTGTGCTCTGCGATGGGAGAGGCCACAGCGGTGAGAGGCCCGCGTACCGCAAAAAAAAAAAAAAAAAAAAAAAAAAAAGTGAAGTTTGAGTCAAAACATTTTTTTAAACTTTTATGCTTCAAAGTATACTATCGTGGGAGGCAACCCAGTGAATGGAAAAAATATTTTTCAAATCAGATCTGATAAGGGACTTCCATCTTGAGTATTTAAACAAAAAGACCTTACAGCTTAGTAATTAAAGACAGCCTAATCGAAAATGCTCAGTGCATCTGAATAGACGGTTCTCTAACACTCACCCAAATGGTCAATAAGCGTGTCAAACGATGCAATATTAGTAATTTGGGGAATGCAAATCCGAGTCACTTTGTTTTGTCACTTCACGCCCCCTGGGATGGCTAAAATAAAAGAGCCAGATAATCTTATGCATTGACCAAGACGTGAAGAAATCATAACTCTCGTGCGCTGCTTGTGAAAATGTAAAAAGGTGTTGTAGGAACTTTGGAAAATAGCCTGGCAGTTCCTGAGAAGATTAAACGTGGATTTAGCCAAACGAGTCAGCTGTTCCACTCTGAGGTGTGTACTCAAGAGAAATGCAGACGTGTGCGCACATAGATTCATACGTAAATGTTCATGGCAACATGACGCACAATAGCCAACACGTGGAGACAACCCAGATGCCCATCAGCTGACAGATGGCTCAATAAAATGGTGTATGTAGATTGTGGAATATATTTGGTGGTAAAAGGGGATGATGTATCCATGCATACTACAGCGTGAGTGAATCTTGAAAATATTGGAAGTGAAAGAAGCAAGTCACAAAAGACCACATATTGTGTGATTCCATTTATATGGAAATCCTGGAACCGTGTAAATCAGTGTAGAGAAAGTAGCCAGGTGGTTGTGAGGACTACTGGATGCTGAGGTGCCTGCTAATGGTTAGGGTTCTTGGGGAGGAGGGTGATGGAAATGTTCTCAAACGTATTCTCACGATGGTTTCACAACTCGCTGAATATACTAAAAATCACTGAATTCTTACTACACTTTTTGTAACCTGCTTTTATAACCTCAGAATATGCCATGGCAATAAATATAGATGCCATTATCATTTTAATGGTTATATATGCACCATAAGTTTATTTAACCATTTAAGATTCAGAGTGTGTTTTTATAGGTTAATCTTAAAATCCTAGATGTGCCATTGCTGGGTCAAGGGAATAGATATGTAATGTTTCAAATGCATATTTCCTTATTGTGTTACATACGGTTTTAAAGTGAAGATTTTTTGTTAGAGAACTTTTCTTTTGGAAAAAGATAATTTTTGGGAAATTGTGATAATTGATTTCAGACATCTAAAAATAGAATGTGTTTGTATTTTCCATCATTTTATCTTTAG
The DNA here is from genome assembly GCA_036417435.1 of Inia geoffrensis. Classification (NCBI taxonomy): domain Eukaryota; kingdom Metazoa; phylum Chordata; class Mammalia; order Artiodactyla; family Iniidae; genus Inia; species Inia geoffrensis. The sequence goes on from CM070911.1 coordinate 92,734,461, forward strand.
CTTTTGCCTGTGATGACAGAGCAGCTACAGTGGATGCCTTTTGTGAATGCCAAGCTTCACGAGCCTTTTGTAAAGTTTATATATTGGTCTATAAGGCAGCTCGATGCCGGAACACAGGTAACTGGTGAACGGGAGTCTATCTGCAAGTAAAACCCTTTTGCTCTTGATCTTACTCTTTCACAGCTTTCCCCACATGTCCTGTTCTGTTTCGGGACTTTTCCTCGCCTCCCTTGCTTTGTTCACCACTTTCTCTTCTTTCCCCTTTTACCATCCTATTTCTCAATGCTGTAGAACAGATTCAGGGTGTAACATTGCTTTTGAGTTTCAGAATTGTGTAATAAGGAGTTTCACTATGTTAGGTTATTGTTGAAACCAACTGCCCCCCCCGACTCATTATTTATTTTATAGTTTTTCATATTCTTCTGAAGGTAACAGAAATTGGTTTTTTGTCTTTATGCCAGTAAATATACACTAGCTAAATGGAACAGTGATTATTAGGATAACCTAATCAAAGAGGGAAAATTATTCCAGCATCTTATAAAATGAAGGGTAGGTGTTACCAGCTCATGTAAGGGTTATTTAATCCAAATATGACGTGCATATATAACCAATTGTGCTATGAGTTGTAGTAGGTTTGTAAAATGTTACTTTCCCAGTTAGTATTGATAAATGCTGTTACAGCTTTCATTTGGTTAAAAATGGAGAAAAACAAATCAGTGCTCGGGTAGCTTGCTCTTGGTCCTGTGGAGCTCAGGAAGCACACGGCTAAGCTGCTAAGCGCAGGACTGGTGGCTAAGTGGTGGGATGGTTGAGGTTTAGGGAAGATGTCTCTCCGAGGATTTTCTAAATATTTTGCCTTAATGGCTCACATGAGCGAGTACGTGAGCATGTGTGTGTGTGCACACGTGCACGCACATACATAACATACACACAGTTGACCTTACCTTTGTGTCTCACCAAAGTTATATAAATTATCTGGTCTGTTAACGTCACTGTTGACTTTGCTGTTCATGTCATGGTTTCTGAGAAAGGTTGGCTGAATGCTTGCTTTCAGCCGCTAAAGGCTAGACTCACAGAATTGAGTGAAACTTTATCTTCCTTCCAGAAGAGTCTTCTCATTTTTCTTCAGATAATTTGTACTCTGTTCTTGTCTTCAGATTGCCACTCAGCACCATTCTGTGTGCACTGCCAGCCTGCACGCACTTTCTAGTGAAAAGTAGCATTCTTGCCACTCTTCCATTCGTTTGCTCAACATTTACTGATGGGTTTTTAACATTTTAGTTTTAACAATTGTCTAATTGCAAGTACTTTTTTAAAAAGTAAGCTTTTCATTTTGAGATAGTTGTAGATTCACTTGCATTCATAGGAAATAATAGAGCGATCACTTGTTTCCATTCCCCCAAAGGTGACATACTCCAAAACTAGTTGCAGTACCACAACCATGATACTGACATGGCTATAGTCAAAGTGACAGAACAGTTTCATCACCACGAAGGTTTCTTATGTTGCTTTTTTAATATATAGGCTTTATTTTTTAGAGCGAATTTAGGTTCGCAGCGAAATGGAGCACAGAGAGTTCCCGTAAACCCCTGCCCCACACATGCACAGCCTCCCCACTACCAGCGTCCCACCAGATGGGACCTTTGTCACAGTCGATGGACCTGCACGTGCACGTCATCATCACCCACAGTGTGAGGTTCACATCAGGGTCAATCTCGGTGTTGTACGTTCTCTGGGTTTTGACAGATGTATCAGGCCATGTAACCGTCATTGTAGTATCATACAGAATAATTTGATACAAAAAATCGTTTGCCCAAAAAATCCTCTGTGTTGTGCCTATTCTTGCCCTCCCCCCAACCCCTGACTCCTGGAAACCACCAGTCCATTTACTGTCTGCAGCGTTTTGCCTTTTCCAGAATGTCATAGAGCTGGAATCATACAGTGTGTACCCTTTTCAGATTGGCTTCTTTCACCTAGTCATATGTATTTGAGGTTCCTCCCTGTCTTTTCATGGTTTGATAACCCTTTTCTTTTTAGCCCTGAATAATATCCCATCTCCTGGATAGACCACAGTTTATCTATCCATCACCTACTGACAGATATGTTGGTTGCTTCCAAGTTTTGGCAGTTATGAATAAAGTTGCTATCACATCCATTTGCAGGTTTCTGTGTGGATATAAGTTTTCAACTCCTTTGGGTAAATATCAAGGAGCATGGTTATTGGATAGTATGGTAAGAATATACTTTTTTTTTTTTTTTTTAAGCAACTACAAGCTGTCTTCCAAAGTGGCTGCACTATTGTGCATTCCCACCAGCAGTGATGAGAGTTCCTGTTGCTTCACATCCTCTCCGGCATTCAGTGTTGTTTGTGTTCTGGGTTTTGGCCCTTCTAATAGTGTGTAGCAGTATCTCACGGTGGTTTTAATTTGCGTCTCCCTGATGACGTATGATGTGGAGCACCTTATGTTTGCCTGACGTCTGTGTATCTTCTTTGATGAGGTGTCCAGGTCCTTTGTGCACTTTTTAATTGGGTTGTGTATTCTCTTACTGCTGAGTTTTTAGAATTCTTTGTATATTTGGGTAACAGTCTTGTATCAGGTGTGTCTTTTGCAGGTATTTTCTCCTAGGGTATACCTTCTAGCCTAGGCATTTCTCCGTGGCTTGTCTACTCATTCTCCTGACAGTGCCTTTCACAGAGCAAAGGGTTTTTAATTTTAATGAAGTCCAGCTTATCAGTTATTTTTCATGGATCGTGCCTTTGGTGTTGTATCTAAAAAGTGATCACCGTACCCAAGGTGTTGTTATACCCTCTTGGAGAATTGACCCATTCATCACGATGTGATGCCCCTCCTGTCCCTAGTAATTTTCCCTGCTCTGAAGCCTGTTTTGTCTGAAATTAAGATTTCAAAGCTGTTCCAGCTTTCTTGTGATTACTGTCAGCATGGTATATCTTTCTTTATCCATTTGTTAAATACTTCTAATCTGTATGTGTCTTTAGATTTAAAGTGGGTTTCTTGTAGACAGTGTATAGGGATCTTCTATTACAGTCTCTTGTAATTGGTGTTTTGACTGTTGTTATTTAGAGTGATTATTGATACTGTTTGGTTAATATTTACCCAACTTGTCAGTTTTCTGTTTGTTGACATTGTTCTTTGTTCTTCTGCTCTTTTCCTTTCTGTTGTGGCTTTAACTGGACCTATGATAGTCTACTTTCCATCCTTTTTAGCATGTCAGTTGTACTACTTTTTTAACTTTTTTTAGTGGTTGAGTACCTTATTAGAACAAAGTATTCCTAATTCTTTCCTTCTGTGTTTTATTCCTTTGTATCATTGCTGTCATTCATTACCCCTATACATAAGCACACACACGTGTGTATATGTTTTACACGCATGCACATATAAACACACATGCATACATAATCGAATACATTGTTGCTGTTATTTTCAACAAACTGTTATCTGTTAGACCAATTAAGAATAAGAAAAATAAGTGTTTTTATTTTACCTGCACTTCTTCCTTCCCTAATGCTCTTACTTTATGTACATCCAAGTTTCCCAAGATATATAATTTCCTTCCCTTTAAAGAATTTTTGTTAGTATTTCTTGCAAGACAGGTCTACTGGTAACAAATTCCTTCAATTTTTGTTGCTCTGAGAATATCTTTATTTCCGCTTCATTTCTGGTGGATAATTTTGCAGTATATAGAATTCTAAGTTGGTGGGGTTTTTTCCCTCAACACTTTAAATATTTCCTTCTGCTCTCTTCGTGCTTATGTGGTTTTTGGAGAGAACCTCGAGGTAATTCTTATCTATAGCTTAGCTGTTTTTTCCTCTGGCTTCTATTAGGATTCTTCTCATTAGCTTTTCTTTTCTTTCTTTTTTCCAGCTGCGCGACATGCGGGATCTTACTTCCCCCACTGGGGATGGAACCTGTGCCCCCTGCGGTGGATCACCAGGGAAGTCCCTAGCCTTTATTTTCTGTAGTTTATGATACGCTTTGGTGTGGTGTTTTGGTTTATTTTTTCTTTTGCTGCTTATCCTGCTTGGTGTTCTCTGAGCTTCCTGGTTCTGTGTTTGTGTTTCTGACATTAATTGGAGGGAGATTCTCAGGTCATTATTGCTTCAAGTATTTCTTCTGTTTCTTTTTCTCTTTTCCTTCTGGTATTCCCATTACCCATATGTCACACCTTTTGTAGTTGTCCCATAATTTTTGTATAGTCTGTTCCATTTTTTTCAGTCTTTTTTTCTCTCTTTGCTTTTTTTTTTTTGGCAGGGGTGGCTGCGTTGGGTCTTTGTTGCTGCACGCGGGCTTTCTCTAGTTGCGGCGAGTGGGGGCTGCTCTTTGTTGCAGTGCGAGTGCTTCTCATTGTGGTGGCTTCTCTCATTGTGGAGCGTGGGCTCTAGGCGCGTGAGCTTCTGTAGTTGTGGCACACGGGCACAGTGGTTGTGGCTCGCGGGCTCTAGAGCGCAGGCTCAGTAGCTGCGGTACACGGGCTTAGTTGCTTGGCGGCATGTGGGATCTTCCTGGACCAGGGCTCGAACCCGTGTCCCCTGCATTGGCAGGCGGATTCTTAACTACTGCACCACCAGGGAAGTTGCTCTCTTTGCTTTTTAGTTTCTGAAGTTTCTGTTCAAGGTATCATCAAGCTCAGAGGTTGTTTCTGGAGCCCCGTAGATTCCACTAATGGGCCCAGCAAAGCTGTTCTCCATTCTCAGTGGTTTTCATCTCTAGTGTTCCTTTTGGTTCTTTCTCAGAATTTCATCTCTGCCTATTTTATCCGTCTGTTCTTTTGTGTTGTCTCCTTTTTCCATTAGAGCTCTTGGCATGTTAATCATAGTTGTTTTCAATTCCCAGGCTGATTATTCCAACATTCCTTCCGTATTTGGGTCTGTTTCTGTTGCTTGCTCTGGCTTTTCAAACTGTGTTTTGCCTTTTGGTGTGCCTTGTCATGCTTTCTTGCTACCTGGACATGCCGTACTGTGCACCGGAGCTGCTGCAAATAGGCGTTTAGTGCCGTGGTGGCAGGTGTGTGGAGGGGAGTGCTCTGTGGCTGTGTGATCAAGTCTCAGTCTTCCAGAGAGCGTGTGACCCTGGCCTGTGAACTTCACAGGTACTTCTCGGGTCTTCTGCCCCTGAGGTGGGGCAGGAGCGTGGAGTTCACTGGAGTTGGGTGTCATTTCCCTTCCCCTACGCTGAGTGGACTCCGATAAAACTCCAGTAGGTTAGGCTCTGGTAAAGTAGTTTTTCTTGAGGACAAATCTAACACTGGACAGTGTTACCACTTTCGCTTCAGCTGTCGAACATGCCCTCAAGATGAGCAGGGAAGTCTGTCTGTTCACCTGTGTTTGAGCTCACCGTGCTCCTCCTTCCCCATGTTCCAAGCCTCCTCCTTCCGTGTCTCCTGTTTGGAGAACGTCCCTTAGGCAGTCTGATGACAAACTGTCTTTTCTTTTTTTTTTTTTTTAATTTAATTTTTATTTTATGTTGGAATATAGTTGATTAACAGTGTTGTGTTATTGTCATGTGTACAGCATAGTGATTCAGTTCTACATATACATGTATCTATTCCTTTTAAAATTCTTTTCCCATTTAGGTTATTACAGAATATTGAGCAGAGTTCCCTATGCTATACAGTAGGTCCTTATTGTTTATCTGTTTTATATGTAGTAGTATGTATATGCTAATCCCAAACTCCCAATTTATTCCCCCAGCCTTTCCCCTTTGGTAACCGTAAGTTTGTTTTCTACGTCAGTGAGTCTGTTTCTGTTTTGTAAGTAAGTTCATTTGTATCATTTTTTTTTTTTTTTAGATTCTACATATAAGCCATATCATATGATATTTGCTTTTCTTTGTCTGACTTACTTCACTTAGTGTGATAATCTCCAGGTCCACCCTTGTTGCTACAAATGGCATTATTTCATCCCTTCTTATGGCTGAGCAGTATTCCATTGTATGTGTATATATATATACACCACATCTTCTTTATTCATTCTTCTGTCAGTGGACATTTAGGTTGTTTCCATGTGCTGGCTATTGTAAATAGTGCTGCAGTGAAGACGGGGGTGCATGTGTCTTTTTGAATTGTGGTTTTCTCAGGATGTATGCCCAGTAGTGGGACTGCTGGGTCACATGGTAGCTCTATTTTTAGTTTTTTAAGGAACCTCCATACTGTTCTCCATAATGGCTGTACCAATTTACATTCCCACCAACAGTGCAAGAGGGTTCCCTTTTCTCCACACCCTCTCCAGCATTTATTGTTTGTAGATTTTTTGAGGATGGTCATTTTGACCGGTGTGACATGATACCTCATTGTAGTTTTGATCTGCATTTCTCTAATAATTAACGATGTTGGGCATCTTTTCGCGTGTTTTTTGGCCATCTGTATGTCTTCTCTGGAGAAATGTCTATTTAGATCTTCTGTCCATTTTTTGATTGGGTTGTTGGTTTTTTCGCTGTTGAGTTGCTGAGCTGTCTGTGTATTCCGGAGGCTACTCCCTTGGCGGTTGCTTCGTTTGCAGATGCTGTCTCCCATTCTGAGGGCTGCCTTTTCGTCTCGTTTCCGGTTTCCGTTGCTGGGCAGAAGCTTTTCCTTCATCGTAGAACACTCTGGTTTCCCCGTCGTTTCTAAAGCGTATTTTCACTGGATATCAGATTTGGGCATGACAGTTCTTTTCTTGCAGCGTCTGAAAAATGTTGTGCCAATTCCTTTTAGTCAGTTTCCGTGGTTTCTGTTAAGAAGTCTGCTGCCATTCGAATTGCTTTCCCTTATGTGTTCATTTCTCTGACACTGCTTTTGGTTTTGTTCTCTTTCTTCGGTTTCCATGAGTTTGGCTGCGCTGTGTCTCGTTGATCTCTGGGTCTGTCCTCCTTGGGGCTTGCTCAGCTGCCTCAACCTCCGCAGATGGTTTCCAGCCGCCGTCCCTTCAGCTGTTCCTTTGGCCCCGCTTGGCTTTCTGCTCCTTTCAGGGCTCTGATTGTCATTGCTGTCAGAGCTTTTGTGACAGTCCCTCAGCTTCTTGAGTCTCTTACCCTTTTCCCCCAGTTTCTTTCTTCTTCTTTCTGCTCAGATTGGGTAATTTCTCTTATTGTATTTTCCACTTAACTGATTCTTCCCCCTGTTCTCTCTGTTCTGCTCTTCAGGCTGTTCATTGAGGGTTTTGTTTTGGTCGTTGTGTTTTCGGTTATGAAATTTCTATTTGGTTCTTCTTTACATTTTCTTTGGTAAGACTTTCTTTTTCTTTGATGAGATTTTCTGTTTTTCTCTTCATTTGTTTCAAAAATGTCTGTAATTTCTCACTTCGTCACAGCTCCTCTAGCGTGTTTGTCACGTTGGTGTTGGCAAGTATTGGTTTTCCTTTTTCATTCAGTTTGAGGTCCTTCTGGCGGGATTAGTGATTCTCTGTTGGAAACTGGACATTCCAGCACTGTGTCATGAGACTCCGGATGTTAGTAAACATTTTGTCTCGCCTGGCTGGTGCTGCTCTGCAGACGAGGGGCCTCCTCAGTCAAAGCCCTGGTTCCCCCCAGCCTGTGTGGCCATAGGAGGCGGTCGGGGGTGTGTGTGTCTGGGCCCCTCCCTACCCAGGGTGGGGCTGGGGGCGCCTCACTGCTCCCACGTGGCCTCCGCTGATGCTGCCATTCCGCCTGGCGGGGGTGGGAGTCCCCGCCTTCCTGACAACCTTGCTGGCTTTGGGGGCTGGGCCACAGGTTGTTCTGTGGTGTTTGGCTGGAGCGCAGTTTTGCCTGCACGTTTTTTGTCTCGCAGGTCTGCCATTTCCCGCCCTGTGGCCAGAGATCAGCGCTTGGTGTTAGGGTGGGCATTCTCTATCCTTTGGTGGCTGCTTTTTTGGCTCCAGATCTGGGAAGTCTGAAGCCGTATTGGGTGTTTGGGGCCCCAGCCAGCCTGCTTTTTTCTGTCCGCCTTTCAGTCATCTGGTGTTTGTTTTCTGTACAATGTCCAAGGGGTTTAGTTGTCTTCAGAGCAGAAAGACTGGGGGAGGTAATACCTGCTCAGTCTTGTGTCCAGAAATCTTATTTTCTATTTTAAGAATGTTGTTAACCTGGTGGGGGGGGTCAAAGTTGTTTTTGACATGTTTTTTGCCTTATATTAGAGAAGGCAACCTGTCCTACAAAATATGGTTGAAGTCCTGGGACGTGCGACCCCCGTAGGCAGGTCCTGGGGCCACACTGAGCACAGGTGCGTGAGACATCATGTTCTTCAGCAGAGACTTTGGTCTCTCCTCTGTTTCCACTTAGAGGGAAGTAGTATGAACACACGTTTAAGAAAACAAAAAGCTTATTTTTAGACATAAGCAAAATTCCCTTAATCCTGTCTTTCTAGTGCATTATTCTGAGTAGGATTTTGAAATATTTTCTTCTATTACCTTTTTACACTGAGGCTTTAAAGCACAAATGTATTATCTCTTCCTAATGATATCAAAAGCTTATTGATAATATATGTGAATTAGATGGCACTGCTCGTGCGACTCACCACCAAATCATTTGGCCTCTGACACTCATAAAATCTTAGTATATCTGTCTCTGATTTTATGTGCAGAAATTCTAGAGCTGATGCTTTTTATCCACATTGCAAGATCAGTGCTCGTCTGGGTACAGATGGGTCAGAAATCCCCAGAAGATGGGGGAAGTGGTTACAAAAGTCAGTGATATGGGTTTATAACAAAGGGAATTTTAAGCTGTTTCTGAGTGTGGCTTCAGCACTCCCATCTGCAGCAGTTGAATGCTTCTCCTGTGTTGGCTTCTTACCGTATTTGTGGAAAACCGTCAGAGCCTGTGTTGTTTTAGAGGTAGTTAATATGCCATCATTTCTGTTTTGCTCATTTTCTTGAGTTGATTCGCCCTGAGAATTGTCCATGATTCTAACCCAGCATTTTTTTCTTCTGAAATGGATAAAATGTATCACAATCGTGGTGACATTTACCATCTGACTGGGCTGTGAAGCAGTGAGGCGCTAGATGATCGCGTGTGAGCGGGCACTGGGGGATGCTGGGCCCTTCACCAGCAGTGGTGGAGGTGGGCAGCGCAGACCCCACAAGCCTCCCCTTGTTCCTTTGGCTGCTCTGTGCCAGAGATCTCTCACGATCTGCTCTTAGATGTTTTGAAATGGAATCTTGTCATAGTGCTTCTCCTAATTTAATTCTTTGGAAATTACTGTTTCTGATTCCTTAGTTGTACCCATTTCTTTTAGAGAAATACGTAGCATAAATAATTTTTTAAAGTTGATTATAAAGTTACTGCTTTCCAGTCTTGCATATTTCCAGCTCCATTTGATCTGTTTTTAGTTAGCAAAAGATTGGCTTATTTTTAGTTCATACATTGGATTGTAGTGTTTAAAATACATATTTTCTGAACATGGTAAGTGTACTAAGACAGTACATGTTTTTGACAGCATTCCACTATGACGTCAACATTGAGGCGACTGGGTGAAGACATATTCAAAGGAGTAATGACCAAAGGCCTTCAGGGTAATTCTTCCGAGCATTCTGTGGAGAGTAAACCAAAGACAGCTGCTTTCTTTAAGAGCTCCAGTTTACCGCTGAGATTTTTATCAACTTTAATTGTTCTCCAAACAGTCACACAAGGTAAGCTTTCAGATGTGCTTGTGGTATAATTTCTTGTCAATAACCAGAAGAGAATCCTCTGTAGTGGAGCACTTCTTACGTAGTTGAATATATTTTACGTTTTCAGAATGAGCTTTTAAGTTGTTTTATACTGGTGACCCATTGTGAAAAACTACTTTAATTGCTGAATTTGAGAAAAATGAGTGGTGGGTTGGCTTTGTTGCCCCTCCCAGAGGCCCTTGTTGATGCTCTTAGCTCCCTTGCCCATAGCAACCTTTGCTGCCACTGCCCCTGCGTTTCCCGCATGGTATTGAGATTGCTATTAATAGTTTACTGATTCCCACTAGAGCAGGGCTTGGTGGACTAGAGCCCATGGGCCAAATATGGCCCACCACCTGTTTTGTCAGTAAAGTTTTATTTGAACACAGTTACGTTCATTAGTTTCCTGTTGTCTCTGTTTTTGCCGTATAACAACAGAGCTGAGTAGCTGGCAACAGAGACAGCCTGCCTTCCAGAGCCTATAAAGTTGTTATGTGGCCCTTCACAGAAAAAGTGTCTCAGCCCCCACACTCGTGTGTAAGTTTACCGCCTTGTTGCCCACTGTACACCCCGCACCCAGCCTGGTGCTTGATGTATACGAGGGAACGAGGAAAGGAATGCATTAAAAGTGTTTCCTTCAGGGACTTCCCTGGTGGTCCAGTGGTTAAGTCCCCGCGCTTCCACTGCAGGGGGCGCAGGTTCGGTCCCTGGTCGGGGAACTAAGGTCCTGCATGCCGCATAGCCGGAAAAAAAAAAGTGTTTCCATCAGAGTTGGCTGTTTTTAGTACAGTTTTGATATACAGCTATAAGTAGTTATCTTTTTTGGATTATTAAATATGAGAATTTGTGTTAAGGTGAGTGATACCAATGTAGTCAAACAATAAATAGACCATCTTTCTTCCTTCCCTGTTAAATTATATAACTCAGTCTGGTTGGTTGTTTTTTCAAGTGCGCAGTGGTGGTAAATTATTTTGACTACTTTCTCTGAAGTATATTCTCCTGATTATAAGGAATTTAAGGGAAAAACCAAACTGTGACTCTTAGTTATTTTCTTAACAGATAGGGTTGTTTGTGAGAACGGGTATTAGCCAAGCCAGAGTCCACCACATGTCAGCATACATGATAGCGTCATTTGATACAGTGATATTCATTTACCGATGGAACGAATGGAAAGGAGAAATAAGCAGGAAGGGATTCGGTGCCTCCTGTCCCCCTTCTGTGCAGCACAGTATTGGACGTGCTGACCACCTGCGGTGACCTTAAACAAGTGGGGATGAACATTGGAAAGGAATAGAGAAAATGGGTAACTCATGGGTACTCTGTGTAAGTCAGACAGTCAGAGGAACTGGCTGAGAGATCAGTGTGCTGTGGTCTGAATGTGTGTCCCCCTCAAAGTTCACCTGAGGAGACCCTAATCCCCAGGGAGGTTGTGTCAGGAGATGGGCCTTTGGGAGGCGCTCAGGTCGTGAGGGTGGTGCCCAGATGAACAAGACCCCACAGAGCTCCCTCGGACCTCCACCACGCGAGGACACAGCAAGAAGACCGTGAAGGGGGAGGAGGGCCCTCGCCAGACGCCAAACCGGCAGCACCTCGACCCCAGACTCCCAGAGCTGCGAGCAGGACGCTTCTGTCCTTCCCCAGCCGTCCAGTCTCTGGCATTGTGTTACAGCAGCCCGAGTGGTCTAAGGCCTAATCTGGGTTTCAGAAAATGGGCTCCAGAGGAAATTCACAAAAGTCTGTTGATTTCGACTACTGTCGTGACGAGAGCGTAACTACCGCGACCATCAGTAACAAGCAGCTGTAACGTGTGAAAACAAGAGATCTTGTTCATGTGAGCAAAACAAAATAATGTAAAAACTGTGGCTAGTAATCTAACATGGTATCTGTAAAACCTCATCTGTTGTGAAATATAACAGGACATAAGTAAAGATTTGGTAAATAACGGGTGAATGAACAGGTTGATAAAGATTATCGCCGAAGTTAAAGGGCAGCAATAAAGGACTTTCGTTCTTCTTACCCGGGAAGACCAAGAGTATTATTAAAATCTATAAGACACCCCAGGTGGCTGCATCTAATGATACCAACTAAAATTCCAATATGGTTTGTGTAAGTTGAGAGAGTAGTAGAAAAGTTTATTTGAAAAAATATTTGCAGTGAGTGTGCTAATTTAAAGGAAACAAGTGAAATAGCAGTCCTGGGGTGGAGGCTTGCCTTAGCAGATTGTAAAACAATTGTGATGTGTGATGATAAAAATGAGTAATATTGATATAAAACATTATAATAGGAAAATAGTCCAGAATTGACACACAACTGGCACTTCATGTGGACTTACTGAATTAATGAATTTGATTGCTTCCTGGTCCAAGTCAGTTTTTTAAGAACATAGAATCATAAGCCAGTCCCTATGGAGCTGGTCCCCTGGTCCCCTGTCAGCCTTCACTTGTCAGGTGCCCCAGAGAGGTCCTGAGCGCTGGAAGGGGGCCATTGGGTCTCAGCCAGAAAGCCGAGGAAGAGCCAGGAGAGCAGGAGGGCATCTAGGAAGCACTGTTAGGGGCGGTGGTGCAAGTGTGGGGAAAGGGGATTGAGGCACGCTGTCTTGCCATGCACTGCAGCAAGTTCCGGGAGAAGTAAAAAAGTAAACGTAAGAAAAGCTCTTAAACAGTAGACTTGGTGAGAGGACATTTCCTACTTATAAAATAGAAGTGTCTGTTACAAGATTGATAAATTTAGTAGAAACAATGGAGAATAGATGTGTTGGATGATACACATAATATTAAATGCTTAATAACCCAAAAATATGTGGGTCTGTAAGGTGATTCCCTGTTCTACTGACTGGACAGTGTGGGTAGATTGTTCCTGAGAATCGACGCAGGTAGTGATCCTTGGTGTGGATTTGACACTGTCATGTCAAGCCCTTTGTGTGTTGTCTGAACATGGCTATCCCCATTTGAGTGGTTATTAGGTCACAGAGCCTAGACCTTTGTGCCAGGGCCACACAGCAGTGTTTGACAGCGTGGTTCAGCTCAGCTCTGTCCGTTTCTAAAGCCCACCTCTTGACCCTCCAGTGTGACCCCCCCGAGACCATCAAAGAGGTAATAATAGCAAACGCCTACACTGTGCCTCCTGTCCTGGGCTAAGTGCTGCATACTGGCTGCTCTGACCCTTCCAGCAGGGTGGCGAGGGGTCAGCGTTCTCTCACCTCCGTCCTGCAGGTGATACGTGGAGGCTAAGCCTGCGCCCTCCATCACTACTGTGCGGCTCTCTGACATTCACTGTGAGCTGCGACCTCAGACCCGTCACACAAAGCTAAGTGATCGGGGGATGTGCCACCGGAGGGGACATGTACAACTTTGGTTGCACTGTAGTTTATGATCACTTTTGAAGTGCATTCTGGTTTCAGGAGCCACCAAGATGTATCATAACATTTAATAAGACTTATTGTAAGGAAACAGTTCAAAAGGGAAGGAAGTCCCAGGTTGCTGGTGTGCTGTCTGCCATGGTGGAGAAAGTGGGTGGGTTCTTGCGCTGTTGCTGGTCTTTTTCTAGCCACACTTGGTGGTTTCAGGGTTACTCCCCACAGGAACCTAAGGAGGGACGTGGGGTTGTCATTTTTACAGAAGAACAAACTGTAAGGGAGCCAGATCTTTCTCGAGGACAGAGAAATGTCATGTGTCATCAACAATGATACTACACACGTGTGGGAATCAGCGTGAAACCTTTTAATACAACTCTCATGCATGCACACTCACTTGATCCGTGTAAAGATATGAGGATTAGAAGAAGTGATAAGAATCTTACCTGATGGGATTACCTGTCTTAGGGACAGCCTTCTCCTGTTTGACTTAACGTGTGTGTCAGGGCTTGTTCTGTAGTCCTGCCCTGCCCACTCTCGTCCCGCGACCTGCGCAGGTTTGTGTGTTTGTGATTATGCTGTCACCCCTCAGGCTTAGAGGGGTGCGGGGTGTGACTGCCATGCTCAGGGGCAGGAAGGCTTGGCCTGGGGAGGCGGCAGCGTGACCGGCAGGTGAGAGCTCAGCTCTGCAGCCACAGGCTCAGCCCCGTCAGTGGTGTGCAGCATTGGCCCCTCCCTTTTCTGTGTTTGCACCTGAGAAGGTTTAGCAAAGAGTCTGGAGTCCAGCAGGCCCCTAAGCAGTATGCTCGCCACTCTCGTTGTGGCCGTCATTACTGTTTGCTGTTATTAAACCGCTCAGGGTTGGTTTCCCCTGAGACAGAATCAATCTGTTGGATGCCGTTGGGTTTCTGTCGCTGCTCAGATGGACCATGTAAACACTTGGTTCTTTGGGCTCATCTCCCCTGGGAGGCTGGGCTGGGCTGGGCTCCTCCCCCACGCGGCCCCTCACCTGCGCCTGTCTACATCGCACCAGGGGCTGCCCGGCTGGAGGTCTCTGCTGCCTTCTGCGATCACAATCCCAGGTGGGCCCGCTGCAGAGGCGGAGTCACTGTCGAGACTTGATCCAATCCTCTCGAGCCGGCCATCGCCCACCGATGGCCTCTGATCAGGACTAAAAGGTGGTCTTGTTGAACGTCGGGACGTTTCTTAAGCACTCAGTAGTACAGCATGTGTATAGAAAGAAACCAGGTTTGGCACAGTTGGCAACTAAACTTTTTTAGAATACTCTTTTAGAGGTTAAATTGGGTTTTAGGAAATTTTCATTATTAGGGAAATTAAAGTAAGGAGGTAACTTTTAATTTCTCCCCCAAAATTAGACCACTTTAAAAAAAATAACCAGGGCTTCCCTGGTGGCGCAGTGGTTGAGAGTCCGCCTGCCGATGCAGGGGACACGGGTTCGTGCCCCGGTCCGGGAAGATCCCACGTGCCGCGGAGCGGCTGGGCCCGTGAGCCACGTCCACTGAGCCTGCGCGTCCGGAGCCTGTGCTCCGCAACGGGAGAGGCCGCAACAGTGAGAGGCCTGCGTACCGCAAAAAAAAAAAAAAAAAAAAAACACCAAATACCATCTTTCTATTCCCTCCAAATTAATAAGGACTATTTTTTAAGTTTGCAAACCTGCTGTATCGTGCAGCCTTCGGCCTGTTTAATCTGAGGCAATGCCGAGTGAGAAGGGAGAGGACTTGGTGTCAGATGCAGCAGGGCAGCACCCATAGCGGTGCTTGTCCCCGGGAGGGGCCGTCAGCGCTCTCCTGCCTCAGCAAGGCAGCTCCGGAGAGCAGCTGCAGCTTTGCCGACCTAGATACACGGTCGCTTTGCAGTGCTCTGGGAAGCTCAGCAGTTAAGTGCAGTAGTGTGCCTTGGGCTAGATGCTGCCAGAAGTAAAGATGAAGTGTCTTATAAATTGACGCAGAGGCTCAGATCTTAAGTTCTGAAACTTCTTTCACGTGTGCTTTACTTTCACACAGGTTATTCCTGGCTTCTCATTCTTGTTTCTTAATAAATTAATTTATTAATTAATTTATTTTTGGCTGCGTTGGGTCTTCGTTGCTGCGCGCAGGCTTTCTCTAGCTGCGGTGAGCGGGGGCCGCTTTTCGTTGCGGTGTGGCGGCTTCTCTTGTTGCGGAGCGCGGGCTCTAGGCGCGCGGGCCTCAGTAGTTGTGGCGCACGGGCCTCAGTAGTTGTGGTGCACGGGCCTCAGTAGTTGTGGCGCACGGGCCTCAGTAGTTGTGGAGCACGGGCTTCAGTAGTTGTGGCGCACGGGCCTCAGTAGTTGTGGCGCACGGGCCTCAGTAGTTG
This sequence comes from Inia geoffrensis, assembly GCA_036417435.1. NCBI lineage: Eukaryota > Metazoa > Chordata > Mammalia > Artiodactyla > Iniidae > Inia > Inia geoffrensis. The sequence continues at coordinate 92,749,787 of CM070911.1, forward strand.
TGGCGCACGGGCCTCAGTAGTTGTGGCGCACGGGCTTCAGTAGTTGTGGCACACGGGCTCTAGGGCGCAGGCTCAGTAGCTGTGATGCACGGGCCCAGCTGCTCCACGGCCTGTGGGGTCTTCCCGGACCGGGGCTCGAACCCGTGTCCCTGGCACTGGCAGGCGGATTCGTCCCCACGGCGCCACCAGGGAAGCCCCAGCAGCTTCTCATCCTTAGTAATTAGGGTTCTAATGGTTTCTGTAGTTTGCGTAGCATGGACAGCAAAGAAGAGACAAAACCTGAGGCCAGAGGACAGGAGTTTTAGCGGTGATCCCATCGTACTTTCAGTGTGTTTCAGAGCCTTCTTTGAACAGAACTTTCAGCACAGAAATCAACGCACTAGTGCGTGAACAGCATGGACGGTTTCTATTGCTTCGAATAGTGTGTTAGAAAACTGGAATGTTCTTGCACATTTGAAGGCACAGTGTAAACCGTTGTAGCCATTGAAGCATCTTAACTCATCTGCGTTGATCCCGGTCACATCAGTGCTTCCCAGTCACCCATGGAACATCTTGGAGAATGTTCCAGGGCTCCTGACCGCAGGTGCCTTCCCTGCGTCGGCTGTGGTCGGATCTCCAGCCATTCGTCACGGTGGAGGCATCGCGAGAGACTCCAGGCAGGTCAGTCCCCTGAGGCGCTTTCAGGGGCTCCTGTTTGGTGTGGATCAGAAGGCAGAAACCCTGGTTTAAAACCCATTGAGCACATTTGTATGAACTTACGTTTTGAAACAGGTGACCGTGTGGCAGCAGTAGCAAGAAAATGTAATCTCAGGAGCCTTGTCAAGATCATGGTACTAATGCTGTTGAGATTTGTGGAAGCATGTGGTAGTTACAGTCAGATATGGGGACTAACATTACTTGTGGTGTTTACTATTAAGCACCCATTGTTTTCTCTCTTGATGTAAAAAAGGAATGTGTTTATTGTGGCTTCAGCGTTAGGGTAGGGAATTCCGAACGACATTTGCCCTGTCATGATGCAGCATCCCTCCCCGTTGGCCTTCAGCCTGTCGCCTCTGGTCGGTCAGTGCCTCCTTTCCTCTTGGATCCGTGGAAGTGGCAGTGTTCCCTTCCAGCTGTCCGCGTCTGTTACCAGCAGGACCGCTGACGCAGCCGCTGTTTGACGCCCTGTCTTTCAGCCGACTACCTGGCGCAGGCGTTTGACTCTCTGTGTTTGGACTTGAAGGCGGACGAAGGGAAGAGCCTGTTCTTGGAGTACCAGGCTGTCCCGGTGGTGCTCCGCCACCTGAAGATCTCCAGCAAAGGGCTCCTGTCCTGCGTCATCGACAGCCTGCTGCAGATGACTGTGGAATCCAGTGAGTGTTACATCTCTTCTGACAGTGTGACTCTGCGGGTCAGGCCCTAAATGCTGTGTGGTAGAGTCTTTAGTCCCACCCCTGACCCTTCGTCCACATTTCCACGAACTCGGCGCAGTTTCCAGGGGGCCCCGGTTGTGTGGATTCGCTCTGCGGCATCACTCCCGTCCTCGAGCCTCTCTCTGCGCTCTGTGTCCCGTGTCGTCCCTGAGCCTGGGAGGGAGCGGGGCCCTCAGACACGTCCCCACCTGCAGGGGGGTGGGGACCCGTTTCCCTTCGGCGGTCGTGCTGGGGTAACGCGCTCTTCTGACTTGCGGGCGGTGGCCCCTCACCTAGCCCGGATACGGACGGGGTTGCCGAGCCCGGGTGCTCCGGTTTGCTTTGGCTGCCTTGTTTTTTCGACCCCAGGTGAGCTCTCAACTTGTAAGCAGCAGCCATTTAGCTCCGGTCACTGCTCCTTTTCCCTGTGTTGCATTTCTGCTTGTGCCTTCCAGGAAGCAGAGCCCACAGACGGGAAGCCCGAGCTCAGCCTGGGAGTGAGCGCGTGAGGCCGGGTGCCCGGTGGCCGGCCTCGGGCCGGGGGTTTGTAGGCAAGACACAGAAGCAAAGTGAAGCACCTGTGTATTTGTGTCTCCCGTAACGTTTGCCTTATTTGGCTGTTAGGATCGTTGCTCTTGAGTTCGGTTTCTCAGATTCCGGTTGGGTTCTGCTCTGTGTGGTGGGCTGTGACCTGGGGGGACTGGAGCCACCTAGTCTGGTGGCCGCCTTGTTTACTGACTGTCGGGACAGTATTTGGGGAAAGTGTGCCGGGGTCCCGGCACTGGGTGGCAAGTTCAAGAAGACTGGTCCTTGGCGCGGAGGTGGAGAGCGGTAGGAGCTCTGTCCGCCCTGGGCCCCTTCTCTGTCCAGCCCCGCTGCTCCCCAGGCGTGAGCGCTGCCCTTAGCTGTGCAGGCAGAGTTCTTTGAAAGCTGCTGTGATGCGTTTCCTTGAGTGTAAATTGAGGTCTGTGCGTTGATTTACCTGAACGTACGTATTGTGAGCACACTGTTATTTTTAGATTGAGGGCTTCTGATTATGTGTTTTGGGCGTGAATGTAAATCATACAATAACTGAGCAATGTGCTTTTAGAAAACTACTTGGCGGTTTCTTTTTTTTCTTCCTGTCAGTGGTAAAAGCTGTTACTTATCTGGGTTTAGCTGTGTAAGGACATGAGTCTTACTTTATTTTAAAGAATACTTTCCTTTTCTTGTCAGACGTAGTTTTATTTTACAGAATACTTTCCTTTTTTTGTCAGACGTAGTTTAAATAGAACATTTAAGTTTGTGTTTGTATTGTTTATTCTCGTGTGCCCCAGAAACCATCTTGTCCAAGGTGACACACCTGAATGGCAACAATGTATTTGAGTACATTTTGCACACCTTGTTTTTTCCAAGTATAATTTACTTTTATTATAAAAGTAATAGAAATTTGGAAACTGGCAAAAAAACAAAAAGTCTTAGTATCCAGAAATATGTACATTTGCGAGCATACCTTGCTCTATTGTGCTTTTTCCAAGTACTTCTTTTTTTTTTTAAACATACTGAAGGTTTGTGGCAACCCTGCCTTGAGCAAGCCTGTTGGCACCATTTTTCCCCCAGCATTTGCTCACTTCCTGTCTCTGTGTCACATTTTGGTAATTCTCACGGTGTTTCAAACTTTTTCATTATTATTATATTTGTTATGGTGATCTGTGATCAGTGGTCTTTGATATTACTCTTGTAATGGTTTGGGGGGTCATGAACTGCACCCTTAGAAGATGGTGAACTTAATAATGTGTGTGTTCTGACTGCTCTGCTGGCCGCTGTTCCCTGACACACAACAGTATTGAAGTTAGGCCAGTTAATAACCCTACAGTGGCTCAAAGTGTTCAAGTGAAAGGAAGACTCACACGTCTCTCACTTTAAGTCAAAAGCTAGAAAAAATTAAGCCTAGTGAGGAAGGCCTGTCAAAAGCTGAGACAGGCTGAAAGCTGGGGTGCTTGCACCAGTCAGCCGAGCTGTGAGTGCAAAGGAAAAGCTCTGGAAGGAAATGAAAAGTGCTCCTCCAGCGAACACACAGACGCTAAGGGAGCAAAATAGCCTCCGTGCTGACTGCAGGAAGTCTCGGTGTCTGGATAGAAGATGAAACCAGCCACAATGTTCCCTTAAGCCAAAGTCTCCTCCAGAGCAAGGCCCTGACTCTCTTCAGTTCTTGAAGGCTGGGAGACGTGAGGGAGCTGCAGGAGGAAAGCCTGAAGCCAGCGAGGTCGGTTCATGAGGTTTCAGGAAAGAAGCCGCCTCCGTAACACAAAAGAGCGAGAGGAAGGAGCAAGTGCTGCTGTAGACGCCGCAGCGGGTTACCCAGAAGATCCAGCGAAGAGCGCTCATGAAGCTGATGTGAAAAACTAGGGCTGAAAGCTCACCAATTTGAGGAAAGACATGGTTTTACAAATCTAAGAAGCTAACCAAATTCCAAAGCTCAGTGCAGTTCAGGATAAACCCAGAGGGACCAACACGGAGACGCATGATATTAAACTGTCAGAAAAGACAGAGAATCTTGAAGGCAGCAAGAGAAAGTGTGGTCTGCACACAATGGAATATTATTCAGCCTTAAAAAGGAAGGAAATTGTGGCACCTGCTACACCTTGGATGAGCCTTGAGGACATTGTGCTCAGTGCAATAAGCCAGATACAGAAGGATAAATCCTGTATGATTCCACTCATGTGAGAGCCCTAGAATCATCAGATGTATAGAGACAGGAAGTAGGATGGTGGGGGCAGAGGCTGGAGGGGTGGCCGGTGTTTCACGGGGACAGAGTCAGCTGGGGAAGATGAAGAGCTCGGGGAGGCGTGGGGGGTTCGGGGGGATGTTTGCCCAACGGCGTGAATGCACTTCACACGAACCAAGTACACTTTTATAAATGGTCAAAATGGTAAATTTTATGTTACGCGTGTTTAACCACAATTTGAAAAATATAAATGAACTTTTAGTACTCAAAAAAAAAAAAAAAAACCATTCAAGCAGGGCAGAACTGTAGAGAGCATTAAGTGTTTTTTCCAAAAAAATCCCCGGAAACGTTGTCATTTGGAAATACCCATCATCAGTGTTCAGTGGATGTGATTGCAGACACTGTCCTGTGCATGTGTCCTTGGAGGAGGGGGGCGGGTGGGTGGGTGGCAGGTGGAGTGCTGTAACACAGGGGGCTCATTACACACGTTATTTAGTGAGACGCGCTTAATCTAACAGGAAAAATGAAGCGGAGTTGAGTCAAAAATGATCACAAGCTCCTTGTGTTAAGAAATAAGGTGAGGGCTTCCCTGGTGGCGCAGTGGTTGAGAGTCCGCCTGCCGATGCAGGGGACATGGGTTTGTGTCCCGGTCCGGGAAGATCCCACGTGCCACGGAGCAGCTGGGCCCGTGAGCCATGGCCGCTGAGCCTGTGCGTCCAGAGCCTGTGCTCCACAACGGGAGAGGCCACAATAGTGAGAGGCCCGCATACCGCAAAAAAAAAAAGAAAAAGTGAAAGACATCGAGTCTCTCTATATTTACCTTTTTTATTGTAAAATATATACAACATAAACTCTCCCATTTTAACTATTTTTAAGTGTGCCCTGTTGGTTGCACCGCTCGGTTTAGGCAGTGCTGACACCCAGCCGTGGAAGGTGGGGCACTGGCACCACCGCTCTTTCCTTCTCCCCACCTCCACTTCCTGGCCGTTTAGTTTGTATCTTTCCTGTGACCACAGAATCTGCACATTTGCTTCATGCTAGTTTCTTCTTCTTACTTTGCTTTTTGTTAGTTTTGCATTTAATCACAGTCAGCGCTCAGGATTAGTCCTTTGACGGCAACCTCTGCATTTCTGTTATTAATTCTCAGTGATCTCTTTTTTAAAAAATTAATTAATTAATTATATTTATTTTTGGCCGCATTGTCTTTGTCGTTGCCCGCGGGCTTTCCCTAGTTGCGGCGAGTGGGGGCTACTCTTCGTTGCGGTGTGCGGGCTTCTCACTGCGGTGGCTTCTCTTGTTGCGGAGCGCGGGCTCTAGGTGCGTAGGCTTCAGTAGTTGTGGCTCGCGGGCTCAGTAGTTGTGGCTTGTGGGCTCTAGAGCGCGGGCTCAGTTGCTCCACGGCAGGTGGGATCTTCCCGGACCAGGGCTCGAACCTGTGTCCCCTGCACTGGCAGGCTGATTCTTAGCCACTGCGCCACCAGGGAAGTCCCTGAACGATCTCTTAATCTTGCTCCCTCGCCTGTGTGCACCCCCCAGTTTAGTAGGTGCTGTGCAGGCTGCTTCGTGTTGTGTTGGAAGCGCTGCCGGGGCGCCTACCCTCAAGGTGGTGCCGTCTGAGTGCTCATGCTGGGTCGCACGTGGTGCTTCGCGGCTGTCTCGAGAGGCCAGAGGGCAGCCCGGCCTTCCCAGCAGTGGTGCCCTGCTGCTCTCCTGGATGGCTGATAGCTGCTTCCTCCCTCAAGCCCACGGTGTAGCCCTTGGATGTTGCCTGGGTTGCTGTTGTGCTCGTTGGATCTGCAGGTCCACTTCTGTGTCCACTTAGCATTTCACATATAACATAATATGTAATATTTTTCTTTTATTGACTTTATATCGTTAGGAACACCAGTTGTCCTCATGGATGTTTTTTGATGGTTTTCCATATCTTGGCTTCTTTCTGGTCCTTTCATTTTTGTTTTCATTCTCTGTGATGATCGGATTGTTGATAGTAATCTAATTTTCAGCTCTGTCCTTTCGGTTTTATTACTTCTTTAATGGTGGTGTTTTGATTCTCTCTTAAATCCTGTTTATCATCTTTTCTTTCTTATTTTATTGACTAGCCTTGTTCTTATTAGGTTAACTGAAACCTCAGAACTCTTATGGAAAACTGTTCTGTTCTTTGTGTTTTCTTTTAGGTTTGACTCTGCCTTGTGTGTGCTACATCCCTTTCTGACTGATTGGTTGATTGATTGGTTGGTTGGTTGGTTGCTATAACATGCTCACCGAGTTGACATGGCTGTCTTTTTTAAATCTGTTTTATACACATTAGTGTATATATGTCAATCCCAGTCTCCCAATTCATCCCCCCCTGCCCCCCGCTTGGTGTCCATACATTTGTTCTCTACGTCTGTGTCTCTGTTTCTGCCTTGCAAACCAGTTCATCTGTCTCTGACGACTCTGGTTCCCTGTCCTCGTGGACGGGGTGGGCCTTCTACACTCTGCCTACCATTCGTCCCAGTCCAGGTTTTCTCTCCCTTCCGTGCCACACAGTTTGAAAGCCCTTTTCCCAATGTGTCCATTCCTTCCTGTAGCCGGTGGCTCTGGTGGTGATGTGCTCTTGGCCAGGTTCTCAGGGCTGTGTTCTCACTGCTCAGATTCTGCTAAAATATCTCGTTTGGGTTCATTTAACCTAGTTAGTGGGAGGCGTGGGTGTCCTGTTCCCATAGAGAAATTCTCTTGGCTTCAGCTGGTTCCCAGTACAGTTCGCTCTGGGACATTGTTTTCAGTTGATTCCCTGTCTGAAGAGTGAAGAGGCGTCAGTGGCTCCTCTGCGGGTTTGGCGGGGGTGGGGTTGGTGAGAATTCCCGAGGTTGTGTCCCCTCCCCCGTGTTGTCTTGCGGAAGAGGGGTGTCGAGGTGGGCTCAGGCCCTGTTCTGGAACTTTGTGCTTCTGTCCTGGGCTGCCTGCTGCCAGTTTTAAGGTCGTGACGAGGACTTCTCCCCTTCCTGTGTCTGTGTGTGGGTTTGGTTTTTGTAAATGAGGTTTTTTGTTCAATTTGTTTTACAATTTTTGATCCATGTGACTAGCTGTTGGGGAGAGAAATTCTCTCAAGCACTGTTATCTTCCCATTTTAATCAGTGAAGTTTGGAAGAGGAATCACCTGGCCTGCTGGGCCTTTGGTTCTTCATCTCCTCTCGTACTGGCCACGTGTATTCAAATTGAAATTCTTCGAAGCTTAAAAAATATATAATGAATTTAAACACGGTAGTACTGAAGAAAATGTTGACTATAATGTTTCACCCTTGTCGGTAAACCTAACCGAATGCATATATGAATCTTAGTGTTTCCTTTCTCTTGTTTGACGTCTGTCTCACAGGTCAGAAGAGAGATTGGAAGTCAGGCCAGTGAACCTCTTCTGCTTCTAAAAGACCTTTATAAGCTTTACTTTTAAAATGTGCAGGTATATTAAACTCTTTGCATGGTCTTGGCCTTTTTCCATTACAGAGGTCATACAAGGAAGTTCACTTTTATTTGGAAGTGCTTACTTGTAAATATCTGTGTTTTATTCATGCCAGGACCTGATTTACACATAAAGTAAAGCAAAATAAAGGGAGATGCACTCTCTTACACTTTTGCAATTTACAAACAACTATCATAACTTTCTTAGGTGTTTTGGGGGCTTTTAAAAGGAACGCATTGATACTGTGGCCTGTAGCAGTGCTGAGAACCGCCAGAGGTGGCTCCGGCAGTGACTGGGGACTGTCCCTCTTCCCGGACCTCACTCGTCAGCCGTGCAGTGGTCAGCCTTCCGGTTGAGAGTGACTTGCACCACGGGTCTCAGGATCTGAACCGAGGAAGGTGTACAATTGCTTAACGACGCTGCTTGAACTCTCACTGTATTTTTAACCTATTTGCAGATTATGTGCACCATACTCGTAACCTAAAGTTCATTCTTCAGAAAGAGTCTGTGTGTCTGAGATCGAAACACATGTAGACACTCGGTGGACTCCTGTGGGGAGGTGTGCATTTCCCCTCCAGCTTCTCACCACGGGGTCCCGTGCAAAGGGCACACCGACCTTGTTTCCATGCACCAGCTTTCACTTCCTGTTACCAAAACATTCCTCTGTTATTTGGGGTTTTGCCAATTTCACTACTTAATAGTTTATTTTACTCAGTACACCATCAAAATACTGACATAGAGTCTTTCCGGCTGTGCTTATGTGCTCAAAAAGAATGATGAGTGCCAATTTCTCTTATTCTTACGTCCTTTAGTCACCGATTTGTGCTTGAAATAAAGTTCTGTCTCCATTGTGGGAGCCCCTGAGTTTTACAGGGGAATTTAACTATTTTAAAGGCCACAGTTTAATGTTATTGTATGATTTTCGTTTCTGTCCAAGCTTCCCTAATTACACATGTAAGTGATTTACACCTTGGAAAGCATTTTTACACATTGTTTTGTTCAGTGGAGGCTTCAGTTTTCATGGTTACAGACTTTACAGGGACTCTTTTTCATACACCTCTGTATACGTCTCTGTCAGAGTCAAAGGATATACACACTTAAGTCTTTTCATACAAATTTGGCAAATTCCAGTTATTTCATCAGTACTGAGTTGAATATTTTTACTGCCTTTGTTCTGTTGTGAGTTGCTTGCTTGCACCCTTTGCTCATTTCTAAAAATATTAGGTCCATCTTTTTCTTAGTGATTTATAGGAGCTCTTTTTATAGTAAAATATCATTTCTTCTGGCAAATATATTACGAGGAGATTTCTGCCCCCAACTGCTGCCCCACCAAGTTTGGCATTTCCCTTTTGTTTTGTTTTTTAGAGCTTTCGCCTTTTAATTTGTTCTCATTTCTTTTACATAGACATTTAAAGTTTTTTACTTTATAAAATTTTTCAATCTTTTCTTTTATGGATCTTTCCCATTTTTGCTTTTATGCTTTAAAAAGTTTTTTCCTATTCAGTGATTATGTAAGTTGTCATTAGCACATAAATGAAATTCTTAAATTTAGGGTTTTAAAAAATTACTACCCCAACAGAATTTCTTACCGCTAAGTATTTAAACAGCCTCCTCTTACGGACTTTCTTCTAGATTCCGCTTAATGGAAGTTTGACACCAGGGGAAACGGGCTTACCTTCGGTTTGCATCGTTCAACAAGAGCCAGTAGTATTTTTAATTCTTCAAGTGATGGTACTTTTCCCCATAGTTTAGGAGGGGAAAGAATGAACACCAAATTCAGTGCTGGTGAGCCCCGCTCGCAGGCGCGCTGGCCCCTCACCGCCGGCCCGCCTGTCTCGCAGGGTTCCTGCAGCCCTTCCTGCAGGTGTGCAGCTGCTCCCACTTCTTCCGAACCTGCTTGGTGCTGCTCCGGGGCCCGAAGCTCGACCTCCACATCCTAGAGAAGCTCAGCATCATCCTGCAGAAACTGTCCAAAATCAAGTAAGAATTTCGTATTTCTAACAGTTTTTGTTAGGACGTGTCTTACTGTGATCACTTAGACGTTTCCGAATCCTGTAGTGGCTCAACTCTGATGACTAAATCAAAGTTTCCAATAAATGTGTAGAATATTAACACTGGTCCAAGACCACACGCTTAGGGACAGAGTGAACCCTTGAACAGCTTCCTGCACACTGGTATTCTGTGATGCAGCAGGTGAAAATAAGGGAGAGAATAAAAACATATATTTTGTAGATCCGTATTATTGACTGCAGCAAGTTTAGGGAAGAGAATGAATCAGGCAGAAAAGATTTTAAATGATGCTGGCAGCAGACTCTTATGGGCGTGCTACTGCCACTAGTTCGGTTTTATTGCAAGAATTGAGGGCTTTCTTTTCATATTTCTCCTTTCCCCAATGCACACATCCGTATAACCAGCTTATAAATTATAAAAAAAGGACATAGGCTTTAACCCGTGTTTTCCTGGAGTCTTGTGTACGCCAGTGTTTCCCTTGAGGCACCTCTGAGCACCTTCTGTCCGTTGCGTTTTTATGACAGTGCAGCGCTGGGCTGGTTCAGCTCCTCTGCCCGCCCCGCCCCCAGCCCCTCGCCTGTGACCTCCATGGCAGCGAACCTGGGTGTCTCACCAGGCCTCAGCATGCAGGGACGGTGAATACAGCACACCCTGAAATTCCTTGTGGGTGTGTGACCGCAGGTCCGTCTCTTCTGTTTCGTGTCGCACCCCGTACCGCACCGTAGGGAATTATTGTCAGGTGGTAACCTCATACGCAACTCACCAACTTACTAGTTTAGCTCTGGTATCAGCTAAACTTGTCAGTTCATTGTCTTCCTTTGCCTGCAGGCTGACTGGCTGTGACTGTCTCGATTTGTAATCAGTAAGTTCTCGAGGCGGCCTGTTGCCGTTTACCCTCTGTGGTGGCACCAGGCTGCAGTGGCGTCGCTTAGGTTTAATTCCTTCTCAGCTCTTAATCCCCGGGCTTTGTTGAAGTAGTGCCCAGGGCAGCTGCGTCCTTGGGCCCCAGTGCTTTACGGCTGGCAATGTGTTTTGTAGTTCGTGTTCAGTTCAGACGTAGGTGAAGAACTAGAACGAAGCTTGAATGAGGAGTTGGGAGGAGGTGACACCCAAGCAAGTCTTAGGGTCAATCTGTAAACCCTTCTGTACCGGGTGGTGGTCACGTGGGTTACTGGAGAGGCAAACAGATAGAGGTACACAGGGAAATGGGAAATATGCCACCGGGTGTCATTCTCACTGATTGAAAGTGAAGTTACTGACTGGTTACTGTACAGAGGATGGTTGCACAGGTACTCTGGAGCCAAGTCAAGAGGCCAGGTAATACTCTGCTACACGAGAAAGCCTAGCTTACTCGAAATAAGGGGGCCAAGTAATTTCACTCTTTCCGGCTGTGGGGGAAAAGTCCACCCTAGTAGTGAATGGGGTGCGCGTTTCAGGGTGATAAAGCGTTCTCTTTTCTCCTTGAATAGTTTTCCACTGTAGGCCTATTTCATACAAGCTCTTTTGTTTGTCTCGGCTTGTTAATCCTTTCGTTACCCATTTCCTCCATTAGTTTTACAAAGCGGTGCCATTTCCCCACACTTACACATGGCGTGTCTCTCACTGCTCCTGAGTGTATGTAACTAACATGCTCATTCTCTTCCAGGAGTAATAAGAAGCTCTTTGAACTCTTTCCAGTTCATCTCATGCTTCAGGACATACAAAGGACAGCACATCCAGGGCATGCATTTCTCTGTATTAACCTGAATTCAACTCTGTTCAATTTGGGTTTAACAAAATGCAACTCCGTGGCCGCCAGTACAAACCCTTAGGCTGGCTCATTATTATTTATAGGTATTGCCTATGTGTTGCTACTTGTAAGACTGTAAAAATCACCAAAGTAACGACCAACTAAAGTTATGAGTAGCATCATTTATCATGAAAAATGGAAAAACTTTTTAACCTTTAAAATGGAAGGTGCAGAATGTGGATTTTTTCCATTCAGCTAAGGCGGTACTAATGTACACGATGGAATTTTCAGGGTTAATGAGCCTGGAGTTACGTTTTGTAAAAATGTTTTAGGAAAATTCTTTGGAATAAATTGGCGTTCACGTGGGAACAAGGTTAGAGCGTGTCATCGTTCTGTTTTCTTAAAATGTTAAAAGTCCCCCTCCTAGAAGCGTATGTACACACACTTTAGCTGCCACAGTTTCCACACCCAGAGAGCTCTCTTGCCATCAAAGGTGAGTGACGTAGCCAGAGATCTGGGTAGAGCTCGGGGCGTAGGACGGGAAACTGATACACAGAAGAAATCACCCTGAAGACTCACACAGATTATCCTCTATCAGCATTTAATCTGGAAGAAAGTCTCAGGAAACGTGGGCCCCTTCAAAAGAAGGTAAGAGACTGTGCTGTTTGTGAAGCAGAAACAGAAATCCATAAAGAGCTGGCTAATGTGATGGTGAGGCTTGCAGGCACTTAGAATGCAGAAGCGACAGTGAACGCGAGAAACCCATCACCAGTGCTTGAGCAGGCGGAGCCAGTGCTGGGGGGCAGGGGAGGTGCCGGGAGAGGGCGGCGGGTGCACGGCGGCGGGGCTGGTGCTTCCTTCCGAAGGGGCCACAGGGCACAGGCCGAGCAGAAGCCGTGCTGAGAGCCGGAGTCGAGTGGGGACTGAAGGCCCGTGAGCGCACGCCAGGCGTGATGGGCCGCTACCTGCAGGAGGAGAAAAGCAAGCCAGCTCCTGCGGTGCCAGAGGTCGATCGGGAGGACTCACACCTAGTGAACATGCCTGGCGTCGGTGTTTTCAGATTTGCAGGTGTTCAGAAGTTATCCACTTACGTACCATTCCTGAGAAAAGAAACTGCACGGATTATTCTAACCAACTTAAAATTGAGTTTATTAACTCAACCTTGTACCAAAAGACTGTAGTGGGCTCTGGAACCACTGAAACGTAAATAGGTTTAAAGATTTGTTGTAATTTGTGTATAAAATGGAGTGAAATGTTAAATTCCTCAAAAGGGTAAATAATGGGGAAAGCAATAGTTAAAGAGTGTTTGGATGAGACTCTATTAATCGATGTCAGAAACAGAATTAACGGGGGCCCTGGGGTCTAGGTGGAGAGGGGGAGCTCTAGTAAAAAGGAGCAGCTTTCTGCATTTTCACCGTCCGTCTCAGTATTGACTTTGACAGGAGAATGAAGGATAAAGAAGGCTTTTGGAAAATGTCAGAGTAACCACTATTAAAAGCAGAAGAGATTGCTTTTAACTGAAAACCAAAATACTTATACAGACATGGCAAAACATAGAAAGCCAGGAACATGTGAAGAATAAAAATACACATTTAGGATAAGTAAGGGAGGTTTTTAAAATTACAAATAAATGCTGTATTGCCCTATGTTGATAAATTTGAAAATCTGGATGGAATGGACTGTTTTCTAGAAAAAGACAAACTTTCAGAATTGCCTCAAGAAATCTGCAATAGAAAATCATTAAAGTCTTATAAAAGCATGAAAATTTTAAAAATGACATTAATTCCAGATGTTTTGCAGGTGAATTGTTTTAACATTTCAAAGAGGAAATATTTAAAGCTATTTAAACTGGCCCAGAATGTAGGAAAAAACATACATTTTATACAGATAGCATGAACCCAGTACCAAAAATTGTCAAAGAAAGTAAGAATAAAAAGTTCAAAAGTTTCAAAGAAATATGAACAAATCAACACCATATGTTACAGGAACATTAATCCACGACCAACTAGGTAGGGTAGCATGCATTCCAGAAATACCAGGTTGGCTTTCTGGTAAAAAATATATATATATATATATATATATAGTTTTCTGTATTTGCTGAGCAAAGGTAGAAAGCCATACACTCAATAAATGCCTAAAAATATAATTCAACTTAGATTCCTGATAAAACTACAGTATGTTTAAAGGGCCATGAAATCAGCAAAGTTACTGTGAAACACTGGACACGTGCCTATTAAAAGTCCTGTGACACACGGTGGATGTTTAGGAATGCTAATGTTAGGAAGGCCTGGCATCTCCTGCAGCTCCATTTCACTTTTGCTCACTTGAACTTTATATTCCCTGATTCAGAATCACAGACTAACCTCTTATTTGCAGAACAGAAACAGGCCTGGGAGGGGACGAAAATGGCCCACGTTGGCACCAGCAGAGCAGGTCCCCAGTCCCCGAGCTCAGGTGCTCCGTGGCCGCAGGCCTCACGTTCTGTGACGGGCTCGCCGCGGAAGGCGCCATGAGGAAACCTGGGGTTACGTGGCTGGCCTCTCAGAAAGTCGTGATTTCCTTTTCCAAGCAGCGCCGACCACTTGTTTCTGTCTGAAGCCAGTGGCCTGTGTCCCCGAGCACTGCTGCCCGCAGAGAGTGCCATCCGAGCGGGAAGCGGTGCAGGGACCCCGGCCCCCAGGCTGGACTCGCGCAGCGGTGAGGTCGGCTGTGGCAGCCCTTGACCGGATGCCCTGCGGACCAGCGCGTGGGGCAAGTGGCAGGGGCTTCCGTGTGACCGGAAGGGCTGCAGGGAGACGGTGACCCCAGGGCCACGTGGGTGATTCAGACCCACGCTGAGCCTGGAGCAGGAGGGTGTGGCGCGGGGCCTGCCTCTTGCAGCTTTCCCAGCCTTGGAGCTGTTCCTTGTGGCGACGCCCGCCCACCTGCTTCATCTCCCAGAGAAAGCGCTCCCCCCCTCGGGTTGTGTGCCGTCTTCCAGCCGAACGTCCGTCTCTCCCGGGCTGTGAACTCCCCGCAGCCAGGGATCAGAGGCTTCACGTCTGACCTCCTGGCACTGCTGGTGCACACGGGTGGCACCGACCGTGTCCACGGAGGAGGGAGTGGCGGGCGGGCCGCACAGATGCGCACAGACTTTGCTGGGGCTGGCGAGGCCGGCGGGCCGGCATGTCCACGTGGATTTCTGTCTTTGGTTAGACCGGGAGACGGGCCTGTCTCCTCCCGTTCCTCGGACCAGCAAGGCGTCCCTGGTGCACAGAAGGCAGCCCAGCCGCGGAGTCCGCGGGCCCCGCTCAGGATGCGGGGGGCGGCGGGGCAGCGGCCGGCGGGATCCCCGCCCACTCCAGGATGTCTGCGCAAAGGGACTCCACGGCGTCCAGCCGCTCGATCTGCACCAGCTTGGTAAGCAGCTCTGGAATGCTGTAGCCGGCCGTGCTGATGCGGTCAAAGAGCTGCAGGCCATCCGTCATGCCCCCGATCTCGTCCCGCTTGAGCCCGAAGCTCTCGGCCAGGTGGCGCCACGTCTTCACCACGGCCTTCTCCGAGTTGTACGTGGCGCTGAGCATCCGGCTGGTCTTCTCCAGGCAGTCGAACGGCAGCTCCGTGGGGCTGAGGCCTGCGCGACAAAGGGCCACGGTCAGAGATCGGCAGAAGCGCGGCACCTTCGAAAAGGCTTTCTAGACTCTTTTCTAAAACTGTAAAATAAAACACAGATGAAGAAAACCACACAGAATATATGCTTAAGGCGAACAACTCCTGGGACACTGCCAGCCACACGCGAAGCCCCTCCATTCCCCTGATCCAAGCAGCCCTCTAGGACACGGTGGGCCATCACCAACGCCTTTGATACGGGCCACCCTTAGTCAGGTGCCCCTGCCAGTATCAGGTCCCTTTATGGGGACCACGGTCACCTTCATGAAAGGTGCTCCAAGGACAGCCTGGTGTGGGTGTCATCTGAGCCAAGTCACTGCCAAGTCAGTGGCCTAGTGTTCCTCAGACCCCACTGTACGTCAGACTCGGCCAGGGGCACTTAAAGAAGAACGTGTTTCCACTTCTGGAAGATGCAGTAGACATGCTCTTCCCTCTTCCTCCTGGTAGCGCAGCTGAAGACCCGGGACACACCCACAAGCACAGACAAAACGCCCGTCAAAAGCCTGCTCTCTCAGCAAGAAAAAAACACTCGGACAGTGACCGCCCTCTTACAGCCAGACACACAGAACAGCCTTGGTCCCACTCCCTCCAAGGCCAGCAAAGCTGAGTGGGAGCCTGGGCGTCCACCCCCAGGAGGCCGTAGCACCAGGTGTGTCGGCAGGGCCAGGTGGGGACGGGGGCTTCCTCCTCACCAGCTGGTAACAAGCCTCCCCGCCCCGGTGGTGTTGGTGGAGACCACTCGGAAGAGCAGATGCCCACCCGCACCCCCATGGGTGTCAGCAAAGGCCGAGTGGGAACCCGCGCATCCACGGCCACCTGGCGGTGACAAGGGGTGCCCCTCCCCCGCCCAGGTGTGTCAGAGGAAGCCAGCTGCACGGAAGCTTCAAGTAAGACCCTGAGTCTCAGAACATCACATAAAACTCTTCAGGTTTCCATAGAAACTCATCATGACCAAGAACCAGGAAGATCTCAAATGAGTGAAAAAAGACAATGAGTAAATGTCAACACTGAGATAACAAGAAATGTTGGGATATCTGACAAAGATTTCAGAGAAGCCGCGATAAAAGTGCTTCAACAAGTAATTACAAACATACTGACACTTGAAACAGATAAAAGATAGAAAGGTTAACAAAAAGATAGACAGTATACAGAACCAATGGGGGCCTCCCTGGTGGCGCAGTGGTTGAGAGTCCACCTGCCGATGCAGGGGACACGGGTTCGTGTCCCGGTCCGGGAAGATCCCACATGCCGCGGAGCAGCTGGGCCCGTGAGCCATGGCCGCTGAGCCTGCGCGTCCGGAGCCTGTGCTCCGCAACGGGAGAGGCCACAGCAGTGAGGCCCGCGTACCGCAAAAAAATAAAAATAAAAAAAAGAACCAAATGGAAATGTTAGAACTGAAATATGTCATAACTAAGATTAAAAGCTCAGTAGATATGGCAGAATAAAGAGGAAAGAATTAGTGAACTGGATAGCAGAATACAGAAATTACCTACCTGAACAAGAGAGAGAAACTGAAAGACCCAAGAGCCAAACCCAGCCAGACGGCCGGAGAGGGTCCCCAGGAATAAGTGACCCCTGGCCCTCCGCCTACCTTCCACGACGCCACACACGTTGGCATACACATCCAGTATTTTCTTCCTTCGACTCTGAATCTACGAAAAAAGGTATTAAGTTTCAGAAAGCAGGAAAACGGCAGCAAAGCACCGAATTCTCCACCTCAGTGTTGGTGGGCAGCCGCCTTCCCCTATTTCCCATCAGAAACGCTGAACCGCGTCCCGGTAGGAACAGCTGTCAGATTCGCAGAAGGAAGCCTCTCCCCTGGGTCACCCGGCTCCGGCGCCCTCCTTGCTCACAGGGCCTTCTTGGGCTCCACTGGACACTCAGAGTCAAAGACGACCAGAGGCCACATCTGGCCTCAGTCCACACAGCAGGACGGACCTGGGGGCCCCAGCCTGCGGGCGGGTTCCTGCAGGCGCGGAGCCGTGTGGCGCGCTCCTCTCCAGAGCGGGCGGCTCGGGGTGCACACGTGGCTTTCGGAGCCACCATCTCTTGGGACGACCCCACAGGCCCCCTCCAGGGGTCGCTGAGCTGGGCAATCAGGGCGCATCCTTGTCGGCAGTGACCCTGAGGCTGCACCTCGGCCCCTGCGGCGCCTGGCCGTTCTCTGGGCGGTAGGCGCGCGTGTGTGTGTGTGTGTGTGTGTGTGTGTGTGTGTGTGTGCGCGCGCGCGCGCGTGCGTGTTGTCTGGGTGGGTATATTCCAGTATGTTTATAAAGGATGTGCTGTCCTGTGCTGTTCCAAGCCACTTAAACTTTCTCCTCTTGGTTATTTTTCCTTTTCTTCTATAAAGCTGCATAATAAGGGAACTAACTTTTCTGTCCTTAATGCCTCCTCCTGAACCTGTGTCCTGGTGGGGCTCGTGGGAGGAACCCCCGGACTCAGCAGCGCCCGTTCAGCGGAAGGCGGCGTGTTTGGGCGCTGGGCGTGGGCCTCACCCCAGCCGCCTTGGTGGCGGTGGACGGCTTCTCCCTGGCCAGGTGGACCAGCGACAGCAGGCACAGCTCTGGGGGGCCCTGCCCGTTGGGGGCCAACTCCTCGTCGCTGTCCAGGCTCCGGTTCAGCAGCTGCTCCTCCTCCGACGAGGCATCGTTCTCACTACGGAGACAGGGTTAGGGTTACGGGCGCCCGGCTGGCTGGCCTCACCCGCTGCCCCAGCAGTGGGGACTGTGGGTGCCGGCAGCTGTCCCCGCTGTACCGAGCGGCTCTGGGCACGGGCCTCGAGGCGGAGAGACACCGCTCTTGGGGCCTCCCCACCTCCCGGCCGTCCACACCCGAGTCTCCACCGAGCAGACGGGGTCCCGGGCCGGCGCCGCACCCCGCAGACACCTGGAGTTACTGGAAACAAAGCCGAACACAGCCTGCGCCCGGGGACCCCCTCCGACGGGGGCGGGGCGGGGGGCAGGGGGTCTCACGTCACCCCCCTGCCCCCGCCCAGGCCACGGCCCCAGTCACGCTCTCGAAATCACTCCACGCGGACGAAGAACCACATTCTTCCTCGTAGGCACCCTGCTCGCCTCCTGTGGTTTGGCTGAAGATCGATTTAAAAACAAAGAGCCCTGTGTCCTGGCAAGTGGGTCACGGAAGTGAAGTCCCGCCGCAGCGCCACCTGGAGGCGCAGGACACGGAGCCCGGCGCGGACAGCAGGCGGGGGCGGCGGGGCGGCCTAGCGCCCCTTCCCGCTCGCACCTCCGAGGGCCCGCCCGCCCGCCGCGCCGGGGGCTGCCGTGCCCGACTCACCTCTTGGCCGACTTCGCCGGAGCTGCCGTCAGCTTCTCGAATTCGTCCTGCTCAGAGAACATCACCACGCTGTCTGTGGGGACGGGACCGGGTCGGGGAGGCGTGAGCGTCCGGCCTCCCCGGAGGGGCACGAGCGCCCGGCCCTCAGCCCACGCCCTCCCGGGCGCCCGGCCCAGGGGCTGCCCCCAACCTGGGGCCGCTTTCTTCTCCTCCTCCTGGCTCACGGGGGCTTCCGGGCTCTTCACGGGGGCGCTGGGGCAGCAGGCTGCGGGGACAGAGGGCGTGGGCGGCCGGCTCGCGTCGGAGGGAGCAGTGGGGGGGGAGGGGGGCGTGAGGCGTGGGGCACGGGGCGGCACCTGGGGCGGGAGGCCTGGCCTTCAGGATGTAGAACATGATGATGAGGACGAGAGCGACGGCCATGGTGAAGATGGTGGACATGGCGATGACCAGGGCCGTGGCCAGGTGTCCTTGGCCCGAGAGCTCTGCTGCGGTCGGGAGAGAAGGCCGTGACTCGTGGCTCGGCCCCCCTGCGAGGCCGCGGCCCCCGTGAGCAGCGGCCCTGCCGCTGACCGTCCAGGGGACCCTCGGGATCCAAAACGCTGGCTTCGTCTGAGAACCGAGCCCTAAAAGTCCGCTCCGGCCGTCACGTCGGGACCGCCCGCCCGGCCCCCTTGCTGGCCAGCGGCGGCAGATGCCCAGGTTGCTCCCGGGTGTTTGCTCTCGGTTCTACTTCTTTGGGGACCCGGCAGGTGGGCGTGGAGAGAAGGGGGCCCACGAGCTAAACTGTCCTGAAGACAGTTCAATCCAAGATGTTTCCCAGCAAAAGCCAGGGTGGAAGCGTCGCCTCCGAGCGCCGAGCCTTGATCCCCGGTGTGGCTCCAGCTTCTCCTGCAGCCTCGGGCCCCGTGTGCCCAGGGCCCAGGCAGAGGCGTGCCCAGGCTGCCACGCACCTCCTCTGCTTGTCTCCCCAAAAAGGGGAGACCTGTCCTAATTCTCTGAGGGAACCAAGCAGGACCCGCTCTCCCGAAGCAGGATCCAGGTACCCAGGCTCCCGGCCCCCGGAGGAAGGCCGGCCCCTCTTTGTTAAAAGGCACTAGAGCCGGTAGCCAGGCGCTGCCCCTCCGGGTGGGGTGCATCTGGGTGGTCCTCGTGTTTTCCTTTCCTCTGTGCTGGTGCCACCTCTGTCCTGGAGGAAATGAGGCCCAGAACTTCAGCTAAGTTCCTGCCTCGGTGCTCCGTGTGAATGCAGGGGTCAGGCTGGTGGGCCGCGCACCCTGGGATTCTGAGACCTGGGCCCGGAACGTGCTTCCCAACCGAGCAGCACGGGAACAGGGCCCAGTCTTGCTCCGAGAGACACCAAGGCCAGGGTCCTGCAGCCCCCCAGCCTTGAGAACTTGGGGGTGAAGCACAGTTACTGGAAACAAGTATTAAAGTGTCGGTGGGCAGGTTCATTTGAAAGCCAGCAAGGCTCCCCCGAGTCAGGCCCAAAGCCCAGGGGGCTGGCCTCCCCTCCGGCTCCCTGCCGCACACGCCTGGATCACCAGCGTGGTCCAAGGGGCTCCGGCACCCGTGGAGGGATCGGCTCCCCTCCTTGCAGAGAAAGTTGCTAACTTCCAGCAGCCGGGGCCCGAGCGTGACTGACACGTGAGGGGAGTGATCCGAGGTGGGGAAGGTCCCATTCTGATGACCCTCCTGTCCCCCCTCACTCTCGGCCACCCCTTGGGGCCGGCACCCTCGCCGCCTTACCTTTGTGGGTGAGCTGGGACGGGGACAGGGTGCTACTGCCGGGCGTGCGCAGGAAGCTGGCAGGGACTCCCGAGACGGCTCCCACACCTGTGGGGACAGCGGTGACAATGGGTCCCTCGAAAGGACCCGGCTGCCCCAGCCTTGGAGACGGAGCACAGGCTGCGGGCTGAGCGCCCCCGGCCCCAGGGATCCAGAATTCTCGTGAGGAAGGGGCCGGGCCGGGGGGCCCCTTCACCTCTTAGAGCTCGTGACAACCCTACAGAGTGCCCTGACCTCGCCAGCATTGTTGCTCCCTACGTGGGACACACGGGTTCACAGCTGCTCAATCCGAGGGATTCAGACTAGGTCTCCACGAGCACCCGTGGGGAGGAGAGAAGCAGGTGTGTGCGCACGCGTTTGGGGGGAAACACCTGAGGGATTCCTTGCATTGCATCGAACAGGGACGTACTTGTAATACTTTTTCTAGTTATAAAACGAATACATGCTAGTTATTTAACATCTGGAAAATATCAGAACCCAAGAAAGAAGGGAAAGGATCACCCATAGCCTCACGGTCTAAAATTGACATTTTGATGTATTTTCCTCTAGAATTTTCCTCTGATAACGTTTTCGAAATAGTTGTGACCAAACGGTTTAAGAACAGAGATGAGGTTTCCTTCCCTCAAAACTGTGATTCACAAACTTGGCTCCTTCGTGAACGGTGTCGGAGTCTGGTTCTGGGGTCAGTTGAGTCGGCAGCGGTTTGTCCTGTTAAATCGCCCGATGGTAGAGCTTCCTTAGGTCAGACTTGAGCTTTGTGGTTCGTAAAGAGGATCATGTTTTAATAAGTTTCCTCCTGTCTGGCTTCTGTCTCTCCGGGTCCGGGGTCATTCGCGGCTCGGGTTTGCCTGAGTGAGGACAGGTGCGCAGGGCCCCCATGTCCACAGCCGGCCGTCCTGGCCCTCCAGGACCTGGGCAGCTCTGGAGGCAGGCGGGTGGAGAGGGTGGAAGCTGGGCGAGACGGGCAGTGGGGGACTGGCCCCAAGTGACCGCACTTTTGTTTGTTAGAAACTGAACTGTGCCTGGAGACCCTCGCGGGGGGGGAGGGGGGAGGACACGCCGTCCCCGCAGCCTGGCCGGGTCGCTGTCCCCCTGGGCGGCCTCCCTCGTCCGTAGAACACCGCCGGCTGCTCAGGTGTCCCAGGACCAGCGGCGCCTCCACTGGAGATTTCGGGTCCTGCAGCCCAGGGCCTTCACCCCTCCGAGCTGCCGGCCTTTGCCCTTTGCCCTCTGCCCTCTGCACACGGCGGGGCAGCCCCTTCCCCATACCAGGCTCGCGCCTGCGGTCCCCACCACTGCCGACTGCTGGCCCTCAGGTGAGTCCTAGCTGTCCCGCCAAGAGGGGCGCAGGCAGCCGCGGTGGGTCTTCGCATCCTCTCCTGGGTGGGCTCCTGAGTGCGTCCAGGGCCTAGAGGGATGTCCCTCGGCCTTTCCCCCGCCCACCAATGTCTGACACATCTCGTGACTGAAGCGAGATTTAACCGGCATTGATTTCGCCATCTCTCCTGGGGCGGGGGGGGGGGGGGGGGGGGGGGGGCAGCGTCAAGTACCACCCAATTTCCTTTCAAAAGCAAATAGGTTGCTGGGAACCAGGCCATCTGTTTATTTAAGGGGCTTGAGGCAGCTGAAGCCGTGTCTCAGGAAGACAAATCCCCGTGGGCTCTGCGTGTGGGTGTTTGTCGTCTCCGTCTGTTCCTGTCCCTCTCTGCTGGGCTTGCCCATGCGGCTGGTGACGGGCTTGGGGACACAGACGCGCCCAGGCCTGTGGTCTAGAGAGAGACAGCCAGAGCTGCCGGCGGCTGGACTTACGAGATGCCTCTGCCCCCCGACGGGAAGTGCTGGCACACAGTGACCACATGCCCTGCCCCGCAGGTGCCCCGCCCCCACCGGGTGGCAGCTAGGCCTCTGCCCTGATTCACGACACCCCCAGGGGCCTCCAGCTGGTGTCGCCTGCACAGCCCTGGGATCCTCACAGATCTCCAGTGGATCAGACGGACTGTTGTGGGCACACCAAGGGGTGGGGAGGCCGCGTGGCCGGTGGGCATCTCTGTGAGCGGGTGCCCTCGGGACGGCGCCACTGGGACCCTGCACAGCCGAGTCTCTGAGTCCCCGTCCCAGTCTCTGCTCTGGTCCCACGAGGACTGACTCGGCACCAGCACCGGTATTTGGTGTTGAGAGGTTTCTGTCCATCCAGCACGTGCCTCCCGGGCTGGCTCCTGAGACAAAAATGTTCCTCGGGGTTGGATGGTCGGCGGGTCCGTCCCTCCACCCACAAGGGAGCAAAGAGAAGGCGTTTTGTAACCGGGGTGAGGCGAGGCAGGAGACCCCAGAGGAGAGCAGGCGGGTCCGGGTCCAGGTCTGGGTCTGTGCGGCCCTCCACTAGTGGGGGTCGTCCTCTGTGGACTCTGCGCACCGAGCATGTGGCTTAATGTGGCTGCACCTCCACGGCGGGGTTGGGGGGCGCGGGCGACCAGAGTTTCTGGGGCCCTTGGTCTGTTAATCCACAAGCTGTGGATACTCCGGTTTGTATCAGAGTCCGGCTGGGATCCTCCATGTAGGGCACAGTTTGGATTTTTAGGGACGAGTTATGGACTCGTACGGCTTCACGGGGTGGCCCTGGTGCAGAGGCTGGGGCAGCGGCGGAGCACCAGGGCCTGGCTGCTCTCGGGGGATGCAGCTTGGACCCCACGGGAGCTGTGACAGGAGCAGGCGACGTGCCCGTCGCCCTCCCAGCTGAGAAGCTCTGCCTTAAGAAACAGCTGGAATCCTGCCGCTGGGGCCAAGGCTTCACCTTCGCGCATCAGCACTGCCGGGCAGAGAGCTGGCCCTGGACCGGGCGCCTCGGGCACCTTTGTCCCCACCATGCTGGATGGGGGGCAGGGTGTCCCCCTGACGGACGAGGAAACTGGGGCGCAAAGTCAAGCACATTTCCAGGAGTGGAAACTCATCGCGAGGCTCCGCCGTGCAGAGAGGCCTCTTTCTTCAAGGGCGGGCACTGAGCGCAGGGAGGGGGCACACCCAGGGCTCGGCCTGCAGGATGGCTTCCTGCAGCCTGGGCTGGCTGGGCTGCTCCAGCACTGAGACATGGGGCCTGTGTCAAACGCCGCCCTGGGGCCCGTGCCATGCTCTTTGACGTGGTCTGTAGGGTCCACCGTCCAGCAACCTGGGGTGTCAAGGGGCTGGCTTCACGGGGGTCCAGCCCAGGCGATCACATCCAACCAAAGGCTGGAGGCAAAGGGGCTCTGGGCCCCCGACCGGTGGGACCCAGGCATCCAGCCGGCGACTCCAGGGACCTGACCAGCTCCTGGCTTTCCCGGGATGGGGCTGCTGGCAGCCCTGTGAGTTGGTCACTGTCAGCCTTTCTGGCCCCGTCTCCTGACCCCTGAGCAGAAGCCCCAGGTAAAAGGTCAGCACAGAGGAAGGTGCAGACCCCAGAGGTGGAGCCCACCCTGGAGACCCCCTACCCAGTAGGCTCCACTCCCCACGTAAGCCCACAAAGCCTCTCTTGGCTGCATCTCCCCATTTCGCAGAGGGACAAACAGGTTAGGTGACTTTCAAGGTTGCACAGCAGGACTCCGGGTCCCCTGACTCTCAGCTTCCCTTCCTTGCTGGCCTCCTTCAGGGCTGGATATTACGAACCTACTGGGGGCCCGGCTGGGGGCTGCTCTTGAGATAAGCAGTTAATTACGGGCTGGGGGCCGGGGGTTACGTACGCACCCATTGTCGAAGTCTGCTGGATTCGGGGACTCTGCTGTCTTTCCCCATGTGATGGGTCTCGTGTTGGAGGAGAGGAGGGGCTGCTTCCCGGGCTGAGAGCTCTCCGGCTTCGGGGTGGCTAGTGGGGTCCCCCCCGGACGGGGGCACAGGCCCCGTGAGCTTTCAGATGAAGGCCTATGGGGAAGAGCTGCACGAATCCCAGGTTCCACAGCAAAGAGCTTTTTCTCAGTAGGTGGGGGAGTGTCTGCCGTCTTCCCAGATAGGACTTCATCCCGAAGCCCCCTGGGATTGACCCATTTAGGTCCCCCAGCAGAAGCCACAGAAGTGGCAGCCCAGGCCTCTGGACCTTCTCTCATTTGTGAATTAATTAGCATCTGGCTGGGTGGGAGAAGCTGAGCTTTAAAGACACGCGAACTGTCCTTGCCAGGTTCACGTGCGGAAGGACTCTAGATGGGAGGGAACGCCCTCCCGCTGCCCAAGGCATCTCCTCCGCCGATCCCAAGGGCAGGAGCCCTCCTCCCCTTCCTCCTGATGCTTTCAGGAGGCAGGCCCTTGTTCTAGTCTCCCTGACAAGATATTGTGAGCGAGCGGGCTGGGCAGGGCCCCAGTGCAGACCCTCAAGCTCTCTGGACTGGGAGCGGGGCTGCACGCAGCCAGGACCAGACCCCCACTTCCCTCCCAGCCATCCCGTCGTCCATCCGTCCACCTGTCCCACCTCCTTCGTGTCTCTCCCGACCACAGACCTGAGAGGCCACACACCGCCTTCTCTGAAGCAGAGATTCCTGGCTCTTCCTCATAAATGGACGCCCAAGAACGTCAAACCAAAATTAGAGCAGGAAACAAGCAGCCCAAGGTAGATTCTAAACTTGAGAGACTCACTGTTTATGGCACGTGCTTTGTGATCAATCCTCATACTCCCTTGGCCTCGTCTGGTTTATAAAACACATGTGAGAACTCACAACTGCTGAGCCCTTTGCAGCATTCAACAAAACACCTTGGCATTGTGGGTGTTTGCAAAGATCGCGAGAAATGGATGGTCCACGTTACGGATGAGAAAACTGAGGCTCACAGAGGTCCCGCGACTGATGCTGACCTGCATCTGACTCGTGGTTCTGCCACTGCAACCCTGCCCCGCCCCGTGGACCTGCAGCCTGCCACTGGCGTGCAGATCATCTCTGTGCCCTCACGGTCACGAGCCAGGGTGGGAAGCTCCCGCGTATCGGAGCTGAGCCGGGACCACTGCCAGAGCGCAGACACTCACATTCCTTGGTGTTGGGGGGCGCCAGCAGGCAGGAGTAGCAGACCATGCCGTAGATGTTCCGAGGCCTGTTCTCCAACATGTAGTAGCTGGGGGCGGAGAGAAGACAAAGCAGACAGGTGAGCAGGGGCGAGCACGGCGCGTGCTGACCACTCGGCATGCCCGCCACCAAAGCCGGACACGGGGGAGGGCGGGCAGGCCCCTCGGAGGAGGAGTGCCCCTGCAGCACGGGCACAGCCTGGCGGCGTTACGGGCAGGGGTGTCTAGGAGCCCCTGGGACTCTGGGACCTCCTGGACCACACAGACGCTTGCTGACCGAGACCAAGTGGGGCTGGCTGGAGGGCGTGGCAGCAGCAGAGACCGTGGCCACGTCTACAGCGGTCAGGGCAGACGGCCTGAGAGGCAGCCAGGTCACGACCGAGAATCCTCCTGCTTTCTCCTCAGATAAGGACGCCTGGAGAGCCCACGCTGTGGCTGCACCCAGTTAAGGAAAACGCCCAGGCTTTCGGGTATGGCTGTCCGCAGGCCTTCATGCCCAGCGATGCCCCACTGATGTCGGCGTGCCAGCCGGGACCCTGCAGGCCGCACCCCGGGCCTGCTCAGGCCCCCCTCACCCCATCCCCCCACCACAGGCTTCAGCTCCTCTCTGGGCCCTTTTCCCATCAACACACGCGGAGCCATTCGCCACGCGGTGAGAAGTCACTGAATAAGGGAGCTGCTGCCAGTGTCTTCCCTATTACAGTTCAAGTGATGGAAACTCCTCCCCACTGGATCTGCCTGTGGTTGTTTTTCAATCTCCTTTTTATTAGCCGAGCCCACCCTGGCCCGTGACGGCAGCGGTGAAGCCGGAGGGGTCTGGACTCCAGCCTCCGAGAGCTGGACGGTTACCAGCACCGTGATGATCGTAACCGCCTGCCCTTCCTTAGGGCCTTTCATTCCCAGGTCCCCGTGCATCCTGTAAACATGAATTAACCGATCGCAAAACACCCCCCAGAGAAGCCGCATCAGGCAGGCTCACAGTTAAACTCTCAGACGCACGTCTGCCGCCTCCAGAGCCGCCTGCATGGCATCTGCTCCGGACCGGCCGGGCCAGGGCCCCGGGGTGACCCCTCCCCTCCAGCCCAGCCATCCTGGTCCCCGGTGCCCGGCGCAGAAGCTGATGGGGCCCCAGGATGTCTCGCGGGCCCTCCTCCCCTCCGGGCCCGGCCACTGGCCCTGGGCCTGGGCTCTGCCTAGGTGAGACCCTCCCCCGCCCCGGCCCTCCTCCGTCTTCCTGGCACACAGGCCCCTGCTGGGGAGGCTCTCTGAGCTGTGCCCCAGCCTGACGAGGCTCCTGGGCCAAGCGGTGTGATGAGCTGAAGGCCCAGTGAGAAGCAGGTTCTCAGGGTTTCTAGCATGTTCCTCCAGGAGCTGTCAGGGGCCTCCTCCTAACTGGGCCTGCATTCAACCCATCGCTGGTCTCTAGCACCTGTTGCGCACCGAAATTTTCAGGAACGTCAGGTGTTTCTCCTCGGGGCTCGCTCGGCCTGTCCTGGGCGGGACAGGGGGTTAGGATGTGGCCCCCGGAAGCCGGCTGTTCCCTCAGGGCCCCGCGGCCCTCTGTCTCTGTATAAAGGTCAGACTGCCTACACTCTGGTCTCACTGTGACCTTCCCCAGTTCTGTTTTCTTTTTTCTCTTTCTTTTCTGTTCTTCAAGGGCTGATTAAGGTGAGGGGCCCAAGACTCAGTTCATACGGGGACTCTGGAATATTCCTCCGAGTCGACGGGGTGTAGCTTCTCCCCAAGGACTTCCTCCGCTTGGGGCTCCTAGGCTAGCGGACACTCCCTTGCCCTCCCCCCGTGCTGGCGGGCAGAAGCCACCATGAACTTCACCCCGTCCTCCCTCTGTCCTAGGAGGCCCGGCAGGGAGTGGCTGCGGCCAGCGGGAGCTTGTCGTGGGGAGGCAGTGAAATCCAGTCTCTCTGCGTGCTTTGTTCCCCGGCCTCCTGCACAGCCTTTCTCACAGGAAAGCCCGTGGATGGCTCCTTGTGCAGCCAGGGCCTGGCCTCCCACCGACACACAGCGCCTGCCAAACCACAGGCAGGGTCATGGCCACGCAGATCCCAGAATGCACTCGCAGGGCTGAGCTGGGTCGGAGTGGCCCGGGCGAGCCTCACCCACCCGCTTCCTGCCCTATGAAGTGGAATCATGGGAGGAGCCCATCCAGACCACGAATGTGCAGGTGACTCCCAGGTGGAACCTGAGCTCCACACCTGTCTCCATCCACGTGTTAGGTGTCCTGGTCTGGACACTACGACCGCCTCGAATTCCACACACCCCTCCTCCATCTCGCCTCAGAGAGCCCTGTCCTCCTCTTGGCCCCCATCCCCCGCCACTAAGGAGGCTCCTTCCTGGACTCCTAGACGACTGGGCATACCTGCCCCACTGGGCCGCAGTCAGCGATTTTCCACTGCAAAGAGAGGAACGAAGTTCTCCTCTTTGTCTCACTACTACCCACCTGGTGGGCTCTCAGGTCAGAGGTTTACGGAAGTAAGTGCAGGAGCCGCTACGCTAGGTTGTGCCCGTCAGATCCGACTCTCACACCCGGAAGCTCTCAAAGGAAGCTGAGGTTTCGCAACGAGCATTATTTCCTTCCCAAGGTGAGCAAGGCCAGGTGTGCAAGCTTCTCCTCAGCACAGCTGTAGATAATCCTCGAAACTGCGTTTCTCTCGTGAATTATGTGTCTGCACCAGTAAAAACCAGTCAAAGCAAAGACCTAGGAAGTGTATGTTACGAGGGACTGATTCCAGCCACCTAAGGTCAAGGTCCTACTGAAGTTCTCTTGTTCGGGCAGTGTCTGCACAAAGTCCTCAGCAATGCTTGTGCCATGGTGGGAAAACCTTGATTCTGCTGCTTCCGATTATGTTCGTTTTGGCGGGCACACGGCAACACAATAACCTCCACAGCTAAATTAAAGGCTGGCAGCTACAGAACTTTCATTCTTATCAAACTTTCTAAAAGAACAGCCTAATATCCTCCCTGGGTGTAGCTACCTGCTTTTTTTGCATATTGAGAAATAATGTTCCCCTGCTTTCTTTACCCGTTTGACAAATACGTTTGGATCGTACTCTGTGTCAGGGATGGGGATGCGGGCCTATCAGGCAGATACATGGCCATGCAGGTCTGCAGCTCAGGAGGCGGGTCTGAACCGAAGGCCGAAAGCTGCAGAGACTTGGGGTGCGGATGGTCACCAGCAGGGGGATGGCGGACGAAATGGATGCTTCCCAGCATAAATCTGAACTACGGTTAACTTCTGCAAGCTTAAAATATCTCCCTCATCTTAAAGAGTTTTTCACTTTCAATCTGTCTCTAACTTGGAGGGTCTTTGTGCACTTCCCTTTTTTTATAGACTAACGTCCACTGCTCTTGTTTGCATATAGTCTTCTTATTTTCCATCTCCTCTTAATTCAATACAGTGATTCCAGGTGGGAGGGGTGGGCAGATAACAAGTGACAAGCCGGCTGCGAAATATGGTGCATTGTTCACATTGCTGCTGCTATGACCACCGCCATCATCACCTCCATCATCACCAGGACCACTGCCATCATCAGCGTGTCCATCAACATCACCTGCATCACCGCCACGACCACTGCCATCACCTCCATCATCACTTCTATCACCTTCGTCATTACCATGACCACCACCGTCATCACTGTGTCCGTCAACACCACCTCCATCACCACCACCTCCATCATCACCTGCATCACCACGACCACCACCCTGACCTCCGTCAATTCTATCACCTCCTTCATCACCTGCATCACCACCACCTGCATCACCACCATGACCTCTACCACTGTCACCACCACCAGTGGCCTTCACCACTGCTCAGTCTCTATCTGCAGCCCTTGTGAGCACAGGTTGTGTGACCACCAGAGGGAGGTAGTCACTGGGTGTCAGGGTTGTACTTTCCTTCTCCCAAGGGAAACTTGCTACTGTCTTGTTTGTAAGAAGGAAGACTCTCTGTCTTTTAGGCTAATTGTACTTTCACTTTGCCTTTTTGGGAAGACTTTTGACACATAACAGAATTGTGGTGGAATTACAGGCACCATATGTCTCAAATATTGCTATTAGTAGCTTTTTACGTTAAGTTTTTTCCGGAATACTAAAAATACCAAAAATAATAACATTGGTATGGGATCTTGGTTTTCCTTCCTCAAGAGCATTCCACACGTGTTGTCTCGTTGAAAGTATTCAACAGATCTCCTTGATTTGAGTGTTCAGACAGAGGTGCTATGATGACGATGTCCACTTAGGGACACACACGCGGAGCCTGGGTGGGCGGCCCATCCCGGGGAAGGTGGAGGGAGGGACCCCGACCCTGGACGTGTGCGCCCCGCTGATCCGCAGGCCTGGCTGCCTGCCGTGGGACCCGGGGCGGCAGAGGAGGTGGGGCGGGACGGCCCTGAGCTCACCCGGGCAGGCAGGGCCCACACTCGGCGTCGTGCTCCGTGTCCCCCGGCGTCAGCACCGTGGCCCGGAAGAAGCCCTCGCAGTCCTTGTGGCGCCGGCAGATCTGGTAGCCTCCCTTGGAGAACTTCTCCGCGGGGCAGGGGACGCAGCCGTAGTCCTCGTCTCTGGTGCCGTAGCCGCAGGACTGGCCGGGGACGGGGACACAGGTGAGTCAGCGGCCGCGCCCGCCATGACCCGATGGCGGTCCCTCTGAGCCCTCCTGCCCCGCGGCGCCCGGCCCCACGCTGCCGCTCCCGCCGGGTCCCGGATAAACAAGCCGGTGGAGCTGCAGGCCTGGGCGCCCGACTCTCGGGGCTGCGCGAGGACCCCAAATACTGCAGCCGCGTTGGGGCTCCCGGACCTGAATCATGGCGCTGAGCTCGTACGAAGCAGGAGAGGCCGCGTGCCGGCCGCCAGCCACGCGGGGCAGGACGCCGCCCCCTCCCACGGGCCTGCGCTTCGTACACTTCCGGGGCGGGCGCGGCGCGGGGTCTTACCAGGTAGGGCTCCTCCCCCGGCCCGCACGGGGCGCACTCGTGGCACAGACCCGCGGTCTGGTTGTAGAACTCGTTCTCGCCGCAGGTGGCGTCCTCCGCTCCGGCCCAGCATGCCAGGGACGCCTGCCTCGAGGAAGGGGCTCCTTTGGCCTCCACGCGCCCTGGGAGACGCCCCCCGACTCGGGGTCTGCGTCCGGAAGTTGTGGCGGAAGGACCTGGCGGGGCCCTGCGGCCCCCCGCGCTGATTTGCCGCCTTCGGTAATGACCAGGCAGCCCCTGCCCTGCTGTCGGAAGCTCCACCCCGAACGCTCCACCCCAGGAGCTCCCCCGACACCCCTCCCCACGGCTCTCGACTCCTGGGGAGCCCGGGGCTTGGCTTCCCCCGCTCCGTGGCTGCAGGAGCGCAGAGCACGCGGCCGGCGAGGGGAGCTCCGAGCAGCGGCCACCTCGGGTCCGGGGCCAGTCCGGGCTTTGCTGGCCCCTTGGAGAGCGCAGTGAAGGGGGTGTGTGATCGCGCGTGTCGCTGCCACAAAAACAGGCCGAGAAGGACACGGCTGGTGAAGGGCACGGCCGGGTGGGAGCTCCCACTGGAACCTACCCAGGTGCCCTGGCCACTTACCACCAGGATGGGCAGCCAGGCCATCCGCGTGCCGCCTCCCCTGTGGGCCATCCTCTCCCGAGGGGTCACCTGAAAGACACACTTCATCTGTTCGGGGGCTGCAGGCGAGGGCTGCTCCGGGACCCCGGCCCCACCCAGCCCCACCTTCACTGCCCCCCGGGTCTGAGGGCCTCCCGGCAGGCGCAGCAGGAATGAATACGCCCCAAAAGAAAAGGCAGGTTTTAAGCTGAGCCCCAGGCCCCTAGGACGGCCTCCACCCACGGCCCCCGTCGCATCGTGCCCTCCCGGGGAAAGAGCTCCAGAGACGAAGGACCGGAGCCCACTGAGGGCCGATGCACAAGCCCAGGGTGATGGCCACTGTCCTGCTCGGCGGGTCTTAAGAAACACGTCCTGATCCCCCAGCCGCGGGGCGCCCTGAGAGAGGTCAGAACCCAGACCAGCCATCGCCCCCGCCGCATGTGAGCTTCCTCCCTGGCACCCGTTGGAGCCATTCAGAGCACACCTGGGCCCAACCCTGTAGTTTTACTGTTGAGACAGCTGAGGCCCAGAGAGGTCAGGGGCTGGCAAAAGGCCACACAGCTGCCACACGGGCGGGGCGACCGCAGCCCGCTTCACCAACCAAACCAATGCCCTGCTGTCACTGTCACGTCTTCTTTGTCAGGATCAGAGGCCTGTGTTTCCGCCGCACAGCGATTTTACCTGGGAGCCTGGTGCACGGAGCGATGCTGGGTTCACCCGGGGTTCCTCGTTCCCCAGCAGCCACATTGGGGCCACTGCTGTCTCACCTGGACACGGGGTTTGAATTCGTGACGAAAGAACACACCCCGTTCTGACGCTGGCCCGTGGGAGGAGCTTCCAGAGTCAACCACCGACTCAGACCGGAGGTCAGCTCATCTCGGGAAGCCCCCGAGGTCACCCCCACCCCTAGTCCCCTTGGCGACCACCGTTGGTCACGGAAACCCACAATCCCCACCCACGCAGAGACGGAGCAGGTGCCTCGAGCCATAGCCCTGATGCGGGAACCCACTCCTGCTCCGAGGACCTCGCGTGTACTGATCAGGTTACTCAGGGCCCCGGGAGAAAAGCTGCCACGAGATCACTGTTGGAGAAAGTTGGGGGTCGGGGAAGGGCGGGGGCAGCCGGCGTTGTGAGACGGGCCTTCTTTTCTAACCGGCAGGACTCTGCTCAGTGAGACTTTTGGGGAGAATGCACTTTTGGGAGAAGCACCCAACACACACACAACACACACACCACACACACACACCACACACACCACACACACACACACACATACACACACGTGGCCAGCGGCCGGGGCGGGGCCTGTCCCGGGAACTCTGCGTCCACCCACCTCCCACCCTGGCGGGCCGTCCAAGCGGCCCGTCGGCCTCCTGACCCCATGCTCCCCACGCGAAGGGGGTTGGTGAGGTCCAGGCGGGGCCGTGGAAGTCGGTGCTTGTTCATCACTCTCACAAACGCCGTCCTGTGGGCCACCGGCCCAGGGGGTGCAGGGCAGGCTCGGCTTCCCCAGAGGCGGCTCCGGCTGGTTTGTAAAGCTCCCCACACACACGGAAGCAGTTCTGCAGCACCAGCCTCTGGCCTTTCAACAAAGACTTCTTGGCAGGGAGGGAGGAGGGAGGGGTGACTGTGGATTGACGGAGGTTATGGGAAGCAACCCCTTTCCACGAATTAGGGGTGGACCTGTGAGCTGTGTGACCAGGAGGAGAGGCAGGACGGTTTGAGGAGGATGCCCTGCCGACCCCAGGGAGAGACACGGGGATGCGGGCAGGGCCCTGGGGCTGAGATCTTTCTGGATCGCTTCCCCTGTTGGCCTCTCACCCCAGTAACATCGGGTGGCTCTGGGGAGGGGTTGGTTTTCCGAAATCTACTGAAGAGACACAAAAAGTGCCTTCCCCAAGTTCCCACACGCAGTTCTGCACTCAGAACTACGTTTACAGTTGCAAACACCAAGTGGACGCGGCTAGATTAAAGCACCAGCCACCTGGTGGTGAACTCCTGGATGTTTTCCCTCCAGCAGAGAGCAAGCTGGGGCCGGTAGGGAGGCGAGGGGACCGGGTCTGCTCCCGCCAGGTGGGGAGGGAAGGTGCAAACAAAGGCTGGAACTTAGGAACCGGCCCCTGGGTCAGCCGGCCTGGGTTGGGATGGTGAGTTTCCCTTGCCGGCAGCCCTGGGGCCCTTCCAAGGCCAAGGCCAAGGGTTTCTAACTTAACTGACTTCTAAATATAGCTGCACCTGGGAGGGCTTCCCTGTAAACCCGAGAAGGGCCGGGCCACAGCTCAGGGCCGTCCAGGCTCCTGGATGAGCAAACCCTCGAACGGACGCAGAAAGCGAAGCAGAACCTGTGGCTTTGGCTGCATTTCCGTCATCAACCCCAACTGCCCAGGAAGGAAGGGGGTCAGGAAGGGAGGCAAGGGCAGTGCCCGGTCAGGAGTGCAGCCCCAAGGTCTGCGCCGTCACAGCGGGTGGCCCTGCCCCAGCAGTGCCTGGGAGCTGTTGGAGCTGAGTGGCTCCCCGTCGTGACCCCCGGTTGTTTTCATATGTTTATCATATGTCCAGGGTCTCAGACCACAACTGCCGTCACAGCCTGAGGGAGGGGCCACGCCATGGGTGCCATGGGGCCCAGGCCGCATGGTGGGAACAGTGCAAGAAAGGCCAACAGAAACTCATCACTGGAGGTGTGCTGAGGACTTCACACATGCATGCACACACACACGTGCACGCACACAGGTACACGCAAACACAAGTGCATGTGCACACATGCACACACATGCACACACACATTTGCACAGGCATGCTCACAAATGCACGCACTTTGAACATCAACTTAATGTTAGTAATGACTGTTGCTGGGTGGCAAAAGTAGAGGATTTTTGTTGCTTTTGTCTTCATGCTTTTATACTGCTTGATGATTTTTTTCCTACGGACATAGGCTATATTTTGAAAAATAATTATTCTAAAGCATACTCTAAGGCAATGGCATTGATATTCACACACACGTGAAATATTTGATGATTTTGCTTTTCAGTTAATGGGAGAACAGGGCTACCGTGAGGCCAGTTTTCCCAGCCTACAAAGTGTTGTGTTGGTAGAGGCCTGTGTCCCATCCATCAGAACATCGCCTGGCGCATCCAGTTACCCACCGTGACCACCATCCTCCTGCTGCTGTGCTCCTCAGAACCAGCACCTGACTCGTGACTTACTTTACCATGAAAACTGTTTTTCCTAACAATTGTGGTGAAATCCCTGCTCTTGCCCGTAAACAAGAATCATTTGAGGTTGGAGGACCTGTTCGGGGCTGCGGGAAATAATCTTGCCAACTGGGGAGCCCACATAAGCGACGTCCACTCCCGCCAGCCCTGAATGCCACACGGGAAACAGACGTTCTCATTTCTTCCTGAACTCTGGAGTGACTCAGCTGAAACAGTGCCAGACACAGCCTGTGATTTCTCAAGGGCGAGGTCTTCATGCTGCCTTGGAGGCAGGTGGGGCTTGCAATGACCGCAGGATGACACGCCCCTTCCACATTAAAGGCCTGTGAGCTGACTGAGGCCAGTGCCCTCACGTCCTGAGGTTTCTGAAGACACTCTGGTGTGTGTGGGAGCAGCTGGAACTCCTGCCTCTGGAACTGTGGGCGCAGCGAGCGGGACAAATCCATCATCGATGCTCACGGTCACGGGCTCCGCCGTGGCCACGGTGCCCTGGCGACTTCCAACCACAGGACGGTGCCTTCTGGCTGGGGAGCTGCTGCCACGGGTGCAGTAGAGCTGACAACAGCCTCTAAGACCGAGTTTCTTGACAAGGGCTGAAGCCAGTCACCAGCAGGTGGGCAGCCAGGGCTGGTCAGTCAGGGGGTGCAAGGGACCTTCATTCTTTCACGTTCCAACGTAAGGTGCCTGCGGGTGGGACAGGGAAACCTCACCGCCCCCGGGCTCTGGCTCCCTGCCTGATGCCTGCTTTCCCCTTAGCTCTGCCTGAGCTTCCCCTCGGCTCTAAGTTCCTCCGTCACCTGCTTTTCTTCTTCCCCAAGAGACTCCCTGAACTGGAGATCTGCGTGCAAGATGCTTACCGGGAGGTGGGCTTGAGAAGTGGGGCTGTGATGGAGTCCCAGCAGAGACCTCAGATTGGCTGGGGTGGGCCCACAGAGTTGCCCTGGATGGTAGCAAGGGCACCAGGACGGGCTGTGACTCGGGCGAGACAGCTTTCTCCACCCAAGGGCAGTGGCCAGGTTGGGGGACTCAGCTGCGAGCCACCCGCCATCCATCCTCCCAGCACCTGGGAGGTGCACACACCCCAGGCTCTGCTCCACCCGCGTTTCCTGTGCTTCGTCCCCAGGCTGATAACTACCTATCCTGGGGGTTCCCAGCGTCCTGAGAGGATTCTGTGCAGCTTGGGGCTCCTCGTCCGAGGGCTCTTGTCTTGGGGCACCCTCTTTCCCTTCTGCTTATGCCGGTTCAGTCCCCCAGCAGGAGCTGCGGTTGAACTGTCTCAGCATCTGTCCCACGTGCACGTCCAGACTAGTGGGCCCCACTTCCAGTGGCCACAGCACAGGGCTGGTCCTAGGGAACCTCTGAACTTGGCAGACGGTCACAAAGAGCTGAGCTTCCCGTTACTCCTCTTTTCTGGGCAACGCTGTGTCTGAGGTCAGACAAGAATTCAACCAGAGGCTTCTGTGATGATCGTGCCAACAGGGAGTGAACTTCAGGGAAATTGAAAGGAATTCGCTATAAAGCAATCTTGAGGGAAGGGGGTTGGTCTTATCGGGATTTACATGCATGTCTGAGGCCTTTGTGTCACATCCTTTGTATAACCCTATAGAGATGGAGGTAATGTGCTGTAGAGGAAAGAGTGCTGGACCAGGGTGGGGCCTTGGGTAAGAACCCCACTAAGAGGCTTGTTTCTTCAACTGGGAAGTGAGGGTCTCAGGCTAGACGATTTCTGTGTCCTTCCACCTCTACTAGTCCATGGTTACATGTAGGCTACACAGCGAAAGCTCTTGGCAACACTATTAATATTGGACGTCCTAAGTCTTGTCTGTGAATTCCAACATCTGGGTTGTCTCCGGGTCTGTTTCTATCGACTGCTTTTTCCTGGATTCTTGGGTCACATTTTCCATCTCCTTCATATGTCTGGGAATGTTTCATTTCATGCTGCACACGGTAATGATGTGCTGTCGAGAATCTGCTTCATAAAATCCTTCACTTACGGCAGCCTGGGTAGCACAGGAGGCATTTCTATGGCATAACTTCTTGTCCTGGACCATTTGCTCTTCAGAACAAGGACCCTGTTCCAGGTCCAGTAGGAGGATGGGGGTGCCCTTGGCAGGTGGTTCTGATAAGACCTGCGATATATGTACTGCGATTTCCCCATCTTAATGTTTTATCATTTGAATGGTTCATTAATTAACAGAATTTCGCCGGTGTTCTGAAGCCGACTTGCGCTCTTCCAGGTTTGGAGAACCTGCTGCCTTTGGGTCGGTGCGGCCTCTGCTGCATCCACGCAGCCACCAGCCCTGAAACTATGCTTGGAAAAACACTCCGCACCAACTCCTCTTGGAAAGATTGTGAAACGCACACCTGCCCTTCCATCGTACTCAACGCCTCTTCTGCACAGACCTGCATCTCATCTGGCGTTTCACCAGCCTCAGAAGTCTCTACCTGCTTACCTGTATCCTGTCCCTCAGTGACTTTATGTAGCCAAGGGTCACTGGGAAGATCATTATATGTTTAATCTCTCATTTCCTAACAATAGTCGTCAAACGCGGGCTCTAAATCAAACCATGGGCTTAATGATTCTACCGGGGTCCGTGGCCGCCACGTTCGTCACCACCTTCTGCTTGAAGCGCCCAGACTCCGAGCCTCGTATCCACAGCCGCACACCTGGATGCACTTCAGCTGAGTGAGGAAAGATGCTCTTGCCTCCAGCTGCATTTAAAGCATAATTGACGGGGCATAAAAAAACCGTTTGACGCCCAAGCCGCCTCTCTCACCAGGCCCGCCAGGGAGCCTGTGGAGGGAAGACACCTGAGGACCCTCGCTTTCTGATGGACCCGAGTGATTCCGAAGAGAAGGATGCTGGCTTTCCTTGTGTTCCTCCGATGGGTGCAGCTGTGGCTCGGCCGCATCTGTGCTAAGTATTATGTCTTTGTAACATTTTTGATCTTCATTAATTATAGCTCAGGAAGGCTGACAAAGGCAACCTGCCTCTTTTATGTAAACAAGATTAATTGCACGGTTCCTGCAGAAAATGAACTACCAGCAGTTTAACAAAAAATGTTTGTCTTTAAGCAGGCTTTGGATTAAAAAAAAAAAAAAGTATAACTGTTACAGGAAGCGCTGAAGCCGCCACATTAGCCTGCCCGCGAGCCTCGCCCTCATCATCAGCCTAAACGCACGCCCGCCTGCACTTTCATCCTCCTCCAGGCCGGGGCTGAGGACAGGAAGGGGGGAGAAGGCCCCTGCACACACAGCGCCTCCGAGGTCTGGAATGCAGCCGGGCTGTTTGAAGCCCAGGTTTACACCCAACACCTTCCCTCATGCTCGTCGTCCAGACTCGCCTGCTCTCGCATCAGCCACAGGCCGACGGGCTGGGTGCTTCATCTCGTAACGATCGCATAATCCAAGATAAACACCCGGGATCGCTATCACTTTCATTATTAACCGTGAAATATTCCTTCCTTCAGCAGGTACAAAACCCAAACAGGCGAATGCACTCCCTGGGCCGAGGCTTGTGGCGGCAGGGGGCCGAGGGCAGAGGGGCAGCTGGCGGGCATCTCACAGCCACTCTGTGGCTCCAGGACCGCGGCTGGGCGGCGGCGGAGCTGGGCCGGGCACTTGCCTCTCCGCCCGTCACCCTCCAGTTTAGGGGCCCCTGGAGTCCAGCCCGGGCCTGCGGGCTGCCCTCTGCTGGGCCACCCCCCCCCCACCCCGCACCACGGGGTAAAGCCCCGAGCAATGCTTTGGACCGGGATGCTGAGAGCTTAAGGCGCATCAGGAAGACCGGCATGGGGATCAGGTCCTGCAGGCTCCCGGACGAGAGAAGGCGGTGGGTTTGGGGCGGGACAAAGGCGCAGGTCGTGAGCATCTGGGAGCTGCAGTGCTAATGAAACAGAGCCTTCCCCGCTGACACGTCCCCAGGAAGCGGCCTCCGTGGCTGGAGAGCAGACACTGAGCTCAGGGACCAGGGAGGAAAGCAGCGGAGTCGGCGCCCAGCCCCGTGGCTGCCAGGGTTTCCCGGCTGAGAACGTGCTGGACTCAGGCCTGATGGAGTGTGTGCTGGTCGGGGGTGACGGGGGCGGAGCAGCAGCAGCAGCGAGGCCAGCGAGGGCATCCGGGGGCCGAGTCTGCTCCGGGGTCAGGGCACCCACGTGGCGGCCTGGGGCTGCGCCCTGGGGTAGGCGCCGAGCTCTCCCAGAGAGGAAGGGGCTGGGGAGGAGAAGGACTTTTCGAGTTTGGTGACGCAGGGGCTACAGCAGCGGCCCCTGGAGGCAAGTCTGGAAAGTGGACACCAGACCGCCCGTGGCGGAGGGGCAAGAGTCCAGGGAGGAGCCGGACGAGGGGTCACCCTGTGGCCCGTGAGGGGGGCCTCCCGACTGTCACAACCTGACGCTGCGTCCCTCCACACCTCGCTTTTCTGGGATGAAACGACTCAAGTTGTAAGCTTTCCAGGGACCCTGGTTCCAAGGAAGTCGCCGGGCCGAGGGGCCCCTGTGAACGTGGCCCTGGAAATGGAGGGAGTGTCCGGGCCAGGCTCTCCCCCACCACGTCCTGCGCGGTCACGCAGGCCCTGGCACAGACGGGGCGGGGCGGGGAAACGACGGCGACGCTCCCTCCGAGATGCGGGCTTTACGGCAGGACTTCACCCCGGGGCTCGGGCCCCTCGTGAAACACCGGCACGCGCGCGTGTAAGTGAAATAAGAGACTTACCCACGGTCGGCGCCTGCGGCCTGCACTTCTCTCTGCCACGTGGAACCGCACACACTGCATCCCGGTCCTGGGCAGGGTGCAAGTCGTGACCCACAAGTGAACTGATTCCACGAGGCCCTCAGGGAGGGGCTGGCAGCTGAGGACACACTACCCCAGGGGGGACGGGCACGGAACTCCCACCAGCAACCAGCGGGGAAGGCAGCTCCGGGGAGGGGCTCCTGACCACACGCAAGCAGGCCGGGCTCCGAGGGGCAGTCCTGACTCAGCCCCGCCGGCATGCGCACCACGGCTCCCGGCGTCGGTTTCTCCAGCGGTAACCGACAGCCCTGTGTTCGACGGTCGCCACGTTCTAACTCTGGTTTTAGGACCTGATCTGAACAAAAGCAGGCGATCGGTACCTCATAATGTTTAATGAGGGTGGGTTGAGGTCATAGGCGCTGTGGATGGTGGTCAAACGTTAATCTCCCAAACGGTGCAGAAGTTCTCAAGACCATCGAGGACACAGATTTTCGGGAACTTCTGGGGGCGTGGGGCCCGAGGTGCCAGATGGGGGTCTCACTTACGCCTGCACTGGCCCCCCAGGAAAGGTGGATGGGGACTTCATCACCCGGCCTCGGTCTCCGACATATGTTCCATTTTTTCCTTAATTTCCTGACTATAAAAACTTCGTAGAAAGTTTTCAAATACGTAAAAGTATGAAGAAGAAACTTAAAAGTCACTTAGAGTCCTACTCTTCGAAACATTATTGAGATTTTGATATATTTCCTTCCATTTTATATACATACAGAATTGAGAGTCGACTTTGGAGACGCAGAGCGAAGAGGATGCTAAAACAAAGGCCCCGCCCAGCCCTTCCCTCCTCTCCTGGGGGAAGGAGCCACACGGCCTCATGCAGGGGCCCTGGGCCGCTCAGGTTTAGGTTGCAGGGAGGTTCACGGCGGGGGTGGCTCTTAACCTCTCTGGGCTGAGCGTGAGGCCTTGCGCGAGGGGTCCTCGTGCTGCCAAAGGACAGAGGCAGGAGTCCCGTGTCGTGTGTCCGGGCCTTCGCTTACGTTTCCAAGTTGATGTTTGTAAGAAGGACCCCTGCTGTGTTCCGGGAAACCGGGGGCGGGGTGGGGGGAATGCGGCCAGAAGCTGGGTCCTTCCTCCCACCCCCTGCTCTCCCCGCGTCCAGCAGTTTGGTAAATCCCTGGAGAGATGTTCTCCCTGTGCAGACTCTATCCGCAAAGCACAGAGGAGAAATCCACGGAGACACCAGGTGGGAACATGAACTTGCCAGGGGCTGCGTGGGCCGCGTTCAGACCACCCCTGCCTCTCCTCTGGGCTTCCTGAGGCCACCAGCGTCCTGCCCGCCGTGAGCCACTGACTCCCAAATCCTAACCCAACTTACTGCCCGTGAAAATCTTATGAAACAGGTGGGTTCATTGTGTGCATCTTACCGATAAACTGGGGATTAAAGAGGTCAGGTCACTGTCTACCTTCACACAACCAGGAAGGGATGAAGGAAGTCAAACCAGGGCTTCCCACCCGAGGCCGAGCCGGCCCAAGGCCACCACCCTGCCCCCCCGGCCCGGCATGATGTCTCACACACACACACACACACACACACACACACACACACACACGTACACGTCAGGGCCACGTACCACCACCTCGTCCAAGAGACGGAGCAGAAACACTGAATTCAGATTTCAAGACCCTCGGTCTGTGATGGTTATGATGAAGACCTACCAACACCCCCGGCATTGATCTAGGATAAGGAAGGCGCCTCACGGGGACGCCGAGGGGAGGAGCCGCCACGTCCTAGTTCCTGCAGTGATTTCGGCAGCAACAAATCATCAAAGGGAACTGAATGCTATGGCTCTGCTGTCGGTCAAGGCCGCCGGTCACTCACAGGCCCACGTCCAGCCCAGAAGGGGCTCCAGGCCCTCGCAGCCCTGACTCAGATCGCTGGGGCCCACACACAGAGACGCTTCGGAGTTTGGGAAACGCCATCAAATAGTTTTACGCTGAGTCCTTGTTTGAAATTCGAGCAAATGTAAAGTGCAAAGAGATCTTCACGAAGTCCAGGTTTAGTCACGGGGACGTTTGTAGGCGCTATGAGAAAAAATTCAATGTGCTCTTAAAGGCCATTCACAATCAGCTCCTCGGGTGCCCAGGGCAGACATTCTTAACTTTGAAAAGATTTGCATTGTCGGAACTACAAGGGGGAAACGTTCAAAAATATTAACCCTTTAGTTTTGAGGTAACTGTAGATTCACATGCAGTTGTGAGAAATAATGGAGAGACCCATGTGCCCTTGACCCCAATGGTCTCATCTCACAACTTTGTAGTCTGGTGTCTCCCAGACTTGTGGTACAGAACGGCTACGAGAGAACTTTCTAGAGACTCTTTATAACACTCCGTCAACTGCAAGAGTGAGCTGCCATTTCAGCAGAAGGATGAACCTGGGCTCTTTGGGTGTTTTGACCAGTGCAGGGCAATTCCCAGGCCGAGGGTCTCACGGGGGTGCCTAGCCCCGATCTGCCACCTGCAAACGGGGGGCCCTTCACTCTGTCAGTTCTACCTGAAAAGACGTGGACAGGAGGCAGAAGCAAGGATGCCCGCGCTCTCTGGACTATCTGTGGGCCAGGCTCCAGCAGAGTCCAGCCCCGGCTCGTGCCCCGGCCGGTCCTACACTCACCTCCCCACTGCTTTCTGAGACCGGCCTCATCCAAGACGACGGCCACTGTCCACACAGCCGCTAAGCCCTTGAGTACGGCTGGTGTGACTGGAGAACTGTGTCTTGAATGTTAATTAGCTTTAATCACTTTAAATGTACAGTCCTTTGTGGCTAGTGGAGACCCCACGGGGCAGGACAGAGACAGCCCTTCAATCTCTCACCTCTCAGATGTTCTAAGTATCTAGGCTTGTCTAGGCGGCCATCTACCTCCCTGTGGGATGGGCAGTGAGCCTCAGTCCCAAGGAAACTGAGGTTCCAAGTGGTCCAGGACTTTTCTGCGGGCCTCCAGTGAGTCCGTGCCCCAGCTGGATGCACGCCCAGGTCACATGACCTCCATGCCCGGGTCACATGACCAACCCACCAACATTTCTCTCATCCTTCCCCTAAATGGAGTGTGAAACCCAAAATATGGAAAATAAAAGTTCATATTCTAAACAGCAAGGCAGACACTTTTGGGAAAAAATCCCCATGGTAACCAGTGATGGGAACGAGGATCATTTTTTGACAACTAAGAGACCCCTATTTAAAGAATCATGTTTCTATGAGCAAAAGGAACAGCAAATAGCAAACCAATTCTACGAAGAAAAAAAGCACTGGAGTAAATCCAGACGAGAGCTCACAAAGCACTGGCTTCGACACCATTTGTTAGGTGAACCCACTGCCCATGCAGGAGTGCCCCCGCCCTGGTGGGGGGAAGTTTCTCCCGGGAGACCCAGTCCTCCTCCATCAAAGCCCCCAAACTGCAGTCAACTCTACACACCACGCAGCTTCGCAAAAACACAGAGTAGGGGTACTTCATTCATTCTAATTAAATCCTACGAAGTTCAGCTTAGCATTTAAAATGTATTTTTTAACCATCTGAGGCTTTTTGTCCTCAGTTATGCAACCTGCTTATTTTACACTAACTTCCTAAAACCTTGCTCTTTATTTCATATGCCCCCAGAGAGTTAAAATTTGTGTCTGGGGGTGTGGTTTTCCCTGAGTCCCCAAGGTCATGGTTACGTCCTTCAGTAACCACAAACGTCCCAGAGAGACTGCAAACAAGGACGACCCTAGGGGGCTTCAGCCCTGCGGACCGACTCCCCGACCTCCACAGGCCTCAGAGGGACTCGGGTTCTCTTCCTACCTTGGGGTGTCTGTGTTCCCTTTCATCCTCTGCTCAGGCACTGCTGCAGAGGGCAGTCTCTGCCCTTCCTGGGGTTTCAGCTCCAATGCTCGCTGGCACGTGAAGAGAGCCAGGCCTGGGGTTTTATCACATCACAGATGAAATTCAATATTGGGCCTTTCATGTCTCACAGCCCACCTCCCTGGCCCCTCCCCGCACCAGCCCTCCCCCAACCTGTATCTTCCGTACCGCTTACCACCCACCCCCAGGCAAAGGTATATTTCCTGAAAACTGGAAAAACCAGGTACTACCAGCCTCAGATCAGTGCTAATTAAATTAGGCTATAAAATTCAGGCCCAGGTCCCTTATCTGTGAGTGACACCTCCCCATTTGAAACCGGGACCCAACATGCACAATAAACGTACCATCACCCAAGCCCTGGATGGACAGCGGTGGGGCCATTAGCATGCCTAGGGGTTCTGATCGGGCTGACTCTGAAGAATCCTCTCCTCCTGGTCTGTTCTGCACCCACTTCCATCTCATGTATTAAATTTCAAGAACTCAAAGATGTATCCACGTCGCATTCTATTAGCTGCTCAAGTGCTGTCTTTGTTATCTCTGTTGTCAACATGTTTTGTTGGCTGAGCTTTACAACAAGCTTCCAGATGTCAGGAAGAGGAGGGCATGGGAGGCCTGTCCCCACTGGGCCCCTGGGGTGACACCCTGTGCGGCGCAGGGAGCCCACTGCCTGGCGTCTCACCAGGTCCCCGCGGGGCCAGAGCCTTGACCTCGGGACGGTGGAGTTCAGCTCTGCCGTCTCTGGTTCAGTCCCACAGAGGGACCCCGTCTCTCCAGGAGGCCTGGCCACAGCGCTTTGTCATAAGGCCTCAGCTCGGCGGGCTCTGCCTGTGGGCAGGTGCTGGGTGGTCCATCCTCCCCCCGAGCTGCGTGTGGGGTTGCAAGCAGGAGCCCGGGGGAGGCCGGCCCCTGGGAAAGGGCCCCAATCCCATGCAGGACAGCAGCTCCCCAACGGGATCGGGCCACAGAGGGGTGCCAAGCAGAGCCCCTTCCCTGGGGCTGAGCGGACACCAGCCAATCCTGTCCGTCTGAGATCAAGTCAGTTGTGGCTTCATATTTCACAGAGAAAACCAGGAAAAAAATTAAGACTATCAAAGGTAGAATTTCCTTTTGCTCAGCGCTTTGTGCTGCCCGAGGCTGCGATGAATGTGCTGGAGACAAGGGCTCGAGGGTCTGCAGACTGGGAGGGCGGGGGCGGGGGGGTGCCTGCTGCTCTCTGGTCTTCACAGTGTTTACAGGTTTCTTGCTTGTCTTTTCATCCTTTTTTCTTATCCAAGAGGCTTATAACCGCCCTGTGTGCAACAAGTGACTTCCTGATCTTTCTGCCAAACAAGGTGGTTATAAAAGTTGAAAAGGATTAGGTGCTGAGGCTGCAGGTGAAAGTGTCTGCAGGAGTTGTGAGTTTGATCCTTTAATTGCCTCAATTTTACTTCAGACCAGTTTCTTTCCCCCTTTCCCTCAAAGCTTCCGAGGACACAATCACTGGGTAAAACCAGACTGTGGATTTCTCTTTCTCTTTTCCTTCCACGCTGCGAGGCTTGCAGCATCTCAGTTCCCCGACCAAGGACTGAACCCGGGCCACAGCAGTGAAAGCGCTGAGTCCTAACCACTGGACCACCAGGGGATTCCCTGTGGATCTCTGTTTGTTTGAGG
The DNA here is from genome assembly GCA_036417435.1 of Inia geoffrensis. NCBI lineage: Eukaryota > Metazoa > Chordata > Mammalia > Artiodactyla > Iniidae > Inia > Inia geoffrensis. The sequence continues at coordinate 92,793,876 of CM070911.1, forward strand.
GTTTCATATGTGGATTTTTTAGAAGGAAAGTAAGAGCCCTTGGGATAAAATTCCCCCCAAGAAACAATGTGAGCAGAGCAGCAACTTCCCAGAGAGGAAACCCTGCGGATGAGTGAGAAGGAGACCCCTCAGGGCCCCCGCCCCAGCCCAGTGCACGGCACGTGCAGGACATCTGCACACAGAGCAGGCTGTGCTCGCTTCCACGTGGGGATGGACGCAGGGGAGGTGTGAGGATGCGGGTCTGAGCCCAGTGCGCGGGGCCGTCCCGGGTCCAGGTGGAGAGGCCCCTGCCTGGCCCTGGGCATCGTGCCGGGCGCCCCCCGGGGACCGTCTCACCTGGTTCTTGGGGACCAGCATAGGGGCGGAGCTTCAGTCGGTCTCAGTCACACGTGGGGAGCCAGGACATAGTAACTAAACTGTGGTGGGTGGGGGACTTGACCCCATCTGGGTTCCTCAGGTGTGGGTGACCCTGCAGCGTGATGTTCTGGGTGATTATCTAAATACCTGCTTTTAAAAGAGCACTGAACCCGAGATGCAGGAGAGCCTGAAGTGCCCGAACAGTTCCTGCGCCAGCCGTGGGGGGTGGGGTTGGGCCACACCGCCTCCAGGTGGGCCTCTGGGCCAGCAGCTTCCTACGGGTTCGGGCCTGAGCCTGTCCTCTGCTCGGCGCGTGTCCGCAGACCAGCACCCCGGCATCCCCTGTCAGCAGGGCGGAGCTCCCTCACCCTCGACCCTGGCTCCACCGCTGAACCAGACTCTGCCGTTTGATTAGGTCCCCAGGTGACTCAGATACACGCAGACACCTGGGGCGGATGGATGCTCACCCAGGGCTCCAAGCTCTGCTCGGGGACACGTCCCCGACAGTAAAAAGACTAATATGGATGTGATGTCCCGCTATACCTATCATGCTATTACGTACATTACACACATTCACACACGTGGAGAGGAAAAAGCAGGATGTCAAAGATGGAAAAGCAGTATTTATTTCCTAATGGTGCAAAAATCGTTTTGGTTGTTTAAACTTTGAAAACCGGGGTTGTAGCATCTCGTGTTTGCGGTGGGGAGGTTTCTTCTCCTCGGCCATGGCCTGAAGGATCAGTGAGGGGACAGGGCCCCACGGAGCCCCTGTGCTTGTTGGGGGTTGAAGCAGAAGGGCCAGTAAGACCCCTCCCATCCCCGCCCGAGCCTTGCTGCCCCCGGGCGGGATTCTGGGAGTAGGCATCTCGGCAGCCCCGCGGGTGCTGGTCTGGCCTCCACCTCCTGGTCCAGGGCCACCTTGTTCTCTGGCTACTGTGCACACCCTCGTCACCCAGGGCTGAAGCTTGACCCGGATTCAGGAAACTACCCAACCTGGGAAATGAGGGCCCTTGGCAGTTCCTGGTGTCTTTGCACATCTGCATGTTTGTGATATTTTCTTAAAGATTCAGAGTTTCACAGTATATTTGTGACAAGCAGGCCTGCAAGGGACCCTCATGTTTAGGAAACACGCAGACCCTCCTGCTAGAGGCTGAAGCTGACAGCTTTAGAGAAGGTGCATTTTTTTGTTTGTTTTTAACAGCAATTTTTATAAATCATTCATTTTGACCATTAAAATATTAAAGTAACTTGTTAGAGACACAGTGAAGCTCAGTCACAGGAAATGGGTTTTGAAGAAGTAGGTACTCCAAGCAGACAGTCCCGATGCTGGAGCGTTTCAGTGTGGAGTTGGTCTTGAAGTAAAGCCAGAGAAAAGGCAGAAAAAGCCATTTCAAAGCAGGGGGGCATCGGTGAATTTGTTAGCACAGCTGCAAACCTGGTTAAATTAAACCCAACAGGAGAATAACCCACACACAGAGCTGAAGGAAGCAGATGATGTAAACGCAAATGAACACAATTTGAAAGCTTTCCAAAAAGAAACCATTAAGCCTCAGGAGTTCTTGCAGGGGGAGGGGTGTGTAAGGAGCTGACATTGCATCTCCAAGGGGGCTCAGGTGTCTGCTGCTTCCCACAGCCAAGAAGTGCCAACTCCAAAATGCTCAGTGATGAAGAAAACGAGATTCACCTGAAACTCCTAGCAGCTGAGCCATCCAGGGGTACGAAGGCTCCTGTCCCCACCCCCAAAGCATTGCTTCAGCCTCCTCCCTGAGTATCAAACTCATGCCCAGGACAGACCTCTCTGGCTGTTGGTTAAGATGCCATCCAGCTTGGGGTGCTGAGAGCCAGACTTGCCGCCTGAGTTTGGCAAACCTCTGTCCTCTTTGCTAGGGCCACGGGAGGCTGCCCTGGGCCCTCATTCCCCCCACCTCCCCAGCCTCATCCCAAGCTGTTTTTGCATTTCACGCACACGCACCCTACCTTCGTCACCCCAGGAACAGAGGCTGTAAGACACGCCTCCCACCCGAATTCCGAGGCCAGGGTTGCACAGTTCAGACAAGCTGTTTGTCCAAAACGCCGTGACGGAGGACAGAAGCGTGGGGACGGACGGAGGGAGAGAGCCTGGGCAGGGAGACGTCAGCGGCGGGGAGACGTCAGCGGCGGGCAGACGTCAGCGGCGGGGAGACGTCAGCGGCGGGGAGACGTCAGCGGCGGGCAGACGTCAGCGGCGGGGAGACGTCAGCGGCCGGGCTGCGGGGAGGCCTCCTGCCTCCAACCGGGCTTAGGCTAGTTACGAGGCAGGAGCGGACAACCAGAGGACCCGAGGGTCTCAGGCAGTGACGGTAAGTGCAAGGACTATTTGGGGAGAAGTGCTGCTCTTGCCCTGAGAGCGACTGGTCCCTGAACGGAGTTTCCTCATTCTGACCCCGTTTCCTGACGGCAGACAGGTGGCGGGCGTGGGCACAGTACTGCGGCGACCCTCTCCCTGGCCCGGTGTCGGTGCGTGTGCCCTGGGCACCTGCGACATGGGGCCCGGTGCGGGGGGGTCCGAGGGGTGGGCCTGGGGAGCCACCCGCTGCCCCTTGCCCTCCGCCTGAAACCAGCCGGTCCGTCTCCTGGTTGTTCTTTAACTTCAGCTCGTCTCCCCGCCGTGCTTCACTGATTCCAGACAGACCTGGGGGCCCAGGAGAGTCACGTCTGAAACCTCCACGGGTGGCCCTGAGGACCCAGGAGGAAGCCCCCTCTCTGGCGGTGGCAGGGTGCCCACCCCTGTCCCTGCTGCGATCCGCATCTGCACACAGACTCGCTGATCGCCTGCCCAGTCTGGGCTCACACACAGACGGGGACATTTACACGACACTGTGTGAGTAAGGCCTTACACAGGAGTTTAGGGGTCGGAGCTGCTGTTTTTACAGAGTGCGGCCAGGGAGGGTTTCTGTGACAAGGTGACCTGAGGGGTGAAGGCGACACAGACGTCCTGGGTGAGAGCCCAGGGCAGGAGGGAGAGCGGATAAAGCGCCTGCGGCTTGTGTGTGTTGGGCGGGGAGGAGGGCGAAAGGAGGCGGCATGGCTGGAGTGTGGTCAGGGTGTCACTGGGTGGACGGGGGTTGGCCTGCCAGGAGCCGTGCTCCATGGGGCTCGCAGACCCTACCCTGTCACTGCGGGGTCCCTGTGGCTTTCTGGAGCCTGGACGGATTGACAGGCTCTTCCGGGGAAAGACAGACGTCTGAGATGGACATGGGTAAATGAAACCAAAGTTATGCTTGAGAAGCAGAGGTCCGGCCGCAATAGTAACTTCAGCTCACGAAGGCACGCCGAGTACTGACAGGGCTAACGGAGCCCCCGCCCCGTTCTCGGTCCTTTGCTGGCCTCATCGCACTGGAATCCGCTCAGTAATCCCAGAAGTGAGCACTACTGCCCTCTCTCGGGGAACTGGGAGTCGTTACAGTGATGACCGTCCCGGGTACCAGCCCCAGCACCTGGAGCAAGCAGGACGTGGGCTCCCACCCACCTCCCTCTCCGCCCTGCCAGCATCATTTCCCAAGCCCCGCTGCCTCCCACGGCCGTGCCCACTCTGGTCCAACCCCAGCGGGACACGTCCAGCCCAACCCCCGAGGAGAGGAGAGACTTCTGGAGTTGAGTAGATCTGGCTGGTCTTGGGTCTCCGGCCAGCCTGGCGCTGCCGCTGGGAACAGGGAGGCTGCCTGGCTCCGGAAAGAGAAGGCTCTACCTTCTGCTCAGGCTCCCCGTGTCCTCCCACCCCCAAACCACACGCGCCCGGGCTCTGGGGCCCGGCCGGCAGGAGCGCCTGCCAAGGAACCTGGAACTCAGCGTCACCTGGGGCTTTAGAAACCCCTCCAAACCTCCCCACCCCCAAAACGGTTATGATATAAAGTTAAACTTCGATCTAATCTGCAGCAGCCACCCCCCCCCATCCCAGACCTGACCTCTGGAGGAGCCCAGGGTGGACACCAGGGTCAAGTGGCCCGCGTGGGAGTGCCGCCACTTAGCAGGACAGGCTCCTGGACCTCACTCACCCCTGAGCCTCCACTGCGTGTCTGCGAGGAGTGATGGTGACCCATTTCACGGATTGTTAAGCAGAGTAAATGAAAGGAAAACATTGGAAGGCAGTTAGTGTACACAAAGGCTGGTTTATGTAAACATTTATTGGGCACCTACTGTGTGCCAGGCACCTGCTACAGACCAGAGGGAGCCCCCCATTCTCAGGGCACACAGTGCAGGGCGGGCGGTGGGCACTGCTGTCCAGTCCCCAGAGGACTCCGTCCTCTTGTTTGTGTGACTGTGAGGCTGTTTGTCCTGCCTCGTTCTTTGCATTCTATGGGCCGTGGGAACAGAGGTCAGGCCTTCTGTTTCTTTTAGATCCTCTTACAAAACCTTGAGCAGAATTCAGAGCGTAAAGAAAGCCTCCAGTGAAGCCCTGAGGAGTGTTCTTCAGGTAAACAGGAAGGACAGCCCCAGATGCACCGACCAGGCCACTGTTGAGAGCCAGAGACAGGCAGAAGGATGCTCGGCCTGATGGAGGCCTGCATCTCCAGAGGCCCCACTTTAATTGACGCCACAGGAGGCAAACAGGCGGTTCCCGAGGGAACCGGGACGCGTGCTTGTGGATGTCTGGATTCTGTTGATCCCGTAAACATAAGGAGAGGCCAACGTTCTACTGGTCTGACCTTTGCAGTCTTCTCAAAATAAATATTTGGCTTCAAAACAACAACTGGGAAAGCCGTCAGGGTGATATTCTCAAGCACTGTTGCCCCACGCCCCAGCCAGTCGAAGAGGTCAGGACCGAGAGCTGCGTGTGATCTGTTTGGACGATGATTTTCATGTGGAAACCTCAGGAAGGAAACCAACAGGCAGCAATTTGGGGGAAGGTTTATTTTCTTGGTGTTGAGAGTTGACTCAAAACTGAGTGTCCCCAGTCACGATGACATCCCTGCCTTGGTTTCCTCCGGCCGTAAAACGGGGAGCAAAATAACTTAAATGAGAGCTAACAGGGCATCAAGGCATTTGCTCGGACCTCAGGGGTCGTGGGGACAGGGCTGGCCCTGCTGGAGGCCACCGGGTAGATCAGATGCCTGCTGTGTGTTCACACAGGTTTCTCTCTCTCCAAATCCCTCAAAGAATGAGCTAAACGTTATAAGAGGTTTTCCTAAACTTAAGTGACACTTATTGGACATTTTATCTCCCATAAAGGAACCCATCAGAGAAAACCACACTGTGCAAATGTGCCATTTACAGATGCCGCCCTGCACCCGGCTGCCACTGCCCACTCTGGGCTGCACTTCTTGGAGATGCTGGCTTTCTGCAGAGGATGGAGCATCTAAGTAGCCCCAAAGTGTACATTCTGATTGATTTTCTTCATCATGGGCAGGAAGTTTTATGAACAGCCATTTTGAGTCATTATTAACAATTGAATCTTAAAGAAAATGGACTTTGAGAGTCCTGAAGTGCATTTAAGAAAGTGTGCCTCAATATTTTTAAAACTTAGGGTTTTTCTGGGCCAGATGTGTTGTTCGTTAGACAAGAACACAGGCCTCAATCAAATCATAAAACCCTATTTACAGTTGGTAGCTCTGACTTGCCAACTGGGTGCTAAACCAATCCCTAACTCAGTTCCCTAACAGCTCACCTGGAAGAGGAGGTTTCTGAATTGAACCATCAGGGCAGTGTTCTGTCCATCCAACTCCATCTCTCTCCCAGTGCTGGGAAGCATGTCTCCATCTCTCCAGGTGAGACTTAGGGAGTGGAGCTGACAAGGGCCTCTGGGCTGACTGCAGGCGTATCTAGTAGGGCTGCAAAGGGGTGGAAGGCCATGTTTGACTCTACGAGAACCTTAAGTGTTTCCTTTCCAGTTTGAGCCTTTTAAAAATGTAAGCATGTTTCAAGTTGGAGTCTTTAAGAGTTTTCTCAGAAAGGGTTCCTCTGTCATTGTTCATTGCAAAGAGAGCAGATGTCGAGTTGAAAGCCCAGCTGCTCCTACTGCCTGATGGCCAGCCCCAGCGGCCATCCTGCCCCTCCAGCCCCCGCAGCGCTCTCAGAAAGAAGCTCCTACAGACTGACTCTGGGGCGGGGAGGGGGGTGGATTTCAAAATATCCCGCCTGGTCTTGCTGTGGGCACTGATGGTCCCAGGATGACACGGGCAGCCCTGAGTCACTGGTTTGCTTGCCTATTCCCCCTGTCCTCACCAAAACCCAGATTCCTCACCGTGGCCTCCAGCCCTGCCCACTCCGTCCCTGGTCTCCTCTCTCACCTCCTCCTGTTCACCCCACCTTCCTCCTGCTGCAGCCACGCTGCCCTCCAGCTGGGCTGGGGCGTCTCGGGTCCACCCCACCCGGGCTTTCCTTGGCCACCCCTCAGATTCCACTTCTCAGGAGGCCCCTCACTCTCACCCAGGCACTTCTCCGCTCGCCCGCATATTTCTTCCTGGCACTGGGTTTACTGAAGTGTCATTCATGTCTCTGGACTGTGGCTTCTCTGTCGTCACTAGAAGGCAAGTGCCCCAAAGTAGGGGCATTTCCCCACCGCCTGCGGGTCCCAGGGCAGTGCCTACCATGGAGCAGATGCTCAGAAAAGACTTGGGTGAATGAGTGAACATTAAACATACATTAAACCCACCATGAAATCCTACTACTTCTCTCTCCTGGGCACAAAGTTTAAGAAATATGGAACTGGAAATACGGCAACATGAACATTTTAGTAGAAAAGATTTAGCCTGATAGCTGTCAAACGGTGGCCTCTCGGTTTGCATTTGTAATCTGGATTCGCGTGTCTGTCTTCACATCCAGAGAAAGTGCTTTATGCCAGGATTAAGGTGCTGTTGGCAGAATTCTCTCCCTATTATTTTCGGGAGACTAGTATCTTATTTCAGTGTTTGGGCTCACCTTTTAGTTGCTATATCCAGCCTCTGAAAGGCGTCGACCCTGAGAGATCTGGAAACACCGCAACTGAGCTGGGCTTCCAAGTACGGGGCCCTCACGGCCACGGTGAAGGCAGCAGGGCGGGGGCTGCTGAGTCCGTGGGGAGAGGGACTCGCCAGCAGGGCGCCTCCCTGCCAAGTGAGGGGCCCGGCCTGACCCACTGCCCGAGAGCGTCTGCGGGACCAAGCTGGCCGAGGGGCACGGCCACCTTCTCACCGCAAGGGCATCTCCCCGTGGAAGGCTGGTCTCCATCGCCCCACTGGACACACCCAGTGACCCATCTGCCGGAGACGGAGGAAGGCCTCCTGGTAGTTGGTTCTGCGAGAACCATGTGCCAGAGCTCTGGGCATTTCCGCGGGTCCTGGCATGTGCCTGTCCCACCTTGGATGACCTGAGTACCAGGCTTGGAGTACCGCATCTCTGCACCCAGAGGGCTGGCTCCAATGGGATCTGCTGCCTACTGGCCGTTCCTGGGCCCTTGACCCCATGGTGTGATGAGAAAGGCTGGTGACCCTTCTCTGACATGATGGATCCCACCTACCACCCGGACATATGAACACCGAGCGCCCTCTGTGCTCGAGGGGCCCACCAAAACTGCCTTGGAGGGTGGGACCCCCCGAGCGCTGTTGGGTGAGGCCCACCCTGCTCCCGAGACCCTGGCCACACTTCTCCTGAGCTCCGACCATGTGGGGCGCCCACACTGGACAACCCTTGGTGCCCTTGGGACAGACAGTGAAGAGAAACGCAGTGCAGTCTCACTGTCTGCGCTGACAGAGGCCAGGCCTGAACCCCAAGGCCCCATGAAAATCTCTCTTCATTGCTCGAGTCCATCAGACTGAACCGCCTGAAATCACCCACAGTCACCCACTTGCTCTGTAGATGAACAGCAGTGCCGCCTTTCCACCCCGCTTTCCTCTGCCACCAAACCTTTGTCGGGGAGACTCCCAGACACATGTGGCGTCTAGGCTGACACGACCCCGGACCTGAGGTCTACGTGTCGTACCTGGGGCAGGGGAGTGGTCCTGGTGCTTTCTCTGCTCATCCCCACAGAGGCAGCAACTGAGGGTCTGGCGTCAGCTCCCCTTCCTGCCCTCAAGGGACACGGCCTGAGTCTGGTCGCCCGGAGCTTCACCCTCGTCAGCCACGGCTGGTGTCGCATCACCGCCAGTGCTGTGGCCACGGGCAAGTCCCTTCCCCCTTCTAGGGCCCGATCCCCTTATTTGAAAAGCAGGGAAGATAAGTATGAACATGTAAAGTGCCATAGTAATGAAGGGCAGAGGCTAAGTGCCCCGTGTCAGCTCACCGTCCCTTGCTTTATTCCGGGGGAAATAACCTGAGATTGAATAAAAGTCCCACCCGTGCATGTGAGTTCAGTGCGGACAGCAACCTCGGCTATGTCGGGGAGACTCTCAGAGGGTGGAGGCTCGGCCTTCGTTTTCTAGTTGATCTAATGTGCTAAATGAGCTTAATGCAAGTTAATTAATGATGCTCTTGGTGGGCGGAATTACCTAGGCAGAGCCGAGAACAGCATCAAAGCAACCAGCAGGCAGGTGTCCGCGGGGATAATTGAGGAAACCAGGGCCAGGGGGAAAGCTGCAGGGAGGTGTGCAGGCAGGACCCGGGGGGGCCAGGAGGGAGACTGCGGGGTGAACATTTCATCACCGGGCTGGCTTCCAAAGCGCCATCCTGTTTACAGCCTGTGTGTCTGAATTTCAGGTTTACCTGGCTCTTTGAAGTTGGGTTCCTGGGCATCTCCTTGAGAATGACTTCATTTTCTGGAAGCCACAAAAGTCAGAAAGAAGACTCTGGTGACTGGGCTTTCATCTGTGGTCCTTTGGGACCTCAGAAGCTTTGATGGGAGGATGCACCCCAGTTAAAAGAGTCAGTGGGGTTTGCACCCCGTGATGTGCAGGACAGGCCAGGTCTGAGCATGGTGGGGCTCCATGAGGCACGGGGCACAGTGACACCCAAGGAGGAGGGCGAGCCCCCCACGTCTGAGCTTCACAAATATGAATATGCCACAACATGAAAACCCTGTTTACTTTCAGAAACTGGGTAGTGGCCAGAGAGTGAAAATCAAACATTTCAGGGAAATTTTATTGACTTTTTCCTCCCAAAGACATGTGCTTCCAGGATTACCCTCCAAATGTGCTGTCAGAGGACTCTCCTTTGTCATAGCCTGACTCACTTGGCGGGGTGAGGGGCAGCTTAGGCACAGAGAGACCCCAGCTGACCAAGCCCAGGCAGCGCCCCCATCCTCTCCTCCAGTGACAAGGGACACGGGGCAGCCATCGGGACTAATGCTCATTCCCCAGCTCTGCTGAGCTGCTCTCTTTATGGTGGACCCTGTTGAGACGTAACTTGGAAGGTTTTAAGGCTTAGAAATCTCAGCGCATTAAATTGGGTGGGAAATATTTCTGTTATTTGAATTGATCCCTTTTCTCCTTTAGCTCATGATGGATTTTTACCTCTTAAATATTTTGAAATAGCTGCAGTTTCACTCTCGGTTGGAGAGCGTCTCACTATGCGATTTCAGACTTCAGAACCTCAGGGCAGGAGGGACCGGGCTTCCTCAGCCCCTGCCCACCCCGTCTGTCAGCCGTCACCTCCTATCCGGAGTCCCTCCAGCTCCATCAAGCTCCCCTGATGGATGGATGGGGCTTCCGCTCTGCTGATGTATCAACTCGCTCCACACCTTATGGCTTTAACGTCCCTCTTGGACCCTCACCGCTGTCCCTGCTCCCCTAACACCTCCGGCCTCCACGGAGCAGGTGCATTTACGGTGGGAAGATGGGGAATCAGCCGCTCTGGTGCCGGAACCCAAGCCACCCCTGATCTGTCAGGGCATTGCGTGGAAAGTCCTGGCTGAAGTGAGGGCTGAAGCCACCAGACGTGCATCCTCCCCCGCTCACTCTCTGTCCCCCGCACCCCAAGAACACGGCGGCCATAACCTCGGCCTCAGTCTTGAAGGGAAGGTGGCTCAGGGGACCCGGGGTGGGACCCCAGCCGCTGCTTGCCTCCCCAGGAAGCAAACTTTCAGGCTCCTGGAGACCCTGTCGTCTCAGTAGCCGAGGTCCCAAGCCCGCTGAGCACACACAGTGTGGCATCTTCGCCAGATGCACAGCCAAGAGCAAAGTGGAGTTTCTGCTGTTTTCCTGAAAACAAAGAACAGTCTCAGGTCTTAGAACCAGTAGCGCAGACGCACAGCAACCGGGAAGCTTGTTCAAACGCAACCCAAGCATGACACGCATTTGAAAAATGCACCCGGGCTGTCTCCCGGCAGTGACATCTCTGTCTCATCCACAGCCCGAGAGCTCAGGAAACCAAGAGGGAAGGACAAGGCTTACCTGGACCCCACTGGGGGATCTGTTTCCAATCCCAGCGGAAGATGGTCCGTGAAGAAAGCCAGGCTCTGTCCCGTCGGGGCCACCGGGTTCACAGGTGGCCACCGGCCGTGTCCCGGGAGCAGGTGTAGAGTGGCTGGTGGCCGGCAGAGCTGCCCGGGCTCTGCCCTGTGCGCCGTCAGCCCACTTCCCTCTGCTCCTGGGCTCCCGGGACTCTTGCGACTGTTCGCCCACCTCCTGGAGCCTTCGGCACGCAGACTCACCTGCACCATCTAGAGGCCTCTCCCTGCACTGGACGCAGGGCCCGGGAAGGGGGCGGCGGGCGGAGGGTCCTCCCCTCGCGCCTGGCTCTGACTTCCTGCCCAAAGACACCCGTGGAATCTGTAAAATCACCGACTCCCTTCTTTGGAGGCGGGGGGGGGGGTGTCTTGCTTCTCTCAGGACACACCAGAAAGCTAAATTAGCATTAAAACCACATTCATCAAAGTGTGTGCACCCAAGGGCCCCCACCGAGCTGGCCCCCTCCATCCAGCTGTGAATCCCGTTCACTGCTCCCGCCTGGTCCTGCCGTCCTCTCCCCACAGCCGCTGCAGGCAGAGTCACCAGGACTGCACTCCTGCCCCCCGCCCCCCATACAGCCCCATGCAATTGCAGATCATCATACACACGCCAAATCACTCCAATTAACACACACCCCATATAACTGCAGATAACCATGCACACCCTGTGAAACTCCAGACAAATATATACCCCACGGAACGAGGGATGAGGAAGACATTTGAAACAAACATTTTGAAAAGATCTGCCTTTCAGGGTTGGTCAATGCTTTCCAAAGTTCTGTGATCCTTAAGAAGGAGGCAGTGTCTCCTGCCCTCCCACCCTCAGCCCACTCGCACACAGGGGTGACCCCTCCAGGCTCGGCTTCCAGTCGCTCCTTTTCCCTCTGGTCTCCTCAGCCCAGATACATGCACCTTACTTCATACGTGACAAAGGAAACAGCTTAGAGGGAAACAGAAACGTGTGGACTGGGTGAGGGTCCTGAGTGCGGCGTCTGCTCCTTTCTGAGGGTGGGCGGAACCCCGTTCATCCGACATACTTGCCGACATAACGATTATGCAGACAGACAAGGTTTAAATGAGAATCTTACCCTGAATGCTGAAATTGGCTCCTTTTACACATCCCGTGCTGAGCCCAAACTGAAGGTTTGTGATAAACTACAATTACTAAAATGTTTAATGTAGGAACCTAGGAAAACGAACGGGAACTACGTATTCTGGGCTAATCTAGAATTTCTGTTGCGTATAATTTTGACTTTTTGGCATGCTCGTTTTGTTACGTGTGTTTGAGGATGAAGGTTATCTTTGGTGTTACCTTTTTTTTTTCTACTGGAAATTAAATGGTGACTTAAAATTTACCAAAAAGAGATGACACTGATACTGCAAGAGAGGTAAAAAGGAGAAATATTAGAATGGGCACAGAATATGGGTGCTGCAGTAGAAGCCAGAGGTTTTTTCCTCTTTGAAAAATCTAAACCATTGTGCCGCCATGTCCAATGAAAATGAAGGTGCAGAGTAATTTCAGTGATTAAGAGAAAGAAAGAAACAAGTGAGATTATTGCTTATCTTCATCATTTAAGGCTTTGGAGATCGGAAGATATGTGATTTCTGTTTTTCTGTCTTTCTCGAAAGACTGAGGCAGCAACAGCAAAAGGTTAAAATTAGCATTAAAAAAAGGAAAAAACATAAATCAAGACTGCAGAGCATGGTTGGGGGAATGGGTCTCGGGGTCTGTGCAGAACAGAGGTGTGCTGGACACTCACATCTGAGCCCCAACCTGCCTGTCCCCCCCCCCCCACCTGACCGTCAAGTGTTCACAGATGCCTGGCTGGGACCCAGCGGAGGGGCTGAGGGCAACCCCACCTCTGCACATGACCGTAGATGGGACCACTATGTAGTCGGTGGGACTCCCGTGCCCGTAGGAAACATGCCCAGGTTAGGAGGGACACTCTCCCAGCAGATTGGATACTTTCCAGCGAGTGCAACTGCCCACATCTGGTCATTGGTGCTCAGCCTCTGTGTCCTAACACCAGGCTTCTGTTGGGTGAACAGGGAGAGAATCTGCATACACACTTATTCCATCAGATTGGCATCTCCTGTGTTCACGTGTCACGTACTCATTCAGCAGATGCCTACGGAGAACCCCCAGGAAGCGGGCACGACGAGAGGTGCTGGGTACCACCAGGAGGAATCGGCCTGGAGGAGTCTACACTCAGGAGAGGCAGGGCCATCGAGGTACCAATGAACCGAAATATACTTTCTGCAGGCGATAAGCAGGCTGGGGTGGAGGACACCTGGGCTGTGTGGATGGGATTCTTATCGTTTGCTGGTGACAGTGTCCTGCTGTCTAATTGCTGTCTGAAAAGGTGGCATTGGACCAAACACGCCGAACCAGGAAGCTCCTTTCCTGGAGCTGACCCCCGACATTACCTGCCTTTATCTATTGTAACAACTCCCCAGCAAGTGTCCTTCTGGTGACCTACAAACAGGGTTTATCCCCAAGTTCCTTCCAGGAAATGACGCTGCACAAATTAGAGTTACTACTCAAATTATGAGTATTGGATAGAATGTTTTTATGCCCACGTGGGTACGCAGTGATAAGTTATTCAGAGTAAAATGACCAAAGCTACGTCTGTGGTGTGGAATTGGCAGCTCGGAGTCTGTGCAGAAATGGAGCGGACTGGACAGCTGGCTTCTCAGGCCCGTCCTGGCCCAGCCCCTCCCCGTTCCCTGGACATGCTCTGACCTGGAGCTGCTAGTGGTCAGGGTGCCAGACCCGTCCTCCTGAGAGCCCGGCCGCCCGTGCGTGTCATGGCTCCGTGTACAGAAAAGGCAGGAAAACAAATATTCATGATTTAAACATTCACCATGTCTTCCTGAAAGTGCAGATCCTGACGAGGGCCCCGGCTTACAAACAGATGCCTGAAATATCAGAGTGGAGTTAGGTGATACGAAGGGGACAGGCAGGCTGCCGAGATGGGGAAGACAGCCCAGGAGGTGGCCTCTGGCCGATACAGGGGGTTGGATGGTTCTGAGAGGGAAGGACAGTCTTGCAGGGCAAGGGAGAAAGGCGTTTGGGTGGAGCTGGGCTGTGCCGCAGCCCTGAGGGGAGAGGACCCCGGCGTGCCTGGGACATGGGGAGAAGCGGGGGGCTGACCTGAGAGGGCCGAGCCGGGCTCGGAGGGAGCGGGTTGGATTTCATACTGAGTTTATCCTGATTAAAGATGATGGGCTTATTTCACGAGAGGAGCAGCCTCTGTCCTGGCAAGGCGAGAAGCAGAGAGACTGAGTCCGGGGGGCACCTGCCCGTGCTGGGCCCGGGGCTCCTGCCAGCTGGAGGCGGGAGGGGAGATGCGAAGTGAGCAGTCAGCCTGCCTGCAGTGTGACCGCACCTCCCACCCCCTCCCCACCCCAGCGCAGAACCAGAGGGGCTGCTCCAGGTCAAAGGCAGCGTGAACAAGGTGGGCTTCACCCGATTGTATCCCCAGCAGTGAGGTTCTGCGTTTATTTGACTGAACGTGGCCACGCCAACACACGCTGCTAGTAAGTAAACGTCTGGCTCCTCTTTACTCCCTGTTTGCCCAGAATGTGCACCCTGGACACTGCTTCATACAAAGGAACCCTCTCCAGCGAGGGGGACGCAGACCTGGGTGGAGAGGAGGCTCCGATCAGGGCTGGGAGGGGTAAAGGTGAGCGTCCACCTGTGCTCTTAGCTCCCTATGCCCCCTTCTCACCATGTGACGCCCTCTCCCCCTGACTTCAGCGGTAAATTGCAATGTAATTGAAATTGATCCTCCTGTGAATGGCCTTGGGAGCTTGAATTGCACAAATGTTCAAAATGCTAAATCTTTTTCATGACCTGTAATGTTGTCATTCAGCTCTATAGCACAGATCAGTGTGCTTTTTTAATAAAGGAAACCACAGGAGTCTTATAAAACCTATTTGCACTGCATCAGAAAAATTAACAGTGGGGGGAAACACTGAACTTGGAAATGCAGAATATTGATGTCTTCATTTAAAAATGAACAAATTCATTCTTTCATTAGACAAATTCATATTTCTACCATTATTCATGGCTTTGGGGAAATGGGGTTAGTGGTCCAAGAAATAATCACTCTGTAATCAGTGGAAACTCTCAGCATATGGGGAATATGAGCCCATTGTATAAACATGTAAAATTGTCAGTTCATTGTGTCATATTTAACAAAGTTTATGAATGGGATTTTATTTATGAGAACATTTTCTTTTTTTTGGCCACACGCCATGCAGGATGTTAGTTCCCCCGACCAGGGATTGAACCCGTGCCCCCTGCAGTGGAAGCACGGAGCCTTAACCGCCGGACGGCCAGGGAGGTCCCTATGAGAACGTTTTGAAGTTTACCTGAAAGCAGAAGAATCATGAGCTGACGAGGCTTATGCGCTCTTGGGGGCGTGTAAATCCACAGCCCTCCCTCTTCACCCATCAGGGACATGCCCTCATACTCCTCAGAAACTGTGGGCGGCAAACCCCGAATGGGTTAATTTTGATGGGGATCCCACCTGGCTGGCCAAGCTGCGCCCAGTCTCTGTCTCAGCTCTCCTCCAGGTGAGGCAGCCTTGCAGCTCTGTGTGGTCCCACCTTCAGTGTGACCTCCTGGACGCTTTTCTAATCTACTCCCTCCATCCCGCTGACCTCCCTACTCCAGGTCACCTTCCTGTTCCAGGTGACTTCCCTGCTCGCTCAAGCTTGAAAAGCTCTGTCATGCTCCAACCTTAGGGCATCCTCTTTGGGACAGAGTTGGAGGCCAGGGGTGGCTTCCGCCTGGGGGAAGATGCAGGGGCCCGTGCGGAGAGGGTGGGATGGAGGGTCTCTCCCGGCCCTTCTCTCTCAGCTCTCCTGGGGTTAGTCCACACTCGGTTCCATCTCTCACCTCCTTGGAGAGCATCTCCCACCTCTGATTTCTGTCTTCACTTCTTCCTTGAGTTCCCTTGCTTGAGTTCCCCAGTTATTTCTATCTGCAAAGCTTACCACAGCTTTGGATCTGAAACATCTAAAACCAGACTCAGCATCTTGAGTGAGTGTAAAACTTACTGGTGGTGGAAAGACAGCCCCCACTATAACTGACATTTCCCTGGGGTGGGAATGGGGAGAAATGTGCTGTCTTAGAGACTTCATGATTACGCTACTAACAGATGGTCACATACTATCAATACTGTGAGTTTCATGAACTTTAGAAATGAGTTTTATTGCATTGTTTGCATGTAATAATTACACACATATATGAAAAATAGTTGTTTGTATGTATGCAAGTGCTTGAGACACATACAGAATCAGGAACTACTCATAATAACTGCCTGAAATTCTGTGCTCCACATACTAAATACATATTACTGAGTAAAAGAATTCACTTTATTATATAATTCAGCCAACACTTACGAAGCACCTCTGCTCGGCCAGGCCCCGTGATGGGAAGACAGCCCCTACATCCAGCTATGTCCGATGTTCAACCGCACGGGCTCCTGGACGAGGGGGTGGGTGAGGACTTCAGTCCAGTCCATGCACAGCTGGCCACCCTCATGAGTGGGGTTTTCTCCACCCAGACGAGGCACCTTTGTGCAACATGTGTGAGGACTAACCATGGCCCTAGCTGGGAACTGCCACTGCAGAGGTAAATAAGGTGAAGTTTGTCCCCGGAATCTGCAGGAGGCCTGGAAACACATTGCCTACCCAGAGGCAGGTAGGGCAGCAGGCTTCCTGAATTAACAAATAGCCAAGAATGACTTCTAATTAGTCATTTGTATGCCACTTTCATTTTCCGAATTACTTTATGAAATCTAGTCACTTAAGAGGCTGTTTCTTGAAATTTTATTTACATTGTTCATGTGCCTAACTTTTATTTTTTAAGAACAGTTAATACAAGAGTAAACTTCACTACAGTTTACCTTTGAATTGCAGCAAAATCCCATGTTTGCATAAGAGCACGTTAGTAGAAACAATGATTTCATGACATGAACAGATTTCATAAGCACCTGTGACACAGTTATCCAAATGTCACCTGGCCAGGTGTTGGAAGACAGACATTAGAAGATGAAGTGAATGAGCACTTGATCCAGGTGGAAGGCTCGGGGTGGAGACTGAGCGCCGCGCTGAAATAGTTGGGCTTCGTCCCGTAGTTACCGCTTCCCTGGGTTCACGCTGGGGCGATTTTAGAGTAGTTGGAAGGATGGGGCAGCCCGGAGCTGGGCTCCCCCTGCCAGGGGGCCACGTGGCCCTGGGGTCCCGTGTTGGTGTGGCCCAGCCAGGCTTGGGGGCAGGCTGGGGTGGAGGTCGGGCAGGCTTCAGGGGCAGAATCTCCGCACAGCTTGTTGCCTCATCCGCGGGAGGACGATGAAGGGGAGGGATCAGAAGAGGCCCTTCCTTCAGCCTCGCTCCAGTAAGGAGACTTGGGATGGTGCTTAAAGGAACTTTATACAATAGAAAAACAGAATTATTTCATCCCCAAATAAGTTATTAAGGGGAGAGAAACCATGGGGTTATCTCTGATTATAGTTTCATTAGAACAGAATTTTAAAAATAAAATTAATAAGATGAATTGCCAATTTTAATTGAAAAGACAGTAGTCGTGGAATTGCCCTTATCTGACTCATTCTGTTAAAATAAAATTTTGCAGCATCACCAAACCATAAGGTGGTGGAACCTAAACAAATGAGGGTTAGATTGTTCAGTGCTTTTCCCTCCAAAGCCCTGCTTTGAAGTGTCTGTGTGGGGTGAGGTGAGGCCGGGGGTGGGGGGAGCTCGGGGGCTGGAGGAAAGAAGGGGATTTGACTCCTGTCTCTTCAGCCCACGTCTGGGCGTTCTGACTGCAGTTAAGGTACAGTCTGTGTCTGGGAAGCAAGCCTGTAATGTTTTGATGGGAAGCACCCCAGAGTATTTCTGTCACACGAAAGGGTGGTTTCTTTTGTGCAAACCAGTAACTCTACCAAAGTCTTCATCTGAGCAGAACCCAGTGTGTTAGGAATGAGTGAACAGGGGTCCGCTCCCTCTGAGTTTTATCCCAAATGTCTGGCTCTGTGAGCTGTGAGGGCAGGAGTGGAAAGACCTCCTGTGGGAACCTCTGATGTGCGTGGGGGTCTCGAGCAGGGATGCCCGAGAGGCGGTGGGCTGGGAGCGGGTGTTGATAAACAGCCTGGAAGTGTGAGCGGTTAACGGGGCAGAGACGGCGGGGCAGGCCCCAGGGGCAGGGGGCAGGGGGCCGGTGATGTTCAAAGTACGCAGTTAAAACAGAAAGGGTACCAGCACTGCGCTTCATGTCCAACAGGAATGGTGTTTGGAGAGCACGGAATCATTACTTCTCATTGTTCCCCTTCACCGTGAGGGCCGAGCCAAGAGGACGGCCACCCCCAGGAGGAAGGGCCTTCACGTCCAAGTTTGGGGGCTGAACAGAGAGCTGTCCCACCAGCAGAGGTGACTGGACTTGGGCCAGGATGTGGGATGTGGATGTGAAGGCCGAGGTCAGGGCGGGTAGGACGTCCCTCTCGACAACGGGGCGGAAGCAGCTGGACTCGGGCGGGGAACGCCCTCCCTGACGCGTGACCCCTGATGGGGTCAGGCTGGCTGCCTGAAGATGGCACGTGCGGGTGTGCTTGTGTTTACTTTTAACTTCCAGTTTTCTTGGCCTGGAAACCCTGAAGCTCTGACCAAACAGTTGCTTCCGAGGAGGTTGCGTTAACCTGAAAGACACTGTTTTCCACCCAAGACGAGTCTGTTGTTTGGAATTGGAAATCTAAGCGTCTTCCTCCCACCAAACGTCTCCACATCAGTGGGACTGGGGGACCAGACAGGAGGAACCCCCCCCCCCCGCCCCCCAGTTACAGGAAGTAAAAGTCTAAGCTCTTCAGGCCTCATTCTGTGACTCTGTGCACAGTCATTGATACAAAATATCCAAATGGTTTTTGGTTTTGGCGGTGAGATCATGGGTGATTTTTGTGTGATTGTTTTTACTTTTTTTTTAGTTTGTGTTTGAATTAGGTGAAAATTTTATGAGCATGTATAGCTTTTTATTTTCCAAAACAAGACAAAACAAAGCAAAGCAAACTCATAGGCTATTTCCACTTGAACAGATGGGAGAGAGACAGCATCACTGCTTCACCGGTCCTGTCCTGGTCCTCCCTGTGGGAGGGGCTCTGGCTGTGCTCCAGACCCGTCTTGACCAGAAGCTTCTGTGAGCTGGGGTCTCGGGGCAGCAGCCAGAGCGTGCAGGGTTGAAGGGGGAGGGGAGCAGGAAGCATGGCAGCCTCTCCCACCTCCCCGCTGGCCCTCTGCTCCTGCCGGGGACCTGCCTGGACCGAGCCGGGCACCTCCGGCTATCCCTGGTGCCCCCGCCGGCCACCCGGCATCACCTGCCCCGTCCCCTGCACCGCTGTGCTGGGGCCTGAGGAGCCGCTCAGGCTCAGGGCCATGGGCCCTCCGTGACCCCAAACCCCTCCACGACTTTCCTCGGAGCCAGAGGGGCCTTTTCCCACTGTCTTCGGGGCTCCTGACTACCCGAGAGGAAAAGGGCCCTGCTCTGGCCCCTGTCCCCGAGGCGGCCCTGCCACGGTCCCTGGTCTCTCTCCGGACAGCTCGGTGTTCCAGTTACAGCAGACCATGAACAAACAGCTCCTCGGCCCAGCGGGACCCTGGTCCTGGGTGGTGGGAGGGTGATGGCCCCTCTCTTGTCGTTGTTTCTGAGGACACGCTACCGTCCCAGTCAGCTGTTTCTATCCACTGAAGTGCAACAGGGTTTTATAGGTCTCTGAGTATATCTGCATAAGCTGAAGAAAACGTAATTTGTTAAAACACTTAGAAATTCTGTGTAATCCAATTTTCCTAAGCATTCAGGTCATTAATTTTGTCCATAAATATAATAGCCGCAGCAGAATATTTTTGCTCTCCCTTGCTAGGCATGATTAATTTATTAACTTTTCAGGGTTTAATCATATCTTTGACATTAAAAATTAGGCTCAGACTCTCTCCCCAAAGAGGTAACATAACATGGTGGGGAGATTAATTTAACCATCTTGGGCAATTATCCGATGCTGTCCTGGAGCATCAGCTCAGAGCAGCTGTGAACTCTCAGAGTAAGGTCTTCCTCTGCGTTAATTCGCGGTGAGGCTGCAGCTGAGGCCCTGCCAGGCCGCCCGCTGACCGTCCGGCCCCAGGACCACATGTCCTGCCCTCGGGGCCAGGGAACTGCAGGGCATTCATGGGCAGCCTCCAGTGTCTGCTCTTTTGAGACTGTTTATATTCCTTTTCCATTTTTCTCTTAGCTTTTGTAAAAAGCGAGCCCATCTTTGGGGGAGTAGGAACCTCTACAGGCTGCTGTTCTCCAGTCTCTGGGTGTCTCTGAGGCCCTTGACAGCCGTGTCCTGCAGGTGCCCACACCTTAGCTTTTCCTGTGGGTTCACCTCTGGGTGGATGGAGAGTAGGAGCGAGGTCCACCTCACACACAGTATAGTCCTGTGTCTGGACCACGAGAACGGCGAAGAGAGTTAGCGAACGTGAGCAGTTCCTTTGTGTTAGAAGAGATCTCATGACCAGGTCGGCGTCACGTTCCTCATTTTTGGACCATCCACAGCTTCCCCTCTGTTTCCTTTTAAAGGAATCGTTTTGTTTACAGTGTGAAATGTGACCTTTGTGAATAAGATGGAGAAGAAAGAAAACCGTTTTTCCTGAAGGACGCAGAAGGCAAGAATTTCAAACAAAGGTGTTTCGAAGTAAAGGTTTCCTAGGAGACTATGGGTTCATTATGGGATGTTTGGAACCAGGGAGCTGGGGCAGTGCAGGGAGACCAAGGGCAGAGTCCAGCCGTCCTGGGCAGCCTGTCCTCCTCTCCTCGCCACCCCCTTCCCCCCCACCCCGAGGTCTGCCAAGCATGCTTCTGGGAGGGGCGCTGAGGCGTATTTTTAGGGTGTGCTTCCCTCAGAGCAGCCAATTGTCCGACTGTCTCAGTTGGGTTCACAGAACAGCGAGCTTTTCTCTGCTTGTCCTGTTTGGAGCCGCCCTCCTGGCCCCCTGGAGAAAACCCGAGGGACACTGGGGCCAGGCTTCTTTTAGGGGCATTTCTCTTAGAATCTGAGAACAGAGATGCAACCGAGCCCCTCTTCCTTTGATTTAAGAAGCTCTATGTGATCCGATTAAGTTGGTTTTCATATTTATTTCCGTCAATGCCATGGGACTGTCGTTATGCAGGCACTCAGGGGGGCCCTCGATTCTGAGAAAGTGCCTCTTTTCTCTGCCGAGCTTTTATGGAACACAGAGATTTATGGAGCTTTTACATAAAATCTATGGATCACGTTATAGTGCAACAATGTTGCCAGGAAAACCTCATCAGAACTTCAGCTTATCCCTCTTTGGAGCTATTCTTTATTTGCTCAGAAGAAACAACAAAATTAGGGGTGTTGTGTGTGTAAGTGTGTGCCATAGGCCTGGGTGTCTGTGCAGCCACTGGCCCCTGTGGCTCTCTGGCCCTTGAAAATGGCTGGTCTAAGTTGAGATGTGCTGTAGGCATAGATCACCCGCTGGATTTCAAAGACTAAGCACGAAAAAATTGTAAAATATCTCAATTGTTTACAATTGATTACATGTTGCAATAATATTGATATTTTGGATACATTGGGTTAAATAAAACACAGTATTAAAATTAATTTACCTGTTTCTTTCTACCATACATCCGTGGCTCCCATTCTATTTCCCTTGGACAGCACTGGTGTGGGTAATACACCCACGGCCTAAAAGCCAGGAATTTGAGGGGCTGTGTATCTGACATTCCCTCTGCAGGCAACTAATGCTTGACTGCAGTGATCATTTTGGGTTCAATGAGTCTCTTGGACTCAATATGTCTTTTTTACATATTACGTATTACGTGTTAGCTAGACGTTCTTAACTGTTTTTTAAGAGACCACAAAGTGTTAACTATAAAGAATGTGGAAGGAGACTCTATAAGTTTGCTGCAAACTTAGGACACGCACAGACGCAGGATGACCACAAAGGCCCCCCGGCCCCTGAAAGCTGCGTGACCGCAGCAGGGAAGGGCCCCTGCGCTCTCCCCGCCCTGGGTTTCTGCTGTGTGTCTTTGTGCCCTGCGCCTTCCGTCTGGGACCCTGGCTTCCGCTCACCACGTCCAGACGGTGGCTGCAGAGGGAGCCTCTGTCTGTGTCGCTTGGTGGGCGCCTTACACAGAAGGCTCTGCAGCCGCCTCTGTTCCCCAGCTCAGTCTGCCCCATGCCGCTCTCTGAGCCCAGGGGGCTTCTCCACGCCAGTGGAGGTGGGCCCCCTCCGCTCCCAACCCGGACGACGTAGAGGAAGCCGCTCTGCTCCCCTTTTGCATCTCTCATCCGCCCTGAGCTGCTGTCGCACAAGGAGCCTCGGGCCCCATCCTGGCCGGTTCCGCAGAAAGACCAGGCTCTGCCATGCTTTTCTGCTTCGCTGTTAAATCTCCCCCTCCTCCATCAAGGTCACAAACAGTTGATTGAAACGTTTATCCCCAACCCAGTTCTCTCCCTAGAGGGGGATTTCTCCACTTCCTTACGCCAGCCCACTCCAGTCTCCACAGTGTGCAGGAAAGTATGTGGAATGTTTGTTTTAGAATATTTTCTGAATATCTCTTGGCTCAAATCAACATTTGGTATATGAATCTTAGAAATAATAACCCAAGAGGGAGAGGGGTAAGTTATAGGAAAGAATGTGCCTTTCAAATACAAGAAAAAAAGCAGGTGGCTGGGTCACCAGGGTCCGTCTGCTCTCATTACGATTGCTCAGGAAGACTTCATGTTTGTGATATTTCAAATTCTTTTTCTTTGAGGGGTGGGCGGGGGCAAATGAAATTTCTGGATTGCTTCTGGACAGCTCAAGAGGCAGACTCCAGGGAGAAGTGGACGGGGCTGACTCGTGGTTACTCCCCACATTGGAGGGTGCAAGGTGTGTGTCCTCAGGTCAGGACCCCACTGCTGGTTGTGGGGTCCTGACCACCCTTTAAAGAGGTTTGCGGTGCTCGTCAAACAATGGGTGCTTAATGAACGGTGACTGACTGCGTGAATAATTGGAGGAAAGGTGATGTGTTTATTCGCTCGAGTTGGTTCCGCTGTGAAATTTAATCACTAACAGTAATCACAGGATTGAACCAGAGTCACCAACATTGGTTTTCTGCTGCTCCAGGAATCCTCCAGTTTCCTAAGAAATGTCAGAAAGTCCTTCAAACTTAAGTTTGATTCCTTTTAATAAACATAGGCCCAGATGGCGTAATTTATGGAGAGAGGTATTATTAAAGCTGTATTAGTGCTTTAAGCATGGGCTCAACGTAGTAAAGTATTTTTACTTTGGGGAAGTCACAATTTTTCTTTTTTGGAGGAAGATATGACTGAACATTGTGCGATTTTCTGAAGCAGCAAATGAACCAGTTCTTAATTCTGAATGTTCTCTGGGGCAAAAATGGCAAAACACAAAAATTCCCCAAATTTATTGGAACAGCATCTCCACGTGCCCACCCAGATGCCTCGCGGTTTGTGCCCAAGAGCAGCAGAGATGGGCTGAGTCCCTCTCCCAGGTGTGACCTCTGGCTGCGTTAACAAGAGGGGGAGGTGGGGGTCTGGCTGCCGCCTGGCTCAGGGGACTGGCTCCCTGGAAAGCCACCCCTGGCTCGCCCTGTGCTGTCCCCGGTGGCCCTGGAGCTCCTGGTCAGGCCAAGATTGCTCTCGCCCAGAAGCAGAGGGTGACACGTCTCACTTCACGCCCATCCCAAGTCCCAGTCCCTCGGGAGCTGCTGTCTGTTCAGAGCCGATCCAAGCTTCCAACGAGCTGGTGGAAATGCCAGGGCAGAGCCCGTCCGCAGGAGGCCAGGTTAGAGAGCCGGCCCTCCGAGGAGGCCGTGAGGACCCGCCCCGGCCATGCTGGGGGGCAGGCTCCTACCCTTCTCCGTCGTGGTCACACTGAGCGCGGCTGGGCTTGCTGACCGGCCCACGCACGAAGAGGACACACAGCCCTCCCGGGTCTCGGCTCTGGGGAAGGGCTGGGCTGCCAGGCAGGCAGGCCTTTACAGATCTGCCCTGGCCTTGGCCTTGGTCAGTCCTCAGCTCAGAAGCTCCATCCTCAATCTGCACCTCGCCAGCCGCCCTCTGCCCGCTGTGCTCCTTTCCTGCCCCCTCAGTGGGCCAGGATGTGCCTGTCCCTCTGTCCAGACCATCCCCTCCCTCATGCAGAGGACCCTCCCAGCCCCGAAATCCATCATCTTCTCTTCTTGCTTTATTTTCTCCACCTGACAATTTAGCTACGTGTTTGTCTCCCGTCATATCATGAGGATTTATCAATTCCGGTTACTGCTGGACCTCCGTGTCCAGCCTGGTGCCCGACACATAATAGACGCTAAATCCTTTCAATCACGACGACGTAAATACTAAATAAGTGTTGATGGGAGAATCTATTTGGAAAGCATGTACCTATCGGTCAGGGCTGTTTTTAGCTCTTGGATTGCACAAACCCGCTGTTCTACTTCAGGTCCGCCCTCAGGCAGGCGTCTGGGAGTCTCTGCCCGCGAGGTGGGCCAGGCACACCACTTTTCCTCTGGGTTCCAGGTCCCACCCAGCAGGGGTCTCAGCCCCCCCCCCCCCGGCAGACCCTTTTATTCTTGTGCCCGGGGTCAAGCGTGAGGGCTGCCCCGAGGGGGCTCCTCGGCCACAAACTCTGGCGTCCTGCCGGGACCGCCAGGGCAGGTCCCTTTCCCCTCAGCACCAGATCTCCTGGAGGTCCTGGCCTCTTTTTTCTGCCTCTGCTCTTAACTGAGCTGATCTGTTACCAAACTTCAAAGGGCAGGGAAGTCCCTCCCTCCCTGGGGACCGGGGCAGACTCCCTGGTCCCTGCCTCATACCTTTCTTTCCTTGATTGAAGTATAATTTGCATAGAGGAAAACACACAGATCTGAAGAGTTCAGCTGAATGAGTTTGGACAAATACACACACCTGTGTAGCCTCCACTCCAGTCAAGACCCCCTCCCTCTCTCAGGCCCCCCGCCCCCCCGTTTCTATCATCAGGGCCCAGTTTTATTTATTCTACAATGTAATACTCGTGGGGTTCACCGTAGGTGTTTTGAGTTTCAATAGTTCTTTTTATTGCAAAGTAGTGCTCTGTTGTACGGATGTACCTCAATTTGTCTATAAATAACTTGGAGCTATTTCCAGCTTTTTGCTAATTGTGAACAGAGCTGCTATGAACGAACTTTATTAGGATTTGAGAGGACAGAGGCCTTCATTTCTACTGGACAAAGGGGAGAAGAATGGCTGGTTCGTAGATCAGGTGCATGACTGATTGAATAAGACAGTGCTGGGCTGCTTTCCCAGGTGCTGCGTCATTATTTCCATTTTTCCCTGGGAATGTGTAACGCTCACTGTGTCCGTCTTCCTAACATCAGCCGTGGCAGTGAGTGTGAAGCCTTGTCTCCTGATGGTTTTAATTTGCGTTTCCATGATGACCGGTGAGACTGAGCATGTTTTCATGTGCTTATTTTTTTTTGTGAAGTGTCTGTTCGAGTCTTTTGCCCATTTTTAAGAACTGGGTTGCATACTGTATATTATTTTATTTTTCAGAGGATGAGCTTCGTGTTCTGTTGAGGTAGAACTGATGTATAACGTCATGTTAGTTTCGGGTGCACACACGATGATTCATTCCTTGTGAACTCCGGCAGGATCGCTAGTGTCCAGTTACTACCCAGCTGCTCACTTTCTCGTTCCTGAGGTGCGGCCAGTTCTCCGGCAGTCCTGTGTGTTACTGATACTTTCCTCCGTTTTATGACTTTTCCTAACTGTCCACCCGTCTTTTTCTGCAGCCTTGGCTCGGAATTCCCATGTGATCTCCCTGATTCCAGCCATGCAGGATGGAAATCACTCAGGTGGGAGACTCTGTCCTCCCCAACGGGGATCCTGAGAGGTGCCACGTGGGCTGGGGTGTGAGTGCGTGTGAGTGTGTAATGATGGGTGTGAGCGTGTGAATGTGTGCGTGTGTACTCGTACACACACGAACGTGCGCAAGCTGAGGCCGGGCCCCCCTTGCAGCAGCATTGCTGGGATTCCAGGGATGCTGGTGAGTCACGTGCGAAGGGAGGCTGCGTGCCTGGTGCAGCCCGGGAGACTGCTTCACCTCCCGTGTCACCGCCGGTCCTGCTCTCACCTCTGTCAGGTTGGCATTTGTCCTGGGTGGGTGTCCACACGCAGCCTCAGCCCCCTGGACTTGGCGGGAAGGCACCGGCCTTGGGTGTGGGCTGAAACTCTTCGGCTTGGACACCTGTCAAATGATCTTTCAAACACAGGTGCACATCGTCACGGCTAACAAATGCAAAGTAATTTTTTAAATCCCTTAATTCACAGTGACTTTGGAAGTCATGAATGCCCTGCTAAGGATACAAGTCCTATTATGTGTGTGTGGAGATACAACGCGGGGCACTGAAAAGTGGTCAATCCATCTTCTCAACGTGTGGGTGCCCAACGCGCCCTGCACCGCACCCCACAGGTTGAAGCTCTGGGAACTTGGCCCGCCTCCCTCTGGTTGATTCAAAAGAGGCGGGGAGGGGAGGGGGGCGGAGACGGGAGCGCTCACATCCCGGGGGCCTTGCCGGCTGTCCCGAGCCGGCGGCCCCTCCCTCGTCAGGGCCCCAGGAGCGCAGCCCACGGTCATCCCGCAGGAGGAAGGGCCGGCAGGGGCCGGACGCTGGGCCTGCTGCCCCGCCTCAGAGGACGGAGCAGAGCCCCTCACGCAGGCCTTTTGGGCAAAGAGGTGATGCGGGAGGACGGGTCCCAGTCCTTCCTCCGCGGCCCTGAGCCCCACTCCGCCTCGGTAACAGCACCAAACACGTTTCCGGGCCCTTAAAGCAGACCCGCCGGGGGCGGCCGCCCTGCCAGGGCCTCGGGCAGCCCTCGGCGGCACCCAGAGCGGGGCGCCGTCTTGACGCACAGCTGGTGAGTCTTGCTGAGTGTTGGCGCCCAGGTAATGGCCCCCCGGTCAGCACAGAGCACCCCGACCGCTGCCCCTCAGCCCCGCTCAGCTGGCGGCTCGGGCCCACGTACAGAGGGGCCCCCGCGGCTGGAGGAGAGGGGCCCTGGCCCTGGGCAGCGCCCCGCCCTTAGAGACACGGCCCTCTCTTGTGACCAGCCCTGCCGAGCGGCTCCTTGGCCCGCAGCCACGTCTCGATGGGGCTGGGGGGCTGCGGGCGAGTGCTGGCGGCCTCTCGCGCTCGTGGGCCTCAGGGCGACCACCTGTGCGGGCAGAGCCCCCCCAGCGCACGCCCACGCTGCTCCGTCCATCTGCCGGGTGTGCAGCCCACCCCCCCGCCTCCCCGCCCCGCGCCGACCCAAGAAGGCCTGCCGCGCCCCGGGGCTGCCACAGACCCCCTCGCTGGGGGTGGAGGGCGGGGTGGGGGGTGGAGAGCGAGCCACCCACTCGGCGGCTTTGACCCTGCCTCCAATCACAGGCTGGGCCTTGGGCGCTCCCGGCCCCGCGGCGGCTGCCCTCTCCCTGGGTCTTCCTGTCCCTGCTCAGGCGCCCTTGTGACGCCAGAACGCGGGACCCGCACAGCTTCCCCTCCAGGAGCACCTGCCGCCTGCCCCTCCTCGTGTGCAGGGCGGGCTCCCTGGCCATCTTGCCCAGCAAGGAGCCGGAGACCTGGCTGGGGAGCAAAGGGCTGGAGTGTTCGTGCCGACACCTGAGTACACACACGGGACACATGTGCCCCACACATGCACTACAAACCTCTGGCTTGCTGTCTTAAATGAAGACGATTTTCTTTCCTAACTTATGACAAATCACATCTAGTTAGTGGCTTGACTTAGGCAGGCTGGCTGAAAGGGGTAACTGCAAGTAACTGAGAAACCGGACAATTGTTAGTGCCTTTAACAAATGGAATTTTTTTTCTCGCCAAATACTAAGCCAAGGCTTTGTTTCAGGGGTTCAGTGATAACCGTTAACGGCGATTCTTTTGGTCTCGTACTCATGCCTGTTGCTGCATGGCTACAGAACAGCTGCCCCAGCTCCAGCCATCACATCCATTCAAGGTGGTTGTGTCGGTTTCTGGCTGTGCCCCTCTGGGCTCCTTAAGAGAAGAGAAACGTGTTCTAAGTGCCAAGCACTGTGCTTACAAGCATTATCTCACTTAATCCTATGGTAATTCTATGAGGCAGGTGTTACTGTTATTCCCATTTTAGACACAAAGAAACAGAAGGCGAAAGAGAATAAGGGCTGGGAAGTGGCAGAGTGTGGGCAGGGGCCCAGTCCTCTCGATGCAGACTTTTCCTTCAGCACACGGTAGAGCTAAGTTTGCTCCAGTGGAAACACAGAGCAAGTGTTTCAGAAGCTCTTTGCAAAGTAGAAGCCCCTCTGGCTGGAGCCAGAGCCGGGAGCTGGTGAGCAAGGGCCGGGCGCGACCGGGGCCCCCGGGGGAGGGAGGATGTGTGTTCCACCCGCACCTCGTCCTCCTCCTTCTGCCGAGGACGGTGACTGAATGGCCCTTGAGGCTCCAGCCAGCTTGAGGCTCCAGCCGGAAGGCATCTCCCCGCCCCGGTGATCTCTCACTGCTGGGGAAGAGCCCGCCGATTCACCTCACAGCCCAGAGCCCATGCCACCGCAGCCTGGAGACGGGAGCTCTTTACACCACAGGCGGAGGCAGGGAAGGCCGGGGCTGGCGACTCAGCACTGGCTCAGTTTTCTAAACGTGGAAAGAGAAATCTTGGAAGTTATGATCTCTGGAAAGAGTCAGTTTTCAGCAAAATTCTGGAGTAGACTTTTAAACAGATTTAAGTTGAGACAAAATAAACCAATTTTCTTTGCTGAGCACAGCCGTCTGGGGTGTAAGACATCCATGGGGGTGCATTTGATGGATGAATGTACCCGCGGAACCCGGGGTACTCCCATGGAAGTTCCGTACTGGTCCAGTTCTGTTTAACACGTTTTAATCAATAATTTCAGGGAAGATGTAGACAGGGTGCCTTAGAAATGACAGAGAAGCCAATCTGGGAGGGATAGTTTATGAGCTGGATACAAAGTAAAATTTCAAAACACGTGAAAGACAGGTGTCTGGGGGCTTAAATAAATAAAAAGGGAACCTGATAGGATTCATGTAACATCTATAACTTAGATTCAAAGACCGAGCTGAGATGCGTGGGCTCGGGGGTCCTGGTCCATCGCGGGCCGAATGCAGTGGGCAGAGTCGACTACAGGCCACGGGAGCAAAGGCGGTTGGTTCCCTGATGTCCGACACGACACCGTTGCAAAGTTGGGCGGCGTCCTGGTCGGAGCCTGTCCTCTGTCCCGAGAGCTCTGGGAAGTGTCTGGGCCCCCGGCACCTGGTCCGACAGGCTCCTCACACACTAAGTCACCCTTTCTGGATTGAACATTCACTTGCTTGCTGCAGACCTTTGACTATTTTCCAGAGTTCCAACAAGGTTGATCCTGAGTTTTTACTCATTTTTTTCATGTTGCTGGAGGGATGGTGTGAGCCCGCATCCCTCCCCTGCCAGCCCACGGTGCTGTGTCACTGCAGCCCCAAGTGTCGGGGACCGGCTGGACGTGAGCGAGCTGGTGAAAGTCAGACACTGGTGGTCCTTGACCTGGAAAGGGGAGGACTGGTGGGGTTGTGGTGGCTGTCTAAAAACCGTGGTGGTCCGACACCGAGTGGTTCCAAAGAGAAGCACAAGGAACCGCTGGGAAGTGGCAGAGACCCGGGACCTTGTGCGGAAGGGAAGTGTCTACTCGCACTCTGGGGAGGTGTCTGAGCAGCTGCCTGACGTCTGTCGGAAAGGTTGCCCAGGGACCCTGCAGGTGGAGCAAAGGTAAGGCAGCCAAGCGTCCCCATCCTGAGACGCCATCATTCTCGTCCTCCAGTCTAGGCTTCTGTCATCACTGCCTTGGATCCCTCTTTATAAAGTCCCCTCCTCTGCACCCAGCCTGGAGGCGGCTGAGTCTCTAAAACTAAATCTGATCGCGTCTCTTTCCTGCTGAAAAAATGCACCTGGTTCCTCCTGCCCACAGGTCCATCCCAGCTCCTCAGGGAGGGGGCCCGGGTCCTGCGTGCCCAACCCCTGTCCCCCTCCCCACCACCCGTGATGCCATGGTGGGAGCCTGGGCTGGGGGCTGTGGCCGGGACCCCAAGATGCACCAGGAGGTGACTTTGGGGCTGAGCCTTAAAGGAAGGAGGGTCAGCAGGTGACAAGGGGAGCCCGGCTCTTCCGTCTGGAACCCAGTGTCGACCTCAGGACCTTGGCCACGTCTGGGGATGCTGGGTCATTCTAACCGGGAGTGGGTGATGCTGGCACCTGGCGGGTGAGGGCAGGGATGCGCAAGGAGGGGCCCCCGGGTCACCTGCAGAGACAGGTGCGCTCGTGGAGAACGGAAGCACCACGAGGGCAGGTTGCTCCCCTGTGTGGTCACTGTTGTGTCTCCAGAGCCCAGAACAGGATTCCATACAAGAGGCGTCCCATGCATGTTGAACGAGCGGAGTCTGGTACATGTTCAGCACTTGGCAAGTATTCAGTATTATTATTCTTTCTGACAGATTTGTGTAGTTTCTGAGCCTAAGGCTTTCCGAATGACCGCTGCCCATCTCCTGGGCAGTGCGGCCGAGTGGGCAGGTGGTGGACCTGGAGCCCAGGAGCCCATCTGGGCCCACCCACCTCAGCCATAGGACCTGTGTGTCTCTGGGCAATTCCCTTCACCTCTCTGGGATTTTATTTCCTCATCCACTGGGTGGAATAAAATTTGTTTTTCTTTTTATCTGTCAAACTGATGGAATGAGCAGGTACGATCATGTGTCAAAGTGCTTTCAGCATAGGATACCTTTAAATTATTGCCTTTACGCAAAATAGAAAAGCTTGCTGATGTTACCACAGCCAACACTGCACAGTGGTGGGGGCCCCTTACCGCAACTCAGAGGGTTTCCTTTCTGCCCACGAGCCCCCCCAGCCACCCCACACAGGTGCTTGAGAGGGGGAGCTGGTGGCCCTTAAGACACATCATACAGTTCACGTATCTCACTCATCAGCTTTTGTGTTTAAAAGTCAGGCAATGCATTCAAGATAGTACTAATAAATTTTCTGTCTTGAGTGATTTTTCGCAGACAGACACCAAGGGAAAACAATCAAAGAAAAACCCAATAAAACAGATTATAAAGATACAATGTGGGGATTGTGAGTCCAGGACCTGGACCTCCAGCTGTTCCTAAGGCTGCCTGGAGCCGAGGACCCCGCGCGTTTGATTTGGGCATGCGTCTTTCGGAGAGATCACATTTCAACTGAACGAAACATCAAAGGACGCAGCTGAGGTGCCAGCACACAATGATCTGCCAATGCGTGCCCAGGAGAGTGGCTCTCCCCTCGCCATGCTCGTGACAGCGGCCCGAGGGCTGTGATGAGACCTGCAACATCAAAGCAGGGGGGACGTGCTTGTGCCAGAGCCGGGGTCACAGCCTCACCCTCGGCTCAGTGGGGATTAAACCTGAAAGAGCCTTGGAAACTTGGTGAATGTAAATAGTTTCCACCTGGCGACACTCTTCACACCTTTACCTCTGCTTCTGGGAGTCCTGGTCTTTGCTTGAGTCATCGCTTCATTCATTCATCCAACAATTATGTATTAGATCCTTACTGCTGCTGAGCAGTGTCCTAAGGGCCCAGCATCTTGTGGAGAACCAGACAAGGGGCTGATAAACAAGTGAGTAAACAGTGTAACTTCGGCATGTCATAGTGGTAATATTGTTAAATGTCCATACCGCCTGAAGCAATCTACAGATTCAACGCAATCCCTATCAAAATTCCAATGGTGTATTTCACAGAGATAGACCAAGCAACCCTAAAATTTGTATGGAATCGGGCTTCCCTGGTGGCGCCGTGGTTGAGAGTCCGCCTGCCGATGCAGGGGACGCGGGTTCGTGCCCCGGTCCGGGAAGATCCCACATGCCGCGGAGCGGCTGGGCCCGTGAGCCATGGCCGCTGAGCCTGCGCGTCCGGAGCCTGTGCTCCGCAACGGGAGAGGCCACAGCGGTGAGAGGCCCGCGTACCGCAAAAAATAAATAAATAAACCAGAAATATCAGGGTTTAAGGTATTCGTAGTCCCTCGGGCAGGGTCCACATTCAGCCCTGGCACCTGGGGAAGAGGAAATAGGTACCATTTATGGGAAGTGGGAGGGGCTGATGATAAAGCCAATGGAGGCCGGACCCAGCGGAGTCCACACAGGGCCCGCAGCCTCCGGACTGCAGGAGGCCGGGTTAGAGGCTGGGGGGTGTGCACATCCCGATATGGAGTCTGTGAGCCCATCTGAGTCCCCTCCGCCGCCTTCATGGGGCTTTTCGGGGAAGCCTCATCCAAGGCACACAGAGGCTGTGACCCGGCTTTCCAAGGAGGGTCCCCAATCCCTCTTCTGGGTCCCCGTGAGCGAGCGGTGTGTGCTGTCCGCTGAGGCGCACGCAGGCATTCAACACGCATTTTACCCGGAAGGTCTGTGTGTTTCACCACAGCTCAGAGTGGAAACGCTTGGCATATTCAAAATTCCACCGTTTCCTCGGAAGGAGGTGAACATTTTCTTATCTGAGAAAAGGCTCTGTTATTCTTCCTGAGATTGATGACTCTTCATTAGCTCTGTATCTTTCACAAGTATTTCACATTTTTCTAGAAAACGCATCAGTGTTATTTATAATTGACAACCTCCCCTTGGATGATTTAAGATGTACTCCTACCAAAGACATGAGTCCAGATATTAAATATTATTCAATGTCAATTACACTGTGATTATTCTGGAAGCTTTTCTTTACATTCAATTTTCATTCATTTTGCTCATGACTGTAATTTAAATAAGGGATTTCCTTTACTGGGTTAAACGTGTCCCAGTGCTTCAGCCGATAGCTGTGCAGAGCACACAGCTTCGAGCATCTTCTGGGATCTGGGGCCAAACTAAAATAAAGTGTGTTGTGTCTCCAGACTGGAGGAGAATCTATTATAATTCTTTTTTAAAAAATAAATTTATTTATTTATTTGTTTATTTTTGGCTGTGTTGGGTCTTCGTTCCTGTGCGAGGGCTTTCTCTAGTTGCAGCAAGCGGGGGCCACTCTTCGTTGCGGTGCGCAGGCCTTTCACTGTCGCGGCCTCTCCTGTTGCGGGGCAGGGGCTTCAGACGCGCAGGCTCAGTAGTTGTGGCGCACGGGCCTAGTTGCTCCGCGGCATGTGGGATCTTCCCGGACCAGGGCGTGAACCCGTGTCCCCTGCACTGGCAGGAAGATTCTCAACCACTGCGCCACCAGGGAAGCCCCTATTATAATTCTTTTGAAGACTGTGAACAAAAACATAGGCAATGGCAGGATTATTTTTAATACCTTAAAGCATTTGCAATATTTCTGTCAGAGTGCTATGGAAACTGCAGTGGGCAACAAGGAGACGCCTCGCTTGAGTGCAAGGGTCCTTCCTGCAGAGCTGAGGCAACGCTGACTTATTTCTTTAACTGGATGGCCCACTCCATCAGTTTGAGCAAATTCACATTCAGGTAATCACTCAAGCCCCCACCTGATCAGACTGAGGGAAGCCCGGAGACTGGTCTTGGACTCCACTCCGTGTCACCCGCGAATCCCCACCCCAAGGGGCAGGCTTTGTTTCCAAGGCCCCGCATCCCACAGAGGCAGTTGCCCTGGGAGGACCCAGCCTGCCAGGGGTCTGGGCTCACCCTCTTTTATACCTGGGGCAGCAGCGACGGCCGTCAGACATTCCAGGGCCAGTCCCCGCCCACAGACCACCTTCAGCCAGCAGGGCTGCCCAGGGGGCACCTCCTGGAATCACCCTCACA
This sequence comes from Inia geoffrensis, assembly GCA_036417435.1. Taxonomy (NCBI): domain Eukaryota; kingdom Metazoa; phylum Chordata; class Mammalia; order Artiodactyla; family Iniidae; genus Inia; species Inia geoffrensis. The sequence goes on from CM070911.1 coordinate 92,827,382, forward strand.
CTCGGGCCATGGTCCCCAGGCTCCATCAGTTTGAGCAGCCGGGTCCTGTGTCCTCCGAGCTGTCTCCTCTTTGGACAGATGCTCTCTATTCCTTCACCCTAAATTCACGGACAAGGCCTCTGGATCCTTTTCCATCCTGTCATTAACATCTAGTCCCCAGGATTGGAAACAATCCTGCCGATGGGTTCCGACAAACTGAGGTGCAGTGAGATGATTCCTGCCCTGTCACATCCCCTCACTCATCCTAAGATTCCATCACCGCCCCAGGCGGCCACGCTGACACTCATGTTAGCTCATTGTGCTGTGGGCGCCTGAGTTCCCAAGGTCTCCTCATACGAACGGCTAAGCCAGGCTTCTCCATTATGGACGGATACAACCGGCTGACTGAACACGTGCAAGTTTAACTAAGTGATAGAAACCTGTGCTTGCAATGCTTCCGCTATTCAGATCACACCCTTAAGTTCCTTTATGCTGCAGCTCACCTCCTTTGGCTGCTTCAGCCAGAAACTGCCAACTGGGGGTCTGCGGGCCAATGGGGCCACACTCACTTTGTTTGGCTAATAGGGTGTTTTTCCGAGAACTGATGCCGACCGTTGAACACAGGAGAACCCACCTAAAAAGCGGTCCCCCAACTTCTCTGGAAAATCAGAAAGATGGGGCGGGGCTGGGCTGCTACGTCCACCTTTGCAAGGCCCAGCACAGCCCCCCAGGCCCTGCCACGCAGCCCTCCCGGCGTCTGGGGCCCTCTGGCCTGCAGCCCGCCTGTGCTATGGGAGTGGGTGAAGGCAGGGGCCCAAGGTGAGAAAGGTGGGATTCGGTGGCCCCGTGTTTGCCCTTTGTGGCCCTGGTTGTGTGTAACAAGCGAAGCCGAGTGCAGGGGTGGTTCCCTCTGCCCAGCAAGCCACGGGTCCTGGAACCCTTTCCTGTCCTTCTGGGTGACCCCTGAGGTGCCGCCAGGCTTCAGATGGTCCCCCGCTGCGGCCAGCACACATTGGTCCAGAAAGCGACCACCTGGGCCAAGCTGGGTGGCAGGGGTTTAACACTTCCCGCCCACCACGGTGTCAGAGGAGTGTCTTTTGTCAGTGGCTGAACGAAATGTTTCTGGAGTTTGACCGTGTTTCCTGTCATGTGGGTTGGGAGGCAGAGGCAGCTGGTACAAGAGAAGGAAAGAGACCACCCACCCCGGGGCCCACCTGCAGTGACCTGGCCCAGCTCTTAGCTTGGGGTCCTGATTCCCATCACCTCTTTGGTTCCTTTTAAAACCTTGCTAGAGCTGGTTTCTGCTGCTTGAAACCCAAAGCACCCAGGACACGTCACCCGAGACAGCCCCTGTTCTCTGCCACCCCTCCCAGCTTCCCCGAGTCCTGTGTCCATGCCACCTGCGTTTGGATCAAGCATTCGGGGTCCTTTGTCATTCTGAGTGCGGGTCAAAGGGTGGAAGGAGGGCCACGTGTGGCCCCTCCGGGGAGGCCTGACCCAAGGTCTGGGTTCCCAGGCAGCACGGGAGAGATGCCTCCACCTCTCACTGGCAGTGCTGATGTGAATAATCGTGCACAATCCACATTAGGAGAACCCGGAAGGCAGGTGGGGGTAAGTCTCCTGCGGCCGTCAGAGGTCAGGAGCAAAGTTTCAATGAACTGGCAGCCTCACTTCATGGACCAAGGGTGTGACTCAGTATACCTGGAACAGAGACGCTAAGATGTGCATTCAAATCACGACTAGGCGAGGATTAGGAGGCTGTTTTTTCATTAATTCCACAAATATTTATTGAACACCTACTATGTGCCAGGCATTGCCCTAGGCACTGGGGATATTACAGTGTAAAAATACGTGGCTTGTAGGGAGCTGGTATCATAGTGGACTGTGACCTTTTCCACGCATTCGGTTCTGGAGACAAAAACATTAACAAAATCCAGCCACAATGATTTCATAACTATGAGCCTCACCTTCCTCACATGCAGAATGAGGTTAAAATAGTTACCCGACAGGGCTGTTTAAAGGATTAAATAAAAAGATGCACGTTCGTGGCATTGAAGCCTCAACAAGTATTACCTTCTCCCTGGAAAGTCAAAAAAGCTACACTTAGCTTCACAAACCGCAAGACAGCCTGACCGACCGGGAGTAGCGCCCTCGCGCCCTTCTGCTGTAGCCCCCGTTCGGAGATGTGCACGGTCGAGTCCTGCCCTGGGCCAGGCTGCGCCGACCCCGGACTGGGCCCAGAGCGGCCACGAGGGGGCAGCGCTCGGCAGAGAATCTGTGCCACCGGCCGCGGCCCCGCGGCCCCCGGGCCTCCGTGCGCTCTTGCGTCGCTCTGACGCGCCCGAAGGCGGGCGCCGGGAAGGAGACCGCGTCTCCCCTCGCCTGCGCCTCCCGAGAAGGGGGTCGAGCGCGTCCCCAAGGGCGCCCTGCGCGAGGCTGGGGTCCGGCGGGCAGCGGCGCAGTCTTGGACGCGCGTCGCCGGGAGGACCCCAGCGCCCTCCCCTCCGCTTCGCCCGGCGCCCCGCGCCCACCCCGGCTCCGGAGCTGTCACTTCCGCGCGCCGCCGGGTAGGGGACCGGGCCGTCGTCGAGGAGGATGCCCGGGTGTTGGCTGCGTCCCCAAGCTCCTGGCCGGCGCTGCCCAGGGAGGCGGTCCGCATAGCGCCGCCCAAACTTTCCTTCGCGGCGGCGTCAGGCGGAAACATCCCGCTCCGAGGCTCACGGAGAGGGAAGGGAGGCTCGGGCGCCAGAGGGGACAGGCCCGGGCCTGCGCGGGAGAGCGCCCCGGAGTTCCTGGGAGCCCTGGAGGCGCCCTAACGGCAGGACTGGTGGCTGTGTGCGCCCAGGCGGAGGCAGCTCCAGGGCGCAGCTGCCCCTTCCCCGTGCCCCGCCGTGACCGTGACCTCCGCGCGCTCCCCGCGCACGTGCTCGCGGCCGAGGACGAGGAGGGGTCCCGCTGCGCCAGCTGGGCAGCCAGCCGCTCGCGGGCAGGCCAAGGGCGCACAGAGGCGGTGCGGGGGAGCGCGCACGCCGCGCCCCCGCCTCCACGGCATCGGACTGGCCGCTGCGAGCGCAGAGCCGCCGGGTGTTGTGCCCGACCGGCAGCGCCGCTGGATCCCGTGCGGGGCGGACTCGCGGAGGGACAGGTGTAGCCCGCATTCGGGGGCGCCTCGCGCCGAAGAACTGGGTGGGCTCGGCGGCCCGGAGGGGGCTCGAGGGGCTCGGAGCTCCGGTCCCTGCCACGCAGGCCGGTTGGCACCACTTGGCGCTGCCAGCCGTAGGGAAGGAAGTCGCGGCGCAGCCCGGTTCCCCAGCGGCTGTTCGGGCGCGACCCTGGCGCCTACCGCCCGCGGAGGCCTCCGCAACGGCCCCGGGACCTAGAGGTGCGCGCCGCCGCCGGCGCCGCCCCCATGCTGCTCGGAGCGCCCAGGCTGTGCGCGTCCAGGGCGGCCGCCGCTGCGCAGAGCGAGGGCGACGGCGACAGGCTGGGCGGGGACATGGACGAGTCGTCGCTCCTGGACCTGCTGGAGTGCTCCGTGTGCCTGGAGCGCCTGGATACGACGGCCAAGGTGCTGCCCTGCCAGCACACCTTCTGCCGCCGCTGCCTGGAGAGCATCGTGTGCTCGCGCCACGAGCTGCGCTGCCCCGAGTGCCGCATCCTCGTGGGCTGCGGCGTGGACGAACTGCCCGCCAACATCCTGCTGGTGCGCCTGCTGGACGGCATCCGCCAGCGGCCCCGCGCCGGCGCCAGCCCTGGCAGCAGCCCGCCCGCGCGTCCTGGTCCGGGCCCCGGCCCCGGTTCGGGAGCGGCCTCGGCGCTCGCGGGTGCTGGGGGCAGCGCCTCTGGCTCCCCGGTTCTTCTCCCCGCGGCGACCAGCGCCAACGCCAGCCTGCGCGAGCTGGCAGCCAGCAGGAGCGCGCCCCCAGCAAAGGTGGGTATGCGCTTCGCCGAGGTGTGAGTGTGTTGGTGGGGGGAGGGCGGCGAGGAAGGGCAGGGGGCCAGAGGTGCTCCGCGATGGCCTTCTTTCTCGACTTGCTTCCCTCCAGGGACTCCGTGAGTGTAACCTTCCAAGTCCTACTTGGCAACTCTTGGACATCACGTGCTCCCCTCCCGCCCCCTCCCCTTTGAACTTCTCTTTGGCACCTGCCGTCCGCCCATCCTCGCCCCTGGAATCCCTTTCCGCCTGCACTTGCTCTGTGGTGGCCTGTGCGTGTGTGGCAGCCCCCCTGCCCCCCTGCTCCCCTTCAGCCCCTCGCAAGGCTGGGCCTCTTTCCCCACCTTTTAACTTTGCTGGGCCCTCCATCTCCGCAGACACAGCCTTCTTCTCCTGGACCCCCAGACCAGCCCTCTCCACACCCTCGCCCGCCTGGACTGAAGTTATTAGCACCTAGTGTTTTCCCAGGTCCTGGCTGCTGGGAAGATGGTGGGCCTCCTGCCTGGTGTCTGGCCAGTGAGGACCTGGCAGAGTGAGTGCCTGGGTTGCAAGTGAGTGCCTGGGTTGCAAGAACGCAAAGTACAAACTCCTTTAGCAGGAGGGGAGAAGTTAACCTGGAGCCCAGGAATGTTTGGCTCAGCCCTTCTGGACTTGGCCCCTGGTCCTCCCCTGGGTTCTCAGGCCCATCGTGTTTCCACTGGGCTGCTGTTTGAGGTGCGTGTGTGTGTGTGTGTGTGTGTGTGTGTGTGTGCGCGCGCGCGCAGCTACATTGTACAGCATGGACTGCTTCTGTTTCAAAGACCTTATCTTGAGGGTTCCGGTGATTTCGTTTCAAGAGGTACTTAGAGTGTGTCATTTCACACCCTCGGCCACCTTGGGCACTGTTGCTGGAGGGAGGATAGCCCGTGGGATGCTGGTTTAAGTGAGAAACAAGGAACTACTCGTTTTGTATTTTCTTTAAATGTAGAAAAGCTTGAAAACATTGTTGATTTATTGCAAATATCATTCATTTTAGAAAGCACAACAGTATCCCTCTACTTTTGACCTTTTAAAGATCTGGTGGTGTATAAACCATTTAAATAATCCTTCCCAAATGTGAAGTGCTGAGGTGAGGGGAAAGTTCTCCATCCAAATTGCTCAGCACTGCAGTGTCTCTGAGGTTTGGAACTTAAGCCCTTGAGTGTTAAGCTTTGGAGTTAAAAGTCAGACTTCGCCACACTGAGCTTTTCCTGTACATCAGGGAAATGGAGACTCAGGGAGAATGCCCATTCCCAAGTCAAGAGTAGTCAGGGAATGTTTATAAATGGGATCACTGCTGAAGGGGAGTTGATGTTAATTTATTCGGTTTTAATTGTGATTAAATCCAGTTACAAGTGTTCTTATTACAGATTTTCAAACTTTTCTTTCCTGCCTTGCTGTTATTACCTAAAGTATTATACTTAAAGGTCTTTATGTGCAAAATAACCAGGTTACTTCCTCCTGCTCGGAGAACTAAATGATTTTTGGAATGATGCTTCTAGTGGGGACGTTTTGTGAATCGTGTTTGATCAGGAGGGCGGCGGGTAACAACTGGCCTTGAGGCGGCTCCTGGGCTCCGTGGCATTTGTGGCATTTAAAGACGTTTGTGAAGCGGCTGAACGTACACAACACTTAGTACCAGGGAATTAATTTTTTGTCGCCCGGAGTTTGGGATGATCGGTTGGCTTTCTCTCAGGACACATACATACAGCTAACAGACTACGTCCAGGGCTGTCTGAGCCTAGCGGACTCTGGAGCACATTTCCTTTTTGTCTTTTTTCCTGTGTTATCTCAGTGTGACCCCCGGTCCTTTCTTCCAGGTCCCACTCGCCAGGGGGGGCTAAGCTTGGGTCCTAGGAAGAGTCTGAATGAAATCCGATATTACATTTGATCATTTTCAGAGAGGAAAGAAAAAGTAGTGGCCCTGTGGACGGTAGTATCATCTAGCCTTTAATCTACTGATTTTCAATAGTCATTGGGAGTCTTTTTGGGCAACCAGACGTCCTGCATAGAGGGCTGCACTGTAAGCAGGTCTGTGAGTGTGGCGGGCAAAGCCTTCAACTGAGCATCACTTCCAAATAGGCTCTGGTACTTGACTCTACACTGGATTAAGTCCTGGGCCCGGGTGTTGCCGCGTGCTGTGTAATAGATGGGCACTCGTCATCAACGGGTACCATATATGCCTTAGTAGTAGGTGACTGTAAATATAAGACAGCCCCGTTTCCCAGTGAGATGCTGCTCCAACCTTCCTTTGGGACGTGTGGACGTTTTAGGTGGGTAGATTAGCAGGTATCCGCTTAAATGTTTGTTAGTTTAGTGACAGGTAGCTGCTGGGAATGTCCTCACTCTGTTTGGCTCCTGAAGCACTTTCCACACCTTTTTCACTCACATCTTTCACCAGCACTGCCTGGGTCCTCCAGCCTGGTGGGCGGAGCTCTGCGTTCACCTGTGCCTCTGAGACGAGGCATCAGGAATCAGTTAACTGTGCTGCCCTGGAACTTTTACACTGGGTTACGACACCCAAGGCTAGCAAATGCTTGCCATGCTGTGCTGGCGCTCAGAGACGCCTTAGCCTTTTGAATGCGCTGCCATCGCAATTGCTGAGTTTCTTGGCTTAACCTGTTTTTTGTGCTGTTTTACAGTTTTGCAAGGTGACTCGTTAAACACCCTAACTACACTGATGGAGGTTTTCAGTGCAACCTGTCTTTCTGACAGGGTTCTGAGGTTCTTATCTGAGTAATTCAGAGAGTACTTTTTAATGTGTCTGAATAAGGCTCTAATATATCAGACAGCTCCAATTTTTTTGTGATTATTTTGGTGGGAATCCCTTGCCTTATATTTGGCGTACACAGCTTTTGCTACGTACCTGCTGGGCCCGGGCACCATCCTGGGTGAGCCAGACGGGTGTGTCCCCTGATGGAGCTGGCGTTAGGGGCCGAAGCCGTTGTGCTCTCAGGAGGTTCCTGTGGGCATGGGGCAGGTGTCCGCTAGAATTCTGTGAAGGTTAAAGGGAGGACGTCAGCACAATCAAAGAACTCTAGAAGGCTTGGGTAAGGCTCTTGCTGATGGGAAACAGTGCAGAACCTGATTAGTCTGCCTGCAGGTACTTGGGGGTGTTTAAGTTGGAAGCCTGTGTACCTCTCGGCCAGTGTGACTGGGACCCAGTAATGAGAGAGTGAAGTGAATCACACAAATGGTGTCTATTAGATATTTTATCTTACAGACACACACGTATGATAATTCGCCATGTTTTGGATGCAGGATCTGGACTGTTCTTTGCATTCTAACCTGTCTTTCAGTCACAACCTATGGTTTCCTATTTGTTTCTTTCAAGTGGACTGAGAGCTAAGAGACTTTCCAAAAATTCTGAGTGGAGCACCTTCCAGATTTTAAATAATCCCCCCTCAATGTGTTCTGGTTTTGTTCCTGCTGATGTGACAGTTTTAAAGCTGTCTCTCTTTGCTAAGTCTTTCCTAAGCAGTCACCTTGGTTTTCCGAGGAGTGACTTATTGTGCACTTAGATTTCTTTGGTTTGCATACTATTTAATTAGAGTCTATGTTTATATGTAAGTATGGAAGCACACGTGCATCAACATGCTTGGGAATCCAGACTCCCTGGGCAGGAGTGATGGCCTGGGCAGTGGCTGGCCAGGTGGCAGCCCTCTGTAGGGTGGACGCCCTGGCCGTCCGGTGCAGGGTTAGGGTTAGGACATGACTGCGTCGTGGGGGTGGGCGGCTGTGGCTTGGTCTGGGGTGTAACAGGGACTCCAGAGAAGAGGCCTGGAGGCCTCATGGAAGCTAGGCAGCTCCCGGGACGGCAGACAGTGGTGACCGTGGTCACTGTGATGCCGGGGCAGACGCTGGCCTTTGTGACAGATGAGTCACGGCAGGTCCTTTGGGATGTGTTTTCAGAAGGGCGGTGGTATGCGTGACTGTTGATGGAGCGTCTGCAGGGCGGGCCGGGCGGTGTAAGTGTGTCTCCTCGCGTCCCGACTGCAGCTCAGAGAGGCAGCTGGTTAGCACATGGGAAGCTGAGCTCCGAGACCCCATCGCTCAGGGGCACTGGAGTTGGGGTGACCTTGAAAGGTGAACTCTGGACGCACCGGCTAACTGGCTTCCTGGTTAGACGCCGCTCCCTACCACGAACCTGGTTAATTAGAGACCCTGGTCCCAAACCAAGTGGCCTGGGCCCTGAGGTCCACTCTGCACGCGACTGCAGCTGCATTTGACTCGGCTGCTGTGGGCGGGCTGGTGCGGAGTGCGGTGGAGGGGGTCCCTGGGGAGTGCGGTGGCTTTGGGGGCAGGTCACTGGCAGCCGTAGGTCTGGAGTCTGGGGTGCCTGGGGTTTGTCTGGGGCTCCGTTCTGTCCTCAGGGATGCATCCTCATCCGTCCTTCTGCTCTGCCACCATCCTGGTGTCACCCCAGCCCCACCCAGGGGTCTCAAGGTTAGATGCAGGGGCCTTGGGTATCTCATCCGAGTGACATTCCGAGAGGCCAACTGGTCAGTCTCCGAGTTGGGGAGCAGACCTGACTTGGCCATCCGGCCGGAGCCCGGACCAGCCCATCTCTGGGGGCTTTGGGACCCAGGACCACCTCCCCGTGAGGCTGCGGCCCCTCCGCACCCACATCCCGAACTAGGCGATGGAGGGATCCCTGGGCTCCTCAGGGTCCTGTGAGGATGAGGGTGGGGGACTTGGTGGGCAGCCAGGACTGGCACAGGGTGGGGTGTGTGTTAATCGCTTGGCAGATGGTTTAGCTTGTCTGGGCCTTCTTATCAGTGAGTGAGGGCACCTGTGTGCTTTACTGGGTGACAGAGGCAATGCAGGTGCAGGCTTAGCGCACCCTGTGGGCCGTTGGCTCGGTGCCACCACTAACATGCATCTCGAAACCTCGAATCACCACTGAGGTGCGCTCCACAAGCCCACCTCACTGCTAGTGGGGTCAGTATACGGTGTCCTAATTTATGGGTGTGTGTGTGTGTGTGTGTGCGCGCGCGTGTGTGCATGTGTGTGCGTGTGTGTGTGTGAGATGCATGTTGTGCCTCTAGGTTCAAAGTCTGCCGAGTTCCCATGACTGGATTGTTGAGTCTTGATGAGCGTCTAGCCAAGGGCTTGAATCTGTTTCACCTTTAAATTGCTTCCAGGTTTTATCTTTGTTATGGAGGTAGCGTGCTTGATCCTCATAAGTGTCTTTAAAGTGAGAAAAAGTCCAAAAGCTCATCTGTTTTAAGGAAGGCATCCGGGAACATAATCCTGCTCAGTGCGACACACTGGTCGGGGCTGTGCTGAGAGGGAAGCATAGCGAGCTCGTCTGCAGGACGGGTGGCCCATCTACACCTCCCTCGTGTGCAGGACGGACTCACACTGTTGTTCCTTCATCCAGCGTGTGAGGCTCGCCAGAGCAGGACGAGATTGCGTCTCAATTATACAGTTGTTTCAAGGGTGCATTTCAGTTCAATCTGTATTTAACTTTATTTTCGCAGTTAATGTGCTCTTTTTCAAGGTACGTTTTTGAAATAAAACATCAAGGACTCAGGGAGAAATGCTCTTTATGGCTCTTGAAGAGACAAAGGTCGGTTTTTGTCCCATTTACCTTCCTTGATAGATCTTCGGATTTGAAGAATTTGATGCATGTGTGACGTCCGTCCTGTTGGAATCCTAATTCAACTTGAAAGACGAGGGTGTCAGAGGTGTCAGCTGTGGGGAATGGTTGAAGGACTGTGACATGTCTCCCTTCTCCCTCTGAGCAAAGTTGGAATAAGAGTGTGTAAAGCAGCAGCTCGATGCGGACTCTGCTCACAGGCTGCACCTTTGAGCTGGACTCTGGCCGCGTTGGCGTGTGGACGACGAGTGACACCGGTTCTCTCGCCTGCCGAGTGTTTGTGGTGGGAATGAGTCCACGGTGCTCATCTGCAAACAGAAGACACTAGGATCTTGGCTCTTCTGCTTCTGGAATGTGTGTGCACTGCTCCCGTGAATGTATGTGAGTTTCAGTGAATTAGAATTTGCTGCAGGAATTCAGGTCAACAGAAGCAGCGAGTGACATCTAGAAACACGCCGGCACCAGAAGCAGATGTGAGTTGTGGAGCCGAGGGGCTATAGGGACAGGAGGGTGGGTTTCGGGCGGTGCTGAGCGGGGCGGGAATACTGGGGGCACAGGGGGCCGTCACACAGCCGTGCAGATGGGCCGGCGATGCATGTCTCTCTACTTCACTGAATGCATATCTGAGGACCTACTATGTACCAGGCACTACAACCAGCACCCAGGTACATGGGGTAAGAATTGTTTTGCCCTAGGAAGTGGCACAGTTTGCCTGTCACCTCACCAGCAAATGCAGCAAGAAGCGCATCTGAAACAGCGGGGACGTCCCGGCAGCAAGAGCTGCCGTGCCTTCATTTCTCCTACACACAAAGCTGAAGCACCTCCAGAGATTTCTACATAAGACATAAATATTTACTGTTTATGGATAAACTGTTGGATTCCTTATTAAGTCTTTATAATCATCCTCCCAATTCTACATGACCTAAAAATTGCACCTGTTTCCCCTCCCCAAGCCCGTCTGAAGGTCACGAAAGCCCGTGTGTTCGTGCAGCGCGAGGTGTCGGGACTGGAGGGGCACGTGGCCTGTGCCCTGTCAACACCACCTGGAAACAGACCACCAGTGAGCACAGAGGTGGCATCTCGCTGGTGGAGTGTGACCTGGTCTGGTGACAGAGAAGGGGAAGGTCACACAGGGTGCTGCTGCTCCCGGCGGTGTTGCCATGGTGGCCACAGACGTCCCTGATGGCATCTGGCGATGGGCTTTATGTTAACATGTGTTTCCTTTAGTGATCTCTTCTATTTATGCCAAGTGGTCCACTAAAAAAATTATGGCAGTTACGTGAGGTTTGATTTGGAACAGATTTAAATAAAAAGTCAGTCAGGTTTAAAGTAAACGTTGTGAGGATGAGCCCTGGACAACTAGTTTGGATACAAACTGCCTGGAGCCCTAGAGTGACCAGCAGCTTGACTTTTACCTTTTCAACCCCCGGCTTGCTCTGTGCCTGAGATGCGGGGGCCTGGGCTGCATTTGTGCTGAGGATTTGTAGTGTGCAGAAGTTGGATGAGGTAAGTGTGAGAATCAGGGCAGCACTTTATGCTTGGAAGCCAACGTTTGGTTTTTCAACTCAAATAGCAAGTGTGAAAACTTGGGATTTGAGGCTGAAAATATAAATGGGCAAGAGGTTTTAAAAGTGACATGTGTCCACCTGCAGCCAGGGGCCCACCTGGCCTGGAGTCATGTTTGTGTCCAGGAGCCTGTCAGGTGCCAGGCTAGGATCTGGACACAGCAGAAAAGTGGCACAAGGTTCTGAACTAAGAGATGGGTGTGGGGCAAAGGACGTGGTCAGGCACCCTTCGTGCCTGGAGCTGAGGGCTGTGGGTAAGACGGGTGGGACGGGGAGACAGGTGAGCCTGGGCCTCTGGGCTGGTCCCGTGCTCACGGCAGGGCTGTCTGATGAGCTGAGTGGAAGGGCCTGCCCTGGAATTGACATCTTCTGGGGCTTGGGGTCGGCTTTGCTTTCCCCCTTCACCTGTGTCTGCGTCACCAGGTTTTATCATGACTCCCGGGAGGGACAGTTAACATCTTCCTTTCTGCCCCTGCAACACCGGCCGGGTCCCTGCTGGCCAAACTCCCCACCGGGTGCCGCTGTCCCCAGTCCGCTGTGCCCCCAGCCGGGTGACCGCCCTGCGATGCCGTTTGGGCCACACGTGCCCTCCACACTCGTCTTCGGGCAGGTTCCAGGTCCCTGTCCTGCCCCACCTGGGCCCCAGCTGCACGGCCAGTAGCTCCTGCTCTTCCTTCCCGCTGCGCGTTTGCTCTTGGCTTACGTCAGACCACCACTTTCTCCAGCGTCGCGTGCAGGTGTGTCTACACCTCCTTCCTGTGTCCCTGGGATGCTGCAGGGGAGCATCCACACATGGTCTGTCCTGCTTCTTACACCCCCGCCCGGCTGCCCTGCCCTTACTGTCTGTCCCCCATTTACCTCGCGGCACTTACGGGCCCTGTGCACTCCTGGAGCCAGTTTCCTACATTCTCATCGAATGTCTGTGCTCCAGAACCTATCCCCTGATTGCCTTCGGGGTCTTGGGTCTTTTTACCCACGCACATTGCAAGTTCATCAGGGTCAGGCCCGTGCCATTCCTTGGGTCTGTGCCCCGCGCAGGAGCAGGACCTTGGCAGCCGGGACAGGTGATGGTTATCGGTGTATGTGGGCTGCCTGGGGCCAGCCTGATGCCCCCTCCACACATCCTTGAGGTGCGCCTGGGCCCGTGCTGGGCGCGGTGTGACCTCTGTGCTGCAGAGTCCTCATCTGCGAGGTGCTGACCAAGCAGAGCGTGGGCGCCTGGGCACCTCAAGGCTGTGGCCTGGCGGGTTCCTACCTAGAAGGAGCCGGGAGAACCCCGGCTGTGCATGAGCGCCTCGGAACCTCTGCTGGCAGGGCTGGCAGGGCTGGTGTTACTCTTGAGCCTTGAGTTATCATTGTAATAAGTATCGGAATGGATGACCCCCCTACAGAGTCAGGCTGGGAGCCTGGGGAGGGACCCCGGGGGCAAGGGCTGGGGCCCCGCAGAGTCTGCGTCTGGTTATTTGTTTGCGATCCCTTCTCCCCAAGCTTGGGGTGTCCCTCTTATCTCATTCTGCCTCACCCACTGGAGCCACACACTCTGGGGGGATCGGGATAAAGTAATGAACCGCCCCCCTTCAGCTCACTCTGCTCGCAGTGTCCCCAGCCGGGGAGGGGTCTGGAGGAAGCCTCACCCACCCAGGGGAGTCACTGGCTGTGGGCAGGAGGGCTGGGCTCTCCCTTTTTTCTGGTTTCTATTCCTTTTTCCCCTCTTGGTGACCCTGGAGTGAGTCAGAGAGTGGGTCTTCTTTTTGTCCAAAAGAGAGAGGTGTTGGCTGTACCTCCTTGGAAGGAGAAAGAAATGGCCGAAATGCCTGTTTCTTGGAATCACAGCTGTCGGTGCCACTGGGAGGCTTGTTAGCAGGACGTGAGTCCAGAGAGCCGTTGCTGGGGCCCTCGGGGAGCAGGTGCACGGACAGCACGATGCAGGCAGGACTGGGTCCACGCGCCACGGGCAGCCCGGGATGAGCTGCGATGCTTGCACAGCAGAGAAACGCTCTGTGTGTATTTGTTATTTCCCATCTGCTGCTTGGTCAACACATCTGATTCACGTTGAGTGAAAATCTTGCTGCCCTAAATGGAATTCTAAACATAGACCCATAAAGGGGCCAGAGAAAGATTTCGCATCAATTATACAGGAGGGCGTACATACGAGGTCTCACACTGTCACGATTCCCAGTTCTTTCAAAAGTGATTTATTCTTAATTGTCCACTGAGTGGCCTTTCTAGTTATATTTTTCTGATTCTAGGCCTTAGCGCACTTGGTTTAGTAACTTGAGTTTCTCTTATAAGTATGAGGTTAATCCTCAGCTGTTTAGGTAAATTGTCCGGAATTAGAGCCTCATCTGTTCATTGTCACTCAGTAATGAATACACTTCAATGTATGTAAATGGATTCGTGTACATATATATATACACACACATATACTAATATATAGAAAACATACATATATATGTATCATTTTATAAGTCACACATTTACAGTCATTAATTTGGTGGGCAGTTCATCCCTTTGAATGAAAGTTTGGGGACTAGCTGACCTCTGCCGACCTTAGTTTGCTTGAAATGTGTCGTGTGCTGAGAAAGCCCATCCAGCTGGACTGTTGTGTCCTGTGGCGACGGGAAAGCCTTGTCCGTCTGTCCCTGCGGGTCCCTCTGGCTCTACCGCCAGCTGCCGCGGGACTTGGGCACCGCTGGCCTTCTAGGTGCCGCCCAGGCAGAGCATGTGGCATGAAGGACCTGGACGTGTGGCCACCCGGTGGAGGCCCGAGTGTCGCCAGCTGTCACTGTGCTACGTGGGGCCGGTGGAGGAAGGCTGGCATCGTGCGGTCGTGTCTTCTGGACAACTTGGTGAGATGCTGGGGCTCGAGGTGTGTGCGCCGGTGTCTGCAGGTGCAGGTGGACACTTGTGACAAATGGAGCGAGGTTTGCGTAACTGGCTCTGGGGACCGTGGTTGCCGATGGGGCCGTTTTGATGAGTGATGGACCCCATTAGATCACAGTAAGATGCTCGATGATGTGTAATTAAAGATGGCATTAGTCAGGCAGAAACCACAGCATTTAAAAATGGGAAAGGGATCATTTCCGAGGCTGACACACACATCCAGGACTTAGGAGACAGGACGCATTGGGGGCGTATTCAAAAGTGAGGCTGCTGCGCTGGTTACAGCTGGTGTTCTCTCAAGTCTCAGATGTTTGCGGTGTCAGAGACCACGCTGGTTTAAGCATTTACTTTAGGTGAATTGACAGGCGGTGGAACGGTTCTGATTGGTGACTCTAGCAAGGAAAAGCAGGCCTGTTTTTGTTCTTTGCGGAGCAGGCTGAGCCCAGTTGAGCTGTGGTCTGAGACCCCGTCTGCGCAGTCCGGCTTCAGCTCTGAGGCCCTTCCTTCCTCTCTCCCTTCTCTGTTTATTCATCCGCGGGTGCTCTGGGCCCCAGCGCGGGGGAGGGGCGGGCAGCGGGCCCAGCGGCCTGGCTGAGCGCTGCCCTGGCCGTCGCCCACCTGACCGTCCATCCCACTGGGCCTTGGCTCGGTTTAATCAGAGTCAAGCGTCTGGCCGAGAGCCTCGGTCGTTAATTAATCACGCTGCTGTTTACATTCACGTTGACAGTCATCTGCACTTGTAACCCCCTCAGCTCGGGCTCCCCGCAGTGCCTCACCGACCACGGGTGCGGGGCTCCCTCCCTCAGGGACAGGCAGAGACAGGAGCGCGGGTCGCTGTCCCGCTCTATGCCCCCCGCCTGTGTCCTGGGGGAGGAGGGCTGTGCATCCCCTCCGGGCGTCCACGCGGCTCTGTGACCTTGCAGAGGCTGATGTCCGGTCTCTGACCCCCTGGAGCTTAGGCTGCGGGCATTATGGGGATGCGGCCAAGAGAGCGAGTGAAGTGCCAGCTGAACCAGCTCAGCTTCAGTGGAGACGTTTTGTGATGTGTGTATTTTATCCTCTAATTGGATTAATTTAGGGTAAAAAAAGGCAATGAGCTTTCTTTGCAATCTATAGAGGATGTCTTTACCTATGGAAGAAATTGTCCTTGAAAGCATTGCAGCCGTGGTCTGTTGTTAGCCTGGTGCTCCTGGACTTGGGCTGCACATTCAAATCCCCCAAATGCTGCAGCGTGGCCCATCTCAGGGGTCCTGACATGCCCGGTCCCGGTGCAGCTGGGTGTTGGCTTGTCAGAGTCCTCAGGCGGCGTGGACGCCGGCCTTGGGCAGTACTGGCCCGAACCACAGAGGCTGGGAAAGTTTGGAGGGATCGGGGAGATGTCTCCTGGAAGCCCTTCCCAGCTCGCAGACAAGTGCAGAGGCCTGGGGAGCCCTGCCACCTGGGAGCCGGCTGGGTAGAGAGGGAACACGGACGTGGAGGCCTGGGGTCCCGAGGTGCTTGGAGCAGACGTGGTCTTGGAAGGAGGGTCGGCGACCAGCCGGACAGGGGAACTGGAGACAGAGGGTCGTTTGCAGACGTTTTATTTAGGAGCTGGACACTGTTCTGCTCATTTGTTCGCTTAAAAATCACTCCTTTAGGAAAAAGTTTCGTACAGAAGCAATACATTCAGCTCATTAATTCACTCAGTCCTTGTGACAGCTCAGTGAGTGACCTGGGCACTGTGACTGCCCTCGCTCTGCAGGCCCAGAGGAGTGGAGGAGCCAGCACGGCTGGGGGTGCAGCGGGGCCTGTACCCAGGCTGACTCTGGGCTCTGCTTGGGCGGGACGGCAAGGTGTGAGCTGGGGGGTCAAGTCCTTGTCCCGTCACCTCCGAGGTCCCATCGTTTTCTCCTCACCAGGCTGCCCGGCTGGGGGAGAAACCAGGATATGCCCTGCTATTGCTTGCTACATTGTCAAAGAGGCTGGCTGGCGGGAGGATTTCCTGGCGGAATGTAAGGAGAGTATGTGGAGGGAGAGCTGGGCGGCGTGGAGAGCGGGGAGGGAGGCGTGCTGTCACTCAGGGCTGGAGCCAGAGGTAACCGCTCACCGCAGAGGCCTGCGCGACACGGGTGACCGCCCCGAGTCTGGGGAGACTGGCCGTGGGCTCTTTGTACGTTTGAAGGGCTCTCCAATCACACGGTGAAACGAACATTATGGAGATGTGGTCCGTGACCCTGGGTCTCCGCCAGTGTCTTCCTGGCCAGTTTTCTTATGCAGCAGCCTCTAACGTCCATCTGAGGCTTCCCACCCTGGACTGAGCATTAAAATCGGGCCCAGATTTCCTCAGGGCTCCACAATTTGTGGTCATGGAAACGGACGGAGTACCGAATTTTTCCCGTGGACATCTGCACTTACATGTCTCAGAAACATTTACAAAAAGCTAACGGATTAACCACGTGTTCGAATAAAGTCTTCCGATGGCTTGGATTCTGAATTTTATACTCCAGGCAGCGCTGTTTGTAGGAGTAGAATGTGGGCCAACTGTGAAATTTAACATTTTCTAGTGGCCACATTACAAAAGTTAAAAAGCAACAGATGAAATTGGTTTAATAATGTGTCTTATTTAACCCGCTTCATCCAAAGTGTGAGCACGTGAGCATCACTCAGTACAGAACGTTAACGGGTGCTTTGCCTTCTTTGTCCAGGCTCAGTGCGGAGCCTGCTGCGTGTGTCACACGCCGACACACCTCAGCCCAGTTCCAAGGGCCGCCAGCGGCCAAGGAGCCGGCTGGGGGCGGCGGCGTTGGCGGAGGAGCTGCAGACACCGCGGTCAGGGGCTGAAGTCTCGCGAGCTCTTTACCCCTCGGGCGATCTGTGCCCACGTGATGCGCTTATGGAGGGTCTGGGGCGACGTCAGGACGGTCTCGGAGCCGCCGCAGCGACCGGATGTGCGGACAGCACAGGCTCTGGGGCCCTCAGTGCGGTGACCGCTGGGGGCTTCAGGAAGGCGTGCTGAGGATCCCGCTGAACCCCGAGAGCGCGGGTTTCCCGCCAGGCCTCCTCGTCCACAGGCTGTTCTCGGGGTCCTGACGGGCACGGAGTCCTGCTCACCCCCCCCCCCCCCCCCATGGAGTGAAATCCAGCTGTTGGTAGGAGGAGAGCCCAGCGTCCCAGAGGTAAGTGGTTACAAAACTGTCGCCTGCCCGGGTGTCCGTTTTCTGCGGCGGCAGGCGTACCGTGGGGGAGGGGTGCTTCCCTTCTCCATCACCTGCAGTGCCTTCGTGGTGGGGGTCGATGCCGGGGTGGGAGACTCTGAGCTCATCTCAGGGACGACCAGGCAGTGCGGCCTCGGGGCTGACGTGCCCTCTGGGCGGCGTCCGGGGCGCAGCCGGGTTAGGGGAGCGTTTGAAAATTCACTGCATGGAAATCGGACTGTTGCCTTTTCTCATCCGCTCGGCATGTTATCAGATTTATATTCCAGGCTGTGGGGACTATCATTCTCTTTAAATGGCATTATTTAACAAAGAGTTAGCATTTCATTGGAAATTCAGTTACCGGTTCCGGCTGGAGTGGGCCTGGGCGGGGCCTGGGTGTCCCCTGGTGTCCCCTCCAATGGGACAGCGGCTCCGCACCCCGCTGACTATTTTAAATGATTGTAGACTTTTGAAGTTGTGCCTTTGCTTTGAGGAGACATCTTTTGTTACTTACAGTTTATTTCAAGCAGAGTGTCTGGTCTGTGATTCAATCCTGAATGATACGGTTGAGCTTGCTGTGGCTTCTGTGTAACGGTGCATGTGTAATGGTGCATGGGCCACTGTGTGTAAATTGTGTGAATGATGCAGCATACACCCCCTTCCCCCTACCAAACTGCAAGGCTTTATCTTAACTGTTTGGTTTGGCGTCTTTTTATTCATTGTCTTCACTGCATCAAGGATGAGGTGTGCTTGGTCACTGGGAGGTCACTCATGGCAGTTACTAAGTTGTCCTGTGAGTCAGGGATGCCCTGGGGGCCCCTAAGCTGCTCTGTGGGCCTGTTGTGCTCCTGCATGAAGTACCCCATGTTAGCGAAAGCAGGGGTCTCCCCTCTTTGCTGTCACTTTAGGGAATGCTGGCTGTGAGCCGTCCTCCCTGCTTCTGCGGCTAATTTGCGGTTAACTTTGCAGATGGAACCAGCTGTGGAAATCGCTGCCTGGGCTTGGCACCGGTCTCTGCAGCTGTAGGTGGGAGGGTCAGACCGTCTCATCAAGGCTGGGATGCATTTCGTGTCTCCCAGTTGCTGGTGCCCCCCCCCCCCCCCACCGCCTGGGTGCTGATGGGCCAGTGCTGCATCCTACGTGGGGATCTCGCAGGGGAGCAAGTGCCCCGAGGCGTCTGTGTCAGGACGTTTGCATGATTCAGGGCAGAGTCCCTGAGTGTGAGCCCTAAGGCGTGAATTTCACATTTTCAGAAAAGTGATGTGGGGACTTCCCTGGTGGCCCAGTGGTTGGGACTTCGCCTTGCAGTGCAGGGGGTGCGGGTTCAATCCTTGGTCGGGGAGCTAAAATCCCACATGCCTCCCAGCCAAAAAACCAAAACATAAAACACAAGCAATATTGTAACAAATTCAATAAAGACTTTAAAAATGGTCCACATCAAAAAAAAAAAAAAGAAAAACTTAAAAAAGAAAAGTGGTGTGAAGGGTTGTTGTAACTTCCCTGATGAAGGGTTCAAACCAGTAGCTCCCGATTTATTGATAACGGCTGTATGTGTTTTTCAGTTTGAATACTGTCGTATTTGAAGACTTCCGAATAAAGGTTAACAAGGGCCGATTTCTCCCTGAAGTCACACAGGGATTGCATATTCCTTCAGCTTGCGCCCTGCCGGGAAGGATTGGCAGCTCTGACTTGGGAGGGCGCCACCGTCTCTTTGGTGGACATGGGCTTCGAGTCGTGGTGCCCAGCATGTTCTTATCAGCTGGAACGAGAACCCTCAATAGATCCCCCAGGTTGCTGTAACGTTACCTCGGGGGCTGTGATGCTGACCGAGGACCTTCACGTATGTCACTCTGACCCACTTCATGCTCTGGGCCCCTGTCCTGTGCTGCCCACAGACCCCTTTTCCGAGAGTCCCGGGCCTGGGCTGACTGCTGAGTTGGGCTCGGGTGGCTGTGACCGTGGAAATCTGGGTCATTCAGGCTCTGAGCCCCACTCCTGTCCCATCATTCGACGTAGCTTCTCCTCCAAGCAGTTGCTGTTCCGTCGGGGTGGACAGGCGCCCCGTGGGTTTGTGTGTGTCCATAGAGAGTGTTGTGTCTCGTGCACCTGACGGGGAAGGTGGGCAGGAGGTGGGCGGGGAGGCTGCTGCGGCCGCTTGGGGTGCCGAGGGACGCAGCCCCTCCAAGGCTGTTGTGCCTCTGTTGTCACTCCTGGAACTGGGGGACCTCTGCCCTCAAAACCCACTCAGCTGTAGGTTCCCCTCGTCACACTGTTGGAATAAAGAGGCAAAATCCTGTTCAGATTTCCTGGTTAAGTCTGTAACTTACTGATAAGCCAGTCGAAGCTGTGCAGGTAGGTCCAGGCCACCTGGGTGGGCTCTGCAGGTGAGAGTTGATGATGTAGATCCCCCAGCAAGGACGGGCGTCTGTCTCTCTGGCCGTGGACCCGTCAGTCCAGGAGCAAGGGCCTTTCTCGGCCTGTTTTGACATCCAGGACTACCTGGTGAGCAGCCATCAACACGGCTAGCCTTCCTCTTGGCCTGAGAAGGAGTCTCCGCCTTCCTGGGGCACCTGTGTGGTGTCAGGATGCACAGTGAGAATGGTCTTTGCACACAAATGACTTTGCACCCTGATGGCGCCCCCTGCTGCATCTCCAGGGCTCCCCTCCCCCAGCTTCCTCACCTCCTGGAGGGGACAGAAGGGTTTAGGCGACCCTCCCTGGGCTTCTCAACTCCTCAGGGCCGAGGAGTCCTGGGAGGGGTCAGCCCTTTACCACAGAGCAGCCTTGCCAGGAATTACCTAATGACCCGAGCTGTGGCTTCACTGTGATTAGAGTCCCCCTTTGGAGGATGCTGTGTGCCTCTGATAGTTCAGCACGGCCAGGAGGTATCTGTGTGACCAGGGGGAGGAGAGCTGCTTTTGCTAAGTTCATAGCACTTCCCGGTGGATTCCAGGATCTCAGGATGGCTCCCCTGCCCTGTGCCGTGAGGGTGCCCTTGATGATGGTGTGATGGAGGTGATGGTGGTGATGGAGGTCAGGGAGGTCATGACAGTAATGGAGGTCATGACGGTAATGGAGGTGTTGGAGGTGATGGAGGTGATGGTGGGAATAGAGGTCATGGAGGTCATGACGGTAATGGAGGTGATGACGGTGGAGGTGATGAAGTGGGACTCAGGGTCAGTCCCCAGGCAGACTTCTGAGCTGGTGGGGACATGCAATTGTCCTCTCAGTTCAGAGGGCGCAATGGGCTCGGGGACTCAAAGGCCCGCAGGTGAACAGGACGGCTTCCCAAGCCCAGGAGCTTGGGCAAGTCTGGGCCCGGGTGGGACTACAGCCAGGGTGGGTCTGAGTGAGGGGAGGGTGGAGAGGGGGAGTTGGTGGAGGCCCCGCTTGCTTTTCGACTTTTCTTTTCCAAGTAATTTACAGAGTGTAAACAGCTCACCGGGTTTTTATTGGTTGCAAGTGTCTGTCTCGTTGACTGTCCTTATATTTCTTTGTCATATCTGTGTCTTGTCTGCAGTCTGCTTGGAATTCAGGGTTTTTGTCATCTTCGAACAAAATGATGGGGTTTGCTGTCAGTTACTCTGCAGGGGCAGAGGAAGGGAGCCGTGTGTTGCCTTCCCTGTGCTCCAAGCCTTTGCTCTTTCTTTCTATCCTTCTCAGAAGGATGCTGGGGTCTGGGCTCACGGCAGCGTCAGGACCCTCAGGCCCGAAGTGGGACAGTAAGCTCATCTGGACACAGGACAGATGTGCCGTTTCCTCCTTACCATCTGCTGTCTGGCAGATGTTTCCAGACAACATCTGGAAGCATTGTCTGGGCCTCTGGGACTTTGGTCCTGGTGATACCTTCTGGAGGCCCTGACCCTCCCAGTGCCCTCCCAGGCCCCTGCCCTGTGCCCCAGATGGCCCTTCAGGTCCTAACACACTGCAGATTGGGAGGAAGAGGCTGGACGGCTTGCTCCTGGCTGAGTCTCTTCCATAGATTGAAGACTTTCTATTTGTGTTTTATGTGGATTTGTTTGTGAAAATCCCATTTTGTGTTCCCATGAACTACATGAGTGTGCAGAGAACTGAATCGTAGCTGCTCCCTTTGGTTTTGGCAAAACCCGTTCCTTTTCTGGTGGCTTTGAGCCAACTTTCCCGTTTCCCAGTCACAGGCATTTCCATGGAAGTGACCCTGAGGCAGAGGGTGTGGAGAGCGCTTGCCTCCGTTGGGACCTCTGCCCCGGAGGCGCTGATGAGGAGCTGGCTGTCCGCTCCACATGCAGGGTCCTCGGGCACTGGGTCTTGAGTCACGAGCGCCTGTCTGCAGGAAAGGCCACCTTCCCCAGTGCCGGGCATGCACGTTCCTGAACACACCTCTCTAGCTTCCCTAGGCTTTAAGCAAGCAGCCAAGGGGTCAGTAGCCTCTGCTTACTACGGACTGACCCTAACTGCCCTTCCTGCCTGCGGTGGGCTCCCTTCCCCCGAGGCTGCATTTGTAACTTAAAATCATTAAAACATTCTTGCAATATCAACCCCTGTCTTCCTCGGTGGATGAGAGATACACCCTTCAGTTGTGTGATTTCCCCTCCCCACCTCCCCTGCTGTGTCATGTGAATGTCTGTCAGCTGCCCAGCCGGAGGGCAGGGTCTTTGTGTCTGGTGGGCTCTTCCTCTCCCCCTTGCACTTGGGATGAGATGGCAGGTCGCCCAGGGAGCTCCAGCTGCACCACGCGTGGATTGCACACGTGACCCCTGCGTTCCATAGGCCCAGCTGGTGTCTTTTAGAGAAGTGGACGGCCGTGGCTGAGGCCAGGATTTCTTTTCCAAATGCACATGTGAGTTCAGGGCTGTTGCCTGCTGTGGATCTCAGTGTGGATGCGTGTATCACATGTAACGTGTGTGTCTACACAGATACTGGCCCTGTGGTGTCACCTCTGGGTAGTGGGACTCAAGGGCAATTTAAACTTTTTTCTCCATGTGTTTTGTTCTACTTAAGTTTCCACAGTGAGCATGTATTATTTTTTTATTCAGATTTTTTAAGTTTCCATCTTATAGAGTTTTAGAATCTGTTTTTCTTCATGGAAATCGAATACAGACTGCGCCATAGGTTTCAGGATGACAGAATTGCAGAGTTGGAAAGATCCTTAAAGATCCAGACTTGAGGTGAGAGGGGGCAGAGCCCGCGCTCAGGTTTTCTCCTTTTCATCCTGGCCCCCCGGGCCCTTCCAACCTCCAGCCGAGCCATCCCTGACCTGGGTGTCCATTACGTGACTGTTTCAGGTAAAGATGGGTTATTCTGTGCCGAGATAATTTGGACAAATGCCAGAGTTCTTCATTTCCTTTACTGTTAAGGCTGTTTTCACAGAAAATGTTTAAGACTAGGGCTCAGCGGACCGCAGCCCACGGGCCACACTCACTCTGCTGGCGAGCAGCCTGGCCAGACTTGACCCAGCACGGTGGCCTTTCTTCTGTGTCACACAGTGTTGGGAAGCCCCTTGGTATGGCAGCGGGGCCCACGTCCAGAGGGGCAGATGCCTGGACTCGGAAATGCATATGTATGTGGTACGGACCAGGGAGATGAAGCGTTAGTAAATGCAGTTTATTTGGAAGACGGGCTTTTTCCTGATGGTGGTCATGAATTGAGGTGGGAGGTTTTAATGGCCTTTCGGAGGACAAAGTGGGAACCTGACCGTTGTGTAGAATGAGTCCCTGGGGCAGCCCGGGCAGACCATGAGGGCAGGGCGCAGCGGGTGCTGGGACCAGCACAGGCACTCACGTTCTCCCTCCCCATGTATTTTGGGTTCTCTTTTGGGCTTGTTCAAGCTGATGTCATCTGGTGGGGAGATTCCGTCCAGTTGCCTAAAAGGGGGGACTGTTTCTACCTCCTTCCGAAATACACATTGTGCACATATTTGGGTCTGACAATAAAAGCCCACACTCAACGTGCTTTGAGAGGCCCCCAGGAAGGGCAGGCCCCCGCTGGTGGCCCTGGTCCTGGTCAGTTGCGTGGAAGCCCCAGACCTGTTCACACCTCAGAGTGGGATCCAAATCCCAGTTCCAGAGTCAGGGCTGAGGCCAGTTTGGTGCCTGGACGGTGGCACATCCCCACCATGTCCCCGGTGCTCGTTTTTTATCATTTCCCCCTGTGGTGGCCTGAGCTTTGTGTGGCTCTGTCTCAGTGGCCGCCTCCCCGAGGGGTCTGTACATCATCCTGTGTCACAGAAGCAGAAGAGGTTCTCTTACTGAGACACGTGTGCTGGTGGGGTTGAGCAGCCTGGAAGTAAACACAGAGCTCTTGGCCATCGTCTGCTTAACAGCTTCGTGAACCAGCTGGTGCTTGTACACTCGTTTGAGCAAACAAGGTGCACTCATAGCTCCCCTTAATGAGGCCAGTCCCGCAATTGCTCAGAGAGCAGCAGGTCGGAAATCTTAGGATATTGCTTTGGCTTAAAAATAAGCTCTGAGCAGAACATGTATTTTGAAGGGTCTCCAGAGTCAGTAACAGGAACGTGGCGCCGCCCCCACTAGGGGATTTTTCTAGGTGGGTGCACGTAAAATAGAAGTGAGTGGTTTTGAACAGTGTGATCTTAATAGAAGATAATTCATTTTCCACTAGCTTTAAGCTGTCATGCCAGTAGATTAGTTTTTAACATGCATTTTAATTATTTATGGGATAAGTGCTGATTTATTTTTCCTGAGAGCTCTTTCAGCATTTTATGGTAATACTTATCAGGATCACTTATGTTGAGCACATGAGAGAACAAGCAGGTGTCCCCGTGACCCTCTCTGTTTATATGCACGAGAGACCCTCTGTCTCTGCCTGGGACCCTTCTTCTCCTGCTTTGGGATGACATACTGGGAAAATTCGCTTAGTCAACCTGCATTCCTGGCTCCCAGCTCTTTGCTCGGCACAGTGCTAAATGCTGAGAATTCAAAGGGTAATAACCAGTATACAACCTAGTGGGGGAAAACCCATCTGTACCATAACTGTTTTGTAAAGCTTCAGTTAAATGGTAATTGTAGACGTTCATAAAACATATGGAAGTGCAGAAGAGGAAGCCAGTTAGTTGAGAAGTCATTTCAGAGAGGGCTGGATGGAGGGACCTTGAAAGAGGACGGATGAACAGTCATAAGACAGATTCTCCAGTAGGAAGGATGCCACCTGCAAGGCATGCTGTGCTTCGGAGACCAACACAGTCACGATTTCTGGGTCAAAAGCCATAAGGGGTGTGGAGGCAGGAGGCAGGCCGTTACAGAGGCAGAAGCCAGGCTCAGCCCTGAACCTAATTTCACGGGAGCAGGGGCATTGTTGGACGGCTCTCGGCAGGGATGATGCCTGTTTAGGGGAGAAAGACCCCGGTGTCTGGAGGTGGGGATGGAGTCATCAGGGTGAGGCTGGTCGAAGATCACAGGGAGGCTCTGGGTTCTAGCTGAGATGTGCAAGAAGGAAGAGAAGATGACTGAGGGCCAGGCTGAGGGGCAGTGGAGAGAGCCCTCCCCTGGGTCTGGGCCAGCAGGCTTTGTCACCCACTGGCCGTGTGACCTGGGGGCAGTTACTTTCCAGTGTTCCCAAATTTGAGACAATAAGCTCTGTCTGCTGGGTGCGGGGACCTGTCCATCAGTGAGACACACTTAACCCCGCGGCTGGGATGAGGAGACTGTTTTCTCATATGTGAACACAGGAGTGGTGGCCCCCTGGCAGGATTGTTAAGCGGGAAGATGAATGCCGCCTGGGGCTGGTGCACAGAAGGGGCCAGGGGAGTGGTTTCTGTTCACGTCTATAAAGGTGCTTGCGCTGGGACCGAGGAGTGTCACCAACCAGGCAGGAACAATTGGACATGAAGTAATTTGGGGCAGGGGTTTCTTACCTTGGGACCATGTCTCCTTAGAGGGTCCAAGGATGGACTTGGGAGCCCCAAGACCCTGGACTGTACGTGATTACTCGTGGAGCTTCTGTTTCCCTGGGGACTGTGGCCATCAGATTCTCATGGGGGGATGTGAGCCCACCAGGCTAGAATCAGTGATAAAGAGCACACACAGGGGTCCTGAGGTGTGTGGGGTGGGCCTGGGAGGAGGGAGGCCTGAGTGTCCCTACCACGCTGAGGTCCTGCTCTCGTAAAGGAACCTGAAAACTCTCCGAATGTCTCAGGGTAGGAATGCTCAGAGGAAAATTACAGGAGTCGCTTCCACTTGATCCCCGGGTAGATTCTAGACGTAAGGAGGAGCAAAGCCTATTAGACAAGGCAATGCTTTTGGTTTATTTTGGCTGACTGCCTGATGGCACACGGGTCCCAGGCAGGTAAGCCTGTTTGTTTAATCCGTGCTTCTCCTTTGAGGTAGGGTTTCCTTCCTGAACTGCAGGTTTCTAGGGAGTAGGAGCCTCCTTTGATTGTGTTTCTATCTCCCAAAGCGTCTAACGTCCTCCGGAAGCCCGCAGACCTAACAGCCCAAATATTTTCTTCTAGTTATTCAAGCTGTTTCTATGTTAAGGTATAAGCAAAACAAACAAGCACACATCCTAAAACCCAAATACTTTCCCTTCCTACATCTGAACCCCATCTGTCCTGTTACGGTAACCGCAGTCCAGGTGAGGTTCCCTTCTGTGCCCAGCAAAAACACCCTCCCGTGCAATTCCTCTTTGCAAAGTCATGCTCTGTAACTTCTTCAGGATCACAGGACCACATTTTTATCCTCCCTGTCACTGTGGTTTTTAGAGCTCTTTTACAGTGTTCTCTCTTCCAATATGAAGGGCCCGATGTGAACTAACACAGGGCCCTTCCCGGGCCTGACGGTTGCTGAGGAAGCTGGAGGCTGTGGTGGCCTTCTGTCCTGTGTCCTGCTCCGTGGCAGGTGTCTGGGCCACCTGAGCCCTGGGCCCCCCTGGCGTCTCCTGTAGCAGGTGATCTAGAGACACTGTATTTGGATGGTTTCCATTCTCTAGGCATGGAAGTTGGCCTTCCATATCTGTGGGTTCTCACTGAAAATATTTGAAAAAGAAAAAAAAATTACAGAAATTTCCAAAAAGCAGAACTTGCATTTGCTGCACCAGCAACTGTGTGCACAGCACTTACACTGTAGTAGGTATTGTAAGTCATCTAGAGATGACTTTAAGTCTACGGAGGACGTGCATAGGTAATATGCACCATTTTATACAAAGGGCTTGAGCTTTTGTGGATTTCAGTATCCTCATGGGTCCTGGAACCAATTCCCATGGGTACTCAGGGACGACTATATTATGTCAGCTTTGGACCCCAAATCTTTGAAGTCAGATACGGTGTTTTCCAGAATGAAGCCCTGGTCAAGTGAGGCAGATAGATGATGGCTCGGCCTTCCCTCCCACCTGGAGTTCGCTGCGTTCAAAGTCTTGTGCTGCTCGCTTAGATCTAATGAACATTGTTGATTGGCGTGTTGTGTAGCTCTGGTAGATTTCGTAGGTGTCTCTGGCAGCACAAAATGTTTACTGAGCAAAAATAATTGTGTTACAGTGAAATGAATATGTACATAGTCACTGAATTAATAAGTTAAATGATGACTTCATGGAAACTCCTGAGAACCTTGGGTTTCTCAGCATAAGATATGGAAATTGACTTTTTGTGTGTGTGTGGTTTTGAAGGGAAGAAGTGTGCTTTTCCTTTTAGACTGAAGATACTGTGTGTGTGTGTGTGTGTGTGTGTGTGTGTGTGTGTGGTTTTAACCAGGATGAGCGTCTGTAAGGAAAATGGGTTTGTGTCCTCTGAGGCTGGAGGAGCATGCAGGAGGCCAGGGTGGCAGCGGGAGGGCTGGGCTGTGGGCGTCATGACCAGGGAGGTGAGCGTCTCACCGCAGCTCTGGGGAAACTCAGGTTCTAATTCCCTTCTCTGGCTCTGGGCGTGAAGCCGGAGAGTAAGAGGTTGACGTAAGGAAGGTGGTCCTGAGACTCACAGCTCCTGGGGCTGAGGCTAAAGTGCTCCCGCAGCAGGTGAGCACACAGCATCCTGCGTCCGCGACTTCCCTGTGTCCTGGTCCCTGAGCTGGAGGTCCCCAGGGCACTTACCCAGCAGCCCAGGGCCCTCTTGGCTAGGCCACGCTGTTTCCCACCCTCGAAGAGCTCCTCGTGGGAGGGAAATCGAGGGGCCGAAGAAATCACTGAAGAAGGACCCAGGGCTATTGAGCAAACCAGAGGCCGGCTTGTTCTGGTGTTTTAAAGGCTCTTTTGCTTGCAAGCAAGAGATCCAGCCGGACCCGTCGGGTGGTAGGAGTTCGTTGGTGGTTTCCCCGCATGGGGACCCAGCTGAACACCGGGCCCAGGAGGCCAGGAGCCCCTGGAGAGGCTGGCCGAGGGTGTGTGCCGCCTGTCAGCTTCCCTCTCCAGCTGTCTTCCCGCCGACCTTGGCCTGGCTCTGTCTGCCCCCCGCCCCCGCCCCGGTTTGCTCAGTCGCTGCTCCCGCTGCCTCCCGCTCAGGCCCCCTTTCCTGGTTCAGCAGGCCGTGTCCTGAGTCCGGGTCCGAACAGGGACCAACATA
The DNA here is from genome assembly GCA_036417435.1 of Inia geoffrensis. Classification (NCBI taxonomy): domain Eukaryota; kingdom Metazoa; phylum Chordata; class Mammalia; order Artiodactyla; family Iniidae; genus Inia; species Inia geoffrensis. The sequence continues at coordinate 92,855,022 of CM070911.1, forward strand.
ATGGCCTGGAAAACTCTTTGGTTTTGAAACATGCAGGTAACCCCCCACAACAAAACCCAAACCGATGTAACCACCTCCCCCCAGCACCACACAAACACGCTATTTGGTCCTTACAGCAGCTCCGTCAGGCCAGGAATAGTTTTTCCACATTACAGATGCGGAGGTAGGACCCAGAGAGGGCAGGTTAGCTGTTCAAGGTCACACAGCTCATAGGACCCAGGCCATCAGTGTCTTGTCCCCAGGGCCTGCTCTCCCCGGGGCGTCGTCCTGGGGGTGGGCTCTCCAGCGGCCCTGCTCCTCTCTCGCCGGCCGGGGACGCGCCGCTCAGCACTTCAGGCCTCCGTTTTCTCGTCTACAACTGGACACGCAGCAGTTGTGAGCGGGCTTAACGACGTGGTGCGTGTGGAGCCCGTGCTGTGCCGGGGACCTGATGTCTCTGCGGAGGTGGTGTCACGTGTCCCACCCAGGGCACTGCTGGGCCGACTGTGGGTAGATCCGTGTCCCCCTCCAGGGTGGCCTCTCCCTTAGGAGTTCTGGGGGGCTTCTCGGCCAACCGTTATCAACGGTCTTTCTCTCCCGTCTTCTGGCGAGCATGTTCCGATCCTGGCCATCAAAATGACAAATGATGAGGCGGACACAGAAGGTATGGCCAGTGCTGCCGCGGCCGTTTCAGAGGGCGGGTGTGGGGGGCGCTGGTCTCCCACCGTCCTGCCACCCTTGCCACCGCCCAGGCTCCGCTCGGGGTCACTCGGCCTTCTAAGTGGCCACGTCCCACCCAGCCGCCCACTCAGGGGGGCCCCCCTCCCTCCTGAAACAGCCTCTCCGCCTAGTTCTTTCTCCGAGCTGGGTGGGGCAGTTGGTCAGGGTTTGCGAGGGGGGCGCTGTGCCCCCTTCTAGAACACATTTGCCCACCGAGGCAGCCGAGCGTCCAGCGGGATACCCGGCCAAGGTCCGTTTGCACCCAGGCAGGTCCCGGGAGGTGGTGGCCTCGTCAGCCACGGAAAGTGTTTGCATTTCCCTTTATTTCCAGGTGCCCCTGGCAGCATTACACCCAGGTCGTAGCTGTGATTAAAACACAGGACCAACGGGTCAGTGTCAGTGTCCCATCCCCTTTGTTTGGATCTGAGTCACGCCTGTAGGGTAATCACACATCACCGGGGTGGATTATATACCCTGGTGGACGCTGCATTGCATCTGGAATGTTCTCCCGATTGCTCCTGGGGATTTGAAGGGCAATTGCTTTTCTGGGTGTTGACCAGAATCCTGTGGCAGGATGTGTTGCCAGGTAGATGGTTCTTTCTGAATCGATGTGAAAAAAATCCCATGTAAGACAAATTCAATGTGTGTGCATCTTTTTAAACAGTGAAAAGTTGGATTCTTAGAGTTTCAGCAAAGAGTGAAGGCAGTTATGTTTGTTCTTTGTGAACTTGTTTGAAATCCTTCTGAAAAGGCCAGTTGCTTTACCAGGACAGGGCACCGTACTGAGCCATGCAGAAGCCCGAGGCCAGGCAGCCGGGTCTCTCGGTGTTGGAGTGGGTCCCCGCCGTGGACAGGACAGCCCGGGACAGAGCTCAGACCCCCAGGTGGGGGAGACAGGGCCCTGCCCCTGTGCACACCCACCGCTGCTTTGTCATTATGGTGGACCTCCTGTTATCTTGGGTTGGGTTTCTAAAACTACTTGAAATTACAGTGATTGCCTGATGTAAAAAGTTAGTCATCCTGATTTAACTCGTTTAGGGTTTTGTTCTAGAGGGTGAAAGACAACCATAGACTTTAAAAAACGAAATGTAGAAAAGCTCAGGTTGTGCTTGAGGCCACCCACGTAAACGTATGTGCATACGTGTCCATCGCAGTGGCATGGGGCCCCCTCCACTCTGTTCCCCCTCCTTGGGTGGAGGCCGCACCCCGTGCAGGTGGAGGTGTGTTCCCTGCAGGGCCCGGTCTGATGAGCAGGAAGACAACAGAGGAGAACCCTGGGCCCAGGAAGGCGTCCCTGCTGCCAGCCTCATGGTCCCACTTGCCACCTGCCGGCTTTTGCCCTTGCTTCCGTAAGACCTGGAAGCAGAAAAGAACAGCCATCTGGTCTGGAGGGTGCCTGTCTCTGTCCTCTCTCCCCCTCGGCTCCAAGGGGCCTCTGTCCTCCCGGGACCGAGACACGTGGGTCACACGCGTGCACATCAGGGCTAGACGGCGTGTGACACGTGGTGTCCAGGGAGCTGGCCACCGGGAGGGGAGTCAGACGGCTTTGCTCGGTGAGGAGGGGAATCCACTCTGGTCCCGGCTGCCTGGGGGACGATTAATCACAAAGTGCTTCATTCTGCTTCAGAGTTTCATCGGCACCTCATGCAGTGCTGCTATGGGCGTGGCTTTTGAGACTTTCTGAGAGGCACCATTGCAAAAGCAAAACGTTACAATTTGGTTATTTATTGATATCTATGAATACAATAGAAACGTGCCTACTTTCCAGGCTGCTCCTTTAAGTGCCATTGAAAGGGAGAAAGTGTTTGCTTTCCTGGGCATTTATAGCAGCTGGCATTTATTCTAGCACTATATGTTTATAATAAAAGAATCCGAAAATACGTTTGAAGTGCTCTTTTCAGTCTGAAGAGTAGAGGCGTCTTCGGAAAGAGGCAGCCCCCCCAGCGCGTCCGGCTTCCCTGGGGCCTGGCCTGAGTGGGGACGTGCGCAGGGACCCGGAGCTCCAGCCGAAACCCGAGGCTCTGGGAGCCTGTGATCTCGCTGAGGGTTGAGACGGAAAACTGTGAGCGCGCCCCCTGGTGAGGGCGAGGCCTCGGGTGTCCTGAGGGTACCTGGCGCGGGGCCTGACTCTGGGGGAGCCCTGGCTTCAGCCTCTGCGTCCAACTGCTAGGCTCCATGCACCTCACTGCCCGACCGGCAGGGGTTATGTGCTGGACCCCCTGACTTCCTGTGTCACCCTCCTGGGGAAAAATGACCATCACAACCGGATTGGAGTTTCTCCACGAAGAGTTTTATTTAGCGAGATGAAAAAGCCCCGTCGTTATTTACATCAGTGTTCTCCATTTTAAATACTCTCCCACCAAATGACTTCCTAGTGAATTACAAATATATATCCTGGAAATATATCAATTTGGTGTCTTATTAAATAATCAAAGTTGAAATTAAAAGCCCAGAAAACGGTTTTTGTGTTTGCATCACTCCCGGCTGCTTGTCTGCAGTGTCCAGCAGTTCTGACCATCTCTTGTGAGCCCCGAGAGGCCCGCACCCCGCAGTGCACGTCCAGGTCCTCCAGCCGCTGGTGGAACAGACCGCGGTCTCAGGTGCACCCCTGGTTGGCGTCAGGCGGGGGTCACACCCTGCACACAGTTGCAGGAGGCTGGAAGCAGCCGGGGTTGTGGGTCTTGAACCATCTGTCCGCGGGTTGTGATGAAGGACTCAGAAGGAGGGAAGCTTCTCAGGGCTTTCTGACTCTGTTGTTGCTTTAAATCCTCCTGTAATTGGGTGGTTTTGTGCGTGTGAAGAGCTTTAACAAAAGCTGCCATGAAGCTCTTTCCCCCAATTGCAATCAGAGCAGTGTCTTAGTTTTATAGGTTGCCGCTGATGGGTCGTAAACTCCCAAAATGTTGATTCCTCTCCCCGACACTGATGAGCAGACAGTTAATAGGGACGGCAAGTTACCAGCCTCCCTTGCACCTAATTATGTTGTGTGACTGGTGCACGTTTGTCTTATTGTTTTATTTCCACAGCCTGTGCGCACTTAAAGTCACCTGCAAACTGTTTAAAAAAATTCATTGTGTCTGGTGTCTCTTCCTTTTCCAGCCAAATGGCCTGACGCCCCCGGGATGGGATGACCAGTAGGTGTGACACACAAGACTGAGGCTCAAATTAATCATTTTTAGAGAGTCATCAACTGCGGGGGAGATAGCTCCAATTAATTTAAATAATTGCTTTGATGCAGGAATCAGCAAATCTTTTCTGCAAAAACCAGCTGAGGAATATTTTCAGCTTTGCGGGCACGAAGGAAAGCGGCCGTGGACAATACGCAGATGCAATTGGAGAGGAATGGGGAAGACGGCAGATGTAGGGGCACCGTGTGCGGGGCAGGGCTGGGGGAAGGACGATGGCCCTTGAGGGTCAGGCGGGAGAGTATGCGCTTAGGGACGCGGTGGGGAGGGTTCCTGGCCGACAGGGCAGTAGGGCCGGTTGTGAGATGGAGGGGGCGTTTGCTGATCTGTGGAGGGCCCACGAGGACTCGAGCGGCCCCAGGGCCTCTGGTCAGGTCTTGGATTTCGTGACTGTTGCATCCCTACCATGAATCCTGTTTAGATGAAAGTAGGGTCAACTATGAATCCGTGAGTTTGGGGTAGCCCCCGCCTGCAGCCTTGAGCTGTATCTGGTCATTCTCAGCAGCCTAGCAGTGGGGAGACACCCCCCGCGCAGGTGCCCTCTGGGTCTCCTCTGGGTGGTAACTGTCCCTGTGTCATATCGCTGGACGTGCAGGCCTTTCCCACATTTTTACATGAAGAAACTGAGGAAATTGTAATTTTCCTCAGTAATTGAGGGAAAGGCCAGGCCATCCAGAAGATGGAGGTGATGCTCCAGGTATAAGGAGCCCTTCTCACCACCTGATGTTGGAGGAGGCCCGTGCCGGGGCCTCCGTCACAGAGTCACCAGGCACGTGGTGGGTGCGGTGGCTAGGCCGGGGCTTCTCTGTGGTTAGGAAAGAACAACCTTTGGGTTATTCAGACCAGGCTTTTCAGCAGAAGACCCTCTGCTTAACGGAAACGGGGGACAGTGGTGCTTTTCTGGCTGATGAGGGGGCCCAGCTCCTCCGACCCGGCTGCCCTTTCGGAGGAAATGGCTTGAAAACCGTTGAGCTCGTTTTCCTTGCCCTCATTTCCCAAATGCGGAAACAGTGACGGAGGTGAGAACGGGCTGGTTTACGGTCACCCCGAGCTGGTTCCCTGGGGGCCGTTTGCAGATGGCACTGACTTGCTTGGTGCACAGGCCACTTCGCTTCTGCCTGGTTGTGTCTGTACCCAAAAGGGGGCCCGTCACTGGCACCCAGCCTCATGGGGATGTTTGGGGAAATCGTGGCTTACCAAAAAGTGATTTGAGATGCTTGGATACAAAGAACAGGAGAAGGAGTTTTACAGAATCTCTTTTCTGGAGCAGGCATCATTTTCAAAATGTAGAGTGTTTATGGCATTTATTACTGTAGGAAAAAGACTTTCATTATTAGGATTTAATTTTCATTAGCCTGGTGCACATTGTGCTGGTTTGGATGAAGTCACTTGTGTGCAGATGTGGTAGTGTCTGCAGCTGCCCGTGTGGTCCTCACGTCGGGTTTTATCTTGAAACGGCAGGGCACAGTGGGACAGGAGGAACCCATCGCTCAATGTGAAGGAGTCAGTTCACGCGTGCATTCCAGCTGTGGAGCGGTATTTCTACCCTCAGCTGTAGTTTCCAAGGCCTGACTTTAAAGTCTGGAAACCTGTTTCCATCCCTGGGGCCCCAGGAAGGTGCCCCTGGTGGAGGTCCGAGCAGGGACCCATGAGCTCTGACTTTGACAGATGTGAACGGACGCTGGCAACACCCTGGGTCACCGTGTGGGTCCTGAGCAGGTACTCGTGTGTCCTGGTCCTATAAATTTTTAATTTAGGACATTCTTCCGAGAGATGCCACATCAACTGCAGCAGCCGTGTTAAATTCAGGGCAATTCAGACAAAAGGAGCGCGGTGACGGCGGCTCCTGTGATCCGGAGCCGCGCAGCCTGGGCAGCTGTGATGCAGGTCTGTTGACGACCGAAATGTCAGTGTGGAGAGAAATCACTTAGCCTGGTTCAGAGGTGAGTAAGCAGAGATTATAGATTGGAATAGCAAAGAAAAATGTCTTAATAGTCCTAACAGTTGGGTTTTGCATCCCAAAGGACATGCCAGAGGCCTCACTGTAAGAGAACTGGAATCAGATTAAACAATTCGCGCTCCCCAGGAAGAAAAGCTGGGGAGTGAAAAGTACACCCCTGGTCATCCCTCCTATGTGTACGTGTTTTACTTTCAACAGTTTTACTGAGATAGAATGCACATACCATAAAATTCACACAGAGTATACAGTTCAGGGGCTTTTCGTCCATTCAGAGAAGAGTATGACCATCACACAGTCAATGTTAGGAAGTTTCCATCACCCCCAAATGATCCTCTATCACCTGCTCCCTCCCGTCCCCAGCCCTGAGCCACCACTGGTCTGCTTCCTGTCTCTGGATTTCCCTTTTCTGGGTTTTCACGTGAATGGGACAGTATGGTATGTGATCTTCTGAGACTGGCTTCTTTCACTCAGATAAAGTTTTCCAGACTCACCCTTTGTGTCAGGAGTCAGCACTCCATTCCTTTTAGCGGCTGAATAACATTCCTGTGTGTGGATAATGTTTACCCATCACCCACCGGTGGACATTTGGGATGTTTCCACCTCTACGTTTGCTTGTAATGGTTGTACAGAAAGATAAGTATGCACCATCCATTTTGAGACCCAGATCATTCTTTTTCTCACGTGAGAACTTTCTGGCAATTCAAGGGAACATAGTAGGTCAAACCAAGGCCTCCGGCCAGTGAGTGGTGATGGCCGGGTAGGGTCCAGGTACCGCCAGAGGAGAGGAGGTCGTAAACGAGCTCTGAAGGCTACAGAGCAGCCTCTTCGGCCTGTGTGCACACGGTGTGCGGCATCTCCATGTCAGGATGTTCTGGTAAAAGCCCCACGGGCTCTGGGTTCGTGGACAGGGCTGTGGCCTCTGCACCCGCACCAGTGCCCCCAGGAAGCCAGAGCTCCCGCGTCGGGCCGGCTCCCCTCTCAGCCGCAGGAAGCCTTCCTAAGCTCAGGCTGGGCCCCCCGTGCCGCGTGCAGGCTCCGCCAGGGGCAGCCACTCCTTGCCCTGGTGGCCCATGCTGGTGCAGGCTCATCTCCCTGCCGCTGGCCGCTGGCCAGGCAGGGGGCCTGGTGCCCTCCAGTGCCCAGGCGGGTGGTCAGGGAGGAGCAGAGACGGAGGGCTTCCCCAGCCCGTCCAGGCGGCCCGGGCTGCTTATTCCGAGCGTCCAGCCACGGGGCGTCCCCACTCCCTCCCGCCTGACATCAAACCAGCTGTTTTGCTTGGGACCCCACGTTCTCTGGAGACCTGCTTAACTCAGTCCCCGTTTGCACCTAACCTGGCATATGTGGTGGATTTCTCTCTCGGAGCTATTTTTGGGTCCGTTTCTGGAGAGATGCCTCTTTCCCCGCAGGCAGGCTCTGACTGTGCCAGATGGCCCTGCTATCGCGTTTTAGTTTTCTGAGCACTTGCTATTTTTGGTTTTCTAGTTACTCATTTGACTCGGAGCTCTGATAAGGCGTTTAAAATAGCCTTTGGACCTGCTGTGAGCTGTGAGCTTCTAAAGCTACTCTTCTGCATTTTGTCACCTCTTGACCTTGGGAGAGAGTAAGTCAGGTCATGGGACCGTTTCTCTGTTCCGTCCTCTGGGTGCTGACTTGCCCTGTTGCCAGCACCCGTCCCACAGTGAAAAGGGTGGTGACGTGTCCATCTGTGGGCCTTCCGGAAGCTTCTGGGGACCTGTGTTTGCTGATGTGCAGACACGCGCTTTTCAAAAGCGGGAATCCCTGTGTGTTAACGGTGGACACTAGGCGTCTTCAGGCCGCGTTGTTCAAAGCCTCTCAGAGGCTGAGAGGGGTTGGGTCTCACTCAAGGTCACGAGCTGGTCAGTCCGGGTGGAGCTGGCTCCCTGGAGTCCCTGTGCACCTTCGAGGTGTGTCAGGTGGTCATTCCCTGGGCCCATCACAGGCCACCTCCAGCAGCAGGTGGCAGAGGCTGCCCTTGGTCTGTGGGTGCTGTCCCCTGCTGCCCCGGCTCATGCTGGGCCACCCTCACCCTCAGCCTTGGCAGTTTGGCTGTGGCCAGGGTCATGCCCTGGTGTTCATGGTCATTTAACCCCTGGTGTGCAGCCTTCGGCCTGCCTGGGTTCCCGTTGCTTAGTCCTCCTGATGGGAAGGCCGTGACTCTGCCCTTGGGTGAGGGCAGCCCAGGTCACAGGACTGGACCTGGATGACGCTCGGAGGACCAGCCTCACAGCTACGGGACCGTCGCTGTGCCATGATCGCGGGCTCACCGGAACCTGCTGCTGGGTCTGGGCAGGGACCGGAATGGACCCTGGGTGGCATGTGCTAGGTGCACGGGAGTGTCCCCAGCAGGACTGCCCCTACCCTGCCAGGCCCCCTTGCTCCAGGGCTCAGCGGGGTGACCTCACCTCTGCCCACAGTCTGACTCCTGACTTTTGGCACACGACCCTGGGGGTTCCTGCACACGGGCACGCAGAGCCGGGAGCACGGCAGCCCCTCTCCAGCAGGGCTTCTGTGGTCCTGGTCACGAGTGCTCTGCAGGAGTCCATTAGCCACCAACTTACACAGGGAGACCTGCTGTCTCCCTTTCTTGTGGACAAGTCCATGGGCACAGGAAGGACGTGCAGGGGTCCCTGTGTGCCTTCTGCCCCCACTGGGGGTCCCAGCGTCCACTGCGCACTTTGGAAGGGAGGGTCCAGACCAACGTGCATTTGCATCTTGCCTCTGCCGCCTGCAAGCGCCTTGTCCTCAGGCGTCGTCGCTGGGACCCTGTGTCTTGTCCTCAGTAATGGGGAGGACCAGGCCCTCCTGCTCCCAGGAGCAAATGGGGTCCCGTTTGTACACGTGACTGGCACCCAGATGGCCACGAGCCCAGGTGCCAGAGCGGCAGGTCCTCCAGGGACCCCCAAGCTGGGATTTCATACCCTTAATGATCTGTCTTTGATTTGTGCTTTTGAGGGACAGTGGGCCTGCTGGGACGTGGCGTCTGGGCTCCCCCGCGGTCCTGCCACCCGGCTGGGCCCCCGGAGTCCCAGGGGGGTGGACGTCGTCGAGGCCGTGATGACCCTGCCTGGACCTCCTACCCAGAGGCTGGCGTGAAATACCATAAAAAACACTGTGCTAGGCAGGGGAAGGGGGTAGGGGGAGACTGCAGTAGAAGGGAGAAAAGCCTCTTTCCTGCCCTTTGCACAAAGGCCCCGCTTGGTTTCCCCTAAGTCCCATGGACTGTTGATGGGCCTGGGTTGGCAGCCTCAGCTCGGAATCTGGGAGGTGGGAGAGGTGAGGGTGTCCTGGAGATGGACCTGTGAGCAGGGACATGTCCAGTGTGGTAGCTGCCCAGTGGGTGGACTCAGCAGCCGCCATGGCTTTGGGGGCAGTCAGGCCATGTGTGGTCAGCTCCCCGCAGGACTGTGAGTCCTAAGCAGCCCCCTCAGAGGTCCCTCCCGGATGCAGGGGATGGTCACTTCCGGGACCTTCTGGGGCCGTGAGTGACATTTGACTGCATGGGTTGTAAATGAAAGAATCAAATAAAACTCATCCATGATCTCACCCCGTGAGACCACAGCTGCAGTATCGTGTATGTGGTGGTGAAGTTTATGGCCCCGAAGAATAAATTCTCGACAGTGAGAGACAGGGGTTAAACACCCAGGTGACAAATAGTCTAAAATAAAACTCAGAGCTGGGGGGGTGGGGAGGGGCACGACGGGCTGCCTCACAGTTCAGGGCCCCGTGTGTGGCCCCTGGGACTTTGTCAACATCTGGGGACAGCTCGGTGGTCACAGCCCAGGGGGTGCGTCTGGCATCTGTGGGTGGGACCAGGGTGCTTGGCCAGAGCCCAGCCCCGCGGTCCTGGGTGGGAGGAGAGAGCCGACATCGTCCCTGAGGAGACTGTGGGCAGCTGCCTGGGGTGGGAGGTGGCGGATAATACATACTGTCTCCATGTTCTCTGAAGGCAGCCCTGGGGGTACAGCCCTTGCCAGTTTACAGGAGGACAGAATAAAACCTGAACTCCAAAACCCGGGCTGCAGAGGTGACGCCGGAGGGTCCCAAAGGGCCAGGGGGGTTTGGGTTTTGCGGGAGGGCTGCCCGCAGTTGGGGTCCTTTGCTCACAGACTCCCACAGCCCCCACAGCCCCCTCGGCCCCTGTGGGCCGTGGCACCGAGCCCCCCTTTCCCGCAGACCCTGCTCACCCTTTTCACCCTTCCTGGCGTTTCCTGGCTGTGCTCTGGCCCCGTGGCCCGGCTGCTCAGGGGCCCCAAGCCCCCTCTCTGGCCTGTGTCTGCAGCCCGGACCCCTGCCCTGCAGTTGCGGTCACCTGGTGCCCCTGTGCCCGGAGACACCGACGGCTTCCCTGGTGAACCTGTTATGGGGGCTCCCCCCAGCAAAGTGGGGGCCCTGGGCTTCTCTGGTCTGGAGCACGGCGGGGCCCGGCCTGTATCCCTGGCCCTTGTCCGTCAGGGAGCGCGTGGAAGGGCGGGTGGAGAAAGCAGGGGCGGCCATCTACACAGCAGACACACCGCTGTCAGGAATTGGCTTCCTGGGTGGACGGCGCAGACCAAGCTGCAGCTGAGGAGCCCTTGCTGGCTCTGCCCTGAAGTGAGGGGCCCTCTCATAGCATCAGCCGTGGCCCCGTGATCCTTGCGTCACTGAGGACGGGGTCTGGTTCCTCGGCCGCTTCTGTTCAGAAGTGAGGCTCCCGCTGCGTGGCTGGCATGGCCGTGGCCGCCTCCCGTGCTTCCCGTGGCCGTTCCTTTTCCCTGTGGTGCAGCTGCGCCCGAGGCCCACGGTCTCCATCTGCGCCCGCGAGTGGAGCAGGTCCTCTGTCTCGGTTCCCGCACTCCCGGATGCCTGCAGTTTCTGTCTTACACGGCTTCCCCCCTTGCTCCCCGCTCCCTCCTCCTCAAGTCCGGTTCTTTGATCAACTGTATGGCGGGGCTGAGCCTGCAGATCCTCCAGCGGCACCCCCATGGCCTTCAAACGTGCCGATGTGGATGCTCAGAAGACGTTCTAAATGTGAGAATTGGAATATTCTACATTCAAGAAAACGTCAGAAGACCGGTCACAAAAGGCCAGAATTTCCACCTCACCCCAACCTGCCATGAGCATTTTCAAACAAGGAGAGAAGATGAAAGAAAAATCTGGTGAAGGCCTGTGTCGTCATCACTTGTATTCAGATTCAATTAATGTTGCCATGATTGCTTTCCCTTTTCACCCTGTCGGTCTGTCTGTCCACCTTGGATGAACCATGAAGTGAAACTTCAATTTTGCAGACGTCCTGTTCCCTCTGCCCCAGATGAGCCAGTCTCTGAGGAACAAGGGAGTATAACACCATCAGCTCACTAAGAACCAGCAAGAACTTCCTAATGTCGTCAGTATCGGAACAGTGGCGAACATCTGGTCCAGGAAGTGGGGATTTCCCCTCTTGTCCCTTAGAAATCTTCTTGTGGGTTTTGTTGGAACGCGGTTCATTCATTGCTTTTCCTTATTATGCGGCTCTGGTTGCTCTGATCCAGACCAGGGCTTCTCAGCAGCGCTGCTGCTTCTCAGCTGTGCAGGTAAACACCTGGCCTCCACCCCTGCCACGTCAGACCACCTGCACCGTCCTAGAGAGACCACAGGGGTGAGACACCCTGTGTGGGACCCCGCTCCGGGGCGTGTCCCCAGCCCTGCTCTCTGAGGCCTCAACCTTCTGATGACACCAGGCCCCTTGTTCTGTAAAAGCCCCGTTCTGGGTTTGTGGGTCTTTTCAGTGGTGTCGTTCTCTGAACTGGAGGTGGGGGCCAAACCAAAGGCTTTCTCACGTCCCAGGTAAATAATTTTGGAAGCTTAACTTTTAATATAACGTAAATATTTTTTAAAATTAATTAATTTTTCATTTTTGGCTGCGTTGGGTCTTCGTTGCTGCGCGTGGACTTTCTCTAGTTGCGGCGAGCGGGGGCTACTCTTGGTTGCGGTGCGCGGGCTTCTCATTGTGGTGGCTTCTCTTGTTGCGGAGCACGGGCTCTAGGTGCACAGGCTTCAGTTGTTGTGGCACTCGGACTCAGTAGTTGTGGCACGTGGGCTCAGTAGTTGTGCCTCACGGGCTCTAGAGCGCAGGCTCAGTGGTTGTGGCACACAGGCTTAGTTGCTCCGCGGCCTGTGGGATCTTCCCAGACCAGGGCTCGAACCCGTGTCCCCTGCACTGGCAGGCAGATTCTTAGCCACTGCACCACCAGGGAAGCCCCTGGAAGCTTAACTTTTAAAATACAGCAATGTATGTGACTACTTATGCTCACAGTGAAAATAGCTTTGGGGCACATTGGTCACTCGGGGTGGGGGGTGGCTGCTGAGGGCCATGGGTCAGGGTCAGCTCCCTTTGGGCTCGGCAGGACTGGTGTCCCGGATGGGCCAGGCGGGGTCCTCCCCGTGACTTGCCAGCACCCACCTGGGGAGGTGACACCCGCGTGAGCAGCATTCCTGGACCTCAGCTGATGCTCCGCCTCCCCTCCTGTTTCCATGGGAACCAGCTGCAGGTTGTGGGTTGTTTGTTTACTTAGAGGAAAAAGTAGGTGTGTGTTTCCCTCAGCTCCGTGCAGTACCGAGATGGTCCTGTTCACTTTCTAAAAAGTGTTTGGAGGCCTGGCAGCGGTTGGGACCCTCAGGGCATCACCTGGGCTCTGAGGTTGCTTGAGCCTCAGGTACTTTGTGACTGAAAGTGTGAGGATAGAGGGCTGGCCCCCCTGCTGCAGTCCCCCTCGGCATCAGATGCTCTTCCCTGGGCTCGGTGGGGCGTTGTAACCACGGTCCTGACCCAGGGGCTTTGTGGTCACTGCGTGTGCCGACCCCGCTTTAGCCCCGAGCTTGCCTCGGGTGAGGAAGGTCATCTATGTTTGGTTGTGTGTGAGCCCTCGGAGCCGGGGCAGAGCCATCCTGGATCATTAGGAGGGAAGGGTGGGGGGCTGAGTGCGCTGAGAAGGGAGCGAGGTGCCGGGTGTGGAGGTCTGAGCGTCGTATCTTATAATTACACCATCGTCCATGTAAACGGAGAGGTCTGTTTATAGCGGCTCAGTTTGACACGCTACAGTTACTATGTCTGGGTCATTCTGGCGGATGGTAATCATTAGAGTAAGCCGTGTATCTGATTAAATAAAGAATTTGTCTCTAATTTATGCCAATTTAAAGATGTCTCCTGTGTTCTCTTGTCTCTGGGGGAGGGGAGGTAGGTTGCTATGGAGACGGCATAAGAAAAAGTGACAGCACGAAGGCTCAGCTTCGATTTTGAAAATATTTGTGATGCAGGTAATTATATATGTAATAATGTCGTGCAGCAGAGTCCTCTGCCTTGCACACGGGTGTCATGGAATTTTACAGTGAAACAGTGTTTCCGTGAGGAGCAAGATGCAGTTTGTGTGTTGTTAGGATGTTGTCTTCGTGAACGATAAAGGTGTGATTGTTCCGGGGGGGTCAGGGTGGGAGGGGAACAGCTGCCGCAGGAGGTGGTGTGTCGCCCGTAGAATGTGGAAGTGAAGGAGGTCTCGTGAGACTCAGCTGAGGCTGGATTCATCTGTGATTTTGTCAGTGGCTAGAGTTGGCTTTACTCTGCTTAATCCACTGATTTTGAGCCAGTTTCTTTCTGTCTCTTTTTAATTAAACAACATCTCATGTTTTGGAGACCCATTTAACAACTGACACATGCTATTTCCGTCTGTCCTCCTGTGTCTCCGGCATTTTGGTAATTTTGCTCTGGTTTGGAATTCTGTCTTTTGCTCGTGTGCGGTGGAGAATACTCCCCAAACCCAGCCCCAGTTTTGGAATTCTAATGCAATTTAAGAGAAGAGGGAGCTTCAGCGTGGACCAGTTCAACCCCACAGCCCAGTGAACGTTTACTGAACGCCTGTGCCACGCACTCAAGGCCGTCTCCGCGGGGCTCACACTCCAGGTCCAAGGTCCCAGGGACACGAGGTCACTGCCCAGGGTCGGGGTGGGGAGTGCCTGCCAACACAGCCAGCTCCGAGCCTGGGTTTTGTTTACCATCTTTATTACTGATGCTGGAAGTACTGTAAAGAGCGATTTAATGGAATTCACAGGTGGCGCCACATCAGGAGGAAATACGGCAGGAAGTAGTGAGGCCTGGCCACCCTGCTCGGGGTCAGGGACAGGCGTTAGGAGAGCAGAGATGGGTGAGCTGAGAGCACGGCAGCATGGAGGGCGTTAAAGGGGCAGAGTGGACTCTGTCATGGCCCCGCCTGTGCCTCTGCCTGGAGCCTGAACCAGGGCCCTTGGATTCAAGACATAACTCGCTGACACTTGCTCTGGGCATTGGCTAGCTCCAGATTCCAGGCGAGGGGCTGAACCCTGCGGGTACGTGGGAGGGTTCCACGTGCGGTGAACGGGCCTCTTGCAGTGGCCGTGGTGATGCCCGGAATCGTTCCAGGCCTCCTGGAGGAGGGGCCGGAGGACGAGTCCATTTTCCTGTGTGTCTCTTCCGATGAGGAGCGGCCAGCCTGCCTCCGCTGACAGCCTCTCCAGGGGACCTGTCCCCGCCGGCTCCCGGGTCCCCTCCGGCTCCCGGGTCCCCACTGGCTGGGAGGTGGGTTCTTGCCTGTGATGCTGGGGCCCCTGTGCGTCCCCCCGCGTACCTCTCACGGGAGACCTGGCACAGTTGTTTTGAGGATGCCGGGTGAGCTGGAACTCGCCCCGTGTACACCTTCTTCTGAAACGGGATGTTAGGGACCCCGGGGCACATGTGGGGTGGGATGTGTTCTCGGCTCCTTCCTTGTCAGGGCCAGGAGGTCACAGGGCGTCCAAGCCAGTGACCGCGTGCCCCTTTCCCAGGGCTTGCTAACGTCCCCGCCTCTGGCTTCACGATCCTACGTGGTCATGGGGAGAGATGCCAACCAGTTAATCCCAGGCCAAGTGTGTCAGCAACTTCCCACATGGCCGCTTCAGCCCCGAATTTGGAGGAAAGGTGGTTCTAGGGACCCAGCCGGCACGCTGTTTACCGGCCCCATCACCCCCTTGAATCTGGGGCTGGAAGCCATGCTCTGCGTGAAGGTGGTCAGGCCCACGTAGCAGAGGAGGAAGCTGGGCCCCAGGAGAGCAGATGTCCTGAGCACAGCCTCACATCCAGTCCAGCTGGGCCATCGAGAGGAGCAAGAGCAGAAGTGAACCCTGAAGCCTGGGGGAGGGGGCGGAGCTCCAGCATGGGCGCTGCCCAAGCCTGGGCTGCAGACTCGCTGGGCCCCCTGCTCCAGGCGGGCGTCCTCCCCTGTGGCGACGGTGGGCAGAGCTGTGCAGTCACGCGCCTACCTGATCCTCTGCTAGAACTTGATATAAGTTGAAATTGTGGTGAAACACACGTAACATAAATTTTACCATCTTAACCATTGTTGAGTGTCGGGTTCAGTGGCATTAAGCACATTCGTGTCATTGTGCAGGCCTCACCACCGTCGTCTGCAGAACCTTCTCGTCCTTCCAAACGGAAGCTCTGTCCCCGGTAAACACTCACTCCCTATCCCCTCCCTCAGCCGCCAGGCCCCACCATCTACTTTCTGTCCCTGTGGAGTTGATTCCTCTGGGGACGTCACATGAGTGGAATCACACAGTATTTGTCTTTTTGTGTCTGGCTTATGTCATTGAGCACAATGTCCTCAAGGCTCATCCGAGTTGTACCAGGTGTCAGAATTTCCTTCCTTTTCAAGACTGAAAAATATTCCGTGGTGTGGATGGACCACGTTTCATTTATCCATCATCCGTCGCTGGGTTGCTTTTG
Source organism: Inia geoffrensis (assembly GCA_036417435.1). Lineage (NCBI taxonomy): Eukaryota > Metazoa > Chordata > Mammalia > Artiodactyla > Iniidae > Inia > Inia geoffrensis. Next base: position 92,870,632 of record CM070911.1, read on the forward strand.
CAGACATTTTTGTAGTCTATTCTGGGAGCAGTCACTCAGTACAATTCTGGCTTTCCTTGAAGCTTTGAGCACATTTTATTCCTTTTTTAGTGTACGGCATGTCCTTGGAGAGCCGGGTGGCCCCACCTGTAGATGCAGAGCTGGGGCTGCGGGTACCACACGGAGAGCTAGGTGGCAGCCCTGGCTCCCATGAGAATGTTAGCTGCTTGTCCGGGGTCACTGCCCGACCTCCAGGCCCAGCTGCATCCAGGTGTCCCTGGTCTTGTCATTAGTCTGCTCTGCCAGGTTCTCTGTCCAGCTGAAGGCTGATGGCCAGGATAGAGAAGTGGGCTTATTCCCATCACACCGGGAGAGGAAGTCACCTTGGCCTTCCCCAAACCCTGAGCATCTTTAGAATGTCCACCTCAGGGCCGTTTACTCTGACCTCCCACATTGTGCATGTTTGGTGGACAGAATCAGTGGACAGAATGAGAGCAGAGGCCTAAGGGGGAGTGAAATGGACCAACAGCAGGAGGAAGCCGATATTCCAGGCCTTTTGGGGAGCAGGGCTGTATTTTAACACCAAATAACCACGGCATAGCAGTTGACACAGATGACTGCCCTGCTGTGTGCAGTTAATGCCAGCCTGGCCTGTGGTGGGGCAGGCGGGGCCCTTCTACCGGCCCAGCCATGGGGATGGGCCTCAATGCTTGTGCCTCTGGGCCGTGGGTTGGACCCAGCAGGGCTGGTGTGTCACGCCCGATGGTCTGGGCAGCAAATGCAGAGGTGGCTTTAAGAGAAAAGCCTCTGTTTTTGGAAGAGAACTGGGACCTTCAGCAAATAGGCCCCAAACCTCTCGACCTGGGCTGACTCTCTGTGGAGCCAGAACCCCTGTTGTTCCCACTCCCACCCCCGGGTTTCTGATGCCACAGGTCTGGGCAGGGCCTCGCCAGAACCTGCATTTCTGACAAGGGCCAGGGACCATTCCGTGTGTGTTGGCGCCGTCATGTGTGTTGTCCCTCCTCCTGAACAGGGACCACTGGTCTAGACCCATCCCTCCTTTACAGACGGAGGAGCTAAACCCAGGGTGGCAGGGCCTCCCCGGGGTTCAGGGTGAGCCCCAGAGCTGGACAACGGCCAGGCTCTGACTCCAGGCCAGGGCTTGTCTCTTGACCCGCGGCGAGCAGGGTACTGAGCGCCAGCCTGGTCCAGTGCGAAGCGCCGAGGAGGTGACCAGGCCTCAGGGAAGGCTCCACTCACCGTGGACACCTGTCCAGGCCTCGGTCCCCACTCGCCACCTGCGATGCTATTGTCACATCAGAGTTCTCAGAGCTGTCACGTGTGCCCACTTTGCCCTCGGGACACCTCCGTTGGCGCTAACGGGCTGGGAGGCAGCCCCACCGTGGATGCAAGAAGACAGGGGTCGGGAAGCTGGTTGCAGGGAGCCGGGCCCGTTCAGAGCTGACCCCACACCTGCGCCTCTTCTAACCCCTCATCGCCCGGCCTCACTTGGTCTCTTCCACCACCGTCCTGGTCTCCCAGCTTTTCTCACTGCCCCTGCTGCCATCCCTGGTCATGCTTCTCAGCATGTGACATGCACGACAGGGTGGGCACGGGTGACAGCGGGACGGGTGAGGGGCTATGGCGCCATCATCCTTTTGGGTGGGGAGGGGCCGTGGGCTGACCTCTTTAGAGCCCCGTGAGCTTCACCCTGCTTACTGCACCAGAGCCGGTGGAACGCTGCCTTCTCTCTGGCGTCTAAGCTCATGGACTGCCGTCTCTTCCTTTCTTTTCTGATTTTACGCTCTTCCTTCTTGGTTGGGGTGCTATTTGAGGCTCAAGTCCTCGTGTAGCTGACCTGGATTTGGATGGTTTCTAACTTCCTGTCAGCCAGTGTCCACTTGATAGTCTGGGAGGGGTCCCACCCCTCATCCCAAGTCTTGCCTATGGCAGGGGCGGGGCTCTATCGCTTGGAGGATCAGAGGCTCTTGGGCTTTCTCGAGCACATCCAGCAGTCTCTACCAGACTTTTGTTTTGATCAGTATTTGGTTTCAGTTCAGTGTACCTTCCCAAGTATTTTGTATAAGTACGTAGTTTCCACCTCTTCATTTTACCAAGTAGAAGGTTAAAAAAAATTTCGCCCTCATTTGTTATTTATTTATTTTTGGCTTCGTTGGGTCTTTGTTGCTTCACTCAGGCTTTCTCTAGTTGCAGTGAGCAGGGACCCCTCACATGTGGGATCACACAGGATTTGGGCTCTGCTGGCCTCTGGGTTCATCCTTGTTGCAGCAGGTGTCAGGATTTCCCTCCTTTCTAGGGCTGAGTCGTGTTCCGTTTTATGTACACACCACACATTTTGTTTATCCATTAACTATATTTTTATTTATTTAATTTTTGGCTGTGTTGGGTCTTCGTTGCGGTGCATGGCTTCTCATTGCAGTGACTTCTCTTGTTGAGGAGCACGGGCTCTAGGCGCCTGGGCTTCAGTAGTTGTGGCATGCGGGCTCTAGAGTGCAGGCTCAGTAGTTGTGGCGCACAGGCTTAGTTCCTCCACGGCATGTGGGATCTTCCCGGACCGGGGCTCGAACCCAGGTCCCCTGCATTGGCAGGCGGATTCTTAACCACTGCACCAGCAGGGAAGTCCCTCACCATCATTTAATAATGAATATTTTAATATCACAAAGTAGAAAGTATAGCCATTTCTATTTAACGAAGTAGTGGAAGTTCTAGCCAGAGAAATTAGGCAAGAGAAAGAAATGAGGCATCCAAATCAAAAAGAAAGAAATAATTTATTTATGTCTGCAGATGACATGATCGTATGATAGTAAACCCTAAAGATACCACCAAAAAGTATTTAGAGCTAATAAATGAATTTAGCAAAGTTGAAGAATATAAAATCAACACTCAAAATTCAGTTGTATTTCTGTACATTTGCAATGAACAACCCAAAAAAGAAATTCGAAAAACAATCCTATTTACAACAGCATCAAAAAGAGTAAAATACTTAAGAATAGATTTAACCAAGGAAGTAAAAGACTTGCCCACTGAAAACTACAAACATTTCTGAGAGAAATAGATGGAAAGTCATTGTTTGTTCATAGATTGGAAAACTTAATATTTTTTAAGATGACAGTACTTCCCAAAGTGATCTACAGATTCAACACAATCACTATCAAAATCCCAATGGTGTTTCTTTACAGAAATAGAAAAGGCCGTCCTAAAATTCATGTGGACTCTCAAGGGATTCTGAATAGCGAAAAACAATCTTGGAAAAAGAACAAAGTTGGAAGACTCACTTATAGATTTCAAAACATATCACAAGGCTACAGGAAGTGAAAACAGTATGTGTACTGGCCCAAGAAGAGACGATGGACCAATGGACCAGAACGGAAAGTCCAGGAGTAAACTCACACACGTGTGGTTAATTGATCTTCAACAAGACCATTCAGTGAGGAAGGGACAGTCTTTTCAACAAATGGTGCTTGGGAAGCTGGACATCCACATGCAAAAGAAGGAAGCCAGACCCTTACCTCACACCATATACAAAAATTAGCTCACACTGGATCAGACACCTAAATGTAAGCGCTAAACCGAAACATAAGAGTTGTATAAAACACTAAGAAGAAAACACAGGTGAAAATCTTCACGATCTTGGATTAGGCAATAATTTTTTAAGTATGACACCAAAAGCACAGGCAAAAAAAGAAAAAATAGATAAATTGGACTTTATCAAAATTAAAAACTTATGTGCATCAAAGGACGCTGTAAAGAGAGTAAAAGGACAGCCCACAGAATGGGAGGACAATTACAAATCATATATCATATATCTGATAAGGGAATAATATCCTGAGTATAAGAAAGACCTCCTACAGCTCAACAAAAACCAAACAAGCCAATTAAAAGATGGGCAAAGAGTTTAAGTAAACACCTCTCCAAAGAAGATATGCAAATCGCCAATAAACACATGAAAAGATGTTCAGTATCACTGATCATTAGGGAAATGCAAATCGAACTACAATCAGATAGTACCTCACACCCATTAGGATGGCTACTGTCAAAAACCCAGAAAATAGCAAATGTTGAGGATGTGGAGAAATTGAAACCCTTGTGTACTGTTGGTGGGAATGAAAAATGGTACAATTGCTGTGGAAAACTGTAGCGGTTCCTCAAAAACTTAAACACTGAATTACCATATGATCCAGCCATTATTCCACTTTGGAGTATATATGCGGGATCTGAAAGCAGGGACTTGAAGAGACATTTGCACACCCGTGTTCACAGCAACATTATTTACAACAGCTAAAACGTGGAGCAGCCCAGATGTCCATCAGTGGACGAATGGTTAAGCTAAATGTGGTCCATCCATACAGTGGGCTATTACTCAGCCTTAAAAAGGAACTAAATGCTGAGACATGATACAACACGGATGAACCTTGAGGACATTATGCTGAGTGAAATAAACCAGTCACAAAAGGACAAATAAATACTGTATGAGGCCTAGAGCCGTCAAATTCATACAGACAGAAGGTAGAATAGAAGTTACTAGACGCACGGGAAGGGGAGGGGGAGTTATCATTTAAGGGGCACAAAGTCGTTTGGGAGGATGGAAAGTTCTGGAACAGTGGTGGTGCTTACACAACAGCGTGGATGTACTTAATGCCACTGAACCATGACTGAAGATGGTTAAAATGGTCAGTTTTATGTTATATATATTTTGCCACTGTAAAAACATTATCTTAACTAGAAAGCTCAGCTGTTTCTGACAAAGGGCACTAAGCAACTGTATACATATGAGTACATTATAAATAGAAGAAAGAAGGCGTTAATTATGACAGAGACAAACTTCAAGATAAAACCTTAAGTCAACACGTGCAGCTGCTTTCTTGACGTGAGATTCTCGGCTTGCGGGTCCGTGGTGGTCGTTCAGGGTTAACCAAAGCCGGGTCGAGTCATCTGCCTGGAGAGGCGTGGACCCTCTGCCCCCCTCACATCCCACGTGGACCTGCCAGAGCTCGGGGAGAGATGGGACAGAAGCGGGCAGGAGCTGGTCGGGCCCCGGACCAGCGTCAGGCGGTGACCGTGAGGGGCTGCCCGTCTCACCGCCTGCTGGGGGTCTGAGCAGGAGTCGGCTCTCGGCCGCTGTCCCCGCTGCGGCTCCCGCGTGGGGCCGGGTGTGTGCTATGTGTGGGCCGGGTGTGTGCTACGTGTGAGCCGGCGTGCGCGGCCCGAGTACAGCAGGGGCTCTGGCAGCCGGCGAAGAGGTGGCTTGGTCTCCGCTCCCGAAACCCCAGCGCCAGCTGGGCCCATCGCTGCAGCTGCCAGCATCCCAGTGTGTCTGTGAAACTGGATGATTTGCCTCAAGACTTTTCCGTCTGCTAAAACACAAAACAAAACAAAGAGCGTAGCGGATAACGTACATATCCCAATTTTCAGCAGGAAGTTTATTTTCATGGCACCCCCAAAGCCTTCTGAGCGTGTCCCCTGCTCGGCTGGCCAGCGTCCCGTGACGCTCCGTGTACCATATCCGGGCTGAGCTGCAGTGCTTTCCCAGACGTGAGACGCGTCGGAAGCTGCGGAGCTGCTGGCTTTGACTGAGTCCTGGAAGAGCTCGGTTCCCAAATTATTTCAGGTCAGCCTCCGGGTCAGCAGCCGGATGGAAGCTGTCGGGATTCTTTCCTCTCAACCCCCTGTAGTGGGATCTCCGGGGACGAGATGCATGGCCACCCACTCAGCTGCCCACTTCAGAGGCCTCGTGGGCAGGACCCAGCGTGGCGGCCGCTTCGTGCTGCCCTCACCACCCACCTGCCCGCACGACTGTGTTCCCTGTAACCGTGTGCACGTGTGGTCTCCCCAGGCACACGCATGTTAGTGCAAGAAGCGATATTAAAGTGCCAGCTTGGCTCAGAAAGGGACAGAATTTCAGAGCGGGAACCGGCCCAGCCCCTCGTTTTACACAGAGAGAATAGAGGCCCAAGCCCCCTGAGCCCCGGAAGGAGTGTGGCGCGGGGCAGGCATAGCTGTGGGGCGTGAGCTTTGCTGGCGTAGCTGCTCAGATGCGTCAAAGTCAGATTTTCACAGCAAACCAAGGCTGGCACGGTGTTACCACGGGAGCCCTAGAACTTGTTGTAGGTGAGCTCTGTAGGTGTGGCTGTAGGTTTTCGATTGCCCCCTGAGTCTAATCCGTTTCTTCTGGTGTGAAGGGAGCGGGGAGCACGTCAGCGCAGATGCAGGCGCCGGGCCAGCCCTGGCCACGGGCCCTGTGTGGCTCCTGAGCCATGAGATGTGGCTCCTGTGACTTTAGGAACTGGATTTTAATCAATTACAATTGAAGCTGACACATCTACTACTTGAGTGGACAGTTAGGGAATTATAACACAGTCTTGTTTTATTTTACCTTTTTGAAAAAATTTTTTTAATAATATTGAAAACAATTTTGTGGATTTGCAGGAAAGACTGGGTCTGGAAGAAGGTGGTGGCCGAGCCCGGACGTTCTTACCACCCTTCTGGTGGTGGGCGGGACTGGGGGTCAGCAGAGAAGCCACTGGACCCTCTGGCCTCAGTTTCCAGCGTGTGGAGTGAGGTTCTAAGGCTCCTTCTAGTCTGGGATTCTGCCCCGTCCCCTTGGTGGCTGCCAACGTTTCGAAGAGCTGTATTTTAATAGGAGAACAGCACTTGGAGGCCGGGCTGGGCGGGTGGTGGGCAGCTCAGTGGGAGGACAGACCCGGAAGAGTGAGGATGGTTTCACACTGCAGGTTTCTGGACTCCACCCAGGCCCCTCCCCAGGCAGGAAACCTGTATTTTAACAAGTTTCCCAGCAGTTCTTATACAAACCACCCTCCTACTGGACCTTGAGAGCCGCCCACCTGGCTGGTGCCAGAGCTCAGGGTGTGGACAGAGGCTGGTCTCCCACGTGGATCACCCCAAGCCCCTCTCTAGGACCCGCCAGACTGGCACCTCAGCTCCCTTTCTGCTTGAATTCAGAAGATCGGAGGTTGCTCCTCTTTCCTGTAAACATTCAGGCAGGGATGAGAGCAGTTCCATGCACGTGTCCTTGACCTCACGTCCGTGTTTATTTCTTGGCTTCAGGTTTGCTTCTGAAGAGACCCTGCCCTAACCTCCTGTGGTTGGAACCAGCACAGGGAATGCGGTTGTGATGTTAGAACGTCGTTTGCCGTGAGAAGCAGGCCTGACCCTGGACCCCCGTGCCCCACTGGCCTTGTCCTTTTCGACTCAGGCCAAACCCCTTTCTTATCTCTGGGTGGGGGGACGAGGGGGCGCTGTCGTCTGTCTCCCGGGTTACAACCCAGCTTCCAGGCCTGTTACCAACGTCTGCGGAGATGAGCTCCTTTGTATCTCATTTATTTATTTACAGCTGATGTCAGAGCAGGTAGGTGAGGGTCACTAAGCTTGTTTAGATGTGATCACCAGTTGACTCACATGTAGTTAAGGAAACTGACACCAAGGACCCGGCCGCACGGGACACGTCGCAGCGGCTAAGCCTCCCGACCTCCTGAGACCCCCAGCATGCCAGCCGCAGCCGCGGCCCCTGCCAGGCCCTCCTTGGTTCCGCCTCTTACTGCCCTTCGGGGAGGGACTCTCTCAGCCCCTCCTCACTTCTGTGTGAGTCACTGCTTTCTTCATCTCCTCTCTTGCTCCTCTTCACTCAGAGACTCAATTCAGTCCTGGGTGCTGGTGGGGTTTCCCGTGTGAAGGCGTGGTGTTGGCTCCCGGGGACACACGGACACGCATGGCGGGGTTTATGCACCAAGGAGTTTCTGTCCCAGCAAGAGAAATACTTGGCTGTAGAACCAGCGTCCTCACGGTTGCAAGAGACAGAAACCCTGACTTGAACCAGTGCACACGAGGAGGGAGAGAAAGGGGTGTTAGTTGCTCAGGTGTCGGGCCGTCCAGGGTCGATGGCGTCTCCTGGGGCTGGAGTCACCACCCAGAGGTGCCCTCATGACCTGGATTCTTCTGGAGCTGGGTCTCCCGGTGACACTGGCGGCTCCAGGGTCACGCCTGTGGGAGGGGATGACGTGAGTCTCCGTCCTGTTCCTGGAAGGCTTTCCTGTCTCTTCTGCCATATCTGCAGAGCACGAGGTGCGTCTGGTGGTTGTGTGAGCTGGTCACGTGGCTGCAGCTTAGATTTCGGTCCTGGGGTCCCTCGGGAAGCCAAGGGGATCCTGCCCAGGCCGTGGGGTGAAGGTCGGGGAGGAGGGGGTGGCGAGTGAATGTGAGCGGGTGGTCCAGGCACCTCTTACTCTTGGTACGTGAAAGGAGTCACAGGCCAGCCAAGCTCAAGTGCCGTGGAGGCGCTGGGACGTGGACGGAGTCACTAGGGGAAGCTGGGCTGTTCGTGGGCGTCCTGGCCTGACTGGTCCCTGACCTCATCTGTACCTGTCTCCTGGGGAAGCCACAGCATGGGGGCCACCTGTGTGTGGGGGACTGCCCTCCCCTGGCTCCCGGCCCCCCCTCTGTGCCCCGGCCGCCACATTGTCTGCTCTTGTGCCCATGTCGCGATTCTACAAGCCTGTCCAGGTCCAGCTCAACGGCCCTTCTTCTCGGAGGACCCCCCGTCCCGGCTGGCGGGACCGGACGCCCCCTCCCCTGAACAAGTGAGCCCGCAGCCCTGGTCTGTATCTGTGCCCTGGGTTCCTGGGGCTTCCGCCGGGGCGGCCCGGCCCTGGCACTGGAGCTTCTGATGCTGTGTCAGGGCCATCCTGGCTCAGGGGAGGGGGTGTGCGTCGCTGTGTGTCTGGCGTGGAACCTGGTTCTCTCGTGATGCGTACAGACGGTCCAGTTAGATTTTCACGCTGTGGGTTGTGCACCTGCCGTGTCTGGCAGATGTTGTGCCGATCGCCTGTTACACCGTCAAAATTCTGTCCCGGGGATGTGCCTGCTGGCAGGTGTCACCCTGTGCATGTCTGTCCCCCTGGGGCTCTCATTGTCTCATCAATGAGCAGGTGCGGTAAACTGCCTGGTAGAGGAGCCTCTGTTGCCCTGAGGATGTTGGGGACCAGTTCTGTCTCCACCCTTCCCCTTTTACTTTAGGATGTCTGTGCCTGCATCCCATACGCCCCACGTCCCGCTTCCCTTCCTGCTCACCCCTTCCCTCGTGTGGTGCGTTGGGTGCATTATTATTAAGTAACCTCCACACTCTGTTCCAGTTTCCTAAAAGTCCTCTTTCTGTCCCTGGACCCCAACCGGGATGCACATCACACTGTGCAGAGCCGTCCTGTCTCCACAGGCTCCTCTGGGCTGTGACAGGTCTCAGACTCTCCTTGTCTTTGGTGACCTGAGAGTTTTGAAGGGTGCTGGTCAGGGGTTTTGTAGACTGTCCCGCATTTGGGGTCGTTGGGTGTTTTTCCCATAATTGGGGGGTAGGCTTTGGGAGGAAGAGGACAGAGGTGACTGCCCGTCTCATCACATGAGATCAAGGGCACCTGCTAGCCTCCTTTTGTTTGTTTCTCTGGCTATCTATGTATTTTTATTGTGGTAAAATATACATGTACACATTTACCATTTTAACCATTTTAAGTGTGCAGCCCAGTGGCATTAAGTACATTCACATCGTTGTGCAACCATCCCCCCCATCATCCCCAGAACTTTTTTGTCTTGTGAAACTGAAGCTCTGTCCCCACTAAACACTCCCTCCCCGTCCCTCCCCAGCCTCTGACCCCACCATCCTACTTTCCATCTCTATGGATTGGACTGTTTGGGGGCTTTAATATGGGTTTTGTTATGACTCAGGCATGGTGAGGCCGACAGATCAAGAGATGGCTGAGAATACAGCCTGTTGCTCACAGACCCCAGAGGAGGGGGCACAGCAAGGGGGCAGGGTTACACGGGGAAGCACCAGGGCTGGGCGGGGGCAGGGGGAGGGGGGGACGTGAGCCGGGGCCTCGTTGTAGTTCCAGGGAAGGAGCGGGCTCAGCACTGGCTCTGGGGCGCAGGGCTTGTGCCAGGTTGCCTGGTCCTGGCCCCGGGTCATGAGGGCAGGGGCGGGTGGCCCAAGTGTGAGGCCCCATGGAGGCGGGGGCGTTTGGGGGTGCGGATGGGGGCCGGTGGGTTTGCGTTTGGAAGGCCCTCACATGGCCTGTCATGTACTCACTCCAGACTGGGCAGCGCTGGGCAGTGCCGTCCCTGCAGGTTGAGCAAGGCCGCGGACGCCAGGGCGTCGGATGCAGAATAAGACCTGCGCACCCGTATAGGACCCGTCACGTGGGATCACACAGGGCGTGGGCTCTGCTGGCCTCTGGGTTCATCCTTGTTGCAGCAGGTGTCAGGATTTCCCTCCTTTCTAGGGCTGAGTCGTGTTCCGTTTTATGTACACACCACACATTTTGTTTATCCATTAACTATATTATTTATTTATTTAATTTTTGGCTGTGTTGGGTCTTCGTTGTGATGCACGGGCTTCTCATTGTGGTGGCTTCTCTTGTTGAGCACGGGCTCTAGGTGCGCGGGCTTCGGTAGTTGTGGCACGTGGGCTCAGTAATTGTGACGCATGGGCTTAGCTGCTCTGCAGCATGTGGGATCTTCCCGGACCAGGGTTCGAGCCCGTGTCCCCTGCATTGGCAGGTGGATTCTTAACCACTGCGCCACCAGGAGAGCCCCATATTTATTTTTAAAGGAGACAGAAAATTCCATTTTCATTTCCAAATCTCCTGGGAATTCACTGGTCCATCGGCCTCCCTTTGGGCCCGTCCCGTGTGGCTCAGGCAGGAGGGCAGGTCACTCGTGTAGGAGATGGGCTGACCGCGAGAGGCCCTGCGTGGTCCCCAGGGCAGCGTTCCGAGACGCAGGCTCCTGAGTGCAGCGGCCCTCGGCCACCTCCTGGGAGCGAGCGTGGAGGGCGCCAGGCACCGTCACTGGAGCGGTTACTCCTTGTCTGCTTCCTGCTCCACCTGCTGCTCTTTTTTTCACAGCGAGAGGAGTGGTGGGGGCAGGTGGAGGCCCGGCACCCCGGCGACGTTCTGACGATCTTGTGACGGTGCAGAGAGCTCCTGGGGGAAGTCGGCCCCCTGTCCCCCGATCGTGGGGGAGTCAGGGCAGTGGGCAGCCTCGCCACCCCGCACCCCTGCATCGTGGCTTGTGGGCCTTTCTCTTTTCGTGGCGACCGGGTCTCCCCCATTTCCAACGTGCAGCTCGTATCCTTTTTGCAGAAACATCTACAGGAGTGAACGTCAGCATCGGGTCGTAGGTTTTGCTGGGGGTTCTGCTGTTTCTTACTCGGTGATGGGCTGCTTCCCCCGCTCCCGGTGAACCAGCGCCTTCCCGCTACTCTGAGTCGACACGTGGCAGAGGATACGTACTAATTTTAACATTAGCCTAAGTAAGAATGTAATTAGTATTTTTAGTCTGCTTCCACCTTAAATCTTACCGTGCATTCCGAAGGCAGCTACCGAGCACTGGGACGTATTTATTGTGTTGTCACCCTCTCACTCATGAAACCGGGATAGGTATATGCCATTTTTAAAGACAGCCTTGTTGGGATGGAATTTGCCCACATAAGGTGTGTGATTTGGTGGCTGTGGTCCCTCCCCACGGTCAGCTTTAGAACACGGCTCCTTTTATTGCCGAGTCCCATCCCACTGTATGAATACACACATTTCATCCACATGGTCACTAAGATAACGGATACCTGAATTGTTCCACTTTTTGACTATTGTAAGTAACACTGCTCTGACTATTTGTGTGTACATTTCTATGTGGGCTCTGTCTTCATTTTCTTGGGCGAACACCTAGGATGGAATTGCTGGGTCGTATGATGCCTCTCCTCTGTTTGGCCATCTGAGGATCAGCCAGACTGTTTCTCAGAGTGGCTGCATCACCTCCCATCCCCCAGGATGCCACGTCTTCCAGTTTCTCCACAGCCCCCAGCGCGAGGTGTGGCGGCTGCCCTACAGGTATCAGTTCTCTAGCCTTGGAGACACTAGAGTTGCTAGAAGAGTCCATACAGGTTCAAGTTACAGCTTGACCACCGTACTACCTGGGTAGCCAGGTGAGGTGCTTCATTCTTCTGGACCCTGGTTTGTGTCTGGAGGTAGGATGTCTGTGTCCACCTCGTGCGATGTCTGTGCAGATTGGCAGGGACGTGACGCGGCGTGGAGTCTCACGCCTCTTCACGTGCAGTCGGTGTGGGCCTCTCTCCTGGTCGTGAATGATGCAGCTGTGGGTCCCCCTCCCCTTCCACCCTGCCTTTCCCTCCCGCTGGGAGGGGTTGACCAACCAGCGGTGTGTTTTAGGGAAACGTGGGGTCATCCTGGCTGAGCAGAGGTGGGTTAGCTCGAGATGTCAGTGACAGAAGCCAGGCTCTCAGAGCTGGGCCTGGGTTTCCCTGATGATGTTTACAGGGTCCTGTGAACACATCTGGCCCCTCATTTTACACCTGAACCTAAGTTAAATTTAGGTTCATTTTAGGTCTTTATTGATTCTCACTTTCGGTTTACAGATGTGTGAGTTTTGACAAATAATTGCAGTTGAGTGACCTGCCCCCCCCGCTCTGCTCCCATCAAGATATAAAACTGCAAGTTCTATCTGCCTCTTTCTTGTCACCGCCCCCCCAGCCCCTGGGGACCGCGGCCAGTGTTTCTTCCTGTGGTTTGCGTTTTCCAGAACATTGGGTGAAGGGGTCTCCCTGGAGCCCAGAGTCAGCCCCTCACCCGGCCCAGCACAGGTGTGGCCAATCCACATCGTCCAGCCTCTTCCCGTTGCGGCCTGAGGTCCCGTTGTGTAGACGCGTCACACTGAGTCCACGTAACACCCAAGGGAACTGAGTGTTTGCGGATTGGAGCAGTTATTCATAAAGTCACTGCAACACTCACATAACGGATTTTATGTGGATGTAACTTCCCGCCTCACTTGGATAATGTTATGGAGGAGGATTGCTGGGTCGTAGGGTGAATGTGTGTTTAACTTTATAAGAAATGCCAGATTTTTTCCCAAAGTAGCTATGCGGTAAAATTAAGAATATTTTAAGCAGGTGGCTGAAATCTCTGAATCGATTACTGGTTGATTAATTGATTACTCCTGGTATTTCTGAAGTGACCAGGCTTTTGGTTCTCAGGCTGTTGGCAGGAATGCTGTCAAGTGCATGTTCTGTGGACAGATTCATGCAGGAAAACGTTGGGTTAAAAAATGTTAAACTTTTTTTATTGAAAGACATTTAGTGTCCAAAACTTGTGGCCCTTCAGGAGGAAGGTAAAGTAGACAGTTTTCCTGAATTTATTGGATGACAGATGTCTCACGGAGCCAGTGTCCTTTGGAACCAATTTTGGGAAACGCCGGGCTGGGGAACACAAATCCTTGTTGGTGCTGCTTGCGTTTATCTGAAACACGTCTGCCCCGGCTCCCAGGTGACACACCTCGCCCGGCCTTAGTTGGCCAGAATGCGCCACAGGGCCACACCTGCCTTCCTGGGGACCCTCCCAGGACGTGTGCCTGGGGAGGAGGGGCATCCCCACATGGCCCCATCACCCTCTGAGTCCGGAGGGGCTCCACCTGTGTCCTGTGTCTGAGCTGCATTTTTGCCACTCATCCGCGGTTCACCGCCCTTGGGCGCGTGTCTGGAAGCCTCCCTGATGCCTTGGGCCCCAATTTCTCCTTCTCAGAGGCAGCACTTTAAGCCAGAGCACAGAGTGACGTGGTTCAGAGTGGGTGGGTCCCTCGGAGATGCTGTCGCCTTGTGGTCTCCAAGCACTTTGTAGAGGAGAAGTTTTCTTCAGGTGGAAGTGCACAGGGCACGTCACGCTCTAAGTGAAAAAACAGTGGTTCTGGGACAGGTGCAGCTGGGGAACCAGGAACACGACTGTGGTTCCCGCAGCCCCTGACCCCGCCCCCGTGACCTCTAAGGGCCCTTGAGGGTCCAGTCTGAGACCCTAATAATCTCTGACCCTCCTCTGTGGCTGAGCCGGGTGAGTGTGTACCATTCACATCGGGCTCCTGCAGGGTGACAGGCGTAGGGGACACTGGGCCGCCTGGTCACCTGGAGACGCGGGAACAGGTGTGAGGCCCCTGGCTGGGTGTGGGCGGCACTGCGACCTTGGGCCTCGAGGCTGTGGCTCATTGGCTTTTGCTGTTTTGGTGTCAGCAGAGGGAGGTGCATGTCTGCACCACAGAGATGGCAGATCTGCAGTCCGGGTGTCCCTGAGGGAAGGGGGAGCTTTGCTGGTGACGTTTGTGACCCTTCCTGTGCGGCCCCTCCCTATCCTTGTCCACCTGCACCTGAGGGTCCCCTCCCCGCCCTCCTGCTCGTTTTGGCTGCCCTCTGGAGCCCGCAGAACTAGACCGCGTGGAGAAGGGTCCTGGAGGCTGCGGACCCTGGCTGGGGGGCCGTGGGACTCAGTGCGACCTGCTGTGATGCTGTGACCTGCATTAATCCCATCTAAGCCATAAACCTCTCCGAGATTAGTGGCTTGTTCTGGGGACAGTTTTTGAGCTGTAATGACTCTGCCAGAAAGAAAGACATCTCCTTCTGGGAGTGACAGCCGCTCCCGGTGACAGCCTCGGACCTTCCCTTAACAACCGGCCTCCCCTGGGCAGTCACGGGGCGAAGCCCCAGGAGGTGCCCAAATCCCCCAGTGAAGCCCCTGCCGCCCTCTGAGGTTCCTCCCCGTCCAGAGGACAGGACCCCTGCTCACACCGTCAGTGTGACCTGTCCCTCTCCGGGCACGGGACCCTGGGCTGCTTTTCCTCGGGAGGAGACGGGAGACCTGCGGGGCATGTTGGGGGTGAACACTGTGCTTCCCTGGCTGTCCCTCTGCCAGGTCTGGTTGAAGACGGCCAGGACCAGGGCTCTGCCCTGTGAGAAGCAGCGCCCGCACTGCCCACAGCAGCTCCAGGAGAGGCTCTTGGGGAGATGGAGGAAACCTTAGAGGCTCGGGGCGGGGAAGGGCCTCCTGGCCGCCCGCCTGCCCCTCATGTCGTTTTACGATGTCCTGATGCCCGTGGGGCTGTTTACTGTTTGCGGCTGGAATCTGATGCGGACGGACTCGTGAGCCTGGGGAGCAGCCCAGTTAGGGGTACTCCCACCCAGGGTCAGAACCGCAGCCGCTTGGCAGATCCTAAAAGCCCTCGGAGTCCTGTGCTTTCGTCCCAGGTGACCCGGCCGGACTGGAGTGGAGGTGGGGTGGATGGGGAGAAGCAGCCCCCAGACACGTGCCAGCCGGCCCTAGGGGGAGACACAAGGACCCAGACTACAGGGAGACCAAGAGAGTCGGCACCCGGTACAAGTCCCCAACCTGGGAAGGGAGAGAGTACGGCCAGGTTGACCACACGCAACATTAGAAGCAAGTTAAAAATCTCATTAATCTACAAGACGAGATACACACTGGGAAAAGATATTTCCAGAGCATATTTTCATAGTGGATGTTCTTAATACATGGAGACTTCGTTAAAAGCGGTTGTTTAAAACAACCGAAAACCTGATCATGTAAAACAGCAAAGGACATAAGTAAATAATTCGTGATAGAGGAGATGACAGTAGTTAATTTTGGAAAACATTTGATCTTGGTAATCTGAAAACGTGGAGAAACGTGTGGTCCAAGAAATTAAAGAGGCGCACGTTTGAAAAAACAATAAAATGCTGTTTCTCAACTGTCAAGTGGACGGGAACGTGAGGAAGAGCAGAGTCTGGAGGCGGCTGTGGTCACGGTCGGCAGCCGGCCCCTGGGACCCGAGTGATGGACTGAGGGCACTTGAAGCTCCGTGTCTTGGGCCCGTGGCCACCCTGGGGATCCACCACCAGAAAATAAGCCTCGAAGCAAACACACAAGAACCGAACACCATGTACACAAAGGTTTCGTTTAGTATCGTGAGAAATAGCCAGCAGTGGAGAACAGCTTCCATATTATTAATTAATACCGTAGGGATCACTAAACTCTCATATATGCAGTGAGTTCAGTGTTATGCATCCAATTTAAATTGATTTTTTTCACTAGAAAAGTGTTGGCTCTTAAAAAGAAACAGGATACCAAATGGTACATACATGGATATCATCATATTTTAAAAAATCTTCTAAACCTCTGCAAGGAGGAAAGGCCAAAAGACTACTGACAGGTAGATTATGGTGCCTTAAAGCAGATATTTCATTTCTATGTGTTACGGTTGTGTTATGTATCCTGTTGATAATGATGAAATAAAACCGAGTCTTTAAGCCTGTGACTGACAGCTCTGCAGCAGAGCCTCCAGACCTGACTGAACAGTGGTGACTGCCTGGGTTCCCCTGGGGTACCCTGTGGTGGCCGCAGAAAAGCTTAGTGCCACTGTTGCTTCTCCCTCTCAAGGCAGCCCCCGCAGGTAGACAGCACCCCCAGGTAGACAGCCCCCGCAGGTAGACAGCCCCCACAGGTAGACTCCCCAGGGAGACAGCCCCCGCAGGTAGACAGCACCCCCAGGTAGACAGCCCACCCAGGTAAACAGACTCCCCAGGTAGACAGCCCCTGCAGGTAGACAACCCTGCCTGGTAGACAGCCCCCGCAGGTAGACAGCCCCCCCAGGTAGACTCCCCAGGTAGACAGCACCCCCAGGTAGACAGCCCCCCCAGGTAGACAGCACCCCCAGGTAGACAGACTCCCCAGGTAGACAGCACCCCCAGGTAGGTGACCTGCAAGCGGTGATTTCAGGGGAACACAGCAACTGTCAGGTGGGAGTGCCTCCCCCGCTGTCTCCAGCTGTGAGCTGCTCACACCTCTCCCCTGTCCCCTCACTCAGATCCCCGAGGGTTTCTCTCCTCTCTTAGGCCAGATCCTTCCCTGGACTCTGGGGGCACTGCCTTTATGGGAACTGATCCCTCTCTGGCCTCTTCTCTTACAGGGACTTCTCTCCCCATCTCCAGCCTCACCCACGTCCCCCAAACCCACCCCTCACCTTCCTTTGACCCAAAGGACTCTGTTGAGCATCAGAAGAAGAATTACTAAAATATGTGTTTAAAATAAGTGATCTTAGTCATAAACTCTAAGAATGAGAGGCCTCATTGTCTAATAAGTTAATCAAAATCAGATAACAGTCAGTGAGGACGAAGAGAGTGAGGCCAGTTTGTCTTTCCCCAAGTCGAAAAGCAACTTGTCTACATCTGGAAAAGATGCACATCAGCTTTGATCTGGCAATTCCAGCCTGAGAATCTGGTGGGGAAAGAAAAGAAGGACAAAGATTCATTTGTAAAGAAGTTCATCCCAATAATGAGGCCATTATAAAGGGTGGAAGGATATTGGAACAATTAAAGTAAAAAAAAAACAAAACAAAATTCTTTGTGTGGTGGGATCCCCCCCGTGTTCAATGCCTTACGTGTATGTGTTGGGGGAAGAGACTGGAAGGAGTATTTTTGGAGCATCTTTTTTGTTTATATTTTCTAAGTATTTATTTATTTGGCAACATCGGGTCTTAGTTGCGGCACGTGGGATCTCTTCTTTAGTTGCGGCATGCAGGATCTTTAGTTGCAGCATGCAGGATCTTTTAGTTGTGGCATGCGAACTTCTTAGCTGCGGCATGCAGACTCTTAGTTGCAGCATGCATGCGGGATCTAGTTCCCCGACAAAGAATCGAACCTGGGCCCCCTGCACTGGGAGCATGGAGTCTTAACCACTGGACCACCAGGGAAGTCCCTGTTTATATATTTTTTTAAATTGAAGAAATAGTTTGTTTAAGGATTCCCTCCATCTGGTTAATTAACACGTCCATCTTCTCACATTTTAATCTTCTTTCTCTGCTGAGAACATTGAAGTTCTACCCTCTTAGCAAATTTCAATTATACAGCACAGAGTTGTCACCTGTAGTCACCAGGTTTTATATCAGATCCTCAGAATTGAGGGTAAGTGAGGGCGGGTAATTGTAGGTAAGTTATTTTTTATTCTTTTGGTCCTAGGCTGCCTGGAATGCTGACGGAAACAATAGTTTCCTTGCACTGAAAATTTAGCAAATCTTCCTTAGCTGTGCTTCTGTTTTCCTACTATTTGAAGGATGTGCTATTTACAGACCGAAAAACAATGGATTCTCATCTGAGCTGGAGAAGAGGTGTAAGGGGAGTGTGAAACATTTCAGAAGTGCACACGAGCCACGAGAAGGCTCACGCAAAAGCTTTCTCCAGAAGATGTGCACTTGGTGCTTTTAGGACCAGCTCGGCGGAGCGGCATGCAGCTGATTTGTCGTGATACGTAAACCTCGGGCAGCATTAAGAAAATAAATACTATGGTAAATCTTTAGGCAAAACCATCAGTACTCGTTTTCACCCATGAAGGCATTCTGTCTTCCTGATGCGTTGGAAATACCCCCAAACAAGTGCCAAGTGTGAGACTGAAAATTGAATTTACAGGGCCCTACGCTGTGTGGAACTATGTTTTTAAGATGAGAGCTGTTCTACCTAATACTTGTTTCAGGGATGAGCTGGCAGAGTGAGGGAAACCCAAGAATGCAGTTAGTAAGAAAGATGTTACCAGAATCTCTGTCGGGCAGGTACCGGGAGGGGACCTGGGAATGTCCTTGGTGGCAGCCCCGAGGGTCTCAGCCTCCAGAAACTGGGTCAGAGACACACAGAGCCTCCGACCTCAGGCCCTGGACACCCTCGCGGGGGCAGTAAGCAGAAGCCACACGCTGTCCACACTGCAGCCTGCACCCCTGGCAGCAGCGGTTTGGCTCGTGCAGTGTAGACAGCACGTCAGACTCGAGACGAGGGTCGAGTGGGTGGGTCTGGGCTCGGCCCCCCAACCGGCACTGCTGCCTCCAAGGAGGGGAAGTGTCATTATTGCTGAGCTGCCGCCTGATGGCGACCCCCGGAAGTGACCCCAGATGTGACCCCAGCTGTGTCCGTCCTGTCTCTCTGGGCAGACATCTGCAGCTCGCAGCAGAGGTGGGGTCTGGCTTCACCTGCCCAGGGCTCTGGTCACCAGGCTGGGCCGTGTGCTCCGGGTTCCTTCCCGTAGGGGCCCTGCGTCCCTGAGGTCAGCGTGTTGCTGCCCTGAGGCGTTCAGACCGAGATGGTGAGCGAGCAGAGCTGCTGTGGTCAGAGTGAGACCCCTGCCTGCGGTCACCCCCTTCTGTCCCAAGCTCACACCAGTCCCTTGGCCTCCGCTGGAGCCGGACCCCCTCTCGGTGCTCAGATGGAGTTTTTTACTTCCTTGAGGCAATTTCAGTCTGGATACCCAGACCCTCAGAGCCTGGAAAACTGACCTGGACGTTCGTTCCTCCTGTGCAAATGGGTTAATTCTCCTTTCCAAGGTCAACTGGAAATTGAAAGCCAATTAATTTTTGTCTTCTTGGACAAGCTGCACCTCTTAACCGACTTGTTATAGGAAACTGGGCTTTGAGGGAGACAACTCTAAGGCTCTTTATAAAATATCTTCATGGTTTTTCATGTTTGCGTCTCACCCCTTGAACCGAGCCCAGATTCACCAAGGTTTTCCTTTGAAGTTGCCCAGAACGGCGTACTAACCAATTCAGGAGGTTCATCGTAAATCATTTTTGCTGTGATCCCTTGACCCTCAGAGTTTCCAGTTAGAGTTGCCTCGGGGGACTCTCAGGTCTTTTATGGACTTTGTAAACTTCCCAAGGCCGAAGACGCTTGGACGTGGAATGTGGGGCCCTGGCCCAATCGTGGCATTATTCCCAGACTTGGGAATTCCTTTGAGGGAAGGAAACCACGTGCCCCTGTAACAAATGAAAGGCGCTGATTCACAAAGTGGCTCATTCGCAAAAAGCAATGTGTGAGCGAGTTCTGAAATCAGGACACCTGGGCTCATGTCTGCGTTACACCTTGGGCTGCGATGATGTTGCTTGGGACTCTGTGATGGATGTCACCTGGGAATGATGGCATCACCCAGGATATGACGATGTCGTCAGGGACTGTGCTGATGTCACCCGGGATTGGTTTCTGCTGGGGTCACGTGAAGGCCCCACCGTACCTCCTCTGCGTGGGGTACGGTGGCCCCCAAACCTGCCCAGCTATCACGTCCTTTCCCCAGTTCCTGAGCCCCTGGTAGAAGAGCAGCACCGGGGTCTGCAGACCGTCTTGACTGCAGATGCGGATAAGTGGATGCGTCTCTCTGTGGCTCATCGAGGACACGGGAGTCATTCCTCAGGTGCTCTGGCATCTTGAGCTTCCCTGGAGTCTCTGAGAGCCCCCTTCCTGGGGGCTCCCCTGGCCCTGAAGAGCCTCTCCCCTGCCTGTGTGAGCCCAGGAGGCTGAGCTGTCTGGACCACGCCCTGGCTTGTGGTCGGACGTGTCCAGCGTCTGCCTGTGCCGCCTTATCCCACGGGGCCCCTGCTGGTGCTTATGGCCAGGATGCCGTGCTCACCCACTGCGGCTGGTCGCGGGGCTGCTCTGCCCTGACGTGGCTCCTGACCTGCCCGTGCGCCCGGGGGCCCTTCTCTCACCAGTGTGTGTCCATCTCTCTGCTTCCCGCACCTGCCTGATAGACGCTCCAAACTAGGGCAGGCAGCCCCATCACGAGCAGCCCTGTGCCCCTGGCTACGGTGCCCCATCGTGACCTTGCTCCTTTCAGTACCAGCCCGTCAGTCTCCGGCCATTGAGGTCTCTGGTTTGCCCAAAAGATGAGGCTCCAAGAGGGGCTCAGGGAGCCCAGACACCCCTCATGTGCGACCCGGGGAAGGCAGAGGAACCTGAATCCCGGACTCATAAGAAAAGGACGTTAACAATCAGGGCGGCCTTCATAACAGTAACTGCTCTTGCAGAGTCCAGTTGGAGTCCTGGCGGGGGGTGGGGGGCCTGGAGGCCAGAGGCCACCCGAGCTCCTAACGTGTTGGGGCCACGAGCACGCAGTGTGGCAGCGGCGTCCCTCGGCCAGCTCAGGAAGGAGGGTTTTAAAGTGGATACGCCAGCTCTGCAAGTGGGATGAAGCCAGGACGTGTGTTCCCTCCGGAGATGCCCCATGTTACTAGCACTCAGGGGCCTCCCAGAACAGAATGTTTGTCATTTGGATAAAGACCCCTCTGTGCAGGGCGGTCCTGTGTTTGCTGACAGCTCACTGGGAGTTTTGCAAGGAGGGTGCTGTCCCCAGAGGACACGTCCTTTCGCTCTTTGCTGCTGTTTTCTTCCTTGCCTGCGAGAGCCAGGAGGTGGCCGGCCCAGAGCCCCGCCTGTGACAGAGGACACGGTGGGGTAGCTGGTGGCCAGGGAGCTGCCCCGCGCTCAGTAGCTTCCGGGACTCTTTATGTGCACGTGCGGGAAGGCAGATGGCGGTGCCGTCTGCAGAGCGCGCCCCCCGTGTGACCGGATTGACAGACTTGTCGTGGGCTCGTCAAGGACACAAATCATTCTGGCTGCAGATGAAACTGGCGTTGTGTTGTCACTAACATTCGTTTGTCAACTGTTCTCGGAATAGGTGTTAAATTATAACCGAGGAGCTGCCATTATGAAGACAAACTGGGATTTGCCAAGCTGTCGAATGAAAAGAAATCATTACCTATCCCTCTCCGGTCCTTCACCTGTCCGCCGGGAACAGGGGCCCTTCTCTGCTGCCCACGACTTGGGGTGCGGCTCCACATGGTCGTGGCAGTGATGCCGCGTCACCACCCACTGGCTGGAGAGGAGGCTTCTCATTATTTACTCCCAACTGGAGCAGATTTCAGACCCTTAAAAACCACCATTTTAGGGGGTTACTCACCTAAGAGCGGTGTGTACTGTTCTGCAGAGCGGTTCTCATTTGTATTCGAGTCCCATTTTTGGATGACGTGTGTCTCATCGGCTGAGCCTTGGGCGTGGTGGAAATCAGTGCAGAGCTCGGTAACCATGGTGACCCTGGGGCAGCGCTGGTACGCGCCTGGCACACGTGTGTCTCCCTGCTTGGTTTTGAGGCACACGGGAAGCTCTGCGGATTTCCATCCCCGTGACTTCACGCGACAACACGGAAGATGAGGAATGGTGGGTGCTTGACTCGGGGAACATGTGCTGGGGGAGGACGTGCAGTTGGGGAATGATGGTTTGGGGTTTTTCGCCCAAGACTGGGTGACAATGAAATCTTAAAAGGGGGAGCCCTGGGAAACCAGTTAGCGCTCTCAGACCCCAGTTTGCTCATCCGGCACGTGGTGTGTTGAGCTGGGGGACCGCTGAGCTGCCTTCCAGTTCCGCCCACAGGCCCCTTGGGCTTTACAACCTGGATGCGGCTTCTCGTCTTGAGGTGCCGGGGGGCTTGTTAAAGTGCAGATCCTGACTCAAGTCCACGGACGGAGACGCCATGGCAGCCGGGCCCTTCCTTCCTCTGCAGATTGTTGGAGAGCCTCGCGTCCCTCTTTCCCTTTGGCAGCAAAGAGAAACAGGGACGGCAAAGCGAGAACGTCCGTTTCCAGAAACCGGATGCATGGCACCAGCCACTCAATCAACGTTTATCACGTTACCTGTTGGGAGAAGTGGGTGTGTCCAGGCCTACAACACTCAGGTTTCCCCCAGGCACGCGCGTGCACAGGAGCACACGCACACCCCGGGTCCCCGCCGGTGTCCCCGAGGCCCTGGCCTCCTGACCTCACCCTCCAGCACAGCCTCCGTTTCCTCAGCGTCTCCTGCATGAACCCCTCACGGCCCATCGCTTTCTGGATCGGCTCAGCCCTCACCCCTCCTTGCAGCCTCCTGGCTCCTCGTCCCTGACGCCCACCCCTTGGGGTTGAGGACGCAGGTGCTGCCCAGCTGTGCGCACTGCTGCCGCTCACCTGCCCTGTGTGGCCTCAGGTGGGACCTCAGGGTCCTGCAAACCCAGCGCTCCTGAGCCTCTAGCAAACTGCTTGAAACGTCTTTTTTGCCTGGTTTAGGGCTTAAATATTATCTTCCTTCTTTCTGTGTGTATTTTCTGCCTCTTGGCCAAGTGGTGAACTTGCTGAGAATGGGGGCTGTGTGTGTGGCTCCTTACTTGTTGCCGTTTCCCCGTTTCATGGGGAGCCCGGCAGGGTGCCGGGTACACAGTGCTGGGTGCACAGTGCTGGGTGCACGGTAGGTGATGACCTGACACAGTCTTGTGGGTCACCGAGTACCTGTGGAGGCCGCGGTTCCCCGACCTGAGAGGTGGCCAGGACGTCCCTGAACGGGTCAGATGGAACCTGGTTTGAGACTCTTGCTCTCCTGAGTCTGGGGTAGAAGGGGAGGCTCCGTTTAACATGATTCCTTTGAAGATGCTGTCAAGATGGTGTGAGAATCGGCAGAAAAGCAGCAACAGAAGGCTGTCAGGAGAAAAAAGAAACTGAGAAAATGTCTGGTTTCTGCATTATGCTCGACGGGGAGGGAACCTGCTTTGATTTTCAGTGTTCCACGGGCAGCTGCCTCCGCCGGCTGTGGTTGGACGAGGCCCACGCGCCCAAAGGCGAGTGGAGGGTGCGTTCGCTCGGGGACGGGACGGGAAGGGCCTCACCGCCGTGCTGTGGGCGTTGGGGGGGCTCTGGTCCAGGGGACCTGCGGGCCCCTCCTGTCCTGTGATGCTCCTGGGGGGTCACTGCTGAGCCCAGGCGGCCCCTGCGGGGTGGGGAGATGCCCCCTGGCTCCGAGCGGCTGCCCCTCTGGTGTGTCCACAGGCTCCGGAGCTGGCACCCAACTCGGCAAAGTCACCTGTTCCGAGTGCCTCTTGCATCTCAGCTCCGCCAAGGAGCTACCAGGAGCTGAGCTGTACTTGGTGTCTTTTCAGTCTGAAAATAATATGTACTTTTAAATGTTTCCGTCTAATTAGAAACATTGTTTACGCTCATTACAGAAGCTGTGGGATGTGTAAATGTATAAAAATACCGTCTGAAGAAATAGAACTTGCCCTTTCCCTAATGCAGAGAAAACCTCGTTAATACTTTGCCGTTCTGCACACGAGTTTGTTTCCAGACATGATGGGGATCATGTTTGCGTGCTGGTCTTTTCACTTAATCCTCTATTTAGACTGTTTTCACTTCATTAGGACGTTTTGAAAGCGGGAGGTTTAATGGCTGAAAGAGATCAGCAGAGTCCCCTGCTTCATGTAACAAGTCTCCTGTTAGACACTCGGCCTTGTTCCCATCTTTCTCTCTTTTAAATATTTTATCCCATTGTTTCCAGTTGTATTTTTCCTCATTTCTGTTTTGGACTTTTTTCTTTTCCCTTCTGCCACTTTTCTCCCCACACGCTCTGTGCGGACAGGACCTGTCTTGCTGAGGGCGCGATGGGGCGCCCGCCTGCCTGGCTGGGCCGGGACCGCAGGGCGCTTTGTGTGGGGGTGCGGGTCAGCCGCACGGTGATGGCCTCGCTGTGATCCAGGGGGGCAGGTGGGGACAAGGCTGGGGACAGCGCTTCCGGAGGCAGCGCCCGCCCTGTCGTGCCCACAGTCCGTGCGGCCTCCTGGTTGGCCCGGCGGGGATGGAGAGGAAACGCCTCCTTTTAGAAATGTCCAGCACCGCAGCTCGGGCTCGCAGGTTCTCACAGCTGACTGGAGTCTGCTCCTTCCTGCCAGTTTGCATTGCAGCCTGCGTGCGGGCCTGGGCCGTGTCCACCCACGGGCAGCCAGAGGCCACCACGGTCGAGGCCGCCACAGCAGGTGCAGGGGCCCCGGCCGTGCTTCTCCTCCTGGTCTGGGCACTCAGAGTGTCACCGGCTCAGGCCAAGGACAGAGGGCCCGGGGGCTCGCTCCCCTAACCCACACGGCTGCCTGCGCACGTGGCGGGTGTTGGCTCAGCCCACCGAGCACCAGAGGACAGAGGGCAGGGAGGCCATGCCAGCCCGGGAGCCCCTTCCTCCTCAGCCCGGTCTCCCAGACTCGGTCATCCTGGGGCTGCGTCCTCTCAGAGGGGGAGTGCGTTTTGCCAGAGAGTAGGTGTCCTGCCGTAGAGTCCCGGCTTGGCCGCCACCCTCCTGAGACCAGCGCACAGAATCCCTGGGGCTGGAGCGACGCCTGCCCGGCTCTGGGCGGGACGCGGGGCTGTGTTTTCAGCCCAGGGAACTGCATCTCCGCACCACACGCCTCTGCCGCTCTGTGTCCTCGGAGCTGGGTGGTCCGCGTCCGGGGCCGCCTGGCCCAGTGGCTGCGGGTGTCGTGGCCTTGCTTGTCCTGCCCTTTTCTGCCTGGAGAGTGACTGTGGACTCCTCCTTCTGGCGCACCAGGCGGGGGCTGTTTGTGGTCTGTGCTTGTTCCATCCCCCCCACCAGGAGACAGGGTGGCTCCGGCCAGAAGCCTTCCTTCTGTCTTTCTGAAGGAGGCGCCCGCATGCCAGATACAGCCTCCTGGAGCCTTTGGGGTGCATCTCTGCAGACAGGTGCTCTGCAGAAAGAGCTGTGGTTAGAACACCCTTGATTCCTTTGCGTGATCGGCAGACGTCTGAGCATCCACTGTGTGGTCCAGGGCTCAGCGGTGGAGGACGCAGCCGCAGGGGCGGGGCCACGCCAGGTCTGCGGCCTCACCCACCGCGGGCAGCACAGCTCGGGGAGGCCCACCTGGAGGAGGTGCTGGCTCACCCAGCCTCAGCCGAACCCTGGCCCATGAGCCTGAAGGTGGCATGGCCAGAAGAGGGGCCCAATGGGTGAGAAGCAGGACTTCGCAGGGGGGAGGGGAAGAGCCGCTACCTCGGTGGTTACGACGCTCCTGCCGCCGTGCAGAGCCTTGCAGCCTGGACGCCCGCTGTGTGCCAGGTGCCAAGCCCTGAGTATGTGGCTGAGAGGGACAAGTCGGGCTCTACCCTCAGGGAGCCCCTGGTCCAGGCGGGAGACACAGCCGGGATGCTGAGCTGTCAGGGCACACGTCCCCGACGGTGACAAGGGTCCTTGGGGGCAGAGTCTCAGGTGGGTCAGGATGCGGCTTCTAGGAGCCCAGTCCCCAGGAGGAGTTGCTGTTGATTCACACTGGCGGCATTCTTGTGAATGCTGTAAATCACTGACGACGCTGCTTTCTGCCGGCCTTCTTTGGGAACCCTTTGCTGAAACAGTTGAAAGGAAGCCCACAAAAGCGGGGGAGGTGGAGAGGGGAGATTCTGCCTCCTGGTGAGCAGAGCTGACCAGCCCCTGGAGAGGAGCCTGTCCTCACCTGGCCCTCCGGCCTCCCGAGCTGACTCACGGCCACGTGCCAGGACGGAGAGGGACCGTCCCAAGCTGCTCCTTAGGGGAGGCCCCCGGGGTAGGAGCGGGGACAGCGGTGCTGGGCTGGGAGCCCCTGGGTCCTCAGCGGCGCAGGGACACGGGAAACCCTGGCTTTAGGGCACCTGCACTTGGTGAATCTGAAACCGGTCCTGCCTGGAATATTCTCATAACTAGGGGGATAAGAAATACAAGAGAATCCTCCAGCAAGGCTCTTCTCTGCTCACGCTCCGCTCTGCTGTCAGCCCCAGATGGAGGACGTGGCTGCGGTGCGGGCTAATTTATTTATTGATTAAAACGCCTACAAAACCCAGCATGTACAGCCAGGCTGAACGTTCCAGTAAAAGCCTGCCATGGAAATTCAGCACTGCTGGGTGACAGGCGGGCTGTGCAGAGCCTCTCGGAGAGGGGCTGCTCGGAGCCGGCAGGGCCCTGGCTCGCTCCTGTGCCTTTTCCTCTGCAGTTTGGAGCCGGGGCACTGCGGCCCTCAGTGTGGCCAGCAAGTGAATGCAGGAGGCAGGGAAGCTCGCCTCGGGGTGGGGGGAGGACGGGGGGAGCAGGGCCGTGGGCACAGGGGCAGGTGCCCACCGGGTGGAAGTCAGCCCTCCTGAGGCCTCCTTAGGGAAGGACGTGGGTGCAGCCCGGTGCCAGGTGTCCATCTCCACGTGGACAGCTCGGGGCATCTGGTCCCCGTGGGTCAGGAGCCAGTCCTTCGTCATCTGCCCCCCGCCCCCCCCCCCCCGCCTGCAGGGAGCACCGCAGTCCAGGGGTGAGAGCGGACGCCCGTGGGGAGGCCCCCGGCTCAGCCTCGTGCGTGATGCTGTGCCCTCTGGGCCCACTGCCCCGCCACCGCCTTCCTGGGAGCTCGGAACAAGAGCCCTGGCTCTGCCCCCATCCCCTTGGGGATGCTTGCGGCCTGCTAACCCTGTGTCACTCGAGAACGCAGCGAAGCCGTGTGTGGGGTGCCCGGCTCCCCGAGTGCTCAGTGACCGACAGCTGCTGCCTCGGTCCTCGGGAGGTGCAGCCAGTCTGCTCGAGGCCCTGAGTTTGTCTGAAGGCCACAGACAACTAACTGGTCAGGATGCGTGTGTGTGTGCTGTGAGCACACACAGCCCTCCCAGCTCTCACAGCCAGGGCCTGGGGCTGGCTGCCCGGGAGGGGCTACCACGGGGGAGGTCTGGATGCTGCTGTGCCCAGGTGCCTGCTCACCATGGCCAGTCCAGGATGTAACCGTGGAGGAGGGGGTGATTGAGCAGAGGGCTTGATTGAACTGTGTTTGCAAGTGATCCTTGCACATCCTGGGCCCTCCTTCCGGGACACCGTCTGTCCAGGGCATCCCCCAAAGAGCTGCTAAGGATTTGGGGGCAAACGTGTTGCCCCTTCCAGCTCCCGGCCTCCTGTCCCTGTTCTGAGTCTGTATCCAGGTCCTGCCCGGGTCCCGTGAACGCAGAGCCGCACCTGGGAGGGCGCGGTCCTGAGAGAAGAGCCGCGCCCCGTCTGTGGGGATGAGCTCCGTCGTGCTTCAGGGCGGGGCTTTTCTCCTCCAGCTCAGGCTACACTGTCCGTCCCCGGGATCTCTGTGGAGACCCACGGGCCACTGACACTGAAAATGAGGGATCCCTGATTTTCAGTGAAATGTTCCCGGGACTGAGACGTGGCAGCGGGGGGCTTGGTACTCTCCCAAGCGTCCAGGCCGAGCCCCTCGTGCCGCACATGGGACGGGACGGGGCTCCCTCGCCGTCGCCAGGCTGTCACCATGTCCCCGTCCCGTGGCTCCGAGTCTCCTCCTTCCTAACCCGGGGTGAGTGGTGCCGGCCAAGGCTTGAAAGACCTGTTACCGCGAGTTCTCATGCCCTCGGAATAGCCATCGTCTTGTTGGTTCACGCTCTTGATAGCAGCTCTGCCCGGTCCAGTTTAAAGCTGTTCAGGTTGGAATTTAAAATAATTAAAATTAGATAAAATTCAGTTTCTTGGTTGCACTGGCCGCCTTTCCAGCGCGTGAGAACTGGTGCCACGGTCCCGGAGAGCACAGACTCGGCCTGTCCCCATCACCACTGGACTGCTCTGTCCAGCCCTGCCCTGGACCAGCTTGTTGTTTTAAATCAGGCCCTGTAGGGTCTAGGGTCTGGCCAGCCAGTGGTCAGCTGTTCCGTCCCTGTGCCATCAGCCCTGGCTGGTGCCATCGGGGGCCTTTGGTGGGACTGGTTCTCAGAGACCAAGGGCGGCCGGGAGACGATGGGGAGACCCAGGCAAGGACGCTGAGGGCCAGGTGGCCTCAGGCCCGCCTGCAGGTCAGCAGTGACCGAGAAAAGGAGCATCAGGGTGTCCATTAGCTGACTCACCCAGACGCCTGGGTACCTGGGCACTTCCCAGGCCATGGGTGCTTCTCTTCTGAACGTTACCTGGGTCCCCGCAGTGCAGCTGCACTGCAGACGCTTGTGATGTCTGGGGGTGGGGGGAACCTCGTTTCTTGGGGAGGAGCCACAGGCGGGATTAGCCCTAGAGTCATGGTGTTTGCTTTACTCGTCTGCAGCCAGTTTTAACCATCGACTGGTTCTTTCTCTTAAAGTCGGGGATTTACGCGGAAGTGGCAGCGTTTTGCTGTGAAATCTCACAAGTGGGTGAGGCGCCCTTTCTGCTCTCTGCCCGCTCCGGAGCGCTGCTCCCCATGCCTGCGTTTCACCTCCATTTGGGCACCAGGCAGGAGAACACTCTTTTTTTTTTTTTCTTTTTTTTGCGGTACGCAGGCCTCCCACTGCCGCGGCCCCTCCCGTCGCCGAGCACAGGCTCCGGACGCACAGGCTCAGCGGCCATGGCTGACGAGCCCAGCCGCTCCGTGGCACGCGGGATCACCCCCGACCGGGGCACGAACCCGCGTCCCCCGCATCGGCAGGCGGACCCTCAGCCACTGCGCCACCAGGGAAGCCCCTGGGAGAACACTCTTGAGCCCATGAATATCTTCATTATTTAAGGAGCACAGAGATACAGATTTCACTTTGTAACCCACAGAACTGAGGCCTCCTGCCCTGAAACACGAAAAAAACGAGGCAGAGAGGGCTTCCCTGGTGGCGCAGTGGTTGAGAATCCGCCTGCCAATGCAGGGGACACGGGTTCGAGCCCTGGTCTGGGAAGATCCCACATGCCGCGGAGCAGTTAGGCCTGTGAGCCACAACTACTGAGCCTGTGCGTCTGGAGCCTGTGCTCCACAACAAGAGAGGCCGTGACAGTGAGAGGCCCGCGCACCGCGATGAAGAGTGGCCCCCGCTTGCCGCAGCTAGAGAAAAGCCCTCGCACAGAAACAAAGACCTAACATAGCCAAAAAATACATAAATGAATAAACTTAATCATCTGAAAAAAAAAATGCTTAAAAAAGAAAAACGAGGCAGAGTTCAGTCTGCCAGGCCGTGTGTGTTCTCCTGGCTCTGCCTGATATGAGGAGTTAGAGGAGGGGCCCCGGGGTGCACACAGGGCCGGACTCACCAGGACCCCGAAGGAGAGGGGGCTGGGCCTGGACTGAGCTGGAGTGGGCGGGATGGGGGAGAGGGTGTCTGTGCCGGGAATGACGGGAAGCCAAGGGGTGAGGGAGGAGGGTCTGGTCCTCAGGAAGCAAACGCCAGCAGCGGTGGCAGGACCAGAGCTCGGGCGGCAGAAGCCGGCGGTGCCACTGGACGAGCAGCAGCAGAGCCGCGCGTGGTCCTGAGTGTGCCCCTCACGCAGGCCGGGGCCGCGGGGGCTCTGGGGTGTGCGCTGGGCACAGGCGCCACAATCAGGGCACCCAGGTCGTCGCAGTGCGTTTGTAGCTTGTAAGCCGGAGACTTTGGATGTGTGTTTCTTGACTCTCTGTGTGACCAGCACAACGTCTTTATTTCTCTCTTATACTGACTTGAGATAGAAAATTGTCCGCGCCTGGCATCCTGTTCACCAGTAACATTCATCTTTAGTTCCCATTGCTGAGAGTTGGCCGTTTGGAAATCGAATATACAGGAGGACCTCGTCACAAACTGAACTCTCCTTTAGCAAGCTGCCCTCGTCCTCAAATCCGGTGTAACAGATGCCGTCCAAGGCCCGCTGTGGCAGCCGCAGCGGTGCCCGGCCGGGGTCGGGGCCGATGCTGCTCCTCACCCAGTGCCCCCTGTTCTGTGTGGCACTTGGAACAGGTGCGTTTTCACTTTGGTTTGGGCTCCTGCTGAAAGTCGTGGGTGGTTGAGGAGTGACTTGGGACCCGATGGGAGATGCGTCTCTGGAAAGTCCCTTCTGACTGGGGACCCGAGCGGTGTTTGTGTTTTTCTTCTCTGGCTTCACTTTGGAAACAGCTCTGACTTCAGGTGATGAGCGAGTCACGTGGCGGTGAATCCTCCGTCATTCGGTGACCTTGTCCCGTTCTTTACACGCAGCTCTGGCGTTATCTTCTCATTCTCTGCCCGCAGTTACACGAGCTTCCATCACCCTAGAGGGAATGCACACCCACTGAGCTGTCACTCTGCATGCCCCTTCCCTGCCCCTGGTACCCACTGTCTACTCTCTCTCTGATTCGGCTTCTCGGGGGACCTCATATAAGTGGAATCACATAGGATCTGTCCTTTAGCATCTGGCTTCTCTCACTCAGCATAATGTTTGCAACTTTCATCCGTGTCGTAGGCTGTGTCCGGATTTCTTTCTTTATTAAGGCGAATGCTCCATGCGTTTATATGCGTTTTGTGTGTCCATCACCTATCGATGGACACGGGGGCTGCTCCCGCCTCTGGGCTGCAGTGAATGGTGCTGCACTGAACTTCTTGTGTGGGCGTTTGCTCAAACACCTCTTTTCGGTTCTTGGGGGTATATTCCCAGACGTGAGTTGCTGGGCTGTGTGGTAAATCTGTGTTTACCTTATTGAGGAACCGTCAACAGCTCTTGGGTTTTGTTTCCATCTGCACTTAGGTGGGAGCAGGAGAGACGGTGACAGGGAGGCCCGTCCGTAGGGTTGAGAAGGGATGGGAGACGGGGGACTCGGCTCAAGCCCACTGGGGAGGTACGTGTTTCCTTGTTCGTTGCCTCCTCCAAGGAGCCAAGCGGGACCTGGAAATAGGACGGGGAACCTCGTCTGCACCAGCATCCTGGACCCTGGCCTGATGTCCGGACCCACCCTCCTCGGGGCGGGGCCAGGCCTTACCCTAAACATCTCGGGGGCAGGGCCGCACCTGTGTTTGTGGTTGATACGGGTGGTCATGTACCGCCAGGGTTGCACCCAGAGCGGACTGTCAGACTGCAAGGCATGTTCATGAGTCACTGGTCCTCACGTTTGGGTGCTTGCCGTGTGCCGGCTGCCCTGTGCCCTCCGTGAGTGGTGCTCCGGGGGGGTCTCGAGATAACCTGGAAGACCAGTGTCTCCATCACCACCTTCTGCAAAAGAGGCGACTGAGGCCCAGAGAGGCTCCTGACTTAGCCCAAGGCCACAGAGTTGTGAGGGGACGACCCGGGCTTGGCCGGTGTGGACCTGCCTCTCAAGCTTAACGTGCACAGGAGGGTGAGAAGGAAATACTCTGGAGTTTGCTGGACAGGGAGATCAGTCCTCCTGGCTCAAAGAAGGGACAGCTTTCCCCAGGCAACGGTGTTTGCCTTAAGCCCTGAACGATGCTGGTGGCCTACCGTAGAGACCGAGGGGCCGCACCGCTGGCACCGGTGGCAGCAGGGGCCGAGGAGAGGGGCTGGCCTTCCCGGCACTTGTGGGCACGAGCAGGACGGGCTCAGCGGAGCAGAGGGGTCCAAGGAGGGCAGTCCCAGGGGACTAGGGGTCCTCGAGGGGTACTGGAGGGCGTCTGGGGAGGGGCTCTGGGGCCTGTGTGAGAGCTGAGGTCTGGATGTTGTTCTGTGGGACGGGGTGGGGGTTGGGGGGAGCAGAGAGGAAGGTGGCCAGAAGGAGCCCCAGGGCCCTCCTCTCTAAGGCGGCGGGACAGGGAAGAGGCTGCAGGGAAGGCGCCGTGAGCAGCCGGGCCCGTGTGGGTGTGGGGCAGGAGGCGGCCAGCCTGAGCCGTTACCTGAAGGTGGGCTGGGACAGAGGTGACCGGGGCGTGTAGCCGGGGACCAGGAGGCCTGCGGGCCATCTGTGTCATGCAGTCTGTTTAAGAAAGCTAGGCTTGGAATACAGTTTAGAAGAATGTATTTTTTCCTGAAATGGTTAAATTGATAAATCCTCAGTTAATCATCTAGAGGCTCAGGATTGCAGTAATGATGTTTGGGTGTAGCCAGGAGCGGTCCCCGCTCAGTGGCCTGTCTGTAGGCCTTGCCTCCCTGCAGGAATGGAGTCCTCTGCTGTAGGAATAAAACTGTTAACTTTTTCACTGTTATCATCCCAGCACCTGAGGAGGAACGTCTGCATCTTAACTTGCATGCGTCTGTCACCCTGCGTCACCCTTATGGCTGGGTATAAGTTTGTAAATTTCTTTAGACGCACAATACAAACTTGCTCCTTCGTGAATCGTTGAGTGAATCTTTTTAAAGGGAATACGCTTCACCAGCCGGTTTCGTACTCTGTAAATTCCTTCACCGTTTTGGTTTTGTTTAACATGGGCTTTAACTGTACCGCCCTCAACTTTTGTCGGTGAGTGGGGGACTTGGACCACCAGTAAGCGTGCTCAGCGGGCCCGTCCCTGACCCGAGCCGGCAGGGCAGGACGCTCCCAGAGCCGCCCTGTGACTCTGTTAGTCTTTGTGAAGCCCTTGGCTGTAGCCCCGCCGACGCTCATCCAAGGCCACGCGTCCAGTGGGGCAGCGCCGGCCACGTGCAGAGAACGGCTGCCGGGCTGGACGGTGACGGCACAGCATGATGGCCTCAGCAGAAGGCTCCCGCGGATGCAGTGCCTGGGCCGAGTGAGGACAGGCCGCAGCTTTTGCTGTGTTGCTGGTAAGTGGTTGTGTTTCACGATTTGCTCTTCGGGGCCTCCTTGTCAAGCACAAGCCCCACCGTGTTTCCAAGCATGGCCAGCGTCGCCTCGACGAGCAGGGCCGCCCAGGGGGAATGTCCAGCCCCTGTCTTGGGCCTCCCGTCAGGTCTCGCCCGTCCCTGGGGCCCTTTCTTCATCCCTGCCTGGCTCTCGTGGGACAGGAAGGCCTGGCCTTCTGCACTCGTCGTGCTGGAGAACGGGGAGCTTTTGAGATGTGTTTGAAGGTTTTTGGTCTGAGATTAGATTTCATGCGAATGTATCAGAGTTTTTCTGTCTAAATTGCAAAGGTTTCTGGTATTTAGGGACTTGGAGCTTTCAAAGGAGAGGGAGGGCCGTGTGGCTAAGGCGAGTTCCGCACGGGCTCCCTGACCCTGAGGGCCTGCCGGGGGTCGTGCGGGCTCCCTCCCAGCAGCCAGTCTTCGCTCGGCTCTGCGGGGCCTGTACGCGGGAAGGATGACGGACGGAGGAGGGTGAGGCTCACCCCTTCCTGGCTGACGCTGGGAGATGGCCGCAAGCTGCTGGGGGGCTCAGTGCTCTGGGGCCCCTCCTGCAGATGCTGGCCCCCTGCCCAGCGCAGGTGAGTCAGCGCGTAGGCATGTCACTGTGCCCATCACTGCCCAGGTGGCCTTTGCACAGTCTGTGACGTGAAGAGAGCTTGTCACGCATCATAGGAATTCCGTCTGCTTTTTAAAAAGATAGACTTTTCGACAGCAGAATTGAGAGGAAGGTACAGAGTCCCCATACGCCCCTTGCCCCACCTGCACTATCGACCTACCCCACCCCTGGCGGGACATCTCTTAAGAGTGATGAACCTACCTCTGCGTCACCCAGAGTCCATAGTCTGCAATAGGGTTCACTCCGGTGTTGTAGGATCTGCGGGTTTTGACAGACGTATAAGGACCCTTGTCTACTGTTGGTGCGTCATACAGAGTAGCTACTGCCCCGGAGCTCCCCTGTGCTCCCCCGCTCCCCCTCCCTCCCCCAGCCCCTGGCCACCACAGTCTTTACTGTCTCCACAGCTTTGCCCTTTGCCAGAATGTCACGGAGCTGGAGTGACACAGTCTGTAGCCTTTCCAGACTGGCTTCTTTCACTTAATAACATGCGTTAAAGTTCCTGCACGTGCTTTCAGGGCTCGAGGACTCACTTGTCTCAGGCACTGTTGTCCAGATGCTCCTCAGTTTGTTCACCCATCCCCTGCTGAACGTGCTTCCACGCTTGGCGATTAAGAATAAGGCCGCTGTAAACATCCGTGTGCAGGTTTCTGTGCGGACTTCATTTTCCTCCTCCGTTTTCATGGCGTTGGGTTCGTGAGACCACAGCTGCACCACCTGTTGGACGAGCTTTCTTGGCCACGTGGGCTCCTGGCAGTGCTTCTCGGTCAGAGCTGACGGGTCCCATGGAGGGTCTGGCCCATGGTCACCTTGCTTCACTGGGACTGCCCCCCAGCCCTGGGATTTAATTCGGGGGGAGAAAGAGCAGAGGGAGGAGACCCAGGGCCGCCCCAGTCCTGGGCGGTGCCCCCCGCCCTCCAGCCTCCAGCCTCCAGCCCCGGCGCACTGGGCCAGAGGGCGCCATGGCACGTGGCCCAGTCTCAGTGGGGACTGAGTTCTGCCAGGTTTCCTGCTCTGCTCCGACGCCCCTTGCAAGGTGCGGGGCTTTCTGTGAATTGCTGTCCCTGGAAAGAGAGTGCCGACCCGTGTTTAAATGACTTCAGATACGTAATATTAGCTCCCTTTATTTTTAGATCACAGTATTAAAGTAAGCGGCGTGACTGCCTTTTGAGAGAAATGTTTCACGGGTCGTAACTCTGCTTATGCCTTCGTGGTGGCCTGGCGCTGGCCGGGGGCGAGTCCTAGGACTTGAGGAGCCCCCACCTGTCTGGGGCTTAAATTCTCGAGGGCCACAGAGCTGCAGCCCAGCTCAGAGGGGAGATGAACCTGGGCAGCTTGGCGCCTTCACTGCCGAAGCTGCAGTGGCAACAGGAGGGAGGCCTGCACCTGAGGGGCGCAGCCTTCACCGCGAGGCCCCCCCACCCTCACTGTCCCGCTTCACTAAACCACGAGGAGGCTGGATTTCAGATGCTAAAAGGGCCCCCAAAGCGGAATACCCATTCCAGTGATACTGAGAGGGAGAGTGGAGATCCTTGCGTGATCTCACGTGAAGCGAGAGCTAAGCGTTTGGCAGATGCCGAGACTGAGGTTGTGCAGCAACATGGCCCCCGGGAGACGGAAGCGCTGAGCCCCTTCCCCAGCGCCTGCACGTGCTCGTGTGGAGGGGGATGCGGGCGGCCGTGTGAGCAGCGAACCAGGGCGGCTCCCGAACACGCATCTGTCCAGGCGATTACGTCCTAGTGCCTCTGACCTCTGTATGTTGGAATCTGTGGGATAAAGGCTGTCGTGTGGGACGTACAGGCTCAAATTCATGCTGAGGAGGACCACATTCTGGCGGGAACCATGTGGGTGCCGACCCTTGGCTGGTGAGATTGGGGCCCCCTTGATGGCAGAAGGGGTCCACTGGCCTTGCATTTAGGAGTCAGGGCTCTCCCTGACCGCAGTGATGGGTGTGTCACCCTGGAGGCCCCAGCATGAGCAGCTTCTGTTTTAAATCTTCAGGGAGCTCCTGCTTTGAGCCTGGCTGGGGACCAGGTCCCTGGGGTGGGCGCGGGCTGTGTGCTAACTTGGATTTCAGTTGGCCTCCCCTCCTGGGCAGCCAGAAGGAGGGGAAAGCAGCCCCTGGCTGATGGCTCAGAGTTCCAGGCAGTCGGATTGCCCGACACAACCTCTCCACCCGACAGAAGTAAGTAGCGCAGCCCCAGCGTGGCTCCTTTAAAATGAGCAGTTTTGCACCGTCCGAATGACCGTGGGAATGACTGTGGCCGAGGTTTACAATGCCTGAGGCCTTCAGCCCCGAGGACCAGCCTCTGATGTCGTCTTGCATCAGTCTGACAGCTCTGCCCTGGGCCGCACCTGTGCCCGGAGGTCGAGCGGTTTCTGCTGCAGCCCCTGCACCAGCCGGCAAACCTCTGCCCATCTTCCCAAGTCTGGATTGCCCCCGCTCTGCGAGGCCCCCTTGAGCCCTCCAGCTCTGCCCGGCTGCCCCCTTGGAACCTTCGACTCAGTCCTGGCTTCACTAAGACAGCGCGTGCTGCCTCCCGTGGGGTTTGGCGAGCATGGGAAGGACGTGAGCCCCCGGGTGTGTTCAGGGTGAGGGTGACTGTTGTCCTGACATCATTGGTCCTGCCCAGCCTGCCCGCATGGCTGTCTCTGGGGAGGTTGGCGGGGGGTACCAAGAGGAGAGGTCCTTCCCCCTCCCTGGAGAGCAGGGCCCAGGCCCTGGCTCGTGCCTCGGGCCCCGGAGGGCCAGGGGACCACAAGGAGCACACGGCTGTCCCATGCTGAGAGCAGCCCGGCCCACTCTCCCTCCTTGGCCGCGTCGCAGCTTCCCGTCATTTCCTAATCGAAGGCCAGTTTCCATGGTGAAGAGGAGGTTCTTCTCCTGTGGGACACACACCTGTCGTCCAGGGGCAGCGAGGCCCCTCCCAGCCTGATCTGAACGTCCCAGCCCTCTGCCCCGAGGCCACCAGGACGGGTGTGGATTCTCGCTCTTCTGTACGCAGCGCTCGGAACGTCGTCGATGTAAAATCCCCGTGAAATGTCCACCCAGAGGCAGATTTTTCAGGTGGGTGAGCTGCGTCCTGCCTGCAAACGAACCATTTCTGGAAGAAAATCAAGCTCCGGGGCTGGGGCTCTGCCGGGCTTGCGTGACCAGTGGCCGTGGGCTGTGGGGTCGGACCCCGACTCACATCCCTAGCCTGCTCCATCAATCTGTGTGCCCCTGCACAACTTCCTTAACCTTTCTGAGCCACAGACCTGTAAAATGAGGATGATGTTGCATCTTGCAGGGTTTTAACCAGGACCAGACGTGTGTAAAGCATCAAAGGTTGTTCACAGGCGCTCAGGACAAGGCTGTGGGTAACGACCAGCTACAGTGAGGGGAGGCGTGGTCGGTCCTGACGGGCATTAATCACAGAAACGTGGTCGTGAAGGGGGGCCAGGAACACGGCTGTCAAGGACTCTGCTGCTCTGTGCAACCTCTGAGGTTATGCGGGCAGTAAAGGAGCAAACCTCACATTCTCCGAGTCACTTTTAATTAGACTGTTCTCATCAAAACGCCGTTCCTTCACTCTCTTGCCACTTAATTTAGTAAATTGGTGGAGCAAATGTGGCATGCAAATTGCCTCTCCCTCTAGAACATTCTTCACTGCCAATGCCGCCATGGATTAGAAGCATTTGAAGTGGAAATGAGTTGAGTCAGGGCAGATAGTTGTTGAATCTTGATTATCTGCTTATAGTATTTTAAAATTTTGATTATGCTTTGTTTCCACTTAACAAAGGAAGGAAAGTGTGTTGGTGGCGTTTTAACTAAAATAGAAAATTAACAAACACTCTGCAGTGCCTGGATGGATTACAGGAGGTGAGACCAATCAATAGAGGATGAAATTGTGCCAACTTAGGAGTCCTGTCTGGATAAACCGTCTTGTGGCAGCAGAGACCTGGTAAATATGAAGGGATGTGTAGCAGTGTCAGCCTGGTCCCTGCCGTGCAGCTCGAGGAAAGGCAGGTTTCCGGAGAGGAGAAGGCTGAGGGTCTACTTCTGACTTCCTGGACGAACGTGCAAGATGTGGAAGGAGGGGCTCGTCCACATCTGACACCAGAGACCAGCAACGAAAGAAAACAAAATTCTGACCAAACTCCAGTGGGTTCCCACTGCTTACCCAGCCTGGCGTGGCCAGGACTTGAGGCCTCTGTGACATAGAGCTGGGATCACTTCCTGCAGGTCTGAGCTCAGAAGATTATCCGTCCTAATCATTCAGAACCAAGGCAAATACCACATTTCAAGGAGTGGATGGTTTTTAAAAAAATCACCTTGACAACTGGAAGGCACAGCAAGGAAAGAGGAGGGGAGGGGGAGAAGGAAAGGACAGCACAGGGCGGGGGACAGATGAATACCTGGCATGGCTTCTGACAGCCTGGAACCCCCAAGCAAGTAAGCCCACCGAGCCCGAGGGCAGCCAGCCCTGTGAAGCGCTCCCTGGAGCAGCGTAGCAAGAAAGTTTGGCGGGAGCCCAGGGCACTGGGCTAACAGGCAGTGTGCCCCCGCCTTGTCAGTCTTAAGCAAGCTTGGATTTCTAAAAAAGGCTGTGAATAATCTCACAGCTGGGGCCTGTGCCCTACAATAGTGTGTGCTGATTTCTGAGAGCTACTGCAGGAATGGATTTGCTGAATGAATAAGTCTGCAGTAACCTCCAGTCAGATGTGAAAGGACAGTCCAGCGCAGAAATAACCTTTGAAAAGGTGCACCAACTGAGCACAAAGGGTGCCTGGGAGAGTGATTTCCGGTTCATTAAGGGCTGGACCGTCAGCTGGATTTCGGTTTTTCAGCAGATAAGAATTTCAACGAGGACCCTCTCCACCTCGGCTGCCAGGCTTCCGGGGTCTGCGTGCTCACCACGTTAGGATCTGGGCAGACAGCTTTATTGCCGTCAATTAAAATTCCATGCTCGGACCTTGTAATGTTAAGATGAGGCCAAGAGGTGGCTTTTCCCTGGCTAGATTGGGATTTAATGAGTAGGCGGACAGCATAAAAAAGCGAAGTGTGGGTTGCGGGCACGGCTATCAGAGCTGCAGAGGGATTTCTTGTACTGTGTTTGTGTCTGTATCGTCCTGCCCCCGAGGCGGTTTCATTGAAACGTTACAGCAGAGATGGGAGGGAACTTGTAGCTGTTTTGCTGCTTCTGCTCTGCCAGCCGTGCTGGGCTCCCAGCACGCGCTCCGCGCTCCGAGGAGAGGCCTAGGCTTCCCTGGAGGATGCAGGCGGGGCCAGTATTTCTGAAGGGGAAGGGGGGCCGGAGGGCCATCAGGACCCTCCGGCTCATCAGGTCCTGGTCTGCAGGTCGTCACGTGTTCAGTCAGGGCTGACCCAGCTGCAGGTACCTGTAAGGCAGGTGACACAGGGGAGGATGCCCTGATGAAGAGGCTGGGAAACTCCAGCTACGGGCTCCGTGTGTGCTCCACGAATGGGGACGTGGGAGGAAAAAAAAGCCACACAGGCACACACGTGGGCACACGTAGGACATGTCATCCCAAGGAGAGTTCGGTGATATGTAAAATAACCAGCACCCCAAGTGCATTCTCTGCTAGGAAACTGTGGCCCCTCATCCCCCCACCCCAGGAAGAATATACGTGGTGGTAGCGGGGGATAAACTTAAAGCCCCCAACATAGCAGCATCCAGTGTGACCCGACCCGGACGTGGTTCTGCCCCAGGGCCAGTGCCCTGGACGCCCGTGGGGTTTTGCATGCGGGCCTGGCCGGGAGCAACGCAGCAGCAGCCAGAGGCAGTGCGGGGCACGAGGATGCCTGCACCTGCCCTCCTGCAGCGGCGGGAAAGTCCGGAGGAGAGATGGGCCTAGAGACACTGGCCTAAACTGCAGACGTGCTTTACAGATGTCAGCAGTTGTTGTCAGGGTAGGTCTCCAATACACTCAGAGTGCTAACCTTTCAGTTTTTAAGTTTATACGTTATCTTTTTAAGTGGTTTTTAGTGTAGTCACAAAGTTGTGCAACCAGCACCACTAATCCCACTAACCACTGTACATTTTCGTCATGCCAGAAAGAAACCGCACTCCCAGCAGCAGTCACTCCCTCTCTGCCTGTCCCCCAGCCCCTGGGACCACTCAGCTGCCTTCTGTCTCTATGGATTTGCCCATTCTTAACATTTCATATAAATGGAATCAGACAGTATGTGGCCTTTTGTGTCTGACTGCTTTCACTTGGCCTAATATTTTCAAAGTTCATCTTGCTTTCACATGTGTCAGCACCCCCTTCTTTTTCGGGCCGAGTAATAATGTGTCACATGGAGATGCTCACCAGTTCATGCTGATGCTCGTGGCTGCTCTCACTTGACAGTTGTGGCGAGTCCTGCTGTGCATATTCCTGTCCAAGTCGTGTGTGGACGGACGTCCTCATTGATCTAGGAGCAGAATTGCTGGATTGTGTGGTAACCGTTGAGTCTTTTGAGGACCTGCCGGACGGTTGTTCAAAGTGGCCAAACCATTTTTCATTCCCACCTGCAAAGTACGAGGGTTCCAGTTTCTCCACCTTTGTGCCAGTGGTCACTATGGCCTCTTTAAAGGGTTATAGGCCTCCTTGTGGGTGTGAAGCGGTTTTGGTTTATCTTTTAGATTTTAAAATAATAGTGAAGGGAGACTTCCCTGGTGGCGCAGTGGTTAAGAATCTGCCTGCCAATGCAGGGGACCAGGGTTCCATCCCTGGTCCGGGAAGGTCCCACATGCCACGGAGCAACTAAGCTCGTGTGCCACAAGTACTGAGCCCGCGCTCTAGAGCCACGAGCCACAACTACTGAAGCCCGCGTGCCTGGAGCCTGTGCTCCGCAACAAGAGAAGCCACCGCAATGAGAAGCCCGCGCACCGCAACAGAGTAGCCCCCGCTCAGCCCAACTAGTGAAAAGCCCGCACGCAGCAACGAAGACCCAACGCAGGCAAAAATAAATAAATAAAATACGTTTATTTTAAGAAACAAAATAATGACGAAGGTTAAAGCCACCACGTACCTTGGAAGGAAAACCATGGTGATGAGCTGTGAACCTAGTGTGTCAAGTGCCAGTAAGTTCTTTAAAGGTCATACTTTAAGCAGGAAAGCTGACCCTTTATTCTGAGTGACTCGCTCGAAGCAGTGGATGCGTTCTGGTGGTAAAGGAGACGCTGAGGACAGGATGGGTGTCCAGACGCCCGAATCTACTTCTGGTTCCACGGCATGGTTCTTCCCCACCGTGAAGCGAGTTTGCACTGCACGTGGTCCTGTGAGCACGTGTGTTGACACACCTTCTCCCGGAAGCAGCAGGAGAGATGTCGCCTCCCCAGATCCTCTCTGCCCCCATTTCTAAGTAATGTAATGGTCAATACAGGAAGGTGCAATCACTGAACCTGGCAAGGGAAGTCTGTCCTGAGACAGGCCTTGGCTTCGCATTCACAGACGTTTTAAACTGTGTGTGTGGTTTGGTTTGGTTTTTCCCGGAGGCTGACAGAGGGTGTGATGACTCTCACTAGGCCCTGGAGGTGAGTGCAGGCGCTGCTGGCCACACTCCCTCGCTGTGCTCGGAAGCAGCGCTTGGTCTAGTTTTCCGTACAGGTCAGTGCCTCAGTCCATCCCCGCAGCTGGCCCCGCCGAAGTCAGGGTGGGTCGGTCTGCACAGAGCAAGCCAAGAAATCATAGCATCTCCGGTTGGAGGTGGATCTCAGGGACCCCCTACCCTGTTCACTTCCTGGGATTCCCCTCCCCCCACCCCCAGCGGCTCAGCCTCCTCTACAGCAGTCCCCAGAGCGCCATTTCCTGTCTGCCTGGGTCCCAGACACCTGTGGAACTCGCCACCTCTAGGCAGCCCATTCCCTCCTCAGCTCTGTCGGCTGGAAGGTTCTCTTCTATACGGACTCCCAGTCTGCTTCCCCAGGAACACCCGCCTGTGGCGCACGCGTGTCCCAGTGTCCACATGGTGGCACTTTAATGAAAACAATTAAAAACAGCCATTACCCCACCCCCTGACCTAGCGTCCAGGCCAGGCGCCGCCCTGCTCCTCCCACAGCCCCAGGCCTGCAGCTGTGTGTCGTGAGTCGGGCCCGCGGTTCCCACAGCCCCCCTCCTGATGCCACCGTGAACCTCCCGGGCCTTCATTCCAAACCACTCCTGGCGAAAAGCTCCGAGGGTTGAAATGTGTGTGGTGCTTAGGTTAGCGATGCAAGTCTTCATCTTCTAGCAGCATTTTTGTCGTGAGACACATGGTACACGAGAGCCTGTTCACGTGCGCACACTTTACAGACCGACAGCGGGACAGGCTAGGGTGTGTCGGCGCAGCCAGAGCCGCGGGACCGGAGGCCCTGCCGTCCTTCCTTCGTTTCCTTCGGGTGCAGCCACTCAGGGACTGGGACGTGTGTCTCTACAGGGTCTGGGTGGTCGACTGGACGTTCTGTACTCAGAATCGCTGCGGGTTTCTCCGTGACCTACTCCTGCCCAGCAAGGACTCGCCGTGTCCTCACGTCAGGCATCGAGCGTTCCCACTGGAGAGCGTCCATGATCGACGTGTCACGTGTCGTCCTCCTTACAGCCCTTGGGCATGCGATGTCCCTGAGGCAGTGTGTTCTTGCTTGTGACCCCCTGGGCCGAGCTCTTGGGCCTGCCTGCGGGGCTGTGGGCACCACTTTCCCTCCCACCGGCCGTGGAGACAGACGCTTGTTTTTACACCCTTGCCAACACTTGCTATTGTCAGACTTTTCAGTGTTTGCCAACTTGGTGGGTTGAAATGGCATCTTGTGTGCCTTAATTTGCAAATGTCTAATAACCAGTGACCAGCGCTGCTGAGAACCCTTCATGCACTTACGCACCATTCGTGTTTGTCTTTTGTTCAATGCCTGTTGGAATTACCCGTCTTTTCTTTGAAGACAGGTAGACAGTATTCATCTAGTGCTTACTGCCACTGTTCTCAGCAGTTTTGGGTACATTAACTGTCCTAACCCTTCCCAGCGAAGTAGTTTCTATTATGGTGGTGCCTGCCTCATAGGTGAGGAAGCTGAGGGGCAGGGGAAATACCTCACCCGACCCCAGCAGGTGCGAGCAGGGCAGGGACAGCTCCTGGCACTCGAACCACTGACTCATTTATGTGTTCTGGGGGCTAATACTTGCTTCCGAAATGTGTTGTGAATATCTTCTCCCACCTTGTGCGTTGTCTTTTTCCTTTCTTTTTAGGGTCCTGTGATGAAGAGAAATTTTCTTAGTTATAGCTTTGTTGAATACATTTTATGGTCAGTGTTTTGTGTCTTATTTAAAAAGTCTTTTCCTACCTTAGGTCCTTAGATTAGTTACTAAAACTTACAGAGTTTTGCTTTTCACATTTAAGACTATAATTCGGGTGGAAATAATTTCGTATACGGTATGAGGTAGGGGACCATTTTTTTCCCATGTGGATAATCCGATTTTGCCAACACCCTTTATTAAATGCCTGGCCTTTCCCTGCTGTCTGAGTGCCCACGCTCGTGGTCACCTCTCTCTGTGTGGTGCTGTTTCTGGACTGGCTCAGTCCCCTCCGTCTGTTTATTCCTGATTCCATTTTTTTTTAATAATTACTATAACTTCTTTAAAGCCTTGATGTCTAGCAGGACAAGGAACTTTGCTGCTCCACATGAATTTTGAATCAGTTTGTCAACATCCTGCTGAGATTTCCATCGGAAGTGCATTTGAACCATGCACCAGTTTGAGAGAAGATTACAGCTTTTGTGTAATCTGAATTTTCTGAATCTTCCTACTCAAAACCATAGTCTTTCTTTCCATTTATTTAGGTGATCTCTAACTTCTTTCAATAAACTTTGATAATATTCTCCATAAAGGGAATGCACATTTTTTGTTAAATTTATCCTAGTACCATTTATAATAGCAACAGAAATACAAAGTATTTTTAAAACTCATGTGCTCTGCTTGTTGACTGTGTATAGAAAAATGATTGGCTTTTGTATATTAGTGGTTGTATCCAATAACCTTTCCAAACTCTTACTAATTGCAGTAATTCCTGGCTGGTACTTTTGGGTTTTTACATAGACAATCATGTCATCTACAAGTG
Organism: Inia geoffrensis; assembly: GCA_036417435.1. Taxonomy (NCBI): domain Eukaryota; kingdom Metazoa; phylum Chordata; class Mammalia; order Artiodactyla; family Iniidae; genus Inia; species Inia geoffrensis. The sequence continues at coordinate 92,914,234 of CM070911.1, forward strand.
AGCATAGTTTTGTTTCTTCCTTTCCATCACTTCTCGTCGGTCTGACGGCATCTCTGGTGCAGTGCTGGATAGGAGGGATAGAAAAGCATCCTGGGCTGGTTCCTAGGCTTAAAGATAATGCGCTCAAGACCCCCCGTGAAGGACTATAGTAGTTGTTGGGGCTTCGGTGATGTCCTTTGCCAGGTTAAGGAAATTCTCTTCTGTCTCAGCTTACTAAGAGGTTACTTTAAAGTCATGAGTCAGATTTGAATTTTATCAAATGATTTTTCTTTAACTTTTGAGATGACGTTGTTTTTCCCTTTCAGTCTTCAATGTGAGAACTGCGTAATCGTCCTACATTAAACCAACTTCATATTCCTGGAGTCCCCAAGTTAGATGCAACGTCCTGTTTACAGACCTCGGTGGAGTCAGTTGGCGAGCCCCGAGTTGAGGTGCTTGGCCCTCAGGGCAGCCAGCGCGCTTCTCATCTTTGCTTCCACGAGGGGGGCTCTTGGTGGACTCCCCTCCGAGCGTCACAGCCTACCCGCTGCCAACCTCAGGACGGTTCAGCAGAAACCTCGTGGTGAAAACCACCATGGTGCTTGCCTCTCAGGGCCCCTCTGTTGGCCACTGGCTTTAACCCTCCATTTCCTGAAATCTGAGCAAGGTGTTTCTTCTCCTGTAATTATGGATACTTTCAAATACAGTGACGATCTCGGACAGTCTGGTACAATGGCCCCTGCGTGCCCAGTGTTATCAACATTTGCCAATCTTGTTTCATATCTCCCTCCACATTTTTTTTTTGGGGGGGGGATCTTTTAAAGCAAATTACCAAATTCTGTTATTTTACCCCTAAACAGTTCAGTGTGTATCCGTGACAGATGAAGTCTTTAAAAAAAAAGTAACCACAGTTCCATTATCACATCTTTCAAAATGAATAATAACTCCCTGATACCAGTCCATATGCAATTTCCCTGATAGTGTCTGAAGTGTCTTTTCATGGTTGTTTTGTCTGAAATAAGGCCCACACATGGCACAGGTTATGTCTCTCCCATTTCTTGTCACCTCGAAAGGTCCCCACTGCCTCTTCATGCCATTGATTTGTGGAAGAGACCTGGTCATCTGCCCTGGAGAGGCCCCCTTCTTTTTTTTTTTTTTTTTTTTTGCGGTACGCGGGCCTCTCACTGTTGTGGCCTCTCCCGTTGCGGAGCACGGGCTCCGGACGCGCAGGCTCAGCGGCCATGGCTCACGGGCCCAGCCGCTCCGCGGCATGTGGGATCTTCCCAGACCGGGTCACGAACCCGCGTCCCCTGCATCGGCAGGCGGACTCTCAACCACTGCGCCACCAGGGAAGGCCCTAGAGAGTCCTCCATTCTTGACTTTGCTGGTTGCATCCTGTGTTGTTGTTTGTCGTGTTCCATCATCCCCTGAATTTCTTGTAAACTGTTTGATTAGAACAGTTTGGTTACCTACCTGTTTGTGTTAGTTTTTTCCAAGAACACTTGGAGGTGGTGCTGTGCGCCTCCAGTCCCAGCGATGCATTTCAAAGACATAGCGTTCTTTCATCTACACTGTAGTTGTTTCAGTGAGCGGGGTTGTCCAGGGTGCCTCTGCCGCGGTACCAACAGAAAGGAAGTCCAGAAATGGGGTTTGGGAAAGGGACACTTCTCCACATGGCGACTCCCAGCTGCCCACCGTCATGCGGCCTGGCAGCATGGCTCTCCTCGCCCCCAAATCTCTGTGCATGTGAACCAGAGAGACTAACGTAACTTCGGGGGCGGGAATGTGACGGCACCTCACGTGGGCACAAAACGTCCTGGGAAGACACGTCTGTGTGCCAGGCTCCTCTCCTTCCCAAGGCTGTTTCTCTCCCTCCTGGTTGTCTGCTCTCAGTGGCGTCTCTGTGCATATGTTTGCTACTTCACCCCCACCCACTGCTCGCCAGTGTCCCCAGTTTCTAGGCCGAGTCACTGGCAGACCCTCACCGAGCTTAGTGGTTCCATCTGGAGATTTCTGAGGAAAGAGTAACTCTTGGGGAAAAGGCTTTTGCCCTGAGGCCAGGTCCCCGGGAGGCCCGAACAGTGGGGTTGATCAGCAGGCGGGCTCTTCACTAAGACTTTTCCAGTGGGTGAAGATCAGTGGGAGCTTTGCCTTGAGAGAAGAAAGCAGTGACCCCAGAGGTCAAGACTGGAGCCAGTGCCTGCTGCCGCCCCTGCCGCTCTGCCTTCCCCGGGCCCCTCCCGAGACGGTGGCTGGTCCCCGTGCGTCTGGGGCACGGCTGCCACCAGCTGCAGCTTCAGGGAAGCTTCGGCAGAGAGGCTCAGAGCCTCCCGGGCTGCACGAGGGCAGCGCTCAGTCTCATTTACAGCCAAGACGCGAGAAAGCAGAGGAAGGGAAAACACACCGCAGGAGCCTCCACCTCAGCGCCCCCGCTCTCCCATCTTCGGCGGTTTTGTGGTGTCTGGAGCTCAGCAAACAGAAGAAGAGGGATGTGTGAAAGTGAACGGCGTCCAGGAGTCTCTCTGGGGAGCCGTCAGCTTTGGGTCCGATGGGTTCTCGGATCACCAGTCACGGAACCAGGCCTTGAGAAGGGGATGCCTTAAGGTTCTTGGCCCTTAAGAAGTGTTTAATTTTGTCCAGGGGAAGCAGTGGTTAAAAGATTTTCAAAGCGAGTACGTGATGAGCTGCATGTGGCCTGTACCAACTGGCTGTCTCCTCCTGCTCGGGGCTGTGGAGTTTCCCTGATGGAAAGTGCCAGAAAGCATCCTCTGCCCAGCTTCTGTCACACTGGAATGTGTGCGGTCAGCCTGCCCAGCTCGGTGTGGGTTTGATTTCAAATGTTACTGTAAAACTAAAGAGAAACGGCAGACTCCTCCTTGTGCCATGTCTCTGTCTCTTTCCTTACTTTTGTCGTTCATTTTCTCATCTTGGCGTACCTCAGAAGTATCAAGACTTTCATCCTGTAGATTTTTCAAGCGCTTGTAAGCTCTGTGTGTGTTATCATATAAGTAAATGTTCCATCTTCATCACAGACTTTGTGAGAGGGCACCTGTGTCCACCTTGCCACTGTTACACACTCGGTTCCTCATGAGGTACCTGCACAGAGGAGTAGCCAGGAAGTGGGTGGGTGATGGATGGAACAAGGTGGATACGTCAGATCTGCACACAGACGCACAACAGATGCCACCGCCCCAGCCCCATCAAGATGTGTGTGTGTGTGTGTGTGTGTGTGTGTGTGTGTGTGTGTGTGTGTGTGTGGACAGGCTCTGTGTTGGGGCTGGGAACCCTCTGGAAGGGTCTTTGAGTCCCTCATCGCCGCTCATTAGCACCTTGGGCAGTATTTATCACGGGAGCCCCGATAAATGCGCTGAGTACAGGTGGTGCCGAGGCTCAGCTCGTGGCCCAAGCCCACGCGAAAAGCCAGGGATTTGGAATCTTCACAGTGTCTGTGGTTGACTTTGGACCAGAATCTACAAAGGACTCCTCAGCTTTTCTCTTGAGCACAGGAAGGTGCTCTTTCCAAGATGGCAGAAGATAAACCAGAAGGCCATGCTGTGCGCCTGGAGCTCCGCTGCCCTAAGCATCGGGAATCAATCACGACGCTGACATCTCTCCATACTGAGCACGTGCGCCTGGAGCTCCGCTGCCCTAAGCATCAGGAATCATGACGCTGAGAGCTCTCCATACTGAGCACGCACCCTCCTCCCGCCCGCCGGGGGGCTGGGCCGAGCAAGGGCCAGGAATTGGCCATCACGGGAGCCCGAATTTGTCATCCGTCACAGCCACCCAGCCACTCCTGCCTCTTCCTCCCCTTTTCTCTCTGCCCTTTTGCTTCATAAAGAAACAGGCTTGAGGGGCCTCCCTTGTGGTCCAGTGGGTAAGACTCCACGCTCCCAATGCAGTGGGCCCGGGTTCGATCCCTTGTCAGGGACCTAAAGCCTGCATACCATAGCTAAGAAGTCCGCATGCTGCAACTAAAGATCCTGCGTGTTGTAACTAAGACCCAAGCGCAGCCAAAATAAATATTTTTTTTTAAATTCCATGTTTTTTTTTTTTTTTAAATAAAAGAAAAGAAGAAAGGAAACCGACTTGAGTGTGAAAAGAGGACTTCTCAAAGGCGGGGCCTCACCAGGCCTGCTGCCCGTCTTCCCCGCCTGGAGTGTGTCCCCAGAAGCTGCAGGCTTCACACCCCTCCAAGGTCTCCCCCGGCCCCTCGAAGGTCTCCCCCAGCCCCTCCAAGGTCTCTCCCTACGACTTAAACTGTGAAGCCCGTGCTCGCTGACTCTCTGACCAGCGTGCTTGGTCCACAGGGCTCGCTGTCTTCAACGTGCCGCTGGTACTAAAGGCTTATTTTGTATATCTCTCTCCCCTTCTGAAATGTGTGTTCCCACGGGGCAGAGACGTTTTCTATTTTGTTTCTGATGTGTAAGCAGTTCCTAGAACTGTGTCTGGTACGTGTTAGGCAGCCAGTGTACACTCAGCAGGTGAATGAACATGAACAACAGTTCTTAAGAGCCTTTTGTTAAGACTCTGGGAGGGACTGCGGCTCCCCGGCCCTCCCTGTGGCCTTGTGGCAATCTGGGCCCGGGCAGGACTGGGGCTGAGCCGTCTACACTGAGCTGCGGGTCCCTGTGGGGCGGCAGCGGGTCCAGGATGGTGACTTTGCTTCCAGCTGCAGTGAGAAGATGGTGTGATGTCTGCCAACCCTCCGAGCGCTCCGGTCTGGCCTGTGTTTTGGCCGAGGCTGACTGTAAACAGCAGCAGCAGAGGCTCTTTACCAAGAGGGCTGCTGCCTGGAGCCCCCCTCGGCCTGCCTGCGTCCTGCCCGCTCTGGCTCCAGTGGCCTCTCTGGGCTCGGGGTGGGGACAGCCAGTTACCTGCCGTGTCCCCCGTGCTGCGCTGTCCCTGTCTCACGGGAGCGCACGCCCTATAGCACCGAGTCTGGTCTTGTGGCAGGTGTTGTGAAGGCCGAGCCAGCTCCCCTGCGCCTGCAGCTCAGCTCGGAAGAAGGGCAGCTCCTCTAGCAGGAGCAGCACAAAGCCCCTGGACGGCGCCGCTGAGCCCTGCCTGTCCCCAAGACTATGTGGGAGTGAGGCAGAGCCGGCCCACCAGCAGCCTGCCCCCGCGCACGGGCCCCAGGCTCCCTCGGCTCAGCCCCTGCTGGACGGAGGCGGGTGCCTCCAAGGGTGCTGGGCTGCCTTTCTCAGTTCTCCCTGCAGTGCTAAGCGGGCTGGGCCGCCCACGGTGCACAGGATGTGCTTTAATCTGCCGGGCAGGAGGTGGGAGCGTCTGCCTCTCTGCTCAGTGGGTCTCACAGCCTCCCAGGGTCAGCAGGCGGCGGCCCAGTGCCTGTGTGGGTGGCGAGGAATACCATGCTCTTGAATTTTACATGGTATGTTAATCGTGTCCTCACCAACGTTTGGAAGCATTTCCTGCCATGCATAATAAATGATCGGAAACCGCTGGGTTCCTTTGAGCTATTCTCATGGGGGAAGGAACGGTGAAGCCAGGCCTTGGCATGGCAGCCAGCGGAAGGCAAGTGCAGCCTGGCTCGCCTGCCCCGTGGGAGCGCCGCACGGCAGGGGGCCCTGGGCTGCGAGTGTAGCCGAGCCTGGCTGGCTGGAGCGGCCACCTCCCCTGCGTCTGCCTCCTGGCAGGTGCGCCACAGGAATGGGCACTGGAGCCCAGGGTCTACCCACCTTCACTCTAAAGTCACACGGGAGCGTGCAGGTGAGAAGGGACTTCCCGTGGGCACGACAGCACGTAGCCGGCTGGCTCTCTAGTACTCAGAATATGTTTGGAGCAAAGCTGCACCAGGAAGTTTCCCCCTTTCTGTCTTGTAACTGATGCTGCCACGTATACCAAAGGATGACATGTCGGGGAGTTCCCTGATGGTCCAGTGGTTAAGACACCACGCTTCCACTGCACGGGGCATGGGGTCCGATCCCCGGTCAGAGAACTAAGATCCCACATGCCACGCGGCGTGGCCAAAAGAAAAGAAAAAAAAAATTGTCCTCATCAGATTTATCCGCTAAGGTCTTTGTTTCCACAGAGCTTGCCTGTGTATACGTTGTGTGTCGTGTGATACAGACAAGTTTGGATGACACGTCACATCTCGCTTTCTGACACCAACATGGAACCACGCATCGGACTTGTTGCTTCCAGGCACTCATGTGAGCAACAGAGGGATGTCCCCTCGTTTAGGCTCACAAGATCCCAGGGAGAGAGGCACTTTAAGATGCCCATTTTGCACATGAGGAGACGGATGTGGCAGAGCCAGGCCCTTAAACATGTTGATGCACAGCCACCCCCAAACTCCTCCAGGGCCTGGGATCTGCTCTAATGCGGGTCTCCCTTCTGGCCCTCAGAGCTGGATTCCTAAGGAAACTTACTTTGTTTTAAACCTGGGTATTTACAAATACCTTATTTTTCCCTTGCCTTCCTGTATTACTCTTTTTTTTTTTTTTTTTGGTAGCATTGAAATGAGGTTTTAAAAAGTATTTAAAGATAATGTGGTGGTTAGTGTGGGCTGAAGTAAGGGCCTAAAAGGAACCTTCCGGAAAAAAGGACAGATGCTGATGGGAAGCCTTTGCTTTCCTTCCTGACACCCAGGCCTTCTTCCAAGGTGGTTGGAGATCCTAGTGCAATGTCCCTCTTGCCCCATAATGCAGGTTCTAGTGAGTGGACTTCCCGCAGGAGGCCGGATGGAAGGTGTTGGACATATGACTGGCTAAGCATCCCCGGATCGAGGGCAGAGCAGTCCTGGGGCTGCGGGGAGCCCCTCATCCCCCGTGGGGAGCACCTGGGCATGCACACCACCAGATAGACCCCTCCAGGGACTCCGTCACACTCTCCTTTGGTAACCACTGTCCAGAATGTGACTAGGAGCTTCTCCCAGTCAGCCTGCAGTTTGGGCGTGTCTTCCCAGAAAGTGGAAAAATGAGCAATTCTTCTCTAAACTGGATAAATGCAAACACAGGTCTGGACCCTCCCGGCCTAATGGTCAACGATCCACCTTTCCTTTTCCTTCCACGCTAAACAGAGAAGGATCAGGGCTCTGTTGGGGGCCCCCCTCTCTCTCCGGTGTGGGTGGTGGTGAAGAGCTAAGGGTCGGCCCCCTCTTACCCAGCCCCATGACATCCTGGAGCTGACTTGCCTAACTTTTCTCACTTAAAAAGTGGTAGTTATGACTCCTACTTCAAAGGGTTCCTGTGAGCAGTAATCAGGTTACCTGGCATGCGTGGCTCGGGGTAGCACCTAGATAAGCAGTCGCATTGTTCTCAGGGGCAGCGTGAGTGGCAGGTGTGCGCTGGGCTTGGGAGGCAGACCGCCTAGTGCCCTCACCTCCTCTGGGTCCCTGGCGAGTTACTGAACTGCACCGTGCCTCACCTTCTGCCTGCAGAGCATCAGTAACAGAGGCCAGCCTCATAGGGCTGCTGTGAGGATCCGGTGGGTTGTAAGGGGTGCCTCCCAGGTGCTCAGGAGAAAGTGGCCGGTCCTGACAAAGAAGGGGTGACAGTGACTGTGAGTCAGGATAAAGGGGGTCCTTTGGAAGCAAAGCAGGGGAGAGAGGGTGTCACACAAGGGTTAGACTTTTCTGATCTGACCTCCATCCAATGCGATATAGAGCGGGCCGTGTGCAAGTGCCAGGCCGGGACGTCCTCACCGCACCTATCTGACCTGTATTTCTGGTGGAGAGGTGGGCTCCTTATTGGCCATCTTCTATACTTAGAAGCGTCTGTCTTTCTAGGACCACGTCCAGGCTCCTGGAACACTTGTTTACCTTAGCATCCTCTACCAATCTTCTCCCTAGAGGCTTCTCCATTAAGAGACAAAAAGCTCCCTACATACCACCAGTTTTAGCCTCTTGGTGTTCCTGGGAAATGCGGGAGGATGGATTTGATGACCTCTGGTGGGTGAGCCAGGGCTGAGCAGAGAGCCTGCTCCGCACGTGGCCGGGCGCCCCGTTGCCCGGGGATGTGGGGAGGCTCGGGCTCTGAAACTGGCCGCCGCTCCCCTTGACCTCCTACCTCACCTTTCCATACTTGTCAGAAGAACTGTGATTTTCGTTGTGAACCGGGCGTTACAGAGCACCCCTCCCCCTGCAGGCGCGTGGGAAGCAAAGCCCAGCACCGGCCCAGGGTCTGCCGCCGGGACCTGTGGGGTACGTGAGGCCACCGGGGCGGGGACGGGCGGACAGTGGGGCGGGGCAGCCCCCAGGGACCTGTGACGACGGTGCGTGGGGAGCAGGGGCTCCTGGGCGGGGAACCTGGCTGTCAGCCCTCGCGCTCCCGCACGGGAACCTAACACGGACACAGGGCCGGCTTGGAGGTCATCCTGGGTCGGGTCATCCCGCGTCGGGGACGGGGGTCCGCGAGGCTGGAGCGAACCCAGCCCGCCCCGCCCGTCTCCGCCTCGCCTCCCGCATGGGCGGCCTGTCTTGCGCCGCTCCTGTATCTGCGTGTCCCCTCTGCCCTCCGGCTGGGGCCCACGCGGGACCAGGCGCCTCTTCATGGAGCTGATGCGCCATCCCCTTGGTTGGGGGCGGGAGCGCAGGCGGGCGCCCGCTGTCAGGCCACTCAGGGACATCTCCACGCTCCTCCGTGTGGAGGCTCCGAGGGGCCCTCGTGGGGAGGAGCTGAGCCCGGCCTGCCCGGGCCACCAGGAGCTGAGGCCGCCGCTCCCCCCGCCCCAGAGACTGCGGCACGAGGGCTCCTGAGAGGCTTCTCCCGCTGCGGCTCCACCAGCGCGCACACTGACCGGAAACGCAGAGATTGCGGCGGACAGACCGGAAAGCGGCCACCGCCATCCAGACAGACCAGAAACGGGGAACTTGCCGTCGACACAGAGCGTTGTGAAGCCGTGTCGGCGGGAATGCGGCAGGCGTTCTCTGGTCCTGTGGGAACTTTGAAAAGCCGGTGCCCAGGGACACAGCGGTGTTGTCGGGAGCTGCCGGCACGTTGACGCCTGCGGGCCTCAGTGGACTTGGGATCGGGCCAGGCCCTAAGGGCGTGCACCGAGTAGTGGTGGCCCTTTCCGTGTCACGGAATGAAGGTGACCGTGTCCCCGCCAGCAGTGTCCCCGGGGACCCTCGTCAGCGTGAGTCCGAGCCCGGCCACGTGCAGACTGTCCAGTGTGAGTGCGCCCGCTGTCCGGCACAGTTATCTTCACTCCCAGCATTTCCACGAATGTGGGCTGTAAACAGCCCCCAGAATACCAGGAACATGGGTGAATCTGCTGCCAAGAGAGTGGAGCAGAAACTTGAGAAGACAGCCTCTGCCCGAGTTAGGAACAGGAAAAAAAAAAAAGAGGTGAAGAAGAAAAAGAAAGATACGCCTGCTCTTTAAGCCTCCTTAACTCGCTGAAACATGAAACTAAGCTAAAGGCAGCTTCTCACCTCGTGGTCACATCACAGGGCAGCCCTTGGTGGGTCCTCAGCCCGCCTGCGTGGGGACACATTGTGCGCTTGTCTCAGTCGCATGTTTCCGTGACCTTCTGGGTGGGGGATGCTTTACTCCCTGCAGCACAGAGCCTGGTGCGGGACCTGGTGCAGCGTGCTGTTCCATAAATTCTCGGAGAAGCGAGCATCCAAACACGAGGAAGGAAGAAACCATCAGAACGAAAGGGTCGAAGAAAGAGCCAGGATCCAAGGGTAGCTTTTAATAAGAAAAAGGGAAGAAGGAACTTGAAATGTAACCAACAATAAAAGTGAAACTCAGGGACCTCCCAGCTTGAGTGTGAGATAGTGACAGCTTCATTACAGGTGAAATTTGTAAACCGGGAGACAAACAGGGACGTCCTGGTTAAATACATTATTAACATGTGCCTTTTCAGGTAATTGTAAATTTGCCAGTGTCCGTGTTAGAAGGAAAGTATGCGTGTGACAACCTCCACGGCGATGTCAGAGTGAACGCTTTGGCTTGAAAACCACTGATGAGCATAGAAATCGTAAATTGCACCTCACATCCCTCGGATTAGTCAGGATACAGGCCAAGCTGCCGATGAGAAGATCCCAAAACATGGCGGCTCAATCAGGATAAAGTTTCCTTTTTTCACGTGACATCCAGGCTGTGCTCCACAGCGTCATCTGAGGACCGGGGGCCTTCCCTCCTTTGCTTGGAGTGTAATCTGGGTGGAAAAGGCTGCCCCCGCCCGCCCCCACCGTGCTGTTCAAGCCACAGGAGCGGAGGGACAGGAGTAGGAACTTCCTCCTAAATGGCGTTACAGGGGACTTCCCTGGCGGTCCAGTGGTGGGGACTTCGCCTTCCAACGCGAGGGGCTCGGGTTCGATCCCTGGTGGGGGAGCTAAGCTCCCACATGCCTCACGGCCAGAAAACCAAAACATAAAAAAAGGAGAAGCAACGTTGTAAAAAATTCGATAAAGACTTAAAAAATGTCATTACCAAACACAACGCAGGCTAGAATTGGCACAAGTCCCTCTCGCTTGCCTCCATTGACTGGAATTTTGACGTGTGGCCAAGCCTCCTTGCGAGCAAGGCTGGGAGGTGGCGTTCTTAGCTGGTGAGCTTGGCCCCGGTTGAAACTTGGAACGTTCTCCCTGACAGGAAGATCAGGTGAACTCGGGGGACAACTGGCTGTCTCTGCTGCCTTCTCAGATCCCGCAACGCTTGGTTGGTTGGCGCTGGGTGCTCTCCCCCTGGGGCCCGCTCATGCTGCAGGGACCTCACTGGGCTGTGTCTCCCCAGGAGGCCAGGCCCTGGGTCTCCATCTCCAAGCCTTCGCTCAGCCTGGCTCCTCTTTGAATGATCACTGGGATTTCCGGTCACCTGGGCTTGGCCAGTGTTAACAACAGGATTTAGAGCTGCATGGATCCTGGACCTCCCATCCTGGGAAAAGTCCTTCCAGCCCGAGGCCCTCAGCCAGGCCCTAGTCTGGGGATTGGCTTGGCAGCCCACAGGGTTATCCGTTCGGTAGGTGTTTTGAGCGTGTGCTCTGTACCGGGCCAGGGGCAGGGATGCAACAGCAAACGAAAGCAGGTGGTGTCTGTCCTGGGGGCAGATCGTCCGAGGGCCCCCACTGGTAACACGTGCCGCCCGGGGAGCAGCGTGGGAGGAGAACTGGTGCGTCCTTCGGGTCTAAAGGCTGAGTGAGTTCCTTGTCCACACTCTTCACCCCAACTTGCTGGGGGGTTGGGCAGTGAGACCCGGTCCTGGGCAGCGCCCTCGGGAGCCTCGTGGGCAGCCTGGTGCAAGCAGGGCATCTGTAAAGCCCGCCTACGCGTCGATCCCAGTGAAAGACAGAGCTGGGGCTGCTGTGCACGCGTGAGATCCCCTGGCTCCTCCACGTCCGAGTCATGAGCCGTGAGATTGACGGCATCTGTCTTCATTATCACCAACGCCCCACGGGGTGGCTGTGTTAATTATCCTCTAGGCATCCCAGTTGCATTTTCCTTTCATTTCCCTTTTATTGTATTTTGTTTCCTGAATGTCTCAAGGCTCCTGGGGGGGGGGGGGCTCCTTGGCAGTGTTCGACTCGGAGGTTCCTCCGAGGGGAGTGCGCGGTGAGACCTTAGAGGGACCGGCTGCAGAGACCCCGTGGACGTCCTCAGCCTGGGCCAGGGGCTGCTCTCAGGGGTCCTCTGGCTGCTGCCGTGACGTCTGTGGAGTCTTCCCCTGTCAGAGCGTCCACCTGCCCTGGGCCCTCATCGTGCACTGATCTGCTCATGTCATCAAGGTCTCTGAAGATGAGAGGCTGGTGGTGCCGAGAGCCACCCGCTCTGAGCGGGGTCGGGCTGAGAGGTCGGTCCAGGGGCAGCTGCCCCTCTAGCGGCGTCTCATTCTTCACTCCCAGGAGCGCAGCCCGAGTGTTCAAGAGGCCTCCGCCCTCTCCGTTTGCGCCGGCAGAGGCTGGTCTTGGCGGTCTGGGGCGGGGGTTAGTGAGCGGTGTCTCCCGCGCTGCCTGTCTGCACCCGCCTTCGCGCTCTCTCGCCGCCTCCTGGTCCGCCGCCGGCGGGAGCCTCAGCGGGCGCGGCCGGAGCCGGTGAGGTTGCCTGCTGGCTCCCGCCCCCGCGCTCAGACCTCGGGGTCAGGGCGGCTGCCTGAGGCTGTGGCACAGGCCCGCTCCTGCCCCGCGCGGGAGGTGACTGGCGCCTCTCCTCCGCTCGCCGCAGGCTCCGGTCGGCTTCTCCCAGATCCAAAGGCACGCGGCTCCCAGCGGTTGCCGGGACACATCTGCCGTCGGCCGCTCTCTCACCCCCCCCTCTCTCCTCAGCGTGTCTCAGGAACGCCCTGGGCGGCCGGGCAAGCGCTGCGGCCTGTTCTGGTTTAGCGAGGGCACCACGGTGGGCGGAGGGCGCCCTGCGGACCCCAGGAAGTGGGGGAGCGCGGGGCCCAGGGCCGAGGCGGGAGAGGGGAGGGCCGGGCGGTGGGGTGGAAGCCGGGCGCGCGGGTCCCCGGAGGGCCCTCGGCGGCGGGGGCAGCCGCGCTTGCCGCTGAGGGAAAGGCGGGCGCGGGGGCAGCAGAGGCGCGCCCTCGGCGGCGGGGGTGAGGCGCGCAGGGCTAGGCGGCGGTGTGGAGCCTGCAGCTGGGTTGACCCGAGTCACCTCGTGGGAGGGAAGTTGGAAGCGCAGAACTTTGAGGTCACAGCCAGCCTAGAGGCTGGTAGAGGCCGGCCCGGGAGGCCGGGGCCCGCACGCGGACCGGCTCGGGGGGCCGTGCCCGCTCTGCAGAATCGACGGAGGACAAAGTCCCCCTGAAGGTCCGGAGTGCGGGCCACACGGGCCGGAGCCGGGGCGGCACCTCGGTGCCTCTCCGCCGACCCTCCGTGTGTGCCCGCGGCCTCTGTGCCGGGGCTGGTGGGGTGGTGGGCAGGCCCGAACGGAAATTCGGTGTCCCCTGCACGGGACGGCGGGACGGCGTGAAGAGGCGCGAGAGGGCGTGGCGGCGCGGGGCCCGCAGGCGTGGAGGGTGGGTCCGGCCCTTCTGCTCGCATTTATCCCCCGGTGGGGAGGAATCCCAGCTGGCCTCCATCTGTGGCTGTGAGAGAGCGGCTCTCGAGCGTGGCCCTTGGGGGGGGGGGATGTGAAAGGATGCGGGGCGTGCGCTTGCCGAGCCCACGCTCCCGGGCGGCAGGAGATCCCCCGACCTCTCTCACCTTGATGGGTGTCCCAGCTTCTCCAGGGTCACCGGTGAAACACGCCCATTGCGAAAACAAAGGCTTCTAGTTGTGATGGACTGAAAGTTCACGTAGGACGAGGATGCTCCTTTCTTTTGGGAAATTTAACCTCAGGGGGCGGGGCGGGGTTCAGCCGGGCACTCAGCCAGGAGCTCTGGGTGGGCCCGTCCTGAGCACCCACCTCCCAGTATGATAACCAGAAATGTCTCCAGGTGTTGCCGGATGGGGGGCCGTGTGTGTGTGTGTCGGGGGTGGGGGGACCGAGTGTCCTGATGGAGCACCGCCGGCAGGACTCGCTGCCTTCTGGCCGTGGAGTCGCGTGGCTCCCTTTCTCTCCTGGCCATCGCTCTCCCTGAGCTCGCCCGTCGTGCCCCCAGCACAGAGCTGGCTGTGGCTTTTCCCGCTTGGGTTCTTCCAGGAAAGCCCTCTGTTGCTGCTGTGGCCCTGGCTGGTGGTGGCCGAGTGTCCCTCTGCCGCACGTCCTCTCTCCACTGCCGTCCTGGGTGTTGCGGAGGCATGGGCGCAGAGACCGGCCTGTGCGCTGTCGCGTCTCCTTGGAGAGCCTCTTGTATGCAGCGGCTTCGGGCTTCGTGCCTCTGTGTAGGTGGATTCAAGCACCAGAGGGATCCCTGGCCAGGCAGCCCTGGGGAGGAAACATGGCCTCTGTTGGGGAGCCGTTGGGTGTGGACACAGGGACGAGGTGAGGCTCCGTGTGCTTTTCCTGGCGGGCAGCTTACCTTTGGCAAGGCTGCTCAGCTGAGTGGAACTTGGCTGCTGCAGAGAAGGGGGAGAGAAACCCGGACCCCTTGTTGCCCAGGGCTCTGCTTGTGGCCGGATGGCAGGTCAGACAGGTGGGTGGGTTGGCTGACCTTTGACAGGAGGGTAGGAGCATCCCTTGACCTGAAAAGGACCCTTGCCTCAGGCTCTTGAAATTGTACTTGTGGATGAGGCTGCTGTGGCCTCAGGAAGCTGGGAGCCATGGCGGGCGGGGGGCAGCGGTCCGTGATGGCCGGAACCCCTCGTTAGAGCTCCCAGCCCTGGGGGTCCCTTGTGGACCTCGAGCCCGGGCCCCTGGTTGTGAGGCAGTGACATGGGGGGGTGCAGCACGGTCCTGCAAGTCTGTCTCCTCAGCTCGAAAAGCCCCTGGACGCACGTTCTGAGTTGCCGTGGAGGTTCAGGGAAGGGACGCTGTGGGATGGTAGTTGTCGGAAATCCGGCGGATAGAAATAGCACCCAGGGTATGACAGGTCAGCACGGAGTAGTGAGTAAAACTTTCTGGAACCAGAGCCTGGGCGGGGGGATTCCGTCTCCTTCCGGCGAGGGGTCCCATCTCTCTCTGCGCCTCGAATGAAGGTCTCCCAGTGCCCTCCTCAGCGTCCTTCCAGTGTGGACTGTGGCAGCCTGCGTGGAGGCCTGCAGCCTGTCGCGGGACCCTCTGCAGACCCCCTGTCCCGCAGGGCCTGGCCCCGTGTTCCTGGAGTGGGGGGCTGCTCCCTTGAGGTATCTCCCCAACCTGGGCTTTCAGACTTGGGGGCCCCTCAGGCCAGGTGCCAGGCGGGCCGGGTGGGCAGCTGCTGAGTAACCGCTGTGTTCTGCTTCCAGAGCTTTCCCCAGCCGTCCCCCAGCAAAACCCTGCACAGCTGCGAGGGGAAGGAGCCCGGGGACCTCAGGCTCAGCGAGGGGGACGTCATGGTGTTGCAGCACCGGGTGGACGAGCGCTGGTACCACGGCCTCCTGCCCACCAGCCACGTCCAGGGCGTGTGGCCCCTGCCCCAGGCCCCGCCCCAGGGCAAAGCACTCTATGATTTCGAGATGAAGGACAGAGACCAGGACAAGGACTGTCTGACCTTCGGCAAGGTAAGGTGGGTTCCAGCACCGCCCTCCCGCCGCAGCCCCCCCCCCCACCAGGGAGCCTGGGCGTAGCGCGGGGCCCTCCCTGTGCCTCCCCGCGGGGAGAGCAGTGGTTTCTACTTCCTGCGGGTCTGTCGGGTGGAAGGAGAGGGCACCCAGCCCCACAGGCACCTGCAGGTGATGGGAGCGGGACCCTCGTTACCTGAGGCACTGTATGTCCAGGGCTCATGGGCCCTGGGAGGGGGCTTGATGGGGAGACTGTGGCAGAGACTCCTGCGGGTCCTGGGAGTGGGAGCCGGGCCCAGAGGCCAGCCCGTCACACCCTCTTGGAGAGCACAGGAGGTGGATGCGTGTGCTTGGGCCACTGGAGGTGGCCAGTGAGGCCACGGGACCCGCTTAGTGACAAACCAGTAGTGCTTCCCGTGTGCTCGCCCTGGGGTGTGGGTGAGATGTGGAGGGGCCTGGTTTCTGGCCTGCCGGCCTCGGGCGTGCAGTATGGAGAGGACAGAGGTGGTGGCCTCAGGCCTCGTGAATGTGCCTCCTTCCTGGCTTCCTCACCTCCTCCCACCCCAGAGCTGGGAGGGCAGGGGCGCCCGGAACTCGGGAACATCTGCTTCTCCCCAATGGCAGTAACGAGTTACGTCATCGATTGATTAATCACCTTCATGACTGCCCGCCAGGGTCCCCGGGGAGAGGTGGGAGCCTGCCTTCCCGATCTTGAAGCTGTTGTAGGAAGGGTGACCCCTTCCAGGGCCCGAGAGTGGGCTCCTGTCTAACACTCGGAAACGAACTGTCCAAGGAGACGCACGTGCTGACGAAGCAGGAGACTTCATGGGGGAGGGGCGCCCGAGAGGAGGGCAGCAGGTGAGGGACCCAGGAGGACTGCCCCGCCACGCGGCTTGCGGTCTCAGGTTCCATGGTGATCGGGTTTGTTCGCGGGTTGTCTTTGGCCGGTCATCTTTCTCGGCCTGTACTTGGTCTGAGTCAGGGCCCTTCCTGGTGGCACACACATCTCTCAGCCAAGATGGATTCCAGCTTGAGGGTTTCTGGGAGGTTGGCGGAGCTTATTCTGGGCTGGTGGTGCCTCCCTCCTTCGATCCCTCCCGAATCCTTCCAGCCGGCGGTAGTGTGTTAGTTCCGAGTTCCCGTCATGATCTCCTGTTGTGAGAGAGCTCATGCAAGTGGTTATTACTGTGCCTGGCCAGCACGGTGGCTTTGGTCGGCGGCTCCCTAGCAGAGCACAGCGCTAAGAGGCTGCGTCGCTTGCCTGAGGCTGGCACGGGCCTGGCCCTCCTCCGTCCTCGTGTCCTGTGTCTCTGTCAGTCTCTTTCCACACGCGGTTGTCAACACAGAACTGGGTTCCAGCTCAGATCCTGACCTTGGAGTGCACGTCCAGCTCACTGTGATTCTCTCCTCTGCTCAGAGCAGAGCTTGGCTGTGGTGCCGAGCTGTCCGCAGGGCTGTGAGCACCGTGCGCTCCATTTTGAGCACGATTGGCCTGTTCAGTGCAGGCTGTTGCAGCTGCTATTTATGTCTTGTTCCACTGTTCAGCTTGACGATGAATGATCTGTTTTCATTCAGGGTTTCAACTCTTCCCTTCTTCCTTCCGTCAAGGCGTTCTGATGCTAATTCCAGTTGTCATCTGGCCCTGCAGGTTCCCTGGACGCAGGGTCAGGCCTCCGCCTCCCTCACTCCCTCTCCTCCTGAGTGAGGCTGGAACGCAGGCTGCAGAGTGTGAGGCCAGGCGGACAGAACCCCTCGTGCTCGCCCCTCTGCCCAGCCCACCCTGAGGGAGACCCTGGGCCCTGGTGCTCTGTGCCGTCACTCAAGATCGAGAGCAGGGACCCAGCCACCCCTCAGGGTCGATTGAGGCTTTGTAAGGAGACAGACCCGTTAGGGGCTGACAGGGACAGGGACAGCGACAGACACAGGGCTCTGCTCACAGCCTTGGTGGCGGGAGGCTCACCCAGCGGACACATGCAGGGCCGGAGCAGCCAGTGTCTCCTGGTGAAGGCCTCCCGCTCCGTGCGTGAGCCTCTGCTGGGATTCTCAACTGCAGGGCGAAGACCAGAGCCCACTGGACAGGGGACAGAGGGGCACCTGCCTGCTCATCCCACTGGGAGCTCTGCTGTATCCGGGGAGCCTGACTTTGGGTGGGAGAGGCAGGAATGGCAAGTCCAGGGGACAGTTCCTGAGAGTGACGGGCTGTGCGAGTCACCCAGGAGGTGTGCGGGGTGTCTGATCAGGAGGTGGTCAGTGTTTGGTATTTCAAAAGAAACATTAAAGCCGCCCTCGTGGGAGAAGTGAGAACTGGGGATGGCTCCCTGAGACTCGTCCTGTGGTGGGCGCTGCTGCCACTTTGCGTCCTGGGGCGGGTCCCGGCGCCCTGGGCTGTGCGGGCAGCGCTGTCGAGGTGGGTGGTCCCCAGGGCTCCCCGGGACCTGATCTTCGAGCCCATTTTGGGGAGCGGAGGTGTGGGAGCTGCTGGGCCACGCATCCCTCGGGCTGCTCTTCCAGGGCTTGCTTTCTCTCAGTCTGTGGATTAACCTGCAGGGCTGGAGGCCCCTGGGTGTGATTCTGATGAAGGCTGTGCTGTGACTCCCCACTGTGTTCACACAGGTGTTTCGCCAGCGCCCCCTCCCCCTGCCTTAGGTTAGGGCGCAGCCCCCCTGCCTTAGGTTAGGGTGCAGCCCCCCCCCTTAGGTTAGGGTGCAGCCCCCCTGCCTTAGGTTAGGGCGCAGCCCCCCCCCCCCCGCCTTAGGTTAGGGCGCAGCCCCCCTCCCCCCGCCTTAGGTTAGGGCTCAGCCCCCCCTGCCTGAGCACCTCTTCTTTCTCATCTCTCCCCTCGAGACGCCTCCAGCCTCCGCATCCTCACACGGCAGCTGAGGGATTCCCTCCACCTGCCTGGAATGCTGGTTCTCACAGCCTCCGTTTCGTCACCTGAAGTGACCACATGGTCCGGGCCAGCTTGGTTTTGCCTCCCGGGAATGTTTTGTTGTTTGGATATGTTCCCTTCTGGACTCAGCAAGGGAAGCAGGGGTGTCTAAAGTCCACGGATGGTGCTAACTTACCTTTAAAAAACTTCACTGTGATGGGATTGATGAGGTTTAAAAAGGCTTGAAGCATGTGCATCAAAGCAAGATTTTTACCTTACTGTCAGGTTTTGAACAGTCCTGTTAAAATTGCATTAATTAAAGTCATTCTAAAACCAAAGTCTTTGTTTAATTGAAGAAGAGAATGAAGCATTACTTTTTGTAAAGCAGCTATAAAAAGCACAATTTATAACTTCTTAGCAGTCCCACTCCAAAAAGCTGGGCATGTGCGGATAAAAAGACAAAGGGAGACAGTGCAGCGTCCCTGCTCTGTCAGCCCGTGGCTCCCAGCTGTCCCTGAGGCCCGCGTGCGCAGTGCCTTCCACGTGATGGGGAGGGGCTGGGGTCAGGGGCTGCTGGGTGCAGGGACCTTGCACTTGGGATCCCCTGTGTGGCCTCAGCCCTGTGGCCTTAGGAGCCCACCTGTGTCTCATCTCTCCACTGAGACTGGAGACCCGCCATCACTACGCCGGCCCCTCGGAGAGGACACAGGCCCCGTGGGCGCATGACAGCCCCCTGCTCGTCCTCATCTCACACCCTCCCACCCGCCCAGCCCTGCACGGCTGAAGGGGTGCTTTGAGTTGGCAAAGCCCTTTTAAAACACCACCGGCTGTCCTGAGTTGGGCACACTTCCCTCCTGCTGGTGTTACCACAAGACCCTTCCACGTGATCCTCTTAACACCACTGAGTGTTTAATCGTCGGTCCCCGACGTGGGGATTCTCTCCTTTGTGAATGAACCTAGCTTTAATCGCAAACTATGTCCTTCTGATTGGAGGACAGACGTAGGTGGATAGAAATCAAATGTATTTGAGGTTTGGACTCTAGAGTGAGACAGGGGTTCAGATTGTGACACTTCTACTTTTATATGGTGATTTGGAGACATTAACTTCACCTCTGAGTCTCTTTTTTTGATGATAAAATGGAGTTGATAGGATTCAATGAACAAAGGCATTTAGGGAACCAACCTCAAAATAGGCACTCAACCATTTCTGGCTTCCACCCTCACTGGCTTCCTGCTTTTGTCAGACACGCGTCACTTTTTGTGTTGGCCCGGGATGCTCGTGGCGGGGGAGACGGGCCTCCTGCACAAACCCCCGCTGCCTGGAGCTGAGACTTTGTGGACGGGTCGCCTGTACCTGTATCGTCCCGGTGGCTGCGTCTTGGAGAGGGTTGCCCGGCGATGTGGAACCCCTGAGCCCTCCTGTCAAGGCTGCCGTGCCCGTCGTGGGCAGCCCAGACCCACTGCATGTCCTCTGCCCTGAGGGGCAGTTGGGATGCTCTCTGGGCTGGAAGACTCCGGGACCTAGTGACCAAAGCGGGTGAGCCTGAGGGAGCAGGCAGTGCTGCATTCTGCTCGGGCCGGGCGGCTCCCGGACCCGCCCTCCAGCTGGGCAGCAACCTGCGGGCTCCTCCGTGGAGGCGGCTTTCCTAAGGGGACCGACCCCCCAGAGGCTCAGAGCAGGTTGGGCTCTGAAGACTGTCCCTTCTCTGGGCGTCAGACGGGGTTGGAGGAGCCCTCCCAGCCCCCAGCAGCATCTGGAGCTAAGCTGTGGTGCACAAGCCAGGAATGAGGGGACAGCCCAGCAGCCAGTCCCTTCAGAGCCTCCCCTGGGACCCCGAGCCATCGGGGGGAGTCTTGTGCTCTATCTGCAGCAGAAGGTGCAGGGAGTTTGTGAGCTCTTTCCTTTGGGATTTTTCCTTTTCTCTGGGACCAGAGTGACCGGCGCTCTGTCTGCAGCTGACAGTGAGGGACTGTCAGCGATGGGGCAGCGCGAGGTGGCCGCGGCCGTGGCCTGGCCGAGCGGGCGTCCGCGCTGAGTGGACAGGCCGTGTGGCCATGCTTCAGAAGGGCCATCCTGGTGTCTGCCCCTCGGTGCCTCTTGGAAACCACTTGGTTGCAGTAAGAGGAGCGGAGGTGCAGGGAGGCCCCCGGAAGGGCGGGCAGCCGGCCCGTGTCCAGGTCCCATGCGTGTGATCTGCCCCACGGCGCGTTTAGGAAACTGTCAGGCCCCAGAGGCTGCTTCACTCGGAGCTGCTGCAGGAACTCTCCGGGTACTTCGGAGTGTGAGACGTACCTTTGACGTGGTGTTGAGGACAGTGCACTCCGCCAGCCACGCTTTGGTGTCTGGGGACTTATGGGGGGACAGAGACTCGAGCCCCCTGGCAGGTCAGCGGGGGAAAGCCTCAGGCCTCGGCTTCCTAACAGCCCCATCTGTTTGCAGCTCGGCTTTTCCCCCAGTAGGAATCACATACGAACACCACCGGGGGAGTTCGGTGAGTTAATCAGAAATGCAGTTAGGGCCGCTTTAGGTGGTGCCCGACTCCTTGGCAAGTGCGTTGCCCACTGAGCCTGGGCAGGAAGGCGGTTCACTCCTCCCATAACCACGCTGTGTTCAGAGTCGCGCGGGACCACCGCCAAGGCCACCCACTTCCAAGGGAGCTCTGCCGCTGGGCCCTGGCCTTCGGTGTTCCTCAGAGCTTGGAAATGGGGGGATGGGGAGGCGGCACAGGGAAGGCCCCGACCCGCGAGAGGAGCGCTTGCGGAGGAGCCTGTAGGTGAAGTGGTCATGCGTCTGAAAGTGAAATGATGTCGCGGGAGCAGCTTTTGTCCAGAAAATCCTCGATGCTCCCAGACTGGCCCAGACCTTGTCTGCCCCGCCGCCATCCCTCGGGGCGTTGTGGTGTCCGGAAGAGGCCCTTTGCTCCTCCGCGCCGGGCAGCGCTGGGTACTCGGGGCGCAGACTGCCCACTGTCTGTCCACAGCCTCGCAGGCCCTCAGCCGGGCCCCGTCACACTCCACGTCTCTGGCTGCTTCCCTCCTGAAACGAGACTTGAGCATTAGGCAGAGACGGCCTGGTACGGCGGCAGATCCTGCAACGCCAACTCCGCGGCCCGGCCTGGAAGGGTGTGCAGGCCTGGATGGCTATGGCCCAGCGCAGAGCTCCCCGCTCGTCCGTCTGCTCAGCTGGTGTCGTGCCAGGCCGCCCCTCTTGAGCGTGGCACGTGGGCGCCATGCGGCTCGGGCCCTCCCTGTCGCATGCAGTTAGGGTTTGTGGGGGGGTTGTTTCTCCGCATTCCCAAGAGGCCACAGAGCAGGTGCCTCCCCTGTCCTTGTCCTTGTGAAAGCACTGGCCCCGGGATTGTGAAATACGACCGCACGTCCGAGGCCTGACGGGGATCCAGGCATCACTCTCCCGGTCACGCGTGGATAGTGGGAGAAGGTGTTGACTGCAGGACCACGGCATTTGGTGCTGGCGGCTCTGCGGTGCTGCCTGGCACTCAGCGCTCCTCACCGAGGTTGTGTCCCTGGCGAGAGCTGGGTTAGCGGCAGAGCAGAGCGGTGGGAACCCGTCCAACGCGACCTCAGGAAGTTAGTCATTTGCTGGTGTTCTGGGTGTGGCTGCCCCCTGCACAGCCCGGCCTCCCCCCCAAACTGCGTGAGCTGAAGAGGAGCGTCTGGTCCTGCCGCGTCCTCGGCTCCTGGCCCGGATTTGCGTCTGCTCGTGTCCCGGCCTCGCGGAGCAGTTTGATGTGACTGGATTCGGGACCCACGTGCTACACTGTGCTGAGATTTTGCTGCACTTGCCTTGCGAGTGGGTGCTGAGCTTTCCGTGGTGAGGGATGCTTTCCTCCTGGTGCTGGACACCTAGGGGATGCCCGGGGGATGCTGCTGAGCTGGGGGAGGTGTGGCTTGGCCCCTCGTGGCCCTTGGGTGATGACAAGCTCCCCGGCCTAAGAGGTGGGGCTCCTTTGGGGGCAGCTGTCCCTTACTTGGAGCTGTGTCTGCTTCTCAGGAACCTCCTGGGTGGCCCGCAGTGAGCCGGGATCTTCAGTGCAGTGGTGAAGGCGCGGCCCTTCCTGGCCGCCTCAGCCGCAGGCTTGGTGCCCACTTCTCTGCTCTGCTGTGCTTCACACTCCTCACCTCGTATCAGCTTCCTCAGGATGTGACGTCCCTTTAGAGGTGCATCAGGGCCACACGCAGGATTCAGGGCGTGCCGTGGCTTGTCCACACCGGAAATACTGTGACCTTAAAACAAGCTTTTTATCTCAGTATGGTGTAATGTACCGACAAGTGTATTAATCAGAATTATGCAGCTTGGTGGTTGGAAAGAATATGTCCTATAATCACTACCCAGTGGGGAAACGGTGGGGTGCCAGCACCCCAGCTTCCCTCCGTGTCTTCTAACACCGTAGATGAGCTTGTCTGTCTTGAACTTCCAATAAACGGATCGTGCAGAACCTACTCACGTGTCCAACTTTGTTTCCTCTCGACGTTACGTGTGTGAACTGCACATATATTTTGTGAGTGCTATAGTCTGTTCACGTTCATCAGTCTGGGGTAGTTTTAGCTATTTTTTTAAAATAGACTTCATTTGTAGAGCAGTTTTGGGTTCATGCCTGAATTGAGCAGAAGGTACAAGATTTCCTGATACCCGCGGCCCCCCGCACGTGCACAGCCGCCCTGTTATCCACATCCCCCCCCCAGGTGGGACATTTGTTACAACTGATGAACCCACATTGACACTTTGCATTCCCCAAAGCACGTAGTTTACATTACTGTTTACCCTTGGGGTTACATATCCTATGGGTTTGGGCAAATGTGTAATGACACGTATGCACGTGTGTAGTATGCAGAGCAGTTTCACCACCCTAAAATCCTTTGTGCTCCACCTGTTCCGCCCTCCCTCCCCCCAACTCCTGGCAACCACTGTTCCTTTTACTGTCTCCATAGTTTTGCCTTTTCCAGAATGTCATATAGTTGGAATCGCACAATCTATATAGCCTTTTCAGACTGGCTTCTTTCACTTAGTCATATGCATTTAAGGTTCCTCCCTGGCTTTTCATGGCTTGATAGCTTATTTCTTTTTAGCACCGAATAATATTCCATTGTCTGGATAGATCACAGTTTATCTATCCGTTAACCTACTAAAGGACATCTTGTTGCTTCCAAGTTTAGTTGCTATGAACATCCATGTGCAGGTTTTTTGTGTGGATGTAAGTTTTTAACTCCATCGGGTAAATGCCAAGGAGTGTGATTGCTGGATTGTATGGTAAGAGTGTGTTTAGTTTTGTAAGAAACCACCAAACTGTCTTCCAAAGTGGCTGTACTATTCTGCATTCCCGCCAGCAGTGATGAGGGTTCCTGTTGTTTCACATCCTCGCCAGCGTTTGGTGTTGTCATTGTTCTGCGTTTTGACCGTTCTAATAGAATGTAGTGTTATCTCATTGTTGTTTTAATTTGCATCTCCCTGATGACATACGACGTAGAGCATCATTTCATGTGCTTATTGCCATCTGTATGTCTTCTTTAGTGAGGTGTATGTTAAGGTATTTGGCCCATTTTTAAATAGAATTATTTGTTTTCTTATTGTTGAGTTTTACGAGGTCTTTGTATATTTTGAATAATAGTCCCTTATCAGATATGTCTTTTGCAGATATTTTCACGAGTCTGTGGCTTGTCCTTTTATTCTCTTGACAGCGTCTTTCACAGAGCAGAAATTTTTAATTTTAATGAAGTCCAGCGTATCAATTCTTTCTTTCATGGACCAGTCTCTGATGTTGTATCCAAAAGTTATCACCAAACCCAAGGTCATCTAGATTTTCTCCTATGCTATCTTCTAAGAGTTGTATAGTTTTGCATTTTACATTTAGATCTATGATTCATGTTGACTTAATTTTTGTGAAGGGTGTAAGGTGTGTGTCTAGATTCATTCTTTTTACATGTGGATGTCCAGTTGTTCTGGCACCATTTGTTGACGAGACTGTCTTTGCTCCATTGTAGTGCTTTTCTTCCTTCGTCAAAGATCAGTTGACTACGTTTATGTGGGTCTATTTCTGGGCTCTCTGTTATGTTCCATTGATATGTTTTTATATCCTATCACCAATCCCACACTGTCCTCAGTACTGTAGCTTCAGAGTAAGTCTTGAAGTCGGATAGTGTCAGTCTCTGTTCTTTTCTGTCTGTGTTGAGCTGGCTATTCTGGGTCTTTTGTGTCTCCATATAAAGTTTAGAATCAGTTTGTCAACATCCACAAAAAAGCTTGCTGAGATTTTTATCGGGAGTGCATTGAATCCAGAAGTTGAGAAGAACATCGTGACAGTATCGGGTCTCGCTACCCATGTACGTAGGACATCTCTCTACTGGGTTCGTCTTTGACTTTCTTCACCAGAGTTTTGTAATATTCCTCATGTAGCTCTTGTACTTATTTTGTTAGATGTATACCTAAGTGTTTCATTTTTTTTTTACATGCTAATGTAAGCAGTATTATATTTTTTAATGTCAAATTCCCCTTGTTCATTGCTAGCACGTAGAAAAATATTTAACTTTGATATGTTCATCTTACATTCTGCAACCTTGCTGTAATTGCTCATTGGTTGTAGTTTTTTGTTGATTCTTTCAGATTTTCTACATAGACAGTCATGTAATCTGCAAACAAAGACAGTTTTCTTTCTTTCTTCCCAATCTGTATACCTTTTGTTTCCCTTTGTTGTTTTAATTGCATTAACTAGGACTTTGACTATGATTTTGAAAGGCTGTGGTTAGAGGGGACATCCTTGCTTGTTCCTGATCTTAGGAAAAGCTTCACGTTCTCACCATTAAGTATGATGTTTAGCTGAAGGGTTTTGTGAACGTTCTTTTCAAGTGGAGGAAGCGTCACTCTGTTTCTAGCTTACTGAAAGGTTTTTTTTTTAAATCATGAATTGTTTGATTTTGTCAGATGCTTTTTCTGCATCTATTAATGTGAAGATGTGATTTTTCTTCTTTAGCCTGTTGATGGTGATGGATTACAGTAATTGATTTTTGAATGTTAAGCCAGCCTTGCATATCTGGGATAAATCTTAGTTGGTCATGCTATATAGTTCTTTTTATACTTTGTTGGATTCAACTTGCTAATATTTTATTGAGGACTTTTGCAACTATGTTCATGGGAGACATTTTAGTTTTCTTTGCCTACTCTGTCTTTGTCTAGTTTGTATTAGTATAATTCTGGCCTCACAGAATGAGATAGAAAGTAGCCCTCCTGCTTCTGTCTTCTGAAAGAAATTGTTAAGAGAATTTGGCATAATTTCCTCCTTAAATGTTGGTAGAATTCAGAACCCATCTGGGTCTGGTGCTTTGTGTTTTGGAAGTTTATTAATTATTGATTCAATTTCTTTAACAGATATAGGCCTACTCAGATTGTCTGTTTCTTCTTGTGTGAGTTTTGGCAGATTGCGTCTTTAAAGAAATTGGTCCATTTTGTTTATTAAATTTGTGGGCATAGAATTGTTCATAATATTTCTTTATTATCCTTTTAATGCCCATGAGATCTGTGGTAATGTCCCCTCTTTCATTACTAATATTAGTAATTTGTGTTGCCTCTCTTTTGTTCTTGGTTATCCTGGTTAGAAGCTAATTGAATTTATTGATCTTTTGAAATAAGCAGCTCTTTGTTGATTTTTTTCTATTGATTTCATGTTTTCCACTTCATTGATTTCTGCTCTAATTTTTATTTCTTCTTTTCTTCCGCTTACTTTGGATTTAACTTGCTCTTCTCTTTTAGTTTCCTGTGGTGGAAGCTTGGTTCATTGATTTTAGATCTTTCTTCTTTCCTGATATATGCATTCAGTGTTATAAATTTACCTGTAAGCACTACTTTCACTGCAGCCCATAAATTTTGACAAATTGTGTTTTTATTTTCATTTGTTTTAAAATATTTTAAGATTTCTCTTGATGTTTCTTCTTTGAACCAAATGTTATTAGAATTGTGTTAATTCCAAGTATTTTGGAATTTTCCAATTATCTTTCTGATACTGATTTCTAGTTTAATTCCATTGTGGTCTGAGAGCAGACATTGTATGGTTTCTGTTCTTTTAACATTGTTAAGGTGTGTTTTATGGCCCGAAATGTGATCTATCTTGGTGAGTGTTTCATGTGACCTCAAAGAAAATGTGTATTTTGCCATTGCGGGATGAAGTAGTCTATAGATGTCAATTATATCCAGTTGATTGATGGTGGTGTTGAGTTCAGCTTGGTCCTTACTGATTTTCTGCCTGCTGGGTCATTCATTTCTGATAGTGGGGCATTGAAGTCTCCAGTCTGTAACAGTGGATTCATCTGTTTCTCCTTGTAGCGCTATCAGTTTTTGCTTCACGTGTTTTGATGCTCTGTTGTTAGGTGCATGCATGTTAAGGATTGTTATCTTCCTGGAGAATTGACACCTTTATCATTATGTAATGCCCCTTTTTATCCCTGATAACTTTCCTTGCTTTGAAGTTTGCTTTTCCTGAAATTAGTATAGCTACTCCTGCTTTCTTTTGATTAGTGTTAGCATGGTATATCTTTCCTTATATATATATCTTTATATTTAAAATGGGTTTCCGGTACATAACATATAGTATGTACCGGTCTTGTTTTTTTGATCTACCCTGACAATCTCTGTCTTTCAATTTGTACATTTAGACGATTGCTATTCAAAGTGATTATTGATATTGTTGAATTAATATTTACCACATTTGTTTTCTTTGAGTTTTGTTCCTGTTTTTGTTTTCCATCCTTTTTTTTTTACCTTTTGCAGTTTTAACTAAGCAATTTAAATGATTTCATTTTCTCTCCTGTCTTAGCATATCGGTTGTACCTTTAAAAAAATTTTTTTTGTGGTTGCCCTAGAGATTGCAATATGCATTTACAACTAATCCAGGTCCACATTCAGATAAAACTACTGTTTCATAGGTAGTACAGGTACCTTATAATCACAAAATAATCCTAATTCCTTCCTCCTGTCCTTTTTGTCATTGCTGTTATTCATTTAACTTATATATAAACATACATAAGTGTGTATATATATATATACACACACACTATATATTATATATATTGATGTACATATATATGGTATGTACATAAGCATATGTAATTAGATACATTGTTGCTATTATTATTTTGAACAAACTGTTTTTTAAATTTTTCCTTTACTTATTCCTTCTCCAACGTTCTTTCTTTATGTAGAATCAAGGTTTTGACCTATGTGACTTTTCTTCTCTCTAAAGAACTTCTTTTAACATTTCTTGCAAGGCAGGTCTACTGGCAACAAATTCCCTCAATTTTTGTTTGTCTCAGAAAGTCTGTATTTCTTTCTCACTACTGAAGGGTTATTTTTCAGGGTAGAGAATTCTCAGTCATTATTGTGTCAAATATTTCTTTCGTTCCTTTTTCCTTTCTTCTCCTTCCTATATTCCTGTTACGTGTATATCGCACCTCATGTAGTTATCCTGCAGTTTTTGGATATTCTGTTCTGTTTTGGGTTTTTGTTTATTTTCTTTTTCAGTCTTTGTTCTCTTTGCTTTGCGGTTTTGGAAGTTTCTGTTGAGACATCCTTAAACTCAGAGATTCTTTCTTCAGCTGTTAAATCTACTAATAAGCTTATAAAAGGCATTCTTTATTTCTATTACAGTGTGTTGATCTCCAGCATTTCTTTTTGGCTCTCTCTTGGACTTACCATCTCTCAGTTTGCATTGCCTACCTGTTCTTGCATGCTGTCTACTTAAATGTATTAGAGCCCTTAGCACAGTTGTTTTAAATTCCCTGTTTGATAATTCCAGCATTCCTGCCATATCTGAGTCTGGTTCTAATGCTTGCTCTGGCTCTTCAAACTGTTTCTTGCCTTTTAGGATGTCTAGTAATTTTTTTTTTTCCTTTTTGTTATTTGGACATAAAATGTACCAGGTAAAAGGTACTGCTGTAAATAGGCCTTTAGTGACGTGGTAGTGAGGTGTGGGGGAGGGGAAATGTTCTGTAGCCTGTCATCCTGTTATTAGAGCCCCGTCGTGTAAGGAGTTGTACCTACAGGCTGTGAGCTCTACCTGTGCGTCTCCACTTTCCCCTCCTCCTTAGGGAGGACAGGCTGGCTGGAGTGGGCTGCAGTTGGTTATGGTATTGGTTGATGTACCATAATTTATCTAACCAACCCTCTCTGGCTGTGCAGTTGTCTCTAGTTTTTCTCTAGTTGAAGAAACACTGTAATGAACATACTCGGAGCTGAATCTTCTTGCATGTCTGTGATCTTCTTGAAAGAGTCTCTAGAAGTGTTTTTGTCACATTAGTGGATATGCAGCTTCTTGTGTTTGATAGGACTTGCCACACCACCGCCACAAACGTATATCCCTACCAGAAACGATAAAGTGCTTGTAGCCGTCATGCCGAACACACTGAGTGGGCTTGTGTTCATCCCTGCTAATCTGATAAGACACCAAAGAACAAAGAAGGGAGAAGGAATTTTCCTGTCTAAAATTGTACTTTTTTTGACTATTAGGTATCACATTTTTAAATGTATTTAACAGCAGTTTGCTTTTCTTCCTTTTTTGTGAGTTGCCTGATTTTTGCCCCTGGCCTGTTTTTCTTTTAAAGTATGTGTCTCTCTTTCCTGCTGTGTCTCTTACGTCCTTATGTAGCAAGGATATTAGGTCTTAGTCTCCAGTTTGTCCTGCAAGTATTTTTCTAGAGTATTTCCCTTTTTGTTTTGTTCTTGCTGTTCTTAACGTAGAGAATTTCATTTTTCTGTAACCAAATCTTCGTTATTTACTTCTTAAGACCATTCCCCACCTCAAGATTAAACATCCATTCACATTTTCTTCTTGGTTATTCAAGGTTTTTTCCTAACATTTAAATCTTTAATACTTAGGGAATTAGTTTCGGCGTGTACAGTGAATTAGAGAATTAACTTTGTTTTTTTAATGATTAGCCAAGTTTAATCACATTTTCTAACTGGTTATTGCTGGTAGATGGGAAACCCGATGATTTTCATGTATTTATTTTAAAATTATCAGCCTTTCTCAAATTCTTACTTATTCTGATTTTTAACTAGTACTCTGTTTTTCTAGGTAGAAAATCATATGATTTTCCTTCCCAATATTTATACTTCCTATTTTTTTCCTTTTATTTCTATGGCTCTAATATCTAGACCAGTCTCAAATAACCGTGTAGATATTATGGTATTTTATTTTTTACCAAAATTAATCTGGTATTTTTTCTTTTTAATTTTACGGAATTAAATGTCTTCTTTTGTTTTATTTTGCTCTTGCAAAAGCTCTGGCTTGTAGGAAGCCTTCAGTTTACCTTTTCCTTTGCGCCGTTGACGAGGTCTTGGGGGCCGCCCTTTGGCTGAGTCTGAGTGGAGTTTATTACGGGTACAGGGCTCTCCTGGTCATGAACTTTATGTGAGATAAGCAAGGTGCCCTCTCTGCTCATCCCTTCTCAAGCCAGTCGGCCACTTTGGCCCTAATGCTTATCAGGAAAGCCCGTCGCCTTGATGGCCGAGCACTGACTACAGGGAAACCCTTGTCGGTGTCACCCTGCCGTGGATAACCAGCCACCCCGAAACGTGGGAAAGCCCGAGATTCCCTCAGTGTCTGTTGCGTTTTCTGGACTGTATCAATTGGGAAAAGAAATATTTTGAAGTGACACAGCCCTTGTTATTTGGTACTTGTTTAAGCTGGGAAATTGGGGTTAGGACCTGGAG
Source organism: Inia geoffrensis (assembly GCA_036417435.1). Lineage (NCBI taxonomy): Eukaryota > Metazoa > Chordata > Mammalia > Artiodactyla > Iniidae > Inia > Inia geoffrensis. The sequence continues at coordinate 92,943,789 of CM070911.1, forward strand.
AAGGAGGGGGGTGGTTGCCCCTGCGCTGTCCCCTAAACCCCTAGGAGAGGGGAGGTTTGGAAGGGAGCATGGGGACCTGCCAGTACAGACTCCCGGTCTTGCCTTTCCCCCCCCGTGTCCTCTGGGAGGCACGTCCAGCACCCATCACCTCGTCCCACCTCGCCCCAGATAAGCTCCCCAAACTGTGCGGCCCCTCCGTCCACGGGGAAGCAGGTTCTCCAGTGATGTCAGGAAGTCCATTGGCCTGGAGCGTCCCTCTGACCCCAGGGGCCCACACCCCACATCACTGCTTCACACGAAGGGGTCGAAGGCCCCTCGGTAAGGCAGGTGGTGCTTTCAGACCCAGCCGGGCCCACAAGGCTGCTCTGGCTGTCAGCTCCTGAGCGCCAGGCAGGCCTCCGGTGTCCACGCAGGTCCCGGGGGACAAAGGCAGGCGGTTTGGATGTGGAGGGCAGTTGGGCAGACAGCCCGTGGACAGTCTCACTGCACCCTGTGTGGCACTAGCATGGCCCCCCGACGCTCGCTGCTGCCCGGTCGTCCCCTCGCCCCTCGTCCCGTCCCCCGCCCTTGTCGTCTGTCCCCGCGGCTCGCCGTCCCCCGCCCTTGTCGTCTGTCCCCGCGGCTCGTGGTGCCTCCGGGGGCACCAGGCGAGTCCTCCCTCACCGCACGCCTGTGTCCCTGCTTCACGCCCCTCCTTCCTCCTGCGTCTGCCCACCTTCTGCCTCTGTCCTTGCCACTGCCTGGCACGACAAGGATTTAACAGGGTTATTCAGAGCTTCCACGACTCTAAATAAATGGAGTTGGATTGGGTCATCTTTTGTGCTGTGGTGGAGGCAGGAACATAGAAAGTTTTATACTTAGTTGAATTTATATTTGTTGAAAACCATTTTATTTATAAGAAAATATTAGGAACATGAATTTTAAAGTGCTCACTAGATTGTAAATTGCCACACACTTCCAGTGGAGGCTCTTTGCCGCTAAAATCAATATGGGAGAGGAAGAGAGGTCCTGGGTGAAGACGTGGGGAGGGACGGTTTTCACGTCCGATCTCAGAAGGAGTCATCGCTTAGAGTCTTTCCTTAGCTGCAGTGACACTAACCGGTCTCTTGGTTCTGTTTTTGTATCCGTTTTGTGTGTGTCCCTGTGCTTGCCTACACGGGGTGATTCCAGGATGAAGTCCTGACTGTGATCAGAAGAGTGGACGACAACTGGGCGGAGGGAATGCTGGGAGACAAGATCGGGATCTTCCCCCTGCTGTACGTGGAGGTGAGGCCGCGCTCCCACACTCACCCCTCCTGCACAGGGAGGTGAGGCCAGGCTCCCAGACCCACCCCTCCTGCACAGGGAGGTGAGGCCAGGCTCCCAGACCCACCCCTCCTGCACAGGAAGGTGAGGCCAGGCTCCCAGACCCACCCCTCCTGCACAGGGAGGTGAGGCCAGGCTCCCAGACCCACCCCTCCTGCACAGGGAGGTGAGGCCAGGCTCCCAGACCCACCCCTCCTGCACAGGGAGGTGAGGCCAGGCTCCCAGACCCACCCCTCCTGCACAGGGTGGTGAGGCCAGGCTCCCAGACCCACCCCTCACTTTCCCTTTGTTGTTTGCTTCACCAGACCAGAGATGACCTCTCCTCGGGAAGAAGGTTACCCCACAGTAATCGGAGTTCAGATGGGGATGACATGTGGGTTTTATTCAACCCTGAGGCTGTGAGAAGTGCCTCCGCCTCTTGGGAGTGGTCCTTCCCAGCCCATCATCTTGCCACGTGGGCAGTGAGGCAGGGCTCCCGCGGACCTTCCCTACTTCTCACGGGAAACCTGGGCCCGGCCCCATTTCTCCGAGACCCTCCAGGTTCTGCTGGGCTTCCCCCCAGAACCCCGGGGAGAAGAGCTCGCCGCAGGAAGCAGCTTCCCCGGGGACACTGCCAACCACTGAAGGGAACATTGAGGCTCCCCGGACTTGGGGTTTGGGGCGGCCCATCAGCTCCAGCCCTGGAGTGGAGCGTGCTTGGGCTCGTTTGAGGCTGGTTGGCTTCCTGCCTTTTTTCTGTGACCGAGACGCCCTGGGTTTCCAGTGAATGAGTTATGGGCGGTGGCCAAGCGAGAAGCGTTCAGAACCTTTGACCTTTCAGCCCCTGGTCGCCATGGGCTGTGTGTGTGTTTGCTGTTTGTCAGCACACGTCCACATGCGCGCGTCCCCACGCTGACCCCGCGCTGCGCCTGCGCGCACTGCATCACCCCCGGGAGTTGTTTCAGCCAGTGCTCACGGGGCGTGGGCCCCGGACCCTCCTGAGGAGTCCTCGTCCGGCCTCTCGCACCCCTTTTGTGCAGGGCCGCCCCCCACTCCGCAGGGGCCCAGAGCTGGGTGCGATCCCAGGCCGACGGCTCTCAGCTGGGCCCTACTCCCTCCCGCCAGCGTCCTTGCTCAGAGCCTGTGCTCCCCCAGCCCAGGGCGGGCCACACACGATGCAGGGGACATGGCCAGCTTTGCCCCTGCTGAGCCCTGTGGGCCAGTGGATTCCGGTACCTGCCAGATGAAGGCCGCTGGCTGGGGTGGGTGGCAAGGCTCTCTGCGCTTATTAGCCTCTGCTCTCCCAGCCTCATCTCCGGCCCTTTCCTCCCTGTCCCCTACGTGTCCTGAACCCGGGGTTCTTACATGTACTCTGAAGGAGCAACTCCCCGCCTGACTTTCAGACCCTCCCCAACAGTAAATCCGCACACACACTCCCCTCTCTGGTACACTTGCGAGGGGCACATTCATGCACACACGTGCACACACACGCTCTGCTCTCTGCCTCCCACCCCCGGCAAGGACCACAGCCCACAGCACCTCCGGCCTCACTTGTGCATTTGCTCCAACTCTGGGAGGCGGTCTCTGCATCTGCTGCGTCAGACCCAAGAACTCGACGCTTGAAACCCCCACAGTGCTGTCCGCATGTGGAGAGTCTGTCCCCCCGGCATCTCTGGCCAGTGGAACCTCTTCCAAGGCAGACTCTCACGGAGCCACTCACAGAAAGGTCCCAGGGGCCTGTGACAACGCCCCAAAACGGAGTCAGCTCAGACGAGTCACGGAGCTGAGACATCTGCCCAAGGGGGACCAGAGAAGCTGAAAGGATGGACGTTTCAAAGCATGGATGCAGCTCACGGACACATTTTTTAAAGAAACCAGGTGGAAAAGAGAGTGCACTGAAGACTTTCCCTTTTAGGGAGTTCAGGAGCAGCAGAACTCCCCCCTCACCCGCGGCTGATGGAAGGGGGTGCCCTGGGGAGACCGAGCGAGTGGGGAAGCGAGAGGGAGGCCCCTGGCTGCGGAGAGGCTTTGAGGCTTGATCTGGGAGGTGCTGGTGTGGTGGTGCAGCTGTGAAGTGGTGTAGCTAACATTTTTGCACTTCTCTTTAAAATGCAGTTTAAGAAGCTAAGAAAAAATTTTGTAGGGAACCTGAGGCAGGTAATGGTGCCCCTGCGGGAGGCCAAGCCTGGCTCACTGGCACCCCTGCTCTGGAAGGGACTCGGGCATCATCCCAGAGGCCGAGAGTGTGGGCTCGGGGCTGGAAACCAGTCAGCAGGGCTTCCTGAGGCTCTCGTGGCTCAGACACTCAGCCAACTGGGAGTCAGTGCCCTTGGGGCTCGACTGCTGGACCCTGGAGACGGTCCTTCAGAGCAAGGGCGTAGGGGCTCCTGTGTGCCCACCGCCCTCCCAGGCGCTCTGCTCTGAGCACAGCCTCCTGCCCCCCCACCAGGTCCCCTGAGCCAGGGGCTGGGCTCTCCTCCAGGGGCCGAGGCAGAGCAGGGCCCTCACTCCTGTCCCGCACCTCCCTGGGCACAGCGCCGGGCCCGGCACCATTGCCCCAGGGACTCTGGCAATAGCCACAGACCCCAGGACCTCAGCAGGCACCGAAGAATGAGGCCCTGGCCAGGTGTCTCCCGAGGCTGATTCGCTGCTTATGTACCCACTCCCTTCTGAAGCGTTGAGCTGACGCTTACCCTCACGCGGCCTCGAGGGCATCGCGCGTGGGTGATAGAGTTCAGACCATCTTCCTCTGGGTGACGTGCAGGCATCTGAGGCAACAGGGTGGATCTGGGGTCTTTGCAGGTTGGGGCCTGGGCCGGGAGGGAGCGGGGCCTGTGTCGGCGAACGGCAGTTTGGGGTGGCGGTCATCCCCCTGGGTGTTGCCCTGTCTTAAATCACACCCTCACAGGACTGGATTACAGGGAGCCCTCTCCAGCCCTGCAGCTGTGGTTTGAAGGGCGTGAGGGGAGGCTGCTGGGGCCCTGCGTGCCGTCCAGCCGTGATACCTGCCCGAGGAGGACCTTTCTGGAGTGACCTTTGCTCTGGGGAACACGGCACCCGCTCCCATCCCAGGCATGCTCTTTCCTGGGGCTCGCTGAGTGGGCTGTTAAACCTCTCGGAACTGGCCTGGCCTCGTGCTGTTTTCTGAGTGGGTATCCAGTCTCCAGAAGCATCCATACGTCTGACGCAGTGTACAGGCCCTCCTCTCACCCACACTGTCCTCAGCTGCTGGCTGCATCCACAGCGGGGCCTGGGCCGCTGCTTCCGGGAGAGGGGCACTCGTCCGTCGGCACGACCCTGGCACAGACTCTTCCTCGCTGCCTTCCCAGCTCCTCCTCCTGCGTCCTGGAACCCACCTCCTGTCCTTCATCCCCCTTGGTTCCAAGGACAGGCACCGTCCAGCAGCCATCTCTACAGTGGGACCAAGGCATAGCCCACGGACGCCTGCCGGCTCGTTGGGTGTCGCTCAGGACAGAGCAGAGTGGGCCAGGTCACTCCTGTCCTCGGAGGACAAACCCCACACGTGGCAGGGCTTCCCTTCTGTGCTCTGGGCCTCGAGGGCCTGGGGTCAGGCGCCAGCCCCCAGGGCCCCGTGCGTGGAGCTTCACTGCTCGTCAGCCGAATGGGAGGATGACCTGTCCCCCAAACACGCAAGACGCCGTGCAAAAGAGGGCAGATGAGGAAAGGAAGCACTCAGCTGCCTGGGAAACGTCTGAGTGGGCGTCAGCTGGATCGGAGGTGCAGGTGCAGGATGGGGACACTGGGCCGGAGCCTTTGGCACGTGGGTGGGATCTGCCTCCCAAGGGTAGACGGGACAACTGCAGGAATGGGTGCAGGTTGGGGGTCCTCAGACCCTGTCTCTTCAGAATAATTCCTACCCAAACACCTGCTCCCTGACACGCGTGCGTCCTTACTGTAATGGAAGCTCTGTTTCTCTCATCCGCCCTGTGGTGCCTCCTTTCCTCAGCCCGGGCTCTGCTGCCTCGAGAGTGTAGTACCTCGAGCCCCCATGTCCCTGTCCCTGCACCGAGGCCGCAGCTACCCAGGCCTCCCCACTCCCCTCCAGGCTCAGGGTCTCTGTGCCGGGAGCCCTGTATTCCTGCTCACCTAATGAGCCATGCGGAGCCCCCTTCCTGTCCTTTCTTAGCCTCTTCACTGGCTCTCACTCAGACCCTGGTCCCCGTGTTCGTTCTTAATGTCCCTCATGCTTGGCAAAGTGACTGCACGTGGCAGGTGCTTAATAAATGACTGCGAGAGTGACAGCAGCCCAACAAGTGGCTAGAGGCCAGTTTTTGGATTTGCAGAACACAGGGATTGTGCAGAGCTGGGGCTCTGGGGACTTGGAGGTACAGACTGAGGCAGGAGAGCTGTCAGACTAGCTCACTCTAAAGAGGAAAACATACGGCCTTCAGTGGGGTGAACCCAGGCGGGCTGCCTGGAAGCAGAGGGAGGATGCGGTCGCCAGATCTTCATCAGACTCTCCTGGCGCCCGCCCTGTGCTTCCCCCGGGCTCTGCCCTCCACAGCTCACTCCCTTGAGGCCCTTCCTCGCGTGGTGAGCTTGGCCGGGGCTCCCTCCTTCTGAGGACACTTCGTTTCACTTCCAAGCCTCACTGTGGCCGGAGCCCCCATGCCTTGTGGAGGAGACCCTTGGGTTGACCCCTCGGGGTAAGGGCTTCCTCCAGTCCCTACCATGCTCGCTTAGGGCCCTCAGGTGTGGGGACCATGATGTGTCTGCCGGTCCATCCACAGAGCCTGAGCACACCTCCATTCTGGCTCGTGCAGAGCGGGTGCACATTTGAGCCTCACTGGGTGGGCGAGCCCGCCCCCTGCCCAGAAGGACAGGTGGGTGATGGCTGGTGGAGGGAGGCCCAGAGGGCAGAGCCTGTGAAGTCATCAGCTCTCCTGCCGGCTGGGGCCTTCTGGGTGAGAATTCTCCCCCTCTTTGTATGTCCGGTGTCACCTGTATTGAACTTGGACGTGTCGGTGTGTTTCCTCGTTTTGTGCTCTGGGCTCCTGGAGGCTAGCTGGCTCAGCTGCCCGTGTCCTTGTGACGAGTTACTGTAATGGGCACCTGGAGAGATGAGGCTGTCCCGGCCTCAGCACGAGGGCCAGTGTGTCCTGGCAGCTTCCCCAGGGACCCCGGCCCCGTACTGAGAAGAGCTGACCACAGGTAGCCGCGTCTGGGGATGGGAGCATCCGGAAAGAGAGGTGTGGAGAGTGGGGAAGCTCTGAGTAGGGTTGAGGAGTCTCGTGGTGACCCCAGCTGACCCTGGAGGACTAGGGCCGAAACGCAGTGGAGGCCGCTCTGCTGGGCCAAGCCCATCAGGCGGGCGGCCTGTGCATCCCTGGGCACTGAGGACCCGGGTGGGGCTTGCCACCTCCACACCAAGGCACGGGTGCAGACGGAGAGCTCCTCCCTGGCCCAGGCCCAGGGAGGGAGGGGCTGAGCCTAAGCTGTCCTCAGGGAGGAGCTGGGCTGGGAGGGGAGGGTCTTGGAGGAGGGCCCGCCCTTGGAGGGAAGAGGAGACAAGGGGAATTTTGGAGGTGCAGGGGACGGGGTGTTGCTGGTCTGTGCCCAGCTGTCCTCATCTCAGCCTCTTGGCAGAAGGTTATTTGTGGAGAATGACAGGGTTCAAGACTGTGTAGGAGGTGACTCGGGGGACTCACCAGGGAGGGGGGAGCGGTGTTGAGGCGTGCGAGGGGCAGCAGCCAAGGGAGGAAATGTGCGCTGGGCGGGGTCGGGGTTGGCCAGTCGTGGGCCTGCCAGAGGCCTGGTGTGCCGCATGGCTCCGTCGGGAGGGGCCCAGAGGAGGGGCTGCAGGCAGTGATGGGCCAGCGGTGGGAGGGGCTGGAGGGTGGGGGCAGGTGTCTCCGGGTGGTGCTGCGGGAATCCTGTCTCCCTCCTGCTGCCAGAGCCAGCCCCCCCCCCCCCTCCACTAGCTGGATGGATGCATCCTAGTGGCATCTGCTGAGAGCCTGTGTCCTATGCCTGTCACTCACCTGGAGGGTTTGTTCTCGGGGCTCCCGCACCCTCCCCTTCTACTGCCTGGCACGTCAGGGGTCAGGATCCTTCCTGCCTCCTAGCCCTTCGGCACCTGGGCGAGCCCCAGAAAGCGAGGCAGCCTCATCCCAGGGCCAGTGCGCGTCCAGAGAGTTCTGACCTCGGGGAACCAGATTCAGGTCTCTGTCTGTTGGTGGGTCCCACGACCTTGGCTAATCGTGCTGACGTGCGAGGGCAGACTGCTGAAGTGATGCGATTTACAGATGCTGGGAGTTGATGGAGGCAAAAACGGAAACCTGATTTAGCCGGATGGATGTAATGCCCAAAATGGTACGGTTACTAATGGCAGCTGCTTCCTGTTTGAGAGGCCTTGTCTTCAGTGCGGAAATTAGGGCGGATGTCGTCTAAGCCTCAGCTAATTACCATGTTGAACTTGGCCCATTTTGCACCTGTAGCATCGCCGTCTCCTTGTCACTTTATTTACGAAGAGAGCATATTATTCTGAGCCTCCATCTCTAAATATGGTATCGAAGCTGCCAGCTTCCCTGGGAATGCGCAGCTCTGAAGTTGTCTGTATTGTTTCAAAGGCCCACAGCCTGGAGCTGCCCCTCATGCATTGGGTTCACTCCCCGCCCCCAAACCCCCAGTAACTGCTGGTTATTTCTTCACCGTTGTCTTGGTTTTTCAGCTCAGGCCGGGGGTGGGGGGACAGGCAGAGCGTTTCCAGGGAGGAGGGTGGGGAGGGTCTGTGGTGTCTAGTGGAAGGTCCACGCCCAAGCTCAGGGGAGTAGCAGATGGACGCGGGAGGCCCGAGCCCCGAATCGGCCTCGGCGCCTCCACAGACCCTACGTTCTAGTTCGGATGCGGGTGGATAGACCTGCAGGAGTGTCCCTGGTTGAGGGGGCGCAGCTCCTGGACAAGAAACCCCCCGTGTTGTGCCCAGCATGGGCGGTGGGAGAGGGGAGCGGGGTTCTAACTTCCTGCTCCCACTGGGGGATGCGGGCCCGGGGATTGCAAAGATGCTGCTCCTGGCCTGACCGGACCTGCAGGCCGCCTGAGCTTCGTTGAGCTGCGTGACGTGTCAGCGCCGAGTTTCTCCCTCTGCAAGTATGGATGGTGCCATGTCCGAAAGCACACCAGGAGGACCCCGTGAAGTACTGGGCACAGCCCCGAGCAGTGGGCCAGCGCCACACGCCCAGAGGGTGATGGTCTGCGGCCACTGGCATCTGCGTGCGGCACTTCTCAGGGGACCGAGGCCTCTGAGGAGGTGGGAGGCCCTCAGAGCAGCTGAGGGGCCGGCTGGCTGTTCTGCACGCTCTCAGCAGCCCTGCGAGCGGGGGCCACAGCTCCGAGCAGAGGGGCTCTCTGGGATGAAGGCCCTCTTCTAGCTACGTTTTCTTGCTTTCCTTTCCTCCCATCATCCTGTACCGCCTACAAACAACCAGCTCTGCCGACTTCTCTGAAGTGGTTCTGGCGCCGACACAGGGATGGTCGTGTGACCGTCAGGCTGTTAGAAGTTAGGGAGGATGTGCAGCCAGGCGGGCTCTCCAGAGGGTGACACGGAGACGGGACCCTCGCTGGGCAGCCACACAGACCCCCAGGCCCGTGCCGGACAAGGCGGCGATACCGGTTCACCTGGACACGGTTCAGAACCAGCAGCCACGTGTGGTCATTTCTCTGTGAAGCTCGAGGTGGATTCACGTGGCTGCAGCTGTTCCCACAGCTCGCCCGTCCCGTGGCCTCTCTCGCGGCCGGTGGTTGGGCGGGCCTGGCCCCGGAACCTGTCGAAACCTCCGCGTTCTTCCCCGTGGAGCGTTGGTTGGTTTGGCGCAGGCTGGTCCATCCCCACCTGTGTGGAAGGCGGCGGAAACGGCCTCGGCGGGGGCAGCAGGCGGGAAGCGCGTGGCAGATGAACGGGTGGACGGGGCCTCTGCGACACGGACGGTTGGGCTGGGTGTCCGGGGCTCGTCTCCGGAAGGTGGAGGGCGTCTTCCCCGTGCCCGCGCCGTGTCTCCTGACGTGCATGGCGCCCTGCCTCTCGGACGCGGGGTGCTCGGGATGTTGCGTCCCGCTTCTCTGCAGACTCTGTGTGCTGGGCTGTTTCCGGTCCTGCTCCAGTGGCCGCCCTTCCGCTTCTGCGAGTATCTGTACGGTCGACGCAGAGGCCACAGTTGCCTGCTCCTTTGCCTGCCTGGTGTCTTGAACTGGATGCCGGTGTTGTGAATTTTGGCTCTTCCAGTGCTGGGTGTTTTTGTATTCCTACAAATGTTTGCAAGCCTTGCCCTGGGATATAAGTTATACAGAAACAGTGTGATGCTCTCGTGCCTCCGTCTTACCGTTTGACAGGCAGGACGAGGGCGCCTCTAACGTGGGGCTGATTATCCGCGTCCCCACTTGCGAAGCTGCGTCCTCTGCTCCACGTCCTGTGGTTTACGAGCGTCTTCACTGCTGAGCTATCTGATGTCCCATGTCTGAAAACTGTTCCATAAATTTGGTTTTAGCATTTCAGGTGAGAGGGTAAAAATGATCCTTGGTATTCCTTCTTGTTAACCTGTAATGGTTTAGAATTTTGAAATAAGGGTGACACACCATTATGTGGTACACTTTAAACCAATACAAGGTTATTTGTCAGTTATACCTGAGTAAAACTGGGTCGGGGGGGACAAATAAGGATAAAATTCGGATGCAAGAGGTACTTTTGACAGAACGGGAAAGCAGTAGGTCAGCCAAGGCTCTCCCATGCTGAGTCTCCCCAGCCCAGGGCCCAGAGTGAACAGTCAGCTTTCATCAGAGACGTGAGGACTGGGTGGAAGTCTTTGAGGCCCTCATCCTCTGTGGAGACGGGTTACAACCAGGTCCAAACACCTCATCCTCTGTGGAGACGGGTTACAACCAGGTCCAAACACGTCCTGCGACCAGTGCTCCGGGTGGGCCCGTGGGGGCGGCGTGGGCTGGCGGCTCCTCCGTTTCTTCCGAGCAGTTGTGACCCCTGCTTCCTCCCCAGATCCTAACTCTCAGGACACCCTGATTCTGCCACATCAGAGGTGGCCCGACAAAACCCCAGGAAGGAAACAGGAGAGACGCCGCTCAGGGCTTCCTGCCGCAGAACGTGGGGGAGATGTGATCTTGCCTGAAGCTCCATTTTGTTTTTCCGTTTGCCGACCTATTTCTCACGAGCTTCGATGTCAGTGGGCATCTGGGGGCAGGGACATCCCGCCGGACCTGAATAAGAGCCCTGCCCGCGTTTCTGTGTCCGGGTGCTGACTGTGCCTTTGTGAAGACTTAATGCACTTCACCCAACAGGCGACACCCAGTCACCAGAGGGCAGGCTCAGCACGGGAGGCGACGGAGGGGAGGAGCCGTGGGGCTCCTGGGGGGGCAGGACTTCAGTGTCCTTTGAGTGGCCCCACTGGGATCCGTGTCTGCACCCCAAGGCATGATCTGGGCGCTGGGGTGTGGTCATTGGGACTTTCCTCCACGGAGATAGGTAGGTGCATAGGGACCAGCTCTCCCTGATCACTCCCTCCTTTAGTGGTTTTTTTTTTTTTTTTGCAGTACGCGGACCTCTCACTGTTGTGGCCTCTCGCGTTGCGGAGCACAGGCTCCGGACGCGCAGGCTCAGCGGCCATGGCTCACGGGCCCAGCCGCTTCGCAGCATGTGGGATCTTCCCGGACCGGGACACAAACCCGTGTCCCCTGCGTCGTCAGGCGGACTCCCAAACATTGCGCCACCAGGGAAGTCCCCTTTAGTGTTTTTTAAACAATTTGTGAAGTTAACATCTTGTAATGTACTGTACACAGAGTGACATGTAATGTCTCAGTTTTCCTGTCATCGTCTCTGTCTTCATAACTACATAAGTAGCCACTTTGAGGCCAGACTAGTAGCAATTCTTTTCCCTTCTGGGTCCTGGCATAGTGGTTGCACATAGTAGGCAGTTAGTGGGTTTGTGTAGTGTTGTTGAGTTGTGGGCCAGTGTTTCACAGAAGTGGTCAAAGTATAAGGCTAGGCCGCCAGCCGTTTCTGAGGTCTCAGCTGGGACACCTTCAGCCTGTCTTCTTGGAAGCACATGGTGGGACTTAGCAAGGCCTTGTGAAACCGGCCCCTGCAGCTTCCCCAGGAGCTTCTGTGTGTAGCCCTGCCCACAGCCTGGAGGTCCAGCTGCAGGTGGGCCCAGAAAAAAGCAGAGATGACTTCCATCTTCAATAGACAAGCAGGCATGACAGTGTCTCAACCTGCGGCTGAAGTGCGGGTGATGTTGGAAGGAGCCAAGCCTGGCTGCCCGCCAAGCCCGAGCCTCTCCTGGGGCCTCGGTTCGCCCAACCGGGGGAACAGCAGCCAGCTGTGCTGTGTCTGGCCACTTCTGCCCAGCCTCCAGCTGCTTTCTTTCCTTCCCATCACGTGTCACTCACATGGGCAATAATAACCCTGAAAACCAAGTACGCGCAGGATGGGATTTTTTTCAGCCAGCTTGAGCTCCCTCCACTGGACGTTTTTTGACTCGGAATCTCTGTGTCCTCACCCGCCGTCCACTCATCCTCATCCTGCTCGGGGACACAGGTTCCTCAGGCCTCCGTGTCCCCGCAGGCTGCCTGGGCCTCCCCACCCTCCCGCCCTCCCCTCAGCCATGGCTTCGACAGGTGCCTTCACTCAGCTTCCCTCCTGGGAATCCACATCCCTACCTTCCCTACCGAGTCATCCAGGCCAGCGACTCAGAAACTTCAGTGAGCGTCAGAGTCCCCTGGAAAGCTCCGGGCCCAGCCCCGAGTCTGACGCAGTGGGTCTGGGTGGACCCGTGTCTAAGAAATAAGTTGGGGGAGAGGCTTGTTTTGCAGGATTCCACTTGGCCCCAAGGGTGGGCCTTGGCCGCCGATATGGGGGCCGCCCACACAGGCGGAAACCTGCTTACGAGGCCACCTGCCCCTTGGGTGGGCCTCCTTGGTGAAGGTGAAAGCACACTTAGCCGTGGAGATATTTGGCTCTGGGTGTTTATAAGGTGACAGCAGAGTATGCCTTGGCTGACGTTCAGGGCTGTGTTCAGTGCGGAAGGAACAGCGAATCTGACTGCGCAGCTGGAAAGGGTCATGGGGCCTGCGGGTGCCTTCCCTCCAGAGCAGAGAGCACTTGTGGGGAGATGGCCCTGCAGTGCCAGCCGCCGCTTCCCCAGTAATTCTAAGACTTGACCACGAATTACTTCCCAGATTAACCGTCTGGGCCTCCGTCGTGGTGTCTCTCCCGTTACCTTTGATTAGCACTTCTGTTTGGAAGGAGGCTGCAAGTCACTGGTGACCCGGACCCTTCTGAGACCAGCGTGTGCTCGGGGCGCCACCTTCTGCAGCCGCCTCGACTCCACCAGTTACTGCAAAGGGAGAAAGCGCGGCTAGCTCTGGCCTCACCTTCTGCCCGGCCTCCTCAGAGAAACTCCGAGCTGTCCTCTGTTGCTTTTATTTCTTCCAAATCCTCAAAGCCAGAGCAGTTAAGAGTCATGGTGTGAGGCCATTGAGGACTCCACGGTCTCCCTGAGCAGCCGTTCCTGTGTCTGTTGGCATGTCTGAGCCCTGGACTGAAAGAGCAGGTTTCCAGCCTGTCTGAGCTGTGCCTCGCAGGCCAGCGGGGGCCACCATCCACCCCTCCACTCTCTCAGCCGTTCAGTCACTCTTCCATCGAGCGCCGCCGTGTGCCAGGCCCTGCGGAGAATCGTCTTGAAACCCACGTTCTCGCTGGACTAGAGAAGGAAGAAGAGAAGATGAAGTCTAGGGGGCAGCGTATCCTCTGTGCAAACAGGGCTCAAAGGGGGCAGGGAGGCTGCTTCAGGGACCCTACAGCTCTCCTGCTCAGAGAAGCCCCCGGGGACCGGAGGGGAGGGGCAGGAGCTGCGGTGTGGGGCCAGTGATGCCCGGGCTGCCTGGGGCTGAGGGGCAGCGGGCGAGTGGGCGTGGGGGTGGGGGCCGCGGGAGGCCGGCCTGGTCACTCTCAGGACTTCGAGTTTGCTGCACACACAGCAAGTGGGTGAGTCCACATCCCCTCCCTGCTCAGGGCACGGCCTTTGGGCCTCTGTCCACTGACCACCCCCCAACCGTGTCCTCCATTTCTAACCCTGCCTTTACTTGGGGGTTGATAGCGTAAAACAAATGTAGAGAGAACCTTCTAGACGAAAAGTTTTCAGCTGTGCTGCGTCTTGGGCCCCTGAGAGCAGCCCTGTCATCTGTCACCATCTCCCAGCCTGCCCTCTACCTGTCTCACCTCCCTGGGGTCCGTTGTCACACGTGGACCAGGCCGTCTCCACGAAGGTGCCTCGGGCTTCACTCCTGCCTACAGCCCCCAGGGGGCCCCTGGCTCTCAGTAAATCCGGGCTCCTCCCTGCAGCCCACAGGCCGCGGGGCACAGAGGTGGACAGGGGCCCAGCCCCGCGCTCCTGCCAGCCTCGGCTCCTGGTCTGTGCCGTGGGGTGATGGCCTCCCCCTCCTCGGGCCTGGGTGCCGGGCGTGGAGCAGCGCTGGTGCTGTGAGGGCCACGTGGGGACATCGTTTCCTGTGACGGCGTGTCCAGCCCCACGTTGTGGGCACTAGGAGCCCTCGAGTCTTCTTGCAAAATTGTGTTCTACTGCGAGAGTGTTGTCTTTGAGGCTGTTGTATGGACAAGGAAGAAAATCTTCGATCCTTTCAAAACCAATTTGGAACAGTTTCCCGCTTCATTCCGAGTGAAGGAACACTGTCACCTGGAGAACGAGGGTCTGTGAACTGTGCAGGGCGGGGCCTCCTCGGGAACAGTCGGGCTTCGAGTCCTGCTGGAGGCCAAGGCCAAGGTGGCGGCGTGTGTGTGGGCCAGGCCAGAGCGGCCAGCCTGGGCTCTCAGGGGTGCACCGGTCGCCTGCAGTCACTGGGCAGGGGGTGCAAATTCAGATCGGGAGGCTGGGCCGTGACGCCCAGCTCCCCAGGCGGGAGCTGATGGCTGAGGCTCAGCTCAGGACCGTGTACAGAAAAATGATCCCCGCGGGTTAACTCACGCTTCTGCAGACCTTTGTATTTAAAGGGGGATGAATGTGTGTTTGAAATCTGCTCCTGTTAGGACTTCTTACTGCTAAATTTGCAACACTGTTCCTATGTTCTTAAACATGTAAGTTTGGGGGAGAGTTTATTGAGTTGCCCTTGAGGTTTTAGTTATAGAATTCTTCTTCTTGTGGGATCTTAGTTCCCCAACCAGGGATCAGACCCGGGCCCTGCAGTGGAAGCACAGAGCCCTTATTACTGGACCGCCCGGGAAGTCCCCAGGGAGGTCTTCACACCCTGTTCTCAGATCCAGCTGAGAGAAAGATGAACGTCTAAAAGATGGAAATTTAAGTGCTAGCTTTATTACCAGCAAATCTCAGTGGAGGAACATGGGTCAGATCCGGAGGCAGTGGAGCTCGCTAGCGCCTCGCCCTCAAGCATAGACCTGGGCCTCCCGCCCGAGGGCTTGGCCCCCTAGTCTAGAGCTGCCGCCCTGCGCCAGCTGGGAGCAGGGAGGGGACCCCCCCAGGCCTGAGCTCCTCCTGCTTAAGAAGATGGACCCACAGGGGCGTCCTGCCCCACCCCCGAGCATTCACAGGTGAGCATTCATGGGGGGGTGGGGGTGGGGGTGGACAGGGTTGCCGGCCCTGCCCGGGCCCACCTCTCTCAGCCTTCCTCCCGCTTTGGCTGGTAGGTTCTTGTCCACCTCTGAGCTCTCAGACACCCTTGTGGCCCCCGTGGGAGTGTGGTGCCAGGGATGAGCCCTGTGCTCCCCGTAGAGACCCCCCAGCCGGGCTCCTAACCAAGCCACCAACGGGGAGGAAACCCTTGCCAGATCCTCCGTGAAACCTCGGCTCCCAAAGCCACTGCGTCTAACCTGGGGAGCAGCAAGGTCTTTTACGGCACCTCAGGCTTTGTACGGAGTGGAAAAAACATGGTGCTGCCGCAGCCCCGGAAGTCTCACCATACATCGGACGCTGTCGCAGCCTAATCTGCTTGTTTTGTTTTTAATGACTTCCTGATATACCTGGCTGTTGTTCAAAACAGGGAAATTCAGAAAAGTGTGAAGAAGAAAGAGTCACCTATAATCCTACCAGTAACTGTGAGTAAAATACACGTGGAGGAGAAGAATGACTAAAACGTTGTGAGCGCGCTGTTGTTTCCTGTATTCTTTTCTGTGTAAATTTACATATATTGTGAACAGATTTGGGATGGTGCTGCATCGGTATTTCTGTTGCTTTCTTCATTAAATTGTGAGACTTTTCCAGTGACATCGTTGGAAAATTGACAGAAGTCAGGGGGTCCTCCCGCTGGAGTCCTCCAAGCCCTCCAACCACACAGAGGAGAGCCGGGCCCTGGCCCCGCTGACCCCCGGCCCCCGTTCCCAACCACGTGTCTCTCCAGCCCCTCTGCCTGCTATTCCTCCTTGGACACCCAGGGCTCCCGCCTCCTGTCCCCTCCCCGGGTGTCAGCAGGCCCCTCCTTCCTCAGTAAGGACTTCCGTGGCCTCCTGAAGGCAAAAGGGCCCTGTGGGACTGGTCACCTTGGTCAGAAGTGCCCTGCAAGTGCCCAGGCAGCCCCCAGCCACGCGTCCCTGGGGACCCCGCCCCACTCGGTTCGCTAGAGTGTGTACAGGCAGTGGTGCCCTGTGTCCCCTTCTTTTGCTGGAAAACAGCCTTTGTCTCCTTTAAGTTCACCTTCAGGGGGAATTACCACAGGTCCTTCAGGAACCTTGGAACTTCCAGTCCGGGGCCCTCGGCTTTCAGACGCACCCTGCAGAGGGGCTCAGGGTGAAGAGGGCGGCTGCGTTCCCACAGGCGGGGTGAGCCCAGGAGGAGGGGCCGCTTCGGAGCAGGGCTGCGTTGGCAGGACAGCTGGGCCGCGGGCTGGCGGATGGCGGTCCCCCCCTCATGGGGAGCACCTGGCGGCCGGCAGAGGTGGGCTTTGTCCAGCCCGGGGTGATGGGGGCTGAAGTGAATGCCATTTGCCCCTCCCCGCTTCCGTTTTCAGACATCACCTCTCCCCAAATCCTTGCCTCTAATCAGCCTTTTCCCGCCAGACGAGGCAGTTGCGTGCAGCTCCGGTGTTGGCCCGCGTTGGCCGTGGTGGATGGATGTTTCTCGTTTAACCTCAGGTACCGGAGGGCGGCCTCAGTTCGCCTGTGCACTTCGGCAGCCGAACCGCAGGCTCGTTCGTCGCCTCAGGCACCTGGGGACAGAGCAGGCTCGAGTGGGAACGTGGCGGGAACGCGGCGGGGGCTTGGCGGGGAGGCAGGTGGCCGCGCTGGTGGTGGGGCGGCAGCCAGGGGCGGTAGTCCTGTGAGTCCGCCACACCCTCAGGGCCCCCGGCCTTGCTGCCCACTGTGTGAAATGTTAACTCGAAGGATGGGAACCTCCTCCTGCGTGGGGGCCTGTCCCACAGCAGGTGTAGGACACACCCTCCAGTGGGTGGGGACAGCCTTGCACCTGGCGTTAACAGACATCTCGCGTTTGCCGTTCCGCTAAACACAGGCTGGGGCTGCTAGCAGGCCCGCGAGGTCACCGGCACACGCTCGTAACAAAAGGAAGGGAACAGAACCTCCCCGCCCGAACCTCGGTAACTGTAGCTGGCCTCCCAGTGTGAGAAATCGCGTGACCTAATTTTGTGCCAAAAAAATGCCTGACTTTTAAAGACACATTTGAATCTCCAAAATGAACCCAACCCCTCCAACTGCCAAAGGCACAGGTATACCTCACTGGATATGTTGTTCCTACCCTGAAGATGCTGCAGGGCTGGATGAGCACCCCCATGCTGTGCGTGAAGGGAGCCGTGATGTGTCCGGCGAGACAGAGAAGAGAGGCGTGAGCCGCAGTGCTGCCACCTGGGACCTGCTCACTTGGCGTAAGGGCCACACGAGCCTTTGGGGGGACAGCGGCTCATGGTCCGCCGTGCTTGGCTGGTGATCATCAGCGGGCCACCTGTGCTCTACCAGCCCGGCAAGCTGTCGAGAGCCTTGGTGCCGGGGGCTCCCGCTGTGCCCCAGATGCAGCCTTTGGGAGGGGGGAGGGGAGCTGGGACTCCATTCTCACCACCCCACAGACGGTTTAGTTGGTGAAAAGCAGAGTGTTTTACACCCAAGAAGCACTGATTACAATGCCCATCCACCGTCTGCCTGCCCCTGTCAGCGAAGGGGGGCTCCTGCAGTGTCTCCTCACAGAAGCTTTGGGCAGGCGAAGGCCGTTCCTCGCCAGCTGCTGAGTTTGTGAAGCTCTGAGGAATAACAGCCGCCTGCCAGTGTGACGACTTGTGCTGTCCTCAGTCCCCGGTGGGAGAAGTGGATTAAAGGAAGTGCCAGCAGAGCCGCCATCCAGGGTCACGTGGATGCTTCATGGGGCGGGGGCTTCCACTCTAAAGCTGGCCCCCCTGAGAGCGGCAGGGTCTCTGGGGGCTGTGGAAATGCAGAGATACGGGCACCACCCCAGGACTGCTGAGCCGGAGTCTGCGTCTTGAAAGGCTCCTGGGTGGCAGCGCCCACTGAGGTGCAGCTGGACCTGACCAGAACGAGTGGCGGGGCTCAGAGACACGTGCTGTCCCTACGTCTGAGCCCTGTCCTCCAACCCCTGAGTCCCGGGAAGGGAGGACACACATCGCTCCCCAGGGCGCGGTCACGGCCCGCTGCTCCTGTGCGGACGTGTGGGGACCACAGTCCTCCCCGCCGGGTCAGGGCGGAGCGGTCGGTGTGCGCCTCTGTTCCGTGTTGTTTTCCTTGAAAACCGCTGGGTGCGTCCCACCGATTGCTCTTATCCCTGACGTCTTCCCCTGTGCCTGGCTTTCCAGTCTCACTCCTGTTTTAAAGGTTCCATTCAGTCTAGAGCCCCCTGGACAGAACCAGTGGTCTGGTGACCTGCCCGCCCAGGTCTGGACGCGCGCACACCGCCAGTCCGTGGCCTGGTGACCTGATTCTGAAATTGCGGTTTCTGATACTGACGCAGCAGGGTCCCCGGGGACTGAGTGAGGGACTCCAGGGCTGCTGCTTTGGGGACGAATGGGATCACCTGAGCCCAGGGGCGTCGTCGGCGCCCTTATTTCTATACAGAAATCTGCCACATGCAAGCAGGTCTAGACCGGGTCCTGGTGCCCAGAAGCAAAGGCATCATGCCTGGCGCTCCTGCTTCTGGTCTTCCGTTGGCCCTGCAGGTGGGCGCACGGTACGGGGTGGAGGAGGCCGGCCCTCGGGGGTCAGAGGGCCCCCGAAGGCTGCGAGGGAGGGGGTTGGGCACCGGCTTGCTCTCCGAGCAGCACTGCTGATGGGGCAAACGAATAAAGCCTTAAAGCAGCGCGAGGCAGCTGAGCCTGATTGGAGGCAGCGTTTCAGGGCTAAGCCTGGACTTAGATCACGCGGTTTGGGGCCTGGAGTGAGTTTTACAAACCCCCTTTACAAAAGGACAGGAGTTTGTAGTGGAAATGCTGACAGCCTGTGCCTGAGCCGTCTGAAGGAGGGCGCACACTTAGCGCCTGTGATCGCCTTGGCCTGTGGACACAGCATCCCTCCCTCTCGCTGCAGAAATCCAGCGCTGCTGCCTTTTGTTTGGTTTTAAGTCATCGAGATGCTGCCAGCCGCAAACCTCGGTCGGTATATGAGGCAGGAGCTGCAGGGCCGAGGGGCCCTTCCTGGCCTGGCCCACGGCTCCAGGCTCATGGGAGGACGTGGCACGGCGCCTGCACCAGGCGCCCTGCAGATCCACAGCCGGCACCACGTGGCCTTCACCTGCCTGCAGGGACCTCGTGCCCTTGAAGGTTCCCTTGGCGCACACACTTCCTCTCCTGCTCCCGTCAGGATCCAGTGTGTCCTCCAGCACCGCCCCGCCCCGCAAAGGCTTCAAACCCTTCTTCACACTGGCACCTGGGACGGTGACCCAGTGCCGGTACTGAGCTCACGCCCTGGTCCCTGCTCATGCTTCCCTTGGACCCCACTGTCCCCACCTGGTCTACGGGTGTGTCTTGTTCCAGGAGGGCCCTTGTTCTGCCCCCTCCCCGGACCTTGCGGGCAGGGCTCTGCCGGCAGCCTGAGGCCTCTCCACTGGGAATCTGGTCAGCCTAGGGTGGCTGCGTGCCGGGGAAGCTGCGTCCTGCTGGAGCACGAGGTGGGGAGCACATGGGGGCCGCTCCCACCCTAGGCACCCCCTCTGGGTGTTTCCCAGGCAGCCCCGCTCGGCCAAAGTGGGGAGAAGGGAGCAGCCCCTGGAAACACACCTTTTCAGTAGAATGTCCAGATGCCACCCTGGCCTTCGCTGTGTTTCCTCCGCACCGTTCATAGTGGATGTGCTGTTGGAAGGGTCTGGCAGCTTGAACACTCTGGTGGCTTTGAGGCGCGAGCAGAAGGCTGGACATGGGGTGCGGCTCCTGTCCACTGACGCCTGCCTCTCCTCTCTCTCCTTAGCTCAACGATGCCGCCAAGCAGCTGATGGAGATGGACAGGCTGGGCCCGGCCTCAGCGTCCGGCTGCCTCGCCTTCGTGCCCTCTGGCCCCGGTGCGGGGGCCAGCGCGGCCCCGGGTCCCACTTCAGGCAGCATGGGGGCGGTCAGCGCCTTCCAGCGGCGTGTGGACAGTAAGAAGAGTGCCAAGAAGCGGCACTCCTTCACGGCGCTCAGCGTGACGCACAGGTCCACACAGGCCGCCAGCCACAGGCGCTCCATGGAGATCAGCGCCCCCGTGCTGATCAGCTCCAGCGACCCACGGGCCGCGGCCAGGATCGGGGACCTGGCGCACCTGTCCCGCAGTGCCCCCACCCAGGTAACGTCGCCGGGGCCGGGGCTTCCTCCTCGGCTCGGCTTGCTCCCCGTCCCTGGTCCCTGGGTGGGTGTGAGGGAAGCCAGGCAACAGTGCCTTTTGGGGTCCCCGCCCCAGGGCCCCCGACACCCTGGTGGGAGGCGTGTCTTGGTCTCAACCAGCATTCAGACAGCCGAGGGGGATGCGAGGTGCCTTCTCAAGTGCCCGTGACTCGGCCTCTCAAGGTCCCGTCCCAGCCCGCCTCAGCCCTCTGACTCGGGAGAAAGTCTGGGTTAGCGCTGCTGTGTCTTCAGCGTCTCGTGGCACTGGCTGACGTGCTCCCTGTGGACAGAACCAGAAGTGACCACGTGTGTACAGAGCCCTCCTCTGTGGGACGGGGTACTGGTTCCGTCCACCAGGGAAGCAAAGGGGTCACCTTGCTCTCAGCCAGCCAGACCAGGCAGCGCTGGAGCCAGGCTGTTGCCGCGTCCACGCTGGTCCTGCTTGCCGCACGACAGGCCAGTCAATCGAGAGACGAAGTGTCGGAGCCAGGAATGAGATGACCGGTCCCTGGGACCCATTTTCCCGCAGTTACACTTGAAGTGACAGTTGTGACCAGGCTCAGGACTTTAGTGAGTGTTGTCGGAAAGGGTGAGAGGTCAAGGGAAGCAGTTTGCAACCTGGCTGTGGCCCCGTTTAATTCAGCTGTCGGGGGACAGGATGGGTGGTGCTGAGCGCCTGTGAGTTGAGGGCAGCCACCAGGGCTGCGAACGGCAGGTGCCAGCATAGGTCGGTGGTCGTGGGTGGGGCCCAGAGGCCAACCCGCCCCCTCTGCCCGCACCTCCGGTGCCACCTTCCGGGTCTACATCCTCAGACTCCAGCTGCCTGCCTCTGGCGGCCCCTCGGGCCCTGCGGTAACGCTGACCTTCATCTGGGTGCTCCTGGAGGTGCCCGTTGCCTCCCAGGAGCTCTGAGCACCTTAGCGTGGCCTGAGGAGCCCTTCAGACTTCGGCCACCACCCTGCCGTTTTCCAGCATCTCCACCGGTCTCCCCTGCGCCGTCCGCAGCGACCCTGCACCTGTGCGCCCGTGCTGGCCTGGCTCCCCCTCCCCCCGCGGCTGTCCCTGCCCCTCCCCGCCCCACCCCCCTCGCGGCACAGACACGCACCCACACACATGCACACGAAAGGCCTGTGGCCCTCTCGCACCCGCACACCTAATCCCTGACCCGCAGGGCTTTCCCCCGCATCCATCGTGGACTGTGTTGCTTTTATCGCTTGTATTCATGGCCTTCTCCCCACCCCCTGGACTCGGAGGTCCTGGGCAGGGACGGGGTGTCGTCCACCCCGTGTGCCGTGTCCTGTCTCCTGACCCCCACCCGGCCGTCTCTCCTCGGGTGGCCGTGGGACCCGAGTCAGCCGTGCTGCATTCTGAATGGTCTGAGCATGAAACACCGTGGCTCCAGGGATGCCACTTGACGCCCCCCCGTGATGGCTCCCATGGGCTCAGGGCTCACACCGCCGGCTGCCGAGAGGGCGCAGCTGTGAGGCGGCCAGCTCGCTCCCGCACGCCGCGTGTCCACCACAGGCAGCGGGGCTGCCAGGGGAGTGAGGTCGGGCTGGGCCTCCGAAGATGCCCGCCGTGCTCACACTCGACCCTGATGAATCATTCCTCTCTGCCGTGAGGAGAAGTCCAGGCTCGGCCAAGGTCCTCGTGAGCAGCGGAGCACCGCGGTCACCTTGCTGCTGGGGAGGGAGGGTTAGCAGGAGGGACGGGGAAAGAGGCTGTCTAGGCCAGCTCCACCGCTCAGGGTCCAGATGTCTGCTTGCTGAGGTCGGAGGTCAAAGGAGGTGATTCCCCACAGCTCAGAGCGACCTGTCATCAGGTGACCCAGGTCGCCCCCCCCACCCCCGCTGCCTGGGAAGCCCCAGGGGGTGCAAGGAGCTCCTGGGCTGGGCAGTGTGGCCGGTTATGCCCCGGAACGGGCAGCCCCAATCCTCCAGGCCTGCTTCCCGTGCACACCGCGCGTCCGCCACAGGCGGGGGGCGCTGCGCCCGCACCCCGACACCTGCAGCTGTGTGGGCCGAGCCCGCTTGCCACCTGTTCGGTAGATAGAAGCCTTGCTGGGGCAGAGCCACACATAGTGACTTGCGTGTCGTCTGCCCAGCTGCTCTCAGGCCACAACAGCGGGGCTGGTGGTTGTGAAAAGACCACGTGACCCAGGGATGCCAAAATTCTGAGCACCCGGCCTTGTGCAGGGACGATGGCCCAGCCCCGGGCGGCAGTGTACCCACCGCCGTGGCAGGGGTGGGATGTGGCCACCAGTGCACTGGCCCCTACAGGCTCCCGCATGGAGACGTTCAGTGGCCAAAGCAAGTCCTCCAGCCTGGCTCTGCTCCATGGGGATGGGGGTGGAGTGGGGTCCAGGGCACCCGGGGGGAGCCCAGGTGTTTGGGAGCAGCCCATGGCACCATTTCCCTGGAAGCTCCGTGTTGTCTGTAAGCTTTAGCTGCTCGACGCAGAGGCCGGCAACCTCGGAGAGCAGAGGTGACCCACGGAAGCCGAAACCGGCGTCTCTGTGCCCGCCGTCCATGGATGGCCGTGGGTGGGACCTGCACCCAGCAGGCTCTGGCCTCGTCCAGCCAACGGCAGGCTCTCACCAGACTCAGTGTTTCTCAGCTTCAGAGACCACGGCTTACAGGCCAACTTCAAATAAGCCAAGATCAGAAAGATGTGCTTTAAAAATCAGTGAGGAGGGGAGTGTTTGAAATTCAGCAGCGAGAACATCAAAAGGGAGCATTTCTCTAGCGTCTGAGGAGTGAATTGGAAGAGCCTTCCTGGAAGCTTCCGGGCGTCTTTCAACGCATCCGCCTGTGTGTGGGGTGGCCTGTAGCCCCTCTCGCCACCTCCTCTGTGTCGGCCCGGGACAGGCTCTGAGCGGGGAGTGCGGGCACCGACGCGCCGGGCTCCCGCTGTCAGCCCACCTCCAGGCTCCTGCGCGCACTGCCCGTGGGGAGCCTGGGCTCGTGTTGAGCATTTACAGAAAGTTACAAAGGTAATTCTGTGCCTTGTCCGGAGCAAAATTTTTAAAAAAAATACCAAATGAGCGTGAGACAACTAAACCGTCTCGTCCTTGAGGACGTTGCACGAGAAGAGCTTTCCCTGCAGACGTGGGCAGTGCTGTCCTGACTCGCTGGCTGCAGGGATGAGAACACTGGCCGTCCGGCCCGGGCTTCTCATCCACCACGTCAGCTGCCGACCGTGTCTGTTCTGTTGCGACGTTAAGGGCAGGGACTGCTGGGCGCCGGGCCACCGCCGGCGGCTGAGGGACGGGCCCCTGGGCCTGGTGAGCTGCCGGTCCCTCCATCCTCCCTCTCGTTTGGCGAGCTCTTGGCTAAAGGAGCAGCCCGGGCAGATGCAGGAGGGCTCTTGTTGGACCCCAGCCCCCGGGACCAGCCGGCCCACCAGGCGACAAGGACACCGCTCGGGGCAGGGAGTGCGTGGAACGGCACAGGGAGAGGCTGCGGCCGCTGGGAGGTGGGCCTGCGCTGGAAGGAGGCAAGGCCTCCTGTGGGACCCCATGTCTCCTTCAGGCCCTGCTGCAGAGGCTCATGGCTCATGGATGAGGGTGCTCAGGACCCTCCCCACCTCCCCGCTCCTCTCGCCCGGCCCTGTCCCTCCCAGGCCCACCATGTGGACCACGGTACGGGCGCGGCTGCACACCCAGGCCCAGCAGCCGTGGCCCGACCATGGCCACCACTGGCCGGCGGCCCGGGAGCTCGGCCGAGACGGAAGCCGTGCTCGGACCCTCAGTGCCCGCAGGGGCCCTCCACACGGGGGTTCGCGGACACATGCATGGACGACAGACACGCTGAATGGGACTGCGGGCTCTTGAGTCCCACCCTTCCATAGGAGGCACCTTCTGTTTGAAGGCAGGAGACAGGTCATTGGGATGTGAAAGTCATGCATTTTGTGCAAAGTCAGGGACGATGCCTTCGTCTGTGGACACACGTGGAAGTTGGGGGTGGTCTACACTAGCTACTGGCACCTTCCTGTGAACAAAGACCACCAAGCAGGCGGACTCGTTTGTGGGGAAGCAGAGCGAGGAGACCGCCTGTGACATTTTTTTTTTTTTATTTTTTGCGGTATGCAGGCCTCTCACTGCTGTGGCCTCTCCCGCTACGGAGCACAGGCTCCGGACGTGCAGGCTCAGCGGCCACGGCTCACGGGCCCAGTCGCTCCGCGGCACGTGGGATCTTTGCGGACCGGGGCACGATCCCGTGTCCCCTGCATCGGCAGGCGGACTCTCAACCACTGCGCCACCAGGGAAGCCCCCCGCCTGTGACTCTTCTTGGTGGAAAAAGGCTCCACCTGTTGGTTTAGAGTCGAACCTCGCGATGCCCGATGGGTGAGAAGTAGCCTGTAACTGCCTTCCCCCAGCCCCCAACATGTTAGCGCTTTGAGATTTTCACCCCTGAACTGAGCAGGTCTGTGGGTGCTGTCCTCCCATAGCTCCCCTTCATGATGACCCGTGGAGGCCTGTCCCGCTTTTGGCACAGCTGTGGCCGTTTGGTCCCCGCTGCTGGCCCCGTGGGATGAGGGCAGAGGCCGGAGGCTTGTCCTCTCACTGCAGACGACACCTCAGGCGG
Source organism: Inia geoffrensis (assembly GCA_036417435.1). Lineage (NCBI taxonomy): Eukaryota > Metazoa > Chordata > Mammalia > Artiodactyla > Iniidae > Inia > Inia geoffrensis. Next base: position 92,968,460 of record CM070911.1, read on the forward strand.
GTCGGCTGACTTCTCAGCATGCTGGACTGCTGCCGCGTGGTCTCTGTTGCAGCTGCCGTGTGGGCAAGAGCAGCCGGGTGCCAAGGAAACCTTATTTACAAAAGCAGGGACAGCACGGCCAGATGTAAACTTGGAGGAGTCTGTCGACCGCCGAGCAGTCCTGGACTCAGAAGCTCAGGGCTGAGTCAGTAGTTTGTGGGCGGGTCGGGCCACCTGAGGTGAGCTTGGCCTCCTGGTTGCCTCTGCCTCAGGTGGCCAGCCAGCTTCCTGGGGCTGATGGACAGAACCGGGGACGTTCTGTCGGCACAGAGCGACTGGCTCCCTCTCCAGGACAGACGGTCTCCTCCAGGTTCCTTGGCCTCTGACCTCGAGCTGCCAGCCCAGGCCCCGCCCACCGTCCTCCCCGCCCAAAACCCTGGCCCTGCAGGCTGTTGGGTGTTCTTTCTGGAACCGAGCAAAGAATCAGGCTGTAAACGTTTTACTCTGAAGTTTTCTTTGGGAAACATGTTCCTAAGAGCCTGATTTTCACCCTGTGTTATGGAGCGGTAGCGTGTGCTGAATAAAGCATGCCCGTTTCACGGCTCCTTTTTAGGGTGATGACAGTGCTTTCTGGACCTGTGTTAAAAGTTAAAGTGAGGTGTTCCTTCCTAGGGTCTTGGTCTGTGTCAAGGAAAGCGACTTGGAGCCCCCTTTTAGCGGGGGTGCAGCTTGCCAACCCGCAGACCCTTTTTCCTTTTTTTTAAATCCCAATGGGAAATAAAAGGCCTGGTTTGCAGCTACTGCTCAGGGGCCCCGGCAAGGGCAGCAGTGGAGCCTCTGGCATCTGCTAACAACCTGACGGTTTAGAATCAGGGTCCGGGGGTCGCTCAGCATAGACTCCTGTCTAATGCCTGTGGGCTGTTGCTGAACGAGGCCTAAGGGATCACTGGAGTTGCCCACTCCATGGGCTCAGTGGCCCCAAGGACTGAGCCACTGGCATCCTCACACTGTTGGTGGCTCCCCCGGGTTGGGCTGTGCTCGACTCCTGGGCTGGGCCCCGACACGCGTCCATTGCGAGTCAGCTGAAAGGAATTCCACCTCATCACGGTGGACCACCTTCCCACGACGGGGCCCCGCGTGCACGGGGCTGCGCCAGGCCCGGGAGGAGGGCCGGGGTGTCGCCAGGGTGCAGGAAGGGTCTGTCCCCAGGCTGTGGTCCCAGTTATTTCTGTCCAAAAGCAGCTGGAGCCCTCACCTCCCTTCCTTCCTCCCTGCCGGATTCCCTCTCTCCTGCCAAGCCTTCACTAATCCCTTAAGGCCCAGAGCCATTTAAAAGTAAGCCATTAAAAATCAGATTGGAATCAGCCTCGGGGCCCACAGCCGGGAGGAAACAGGCCCCAGTCCTGGCGGGAAGCCTGTTCTGCGTTGCAGCCAGAGGGCGTGGGGCACGAGACAACCTGGCGCTGCACCGAATGACCTCAGACAGACTTCCCGTCCCACCCTGTGTGTCCTAGGAGCCGTGCGTTAGGGTGTGGCCGTGCCTCCGGTCAGCGCCGTCCTCCCAGGGCTGGACTGCTACAACTTGGAGCCCCCTGCGACGCCTGGTGCTTGCGAGCCCTTAATCCTGAGAGGAGGACCCCCGTGCCACGATACCCCTGAGGGTCAGCACACAGCTGCCTCCCGGGCTCCTGGAGGGACCTCCATCTCAGCAGCTGCGTCCTCTGCTGGGTCTGTGTCCTCGGCTGTTCACAGCTCAGCTGCCGGCGGGGGACACCCCTCCACCTTCCATGGACAGGAACAGAGTTGAAGACGGGACCCCGAGGAGGATGGCTGGGGCCCTGCCCCACCGGGGAGTCACAGCCTGGGCTCCCACGACCGGGCACAACGTCCCAAAGGGCCTTCATCTGGGCACCGCACCGCGCGCGGGGTCGGGGGGGAAGTCAGAGCCCCGGGCTCAGTGGGCGGAGTTTTAGATGGTCTCCATCTCGACCTTGACCTTGGGAAAAAGGGTTGTCACAGGTGTGGCCTCTCATGCCCCCGATCCAGCTCTAATGGAGGGTCTGGCCGTGAAATTCCACTTCCTTGCTTTGTGGCCTTCGTGTGTCAGGTTTCAGCTGAGGGCCAGGCTCCTGGCGAAGCTGCTCGCCGTGGCTCCTGTAGGGCAGCCTCGTTGCCCCAGCGCTGGGGGAGTGCCACAGGCCTGCCGCCCCCCAACACCTGTCGCACGGGGTTGATGGGTGGGGGTCTGGAGGCCCACAGCCATGGCCAGCCTCTCCCTCTGCCCTGGAGGCAGGCACCAGCCTCCTCTGCAGGTGTCGCCTCCTGTTGAACTACGGCCCGAGTGGCCGGCAGGCAGCAGGGTGCAGAGAGCCCCGGCCGGCCACCTTCCAGGCACAGTGGGACTCAGCAGCCCCCAGCCGGGCCATGGGGCTTCCCGTGTGGTGCCTTTGGCTGGTTGGCTGTTCCAGGAGAGCTTATTTGGACAGGAGGCCCTTTGACAAGAGCAGGGTCACGGGTCCGGCTCCGTCCAAGCCAGTCGTGTGGGCCCTGCCGCCCGGCTAAGGCCCTTCGGCCCCACTGTGGCCGGCAGTGCCGGGTCTGGTCAGCAGAATAGCCGATCATCAGGGTCCCCTCACGGTCCTCTCCTGGCCCCCCAACAAAGGCGGCCTGTGTAAAATCCAGTAAACGTGGGGTCACCTCAGCCAGAGCTTGATCCTGAAACAGACCTCAGGTAACTGAACTCTCATTCTGTGTATCTTTGAAAATATAGTGGAAAACCACTGCTGATAGTAAGACGATGGGAAATTTGAACATACAGATTGCTAGAACTAGTAACTCAAATCCCGACTCCCTAAGTAACAGCGTTACCATTTGTATGTAAATTTCCCCATGTAAATGGACCCATCATTTTACAGAAACCAGCTAAACCTAGGTGTCCAGTTCCCTCACGCCGTCCCGTTCGCTGTGCTCCCCCAGCCCTCCACACCCCCGTGTGCAGGCCCTTCCAGGTCGTGTGGGGCTGTGTCGGGCTGCACACGGAGCCTCGGGTCAGCCCTCTCCTCCATCCGCCCTTTCTTGAGGCCGAATCTTCACCTCTTGTGGCTGCAGAAAGAATGATTCCAGCATTTCCTGAGGGCTTGCTCAGAGCTTTAAATTACTGTGTCTAATATTCCAACTAACCTAGAAGCTGGGGGCCGCGATGGCCCCATTTCCTTATCCCTCCACGGCCTCTGTGTTCGCTGCATGATTTCCAAAGTCTTGGGAACCAGGGATTCATATTTTGTCTGGTGTTCAGGTGTTCGGGTGGAGCGTAAATCCAGTCCCTGTCGCTCGACCGTGGTCGGAGCAGAAGTCCACGGCTCGATGGCATAGCCCGTCCAGGGTCGCACGCTGGGAGCTGAGGGCACATCAGCCCGGTGCTGACCCCCGAACGTACACATCTAGGCCGTGCCCCCTCTGAGCCCCTGGTCGGCCTCCCCTGGGTCTCGTGTTCCGTCCCTTCTTGCAGCATCTCTGGCCAGTCGCAGAGGCCAGACACTTGCTCATCCTCTTCCTTCGCGCCCTTCAGCCCCTGAACCCACTAGTCGTGTAGGTAGAGGGGGAGTAACGCCCACCGTGTGCATGTCCTAATCCCCGGAACCTGCGAATACGTTGCCTCCCTTGGCAAGAGACAGGGAACTAGAGACGGAAGACGGTCCTGGGTCCTCTGCGTCAGAGTCAAGAGAGAAGCGAGAGGACTGACCGCCTACCCTGCTGGCTGTGAGGACGCAGGCCTGTGAAATGGTGACTCCGTGCTGCTTAGGGCCCTGGACTTGCGGTCACTCGCTGGCGCCTTCCCAGGAAGCCCCTGGGGACGGGGTGGTGGGGACGCACATGGCCCCCAGCATGGGCTGTCGGGTTCACAGCCAGCCTGGGGCGCTGGCCGGCTGGGTGACTGTGAGTCACGCACCTCCTGCCTTGGGCCTGGCTTCCCTCATTTTGTGAAGTGGTGACAGAAAGCAGCACCTGCCTACAGGCTTTTCTGCGGAGTAAAAGTGTTATTCCCGGCGAAGTGCTCAGAGCAGAGCCTGGTCCCTGGTGAGCTCTGGGTGGGGGGTGGCCGCTTTTATACCTGCTCTTACCCTCCTTACCCACGGCCTCCTGCGCATCCAGACCCCCCTGCCTCCGTCTCATCATCCTGACCACCAATCCACGACTGACTGTCCTCGGCGGAGATGTGGGCTGGTGCCCTCCCTTCCAGGTGTGTCTTTGGCTTCCAGGTGCCGCCCAGGATCCACAGCTGGCTCGGGGGGCTCCCGGGGCTCCCTCTTCCCCTGGTGCTCCAGCCTCTGCTTCCAACCCGCAAAGCTTGTTTTCTCCTCCCTCTCCCTTCACTGGGTGCTCAAGGAGCCCCTTTGGCCACACCCAGCCTCGGCGCCCGTCGTGTGCTCTGTGGCCCTGCTCTTGCCGGGACCCCGTGTCTGTAACGACCTGCCTGATGCCTGTCCCCCCACCCCAAGGAAACCCCCGAGATCGCAGTTTGTGTCTGCGCCCCGAGCTGGGCCTGAGCTCAGGTGGTCGGCGGATGCCGCCTGCCCGCTCCTTGTCAGCGAGCAGGGAGGGCCCCTCACTTGTTCGAGGGGAGCCGTGGGCCTGGGTGCTGTCTCCCTGGCTGTGGGGCTGTCCCTTCCTGGGGGCAGGCATGCCCAGCGAGCAGGAGACCCGGAGTCTCTGGGCAGAAAGGGACGTCCCAGCCTTCCTGGCTCCGCAGCATCCACACGGCAGCCGCAGGGGCAGGTCTGAGGTGGAGCTCGGTCCCTCCCGCAGCTGCACAAGCTCGGGGTGGGGAAGGCGCTCGGGACGTCAGTGGCCTGGGGAGTGGCGGGGGGGCGTTCCGTGTGGGTGTCACACGTTCTCAGTCTGCCAGAAGCTCCGTGTCCTGACGAGGAGAAGCAGTTCTGATGTCTGCCTGAGGGGCTGCTGACGGGCTGCGGTCCCCGGGGCGGGGGCGGTTGGGAGGCTGCCTCGGAGACCAGACTCGAGGTTGGAGCTGGTCAGCGATGGGCAAGAATGACCCTCCCCGCACGGCGAGAGGCCCCCTGAGGCGGTCGGTCCTGTGTGGGTTGTCCTGCCGCCCCAGGCCTGTTCCAGGCGCTTCTCTGTGATTTGTGCTTCAGTGCTCTTTGTGCCCTGAGGACACACGCGTGATGACAGGTCACCTTCCCCACCTGCCGGGGGCCAAGGCACCCGCAGCTCCTGAGGGCTCTGCCCAAGGCTGCCTGGCTCCCTCTTCATCTGGGTCCCTGTCCTGCCCTTGTGGGAGGCCTCCAGGAGGGGAGGACACCCCAGCTCCCTCAGGTTTGAGATACCCCTGGGTGTCCCCATCTGGGTTAGTTTCCTGGAGATGCTGTAACAAACTGGGTGGCTCAGAGCAGCAGTCAGTGCCTGCTCAGCGTTCTGGAGGCCAGAGGTCCAAAATCAAGCTGTCGGTGGACTGGCTTCTTATGGGGCTGATGGAGACCCCACCCAGGCCCCTCCAGCATCTGCTGGCCGCCAGCACCCCACCTCCTTGGCTTGCAGGTGCGTCGCCCTCGTGTCTGCTCTCCACCTTCTCACCTCTGGCGTCTCCGTTCTTCTTTTCTGTCTCGTGGGATAATCTCATCTCAGGATCCTTGCCTCATATTACCCCTGCAAAGACCCCGATTCCAAATAAGGTCACCTTCACAGGCACGAGGGCTATGACTCGTGCACACCTTTGGGGGTCAGAGTTCAACTCTCAGATTCAACTCGCAACCCAGTACCCTGAGCAGAAAGATGGGATGCCACCTGGGGAGGGCAGGGGCTGCACGAGCCAGTGTGTGGTGAGGGGACTCGGGGGACAATGCCCCTGGCAGGCTGGGTCTACGGGGTTCCCTAAGGATAGGCCAGCATCATCTTGCAGCCCAGAGCCCGCTGCTTGGCCCTCACCCAGCTCACCGTGCACCTGACACTTGGCAGGAACCTCCTGCAAGGGGGCCATCCCTCCGTCGTCTCGCAGAGTAGACCCTTGAAGCTTTGCGCGCCTCGGGTCAGGCAGGAGAGGCAGTGCTTTACATCCTGGCACCCTCTAGCTGCCCCCCTGTCCGCTGCCAAAGGATCGATTTTCTTTAGCTTTCGGGGACACGGTTTCTAAATAAGTTGACGTGTTGTAGCATGAAGGGTTTTGTCTGGATTTTCTCGGCCAAACACAGGAGGAATGAATCCGAGTCCTGAGAACGAAGGCCGGCCACCCCACTGCCTCTTTCCGTGATGGACACGGCACCACACTGTCCGAGCCAGACGCGGGCCGAGCGGTTTCCTGAGCTGCTGTGGGAGGGACGGGGGTCGCTGGCTGCCAGGCCCCTTCTGGGTTGAAGGACGGCTACTAAACCCGGGCAGCGGAACCCTGGCCCGTGGAGGCCACAGAGTCAGGCAGCCGAGGGGGCCAGACGCCCAGACTCCACCGCGGCTGCTCCCTGCCCCTGGAGCCTGTATCCACTCACTGTCTCCTCTTGTCTGTTTCCAGGACGCCTCGGCTGGATGCACCCCAGCGGCTGAACAGCAGGGCACGGCTCCCAAAGTCCAGCTGCCCCTCAACGTGTGAGCTGCCGTTTATGTTTTTGGGGTCCCAGCCTTCAGCGCCTCCCCCCCACCCACCCTACTAGCGTGTCCACGTGGGGTTTTCTAGCGTGTCACCTGCTTGGTTCTGTGCAGCCCACAGGACTGCTGGCAGGGCCGTCTGGCCAGCAGGCTGCTGGGTTCAACATCACTGACCCCCCGGCATCCGGTACAAGCGGGGGACGGGGAGGGGGTCCAGATATTTGATGACACTTTCACTGGCCACCCAAGAAAGGGCCCCAGAGGCCCCTGAGGAGGTGGGCCCCGTGGGGCAGAGGGCGGCTAGAGCAGCCAACGTCACCAACTGCCCAGATGCAGCTCTGTGCCCACTGCCATCCAGTGCACAGCAGCTGCATGTCATCCCCAAATCGAGCCAGATGAACCGTTGCTGGGAAGTGAGATGCCTGTGTGTTTAGAGAATCTGCTCTTGTTAAATGACAGCTCCTAAGAGATGTGCCATTTAAAATCGCCATTTAAAGAGTGTTCCACAGAATCACATTGCTGGCTGCTCTGTTATTTGGCAGTGAGTTCAGTTACTTGAATGACCGTTTAAGGTGGAGAATATGAATTTGGAAACAACGTGGCAAGGTAGGAAGTTCCCGAGGTCCAGTATGGCCAGAGGGACACTTAGAACCTGTGTAGTGGCAGAACAAAATGGATTTCAAGTGAATGATGCCTTTTGAAAATGCAGTTTGCCAGCCTTCAGAAGGATTCCTAGAAGGCGGTTACATCCACTGGTACATGTTCACCTTCCTCGAGCCCAGGCCAGACGCTTACCTCTGTCTGGCGGCAGACAGGAGTCCCTGAACATCCTGCTGGACCGGGTGATTGCTGAAACCAACTAAGCCGAGGACATTGGGACCTACCTATCTTGGCATAGCTTCCTGAGGGGATGTAGGTTAGTAAGTGGTGTCTCGATGTCTTTAGGCAGAAATGCAGGCCTCGCCAACACTGGACAGAGGCACTGTCTTCCAGCTAGGTCTCTGGATGAGTTCCAACGGCCTTCACTCAAACCTGGGGATGGGGCACCCGGGGAGGGATGGGCAGGGGTCTTGGTCATGAGAACTGGGTGCAGGACTCTTTACCTGAGGAAGCAGGCCGGGTCCACGGGAGACGGTGAGGCCTTACTGTAGTTCCCCAAGCGCAAGGCAGGACAGGAGAGCTCGTAAAGCACGAGGCCCGGGTGTTTCATCTTGGCGTCCCCAGCAAGGTGCCCGGCACGCAGGCTCTCAGTAATTCTTACTTGTGCAGAGAGAGCCGGATCCTCCCCTCCTGGGCGCCGAGGGTCCTGGCAGCGGCCCAGAGCCCCTGCTCTTGTACACCAGGTCAGCCACCCAAGGAGGCCACTCTGCCTTGGAGACCCAGTTCCAGGAGTGTCACTCCCTGAGAGTCATCAGCACATGCTGGAGGCCTCAGCCACATACAGACCTTCCACATCACGGAGGGATTTTAAGTTTGGTGCAGAGTTTGGAGGGACTTCTTTCTCCCCCTGCCCCCGCTCTGCCCTGGGGCATGAGGGGGTCAGTGTGGTCCCCAGCCCCCTGCCAACTCCCTCTGCCTCACCCCCAGAGCATGGCTGTCCCTGTTTAGGTGGAGATTTTCATTTGGGTAACAGAAGGGAGTCAGATACATCTTTCAAAGGGTGACAAGCCTTTTGGCAGGAATGTGTCTGCTGGTCATGGTGGTCATACGTGGACCGTGGCCAGCACGAGCGTACTGGACTATTGCAAGTTAATGCGTGCGTTCTGTGGCCACATGGCTTGAAATCAGAGATACCATACCTCCAGCTTTGTTCTTCTTTCTCAGGATTGCTTTGGCTATTCGATGTCTTTTGTGATTCTGTGCAAATTTTAGAATTATTTGTTCTAGTTCTATGCAAAATGCCATTGAAATTTTGATAGGGATTGCACTGACTCTGTAGATTGCCTTGGAGAGTGTGGACATTTTTAACAGTACTAATTCTAATCCATGAGCACAAAATATCTTTCCATTTTTTGTGTCTTCTTCAGTTTCTTTCATCAATGTCTTATAGGTTTCACTGTTTTCACCTCCTTGGTTAAATTTATTCCTAGACATTTTATTCTTTTTGATGCAGTTGTAAATGGGATTGTTTTCTTCATTTTTCTTTTGGATAGTTTGTTGCTAGATTTCTGTATATTAATTTCATATGCTGCAATTTTATAAAATTCATTGATGAGTTCTAGCAGTTTTTTGGTGGTATCGTCAGGATTTTCTATGTACGATATCATGTCATCTGCAAACAGTGGCAGTTTTACTTCTGTCTTTCCAATGCGGATTCTTTTTCTTTTTCTTGTCTGATTGCTGTGACTAGGACTTCCAGTATTATTATTATTTTTTAGAATTGGGGTATAGTTGCTTTACAATGTTGTGTTAGTTTCTGCTATACAATGACATTATTCAGCTTTATGTATACATATATCCTCTCCCTCTTAGACCTCCCTGCCACACCCCCTGCCCCCACCATCCCACCCATCTAAGTCACCACAGAGCACCAAGCTGAGCTCCCTGCGCTATACAGCAGGTTCCCACCAGCTCTCTGTTTTACACACGGCAGTGCACATATGTCAGTTCCAATCTCCCAGTTCATCCCGCCACCCCGCCCTGTGTCCACACGTCCGTTCTCTGTGTCTTCCAGTATTATGTTGAATGAAAGTGGCAAGAGTGGACATCCTTGTCTTGTTCCTGATCTTGGAGGAACTGCTTTCAGCTTTTCACTGTGGAGAATGACGTTAGACGTGGGCTTATCGTATATGGCTCTTACAATGTTGAGATACGTTCCCTCTGTATCCACTTTGTTGATAGTTTTTTATCGTAAGGGGATGTTGAATTTTGTCAAACGTTTTTTCAGTATCTATTGAGATGATCATGTGGTTTTTATTCTTCAGTTTGTTAATATGGTGGATCACATTGGTTGATTTGCAGATGTTAAACCATCCTTGCATCCCTGGAGTAAATCCACTTGGTCATAGTGTATGATCCTTTTAATGTATCAATATTTTTGAATTCGATTTGCTAATGTTTTGTTGAAGATTTTTGCATCTATGTTTGTCAAGGATATTGACCTGTAATTTTCTATTTCTGTGGTGTCCTTATCTGGATTTGTTATCAGAGTAATGTTGACCTTGTAAAATGAGTTTGGTTACCCTCCTCTTTAATTTTTTGGAAGAGTTTGAAAAGGATAGGTATTAAATCTTCTTTGAATATTTTATGGTATTCATCAGTGAAGCCCTCTGGTCCTGGACTTTCGTTTCTTGGGAGAATTTTGATTTACTAATTTATTCTCCTCACTAGTAATCAGTCTATTCAGACTTTCTATTTCTTCATGATTCAGTCTTGGGAGATTATACGTTTTTAGAAATTTTTCCATTTCTTCCAGGTTGTTGTTGGCGTATAATTGTTCTCAGCAGTCTCTTGTGATCCTTTCTGTTTCTTTGGTGTCAGTTGTAACTTCTTTTTTTCATTTCTGATTTTATTGGTTTGGGCCAGTTCTCTTTTTGTCTTGATAAGCCTAGTTAAAAGTTTGAGAATTTTGTTTATCTTTTCAAAGAACCAGCTCTTAGTTTCATTGATCATTTCTTTTTTTTTTTTTTTTTTTGAGTCTCTATTTCATTTATTTCTGCTCTGATGTTTATTATTTCCTTTCTTCTACTAACGTTGGACTTTGTTTTTTCTTCTTTTTTCTAGTTCCTTTAAGTATAAGGTTGGATTATTTATTTGAGATTTTTCTTGCTTCCTGAGGTAGGCTCATATCACTATAAATTTCCCTCTTAGAACTGCTTTTGCAGTGATCCGTAGATTTTGGATCATTGTGGTTCTATTTTCATTTGTTTCTACGTATTTTTAAATTTCTCCTTTGATTTTGTCAATGGTCCATTCATGTTGTTTAATTTCCATGTTTTTGTGGTTTTCCCCAATTTTTCTTTTGATTGATTACTGGTTTCACACAGTTGTGGTCAGAGAAGATGCATGATATGATTTCTACCTTCTTAAATTTATTGAGACCTGTTTTGTAAACCGGTGTGATTAATCCTGGATAATGTTCCATGTATGCTTGAGAAGAACGTGTTTTCTGCTGCTTTTGGATGGGATGTTCTGTATGTGTCCATTAAGTCCATTCTCCTGAGTTTGGTGAGCGTCGTTTTGACCATTACTTTTAACCCTTTATCAGGGAGATTGCTTATCTCCATTTTGTTTAGTTCTTTTTCTGAGGTTTTATCTTGTTTTTTCAACTGGAACATATTCTTCCCTCTCCTCGTTTTGCCTGACTGTCTCTGTGTTTGCTTCTATGTATTAGGTAAATCAGCTCCTTCAGCTCCCAGTCTTGAAGGGGTGGCCTTATTAGGAGATGTCCTGTGGGCCCAGAGGTGCAATCCTGCCTGGCCACCAGAGTCAGGCACTCGAGGTCCCCTGTGTGGGCTGTGTGCAGCCTCCCGTTGTGGGGGTGCTGCAGCTACTGCTAAGGCATGCTGGTGGGTGGTGCTGGCCTCCGAATGTCCGCGGGGCCCAGCCTCAGCAGCTGCTAGGAACTGCTGGGCAGGGCTATTGCTCAGCTGGCTGTGAGGCCTGGCCAAAGTGCAGGTGGGCGGGGCTTCATCAGGGCACGCCCACTGACACTAACAGGTTAGATGGAGCATTCCAAAATTGCGCCCACCAGCCGGCGTTAGCAAGGTAGCCTGAGATCACGGATATGGCTCCCGCCAGAGACTCAGTCCCCAGGGAGCAGCCCACCTGGTTCCCGCCTCTCTGGCAGTTGCTTCAGCGTCAGTAAGTGGGCTGTGAGCTGTTCAGTCTGGTATTCTTGCACTGGTTTTTAGGTTGAGTGAGTCTGCACGTTCAGCTCCACTGAGAGCAGGTTTTCCATTCCCAGTGCTTCTGCAGTTCTCCTGGGTATTCTCTGTTGGTTTTCAAAGCCGGGTGTTTGGGGGGCTGGTCTCTCTGAGCAGGATCTAGGGTTGGGGGCTGCGTGTGGAGCTTGAATCCCTCACTCCTCAGGGAAGAGACCCGTCCTCTGCGGTCCCTCCTGAGTGGATTGCGGTGGCTGGGGAGGGGTTTTCTGGGCAAGTCCGTGTCTCTGCTTCCCCTGCCCGTCTCCACGCTGTCCTTCTACCCTTCGTGGTGGAGGCTCTGTTCGGCCAGTGTTCGGGTCCCTTTCCGAGGAGGTGGTCCCACATGTGGCTGTGGACTTGCTGTGTCCGTGCGAAGAGGCGCGCTCGGGGACTTCCTGTGCTGAACCCTCTCCTCAGCTGATCTTGCTGGTTGAGGGCCAGCGAGCGGCACGTGTGGCGCTGACCTGAGTCCGTGCGGCCCTGGCAGCTAGAAGAGCAGAGGCAGACTCTTCCCAGGAGGAATGGAAAAGAACCTTCCTTACTCCAGAAGAAACGAGCAGGCCTCATATGGAGGCGGAAGGGTGTGAAGTTAATGACGGCATTAGAGTTCTTTAATCACTGCTTGATTAGAGTCTGTAGACAATTAACAGCAAGTGAAGATCTTCTGTAGGAAAGAGCAAGTAATACGGTGAGCGACGGCTGTTCGCAGCTGGCTGCTCTTCCCACAGTGCCAGGCTCGGCGGTCACGGTGCCACTGCCGGCCGGCCGAGGGCGCCGGGAAGGGGCCTGACATTCCCCCCCGTCTCACACAGGGCTGCGTCTGCCTGGAGGAGGGGTCGCCTCTTCGATGGGCCCGAGAGCCCCCTGCCGGCCACCGGGCTGTGGGGAAGAGGCGCTGGGATCCAGACGCTCCCACTCCTGCCTGAAATCAGTACCAACCTTGTGTGTGAATGCGCAGAGGCGAATCCCGGGCCTGCTCTGCACGTGACGCAGCACCCCCGGCGTCTGCCGTGGAGGCCTGTGCTGAGCTCAAGGCCTTTGGAAGGGGCGGAAAGGGGGGGTGGGGCGCCGGGAACCACGCGGCTGCCGCCTGGTTCTCCCATTTCACCCAGGCCCGGCTGGGGCCCCCAGGTTCCGTGAGGGTCGAGGATCATCCTCCAGCTTTCCCAGGATGGCAGCACGCAGTTCTGGTGGGTGCGGCTGAAGGCGTGGGGTGGGAAGGGGTGCAAAGGATGCACCCTACGCTCTGGCCGCACTTGGACCTGGATGGAGTGACCCGGCACACGGCAGGGACCACAGAGCTGCAGGTGTCGGGCTGGGAGCCGGCTGGTCCCTCCGGGGCGTTTTCTTGAGTCACAGCAGGGGAAACAGATGCCACGTTCCCTGGCCAGCGCCGCCCCAGCGCAAGCTGCACACAGATGTGCAGGCCCCTAGTGCAGGAGAACGCCCGTGGGGAGGTGGGGGGCAGAGGTGTTCCAGGTCAGATTTGTTTACATTCCACCCCCCAGCCATGCACACTGAGAGGCTGAACTTGAGATATTGAGGGATTACCAGAGGAGGGATTACTCCTCAGACAACACATTTAAAATAAAGATGAAGACAGCAAGGGCATTAGTGCCCTGGTGCCACTCATCACAGGCCCCCCACATGGAGCCCCCGCTCCCTGGCCTTGCCCGCCTGGGCCTCTCCCCAGCCTCCCGCAGTGCCCCCCACCCCCGCCAGGTCCCTGCGGCCACGGAACCACCTGCCTTCAGCTCGCTGCTTTGTAAACACAGATTCTCCATCTTTTTTGAGCCTCAGTGTGCTCAGCTGTGAAGTGGGCGGGTAGCCCAGCCTCAGAGCTCACGTGGGGCTTGGGCGAGACCATGACTAATGCCAGCTTCCTGCCCTGCACCCTCGTCCTGCCTCGGCCCATGGCACCCAAGGTGGGGTGGGGCTCTGCACGCTGCCCCGTGGGCGCAGCTGCCCGTCAGCAGCTCCCCATCAACAAGGTAGGGCAGAGTTCTGACTCTGATGACTTGGAGGAGGAGGGCGCCTCGTTCCCCCGGGGCTGAAGGCATCCTTGGAAGTAAGCCCCTCTCCCCCGCGTGCTTAGTGCCCGAGGGCCGCCAGAACCAGTACGCATCCAAGAAGTAAACTGGGAAGGAAGCCTCGCTTTCCCCTGTTAGACGCTGGGCGTCCCACGTGAGGAGGCGGGACACAGAGTAGATCCAGTCTGTCTGCACTCGCTCAGGACGTGCCTCAGCAGAGCCCGCGGTCCTGGAGGCCAGCGCTCCGGCCGCCGCGGGGCCCACGGTTGGTCCAGGCAGGGCGAGTCGGCTGGTGGTTCCCGCCAGGTTCGCCTCAGTTGCCCGTTTTCTGCCTTTATGACTTCATCAGGAGCCGTGGTGTGTTTCTCTAAAGTACCAGCGGGATTTTGAAAGAAGCCTCTTATGATTTAAAGGCTTAATCCAGGTGACTTGAGGCCCACGGTCTGAAGATGCTCATTCCTGTGTGATGGGAAGATGCTGAGAAGTCAACACAGACCTTGTTCCCTGATGGCTCGGGGATCCCAGAATGCTGAGAGAGACCATCACCTCGTCCCCGGAAACGTTGCTCTGTCGTCTGACGGCCGCTCCCCAGATCACAGACACACACACGGCTTGTCGGCTCTTTGCCGAGGTCGCTGACACTCACTGGCTTTGAAAACCTCAGTTGACTCCGCCGTGGAGGTGGGTGCTGGCGGACGCCGCGCCGGGGGTAGGGGGCCCGCCCTGGGCAGCTGAGACCCCCGAGCCTCACGCTCGCCACCCGGGGCCTGTCCCCTCCCGGCAGGGACGGCGCCCCCTCCTGCAGGAGCCCCCGTGTCCACAGCTCCACGGCAGGTGGCCCCTGAAGTCACCCAGTCCCGGGGGCTGGAAGGGTGGGTGGGGGCAAAGAAAAAGGCCACCTGCCGGGCCCTGGTGGAGGGACCCTGACCCCCCGGGGCTGCGCGCCGGTGGGTATCCGTGTTAAGAGACTCCCTTTCAGCTCCCGTGTGGGCCCCTCGCCCCTCCAGCCGCCCACCTCCCTCTGGACCTAGCTCCCTGTGGACCGACACCTGTGTCACCCACCCTCTGCTTCCGTTCGCTTCTTCCCTTTCCTTTCTGGAGAGCAGCCCCTCTGCCTGTCCTTCCGTCCTCCCGGGAGCACCTCCCAGGGCACCCCCTTCTCCTTCTGGTCCCAGCTGTGCGCTCGGACCCCAAATGAGGAAACTCAGAGCCCGCTTCCCCCACTCATCCTCATAGCCCAGCTTGTCCAGCAGAACTCGGGGCTGGATGAAACCGTTCCCAGTGCGCACACACGTACACACAACACACACACACACACACGTACATGCGTGCACACACACAAACACATGCACATACATACATGAACACATGCGCATACATGCACGTGCGGATACATTACATGCACACATATACGTGGACACACGTCCACACACACCCCCCTTTTTCTTCAACAGTCTTAATCTTAGTCTTGAAACCAGAGTCCCTATTTTACATATTCTTTCCATAAATGATTGCGCACCTGCCTGGTGCAGACACTGTTCTAGACCCTGGGGTGGAGCACGAACAGGACACGAAAGTCTCTAGCCTAGGGGGAGCACGCTGTGGGGGAGGGCAGATGACAGGGGAGAGGGGCCCCCAGGTGGAGGGGGCAGGTGCAAAGGTCCTGAGGCAGGAGTGTGCCTGTGTGTTCGGGGCACACACTCAGTTTGCTGGGTCCCCTCAGCTGGACAGGCACACGCACCCTCTTCTGGGTGGATCCCTGGGTTCCCTCAGCAGCAGATGGACACAGCCGCAGGGCAGCAGGTGGCCACCCGCCAGGAACCCAGCTGAGGACAAAAGATCTTCCCCAGAAGGACAAGATGCCAGGACTCCTCACGGGAGAAAAGCTGCGCTCTCCACACACAACCTCCTCGAGGTCGCCCGCCCTGCAGTCCCGTGGGACAGGAGCCTGGGAAGAGGGGCCTCAGTCAGCAGGACTTCAGCCCACAGACCAGGGGTTCGAGGGAGGTTGCCCAAGTCATGACGCCTGCCCACGTGTCCCCCAGCTTGGCGTCCCCCTGGCCACTGTGGGTCACCGGCAGCAGAATCAGAAAGACTGTTCTCACACCACCGAGGGGCAGAATGAGGCAGACGAGTGAGATCTGTGTTTCACTCTGTTTCCTTGAGAGCAGGCCTCATCCTTATTGGCTCGTAGCCCCCAGGACCAGCCCAGCGGCCCTCCCCCCATCCTCTCCCCCATCCTGCCCCCCAGTGAGGCAGTCTGGGTGTGAACGCAGTTTTCGTGGGGCTTTGGTTTATAGAGATTCCTCCTCGCCCTCCAAGAGGTCCCCGAGCAGCACACACGTGCACGTAGAAGGATGACACCCAGCTCTTTGTTGATCGCCTGGTGTCACGTGGCTGGCGTGCACCTTCACCCCAGACAGGGAGGTCCTCCCGATGGGGCCTCGCTCACCCTCCCCGAGGGCCCGAGTCCTTCCTCCTGTCAGATTTGTCTCTAAGACCCAGTCCATCCTGTCACACCAGGGGAGCAGGGTAGTGGTGAGGCCAGGCCTTCTCCTGGCAGGGCAGGGGCACCCAAGTGGCGTGGGTTTTGTTTAGTTTATCTCATTTTACTGAATTTTACAGCCGGGACGTCTGTGCCCTGCGGGGCTCTCCGCCTGTTCTAGCCTCTTCCTCCCAAGGCCCCTCTGAGCCAGGAGGCCTCCCTTCTCCTCGCCTGACCCCAGTGAGTTGTGTCCCATCTCTGTGTCATCTTCTAAGAAGGGCCTCAAGGGTCAGGAGGGTGCTATGGGGGTCGGTGAGCTCCTGTCTTCAGGAGCCCACCCGGGAGGGGCAGTGTGCCCACCAGGCACGTCCTGGTAGGCGGCCCAGGAGATGACACTGCTTAAAAATGCAGCTTGGGGCTTCCCTGTCGGTCCAATGGTCAAGACTCCGTGCTTCTATTGCAGGGGGCGCGGGTTCGATCCCTAGCCGGGGACCTACGATCCCACATGTTGCGTGGTGCGGCCAAAACAAATGTCTTTAAATGCATCTGGTTCCCTGTTGGAGGGAAAGCCCCGCCACTCTTCCTGCCCAGATCGCGTGAGCAGTGTATTTGCCTGAAGCCACTCTCTCGTTAGCTCAGACTCACCGGGTCCACAAAGCCCCAAGGTAGCAGAGCACTTACAGCTGGTGCCTGAGGGCGCAGCTACTAAGCCCTAGGCCAGGGTTCACACCACTAAATTGTTCCAAGAGGCTTAAAAGGAAAGCAGAATTTCAATTAGCCACAGACCTAAGGAGTCCCTAACTGGGCCGCCTTTTCTTTAAAAGGGCCCCTGAGTCTCTTCCAGCTTAGATGGATGGGTAGGCAGCAGGTGAGATGACACAAGGAAAACCCAGCCCGGGGCTGCGTAGCTCACCCCCGTTTTCCCGAAGGCTTTCTCTCGCCCAGAGTGTCAGGCATGAAGCAGAGAGAAGAGGACGAAGCAGGGGCCCAGAGAGCTGGCGCCACCATCTCGTCTGGCAGGTCCTCCAGGGCCTCGGGCGAGTCGTGTGGCCGCCGTGTGCTCCGCCGGCCGGCTCAGCGCAGTGCGTGGGGGCCGTGGCTGCTGGGTCACCGGGGGAGCTCGCTCCCTTCCCTGCCCGCCCCTCCTGGTGGCTGAGCCCGGCTGCACCCCCTCACCGGCCTGCCTCTCCTGCCGCAGGTACCTGGCGCTCTACGCCTACAAGCCCCAGAAGAGCGACGAGCTGGAGCTGCGCAAGGGCGACACGTACCGCGTGCTGGAGAAGTGTCGGGACGGCTGGTTCAAGGGCACAGCGCTGCGGACGGGGCTCTCGGGCGTGTTCCCGGGGAACTACGTGACGCCCGTCTCCAGGTGAGGCGCGCCCACGGGGAGCAGAGCCGCGCGTGGCAGCTGCACACGGGGGCGTGCATTCCAGGGTGGGACCTCGTGGGCACGCGGGCATGTGTGAATGCGTGTACGTGTGTGCACGTGTGAGTACAGCGGGTGTGTGTGCGAGAAGCACATGCCAGTCACACACGTGAAGGCAAGATTACATATTCCCAGAAGTTAGGCATTATTATTGAGTAGAGCATTATGGGTGACTAATTTTTTTTCTTCCTTGTGACTTCCTGTGTTTTACAAATTTACTGATAGTTTTTATAACCTCGGAAAAGCAAGTTGAAAAATTCGCTAGAGATGACCCAGGGTTGTCAGACGTTTCCATGGAGGGGGGCGTCCACTGCAGGGTGGAACCCTGGATTACCCAGCCCTGGTTCACAGCCCAGGACACACAGGTCCACTGGAGACTCGCCCCCGGGCCTCTGCTCTCTTTGGAACGAGACTTCCCGGAAGACAACTGAACAATGCCCAAACCTGCACTGACGCCGGACTGACTTGCACCTTCGAAGCAGTGGGGAGGGGGGGCCCACGCCACCCACGGTCCCTCCTGGAAAGGCCCACCGTTTGTGAGCCCCGTGGCCCCGTGGCCCTGGACGAGGAGGCCCTTCTCCCCACAGCGTCTCCGCAGAGGCTCTGCTTCCCCGGGGCCCTCCCACATGGCCCCGGGGCCCTCCCACATGGCCCCGGGCCCCAGCGGCAGTGCCTGCCCTCCCCCACGTGTGGCTCTGGGGTTTCACGACTGAGATCCTGAGGGGACAGAAGGGACGTTTTCCCAGCTCTTAGTCAAATGGAAGGCATTTGATCCCTGAAACTGGACCCCAGGAGCTTCCCAGCCCAGACTCACATGCTCAGAGCTGGTGCACGGCTCAGCGCCGGCACGTGCAAGACAGACCATCAGAGCCCGTCTCGGGGTCCTGTGCTCCTTTGTGTTCCTGGGCTGTCGACACCGGCTTCATCTGGAAAGTATGGGGCGAAACCGCAAGTTCCCCGGCGTCCGTCAGGAGCGCAGGGCTTGTCTGCACCCTTTCCTGGAGGCCCCAGAGCCAGGAAGCTGTGTCCAGAGGGAGACGGGTCCTGCTTCCTGCCGGCGGCCGCCTGCCAGATGCGCCCAAGCCCATTCCTTCTGCACGTGTTGGGGACACACAGCTGTTTGTTAGACTAAACCAAGGCAGTGGCTCTGGAACAAAATATCTGATTAGCATCATTTCTCTGTTTCTTAGGGTTCTCTTGCTGTTCCTCAAATATTCGCATCGAGAGACCATGCCGTTGTAAAGGGGGCTCTGCCGCCAGCCTGAGCCCTGGGCATCGCATGCCTGCGGGTGTTCTCTTAGTGGCGCTTCAGGATCTGTCCCCGGACCACGGGGCCCCCGTCTCTCAGGGCCTTCGGTGGCCCGTGTGGCGTGGTTGCATCTGTGCCCTCCCCTGACTTCATTCTGTTTACTTCCTCAGGGTTCCTGTAGGCGGGGCTGGGCCACCCCGGAATAATGCGGTCGGAGGGTCTCCGCTGGCCAAGGGGATGGCC
Source organism: Inia geoffrensis (assembly GCA_036417435.1). Taxonomy (NCBI): domain Eukaryota; kingdom Metazoa; phylum Chordata; class Mammalia; order Artiodactyla; family Iniidae; genus Inia; species Inia geoffrensis. The sequence continues at coordinate 92,987,334 of CM070911.1, forward strand.
ACAACCCTTCACCCAGGCGCTGGGAGTCTGAGTAGCCCGGCCACGGCCCTGAGGCCGGCCCTCCCCCTCACCATGGCCCAGGCTCCGGCCCAGCACCAGGCAGTCTCGCCCGCACTGAGCAGTTGTCTGCGGCACTCAGTTCAGCCGGCAGCCAGCCAAGCCCGGAGCGCCGGCCCCCCCGGTATGTAGCAGGCTCCCACGGGCCTCATTCTGCTGGAAAGTTTGAGGAGGGTGGTCCCAGGGTCAGAAGTCATGAGCATCCCTTTGGCCCAGGTCTCGAGCAGTCCATGGAGGGGCCCGTCATAATCATGAACTTCTGCTCATCTTGGGGGATGTGTTGACTTAATCATGTTAGCCTGTTCTGGCAGCTGGAATGGAGTAGAGAATTCACAGGTGTTTATACACTTCCTGTAGCCAGAGGACTGGGTGGACCAGTGAGGTTACCTTGGCGCCTCTGGGCACCCTCGTCAGCCACTGTGGGTCACCTATATCCAAGTGCCAGGTGCTAAGGGGGTCCCCCGATTAGGCAGCAACCCCAGGACAGAGCTGGTAATGAGACAGATCCACGGGGTCCCTTCCTGAAATGCTTTGGGGCTGGAGGGAGTGATGGCCGTTGACTCTTCACCTTCATGCAGCCTCACCAATGGCCAGACTGACCGGAATTCAGGAGAATCCAGGTCGCTCCCAGTGTAGTGTGAGATGACGGAAGGTGTGGGGTGGATCGTGGAGGCACGAAGAGGGGTTAGCACGTCTTGCTTGGAAGCTTGGCAGTGAGCTAAGAGGGGCTGCTAAGCGTGGCTCACGTGATGCCCCTGGGAGCCAGGCCAGTAACTTTCTGACACGTAGAACCAGTAACATTGTCACAGTGTAGTGACAAGGGACCCAGGACAGGAGAAGGTACCGCTGAATTTCACTTAAATGACACAGAATTCCTTCTTCCACCCCAGCCTTATTCTCAGAAATCATCTCTCTTCTTCTCAAAGTAAGGCTTAAAGGACAATAAATATAAACTCTTTAGAGCAGTAAAGTACAGTTTTCTGGACTCTGGCCAGCCAGAGACGGCCCCCGCTAGGAGTCTCCAGAAAGCATCTCCTGGGTGTGAGAAGCCCAGACAACACTCAGCACAGTGGGGCCACAGTCCCTCCCAGTCGCGGCCGAGGGACACGAGGGGGGCGGGTGTCCGGGCGCCCCCCGCCCCCCATTGTCGGGGACGCATTGCTGAGCGTTGGCGGGAAGCCCAGTGTTTCAGAGCCGGCCCTGCTCTCAGCCCCAGGACTGGCCCTCAGGGCGGCGGGGCCGGCGGCGGGGGGCGCTGTGACGAGGCTGGGGAGGGGTCGGTCCCAGGCGGAGCTGCCTGTAGCGCCCAGGCAGGGGGAGGGAACAAAGGCACAGAAGAGGGAGAAGCACGTCCTTGTCCTCCAGCTGGAGCGGTGCTGCGAGGGCAGTGAGCAGGGCGGGTTGAAGGGCCGAGGGGCAGCGGGGGGGCCTGCGCTGGGGCCCCTCCTGCCGGGATGGTGTGTGAGGATGTGCCCCCGGCGGGCGTGGCGCATGCTCAGCGCAGCCGCCGGTACCGTCCTGTCAGAGGACAGCCCTGGAGCGCGCAGGGCACGGAGTCAACAAGGCGAATGTGATTCATTACCAGCAGTCAGGGCCGAGCTCTGGTCCAGGCCGCGGGAACCCCCAGGGCTTCTGAACAAGAGGTGACGCTTTACCAGACGTCCCCGGGCACAGTGGGGAGGAAGAGGTGGCTTGGGGACTGGCGAGGTGTTGCTGTCCAGGTGAGAGGTGACAGTGGCCTGACCCCAGGGCTGGGGTTGCAGAACTGGGACAAAATAATGAGCTATTAGGGGGCACAGGGGCCGCATGGAAGAGCTGGGAGGGGCTGGGCTGCTAGTGCAGTTTGCCGGTGTCTGGCTGGCTGCCCTGGAGAACAGCGAAGCCGTCCCCTGACCTAGAGGCGCCCAGAGGGGTCTGGTTTACGGGAGAAGGTATGGCCTGTGGCTCTGAGGGGTGTCGTGGGCGCCGGTCCACTGTGGCCCAGGCTGACCTGGACTGGCCTCCAGATGTGGGGCTCCCGTACGTGTGTGAATCCCCCCTCGCCACGGTGGGGGCGGTGCTGCTCGTCCACGCCTGGCGGGTGAGGCGCTGGCACTGGCCTGGACTCTGGACAGACATCCTGAATGTGGCTCCCTTTCAGAGGACAAAACTTGAGGGGCCCCTGGATCCCTTTTGGGGGTGAAGGTGGTGGTGAAACACCCAGCTTTTCAGGGGACCAGGGTGGACTTCCTGTGCCCAGTGTGCCATCATAGTGGGTACAGGGTGGATTTCCTGTGTCCAGTGCCCGGTCATAGTGGGTGCAGGGTGGACTTCCTGTGCCCAGTGCCTGGTCATCCATGGGTGCAGGGTGAACTTCCTATGCCCAGTGCCCAGTCATCTGTGGGTGCAGGGCCTACTTCTGGTGCCTGGTGTTCAGCCTCGTGCTGGGTGGTGTTCCCAAACAGCAGCAGTGGGATCTGTACCAAGGAAGCCTCATGGGTGGGCTTGGCACTGCCCTGGTGTAGAGCCTCCAAGACTGACTCTGCCATCCCAGGGACCCTGTAAATGCCTATAGTCCTTCATATGTGGGTTTTTGTGGTTGTTGTTTTGCTTAAATTAATGAAAAATAACGTCTGTTCTTGCACCTGGCCTCCGGGGCCCTGGGGAAGAACGAGTTGTCTGTGTCCTAAGCGTCTGCAGGAGTATTATCTGTGCCAGACCTCATGCCCCAGCCGCTACCTTCCAGCTGGCCCTGGCTTAGAGCAGCTGATGGTGTTTATTTTAGCCCCTGGCTGCAATGCGGCCACTGAGCGCCTAGTGATCAAGTGAGCCCGGGAGCTCCCTGACTGCTGCTCCATGGCTGGTGAGACGTGCACCGAGATGCTGGTCTCCTAGGCCCTGGGAGCACCCGAGCAGGTTCTGGGAAAGCCCGCGTCCCAAGCCAGGTCCCTTCTGCCTGTGAACCTCTCATCCACTCACCCAGCCCGCCTCACGCATTTCCCTGTGCCTGGTGACCCCGAGAGGTCGGGGCGTGCCTCCAGCACGGCCGCCCTGGCTCTGCACCAGGTGCCCTGCGGTGGCCTTTCCGTGCCCCCGCCGTTACAGCACCCTCCCCAATTCAAAGCCGAACGTGACCTGCCCATCTCATTTATGGAACGGAATGAGAGCAGAATGAAAGAAATTGGCACGGCCAGGGCAGAACAACACTGCGTGTCTGTCCTCGATCACCATGGTAACCACCACGGGTGACAGGCGTGCTCTTCCATCTGTTTAATTTTACGTGTGGGAAGAGCGAGGTGCAGGATGGTTTAACGGCTTCCCCGGCGCGTTCCAGCCCAGGGCTTGTCCTGCCCATGCTTGTGCTGCCACAGCCAGGCTACGGGAGGCTCCCCCCATCATTTCGGTAATTAAATGCCACGGAGTTCCCACGGCACTTTGCACTTCACTCTGCATCTAGAGGGCAGAACACACTGCCGACAGCACAGGCAGTGGATTGCTCACTGCAGTGATGGCCCATTTCCGCAAACCCCAGCCCAGGCACCGGAGCGGCCCTCATCCGTGCCCTCAGCCCGAGCCAGAGTCAGGCAGTTGAGCAAAGGTCCGATTGCACGTGGCCGTGGCACCGGGGGGCGAGAGCCCTGTACGGCCTTTCACTCATCAGCAAAAAACACTGGAAGAGAGCTGGGTACCCGGGTCCTCTGCCGGAGTCCAGACATGCAGAGGAGAACCAGAAACCCGTTCCTGCCCCCACTCAGAGAGGAGGACGAGGAAACACACGCTTACAGTGGAGTTTGAAAAGCACTGGGGTGGAGGCCTGGCGGGCACTAAGGTGCACGGAGTGGGAGGGTACCTCGCTCAGACCAGGGAGGAAGTGGGAGTGGCTGCAGAGGGGCCTGTGAACCGTCTTCCAGAGGTGATGCTGCCTTGCTTCCTAAAGGACTGACGGGAAGTATGTGGGCCGACAAAGAAGAAAGGGAGTCCAGCAGAGGGACGAGCGGGCGGAGGGGGGAGAGGAGAGAGACGGTGGTTTCTCCGTGGGGTGACCTGACCTAATTGGATGTGACTGAGACGGAGGTAGGCAGGAGAAGCTTGCGTGTCGGTGGCGGCTCTCTGCAGAGGCCAAGTTTACTTTAGGTCTTAAAGCAGTGGAACTGAGTGTGCAGGGGTGAGTGGTGGAGCGCGGGAGGGGCCTGAGCCAGCCGAGGGCCGGGGCCTGAGGACCCCAGCTGCCGAGTGCGGGAGGGAGCAGAGCTGGACGGCTCTCTTCCCCTGTGTCAGGGAACCTCAGCTTTTATCCTGAGGGCAGCAGGGCTCCTGAAGGGTTTTAAATAATAGATGTGATCAGATTTTTGTATCCAAAGGATAAAGCTAGATTTCTGCTCACGGCTAAGATAAAGTAACGAGGTCAGGATTTACCCTCCCGCCAGAAACAACTGAAAAAACAGACAAATACATAAAACAGTGGTTTGTGAGACACTAGATACTAGAAAACTAAGGACAGTGATCCAAGATAGACCAGAACAAACAGGAGGATCCCAGCTCACTGCCTGGAGAGAAGGCCGGGCGCTGGCATGGCGAGGGCAGCGGAGGTGAGCCCAGCAGGTGCCCTGCAGGGGTGGTGCGGAGACGAGGGTCTGGGTGACCGAGCCCCAGTGGGGAGGGATCTGCACAGAGAGAAAAGCCCAGCAGGTACAGAGCATCCCTGGACCAGGACGCTGAGAACTAATAGGCAGGTGTGTGTGAGGGACGCACGGAGCCAGGAGCACGGTGACAGGAAGGGTCCTCACTCTCAGTGTCCGCAGATACGCAGCTGGAAGGTGCCTGTTCCTGCCAGCTGGCTCCCAGGGCACCGGGCCGTCCATGCAGAGGGGCCGCGCCTGGTAGTGGCAGCACCGCTCTCGTCCCACCTGTGTCTGATGGCAGCAAAGAAGCACTGGGCGTGGGGAGGAGCAGGAAAACATGCCCCATAGCGACGAGATCAACCAACCAGTCAATCAAAGCTGACTCAGAACTGACACAGATGTTTGAATTAGCGGACAAAGATATTAAAACAGATGTTATAATCGCATTCAGTATGCTCAGAAAGGTAAGCAGAAACACGGAAGATTTTTTTTTTTTTTTTTTTTTTTTAGCGGTACGCGGGCCTCTCACTGTTGTGGCCTCTCCCGTTGCGGAGCACAGGCTCCGGACGCTCAGGCTCAGTGGCCATGGCTCACGGGCACAGCCGCTCCGCGGCATGTGGGATCCTCCCGGACCGGGGCACGAACCCGTGTCCCCTGCATCGGCAGGCAGACACTCGACCACTGCGCCACCAGGGAAGCCCCACGGAAGATATTTTAAAGACCAAAATCAAACTTTAAGAAATAACTACACTGTGTGAGATCAAGAATATACTGGATGGCATTAATGGCAGGTTAGACGTTGCTAAGAAAATATTAGTGAACTTGAAGATATAGCGATAGAAACTATGAAAAATGAAACAGAGATAAAAGAGAATTTTTTTTAAATTAAAAGAGCATCAGTGAGCAATGGGGCAACTTCAAGTGGCCAAATATATTTCTAACTGGAGTCCCCAAACTAAAGGAGAAAAGGATGGGACAGAAAAATTATTTGAAGAAATAATGACCAAAATTGTTCTGAATTTGATGAAAACTATAAACTCACAGATCAGTGACAGCTGGCAATCCCAAGCACAAGGAGCGTGGAGAAACTACACCAAAGGCAGGTTATCATCAAGTCGTTCACAGTCTGTGATGAAGAAAACCTTAAAGGTAGCACGAGAAAAAAATACACGTGAAGTAGGAAAAAATAAGGATGGAGGTGGATTTCTTGTCAGGAATACTGCAGGTGAGGAGACAGTAGGAAACTAAATACATCATGAAAGAAGTGAATCTGTCAAGTTAGGATCCTATACGCAGTAAAAGTGTCTTTCATAAATGAAAGCGGGACTTCCCTGGTGGTCCAGTGGTTAAGAATCTGCCTTCCAATACAGGGGACACGGGTTCGATCCCTGGTTGGGGAACTAAGGTCCCACACGCCGAGGGGCAGCTAAGCCTGTGTGCCACAACTAGAGAAGCCTGCGTGCCGTAACAAAGACCCGGTGCAGTCAAAAAAAAAAAAAGAAAAAAAAAATCTCTCATAAATGAGAGCAAAATAAGGAATCATTCAGACACAGTAAAGCTAAAAGATTTCATCACCAATGGACCCACACTATGAAAAATGTTGAACAGCGTTCATTAGGAAGAAGGGAAGTGACACCAGTTGGCAGTGGGTCTATACAAAGGAATGAGGGGCAGTAGAAATGGTAACTACGTGGATAAATGCATCAGATGTTTCCTTACTATTTAAAAGTCTTTAAAATAAAACTGACTGTCTAAACAAAAATAGAAATAGTGCAGTTGGGGATTAAAAATGTATATAAAAGTAAAGTATGTGGTGGCAGATGCACAGAGGGTGGGAGGGGAGGCCCAGAAGCACCATGCACGTTGTCGGGAGTCTTGAGTCTATTCGTGTGCTGCGTGAGGACGTGTAGGTAGGTGACCATAAACGAGAGACGCAGGCGACCACTAAACGTCAAAGCAAAGAGTTTCAGCAAACAGGCTAACAGAGGCGATAAAATAGAATCACAGAAACTTCCATTAATCCAAAAGAAGGTGTAAAAAGAGGGGAACGGGAACAAAGTACATGGGTCAGATAGAAAACCTGTAGTAAAATGTAGGTTTATACCTAATCATATAAATAATCACATTAAATACAAATTCCCTGAATAGCCTCAAGGAGAATTCAGAGATTGTTACAGAAAAAAAACAACAACAAAGACAAGACCCAACCATATGCTGTGAACAGAAAACAGATTTTAATACTTTAAATATAAAACCATAAGTCAGTTAAAATTAGAAGGCCACACAGTTGATCCCATTACTCGCAGTCTCTGTGGTTTTATGGTGTTCTGTAACGTTTCCATGAGCACTGAATTAGTGAATACTGAGCGGTTGCCCCTAAGTGAGATGTGTGCGTCGCACACAGGCTACAATCTTAAATACTAAAAACAACCCATCAGGGTAGATTCTATTTTCTTTGTTTTACAAAAGAGAAAATGAGGTTCAGAAGTATGAAGTGACTTGCCTGAGGCTGCCTGACTAACAGGTGACGGACGGAGTCAGGATCCAGACTGATTCAGAACTGATAAACCTCTAGACAGATGGATAAAGAATAAAGAGAGAAACACAAATCATCAATACCACGGATAATAAAACTGACATCACTGCAGATCCTACAGAATGATAAGGGATTATTATTTTTTAAAACTTTATGCCAATAAACTTAACAAATTAAGACAAAATGGATATATTTCTTAAAAGACACAAATTGATAACTTAAGGTGAACTAAAAAACCTGGATAGACTTCTGTTTATTAAAGAAATTGAATTAGTTTAAAACCTTTCACAAAGAAAACTGCAGGCCTAAGTGGCTGCATTGATGAATTATACCTATTGGTTAAGGGAGAAATTATAACAATTCTACGGAAACTCTTCCAGAAAATTGAAAAGAAGAGAGAATGCTTCCTAACTCTTTCTATGGAGCCAGCATTACCCTCATAACAAAACCAGGCAAAGACATTAAAAAGTAAAACTACAGACCAGTATCACTCAAAACCTAAGTGTAAAAATTCTCAGCAAAATTTTAGCAAGTCAAATACAGCGATAAGTAAAAAGGATAATACATCATGATCAAGTAGAGTTTATCCCAGGAACTTAAGCTGCGATTAATGTTTGACAGTCAATACAATTCAATGTATTAACAGACTCAAAAATGAACATAATATCATTTCAGTAGATGTGGAAAAAAATTTTGACAAAATCCAACATAAATTAGAGTAGGATTCAGAACAAAGACGTGCATCAAATGACTCAAGTTTTTTTTGCTGCGCTGTCCACGTCTGCACATTAAAACTCTCAGAAAATGAGAAAAGAGAAGTGAGCTTCTCAGCCTGATAAAGGGTATCTGTGAAAACCCACAGCTAACCTCAGACTTAATGGTGAGAAACTAAAAGCTGGGACTTCCCTGGTGGCACAGTGATTAAGAATCCACCTGCCAATGCAGGGGACACCGGTTTGAGCCCTGGTCTGGGAAGATCCCACATGCCGCCGCAGAGCAACTAAGCCCACGTGCCACAACTACTGAAGCCCGCGCACCTAGAGCCTGTGCTCTGCAACAAGAGAAGCCACCGCTTGCTGCAACTAGAGGAAGCCCGGGTGCAGCAACGAAGACCCAACACAGCCAAAAATAAATAAAATTAATTAACAAAAACCCCCAAACTGAAAGCTTTCCCCAGGATCAGGGTCCAGTTAGGGATGGTCCATTCTTACCAGTTCTATTCAACATTGTGCTGTTAGTCAAGGCAGAGGAAGAGGTGTGGAGATGGGAGAGGAAAGAGGAAGACCATCTGTGTTTGCAGATGACATGACCTTGTACATGGAGAACCTTAAGGAACCCACAGTCACACACATTCAGACACAGACAAAGACTTTTTTAGAGACAGTGAATCAGTTTCAGCAAGGTTACAGGATACAAGATCAATATGCAAAAGTCAGTTTTGTTTCTCTACACCAGCAATGAATAATTGGAAATTGACATTTAAAAAATGATACCAATTTTAATAGCATTAAAAATATAAATTACTTAGGAATAAATCTGACGAAAGATGAGTAAGACCAGTACAATGAACACGCCAAAATATTGCAAATTAAAGAAAGAAAGAAGTCTTCAGTAAGTAGAGAGGTGTACTTTATTCAGGAGTGAGAAAACAGTATTGTTATGGTGTTTATTTGCCAACAACTGACTTATAGCTTCAGTGGAATACCAATCAAGATCTCACCCAACTTTTTGGTAGAAATTGACAGTCCGGTTCCCAGATTCATACAGGCATGCAGAGGACCTAGAGCAGTCAAAACAACCTGGAAAAGAAAAAGTTGGAAAGCTAACACCGATTTCAAGACATATTAAAAAGCCACAGTAACCAGTGTGATATTGGTGTGAAGACGAATGGCTAGATTAATAGATACTTTTTCTGAAAACAGAAAAGTGTCCATTAAGTTTGGTGACAGGGGAGTCATAATTGATCTCGTCCAGATACATCTGATGGAACGATGGGGTGAGAAACCGTATTTCAGGAGACAGAAGTGAGTGGAGGACTCCTGGAAGCCTGGAAGAGTGACTCATGTGGAAATCCCACCCCCCTCTGCTCTGAACACAGAGAGGTTGGTTGGTTTTTGATACTCTGGATGTAAACGAATGGAACACAGGAGAGTTGATACGCTGGCCTACTGGGTTCCGGGATGAAGCAGGTGGTGGTGGCCGGCTTCCCCCTCCTGCAGGAGAACACGGACAGGCAGCCCCTGGAGGGCGTCAGGGATCCAGGCCAGGTGCACTGGTCTCAGGGCTGAGCCCCCTCCTGGGAGTGGTCAGTACTGAGCCCCTGCCTGGGATGAGGGGGGGAATGGAGCCCCACCTGGAGTTGGGGTCTGGCTGTGGCCTGAGGGCTAGATCTGCACCTTTCCTGCAGGACCAGACTCAAGCCACCCGATTACACCTGGCTCTGAGGGGAGGTCCCAGAGGCCAGGCAGAAGCAGCAACAAAACTGCAGGAGGGGATAAAATAGAGGAAACAGGGCAGCGAGACACTCACGCTCAGGGCGAGCCTGCACTCAGTTCGTGGGAAAGTCCTGCATCACAGGCCAGCAGCCCGAAGGACGGGCAGGAGAACCGAAGAAGGCTTTGAAATCGGCACATTTCAGCTCCTCCAAGAGGAGAAAGAAGGAATAGTGTCCATCCCACCAAAAGGAAGAACAAATAGTATTATGAAGAAAAGTAAAACAGCAGCTGGATGGATGTGAATCAGAAACCACTGGATAGGACAGAAGCAACTTGAAACTTTGGAAAGGAAACATATATTTAAATACGAAACCTCAGTGGGTGACACACGCTCTGGACTGGACACAGCTGAGATGGACTTGGCCACACCGGAAGCCGCGCAGAGGAGCTTGTCCAGAGATGGAGCGGAGGCGAAACAAGAAGAAAGTACACACGGGGTGGACGCCGAGCTCCAGATGACTTCTAACACGACTTTCAGAAGCAGAGAGCAGAGGCCGGGAGAGAGAACCCTCGAGGATGATCACGGCGGGGTCCCCCAGACGGAAGACGGGCCCTCGTGTGAGTCGGAATCACAGCCACAAACGCAAACCCGAACTCGCCGTAACCCTCAAGCCTCAGAGGACGAGCAGACACCAAACACAGGCCCGTCAGAGAGTCGAGTGAAAAGGAAGGAAGGGCCATGTGGACACTGTTCCGAGCACCTAGGGGTCAAGGCAGCAGGAAAGGAGGTGCCGGTAGACAGGAGGGGGTTAGTCAGTTATAGGAGGGGCGGAGTCGAGGACAGGAGAGACGGGGTGTGGGAGGTGTCAGTGAGGGTGAGGGGCCGCCCCGTGGGACCCTGCACCCTGGAGGCTGAGGGGCTGGGCCTGGACAGAGGTTGCCCTGACGCTGGGGGAGCCTCCAGCGTTTGTTCCGTCCATGAAGTGGGAAGTGATAGCCTGAGGGTTAGGCAAGGACAGAGTGGACGATAAGGCAGGTCACTTACTCATTCACCTGCTCTCTTTAAAGCACCACTGGACCTTGGTCCTGGGAGGCAGAGTGGACCCGTGCGGGGTAGCGGGATCTGGGGGCTCCAGAGCTACTGAAACAATGGGATAGAGAGGAGAGGAGGGGCAGAGACTGGGAGTAACGGCGTGTCCACGCTCGTCCTCAAGCAGCCCACGCCTGCTTTGACGTCGCTGACCAGCAGGCCCAGCAGGGCGACGGGTCGGCCGCGTGTGTCTGGGTCCCGCCGGGCAGGTGAGGTCGAGGGTGAATTGTACCGAAGGCCCGTGGATTCCGACCCTGCCACCAGTCTGTGCTGTGAGCCATGCCTCTCTCTCACGGATTGTTGTTTTCTTCCCCAGCCGTTCAGTTCTGGGAAATCTGTAGAGAGGTTTTAGCCAGGGTTCTCCTTTCTCAAAGACTCGTTCGTTCCGAACGAATTTTATTAAGCACGTACTACATGCCAGGGACTGTTCCAGCTGTTTGGAACACGTTAGTGAATTAGACACGAAAGTCCCACCCGTGGAGCTTACGCTGGAGTGGGGAGGCGGACGGTGAGCCATCGGTCCGTGGATCCTCACACAACCGGCCCCGCTCGGCCAGCTGCAGCAGCGGGCGTGGTGGGCGAGGGCCGCTCCACTTGCGGGTGGAGGCCGACCGGGGCCGCGCTGTCCACAGAGGTCCTTTCACACGCAGCGGAGCCCGGCAGCCCAGGGCCTACCCGGGCCTCTTCCGGGCTCCAGCACGGGCTTCAGGTCTACGAAGGGCTGAACAGGGAGGTTCTGAAACCCTCCCGAGCGTACTGGTTCCTTACAGCATAGGACACCAGTTCAAAGATGGGAGAAACTGGGAAGGGCCTCGTCTGCGGCAGCCTCAGAGGCCGCCTCCCGGCTCCCGGTGCGGCGGGGGCGGCCGGCTGCCCAGAGGCCTCCTTGCCCCGCCTGCGGCTGCGGCTGGGGCTGGAGACTCAGCAGAGGTGTGGGCGGGACGGCGGGCCGTGGCCCCCACGCTGCCGGCTGCAGACTCACCTACCCCTGCTCTCTCCGCCCCTCTCTCCCAGCTGCCCACCCGGCCCAGGTGCAGGGCCGGCCCACCGCCGCGGTGTCGCCCCTGCGCGCCCAGAGCCTGCCAGCCATCGGGTCGCCGCAGCACAGCCCCCGGCCGGCCATCCCGCTCTCGTCGGCAGCCTCGGCCGTCACTCCTCCCAACGTCAGCGCCGTCCACCTCCACGGGGAGGCCGGAGCGGGCCCTGCCGGCGGCCGGTCGGCAGCCAGCCCCACCAGTGCAGGAGGTAGACCCGACGAGAGGAGAAGCGAAAGGGTAAGTGGCCCACCCTGGGCGGCCCAGGCCCGGCTGGTTGTTGACCCTCTTGGGCACCAGACGCCAATCCCGTTTTGTAAATTAAGGCTCGCATGTGGGCACCAGGCGCGTGACACAGAGGGAGGCCAGGCCAGCAAAGCCGTGGTGCTCCGGTGGCCGCAGGTTTGGGGAGGGATGACTGGAGCCCAGCTGGTTTCCTCACACATGAGAAAAAGTGCCCCCTCAAGATGCTTCATTCCTCCTATTGCAAAGTCATTGTAAACTACTCACTTTGCTGGGATTAGACACCTCCTGCCAAGTGCCAGGACCTCCAAGAACAAACCCACGGATCTACTCACGTGCTACGTGAGTGAGCAGGGCCTTCTCCCTCGATGTGCGGCCCTCGTGCAGCACACAACCCGCTCAGCCACGGGGCAGCAGCCAGAGGAGGAGGCCAGCCTCCTAGTGGGTGTGGATGGCATTTCAGCTCTTCTTTAACAGTGAAGGAAGTTGGGCTGACTTCAGAAAGAAATCCGAGTCCAGGGAGCTTGCCTCAGTTGCCACCAGCTAGAGGTCAGGTGAGCCACCAAGCCACCACGAGAGTCCAGATTTCTGAGTCCGTGCTGTCCGATGAAACCATAATTCAAGCCACATATGTAACTTACAATCTTCCAATAAGTCACATTTTTGAAACTTAAAACAATTTAAAAATAAGATAAAACATGAAATTCATTTTAATGGTATAATCTATTAGACCCAACGTCCAGAAACATTGTCATTTCAACATGTGATCTGTATAAAAGAATTGTTGGTGAGCTGTTTTACCTTTTTCACATTCAAAGCCAATGAGACGTGTCGGGTGGTCAGGCCTCCGCGCTGCCGGGGCTGTGCTGGAGGGTGGGCTGGGTCTCCGGCAGGGGCCACTCCCTTTATTGGCCTTGCGGCGAAGCGGCTTGTTCTCACTCTCTCTTGGCTTTGCCACGGTCTGTGGATGTTTTCAAACCTTTCACTGTAAAGCCAGCCTTTGATTAGAGTGTGCCCCTCGACCTAGCCGGCGGCCTCTCCTCTCCCTTGGGGACGGTACCCAATCCAGATGGCTCAGGCTGTCTGCCTGGGACCCCAGAGGCACATCCACCCCTCACCACCCTGTGCTCTCGGGGCCCAGGCACCTCGCAGAGATGCTCAGGCTTCCTCACCGCCTGTCCCCTGGTCCAGAGGGATGCTCTCCCCACGCTCCCTGGAGAGGGAGAGGCCTCCGTCTCGGCCATGACGGCTGCCTCCTCCTGAGACGGGCAGGTGGCTGGGCGTGAAGGGACTCCTTGCTCTGTGTTTGGCATCCACGTCTGCTTGAAGATCACCCGTCGTGGTCCACTCTTGCCACGTCGCTGCCTGGGCGGGAGACATAGCCGGGTCTCCCCAGGAGGGCGGGTGGTCCCACCCTCTCCCTTGGACGACCTTCCTGGAAGACAAGCTCCCTGGGACCTCTGACTCAGAAAGGGAAGAGCCGTGCTAGCTCCGTGGCCAGTTCTGGTTCTTGGCCGCAAGTTCCCCCCTTCTAGTTTGTGAAAGAGACGGGGCTGCTGCCGGAGCGGGGTCGGGTGTTTGGGGGCCTCGTGGGGAGTGATACCCCTCCGCCCTCCTCTGTGGTCGCTGGCTCCGCTCTTAGGGGCACTTGGCTTCGCTCGAGGCCCGCGCTCTGCCAGCAGCTCCCGCCTAACAAGGAACAGCCGCGTCACCTCAGCTCAGGCGGCTCCGGGTCGGCCAGGCAGCAGCCCATGCCAGCCGAGCTGGGGGTGTGGGGTTCCCGCCGCGCTCTCGGCAGAGGTGACGTGGATCTGGTGGCAGGAAGTGGGCAGGTGTCCGCAGGTGCAGCCGTGACCGGCAGCGTCAAAGCCGGGAGACAAGCACGTCGTCTGTGTTGCTTGCTTTCCTCACCTCTCAGACACGGCGAGAAGCAGTGGTGTGAAAAGGCGCCTGTGGGTGTTTTCCCTCCTGCGCCCCCAGGTGAATTTTTCCCAATTTAGAGTGAAGTGCAAAGCGCCGCAGCTGCCGTTTCTGGCAGCAGGGCTGGCGCCGGCCGTTGGAAGGAAGCCGGGGCAAGCTGGGCGCCAGGGGCCTGCCCGCAGGGCCCTGGGCTGCCCCTGCCCTCTGAGACCAGAGCCACAGATTTCACCCACTGAGAGCGCAGCGGGCTGCTTCCCGTCTGTCCCTGGGTGAGCCCATCGTAGATGCACACGTGTTTAGTTACGGCAAAAGGCTTTTTAAGGTAATTGGCAGTATTCTCCAGGCTGTTTCTGTTACTGAATTTTCCTCAGGAAAAGGCAGTGAGCTCCACCTGCACCGTCCGCAGAGACCCGAACCTCAGCGCCTGCGTTCCCGGTGCCGAGCTCCGCTGAAATCCCATCCGGCCCTCCGAGCGCGGCGGCCCTGCGTGTGGAGGTGCTGCTGGGGGTCCCTGGCAGGCGGGCGTCGCTCGCTATGCCCCTGGGGGTCGGGCCTGTCAGTCCTGCTCCAGGCGGGCCCTGCACGTGGGCCCTGCTCGGCCTTGGGGGGGTGGGGGTCAGAGAGACTCACGCGCGGCAGGAGGGCCCTGAGCCAGCAGTTTGCGCCCCCCAGCCGCTCTCCCAGCGCTCTTTCCGCATGCACTGCCCGCCCCCCTGCCCGCCCCCCCCCCCCCCGGCTTGGTCGCACCCACTCCCTGCAGGGCCTGCCCCTGCGGCCGGGCCACCAGCACAGAGCAGCTCTGGGGGCTGCAGTGAGCCCATGACCACGGCCCTGCAGCCCACAGGGTTGAGGACCGGGAATGCAGGGCGGAGTGTGGAGCCGGGGGGCCTGGGGGGGCTGGGGGGGCTGGTTCTGATCCAGCACCGCAGACTCTCCCGGAACCTGGGTCCCTTGGCCCGACCAGGCATCTGTTCTGCTTAGGGATGGGTCTGCCTGGGGTGGCCCTGGATGGGCCGGTGCTTCCGAGGAGATCTGGAAGTACAAGTACTTCGAAGCTGCCAGTCTGAAGCAGACCCTCGGGGCAGCCGTCAGTGCAGGATCCCCCAGCCCCCAGGGGTGGAAAGATTAGAGGCCCCAGGGCGTGGGGAAGGCCCTGGCGGTGGAGACAGGGAGGTTTCGTCTTGGGAAAGTGCAGCAGGTGGGAGTCGTATCTTCCCGTTGAAGGACTTGGATCTAGTGCTTCTGAAGGAGGGATCCTGCTTTTGGGGTCATCTTTGTGGCACCCAGAAATCGCAGAGTAGGAACCAAATCTTGGAAGCCTTTTAAGAAGGTGTTCCGTAGGATTTCAGCTAACCTTTTGCACTCAGAAAATCTATTTTGTGCTTGAAACAACTACCAGATTTCACCTCTCATGTCCCTCCACGGCCGTTTCCTGTCTTCGAGGTTTTATGAGCACATTAGCACCAGGTGGCGGGGATCCTTATCCCTCGGGGTGACTGCAGGGAAAGTCATCAGAAAGGGGAGTCCTGGGCCCCCAGGAAGGTGGAAGCAGCTCGCGGTCGCCCTGCAGCCGAGAGCATCTGGCGCTGGAGCCCTCCTGGCCGGCCCGCTGGACGTCACTACCCACGCGCGTGTCTGTCACACGGCAGGCGCCGGGCCAGGCAGAGCTCTGGGCACTGGTCGACAGGCCTGAGGCCGGGGAGCAGGGGCGCCTTGGGACTGGGAGGCCTCCTGGGAGCTGTAGCCCGAGCGAAGGCCAGAGGAGGTGGCCTGAAGGTGGGGAGCCCCAGAGCCACTGGGGGGCGGCAGGCGGCTCAAGTCAGCGCGGCTGTCCGGCGGGGACACGGTGGGGCCAGGCCTGACCAGGGACCCTCACCGCACCCTCCGCCCCTGCGCCCTCGCCTTCCCCCTGACCTCCTGCTGGAGCCTGACTCTGGCCGTGCTCTCCGTGGCACCGGCGTGCTGGGGGTCTTCCTTGTGGCCCCAAGTTAGAAACAACCCATCATGCGTTGCGAAACCAGCTTAGTGGGTTTGGACCAGCGTGCTTTTAGAGAGAGTAGGACGCGCAGCAGGAGGTCGGCAGGTCCAGCACACAGGAAGGGTCTGCGTATTTGGGGGCATCTGTTGTTTTGTGTTCAGTCCTGATTTAAAACTTATTTCAGATAGTCTCAGGGCCCTGACTGGCAGATCCTGGAGGGTGCTGAGTGCATAGAAGGCCTGGTGACATTTGTTGACTGACGAGTGTCAGAAAAGCTGCTGCCAGGAGAGTTTCACTCCTGTGACTTGCGGGAAATTCTTTACTTTATGGGCCAGAAGAAAGTTAACTTTCTGCTGATGGATGAGCGAGTCTCCGTTTCGCAAAGTAATGGCATATCGGAACTGGAAAGAGCCTCTAAAGGTGTTTGCATTAAAATGTTCATTTTTGGTGGTCCTCCTGAGGCTCAGAGGTGCTGGCACTTGCCTGGGGTCACAGAGCACTGGCAGTGGAGCCAGCCTAACTCCGGTCTCAGTGCCGTCTGGGATCCAGGACGCTGACTTTGCTGGCCTCGCCACCCCCATGAGGCCGTGACCTCAGGTGTTTTCGGCTCGTCCAGGAGTTGAGGGGTGGCAGGTCCAGGGTAGCTGCTGGCAGGAGGCCCTGAGGTCAGCCCGGGAAAGGGAGCCGTGAGCTGCGGTGTCTGCCTCCTGGTTCTGTACGACTCGAGTGCAGCTGTAGGGGCCCCGCAATAGTGAACCGCTCAGCCGAGCCCACTCTCAAGGTGTGGCCTTTGTGGCTAAGTCTCTGGGGGACGGGTTTGGGCCGACAGCCAGGACAGTGGCAGGCGGGCCTGCCTGCCGTCGGGACCTCGTGGAAACGGGTGTGCAGGGGAGCGGTCCTTTAGTAACCACACCCCCCGATTAAAAGTGTGTGTATATACCATAGGAGGGTTACAACGATACATTTAGTGGAAACTCAGGAATGTGCAATCTGGAGAAATCTTGAAGATGAAGCTCTTAGAACAACCAGGCAGCTTTTCCTAAAGCGAAGAACCGCTGGTTTGTGAATTTGTTTCCCCCGCTGAGCCTCACTGCACTAAGCAGGCCGTTGCCTGTGCTGTTTCTATCGTGTGGACTGGGAGGGGGCAGCCGTCGCTCTGTAACTGCGTGTCATTCGCTGCCAGCGTGTTTCCAGCTTTGAGACAGGCAGTGCCTTCCCGCATGATCACCAGCGGGGGTGGGGAGGCGTCCTGCAGACCTTAAACCCAGCGGGGAGTGGGCTGGGTCTGACCGCACCAGGACTGGAGTCCACTGCAGGCCCCATCCTCGCGCTGATCTCCTGGGGGAGGACAGGCCCAGACACGGGGAGCCCCGCCATCAGTGCTGCGCCTCAGGTGTGGCTGCAGTGGAATCAGATTACGCGTGAAGCTCCGCTGAGCCCACGGCCCAGGTGGCACGTTCTCGAGGGCTTTGGGAACCCCGTCCGCTTCATGTATGAGTCACTGAGAAGTCTGGCGGTCATCCGGTCAGCTGTGGTCGATGGAAGCCTGCGCCCTCCCGGGGACACGCGTGCTGGGCGGCCTGCACCGGCGCTGGGGTTGGCGCCCTGGCAGGGCGGAGGGCCCTTTGCTGAGCGCCCTGGGCCGCTGGAGCCCCGGCGACTTCAGGCCTTCCCCTCAACTCCCTGTGGCCGGACTGCCCTCTGTGGGAAGAGGAGAGCCGGCATGTGGTGGATGAGTCATCTTCAGGCAGAACATGAGCCCATCCTGAAAGCACGAATCCCAGCTGTCAAAACAGCGACATCAGAGGTTTTACAGGCAGTTTATTTCTGGAGGGGATATGCCACTGGAGCGTCCCTCCCTGTGACAAGGGCACAGGCCCTGAGTGGGACAGGACGGGGCCTCCTGGGTCAGCAGAGAGCTCAGAGGCAGCCTGGGACCTTCTCCTTTGCTCTCTCCCAGGAAGGCCTGGCCACCCCCACTTCTCCTTTTACTCCCCTGGCCTTTGTCCTGGGCTGAGACTCAGTCCAGCTACTCCTGGGTCTCAGCTGGGTGCGGTGCCGGTGAGCCCTTCCGGGCACAGATGTGCACATGAGGGTCCAAGGTCAGCCAGCTAGTAACCACTGGGGGTAAAGCCAGGCCCTGTTGCCCAGTGAGGGCCACACCCTCTCCTCGGCCCCGATGGGCAGCTTCTGCTGCTGGGTGCCCAGGTGTGCAGGGTGCAGCGGGGGATGGGGGAGGAAGCAGGAGCCATAATGACTACAGAACGGGTGAAACCTGCATTTGGAGAAAGAAGGTGCAAATGGATGAATGAGTACGGAGGTGAGGCTGGGACGAGGCAGCCTGCTGTGCGGACTCGGTGAGCCGCCTCTGCCGCGCTTTCCCCATCAGTAAGATGGCACGATGGCGTCTGCCACCCCGGGGTTTGGAGGCAGGAAGTGAGTTAATCTCATACATACTTGGCACGGGTATTTGGACAAAACTGTTAGAGATCATTCTTAGGGATGTGACAGTTCGTTGAAGGCCAGATCCCATAGACGAGTGGGATAGATACAGATGTAAAATTTGTATCCCCAAGGCTTCTAAGGAAAAATTAAAAGGGGATTTGATTTTGCACATTCAGAAAAAGGACACTTAATATTGCCAAATCGAGACACGTAGGCTGCTCGAGATGAAGCCAGGTTAGTTGGCATTCTGTTTGTGAAATGGTACATGTTCGTTTCCTCACCGGAGGCTCCATTGCATTCGTCCACCAAGAAACACGGGTAGAAAGGGTTTTTTTTAAGTTGTCAGTTTCACACCTGACATTTAGCATAAGGGATGGATGGTGCTCAAGAAAACTATTCCAGTCAGAAGTTGGGTTTCTGCTGCAAAACAATAAACCAAAATTCATTTTTAAAATAGCAATAAACTCTAGAAATGGAAAAGAACTTGTGAATCACCTGTAATAGCCATTCTGTAGCTCTCCCCAGAGGGCAGAAGTTACTGTAACTAATCAGGATGGGGGCGGATTTCACACCTGGACACCCAGGGCAGCCACGAGAGCTCGCTGGTGGTGTGTAAGGTGGACGTCCAGTGTGTCCGAGTGGCCAGGGGTGATCCCACCTCAGGTTGGATTCTCTTGTGTGGAATTCCACCACTGGTGCCGCCTTCCATGATCACTGTGTCCTCATAAAGACGTGGGAGATATTTTTCCAGTCTCTCATCCAAATGGAGCCACCTCTAGAGCGCAGGCTCCGTAGTTGTGGTGCATGGGCCTAGTTGCTCTGCGGCATGTGGGATCTTCCCGGACCAGGGCTCGAACCCATGTCCCCTGCATCGGCAGGAGGATTCTTAACCACTGAGCCACCAGGGAAGTCCTCACGTCCTCACTTTTTATCACCATAAACAAATCCCATAGACTTCAGCTTGTTTAATACTAAGATGGGAATAACGTCTTCTGCTAACTACTAAAAGATTAATGATTGGTTTGTTCAGTCACAGTTCTGCAGAGAAGCAGAGCCAGTAGGAGAGAGGGGCGCAGGTGGAAATACTCATCTGAGGGCCTGGCCCTCCCGACGATCGGGGAGGCTGGAAGCTGAGACCTTGGGGCTGACAGGCTGGGACGCAGGCTGGAGTTGACTCGCCGTCTCAAGGCAGAAGGTCTTCCCTAGGAAACCTCGCTTGCCCTCCAGGCCCTCGCCCGCTGACACCGGCCTCCCACACCATCGAGGCGCACGCTCTAAGGCGCCCCCTCGCCTAAAGCCCCTGGTTGTGGGAGTGAATCACGTCTGCGACGCGCCTTCCCCACAGCATCCAGACGAGCGGTTAACCGCTGGCCGCACAGCCTGGCCACGCTGCTGCGCAGACTGACCATCGCACTGCACCCTCGTCAGCTTGGCACCCGGGCCCAACCCTGTGACCCAGCCTCGTCTGCACATAAAGTCAGCGGTGGAGCTCGCTGCTGCTGACGTGCGTGGCACCGCTGTGCTGTGAGCCACTGAAACGCGCGACCCTCCCCAGGGAGCACGCCAAGTCCTCCGTGACACTCGCGCTTCTCCTTGGTGTCCCGGAACTGAAACACTGTGCTGTATAGTCAGCACCACTGATGTTCCATCATGAGGAATGGGAGAGTGAAGAGACAAGGATTCTTACGGGCGCACCTGTACACACAGCCATATTCCTAACAGAGCAAGGAGGAAACTGTCATGCCGACTACAGCCCTGGTCTCTGTGTCCACCTTCTCCCCCCGCCCGCTCCGTCTCCCCTTCACCCACAGCAGGCAGCCCGGCTGCCGTGCTTCCCATCTGGTGGTGACTCAGGGCTCCATTCCTGAAGGGTCTGGGTCGTCAGCCGTCCTGCCTGGCTGGGGAAACAATGGCCGTCAGCCTTTGTTTCCCACTGACCTTGAGCACAGGGCGTGGTGACACTGAGACGCCCTGTGGGCTCTCCTGGATCCGGACTCGTGGGTCCTGTAACCAGATCTTCAAAAGGCCGCTCCACCTCTCTGTCAGGCTGGCTTCTTCCGGACCGTAGGAGCACGGTGAGACTGGGGACTTCCGTGAGCAGGGGCCCACTGCCACACTTCGTTTTCTGTGGAGTGCGTTCTTTGATCAGAAGCAGTGCTGTGTGGGATACCATGAGGGTGATTAAGGCACTGCAGGAGTCCACAGGTGGTAGTTTCGGCGGAAGCACTGCGTGCGGGGAAGGCAGCTGCATATGCAGAATGAGTGGCTATTTCGGTGGGAACTAAATGCCGCCCCTTCCGTGGTGGAAGTGGTCCAGGGAAACCAGCCTGCCGCCGGGGAGCTGGCTGACCACCCAGAGGATGGGCTGTGTCAGGGGCTCAGTGCTGGTCTCTGCTGCTGGCAGACAGGGCACTTGGCAGTGGCCACAGCCGGGGAGGCCTTGGTGAGTGGACGCCCGTGATTCTGAGCCTACACGTCATCTCCATCCCTGCCGCCACGGCCACTTTGACAGGACTGGCTGCGGAAAGAGGCTGACTGGTGTCCGCAGGACGGCTGCTGGAAACACTTCCCTGCCGAGGTCGCCCTTGTGAGCATCCACCTGGGGCACAAATGTATCTCCGTATTTTCTGCCCATTCGGAGAGGTCTGTCCACAAACCACTTTCCCACACCTCCTTGTCACCAGTTTTCCATCATGTTCCTTCCAAGTCCCTGACGGTCAGGCCAAACCACTGGCCGCAGCCCGTGACTCAGTGTATAATCACACACTTCAGCCATTGCTGCTTCCAGTCGAAGCACACAACCAGATGCATGGCCTGAAGCCCTGTCCCCTGGAAGGACTGCCCTTCACCTTGTCCTTCAGGGGCGTCCCAGAAGGGACTGTCAAGCCGCAGCCGGCCGCTTTCGAGGGCTGCCCGCATGCCGTGCAGAGCCAGCTGCAAACCGGCCCGATGCTTCACTTCCTCTGTTACTCAGTGTGGGGAATGAGCTTCCCCAGGGGGCTAGGTTCAGGCTGGGAGAGAAGGCGGTGTAGCAGGGGTGGGGACCGTGGGCCCTTGGGCCACTTTGTGGGACTTCCTCGTGCCCTCAGGGCCTGCTTGGGCCTGATCGCATATTTATCACTTCCATGTGGTGGTAAAGTGCTGCTGTGCACATCCGAGTTTATGGCCTTGTGGGTCAGGCAACAGCCAGTTCGTGATGGGCAGCTTGGTCACATGGTACCGTGGTGACCCGTGATCAAGCGTCCAGTCTCTGCTAAGGCCCGTAACAGCCAAGAGCTGTTTCTCAAGAGGAGAGTAGTTATTTGAAGAGGCTGGCGGGGCTTTGCTCCCAAACCCTACGGGCCTGCCCTGGACTCACCTAAAGGGATTAGAAAGGCTCTGTTTGGTTGGTTGTTCAGCTGAAACATGGACCAGAAGGTGACATACAGCAAATTAGGCTGAAAATGCCAGAGCTGCCGTGGCTCATGGCAGAGGCAGAGAGGGAGGCTGGAGTCCGCGTGGGTTTATCTCATAAGACCTGCCCACCCACCCAGGGCAGAGAGAAGAGATTTGTGAGGAGAGCTCTGTGATTGCTGCCCTGCATAGGCCAGACCCCGCAGTGATAACTGGCCACGAATTAGGAAACCAGAAAGCAACAGGGTGATTGGGTCTGGGGCAGCAGGGACCAAGTGGCAGTGCTTACTTGCCAGGGACAAGGCGGGCACAGTTCCCACAGTGGGCAGCAGCGTCAAACCATCCATCAGAAGAAACCCACGGCATTGGGTGATGGACCCTGCTGCCCCAGGAGAGAAGCAGTTGAGCGGGAGGTGGAATTCAGGCTCCGCCCATGTCAGCAGCAGAGCTCTGGGTCTAGTGAGCAGAAATCTGACCTGGCTCACAAAGACAGAGTCATGGCCCCGCGGCCAGTTCTCAGACCCAGAACCCCTTCAGTGAAGGGGAAGCCAGGTCCCCTTGAGGAAGGACCCCACTACATTGCCAACGATTTATACTGTTAATCTCTCCCTGCCTTTCCCAAAAGAACCTTCAGCTTTTTACCAGGGTGGCTGCACATTGGAGAAAAGGAAATAATCCGACACGGACGCTGAACTGACACTAATTCCAGGAGGCCCAAAGTGCCACCGTGGCCCCCCCCCCAGTCAGACCAGGGCGTTATGGGGTCAACAGATCGGTGGAGGGTTAGCACAGGTCCCTCTCACAGTGGGTCCAGTGGGTCCGCAGACCCTTTCTGTGTCCCCCCGTGACACTGCCCAGGTGCAGAATGCATCATTGGAATACACGTGCTCAGCAGCTGGTGGGATCCCACACTGGTTCCCTGACCGGTGGAGTGAGGGCTGTTATGGTGGGAAAGACCAAGTGGAAGCCACTGGAGCTGGCTCTACCTGGGAACACAGTGAACCAAAGAAGTAGGGCATTCCTGGAGGGATTGCAGGGGTCAGTGCCACCACCAAGGGCTCGAAAGATGCAGGGTGGTGACTCCCACCACCTCCCCGTTCAGCCCTCCGATTTGGCCTGTGCTGAAGACAGCTGGGTCTTGGAGGGCGCCAGTGGACTGTCTTAAGCTTACCAGGTGGTGACCCCAGTTGCAGCCGCTGAACCAGATGTGGTTTCATTGCTTGAGCAAATTAACGCGTCTCCTGGTCCCTGCCTTGCAGCTCTTGATGTGGCAGATGCTCTTTTCTCCACCCCATCCCCGAGGCCCACCAGCAGCGGTTTGCTTTTACCTAGCGAGGTCATCAGCACACCTCTGCTGTCCTACCCCTCTGTTGAGGGGTATGTCACCTCTCCAGCCCTCAGTCATAGGTTACTTCTGAGGGGTCTTGGTCACTTTCCCTTCCATAAACTGTCACGCTGGTCCATCTCACTGGTGATGATGCTGGTTGGACCTAGTGAGAGCGAAGGAGCACCTACTCCAGACTTACAGTGACACGGTCGCACGTCAGAGGGTAGAAAATAATCCAACAAAAACTCAGGGTTCTTCCCCCTCAGTGAAATTTCTAGGGTCCGGTGTGTGGAGCATGTCGAGATACCCCTCGTAAGGCGAAGGATAAGTGGCTGCAAAACTGAGACAGCCAGAAATGAGGCACAGTGCCTAGTGGGCCTCTCTGGATTCTGGAGCAGAAGGTGCAGAGATTTCCCATAGACCCTCACCTGTCCCCTGCACAGCATCCCCCCAGGGGGGGACATCGGTCACAGTCAGTGAGCCTCCATGGGCACCCAGAGTCCACAGTTTACATAGGGTCATTCTATGGGTTTGGGCAAACATATAATGACGTGTTTTCATCAATATAGTATCATACAGAATAATTTCACTGCCCTGAAAATCCTCTGTGCTCCGTCTGTTCATCCCTCCTCCCCCTAATGTCTGGCAACTACTGATCCTTTTAACTGTCTCCGTGGTTTTGCCTTTTCCAGAATGTCACAGAGTTGGAATCATGTAGTACGTGACCCTTTTCAGATTGGCTTCTGTCATTTAGTAACATGCATTTCAGGTTCCTCCATGTCTTTTCATGGCTTGATAGCTCACTTCTTTTTAGCACAGAATATTATTTCATTGTCTGGGTGGATCACAGTTTATCCTTTCACCTACTGAGGGATCCTTGGTCGTTTCCAAGTTTTGGCTTTTAAAAATGATTATGTACAGGTTTTATGTACATAATGTACAGGTTTTTGTGTAGACATACGTTTTCAGCTCGCATGGGTGAATACCAAGGTGTGTGATTGCTGAATCATACGGTGAGAGCATGTTTAGTTTTGTAACTGTCAAAACGGTCTTCCAAAGTGGCTGCACAGTTCTGCATTCCCGCCAGCAACGAAGGAGAGTTCCTGTTCCTCCACGTCCTCGCCAGCATTTGATGTCATCAGTGCTCTGGATTTTCATGATTCTAATAGGTGTGCTGTGGTATCTCTTTGTTGTTTTAGCTTGCAGTTCCACGATAACATATGATATTGTACACCCTTCATATGCTTATTTACCTTCTGTATATCTCTTTGGTGAGGTGTTCAGATCTTTTGCCCACTTTTTAATCAGGTTGTTTGTTTTCTTATTGTTGCATTTTAAGAGTTCTTTGTATACTTTTATTATAATTGTCTTTTGCAAATATTTTCTCCCAGTGTGCGGCTTGTCTTCTCATTCTCTTCACAGTGTCTTTTGCAGAGCAGAAGTTTTTCATTTTAATGAAGTCCAGTTTATCAATTTTTTTCTTTCATGGTTTGAAAGCCTTTAGTGTTGTATCCAAAAGTCATCATCATACCCAATGTCATCTAAAATTTCTCCTACATTATCTTCTAAGAGGCTAATAGTTTTGCATTTTACATTTAAGCACTTAAGTCTGTGATCCCTTTTGAGTATAAGGTGTGCGCCTAAATTCTTGCTTTTCTTTTCTTTTTTTTTTTTTTTTTTTTTTTGTATGTGGATGTCCAGTCGTTCCTGTACCCTCTGTTGAAAAGGCTATCTTTTTCTCCATTGTGTTATTGCCTTTGCTACTTTAGCAAAGATAAGTTAACTATATCTGTACAGGTCTATTTTCGGGTGCTCTGTTTTGTTCCATTGGTCTTTTTCTTTTGCCCAGACAATTCGTCTTGCTAACTGTAGCTTAAGTCTTGATATTGGTAGTTATGTCCTAAAACTTTGTTCTGCCCCTTTAGTATTGTGTTGGCTATTCTGGGTTTTTGCCTCTCCATGTAAAGCTTAGAATCAGTTTGCAAACATCCACAAAATAACTTACTGGAATATTGGTTAAGATTGTGTTGAATCCGGGCATCACGTAGGGACGAACTGACATCTTGACAGTACTGAGTCTTCCTAGCCCTGCACAGGGACTGTCTCTCCATTTATGTAGTTCTTCTTTGATTTCTTTTATCAGAATTTCCTAGCTTTCCTCTTTTAGACCTTGTACATATTTTGTTAAATTTATATCTAAGTATTTCACTTTTGGAGGTGCTACTGTAAATAATATTGTGTTTTCAATTTCGAAATGCAGTTGTCCATTGCTGGTATATAGGAAAGCAATTAACAGTGTTTATTAACTTTGGATCCTGTGGACTTGCCATAATGTGTATTAGTTCCAGGAGTCCTGTGTGTGTGTGTGTGTGTGTGTGTGTGTGTGTGTGTGTGTGTGTGTGTCTGTGTTTATGAATTCTTTGAAATTTTCTGTGTAGGCAATCATGTCATCTGTGAACAAAGACAGTTGTATTACTTCCTTCCCAACCTGTATACCTTTTATTTCCTTTTCTTGATTTCGTGTTAGCTAGGAATTCGAGTATGATGTTGAAGAGTAGTGGTGAGAAGGGACATCCTCACCTTGTTCCTAATCTTAGCAGAAGAGCTGCTAGTTTCTCGCCATTAAATATGGTAGCTTAAGGTTTTCTGTAAATGTTTCTTTTCACGTTGAGGAAATTTCCCTCTGTTCATAGTTTGCCGAGAGTTTTTATCATGATGGGTGTTGGATTTTGGTCAGTTTTTTTTCTGTATCTATTGATATGATCACGTGATTTTTCTTCTTTAGCTGTTGGTGTGATGGATTGCATTAATTTATTTTTGAACTGCGAATCAACCTTGCATACCTGGGATAAACCCCACTTGGTTGTGGTATATAATTCTTTTTAAACATTCTTGGATTCTATTCGCTAACACTTCGTTGTGGATTTTTGCATTTAGAATCATGAGAAGTATTGATCTGTAGTTTTCTTCTGATTTTTTGGTCTCGTTTTGGTATTAGGATGATGCTGGCCTCGTAGAACGAGTTAGGAAATATTCCTTCTGCTTTCGTCTTCTGGAAGTGATTGTAGAGAATTGACATCATTCTTCCTTAAATGTTTGCTGGAATTCACCAGCAAACCCATCTGGGCTGGTGCTATTTTGGGAGGTTATTAATTGTTGATTCCATTTCTTTAATAGACAGCGGCCTGTTTAGATGGCCTATTTCTTCTTGTGCAAGATCTGGCACCTTGTGTCTTTTAACGAGTTGGTCCATTTCATCTAGCTTAACAAATTGGTGAGCATAAAATGATTCATAATATTTCTTTATTACCTTTTCCTATCCATGGGGGTTTTCATTTTTGACATTAGTAATTTGTGTCTTCTCTCTTTTTTTTTTTCTCAGTTTGCTTACCTAGAGGCTTATCAATTTTACTGGTCTTTTTTTAAAAATAGATCTTTATTGGAGTATAATTGCTTCACAATACTGTGTTAGTTTCTGTTGTACACCAAAGTGAATCAGCCATATGCATACACATGTCCCCATATCCCCTCCCTCTTGAGCCTGCCTCCCACCCTCCCTATCCCACCCCTCTAGGTCATCACAAAGCACCGAGATGACCTCCCTGTGCTATGCGGCTGCTTCCCACTAGCTATCTATTTTACATTTGATAGTGTATATATGTCCATGACACTCTCTCACTTTGCCCCAGCTTCCCCCTCCCACCCCTTGTCCTCAAGTCCATTCTCTACATCTGCGTCTTTATTCCTGTCCTGCCCCTAGGCTCATGAGAACCTTTTTTTTTTAGATTTCTTATATATGTGTTAGCATACGGTATTTGTTTTTCTCTTTCTGACTTACTTCACTCTGTATGACAGACTCTAGGTCCATCCACCTCACTACAGATAACTCAATTTCGTTCCTCTTTATGGCTGACGAATATTCCATTGTATATATGTGCCACATCTTCTTTATCCCTTCATCTGTCGATGGACATTTAGGTTGGTTCCACATCCTGGCTATTGTAAATAAGTGCTGCAGTGAACATTGTGGTACATGTCTCTTTTTGAATTACAGTTTTCTCAGGGTATATGCCCAGTAGTGGGATTGCTGGGTTGTATGGTAGTTCTCTTTTCAGTTTTTTAAGGAACATCCATACTGTTCTCCATAGTAACTGTATCAATTTACATTCCCACCAACAGTGCAGGAGGATTCCCTTTTCTCCACACCCTCTCCAGCATTTATTGTTTCTAGCTTTTTTGAAAATGGCTATTCTGACCGGCGTGAGGTGATAACCTCATTGTAGTTTTGATTTTCATTTCTCTAATAATTAATGATGTTGAGCATCTTTTCATGGGCCTCTTGGCCATCTGTATGTCTTCCTTGGTGAAATTTCTGTCTAGGTCTTCCACCCATTTTTTAATTGGATTGTTTGTTTTTTTGATATTGAGCTCCATGAGCTGTTTGTATATTTTGGAGATTAATCCTTTGTCTGTAATCCTTTGTCTGTTGTTTCATTTGCAAATATTTTCTGGGGGTTGTCTTTTTGTCTTGTTTACGGTTTCCTTTGCTGTGCAAAAGCTTTTAAGTTTAATTAAGTCCCATTTGTTTATTTTTGTTTTTATTTCCATTACTCTAGGAGGTGCGTCAAAAAAGATCTTGCTGTGGTTTATGTCAAAGAGTGTTTTTGCTACGTTTTCCTCTAAGGGTTTTAGAGTGTCTGGTCTTACGTTTAGGTCTTTAATCCATTTGGAGTTTACTTTTGTGTATGGTGTTATGGAGTGTTCTAATTTCATTCTCTTACATGTAGCTGTCTAGTTTTCCCAGCACCACTTATTGAAGAGGCTGCCTTTTCTCCATTGTATGTTCTTGCCTCCTTTGTCGTAAATTAGGTGACTATATGTGCGTGGGTTTATCTCTGGGCATTCTATCCTGTTCCATTGATCTATACTTCTGTTTTTGTGCCAGTACCATACTGTCTTGATTACTGTACCTTTGTGGTATAGTTTGAAGTCGGGGAGCCTGATTCCTCCGACTCTGTTTTCCTTTCTCTAGATTGCTTTGGCTATTCAGGGTCTTTTGTGTTTCCATACGAATTGTAAAAGTTTTTGTTCTAATTCTGTGAAGAATGCTATTGGTAGTTTGATAGGGATTGCACTGAATCTGTGGATTGCTTTGGGTAGTATAGTCATGTTCACAATGTTGATTCTTCCAATCCAAGAGCATGGTATATTTCTCCATCTGTTTATGTCATCTTTGATTTCTTTCATCAGTGTTTTATAGTTTTGTGAGCACAAGTCTTTAAGAGTGGCAAGTGGCAAGAGTGGACATCCTTGTCTTGTTCCTGATCTTAGTGGAAATGATTTCAGTTTTTCACGATTGAGTATGATGCTTGCTGTGAGTTTGTCATATATGGCCTTTATTATGTTGAGGTAGGTTCCCTCTGTGCCCATTTTCTGGAGAGTTTTTATCATAAATGGGTGTTGAATTTTGTCCAAAGCTTTTTCTGCATCTATTGAGAAGATCATATGGTTTTTATTCCTTAATTTGCTAATATGGTGTATCACATTGATTGATTTGCGTATATTGAAGAATTCTTGCATCCCTGGGATAAATCCCACTTGATCATGGTGTGTGATCCTTTCAATGTGCTGCTGGATTCTGTTTGCTAGTATTTTGTTCAGGATTTTTGCATCTATGTTCATCAGTGATATGGGTCTATAATTTTCTTTTTTGTGATATCTTTTTCTGGTTTTGGTATCAGGGTGAGGGTGGCCTCGTAGAATGAGTTTGGGAGTGTTCCTTCCCCTGCAATTTTTTGGAAGAGTTTGAAAAGGATGGGTGTTAGCTCTTCTCTAAATGTTTGATAGAATTCACCTGTGAAGCCATCTGGTCCTGGACTTTTGTTTGTTGGAAGATTTTTAATTACAGTTTCGATTTCATTACTTGTGACAGGTCTGTTTATATTTTCTAGTTCTTCCTGGTTCAGTCTTGGACAATTGTACCTTTCCAAGAATTTGTCCATTTCTTTGTGGTTGTCCATTTTATTGGCATACAGTTGTTTGTAGTAGTCTCTTATAATACTTTGTATTTCTGTGGTGTCAGTTGTGATTTCTCCTTTTTCGTTTTGAATTTTATTGATTTGCATCCTCTCCCTTTTTTTCTTGATGAGTCTGGCTAAGGGTTTATCAATTTTGTTTATCTTCTCAAAGAACCAGCATTTAGTTTTATTGATCTTTGCTATTGTTTTCTTCATTTCTATTTCATTTATTTCTGCTCTGATCTTTATGATTTCTTTCCTTCTGCTGACTTTGGGTTTTCTTTGTTCTTCTTTCTCTAGTTGTTTTAAGTGTCGAGTTAGATTGTTTCTTTGAGATTTTTCTTGTTTCTTGAGGTGAGGTTGAATTGCTCTAAACTTCCCTCTTAGAACTGCTTTTGCTGCGTCCCATAGGTTTCGGGTCGTCGTATTGTTGTTGCCATGTGTTTCCATGTATTTTTTTATTTCTTCTTTGATTTCTTCAGTGATCTCTTGGTTATTTAGTAGTGCACTGGTTAGCCTCCATGTATTTGTGTTTTTTACAGTTTTTTTCCTGTAATTGATTTCCAATCTCATAGCGTTGTTGTCAGAAAAGATGCTTAATATGATTTCAGTTTTCTTAAATTTTCCAAGGCTTGATTTGTGACCCAGGATGTGATCTATCCTGGAGAATGTTCTGTGTGCACTTGAGAAGAATGTGTATTCTGCCACTTTGGGGTGGAATGTTCTATAAATATCAATTAAATCTGTCTGGTCTATTGTGTCATTTAAAGCTTCTGTTCCTTATTTATTTTCTGTTTGGATGATCTGTCCATTGGTGTAAGTGGGGTGTTAAAGTCCCCTACTACTATTGTGTTACTGTCGATTTCTCCTTTCATGGTGGTTAGCACTTGCCTTATATATTGAGGTGCTCCTATGTTGGGTGCATAAACATTTATAATTGTTATACCTTCTCTTGGATTGTCCCTCCTTCTCTCTTGTAACAGTCTTTAAAGTCTGTTTTATCTGATACGAGTACTGCCACTCCAGCTTTCTTTTGATTTCCATTTGCATGGAATATCTTCCTCCATCCCCTCACTTTCAGTCTGTATGTGTCCCTAGGTCTGAGGTGGGTCTCTTGTAGACAGCATATATATGGGTCTCGTTTTTGTATCCATTCAGCCAGTCTGTGTCTTTTGGTTGGGCATTTAATTCATTTATATTCGAGGTTATTATCAATCTGTATGCTCCTATTACCAGTTTCTTAATTGTTTTGGATTTGTTTTTGTGGGTCTTTTTCTTCTCTTGTGTTTCCCACCGAGAGAAGTTTCTTTAGCATTTGTTGTAAAACTGGTTTGGTGGTACTGAGTTCTCTTAGCTTTTGCTTGTCTGAAAAGCTTTTGATTTCTCTGTCGAACCTGAATGAGATCCTTGCTGGGTGGAGTAATCTTGGTTGTAGGCTTTTCTCTTTCATCACTTTAAGTATATCCTGCCACCCCCTTCTGGCCTGCAGTGTTTCTGCTGAAAAATCAGCTGATAACCTTATGGGATCCTTTGTATGTTATTTGTTGTTTTTCTCTTGCTGCTTTTAATATTTTTTCTTTGAATTTAATTTTTGTTAGTTTGATTAATGTGTGTCTTGGTGTGTTTTTCCTAGGGTTTATCCTGTGTGGGACTCTCTGTGCTTCCTGGACTTGGGTGACTATTTCCTCTCCCATGTTAGGGAAGTTGTTAGCTCTAATCCCTTCAAATATTTTCTCAGACCCTTTCTTTTTCCCTTCTTTTTCTGGGACCCCTATAATTCAAGTGTTGGTGCGTTTAGTGTTGTCCCAGAGGTCTCTGAGACTGTCCTCAATTCTTTTCATTCTTTTTTCCTTATCCTGCTCCTTGGCAGTTTATTTCCACCATTCTTTCTTCCAGCTCACTTATCCATTCTTCTGCCTCAGTTATTCTGTTATTGATTCCTTCCAGTGTATTTTTCATTTCAGCTATTGTGTTGTTCACCTCTGTTTGTTTGTTCTTTGGTTCTTCTAGATCTTTGTTAAACATTTCTTGCATTTTCTCAATCTGAGCCTCCATTGTATTTCCAGGATCCTGGATCATCTTTACTGTCATTCCTCTGGATTCTTTTCCAGGTAGATTGCCTATTTCCGCTTCATTTATTTGGTCTTGTGGGTTTTTACCTTGCTCCTTCATCTGTGACATAGTTTTTTGCTGTCTCTTTTTTTTTTTTTTTTTTATGAGTGGGATTGTGTTCCTGTCTCCCTGGTTGTTTGGCCTGAGGCTTCCAACACTGGAGTTTGTAGGCTGTTGGGTAGAGCTGGGTCTTGGTGCTGAGATGAGGACCTCCGTGAGACCTCACTCTGATGAATAGTCCCTGAGGCCTGAGGTTCTCTGTTAGTCCAGTGGTTTGGACTGGGAGCTCCCAGTGCAGGAGCTTCACCTGACCCTCAGCTCATGAACCAAGATCCCGCAAGCTGTCGGGGTGGCTAAATAAATAAATAAATAAAAGAAAGAAAAAGAGAACAATAACAAAGTAAAAAATAAAATTAGACTAGGAAACTAACAGATATGCGAGAAAGAATATAAAAATAAAAATATAGATGAATCAACAACGGGAAGGTACATCAGTACCACAATAGTAAAAAAGAGGACGAGGGAAAAGAAAAAAAAAAAGAAAGAAAGAAAAGGCGGGGGGGATGAAGGCCTTGGCTGTGGAGGGTGGGGCCTAAGCAAGGACGCGGTTAGGGTGGTGGACGGGGCCAGTATTCAGGACCCACAGGGCTGGAAAAGGCCCTGGGGGGTGTCCGGGGTGGGGCTTAGGCTCAAGGAACAGAAGGGGCCCAGGCGTGCCCCCCACCCCTGGTCTCAGGGAGCAGCGGACCTCACCTGGGAGCCCAGCTGGCTTCCTGGGCTCGAGTGGGCGGGGCAGACGCCCTCCTCTCCTCTTCCGTTCCTCTGGGAAGGCCCCTCCTGCCTACATCTCCTGATCTCCCCGGTCTCAGGGGCGCCGACCCTGCCTGGCCTCCACTTCTCCTCCCCCCTCAGTGCCCCCACGTCCTGCCGGTTCACTTGGGGGTTCCTCCCGTCTCCTTGGGCGTCAGGGTCGCTTGCCCACCAGCAGCTGGCAGTAGAAACGGCCCCAAGAGTCGAGTCGTAGAAGATAAACTAACCCATAACCCATGGATAACTCACCCCACCCTTTGGCACTGGAGCAGCTCTAGTTAAACTTTTCCCACACCCTCTATTGCCAGGACTGCTCGAGAAGGGTGAAGTGGATGCTGCAACTCTCCAGTCCTGTGACCCTGTCTCCCAGGTGGGCCATTTCCTCCCTGGTTAGATCGGCAGCTCAGGGAAGGGCCACATCGAGCCCCTGGTTGAGCTGAGTTCACCTGGATTCTGACACCTCGGCCTCTTCCAAATTTCCATCCTTTCCCAATCGTTTTAATGTGATAACGACAACCAGGCATGCAGTCATGATGGCGGTTCCTTAGAGAAATGTAGGACTGGCTGGAAGCCCAGGCAGGGCCCTTTTCAGGGAGGAGCTGCCAAGCCAGGGTCTGGGCTGCATGCAGCGGGCAGCGGCAGGAGGGGCCCGGCCAGCGGCCTCTGAACCTGTATCTCCGAGCTGGTGCCCAGGCTGGGTGTCATCCCACACTTCCTGGAAGCAGCCTGTCTGAAGAAGAACGCAAAGCCCCGGAAGGAAATCCCAGTCTCCCCGCGAGCTGGCAGGGCTGCCCGTCAGCGCAAATGGAAATGATGGCTTAGATTCCTAAGTGACTCTGCCAAATCCTGCATCCCCTTGATGGAGCCCCTCCCATATGGAACTGACGGGTCTGCTGCTGCCGTTCTGCTTGGATGAGGTGATTTCTACCCATCTGTTTCATTTAACAAACTACTCGGAAGCACGTGAGCTTGGTACACCCGCGTAGATAATGACGTGTTTATCTTTCATGTTCCGTTCCAGGCCCTTTCCGAAGGATACCAGATTTTACAGAGATTTCATCGGAACGCATTGCATTTAATCTAATAATTTGTGATAGCTCCACATTTGTTCTACAGAAAACAAGCGGAGGTCTGTGGAAATGTACATTCAAGGCAAGGTTGTCCTCCAGCATGAAGCCGAAAGCAGCCTGGACACACCCTGGAGCCAGAGGGCTCTTCTGGCTTCTCGTCTCTGCCTTTTGGCCTGACCTCCTCCAAAGCCGTGTTAGAGAAATTAATGTGACGCTATAACTTCTACTGAGGCGACAGGCCTTCCTGCTTCAGTGAAAAGATGATGACACTGGATGAGATGGCAAAGGAATGGGACCTGCTGCCCCAGCTCCTCAGGGGCTGAGTCCGGAAGAATCTGTAAAGAAGTGAAAGCTCAGCACTTTAATTCTCCCTCATTTAACTCATTAAAGCCCGTTAACCCTGTCTCAGCTCTGGGGGAGTTTGCATTGTCCAGAGGCCGGCTTCTTGCCCGGAGACGTGAGTGCGACCCAGAGGTCCGGTCTGGCCATTCTGCAGCCAGGCTCCTCTGGGGACTTGGGGTTGAGACGGAGCCCTGCCTGTGCCAGACCCTCCCTCTGGCCATGGGGGCAGATGCAGGTGGGCGCAGGCCGCTTCCAGGGTGCCGGCACGTGCACCAGCATGAATACGGCGGGGGGGGGGGTCCACGTGGGGGCAGGTAAAGCAGCACACGTGTGAGGGGACAGAGCAGGCGAGGGAGAAATGAACTCCCGGAAATGCTCACCAAGGCCCAGGGAGGAGACGGCTCCCAGTTGGGGCTACAAGCACGAACAGGGCTGGCAGGGATAGGGGACTGCGGTGCCAGTGAAGAGAGGGGGGGTGTGCCCCCCCAGGCACCCCGGCCCGGCTGCCCCTGCGAGAGTCCTGAGCGCGCCTGTCTGGGGGCCCCGGGCCCCCCTCTCGGTGGGGCTCATCCACCGCCGTAGCCCCGACGCCTCTTTCCGGGGGTGTCTCCTGTCGGGGGCAGACGTTGTCCTCTCCCTTCAGGTCCTTCCGGCACATCTGAGAATTAAATTGACAGGCGACGGATCAACAGGAGGAAATCAGAAAAGTTTAAAAGCGTGCGCATGGGAGAGACCCAGGAAAACGAGCTCCCCCAATGGTGGAAGCCCTCACCTTAAATCCCATCTTCAGCTCGAGACGAAGGAGTATGTCAGGGATGGGGGTTTGGCACTCAGAGCGGGAGGGAGGCAATTCACGTGGAGACGGAAAAGCAAACGCTTGGTGAATGCGTGTTTGCTGGGCCAGGCAGGAACCGTGGACACAGAAGTTTCAGCAAACAGTTTTTACTTCAGTTACCTGTGGTGACGCCGCCTTCCTGGAACAGGTCCTCCATCTACCTTCTGTTAGGCAGTTAGGGGAAGGCTCTTCCTGTCTTTTGGGCCTTAGAAAGAATCATAAGCGAATCATATTTATATGTATAATCATCATCATAACTTAATCCTCATGCCACAGAGACACGATTTGGGGTGCACGTTCTGTCCCCTCGCTCCTAACCGCTGACTTGTGTGGCTCGACCCCATCACACAGCCGCCCTTGCTCCTGGGGGATCACGTCCCCACACCCTAGAGGAGCCCCCCTTGGGATCAGAAGGTCCACAGAGACGTGGGAAGTGCGGTCCTGGACTGGGCCATGGTGCCGGGGGAACCTGCCATGCCTCTGTTTGGACTCATCACCCTGGTCTTGGGGTGTGGCTCCCACTTGAGATGGACAGGGCAGGGCCGGCGGGGCGGCAGTTATCAGAGCCCGCGGGTGTTCAGAGACGCAGGTGCTGTGGGCGCGGCTGCCAAGAATCCGAGCTTTTCGCCCACCGGCACAGGACCCCGGCCACTCCCTGGAGCAGTGGGTGCGGGCACACTGTGTGTGGCTGTCCTTTCGGGCCAGGAGGACAGGGCTGAAGTGTGAGTCTGATGTCTGTGTGTCAGGCTGGTCGAGGAAAGAAAGCCCCTGTTTTCTGGGAGTCGTTTGGGTACGAGCTGATCGTGGATGTCTGCCTGGTGAGGTCCTAGCAGAGCTCGGGGCGGGGGGCTGTTTCCACAGTGGATGTGGCACCCTCTTGATGGAAAACGTGGGCACAACCGAGAGCAGGGCACGTGGCACCGTGAGCAAGGCCCGTGCTGGCCTGGCGGTGGGATTTCAGTCAGAACGACACTGGGCCCGTGTCGTCGGCTTCAGAGCCACGGGCAGCCCGCTGGGGGCAGGGGAGATGCGGGGCCCTCTCTGGACGGCGTCAAGGCCTGGCCCTGTCCCTTGTCCAAAGTGCCACAGATACTCCTTTGCTGCCGCAGGAGACAGGGCCGTGGATGGCTCCGGAGACCTGGGGTCCCTAGCCCTCGGGGTGGGGCGACTCCGGAGAGCTCCGCGGCCTTCCCAGAGCCGGCCCAGCTGGCCCCCTCCCCGCGTCCCAGAAGCAGACTAGCACCTTCCAGTGTTCTCTGTGGCTCTGCAAGGGCTCCTGGATCATTCTCTCTTAACCTCCTCGCCCCCCCGGGGAAACCCATGCAAAGGGTCCGCCGGCCCCCCACACTCCAAGAGCTGTTCCAAGTTCAGCACCTGAGCCCCCAGGTCGCGGGGCCAAGGGTGGGGAGCACGGGATGCGAGGCGCCCTGGGTGCGGAAGGCCACCGGCCAGCATGTGCCCCAGGCCGCTGTCGGGGAGGGAGCCGGACGCCCGCGCAGTGCCGCGCGGGAGGACCCGGAGCAGCCCCGGCTTCCACCTGCAGGACCTCAGCTTCATGTCACCCCCGCCGCAATAGCCGGAAATATCTCCACCCGTGGTCGCGAGCGTCTCCTGGCCGCAGGGTCACCCTCGCGGGGAGCCGGCGGTGTGCAGAGCAACTGTGAGCCGTGTTAGGCGCCTCCCTGCGCCGGGCTGGGTGGATGTTACCTTTCCAAATCGTCAGAACCCTCCCTTCGTTTTCAGAAGAGCCCCAGGCCCACCAAAAAAATAAAAAATAAAAAACTCCTGCAGGAAAACCCAGCTTATTAGAACTTGGCTTTTGCTTTACTGAAACTTAAGGTCATTGATAAAGCTTCAGTGAAGCAAGGTGAGTTATTTCTAGAGATCCGCCGATGACTGTCGCTACGGTGAATGCCCCTACGGTGTCCACCAGACAGCGTGGTCACTTACAGACTCGCTGAAAGAGTACATTTCTCGTTACGTGTTCCTACAGGATACAATTTAAATTTAAAGATTAGCTTATTGGCACAGTGAGGGCTCCAGAAGGTCCCACCGCCTCACTCACGCCAGGCCTGCCAGCATCCAAGGCGCCACATCCTCAGGGGACACCAGGGCTGCTGGCCTGGAGCCCCGGGGGACTCGGGTGAAGGTCAGATGAGCTCACATTCAGACGAGTCCCTGGCAGCTGTAATGTAACCCGAAGCAAGGTGCTGGGGTTCTTCCAACGGCTCAGACAAGGAGACCCAACGCACAAGTCCCTGACCTTTCGTGTGAAGCTTGGCTCTGCTGTGCAAGGGCTGAGGGAGGCTGGAAATCCTTCCCCAAGGTGGGGGCCTCGGGGGGCACAAGCCCACATCACGTGATGGCTGCTGGGACCTGACCCAGAGGAGAGAAAGTTGCTCCCCCCTCCTCCACAAAGGCACAGCCTAACCGCCAAAGAGCGCGTCAGCCTCTGCCCGTCAGAAAGGAGGCCCTGTGGGTCAGCCTCACGCTGTGCCCGCCTTGCTCCCCTTCCAACCGGACACGTGGCGGGCGGGCGGCTGCCCTCCGCCTCCTTGAGGGCTTCTCCCCGCAGGAGGTGGAGACTGAAACGATGCGACCCCAGCCCCACGGAACCCTCCTTCCGGGTGGGCCTGCAGAGGACACCTCTCCACCCGGGGGGCCCTGCTTGCTCTGCCCACCCCCAGTGATGCTACTGGGACGGTTACAAGGCTGAGAGAGGCCCGTAGGGAGAGACCCCTGCGTGCTCCGTCCCTGACAGCCAGAGGAGGGCTGCAGGGGCTCCGATGCACAGGGAAGGTGAGCCTCCTGACGCGAGGAGTGGCCCAGAGCAGCCGCAGACGGTCTCGTTCAGCGTCGTGCCTGTCCCCGCGGCTCCGGCTCTGCTCCTTTGATGCTCTCAGACCTGCGTGGTTGGAGTCCCCGGGCGTCTGGCAATGCGTCCTGCCTCCGAATCAAGGCGGGCCTGCCAGTTTCCGAGGCCCCATCGGGGTGTGACCTGGGATTTTAGGGCCCCGCGGTTTGGTTGGCTGTAGGTTGTCTGGAGGTCTTCGTGTTTCCAGTAAAAATATGCTGAAGTTCAGTTCTGGGCTTCCTTCCGCACGGAATTCTTCTCATCTGTTACTTGTACGTGTTTCCAGTACTTGTGTAAATTATTCCAAGGAAGTCTGTTGGGAGGTGCTTTCATTTTTCCGTCCCACGCTTGTTAACTGCCGTGCCTGTGCTCGAGGCGTGTGCGTGTGCCTGGGAAGCTCCCGAGTAAGGTCACGCCAGAGGGCAGGGTCACCAGCACCCCGACCCTGCTGCTGGGTCTGGGACGGGGAATCTCGGAGGCGTCTCGTGAAGTCTGCCGTGTAACACACACCCAGCCTCAGCTGTGTAGAACAGCTTTCACTTTGGGTGATGAAAGTAATCAGTAAACAGTCTCTGCTAGGGATAGGAAAGAGTTTTCCATGAGCCAGACTGAGGACTCTAGCCCAGAAGACAGCCTCTCAGGTACCCTGAGGAACTGCCCTGGAGAAGCAGGGTTTTCAGCACAGTTTTGTGTCTCGTCAGAACAAAGAACATCAAGCCAGGGATGCATTCCTTCAAGGTGGAAAAAAACAACAGACCAGCACGTACTGAGTCAGCGTGGCCTTGGCCCCTGGGGAGGGAGGCTTACTGTGGATGGAGGACCAGCGCTGGCGTCCCGGGAATGGAGGCATTTCATCTTTATTTTTTTTTTCTTTTCATAACTTTATTTATTTATTTTTGGCTGCGTTGGGTCTTTGTTGCCGCACGTGGGCTTTCGCTGTTTGCGGCGAGCAGGGGCTACTCTTCGTTGCGGTCTGTGGGCTTCTCGTTGCGGTGGCTTCTCGTTGTGGAGCACGGGCTCTAGACGACAGGCTTCAGTAGTTGTGGCTCATGGGCTCAGTAGTTGTGGCTCGCAGGCTCTAGAGCACAGGCTCAGTAGTTGTGGCTCGCGGGCTCTAGAGCACAGGCTCAGTAGTTGTGGCTCACGGGCTCTAGAGCCCAGGCTCAGTAGTTGTGGCTCGCGGGCTCAGTAGTTGTGGCTCACGGGCTCTAGAGCACAGGCTCAGTAGCTGTGGCTCGTGGGCTTAGTTGCTCCGCGGCATGTGGGATCTTCCCGGACCAGGGCTCAAACCCGTGCCCCCTGCATTGGCAGGCGGATTCCTAACCACTGCGTCACCAGGGAAGCCGCAGTCTTTATTATAACATGGACGTTCTTTACTCCTGGTCAGTGCACCCTTTTCTTTAATAATTAAAGCCGGCGTGCAGTGTGTGTTTGACAGGTCACACACAGGCCGTTTAGTCAGCACAAAATTCAAGTTAACTCACGTAGAGGCCGCAACAACTTCCCGCACCTCAGTGTGGGAGAACATCTCCTGTCGGGTTGTCATGATTCTGCTCTGGGACTGGGCTTCGGCTGAGCGGAGGGAGGCCTGGATGCTGTGCCGGCCGGGCCGGGGCCACCTGCGGGCCACTCACTGGCTGCTGGCCGGCACCTCAGTCGGCTGTTGGTCAGACACTCGTGCGTCCCCTCCGTGGTCTCTGCTCAAGGGTGAGCTGGCGGCATCTTTGAGCCCTGGGTGCGGGTGGAGCCATGGCAGGACCTGGCGCACGGCAGGGACGCGGATCCTACAAGAGGGGCCACGTGAGGCAGACGAAGGCGGAGAGACAGCACTGTGGCCGCGTCTGGAAGCTTCGCTTGGCCACGTCACCCAGGGTGACATGCGACCTCCCTCTTTCCTCGAGTTCTCGTCTGTCACAGCTTCCTCCTGTTTGGGGCTCTCAGACTGAGAGCAGAGTACGCCCTGTTGTTTCCGTTGTCCCCAAAGAGCCTGGCCTCCGGCTCCCGCTGATGTCGTGGCAGCGGCCTGGGTGCAGGTGGCCCGCGGCCCCGTCCATGCCTTCCGCCGGTCAGACCTGCACACCCACTGCCCTTCCCCTCTTTTTTTCTCAGTTGAATTACGCCATCAGCCCCTTAACACCGGGGAGGGGCATGGCCTGCTTTGAGAAGCTACTCATGCCCAGCCTGGCAAATCCAGGGGCTTCACAGAGCCCAGAAGCCACCTTGGTTCAGACCCGAGGTCCTTCACGGCCCAGCACGTGACACATCCGGGTAGGGACAGACCTTCAGACCGTCCTCCTTCCTGCTCCGGGTTTGCTGATGGCCCCTGCAGCATAGCACTGGGGAGGGTCCGTTCCACCACGTGTGTCATCATAGTACGTGGGAAGTGCGGTTTCAAACTCACTACCTGTGAGGACCGCTGCTTTAGAAGGAAAGGGTCCTGGCACGCTTCCTTTGGCTGAGGAGCGGTACTTTCCTCCCCAAACAGTAAGATGTAGCTGTGGAGGGAGACTCATGTATCATTGGGCGGACTGGCTGTTGCAGAAAGAAGGCTCCAAACGGCTGTGCGGTAACCATGGTGACGGAGAGGGTGCTGGTGACAGCAGGCTAACATCTAACATGTCTTATTTCATCCGGTCCCCAGACAGCTCTCTCGGGCAGGTGCCGTCGTTACCCCCACTCCACAGGTGAGGAAACTGAGGCCCAGGAAACGCAAGCACGTGTTCAAGGGCACCGGCTGGGAGGCAGGAGAGGAGCCAGGCGGTGTGGCCCCTGCCCTTCAGCATGGGGTCCTGGCCTGGGCTCTGGCCCCTGTGGAAGGTACACGGCCACAGGCCTCCCACCTTCGCTGAGCACCGACCACGGCGCCTGCCCTGTGGTGGCCTTTGTGACGCCACCCAGGGCACCTGGTCCTGCCCTGGGCGCAGTGACAGCATCACGGGGCTACACGGCAGAGGCTGGACCACCAGGCTCTGATCCCGCGTTCAGGGCCCTCTCGGGGTGCTGGCCGGGCTGGGCTGGGCCCCAGGGTGCGAGCTGCTCAGTCCTGCCCGCGGGAGGCCAGGACGGCCCGTGGGACATTGAGGAGTCGGGGATGCCAGCGCTTGCTCCTCTGATGGACCGGGGGTCACAAGAGAGGTGACCTGGCTGCCCACCCAGAGCGGCCGAACTAGATCTCGAGGTGGCACCCAGGGTCCATTGCTCAGGTTTCCTGCCGTGGGGGCTGGTGACGAGTGCAGGCCACACCATGACCCTCATTGAACATGGGGTGATCTCTGGGCCAGATGCGGGTACGCAGGGTGCCGCTGCTCATAAGCCAGAGGGTGATGTGTGCAGGTACCGCCAGTGTCTGGTGGACAGCGGGTGCGGGAGCCCAGGGCTGGCAGGAGAGCGTTCTGCAGAGAAGGTGGGGCTTGGTCCAAGGAGCTCCAGCCTGAGCTGAGGGCAACTTGGGGCCAGGTCAGCCTTGGACGTGTGATTGTGCTCTGGGGGCGCTGGCTGGGGACTGGGTGGGCTCAGCAAACACTGAGTAAGGCCGTGGGGCACGGGGCAGAGTAGAGCCTGGAGGGTGAAGGACGAACAAAGCCTCCGCATCACGCACCAGCGGCCACGGGAACAGGCGGTGAGGTGGCCGGAGAGAGTCTGGGATTCTGCATCCGGAGACCGGGGTCCGTCCCCGTCGTCTCTCTGGACTTGAATTTCCTCTCTCTCGTTGAGGTAACTGTGGCCCTTTCAGACTGGACGTGCGTGTCCCCCCAGAATTCATAAGTTGAAGTCCCAGTGTGTGTGGGGGGGGGCCTTGGGGGGTAATTAGGGTTAGATGGGTCATGAGGAAAGGCCACGTGACCACCTGACAGACGGCACCGTCTGCAGGCCAGGAGCGTCCTCACCAAGGGCCCGTCCGTGCCGGCGCCCCCAGCCTCCAGAACGGCGAGCAAAGACAGGCTTGTGGCTTAAGCCGCCCAGGCTGTGGTACTTGGTTATGGACACCTGAGGCAACCGATACAGATTTTGGTTCCGTGAATGCGGCAGGGGCTTCTGTTACAAAGCCTGAAACTGCAGAAGCGGCTTTGGCACAGGCGACGGAGAGAGGCTGGGAGGCTTGACATTTGGCCCTAAAGGCAGTTCTGGCGAGGGTCCTGCGCGAGTGATCGTGAACAGACCCCGGTAGGTGCGTGAATGCTAAAGGGCATCCAGGTGGAAGGAGGGACGTGCTACTGTTAACGGCAAGGAAGGCAGCCCTGGTTAGAAGGTGGCAGAGAGCAGCCTAGCTGTGTCCTCGTGTCTTGTAGAAGGTCGATGTTGGATGTTTGGCTGAGGAGATTTCTGAGCAGCATTGAAGGAGAGGCTTGGTTCCTCCTGGTGGCTGGCGGTTAAACACAAGAGGAGAGACGTGAGTTGATTGTTAACCGAAAAGGACCGGAGCTTGGACATCTGGAAAACGCTTAGCCTCACCATATTGCACAAAACGAGAAGCCGTGCTCTGAAGAGATGCCAGGGATGTGGCCAAACCACCATTTGATAGAGTGACCACAGGTGCAACTCATGCACTTAACCAGCCGTCGCAGCCGAGCCAGGAATAGAGGTGGGATCAAAGCACCAAGGACTCTGCCAGCCTGAACTTCGGGGGTCAGAGGAAGCAGGGTGGCGGGGAGGACGGCTGTGGGGCTCCTTGGATTCTGCGGGACCAGGGCACAGGGCCGTTGGGCTGCAAACATGCGCTGTTCTTCCGGGAAAGGGATGAAGGGCGCTGAAGGCTATTCAGAGGTGGCCTCTGACCGAAGCTGGGGGTGTGGGCGGGCCTGGGGGAGAGGCGTTGAACAAAGGGGATGGTTCTCCAACTTGGGATCTAGTAGAACTTGCCTGGCTAAGTTTTGGACCTGTCACTCCCTCGTCTTCCCATTTCTCCTTTTGGGAGTGGGCATGTCTATTTCCTGCCTCCCTCACCTTTGCATTTGGGAAGCATGTAATTAGTTTGGTGTCACAGGCTCACAGCTGGAGAGGAAATTTGCCTCAGGATGAATCATAGCTCGAGCTCACCCACATCTGATTTAGATGATATTTAGATGAGACTTTGGACTTTAGACTTTTCTAAGTTAAAATTAAAATACCATATTATATCATATTAGGTATACCACATAGTGAATTGATATCTTTACACATTATGAAATGTTCACCCCGAGAAGACCAGTTTTCATCCGTCACCATACAAAGTTGTTGCAGTGCTATTGACTACGTCCCCTACGTGTACATCACATACCTGTG
The DNA here is from genome assembly GCA_036417435.1 of Inia geoffrensis. Classification (NCBI taxonomy): domain Eukaryota; kingdom Metazoa; phylum Chordata; class Mammalia; order Artiodactyla; family Iniidae; genus Inia; species Inia geoffrensis. The sequence continues at coordinate 93,029,695 of CM070911.1, forward strand.
ACTTATTTATTTTATAGCTGGAAGTTTGAACCTCTTAATCCCCTGTACCTATTTCTCTCCTCCCCCAACCCCCTCCCCTCTGGCAACCAACAGTTTGTCCTCTGTATCTGTGACTCTGTTTCTGTTTTGGATTATTTCTTCATTTGCCTTGTTTTTTAGATTCCACATACACATACACATGGAATCATACAGTTATTTGTCTTTCTCTGTCTGACTTATTTCACTTAGCATAATGTCCTCCAGGTCCATCCGTGTTGTCGAAAATGGCAAGATTTCATTTTTTTATGGCTGAGTGTACATGTACACATTGTTGTCCATTGTATAGATGTACCACATCTTCTTTGTCCATTCATGTGTCAGTGGGCACTTAGGTTGTTTCCATATCTTGACTATTGTAAATAGTGCTGCAGTGAACAAGGGGTACATATATTTTTTCTAATTACTGTTTTTGTTTTCTTCAGATAAGTAGCCAGAAGTGGAATTGCTGGATCGTATGGTAGTTCTATTTTTAGTTACTTGATGAACCTCCATACTGTTTCCACAGTGGCTGCACCAATTTGTATTCCCACAAACAGCGCACAAGGGTTCCCTTTTCTCTACACCCTCACCAACACTTGTTATTTCTTTTCTTCTTGATAATAGCTGTTCTGACAGGTGTGAGGTGACACCTCATTGTCGTTTGGATTTGCATTTCCCTGATGATTAGTGATGTTGAGCATCTTTTCATATGTTTGTTTGGCCATTTGTATGTCTTCTTAGAAAAAATGTCTATTCAGGTCCTTTGCCCATTTTTTTATTGGGTTGTTTGGGGATTTTTTTTAATACTGAGTTGTATGAGTTCTCTATATTTTGGATATCAACCTCTTATTGAATGTATGATTTGCAAATATCTTCTCTCATTCAGTAGGTTGCCTTTTCATTTTGTTGGTGGTTTCCCTTGCTATGCAAAAGCTTTTTAGTTTGATGTAGTTCTGTTTATTTTTGCTTTTGTTTCCCTCGCCTGATGTGACAGATCCAAAACAATCTTGCTAAGACTGATGTCAAAGAGCATGTGCCTATGTTTTTAGGAGTCTTATAGTTTCAGGTCCTACACTTAAGTCTTTAATCCATTTTGAGTTTATTTTTGTATGTGATGTAAGAAGGTGGTCCACTTTCATTCTTTTTCGTGTAGCTGTCCAGTTTTCCCAGCACCATTTATTGAAGAGGCTGTCTTTTACCCACTGTATATTCTTGCCTTCTTCGTCATAGATTAATTGACCATATAAGTGTGGGTTTATTTCTGGGCTCTCTAGTCTGTCCCACTGATCTATGGAGCTGTTTTTGTGCCAGTAACATACTGTTTTGACTACTGTCGCTTTGTAGTATAGTCTGAAAATCAGAGACTGTGATACCTCCAGCTTTGTTCTTCTTTCTCAAGATTGTTTCGGCTATTCAGGGCCTTTTATGTTTCCATACGAATTTGGGGATTTGTTCTAGTTCTGTGGAAAATGCCATAAGGATTTTGATAGGGATTGCGTTTAATCTGTAGGCTGATTTGGGTAGTATGGGCATTTTAATGACCTTAGTTCTTCCATGAACGTGGTATATCTTTCACTTATTTGTGTCATCTGCCGTCACTTTCCTGGGTGTCTTATGGTTTTCAGAGTACAGGTCTTTCACCTCTTTGGTTAAATCTATTCCTAGGTATTTTATTCCTTCGGTGCAATTATACCTGGGGTTGTTTGCTTTGTTTGTCTCTCTGATGGTTCATTATCAGCAACAGATTTCTGTATATTGATTTTGTATCCTGCTACTTTGCAGAATACACTTATTAGTTCTAAGAGTTTCTTGGAGGAGTCTCTGGGATTTTCTATGTATGGTATCATGTCATCTGCGAATAGTGACAGTTTTACCTTTTCCTTTCCAGTTTAGATGCCTTTAATTTACTTTTCTTACCTAATTGCTGTAGTTAGAACTTCCAGTACTATGTTGAAGAACATAGTGGGCATCCTTGTCTTGTTCCTGATCTTGGAGGAAATGCTTTCAGCTTTTCACCATGGAGTATGATTCAGCTGTGGGTTTGTCATATGTGGCCTTAATTATGTTGAGGTATGTTCCTCTATATCTACTTTGTTGAGACGTTTTATCATGAATGTATGTTGAATTTTGTCAAATGCTTTTTCTGCTTTTATTGAGACGATCATATGATTTTTATCCTCTGTTTTGTTAATGTGGTGTGTCACATTGTTGGATATGCATATGTTAAACCATCCTAGCATCCCTGGAATGAATCCCACTTGACATGGTGTCTGATCCTTACAGTGTATTGTTGGATTCAGTTTGCTCATATTTTATTGAGGATTTTGGCATCTGTATTCATCAAGGATATTGGCCTATAGTTTTCTTTGTGTGTGTGTGGTGCCTTTGACTGGTTTTGGTATCAAGGAAATGCTGGCCTCATAAAATGAACTCGGGAGTTTCCTTCCTCTTTAGTTTTTTGGAATAATTTGAGAAGGATGGCTATAAGTCTTCTCTAAATCTCGGGTAGAATTCACCTATGAAGCCGTCTAGACCTGGACCTTTGTTTGAGGGAAGTTTTTTGATTACTGATTCAATTTTGTTACTGGTATTTGGTTTATTTAGATTTTTCTATTCCTGATTCAGCCTCGGAAGATTCTATGTTTCCATTCCCTCTAGGTTGTCGAATTTGTTGGCGTATAATTGTTCATAGTAACAATTTGTTACTCCTTTGTATTTCTGTGATGTTAGTTGTAATTTCTCCACCTGATCACCATAGGATAATGAGGAGATGACGGTGAGGACATGGCACTCATAGGCCATGTTACAGGTTAACTTCGTTTTAATGAAATGAATTGACTCCCTGAAAAATTTAATGTCACATTTTATAAATCAAATTCTATTCTCTTTGACTTCCTTTAATTTCAGAGATAATTTTCCATAATTTTAGTTGACTTTTAACTGGCAACATTTCTTAATTTAAGCTTTAAATTTTTTTTCCTTTGGCTAAGTTTTTGCGTTAATATTTTATGAAACAAGGCCTCTGGGGACAGACACTATCATTTTATTGTTTGTAAAATGTTTTACAGTTTTCCTATAATGAATGAACGTCCCTTTTTTTAATACTAGATTTCCAGATGACTCTTTTAAAGTAGGATGTGACTCTATTTCAGGGTGTGTGAGTGTGTGCCGGTGTGCTTGTTTCCCTAATGTCGCCTGTAATCCCTTCTCTAACGTAATGACTTGGTTTGTACGGGAGGCAGAGTGCAGACCCAGGTGTGTGTGTAGCGTCAGAGCTGGAGCTTCTCATGCCGGCAGGCCTGGCTCCCACCTGTTCATATACCTGGCATGGCTGCTGTGCCTGGTGAGCTCCTACTCAAACGATGGCCCTTGCCACCCGAAGTACAACTGGGGAGGGCAGCCTCGCCTGGGAGCCAGCTAGGCAGCCAGACACACGGGTCAGAATCTCCACCCCCGTGCACCCCAGCACTTCATAGCACGACTTTAAGCCCACTCCTGTCCCCTGGGCTGAGGCACTTAGTAGGTAGGGGACACAGTCTCCTTCTTCGATCACCTTCCCATGACGCTGGGCCCTTCCCTGTGTCTTACCTGTCTGCCGTCTTCTGGAATCGCTTATCTGGTTGCACAGGTGACGATCGGCTTCTAAATGATCGCTTCCTTGGTTCTAGATCAGAACCGTTTCAGACCTGCTGAATCAGAATCCTTGAGGGCAGAGCCCCACATCTACATTTTCTCGAACTCCCTGGTCGGTTCTTTGTACCAGTTGGAGCCGAGAGCCCTGTGTTGGTCCCTGGGCTCTCCCAAGGCAAGGCAAGGGTTAACAGGAAGTGAAGTTGATTTTATTCATTTAACAAAAATGTATTGGCAGGGAATTCCCTGGCAGTCCAGTGGTTAGGACCCCACGCTTCCCTGCCAACGGGCCCGGGTTTAATCCCTGGTCGGGGAGCCAAGATCCCATTAGCTGCGTGGCCCTGCCAAAAGCGAACAAAGAAAGATGTATTGGGATCTAAAGATTTTGCAAACTTGTTTTTTTTTTTGCGAACATTTAAAAATATCCAGACACACCATAAAAACAGCAGCAGAATCATATTTTTGTGAGGACTGTAATAGTTTAAACCAGCTCTTGCCCTGATCTTAAACACTCGGTGAGCCAGACGCAAAGCCGGGACTGGACCGGGGCTGCCCTGGGCTCCCGGCGTCCAGTGCACAGCCTGCCGGGGTGAGCTGTGTCAGGGGAGGGGCAGGCAGGGTGGGGGCGGTCAGCTGCACAGGGAGCCGGGGCGTCGCAGGGGAAGGGCCGGCCCAGCTGGGAGCGAGGGCCCCTTTCTCTGGAGATGTGCCCTCCGCCCCCCGCAGCCGGTGCAGGGACAGGGGGCATTGTGTTCCCACAGTTCAGATGTTTGGGGTCCCCCAGCAAGGCTGAAGTGACTGAGCCTCGGTCATTCAGAGGGTCAGTGGGGTGGAAAGTGACCCGTGCTTAGGGGAGGGGAATTTAAGCCAGGTGCGGAGGGGGGATGTGAGGAAAGCGGTGGCCCCGAAAAGCAACAGGGCGCGACTGCCCACGGCGTCTGGGCTTGCGACGGCCCGGGAGACCCCAGCAAACCCGTGCTCCTTTAGCATAAGCTGTTGGCCCTGCTCCACCCCAGCGCGCGTCCTCCCTCTCCCGCCGCCCGCGAGGGGCCCATCGGCGGGTCCTCGGCTGCGCCCACAGGCCAGGGCGGCCCGGAGGGGCTGGACCGGCCCCCGAGCCCGCGCTCCGCTCCACGGGGTGTGTGGACGCGGACGTCTGGGGCGGGCAGCGCCCGCCGAGGTCAGTGGGAGGGTAACCGGTGGTGACTGACCACGGGGACCGACAGGAAATCCTCCCGCGTGTGGGCGCCCGGCTCCAGACCCGCAGCCGCCGGCCTCCTGCGCCCTCCCTTCCCGGGGCTCCTGTGGGTCCGCGAGGCAGGCGCTCGCTGATGGCACGTGCTCATCAGGAGGAAGGACACCCGCAGGGCCCGCTGCCGGCGAGACCGTGCCCTCCATCGCGTTCGCTTGGCGGGCGCGTATCTGGTGCCCGCAGCGTTCTCGGCCCGGGCTGGACACGGGGGCGCCGGGACGTCAGAGCCATGTTCCCTGCCCGCATGGTGTTCTGGGGCAGCCATGGCCCCCCCTGTCGTGGATGGCACCACGGGGCCACTGGCAGCACTGGGGACCCATCATGTGGCTCTTAGTTTTATTCACCTGTGTGCTTACTTACACACACGTGCACACATACATACGCACACACATCATACATATACACACATATACGCATACAAGCATATGTATACACGCACGCACACGTACACGTACCTGCACACATATATACATGCACACACACGTATACACACACGCACTACACATATACATGCGCACACCCATGTGCGCACACTTGCACGTGCACGCGTACATATACATACACGCATACACGAATACATGCACACACACACATACACATGCGTACACACATACATACACATGCACACACATACACACATATAGACACACACGTGCATACACATGCATACACACATACACATGCGCGCACACATACATACACATATACACACATGCACACATATACATACACATGCATACACACACACATACACATGCACACACACATACATACACATATATACACACATACAGTTAAATCACTGTTAAGAGTTTTGGACTTCAGGATCGCATTTGACCATTTGATACCCTGTGGCTTTTTTGCCTGAGACCCAGCAGCATTTGGGTGTCTGGCTGCGGCGTGGCTCCCCTTCCAGAGGCCCTGAGGGCCAGGGACCACCGGCCCACCGGAGCCAGTGCCTCTCCTGCTGGTCTCAGGTTAGGCGACTGTCATCCTGGGAGCCACTTCCTCCACACGGTGGCCACAGGAGCCCCGCTACTTGGAGGACGGGACGCCTCTGAGCCATCTGCATGGCGCCCCCCGGTGGCCAAATGACCGAAGCTCTCCTAACTGTGCCACACGCACAGATCTCTCTTGAATGTTGGAAGAGGGCTGCCCTGTGACACGTTCCCTGCACACCTGCTCCCCTCCAGGCCAGGGCTCGCCCGTGCCAGCCGTGGACAGCATGCAGGACATCAGCTTCCATCCTTCCTATCAGTACCAGTGCTGGGAGTAGAGAAAAATGTCAGATTTGTTCATACTAAAGTGTTATTGACTTACCTTGAGGTTATGCACGTCCCTACTAAGTGCACTTTAAGGGGATTTCAGCACCACTAACTGTCCCCAGCTTGGGCGGGCAGAGGAGTCCCCATCCAGCCACCATAGGGTCCGGCGGGCCCCGTGACCAGAGCAGACTCTGTGGCAGCCATCACTGACTCAGGAGTTCAGTGTCAGGCTCCGTGTGCTGCCTGTATCACACCACACCCCGTGCCAGCTAATCCGCATCCAACGTCAGAAAAGTAAATCCCAGGAGGATCATGGAACTGTCTAGATTCTAAGACGAGCACACTGCTCTGGAAGCACCTCTGCGTGTACACACTCCTCCTCCACACCGCTCACTCACACGTGCACACACACGCGCCCCTCGGTTCCCTGTGTGGCACAGACCACACGGTGCTGCCAGGGCCTCCAGATGAGGCCATGTCTGTACACATGGGTTCTGTGAGCCCGGGGCGGGGGGCAGCTGACGTGGAATAACCAGCCCCCCACCCCACCTCCAGGTGAAGTTTCCAGGCTGGAGCGCGGTCCCGCGATGGCGGGGCTGCTGTCGGATCGGCACCTCCAGGCCCGGGTCTGTGCTGGCACCTGTGCCACGTCTGGGGAAGGAAAGAGTTGGGAAGGCTTTCCGTCTCCGCCGTTCTCCTCCTCTGAACATCTTTACGGGACCGTGTTTAGAGTTTCCTGACAGAGTCCTACCCCCTCGCTGACAACGAGGGCCTCCGGGAGAACTAACCCTCTTGGCCTCCATTCTGTGTGTCTCTCTAGAAAGACAAGAAGCCCGGGCTGCTGAAGTTGCTGGCCGGCGCGTCCACCAGGAAGAAGTCGCGCTCCCCGCCGTCCACCTCCCCCACCCACGACCCCCGGGCAGCCGTGGACACCTCACTCCAGGGTGCGGTGGGGCCCGAAGTGTCCTCACTGTCCGTCCACGGCAGGGCCGGGTCCTGCCCCGTTGAGGGCGAGATGCAGGGGGCCTTGGGGTTGGAGCCGCTGCACAGGAAGGCGGGCTCCTTGGATCTGAGCTTCCCGTCGCCCTCCCGGCAGGCCCCTCTCTCCGCGGCCGCCATCCGCCCCGAGCCCAAGCTGCTGCCCAGAGAGAGGTAAGGGTGGGCCTGCGTCCTCCTGGGCCTGGGTGTGGTGGTCTGTGAGGTCTGGAGCCATGTTGGGGAACAGGGATGACGCAGGTTTCTGGGTTTCAACCTGCCAGGCGGCCCTCACTATCCCATCAGCTCAGATGCAACGGGAGCGCGTTTCACATTCTGAGCCCGTCTGGGTCCTGAGTTTGTATTTACAAGGGATCCATCTGAAATCTGGTGGAACTGATGGTGTCCTGAGCCCGAAGAGCGAGCAGTGGAGTGAGGGACCTGCATCCCCCTGCCCCGAAGGAACCCGCAGTGACCCTGGGCGGAGTACCCCGTAGGCCTGAGCGAGCCCCGCCCCGGGGAAGCTCCTCCAGGCTCCGCCCCCCTGACACCTGGCCCCAAACTGCCTTCAGGGCTACACCGTGTGAAATGGCCAGTATTCCTGTTGTTTGCCAAAGACCACAATTTCTTAGAGTTCAGCATAGAGTTTTCCAGGTCAGGAAACTGAGTCCCCCGAGGCCTCGGGTGGAAGCGCCAGAGGCTGGTGTCCTGCTTGTGGGCCAGCCCGTTGGAGTCATCGGTCCTTAGAGAGCCTCAAAGAGGGCTGAGGGGCGCTCAGGGGAGGAAACGCTTTCCTTTCTAAGTGGCTCTCCTCCTGGGAGAGCTGCCTAAACGGTAAAAAAGGGAGCATCACCTGAGCGCGCAGTCCTGGCATTTCTGGCAGATCCTTCCCTTGCTCGGCCACACGGACCGATGCCAGCCCTTCCGTCTGGCCTGAGACGCACCACACACGCCACACGCACACCCACCATGTACACCACACACACACACACACACACACACACACACACACACGAAGTGCACACCACACACCCCCTCCTCTCTCCCTCCACTTCCCTCCCCAAGGGAGCCTCCGCCTTGGGGCAGCTCTCCCACGTCAAAACCTTCTTTCTGCCACGGGACCAACCCAGCTGCCTGTGATTTCTGAATGGGGGTCCCGGCCCCTCCTCCGGGTCCCAAAGTTGGGGGCTGTGGGGAATGACAGGTCCCTAAACGTGTCGAAGGCTGCTCTCGTGTCTCCCCTGGGTTTCTCCCTTCCCGGATCCTCAACTTCTAGACTCCACAAAGGGCTTAAAGACCCTGTTGTAAAGAAATCATGGGAGTCTAGGATTAACTAGGATGTTCAGGGAATTACTCCCGTTAGCTGACTATCCTAATTGGGGATATTGTACCCGGGGCCCTCGGCGCCCTCCTGCCCCCAGCACCCTGCACAGCTCCTTAGTGACCACTACTGCCTAGCGTGGCCCTCACCCCGCGCAGCCCTCAGGACTCCCATGTACCGGCCCCCAGCAGGTCGGAGCTGAGGACGTGACAATGGCAACGTTACCTTCAGGCCGGGGCAGCTCCCGAAACACCTGGACTCGGGCCGGTGGGTCACACTGACCTCGCAGCTGTGACCAGAGTCCTGCACGGAGAGCGCACCCTCACTCACACCCCAGCCCCTGTTTGGGGGCCCGCCAAGGGGGGCTGTGCATGAAGGGCAGGCTGGGCTCGGTCCACGCCCCCAACATGCATCACAATCTTGCAGCAAGAGAAACACCTGCCACTTAACAGCCATTTCATCCAAACGACTGTCTGCTTTTTGAGTCCCGGTCCCTACATACAACATGGGGATGATAGTGCCTGGTGGCTATAATGGCCGCAAAACACCTAGATTAATAGCTGGAAAAGGATGAATGCGTCGTGAACGCCAAGGGCAAAAACAACCGTAACAACGCATGAGATGATATGGGAGACGACGCTGTGTGACATGACGTACACGACAGGGAGGCCGTGGTGAGGGCCGTGGTCCCCCCACCTCCGCATTGATTGACAGGCCTCCCCACCTGTTCACATGCCCAGTCCGTGTGTCCTCACCTCTCGCCGGCCTCTCAGCTGTTCGGCTCTGTTGGGATTTAGGAGTTTCTTGCTTTGATCCATTGTGGGTCATGGGAGGCTGCCAAAGACGTCTGTGCCCTAATCCCCAAACCGAGGATAAGGTGGCAGATGGACCGAGCAGCTGACCCTAAAGTGGAGAGGTCGTGCAGGCCCCGCGGCGGCCCATGTGACCTCAGGAGTCCTCGCAGGTGGATGAGGAGCTCGGCCCGCCGTCCTGGCTTTGAGATGGAGGGAGAGGCCTCCACTGGAACGCCGCAGCCTCTGGGGGCTGGAGGAGGGAAGGGGACACAACCTGCCCCGGAGCCTCCATCCCTCGACTTTGCCCCGTGAGGCTGTGTCGAACATCGGACTTCCGGAACCCCCAGATGAGACGTGTACGTCGTCAGGCGCTGTTCGTGGGAATCCGTCAGAGCCGCCACAGGGACCCAAGGCATGTGTAGACCTTAGAGTTTGGTGTCCAGGGTGTATTCTTATCATTTTCAAGGTCCTGGAGGGACACCACTGTGATGACCACAGCCCCCGACCCCGGACCACTCGCCCTCATGGGGACCGACACGGGGGCTCTGAAGGGCCCCTCCGGTGACACGGAGGATATGCCCAACCCCACAGGCAAAGCGACTGCATCTGCAGCGGTCGGATTCCCTTCGAATTCTGCACCTTTGATCCGTGAGTCTGATGTCTGCAGAGTGGCTGTGGTTGACGCAGCCGCTCAGGACAGTCTCTGACGTGTGACGCCAGGATCGCGCCACTGTTCGCTTGGCCCTTTGGGGCCACTGAGCATCAGTTTCTTTCAGCGTCTTGGAAGGATCTGGACAGAAAACTGAATGCTGGTCTTGTAGACGTTCAGCCCACATCATCCATCCGGGCTCATGAAATCACGGGATTGCTCAGAAGCACCAAATTAATTTTTTTTTCTAGCAAATTACACTTTTAAAGTTGCTTGTTTCACATCTGGCAGTTGAGGCAAAAGCTAAAACTTACGTTGGGAGCGTGAGGAATGATCTCCACGCGTTCTCTCCTGGGGACTTGAGGGAAGGGGGCGGTGTTTGGAGGAGGGGGATGGGCAGGAAGCCGGGGTTGGGGGGGCGGTGCTGGTCCTGGCAGTCCAGCAGCCTGGGCGCCGGGGTGTGGGAGCTGCAGTCTGTGTGTGCCGGCTGAGCTCACGGGCGTTGCTGTGTCCCAGCTATCTGCAGGGACGCGGGGCTGGGAGGGCAGGAGCTGTCGTCCCCTTCCTCGACTCGTCCACACCCTGAAAGGGACCGCGGCGGCAACTGCCCCGGCCTGCACGCTGCAGGCACCTGGGGAGGCCGGGCCGGCCTCGCGACCCGCTTCCTCTCTGCCCCCTGCTTCCACCGCCTGGAGCGGGCTGGGCCCGTGAGCTCCTAGGGCCGGTCCGGGTCTTCTGCACCTGAGCATCTTCCCCAGGGGACAGGGTTAGGCCAGGTGCTGCCAGGGAGGAGGGACAGGAGAGCCTGGAGTTCGGAGAGCGTGGGGAGGTGGCCGGAGGGAAGGGGGAGCACAGTCTGCACCTCTGGCCCAGGGAGGCCGCCTGGGCCTTTGGGGACTCAGAGGAGGACCCGGGCCCTGAGGGCGGGGCTGGGAGCGGGGAGCCGAGGAGGACGGAGGGCGCCCTGAACTGCTCTCCCAGGCCCGGCCCACAGACGCTCCTGCTCTGCCAGTGCCCACGGCAGGGGTGCTGGCCAGACTGGGCCCAGGAGCAGGGGACGGGGTCAGCTGTGCGCGACCTCCTGGCCGCTGCTCCTGCGACCCTCCCAGCAGCCCCACCCTTTGACCCACCCGCCCCGAGGACACGGGGGCGCAGTGTGGGGCTGAGGTCGGTCTGGTGAGGAGGGAGTGGCGGGCGGTGCCCGGGAATGGCAGGGACAGGCAGGCCCGGCATCCGTGACCGCGAGGGGCCGGTGCGCTTGCGGGGGCGGGCGACTGGAACACAGAGCCTCTTCCCAGCTTGCCTCTAGTCCGAGCGACGTGGTTCCAGTGGAGGAGGGCGGTGTGGATGGAGGGCTGGAGGCGGAGGGAGAGGAGCGTGCCCGGCGCCCGGCCGGTCCATGGGGAGGCCTTTGCTGACCCCTCCCCTCCCCCCGCACCCAGCCCGCGGGGTCCGTGGTGCCTACGAGCTGGGGTTCGCAGGCAGCAAGAACAGGCGGCCCTGCCGGCCACGAGACCACCCACAGTGAGGATCTGCGCACGGAGCCCCCAGCTCACCTGACCAGCCCTGCCCCCCGTAAGGGTGGTGGGCTCGGGGACAGCGGGACGCACGAGCCCTGTGGGGTCCCCGGCTGGAGGGGGCTGCCGGCAGCTGTGCCGGGCTGGGCGGCGGGGAGGGACGCGCACGGCGGGTCTGCCCTCGCCCTCGGGAGTTTTAGAGCAAGGCTGGTCCTCAGAGCCTTCTCCTCCCCTGAGGCTTCCTGGGCAGGTGTGGGGTGCAGGCCTTTGTCTCAGATTCAGGGAGCTGCCGAGGCCCAGGGTCTGTTCCTGGTCGGAGCTCAGGCGCCCGGCAGGCAGAGGCACAGCGGAGACTCATGTCTCCAGGTGGATCTTATGGCACGTTGGTCTGAAAACAGGGACGGAGCCCCGGAGCCCGGGAGGTGGTGGGCGGCTCACCCCTGGGTATCTGTTTCCCCAGGTACCGCGTGGTGGTCTCATACCCGCCCCAGAGCGAGGCGGAGATTGAGCTGAAGGAAGGGGACGTGGTCTTCGTGCACAAGAAGCGTGAGGACGGCTGGTACAAGGGGACCCTGCAGAGGAACGGCCGCACCGGCCTCTTCCCCGGCAGCTTCGTGGAGAGCTTCTGAGGCCGTGACTGCTGCCCCCCCCCCCCAGGGACGGAGGTGCAGGGACCCCAGGGGAGCGGCCGCCCGAGGCCCTGGGTCCTTCTGGGGACCTGGCGGGGACGCCCGCACGCGCAGGACCTGGGGGCGAGGAGGTCACGCCTTCCACCCACCCGTGTCCTCTGACAGGGGGCAGACACCGCCGGGGTGCTCCTCTGCCATCTGCTGGCGGGGCCGGCGGGGGGCAGGGCCCCGCGCCTTTGGAGAGCGTCCGTCCTTCGGCGGCTCCGGGTGTCACGTGGGTCCTGACCCTCGTCTCCGGCTATACCTCAGGCACCTCCACCTGGACCCTCAGCATGGGGCCCCGTCCAGGCAAGGCCAGCACGTGGCTCCCGCGGGGCGAGGTGGCAGCAGTGTCTCGTGCTCTGCACACCACTGTCCCCTCTCCCTCGTGCTTTTCTTTCTTACATCTTTTTACTGCCAAGCTGTTAGACTTTATAAATGTCTAACAGGTCGTTCACTGCCTATTTTTCATACATCTGGTGCTGCCTTTTTGTAAAACTAGTCAGGACTTGGTTGAGCTTGAAAGAAAGAATCTCTGGGGCGACACCAAAGGGGCTGAACTTTTACAGGCACCGTGTGAACCCGGAGAGCCAGGTCTTCACAGCCCTGGTGCTCGTGGGGCCAGAGGGGCCTGTGCATTGGAGGGAGTTAGGAAAAGCCCGTGTCTTTCCACCCTTCCAGAGCCCCTGCCGCATCTGGAGATATTCTGACAAGAGGTGTCAGTAAAGGAACAGGAGGGTGGACCCCAGGTCAGGAGGCAGAACTTCCCTTCTGCGCTGTAGAGGGGACACCACAGCCGGCACCCCCACTGTCCAAACGTGCGGTTTTTACCACCGTTCAGATCGACTGCCTTGTGACGGTTTCTCCTTTTTTTCTTCAAATAAATAACTGCTCTGCTCTCAGTGCACACCTTGGTCTCGAGACCAGAGCCACGAGGATAACAAGGGCTTTGAGGCGTCATGCAGACTTGCAGGTCCAGGGAGCTGGGCGGGGAGGGGCAGCTCTGATCCTGGGACCTTCCCCGTCGGGAGTCCACAAAGGGCACCCACGAGTCCACCTTACCCCAAGCCCCGACGGGAGGAGCCCGTGAGAGAGACACCTTAGGAATACGTTCCTGTCAGTTCCTAAACCCTCTCTCTCTTTGCAAAGCCACTCAGGGTTAAATCTGGCTGAACACACTAGCCTTTGGGATGTCTCTGCAACAAAACCCAGAAGCCCACTCCCCGGCCTGCCATGAGGCCGTGGCAGGAACGCTGTTTTCAGAGTTGCTGTGTTGGGGTGTGGCCTGGCTACTTGTTGCTGCCAGTGGCTCCACGCTGGCGGGTCGCTCCTAGAGAAGCGCTCTTCCTCTCTCCAGGACATGACAGATTGAGAGAGTTGAGAAATTTGTTCTGAATCAAAGAAAAAAAAAAAATCCGGTTTAAACGCACGGAGTCCCGTGCACCGAGTTTATGACAGCCAGAAGGTGCGCGTTTGTCACTGGTTGCCAGATGAGTTGCTTTCTGTGCACAGAAATCCTGTGCATGTCTACAGTTATGTCATCACCAAAAACTTGCGTGGATTAACATGCTGAGACACGTGTTCTCCAGTGAAACCAGAGCTGACTGCGTCCACAGATGATAGGAAAGTCTTCTTTCTAAACGTAGGCAGTTACCAAGCAACACCACAGACCTCTCCTGGCACCGCCCACGTGATGCTGAGAGGCTGGTGCCTGGTGGAGGGGGCACGCCCCCCTGCAGGTGTCTTTTAGCAAAGTTGTCGCCAGCCTCTCCTGTGCAGAGTCAGGGCTGGGCGCTGGGGCCTCCCCGGGGCCACCAGCGTCAGGGCCTCCTCGCCGGCCAGGCTGCAGGGAGCATGGACACGCACGACCACCCCCGTGCTTTGGGCTGTTTTCAAACCCTTGGTCAGAAAATCAGCCCTCCTGACCAGTGAACCACAGAGCAGGAGAGGAAGCAGACCCTTCTGCCGGGCCGTCCTGCCGGAAGGATGCCCTTGTCCGGGGCACTAAGGCGAACCAACCCTTTGCCTGATACCCTCAGATTCCCCAGGTCCAGACCTCACGCACCGTGCTCGTGATGTGGCCTTTGGGGCCAAGGCGACCTGATCTGAGGAGCAGGGTAGAGTCCTCAGCCACATGCACTGACATCAGGACACGGAGGTGACAGGGCCATCGGGCCATCAAAGGGCCACGGGATCAGAGTCAGGAGATGGCAGCCTCACAGTGAATGCTGGGCTCTGGTGGGAAATTGTTGGCACTTTGCACAGTCACACACATGCACCCCTTGCTTCTGTTACACACAGATGGTCAGTGTGTGATTCTGGAGGGACGGGCTGATGACAAACCACGATGCCTGTGTTTCCGAGTCTTTAAATAAAACTGAACGTGGAGAGGCCTGGTGTCTGGATGGGGGAGCAGTCAGGTGGGGCCGGGCTGGGCAGGAGCAGAGTCGGCAGCGTCCCCCACGTCCCCTCTGCCAGCCTGTGGGCGCACAGCCCTGCCACCCCCAGGAGCTTCCGAGTGGGCCACCCGGGGTCTGTGTCAGGGTGGCGGGCCGCTGAGGGGACCGGGGGCACCAGACAGCCACTCCCGGCACAGGTTGGGATTCTGCCGCTGGGCAGGAAGAATTGAGCCTGGCCAGCGGGGCTTGGGTGGCTTCTAGGACCCCTGCAGGCTCTTGCTTGCCTGGAAAAGCAGAGTGACTTTCTGTAGGTGATGCCCCTTCCTTGCTTGTGGGAGGCCTTCATATCAGTAGTCATTCAAGGCCTGTCGGCCAGGAGTGCCTGGAACCGACCTCCCAGACCAGCACACTCACTACCCTGCCTGTGTGTATGGCCTCAGGTGCCTTGTCCTCTGGAACACGGGGTGCAGGATGCCTGGAACCCACCCGCAGGAGGGGCGTCAGGAGGCTGCCTATCTCCAAAGGGGGGGTGGGGGGGTGGGGGGGCTGCCTCCAGTAGCCAGACAGAGGGAGGCCCGGCAGAGGGCCGCACACGACCCAAGACCTGTCAGGGTGTTTCCTGGAGGCGACCCCGCTGCCCTCCTGGCCAGGCCTCCCCGCCAGAGCCTTTGACCATCCCGTCACTGGAGCTGGGGGGAAGCTTAGCCAGGAGCCACTTCCCTCTTCTCTGTGAACGAACGGAGTGAACTAGCGGAAGACTGGTAACACCGCCTGCAGGGTGGGGAGGGGAGGACAGCCCGTGCTGCAGTGATGAAGCCTTCACGCACTCCCCAGCAAGCTGGGCCAGAGACACTTCGCCAGGTGGGCCGTTAGCTGAAGCGCCCAGATCTCATGCTCAGTGCAGCCCCAAGACCCATGCCCAAGGCTGGGCACTGAGCCAGGCCCTCCGTGGAAATAGTGCGTCGGGCCTGAGGGCCGGAGGAGGCAGCGCCGTCACGACCCGCAGGCCGCCTGGTAAGTCTGACCACAGGGACGGACACGGCATACCCCTGCCCCTGGGCCTGGAGCCACGTCCGAGTCCAGGCTGGTCAGGGCAGCTGGACACTCACCTGTGAAGCAGAGACAATCCTACTGTCCACAGGGAACTGGGACTCTGTTGAGACCTCAGCCCCACGGCTTTTGGGAGCTGGAGTCATTGCTCTGTCCCCGACACTGACGAGGTGGCACACGTCGGCCCTGGGGAAACTCGGGTCTCCTTTCCCGGGGGAGCCGCTCCACAGCTGGCCCTTCATTGGCAAGGACAGATTGGTGACACCGTGGAGTGTGCAGTGGCGGTGTTCTGCCCCCACCGCGGCCTCACCCTGCCCCATCCCTCCCCGCAAGCCCAGAGCAGAGCGAGGGCTGTTCCAGGGACCGTAACAGACGCGCCTTTTCAGGCTCTGCGTCCACAGCCACCAGTCCTCCTGGGAAGCCTGGAGCCAGACCTTCAGGCACAGGACTCAGCCTGGAAGGGGTAGGGGAGGGTGTGTGGTTCAGAAAAGGGATTCTGGGTAAGGAAGGGGAGAGGAGGCCCGTGAGGAGCCCCTGCACCAGGCAGGGCAGAGGTAACAGGGCGGCAAAGCAGGAGGGGCACTGGGAGGGCGGCAGGCGGGGGATGTGTGCAAGCGCCCTGCAGATTGAGAACCACGGCCCGTGTCCCACTCCCGGAACCTGAACACCTGGCAGGTTACGAGACAAAGAGGGGTTGAGGTTGCTAACCGGCCGACCCTGAGTTAGGGAGACCCTCCTGGTCCCCTGGGCGGGCCCAGAGTGCCCACGGGGCCTTGCAAGGACATCAGGGAGGCCGGAGAGCCGAGAGCCGCGCAGGGGAGGTGCCCAGGGCCTGCTCTGAAGCTGAAGGAACCAAAGGCTGACGCTCCTCTGACCCGGGTCGGGTCCTGAATGACCCCCGGCACCCCTCCGGCCCTTGGGCCGTTTCGGGAGGGCTAGTGGGTCTGTTTGAACAGGGACGAAAGGAGGGCCAGCGGGGCAAAGGGGGAGGGGCCTCCTGATGGGGAGCGTCTGGAACCGCTGAGGAAGAGGCTCCAGGGGAACCGGGAGGCCCCCACGGAGGAGGTGAGCGCCGGCACCGGGCTGCGGCGGAGGGGCCACCGAGGGGGCGGCTCAGCAAGCACCGGGCAGGACGCCTGCTCCGCGAGGAGGGGGTGCGCACGGCAGTGGCAGGGACTGAACACGCGCCAAGGAAACGGCGTGCGTGCGGGTCCCCTGGAAGGGAGCATCCGGGGGGCGTGGAGGGCGGGCAGGGGTGTGCGGACGGCGACGGGCTCTGCCACCTGACCCCCGCGCTCACCTGGCGCCCAACCTGAGGGGGGGGGGGCAGGTTCCTTCGCAGGGACCCCACCCCCTGGATGAAACCTCTGCCTCGGGCTAGGCTGGGAGACAGTCCTCCCTGCTCGGTTGTTCTGGAATGACTCTCCCGTCCCAGGACCCTCAGGGCCTCAACTTTTTGGTACCAAACTGCCCTTTTCTCTAAGTAAGCAGCTCTTGCCCTGACAGTTCCAAGAAAGAAACACGACGGCCCCCATAAGAGAAGACGTGCAGCCGCCCTCGTAATCAGAGGAACGGGGTCCACGCGACACCGGGACCGGCAGACGGGACGCTGCTCTGCCCGCCAAGCCGCTGGGACGCAGGTGATGCCCCGGAAGGGGACCCGGTGCACCTGCGCCCCAGGAGGTGCCACGTAGATGCGGGTCCGTTGCACGGCACGTCGGCACACGGAACCCACGCACAGGGACGTTCACGCACGGGCCCGCGCACGGCACGTCGGCGCACGGCACGTCGGCGCACGGCACGTCGGCGCAAGGCATGTCGGCGCACGGCACGTCGGCGCAAGGCACGTCCCCGCACGGGTTCCGCCCTCTGGCCGGGGAGACCGGGCGGCGGCGGCGGCGGCGGCGGCGGCGGCGGCGGCGGCGGCGGCGGCGGCGGCGGCGGCGGGGCAGTGCTGCGGCTCCACGCCAGTGGTTGAAGGAGCAGGTGAGGATGTGGGGGCGGCGCGCGTGTTCTTGTGAGAAGGGGACGTGGAGGAGTGAGCGTGTGTGACGGGGACGGGCACCGGAATGTGCTTCTTGTGTGCGCGGGAGCGGAACCTGGGCGGCGGGCGGGGCGTCTCTGGAGGTCCCTCAGCGCTGCCTCACTGAAACGTAGCTTCCCACGTCTAAGTCAGATGACCTGTTTGGAGTGAGAGTTGGAAGCTGAGCAGCCGCTGCCTCTGGCGCGGCTGAGAGGGACCCGGGGGCGCCGCGGGGCAGCAGCCTCTGAGCTGGGGGCGGGGCGGGTCTGGAAGAGGGAGGGAGAACCCGGAGCCTCCCGCGGCCGCGGTCCGCACCCCAGGCCTGGCCAGGCCTTCGAGGGCCGGCTGGGGCGCGTCCCGGGACGTCGGTGCTCCCGGGCTTCGCGTCGGAAGCTGCGGTCCTGACACTGGTTTCCGACGCGGCGGCCTCCCACCCACCGGGCTGGATCGTGTTTGGCGGCGGCCCTCGGAGAGTCCAGGGCGCCCTCCCTTCTCGGCCCCCGTGGCCTGAGCGCTGACTTACAACGGGGAGAGGGGCAGGCTCTGCAGCACCGCCGAGTTGTTAGCACCGTGGCACGTCCATGCGCGCCGCTGACTCAGCGCTTTAATGCGCCTCTTAAATATGCATCAGAGCCCTGATAAACGTGAGTCATTCCTGGGAATGACTTCGCAGCTGTTCGCCTGCCGCATCGCTGATGCATGTTTTTTCGGTGAACTCCTCAAAGGACCTAGGTTTTAATCAAAGGCTTCGGAATCATCTGTTGGGGCCAAGTCAAATCCCTGTGAATCCGAAGGGAGGCGTCTGGTGGCACACCACAGGGCTCTGCCAGCAGAGCACGCTGTGATTTAGGGAAAGGCGTCAGGGCGTGAATATCACATCTGTCAATTACCCAGAGCCTGGTGGGACAGGTGGACATGACAGACAGCGGAACCAAGGGCACAGTTTCCTCAAGGGAGGAGATTCGTGCACGACCGGAGTACTTGTAGAACCTTATATACAGAAACCCGCGGTTTATTGCGTTTGACCGACCAGCGCGACCAGGGTTCCTCCAGGAGGAGGATGTGATGTAAGTAAATGCGTAACTGCCGAGGTGCGTGCGCGGAGAGTCCTGTGGGCGGCTCGCTTGTCGCTGCAGCTGTGGCGCTTGGGGGAGGCTTAGTGGTGACACAGCTGCCCCCAGGGATCAGGACTCGAGGGGACTCCCAGGACAAAGGGGCAGGACTGGCAAGGCAGGCGAGCTTCTCCTCATTTATAGACGAGGTCACTTTCCAGGCCTTGGAATTAATTGTCTGTCAGCACCGACGCTCAAGTTGCATTGGCCAAGTAAAATTGTAAAAAAAAAAAAAGTGCTTTAGATTTTATATTTTCAAAACGCTAGAACTCTTTGTTCAAATGAAATCTTCTGTGGAAGAGTAGCACGTAAAGCCGATGAAAGCAGGGCTCTTTTTCTTGAAACGGGGCGGGGGCCGGGAAGCCCATCTGCGTGGGTGTCCCCCACAGTCCACGGCCCTTTGTGCGTCTCCCAGGCAAGTGGGAGCTTCTGTGCTCTGTTCCTGTAGCGGCTGACAAGCCGTCGGGGGTCGGGGACCTGCTGTTCTAATGGCCTCCTGGAGGGTCTCGTCAGGATGGTTAGACTTGGAAACGTGATCCAGAACTGAGATTGCAAAGCTAAGTTTAACAGCTGGGCAACCCCACTCAGCCCTGTCCGTCATACTCAGCAGAGGCCGTGCTCCCGGCACGCCTCAGCATTTGGTTTTGGGCCCAGTGTCTTAGCGCTGCTCGTTTCTCCTCTTTCTCGGTGCCAGGCATGAGGCAACTGTCAGGGGCTTCCCTGTGCAGCCACTTCACAGCCTCGAGGCAGTGGAGACTGTCCCCGGGTGGAGGGGAGTTCGCGCCTGCGTCCCACTGGGTCGGCTGCCTTTCTCTCCCTGGATGGGGGGCACTGACAGCCGCCACTTCCCCCGCCCTCCCGCAAAATGCATTTCCCAGACTTCCCTGCAGCCAGCCCAGGCCACGAGTGGGGACCCCCCTTCTTCCCGGCTTTCCGAAAGCTGGGGCGTGGATGTGCCAAAGCCATCTCCGGCCACGAAGACAGGACAGCAGAGAAGGAGGAGGAGGGGCTCTGATCAGCCAAGCCCCCGTGGATGGCCTGCTCACGGGAGGCAGAAGTAAACGTTTGTCTGTTTAAGCCGCCGTTACTGGGAGACTCTTTTCCTCTTACACCTGTGTTTCTTTTTGCCATCTCCACTGGGTTGCCTTCTAACCAGACGTTCTAGAATGGCCGTCTCTCCGTGGATCCCAGACGGAGCAGACATTGCCGAGTGAGCAGAAGCCAGCTCTGACTTCTCATGGACATAACGGAAAGCCAGCACTGGATTTACCCTCCGCCTGACACAGCTAGGAAACCAGACAGAACGCAGGCGCCGCAGAACAGTGATTCTCGGGAAGAAGGGGCCCTTCAGTGAGTGGGGGCTGCCATCACAGCCTGGGGGCTTAAACAGCAAGTTTCATTTCCCACAGCTCTGGAGGCTGGGCGTCTGAGATCAAGGTGTCAGCAGGGCTCGTTCCTCCCGAGGCCTCTCTCCTTGGGTCCTCACGTGGCTCCCTCTGTGCGTCTGTGTCCTGATCTCCTCCTTTTATAAGGACAGCAGTCCTGTTGGATTCGAGCCTGCGCATGTGACCTCATTTGCCTTACCTACCTCTTTAAAGGCCCTACACAGAACATGACCGCATGTTTCAGCTGCATCACACAAAATTTTTTGTCTGTTTTTGTGTTTATTAAGTTAAAAATATTTTGTAAATTTGCCTTTTTTGGGGGGGTCTGTAGGTTTTTTTTTTTTTTTAAAGTGTGTTATTTAATTTCTGAGTATTTAGGAATTTCCTAGGTATCTTTCCATTGTTGATTGCTAGTTTAATTCCATTGTGGTCAGAGAACATACTTCATACAATTGCAGCCCTCTTTATTTATTGAGGCTGGTTTTATGGTCCAGAATATGTTCTGTGTTGGTGAATGCTCTGTGTACACTTGAAAAGAACGTGTGTCCTGCTGCTGTGGGTTGGCTGTGATCTCTAAATGTCAATTAGGTCAAATTGATTGATAGTGTTGCTTAAGCCTTCTATATCTTTATAGATCTTCTTTCGACTTGTTCTGTCAGTTACAGAGAGAACATTGTTGACGTTTCCATTTACAACGGTGGATTTGTCCTCTTAACGTCTGTGGTATCTGCAAGTCTCTTTAGTTCCATCGGTTTTTTGCGTCATGTATTTTGACTCGGTTATTAGGTGCAAACACACGTAAGATGGATAGGTTCTCGTGGTGAATTGGCCCCTTTATCATTTAGAAAATGACCCCTTTTCTCCCTGGGGCAGTCCCTTGTTCTGAATTGACTTTGTCTTACTTATGCTGCTGCTTTAGCATTTGTCTCATTCCTATTCTCATGAGATATGTTTTTTCTATCCTTTTAGTCTGTCTTCATCTTTAGTGTTTTAGTAGTGTTTCGGATAGCTGTATCTTACTTTTAAAATCCAACCTGCCAGAGTCTCCGCCTGTTAACATCGGAGTGTTCTGACCGTTCACAGTGACGTGATTGGGTTTCAGTCTACAATTTTGCTATTTTTTGTTGTTTCATCCTTCCATTATTTCTTTTTTCTCCCTCTTTCCCTGACTCCTTTGGATTAATTTAGTATTCTTTATGTTTCCATTTTTCCTTTTTTGACTCAAGAGGCATACTTTGTTTTAAAATTTTGTGATTGATCGAGAGTTTGAAGTATGTATTTAGTTGTCATTGATAGTTATCACAATATTAAAGATACACATTATGCCTCTTCACATATCTTGTGAGCATTTATTATTCGAATACACTGATTCTACCCTCCTCAGCCTTTGTGCCACTGTTTTCATACATTTTACTTCTATGTTTGTGCCAAAAATCTTGGCTCTGTGTGCACCAATGCTGAACAGAAATAGAGAGAGTTTTGGAGGAAGGGAAAGAATAGCTTTATTCTTTGCCAGGCAAAGAGGGAACACAGCTGGCCAGGGCCTCAAGAACTGTGCTCCCTTTCGAGAGGGTAGTGAGGAGTTTCATAGTAATGGTTCAAAGAGGGCGTGGTCAGCTCCTGGACACTCTTCTGATTGGTTGGCGGTGAGGTAATTGGGAGTCGGCATCATCAACCTTCTGGTTCCAACCGGTCTGGGGTCTCCGTGCTTGTGGGCAGCAGACAGTTAACTTCTCCCACCTGGAGGGGGTTTCAGTGTCTGCAAAACAGCTCAAGGATATTGTTGTGTGCATCCCTCGAGGGGGAACCAGGACCCTGGCGCAAGGCTGTGCTATTGTTTCTCTTGACTGTTCCTCCCTGGTCTCTGCATCCCCTCCCTTCCCTGATGAGCATGTGTTTGAGCCTGCCCATTGGAACTCAGGGAAGGTCGTGGAGGCCGAATGAAGCCCATTTCCTGTAATCAAGAAATGGGGGACACAGAAAGGCTTTCGTGCCCAGGAGCCCACAGGGCCCTGCTCCATATCACCTGTTACAGAGGCCCACAATTTATTTTGATTTTGCTTTAAACAGTTGATTATCTTAAAGCAATTTAAAAGAAATTTTTTTATTGGAGTATAGTTGATTTACAGTGTTGTGTTAGTTTCAAGTGTACAGCAAAGTGATTCAGTTACACATACAATTATATCTATTTTTTTCAGATTCTTTCTCCTTATATTACAAAATATTGAGTATAGTTCCCTGTGCTATACAGTAGGCCCTTTTAGGTTATCTGTTTTATATATAGTAGTATAATATTAAAGCAGTTTTTAAAAATTTATTTTTATTTATTTTTGGCTGTGTTGGGTCTTTGTTGCCGCATGTGGGCTTTCTCTAATTGTGGCGCGCGGGGGCTACTCTTCACTGTGGTGCACGTGCTTCTCATTGCGGTGGCTTCTCTTGTTGTGGCGCTTAGGCTCTAGGCTCTCAGGCTCAGTAGTTGTGGCACACGGGCTTAGTTGCTCTGCGACAGGCGGGAGCTTCCAGGACCAGGGCTCGAACCCGTGTCCCCTGCATTGGCAGGTGGATTCTTAACCACTGTGCCACCAGGGAAATCCGAAGGCAGTTTTTAAACTGGAGAAAAACAGTCTTTTATGTTATGTGTTTAGTCTTTCCAGTTACTTTGTGTAGATTTGAATGTCCTTTAGGTTTCATTTTCTTCTGCCTGAAGCACTTCCTTTAACATTTCATGTAATCCAAGTGTGCTAGCAGTGGAATTTTCAGCTGTTGTTTGTCTTAATGTCTTTATTTTGCCCATATTTTTGAAAGATATTTTCACTGGCATGGAATTCTAGGTTGACCTTTTTTTTCATTCAGCATTTGAAAAGATATTGTCTCTTGGTTTGCATTGTTCTTGATAAGATGTGTTTGTTCATTGTTAACCTAGTTTCTCTTGTAATCGGGAAGAACCTCTGTATCCTGTTACCGGTGAATCACTAAAGCGAGGCTGCCTATAAGCTTAAATTCTCCGTAACGGCCCATCTCTGGGACCCCTGCCTCCCAGGTAATGAGCATTCAGCTAAAAGACCTGTGTTTAGCCCCCAGGATACCGCCTGAGCAGGCCCACCTGTGAATGACTGCAGGAGGGAGAAATTAACACCTCCCCTCCGGAGGCTGACGGGAACCCGGAAGTGCTTGGCTTTAGTCCCGCCCCTTTTAGTATAAAAGGAGCCTGAGTCTACCTCAGCAAGAGGGTTCTTTGGGCCACGGGCCCGCCGTCTTGCTCTGCTGGCTTTCTGGATAAGGCCGCTATTCTTTGCCCCAGCAACTCACCTCTCAGTTTATTGGCCTGTCGTGTGGCGAGCAGGACGAGCTTGGACTGGGTAACACCGTCATTCAGACTCTCTGGAGTCTGCAAGATGTTTCCTTCTATAAGCATCTCTTTTTAAAGCTAGTATTTTTCCCACGTGGGGTAACACCTTAAACGCTGAGATTAACGACTCGGCAGGGAAATGGGGAATAAAGAGGGTAAATAAGGAATCGGGCGGCCCCGGCGAGCACTCCAGGCATTGCTGCGGAGGCTGGCCGCCTTCTCCTTATGTCGTCTCGCCTGGGCCTGCCAAGCGGCTTCCTGATGCCGGAGGTCAGCGCCCCAGCAGCTGCAGACGCGCTTTCTGGGCACCAGTCTGTGCTGACCTGCCAGGCGCTCAGCACCAAGTGTTGTGGACGAACGGCTTCCCTCTTGCTTGGAAAGACTCAGGGACGCCAGGGCTCCCCCCGCCGGGCTGGCCTCACAGGGAGGCAGGGCAGCCTCGGACACCGGCCGCTCTCCTCTGGGCCTCACCCTCCTCCTGGTCCGCTTGGGCAGCAGCACCGCCTGCCTGCTCCCCAGAGTTCACACGGGAGCCCGAGGGGCGTCGGAGGGCTCCCAGGAGCCTCAGAAGCCGCCTGAGTGGGCGGCCCCAGGAGGAGCAGCTGGACATAGCCCTGCCCTTGACCGCCACGGAGCAGGTGTTTCTGTTTCCTGTCAGGCCGTCTGGTTGCAGTTCTGCCTGAGCAGGGCCAGTGCCCTAGTTCTGGGTTTCGTCCCACAGCCCCCTCGGGTCCCACACTGCGTAGCCTTTGTCAGCAGTTAAGGGACACTCATCCTCCAGCGGCTGCATTTCACTTTGTTCCTCCAGACCTTCAGGAAGCTGACCCTCGGGGCAGCCGTCATGAACGTGGAGAAACGGCACCAAGGCGGCGCCGAACAAGCGAGCCGGGGCGGGGCTTTGTGGGACCAGGCGCTCGGCCTCCGCCAGGGCTCCCGGGTCACCACTCCTGACCTGGAACCACCACCGCTGGGACCTGAGGCAGCCGTGCCAGGGCCGGTGCCCTGGGGTGGTTTACGTGTGCGGTTGTCTCCTCCCGGGGGCCAGGGCAGGAGAACTGGAGGTTTGGGGCCACACAGCTTTGACCTCGTGGGTGACCACGGCTTGCGGTGGCTCTGTCCACACAAGCGACGGTTTCCACAGAGGCAGGAATTTAAGCAAAGGCTGCTTGGGCCTCCCTCACTGAGCCACAGGCCACGTGCAGGCACCTGAGAGTGGGTGGGCCTTGTGGAGGACCTTGACCTTGACCCCCAAACCACAGTTAGACAGGCCTGAGCACAAGCCAGTTAACAAAAGGGCAGTGGTTGAGGCCGGAGGGGGCAGGCAGGACAGAGCCCAGGTCACACCTTCGGGAGCCGAGATTCTTTGCTCTTTGCTCGGTGAGATACTCGAGGCTGCCCGGTGGCCGACCCCCTCGCGTCATCGGTGGGCAGCTGTGCCACGACCCTGTGGACTCCTGATCCCAGTGCTCTGGCCACAGCTGTGTGTGGACGTGCTGCATACACAGCCGTGTCACCTGTGAGGACTGAGGCCCAGCCTATCTTTATTTTTTGCCTCCTGAAGGGGGCTGCCAGCTCCGGTGACGTGTCTAGTGGAAGGGGACGATTGTGCCAGTGTTCCTTGCCCCCAACCTTAAAGGTGCTTTCAGTGTTTCATCATAAGTGTGATGCCTGTGCTGGTTACTGTTTGCAGATACCCTTTATCAAGTTAAGGAAGTTTCCTTCTATTTGATATTCTAAGTCTTTTGTTTTCTTACATCTCAAGGATGCTAAATTTTATCAGTATTTTCTGATTCTACAGGGATGACCATATGATTTTTCTTTTAACATTCATGCTGTGAGTTACACTAGTTAATTTTCTAATGTTAAAACGTCATTGCCTTCCTGGACATGAGGAACTGTATTTTTAAATATATGTTCCTGGATTCAGTTTGTTAGTAATTTGTTTAGGATTTTTGCATGTTTGCTTATGTATGAGATCAGACTATAATTGTCCTTTCTCAGAATGTCTTTATTAGGCTTTGAAATGAAAGCCATGTTGGCCTTGTAAAATGAGATTGGGATTTTTCTTTTATCCATTTTTAGGGAATGTATTTGTTTCCTATTGCTGCTGTAACAAATTACCACAAACGTCGTGGCTTTAAACAGTACAAATTTATTTATCTTACGATATTGGTAGTCAGAACCGGACTAAAATCTAAGTGTCAGGCACAGCTGTGCACCTCTGGAGCCTCCAGGGGAGAATCCCTGTCTGCCGTATCCAGCCCCTGGAAGCGCCCACGTTCCAAGGCTTAGGGACTCTTCCGCATCGCAACCAGCAGTGCTGCCCCTCCGACCCTGCTTCGCCGGCCACACGTCCCTCCAGAGGGCCCCCCGAGACCACCCAGGACCACCTCCCGGTCTCAGGTCCTCTGCAGCCTGCTGCCAGGTGAGGAAGCACACTCACCTGGCCCGAGGGCATGGGCATCTCTGGGGTGGTGGCAGTGTCCCACCTACCACGGGAGAGCTGGTCAAATGCCTTTCCTCTTGAGACACCTGAGAGGATTCGCGGCCCAAACTGTAGGGGGATTTTAATTATAAACTGTCTTTTATTAAGAAATTTTGTATTTCTTATATCAGTAAATTAACTGTTTAAATTATTTTCTGTTGATACTTCTGTATTTTCTAATTTATTAAAGACACTTTAATGGCCCAGGATCTGTAGTGACACTCTTTTTTCATTCCCCGCTCTTGCCTTTTAACTTTCAGCCTCTAAGAAAAAAGACCGGCTTACTGAGGCTTAATGTACAGAGAGGAGAAGGTTGCTGACGTGGCCACTTGCACGTGCTTTACGAACATCGGTAGCCACGCAGCCCCCTCACGCCGTGGGTCTGGGGACCCGCGCCAGCCACCAGATGCCCCCCTGCCTCGGAGGCCAGGCCGCCCCCCAGCAGGGCCGTCTTCTTCCCTAACGCTGCCTTTTGCCGAAAACGTAGCTACACGTCAGCTTTTGGCTCAGTGTACACGATGTACCTTTTCCTATCAGGACAGAAAGCTTTAGCTCACTCTTGTAAAGTGATGCAGCTGATTTTTATAAACTTCTATCTAGAAAAATTAGAGCGTGTGATTACTGATTTATTTGGGTCTAAATCTACCATATTAGTAAATGCTTTTCAGCTGTCGCACCTGTTTTATTTCCTTTATGTCCTTGCTTCCTTTTGGATTATCATTTATGAGACCAGTTTTCCTTCTACTGGCTTGAAAGGCACATGTGTTCCCACGCGTACGTGGTCCTTCCTGAGTCTCACGTTACCCGGCTGACGGGACTTTTATCCTCTTCCCAGTTAATGCAAGAACTTCCTCACTGCATGCGTCCCACTCTCCCAACTTAACGTGTCCCTGCAGTCTTGAATTTTTGTTCCCTCTATCTTTCTAGCTCGACAGGACATTTTCATGGTTTTACACAACGTATTCCTTTGTGTGTCAGTATTTTTGAAACGTGACCTAGTTATCCTCCTGCACATGCATGCAGTAGGACGACTCCTGGCCTGGACTTGAGTCCAAGTCCGCCTGCCCCTGGCCTGGCTCCTCCCCTGCAACACACCTCTCCCTCTGCTCCATGAGCACCTGGCCTGTGATCAGACTTCCGCCTGCTCGCTGGGCTAGGCTTGTGAACCCCGTGTCTGCTCCCTGCCTCCGTCTTCCCGGTCCTCTCCGCCCGCCAGGTGCACGGGCTGCGTCGGGAGCCGCTGCCCCCAGCATCTGGGTGGCCCTCCTCCCCTCCTGCTTCCCGAGCTGCTTCAGTCCTTCAAGGCCCAGTCACACCCACCCCCTCGCTTCCCTGCACCCCACGGCCAGGTGCAGGAGCCCTTCTCAGGCCGCTCCACAGGCGCCTCATCAGTTTGGGCTCCCATTTCCTGGCCAAACGGGAAAATGGGGCCTAAAATGAGTTCATCTTCAAAATGGGGATAGTACTCATCCCGGTAGCGCTTGGAAGCTGAAATCATAGCCTGTATGAAAGAGCTTAAAAATTCAGAGTCGTCGGTATAAAGATTAATGGTTGGCGGTGAAAGGCAGTTCTTGTTTTACATGCTTTATGGAAAAAAAATAAAACATGTCTAGCTTTATTTTGTTCCCAGGAAATTTAACTTAAGCGTCAGTGGATAATACCTCACTCTGTGACCTTGGAGAATTAATAAGCTTTATAAGGAGAAGCTGAGCGTTACCCAGGCCGATCTCACTGTATTTGCATGTCCTGTGCTGACTGGCGCCACTTTTCCAACAGCATTTGCTCACTTCGTGTCTCTGTGTCATGTTTTGGTAATTCTCACAGTACTTCAAACTTCCTCATCATTCTATTCGTTACGGTGATCTGTGATCGGTGATCTTAATGTTACTACCACGGCTTGCTGCTTCCTGAAGGCTTGGGATGGTTAGCATTTTTTAAGCAATTATTAACTAAGGTACGTGCACTGTTCTTTAGACATAAGCTGTTGCACACTTGACAGACTAAAAGCACAGTGTAAACATAACTTTTATATGCACTGGGAAACCAAAATTCACGTGACTGACTTTATTTCGATACTGGCTTCATTGGGTGGTCTGGACCCGAGCCCGCACTATCTCCGAGGTCTGCCTGTACTGTAATTGTTTAAAAACGTTTTTGTTCTTTGCAGCGCAACTCTTCTAAAATACAATCTTATGTGGAATCCCAGATACACGAAGTAAATTCAGGATTCACACCGTGGGCGTGCACGTGTGGCGAGTCTTCCTCACGGCAGAGTCACTAGCAGCCCAAGGTGACGGCCCTTCCTTCTGTTCAGCTCCGTGTCTGAGGTAGGTTTCCGTGACCTTTTCAACCAGGAATTGAATAACTGTTTTAACGTGCCAGCAACCACTCTGGCATTTAAAAGTAACTTTATGAAAGTTCAGGATAGCTGTTTATACACAGCTTGACGTAACAGGCTACGAACAACCACCACTCACAGCACATCACGGAGCTCGCCGCAGAGCTCCTGGGCTAAGGCTCAGCGCTGCAGCACTGACCGGGCTTGGGAGGCCAGGCTACCTGCCCTTAGGGACTCACCGACTCTCCCGCTCCCACCTTCCAGAGGCTGGGCGTTACTGATCCTGAGAAGAAAGTGCAGAGCTTTTTCTGTGATGCTTGTAACTTACTTTACTAAACTGCAGAAATGCAAAAATGGAATTTAAAGTGTTGGTCCAGATAAGCTGTGCTACAAAATGAAAGGTTTTATTTGCAGCTTAACGCAAATTCATGAAAAAAATACACTGCTCAGAATCTGACATGGGCTAAGTAAAACATTCTGTTATCTGAAAAATAATGCTAATATACCTCTGTCTTAAAATAATTCAAAGATATAATTAAATTCTCATAGTTCTGGTAAGATGTTTTAAGATCATGGTTTGCAAAAAGAAGAGTTACAAGAGTTTAAATGCAGTTTAGTGAAGATGTAGATACATTTTATTTGTCAAGTGTAAATATCAGTTTCATTTAGAATATTCAAGTACAAAAAATGAAAACTTATGACTGTTAAGAAAAAGTTAGAAGCCATTAAATCGTTCTGCAAATACTGAGGCACTGAATTCAGATATCCTTTACAGTACGAATTATCTAAATTTTTATCTTTAATATTCAGATGTTCATAGTAACTTTTTTAAGAAATATTTTTAATAAGATGATTCAACGTTATTATTTATTTTCCCTGGAAGACAGTTTGAAACAAGTATGTAATACAGACTCGTGCAAACAGTGTGAAGACACCCAGTTCCAAAGGTACTTATCACCAGAAAAGGGCTTATTTACCTGAGTGTTTCTGCTTTAAACATGTTGTTTCATCACAACAACCCATGGACCACAACACTGAAGCACATATTATGTAATTTGATGCAAAAGCTTAGGATCATGTTACCAATTGGGTTATTGTATGAAAAATCTTAAGTTCTATAGAACTATTGAGCTTAGAGTTTCAGGTACATAATACGTTTTAAAACACATTCCCCAAAGTTTACCTTTAGTATGTACACAAAAGGTTCATCTTGGAATATGTATGCAATCAGAGCCGCAATATAAACGAGTCCTGTACTTTCAAAGGCACTGACACTCTTGTCACAGCAAAGTGACAGCAAGCACTGGGCAGCAGGAGAAATGATCTCGGTTCATCACAAACCAACAACTTAAACTTCCAACAGTGCATGAGTAACATCATCCAGTCTGGCTTATGTACTGACCTCATACTTCAACTGTGGCCTTTTGCCAGATATAGAGTAAGTGATACGGCAAATAAAAACAGCAAGAAAATCAAAGCATACTTCTCACAGTTTAATAACTTTGCTTGTGATGATCTTCTGTGATCTGGAACCTTTGTTTTACATAAAACTGGAGCTGGAAAGAGAAATAAAACCTTTTGATTGGTACAAGAGAAAACCATATAGGAATAAAAATCACTTGTTTTACAAAGCTTTTACAGAAAGAGCAGATGTACATCGAGGATATGATAGGATATCTAGCCATGGGACTCTGGAAAAGAAAAGAAAAAACAAACACCAAAATTTCTTGAGGGGAAATTTTTCTGAGCTCTCAAACTATGGGCTTGGCCCTGATTTTGCAAACAACAGCCCATACCTTACTTCCACAAGGTGATTGTAAATGGTTTTTCGCGTATGGAATAAAGTCAGGGGAGTCCAAATCTAGTAACACTGGACTAAGTTGAGATGATAAGGTAAAAGACCCCTTAGCTTTATAATTCGAGGCACACTGAAAAGAAGTTGTAAATTATATTTATACACTTTGGTCCTATGGATCCGAGGGTTCCACATCTGAGGATTCACCTGACTGAGGATCGGAAATACAATATTTGGGAAAAAATAACAGAAAGTTCCAAAAAACAAAACTTGAATTTGCCACTTGCTGGCAACTATATACCTAGCATTTCCATTCTATTTACATTGTATCAGGTGTTATAAGTCATCTGTAGATGATTTAAAGTGTACAAGAAAGTGTGCATAGGTTCTTTGCGAAAATTGTGCCATTGTATATGAGGGACTTGAGCATCTGTGGATTTTGGTGTGCTCGGGGCATCCTGGAACCAGTCCCCCCCACAGATAATGAGGGTGGTTAATCTTTTGAAATTCAGTGTATTCATTTTTTCTAGGCTCTGGGGGTGGATACATCAGTGGACAAAACAGAGATCCACTCTCTGGAAGAGCTTATGTGAAAAGATCATACATGAGAATTCCTTCTTCCCCAAAACCATAAAATCCAGAGGCCAATTAAATGCACCCAAAAACGTGTGGATTTACTTCTCCATAGTTCAAAAATGGAAAGCTATCATCATGGGCAATGTTATGTTCTCCTACCTTTTTGAAGGTGACTTACAATATTCTGAAAATACCAGTCTGAAATACGGTGTGGTCATAAACCTGAGGGCTGCCCTTTGGGGCACGGGAGAACCTGAGCTCCCCACGTGGAGGGGGCTAGGTGCTCAACAGAGCGAGCAAACAGGCAAAGTGATGAGGACATTTAAGTGGGAGAAATAAATGAAAAAAAGGAAGGAAAAAACCCCTTATTTTTAAGACTTCGGTTACGTTGTCTTTAACACATACCCCAGACCTACAAGCCTTGGGACCATCCCCCACCTGCTACCAAGGCCGCCCCGATGCACGGGGGCCCTCTCTACCTTCCTCTGCATCTTTACGTCCACCACTCGTTTCACAAGCTCTGACATCAAAGCACAGGAGTTCCAATCGATAGCCTGGTTCCCTTATTAAAATAAAAATTCTCATAAAATCATTATCAGAATTTGTTTTAAAAAAGTAAACCTAAGAATTAATTTTTTTTTTAATCAACTATTATGTCTATGATTCCCCAATATACAGCCTCTGTCAGGCATGAAATGTGACATAACTAATGGGGGGAGGGGTGGTCAGCAGTTACTAGATGTGCCCTGGAGCAGCCAGTGTCCCAAGGTCGCTGACCCTTACGTGTTGTAGCAGATTTTTATTTCGTTCGTTCATTCACTTCAGACTTTCACTCAAGGATGCACAGAGCACGGAAGACGTGCCAGGTGCCCTTCTAGCTGCTGGGGAATCAGTCAGCACAGCAAGAGGGACGAGCTCTCTGCTCTCAAGGAACTGCTGTTTTAGCTGCAGGAGCAGATGGGAGTAAGGAGACAGGGTGAAGCGCCCTGAAGGTCGGGGCAGTGAGACAGGCGCGGGGTGGGGGGCACCTACTTCTTGCGGTCCTTGTCCTTCCTCACGTTACCACCCGGGGTCATAAAGGGCTGGTTTTGGTATATCTCGGAGGTAGCTTTCTTCTTGGAGAAGGCGATTATTTCTTCTTCCAGAAGTCTTCTCTTCTCCTCAAGCCTCAGCTTCTCCTCTTGGTGTACTCTCTTAAGATGCTCAAACTTGGCCTGGAGCTGTGAAGTGAAGTACGGTGCCCGCTGAGGGACGTGCTGGGGCAGCCCATGCCCCGGCACCTCCCCACTGCAGCCCTGCTCGTGCGGCCTGCACAGTGACATGTGGAATTGCTCTAACTTTAATTCTGAATGAGCTGCCATGCAAAAAACGCATGAACAAAACATAAAAACAGCCTCATGCACAAACCTCAGTTTTTTAATCGTTTGACCTCTTAGAGTTTTTCTTTTGCTCTACATTTTCCCCACAAAGCCTCTTCAAATAAAGTTTCAAAAATCCATTCTTAATAAAAGTGAGGGACAAATTACAAAAGCAAGTTATCAAAAGGAGGGAAAAAAGCCCTTATTTTCCAAATAAATTTACTACGTGGTAGTGAAATAGCTGTTGACTATACTGGTGAACCTGTTTGGAAAGCAAGTGTCAATTTAAATCAAGAACCTTAAAATCTGTTATGTTTTTCCCACGGTCATTCACCTTCTTGAAATCTAAACTAAATCAAAAAGTCCTGAATTTAGATTGAAGTTTTATACATAAAAATACAGTTGACCCTTGAACCTGGCAGGGTTGAAGACGCCAAACCCCGCTGGTTGAAGATTCGAGTATGTCACAGCTCCGTAAGCACAGACGGTGCAGTCCTGTGGACTTGGTGAGTGAAAAACATCCACGTATAAATGGGTCCGTGCAGCTCAAACCCAGGTGGTTCAAGGGTCAGCTGCACTGGCTGGGTTTACACCATAATTGGGAAAATATACCTGTGTCTCTAAGAGAGAGAACATTTTAAAATTCACTTATGCTAAATACACTCAGTGCAGTCATTAAAATGAGTTTTGCCAAAGTTTATAACAGTACAACATGAGAATTCCCTGGTTTGATTGTTGTTTATCTGAAAAAAGATCTAGAGACTTCAGCACGTTCCTTACAAATCAGCTGTGGTGCCAAGAACACAAGCACAACATCTAGAATCTACATCAAAAACATAACTTTGTTTTTGATTCTCTGGTCTGGTTAGATAAATTTTCAATTAGTATTTTCAGTTCTGGGCAGCAGCCTAATATTTATACAAAAAGTAGGACTTGGTTTCCAGAAAAGATGGCTTATGATCACTGAGGAAATTCATCAGAGGCTGAGGGCAGAGAGAGCAGAGAGCTATGCTGCTTCCTAATAAAAAACAGATGTTCCAGATACGGAGTGGGCTGGCGAGTGAACCGGCAGCCCCGATGGCAGAGTTTACAGGATAGGGTTGAAACGGATGAAGTAAGGCCCGAAGATTCTCTTATGCCTGAGGATGTCATTTCCAGAGGGATCAGTTCCTTAGTATTTGCTTATGTAAGTGGTTCCTTATAAAGGAAGGAAGCATGTTCTTTATAAAAAGAAACATAAATAAATCGGTGGTATGAATACACAGACTGGCAGCTCTCTGAGCATGCGTGCACCCTGTGGATTTGGGAGAGGAGCGGGGCAGCTGGCGGGTGACGCCTGGGAAGAGAGGCCACAGGGCAGATTTACATTATGTGAACAGAGATACATCTCTGACAGACACTTAAACGGAGGGTGCACACTTAATATCCTTAAATATCCTGAAAGGTTATGGAGTACTTCATATATCATTTATGAGGTTGACTAAAAATTCCAGGAAAACCACGAAGAGAAAAACGTCTTAGAAAGGGGGCCAGGGGAATGTGACTTATTCACATTCTGTGACGTTCATGGCTTTAGTCAGTGACAGTCTGCTCCACCTGCAGGCAGCGCTCACTCACAGCTACAAGGCCTTTAACTCAGACACATTTTCAAGTTCTTCTGTGCTGTTAAACTACTACTCATGGATGCTCTGAAGCCTCTATGGCCAATGTGGTGCGCTGCTGTCTCTTGTAAACCTGCTTCTAAGGACACTATACATGCTGTTGTTCAGTGATCCTTTTTAAAGTATCCATTTTAAAAAGGGAATACCAGAGACAACATTCCTCTCTTGCCAAACTAGTCAGTGCCTTTGACCTCTGTTCTTGGCTGGAGACCCCGGAAGTGTCACTGACAAGCACCCAGCGCTGCGGCTCAGCTGCACTGAGTGCAAACCTTGCTGCTCATCCTGGACTCCCCACCTCCAGGTTCTAGTGCAGCTGTTACTTGTTTACTGAAATTTATCTAGAATACTTTTAGAAACAGGGGAGGCATAAATACTAAGTGAACAACTAACCAAGAAACAGACTTGCATATAAAATTCAGAAGTAGTAACATTTTAATGTTGGTCATGCACTTCACCTGAGGGATAAATATAAAGTGCACTTTTTCTTGTGGTGGGGAAGGGCTGTGCATCCAGGACGATGTTAACAAAAGATGCAGAAAAGAAACCATTTAAACAGTATCCTGACATATCTGTCCTGTGCGTCTGCCTACTCTAGTTACCTGACGTTCACTGCGTTTTCAGCTAACTCTGTACTATACGTGAAAATCGGCCAAATTCATACAACAGGTGAATTAAGAGGTGTTTGTTTACAACCATATTGCCAAGGATATTTTAATAACAAGGCCATCTAATACAGACTTAGGTAACGTTTTGGGTTACCTGCCAGTATCTTATTGATATAACTAGCTTTGAATGTCCCACTTTGCCCAGTAGAGACCTGGTTTACACCTACCTATTGTCCAGTGTAACTACTAAAAAGCCTCCTTTCCCTCTAAAACTGCACTTACACTGACGGTAGATTATATGGCCCTCTTTGGTCCTTCAACTGATGGCTCTTTTTAAAAAATTTTTGGCTGTGTTGGGTCTTTGTTGCCTTGTGCAGGCTTTCTCTAGTTGCGGTGAGTGGGGGCTACTCTTCATTGCGGTGCACAGGCTTCTCATTGTGGTGGCTTTTCTTGTTGCGGAGCACAGGCTCTAGGCCTGCGGGCTTCAGTAGTTGTGGCTTGTGGGCTCTAGAGCGCAGGGTCAGAAATTGTGGCTCACAGGTTCTAGAGTGCAGGCTCAGTAGTTGTGGCACACGGGCTTAGTTGCTCCGCGGCATGTGGGATCTTCCCAGGCCAGGGCTCAAACCCGTGTCCCCTGCATTGGCCGGTGGATTCTTAACCACTGTGCCACCAGGGAAGTACTAACTGATGGCTCTTGAGTTAATCATCACTCATGTGAGTGAGGATGACCCCCAGATGCCCTGCACCAGACCTGACTCTTAACGTACCAGCCTTGCAGGATGAAACTGGTCATGAGGGAACTTACTAATATTATTGTAATATTAATGAAACAGGCCAGTGATCTGCTTCTAAACCTATATAATTAAAAGTTTAGAACTCTTGTGACAACTT
Organism: Inia geoffrensis; assembly: GCA_036417435.1. Classification (NCBI taxonomy): domain Eukaryota; kingdom Metazoa; phylum Chordata; class Mammalia; order Artiodactyla; family Iniidae; genus Inia; species Inia geoffrensis. The sequence goes on from CM070911.1 coordinate 93,064,811, forward strand.
GGTTTAAATTACCTTCATTAGTTTTAATATGTTCTTAACACGAAACCGCTTGAATCACAAAAATAAACATCTATGAAGCCCCTACTGACAAATAATACTTCTCTTTTTCTTTCAACCATTTGGTCACCCTGAATTTTCAATTTCCTTTTAAACAATATGCATTTAAGCAAAATATTCTTAATGTGCGGTTTGAAAAATTAAAATTCAACTATAAACCACTTCTACATCTTCTCTCCTCACTGGAGAAACTGAGAACCATGATGTATGAGAGAGAAACTCTTACAAGAGAAGCATCTACTAATCAAAAGAAAAATCAGCACCCTATTTCCTACTCATCACAACTCCTTCAATATTTGTATTTAAAAATAACTCCAGGGACTTCCCTGGTGGTCCAGTGGTTAAAAATCTGCCTTCCAATGCAGGGAACGCGGGTTCTATCCCTGGTCGGGGAACTAAGAACCCACATGGCGTGGGGCAACTAAGCCTGCATGCCACAACTACTGAGCTCGTGTGCCACAACTAGAGAGGAGCCCATGCATGCACCGCAAGGAAGAACCTGTGCACCGCAATGAAAGATCCTGCGTGCTGCAGCTAAGACCCAACACAGCCAATAAATAAATAAATACTTTAAAATAAATAAAAATAACTCCAAACTAGGGACTGTTTTCAAATAAGAGACTGAACAAAACAGAACACCCAAATGCAATATGAGACCTAAGGTTGAATTCTGGTTCAAAAACAAAAAATCACCGAACAGAAAGCAACAATAAATCTTGGGACGAGTGGGGAAATTTGATTGTGCACTGGGGATTAGGAGAGTCTGTGGCATTGCTATTCCTGTTCTTAGGTGTAGTACTGGTACTGTGGTTATGGAGGAAAATGCACCTGAGCTTCAGAGATGCATGAAGGTGCCTGTGATAAAGTGTTGTGATGTCTACAACCAGCTTTCAGACGACCAGGGAAACACACACACTAAAGACAGCAAAATGTCTGTTCTAAATCTAGGTGTGGGGAGGGACACAGGTACCCCGTACTTTCACTTTCCCATTGTTTGAACTTTTTCAAAATAAAGATCAAAATTCAAATTATAAACAAGATAGATTATTTTACAAAACCACTTACTACAGGGTTTATTGAAATAGCAAGTACTATAAGGGTACTTAAAATAATAAATTTGTAGCATTAAATTACTTTACAAATATTAAAAATTTTTTGGCTGTGTTGGGTCTTTGTTGCCTTGTGCAGGCTTTCTCTAGTTGCGGTGAGTGGGGGCTACTCTTCAGGAACTCTTACATCAGCAAGTTCATTTGTATTAACATTTCTGTCTTCTCTTAGAGATTCCTTTTTGCAGCTCATCCTTTTTGACCCTCATCTTAAACGTGCCCATTTATTTAAAAGCAGCCATTACAGTAACGTCTACAGAAAATACCTTAACTCAAGTAAAACTAAAATTGATCCTTGGAGAACCAGACGCAAACCAAGCTCACTGCGGATGGTTTTGCGCCCAGGCTGCCCAGACCACCCACCTCCAGGGAGCCTGACTTCAAACTCAAAGGCTAGTTAACAGCTCTCAGAGTCACCTACTTCAAACAACAATCCCAAGGACTCAAAACTCTCAGAAAAGGCTTTATCAAGCCACAGCTAAAACACTTCTGGCTCCTGGCTAAGGTATTTAAAACGCTTCTTAGTAACCTAGTCCTTTACAAGTCCTCGATAAACCACTTCTAATGGAAGACACCTTGTTCAAAAAGGCAAAAATTTTTATTTCCAGCCTGTGCTTTTTTTGGAAGTCTGCATCCAAAGAGTATGTGTTAAAATACAATAGCTACTTTTTAAGGAACAACTAGTTTTCAAAACCATCTCCGAATTCTTGAGATAACTATCCCCAGGTTAACAGGACACCCCAAATAAGTGCACATCCCAACAAACCAGCGCACTTGCCTCTCTCTCAGCTTCTTTCAGTACGGCTTCTTTCTCCTTCACGCGCTGCACAAACAACTGCTTCATTTCTTCCTCCTTCCTCTGACGTTCACCATAAAATTCGTGTCTTTTGGCTTCGTAGGTCTCCTGAAGACTGAAAAATTACTTATGGTACTCTCATGTTAGCGAGATTATATCACAAACTTGCGAACACTTGGTCCGCGTTAGGCCCCATGACCATCACAGCACACGTGGCTCCAGGGAGCGCGGATCTGTCTGCGGGTCCCTGCTTTGCCGGTGCTCCCAGAGGTGCTCATCTCACCCCAGATGGATTCCTCCTTCCACCTCTGTTGGTTCCTCCCCTCCCCTCATTGCCACGTCCGATCACCAGGCTCTGGGGGCTCAGCCTAAGACCCCGACATCACTTCAGTCCCGTCTTGTTTTGATTTCTACAGACACCGTGTTCAGCCCAACTTGATCTTTGTGCTTTTCTGCCTTCGCTACTGGAATAATCTCCCAGCTGAGCTCTAGGCTTTTAGTTCCTCTTTCTTTCATTTCGTCCTTCCTGCCACTCCTAAGATTTTTCCACCAAAAACAGAGATCTCCTTATCTTTTTCCTCTGCATTATGTTCTTACAGGATAGCAGCACTTCAGAAACTTCACAATCTGGCCCAACAGACCCAATCCCCCTAAGGTTTCAGCTGTACCAACCTAACCTTTGTTCCTAAGACGTGCCACACGTTGCATGCTCCAGCCACTGCCCATTTCCCAGCCCTCCCTCTACTCACTAGTCCTGTCCCTCGCTTCTCCAGTCTCCCCAGCTGGAATCCACTGCTCCTCCCAAGCACTTCCATGGCTCTTTGTTTATACCTCTTCCTGGCATTTACACCCCACCTGCCTCTCTCTCCTAACAGCTCAGCATCTCCATAACCCAGCTATCCAGTGGAGCCCTCCAGATGTTTTGGTTTCATAGAAACTGCAGGGATGTAGAGCCAGTTTAACCAAGCAGAGCAGGGACTGTCCTGGAACTCCACGGCCACTGCCTGCCTGTCTCACTTGTGGCATTTCAGAAGAACCCCAGACCTTATATCCGGCAATGCAGGGCCCTTCCATTTCAGCTCACTTGGAGAATATCCCCAAGGTTTAACAGGGAAGACAGATTCACTTTCCAGCTGTGTCACAGTTAGAAATTTCTATCGCTTATAAAAATATAGCTAAATAGATTTAAAATGTAATGAAATTCAGGAATTTTACTAATCTTATAACTGGAGAAATCTTTCATGGCTAGAACTGTATAAATTTAAGGAAAAACAAAGGAAGAAATGTTACACCATAGCACTTACAGCTGAGCATGAGTGTGTGGTACTCAGAGCATGTATTCCAAGGAGGAACAATCCTACACATTGTCTTTAAGAGCCAAGTTCATAAATGTACAGAATGCCCTAGATAACCACATAAATGCCTCTAATCTCGAGGCATTTTACTTCTTATAAGGTTTTTTGTTCTCCTGTGTTTGTTTTGGTCTTATTTTAAAGAAGCCTCTAAATCGATCGGTCACCTTCGCCCACAATTTCACTGGTCCTACACTGGACTGATAGCCTTTAGTGGCAAACTTAGTTTAAATAATGTATTTAAATCATGTCAAATCAAAGTTTTAATAAGTTCTCACTAATTTACTTACACAAGCTCTTGAGTTGTTCAGGAGGAAAATCAAGCCACCTGGCAAAGAGAAAAGACCAAACACTTGCGGAATAGCTGCTACCAGCAGGGACTGGTCTGGGCTCACTAATTCCCGCAGCGCCATGAAGAACAAAGCACTAACACTGTCCTTCAGGTAAGAAGACGACACTCGGAGAGGTAAAGTCACCTGCACAGAGGGACAGAGTTAGCAAGTACAAAGGTGGGGCTGGAACTTGATCAGACGTGCTCCAAAGCCTGTAACCCTAACCAGCATAAATCCCGCCTACAGTGATGCCTCAGCAAGAGGTAAAGAGGAAACACTGGTCCCATGTGTTCTGCATCCATCACACATGCCCACTGTGACAGGTAAACTCACAGAGCCAACTGCAAGGAAAGAGACCGCACTGTCTTTCAAAAGGTGGTAATGAAACCCTGAGAGGGCCTGCAAGGAGTGGCTGTGAAACTAATACAACCACTGTTGACTGCCATGGATCTGAGAATGAAAAAGAGCTCTCCTGCTGCCGTGATATTTAATGCAGCATCCTACCCTAGTTGCAAACATCACTGATTGAAGGCAGAGCTGAAAATGAAAGAGGAAGAAAATGCATCCTTGATTGCTCGTGCCCATCAGGAAAACCACTGCGTCCCCCTCACTCAGGACCTCCCGGAGCTCCAGGTGCAGCTCTCGCAGGCCTGATGAGCGTCCACCACAGACCAAGTGCAGAAAGACACAAAGTTTATGACAAAAATTTATGCCAAACACTTAAGAAACTCTAAAATATCACACAAATCTCCCTTCCTGACTCTGAGGGCCCAGAGCACTTCAGTGATGGTAAACGAGACTGGTTTTGTTCATCTAAAATAACTTGGGGACCTGAGGTTTATAAAAGCATGTTTCATGTAGTTTAAATAAGTAAACATCAGTTAATTAAGACTACAGGGGTACACATAATGCCGACCCCCTGGACCTCATGACAAGCATGAGGTCGGTGTGGGTACATGGGGACACAAACCATGACTCAGCACAACCGTTCAAGTGAAACAGAGATGGAGACACTGCGGGCCTGCAGAGAGAAAGGCCGGGCCATAAAGAGCAGAGCGCAGCCTAACAGGCTCATGTAAGTAACTGTTCTTATTGATAGATACAATACTGAGGGACAGATTTTACATGCCAACCAAATTATAGTGACTGTTGTTGTACACATCCCAAATTAAATGGGAAGATTCCTAAGAAAACAGAATACAAGTTCTTATAACCACACTGGTGAAACCTTCCTAGACCTCAGGCTATAAAGAACTACAGGAATTTTATCAAATAATTTATTCACAAATGAGAAAGCACCAAGAGGAGAGAGATTCTGCTGCGCCTGACCCAAGGAATCCCATCTCATCAGGACTGCAGGCCTGGGCAGAGCAGAGGGCCACCAGCTCGTGGGCAGGGCCTCCCTCACACTGAGCTCGAGCCCCCGGCCTTCTTGCTTGTCCTCTGCAAGCAACCTGCAGCCACTACTCCTGCCCACTCTGTAACCTGGCCTCCACTGAAGAGCCTCCTTTCCCAGTTTTCCATTCTTCACCTGTCCAGTGGGCAGACACTCCCCAAACTGAGGAAATGCTACAAAACGGCTGTTCTGAGTGCCCGCCCACCGTCTCTCTCCTGTTGTATTATTCTTCTGGTTACCTTTGGAGAGCTACTTCTTCCCACGGGATGCGTTCTGCTGGGACAGGCAGTCAGGCTCACATCCACCCAGCCAGAACACGGGCACACGTCCTAACCTGGGCCTGCTGGACATGCCCCTTCCTGGAAGGAAGGCTGGAAATGGTTTGTTCATGAATGAAACTGGTTTTCTTCCTTCAAATCTGCAAGCCCTGGGCTTCCCTGGTGGCGCAGCGGCTGAGAGTCCGCCTGCCGATGCAGGGGACGCGGGTTCGTGCCCCGGTCCGGGAAGATCCCACATGCCGCGGAGCGGCTGGGCCCGTGAGCCATGGCTGCTGAGCCTGCGCGTCCGGAGCCTGTGCTCCGCAACGGGAGAGGCCACAGCGGTGAGCAGCCCGCGTACCGCAAAAAAAAAAAAAAAAAAAAAAATCTGCAAGCCCTGGCCTGTGCTGTCCTTTTTGACTCAGATGGCGTGTTCCTCGTTATTGTCAAAGAACGGTCAAGGGAGCAGCAACTGGACTATATCACACCGCTGTACTTCCACAGCAAAACCCTGTCACCTTCAACACAGCCACCTCTCCCTTCCTTCTTGAGACCCTCTTCACTTGGCTTCCGAGACATGACCCTGCTGGTTTCCTCCTTCCTCTACCCTAGGCTTCTCAACCGCTTCTGTCTGCTTCTCCTGCTGACACACATTCAACGGACTCAAGGCTGTTTCCAAGGCACCTTTCTTTCCAAATGTACATCTCTCTCCAGGCATCTCACCCATACGCTGTATTCAATTAACCACCTCTTAGTGCCCGTGACTCTGAAGTTCATCCCTTTGGCCCAGCCCTCTCCTCTCTCCTCTGAGCTCCAGATAAACAGCCAAAGTGCCTATGTGACACTGTCACTTGGATGCTTCAGAGGAAACTCTAAGTCCCCAGGTCCAGCTGAGCTAACGATCTCCATCCTTCCCGACAGAGCAGCCAGTGCGCCTCCAGAGACACCACCTCGCGAAGGGTACAGCTACCTGCCGGGCTGAAGAAACCACTGTTCCAGGCCAGCAGAAGTCTTCTTTTGGCATCTTCTGCTCCTTTACCTCATTATATCTGAACAGTCACTAAGTTCTTTCACTTTTATCTTCTAGATGTCTCTCAAACACACCCAGTTCTGTCCTTGCTGCTGGCACTTAGCTCCTCAGCACCTCTGCACACCCTCTGACCCCTCCCTCACACTGCAGCCAAGAGTGATCTTTTAAGTGCAAATACGGTATCGGTACCACCGCTTCAAACTTTGTGTCTTTCCCCCGGACAAAGACCAAATCCCCACCAGGCTGCCCTGCTCCTCCGACCTTCCTGCAGAGACGTAAAGGTGCCTTTCTCTCTCTGCCTTCCAGGTCTCTGCATATGTCTCCTCTGTTTTCCCCAGGTAGTAAAAGCTCAGAACAAGTGCCTCAAGGAAGCCTTCCCTGGTTTTCCAGATTAAATCCAGATGCCCTCCCCCCATGATACACCACCTCTCCTTTCGTGCACATTTCACAACCATTATTCATTGTGCAATTGTTTGGTTTTGGCCTCCCTCCCCGTGAGAATGTAAACCCCGTGACAGCCAGGACTATATAGTCTCATTCAGTATTACCTCACCAGCACTTAGCCTAGAGCACTGCAAACACTAGATGCAGTATTATTCACTGCTGACTCCAAAGTATCATCTCAGCCTTCACTTCTCCCCGAGCTCCAGATTCACTTATGAAATAACCTACTCTAAGTCTTCACCTGCAGATTTAATAATCAACTGAAATGTAACATGTCCCAAACTTCTCAGTTACCCACCAGGAAGTCTACCCCTTCCCCCGTCTTGCTTGTAACAATAAGCATCGCCACCGTTCACCCAGGTTCTCGGGTGGAAAACAGTAACTGGAGCCACCACCCTGGCTTCCTCTTTGCTTTACATCCATATCCAGACCATCAGAGAGTCATGCTGACGTCACCTTCCAGTCCCATGTGGTGACCATGCTTCTCACCACCTCCGCCACTGCCACGCCAGCACAGGCCTCTGTCTGCTCGTACTTGGATGCTCACAGCAGCCTCCTGCCCGGGCCTCCTCACTCCCCCAGACCCTGATCACCGCACAGGGCAAGAGCATCTTCCTCTCTGCACCCATGGTGCACACCTGGCCAGTGACCAGCAGGAAGTGTCTGCTGAAGGGCTGAGTGGGAATTTTCATTTAAATGTGATTCTTCGGCTCCATACCCGGAAACTGCGAACCTGCATTTCTGAGTCCTACACAGGTGACTAATGACTGAGCCACCAGGCACCTGAATCCCTCTCCTCCAGCATGCGAGGCCGCCCCGCCCGCTGTCACTCAGGATCCGCGTCTCTCCTTCAGGCACGTGGGGACCCTCACCACCCACAGACTTGAAAGAGCGGGAAGTGAAGCCTCCTGGGAAACACGAAGGGAAGCCAATGCTAGATGCTTTCTCTTCAGCAAGAGAAAATCATAGCTTTACCAGAGCTGGCCCGTAACTAGTGCTTCCTTTACAAGATATTTTCCTAAGTTTAGTCATTCCAAAACTTTTCATCAGGATAAAAAACAACAGCTTTGTAGTTAATATGATTCATAGTCCAGGTTTTTAAAATAATAATCAATACTCTTTCACCTTCCTCACATAAATACAAAAATAAAACCAAATAATGAGAGATTTTTCCTTTGGTTACTCACTTCAGCAGATGCTGAAATCCTGGGCTTCTGCCCTGTGTCCTCCCTTCTACTCGAACTCCCTGAGTCGGGTAAGACAAAGACCTCCAAGGGCGGCATGGAGAGCAGAGTCATTAACCGTAGCAGGTGGCACCACCTCACGATGTGGGAGACTCTCTGTCATCCTGGGCAGACGGAGCGGCCCACCCCACCTCCCTCCCTGGCTGCTCACCTGAGCGGCTTGTTCTCTGGGCCCATGTCTGTGAGGCCCATCTCCTCCAGTTTGCGGCGCCGGTACAGCTCGTAATGCCTCGTGTGCGTCTCGTCTCGCAGATCCTCCATGTTCGTACAAATGAGCATCTCCCGGAGCTTGACAAAGTCGCAGTGGTTTTCATTTTCCACTAGCCGGAAAACAGAAAACAGCAACAACAATTTTTAATCCTGACATATAATTAGTATTTGTTGAATGGACGAGTAAATGAAAACACATTTGAAATAACCCAAACAGCGAAATGATCAGTCTGATTAACAGCTATGGTTGTTTCATACAAGTAACCAAGGAAGCAATTCTTGTATTACACACACCGAATTATAGGCGATATTGATTAACAGAGGTTTGCTTAAATTTAGTAGCCAAGGATAAACAGGAAATAGGAAAGAAATACATTCTATTCTGTACCATATGCTCCAATCATTTCACTAGTATTTTGTTAGCAGTTTATAAACCATCCTCAGGACACTTCCCATACCGCCTGAAAAGAGTATGTAATATTTTTTCACTAAAACTTCAAGGTGGTAAATTCTGCACACTCGAGAACACCATCTGTGCCTGCTGTAAACATCAAATTCTTGTCACACAATGCCACATTTGTGATTCTGCGTCACATGTGTTACTGTGACCAATAGTTTTAAGTACAATTATTGCCTTTATATTTTCTATACATTAAAAATGTTAAGTTTTGTCAATATTTTCCACTAATTACAAAATTTGTCAATTTAAAAAAAGCAGCACTGGGGCTTCCCTCGTGGCGCAGTGGTTGAGAGTCCGCCTGCTGATGCAGGGGACGCGGGTTCGTGCCCCGGTTTGGGAAGATCCCACATGCCGCGGAGTGGCTGGTCCCGTTGAGCCATGGCCGCTGAGCCTGCGCATCCGGAGCCTGTGCTCCGCAACGGGAGAGGCCACAACAGTGACAGGCCCGCGTACCGCAAAAAAAAAAAAAAAAAGCAGCACTGGGAAACCAGTACCAGCAGGGGTAATCCATTCCCCATTAGCTGGCATCATGAATGAATGAGCCAGACAAGTGCTAATTACTTACTCATCGTAGAGTTAGATAAATGCTACAAATTATTAGTTGGCTGACTGGTTTGTTTGGGAAATAGTTGGCAATACTTTGATGAGTAAAAATATATAAATTTACAAAGTGGTTTATTGTGTCACAGAATTGTCTAGTACTTAGTTTACGTACTATGTTTAAACAATACTATTTACGTTCAAATTTTGTTCAAAGTACCCGACCAGTGCCTCCCGCCTTCTGAACGTCCTGGTGCACCTGGGCAGGTAACGTGATCTAAGACAGGAAGTAGGGAGGCTGTGCCTTGCCTCTGCAGACGTGGCTAAAACAGAACAGAGCCAACCCTTCTGACAGCCAATCATACCCCCAAATCAGCATCACCTCCTAGAACGCATTAAATGCAACTTTCAGGCTGTCAGGCAGCGCACATATCCTCGTTTATCTCCTTTACCTTGTACGATGCCCCAAGGGTACTGGCGAGCTTTGACCATCTTATTTCCAACTTTCACCTCATCCATACTTCCTACCACAGCAAACGGCAAGTGTCCCTGGAAAGGAGCCAGGACATCAGTCACATCTCATACCAGTAAAAACAAAGAGAAATTTTACTAAATAACAAATGTGTCAAAGCCAAATGATCTGCTGTGCCTCAGCTTTTAAAATGTGCCCTGTGAACATGTGTTCACAGCTGTTCACGTGTATGCCAACTGTTCTACAGAGTCATCTTCAGGCCCTAGAGAGAGAATTATTTACTGAGCATGCCCCACACGTATTCCTATTTTGCTGCAAGAATACAAAAACAGAATTCTAGCACAGGTATCATTTCCCTCATTATTATCTTGGTCCTGAAAGATACAGATAACGTTGAGGAAATCACACACACACACACACACCCCATATAACCAAAGCGTATATATATAGTGTATAATCTACATATATAACACTAATATAAAATAATACTTAAGTCCCAAACTAATGCTAAATACAAATGTTATAGACATTTAGAGGAGGGAGAGGTCTCTTTGGGCAGATGGGTCACGCAGAATAGGAAGAGCTAGCAGAGTAAGGAGAAGATTTTGAACAAAGATACAGTAGCTGGATTTAATAGCAGTGAGTAGGCCGTCCTGTCTGAAGCTGAGGATTAATGTAGGGGAAAAGTCTAATGTAAACAGTACTATGTTTAATATTTAATAATTGACAATATTTAGTCTCTTAATTGCACCCCTCTGAAAACTTATTCCAGGTGGGCACAAAAAACAAAATTAGATATAAAGACAATTTAACACACAGAAATTAATATCACTTCCCTTTACATTAGTCAGCTTTCTATATATTTAAGTATCTTAATACGAACAAAGTATGAAAAAATCAGAAAAAAGGGGAGAAATGGAACAGACAGGTACTGAATGTCACTGTGTCAGGCAGTGAACAAAGCTGTATCCTCACAACAACCCTTAAGACAGGTATTATTAACCCAATTTCATAGATAAGTTAACAGTCTCAGGGAGGTTAATAATTCCCCCAAGAACACATGGTAAAGTCTGACTCCAAAACCCATGATCCGTCAAAAGATAACCAAGTGTTTAAGAAATCTGGTAGAGCCTCAAGTAACACAAAGAACTTAGTCATCCTCAATCACATTAAGTTATGTATAATTAAAATATACTAAATATATTCTATATTAAAATATTAAAAAATTATGTGAATATTTCATATGTACCTGTGACCCTGTAAGGGAGAATGAGCTTCAGTACCAGATTAGAAAGCTCTCCTTAAAGATTTTAAGATCCTAGAGCATTCTGAGGGAGGCCGTAATGTCTTCTCATGTTCTTAAAGACAGGACAGAAAGGAATCTTTCTAAGGCAATTAAATATGGTTCCACAAAAGGTGAATCCCGGTCTCACAGATGTATCACTTCATTTAGGTGAAAGTAGGGAGGAAAGAAAAATGCTCCAAAATATATTCTCATTATACTTTTCCAGCTCTAGAAAATAAAACATTTCCCTACACTGGACTCTTTCAAAATTCACCTTGTTTTGAAAGACAGAAGTGAAAATACATCAGTAGCAGTGTTACTTACATATAAATCACTTTTTTCATATGTAAAACAGAAATAATATTCAGTTAAGAGCTTACATTCATTGAAGCATTGATTTTAGCAACAGTTTCATCATCCGTTGGGAACTGGTATATCTGAACACCATTGCTGACCAATTCACTCATGAGCTTGATCTTAAACTTCTGTAATTCAGTTTTAGAAATTGCATCTGCTTTGGCAATCACTGGTATAATGTTCACCTATTAAGAATAAAGAGAAACAAAATCTCATGATTGAGGATTTATTTTTTAATCCTGAAGTTTTTGCATTCAAAACCATTCAGTCCCTGACAAATTTCCTTGACCTAGATCAGAGGACAGGCAAACTACAGTCCACTCACTGCCTGTTTACATAAATAAAGAGTTACTGGAACACAGCTAGGCCCATTCATTACACATTACATATTTCCTATGGCCACTTTCATTCTATAATAGCAGAAGTGAGTAGTTGTATCAGAGGCCCATGACCTGCGAAGCCTGAAGTATTTACTACCTGGCCCTTCACAGGAAAAGCTTGCCAACTCCTGACGTAGAATCATTGGCTTCATTTTTACCAGATAATCGTATACGACCACTCCTACAAATGCTGGCCTTACAATAACTGCTTTTAAAAAGCAGAGCTCTGGCACTTCCCTGGTGACAACAGTGGTTAAGAATCCGCCTGCCAATGCAGAGGACACGGGTTCAAGCCCTGGTCCGGGAAGTTCCCACATGCCACGGAGCAACTAAGCCCATGCGCCACAACTACTGAGCCTGCGCTATAGAGCCCTCAAGCCACAATTACTGAGCCCACGTGCCACAACTACTGGAGAACTCGGGCCTAGAGCCCGTGCCCCGCAAAAAGAGAAGCCACCGCAATGAGAAGCCCGCGCACCGCAACGAAGAGTAGCCCCCGCTCGCCACAACTAGAGAAAGCCCACGCGCAGCAACAAAGACCCAACGCAGCCATCCACCCATCCATCCATCCATCCATAAATAAATAAATAAAGCATAGCTCTTATAAAGTTCATCTTTCATCTGAATTCAGGTTTAGAAATCTCACATTTTCTTCTCTCAGTCTCTGACAATTCCATCATACACAAAATAAATAAAATGTAAGCCGTGAGCTGAAATCAGCTGCATAATTCATTAAGAATTTATTAATATTCTAAGCACTAAGTAATCAGGGTGACTGATCTCAGCAGACCTACAGAACAGGCCAAGGGCCTCCTTCTGCCTCTCATTTAAGCAGGTCCCTTTTCCCAATGACTTCATCTGACCTGCACCCCATTGTCAGACTCTTACCCAGATGTTGAAAGAAGGAGATTTTACGAATACCGACTAAAAACGTTCACGACTCAAAGGAATAACTTTCTCAGCATTATATCTTTAAAAATTATTTTATTTTATTTTTGGCTGCATTGGGTCTTCATTGCTGCACGCTGACTTTCTCTAGTTGCGCCGAGCGGGGGCTGCTCTTCGTTGCGGTGCATGGGCTTCTCATTGCGGTGGCTTCTCTTGTTGCAGAGCACAGGCTCTAGGCGCATGGGCTTCAGTAGTTGTGGCACATGGGCTCAGCAGCTGTGGCTCGTGGGGCTCTAGAACGCAGGCTCCGTAGTTGTGGCGTACAGGCTTCGTTGCTCCGTGGCATGTGGGATCTTCCCGTATCAGGGATCCAACCCGTGTCCCCCGCATTGGCAGGCGGATTCTTAACCACTGTGCCACCAGGGAAGTCCCCCTTTCTCAGCATTATTTAAAAGTCCTATCACTGGCCCGAGAGGAAGAGATGTGGGGTCCTGAAGACCAACTGACCTGCGATGCTAGTTCTGTATGATTAATGTCCCCACCAAAGAGTGATATCTCCACAAATTCAGGGGTTTATAGTTCTTTTGGGTTATTAGTTTGTTTTTAGTGAAAGACTTCAGGCTAAGTAGTCACGTGTGCCAAGAGAGTGAGCTATCAATGTAATTTTCAGAATGAAAGTGAAAACTAAATATCATAATTCCTTTTCTATTCTTAAATGTATTTTTCTTCTCCAATTTCACACTGATTTACTGTGTACATTTGGATTTATTGGTCTTAAATACGTTCCAAAGGAGGTAAAGATTTTTCCAACTATCCATGAAATAAACTTTTCAGCAATTGTGGGTAAACAGCTTCGAAGAAAATTAGTCAAAGTGTATAAAAATTTGATGCCAAGTTCTTGATTGTGGTATCATATAATATTGATACGTAGATATTCAATAAATTATGCCAAGTTAGTAACTTCTAATTGATTCCACTATTAATAGCAGAAGCAGGCCAGTGTACATACCTGACGATAAGCTTTTTGACTGTAGCATATGCGCCTGAAACTGACCTTTGCTGAGGCACCTACTTCAAAGACATCCATTCGAATAAACCCACTGCAGCTGTGGACACAGCTACTGGCTACCATCAGGTAAGGAGCCGGGCAGCCCTGCATGGAGGACCCCCTTTCAGAAAGCCTAGATGGCTGAGCCTGGAGCGACCTGCCTCTCCCTTGCCAGCCCCAATTCGCACGCTAGTGCTTTAAAGTCACCACCAAAGGGGGAACCTGTGAAACCCCAGATGCCTCACCTTCAGACCCTGAAAGAGGCTGAGCCCAGGTTCACGACCCCTCCCTCCCTCCCCCCCACTCCCACCCCACCGTGTGGCCTTGAGTGTGCTGTGTGCCCTCAGGACCCGTAGGGACAACCCTTGCTCCTCGGAGTCCCCTGAGGCTTGTCGCTGATGTGCATCCTGGGACCCTAAGAACCAAGAGGGCCAGCCCAGCCATGACAGTGGCCCTGGCAGAGGGGGACGTGGCACCACCCGCACAGCAGGTAACTCTCCATGTGGAGGGAGCCATGGGGCCCTGTAGTAAGAACAAGACACATTGTCGATTTAGTCCACCCTCACACCTGCCTTCGAGGTAGATACTCTCCTGGCTCTGGTTTGAGAGGCAGGGAGATGGACGCTCGGAGGCCAGGAACAAGAGGCGATTAGGTGGCAGAGCGAGTACTGCAGGCACCTCTGCTGCCACCAGACAAGCGCAGCCTGAGACACAGCTGTGCGCTCTTGCATTTATGTCATTTGAATAAGATGGGTTTCCTGTATCAGACTCAACTATGAAAACAACCGGCTAAATGGTTAGAACATCCGATCAGGTGAACAGACTCTCACATGAGCTTCCTCCAGGCCCGTCACAGCCTGGGGACTATGGTGCTGGTCAGAAGCCAGCCCGTCTCTGCACTGATGCTGCACCCGCTGGCCCGCGTGCCTTCCACACCGACTTCCGTACAGAAAGCAGCAGTGGCCAGATGCCCTTGCTTTCCCAGTCCTAGCTCACGAAATGCTCAGCCAGGTAACGGAGCTGCATTCCTCACACCATCAGAGGTCACAGGAGAACACTGGAGACTTTTTTAGTATAAGACAGTAGTCTTTAACTATCTTTTAAACAAATAAAAAAAAATCTGAAGTGAGTTAATTTGTGGATACTACTTTTTACAGCTCCCTGAATTTATACATAGCTCATTGGCTCAGAAATTCAAAAATTGGTTTTCTGGATACGGTTGAAATAAAAATGTAATTTACTGTAATATGTGGTGAGACTTCAGACCTTGATCTTCATCAGTGAGCTGCTTGTCACTTAATATGTCATACAGTAAAGTTAGTGTCAAATAAATTCTATAGTTACATGAAAATGAATACCCATATTCTGGCATGCAATTTAATCACTAAAAAAGGACTAAAATTTTATGTTAATGCTTTTTCTTTGCATCTCATCTTCCAAACTGAATTTCTCTGGAAAATATCCTAAAATTGAAAATTATCACGTTTTTAAAATGCACAGAATAAGAGTTATGACGTATGTATATATCATAAAGATATTTTAGTAGTTGCAAGTGAATGAACTTGGAACTATTAAAATGAACTAAAGCACGATGGTTGATCCTTTTCCAAACCCACCTTGCTGTCCAGGCTTTTCATGGTCAAGAGATCCAGTGTCTTCAGAGAGTGGCCTGTCGGGGAGATGAAGTAGAGGCACACGTGGATGCGAGAGTCGTGGTAGTTAAAGAGGGAGCGTTTGATTTTCAGCTCTTCTTGGAGATAGGCCTCAAACTGAGCGTCGATGTAGTCAACAATTGGTTGGTAGCTGAAAAAAAAAATTATTTAAATATTTAATACAAAATATTCATGATACCTTAATAAGGTATATGCATAAATCTAAAGTTTGAGATCTGTATTTTCACCAGTGAACAGTTGCTATCTATGCTAAACAGGTAACTTAAGTAATAAAACAATGCAAACGTGCAGGCACAAAGGCAGTACTTTGAAACCATCAGAACAACCTGTGCTTTAAACCATTTTATAGAAACAACACTGAACGTACACTAATTCCCTCTCACACTCATTCACACGCTGGAGCCCTTCTGGCACGGCTTCCCACACTTGCCAGGCTGCTGAAGGAGGGTAGGCGTCTAATTGCAACCAAACTGGACGTGGCATATTATTCTGCTGAGAGAAGGCACAAGTATCAACAACTTAAAAGATACTTAAGTCAAATTCCATGACTCCCTGCTTCTGAAATCGGATCGTGAGGCATGGAAAGCATTAACGTAGTAGGGAGGAAGGGCACACCCACGTGGAAGCGCCTAACTGGTGACGCAGGCATGACCTTATGCTAATTTACTCACAAGCAAGGGAAAGCCCGTCGCAGCCGACACGCGAGTCCTTGCCTGGACCCTCCTCCCGCCTGGCGCGCCTGCCCCCACAGCTGTTCCAGGCTGTTCACCCTTCAGGGTGCAGCTCACAGCACAATGCACTGCAGACAATAGTTTGTGAACGGTCCACTTCATTTTGGTATGCTAAATCACCGCAGGTGAACCTCAACTTTCTATGCGTAACTATTCTCATCAGGCAAATCTGGGCTTCCAAGTGAAAAAAGCAGCAAACGGATCCTCTATCAAATTCCCTGGACACCTTTACACTTAACCCTGTAGCCCCTAAACAGAGCAGTCAGTAACTGTGCAGCTGCGGTACTAATAAATGTGCATTCAGCGGAACGCCTGGCCCTCCCTGCCAGTCCTCGAGGATCATCACCTCCTTCTTTCAAACTCATAGAACCCCTGTTGTCCCCAGGCACACGGCACGCAGCTGGGGACAGAGACGGGACCTTATGCTTCTGTGCTCTCCACACAACAACACAACAGCGCACCTTCACCACATCAGATGTACTATTGGGGACACCATCCTTGGGAAACTGGTCTAAATGTGACCCAACGTGATGCCATCCCCAAAATAATGAAACAGTAAAAATTAATCTGTAAGTACATATTTAACGTAAAATTTCCAAAGAAGCTTCTATTAATGACTTAAAATAGATCAATTATAAAGAGCCATAAACACTCCTCTATCTGAATGCTTTGCATAATGCCTGTCATAAATGAAAACCATAAACATTTTTTGTTAAATAAATAATAATAACATTAGAAATTCTTCCACAGTATTTTCCTCTAGGCCTCCGTTTCCAGTACCTTGCAGGTTCAATCTTCAATGAAATGAAAGACACTGGCTTAAAATACAAAAACCACCTCCTTTTTCAAAGTACTCATAAAGGGTAAGGAAGTAACCACCTCAAAACTGAAGAGAGTAGAAACAGGGAGGTGAGCAGAGGACCAGAGCGGGCTTGGTAAATGGGCCAAATCCAGCCACGTTCCTTTGTTATTCCTAGTCTGAGGCTGCTTTTTCGCTACAAGCAGAGTAGTTTGGACAGAGGCCGTAGGTTCTGCAAAGCTTGAGATATTTACTTCTCTGGCCTTTACAGAAAAGGTGTACCAGCCTCTGCACTAAAAGCATCAGTGCTAGTTTCATCCTGAGGCCAGTTTGTCAATGTGGTTCTTCCCAAAGGATCTGCGGGACAAGAAGGAAGAAAGCAAAGTCCAGGTCCACACAGGAGACTGCCTCCCCACACTGGGCTGAGGTCCTCAGATCTACACCTTCAGTGCGGGAATGAGCTAGAAGTAAATCCGCAGTTCCTCCCCCCTCCCCAAGGATCTGAGGGAAGGTTGCCCTGGCACTAAATGAAGTTGGGAAAATAAACGGAGAGGGAGAACTAGCCTCAAGAACTTGTGGCCACGGGGTCAGCCCTTGCATGAATCCACGGCCCGGGTTCACACATGGCCTCTGATTCTGAGAACCTCCAGCCACGAAACTAGGATCCTGAGTATTAACACCCAGAGGGACCTAATGTAAGCAAATCCAAATCTGTTCTGAGTATCTCTGCAAATAACTTTTCAAAGACCATGAGAACTCTAATAAAAAAACAACCAAGCATATAGGGGAGAAAAGGCACAATGAATAAGAACCAAAGGAAAAAACAAACAGTACAATAACTGCCAAATTGCAATGTACTGGAATTATAAGATATAGTTACAAAATAGAGACAAAAGAAATAGAATAAAGGTGAACTTGAATATATGTGCTGGGAATAGTAAAGTAACAAAAAGTGATCCTACAGATATGGATATGAACCACACAGAATGTACAGATTTGAAAACTCTAATAACCAGGATGAAAAACTCATGGATTAGTTTAAAAGCATATTGGACACAGCTAAAGAGAGAATCAGTACACTGGAGGATAAATCCAAACTAATTATCCAGAAAACAACAGAGAGAAGGAAAAAAAGGATAAAACTATGGAAGACAGATTAATAAACACAGAAGACATAACGAGAAGGTCTAACATACATTTTAACACCGTTTCAGAAGGGGCGGAAACAGCATCTGAAGAGATGATGTCTCAGATTTTTTAAAAGAACTGATGATACTGTTCAGACTCAAGAAGTCAAACAAATCACAATCAGGATAAATTATAAATAAATAAAAACCTAGATATATCATGGTAAAACTGGAGAACAACAAAAACAAAGATCTTAAAAGCACTGGAGGAAAATAAGGAGGATACTCTTAAGGGGAAGACAGACTCACAGCTGCCTTCTGAGCAGTAAAAACAGAAGCCAGGAGACAGTGGAATGGTATCTTCAGTGGGAGGAAAGAAAATAAATGCCCACCCAGAACTGTATACCCAACTAAAATTTCAAGTATGAGAGTAAAACAGAAAATTTTGGTTAAGAGGGTAGTAAATACTGGCTATATAAAATGATAATAATAATGTCTTGTGTGGTTAGGAAAAAGAGAGAGAAAACATGACAGGGTAAGTTGGAGGGGTGGGGGGGGCGGTTAACAGTTTAACTGTTCAAAATTCCATTTTATTGTCTATTTGTATCATCGAGGACAAGTACAAATATTAATTAACCTTAAACCTTGATTAGGTTAGAGATTATGTTTGTAATTTCTAGGGTAACAACTACAAGAACAGAAATCAAGCAAGAAAGGAAAAAGAAACGTGAAACTCGTGACAAACAGAAAACTCAAAATAAGATGGTAAATTTAAACCTAAAATATCAGTAAATATATTACCTGTGAATGGACTAAGCACACAATTAAAAAATAAATATTGTCACAGTGGATTTTAAAAAAGAAAACCAAATGCTCGATCAGAAGCACATCTAAAGCACAAGAGTGCCCACAGGCTGCAGTGGAGAAGAACACACGCCTCCACAACCAAGTGACGCCTGACAACACAGAAGCCTCACAGGAGGAAGAGGTCGCTACACAGTGATAAAAGCGTCTATTCTTCAGGATAGAATAAAAAAAAAAAATTAAAAGTTAATTGAAATTGGAAATATCAATACTACATATCAAAATTTGTGGGATGCAGCCACACTTAGAGGGTAAGTATGGGTAAAGCCATACTTAGAGGGTAATTTATAATCTTAAATACATAAAGCCGAGAATCAGTGAGAAATCAGAGCAAATTAGATCAAAATCCAAAGAAAAGTAATTACAGATATAAGAGCAGAAATTAATAAAATAGGAAAAACAGTAAGTATAATATTGATAGGATCGACAAAGCCAAAATTTGAAAAGACCAAGTAAACTTACCACACTTTGTCAAGGCTGACCAAGGAGAAAAGAAACAAGCACAAATAACCAGTACCAGGAAAGGAGGTGTAGCTGTCATTACAGATGATGAAGACAATGAAAATATATTAGAAGAATATTACAACATCTTTAAATAAATATATTTGGGAATTTGGATGAAACAGATTCCTGGAAAATTGTAACTTTTCAAAACTGTCTCAAAAACAACTCCAAATTGTCCTATAATCATTAAAGAAAATTAATAACTCAAAATCTTCTCAGAAAACTCCAGGCCCAGATGGTTTTACTGGCAAGTTCCACCAATCATTCCAGGGAAGAATAACTCTAATCTTACACAAATTTTTCCAAAAAACAGAGTGAAAAACTCCCCAAACTCATTCTAGAAGGCTAACATAACACTTATTTAAAAAAAAAAAAAAAAAAAAAAGGATAGTATAAGATACTGGTTGAAAACCTCACTTATAGACATAACATGCAAAAATACTAAAAGGAAAAAAAAAATCAGATACAGCACAATATAAAAAGAACACCAAATGGTATCCAGGACTGTCAGGTTAATTTACCAATAAAAAGTCAGTTACTGTAATTCATCTTATTAAAGATTAAAGGAGAAAAATTACAATCTTTGCCACAGAATCCAAAAAGTACCTGATAATAATATGTATTCATGATTTTAAAAAAACAACTCTTACTAATAATATAAAGTAACTTCCTTATTCTAACTGAAAAAAAGAAAGCAGCATAATTTAGGGCAAAAAGGAAGCTTTCCCTTTGGAGTCAGGGCAAGGCAAAGATGCCCACTATCCCCACTGACCCCAGTGGGGCACTGCCAGTCCCAATGCAGTCAGGTATTAAAATGCGAGAAAGGAAATAAAGACCACTGTCTTCAGCCATGCGGGAGGAGCAGCAACTGGACCCACACCCCGCCCCTGCCCCCGCCCCCACCCCCGCCCGGACAAAATATATGGAAAGGGGGTTTCAGACACAGGACAACAGGCAGTAAAAATGCTGATCTCTGGGAGATGAATGAGGGGAGTCTTCAGCCTCCCAGCCCACTGCCTGCAGACAAGTTTCTGGGGCCCAGCACAAAAGAGGGCACAAAGCCTGGCAGACCCACTGAGGACAGAGGAGAGACAGGCGCTCAGGGAGGCCAAAGTGCCGAGACTTCACCAGAGGGCGCTGGGGAGAAGCCACAGCACCTGCCCCAGGAGAAAGCACCGCCCCAAGGGAGCCCCTGGGGAAGAAGTGGCCTGCAGGGCACGTGAGGGGACTCAAGGCTGTGGACATTTCCTATAACTGTCGTCGTGGTGGGTAGGAACTACACGTTTGTCAAAAGTAACTAAATTGTACACTTAAGCAAACAATGCATTGTATTATTCTATGTAAATTATACAGCAATAGGGCTTCCTTGGTGGTGCAGTGGTTAAGAATCCGCCTGCCAACACAGGGAACACGGGTTCAATACCTGATCTGGGAAGATCCCACATGCTGCGGAGCAACTAAGCCCGTGCGCCACAACTACTGAGCCTGCGCTCTGGAGCCCGCGAGCCACAACTACTGAGCCTGCACTCTACAGCCCGTGCTCCGCAGCAAGAGAAGCTACCGCAATGAGAAGCCCGCGCACCGCAACGAAGAGTGGCCCCCGCTCGCTGCAACTAGAGAAAGCCCGTGCGCAGCAACGAAGACCCAATGCAGCCAAAAATAAAAAACAAATAAATTTTAAAAAAATTATACAGCAGGGCTTCCCTGGTGGCGCAGTGGTTGGGAGTCCGCCTGCCGATGCAGGGGACGCGGGTTCGTGCCCCGGTCCGGGAGGATCCCGCGTGCCGCGGAGCGGCTGGGCCCGTGGGCCGTGGCCGCTGAGCCTGCGCGTCCGGAGCCTGTGCTCCGCAACGGGAGAGGCCACAACAGTGAGAGGCCCGCATACCGCAAAAAAAAAAAAAAAATTATACAGCAATAAAACTTATTTAAAAAGAAGAAACAAAAGAATTAGAAAGGAGGAATATGCCATTATTTGCAGATTATACTATTACATACATAGAAAACCTAAACAAATTTAGAGACGAGTTATTGGAATTAATCAGAGAATTCACAGAAGTGGCTATATATACAAGATCAATTATATTTCCATACAGCAAATAGAAAATGAAATATTTGTAAAAGATGCCATTTACAAGATCATCAAAACTACCAAATATCTAAGAGTAAATGTAAGTGATTTCTATACAGAAAAGGCCTTTGCCTCCTCCACCGACCTGCTTCATCCAGAAAGCCCACAAAACTGTTTCCTGAAATCTAAAGCAGAACACACAAGTGTTCTGAACAGGCTAACACATAAAGACCGTCAATGATGCAACATATTTTCCCTCTAAAGCAAACTTTTAGGACCTAGGAAAGTACCTCTAATAATGAAAATATATAACTTTCAAAAAGGAGAAAGAACAAAAAGTCATTGCTTTGCCCCAGTCTATTTCCTCCTTTTATAGTTTAAATTTCATACAGAATCTATAATCAATCTTTATAATACGGTAGGAGGGGCTTCCCTGCTGGTCCAATGGTAAAGTCCGCCTGCCAATGCAGGGGACGTGGGTTCGATCCCTGGTTGGGAACTAAGATCCCACAGGCTGCAGAGCAACTAAGCCTGCGCACCACACTACTGAGCCCGCGCTCCACAACTACTGAGCCCGTGCACCTCAACGAGAGAGCCCGCGTGCTGCAAATTACAGAGCTCACGTGCTCTGGAGCCCATGCACAACTAGAGAGAGAAACCTCGCACGCCACAACAAAGAGCCTGCGTACCACAACTAAGACCCGTCACAGTCCCCCCCACCCCAAAATAATAAAAATAAATACATAAATAAAATTTTAAAAAAAGAATAATTATAATACCGTAGAAATAATGACAAAAATAGTGACCTAATATAAAATACAAATAAAAATTTCATTATCAAACCTTTCCTGCGATGCTTAATAATGTACCTGGCTAATTTAGTTAGAATTTCACAAAACAATTCATGCACCATGGATTTGGCGATTATATATTTGCCATATATGCCTTGTTTGTTTTTTTTTTCCTCAACAAGACAAGTCTTGCCTGAAAATTAGTTAAAATCACTTAATATACACCAAATTGTCATATCAGGAAATAACTAAAGCTACTTTTGCTGCAACACACATTTAAAAAATGTGATTCAAATTACTCTAAAGAAATTAGACAACTGGATAGAAAAATGTCAATTTGTTAACAATAATAAAATATTGCTTAATTATTTAAAAAAATTAAGTCTGGGAGGAAAGGCATGGGTTTCCACAGTTGAAAATCAAATCACAGCACACAGGGCAAGAAGGCAGATATCCTGAAATAAGAAAAACCTATTTATTACAAGAGGAAAGCGTGTACCTCTCTTCTTTGTTTATTTGGTCACCAAATCCCACTGTATTCACGATGGTCAATTTCAATCGAACGTTACTTTCCTGGAGCTCATATGTCTGTGCTTTAAGTCTAACATGTGGGCAAAAATGTGAGGATTCATGGTCTTCAAAATTCGTATTAAATAATGTGTCAATCAGCGTTGATTTTCCAATTCCAGTCTCCCCTGAAAGAAATGCAGGTACATCTTCACAGGTGCACAGGATGGATGAAGAAAAAGAGAACAGTAAACTCTTACAACGGTCTCACAGATCCCAAGTATTTCAGATACTTCAAAGGCTGGATTGTCCCTGAAATAAATACGTGCTAAGGCTGGTCCACTGAGTCACCAGCAGAGCATAAATGAATCACGTGTGCTAAGTTACTCAGAACTCTGAAGAAAGCACTGAAATGTTTAAAGAATAAACAAACAGTTTAAAGCAGTACAGCTAAGAAAACCAAAACTGACAGAATTTAAATAACTGGAAAAAAATCTGTAATCATGATCTTAAGTTGCTAATGTGGGCACCATGCTGCTCATGACAAGAAGGAAGTGAGCACAGGCACAGGAAGGAAGAATCTGGGGGCTTGGCACTTACCCACGCAGAGAATGTTAAAGCAGAAGCCTTGCTGAATCGATCTGTTCACCAGCTGATCAGGCAGACTCTCAAAACCAACATGGCCAGACATGGCTAAAGAACGAGTTTTTTCTTTTGTTTGCTGAAAGGAAACAAAAACAACGGCAACAGCTTTTTAAAGTTTTACTAAAACAGGATATAGGCACATTAGAGATAAACAATTTATCAGAAAAAAAATTAAAGACTTTTGGATCATTATACCTCCCCCAAGATACAACTGGTTACGTTTGTGAGAAACCTGTGTCCAGACCCTCAAAACACATATTTCTTATTATCTTCCTATGATGAGAGTCCAGCACTACTTATGACATAAAAATATTTGATTTTCCAAAACAGGAAAATACTGTTGGATGAAGAAAGCTTTACAAGCAACCAGGTGTGGGAAGGCATATTACAGACAAGTAAAACATAAGACGCACACCAAAAGATGACAGAACAGCACCAGTAAAGCGTCAAAGAAGAAGTGACAGCCCAGAGTTCTGTATCCAATGAAAACACCCCTCACAGGTGAAGGCAAATGAAGACAGCTACATTTGCTAAATGTACAAATGACATTTACGAAATGGAACGACCAGAAATGCTAAAAGTTCTCCAAGAGAAAGGAAAATGACAACAGACGGAAACTCAGATCTACAAAAAGGATGAAGACTGTCAGAAAGGTAAAAATATGGGTAAATGTAAGAGAATTTTTTGCTTGTTTTAATTTCTTGAAAATATAGATTGACTGCTTAAAGCAATAACAACAGTGTGTCACAGGATTTGTGATACATGGAGAAGCAGGATGCATGACTGTGACAGCACAAAGGATGGGAAGGGGAGTGGAGTTACACTGTCCTAAGGTTTCTACACTATACAGGAGGTGCTGCAACACTGAAGGCAGTGAGTGATAAGTGAAAGCCCACATCAATTACTGCTTAAAAAAATAAAAGATCAAAGAGGGTTAGCTAGTAAGCAATCATAAAAATACTCCATTAATCCAGAAGGAGGCAGGAAAAGAAAAAAAAATGAAAGAACAAATGGGACAAATGGAAAACACATGGCCACAAATGTATGGACACCACGGGGGGAAGTGGTGGTGGGATGAACTGGGAGGTTGGGATTGACATGTATACACCAATATGTATTAAATGGATAACTAATAAGAACCTGCTGTAAGAAAAAAATAAAATACAATTCAAAAAAAAACGTAAAAAAAAAGAAGAAAACACATGGCCAGTTGGTAGACTTAAACCAGCTGCGTCTATAATTAAACAGAAGTGGTCTAAGCCAGCTGTCCAACAGGACCTTCCATGACAATGCTGAGCTGCCAACAGGAGCCACCAGCCACGTGCAGTCACTGAGCACCTGCACGTGACGCATGCAACTGAGGAAGGAACTTTTTAATTTTATTTAATTTTAACTAATTTAAATTTAAATAGCCACATGTGGCTAGTGGCCACCATACTAGACAGTGTAGGTCTAAACTTTTCAATTAAAAGGAAACTGTCAGACTGGATAAAAGAACAAGACCCAAAT
Organism: Inia geoffrensis; assembly: GCA_036417435.1. Taxonomy (NCBI): domain Eukaryota; kingdom Metazoa; phylum Chordata; class Mammalia; order Artiodactyla; family Iniidae; genus Inia; species Inia geoffrensis. The sequence goes on from CM070911.1 coordinate 93,089,683, forward strand.
ATATGCTGTCGATACAGTAACCAACCTGCTGATAGTAAAATTCATATGGGAAGGCAGAAGACTTAGAACAGCTAGAATGACTGTACAAAAGAACAAGCTGAAGGACTTACAGTACCTAATCTGAGGCTACAATCACCAAGGAGTGTGGTATTGTGACAATCTATTATTTACCTATTTGTCTACTTAATCAAAACTAAAAACTTAGAGTTACCAAGGAATATGCAAGTCACAGACTGGGAGAAAACAGTATATATATGACAAAGCACTTGTATTCAGAATACATAAAGAATTTTGTAATAAGATTCAATAACAAGACAACCCACTTAAAAAAAATGGGTAAAACACTTGAACAGACACTTCACAAAAAAGACAACAAAATAGCCAATGAGCACATGAAAGAGTGCGCAACATTATTAATAGTTATCAGGAAAATGTGAAGCACAACTACAATAAGATACCCCTGAACAGCCACTAAAATGATAAAAATTTAAAAGGCTGATAACATCAAGTGTTGGAGATGATGAACAAAAATGGGAACTCTGATAAGTTCGCTGCTGCAAATGCAAAATGGCACAGCTGCTCTTGAAGGCAGGCAGTGGTTTCTTATAAAGTTAAATACACATAACCACACAGCCAAAAAACCCCGCTTGCCAGCATCCAAGATAAAGAGCACCCATCCACACAAGGACTGACACACGGATGGTCGTAGCAGCTTTCCTCCAAACAGTCAGAAGTGGCAAGAAACAAGCAAAGGCCCAACAACTGGCAAATGGATAAACAAGTTGTAGTGAATCCACACGATGGAATCCTGAACGACTTGACACATTCCACACGTGGAGAAATCTCAAATGCTAAGTATCTAAACAGTGATTTTATTCACTGTGATTTCAGTTTCAGAAAGAAAAAATCTTTTCATATATTCTCATATATATATGAATATGGATGAAGATGTCTCAAAAGGTAGTGACAGACTGTTGGGAGTGGACCTGGAGGTGTAGATGAGAAAGATGAGCTTGTCACTGTATATGGTGAGAGAGTTCCCACAAGGGTGTACCCACACCTTCTGGTTATTCAAACGCTAATCTAGGTGCTGCAGTGAAGGGGTTTTACAGATGTCATTACGGTCCCAAATCAGTTAACCTCAGAAAGGGAGATTATCCAGGGTGGACCCTTAAAAGGGACAGAGGACTTCCGAGTGAAAGGGACTTGAAGCATGAGGGGGCCTTGCCTTTCCAGTTCCCCTTGCTGTATGGGTCGCAAGGACCTAAGAACGCTGGCCAGAAGCTGGCAGCAACCGGCCAGCAAAGACGGGAACTCTGCTGACAACCTGGAAGAGTCGGGGGTGGGGCGGGGTGTGGTCCCAGCTGGGAGCCAGCAGCCAACCTCCTGCACGTGAGGCCTGGGTGGAGAAGCCAGGGGTGCCAGCCTGGCTCTCCCGACACGCAGGCTGGGCGCTAATCAACAGCTGCTTTTAAGCGGCTCAGTCCGTGCCATTTGTTACGGAGCAACAGAAAACTAGTCCATAAACGAGTTGTGCCCTTCGAGTCCCTTTTACCAGGTAAGCCTGTTACCTCTGTGATTTAAAAAGAAGAGAGAATGAAGAAACACACTATGCTTCCCAGCTGGCTGTGAGAGCATTCAAGAGGATTAGAACAGTATTTGTTAGAGTTTCTGTGGGAAGCACAAAAGTTGAACTAAATGGCCTATAGAATCCCTCCTGGTTCTAACGCATGTGATTTTAATGTCATGGAACCAAAAGAAGCTTTTCAAACATGTGGGAGTGGTCAGCATCATTTAATGAGGAAGAGGGGCTGGAGAGAATGAGGACTGAGCAGTAAGCACTCAGTGCATCAGTCACTAAACAACTACAGTAGTTTCAGCAAAGCGACGTGTTAGAAGGCAGATTAAGAGTAGTTCAAAGTCTGCGAGGTGATAAAATCAAGATGGGACAGACTACAACTACCAATGAGAGAACAGAGATAAAATGATGGCAGCTCGGTGGCCAGATGACCAAGTATCAGAACTGGGGGGACCTCAGCACGTGTGGGGAGGCAGAGGCTGCTGGAGCACGGAGCTAAAGGAAAGGGATCTCGTGACCCGTGCTCACGGTTACTGTTTTCTCTTTTAAAACACTGACAACTCACCTCGTTCATCAAATTAAATATACTCCCTCTTTCTAAATATAACCTTTAATACAAATTACCCAAACACATCCCTCCTGTGCAGGCACTCAGAAAGCCCTCAGAAGCACTAAGGTCTGACCTCACACTGAGGAAGGCTCTGACAGGGCCATCCTGTGGCGTCCCACCCTGTCATCATCAAGGTCTGCGAGGACGCCACCTACAGCAGTGTCAGGCTCCCCCTGCCTGCCGTGGCAGAGCTGGAACCTGCATCTGCTTAAGGTCAGGCAGGGTAGAGACGCTGTGGACAGTCGACAGTGATGCAGTTCGTCACTGATTTTTAACTTGGATCAACATAACAGTTAATTCATATTCAAAGTAAGTAGCAACAAAAGTCTTTCAGGTCTCTCAGTAGTTATTCTGAAACCACAGAGGCATCCAGAGTACAAGGTGGGTCTACTTAAAAGATATACTCACTTTCTCTTCATTGTCAAATACTTGTGGGGACATATGAGCTGTTTTTGTTGCCATGTGAGACTGAAAGAGCTGAAAAAGAAAACACAGATATTACTCCAAAAAACCCTATAGCTAAGTAATGTACTTACATTAAAAAGGAATTCCAATATTGTCATTATCACCAAGCTTTGACTTGTAATCTACACAAGTGACTCATGTTTAAAACTGTGGTTTTCTTGCTGGAAGGATATCTGCACACATAAGTAATATGTGATAGTCAACACATGATACACATTACTGCACTTACACCCACACACACACAAATGTAAAAATTATCATGTATAGAACCCCTACCACATGCCCATCACCATGCCAGCTCACGGAGTACGTGCTCTTATTTGATCCTCAGGACAGATCTGAGCTACACACATTACCACTCCACAGCCTGCACAAGAAAATTAGGATTCTGAAAGGTTAAGTAACTCACCCTAAACCATACAAGCCAGTAAGCTGTAGGCACAGGTCTACTCTGACTGCAAAGCTGGTGTTCGTTCTACTGTACCAAGTGTAGACCAAGTACTCAGTCACCTGTATGCAGGGAGTGGGGAAGACAGTACCAGAGAAGCTGTGGGAATTTAATTTCCGAGCAACCGCCTCAAGGGCACTGGCGCCCTACTCTGGAGGGCAGTGTGAGGCACGGAGGAAACGTGGCCTTTTAAAAAAGTAACAGGAACATAGATGTAGTAAGAAAAAACGCAAACGGTGCCAATGAGAACACAGAGCAGAATAAGTACGTTCCCTTCCTCCCCTGATTCCCTGCAACCTCGGCAGTGCTCTCCCCAGAGGCCACCTCCTGGGGGTAGAGGATGTGCGTGGTGGGAACATGTGCAGTCTCTCTGGCTCACAGACATGGCACATAACCCATGCTCTGCAGTGGGTGTTTCCTTTCCACTTAATCTATCGTGGGGGGACTTCCCTGATGGCGCAGTGGTTAAGAATCCGCCAGCCAATGCAGGGGACACGGGTTCAAGCCCTGGTCCAGGAAGATCCCCACATCTCATAGAGCAGCTAAGCCCACAAGCCACAACTACTGAAGCCCGCGTGCCTAGAGCCTGTGCTCCGCAACAAGAAAAGCCACTGCGATGAGAAACCCATGAACCACAACTACTGAGCCTGTGCTCTAGAGCCTGCAAGCCACAACTACTGAGCCCACGGGCCTAGAGCCCGTGCTCCGCAACAAGAGAAGCCACCACAATGAGAAGCCTGCATCCCACAACTAGAGAAACCCTGCGCACAGCAATGAAGACCCAACACAGCCAAAAATAAATAAATAAACCTGTGACTCTGTTTAACAAATAAATAAATAATGAACACTCCCTCTTAAAAAAAAATACCTCTCTGGTGCAGACTGTTTCCACAGAATGTGAGCTGCCTCACTCCCTCTACAGGACAGCGCTCTGTTCTGTAAACTACACAACATGCGGATGCACTGTCTTTAAATACAGTGAACTACGCTGCAGTGAACAGCTTTGCCCACACATGGGACAGGGGACTGGACCCTGCAACAAGGGAGGGGCGTGTCTGGCGCCTCGAACCGCCCCTCCCCCCACCCTGGGCTGTGAATGCAACACCAACAGACACACTGGGCACGTTGGGACTGCGTTCTACACAACGCTAACGACCCCCTTCCTCTGGTACTTTCTGGGTAACGTAAACTTTTGAAGACTGACCCTGGGACTTAACAGGACACGTAGCAAGTCCAAACCCTAAGCAGCCAACTAACTGAGCGCACTGTGGTGACAGGTGGCTCTGGCCAGTGGGAAGAGGCCCCATATAAGAGCACAGCCAAGGCTCGGGATGAACACACAAGCACTGGCTGTGTTTTTACCATTTAAAAAGTGAAAAGCACGTAATGATACAAAGCCCACCAGTACTGGCCTAGTGTGGTTTTAACTGTACACACAGCTCCTTGACTCCCCCTAGCCCGTCACAGTGTGTCACATGAGTCAGAGAGCACATCCCCACTCTGAGCCAGCACAGAAGAGTGAGAGCACAGGGAAGAGAGAGCAGTGGTCACAGCTACGCACACAAAGAGGAAAGACAGTGACACTGTGCTGGGCCAAGAGATGGCCAAGCATCAGGCAAGGCGGCATAAGGTGGGAAGACCCCTGAGCCCTGGATGGGAGGCCGGATTTCTTATCTGGATAAAGTGAACCGTGAGGGAAAGTTTGCTGGAAACACAATGCTCATCGTCTCTGGCAAAGTTATGAAGAGGCGAGAAGCCGACAAGGGGCAGATGAGTTGTGGGCTGAGGCCTGGAGTGTCCGCCTGGGCTGGGACCTGCTGTTGGGACCCAGGCGCCCCCGAAGCTCCGGCTCAGGGCCCCGCGCAGGCCCGGAGGGAAAGCGAACAGAGCCTTCGTGCTGCCATCCGCTGCCGTCGGGATGGGAGCGGGTGCCGCCACGTCTAACTGAACTTCATCAACTACAGAACTCTAATGAAAATTAATCTTTATAAAACTACACTAAGAAAGTAGTTTTGGGGTTTTAATATTATGGAGAGCATATCGAAATTTTTGTGAAATGCTGCTTAGGAAGCAGTTTCATTGATGTGTAAAATTTGCTTAGAAAAAATGAGATAGGGTTTGTACTCCTTTATGATTAAACTTTAAACTTTGACTAATAAAACCAAGGTTACATTTCTGTCATTTATGTAAGTTCATATCAAATATCCACTTTTGTTTATTCATTTCCTGTGTTTCTGAACACCAGCCAAAAAGCTTACTTAAAATCTCTGTAGATAAATATTTTGATCGGGAAGTAAAAATGAGTCACATAAAAGTATTATAAATAGTTGTTTTTAGTATTTTCCACTGCTACTACCTGACTAGTCAAATTTCCAAAACACATTTTAGAATGAAAACAGTTTTTAATAAATTAACAAGACATTATTGGAGGTAAAATAACAAAGGGACAAGAGTTGACCCAGTCCCTCTAGTGGCAAACACTAAATTAAAAAAAAATCTGGAAGTGGAATTCCAGTCTGCTCCACCACTGACTAGCTTCTTAGTAAATCCTATGCTGGGAACTGGGTCTCAGGAGGAAAAGACACGGCGGCCCTTGATCTTAAGAACTTATCTCAGAGAAAACACAAGCTCATAATAGGCAATCAAATCTCATTCCAGGGCACCAGGGAAACTAACAAAATCACCATCTACATTTGACGACAGTCCGTAGCTTTTATTTTAAATACAAGCATACGTCATACATACACAAACACACATGTATTTAAATCTCTACACCTACATCCCAGAAAGAAAAACTTTATACAGTACTTTTAACTCCTGGCAAAGTCTAACACATTTTTTTAAAGTTGTAGTATATAACGAATCACAGAAAAAATGCCAGAACATTTTGGGGAAGATCAGGTTCTCCACCTTCTTAAAAATATCAGTTTGAGGAGTATGGGCAATGCAACAGAGGCTGCGCACAATCTGTGCTGGGGTCCCTTGGAGACAGGTGGGAGGTGACCTTTTTCCTGCCGGTCAGTTATGGGGAAAACTCGGTGATTCTTTCACAACAGGACCCTAGATTTCCTGACGACTCTTCTGACTCTCCTGGAAACAGTGCTGTAACGCCTCATCACCTCTCTAGGTACAACAATGAGCTTTGGAGGAACAGAATTATGACTTGGGTTACAATAGCTTCATTTTAACTTCACTTTCCCACAGTTTTTATCTTTGTAAAGCTAATCCAAGAAATAGAACCACAGTTTTCAAATTATCCTCTGGTACTGCTTGGAGTTCTTTAGGCCAAAAAAAAAAAAAAAAAAAAAGTAAGAGAGAATGAAGAGCAGAGAGGTCAAAATAGTTATCTGGGCTTATTTTATGGGTTTCAAGAGATCTGCGTTCTTTGGCTTAAAACAATACTTTGAAAGATTCTACAGGTGCATTATTTAAAATCATTTTATTAAATCTTCAGCTTAAGTAAACTTTAAAAGTAAAGTTAATATACTCATCTAAAATTTTCCTAAAAACAAGTAGTAAAATTACCTTATTCAAATTATACAGAAGTTGATTCTGGAAGTGGATACTAATTACAACCAGGGAAAAAAAGAAACAATCCAACTGAATCAATAAGACTGGGCACTGTCACGAGAAGCAACATGCTGGCCTCCTGTCCCTCCAAGACAGTCTTGGTCGAGGGCCCTTAGGCCAAGTTCCATCAAAATATCACTTCAATTTTACCACCATCTCCAATAAACATAAAAGTTAAAGGGTAACTACAAAGTCTCATATGCAGCCTCAAAAGATCATCAAGATGGGAAAATTCTTGAGTAATTCATATGAAAAAGAGTTAGGGATTTTAAGCTCAAAAGAAACCCTTACAGTAATGTGTATGTAGCTGCTTTAGATACAAATGCAATCTTATTTTGAAATTACTTTCCCCCACTTAATTAGAAAAGGAATATTTTATGTTTATTACAGGAAAAAAACACCCTTTCTAATTGTGTCACTTTAATAACACTACTATGAACACTCCTCCGTGGCAGCCAAACGGTGTGCCCCACAGATGTCCCTCCAACAAGAACTGCCCTCTGGCTACACAGGATGCAATGAGCTGATGGCCTCCAGCAGCTGGGCCTGCAGGACTGGACCCACACCACGCCTTCCCAGGCATCCCTAGCCGAGGCCTGAGCGCAGTGCGGTGTCAGGACCTGGACTCTTATGCCCCACGCAGGCTGCCCTGGCAGACACTGGGCTGGCCCAGACTCTGCTGGATCCGCATGGCCTCTGAGGGTCTCTCTGTGGATTCTGCTTCCTCCCCTTTCTCCTCCAGGGCGTTACCCTCCCCCGCCCCATCCCCCCGCCAACTCCCCAGTCAATCTCTAACTCCTGGCTCTTCCTTGAGGACCCCACACACACCTGTACAACCATCGATCACTGTGTACATCTATCTGATAAGTTTTCTCACAAGAAATCCCTAGACTGTAATTACTGGTCAGAGGTATAAACATACTGCCAAACTTACATTTCCAAAATCAGTATAAAAATAAAGTATCATTTCATTATATAGTCATCAATACAGGTGTTAACAATTTTTAAAGTGTCAATCTGTCAGGCAAAAACTGAAATCTTAATTTGATTTCTGGTATTCTGAACATTTTTTTTCAGATTACTGGACTAAAAAGTACATAGTATATTTTCATTCATCACCAGTTCGCGTTTTCCCATTTGCCTGTTAGGGTATTCCTTTTTTGTTTCTTATTAACGAGAGCTGTTGGATGTAACTCCATGCTTGTCATGTGTATTACAAATGTCTTTTCTGGATTTGTCACTGATCTTCTTGGTTTCCATAGAGCTCAATCTATCAATCTTTTCTATTATGGGTTCTTCCTTAAATGTAAGGCTTAGAAAATCTTTCCACACTCCAAGTTTTTTAAAAACATGAATCTAAATTTTTTCCGAGTTCTCTCATGGCTTCATGTCTTATACAGAAGCTTTTAAACCTTCTAAAAATTACTTTCTAGTTCTGTGTGAGGTACTTTTCCCCAGTGTTACTGGCCTGTTGCAGCATCAGGGGACAGCAAAGCATATTCAAACATCTATAGTCTGTCTCATGGAGATGAATCTCCCAAGGGAAAAAGCAGGACCCACGAATGAACTAGAGAGGCTGACCTGACACAACAAAGGGAAACTTCTGAAGGTCTCTTAAAAAAAAAGGTGTCTAACAAGATGGGACGGGCTGCCCGGGAAGGATTCAGCTGCTGACCCGGACAAACTGTGGCGCCAGTTCCTGCTCTGATCTTCTAAGATCGCTTTCAACTCAGAATGTGTGACCTGTGAGCAAGCAATGAGGAAAAGTATGTGATGTGATGGAGAATGAAGGATGAGTCATGGGAAACTGCAAGTACAGACAAGGTGGATTAAGGAAAGACAGAACACGACCACACCTAGTTGATATGGAAAGGCTTATTTAAATGAAAAGTAGATGGTTTGCATTCCAGGGAGAGAAAGTATGTCCCAGGCAGGCTAGGTGACAAGCCAATCAAGGTTGAGAAGTCAATTACTTAGGACAGGGGAAGGCAGAAGAACTCCTTTAAAGGACTTAAAATTGACAAGGAACATTTGGGGAAGAAAAGAATACTCAGGAATAAGTGAGAAGTCTATCAATATACATTGCTTTTCGTTTAGTCCACAAATATACACAGTATTTACTAAAAGACCTAAATTTTCAGGACGCCAGGCATTGAGGCTCAAAGGTGAATAAGTCATCTTTGCGGTTTGAATTTGAGCACAGGTAGGAGACATGCATACAACTATGGACAGGGCACAGGAGTGGCTCGTGGTGAAATGACCCCTGCACGGTTAGAGATGGCACTGCCAAAAAAGGCTTGAGCTGAGCCTTGAGGGAGAAATTGGAATTTTCCTAGCGAAGGAGAAAAGGACGTAAAGGAGTCAATGTGTGCAAAAGCACGAGTGCACCCCTGGAGTGGCTGGAAGCTGCAGTAAGTGCCGTGTAAACTAAGGCGGCTTCAGTTTAAGTGCCAGGAGGACAGCAGAAGGCAGCAGGGTGGGACATTCCCTCAGCCTCCCAGTGAGGCCAGGAGCACCTCCACGCCTTTCAGACAAAGGTAAACTGATAGGCCACAGTGCTTAGCAGGAAAGAAAATTTGAGTTTAAGGTTCCTACAGCCCTGGATCCCTCAAGGAGCTTCCACCTAATCACCAGAATCTTTAGTCAAGTGTAAAATAAATCTAGGGTAATTTTTACAGGGTTATTAAAAACAAATACAGTGGTAGTTCCCATTTGCCTTAAAGTGTCCCCTGATTCCCTAAGACCTGTACTCTTCCACATAGATAAGAGCACTAAAAATCCAGCCCAACTCACTAAGCCAGTCAGGTTTACTTTTCTGATAGAAGATAGTTAATACTATACTAGTTAATACTATATTACTAGTAACAGTTTAGAAGTTATTATCCCATTTTTGTAAGTCAGAAAAAGATACATCTTCAAAAGGGAGGATAAAGTTGCATATACTAAGAGTCTATACTGAAATATTGGCTACAGGGAATATTTTTACAAAGATTAGAAGCAATAATTATGAAAATTAAGAGAAATTATATGTGATATTAACTGGCAAAAAAAGAATATAAGATTTTGTTGACACCATGGTTACAAGTAAAAATTATACATATGAGCAAGCATGTATAGAGTCTGATTCTGAAGGGAGGGGAATAAATATTTCCTTTTCTTCTTGATATCCATTAATATTATCATTTGGGCTTTCCTGGTGGCGCAGTGGTTTAGAGTCCGCCTGCCAATGCAGGGGACACGGGTTCGTGCCCCGGTCCGGGAAGATCCCACATGCCGCGGAGCGGCTGGGCCCGTGAGCCATGGCCACTGAGCCTGTGCTTCCCGAGCCTGTGCTCCGCAACAGGAGAGGGCACAGAAGTGAGAGGCCCGCGTACCACAAAAAATATATATATATATTATCACTTATGTGAATTTAACAAAGACTAATGTAGAAAAAAGAATATGTCTTCCTCAAATATCTATAAAAATGCATTTATTTAACAGATATGGATTGAGTGCCTCCTATATTCCAGGAACTGTCCGAGGCCCTGGGGCTGAATAACTTAATAAAATAGAAGAAAAAACATTAAGTCATTATGGAGCTTCCATTCCAGTTAGGGGAAGAAAGGCAAAAATCAAAGTGAAACACATGCTCTGACGTGATAACAGAGAATAATAAGTGCAGCACAGAACAATAAGGCAGCAAAGGGGGATGGGGGTAGGAAATGAGGCGGAGGCATGGCTCAGGGGCACCGCTCTGAGCAGGGTGGTTACAGGGGAGACGGCAGCTCAGCGAAGGCCGGAAGGAGCACAGGGAGCAGAGCGGTGAAGGGGCGCCTGGAGGAAGAGCATTCCTGGCAGAGGGAATGGACCCCTGCAAAGATGTGGCAGCTGTGTACGCTCCTGGGTTCCCAGAACAGCAAGCAGGCGAAGCAGCAGAGGGAGAGAGAGGCAGAGTGGTGCCGGACCTCACAGGCTTCCCACGGCGTACTGAAGAACTTGGCTTTTAGCATAAAGGGGCGTGAGTTATCTTTGTAGTAAAAGATTCATTACAGCTACTGTGTTGAGAGGACACTGAAGGATGGCAAGGCAGAAGCAAGGAGACAAGGTGCAAGGCTACTGCATTAACCCATGGCAGTCTGTTAGCGGCTGAAGAGGTGAGATGTGGGCACATTCTGGATCCACCTCGACAGCAGAGCCAATGGAACTTGCTGAAGGCTCAGTGTAGAATGTGGAGCGATGTGGAGAATGGTTCCAAAGTTCTGGGCTTGAACAACAGGGAGGAGGGAGCTTCCCTTCCTGGAACTGGGAAGACTGCAGAAGGAGGGGTTAGGGAAGGCGGCTCTCCTTGGAACTGGAGATGCCTGCTGGACGCTCCAGTGAAGGTCCCGAGTAGGCAGCAGGATGCTCAAGTGGACAGAGCAGAAATACCCGGACTGGAGGTAACAATTGTGACGTCATCTATACATGGCAAGTCCTCAGTGCTGTGGGACGAGGTGAGTCACCCTGGGAGTGAAGGTACTTAGAAAAGAGAGGGCTCCCAGAACTGAGCCCTGGGGGGACTCTGACACTTCAAGTTTGGGGCACTGGGAGTAATCAGTCCAACTGACTGAGAAGGAACAGTCAAAGAGGATGAAAGAAATCCGGAGAAGTATGGAGTCCTGGAAGAAAGCTTTGGAAGAGAACGAGTACCACCCCCATTCCTTGACCGACCGTGTGCGGCTGCTTTCAGGATGCAATGTACACAGAGACCACATGGCTCGCAAAGCTAAAAATGTTTACTATTTGACCCATTAAAGAAAATGTTTGCCAACCCTCGACCTAGAAGGATGAGCCGGTGAATGAATGAGGAACATGCGGTACAGTCTGTCGGCAGCATCAAGGCGTCTTGAGCCGAGTGGTCAGGACATGAAGGAAGACCACTCAGCACGATGCTTCCCCATCGCATTCAGCTGTGAGGACGCAGGAGCGGAGTCCGGCACCGCTTGACTGCAGGCGGCGTGGGTTTGCTGGGGGAGAACGATGAAGCAAGAGAGGTGGCTGAGACGTGCCACGAAGGGACAAGAGGGCGTGGAGGATGTGAGGGGAAGGGAAAGGCAGCGGGATCAGAGAACCGTGGGACCGGGAGCAGCTGGTGGAGTGAACAGGAGGAGGGGAGGTGTGGTCAGACTGAGATCTCAGGGGTGCCCTTATGGATGATGACAAGGTCAAGGTGCTCCCCACTAGAAGGCGAGGCTAAAGTAGGGTGGAGAGCAGGACACTGAAGGAGAGGAGGCGGGAGGCTGAAATGGGCCGCGATCACACAGGTCACTCGTTGGAGATCCATCAGGCCCTGTGGCAGGAGGCGTTTCAGAGGTGACTGAACAGAGGCGGTGAGCATACAGTATGCCAGGCCCGTACGAGTCAAAGCCCGGAACTTTCCAGGATGAGAGCAAATGATGGGGCGGTGGCGACCACCTCCCCTCGGGGCTCTGTGCCGCCAGGTGTCTGTGAACCACAGGAAGCTTCCACACACAGCCCCCCGCCGCTGGTCCCCTCCGCCCTGTGTCCCCCACAGAGGCTCCTCCTCTCCAGTCAAGGAGCTTCTGTCTGAAGAAGGCAAAGATTTCCTAGCTACAATACCAAAAGCATGATCCACAAGAGAAGAATGATAAACTGAACCTAATAAACTAAAAAACTTCTGCTCTTCAAAACACACTGTTAAGAGAATGAAAAAACAAGAAACATACTTGGATAAAAGATTTGTAAATCATTTATCTCAGGAAGAACTTATGTCAGAAATATCTATTTTTAAAAACTTGTACAACTCAAAAGACAATAACTCAATTTAAAAAAAACAGGAAAAAATTGGAACAGATGCTTCACCAAAGATATAGGGATGGCAAATAAGCACATGACAAGAGGCTCAACATCATTAATCATTAGGCAAATGTAAATTAAAACACAAGGTATCACTACATACCCATCAGAATGACTTAAAAAAAAAACTATCTGGCAAGGATGCAGAACCATTGTTAGTGGGAATGCAAATTTTGGCCCAAACATTTTGAGAAACAGTTTGGCAGTTTATAAGGTTAAAACACACTTACCAGGCTTCCCTCGTGGCACAGTGGTTAAGAATCCGCCTGCCAATGCAGGGGGCACGGGTTCAATCCCTGGTCCAGGAAGATCCCACATGCCGCGGAGCAACTAAGCCTGTGCACCACAACTACTGAGCCGGCGCTCTAGAGCCCGCAAACCACAACTACTGAGCCCGAATAGGGGCAGAAAAGTGATAGAGACTAGGAGGAGGACTGCAAAGAAGCACCAAGGAATGTGGGGTGGAGGATGCTGGAACAGTTCTCTGTTTTTCATTGTGGTTGTGGTTACATGACTGTATGTATTCATCAGAACTCATGAAACTTTGTACTAAAAAAGTAAATTTCACTGTGCATAAATTATAGCTTAATAAAAAAGTTAATTCTTAAAGATATAACAAAATTTTTTAAGTAAAAGGTAATCAATACATGGGAAAGCAGTAGCTAACAAAAACAGAATATCTGAAGACAAACTAAATGATTTAGATGATACATATATGATTATTTGTGAGAAGCAATAAAAAAGAAAATATTCAACTAAATATGCAATGAGAATAAAATAGTCTCTCCAATTGTTCAAATTACAATTAAGTATTAGGTTCTTTTGGCTCTCAGAGTCATGTGGAAACTGTAAATTATAATTCTTTTCCACACAACAGAATCTCTGTTACTATATGACAAGCAGCCTATCTTTTCCCGAAACAAGAGAGCCCCTAGAAATTGTCTCAATGACCGAGGTCACAAGAGAGAAGGGTTAACATGACATCAGTGTAAATGTATGGCTTAAGAAGGCTGCTGGGATTTCCCTGGTGACGCAGTGGTTAAGAATCCGCCTGCCAGTGCAGAGGACACGGATTCGAGCCCTGGTCTGGGAAGATCCCACATGCCGCGGAGCAACTAAGCCCGTGCGCCACAACTACCGAGCCTGCGCTCTACAGCCCGTAAGCCACAACTACTGAGCCTGCATGCCGCAACTACAGAAGCCCACGCGCCTGGAGCCCGTGCTCCGCAACAAGAGAAGCCACTGCAATAAGGAGCCCGTGCATCGCAACGAAGAGTAGCCCTCACTCACCACAACTAGAGAAGGCCCGCGTGCAGCAACGAAGACCCAATGCGACCAAAAATAAATAAATAAAAAATAAAAATAAATTTAAAAAAGAGGGCTGCTGGAGCTAACTGCTTATGGTGGCAAGAGATACAAAGGTCGGGAGCACTAAGCAACTGCCAAAGCCATGTGCCAGGGCCTGGGCCAAAGAGGCACCAGCACAACAGGAGAAAAACAGACAGTCTGTTAACAAATTTTGAGAGTTAACCCTCAACCCCCAAAACGGAGATAACAGTACTTGGCTCATGGAGTCGGGAGGAGAAATGTGATAATGCAAGTCAAGCACTTGCCCCAGTGAATGCATGTTAGCACGGGGAGCATTCAGTTACCCCAGTGGTGTCCCATACAAAAATATACCTTGAATACTTTAGTGTTTGCAAAGATTTTTAGACATTACCAGACCACTAAAAAAGTAAAGATTCATCTAAAGAAGTTGAAAATAATGGTTAAAGTTTCCTCTAGTTTTTAAAAAATATACATTAAATTTTAAAGCGATTTTTTTCATGATTGGCAAATTCAATTGAAAGGCATCTCGTGATATTTTAAGATTGAGTATATAGGCTGAGTCTGAGATGAAGAATCTTCTTCCTGCCTAAAATATTACTGCTCTGCTAACCCATGGCCATCTCTTCCTTTAATACTAAGCTCAATATTGAGTTTTGGCAAAAAGGCCTCACTCTTTATATAAATTTAAAACCAGTACAAATCACCATCTCACATATAGGTTGTATTTTCCAAAAGTTCATTTTAGTAAGCTTTTTGGATCTAGAATACAGTTTCCATAGAAACAACATTACAGTTGAGGTCCTGAGTAGGTACACAAATGCCTTATTTAACCCATAATGTACAGACGATTTACAGTCTTAGACTAAGTTTTCAAATCCATCAGCAGACAAAGTACACCTGTTGCTCTATTCCTAGAAAAACTAACTCTAGATCATGCATTCTCAATAGGGGGTATCCCCTCACCACAAAGGTGGTAGAAATTGGTTCTTGGGGAACCAAAAAAAAAAAAAAAAAAAAAAAATTAGTGGTTTGTGGACCTTCAAAGCTCAATCAACCCCATCTGAAAAAATTTATTCTTTAGTACTGAATTCCTCTCATTAGGGAAAAAATTAATTGGATCAATTAATTTAATAAGACTAATTAAATGTTATTAATTAACTAAATTTGATTTAAATTTCATTTTTCTCCAGAAAGGGCAATAAAGAAAAATGATAATTACTGCTCTAGACAAAGACTGAAACAGGCCACGTTTGCATGCAGCATTTCCCACCTTCCTCCGCAGCTCTCTCCACGCTGCCCTGCCCTCCAGTCTCTTCACCCAGGTTGGTCCTAAATCAACTGCCCACCTGTTTTCACTGCTAATCAAACTCCTTTCACCGTTCCTGAGATCTCACCAGCGTTTAGGAAAGTGACCTCTGACTAACCTTCCTTAAGCTAGTTATACTTTCACAAGAGGAGACTTGGTGGGGACAACTCAATGCCTTTGTTTCTGAAGCCCTGAGTCACTGCCCTGCAGACTGAGCATCCTAGCTACCAATTTGCCAATGAGGACAATTTCCCACTTACACATACAGGACGGCCCCAGTTAACAACTCATCTTAAAACAAAGCTCCTTTATAACAAAGACATCTTTTAATGTTTGAAAATCATTCAAGCAATCCTGGCTTAATCAATAACGCAAAGTAATAGTCCAGTTAGTATACACTCAACTAAGCAAAAATATCACTGTGCACAACCTACATTTGTCCATGAAAAAATGAGTACAGATCACTCACAAAACATTTACGGTATCCATCAATATACTCTCTACCTAGCATTTCATTACTTATGGCCTCTTCCTACACATATCAATCACACTGTCTAATGAGAACAAAAGGACTCCTCACTGTCTCCATAAACATGGTCCGAATAGGGGGCAGGATAACCTTGATCCGGTTCTTCAGAGGAGAGGGAAAGGAGACCAGAGAAGATGTCCCAGTTCTTGCACCTCATCTTTGGTAAGCCCTGTGGTTGTGTGATGCTAGGCTGCCTGAAACTGGCTTGGAGGGGCCGGGGACCCCATCACACCTGGCAGGAACCTGCAGTGCCAGCCCATCCTCCAGGTCCCTCTGCACACACATGTCTCAAACAGAAACTGCCTCTTCTCCTTTCCCCCAACCTTAACTCCTTCTTATGCCTCACGATGCATATTTTATTTTTTCAGCATATGTCATAATTTTAATACTTGCTTCAGTTGTTTTGCTCAGGTCTGACATCCCAGAAAACAACCCTATTCCTCCTATATAATTTCTACTTCTGTTAATAAGTATTTCTGAAACACATACTTTGTGAACTAAGTGATTACCATGCAACCTCTACTAAACTGCCATATGCTTACACTTCCATCTGTCAGTTGTCTCAGGCCTAGATGTCAGAGTATTTAGGATTGTTTCAACAGGAAAAGATTCTGGATGGCCTTAAATGGAACACGGCTGAGAGGGTGTATCTTTATCCCTCTCCCCTAACAGAGGTTCCACAGCCTCAGCCCTCCATGTTCATATGGCACAGCTGCCACTTCCGCTTACTTGCATCTCCAAGCATCTTCCCTCGTAACACAAAGAAATGGGAGTGAAATTCTGACACCTAGGTTCATTTTCCTCCACTTCATTTCTCCCAAAGGCTGCATTTCAAAAATCTGTCACATGCTCTGTTTGACTCTACCTTCCTTTTGTAGTCTCAATAGCCAGTTCATTTTTTAAAATTTGCCCCAACAATTCAGTTATTCCATAATTTAAATTTTTCTAGTGTCAGAAAAAGCAGACTGAAAGAAATCTGAAAATTCTAGAATGTAGTCAATCATGGCTCCTGAGAGAATACGGTCACAATGTTTCTCAAAACAGATGCTCCAAACACATGGTCTAAAAGTATCCTGTCCTTGGAAGTGCTCCAGAAAACCCAGGGCTCAGAGCTTCCCTAAGCTGGTAAAAGTCTAACCACACACCTTCATTTGCCTCTGACAGGGAAAGCCTGCAGATAGCAAAAAGGGAGCTTGTACATCCCTGTGGCATTATTTAAGTTAACCAAAACAAATGAGGAAAAAGAGGCCATCAAAACACAATTCTGGACAACTTTAAGATTAGCACACAAAAGTTCACCTTTACAATGACTAGTTCTGGAACGAATCACATAGTGTAAGGAACCTTGAGTTCTACTATATCTAAACTGCTTCAGCTAGATCCTCAATGAAGAAATCTCCAGACTTTTTGAGAAATACAAAGAAAGTAATTTCAAATAAGTGTAACTGCCAAATACAAGATTTCAAAGACAGGAAGAACACTCGAGCAAAATATGCATATTTACTAAAAGTAATAAAAAACTGTAAGCATACTAAATCATGATTGGTTTTAAAGATATTTAAAATGGTAGTTTTAATCTTGTGGTTTTGTTATTGAGACTGTGAGCTGCTTATTTCTGTGATCTTCAAATCAGTGGTAGACACAAATTGTAAAAGGTGTTAAATAAAATTTTAAAATAAAGCATCATCTAAATCAGACTTCCTCCCAGATATGATCAAAAGGAAGTGTAAAAATTATTCTCATTGAAAAAGCCTTGAGAATCAGGTATTTTGTACTAGGAATACTTAAAATCTTGAGCAGAGAAAATTAATTTAGTATGGTTAAAAATAAAGGGCCAGGGACTTCCCTGTTGGCACAGTGGTTAAGAATCCACTTGTCAATGCAGCGGACACGGGTTTGAGTCCTGGTCCGGGAAGATCCCACATGCCGCAGAGCAACTAAGCTCGTGAGCCAGAACTTGTGAGCCTGTGAGCCACAACTACTGAGCCCATGCACCTACAGCCCATGCTCCGCAAGAGAAGTCACCTCAACGAGAAGCCCATGCACTGCAACAAAGAGTAGCCCCTGCTCGCCGCAACTAGAGAAAGCCCGCATGCAGCAACAAAGACCCAACACAGCCAAAAATAAATAAATAGATAGATAGATAGATAAAAAATAAAGGGCTAATAAATATTCTTGAGAAGAGTAAGTTTATTCTGTAGTAAACTATAAAAATTTAAAACATCCTCTTTCTCCTTTCCCACACATCCAAATAAATAAATAAATAATCAACACAAACAGTTACAGTCTGGAACTGTGTTAGGATCAAAATCAGCATGGAAAAACCTCAAAGGCTTGGAGGAAGGTGGAGCCTCGTTAGAACATAAATGCAGACTAACAGCTCCTAGCTGCCCATAAGAATTTATAACTGATGTGTGTAACATTCAACAAGAATAAAATGATTCAAGGTGAACATACTTCCCATATAAAAAATATTCAACACCGGTCCTCAAAGACGTATAATCATGGCTACGGAGGATACAAAGAATATTACAGGTTGCTTTTCCTGAAGACAGATCATTTAATTTAGGGGGTGGGGGGGAAATGCAAGGTTCACTAAAATTTAATTGATATGAAAAGTTAAGTAACAATACAAAACATAAGTTAGGAGGTATTGCAAGGAAGCACATGACTAGTGGCAAACAAGCAGTACAACAGACTGCCACAGGTTAAAGTGCTCTGGGTAAGCTTCAGAGAAGATGGGACAGGAACTCAGTCTTTCATTATCTTATGATGATTACAGGACCTGGACCAGTGGGAAGGGATGTCTCTCCAGATCAGAAACACTGAGGCGGTAATTAACTCCAGGACATAAAAGAGAAGAATTAAAAGTCACAACTTCAAGGTAGAAAGTAAAACAAATGAGGGAAGCTTCTAAGATACAAAAATTAACCTCACTGAATGATAACTGAAAAAGAAACATAAGAGTTCAAAAGTATAGCATCTGAAACAGGAAATGACAGAGGCAGTTTGAAAAGATCTGGACACCATTTAAAAGCTTTGGTAAGGATAGTTTGAAGAAGCAGAAAATTATGAATGTGTTTCTCAAGAGACAGGAAAAGGTAGTCAACATCATTATAAGATCCACTATCAGAGTCAGCAATAAATAACTATACAGTCAAGATCTCTTGAATCATAAAACTTATGCAATTACTAATGGGGGACATGTGGAGACAGTGGCAGGCACTATATGGCCAAAAGCAGACCTCGTCATCACTAGCTGTGATTCCTTGAGCATGCACTAAACCTCCCTGAGTCTTTTTAATACAACCTTTGAAGGTCAGTTTCCATTTACAGTTATTACAAAATACTGGCTATACTCCCTGTGTTGTACAACATATCTTTGAGTCTTAATGTCCTCTTCTATGAAAAAAAAGGTCTGAAAATCTGAAGTTTCAAGTGAGATTTAACACAGAGGTCTTTAAAAACTAAAGGTAGAATGAAAATGAAAATACAACATACTAAAATCTGTGGAACACAGCTAAAGCCCTGCTGAGAGGGAAATTCATTAACACCATGTGCCTATATTAGAGAGGAGGAAAAGTCTCAAATCAGTGATCTAAGGTCTCCCCTCAAGAGCTTAGAAAAAGAAGAGCAAAATAAACCAAAAGCAAGCAAAGGAAATAAAGATAAGATCAGTAATCAGTTTATTGAAAATACAAAATAGAGAAAAACCAATGAAACAAAGTTCTTTGAAAAGATCAATGAAATTGACAAACTTCTAGCAAGACTGACAAAGGCAGACGATGCAAATTACCAATATCAGGAACAACAGGGACTGTCACTACAGACTGAAGAAATCAAAAGGATAATAAGATAATATTATGAACAACTCCATACACAGGAATTTGACCACTTGGAAGGAATGGATCACAAAACCACACACCATCACAACTCACCCAATGTGAAATAACATGAATAGCCAGATAACTATTAAGGAATTTAAATCTGTAAGTTTAAAAGTCCCTCTCCGTAAACTAATATGTAGACTTAATGTAATATCTATCAAAATCCCAGCAAAATTCTTTGTAAAATTTATAATGAAAGGCAAAGAAACTAGAATAGCCAAAAAAGTTTTTGAAATATAAGAATAAAGTGAGAAGCATCAGTCGACTCTATTTCAAGACTTATTTATGTAGCTACAGGAATCAAGACTGTATGCTAACAGAGACCCCAGAAAGAGATCCACACAAACACGCTCAACTGATTTTTGACAAAAGTGCAAAAGCAATTCAAGAGAGGATAGATAGCCTTTTCAACAAATGCTGGAGTATCCATAAGCCAAAAATGACCTTTGACCTAAGTCTTGTATCTTATACAAAAATTAACTCAAAATGGGTCATAGGTTTAGATGTAAAACAAACTATAAAACTGTTAGGAAAAAAATTAGAGAAAACCTTTGGTATTTTGAGTTAGGCAATGGATTCTTAGACTTGACACAAAGGTACAATCCGTATGACAAAAAACTGATAAAATGGATGTTATCAAAACTTTTAAAAATGTTTGCTCTGCAAAAGATTCTTTAAGAGGATGAAAAAAAACCCACAAAGAATGAGAAAAACATTTGCAAGGACTGGTGTCTAGAATATATATTTTAAACCACATAGCAAGGACTGGTGTCTAGAATATATATTTTAAAAACGTCTAAAATCAGCAGTAAAAAAAAATCCAATTAGACAATGTGCAAAAGAAATGAAGAGACATTTCGCTGAAGAGAATATACAGATGGCAAACAAGCACATTAGAAAAATGCAAGTTAAAACCCCCATATATCATTACATACCTATCGGAAGGTCTAAATAAAAAAACAGGAACACCAAGTGCTGGGGAGGATGTGGAAACACTGGTCTTGCATACATTGCTGATGGGAATAAAAACGGTGCAGAAACTCTGGGAAAGAGTTCGGCAGTTTCTTATGAAACTAAACATGCAACTGTCATGTGAATCCCAGAGAACTGACGACTTACATCTTCCTCATGTTACATTACTAAAGCAGCTTTATTCATAACAGCCTAACACTGGAAACAACCTAGGTGTCCTTCAAACAAAGTGTGGTATATCCACCCCCTGGAATACTACTCAGCAATTAAAAGGAACAAACTAATGATACTTGCGACACCTGAATGAACCTCCAGAGGACGCTGCTGAATGAAAAATATCCAATCCCCGAAGGTTACACACTGGGCGATCCCATTATATATCAGTCTCGAAATGACAAGCTCATAGAAATCACAGACTGCAGTAGTTGCTAGGGGCTAAGGAGGAGGTGGAGTGGAAAGGAAGTGGCTGTGGCTACAAAAGGGCAGCGACGGGCCCTGGGGCGAAGGAGAGCCCTGTCCTCACACAGCAGAGTCAGTGTCCTGGGTGTGCTTTTCACTGTGGTTGGCAGCGTGTTATTATTAAGGAAGACTGGGTAAAGGGTGCTGGGGAATTCTGTTACTTCTCACAGTTGCACAAGAATTTACAATTATCTCAAAAAGTTTAATTAAAGGTAAACTTATTGCAAAATAAGCACAGCAACTGACAAGAAATCCACCATCAATTAAATGATTAAACTCTCTCCAGCCCAAGTTTAATTCTGAAGACTGAACTTCACTCTGAACCAAAGAGTTTAAAACACATTTTCCTCACCCACACGTGCACACAAACACAGCAACGGTAACAAGGCAGTCCAGACAGGAAAGCTGAGACTTCCCTAACGACAGGACACAGAGGAAAGAGACCTGGGCTGAATCAGGACAAAAACCCTCCTCTAGGCTCTATCAAACAAACGGGCTGTGTGACCTGGGAACATCACCCAACCTCTCAGGTCCCCACAACCTAAACTTTTAATCTGGGAGACTGCTTAGACCAGCACTTTTCAAACTTTTTGGTCTCAGGCCCCCTAAGAGTTTTTGTTTACAAGGATTACGACCACTGATATTTGTAGTATCAGAAATTAAAACAAAATTTTCAAAAGGCAAGTGGTCCTTCCACAACTTATAGCGTCTGGAAAACTCCACGGCACTCACAAGAGAATGAGAGTGAAAAGGGCAAGGAACAGCTTGGAATGGCCGAGGACACAACTGTGATCATCCCACGGCTTACTCTGAAATGAGATCAGAGCATAAAAGGGACTTGAAAGGTAGAGAACACAGAACAAATCAGCCACATCAGTTCTTTTAACAGAAAAGGGCGCCAAGGCGGGAGAAAAAGGCTCCAATCCCAAGGAGGTCGATACTGGGTAAAATGGGGGGCTTCTGAAGGCCTGGGAGGCCGAGTCAGTGGGCCAGCCCGCCACCTGCCCGCTCTCGCGCGTTCGGGACCGTTACAGAAACCGCCCCCGCTTCAGACTCAACTTCAGGGAAGACGGGAAGCCCCGCGAAGCCTCGGCCGCCGGGAGGGGCCGTGGCTGGAGGGCGGGGGTCCCGGGGAAGGGGAACGGGGGACTCACCAGATGCCGCGCCACCTCGGAAGACATGGTACGGGCGGGGCTGGGCGGGCGGAAGGCCAGCGAGGCGGCTGCAGCCGGCCGAATGGCGCGTCCGGCGGTTGAGGGGCGCTGGGGGCGGGACGGGACGGGGCGGGGCGGGACGGGACGCGGCGGGGCGTGCGGAAGGGAGAAAAGGAGGAGCGGCGGAGAGGGGTCCGGCGGCCTCAGTGACGTGAGGGCCGGGCGGGATGGCGCGGGGCGAGGTCCGGTCGGGAAGGGAGGGGAGCTGAGGGGAGGGGTCCCGCGGCCTCAGTGACGTGAGGTCCGGGCGGATGGCGCGGGGGGCAGGGGTTCAAGAGGGAGGGGAGAGGAAATAAGAGGAGGGGTCCTGCGGCCTCAGTGAGCTGGGGGGCGGGGCGGGCTGCGCGTCTCCACCGCGCCCAGATGCTGCGCGCGCGAAGCGGGCCTGTCACAGGAGTGCCCGGACCTTTTAGAGAACGATCAGTTAGTGCCGGGGAGGGAATGGAGCACACTCGGGACGCGAGGAGAAAGACGCGCGGAAAAGCGGACGCTGCTTTTCCGACCGCCCGGGCGGGGCTGGAGCACAGATTGCGGCCGGAGCGGGCGCCGGAAGTGGGCGGGGGTCGGGGCGTGTCCCCTGGCAGGAGCGGCCATTGCGGACCGCTCACGGGCCGGAAGTGGGTGGAGCCAGGGCGTGTTCTCCGGGGAGAGCAGTGATTGCGGCCTGCGCGGGGACTGAAAGGGGGCGGGGCGGAGAGGAGCGGGGCCAGCGGGAGCTGCAAGGCGGCAAGTGCGAAGGCCGGAAGTAGGCGCGTCCGTCCGGCGGGGGCGTGTCCGCGGGCGCGGCCGGGGGGCGGTGGCGGCTAGTCAGGCCGCTGCGGCACGCGAGGAGCCTGAGGAGGGGCTAGCCGCGTAGGTGCGGAGCCGGCCAGGTGCGCGGCCGCGGATGGAGGGTCCAGTGGAGTGCGGGACCCGGGACCAGGCCGAGCTGGAGCAGCCCGTTGGCGGCGCCCTGGGCGGGACGCCCGAGCAGTGCGCCCGCGGCCGCCTCAGGGAGCCGGGGCACTCGGCGGTAGACCCCGCCGACCCCTCCGACCCCGCGGACGGCGCCCCGAGCGTGACCCCAGGGAGGCGGCCCCGCGGCGGCCTCGCGGAAGAGGGCACGCGTCCCGAGGTGCCTGGCGATGCGCCGCGGCCCGGCCGCCCCGCGCCCCGGGAGGCGGCGGGCGGCTCCCCGCAGCTGCGGCGCGGCCCCGGGGGCGCGGACGGCGCGGCGGCAGAGGAGGAGGGCGCGGGCTCGCTGACGCTGGACCCGCTGGAGCACGCGTGGATGCTGTCCGCCGCCGACGGCCGCTGGGACAGCCTAGAGGGGCTGCTGGCCTGCGAGCCCGGCCTGCTGGCCAAGCGCGACTTCATCACCGGCTTCACCTGCCTGCACTGGGCGGCCAAGCACGGCCGGCAGGAGCTGCTGGCCCTGCTGGTGCGCTTCGCGGGCCAGCACCGGCTGCCGGTGAACATCAACGCGCGCACAAGCGGCGGCTACACCGCGCTGCACCTGGCGGCCATGCACGGGCACGTGGAGGTGGTGAAGCTGCTGGTCGGGGCCTACGACGCGGACGTGGACGTGCGCGACTACAGCGGCAAGAAGCCTTCTCAGTACCTGAGCCCGAGCACCGCCGAGGAGATCCGGACCCTGGTGGGCGCCCTGGACGAGGACGAAGCCGAGAGCACGGCGGGCAGCGGGGGAGGGCGCTGGAGGCTCTCGAGGGTGCTGCCCTCGACCCTCATCTCCGGCAGGCTCTCGCACGCTCTGGAGGACGGCGGGGACCACCACCACCATCACCATCACCTGGCCGAGGGGTTGGCTGCGGGCAAAGCGAAGGAGCCGGGTCGCAAAGCCTCGGGCAGCTCTAGTGGGCGGATGAAACCCAGACTCAACAAAATCCGCTTCCGAACCCAGATCATCCACACCACACCCTCTTTCAGAGACCCGGAGCAGCCCCTGGAGGAGGGGGAGGACGAAGAGGAGGACCGGTCTTTTAAAGGCCACTCATCCTCATTCAAACTGAGACCCAAGTCCAATGTATTCGGGTAAAAATGATTTCTTTTAGAACGTTCTAAGACTTGTTTGTCGTCTTAGGAATAGGGTACTAGGTGTAGACAGGAAGTGAGACCAGAAGAGACTTAACCTAAATGCTGCATTTTTACTTCGGGGGGTTGGAAAGGATGGGGAGGAATTCTCCTTAGCAGTATGGCTGCAGTGGATTTCCAAGCGATTCCTCAAACCTTGACCTAGGCCTCTTTTCCCCCTGCCACCCTTCTGCGCTGGAGTCCCTGTTTCTAAGGACTGAAAGTGTATCAAAATCAGGTGCTGAGTTGATGATTGAGGGTCCCTTTGATTGAAACATTGCCGGCTACCATGCAGAGTAAGGAGCATTGCACATTCGTATCTGTTTTTAATAGTGGCGACTCTTCCAAGAGCAACAGGAAATGCAAATTGTAATGAAGCTGGTAGTGTTTGTAAGTGTGAACAAACCGACATACTACCCTGTGTTTTTACTAATTGCATTTGATTTTAAGATGCTACTGAAGGTCAGGTCAGAGTTGAAATGCACAAATACTAATTAGAGAATAATGTGAATACAATTGGAAATCTCTTGGTACCCTACTTGTAAGTAGTGTTCACCTCTTTTCAAAAGCAATTTCAGCTTTGGTCACTGAACTAAAGAAATAGGCAACATTCACTTTTGAGTTAATCTGTTGTGTGGTTTCCTCTTAATTATCTCTAATACCACTGCACTTAGTATTAAGGTACATTATTAATAACTACACAAATTTTTATTTAAAGAAAACACTTTTTAACAACCTATGGTACTTTTAAGTAAATATTACCTCTGGTTCTGATTCTCACTAACTTGTTTTGCTTTTCCAAAAGTCTGAATTTGTCTGAGTTTTTATTCTCGGGGTCATTTAACCGTTGGTTCTACTTGGCATGACCCTATTTGACAGTGCTTAGAGTTGAATTGCCTACAGAAACTGTTTCTGGTTTAGATTATTAACAAAAATTGACATAAATGTTAATGAACTGATGCTTCTGTGAAGTAATTATTAAATCAACTTTAATATTCGCACATAAGGTACACTTTTTTTTTTTTTTTTTTTTGCGGAACGCGGGCCTCTCACTGTTGTGGCCTCTCCCGTTGTGGAGCACAGGCTCCGGACGCGCAGCCTCAGCGACCATGGCTCACACGCCCAGTCACTCCGTGGCACGTGGGATCTTCCCGGACCGGGGCACGAACCCGTGTCCCCTGCATTGGCAGGCGGACTCTCAACCACTGAGCCACCAGGGAAGCCCAAGTTACACTTTTTATTTTACTAATGAAATACATTCATAGTCTCAATACTTTGTAGCAATGTTTTGCAAATGTTTAAAATACTCAATCTTTTCAGTTTTCCAGTGTTTCCTTGAATTGATTAGAGACATGGAGTGAAGTTATTGGAAAGCTGGCTAGGAACTCTACCCAGTTAAAGATAGCACTTTATAAAAAAAGGGAAAAGAAAATAGATGGGACCATTTCTATATTTAAATGCTGCTGGCTATTGAATCCCTTCACATATAAGTGAAAAAATATCCGTCATTAAAATTAAAGACTCGTTTAACTGTGGTTCTTAATTATATTTCATTCAAATATGTTAGGGTGAATGTCTTTATAATTATTGTTCAATTTAACTCACAGGCATATTAAATTCACTTGTAACAAGATTCAAAACGACTTGTGGGAGACTAATTCCAAAACGTCCTTCTCCCTTGGTCTTTTTGGTCTCATAGTTGCTGCAATATAAGTATTGCAGCCTATAGTGATGACAGAGTGAGTTAACAGATTGCAGAGCGAATGAACTAATACATGAATTGCACAGAACTGCAGTGTTTAGAGAGTTCTTAGATCTTTAATTTCCAAAGTTGTAGAAATTTGTAACAAGTTGGTCACACCTCTCTAGACAGCAATTGATTTTGTTTAAAGACTAACGAAAAACATTCACATAAAATATATAAACTGTTGTCCATTTGTGTGCCTTAC
This sequence comes from Inia geoffrensis, assembly GCA_036417435.1. Taxonomy (NCBI): domain Eukaryota; kingdom Metazoa; phylum Chordata; class Mammalia; order Artiodactyla; family Iniidae; genus Inia; species Inia geoffrensis. The sequence continues at coordinate 93,115,908 of CM070911.1, forward strand.
TTTTGTTTTAGGATTATGGAAGTGGGATATGTACATTTGAGAAGCACTTTTATCCATACATGTGGGTGAAAGTCTAATTTTGTATAAATCAAAATTAGGTTCCTTGAAGGTGAAAAGCAGTCATTTGTTCCGGATCATACCCACATTGCCTGTATCTAGTGCGGGATAAGTTGTAACTTCTCACTGAGTCTAAGGTTTCAAGGACGTGTGAAGCCAAAGTGAACCATAAAAACTGCGGAACCACCTCCATGTTCCACTGAACAGTGTTAATCTCTCAAATGTGTATGTTAGTGCCTAATTGCACAGAATCTGTAACTTGCTAGATCTTTAGGGATTGAGTCAATACTTAACTTGCTTTTCACATTAAAGAATTCAACTTTTCAGATAAAATATACTTTAAAATTTCAAAAATCATTCCTGGGGGAACTTTTAGCATTCCTTGTCATGATATACTTCTGTGCAGTAAGTGCAGCATTTTCAGCTGCTTAACTCTGTTCCTCTTATTTTTTCAATTTCCAAATTGAGATTATAAAAAGCAAGTGATTTGTGTAATTTGATATTTGTGGAGTTGTGCCTACCATTAATGGAAATATGCACGTCAGTTACTCAGAAGTCGTTGATGTGAAACTGTGGTTAGAAATTCCAGGTGTGTCGGTGTGTTTCTTACAGGTGCACTGGACACTAGTGAATTTGTCACAGCTCTCTTCACTTTTATGGTGTATAAATTTCAGCTAGCTTATAAAACTTGAAAATATGGCACTAGTCTATTCATGCCTGAAATCTTGCAGTCCAGGATGCCTCGTCTTTTACTTTTCAAATAAGTGAAACTTTGGGAATTTAGAATGTAAAATTTGTAAAGTTCGTTTTGTCAAAATAAAACGTTCACACTAGATTTTTCCTCTGAATTGGCTAAATCACTGTAGTTCTTTATATTTTTACCTGTCTGGGGTTTTACATTTCACACAATGCTTTTTGAAGTTTGCATCTGTCTGATCCTTTTTCTGTCCCTTAAATCACTGGCCATATATCCTTAATTTACAGATAAGGGAATGAAGGTTGATGCTGTTCAGGGTCACAAAGTCAATGGCAGTAAGATCTCAAGACTTGATGCTTTTCCACAACATCATCTTTTCTGCACTTTGAATTGCCAAATTTTGGCAAAGGTGCTGCAGCTGGGCACCAGTGGTGGAAGAATCAGCTTGGGGAGAGGGTAGTACCTCTACCACTACCTTAAAAAAAAAAAATTCAAATGAAAGGACCGACAAGGGATTAATTCTCCAAAACATGCAAACAACTCATAGAGCTCAATATCAAAAAAAAAAAAATCAAAAAATAGGTGGAAGATCTAAATAGACATTTCTCCAAAGAAGACATATAGTTGGCCAAAAAGCATATGAAAAGATGCTCAACATCACGAATTATTAGAGAAATGCAAATCAAAACTACAATGAGATATCACCTCACACCAGGAAGAATGGCCATCATCAAAAAATCTACAAACAAATACATGCTGGAGAGGGTGTGGAGCAAAGGGAACCCTCTTACACTGTTGGTGGGAAGGTAAATTGGTGCAGCCACTATGGAGAACAGTATGGAGTTTCCTTAAAAAACTAAAAATAGAATTACCATATGACCCAGCAATCCCACTCCTGGGCGTATATTTGGAGAAAAGTGTAATTTGAAAAGATACACGCACCCCAGTGTTCACTGCAGCACTATTTACAATAGCCAGGACATGGAGGCAACCAAAATGTCCATCAACAGAGGAATGGTTAAAGATGTGGTACATATATACAATGGAATATTACTCAACCATAAAAAAGAATGAAGTAGTGCCACTTGCAGCAACATAGATGGACCTAGAGATTGTCATACCGGGTGAAGTAAGTCAGACAGAGAAAGACAAATATATGGTATCCCTTGTATGTGGAATCTAAAAAGAGGGGTACAAATAAACTTATTTACAAAACAGAAATAGAGTCACAGATGTAGGAAACAAACATGGTTACCAAAGGGGAAAGGGGGGGGATAAATTGGGAGATTGGGATTGACATATACACACTACTATATATAAAATAGATAACTAATAAGAACCTACTGTATAGCACAGGGAACTCTATTCAGTACTCTGTAATGGCCTATATGGGAAAAGAATCTAAAAAAGAATGGATGTATATATGAGTGTAACTGATTTACTTTGCTGTAAAGCAGAAACTAACACAACATTGTAAATCAACTATACTCCAATAAAAATTAATTTAAAATAATTTATAAAACCCATGGCTCAAGCACACACCAGCTACCATAAACCCTCCCTTCCCACACTGGAGCTTAAGGAAGATGGGAATGCCTTTTTCCATTTTCTTTAATATCTATCAAACATTGGGCATTAATGAATTTATTTAATCATCAAGGTTGCCTTGGATCTTTGTTTTAACCAAGTTCAGCAGTTGGCAGAGGGACTTGTAAATCTTTGCTGTAACTGTCCGCCATGGGTCCCTCTCAGGAAGATCCTGCTATGATTGCTGCTGGGGCTTGTTGTTGCTGTAATTTATGACAGCTTATAAAACAAGATAAGTCTAGTTTCCGTTTCTAGAATGACTTCTTTCCTTAGAAGTACTTATCTTAAAAGGATTCATTGAGGAGTCCCCATGAAGATATCTTTAATTTTTCCTAGTGAAAGTATTTTTTGTTTTGCTAAATACATGGTATTATTTAGAGTTTCTTGTAAATTAATCCTAAAAGTACTTGGGAATTTGTTGTAAACCAGTGTTCTTTCAATGATGAGTCAAATAGTTACTATTAGAGGGCTGGAAGGTGACCCTTCCTGAACCTGTTTTTCAAGATATAGCAGTAGAGTTGTTTGCAACACTATCAGATTTCTTTTTTCTGAAGTATACTGCTTTCATGCTACCAAACTTTTTTCTCCTCAGTCTTCTCTTCAAATGTCAGTTTTGTCTCAGGAAGTGACTTCCCCATTCAGCTAATAAAGTGTCTGCTCGTCCATATTTATCGGGGAAAGAATGACAAGTGTCCCCACAGTCACAATGCCTGGCATGTCGAAGGTACACAATAAGTGTTTTGTTTTCATGGAAAACACTAAGGAAATTTTTCATAATGTTGCATCACACGGATAATTTCAACAATATGCATTCATTCCAACTGAATAAAGGTAAGAATTTTTCCTACAATGTGGCTCTACTGCCAGCCAACCCCTGCATCTACAGCCCAGCCCAAGGAGCAATCTATTCCAATCCTGGAGGTAAAATCAGCTTTATTAGGATTTTATTTTGTAAGCAATTTAAGAGATTTTCAACAGTAAATTTGATTATAAGAAGTTTTACCTTACAAGTTTATTCAAGTACATAATCCCTAGGAGAATCTGCTTTAACTGGCTTTAAATATTCTAAGTATTATCATGCATACAAATGACTACTTATTCTGTGAAACCATAAAAAGCAAGAGAATAGGGAGATGACGTTTATTTCAGCTTAGAGAACTTTCTAATAATCATTTTGAAGATGCCATGGACTGTCACATAAGGTAGAACACTCAGCCTTTGGAAATATTTGGTCAGGGGTTACATGAGGACATGAAAAGCTAAAACAGATCATTTTAAAGCACCCCTGTGACTGATGCGGTATTGAGAAACATTGCTCTAGGCCTTCCACTCGGACCAAAGTTTCAGCCCAAATTTGGCTGACTTAGAATGAAGTTTAATAGTAAAGTAGGATCGTAAAAGTTTGTTGGTTTTTTTAAACCAAACTTTATGCTGCTCTGATCAGAGAACCTGGAAGTGCCTGTTAGAATATTCTTCTGGGTCTCTAAGAAACTTTGAGCTAAATACTCTAGAAAGATAATTGAGAATCCTTGACAATAGTCCAGAAATTTCCAATATTGATGAATGTGATCTTCAAGTTTTGTCTTCATCCATTCGGCCTGCTGAAACAGAATCCCATAGACCAGGTGGCTTGTAAACAACAGTTACAAGTTGAGTTTGTTTTTCACAGTTATGGAAGCCGGGAGCACAAGATCAAGGCCCCGGCAGATTTGGGGTCCGGTGAGGGCCCACTTCCTGGTTCACAGATGGCTGGCTGTTCCCTGTGTCCTCCCGCTGTCGCGTCAGAGGGTCTCTGGTACACTAATCCTGTCATTAGATGAAGCCCTCCAAAAGGCCCCACTTTCTCACACCATCAGCTTGGGGTTTGGGTTTCAGCACGAATTCTGGGGGACACAAACCTTCAGTCCATGACGAGCTTGCATTCACTAGGCAGTTACTTGGTTGCAGTCAGCAGTTCCACGCCCTGCTGCAGGCTGAGTCAGCACTGAGGGGACTGAAAGCTGGCCGAGGGTGTTCTTTGGCTGTAAACACCGTCAGTTCTCCCAGGAGGCAGGCTGTGTACGCCAGGCAAGGTTTTAAGCACTTTATGAAAAGTAAGCTGTTTAATTCTCCCACCTCCCTCCGCCCCAACTCTAGCATCTACGTTTCGTTGAGGAGGAGTCCATGGCAGAAACTGGCTGCTTGCCCAAGTTCACAAAGCGAGCTGGCAGCAGAGCCTGGCCTTGAACTCAGGCAGCTGGGCGCCAGGCTGCGTGGGGACCACGAGCTGTGCCACTTCTCTGGGAGCACAGAAGGCAATGCCACCACCCTGTGATGCAGAGAACGCACTGTCCCTGTGGAAGAAGAGACCAGACAAACCGCAGACAAGCACTAATGGGCGAGACAGATTGGACTTGCACATTTAATATTGTTTCCGCACAGGAAAAGAATAGAACTGGACTTTTGGGTGTTTGGTCCTTTCCATCTCACCTAGGGTAAAATTCATCTGCGGTGGGAAAGAACATCTCCTTAGCTCCCAGCGGTGGAGTTGCTAAAATGTGCAGTGTGTGGTTACGTTTCTCTCTTTCCTCTCCCCCAACCTCCACCAACTTGTCTGAGCACTTGAGCTCTAGTGGAAGGGCCCATTCTGCATAATCCTGGGATTATAGGTGGACCTGGAGGAGGACCACCAACACGGCAACCACTTTCCTTACCATAAATTTCTAAATTTGTAACCCACTAATTCCGAATTTTGGAATCTCATTTTGGAATAGGCAGACACTTGCCTTTGCTCTACTAAAAAGGGTGATGGTTGAAGATGGTTGAATGTCTTTAAGAACATAATCTTTTTTTTTTTAGAAGTTAATTTTCTTTTTTTTAAAAAAAATAGATTTATTTAATTAATTAATTAAGTTTTTTGGCTGCCTTGGGTCTTTGTTGCTGCACGCTGGTGGCGAGCTGGGGCTACTCTTCCTGGCTGTGCACAGGCTTCTTATTGCGGTGGCTTCTCATGTTGCAGAGCACGGCCTCTAGAGCGCAGGCTTCAGTAGTTGTGGCCTGAGGGCTCTAGAGCGCAGGCTCTGTAGTTGTGGCACACGGGCTTAGTTGCTCCACGGCCTGTGGGATCTTCCCAGACCAGGGCTCGAACTGGTGCCCCCTGCGTTAGCAGGCGGATTCTTAACTACTGCGCCACCAGGGAAGTCCGAAGGATAGACTCTTTAAGGATATTTGCTCATTGCTTGCAAACTAATCTTAAAAAATGAGTTACTCGCTACAACTTTGATACCCAATTAACTATGCATGAACTTCAAAGGAATAAAAATGCCTTGCTTTAATTTATTTACTATTTTTATATTTTAAAAAATGAATGCTCACGGACAGAAGAAGAAAGTGCGGAAAGTAAAGACTACTCATTTCTCCGCCATTTGCATCCCCGTGTAACTCCGGCTAACGGTTCCTTCTATACTTTTGGGTATTGGACTTTTCTTTAATTCAGGCTGGCGTCTCTCCTTGATTTAAAATGATTTACCCAGTTTCTGCTGGGTTATATGGAATGCAGACATTGAAGAAGTGAGAAAAAGCTGGTATTGGGCTTCCCGCCCCGGGTCGCCCTTGCAGCGGGAGGCGCGCGCACGCCTGCCCCAGGGCTTAGGCGACAGCTGCCGCGCCGGCTTCCGGTCTCCTGCCTCACTTCCGGCCCCTCGCCGCCCACAGCAGGCCCTGTCTAGGACTGCCACCCTTTTCCGAGATGCGCAGGCAGCGGGATCGCTTCCTGTCGCTGCCCATTCCCTGCCTCCGTCCCCAACCCTGACCAGTTGACAGTTTGCCGCTGAGCGCCCCCGGCTCCCGGGGCCCTGGTTTTCTGGCCCCTGTGTATTCCCAAGAGCAGATGTCTTCGTCTCGCCCAGCCACCCTGAACGTGCTTCCTCTCAGGAGCTGTTTTAAAGACTGAGGAATGAACGGCTCCTCTGGCCGCCTGGCCCTCCCGCCATCTATACTTTGCCCACAGCTTTTGGATCTCCAAGAAGTGGATGCATCTGGAGCTGCTTTTCCTCAGACGTGCTGAGTGGCGCTGGTGGAGAGCTGCTAGGAGGTGAGTCTGGGGTCTGTGTGAGGCCATGTTGTCCATTTAAAAGCCATCCCACCCTGCTTATCTTCCCCAAGGCCTTGCCCAATGCCTGTTCCTGGCAGAGTTCCTTCCAGGAGATGTAACGCGTTAAACCTTAATCGCCACTAGAAAACCGTGCATTCCTTGATCAAAAAGCTGGAAAACCACCTTCAAAACAAATTAGCGCCCTGAAAAAACTCCACAGCGAGATTGGAAAGGTTGGGGTGGGGAGAGGAAAGAAGGGAGAGAGGACCCAGGAGAGCCTGCGGTGGGGAGCACCGGGTGGCCATCTGCTCCTGCGTCATCTTTGTGCCCGTTTAAGTCTACAGAAATATGATGGTCGCCCTTCTGTGCACCATCAGGGCTCGGCGTCCCCTGTCAGTCTGCAGGCTCCAGGAGGGAGGCTCTGCATCCCCTGCTCTGGCAGCTGTTTGCATCAAAGTGTTCAAAGGAGACCACGGGGGCCTGGATGTGGTCTGAGGCTAAGATGAAAACAGTGCCATGGTTCAGCCCATCATGCAAAACTGTTTTGCGGGAACCTCCCCTATGTTCCTGGAGGTCAGCTCCTCCTCCCTCCCAGGCGGGGATAATAGACTCTGCACCGGGTGACCCTTCTGCTTGCGGCGGGTTCCATGCACTTCCTGCTGTCTCTTGCTTGAACACAGGCATCTGTTTATTCGGGTGTAGGCTGTGTTGGAATTAAGCCCTTAACTAACTGTGGACAAGTGAACAGAATAGAGGAGTATTTAAGTGAAATGTTGCTGGAGGCGAGGGGGACTTTAAACCACCACCATGTGCCTTTCATTCGAGGCTAGTTCTGCCACTAGTGCAGGATATTGAAGAGGGAATTCCTAACACCAGTGGAAAGTCGGGCAGGCTAGACCTTGAGGTCATTTTAATTAGAAACTTGTGTGATATGGATGCTTATTCTCCTGCCCCAGAAACCTAGCTGCAGGTCACGCTACGTGTTCGCTAACCCCAGGACCTATGTTGAAGCAGACATTTGTCAGCCTAGTTTGAGTTTGCTAAATAGAAATGAATTGCACTTGTCACATCTTATAATTCAGATTTTTCATCAATTCATGTTGATCTCACCCCCAATTAGTATTGCTTTTAGTACTTTAAAATACTTACTTAGATATAATTGACTCATGAAAAACCTAGATTACTTTCTCCTTGAAAGCGACCACTATTTCTTTACAACTGGAAAATTGATCTGCCATTTACTTGCCATTTAAACCTAGGCAGCTATGTATTCTGAGTTTCAGTAGTTCCTCTATAAATTGGAGGTGATAAATGCTGTACGTACAGCACATCACACTTAGTGGTTTTGAGATTCAAATGATATATGGTGAGGATGGTTTAAAATACTAAATAAAGTACTGACCACATAACAAGTGGAATTAAAGCAGGAGTTCTTTTTCCCTCTTTTCTCACCAAATCAGGCTGTTTTCTTCCTCTTCTAAAATCATAAAAAGGCATAGCGTGATGTATGCCACATTTAATCTGATCTTCACCTCTGGGGAAAGGGAGAACGAAGTGGAGAAACTTAACTGTATCTATGGAGTTTTGTTTCTTTAAAAAAATCTGAATCAAACATAGCAAGATGTTTAAATATCATAAAGCTGGGTGATGGGTAGACATTTACTATATTTTTCTATATGTTTGGAATATTGCACAAGGGAACAAAGAACAAGATAGGCATTCTTTGGTCTTCTGTGTCATGGCATTTCCGTTCTCCCTCACCGTGCTGCTTCTCTGAACTCATTCACGATAAAAATCTAAGTGATAAAGCATGACTGTCCCTGAGACGTGGCGAGATTGCACGGAAGAGGCCACGGCAGGAGCACCAGGGAGCAGAAGGGGAGTGGGCTGGTCTGCAGGTGGTCACACAACTCCATTGCAGCCCCGTCCAAGCCTCACGTCTCTCCCACTCACAGCTACGCCTGTCAGACCCGCAAATCTGGGAATTTTACTTAGACTGGCTTCCAAACTGCTGCTCGCAGGTTAGAGAGATCAAAGTGAGGTGTGGGCTACAGTGCTGTGTCACCCACAGGCAGGCTGGCCGTGGGGTTCCTCCGGGAGCAGAGTCTTGGTGTGGTCCTTAGCCTCGGGATGCTAGAGCCGTGTGGAGGCACCCATCCCTGGTGTGGACGCGGCTGGGGCAGTGCGGGCCTGGATCCACAGCTGAGGCAAAAACCCAGACTTCTGTATGGAAGTGAAGAAAATGCATACGGAAAGCACTCAATTCTACGTATACACTGATGAGTTTTCAATAAACTCATCACAGCAGCTGTGTAACGGGTCACCCAGAATGAGACACAAGGCGATACCAGCCCTAGAAAACCCTCTCACGCCCCTTCCAGTCCCTGCCCTCCTCACAAGGGCAATCCCCTCCTGGCTCGTGACTCTGATGGCAAAGATTCATTTTGACTGTTTTGTACTCCTTGTGTCTGACTTTTTTGCTCAACAGTATTTGTAAGATTCGTCCATGTTCTCGCTTATGGCGGTACTTGTTTACTCTCCTTGTTGTGTAGTTGCGTGACTGTAACAGTTTCTCTCTTCTGTTGATGTCGATGCGCGCTTTTGTTTGGGGCCTTGTGAGCTGTGCTGCTGTTCGCGGCCGGCTGTGTGATGTGAAGCGCTGGTCCTGCTGTGGCGGCTGCGGGGCCGGACTTCCTGCTTCTCCGTCTTCCGGGCGGTGAAGACAGGGCGGCCCCATGGCCCTCTTGTTTGGTGGTTTCTGGGAGGGTCCTCAAAGCACGGCCTGCGGTCGCACCCTAACACTCACGAGGCCCGGGGGACGGCAGAGGCCCCGTCTCCTGGTTTCTGTCACAGGCAGCTAATCACTAACCATTAAAAAAGGGTGTTTCCTATTTTCCCGAATGTGGCCCCATCAGTTTACACGTGTACGCTTCCCTCACTTATGTCCACATTTGTATTCTAATAATTTCTGCTAAACTCATCTTTTCTCCCCAAAGCTGTCTGCCTTTTTTTTTTAATGTGCTAATTATTATTTTTTTTTTTGCGGTGCGCGGGCCTCTCACTGTTGTGGCCTCTCCCGTTGTGGAGCACGGGCTCCGGATGCGCAGCCTCAGCGGCCATGGCTCACGGGCCCATGCGCTCCGCGGCATGTGGGATCTTCCTGGACCGGGGCACGAACCCGTGTCCCCTGCATTGGCAGGCGGACTCCCAACCACTGCACCACCAGGGAAGCCCTTAATGTGCTAATTATTTTATTGTTTTAAATTACATGGAATAGATTTTCTTTTTTTTAATTTTCTTTATTGAAGTATAGTCGATTTACAATGTTGTGCCGTTAGCTGCCATACAGCAAAGTCTGTCTGCTTGCTTTATACCTTTTTCTGTTTCACACGTTTCACCAACATGACGACATTCTACCTTTGTATAGCAGCAGTACAGCTCAGGTGGTACATTCAGTCTACTTTTAAACAGTAGATATTTTTAAACCGTAAAAAATTTAAGTGAGGTCATTATTCCTTTCCCTCTAGAGGAATCTCATGTTCTTGGCAAGAAAGTTGGCAATTATGTGTCCTACTAAATATAAATACTACTGAGTAGCCACTAGCAAATACAAACATTACTTGGCCTAAAGTAGTTTTTGAAAAATAAATTATATTGATTTTTTATTTTACTGGGCCTTATTTCCACAAGCTTGAAAAATGATAAATCTCTACCTTAATACAAAAATTAGCTTCATAAATATTTACTAAATAGAGAATTTATTTTAAAACCTCAGTCCCAGTTGGTACTAAGTTGAGTGTTAAGTATGAAAATATTTGTATAAGTATGTATGTGTATATATATATTTTTGCTGATATTTATTCATTAAAAGTCACTCTGATCTCATACAAGGAGAGCAGCAGTGTGCTTCCCCCATTGAGGAAACAATGATCCAGGGTCCCAGGCTCTGCCCTTAAGAGACCCAGTCAGAACTGCCCCCAAGTAGCTGCAGTGCAGCAGCGAATAAGAAAAACATCTATGTGGCTTATACAGACAAGGTGATGCTGAGGTTTAGGATGTTGACTGAAAAAATTACACAACCTAAAAGTTGAGAGTTCTGTTTTATTCGGCAGATATTCTTAGGTCCTCAGACCCGGGAGGCAGCAGCTCAAGTAACCCTGAGAGAACTGCTCCAGGGAGGGGAGGGGAGAGCCAGGTTACATAAAAGTTTTGCAACAAAGGGCAGGTAGCCTGAACGTCAAAAGATTATTGTTAACTAAAGAAAACCAGATATCTCAATGAATTTAGAGCTTTTCTCTGTATGGGAAGTTGCAAGAGTCTGGGCTCACTGAAAGCATTCCTTTGATATGCACCTCAGCTCTCTGGGGCCAGTATCCCGTGTTTTCACATCCCGAGTTTCCTCAAGGCTCACCAACTCGTGGTTGGAGGGCTGCAATTGCTGATGACTGACATCCTTTCTTTACTGATATGGCGGAGGCGATATTTTATTTCTCAAGAAGATGAGATCATTTCCATCAGGAGGATCAGGGAAGACTTGTGGGGTAACAGCTAAAGATGTATAAGGATGGAAAGTTTCCAAGATTAAACACTTGAAATAAATATTTTGAAAATACCCTGAGAGCACTGGTTCTCTGAAGGTTGTGTGAACTGTTGACTCGTGGTCATCATCGGATTGCAGTACCACCTCTTCCAGTTCTTGCTGTCCACGTACGATGTTAATGCAAGTTTATGTGCCCGATGTACACTGAGGCCAGACAAACTGAAACGTAAGAGTTCGGAGCAGAGAAAGGTTAATTGCAAGGCCATACAAGGAGACGAGGTGGCTCTTGCCCTGAAAAGCCTCCAGCTCCATGAAGGGTTTCAGCCAAGCCTTTTTAAAGTCCAGGCCGCCCTGACCGTGGGACCCCCGCTGACCCCTGTGGCTGGAACTGGGTGTGGGCAGCAGCCAGGTGGGAGGAAACAGGTGTCACGTTATCTCTTCAATACGTGCTGTCCAAGGTGAAGTACACAGGTACCATTTTGGGTTTCTTTCCATTCCAGTTCCTTTTGGCTCCAAAATCTTAATAAGTTGCCATAAACTTACTGTCGTTCCTTTTTATTGTGCTAATGCTCTGTGGAAGCTGGTTTGGGAGAACTGCGTCAGGCCAGGTCCTGGCAGCAGTCAGAAGGTACATTCAGCTGAAATTTTGGGAAGGACTTTCAAATGAAGTAATGATTTTTAAAAGAATAGACAGGAGGAAGGGAACCAGCAGGGAAGGCTGAGGTTCCCAGGGAAGCTGTCCCCACCCTTGGGCCTGTGGAAGAGCTGCCCCCCGGGCCTGCCCCCCAGAAGGACATGTCACTGCTGTCCAGCCCTCGTCTACCTCCTGCAGCGATTCTCAGGGGTGGGTGGTGGTGAAGACAAGGCTAAAAAGGAAACTTGGCTAGAGAATGGATCTGGGGGCAAACGGATGATACCTAACAGCACAGAAAATGGGTGTCGGACTCAGCCTGAGAGACAGCTAGCTTCCTAGACTCCCACTAACTGGCTGATTTTCAGGGTCAGTGGACGTGTGCCTCTCCTGTAGCTGAGAGTTGATTCTATTTAATTCTTTAAAAAATCTAGTTTGTGCAGCAGCTGATAGCATATGAACGCCATTGTAGAAATATGGATTAACTGGTAGTTTTGATTGCAGTTTGTCACTTTTTCCGGGAAGTTTTTTTTTTTTTTTTTTGCGGTACGCGGGCCTCTCACTGTTGTGGCCTCTGCCGTTGTGGAGCGCAGGCTCTGGACACGCAGGCTCAGCGGCCATGGCTCACGGGCCCCGCCGCTCCACGGCACGTGGGATCTTCCCGGACCGGGGCACGAACCCGTGTCCTCTGCATTGGCAGGCGGACTCTCAACCACTGCGCCACCAGGGAAGCCCCCGGGAAGCTCTTGATGAGCTGGCTGCGTTATATATTGCGTGTTCCCTGTTGCATGTCCCCTGTGATACTGTGGGTTAGTTTTTCTACCTGCCTATTTTCCTACTACATGGCAAGCTTTTTCAAGGCGTGGATTTTCTCATGTTCCTTTCCGAATAGTAGGCACAAAAATGTGAGCAAGTAACAAGAGACTGTAAGTTGAATAAGATTACTTGAAAAATAATTAAAATGTTCATAAATAAAATGTATAATAATTGAAATTTAAATAAAATATAAACTTAAGGGACAGCCTTACACCAGGAGAGAAAAACAATCAACTGGAAGACACATTTGAAGAATTTTTCTAGAATATAGCTCAGAGAGACAGATTTTATTTTAGTGTAAAAAAGGAGTTAAGACACAGAAAGGATAGGATGACATCAAAGATACATGCATTTAGGATTTCAGTAGGAGAGAATAGAGAGAAAGAAGAAGCAATATTTAAAGAAATAATGGCTGGGAATTTTCCGCAGCTGACGGAAGAACACCAGTCATTGACCAGGAAGTCCAACAAACTGCAAAAACCCAGGCCTAGAGACATACTTAAACTGACGAACATGAAACAAAGAGAAGACATTAAAACAAACCAGAGAGAAAAGACAGATCATCTCTGGAAAATGGACAGTTAGGCTGAGAGCTGATGTCTTGATAGCACAGTAAGCGCCAGAAGGTGGGGGATGATGGCTATAATATTAGTTATTTGCAGATAATATAAAGTCACAGCAGCAAATGAGTATCCATGAAGAAATTAAAAACTGGTGTCCATGAAAAAGTAATCAGTCGATCTAGGAAAGAAATGGAAGATTTTATTTATTTTATAATCTGGGAAGAACATCTCAGAAAGCTCTGAGAATTCTTCCACCCGTTAGAAGGCAAGGTACAAGGCTGTGCATCAAATGACATTATTTATTATTTTATTTTATTTTATTTCACTTGGCCGCCCCGCGCGGCTTGCAGGATCTTCCCCACCAGGGATCGAACCCAGGAGCCTGCAGTGAAAATGCGGAGTCCTAACCACTGGATATCCAGGGAATTCCCTTCCAATGACATATCATTGACAGTTTACATAATCCAGGTCTAAGCACAGTCCTGGTGGGCCACGTTAGCGCTTACAAGATCAAGAAGGAACGTTATCTTTCAAGGAGTTGTCTGGATGATGCTGGGAGAATGTTACTCTTTATGGTTGAGCAGGTATTTCTGCTGATGGAGAGCTTTGGTGGATGCCTAATGCAGATACACAGTGCTCAGTGAGGGGAGAGAGGAGGCCAAAGGGCAGAGAAGAATTTTTTATGTTTAAATTTTTCTGGTCTTGCCATAAAATATGAATTTTATTTCACACTGGTAAACAGTCGTGATCATCTCTTTCTCGTTAAATACTGTACTGCTGATACGTTTACTTATTTTGTCATCTGCCAGTGCCCACTTGCACATAGGCTATGGCAAGAGCCTAAATGTTATTACCAGTTTATGGAGAATCCTGAAACTGATGATGTTTTATCCTAAGTTTTTCTGAAATTGCAAAAAGAACAGTTTTTGACTGTTTGTGATCTAGTTCTTTAGTCCACTTTACACAACTTCAGTGTTTAGCAGAAGTGAGATAACTATTTGGCATATTGTATTTTAAAGGTTTTTTTTTTTGATGTGGGCCATTTTTAAAGTCTTTATTGAATTTATTACAGTACTGCTTCTGTTTTATGCCTTGATCTCTTGGTCCTGAGGCATGTGGGATTCCAGCTCCCAGACCAGGGATTGAACCCTCATCCCCTGCACTGGAAGGCAAAGTCTCAACCACTGGACCACCAGGGAAGTCCCTCAAATTTTAATCGTTTATTTTTCAGTGATCCGACCTTGTCAAGTGGTGGGTGAGGACGTTTTACCCACTGCTCACCAGTGGAGCCACACAGCACATCCTGAGAGGGAGCTGCACCTGGACTGGACTTTCTGACCCTGTCTGAGCTGAGGAAGAAACGGAGATGGGGGGGAGACAGTGGAAACCAAAAGGAAAGATGGGCGGTTCTCATTCCCATGGTGGGTGCCAGCTGGAGGTCATGCCCTTCACTGCTGCTAAGTCATAAACGTGGATGAGACCCAGTCTCTATTCTCCCTACGACTGGAAATTGATACGTAATCAAAGAATTGTACTACAGTTATTACGAATCCGATGATAGTTTAGAATTCTTATGGTTTCTTATTTCACTGAGAAGGGCATACCAAGATACAGTTTTCCTGTTAACAATTATTATACGTCAGCTCCTGATATGTTGCACTAGAAAAACACATGGCTTCTATGAAATCTCTGCCAAAGGTGCATGACCTGAACGGAGTCATTAGGAAGCAGCCGACCAACCCAAATGGAGGGACTTTCTACAGTGTACTGAAATGTAGTCTTCAAAGCTGTGAAGCCTGTGAAAGACAAAGACTGAGAGCTGTTCCAGATTAAAGGAGACTCAAGAAATACGACAGCAAGTGCAGTACAGGAGCCAGGCTTTTCTTTTGCTAAAAAGACGTTATTGATGCCAAAAGCTCAGTTTCAGCATGCACCAGTGCTGAATCAAATCTCGGAGAGAGTTTTGGGTGAAATAGAAAAGGAGAGCTTTATTACTTTGCCAGGCAAAGGGGGACACAGCGGTCGGTCTCCTGCCTTGAAAAACTATGTGTCCCCCTCCTTGGAGAAGATAGTGAGAAGTTTTATAGTAATTGTTCAAAGAGGGCGTGGTCAGCTCATGGACACTTTTCTGATAGGCTGGTGGTGAGGTAATTGGGAGGCGGCATCATTAACCTTCTGGTTCCAACTGGTCTGGGGTCTGCATGCTTGTGGGCAGCAGAGAGTTAACTTCTCCCACCTGGAGGGGGTTTCAGTATCTGCAGAATAGCTCAAAGATATTGTTGTGTCTATCTGTTGATGGGGAAACAAGACCCTGCACCAAGGCTGCTCTTGACTGTTTCTCCCTGGTCTCACATCCCTTCCCTCCCCTAATTAACAACTGCTTGAATCTGCCCATTGGAACTCAGGGAAGGTCACGGGGGCTGGAAGAAGTCTGTTTCCTGTGATCAAAGAAATGGGGGGGGGCTTTCCTGGTGGCACAGTGGTTAAGAATCCGCCTGCCAATGCAGGGGACACGGGTTCGAGCCCTGGTCCAGGAAGATCCCACATGCCGTGGAGCAACTAAGCCCATGTGCCACAACTACTGAGCCTGTGCTCTAGAGCCCTCGAGCCACAACTACTGAGCCTGCGTGCCGCAACTATGAAGCCCGCACTGCTAGAGCCCGTGCTCTGCAACAAGAAGCCACCGCAATGAGAGGCCCCCGCTCACCACGACTAGAGAAAGCCCACGCGCAGCAGTGAAGACCCAACACAGCCAGAAAACCCCCCCAAAACTACTATTTAAAAAAAAGAAAAGAAAAGAAATGGGGGACACAGAAAGGCTTTGTGCCCAGGAGCCCCACAGGGCCCTGCTCAATATCATTATTAAGGTAAATTGGCCAAATCTGAATAAGGCCTGTAGATGATAATGGCATTGTGTGATGATAACTTCCTGGTTTGGGTCTTTGTTCTGTGGTTATGTAAGAGACTGTCCTTGCTTCTGGGAAATACACACTAACCATCTGCACTTAAGGACATCATGTCTGCAACTTACTCTCTTATGATTCAGGGAAAAAAGCAAGAGACAGAGAAAGTCAGGGCAGGTGTGGCAAAATGTTAACATTTGAAGAATCAGGACAGAAGATGCATGGAAATTCTTTGTGCTCTTATTGCAACTTACAGTTTTTTAAAAAAGGTAACAGAATAAAACTATTATTCAATAAAACTATTATTCAACTGTTATTCAAACTAAGATAAAGCATTTCAAGTATTGGTAGCACTCACTAGAAGCAGGTTAAGTCCATTTAAAGGGGAAGACACTGGGTTGCTCTCTGAAAACATGAGATTTAATATTCCCTGGAACTTCCTTTTTTATGTCCCATAAATGCAAACTCAAGTTCCAGATTCCCCACCAGGTGTGCAAGTCATGTGTTTGGACTGAGTGTTTTGTTATTGTTTTTCCTGAACCTGCTTTTGAAGGCACCTCTAGAGTGGGACTAAGCCACCTGCCAAAGGTAACAGTGAGAGGGCTGGGCCTTCTGTGCAGCCTCTTCCATTGACTCGTTTAAAAATCAGTCCGGTTAGACTTAGCTTTCACAAATGTGTTAATCAAATCAGTTTCTGAGTCCCCATGTACTGTATAGTAGGTTTGCACAGTAATAAAAAAATGTTTTAATGGAATCTCAGCAATGGGGTTTCCTTTGTTTAATTCTCATTTGGATTCTTTAAAAAATTTTTTACTTTATTTTTTAATTGAAATATATTTGACATATAACAATGTATAAATTTAAGGTGTACAACATGTTACTTTGATACATTTATACATTGTAGTGATAATTAGCACCTCTATCACATTGCATAGTTATCTTTTCTTTTTAGTAGTAGTATTTCAGGATCCCTTTCCCAAAAGCAGGTACACTCCAGCCAGGGTGGAGCTGATGACTCACTGTGGTCCACAGCAGGGCTTTTTAGTAGTAGTTGAACTTAAGAATCATTTAGTTCTTAGCAAGACTGATGGTTATAATACACTGTTGCTGTCTGTTAGATTCCTTTAATGGCTCATTTATGAGGGCTTGGTCTCAGCTACTAGGACTGGTTCACCTAAAAAGCACTAAACTGTTAAAAACTACTAAAACTGTTAAGAAACAGTTCACATGCCTAGGGTGTTGCATTGTTGAGATGATGTTCTTGTAAGACTCCCTGTTTCTTCTGCCAACCCTCTGCGATGGTGTTTCTTGCTGTAAATAGAGGCTGGAGACTTTTTCCCACCTCCAGTGGTGCTCCGGTCATGTTCCAAACAGAGCCTGGACCCAGAAGGTGACGCTGCTGGCCAAACCTCTTTCCAGCAGACACAGAGCAATCTAGCACAGCACCCCTGGGTTTTCTCTCCAATATTCTTGGAAAGAGGAGCTTGTTGCCCAGTGCTTAGGATGCTTCTGTTGTCACATCGACCGTTCAGGTCAAAGTGGTTTCATCTGCAGCATCTCTCCCTTTGTAGGTATTCATTCAGATTTTTTCAAGTGCATTTGTTCTCTACCTTCTGAATTCAAAGAGTATTTGTACTCAGTGATGGATTTAAGCATTAGGCCAAATCTGCTCGAAGAAAAAACCAGACATTTCTCCAGAGTTTTCCGCAGTCTTCAGTGAAACAGTGATCTTACTTCGGAAACTCTGTGAGGGAATCAGTTGTAATCTAGAGACTCTGACCTGCCTTTTACAAAAGGTCATTGATATTTTCTAACAGTGCAAGGATAAGAGGGAAAGAGAACCCAAGGAACTTGCTGCTCTTTTTGTTGTTGTTGTTGTTGTTGTTGGGTGTGTGTGTGTGCCAAATCCAGCCTGACGGCTGAGCTTTTTCTAAAAAATATAAATTTATTTACTTATTTAATTTGGGCTGTGTTGGGTCTTCATTGCTGCGCTTGGGCTTTTCTCTAGTTGCGGCGAGCAGAGGCTACGCTTCGTTGCGGTGCACGGGCTTCTCATTGCGGTGGCTTCTGTTGTCGCGGAGCACGGGCTGTAGGCATGTGGGCTTCAGTAGTTGTGGCTTGTGGGCTCTAGAGCGCAGGCTCTGTAGTTGTGGCACATGGGCTTAGCTGCTCTGCGGCATGTAGGATCTTCCCGGACCAGAGCTCGAACCCATGACACCTGCATTGGCGGGCGGATTCTTAACCACTGCGCCACCAGGGAAGTCCCTATTTATTTTTTTAAATTAATTTTTATTGGAGTATGGTTGCTTTACAATGTTGTGTTAGCCTCCACTGCATAACAAAATGAATCAGCCATACACATACAGATATCCCCTCCCTTTTGGACATTCCTCCCATTTAGGTTACCACAGTGCATTAGGTGAGTTCCCTGTGCTAACAGCATGTTCCCATCAGTTGTCCATTTTATACATAGTATTAGTGAGGAACATCCTGCTCTTAAAGGGCTGGGAATTTTCTTTATTCCTGCCCTCTATTTTTTTCTGAAAGGGTGCATTAAGCATATGGAGGGTTCACAGGAATACTTAGAAATTATATGATTCCTTGTGTTTTCAAAGCCCGAATCTCTTTTTTTTTTGCGGTATGCTGATCTCTCACCGTTGTGGCCTCTCCCGTTGCGGAGCACAGGCTCCGGACGCGCAGGCTCAGCGGCCGTGGCTCACGGGCCCAGCCGCTCTGCGGCATGTGGGATCTTCCCGGACCAGGGCACGAACCCGTGTCCCCTGCATCGGCAGGTGGACTCCCAACCGCTGTGCCACCAGGGAAGCCCTCTGGGTGGTTTTTATGTTGTTGTTAACTTTGCATTTTGGAAAATGTTAAAAATAAGGGAAGGTGTGTGAACCCCAGTGTCCCCACAAACCAAGTTCCACAGTTATCAACGTTTTGGTGAAACTGTCTTTCATCTATTCCCCTACCCACTTTCCCCATCTCATGTTATTGTGAAGCAAACCCAGAAATCAAAAAAAGTGTTCATAAGCATTGTTGAAATGTCTAAAATTGCATCTGGTAAATTTGTAATATAAATTTGCCAGTTTTCTACAGATAGTAAAAATAAAAGAACTTACTGTGCTGCCAGGTTACACGTCACCAGGGTGTGTGAATGTGAAGGACATGGGTGTGTGTAACTTGGAAATTCCTGGTCTTCTATGAAATGTTTGGATTTTTAAATTCTTACTAAAACTCAAGATTGAAAAGATGCGTTTGTGTGCACGTGCACACACACACAATCGCAATACTGTTACACCTAAAGTACTGGCAAGAATTACTTAATGTCATCAAATACTCAGAGTGCTCAAATTTCCCCAATTTTCTCATATTTCTAAACAGTTTGGTTGTTTTAAAAATTAGGTTCATGCATTTGAATCAGTCATTATGTCTCTTAAATCTCTTTTAACTGATAGGTTCCCCCAGTTACCCATCAACATTTTTTTTTTTTTTGGATGTTGAAGAAACTGGGCCATCTTTGCCATCGAGCTCCCACAGTCTAGATTTTGCAAACTGCATCCCCATAGTGTCATTTAACATGATCTTCTGTCTCCTTATTTCCTGAAAATTGGTGTCCTATCTAAGGCTGAGTCACACTCAGGCTCCATTTTGGAAAGAACACTTTTAACAGCAGACCCACAAGAGCTGTTGTTTGTACGTAGCGGGTGTGGAAGATCAGTGCCTGTCCGGATCCGTTATTTCATTAGAGGGTCAAAATGTTGACCTTCTAATTGTGTCATACCTTCTTCAATCGTTAGCTCATCTACTCCTGTAAAAGGAAACTTCTTCTCATCAATTATTTGGTTGCCCTGAGGTATCGTTCATATAGGAAGAGAAAGGTGCATGCCTGGGTTCTCCCTTTATTTGCAGGTTTTCCGAACAGCAAAATGGTTTCCTAGCATCTTCCAGAAGCGACCAGTGATCTGTACAAAGACATCATGATGAGTTCTGAGCTTTAACACATTTACTGGGCTTCTGCCCTCTGAAATTATTTTTTATGCTCTAATTTTCATATTATAAGCTAACTCGAGAGGGTTTTTCTGACCTTTGATTGGCTCTCGTATTGGCTGATAACACTTTTGACACAACTCTTCTCTTTCCCAATATGACAATATCTTCCAAGTTCCTTGGTACACTGTCTTCCGCATACCTGGAATTGGACATTTCTCTAAGGCAGCCTAGTTTTGTGGTGAGAAATGCTGTAAGGACCTCTAAGGTGCTCACTGCTATTGGGCTTATCATTGTTTCTAGGTCTTTCAGAGGACAGTGCTACAGAATTTTTTTTTTTAATTTATTTATTTATTTTTGGCTGCATTGGGTCTTTGTTGTGGTGCACGGGCTTCTCATTGCAGTGGCTTCTCTTGTTGTGGAGCGCGGGCTCTAGGTGCGCAGGCTTCAGTAGTTGCAGCACACGGGCTCAGTAGTTGTGGCTTGCGGGCTCTAGAGCGCAGGCTCAGTAGTTGTGGCACACGGGCTTAGTTGCTCCGTGGCATGTGGGGTCTTCCTGGACCAGGGCTCGACCTCGCGTCTCCTGCATTGGCAGGTGAATTTTTAACCACAGTGCCACCAGGGAAGTTCCAGAATTCATTTTTAGAAATAAAATATATTACTAGCTGTATGACTTGGATCAATATGATTTACTTCTCTGAGCCTCAGTTTTCTCATCAGCAAAGTAAAGATGAGTGATCCCTACCATCTCATAGGCTTGTTACAGGAATTTAACAAGGTAGCACATGCTGCGATTAACTCAGATGTCCCTCTGCACAGCTCGGAATGTAAGTCACAGGCTGTAGTTTGATTTTAGATCAGTTGTGCATAAGCTCTTACGTGCTCTTGGGAGGTGATAGCCTCGAAGTGCAGTCTATCTCCTTCCTTTCCTTCCTGCCCCTCCCTCTTAGTGCACACAGGATACCCCTCATAATAGGGGTCCTTAGGGGAGTCCCATCGACCTGTCTTCTTTGGGGTGCAGCCTGCAGTGGGTGGTCAGGAAGACGTGAAGGCTGAGAGCGCCGGCCCCGCCACCGCCCCTCCTAAACGCAGAGCTACCACCTCGCCATCCCCGACTTCTCGCTGACCAGCACTCTCTTGACAGCTTTTTCTTAAACTCTCAAAACTCAAAAGGTCGTTTCATCATTTTCCTAAAATATGCGAGGGATGCCTGGTCCACTCTTGTGAGACCCGGATTTTTTGGTCCTTGCGAAGCAGCTGGCATTTTCTCTTTAAAGTAGGAAGTAAAAGCCAGTGCGATGCCTGGTACAGCCCCTTTCCAGCAGAGGCCCTGTTCCAGGAGGCCAGCACGGAGCCAGGGGCTGCTTCGGGTGGGGGTGCTGAGGGCCAGACCTGGCCCCTCAGGACCGTGTCCACTCAGTACGTGATCCCAGCAGGGAGACAAGTGGCCTGCGGTTTTCAGATGCCTCACCTCCAGGTCTCAACCCCATCCCTTATCTTCGACCCATCCCACCCACTGTGTAGGCTCTGGGCTTTGATTCCCAAATAGAATTCCCATAGAATCTGTAAAATTAGAGCACCATTTCATTAATTTTGATTTGGAGTTCTGAATTTTAGACTATTTAAAATTAAGTAAGACACTTGAACCCACAGATCAACCATAGCTTCACTAAAACTGGGGCAGTAGACCCTGTACCCCTGGGTGAGGCACTAGGAGGCTTTCAGCACCACTTACGTATAGTCTGCTGGAAAAAATGGAACCTAATCTCATCAAGCCTGTAATACTAACTGCCCCTTAGGAAATGGCAGGGACAGTGAGACAATTTAAATGACATCATGAGGATGTCACCAATCAATCCAGAATGTGGAAAACTCCAGAGGACAAGCGACCAGTTCCTCCCAAAATTAATGGCGTAAAAAGGGAAGGGAAGGACGGTTACAAAAGAGACTTAAGGGACAGATTAGCCAAATATACTATGTGGAATTTGTTTGAATCCTGATTCCACCAGAGCAATTGTAAGAATAGGTTCTTAAGACAATATGTACAGTATGAAAAAAACTTAATTTTGTGACCTGTGATAATAGTATAGTGGGTATGTTTCTTAAAAACTTTTTATCAGTTACAGAGGCATACTACAGTATTTATAGGGAGAAAGGCATGATATAAGAGATTTGCTTTAAAATATTCTGAAACAAAACAAAGTACCAGTGTTTGTGGGGAAAAAGTATAAAAATAACATGTGCAAGATGTTGCTTTTTTGAAGCTGGGTGGTAGGTTTAAGGAGGTTTATTATATTATTCTCTCTGCTTTTTATATGTTTAAAACTTTCTATAACAAAAAAGTTTTTTTAAAGCATAAAAAACAGTAAAAATTAAAAAGTGAGAGAGGGAGAGGAAAGGAAGTTTTCACAATATGGTCTAGGTGGAGACAGAGGTGCCTTGTATCCTGCTTCTATCCAGCCAGATGGCGAGAAGTGATCAATTCGGGGTATATTTGGGAGGAGTAGAGAGCTGTTCTCTAGTGGTATTAGGAAAGGGGTGAGGATGCAGAATGTCACCTGCAGTATCAGTAAACAAAGGATGCTGTGGCCGTCAAACCACCAGCCACTGCAGCCGCCTTGACTGTGCACCCTGAGGAGATTCAGGATGGAGAAAAGCAGGATATTGGCCCTAGACCATTAAGGTGCACATCAAAGGAATGAGTTCAATGAGCCCAGACTCTTGCATCTTCCCATACATAGAAAAGCTCTAAATTCATTAACAGTAATCTTTTGATGTTCTGATGACCTGGTTTTTATTGCAAAAACTCCTATATATCCTGGCTCCGTTCCCTCACCCGAAACCTAGCCACCACTGCCTTGTCTCTACAGAGAAGCCCCTCAGAGCCCTCTGAGAGGCCGCATCCCAGGCTTAAGTCCTTAGAAGTCGGCCAAATAAAAGTTAATTCACAACTTTTAGGTTGTGCATTTGTTTCGGTCGATGGGGGGGGATTGATTGTGATTCCTCAGTTTTTGGCTGCGGCGGCCAGAAGGATGGCCATGAACTTGCTGAAGAAAACTGGGAGATGGGAGAGGTAGGCAGAGCTCCGAAGTTAGGTTGTGGCCACACTGAATCTGAGATGGGATTAGAAATCTCGGTCCCCAAGCAGACTTCCAGCCCTGGGGCTCAGGGGAGATACACACTTAGGATTCATCAGCCAGAAGATAGCATTAAAACTAGGGGATTGAATAAGTTCACTAGGAGAGAGTATGGTTAAAGAAAAGTAGTTTGTGTAGCGCTAGAATTTTCCAGAATCTCCGAGATGAACACTAAGAAATCTGAGGCAAAAAGGAGAATCAGGCTTCTGCAGTAACACATTCAAGCACACATTCAGACTGCAGGCGCCTTGTGTTGGCTGGTGTCTCTACACCCACAGGCTTCGGGAACTCTCGCTGGGAAGTCACTGCGGTGCCCCCTGGATGCAGCCTTGGGTGGAATGTAAGCTTGCGGTCAGCACTCCGCTTTCCAAAGAAGCAATGCTGTCATCTAAACCTGGACCTTGTTTCCTGTCTGCTTCCCTGGCTGCTTGTCAGTATTTGATTTTCGGATCACAGGACCCCGTATTGCCAAACCCCAAGCCTGTCACTTAAAACAAACAGAAGAGGAGGTCAACAGGAACCGCTCCGATCGAGCTGTCCACTTGGGAAACTTTCCCTTGGTCCTTTGCTGCTGCTGGCCCCCACCCACCCCTAGGGAGACCGACGCAGTGCTAACTGAGCGGCTTTTGTTTGCTTCCCGACCACGTGGCCCCAAAGGACAATGCCACATTCACAAGCCAGTGGGACCCCAAATGTCTGCAAATGCCAGCAGCAAGGTTACTGTTCAGTCTGTTGGCAAAGTTCTCCCCGGTGCGTGCCTGCATGGGCTGTGAATTTAATTCCCTGACCGCTGTCTCTTGAGCCTTGACTGCCAGGAGTGCAGGGTCAACCTTCCAAGGTAAAGAACTTTAGGGGTGGATTGGAGGAAGGAGGTGGGGTTCACGTTGCAAATCCTCACCGGTTTAGTCGGTAATTTCAGCTCCTTCTCCTAGAGCAGCGGGTAGTCTATGAATTGGCCAAGTGGGCAATCAGTCAAGGTCAGTGGGTGATGCCTCAAACTCACCCTTTCAGCCAGAGATTTCCTTGTCCGTGTAAAGCCATTAGTAAGTGAGACTGTGCCTTATTAAAATAAATCCAGGTCCCCCCAAGTTTCTATCTGAAAGGAGACCTTCTAGGTGAGGATGGTAGGGAGGTGAGGAGACAGCTAGGGCTGGTCATGTAAACAGAGACAGAAGACACGGGATGTGCAGACTTGGAACAATGTTCTAGGTCCTGGAAATTCCCCCACGAGGCTGCCCTGAGTTGCGTGATCTGCTTGCCTGTCCTTATGCTCAAGTCCTTTTTTCCCCCAGCTGGTGTAAGTGGATTTTTTTTTCTTTTTTTTTTTTGGCCATACCACGTGGCATGCAGGATCTTAGTGCCCCAACCAGGGATCAAACCCGTGCCCCCTGCAGTGGAAGCGCAGAGTCTTAACCACTGGACTGCCAGGGAAGTCCCAGTTTCTATTACATAGAGTCAAAGGGCCCTTGATGCAGATTTGGTGAGTCAATTAGGACAGCGGGTGTCACCTCACATTTCTGAGGTCGCAGATGCTCCTTGTGCTGGCAGGGCTGGGGAGGAGAGGAGACCCCATTCTCAGAAGAGGCCCCAGGTATGTGGGGAGCCCTGCGGGACCTGCCAGGGACAGCCAGCAGGTTCAAACCTCCAGTGTGTGCACCAAGCACCACCATTCTGTTTCATGACTGTAGTGGGAACCCCTACACCACAGTGCGGGGCTTCTCCACGTTCAACGCGAATGTGCATCACCTGGGAGCCTTGTTGAATGCGGATTCAGTAGGTGTGTGGTGGGGTGGACACCCCTAACTCCTAACCAGCGGCCAGGTGACCTAAGAGTAGAGCAACCTGGCCAGGTCACCTTGGCCCGGACCTGCCTCTACCCTAATTAGAGCCCATAGACTTCTGCTGCTTCTCTTAGAACCATGCTTGTTAACTGCTACTGTCACCTCATAAACAAGAGGGTAAGACACAGTGCTTACCAAAAAATGAAAATCTTACAGCTTTTGTTGAGAACTAGAAAATAAACACCTGACTACCTAAGCATTCGAAAAGGGGGGGGTGGGTGGGAATTCCCTGGCGGTCCTGTGGTTAGTACTTTCACTGCCTTGACCCTGGGTTTCAGCCCTGGTAGGGGCACTAAGATCTGCAAGCTGCAGTGCGGCACAGCCAAAAAGAAAGGGGGCGGCGGAGGGAGGCTTCTTTCAAGCTGGGAACAGAAAGCTTGAAGACGGCTTGGAAAGGAGTAATTTACCTGTCCCCTTGCCTCAGCAGAAGAGTCCTAGTGATCAAGGGTTCCTGAAAATGGTGCTTGAAATGCATCACAGGGGTTCAGTGTTTAAAGGCATTGTGAATTTTATCCGTACCTAGAATAATTTTTTTTTTTTTTTGGTAAAGCATCTAATTCCTCATTTATCTGTGCTAAAATTCCAAGTTTTTTTATATTCCATTTTCTAAGAGCTGAATTCCAGAACACAAATTTCCTTTCTGGAAATTTCCCCCCTCGTGTGTTTACTTGGGCAGAGATGAACTTGGGGACCCGTGACAGCCCATGGCGGCTGTGACCCCGCCCTCACAGCATGTCACACTGATATGATGACATGACATGCAACCGTTTGTTGCAAAACAGTTGTGCCCTTTTCTTAGGGCAAGGCTGCAGTGATCCTGAAGCTTCCCAGAACAGTCTCGGCTCTGGATGTGCCTTGCAGGGCACTGCTGTGTGTGGCTTTGATTTTTCAACTGATTCACAAACATTTGTGCTTGTTTGGATTTTGTGGGAAGCAAAAGTCAGGGAAATGATGGAAATTCATTGTACATCTAGTGGTGTGACAGCACACGTGGTAGCGGCCAGGCTCAGGAAACAGCCTAAACTGCACAGATTGACAGTGGGAATTTGATCTGGGGAATTTGGAGCAATGTCTGAGGAAGCCCACAGAACACGGTGGAAGGCAAGCTGTCCCAGACATTAGCAATTTCAGGAAAGGCAGAAAGGACACTGAGAGGGGGTGAATCCAGGTGTCCAAAAGCAAGGACCACCGTGTGAGCTGGAGCCACCAGGGCTGCCTGGTGGGGCTGGGGCCCTGGGGGAGGAGCTGCCCAGCCAGAGCTGCAGCACACAGGAGACACAGCCAGAGGAGCAGGGGGGAGGGGGAGGGGAGGGGCCCTGCCTCCCTCCTCCTCCTGCCAATCTCCCGCCAGTACCTCCCACTGTCCAGTCCTACCTGGAAGCAGACGGCAAATAGCTGGCACTCATTTGTGGCTCAGCATCTATTCTCTTGTATCTGCCTGTATTTGACTCCTGTTTGATGACGTCATGGGTCCAACCACCAGGAATAGCTCTCCTTAATGTACCCTCTCCCGCCAAGTGGAGAGACACAAAGTCCCAGCAGTCTCTGGATCCATCTCAAAGTCCAGGATCTCTGGTGATGCACAGCCCGCTCTGTCAGATCCAGATGTGGCTTCAAATGTGGTCTATGAACTGCACGGGTTAAGTACCACCCATTTTCCTTATCTAAAATAATAAGCAAGAGATAAAGCGGAAATATAGGTGCGTGTGTATGTGTAATTTTAACACTTACTGACGTGTTATATTTATTTATTCATTATATTTTACTCTTTAAAACTACTACAGTTCTGGGCTTCCCAGGTGGCACAGTGGTTGAGAGTCCACCTGCCGATGCAGGGGACGCAGGTTCGTGCCCCAGTCTGGGAAGATCCCACATGCCGCGGAGCGGCTGGGCCCGTGAGCCATGGCCGCTGAGCCTGCGCGTCCGGAGCCTGTGCTCTGCAATGGGAGAGGCCACAACAGTGAGAGGCCTGCGTACCGCAATAAACCCCCAAAAAACTACAGTTCTCATTTCTGTAACCGTCACTGGGTTGATATGGTCACTTTTTTGTTTTACACCCCCCATTCCAAGTTCCCTTTGCCATCGTATGGTTGACATTCTCTAGCTGGTGGGATGACAGAAACGTTTGCTTCTGAGTAGTTTGATGTGTCTGTGGTCCTGCCTGTAGTTTTCCCTTAGATTTTACTTTGGGACATGGAAGTATTAAGAAAGACCCACTAAACCCCTGGACGCTCCAGCTGGTCCTCTCTTGTCCCCACGATCTAGGGCCAACCGCCTGTCCCCAGGGAAAGCCAGCTCAGCATGTCCCCTTCTCTGTCTGCCTGGTAGGTCAGTGGCGTGAGGAGCCCCAAGTAGCCAGGTCTCAGGGTGAGTCAGTGGCACCTTGTTGCAGCCTTGGACGAAGACTCCCCCCCTTGACAGCCAAGGACTCTAGGCCTTCAGATCCAGTTTTCAAGGCTGGAAATGGTTTACCAGGTGATGGTGAGAGGGTCCCTATCATCTCTACCCTGACCCCTGGACCTGTGAACCCTGCTGTGGAAGAAACAGCACATATACCCTCCGTGGCGCAAAGCGTTCGGGGGCAGCACCCAGCCTTGCTTCCCAGCTGGTTCCTTAACCAACCATTTATAAGATTGGGCTCAGGCAGGTCCAGGAGGTTAGGGTCCCCTAACAGCTCCTGCTGCATTGCCCTCCCTCCGTCGCCCAAACTCAAGCCCTCGTGGAAGCTCCTTATGTCCATATGAGAGGACAGAAAAGCTTGGGTCTGGATTACAGATGCAGCCTGCTGGACCAGCACGGAAGGGACTGTGGCTGCACTCAGACCCTCTCCACGGCCTCCCTGGAGGACAGCATGGAGAGAGATCTTCCCAGTGGACGGAACTGTGGGCACCTTGTCCAGCTGGGGAGAGAGCCGGAGGTAAGGATCTGCACTGGCTCGTAGATGGAGGCTCATGGCTTGGCTGGTTGGTTGGGGGCTCTGACAGGGAGCCTGGGGAGTGGGCAGAGCACGGTGATGTCTGTGTCCCCTGTGAGAGCTTCCAGTGGCATCCACTACAGAGGAGGCTTTCGGAAGTCAGATGAACAAGATGACGTTAGTGTGTGAATTTTAGCTCCCCACGCCCCCACTTGCTCAGTGGCCCCCTGTGCAAAGTGGTCATAGCAACAGGGATGAAGCCTGTGCATATGGACAACCCGTCCCCAAGGCTGGTCTGGCCACTGCTGCTGCTGAGCGCCCAGCCTGCTGGTGGCAGAGCCCACACTTCTTCACCGAAAGGGCGATGCTTCCAAGAGGGGGTGGTGACAGGCCAACTACGTGGTCGTAGGTTGATTGCATTAGACCCCTTTCCTCCATGGACAGGGTGGCAGTTTGTCCTCACTACAACAGACAACTATTCTGACCGCGGACTTGCTTTCCCTGCCTGCAGTGCTTCTGCTAACCCCACTATTCTTGGATTCAAAGAATATTCTATTTACCATCATGGCAAAGCCTTACTCTGACCAAGGGACTCTCACGCATCAAAAGAAGTAAGTCATTTTCACTTGTCGATCATCCCTGCTGTGCGTGCGCAGCCGTGTGGCTTGGTGGCTCACACAGCACCCAGTTCATGATGGCAGCTTGAGTGCCTGCTGATCTGGTGTCCCCTGGTCACCTTTTCAGTCTCTAGACAAGCCCGAGAGGAAACCTCCAGCTGTTTCACAAAAACATGGATTACAGTTCTTGATAGAATAAAATCGATTTGCTCTGGCTGGTAGAAACAGGGGTGTTTTGGCTTTCCAGAGGGTCACGTTGACATATTTCAGTGCTGACTCAGCCCTCAAAAGTCTGGTTGTTTCCTTTCCTAGATGTACAGTCACCTGGTAACTGACCTCAGATCCCTTTGGGGAGGGCTCTGAGGAAGACTCATAGATTATTATATTTCTGACAGTGCTGAAGATTCCTTCCTAAGAGGACCTGGCCTCCTCTTCATCGGGGTTTGGGGCTCCTGTGAGCTGACAAAGGTCTGGGAGTCAAAAGAGAAATAACTTCCTTTTTTGGTCACTCAGTCATGCTTCTGCTGACCTAGAACTTTTCTGCTTGTGTGGATGAAGTAACCTTAGTAGGGTGCCCTTCCATTTCAGAGGTGACTGTGATCTCTGTAGTTCAGACAGTCTTCTCCCCTTTTGCACATCACAGTAATTGCACCCATTCGTCCGCTGGACCCATTGCTGCAGGACCTCGCCATTCCTGTTGATCAGAAAGCCCATTTCAGTGCAGAGGCTCCCTCTGTCATTTGCACAGGGCTTTTCAAGGCTGCTGGTCCTCTACTCACCAAAGCATCTCTCAGAGCCTTAATAAAGGGAGTCTCCAGGTCCTCCTGGGAGACAGTCAGGTGGTGAGGAGGTGGGCTGCACAAAATAATTTCTTTTCAACTTTCTCATATTCCTAAATCTTTGGATTCCTTCCTTGACGTTATCCCAGGGAAGTTCTGGCCTCTCTTGTTAAATGTAGACTACCGTCGGGCCCACATTTCAGTCAACCAACCAACCAGATTGTTAGAGCCAGCACACAAAGTCCAGGATCTTGAATAATAGTCCCCATTATCCAGTGCAACGTTTCTTTCCATCTCAGGTGACTGTGGATATAAGCTTAGCAAAGTCTTGAGTTGTTTTGGTTTATAAGTTATCTGGGAACAGAGCTAGGATGCATGAGTCTGACTGTAACTATGGGTTTGGAAGTAATGAGCAGAGGTGAAAGTAAGTCTTCAGGAGAATAGGCATTTCCTTAAAAGACACTTACCTCAGGTGAGTGGCCTCAGGTGCTGTGGAAGGCATGTTGCTACTGGTAAGGAAGTCTCGGTGGATCTGGGGTACAAGGTTGTCAGACTCTTACAAACCCATCCAGATGTCCTCATCTCAATCTCAGGGTCCTACGTGCCATACTAACAATTTTCAACCCTTAACATAAGAGACTTTACAAGGCTGAAGACGGAACTCTCTTGTGGCTCAGAAGCTTGCACAACTAGATTTTGGGTGTACTCCTCAGCCTGTGACATAAAAATAAGACATTCTGTTAGGGCCTCCATGGGAGTTCTGTTCCTTTGACCAGGCCTTGCCTTGAGCCAAGCGTTTAAAGCCCTGAGCTTAGCTTTTCTCTCTTCCTGAGCCCTGTAGTGCAACATGAAGAAACCAGTCCTTCTTCACTTCTACCCTAACCATCATTGCTACCGCCATTACTACCATCACCACCATTACTACCACCATCACTACCCTAACTATGATTGCTACTGCCATTACTACCCTAACCACCATTGCTACCATTACCACCATTACTACCACCACTACCCTAACCACCATTCCTACCATCACCGCCATTACTACCACCATCACTACCCTAACTACCATTGCTACTGCCATTCCTACCCTAACCACCATTCCTACCATCACCACCATTACTACCACCACTACCCTAGCCATCACTGCTACCACCATTACTACTACCACCCTCGTTACAACCATAACTATCAAGTATATTCGCTACTTCATGTCCCAAAGTCTTGCTTTCCACTGGCCATTTACCTTGAGTCAGCACAGATGACATTTAAGCTCAAGTAGGTAAAAGCCATCACAGAATTCCTGAATCTCAGGATTCCTGGACCGCTTCTGGGGTCACCCGGGAACCCATCTGAGCCCGAGCAGATATGTTTGGGGCATGGTGATGGGGTGCAGCGTTTGTCCTTGATGATGAGCTAGCTGTATGACTTCTCTGGGAGGCTCTGGTTTGTACCCTGGAGCTGTGTCATTTCTGTACCACCGCACTCCTCTGAGTGGCCGGGAGCCGTACATCCCGACTCCCACTGCTTCCTGCCACAGTTCTTTGGAACTGGGAGGACACCGGAGCAGCAGCTTATGAATGGCTGGCAGTGAAGGGCTCTGCCCAGACAGAGTCAAGGCTCTCGTTTGAGAATTAGGATGAGGCCAGCCCTGCAGCTTCTAGGGACGTTTGGGGTGCTGAAGAAGGAGAGGATGAGAAGGATGAAAAGAGTAGAGGTGGAGGCTGGGGAGACTGGCAGGAGACGGGGCTTCACCGGTGCCAACATCCCACCCCACCTCCCGCCCCGCCCGCATGGGTTCCCTTAGGGGCCCCCCGTAGCCTTAATTTAAATCGAAAACAAGCAAGCAGAAGCAAAGCCAACAAAACAAAACCCTGCCTTTCACCTGAACTGTTTGCATGGCCTTGGCCTGGGGAAAAAAGAACACCTCTGGTGGCACAGTGGTTGGGAATCTGCCTGCCAGTGTGGGGGACACGGGTTCGACTGGTCTGGGAAGATCTCACATGCCGCGGAGCAGCTAAGCACGTGCGCCACAACTACTGAGCCTGCGCTCTAGAGCCCACGAGCCACAACTACTGAAGCCCACGTGCCTGGGGCCTGTGCTCCGCAACAAGAGAAGCCACCGCAATGAGAAGCCTGCGCACCGCAACGAAGAGTAGCCCCCGCTCGCCACAACTGGAGAAAGCCCACGTGCAGCAACGAAGACCCAATGCAGCCAAAAATAAATAAATAAATAATTTTTTTTTTTAAAAAAGGGAAAAAAGAACACCCCTAAAACACTGTTGTGTGTATCTAGACTGGAAAAAAACTTGTTTTCTGAATCAGATAGTTCATGGTTCAAATTAATGGCCTTGGGTGGCTTAACCTCCCTGTGTCTTGGTTTCCTCAACCGTAAAGTGAATAATTCCATTTGGAATGCCCCTCCAGACCTACCCATGTCCACTTGCCAGCCCACTCTTCAAAGTAGCTCAGGTGATACCGACAGCCCTTCTAAGTCCTACGGTGTCACTGGCCTCTGTAGATCCATCCTACTCCACCTCGTACACGCATTTACACGCCTTCCAATCGGGGCTGCGTCCAACCTTCCTTTGCCCCAGCAAGCGCAGCAGAGAGCCTCTCGGGGAGCAGGTGTGGAACGAGTGAAGCATCCACAGTCCGTTAGAGCCACTTTATTTCCTTTAATTTTCAACTCCTTTTCTTAAAAGTAAAATCCCAAAGGAAGCCCGGCTTCATTTGTTCAGGTGCCTAACATATACAATCATTTCTGAAGTGTATCTCATGTGATCATTAGTTAGCAATTGTAAAGTTCATTTACCCTCTGGCATTAATTAATGTCATGTGAGTCTTCTGGGTTTTCTTCAGCTCAAATTTTAGTGAATGAAGAATAAAGCCTGAAGGGGATGGAAAGAGATAAAACATGGTCTATGATTCTGTTAAGAAAATGGAAAGAATTTAGAAAAGTAGGAAGATTCATAGGAGGAATCAAGATCCCCAATGGAGAAATAAAAAGGCAGATGGTAAAAATTAACTATAGGCCGAGGTTGATCTTTGGTCCTATTATTTCAACATTGGGGCCACGAAAATCCATGATGTGATTTGAGAGAAGTCATTTCAGCTAAATTAGAAACACCCTTTGGATAGCCTGCTCTCATGAATGGCCCAAAGCTAGACCTCACCTACCTGTTGACGGTTAATGGCCAGCCCTGTGGGGACATACAGGCACCCCTGCATCTCAAATGCCAGACAGATGTTTGTTAAGTGGAATGGGACACACCAATGTTCTTTCTCTATATTTCCATAGAAAGAACATCATACATGTGTGCAGAGGGATGTCCAACTTGAAATAAATGTTTAAATTGGTTATAACTTCATGTCTGGTGTGTGTGACTTTTAATAACTAAGAATGGCATTGTATTACAGGAGAGGAAGAATGCACTCTCAGAAGGGAATCCAAGTTGACTGAGGTCTCCAAAGGCATGATTAGCCCTTTGTCATTAGTCACTTGACGTAAAGTCTTACCCAAGTTCATAACTTTGAAATTAGCACAAATCAGAATTCATGTTGTATAAGCTGATTTGCACTTTCTCCCCTGAATAAAATGATTTCATTTCTAACAAATATAAATCAGAATTGCACTGTTCTCTCCTTATTTAAACAGACACCATGATATCTAGTGCTAAGATTCTTTGAGAATAATGTTGAGTCACAGTGAAAGGATCGTATTAAAGCTGTTCAAATATTGAGCAATGGGGGCTTCCCTGGTGGCACAGTGGTTAAGAATCCGCCTGCCAATGCAGGGGACACGGGTTCGAGCCCTGGTCTGGGAAGATCCCACATGCCGCGGAGCAACTAAGCCAGTGCACCACAACTACTGAGTCTGTGCTCTAAAGCCCGTGAGCCACAGCTACTGAGCCCGTGTGCCACAAACACTGAAGCCCGCGTGCCTAGAGCCCGACAAGAGAAACCAAGAGAAGAGAAGCCACTGCAATGAGAAGCCCACGCACCGCAACGAAGAGTAGCCCCCACTCGCCGCAACTAGAGAAAGCCCGCACGTAGCAACAAAGACCCAACATAGCCAAAAATAACTAAATAAAATAAATAAATTTAAAAAAATATATTGAGCGATGACATCAGCGATATCCCAAGAATGCAATTAGATAAAATCAAATAAGCTCATGTAACAGCCATGCAGTGGCCTTGGCTCCGTTTCAGAAGTGAATGGTGACGAGTACCGGAGTCCTATCTTCCGACTTATCCTTGGGAAGCTAGCTGTGAGTGTGGTCAGAGGCTTGCTGCTGGCTGGCTGGACAGAGGGAGGGGCTAGGAGAGGGATGCAGGCGGCCTGGCATGGTGGGAGCTCTACCACAAGGCGGGCAGAGGGGCCAGGGCACCTGAATGACGGGTCTGCCTGTCCTCGGTACCCAGGAGGAGGACAGCAAGTCAGTTGGGGGGCACTGATATTCTGGGTGGATTAGTTGGACAGGGCACTTGGGGCTGGGGTCCCGACCACGGCCCAGTTATGAGAATGGGGGCCCAGGGTGGGGCTGAGTCTCAGGCACAAGCAGGTAGACAGGTGGCTGAACTGGGGTGCCAGGTGGGGGCATGGGGGGAGCAGCAGGGGCTCAGCTCTTGTCTTGGGTCAGGGCTGGTCCCAGGGAATGAAAGGCAGAAAGGGCTGAGCCTCAGTGGGGAGCAAGCTGTCCCCAGACCCAGGCGGCCAAGGGTGGGGTCCGGCTGGCCAGACCGTCGAGGGCCCGAGCAGCAGTGCCTGTTCTGGTTCTGCCCCAAATGACGTTAAACCAAGCTTTCAGAGACCCATTTCCTCTTCTGAAAGAACAGCAGTGCTGGCAGCTCCGCCTCCTGACATCTGGGCCAAGACCTCCTCCTCCTTCCCCGACTCCTTGCCAGCCACCGGCCCTCGGTGCAGAGAAGGTGGGAAAGCGTGTCCAGCCTCTCCTTCCAGGCGCTACCTGAATCCCCTCATCTGTTCCTTCACCTGCACCTTTGGCCTCTTCCTTGGAGCTCGGTGCACCAGGTAGGGTTCATTAGGCCACTTAGGGCTGGCTTATCTGCTGAAATACATAGATTTATAAAAAATGGGGACTGGCCTGAGCACCGCAGGTAAACAGCCCCTGTCATGCCGGGCAGGCAGAGTGGCTCTGTTCCACGCGGTCATCCAGGGACCCGGGTTGAAGGAGGCTCTGCCACCTTCAGCATGCGGCTTGGTGTTTGTGCTGTCCGTGCCCTGGTGGAGGGGAGGGGAATGAGGGAGCATAAGGAGTGAAGGTGGCACCCACTTCTGCTTCTGTTCCCCTTCCTCGTGCTCGGTCACTGGGCTTCCCTGACTGCAGGGAGGGCTGGGTGTGCAGGCGGGTGGTGAGCCCCCGGGGGCATGGTCGGCGGGGATGTGGGTTCGTGGGCAGCTCCCATCACCCTGCTTTCCCACTCTCATCCCTCGGATGCCCCCCAGGATGAGGGCTAAATCTGACCAAGGTCAAGCTCACGAATGCCGCCAGTAAATCGCGTCCCTTCTGCTACCTTCCTTCCTCTCCGACGCCCGCTACAAAATCAGGTGGGGTGGTGGCCATGAAAACCACAGCTCATGCTTCTCCTCGGGAGCGTGACTGGCTGCGGCCCCGGCAGCTGAAGACCCCTGCTGGGCCTGTCTCTGTGTTTGCACTGAGCCCACACTTGCCCCCTGTGGCTGAGAGGCCCGGCCGCCCCTCCTTCGGCTTGAGGATGCCCCATCCTCCCGCGGAAGCTTCTCAGACCTGTCCTTCCTTTTCTCTCTGCACCGGGATCACCTCTGCTTTGCCCTTTGCCTTTCGCAGGCGTTTCCCACAGTAAACATCTTGAGTTCAGTCTGTTCAGCCAGCCTGTACGTTTCAGAGTTGCGCTCCTTCGCGCCCACGGCCACCACCCGATTCAGGCGCGTCTCCTTCTCCACGAACTGCTGCAGAAGCTCCCGATGGGCTCCCGGCCTCCACTCTCTTCTTTTCAAACGAGTGTCCAGACTGCCTCAGAGCCCCTTTCCAGTGCAGGTGTTAACACGACACTCTTCTGGCCAAAGGCCTTCAGTGGTTCCCACCTGCCACCTAGGGAATCCACCTACATTTCTTAGAACCTGGTTCAAAATCCTTCACCATCTCTCTGCGGCCCCTCGTCCCACTGTCCTTTCTACGCCAGGAACACGTCTTTCCCTTGAACCTGTACTGTCCCCCTTGGTCTGAGCTCCTCCCTCTACCTGAAACGGCTTCCACCTTTCCCATTCTATCAAAATCCGCTTCATTCATGAGAGCCCAGCTCAACACCCTTCCTGATCCTCGGAGACCTATTTTTCCCCCTTTTCTGGGATCTCACAGCACTTTGCACAGACCCCTTACCTTGTGTCTCTTTACTTAGGTGCATGTCTATCTCCTCCTATAGTGGAGAAACCTGAAGGCAGGGTAGTGTTTCATTCATTCATTCATTCAGCATCTACTGTGCCCCAGTTCTTGTCCTGGGAGTTGGGGATAAATCAACACGACAGATAAAAGCATCCCTTTCCCTGTGGAGTTTCGTTCTAGTTTAGATCCAGTGTTGAGTGGCACTCTTGCGTATGGACAAAGTGCCTCACTGGTAAATACTGAAAGGACATCGTTATTTAAAATAACCAACTGACCAAATACATCGGTAATGGCGGTGCTGAAACATATCTCTCTTGGGAGGAAAAAAATGGAATTATGGCTCAAAATATCTGCAGAAATTGCATAACTACACCAACAAAAGTGAAATGAGCCACAAATATAGGCCAAGAACACTTGAGACAAAAGTTGGAACGGTTGATGGAACACCCAGAATGAAGGGAAAAGCCTTTGTGATGACGCTGTTGAGTCCATGTGGCTGTCCAGGAACCATTTCCACTTGGCTTTGGGGAAAAGGCTCTGTGACATTGGGATACCTCCCCAGGGTCACTGGGCAGCAGCTGACCTGAGCACGGTCATGGACCCAGACACATTGACTCTGAGAGCTGGGGGCAGCATGAGGCAAAAAAGTCCCCAAAGACGAGCCTTCATTCTCTTCTGCTTGGGCACTTCCTGTGAGCTGACCATCCTGTCCTGGTGCTGGGCAGGCCTTGTTACGTTTATTCCTCTTCTGATAACATCTTGGGTTTTTCCCATCCTTCTTGTTGGGCAAGATCTCTGCCTGTAGCAAAATGCCATCATTATATTTCTGTAGAAATGATGTGTGCATTTAGAAATTCAAGCAGTAGTGCAAAATTTAAAATCACCCCAAATCCCCCACCCAGAAAGCCCCTTTATGAATATTTAGTGAATATTCTTAACAGAAATCTCTCAGTGAATACTTAAATGTAGGTAAAATTAAGTATACCAAAATGAGATACCACAATCCTACTTGGCATTTAAAATTTTATTTTAAAACTTTGTTGTTAAGTATGGCATACATACAGAAAAGGGAAAAAAAAATCAAAACTGTAAATGCAACAGATTATCACAAAATGAATACATCTGTGTAACTCCCGCTTAGGTCAAGAAGTAGACTCAGCATTCACAGAGCTCCACTCCTGCTTCCCCCGTAAGAGTCCCCCTAATCGCTGTTCTCTCCTTCTTCCCCCAAGTACCACTGTCCTGACTTCTAACATCATAGCTTAGTTTTGCCTTTTCTCTTTAACCTTTTTTTTTTTTTTGGCCACTCCTCACGGCATGCGGGATCTTAGTTTCCTGTCCAGGGATCGAACCTGTGCCCCCTGTAGTGGAAGCGCAGAGTCCTAACCACTGGACCACCAGGGAAGTTCCTCTTTTTAACTTTTTATAAAATAAATCATTTGTTCGGCATTACTTGTTTCTGGCTTCTTTGGCTCAAAATTATGCTTGTGAGGGACTTCCCTGGTGGCACAGAGGTTAAGAATCCACCTGCCAGTGCAGGGGACATGGGTTGGATCCCTGGTCCGGGAAGATCCCACGTGCTGCGGAGCAACTAAGCCCATGCGCCACAACTACTGAGCCCATGAGCTGCAACTACTGAAGCCTGCACACCTAGAGCCCGTGCTCCACAACGAAGAGTAACCTCTGCTCGCCGCAGCTAGAGAAAGCCCATGTGCAGCAATGAAGAACCAAGGAGCCAAAAATAAATAAATTAATTAATTTAAAAAAATTATGCTTGTGAGATTCATCAACATCAATGTATGTCTCTGTAGCTGGTTTTCATGGCTGTCTAGTATTCCGTTGTATTCCACAAATCATTCAGTTGTCCGTGGACACTTGTGTATTTCAGTTTGGGACTGTTATAAATAATGCTGCTCTAGATATTCCTGTCCATGTTTTGGCCTGTGTGTACACACTTTTTAAAAAAAAATTTATTTATTTATTTATTTTTGGATGCGTCGGGTCTTAGTTTTCACACACGGGGTCTTCGTTGTGGCTTGCAGGCTTCTCTCTAGTTGTGGTGTGCAGGCTTTGTTTCCCCATACATAGTATGTGGGATCTTAGTTCCCCGACCAGGGATCGAACCCACCTCCCATGCATTGGAAGGCGGATTCTTAACCGCTGGACCGCCAGGGAGGCCCCCGTGTGTGCACACTTGTGTTAGATATTCCCAGGAGTGGAGTTGTTGGGTCATGGAGCATGCACGCTCCACTTTAGTCAGAAAGGCCACTTTGCCAAGGCAGTGGCATCCGTTCAACCTTTACAGACGGTGCACGAGGGTTCTAGGACCCCCAGCCTTGTTTGCCCTCGATGTGGCTTGGTGTCCTTTCTTCATTTTAGCTATTCTGGGAGTAAAGTAGTAGCTCGTGTGGTTTTAGTTTGCGTTTTGCTGAAGGCTAATGATGTTGAGTGCCTCTCCGTGCGTTTATTGCCTGTTTGGGGTGGCTGTTTTGTGAAGTGCCTGTCTGAGTCTTCTGCCCAGTTTTTCTGCTCGGTTGTCGGCCTGCTTCTCATTAGCGTGTTAGGATTATGTTGCAGATACTGCCTCACGCTCTGTGTGAGATACCTTTCACTCTCTTAATGCTGCTCCATGACGGTAAGCACAACCATCCTATTTTAATTAATTAATTAATTAGGCTGCAGCAGGTCTTAGTTGCGGCATGCAGGATCTAGTTCCCTGACCCAGGATCGAACCCGGGCCCCCTGCATTGGGAGCGCAGAGTCTTAACCACTGGACCGCCAGGGAAGTCCCCAAACATCCTCATTTAAACATTAAATATTGAGTCACTGTACTTGAATTTAACAGAAAAAAAATGAAGTAAAATGGAAGGAATTGCTGAATTTCAGATAGATCTTTCCTCACCATAAAAAATACTAGTTTCTAAAATAAAGCTGCTAAAATTAAGAAGAGGTTTATGGAAAGCATTAATAGGCAGCGGTTATTTTTGTTTGTTTGTTTGTTTGCTTTGGCTGCACCAGGAGGCATGAGGGATTCTAGGTCCCCGAGCAGGGATGGAACCTCTGCCCCCTGCACTGGAAGCGCGAAGTCTTAACCGCTGGACTGCCAGGGAAGTCCCAGCATTTATTTTAAAATAACTTTGTTATAACTTTGAATAGTATCTACTAATGCCTTGATTTGAAGAAGGAGATTAACTTCTCGCATTTCCTTTCCTCCTGTCTCCCAGCCTCCTGAGTGTGCCAGCTTTATGCTGTCGAGGTTTACGTTTTATTCTGAAACCACACTTTATACCGTGGAACAGTCTTCACTCTTTGTTTACGTGGAGTCATCCTCTTTGCCAGTCTTTTTACCGTGACCCCTCCCTCTCTTAATTTTCTATTTTGATTCGTCTCTTGGTTGTTTACACTTCATTTTCAGTGGCATTTTTAAGTGCCCTCAGGTGTCGATTTCCTCTGATGCTGGAGAACGGCTGCTACCTTCAAACTCGAAGGACGAGGTGGCGAAGCCGTGACCCGAGTACGTCCTGCAGCGTCTGCCCACCAGCGCGGGGCTCAGCCTGCCGCCTCTGCGAGGGCTTTGAAGGCTGTGTAGGAAAACGGTCCCGCGGATCGCTGGCCCTCGGGCATCCGTCAGGCTCCAGGCAGCAGCCCTTCCGCGTCACTGGGAGCGGACTGCTTCGTTCCTATGGGAACGCAGGCGTCTGGGCGGGGCAGGGGGACCACAGGAGCCGAGGAGGGAGATTACGGCCGCTTCTCCTTCCACAAACATTTACAAACGAGGAGGTTCCTCCGCGGAACAACCGTCAGAGTCCTGCTTCTTGTGCGGAGTGCCCTGGAGGACGTCCGGCAGGCTGGAGGGACCACGCCGGATGGCGCTCCGTCTCCCTTCCAGCCCTTCCAGTCCTGACCATCACCTGAGGCCCTGGGCGCTCGGGTGAAAGCGGGGCAGGCTCTTCCTCAGCATCTCAAGGCCCTTTGCGGGACGCCCTTCCCCAGCATCACCCCCTTACTGGGCGTGCTCTGCCCTGCCCTCCCTGCCCAATTCAGTGAGTAACTGCTGAGCGCAGGTTAGCTGTGGTTCTCACAGCGAAGCAGGGGATCCGCAGGCGGGTGTGGGCAGGCACATCCAACACACCCGGCCCGGAGTCCGGGCCCTGCAACATCGTTGCAACAGGACAGATTTTCTGCCTATTCAGCACAGCCGGGGAGGAAGCACCGGTTTTGCCCTAAGCCCTGAAATTACCTTTGTCAGAGCAGAAGCCAGAGAACTGACGTGACATGAGAGGCTCAGGAAATTCCAGCTAAAGGAGAGGTCGTGAGCCTTCCTATGGAAAGAAAAGGAAGCATTTTTCCTCCTAAAATGAGGAAGCCGGCAAGCTTTTACCAACACGAGCATGAGCACACTGCCTTACGCCCCTCGGTGTTCATCCTGTCTTTGCAGGGCGGCTGATCCTCCTGTGAGCCCTGGACTCACCGCCCACAGTGGAGGCTGCCCTCTGGGCATCTGGGGACTCGCGCTTGCGGAGACGCAGCCTCGTTTCTTTGGCGTCAGTCTCTCTCATCTTCTCTGTGAGATCTGAATCCTAGCAGAGGGGGCAGTTGTCTTTCAGAAGCTAAGATGTCATTTCTGAGTTTCTCTACCTCTGCTCTGCTCCTCACTAAATGGGGCCCCATCCCTTTATGGCACATTTTCCGTTTGCAGACGGCCTTTGCGCACGCCCTTCTCATCGGCACCCGCGCTCCCCCATCGGGAGCTCTCCTGGGCGGCGGCAGCCCCTCTGGGCACCTTCCCTGACTCATCCCTCACTTGCGCTGCAGGATGGCCCACAGGACGGCAGGCCCTCACCACCCCAACACCTGGATGCAGCACTCAGGTCCCGTCACCCAGCTTTCAGACTGCACCCGGGAGCCGCCCGAGCTTTCTCTGAATCGGCCGTCTCAAGGTCAAGCCTAGCTGGTTTCCAGCCTTGGCCCCGCAGTCTGCTCTTTCTCTCCGAGATGTGGCTCATCCTTCACCTCTGCCCTGATGTCAGCACGTAAGAGTCAACGCCTGTCCTCTCCACGGTAACAGCGAACCGAATTCTGCCAGGAGCAGCAGAAAGTTTCCTGAAGGTTTATGGGTCACAGGAAGTGCTTTTAAAAGCAAAGCACTTAAATCCACATGGCTCTTGAGCTGGGCCTCAGCCAGGACTTCCGCAGCTGAATCCCTGTCCTCCCTCCCATTTCTTCTCCTCTTTTCCACGAACGCCCTCCCACCCCTGGACTGTTCCCCAGGCAGCCTCCATGCCCTCGTGCGCCAAATCCTGACCCAGAAGTTTTACCAAGTCATCTTCCCAGATAAAGTCAGTTTCCTCCCAGTGGAGAACTCTGGTGTCAGATGTGTAGATAAAGCAGCTTTTATTTCCTTACCAGAGCAACTGCTACTCTGTCGCATCACCATCCATTTCTGTGTCTCCCTCTGAAACCAGGCTGGGCTCTCCTCTTTTGATCCATGCATCCCCAGAGGCTGGCAGGGGGACTCGTATGCACCCAGTAGGTCCAGCTGCTGAGAGACACAGAATGGCTGACCAGAGGACAGCCCTCAGGGGACGCACCGCGGGGTTCCTGTCCAGCAGGACCCTGCGGCTGGGGATGAGGGGCTTTGGGGGGATGTGCAGCGTTGCCTAGCAACAGTACCTCACTCTCCTGTCACTCAGAACGTACAGACCAAACGACTCTTAGGGCAAGACTAGCTCTCTGGTCTCACTTAAAAATAGGTACGATCTTTCCTTTTGTCTCCGCTCAAAATCCATAATTCTTAAAGGACCCCAAGGGTGAAAAGTATTGAGGATCTCAGATATTCACACCCAAGAATCTACTTCATCAGAGGGTTAACTGTGTCAGAGGATATTGGGAGGCCATCCAGGGGCCCACAGCCTATCTTCTGCTACCTGAGGGACAAATCCCGTCCGTGGTGGCAGGTGTGCTTCTGGCCTGGAGTTGAACTGAGTGCTCACGTGGTCCAGTCTCTGGACCGGGACAGAAACGCCTTCCAGGTGGGGCTTACGCAGGCCAGGAAGAAAACATCCAGAACCTTCCTGCGAACTTAAGTTCCTTGAAGATTCGCATCGAAAATGTTGCACGTGAGTCAAATAGTAGTAAGGAATGACCGGATTTCCCTGGTGCAGGAGACACAGTAAACACTTGGTTTTTCCTTTTCCTCTGTCCTTCAGGCTCCCAAGGGAGCCTGGACTCAGGCTGCAGAGTGGGGTCCAAGGGGCTCGGTGGGTTTGTGGGTGCAGGGAAAGCCCCGCTGCCCCGTAGCTCTGGAGCTGCAACCCACCGAGAGTGGGACCACCAGGTGGACCCGGTGCACAGTAGGAGCACAGCCTGTGAATAAACCTGGAACCTTCCACCACTCAGCTCTCAGCCAGCAGCTGCTGAGGGCCCTCCCTTTGATGACCTGGGAGTGACAGAGGCAGAGGTCCTCCCACACTCGGTCTGGTCTGTCGCACAGCCTCCGCGGCCGGCCTGTTCTGGAAACTGGCTCATCGCCCCAAGGGAAGTACAAGGGTAGGTTCCGTGACACAGCACTTTCATCAGTGAATCAACATATAACCTTGTTTAGTGTGCTTCTGTTTAATTCACACTTAAAAAAAATTAATTAATTTTTGGCTGTGTTGGGTCTTCGTTGCTGCACGCGGGCTTTCTCTAGTTGTGGCGAGCGGGGGCTACTCATCGTTGTGGTGCACGGGCTTCTCATTGCGATGGCTTCTCTTGTTGAGGAGCATAGGCCCCAGGCACGCAGGCTTCAGTAGCTGTGGCACGCAGGCTCAGTAGTTGTGGTTTGCGGGCTCTAGAGCACAGGCTCAGTAGATGTGGCGCACGGGCTTAGTTGCTCCACGGCATGTGGGATCTTCCCGGACCAGGGCTCAAATCCGCGTCCCCTGCATTGGCAGGCAGATTCTTAACCACTGCGCCACCAGGGAAGCCCCTGTATTGCATCTTATAAAAGTTTACTCAGAAAAGAAAGGCAGGGCTGTGAAGAAGTGTGTGGCTGGAAGCAGGGATCGATGTCAAAGATGGAGAAAAATCAAGTGGCATTAAAGAGTAAGGGGGGCAAGTCATGGACTGTTCACTGTGACAGTTTTGAAAGATGAAACCCAGAAACTCTGGAACTCATAGAGGCTGACCTGGAGAGTCACAGCCAGGGTGCGTGGCCCTGGCGCCCCAGAGTGACCGCAGGGGCCCCGCCATCCTCCATCGTGGGCCTGGGGACGCTCGCATGGCTGTGGTCTGCTTCCCAGGGACGCGTCTTCGTTCATTTGGCCGTCAGAGGTTCACGGATCTCTTCCTCCTCACTCCTTCCATCCACCTCAAGCCTGGTGGAGACAGGACATCCCTGGGGGGATGATCTCTTCTGTTCTCTGAGCAGAGATGGCCTTTTTCCCAGTGCTCCCCAGACCTGCCTGTCCTGGGTCTTAGGGTCACCGAGGTGCTTGCCAAAAACATACTCCCAAGGCCGTTTCCTGGAGACTCTGATTTGGTTGGTCTGGGGTGGGATCCAGGACCCCAGGCTCTT
Source organism: Inia geoffrensis (assembly GCA_036417435.1). Lineage (NCBI taxonomy): Eukaryota > Metazoa > Chordata > Mammalia > Artiodactyla > Iniidae > Inia > Inia geoffrensis. The sequence goes on from CM070911.1 coordinate 93,158,996, forward strand.
CTTCCAATCAGACAAGTTTAGGAAACAGTGCTCTGGTGCAAAGGACATTCTTTGGAAAAGAATAAACACATTACTGTAAATAGTGAGATGACGTTTTGAAAATCGTCCAAGATATTGTAATGATTTTACAATTTCCTGTAGGGGAAAAGGAGAAGGGGAGTCCTGCCAGTGCATCGTGCAGCAGTAAAGTTGCTGCACAGAAATACAGGCTGCCCAGCTAAACTTGAATTTCAGATAAACGATGAACAATATTTTAGTAAAGTGTGCATGAGATGTTCTTAGACTGTTATTTGAAATTCAGACTTAGCTGGATGCTCGGTATTGTTATTCGCTAGATCTGACCACCATCCAGGAGAGGGGTGAGGACCCTGAGGATGTTTGCTGGGGCCATTGCAGAAGGGAACCGGCAGGTTGGGTGGGGTCAGAGGGGCAGTCAGAGGCTCGTATGGTGATGGGAACATTGATGGACTGTTATGTTAGCACTTCACATTATATAGTGGATTTACCGCTTCCCCTAACCTATGATGTCAGGTTTATCCTTATCCCCCTTTTACAGATGGGAAACGGGGCAGATAGCTGTAACTTGGTCCAAATCGCGGCAGTGACGAATCCAGGCAGTGTGATCCGTGCCCTTGGACCAGCTGCCAGCCTGGCTGCCACCAGGGAGAGGCCAGGGCTCTCAGAAATGGGGCTCTTCACCGTGGGTGGTCCCTGCCCCGGCCCCGTCCATCCTGTGTTCGGCTAATACCGACTGTGTACCTGCCGTGTGCTGGCCCAGGGCTCACAGTGGTGGGGCCGGGGGTGCTGGTTCTAGAACTTCGTCAGAGATTCTGATCCCTGAATTCCCCCCTCCCCCGCCCCTCCCTGGAAGGTGAGGGCCCACTGGTCTGGCTCCTCTCTCCCCGGATCTTTCTCAAACCTCTGGCTGCCTTGCCCAGGGCTGGCCACCCTCCTGTCGGCTCCCACTGTGTCTCATCCATGTGTGCTCCTGCCACTGACCTGACAACTTAGCAGCATTTGGTCAGGGAAGCAAGAGGCGTCGGCCAGCCCCCTCCCCCGGGCAGTCTGAGGATGGAGGAGGCTCCCTGGAACCCACTGAAGACCTCACAGTGGGCGTCAGTTTGACACAGAGGCATGTCTGGGAGGACTTGGTGCCCAGCAGGAGACTGCCCATCCCCGGGAAGACTTTCCACCTTTTCAGAAACGCGAGACATCCTCCTGGCAGCGGTGGTCTTCCCAGTTTCATCCCTGCCTTTACAGAAACTGGTCTTCTTTCACCCTCCCTCCCCCCAGCCCCACCCAGGCAGTGAATGAAGGCACAGCATTAAAACATGACTCTTACAGGATCGTAATGAAGGAAACACAAATCACAGCCGTGGCACTGTTTTTCACACGTCAGGCTGACGAGCATATGCCAGAAGTGAGGACCGGCAGTGCTGGTAGTGATTTGAGGGACAGGTACTCTCACACCCCGGGAGAGGGTGACTTGGAACACATTATTGGAGGGCATTTTGGTAACATCTATGAAAAGTAAAAGTACACGCACCCTTTGACCCAGGTCTCTTGGAGGAAGTCACCATACGGCATAACCCAAAGTACCTGCCTAAGGATGTTTACTGCAGCGCTAGGTGTAACAGTAAAAAAGCCAGAAACGATAAACCTCAATGTCTGTCAATGTGGAAATGATTAAATAGTCTGTAGTTTCTCTGCAAAATCAAATTCCACTTAACTATTAAAAGGAATGAGCTAGAAAGCTCCCCAAGACACCTTTCTTCTTTTCTGCATCTGCCGTTGAGGAATTCATCCCACAGGCACCATAATTACAACGTTCTGGTCACAACGCTGGGGAAGAAGCCGTTGATCCCAAGAGCCTCAAAAGCAGACACCGGGGAAGTCAAGGAAGGGTTAGAGAAACGTGAAAACTGTGGAAACTGAGAGAAGTGAGGCGGTGGGTGGAGGTGGGTGAGGGGCCTGCAAGATCCATTTTGAATGGGAGAAGCTTGAATATAGAAAGGCCAAAGGGCAGAATTCAGCTGCAGTGTTTGCCATTGAGTCAAAAGCAATAGCCACAAGTGTGTGTATATACACATATCTGTAGTGTGTAATAGGGCACGTATAGTTTGATCCCATTTGTGTAAAAGTTTAGAGGCTAGTCATGATGGTATATACACAAACATTTTCTGGAAGGACACGTAAGAAATTATTAATATTGGTAACCATTGTTAATTATTATTATTATTATTTTTTTTTTTTGCGGTACGCGGGCCTCTCACTGCTGTGGCCTCTCCCGTTGCGGAGCACAGGCTCCAGATGCGCAGGCTCAGCGGCCATGGCTCACGGGCCCAGCCGCTCTGCGGCATGTGGGATCTTCCCGGACCGGGGGCACGAAACTGTGTCCCCTGCATCGGCAGGCGGACTCTCAACCACTGCGCCACCAGGGAAGCCCCATTGTTAATTATTAATAGTGGTAACTATTATTATCTTTGGGGAGAGCTGTTGGGGTGGAAGAGAGGTGTGATTTTTCTTTTTATTTCATACTTCTGCACTCTCTTCTTCCTCCCCCAATCAAAATTCTAACTTTCAGGGTGATTGATGTCATCTTAGTAGGAAGAGGAAAGCAATTCTAGTGAAAGGAATCCAAGGAACCCAAGCTAAGAAGTAAAGTGTAAATAACCCCCACTCACCCCAATAAACTGTGCTGAATCCCAAAGCAGGGGGAATTTTGGGAATGTGGCCCATCCCTCCCCTTCCTGGGTGCTGGTGTCACTGTGACTTGTGCCCAGATGAGCATCCAAATAATCCGGGATCAGCTGCAGGGTGGGGTTACCTGGGGACCTTCAAAACCACTAATGAGCTGTTACCACACGTGATCAGGTAAACCCATTGGGGTGGGGCCCAGGTGTCGCTATTTTGAACACTTGACTCTCAACCCAGCTGCATGTGAGGATCACTTAGGGAGTGAGAAATGTTAACATCTGTATCAGTCTGCTCGGGAGGCTGTAACAAAATATCACAGATTGGGTGGCTTAAAAACAGAAATTTATTTTCTCATGATTCTGGAGGCTGGAAGTCCCAAGATCAAGGTGTGGGCCGGGTTGGTTCCTTCTATGGCCCCTCTCCTCGGTTTGTAAACGGCCGTTCTCTCCCTGCGTCTTCAAATGGTCCTCCCTCTGTGTGTCTGTGTCCTAATCTCCTCCTCGTATGAGGACCCCAGTTTTACCAGAATACATTCTGCCCTAAAAACCTCACCTAACTTGGTCACCTCTTTAAAGGCTCCATCTCCAAATACAGTCACATCCTGAGGTCCTGGGGGTCAGCTTTGACATATGAATTTTCAGGGGACACAATTCAGCCCATAACACTGTCCGGACTGCATTTTAGGCCAGCTAAGTCAGAATCTCTGGAGGTGGACATGAGTGTGTTTTCAACCACAGATGATTCTGATGTGCAGCTGAGGCTGAGGTACGCTGACCCACAGGATGACAGGGTGACAGGCACAGGAGGTGGGCTCAAGGGACCAGCAGGCAACTGCATTTTGTAACCGGCAGGTGTGCCCCCAGCGAGAGCCTGGATGGTGCTGCTTAGTGTGGCCGTCGGAATCGAGGGGCTATAGCTGTCCCCCCACCAACTGCGTCTTTAAATCCATTTTGTCATCTCCTCCCAGTTTGGAATTCAGTCTTGGAGGAGCTCAGTGAAGCGTGCTCTTAATCAGAGTTACCAGATCGAATTCCCTGAGGCCAGAGTGATCAAAATATAAGTGAGTTTCAGATAAGCTAATGACATCACTGAAAAGAGCCAGGGCACGTGACAAGTCCAGAGAGTTGACTTCCAGAAGGGAGGTGAGGAGACCATACCCCAGGCAGCGTGCCCCTGCCCTGTCCCATTGCTGCCGAGCCCCATGGACCTGTCCGTGTGAGGATGTAGTGCCAGGAATTGGGGCAGAGGCTGATGAGGTGAGACGGACCCTCCCCGCGCAGAGGTGGTGATGCCATCGCGTCCGGGAGGTAAACCAGCCCCAGAACTGCTCCACCTTTGAACTTGTAGTTAGAGGATGTAAGACATTTCTTAGGGTTTAAACTGTTGACCTGGGATCTTCTGTTTCTTGCAGTCCAGAGCGTCCTAACCTGACACAGCTAATTACTGCCAGGCAGTGGTTCTTAGTTACAGCGGCTGAAAATTACACCCACTTGGTAGCTGTGAAGAAAACAGAACGAAACAAAATACCACTGGTTTCCGAGTTCCACTTCCAGAGATCCTGATTTAATTGGTCTGGAGGGAAGTAAAGACACTGGGAATTTGAAAGGTGGGATGGGGCTGAGAACCACTACGCGAACACCAGGAAATTTATACGAATGGGGATCCAGAAGCTGCCTTGGAACCTTTCATGCCAAAAGCTGAGCAAAGATGGGGTGAAACAGAAGGCGGGCCTGCGCCTCTTGCCCCGGGCTGCTGTCAGGGCCGAGCAGGAACAGCTTATGCCCATGCGGTGGGCAGTCCACAGGGAGCTGCCACAGAGCTACCTAGGGCAGGTGTGGACCCAGGATCTGGATGAAAATGACCTCATTTCCTCATCAGTCGGAAGAGCCAGTGTGTGTGCTCCGCGTGTGCATGTGTGTGATACACATGTGCCTATGTGTGTATGTGTGCGTGACACACGTGCATTGTGTGCATGTATGCATGTGTGCGTGTGCTGGTGATGGGGAGATGGGGTTTGCACTTTATTTGGAACTGGGGAAGCACAGGCTTTCAGGAAGCAAAACCAGAGAGCACTGAAGGGCCGACCGTGGTGTGAGCCTGACCCCAGCCTGACCCCAGGTGGCTGGTGTGGGGCTGTGTGTGCGTGGAGGGGCGCTGAGGTCTCTCTCCCCCCCGCTCGGGAGCGAGGTGGGCTCCGCTCCTAACTCTGAGACCATGGGATGGCTATGTGCCGTCTGCAGACACGGCAGGGATGGGGACACACAATGGGACCTTGGGGACAGGAAAAACCAACATCCCAGAAACAGCTCTGGGCGGGGGATCCCCGTCCCTGTGTGGCGGGAGTGGAATTTTCACTGTCAGTCTAGACGGTGGCCATTGCTGTCAGCGGGATGTCGACCTGTAGGTCAGAGGCGAGTTCTCATCGGGAGGACCTGGCCGTCTCATTTCCTTGGCAGACTGCCTCTAAGGATTTTGACCAGGACAGATCACCCTTTCCTTTATTTTCCTAGTTAAATAAGAAGCAAACAGTGCTTTCTCTTTAAATATCCCTTTAAGGGTTGCCCACGGGATGGCCTGGGTGAGGATGGCCAAGCCTGACATGGATGGTGATGAGCAGGAAGGGGAGATGAAGTCATTTGATTGTTGAAAAAGTCCTGAGTGGGAGGCTGGTAAAACGTGGAATAACATCGTCCCCGCCCTCAGAGAGCTCATAACTCGTTAGGGAAAGCGGACTGAGATGGAGAAGGGTACCAGGAGTGGTTAGAGGTCCACCTGTGTGACCCTCAGAACAAAACCCCTGAGCTGGGAGGCCTGGAGGGGGAAGCACCTTGCTGAGCAGGCCACACGGGGGGTGGGGGTGTGTGTGACAGGTGCAGGGCCTGGGCCAGGGGAGGGGCGGGGGTGAGCTGGGGCCGGGGAGGACAGTGGGCTGACAGCCGTCAGGGCCACGGGGCGGTGCGGTGGGCGTGGGGTGGCCGGGATGCGGAGGGCCCCAGGGAAGGTCAGACACCAGCTCACACGCCTGAGGCCAGGCAGCCCCTCCCTCCTCTGTGTCAGCCTGACCTGCAGAGTCAACATCGCTTCCAGAACATTGACCTGGTCACCTCTGTGTCCTGTTAGGCTGTTGGCCTCCAGCCCTGCAGTCGGTGACCGTCCTGCCAAAGTGCTGGAAGATTGAGCAAATAAACGCACGGCTTGCGAGGCAGAACTCGGCTGGGTGGCGTCCAGCTGAGCTGGCCGGGCCACCCCCAGGGCCCTCCAGCTCCTGTCCACGACCTGACCCCTGGGGGACCCTGCTGGGGGCCACAACGGCCCTTTCCCTCTGAGTAGGAGACCACTTCGTGTTCTTCTCTGTGTCTCTTCGGGATAAGCGCCAGGCCCACGGGGTTAAATTCAGTAACCTTTCACTTCCCCCAACTTTATTAGAGACAAAACTATACATATTTTTAATACTTTAATTTTCTGAATAGGTAAATATATACATGAACAAAAGTAAGTTACAGTTTTGGGGAGAAAGAGAAAAGCAAGTTTCCCTCTCTCCTCGCCTTCTTCCATCTAGTTCCCTCAGGCAACCGCTACTAGGCTTCTTGGGAACCCTACGAGAAACATCCTGTGTTTATGGGCTTCTGTGAACACGTATTTTTCTCGCTAACGGCATGACGCTCAGCACGTTGCTTTCGTTACTTACCAGACACCCTGCGGCTTTTCTGTACGAGCGCACCTAGTCCTGCTGCTTTCTTTTTAACAGCTGTGCGCTGGTCCACGTGCAGAGGCACGTGATTTATTCAACCAGGTGACCACTGGGGAGTTTGTAGGGCAGATGACGTTACACTGAATAGCTTTTAAGGCATAGTTTTGTACTTGCACCAGTGAAGGATAATCACTGAAGAGAAGCCCTGGGTCTCAGGATGTGTCTCTTTCAAATTTGGGCAGTTAGTGCTGCATTGCCTTTGTAGAGGCCACACCAAGTTACGTGTAGTTTGCAGAAGCCGGGCAGGGTTTTTGGTCTTAACAGGCCCCCATAGCGCTCTGCTCGGGCTGCGGGGGTGGGACCCCTGAAAGCCCCTGTGGCTCCACAGGCTGGCCAGCTGGCGGGACGCCCCTCCCCCACCCCGGAGATCAGCAGTCGCACGTCGATGGGTCCCAGGGTCCTGTCAGGCTGGGCGCCTGGGCGCTGGGTTCTGGTCTGTTTGTGGGAAGGGACACCTCAGGGTCACAGAACAGGGGGAAACGGTTCCCAGGGCCAGGAAGGGACGGTGAAGGAGGGAGGAGGATGGGAGAGGGGTGACGGGTGCTGGCCAGCGGCGGGCGGCGGGGTGGGGAACTCCGGAGAGCAGATCAGGTCTGGGGCCGGGGAAGCCTAAACCATGGGGGGAATTTGGCGTTTTAAAATTCCTGAAGAAATATCACAGAAGAGTAATTATTTAGAGGGATTCATAGTTAATTTTGTGAATTTCGGGATTTCCTTGTCTCCCAGCCTCTGGCCTTCACATCTCAATACTTGTTTTTAGATGGTTTCACCAGTTTTGCTCAGTCCCGTAGTAACTGGGTGTCTGTCTCAGGGCTTTTGCAGTGTTAGAGACAGCCTGTGAGAAGGGTTCCAGGGGCCCTGGATTTTTGCTACAGCAAGTCAAGGCCCTGAACCAGTGACCTCTGGACGGTTGTGAGGAGGCAGAATGGCTTTTTAGGAGAAATCGCAGCATCAAGCTCAAATCTTATTAAGCAAACCGGTTTCAGTGCTTAAATGTAAACACACCCATATGTGATGCAGATAAGCCTGCTTCGTTTCTAACCTTAAACCTGCTGGTTTGAACAGGAAAGAGCTTGTACCGGGGCTACGCCTGTGTAAATAAAATTGCTCACAGGCTCCTCAGTGTTTTGCAGCAGACGGCTACCCTTTATTTATTTATTTTATTTTATTTTATTTTTTTAACATCTTTATTGGAGTATAATTGCTTTACAATGGTGTGTTAGTTTCTGCTTTATAACAAAGTGAATCAGTTATACATATACATATGTCCCCATATCTCTTCCCTCTTGCATCTCCCTCCCTCCCACCCTCCCTATCCCACCCCTCCAGGTGGTGACAAAGCACTGAGCTGATCTCCCTGTGCTATGCGGCTGCTTCCCACTAGCTCTCTATTTTACGTTTGGTAGTTTATACATGTCCATGTCACTCTCTCACTTTGTCACAGCTTACCCTTCCCCCTCCCTGTATCCCCAAGTTCATTCTCTAGTAGGTCTGTGTCTTTATTCCCGTCTTGCCCCTAGGTTCTTCTGACCTTTTTTTTTTCTTTTTTTAGATTCCATATATATGTGTTAGCATACGGTATTTGTTTTTCTTTTTCTGACTTCACTCTTTATGACAGACTCTATGTCCGTCCACCTCACTACAAATAACTCAATTTCATTTCTTTTTATGGCTGATTAATATTCCATTGTATATATGGGCCACATCTTTATGCATTCATCTGTTGATGGGCACTTGGGTTGCTTCCATGTCCTGGCTATTGTGAGTAGAGCTGCAGTGAACATTTTGGTACATGACCCTTTTTGAATTATGGTTTTCTCAGGGTAAATGCCCAGTATTGGGATTGCTGGGTGGTGTGGTAGCTCTACTTTTAGTTCTTTAAGGAACCTCCATACTGTTCTCCATAGTGGCTTTATTAGTTTACATTCCCACCAACAGTGCAAGAGTGTTCCCTTTTCTCCACACGCTCTCCAGCATTTATTGTTTCTAGATTTTTTGAGGAAACCATAAACAAGACCAAAAGACAACCCTCAGAATGGGAGAAAGTATTTGCAAATGAAGCAGCTAACAAAGGATTAATCTCCAAAATATACAAGCAGCTCATGCAGCTCAATAACAAAAAAACAAACAACCCAATCCAAAAATGGGCAGAAGACCTAAATAGACATTTCTCCAAAGAAGATACACAGATTGCCAACAAACACATGAAAGAATGCTCAACATCATTAATCATTAGAGAAATGCAAATCAAAACTACAATGAGGTATCACCTCACACCGGTCGGTCAGAATGGCTACCCTTTAGAAGCAGCCTCCCCTCCTGTCCAAGGACGTGCAGCCTGTGTGCCTGGCCCCGTTTAGGCTCAACACATGCGCTTAAGTTACTTTCTTGGCTGTTTGTTTACATTGGTTTGGACTCCAGAATGCTTATTTTACAGGCTCACAATCCAGAATCAGCATTATTTACTTGGCTGCTTACATGCCCCGGCAGGGGTTCCGTCAGGTCGACTACCCCTCCTCACCTTTCCTTTCAGCAGCACAAGCTATTTAGGGTCATCTGCTCGTTTCCTTGACCCATCCCTGGAATCAGCCCCATCTCCAAGAAGCCCTGCTTCCGTTTTGTGGAGAATGGTGTCTCTAAGTGTCTCTAACATTTCTTTTCAAATCCATTTAGGACAAAACTACGGGTTAGAACGTAAATGTAAGCTGTTCATCTTTATCTTGCAGTGCTAGCACTGGGGTCAGCAGGCCCGGAAGAGGGGAAGGGTCAGCAGGAAATCACTCGTGGAGAGATTTTTAAGTAGCTGTAGCATATTTTCAAACCTGCTTTTCATTAGCAGTGACAAAATCCAGCCACACCCTGGACTTGGCAGCATTGCCTCTTCAGTCTCCTGAAAGCCCTCTCTTTCCCCCCTCCCCCCATCTCTGCTCCATTTCTAAAAGTATGTTCTTGTACTTACAGGGAAATTTGATCCATATGGGCTGGATCATCTACACTTAACTCATAAAAACTGCTCTTTTATAAGAGTTATCCCACTGCCAAGTGTCTGTGAACAACAGTAAAATGTTTTCCCAAGAAAAAGTGACAGCTGAACTCCCAAAATTCACCCTCTCTCCCTGACCTAAAATTTCGTTCAATTTAACCAGCATTTATAAAGTGTCCTAATCTGTATCGGGGACGCATTGGGGTGTAAACATAAAGGCCATCTGGTTCCCGGTCTCCAGGACCCGGAACTAATTAGGCTAATGAGGGAGAGAAATGTGCGGATGATAAGACCCTAATGGATAATGGAGCTGAGGGAGGCCCTGGCGCAGGTGACAGAACCTCAGCGGCACTTGAGGCCGGCGATGAGCTAAGGGTGAAGCAGCGAGCAGGCGACTGAGCCCCTTCGAAGCCCGGCCGCCTGGCGTCCGCTTGCAGCTCCCCAGCAGCAGGGCACCCATCGGGGACCGCGCCCTGAGCGCCGTGCGGGAGCTGTGCCACCCCGCCTGGCTTTCCTCCCTTCACCCACCTTCCTCCTTCCTGCCCACGCAGTGACCAGCGGGTTCTCACCAGTGCTTTTGCGACTGTCCCTCCCCAGCTCAGCCTTGGTTTCGCTCTTTGCCTGACTGTTGCACCAGAGCGAGGCCCCTCCCCAGGGCAGATGGCATCCGGTTCTGCAAGTTTTACGATGTTCTAAGCCACCAGCAGTGTCCTGCGGAGCAGAGGCCTGGGGTCTAAGCGTTACAGCAGCTCTGCCAGAAGCCCAGCAGATGTGTTTAAAGAAAAACAGACGTACAGTCCGGCAGCAGAACCAGCGACAGTCAGCTCTCGATGACGGAGAGAAATTTCCCTGAGACAACACCTTGACAACGGTGGTTTCAGCCTAAACGCCGGAACCTGGGGGAGAGCCACCCGGGGGCGTGGTCCTGTGATCAGTCACTGCCGAGGGCATAAATTAGCTGAGCGGCTCCTGCAGGACCTCGCCAGGCGGGGCCGGTTTCCAGGCTCTGCTCTGAGCAGGACCAAAGCAGGAAAGCTCAGTTGACCTAACACTTGGCAGGGCTACTGAGCCTTAGGCTGGGACCAGTTCAGGTCTGGAGCGAAACTTGTGGAGCATTTTTCAAGTTCTGCCAGCCCCGGAAGTGGGACTCGTGGCTGCCGCAGTGGTCTGGGGTCCCAGCCTGTGGCTCCTCCTGCGTTGCCCCTGCCCCTGGGTCAGAGGGCGGGTGGAGATGGGGCCAGAGCAGCCCCAAGAAAAGTCTGTACCGTGAAACTGAGCGGTGGTGGGTGTCCTGGGGAACACAGCCTTATTTCTGGAACTGAGTCCCCCTAAAACTGAGTTCCCTTGCTGCGTTTATGGTTAATCTCTCTGTCCATAACTTTATTCCCTTTCTTGTCCCCTCTGACCTCAATCCTGAGCTCACTGAACACTAATCAACCAAGGTCAGGTGACTAAGGTTGCTGGCTTTGATAAGATCGTACCTATCAATCGTAATAATGAAAACTGCTGGGACTTCCCTGGTGGTCCAGTGGCTAAGGCTCTGCACTCCCAGTGCAGGGGGCCCGGGTTCGACCCCTGATCAGGGAACTAGATCCCATATGCCACGACTACGAGTTTGCATGCCGCAACCAAAGATCCCATGTGCTGCAATGAAGATCCCGATTGCCGCAACTAAGACCCGGTGCAGCCAAATGAGTAAATTAACCCTGCTGCTGTCGATATATCATCATTAATATACACACTCAGGTTGTTTCTCCAGGGCAAGATGAACTAACTGAGCCATGAGCCACCATAGACGTCTTGACCCCTGAAACCATGATTAATGTCACGGAAATGTCACAAGATGATGAGCAATCCCAGCCTCTTTGTTCTTCCCCTTTAAAACACCCCCAACTCAGAGACCAGGCTGGAGTGGAACTGAGGCCTGTCTTCCGCACCTTTGGTTGGTGTCCTGTTAATAAATCCTTGCTGCAAACTCCTGTCATCACAGTTTGGCTTTCTGCACTGCAGGCACAGGAGCCCTTACTTACTTGTAAATCCACCCCCAACCTCAAGCATCCCGGAGAGTTTGTGATCAGTTTTCAATTTCTGCCTCTCAAACCCAAATCCACCTCCTGAAGGCTTACTGCCCGGGGAAAGTAGCCTTTCTCCTCTGGATCAGGTGCTGGTCAAATATGGCCACAGAAAAAAGCCAGCACAATGGCAGGTGTTGTACAGCCCCACCTCTGCGTGCGGAACAGGCAGATCCACAGGGATGGAGAGAGAGTCTGGGTGCCTGAGGCTGGGGGTTCCAGTGAGGGAGTGTGCAGTGTCTTCCTGGGGGTGGGTGCACAAGACCCACTGAACCGCACACTTCAGAAGGGTGAACTTTATGGCATGTGAATTACATCTCAGTAAAAAGCAAATGGGACAGCAGAACTGAGAGACACACAATAGAAGCCGAGCACCTCATGGCTGTCCTTGTGGGAAAGTCCCTGGGTTTTGCACTTGCTTTTGGCTCAGCTGGAGGCTACTGGCCACGTGGGAGAAAAGCCTACAACTCAGGAGGGACGGAGTCCCTCTCCCTGTGCTGGCTCCTTGCCCTTCCTTCTGCCCTAAGTCAGAACCTGGGTTTCTTGGAAGCTGTGAAGTGGCTGCCTGAGTTAATTCGCCTCCAAAGCTGCAGCACAGGGGCTCTGCCTGTCCTTCAAGGCCCTTTAACTCCCGTCGTTCATCCAGGTTTGGGCCAACTGTGTAAGACTCACTGCTCTGGGCACTTGGGATACGTCAGATCTTCCCACGGTAGTCAAGAAGACAGAAACACAGTAAACATTTAAGAAAGTAAATCATGGGGCATATAAGAAGGTGTTAAGTGCTAGAAAAGAGAAAAGCAGAGCAGGGTAGGGGGTTGGGAGCACAGGGTAGGGGTGCAAGTTTAAACCATTGGGTGGGCGGAGCAGACCCACTGAGAAGGTGTCATCTGAGCAAAGAGCACGAGGAGGCCCTAGAGAGCCCTGCAGGGAGCTGGGGAGGAGCTGTCCTGCCGAGGCTTGGCCCCAAGGCAGGAGCTTGCCAGGTGGCTGAGGTGCAGCCAGTAGGCAAGGAGGCCAGGAAGCCAGCGGAGGGCACCGCTCAGGGAGGCACCACAGGTATTAACCGTGTCTTCCTTATTCTGTGTTTTTGTTGCTTTGACATCTTGGGGCCTTGCTGACCCTGGAGGGACTGCTCCTCCCAGGTCAGCTAATCCCCAGAGACAATAAATATGCGAACCACCCGATTCAGAGCCCGCTCCCAGCCCCTCCTGCATAGGCTCTCACTGTCCAGGCCCCTGCTCCCCTGCCCTGCTCACCCCAAGGCCAGGAACCAGAAAACTAGGGGCAGCTTATTCAGTTATTCAAACCACCCAGTCCCTACACCATCACCAGGCTTGCCTGCACCCGCCGTGGAAACCACATATGCCTCTTCCAGGTGAGAGATGGAGAGGAGATCAGTGGTTTTTGCTTCAGCTATCAAGTCTTTGCTCAGCCCTGCTGACACTACCTTGGAAGGGGATAGGCATGCCACCTGTGTCTGCTGGGTGAAGATGGAAGCCTAGCGCCCCGCTCAGCGCTGCTGGCACCACCTGAAGGAGCCCAGAGCATTGCTGCTGCTTCCAAAGGTGGGGGGTTGGTGGTGGGGAGTGAAAGACCAGCTTCCTACTCAGTCTTGCTGAAGCTGCAGTTGGCAGGGACGTTTTCCATTGAATTTTGGCTGGAGCACGGTGGGTATTGCCAAAAGTTCTTTTCTGTTGTTAAGCTATCTTTTTCTCAGACTTTGGTTAGGGATAACAGGCTTTGCTTGAAGGTTTTCTTTTTTCGATGACTGTTGTTATTTCTAGGTTGGAGGGTCCTATAGCTTTTTGTCCAGTGTGTATGGGACGCATAAGGAAACCCAGGGAACTCCCCCGCGTGTTACCCCTCAAGTGCTGAGGTCCCCAGGCAGACCGTCTCTACTTTCCACCGTTCAGAGTCTTCCTATGCTTTTTGGTTGTGTCATGCCCAGTGTTTTTTAGTTACAAAACAGAGGACCTGGAAGGAATGGAGCTACTCCACCATATCCAGAACTAGACAACAAACTTCTTTTTAATTTATTACTTTTAACTTATTTTTTAAAAATTATGAGTCTTGCCAACCTAAAACCTACTGCCATATCATGTGCCACTCAGCCATTCTTTTGTGTTTGGAAGATAATTTGCAAAAATGAGAAGTATTGGGCTTCCCTGGTGGTGCAGTGGTTGAGAGCCCGCCTGCCGATGCAGGGGACGCGGGTTCGTGCCCCAGTCCGGGAAGATCCCACATGCCGCGGAGCGGCTGGGCGCGTGAGCCATGGCCACTGAGCCTGCGCGTCCGGAGCCTGTGCTCCGCAACGGGAGAGGCCACAACGGTGAGAGGCCCGCGTACCGCAAAAAAAAAAAAAAAAAAAAAAAGTATTACAGTGATAGCATAGTGAGGATGTGAATAAATTTAATCAATTTTATTGATATATAATTTATATCCAACCAATGTCACCCATTTAAAGTGTATAACTTGATGACTTTTAACAGACACATACTATTGTGTAACTACAACCATAATTAAAATATGGAATATTTGCATCAACCCCAAAAGTTCCTTCCTGCTCCTTTTCTGTCAATTCCCTCCCCCAGCCACAGCCCCTGGCAACCATGGATTGGCTGTTGTTGTAGCCTTCAGAACCGCACGTATGTGGGGTTACCCAGCATGTGGTCATTTTGACTACAGCTTCATTTACTCACCTTGATGCCTTTGAGATTTATCCACATTGTTGCATCTGTCCTTTTTGTGCCTTTTATTGCTAATCAGTATTTCTTTGCATGAATGTACCTCAGTCTCTTTATTCATTCACCACTTGATGAACATTTGAATTGTTTCCAGCTTTCAGCTATTTTGAATAGAGCTTCAATAAACGTGTCTGTAAACGTTATTTTTTCTGGTATGATATGTTTTAATTTCTCTTGGTTAAATATAATACATAAACATCAGATTGCCAGAATCACGGTAGGTAAACACATGTTTAATTTTGTGAGAAGCTGCCAAAGTGTTTTCTAGGCTCACTGTACCCTATTTAGTCTCAGACAGTGTATGAGAAATCTGGTTGCTTACCATCTTATCTTTTCCAGCATTCGGTATTGTCTGTCTTTGAAATTTTAACGGTTCTAGTGGGTGTGATGTGGTAGTTTATTGTGGTTTTAATTTGCATTTTTCCAATGCGAGTCTTTTAATGTACTTATTTGCCACTTCTACATCTTCTTTGGCAAAGTGTCTATGGAAATATTTCATTTTTTTTGAGTTGTTCGTCTTCTCATTAATGAGTTGCAAGTGTTCTTTATATATTCAGGACACCAGTCTTTTATGAGATATATGCTTTGCAAATGTTTCCTCAGGCTTACATATTTATCTTTTAAAAATTTTTTTTATTTATTTATTTTTGGCTGCATTGGGTCTTCGTTGCTGCACGCGGGCTTTCTCTAGTTGTGGCGAGTGGAGGCTTCTCTTCGTTGTGGTGTGCAGGCTTCTCATTGCGGTGGCTTCTTTTGATGTGGAGCATGGGCTCTAGGCGCGCAGGCTTCAAGTAGTTATAACACGTGGGCTCAGTAGTTGTGGCTCACGAGCTCTAGAGCACAGGCTCAGTAGTTGTGGCTCACGGGCTTAGTTGCTCCACAGCATGTGAGATCTTCCCGCACCAGGGCTCGAACCCGTGTCCCCTGCATTGGCAGGCGGATTCTTAACCCCTGCACCACCAGGGAAGTCCCCAAAAGTTTTAATTTTGATGAAGTTCAATTTGTCCATTTTTTAGTGTGATCCTTGCTTTGTGTAATCTCTCTGCAAAAATCCTTTCCCATCTCATGGTCATAAAGATTTTTTTTCTTGGATTTTCTTCAGCAGTTGTATAATTTTAGCTCTTATATTTAGGTCTATGATCTATTTCAAGTTGATTTTTTACATGTGTGAAGGGTTGAAGTTAATTTTGTTTCCTTATAGATATCTTATTTTTTCATGACTGTTTGTTGAAAAGATGATCTTTCGCCTATTGTATCACCTTGTCACCTTACGTCAAAGATTAATTAAACATGTGTGAGCCCATTTCTGGACTCTTATTCTGTTCCATTTATCTACATGTCTATTTTTATGCCATTTCCAGTCTAGGCTACTTTAGTTTGTAGTCTCAAGACTGAGTAGTAAAATATTCTCTAATGTTCTTTTTTAAACTTGTTTTGACTATTCTAGGTCTTTTGCACTCCCATATGAATTTTAGAATTAAATTAAAACCTGCTGAGATTTGATTAGAATTATATTGAATCTATAGATCAGTTAGGGGAGAATTTACATCTTAATAATAGTGAGTTTTGTGATTCATGGATATGGTATACCTCTCCATTTATTTAAATCTTTAAAAATTTTCCCTCAGTGATATTTTGTAGTGTTCAGTATATAAGACTTGTACTTCTTTTGTTTATTTTATTCCTAAGCATTTTGTATTTATCTATGCCAATATAAAATGTATTTTTTCCCTGAACTTAAACCTCTGAATGTTTGCTGCTAGTTTACAGAAATGTAAATAATTTTTGTAGAATGACCTTGTACCCTGTGACTTTGCTAAACTCAGTAGTTTTACTAGCTTTTTTTCTGGATTCTTTGAAATTTTCCACATGGAAACAAATTTACTTCTTTCTTTCTGATCTGGATATCTGTTGTTTCTTTTCTTTGCCTTATTGCACTAGCTAGGACCTTTAGTACAATATTAATGAGAAGTAGTGGGAGCAGACAACCTTGCCATACTCCTTATTTCAGGAGGAAAGCATTTATTATTTCATGATTAAATATGATGTTAGCTCTAGGTTTTTTTTTTTTTTTTGTATATCCTTTAACAGGTTGAAGAAGTTCCCTTCAACTGCTCATTTGCTGAGTTTCTTTCATGAATGGGTGTTGAATGTTTTGAATTTTTCTCCATCTAAATATATGTTTTTTTCTCTTTTTTTAGTTTGATAATATGGTAAATTATATTAATTGACTTTTGAATGTTAGCCCAACCTTGTATTTCTGGTACAAACGCCACTTGGTCATGTCATATATGTTGCTTGATTTGATTTTCTAATATTTTGTTAAGCATTTTTACAGATATTTTCATGAGGGTTATTGGTCTGTACTTTTAAATTTTGTTTTAAAATCTTTGGTTTTGGTATCAAATATTTTGGTATCAAAACATTGGCCTCATAAAATTATTTGGAAAGAATTAACTCCTCTATTTTCTGGAAGCATTGGCAGAGTATTGTCATTATTTCCTCCTAAAATGTTTGGTGGATTTCACCAATAAAGCCATTAGGGCCTGAAGTTTTCTTGGTGCAATGTCTTTATCTGCAGATTCAGTGTTTAAACTAGATAGAAAACTATTCAGCTTATCTACCTTTTCTTGAGTGAGCTTTGGTAGTTTGTGTCTTTCAAGGAGTATGTAATGCCATCTAATTTGTTGAGCTTATTGGCATAAAGGTGTTTATGACATTGCTTTATCATTTTTGTAATATCTATAAGATCTGTAGGAATAACTTCTCTATCATTCCTTATACTGATAATTTGTGTGTTCTTTGTTTTCTTGATCTGTCTGGTTAGAGGCTTTTCTACACTATTGGTATAGTAGGTATACCTTTTTTATAATGGCTGTTTTAGAGTTTATGATATACATTTTTAACTCATCACAGTCAACCTTCAAATATTATATTGTTTTATGTATAAGAAACTTACATACCTTGATTTTCTTTATGTTTCTTTTGCTTGGGTTTCATTGAAGTTCTTACATCTCTAGATTTGTGGTTTCCATCAGATCTGAAAAAAATGTGGCCATTATTTCTTCAAATATTTTTTAGTCTTCCCCCAACTTCTCTCCTTCTGGGACTCCAATTGTGCATATGTTAGACCACTTGTTATTGTCCAATAGGTCATTGATGGTCCTTTGACTCTTTTTCAGTCATTTTTTTCTTTGTGCTTTGCTTTGGATCTATGCTATGTCTCTATCAAGTTTTTGGCAATGTTTAATCTGCTGTTAATCTCACCCAAAATGTACTTATTCATTCTAGACATTGTCTTTTCCATCTCTAAATATTCCATTATGTCTTTTAAATATATCATTCATTTCTCTCTCAATGTCTTCTTTTAGATCATTGACAATATTTACAATCATTATATTAGCTGTTTTAAGGTTCTTGTGTGCTAATTCTACGATCTGTTTCGATTCTGGGTTTGTGTGTATTGATTGAGGTTTGCTTGTCTTAATTGCCCGTTTGTATTGATTGCCAATTTTACATTGTTGGCTGCTGGATTTTGTTTTTTTCCTTTAAAAAGTGTTGCATCTTGTTTTGGCAAGAAGTTAAGTTTCCTGCAGATGATTTTATGGGTTGGTTTTAAAGCTTTGTTTACATGGGTGTGAGGTAGCTTTTCTACTTTAACTGCACTACTAAGGTGTGACTCTTCTGAGGACTAGGCCCAGTGTCCTGTGTACTCTGAAGTCTCTCTGTCTGCCTGGGTGAGTTCCAGCAGTTGTATTCATCTGCTACCTTCTGGTAGTTCTTTGTACGCCTTATGGGATTTCATTCTATGCATGCACTAGCTAGTCAAAGACTCAAGGGGGCTCCTGCGGATCTCGGAAGCACTCTTTCTTGGCAGGTCCTTTCATTTTAGTGCTCTATCCCAGAGTCCAGCTGCCTTGGCCTTCTCAAACTAATCTTTTTCTTTCAAGTCAGCGAGTCCTCTGGGATTGCTTTAGGTTCCCTTTTCTGTGCTGCAGCCTACACACAGCCTCCAGGAAGTGAGCTGAGACAATTGTGGGGCTTATCTTTGCTCAGAGATTGCTTTCATGCATCACCTGTTGTTCAGTCTCTAAAAATAGCGTTTCATTTATTTTGTTTGTTTTCTAGTTTTTATGGCAGGAAGATAATTCCTGTAGTAGGAATTTCTTTCATGGATGGAGGTAGATGTTCTGGATATATTTTTAGATTGTTACTATTATACTGTTTTATAAAGCTCTCACCAAAAAAAAATATCAAGTGCATTTAAAGTTTAATAGCATTCAGTGTCCAGACTATTTTGTAATAAGTTCAAGGTCAAAGTAAAAACAATAATTATCTTACTTGAAACCTAGTGTGAGTACTTGACAATCCAGAGGGGATGTTGGAGGGATTAACTGTTGTTTGTACATCCCGTGAAAATAAAACTCTTCTATACTGAAATGTAGTCATGACTAATAAGGACACGGTAAGTAGAAAGTTAAAGAAAGGCCCATCAGAGCCAAAGGGGAGTGGATGCAGTTGGAGGGCAGATGTTGGAGGACTCCTGTCCTTTACAGAAGTGGCAGAGAACAAATCAGAAGGTGACACAGGAGGAAAGCTGAGAGTCTAGGGAGAGGCTCCGGCCGAAGAGTTTTATGTACGTATAACAGAAACTTTGCAACCAACCAGGGGGATGGGCTTAGATCCCAGCCTTTGGGGCTGAGGGAAGGCTGTGGAAGCCATATGCAGGAGGTGAGTTCTCAGGGGCCCAGATCTATCTTCTTCTTTTCTTTCTTTTTAAAATATGTATGTTTATTATTTATTTCTGGCTGCTTTGGGTCTTCATTGCTGCACGTGAGCTTTTCTCTAGTTGCGGCGAGTGGGAGCTACTCTTTGTTGCAGTGCGCGGGCTTCTCATTGCAGTGGCTTCTCTTGTTGTGGAGCACGGGCTCGAGGCGCGCGGACTTCAGTAGTTGTGGTACACGGGCTCAGTAGTTGTGGCTCACGGGCTCTAGAGCACAGGCTCAGTAGTTGTGGCGCATGGGCTTGGTTGCACCGCGGCATGTGGGATCTTCCCGGACCAGGGCTCGAACCCGTGTCCCCTGCATTGGCAGGCGGATTCGTAACCACTGCACCACCAGGGAAGTCCCTCCACCCCTGTCCATTTAATCATCCTTTTCTCCTAAAATGCAAAGCTCTCTGGTCTCATGGTTTTGAAGTGTTCAAAAAAATATTTAAGTCTTCACGTGTAAATAAAGCAAACAAAAACTTCTTGGTTGGAGCCTCTCAGACAAGCCAGGCTCTCCATATCTCTGTGCAGGGGCAAAGCCGAGCTGAGGTGTCCCATCGAGAGTAGCTCAGGACAGCCCTGGGCATCTCGTACCAGGCACCAGTGGTGTGAACACCCCTGTGCGAAGGCACTTAGGTCCGGGCTTAGAAAAACCTCCTTGGCATCAGTTCTGAGAAGCCCTTCTTTGTGTCTCCAAAGCAGGACCTCAACCCCTCTGATTCCTGCAGACGCCCATTTGCCTGGGACACTCTCAGTTTATACCTGTCCTCTCGGCTCAGTTATTAATAGCATCCCTCTCAGTCTAAGAAGGACCCCAGTTCAGAAGAACATTTTACAGTCACCACACTTATTCCTCACTGCCTCCCTGGGTCCGGAGGAGGTGGTCACTGGTGATGGGCTTAAGTCCACTGATGGTGAAGAGAGAATTTATTACAAACCTTTGGTTCCACACGTTGACCTTGAGAACACGTGCAGGATCTCCAGGCCGTTTTCCAAGCCTCCTGCAGGATCACAGGACCGTTGAAGCTGTGTTGGGAGATTTGTGACCATCCATGCTCACCGTCAGAGAGAAATCTGTGGACCCCTAGCTGTTTGCCCACCATTGCCACAGGTCCCTCCCCAACCTAAAACCAAGCAGGACCCTGTAGGGCCTTCCCCCAGTGTCACCTGCCTCTTGTTTATAGAAAAGCTTTAGCCTCCTAGGCCTTCCCCAAGTTTCAAAGAGCAAATTTAACGAGAGAAGTGAAAAAAAAAAATAGAGAAACAAAGAAAAGCAGTCAAGCAAGACAAAATAATAATAGTTTAGCCATAAAACAAAGTCAAGGACCTTTAGTTCCTCCTCAGGGGTTGTAGATAATAAGGTCCTTGAGCTGTTCTGCCGATACAAAAACCCCTACCAGGTGGAGGAAGTTAACTGCATGCTACCCACCAGCACGGAGACCCCAGACCGGCTGGAGCTTATGGATTGATAACACTAAACCCTGTGACCTCACCTGGTTACCTCACCAAGCCACCAATCAGAAAATTGTGCACGAGCTGATCACATGCCCTGAGTTCACACACTGTCTTTAAAAAACCTTCCCTGAAAGCCATCGGGGGGTTTGGGTCTTTTGAGCATTACCTGCCCATTCTCCTTGCTTGGCTTCTGCAATAAACGCTGTACTTTCCTTCATCACGACCCAGTGTCAGTAGACTGGCTTTCCTGCACACGGATGAACAGACCCAACTCCTGTTAAATGTCGTCTGACGAATTCCAAAAAAAAGGTAGTTTTTTAAACCTTTTGTTATTTTCTGAAAAAAAAAGTGCTCATGGCAAAAAATTATAAAAGAGATGAAAAGAAAACAATATGTTAGTAATCACCCATAATCTACATTCTATAAGACAGCTGGGCTGGAATGTTCCAAAAGTCACTGTCATGGGGAAAAAGTGGAGTGATTGTTTCTAGATTGAAAAAGATTAAAGATTACCTAGTAACCAATTGCAGTTGGTTTGGGGGGACATTTCAAATATGGATAGGTAACCATTATTATGGGGTTATTTTAAACATTTTTAGATGTGATAATGGAACAAAAATGTGTGCACACACATGCACACATACACACATGCACACACAAATATGGAAAAATGTTAACTTGTGGTGAATCTGGTTAAAGTCCATATAGGCATTCATTATACTGTTCTTTTAAACTTTCTTTCTCATTTGAAAAATCTCAAAATAAGAAGCCAGAGCTATATCTACGCATAACCATTCCACTGAAAGGTAGCCACTTTTTTATATATTTACATATATCACAGATACATGTTTTAAGTAAAATTCAGTTGCATGTACATTTGGTAACCTCTTTAGAGCAATGTCTACATTTTATTTTTAAATAATTAAAAAAAATAAAATTGAGTAACACACAATTTTGAAATCTCTCATTCTGACTCTTTATTGTAAGCATTTTCTGCCACTAAATATCTGTAGAAAACATAACTCTCAATGCTGCCTAATATTCTGCCATGTGATTATGTCATAATCTACTCGACCATTTTCTGATTAAGTTGGCTCCCACACTAATAAATAACTCATTATAAACAACTTCACATAAATCTTTGTTTGATTTTGTTTATAGTCTGTACTATAGAATGCAGGTGGCCAGTGTCCTTTCTAAACCCATGGTAGAGTTGCCTTTATCAATACACAGTTGTTTTTTTTTTTTCAGAACAGTTTAGATTTAAAGTTAAATTAGGAAGATTGTACAGAGACTTCCCATACACCCCACACTCAGTTTCCTCTATTATTAACATCTTATACTATTAACATTTGTTATGATTTATGAACTAATATTGACATCTTATTATTAACTATGTCCATAATTTTTTTTGACTTCTCTACTTTCTCCCTAATTTCCTGTGTAGTTGGCAGGACTCCAAGTCTGCTCTGAGCTGTGACAATTTCTCTCAGTCATTTCTTCTTCTTGGTGACACTTTTGAGGATACTGGTCAGGTATTTTGGAGACAGTTCCTCAGTTGAGATTTATCTGATGTTTCTTTTTTTAAAAATAAATTTATTTATTTTATTTATTTATTTTTGGCTGCGTTTGGTCTTCGTTGCTGCGTGTGGGCTTTCTCTAGTTGTGGTGAGCTGGGGCTACTCTTGGTTGTGGTGCGCAGGCTTCTGATTACGGTCTCTTCTCTTGTTGTGGAGCACAGGCTCTAGGCGCATGGGCTTCAGTAGTTGTGGCACGTGGCTCAGTAGCTGTGGTTCGTGGGCTCAGTAGTTGTGGCTCACAGGCTCTAAAGCACAGGCTCAGTAGTTGTGGTGCACGGGCTTAGCTGCTCCGTGGCATGTGGGATCTTCCCGGACCAGGGCTTGAACCCGTGTCCCCTGCATTGGCAGGCAGATTCTTAACCACTGCGCCACCAGGGAAGTCCTGATGTTTCTCTCTTTACTAAAGTTGGATTTTGAGTTTTGAGGAGGAAGACTACAGAGGTAAAGTGCCATTTTCATCACATCATATCATATCAAGTGTACATTCTATCAACATGACTTATCACTGTTGATATCGACCTCAACCACCTGGCCAAAGAGAGTATTTGTCAGGTTCCTCCACTGTGAAGTTACCCTCCCATCCCCTACCCTTTCCACACTGTCTTCACTGGAAGGAAGTCTCTCTGCAGTCCATCCTTAAGGAGTGGGGAGTTAAGCTTCACCTCCTTGAGGGTGGAATATCTACATACAATATTTTTTAAATTTTTATTTAAAAAATTTTTATTTTATAATATATTAGAGCATAGTTGATTAACAACGTTGTGTTAGTTTCAGGTGTACAGCAAAGTGATTCAGTTCTACATATACATGTATCTATTCTTTTTCAAATTCTTTTCCCATTTAGTTTATTACAGAATATTGAGCAGAGTTCCCTGTGCCATACAGTAGGCCCTTGTTGGTTATCTATTTTAAGTATAGTGGTGTGTATAAGTCAATCCCAAACTCCCAATCTATCCCTCTCCTCTCTTCCCCCCGGCAACCATAAACTCTTTCTCTCAGTCTGTGAGTCTGTTTCTGTTTTGTAAATAAGTTCATTTGTATCATCTTTTTTAGATTCCACATATAAATGATAGCATATGATATTTGTCTTTCTCTGTCTGACTTACTTCACTTAGTATGAGAATCTCCAGGTCCATCCATGTTGCTACAAATGGCGTTATTTCATTCTTTTTAATGGCTGAGTAATATTCCATTGTATATGTGCACCACACCTTCTTTATCCATTCTTTGTCCATGGACATTTAGGTTGCTTCCATGTCCTGGCTGTTGTAAATAGAGCTGCAATGAACATCGGGGTGCATGTTTCCATTTGAGCCATGTTTTTCTCCATATATGTTCCCAGGAGTGGGGTTGCTGGGTCATATGGTACCTCTATTTTTAGTTTTTTAAGGAACCTCCATACTGTTCTCCATAGTGACTGTATCAATTTACATTCCCACCAACAGTGCAACCAACAGTTCCCTTTTCTCCACACCCTCTCCAGAATTTATTGTTTGTAGATTTTTTGATGATGGCTATTCTGACTGGTGTGAGGTGGTAGCTCACTGTAGTTTGGATTTGCATTTCTCTAATAATTAGCAATGTTGAGCATCTTTTCACGTGCCTGTTGCCCATCTCTATGTCTTCTTTGGAGAAATGTCTATTTAGGTCTTCTGCCCATGTTTGGTTGGGTTGTTTGTTTTTGTTGTTGTTGTTGAGTTGTATGAGCTGTTTGTATATTTTGGAAATTAAGCCCTTGTTGGTCACATCATTTGAGGAGCTTTTTTTTTTTTTTTTTGCTGTACGCGGGCCTCTCACCACTGTGGCCTCTCCCGTTGTGGAGCACAGGCTCCGGACGCGCAGGCCCAGCGGCCATGGCTCACGGGACCAGCCGCTCTGCAGCACGTGGGACCCTCCCGGACCGGGGCACGAACCTGTTTCCCCTGCATCGGCAGGCGGACTCCAACCACTGTGCCACCAGGGAAGCCCTGAGGAGCCTTTAAAAACTGATGATGCCTGGGCTCCAGGCAAATGGAAGCCAAATCTCTCTGGGGGGTAAGACCTGGGTATCTGAGGCCCACAGGTGATTGTAGCACAACAAGGGCTGAGAGTAACTCTCTAGGTAGTGAGGTGACGCAGTTCCCCCACTAAACTCAAGTTCTGTGAGAATCTGGCATCCCAGGGATCCAGACGCTAACTGATGCCGTCACGGTATAGAGTTCTGACGGGATGTAATCCGTCATCTAATCCAGTCTCTCTAGTTTACAGAGGCGTAACTAACCCCAAAGATGTTACCTTCTTACCAAGGTCACCTGATTTTGCTCTTGCGCCCAGATGATTGGGGAGATTCCTTAGTCTGGGACCCTGTGCCAGGGGACTGTGTTACCTCCCCTTGACTGTCACTAGACCAGCCCCCAAAGAGGCGGCTGTTCCAGGACAGGTCAGGAATGTGCTGCCTTTGCCTCTCCTCGCCTGACCCTGATACCTCGCTCACATTTAATAAATACCCGTCAGGTTACACACACTGGCCCAGGAGAGCTAATGCAGATGCAACGACATTGCACAGAATTTGTCACCCTGATCAAAGTGCTGGCTGCCCCAAAACAAAATGGGGGAATAAATGCCTGAAATATGAATTAATTTCATCACTAGTACTTCTTCAAAAAGACTTTTGAGTGGATGCTGGATGATACTCGAAAGGATATTTAAGTCCTGCTGTGGAAATGGGAACTTTCTTTTTCTTTTTCCTCACTTCAGCTTTTTCCTTTTGCTGCTTCCTTTGAAAGAGGCACAAGCAAACACGTTTCTTGAGCAGCTACAAGCTGTCATACCCGAAATTCCACCCCTGAGCCTTATGGAACATGAAACGTGCAACTTGTTTCCAAAGCACAGACTCATAAAAGCAAAAGATTGTGCAGGGACACACTGGTAAGAGTAGCTGACCTCAGCAAAGACCCATCACAGAATGATTGCCCAGCGGGCACCTTTTCTAGTCCACTTAGTCCCAGAGATAAGAGCAGTTTGACAAGCTAGAGCTATAGACCCTGGATGGATCTCACTACCAGTGCTTCTCCTGCAACTATCAATCACCTTTACTTTATTCTCCATTTTTTCAGTATGTACTTTACTTCCTATATAAAATATGTTCCCCACAGTAACATGTTCTGGGCACCCACTGGCATCCCTCAGTCTCGCGGACGCAGAAGACATGGGCCACAATCATAACTGAGAGTCTCCTTGGCAGCCAGCCGGCCCCCCTGGTTCCTGCCAGGGAGGACCGCCCCCAGCTTATCCCAAACTCAGCCTTTCTCCCAGGGCCAGTCTCACCATGCAACCCATTCAAACTCAAGAATCTTGTGCGACAGCTCACCGAGTGACCCTTTAGAGGCAACTGCCATGTTGTTTTCCACAGTGGCTGCAGCTTTTTACTTTATTATTTTATATGGCAGAAGGACATGGCAGATTTTGGATACACCCCATTTTGTTTATCTTTTCATCCACTGATGGATATTTGAATTGTTTCTAACTTTTGGCTATTGTGAACAGTATTGCTATGAATATTAGTGTGCAATTTTTTGTTTGGACACATGTTTTCAATTCTTTGTGGTATATATATCTAAGAGTGGGGTTGTTCAGCCATATGGTAATTGTATTTTTATTTTTTTGAGGAAATCACAAGCTATTGTACCCATAGGCTGTACCATTTTACATTTCCAGAAGCAATGTGTAAGGGTTCCAATTTCACTACATTGTTGCCAACATTTGTTATTTTTAGTTTTCTTTATTATAGGCGTTCTAGTGTGTTTGAAGGAGTGTATGGCATTATGGTATTAATTTGCATTTCCGTCATGACTAATGATGTTTGATAACTTTTCATGTGTTGTTGACTATTTGTTTTATCTGGAGAAGTGTCTATTCAAGTCCTTTTTGCATTTTAAAAATTGGGCTGTTTGTCTTTTTGTTGATGAACTGTAAAAGTGCTTGATATATTCTGGGGAAAGACTCCCATCAGATATATGATGTGGAAATATTTTCTTCCATTCTGTGGGCTGTCTTTTTACTTTCTGTATAGCATCTTTGGTGCACAACTGTTTTTATAATATTCTTTTTTCTTTTTTTTTTTGAAACCCCACATTTGTTTATTTATTTATTTTTGGCTGTGTTGGGTCTTTGTTTCTGTGCGAGGGCTTTCTCTAGTTGTGGCAAGCGGGGGCCACTCTTCATCGCAGTGTGCGGGCCTCTCACTGTCGCGGCCTCTCTTGTTGAGGAGCATAGGCTCCAGAGGCACAGGCTCAGTGGTTGTGGCACACGGGCCTAGTTGCTCCGAGGCATGTGGGATCTTCCCAGACCAGGGCTCGGACTCGTGTCCCCTGCATTAGCAGGCAGATTCTCAACCACTGCATCACCAGGGAAGCCCAACACGACTGTTTGTAATTTTGAGGAAATCCAACTTATCTTTTTTTTTTCTTTATTGCTTGTGTTTTGGGGTCAGATCTAAGAAAATTGCTAAATCCAAGGTCATGATTATTTATCCCCATGGTTGTTTTAAGAGTTTATACCATCATTCCTTGGTATCTGTGGAGGATTGGTTCTAGAACACCCTGTGGACACCAAAATTTGTGGATGCTTAAGTCCTTTATATAAAATGGTGTAATATTTGCATGTAATCTAAGCACATCTTCCTGTACTGTTTAAATCATCTCTAGATTACGTATAATAAACGTATTACAATGTAAAAGATATGTAAATAGTTGTGAAGAAAATAAAAATACTATGGAAATAATTGCTGGCATGTGGCAGATTCAAGGTTTTTTTAATGGAGTTTTCTGGACTTGTGTTTTGTTTTGTTTTCTATCCAGAGTTGGCTGAATCTGCTGATGTGGAACCCACAATAAAGAAGGCTGGTTTTCCATCTTTCCTCATTGCTCTGCATAGAGGTTCCAGTACAATATTGAGTAACAGTGATGAAAGCCAGCATCATGGCTTTATTCTCGATTTCAAGAGTAAACCTTTAGTTCTTCAACATCAAGCATGACGTTTGCTGTCGGTTTTGTATAACGTTCTTTATCATATTGAACAAATTTCCTTTTACTCTTACTTTCTTGAGTGTTCCTATTAGTATTGGATTTTGTTTAAAGATTTTTCTGCATCAACTGATATGACATGTGTTTTTACTTCACATAATTATTGTGGTCTGTTACATTGCTTGGCTTTAATATGTTGAACAACCTGGAATTCTGGTGTAGAGACACTTGCTTATGGTGCATAATCCTTTGGGTGTGCTGTTGGTTTCATATTGCTATTATGTTGTCGAGGATTCTTACATCTATATTTAGAAGGGATTCCTGGTCTGTAGTTTTCATATTTTAAGATGTATTTGTGTGATTTGATTAGATTGGTGTTGGTGTTAGTGCCTTAGAGGGTTAGGACTAGAGCTGAGGCTGGTGTTAAGGGTTATGGTTAGGATTTATTGTTAATAGTTTTGGTTATGTTTTCTACTTTCTGGTACCTGGTTATGGTCGTAGATTCTGTTTCTAGTTTCTAGTCTTGCTTCCATGTTCTGGTTCTGGTCCAGTTTCAGGTCTCAGGATTGGGAAAGGGCTTGGGGTTAAGGGCTAAGGGCTAAAGGCTAGTGGCTAGGGTCAGGGCTCAGCTCAGAGCTTGGGCTTGGGCTTGGGCTCAGAATAGGGTTTGGGAATTAGGATTAGGACTCTTGTTGGGTATAGGGATCTGTGGTTCAGGGTTAGGTTTACAAGTTAGGGGCTTCAGAGTTCAAGGTTTGGATTCAGGGTTCAGGTTTGGACTTTAGTGTGTGGGTTTGGGTTCCATTATGGTTTCTCTTGCAGGGTTAGAGTTAAGGGTTAAGGGTTAGGGTTAGGGATAGGATATTAGTTTGGGTTATGGTATGGATTAGGGCATGAGTTAGGGTATGGGTCAGGGCTAGACTGAGGCTAGTGTTTAGGTCTGGAGTTGGGGTGAGGGTTTAGGGTTATTGTCAGAGTTGTAGAGTCAGGGTGACAGGGTTAGGGTGAGGCTAAGGGTCAGGGTTTAGACTTTACAGGTCAGAGTTGAGAGTCTCAGGGTCTGGGATTAGGGTAGTTAAGGTATAGGGTTAGAGGTTGGGGATTAGGGTTCTAGGTGAGTGTGTTAGGTTTTGAGTGTTAGGGTTAGAGTGAGCTTTAAGCAACACTGGTCACTTCCTCCTCTTTCCTCTCCTTTTCCCTGAAGGCTCCTGGATGGACATGATTTGCCCAGGGTCACACATGAGTCAGAGAGTTGAGCTGCATGTCTGTTTTTCTGCCTCTCAGTCCCGGGCTCCATAGAAGAATGAAATGTCTGTTCTGGTCACTAACTGTTTCAAATCCAACTCAACCTTAGTCAAGGGTCATGAGGCCTCAGAGGTCAGGCAGAGTTTTCCTCCACCCTCTCATCTGAGAAGGGTGGAGCCGACCCCACTCTGTTTGGGCAGCCCAGGTTTCAGCACAGCCCTCACACGTAGGACACTCAGTGGACACGTGTGGATTTATACAGGACAGGGTGGAGTGACCTACCAGCCCCCCGATGCTGCCTTCTTGAAGGCTGGTGGGGCCCTCCTGGGCACTGGTGGATCATTTGTCCCATCCAGGTGGAGATCAATAGACAATCACGTCTCAGCCAGGGCAGCCCTTGACTCTAACCATCCAGGAAGGCATCTGTGGTTCTCCAGCTCAGGCCAGCCTGGGCCCTGTCAAGCCCCCTTGGCCAACTACTGAGCTGACCGTGCTGCTGGGCAACTGAACAGCCACTCTTGGGATGTTTCAATTCCCTACATCCTGGCGGTTGAGAAGAGGACCTCCTCCCTCGCAGCCTCTTAGCCTGTCGAGAGCAGTAGTACCCTCTAAACACTTGCTGTGACCCTGGCCACAGCAATGAGACTGCAGACCGTGGTCCTGCAATCCTTTGGCCTTCCAGTTGTAACAAGGTTTTCACATTCATACTCATTAAGAATCAAAGATATGGGAGGAGCTGGGCCTCCCACTTGACAGTTTCACACTGAGAATACATCGTCTTGGAGAGTCATGTGTGTCCAGGGCCCGGTCCCTGAATCTCTGGAAAGGCAGCCAACTCTACATTCCATGGTATGAAATAATCCTCGAGCCTCCCCCTGCTTCACTGAGCATGAGTTTCCTTACCACCCTAGCGTTTGGTCTCTGCTCTTTGTAAAGGAGAGAGAAGAGACTGGAAAATGAGCAGACTTGTTCTTTGGAGATGGGTGATCAATGTGGCCAGGGGGCAGGTGTGATTCCAGGGCTCCTACCCTCCAGGGGCAGAAACGAGGTCTTTGTTTCTTCTGAGGTCACACGGGCTATTCTGGGCCTGTATCTGAGATTCAGGGACCTGATTCCCAAAGCAGGAGCCTTGAGTTTACCACTGTCAGCAACCTTGCTTTACAGCAAATGGAAGAGCTTCTTGTCATCCTGGGAGGACAGCAAGGGCCCTGGATGGGTGGCCGCAGCCCTGACCCTAAGTGGATTCCTTCCTTCCTTGGCCTTCAGATCCCACAGCTGTGCAGTGGGCTGTCAGTGGCAGGGAACCTGCTGCTTTCCTCCACCCAGCGTCTGTTCTCATGGCCAAGCCCAGCACTGCCACTTTCCTTTGGGAACTCCCTTTTACCTGCCTTCTGTCCAAACAGCTCCAAAAGGCCGACCCAACATTTCACCCACCTTGAAGACGGGTTGATGATCTAAATCTAGCCAATCCTGAGTTCCATCCTCTGGCTCCTGTGTTGGGTTCCAGGATGAGAATGTGACCCAAGCTGGACCAAAGGCATTTAAAGCTGTGATTTTCGTGGAACCCAAGGAAGGAGAAACCCTGTCTGGTAAAAAGGATTTGAGTTGGTGTCAGCCTAGAGTTGCTGGAGGCCCCGTATGCAGTGAGAGAGACTGTGCCTGTGCATGGGACCCCACAGTCACTTAGCAGTACATAGGGTTGGAGAGGGATCAGGTCACACTGAGAGGGTATGAGCCCCTCGACCTGCCAGGTCCAAACTCACTCTTAAACTTGCCACTTGCAAGTATTAATTTGTTTCTAAAATTAAAAAAATATAATATTATTTTATTTCAGTAAGTGTGTCCATTTCCTTGGAATCAAAAAGTCCTAGGTGCCACATCAGAATCAATGCTCCTGAGACTTTCTCCATATGGTCCCCTCACTGGGTGGGGCCTGGCTGCGGAGGTGAAGACACTGGGTGGGCTCAGATCTTAGGGGAGCTTCCAAACAGCTCTGTCCCTGTTCTTTCCCTGTCCCAGGAATGAAAACCCCAGAGTAATGAGAGGAGAGCCAGCAGAGGAGAGAGGTCCCTGGATGGCTAATTGGTTTGTGTGTATTTATTTTAGGGTCCATCTGGT
The DNA here is from genome assembly GCA_036417435.1 of Inia geoffrensis. Classification (NCBI taxonomy): domain Eukaryota; kingdom Metazoa; phylum Chordata; class Mammalia; order Artiodactyla; family Iniidae; genus Inia; species Inia geoffrensis. The sequence goes on from CM070911.1 coordinate 93,189,412, forward strand.
TAATGTGTGTTTTCCCTAGGAAATCGCCCATTTCCTCTTGGTTTCCAGTTTGATGCAATAGTTTCTCTTATTTGACTTTTATTTTCTCCTCCCTAGTTTTCTACACAATGGTGACATTAATGAATAAATAAATATCGATACCTTCCTATTAACTGAAGTCCACATTTTATTCGGGGGTTCCCTTCATTCTGCCCTTTTCTGTTCCAGGGTTCCATCCAGGGTATTATATAACATTTATTCATCACGACCCCTGAGGCTCTTCTTGGCCCTGGCAGTTTCTCAGACTTCTCTTGTTTCAGTGACCTTCCAGGAGGAAGTCACTCTGCAGAGCCCACACCTCAGGAAACCGGGCTTAGCTCCATTCCCTGGTGGACGGCCAAGTGTCGCTATCGATTATTGGGAACTCTGTTGCATAGGAGATTTCTGTTCAAGCCCATTTGTAAACAACCTGTGCCATCGTTTACTTTTACCAGCGTGGACCCCTGGATAGTTACTTTAAGGTTTGGGTTATAATTCAGCACTATGGGTATTTGGTTGTTGACACCTCTTCTCATTGGCTCCTGTCTCCTTTGACATCACTCCTCACTCCATCTATGGGTTTTTTTTTTTTTTCTTGGTACTTCCTTACTTTCCGATAAAAGATTCAAGATTATCTTGGCATGTATATCTACCATCTCAGTCTTAGCATCAGCCATTTCTTCAAAGAGCTCTGATTCCTTTTATTAGAGGATGGTGTTAAGAACTTACATTTGGGAGCTAAATGTGCTCAGCTGACAATGCAAGGAAATTTACACATGTATTCCAACCTATGTGCATGGCTGTCACTCAGGGAGTGCCACTCCAAAATACGCCACAACGGCGTAGTGATTTTTTTTTTTTTTTACTGGAGTATAATTGCTTTACAATGTTGTAAAGCATTTCTGCTTTACAGTTTCTGCTGTACAATGAAGTGAATCAGCTATATGTATACCTATATCTCCTCCCTCTTGGACCTCCCTCCCACCCCACCATCCCACCCCTCTAGGACATCACAGAGCACTGAGCTAAGCTCCCTGTGCTATGCAGCTGGTTCCCACTAGCTATCTGTTTTACACATGGTAGTGTATTTATGTCAAACCTAATCTTCCAATTCATCCCACCTTCCCCTTCCCCGCCATGTCCACATGTCCGCTCTCTACATCTGCATTTCTATTCCTGCCCGGCAAATAGGTTCATCTGTACCATTTTTCTAGATTCCACATATATGCAGTAATATCCGATATTTGTTTTTCTCTTTCTGACTTACTTCACTCTGTATGACAGATTGTTTGGAATTAAAGTTACTTAAGAAATGCACAGAGCAAGAGGGACCCTCCTCTCTATCTCCCGAAAAGCAGGAAATAAATCTCCCATGTGAAAAGTGTAGAGCCTATGTAAACAAACACTGTTACTAGTACCTGAGCCCGAAACCGCAGGATTGCTTTAGACCCTATTCTTGTTCCGGGGCGGCAGGCTGAGCCGTTGGTTAATTCTTCTTCCTGATGGGAAATTAGAGTGACATGTGCCTGTCGAAACACCTACAGCTTGTCTCTCATTGGTTCCCCCTCTTCCCGTTCATCCTCCGGACAAAGTGCACACTGTGCGAAACAGGAGGTTAAAGGTGTTGATTCTCCAAGTGGGGAGATTGTTAGTAAAGCGGCTGGAATGGCGAACCCGAGCACCAGGAGAGGAAAAATGAGGTGCGTTTTAGAAACCTTTCCCATCACACGGTGGACCATCCTCTGGGTTTCCCATGCATGTTTTAGCTGTAGGAAGATTCCCTTGAACCTGCAGATTTGGGACCCATGGAATGGGTACCAGGCAGTATTACTTTAAAGGGTCTGCATTTCCTCACCCAACCTCACTAATTCTCTTAGCGTGAACAATTTCCAGCCTTATGTCTCATCCTGCTGTGGGTCTAGATGTGTTCAATCCATGTTGCATCACAGCCCCTGAGCAAAAGTTGTAAGGATTTTTCTCTGTCTCGCTGTCTTTTATTTTTTTGTTTATTATTATATTGGTTACAGCTGATTTTCAATGCTGTTTCTTGCTGCTGTACATCCACTTGATTCACGTACAGAGAGACATCAATAAATTCTTTTTCAGATTCTTACCAGTCGTATATATTCTTTTCCGGTGACATGAGTGTGCTGAGTGCAGTTCTTTGAGGTACCGTGTAGGCCTTGTCGATTATCATTGTGGTATTTGGAATGGTATCTTTGCTAATTTCAACCTCCTGTATAATGCCTCACCCCTCCCCACTTTTCCCCTTTAGCAGCCTTATGTGTGTTTTCTACATATTTGACTATGTTTCTGTTTTGTAATTTATTTCATGTGTAGCCATTTTCGATTCCATCTTTAAGTGATATCTTCTGATATGTCTTTTTCTTTTTGACTTATGTCACTGAGAATGATCGTACGTAACTCCTCCGGAGTTGTTGCATCTGGCCTTATTTCATTGATTTCCGGGCTGAGAAATATTCCACTCTACATAAGTACCACATCTCTTTTATCCATTTTTTCCTTCCAGGGACATTTAGGTTATATCCAAGTCGGGGCTCTTTTAAACAGAGAGGCGGTAAACGTTGGGGTGCCTGTGTCCTGTCGATTTTTGTTTTTCCCAAGACATACGCCCATGAGTGCAAGTGCCCTATGCTCTGTAGCTCATTTTTTAGATGTTTTAGTAAACACAATACACTTCTCCAGAGTGGCCGTTGGCAATTTAAATTTCCACTGTCAGCCTCACAGGGCTCCCTTTTCTCCTCGCCCTGTGCTGCATTTCTGGTGTTTACACCTTATGAGGATGGCTCTTCTGACTGATGCGAAGTGATACCTTTTGTAGTATTGATTTACAGTGCCAACCTGTTTGGTTGGCTAAAAAGGGTGTATGCCCTTTTCTTGAATATATTCAGAAAAAACGCATACGCCCTTTTTGTCTAACTGCGCCGTTGGCGATGTTCAGCCCCTTTTCTTGGGCTTTAATGGTGAGTCCTTTCTACCTCTTCAAATCCCTTTCCTCCCATTCTCCCTTGCTTACAAGTCCTTTTCGGTGACTTACCTCAAGACATTTTTCGACGATAGATATTTTCAACTCTGCAGTTTCGTGAATTTTAGTGCCCCTGAGTTCCATTTTTTCAACTTGTGTTTTTGGGAATTGGCCACAAAACAGCAGGATTTCCTCAAGCCCTATTCTGTTTCCATGGGCAATCCTAGCCTTTGGTCAATTCATCTTCCTGATTGGAAATTAGAGTGACATGTGCCTGTCCGAACACCTAGGACTTGTTTCTCATTGTTTCTCATCCTTCCACTTCATCCTCTGGACAGATTCCAAACTGTGCGCAACAGGATGTTGACGGTGCTGACATCTCCAAGTGGGGAGATTGTTAGAAAAGACTCTGGAGGGGTGAACCCGAGCACCAGGAGATGAGGAGATGTGGTGCCTTTTCCAGACTCTTCCCGATCAAATGGTGTACCATCCTCTGGGTGTGACAGGCATGTTTTAGCAGTAGGAAAGGTCCAGTGCATGTAAGGAGAACACCAGGGATTTTTCCACATCAATGTCTTCCCAAACCCTAAACTAGGTAACTTTTAAGCTACGGCTACACGTATGTTCATTAAAGGGCCTTGGGCAGTAGGCAGATTCTGAACTTTAGATGATTGAAATCTTCAGGGTCAGAAGAGCTCACCATCAGCCTCCTTTAGGTTACATTTTATCTGTCGTTGATAGATGATGTCGATAAAAGTATCTATTCTTTTTCAGATTATTTCCCCTTATAGGTTATTGCAAAATATTGAGTGTAGTTCCCTGTGCTATACAGTAGTTCTTTGTTGATGATCTGTTTTTTTTTTTTTTTTTTTTTTCTGCGGTACGCGGGCCTCTCACTGTTGTGGCCTCTCCCGTTGCGGAGCACAGGCTCCGGACGCGCAGGCTCAGCGGCCATGGCTCACGCGCCCAGCCGCTCCACGGCATGTGGGATCTTCCCGGACCGGGGCACGAATCCGTATCCCCTGCATCGGCAGGCAGACTCTCAACCACTGCGCCACCAGGGAAGCCCTGATGATCTGTTTTATACATAGCAGTGTGTATGTGTTAATCCTAAACTGTTAATTCATCCCTCCTCCCACCTTTCCCCTTTGGTAATAATAAATTATAAGATTTTATACTTCTCAGAAATGGGGGAGCTGAAAGAGTGGTAGCATTTTCAATGGAAAAGCATTCAAAACAAGATTGAAGTGTCAGCCAAGATTATTAGATGTACATCCTTGGAAAGAAATCACGTCATTTCTCTAATGTTGACCTGACAAATAAGACAAACTTCTTCACTGAACTTGCTTATAATAAAGTGATGGAAATATCCAATGGAAGTGTTAGAAACATCTTATTTTACCCGAGCCTTATACACTGTTCTATGTTAATTAAGGTTTGGCTCACACATCTGTTCATTGAAGTTACAATGTTCTCAATTTCTGTTACTGATCCTCCAGTGTGGTCCCCAACAAGGGTCCCCCTGCCCAGGGTCATTGGAGTCGACAGATCGAGACTGAGTTTGGTTCAGAAGCAAAGGAAACTTTATATTTTGATCAGAGAATGGAGAGGTGAGAGCCTGCGCTCCCCTGTGGGCTGTGGGCGGGGCTGCTGTGTAGGGATTCCCGCCCCCCCCCCCCCCCCCCGCAGCCTCTGCGGGAGGAAGGGGGCGGAGCTCTCGAGGGCCAGATTGGCTGCAGGTCAGGCTCTATGTCGCGGAGTCTGCATGGGGCCCCTCGAGCTGAAGTGTCGACCCAGCCATTCTGCACTAGGAAACCTGGTCTGAAGTGCCGGGTGTGGGACCTCTGCATGCGGGACCCTAGGAGCATGTGAAATTAGACAAAGCACAGAGGAAAAAAATGATCGACTTTATTTTATTGCCCAGATTCTATTTTTATCTCCCAGGAATTTTTCATGGGCTTTGCCAGTGACAAACCACGCCTCTGCCTTTTGTCCCATTCCTCATTCTTGGGGCGCTGTGGGTGCAGACCCCTCTTCTGTAACTGCTTCGTGCTGAGTTGGGAGTCCTCATACTCGTGGGGAGGGGCAGAACTTCTCTCCAGCAGCCTCCAGGTGACGTTGATTGTCCCCAGGCCTCCTGCCTCACTGCTCGTCCGCCTGAGTGCCAGCATTGGAAGCGTTATAGATTCTAATGACCTTCAAGGGTCCAGGAAAGAGATACACAGAGACGCTGGGGGGGCCGGTTTTACCCTGCCCCACATTTGTTCGGCCACCTTAGGCTGACGGTTTCTGCCAGCCTAGATGCTCTGACCGGTAGTCTGCGCTTTCTTCAATTAGGCCCCTGAATTAACGTACAAACAGCACCAGGTGTCACAGCCCTGCCCGCTCAACTCTCAGACAGTCCAGGGTCGGTGGTGATCCAGGACCATGACGGCCACTGAGTCAATGGCCTTTTGAAGTAGTCAGGAGTCCAGCCTGTCTCATTGGCCGCCATCATCGCGGTGTCTCTAGGTTTTTCTATGGTGACAGCATGATATACGGTTCCCCCGCCAAGCTCATTAGCTCCCCTCTGGGTGCAGTAAGTTCTGCAAGCAGTAGTCTGCTCTTTTGGGGCACACTCTTGTTGTTTTCTGAGAGAAACTCCAGGTCAAGTGATGGTCACATGACTCGCCATGGGGGCCCGTTGCCCCCGGTTGTCTCTCTGGAGGTTGGAGTTGGAGGGCCTCCTCCCGCCGAGGTCAGTGTGCCCATGGAGCGACCCCTGCAACTTCAGGGCATGGTGGGTGGTTAGGATCACCACGTGGGGTCCTTTTCCCTTAGGAGGGAGCTGGATTTGCGGGCTGCTGATTTCCAGGTTTTTAGATACCCCCAGTACCCTGGCCGGATGGGGCGGCGGGCCAAGCCATTGGTGACTGTAGTTTATCTTACCTGGAGGGCATTCTTGCGTTGTTCCATTTCAAGTGATCTCAGTTTTTGCACCAATACTCCAAGGGCGATTCACATTCTATGGGGATGTACAGTTCAAAGGGTTTAGCTAAATTAGGGAGTTCCAGGGCAAGGGTCTGAATCGGCTGCTCTTTCCATTCTTGAAAAGCCACTTCTGGATTCTATTCAAGAGGATCATCATCTTTTCCTTTCAGTGTTTCATATAGAGGCCCAGCTATTAGACTGTACTTAGGGATCCAGATGCAGCAAAACCCAGCCTCCCCAGGAACCCCTAAGCTGTCTTCTAGTTTTAGAAGGGGTAAGGCTGCAAATGGCTTCTTTCCTTTCCTGGGATGGGCTTCTCCGACCTTCTGTGAGAATGAAGCCCAGACAAGTCACGTTAGTCTGTGATATTTGAGCTTTTTCTTGGACAACTTCTATCCTTTATTGGCTAGGTAGTTCAGAGGCCTCCTTAATAGGGCTGGCGATCAGAATGTCATCCGCATATTGAAGGAGGGTTCCCTTTTGCAGAGGTAGAACTTTTAGGTGTCTAGCTAACGTTTCCCCAAAGATGGTGTGGGAACTTTTGCACCCTTGGGGCAGGACGGCCCAGCAGTATTGTTTTTGTTGTATGTTGAGTCCTGCCACTCACAAGCCAAAGTTTCTTGTGACTCTGGGACCAATGGAATACAGAAGAAGGCGTCATTGAAGTCTAATACAGAATACCATGTCCTGGTGGATGGTAGAATGATCAGCAGGGCGTAGGAATTAGGAACTACTGGATGTATATCCTCGGTGGCTTCAGTGACTGTCCTGGCTTCCTTTACCAGGTCCCCAGCAGCCCACGGGGCTCTCGTGGTCAGGCCAATCCCAGGATATGGAGCTCACCTGGGTAGGTCTCCCCCTCATCCCACACCCCATGGGGCTCTCGTGGTCAGGTCCATCCCAGGATATGGAGCTAATCTGGGCAGGTCCCCAGCAGCCAACAGGGCTCTCGTGGTCACGCCCCTCCCAGGATATGGAGCTCACCTGGGCAGGTCCCCAGCAGCCCACGGGGCTCTCGTGGTCAGGCCCCTCCCAGGGTATGGAGCTCACCTGTGCAGCTACCCAGCAGCCCATGGGGCGCTCATGGTCAATCTCCTCCCAGGATACAGAGCTCCCCTGGGCAGGTACCCCGGCAGGGCTGGGCACACAGGAACCGTGCACATAGCCCTCATTGCAGAGCATCCCCAGCTCACCTGTCTCTCAGAGCTGACACAGGGCACCTCAGAGCAGGAACTGAACTAACAAACAGCAGCTCCGACAGGTCTGTGACCCTGGGCGTCACTCTGTGCGGCTTCCCTCCACCTGGTCTTCCAGAGACTTCCACTGCAGCCGGGGCACCAGGCCTCTGTCTCCACCCACCACCCCTCCTCTCCCTGACTCCTGGGTTCCTCTCATTAGGAGAGGGTCGTCTTGAAGTTGTCTCCCACTCATGGGCCAGACAAAATGATTAGAAAACAAGCCGGAGCTGCAGCCCCTTGTCTATCCTGACTCTCAGGAGGCCACACCTGTTCCTTGGACCTGGGTGGTTCAGCAAGGTCCATTTTCTACAACTGTGAGCCCCTGAGGGGTGAGGATTGGCTGACCTGGGCAGCCTGACCGTGCCGGCCAGCCCTCCCCAGGTGTGCCTGGGTTGAGGTCAATATAAACACCGCTCCAGGCAGCAAGAGCCCCTGCAGCTGTGCCTGACGCCATATTCTCTGCCCCGGTCAGCAGTGTCGAGGCTGGTCTGGTGGGTGGGAGTGAGGGGCCACGGCTTTTTGGGTGGCCTGGTGTGAGTGGGGCTTTGCTGGACTTTCTGCAGGAGTTGCCAAGCTGCCACCTGCTAAAGAAGAGGATGTGTCACCCGTAACTGCCGCTGGAATTTCTCCCCTGGCAGAGGTGAGGAAGGAAAAAAGCAGTGGGGGCGGGACAGGAGGGGTTTCTCAGGCAGGGAAATGGAAAGATTCCAGAAGAGCGCCCGGGGCCAGGACAATCCTGGCTGGCCTGCAGGCACCAAGTCCGACGGCGTGCTGTCGCTGGTGTGGCTCCACGGCCCTTCCTCTAGGCTTTCAAGTCCTTGTACATATTCAGGTGTTTTACCTGGGAAGGGTGGGAACAGTTCAGCAGCAGCTGACCTGGGGCTCAGCTCACGTTTACTCACAGAGGCCTCGGCACGGTCCCCCAGCTTTGCAATGAGGACGCTCCTTGCAGCGGGGGCGCGGCTGGCTGCATGGGAGATGATTCCCCACCTCTGACCAACTTCAGAATTGTTTACCACTGGAGCAAGTGCCCTGACAGGGTTTTCATCTGTATAACTGGTGGGTTCTGTTTTATTTTTTCTTTTTTCATTCGAGGTAGATTTTATTCCTCTTTTTTGTACTTATAGATATGAGCATGGAAATCATTCATTCATATAAATACATGTATGTGAAGGGAATAACTTTTTTCCGTTTTTTAAAATTTTTAATTTTTTAATTTTTAAATTTATTTTTTATACAGCAGGTTCTTACTGGTTATCTATTTTATACATATAAATGTATACATGTCAATCCCAATCTCCCAACTCCTCCCACCACCACCCCCCCACGGCTTTCCCCTCTTGGTGTCCATACATTTGTTCTCTACATCTGTGTCTCTATTTCTGCCCTGCAAACTGGTTCATCTGTACCATTTTTCTAGGTTCCACATATATGCATTAATATACAATATTTGTTTCTCTCTTTCTGACTTACTTCACTCTGTATGACAGTCTCTAGATCCATCGACATCTCTACAAATAACCCAATTTCATTCCTTTTTATGACTGAGTAATATTCCATTTTATATATGTACTACATCTTTATCCATTCGTCTGTCTGTGGGCATTTAGGTTGCTTCCATTACCTGGCTATTGTAAATAGTGCTGCAATGAACATTGTGGTGAATGTGTCTTTTTGATTTATGGTTTTCTCTGGGTATATGCCCAGTAGTGGGTTGCTGGATCACATGGTAATTCTATTTTTAGTTTTTTAAGGAACCTCCATACTGTTCTCCATAGTGACTGTATCAATTTACATTCCCACCAGTAGTGGAAGAGGGTTCCTTTTCTCCACACCCTCTCCAGCATTTATTGTTTGTAGATTTTCTGATGATGCCTATTCTAACAGGTGTGAGGTGATACCTCATTGTAGTTTTGATTTGCATTTCTCTAATAATTAATGATGTTGAGCAGCTTTTCATGTGCGTCTTGGCCATCTCTATGTCTTCTTGGAAGAAATGTCTATTTAGATCTTCTGCCCATTTTTGTATTGGGTTGTTTGTTTTTTTAATATTGAGCTGCATGAGCTGTTTATATATAATGGAGATTAATCCTTTGTCCATTGATTCGTTTGCAAATATTTTTTCCCATTCTGAGGGTTGTCTTTTCGTCTTGTTTGTAGTTTCCATTGCTTTGCAAAAGCTTTTACGTTTCATTAGGTCCCATTTGTTTAGTTTTCTTTTTTATGGCATTACCCTAGGAGGTGGATCAAAAAAGATCTTGCTGTGATTTATGTTAGAGTATTCTTCCTATGTTTTCCTCTAAGAGTTTTATACTGTCTGGTCTTACATTAAGGTCTCTAATCCATTTTGAATTTATTTTTGTGTATGGTGTTAGGGGGTGTTCTAATTTCATCCTTTTACATGTAGCTGTCCATTTTTCCCAGCACCACAGATTGAAGACACTGTCTTTTCTCCATTGTATATCCTTGCCTACTTTGTCATAGATTAGTTGACCATAGGTGTGTAGGTTTATCTCTGGGCTTGCTTTTTTTTTTTTCTTTTACAACTTTATTGGAGTATAATTGCTTTACAATGTAGTGTTAGTTTCTGCTGTATGACAAAGTGAATCAATTATACATATACATATATCACCATATCCCCTCCCTCTTGCATCTCCCTCCCACTCTCCATACCCCACCCCTTTAGGTGGTCACAAAGCACCGAGCTGATCTCCCTGTGCTATGTGGGTGCTTCCTAGTAGCTATCGATGTTACATTTGGTAATGTATATATGTCCATGGCACTCTCTCACTTCGTCCCAGCTTACCCTTCCCCCTCCCCATGACCTCAAGTCCTTTCTCTACGTCTGTGTCCTTAATCCTGTCCAGCCCCTAGGTTCTTCATAAACTTTTTTTTCTTTAGATTCCATATATCTCTGTTAGCATACGATATTTATTTTTCTCTTTCTGACTTACTTCACTGTGTAGGACAGACTCTAAGTCCATCCACCTCACTACAAATAACTCAGTTTTGTTTCTTTTTATGGCTGAGTAATATTCTATTGTATATATGTGCCAGATCTTCTTTATCCATTCTTCTGTCGATGGACACTTAGGTTGCTTCCATGTCCTGGCTATTGTAAGTAGAGCTGCAATGAATATTGTTGTATATAACTCTTTTTGAATTATGGTTTTCTCAGGGTAAATACCCAGTAGTTGGATTGCTGGGTTGTATGGTACTTCTATTTTTAGTTTTTTAAGGAACATCTATACTGTTATCCCTAGTGGCTATATCAACTTACATTCCCAGCAACAGTGCAAGAGCGTTCCCTTTTCTCCAGTAAATACCTCTCCAGCATTTATTGTTTGTAGACTTTTTGATGATTGCCATTCTGACTGCTGGGAGGTGATACCTCAATGTAGTTTTGATTTGCATTTCTCTAATGATTAGTGATGTTCAGCATCCTTTCATGTGTTTGTTGGCAATCTGTATATCTTCTTTGGAGAAATGTCTATTTAGGTCTTCTGCCCATTTTTGGATTGGGTTGTTTGTTTTTGTGCTATTGAGCTACATGTGCTGCTTGTAAATTTTGGAGATTAATCCTTTGTCATTTGCTTCATTTGAAAACATTTTCTCCCATTCTGAGGGTTGTCTTTTCGTCTGGTTTATGTTTTCCTTTGCTGTGCAAAAGGTTTGAAGTTTCATTAGGTCCCATTTGCTTATTTTTGTTTTTATTTCCACTTCTCTGGGAGGTGGGTCAAAAAGGATCTTGCTGTGATTTATGTCATAGAGTGTTCTGCCTCTGTTTTCCTCTAAGAGTTTTATAGTGTCTGGTCTAACATTTAGATCTCTAATCCATTTTGAGTTTATTTTTGTGTATGGTGTTATGGAGTGTTCTAATTTCATTCTTTTACGTGTAGTTGTCCAGTTTTCCCAGCACCACTTACTGAAGAGACTGTCTTTTCTCCATTGTATATCTTAGCCTCCTTTGTCATCGATGAGTTAGCCATAGGTACGTAGGTTTATCTCTGGGCTTTCTATCTTATTCAATTGATCTATATTTCTGTTTTTGTGCCAGTACCATATAGTCTTGATTACTATAGCATTGTAGTATAGTCTGAAGTCAGGAAGTCTGATTCCTCCAGATCTTTTAATTTCCCTCAAGACTGCTTTGGCTATCCGGGGTCTTTTATGTCTCCATACAAATTTTAAGATTTTTTTTGGTGGTAGTTCTGTAGAAAAAGCCACTGGTAATTTGGTAGGGACTGCACTGAATCTGTAGGTTTCTTTGGGTACTATAGTCATTTTCACAATATTGATTGTTCTAGTCCAAGAACATGGTTTATACCTCCATCTGTTTATATCATCTTTGATTTCTTTCAGCAGTATCTTATAGTTTTCTGAGTACAGGACTTTTACCTCCTTAGGTAGGTTCATTCCTACGTACTTTATTCTTTTTCTTGCAATCGTGAATGGGATTGTTTCCTTAATTTCTCTTTCTGATCTTTCGTTGTTAGTGTATAGGAATGCAAGAGATTTCTGTGCATTAATTTTGTATCCTGCAACTTTACCAAATTCATTGATTAGCTCTAGTAGTTTTCTGGTGGCATCTTAAGGATTCACTATGTGTAGTATCGTGTCATTTGCAAACAGTGACAATTTTACTTCTTCTTTTCCAATTTGTATTCCTTTTATTTCTTTTTCTTCTCTGATTGCTGTGTCTAGGACTTCCAAAACTATGTTGAGTAGTAGTGGTGAGAGCAGACATCCTTGTCTTGTTCCTGATCTTAGAGGAAATGCTTTTAGGCTTTCACTATGGAGAATGATGTTTGCTGTTGGTGTGTCATATACTGCCTTTATTATGTTGAGGTAGATTCCCTCTATGCCCACTTTTTGGAGACTTTTAATCATAAATGGGTGTTGAATTTTGTCGAAAGCTTTTCCTGCATCGATTGGGATGATCATATTTTTATTGTACAATTTGTTCATATGGTGCATCACATTGACTGATTTGTGTATATTGAAGAATTCTTGCATCCCTGGGATAAACCCCACCTGACCTGGTGCATGATCCTTTTAATGTGTTGTTCAATTCTGTTTCCTAGTATTTTGTTGAGGATTTTTACATCTGTATTAATCAGTGATATTGGTCTCTAATGTTTTTATTTTTTTTCTGTAGTATCTTTGTCTGGTTTTGGCACCAGGGTTATGGTGGCCTCATATAATGAGTTTGGGAATGTTCCTTCCCCTGAAAATTTCTGAAGAGTTTTAGAAGGTTGGGTGTTAGCTCTTGTCTAAATGTTTGATAGAATTCACCTCTGATGCCATCTGGTTCTGGACTTTTGTTTGTTGGAATATTTTTAATCACAGTTTCAATTTCATTACTTGTGATTGGTCTGTTCATATTTTCTATTTCTTCCTGGTTCAGTCTTGGAAGGTTATACCTTTCTAAGAATTTGTCCATTTCTTCCAGGTGTCCATTTTATTGGCATAGAGCTGCTTGTAGAGGTCTCTTAGGATGCTTTGTATTTCTGTGGTGTCTGTTACAACTTCTCCTTTTTCATTTCTGATTTTATTGATTTGAGCCCTCTCCCTCTTTTCCTTGAGTCTGGCTAAAGGTTTATCATTTTTGTTTATCTTCTCAAAGAACCTGCTTTTAGTTTTATTGATCTTTGCTATTGTTTTTCTTTCATTTATTTCTGCTCTGATCTTTATGATTTCTTTCCTTCTATTAACTTTGGGTTTCGTTCTTCTTTCTCTAGTTCCTTTAGGTGTAAGGTTAGATTGTTTATTTGAGATTTTTCTGGTTTCTTGAGGTAGGCTTTTATTGCTATAAACTTCCCTCTTAGAACTGTTTTTGCTGCATCCCATAGGTTTTGGTCGTCGTGTTTTTGTTGTCATTTGTCTCTAGGTAGTTTCTGATTTCCTCTTTTATTTCTTCAGTGATCTCTTGGTTATTTAGAAACGTATTGTTTAGCCTCCATGTGTTTGTGTTTTTTACGTTATTTTCCCGTAATTGATTTCTAATCTCATAGCATTGTGGTCGGAACAGCTGCTTGATATGATTTCAGTTTTCTTATATTTACTGAGGCTTTATTTGTGACCCAAGATGTGATCTATCCCAGACAATTTTCCATGTGCCATTGAGAAGAACGTGTAATCTGCTGTTTTTGGATGGAATGTCCTATAAATATCCATTAAATCTATCTGGTCTATTGAGTCATTTAAAGCTTGTGTTTCCTTATTAATTTTCTGTCTGGATGATCTCCATTGGTGTAAGTGAGGTGTTAAAGTCCCCCGTTATTATTGTGTTACTGTTGATTTCCTCTTTTATAGCTGTTAGCAGTTGCCTTATATATTGAGGTGCTCCTATGTTGGGTACATATATATTTATAATTGTTATATCTTCTTGGATTGATCCCTTGATCATTATGTAGTGTCCTTCCTTGTCTCTTGTAACATTCTTTATTTTAAAGTCTATTTTATCTGATATGAGTATTGCTACTCCAGCTTTCTTTTGATTTTCATTTGCATGGAATATCTTTTTCCATCCCCTCACTTTCAGTCTGTATGTGTCCGTAGGTCTTAAACGGGTCTGTTGTAGACAGCATATATATGGGTCTTGTTTTTGTATCCATTCAGTGAGCCTGTGTCATTTGGTTGGAGCATTTAATCCATTCACGTTTAAGGTAATTATTGACATGTATGTTCCTATTACTATTCTCTTAATTGTTATGGGTTTGTCTTGGTGGGTCCTTTTCTTCTCTTGTGTTTCCCACTTAGAGAAGTTCCTTTAGCATTTGTTGTAGAGCTGGTTTCATGGTGCTGAATTCTCTTAGCTTTTGCTTGTCTGTAAAGCTTTTGATTTCTCCATCAAATCTGAATGAGATACTTGCTGGGTGGAGTACTCTTGGTGGTAGGTTCTTCCCTTTCATCACTTTAAATTTATCATGCCACTCCCTTCTGGCTTGTAGATTTTCTGCTGAGAAATCAGCTGTTAACCTTATGGGAGTTCCGTTGTATGTTATTTGTCATTTTTCCCTTGCTGCTTTCAATAATTTTTCTTTGTCTTTAATTTTTTCAGTTTGATTACTGTGTGTCTCGGCATTTTTCTCCTTTGGTTTATCCTGCCTAGGACTCTCTATGCTTCGTGGACTTCGGTGGTGATTTCTTTTCCCATGCTAGGGAAGTTTTCAACTATAATCTCTTCAAATATTTTCTCGAGTCCTTTCTCTCTCTGTTCTCCATCTGGGACCACTATAATGTGAACGTTGTTGTGTTTAATGTTGTCCCAGAAGTCTCTTAGGGTGTCTTCATTTATTTTCATTCTTTTTCTTTATCCTGTTCCATGGCAGTGATTTCCACCCTTCTGTCTTCCAGGTCACGTATCCGTTCTTCTGCCACAGTTATTCTGCTACTGATTCCTTCTAGTGTAGTTTTCTTTTCAGTTAGTGTATTGTTCATCTCTGTTTGTTTGTTCTTTAATTCTTCTAGGTGTTTGTTCCTTAATTCTTCTAGGTCTTTATTAAGCATTTCTTGCATCTCCTCGATCTTTGCCTCCATTATTTTTCTAAGGTCTTGGATCACCTTCACTATCCAAATTCTTTTACTGTAAGGTTGCCTATCCCCACCTCATTTCGTTGTTTTTCTGAGGGTTTATCTTGCTCCTTGATCTGGTATAAAGTCCTCTGCCGTTTCATTTTCTCTCTCTTTCTGTGAATGTGGTTTTCCTTCCACAGGCTGCAGAATTGTAGTTCTTCTTGCTTCTGCTGTCTGCTCTCTGGTGATTGAATCTATCTTAGAGGCTTGTGCAAGCTTCCTTATGGGAGGGACTGGTGGCCGGTAGAGCTGGGTGTTGCTCTGGTGGGCAGAGCTTTAATCTGCTTGTCTGTGGATTAAATAAAAGTTTAATAAAAAGTTTAATCCCCTTGTCTGCTGATGCATGGGGTTGGGTTCCCTTCCTGTTGGTTGTTTGGCCTGAGGCGACCCAGCCCTGGAGCCTACCTTTCTCTTGGTGGGGCTAATGGTGGACTCTGGGAGGGTTCTCGCCAAGGAGTATTTCCCAGAACTTCTGCTGCCAGTGTCGTTCTCCCCATGGTGAGCCACAGCCATACCCCGCCTCTGCAGGAGACCCTCTAAAACTAGCAGCTAGGTATGACCATTCGCCTATGGGGTGACTGCTGCTTCCCCTGGTGCTGATGTGCACACTACTTTGTGTGTGCCCTCCAAGAGTGGAGTCTCTGTTGAGACTCTGAGTCTCTGAGTGCAGTTGAGACTCTGAGACTCGGAGTGAAGTCGCACAGACTCTGGGTCCTGTGAAGCTTCAATGCTTTGTGGTTCTAGAAATCCGATAGGAGATGGTCCACAGCAGGTGAAGCTAATGCTATTAGTAGAGGTGGTGAAGCCAAAGATCTGCAGCTCCGACTAGAGGTGCTGATGTACATAGAGGACAAAATCATCTCGTGTGAATGTAGTTCAGGCACGTTTAAGATGAATGCAGTCATGTTAATGCCTAACATCTTCTATCTTGTGCCCCTCATCAGGGACCCCCTCCTCAGTTCCTGAGCCTCCTGTAAGTCATGTACAGGGGAATGGAGAGTGGGCTCTGTCCAATCTGAGCCCTGAGTTACCCTGTGTGTATCTCAGGATACTTTGTATTTCTGTGGTGTCTGTTTTAACATCATCTCTTTCATTTTTGATTTACTTGGGCCCTCTCTTTTTTAAAAAAAAATACTACTGTTGTCTTTTATTCTTTACAGAAGTTTAATAAGTGTTTGATCTACTACCCTTACTCTATATATACTTTTTGCCATGAGATTTTTACTTTTGTTTGTTTTCTCATTACTATCAATAATTAGTGAGACTTCTTTTAAGCTACACCCAACATTGCTTATAAAGCTGCTATATTAGTGATGACAGAGCTTTAATGGAAGTCGTGTTCTGTTTGTAAATTAGAATGCAATGTTCCAGCAAAAAGCCCCTTAAGATTATGTCTCATTACTTCCTGTTCCTTTTTTCCCCTTTTTTTCTCTTTTTTTCTTGTTCTTTTTTAATTTTTTTTTTATCAGAGCAAATTTGATTAAAATGTTTTGTTTGTTCTAGGTGTGTAAGATGTGGTTCTTTTACACATATACATGTATCTATACTTCTTCAGATCATTTTCTCATGTAGGTTATGACACAATGTTGAATAGTCTTCTCTTGGTATTCTGTAGGTCTTTGGTGATTATATATTTCACATGTGTTTCTATATCTGTGTTAACCCCAATATCCTAATGTATCCAGTCCTCATACCTTTCCATTTGGTGAACCATAACTTTGTTTAATGAATCTATGATTGCCTTTCTCTGTGGAAATATCTTCATTGGTATCAATTTTTAGCTAAAACCTGTAAGTGATATTATAGGATATGTGTCTTTTGCTGTCTGACATACTACAATTTGCCTGATTACCTCTAGAATCATCTACAGTGCTGCAGATGGCATTGTTTCATTTTTTTCCCTAGCTAATATTCCATCTGTACATGTACCAGTTCTTCTTTGTCCACTCACCTCTTGATGGACTTTTTGGTCGCCTCCATGTCTTGGCTATTGTAATACTGCTGCACTGCACATTTGCCTGCCTGTGTCTTTCCAATTCTGTCTTCTTATGTTATAGGCCCAGGAGTGGGCCTCCTGTATCATATGGTATCTCAGGGTTTACCGTTTAAATGCACCACAATTCTGTGCTCATTAGTGGCTCTTTCCAGGCTACATCCCACTTAAAGTTGAGGGTATGCATTTCTCCACAACACCTTCAACATTTATTTATTTATTTTTAACATCTTTATTGGAGTATAATTGCTTTATAATGGTGTGCTAGCTTGTGCTTTACAACAAAGTGAATCAGTTATACATATACATATGTTCCCATAACACTTCCCTCTTGGGTCTCCCTCCCTCCCACCCTCCCTATCCCACCCCTCCAGGCGGTCACAAAGCACCGAGCTGATCTCCCTGCGCTATGCGGTTGCTTCCCACTAGCTATCTACCTTACGTTTGGTAGTGTATATATGTCCATGCCTCTCTCTCCCTTTGTCACAGCTTACCCTTCCCCCTCTCCATATCCTCAAGTCCATTCTCTAGTAGGTCTGTGTTTTTATTCCTGTTCTACCCCTAGGTTCTTCATGACATTTTTTCCCTTAAATTCCATGTATATGTGTTAGCATACGGTATTTGTCTCTCTCTTTCCGACTTACTTCACTCTGTATGACACTCTAGGTCTATCCACCTCATTACAAATGGCTCAATTTTGTTTCTTTTTATGGCCTCAGCATTTAGTGTTTGTAGTTTTCTTGCTGATGGATATCCTGACTGGTGTGAGCTGATACCTCCTTGTGGTTGAATTTGCATATGACTCATAATCCTTTGAAATTGAGCTTTAAGGCATGTCCTTTTTATTTTTCAAACTGTGGTTATAGCTTAGCTCTTCAAAGCGTTTTCTTAAAGTATGTGTTGCATTTTGAAATTTATTGGCCATTACCTCCCTCAAGACATTTTGAGGGCAGCTTTCATTTACAGCCCTGCAGTACTTATTCACATGAAGTGACCATTAGCACAGGCTTTAAAGCTGCTGTTGCATGTAACGGCCAGAGTGCTGCAGCCTTTCTTTGTTCCCCATGCTGGTACTAGGGAAACAGACCTTCCGGCCAGTGGTCTTCCTCGGTTATAAGTTAGAGTGGAATGTGCCCGGATAAACCCCCAAAAGCTGATGTCTCCTTACTTTTGTTTGTTTTTAAAATTTAATTTATATTTTTATTGGAGTAATATTCCATTGTGTATATGGACCACTCCTTGGTGCATTCCTCTGTTGATGGATATTTCCGTTGCTTCCAAGTGTTGGCTATATTAAATATTGCTGGAGTGCAAGATTGCCAGCCTGTGACTTTTTGATTCTCATTTTTCTCAGGTGATAGGCTCAGCAGTGGGTGTGACTGATTGCCTAGTAGCTCAATGTTTACCTTTTCAAAGCACCTCCATTGTGTTTTCATTAGTGACTCTTACCATGTACTCCTTAGAACCGAGGGTACGAATTTCTCCACAATCCCTTCAGCATATATAGTTTGCAGCATTTTTGCTAATGGCCAATCTGACTGCTGTGACCTGATAGGTTTTTGTAATTTGGGTTTGCATGTCTTTAAAAATTCCTAAAATCCATCATTTCCCACGCCTTTTTCTTTTCTGTTAAAAATAAAGTGTGAGTACAATATATCTCTTGAAGCTGTCTTCTTGGAAGGTTGCCCTCTTTTGAATTTTTGGTCGATATTCGACCCCAGGATTTTTTTGGAGGGCAGATGTCATTACAGAACTGCAAGTTTGATGAATATTTAGTGACCATTAGCAGTGGATTTAAAGCTGCTGTTGTGAGAAACGGCCACAAGGAGGCAGCATTTGTCCTTTCCCAAATCTGGGTACTAGGGCAGCAGAGCCTTTCTGGAAGTCGTGGTCTTAGGTTGTAAGTTAGAATGGAATGTGCCAGGAGGAATGCCCATAAGTTTATGTCTCATTACTTCTTCTTGGTTTTTAAAATTTATTTAATCGGGGTAATGACTAGATATTGTTTGTCCAGATGTACACAATCTAGTTCATTTGTACAATATATATGTCTATTCATGTTCAGATCCTCTTCCCATGTAAAATATTACAGAGTGTTCCATAGACCTCCCTTGCTATATGGTCGGTCTTTGTGATATATGTTTATAATATGTATTTGTATACGTATGGTAATGCTAATCTTATTTTATCCATTCTGCCTACCTTTCCTTTTAGATAAGCATACTTAATTTCTAAGTCTGTGAGTGTCTTTCTCTGTAGAAATATGTTCATTTGTGTTAGCTATTAGATAACGTCTATAAGTGATATCATAGGATATAGGTCTTTTGCTTTCTGACTTACCTCATATTCTGTGATTATCTCCAAGCTCATCTATGGCGCCTCACATAGCAGTGTTTCATTGCTTTCCATGGCTAATATTCTCTTGTGAACGTGGACCACTTCTTCTTCATCCATACATATGTTGATGGACATTTTGGTTGCTTCACTGTCTTGGCTATTGTGAATAAGGCTGCAGTGCAGCTTTTGCAGCCCGCGTCTTCTCGATTCTGGTCTTCTCAGGTGAGAGGCCCAGTGGTGTGACTGCTGGATTGAATGGTACCTCAATTTTTACTTTTAATCGTAGCTCCTTTCTGTTCTCATTATTGGATGTTACCACTTTACATCTCACCAGCAGCTAGAGGGTACACGGTTCTCTAAAACCCCTTCAGCATTTATTGCTTGTAGACTTTTTGCCGACGGTCAGTCGACTGGTGTGAGTTGAAACCTTTTTGTTGATTAGATTTGCATGAGTCTAATAATTCCTGAGGTTGAGCTTTCACCCATTTTCCTTTTTTTTTTAAAAAAGAGAGTGAGTCAAACTTACCTCTTCATACTATCGTCTTGAAAAATTTGCCAGTTTTGGATTTTATTGTCCATTCCCTACCTCAGCACAGTTGCTTAGGGAAGGTGTCCTTTGCAGTCCTGAGTCCTTGTGACTGTTAAGAGACCATTAGCTGCGGGCTTAAAGCCGCTCTTGCGGAAAACGGCCACAAGGCGGCAGCATTTCTACATTTCCAACTCTGGGTTTTTGGGCAGCAGAGCCTTCCTGGAAATCGTGTTAGTAAGCTGCAAATTAGAGTGGAATGTGCCAGGGCACATCCCCAAGAGCTTATATCTCCTTACTTGTTTTTTGTTTCTTTAATTTAATTTTTATTAGGTATCAGAGCAAATTTGATAGAAATGTTGTTTCTCCTAGGTGCACAGAATCTGGTTCATCCCATCAATGTATCTGTCTATTCATCGTTGGCTCCTTTCCCGTGTAGGTTATTACAGAGTGTTAAGTAGACCTCTCTTGGTATTGCATACGTATTTAGTGATTTTATATTTCATATGTCTTAGTACATGTCTGTTAACCCCCATATCGTAATTCATTCATTCTTTACACCTTTCCAATTGGTTAAACGTAATTTTATTTTCTTAATCCATGCTTTTCCTTCTCTTGGAAATAAGTTCATGAGTATCAACTTTTAGGTAACACCTAGAAGTGATGTCATAGGATATCTGTCTTTCAGTTTGCTTCTTACTTCAAGTTGGGTGATTATCTCTAGGTCTTTATATGGTGGTGCAAATGGCACTGTTTCGTTGTTTTCCATGGCTAATATTCCATTGTGTGCATGGACCACTTCTTCTTCGTGCATTTTTCAGTTGATGGACATTTTGGTTTCTTGCAAGTCTTGGCTATGTTAAATGTTCCTGCAGTGCAGGATTGCCAGCCTGTGTCTTTTCCATCCTGCTCTGCTCAGGTGATAGGCACATCAAAGGACCACCAGATCACATGGTAGCTCAATTTTTACCTTTAAATGCACCTCCATTATATTCTCACTACTGGCTGTTACCAGTTTACATCCCCCCAGCAGCTAGAGGGTACACAGTTCTCTCAAACCCCTTCAACATTTATTACTTGTAGATTTTTGCTGATGGTCAGTCGACTGGCGTGTGTTGAAACCTTTTTGTTGATTACATTTGCATGAGTCTAATAATTCCTGAGGTTGAGCTTCTATCCGTTTTCCTTTTTATAACAAGAGACTAAGTCAAAATTACCACTTCATACTACCTTCTTGAAAATTTTGCCTTTTTTGAAATTTTTTGGCCATCCCTCACCTCAGTACATTTTTTGAGGGCAGGTGTCCTTTACAGCCCTGAGTCCTTGTGAATGTTAAGTGACCATTAGCTGTGGGTTTAAAGACGCTCTTGCGGGAAGCGGCCACAAGGCGGCAGCATTTCTACATTTCCAACTCTGGGTTTTGGGGCAACAGAGCCTTCCTGGAAATAGTGTTAGTAGGCTGCAAATTACAGTGGAATGTGCCAGGGCACACCCCCAAGAACTTATATCTCCTTACTCTTGTTTGTTTTTTAAATGTAATTTTTATTATCAGAGCAAATTTGATAAAAATGTGTTTGTTCTAGGTGTACAGAATCTGGTTCATTATATCTATGTATCTATCTATTCATCTTTGGTTCCTTTCCCGTGTAAGTTATTACAGAGTGATGAGCTCAATTTTTAACTTTAAACGCATTGCCATTCTCTTCTCACTACTGGCTGTTACCAGATTACATCCCAGCAGCAGCTAGAGGATACACAGTTCTCTAACACCCTTTCAGCATTCATGTTTTGTAGACTACTTTGCTGATGATCATTCCGACAGTGGTAAGGTGGACGTTTTTGTAGATTGCATTTGCATGGCTTTATTAGCTCCTGATATTGAGCATTATTCCATGCATTTTTTTTAAACAAAAAGAAAAAGAAAAGACAAAATGTGTGCAAAATATGCCTCTTGACATTGTCTTTTTGAAATGTTGACGTCTTTTGAATTTTCTGGTCGCTTTACGACCCCAGGAATATTTTGAGGCCCGGTGTCCTTTACAGCGCTGCACATATTTTGAATATTAAGTGACCATTACCTCTTGGTTTAAAGCTGCTGTTGTGTGAAACAGCCACAAGGCGGCAGCGTTTCTCCTTTACCAAATCTGGTTACCAGGGCAACAGAGCCTTAATGGAAGTCCTGTTCTAGGTTGAAAATTAGAATGGAATGTGCCAGGAAAAATTCCTTTAAGTTTGTCTCATTATTTCTTGTTCATATTTTTAATTTAATTTTTATTTTTTATCGCAGCAAATTTGATTACAATGTTTTTTTTTTGTTGTTGTTCTAGGTGTGCAAGATGTAGTTCTTTCACACATATACATATATCTATTCTTCTTCGGAACCTTTTCCCAGGTAGGTTATGACACAATGTTGAGTAGTCTTCTCTTGGTATTCCGTAGGTCTTTGGTGATTATATATTTCACATGTGTTTGTATATCTCTGTTAACCCCAATATCATAATGTATCCAATCCTCACACCTTTCCATTTGGGGAACCATAAGTTTGTTTAATGAATCTGTGATTGCCTTTCTCTGTGGAAATATCTTCATTGTTATCAATTTTTAGGTAACACCTATAGGTGATATACATTAGGTGTCTTTCACTTTCTCACTTACTACTAGTTGCATGATTACCTCTAGACTCATCTATGGTGCTGCAAATGACATTGTTTCATTTTTTTCCAGAGCTAATATTCCATCTCTACGTGTAACAGTTCTTTGTCCACCCATCTGTTGATGGACTTTTGGTTGCTTCCATGTCTTGGCTATTGTAATACTGCTGCAGTGCACATTTGCCTGCCTGTGTCTTTCCAATTCTGTCTTCTTATGTTATAGGCCCAGGAGTGGGCCTGTTGGATCATATAGTAGCTCAATGTTTAACTTTTAAAGGCACCTCCACTCTGTTCCCATTAGTGGCTCTTACCAGGTTACGTCCCATTTCAAATTGAGAGTAGGCATTTCTCCACAACCTCTTCAGCATTGATCGTTTGTAGATTCTTTCCTGATGGTTATTCTGAATGGTGTGAGCTGATACCTCTATGTGGTTGGATTTTCATGTGTCTCACAATCTTTGAAATTTAGCTTTCAGGCATATCCTTTCATTTTTCAAACGGTTATTACAGCTTAGTTCTTCAAATGGTTTTCTTGAAATATGTGCCACATTTTGAAATACTTTGGCCTTTACCTCCCTCAAGACATGATGAGGGCAGGTTTCCTTTACAGCCCTGCAGGACTTTTTCATATGAAGTGACAATTAGCATAGGTTTTAAAGCTGCTTTTGCAGGTAATGGCCAGAGGGCGGAACATTTCATAATTCTATGAAATGTAATTGAACACATAATATATATTTTTTCTTTAAATTTCCATTGTTACCTTTTTAAGGTACAATTATAATTGAAGTTCTTTGCAACAAGTGAAATTTAAAAAGATTAAAGGAAAAGATAATATTTTACCACTTGCCATCCTTGCCCATTTACTGAAACAACCAGCATAATGTGTAGATTTCTCTCTTATCCAGGTGTTCTATACATCTGGAATATCTTACTTCTCACTGTAGAAAAAACAGATTTAGCTCTCACACTTTTTATAGGCTACATAACAGTCCATAGAACAGAAGTACCAACTATTTCAGACTTAGCGCTTTGAGAGACACTCAGGTTACTTTCTGTTTTATTTTGTTGTTCGATTTTTTTGGGGGGGTAAGAGTTTATTAATTAATTAATTCTTTTTTTTTTACTGTGTTGGATCTGAGTTTCTGTGTGAGGGCTTTCTCTAGTTGTGGCAAGTGGGGGGCCACTCTTCATCTCAGTGCACGAACCTCTCACTATCATGGCCTCTCTTGTTGAAAAGCACAGACTCCAGATGTGTGGGCTCAGTGGTTGTGGCTTCTGGGTCTAGTTGCTGCACAGCATGTGGGATCCCCCCAGACCGGGGCTCAAACCTGTGTCCCCTGCATTAGCAGGCAGATTCTCAACCAATGCACCAGGAGGGAAGCCCCCTATTTTGTTGTTCGGCTAATTTGTTTTAACCTAAGACAATATTCTATTAAATACAAAAAAACAAGAGTAAGCTAGGGGTAAGGATTAGGGTTTCGGGTAAGGTTTAGGGTTAGGATACAGGGTAAGATTATTGTACTGTTTAGAATATGGTTTAGGGTTAGGGATAGGGTTAGCCAAAGGGGAAACTTTAGGGTACAGCTTAGGGTACGGCAACGGTTTAAGGTTACCGTACGTGTTAGGGCATGGGATAGTGTTTGTGTATGGGTTAGGATTAGGGCATGGGTGAAGGTAAGGCTTCGGGAGAGTGTCAAGGTTAGGCTTAGATTTAGGGATAGGGTTACTGAACGGGAACGGTTTAGGGTACAGGTTAGTGTACGGGAAAAGTTTAGGGTTAGCGTACGTGTTAGCACAGGTTAGTGTTCGTGTATGGGTTAGGATTACGGCACGGGTGAGGGTAAGGCTTGGGCTGAGGGTCAGGGTTAAGGTTCGGGTTCGGGTTAGGGTTAGGGAATGTGGAGGGATTATGATACAGTTTAGGGTACGGCAACGGTTAAGGGTTAGCGTACGAGTCAGGGCACGGGTTAGTGTTGGTGTACTGGTTAAGATTAGGGCACGGGTGAGGGTAAGGCTTCGTGTGAGGGTCAGGGTAAGGGTTCGGGTTAGTGTTAGGGTTAGGGAATGAGGAGGGATTAGGGTACAGGTTAGGGTACGGCAATGTTTTAGGGTTGGTGTACGTGTGAGGTCACGAGTTAGTGTTGGTGTACTGGTTAAGATTAGGTCAAGAGTGAGGGTAAGGCTTCGTGTGAGGGTCAGGGTTAGGGTACGGGTTCGGGTTAGGGTTAGGGAATGGGGAGGGATTAGGGTACAGGTAAAGGTATGGCAATGGTTTAGGGTTAGCGTACATGTGAGGGCACGGGTTAGTGTTGGTGTACTGGTTAAAATAAGGGCACGGGTGAGGGTAAGGCTTCGGGTGAGTGTCAGGGATAGGGTTCGGGTTCGGGTTAGTGGTAGGGAATGGGGAGGGATTAGGGTACAGGTTAGGGTACGGCAACGGTTTAGGGTTCGCGTACGTGAGGGCACGGGTTAGCGTTAGTGTAATGGTTAAGATTAGGGCACTGGTGAGGGTAAGGATTCGGGTGAGGGTCAGGCTTAGGGTTCGGTTTAGGGTTAGGGTTAGGGAATGGGGAGGGATTAGGTTACAGATTAGGGTACGGCAACGGTTTAAGGTTACCGTACATGTTAGTGCATGGGATAGTGTTTGTGTATGGGTTAAGATTAGGGCACGGGTGAAGGTAAGGCTTCGGGAGAGTGTCAGGGTTAGGCTTAGATTTAGGGATAGGGTTAGTGAACGGGGACGGTTTAGGGTACAGGTTAGTGTACGGGAAAAGTTTAGGGTTAGCGTACATGTTAGGGCACGGGTTAGTGTTCGTGTATGGGTTAGGATTACGGCACGGGTGAGGGTAAGGCTTCGGCTGAGGGTCAGGTTTAGGATTCGGGATAGGGTTAGGGTTAGGGAACGGGGACGGTTGAGAGTACAGGTTAGGGTACGGCAATCGTTTAGGGTTAGCGTACGTGTGAGGGCACGGTTTAGTGTTCATGTACGGGTTAGGATTAGAGCACGGGTGAGGGTAAGGCTTCGGGTGATGGTCAGGTTTAAGGTTCGGGTTCGGGTTAGGGTTAGGGAATGGGTAGGGTTTAGGGTATAGGTTAGGGTACGGCAACAGGTTAGGGTTAGCGTACGTGTGAGGGCACGGGTTAGTGTTCGTGTACGGGTTAGGATTAGAGCATGGGTGACAGTAAGGGTGCGGGTGATGGTCAGGTTTAGGGTTCGGGTTCGGGTTAGGGTTAGAGAATGGGGAGGGTTTAGGGTACAGGTTAGGGTACAGCAACGGTTTAGGGTTAGTGTACGTGTGAGGGCACGGGTTAGGTTTAAGCTTAGGGTTAGGGATAGGGTTAGGGAATGAGGAGGGTTTAGGGTACGGGTTAGTGTATGGCAAAGGTTTAGGGTTAGCATATGTGTGAGGGCAAGTGTTAGTGTTCGTGTACCGGTTAGGATTAGGGAACGGGTGAGAGTAAGGTTTCCGGTGAGGGTGAGGGTTAGGGTTCAGGTTAGGGTTAGGGTTACGGAACGGGGAGGATTTAGTATACAGGTTACGGTAAGGCAAGGGTTTTGGGTTAGCGTACGTGTGAGGGCACAGGTCAGTGTTCGTGTACTGGTTAGGATTAGGGCAAGGGTGAGGGTAAGAATTAAGGTGAGGTTCAGTTTTAGGGTTAGGTTTAGGGTTAGGGCTAGGGAACGGGGAGGGTTTAGGGTACAGGTTAAGGGACAGCAACGGTTGAGGGTTAGCGTACGTGTGAGTGCATTGTTTAGTGTTCGGATACGGCTTAGGATTAGGGCCCTGGTGAGGGTAAGGCTTCGGGTGAGGGTTAGGGTTAGGGTTCTGGTTAGGGTTAGGGAACGGGGAGGGTTTAGGGTACAGCTTAGTGTACTGCAAAGGTTTAAGGTTAGCGTACGTGTGAGGGCTGGTGGTAGCGTTCGAGTACGGGTTAGGATTAGGGCACGGTTGAGTGTAATGCATGGGGTGAGTGTCAGGGTTATCATTCAGTTTAGGGTTCGGGTTAGGGAATGGGGAGGGTTTAGGGTACAGGTTCTGGTATGGCAACTGTTTAGGGTTAGAGTACGTGTGAGGGCACGGGTTAGTGTTCGTGTACGGCTTAGGATTAGGACCCAGGTGAGGGTAAGACTTCGGGTGAGGGTTAGGGTTAGGGTTAGGGAAAGGGGAGGATTTAGGGTAAAGGTTAGTGTACGACAACGGCATAGGGTTAGCGTACGTGTGAGGGCACGGGTTAGTGTTGGTGTACTGGTTAACATTAGGCATGGGTGAGTGTAAGGCTTAGGGTGAGGGTCAGGTTTAGGGTTTGGGTTAGGGTTAGGGTTAGGGAATGAGGAGGGATTAGGGTACAGGTTAGGGTACGGCTGCGGTTTAGGGTTAGTGTACGTGTGAGGGCATGGTTTAGTGTTGGTGTACTGGTTAAGATTAGGTCACGGGTGAGGGTATGGCTTCGGGTGAGGGTCAGGGTTAGGATTAGTCTTAGGGTTAGGGTTAGGGAATAGTTAGGGATTACGGTTCAGTTTAGGTTGCGACAATGCTTAAGGGTTAGTGTACGTGTGAGGGCACGAGTTAGTGTTGGTGTACAGGTTAAGATTAGGGCATGGGTGAGGGTAAGGCCTCGGAAGAGGGTCAGGTTTAGGGTTTGGGTTAGGGTTAGGGTTAGGGAATGGGGAGGGATTAGGGTACAGGTTAGGGTACGACAATGCTTAAGGGGTAGCGTACGTGTGAGGGCACGAGCTAGTGTTGGTGTACTGGTTAAGATTAGGGCACGGGTGAGGGTAAGGCTTCGGGTGAGGGTTAGGGTTGGGATTCAGGTTAGGGTTAGGGTTAGGGTTAGGGAATGGGGAGGGATTAGGGTACAGTTTAGTATACGACAACGCTTAAGGGTTAGCGTACGTGTGAGGGCACGAGTTAGTGTTGGTGTACTGGTTATGATCAGGGCACGGGTGAGGGTAAGGCCTCGGAAGAGGGTCAGGTTTAGGATTAGGGTTAGGGTTAGTGTTAGGGAATGGGGAGGGATTAGGGTACAGGTTAGGATACGACAATGCTTAAGGGTTAGCGTACGTGTGAGGGCACGAGTTAGTGTTGGTGTACTGGTTAAGATTAGGGAACGGGTGAGGGTTAGGCTTCGGATGAGGGTAATGGTTAGGATTCGTGTTAGGGTTAGGCTTAGGGAATGGGGAGGGATTAGGGTACCGTTTAGGTTACGACAACGCTTAAGAGTTAGCGTACGTGTGACGGCACGAGTTAGTGTTGGTGTACTGGATAAGAGTAGGGCACGGGTGAGGGTAAGGCTTCGGGTGCAGGTCAGGGTTAGGATTCGGGTTAGGGTTAGGGTTAGGGAATGCAGAGGTATTAGCGTACAGTTTAGGGTACAACCACGCTTAAGGGTTAGCGTACGTGTGAGGTCACTAGTTAGTGTTAATGTACTGGTTACGATTAGGGCACGGGTGAGGGTAAGGCCTCGGAAGAGGGTCACGTTAAGGGTTAGGGTTAGGGTTAGGGAATGGGGATTGATCAGGGTACAGGTTAGGGTACGGCAATGGCTTAGGGTTAGCCTACGTTAGAGGGCATGGGTTAGTGTTGACGTACTGGTTAAAATTAGGACACGGGTGAGGGTAAAGTTTCGGGTGAGTGTCATGGTTAGGTTTCAGGTTAGGGTTAGGGTTAGGGAATGGAGAGGGATTAGGGTACAGGTTAGGGTACGGCTGCGGTTCAGGGTTAGCGTACGTGTGAGGGCACGAGTTAGTGTTGGTGTCCTGGTTAAATTTAGGGCTCGGGTGAGTGTACGGCTTTGGGTGAGGGTCAGGGTTAGGATTCGGGTTAGGGTTAGGTTTAGGGAATGGAGAGGGATTAGGGTACAGGTTAGGGTACGACAATGCTTAAGGGTTAGCGTAAGTGTGAGGGCACGAGTTAGTGTTGGTGTACTGGTTAAGACAAGGGCACTGATGAGGGTAAGGCCTCGGAAAAAGGTCACATTCAGGGTTTGGGTTAGGGTTAGGGAATGGGGAGGGATTAGGGTACAAGATAGGGTACGACAACGCTTAAGGGTTAGCGTACGTTTGAGGGCAGGAGTTAGTGTTTGTGTACTGGTTAAGATTAGGGCATGGGTTAGGGTAGGGCATCGGAAGAGGGTCAGGTTTAGGGATCGGGTTAGGGTTAGGGTTAGGGAATGGGGAGGGATTAGGGTACAATTTAGGGTACGACAAGGCTTAAGGTTTAGCGTACGTGTGAGGGCAAGAGTTAGTGTTGGTGTCCTGGTTAAGATTAGGGCACGGGTGAGAGTAAGGCTTTGGGTGAGGGTCAGGGTTAGGATTTGGGTAAGGGTTAGGGTTAGGGAATGGAGAGGGATTAGGGTACAGGTTAGGGAATGACAATGCTTAAGGGTTAGCGTAAGTGTGAGGGCACGAGTTAGTGTTGGTGTCCTGGTTAAGACAAGGGCACCAATGAGGGTAAGGCCTCGCAAAAGGGTCACGTTCAGGGTTTCGGTTAGGTTTAGGGTTCGGGAATGGGGAGGGATTAGGGTACAGGATAGGGCACGACAATGCTTAACGGTTAGCGTACGTTTGAGGGCAGGAGTTAGTGTTTTTGTAATGGTTAAGATTAGGGCATGGGTCAGGGTAGGGCAACGGAAGAGGGTCAGGGTTAGGTTTCAGGTTAGGGTTAGGGTTAGGGAATGGAGAGGGATTAGGGTACAGGTTAGGGTACGGCAACGGTTTAGGGTTAGCCTACGTTGGAGCGCATAGGTTAGTGTTGATATACTGGTAAAAATTAGGACACGGGTTAGGGTAAAGCTTCGGGCGAGTGTCAGGGTTAGAGTCCGGGTTAGGCTTAGGGTTAGGGAATGGAGAGGGATTAGGGTACGGGTTAGGGTACTGCTGCGGTGTAGGGTTAGTGTACGTGTGAGGGCATGGTTTAGTGTTGGTGTACTAATTAAAATTAGGACACGTGTGCGGGTAAAGCTTTGGGTGAATTTCAGGGTTAGGGTTCGGGTTAGGTTTAGGGTTAGGGAATGGGGAAGAATTAGGGAACACATTAGGGTACGGCAACTGTTTAGGGTTAGCCTGCGTTGGAGGACATGGGTTAGTGTTGATGTACTGGCTAAAATTAGGACACGGGTGAGGGTAAAGCTTCGGGTGAGTGTCAGGGTTAGGGTTTGGGTTAGTGTTAGGGTTAGGGAATGGAGAGGGATTAGGGTACAGGTTAGGGTACGGCTGCGATATAGGGTTAGAATACGTGTGAGGGCACGAGTTAGTGTTGGTGTACTGGTTAAGATTAGGGCACGGGTGAGGGTAAGGCTTCGGGAGAGGGTCAGGGTTAGGATTCGGGTTAGGGTTAGGGATAGGAAATGTGGAGGGATTAGGGTATAGTTTAGGGTACGACAACGCTTAAGGGCTAGCGTACGTGTGAGGGCACGAGTTAGTGTTGGTGTACTGGTTAAGATTAGGGCACAGGTGAGGGTCAGGCTTCTGGTGAGGGTCAGGGTTAGGGATCGGGTTAGGGTTAGGGTTAGGCAATGGGGGAGGGATTAGGTTACAGTTTAGGGTACGGCAACGGTTTAGGGTTTGTGTACGTGTGAGGGCTCGGGTTAGTAGTGATGTTTTGGTTAAGATTAGGACACGGGTGAGTGTAAGGCTTCGGGTGAGCGTCAGGTTTAGGGTTCGGGTTGGGGTTAGTGTTAGGTAATGGGGAGGGATTAGGGTACAGGTTTGTGTATGGCAGCGCTTATGTTGAGCGTACGTGTTAGGGGATGGTTTAGTGTTGGTGTACTGGTTAAGATTAGGGCCCGTGTGAGTGTAAGGCTTCGGACGAGGGTCAGGGTAAGAGTTCGAGTTAGGGTTAGGGTTAGCGAATGGTGAGGGATTAGGGTATAGCTTAGGGTACTTCAATGGTTTAGGGTTAGCGTACGTGTGAGGTCACGGGTTAGTGTTGTTGTACTGGTTAAGATTAGGGCACGGGTGAGGGTAAGGCCTCGGAAGAGGGTCAGGTTTAGGATTTGGGTTAGGGTTAGGGTTAGGGAATGGGGAGGGATTAGGGTACAGGTTAGGGTACGACAACGCTCCAGGGTTAGCGTACGTGTGAGGGCACGAGTTAGTGTTGGTGTACTGGTTAAGATTAAGGCACGGGTGAGGGTTAGGCTTCGGGTGAGGGACAGGATTAGGGATCGGGTTAGGGTTAGGTTTAGACAATGGGGAGGGATTAGGTTACAGGTTAGGGTACGGCAACGGTTTAGGGTTCATCCACGTGTGAGGGCACGGGTTAGTTTTGATGTATTGGTTAAGATTAAGGCACGGGTGAGTGTTAGGCTTTGGGTGAGGGTCAGCCTTAGGGTTATGGTTCGGGTTAGGGTTAGGGAATCGGGAGGGATTAGGGTACAGGATAGGGTACGGCTGTAGTTTAGGTTTAGCGTACGTGTGAGGGCATGGTTTATTGTTAGTGTACTTGTTAAGTTTAAGTCACTGTTGAGGGTAAGACATCGGGTGAGTTTCAGGGTTAGGATTAGGGTTAGGGTTATGGTTAGGGAATGGGGAGGGATTAGTGTAGAGGTTCGGGTACGACAACGCTTAAGGGTTAGCGTACGTTTGAGGGCACGAGTTAGTGTTGGTGTACTGGTTAAGATTAGGGCACCCATGAGGGTTAGGCTTCGGGTGAGTGTCAGGCTTAGGGTTCGGGTTCGGGTTAAGGTTAGGGAATCGGGAGGGATTAGGGTACAAGTTCGTGTGTGGCAGCGGTTTAGTTTTAGTGTACGTGTGAGGGCATGGTTTAGTGTTGGTGTAGTGGTTAAGATTATGGCACAGGTGAGTGTAAGGCTTCGGGTGAGGGTCAGGGTAAGGGTCCGGGTTAGTGTTATGGTTAGGGAATGTGGAGGGATTAGGGTACAAGTTAGGGTACAGCAACGGTTTAGGGTTAGCCTACGTTGGAGGGCATGTGTTAGTGTTGATGTACTGGTTAAAATTAGGACAGAGGTGTGGGTAAAGCTTCGGGTGAGTGTCAGGTTTTGGGTTCGTGTTAGGGTTAGGGAATGGAGAGGGATTAGGGTACAGGTTAGGGTACGGCTGCGGTTTAGGATTAGCGTAGGTGTGAGGGCACGGCTCAGTGTTGGTGTACTGGTTAAGATTAGGTCATGGGTGAGGGTAAGGCTTCGGGTGAGGGTTAGGGTTAGGGTTAGGGAATGGGGAGGGATTAGGGTACAGTTTAGGGTACGACAATGCTTAAGGGTTAGCGTACGTGTGAGGGCACGAGTTAGTGTTGGTGTACTGGTTAAGATTAGGGCACGGGTGAGGGTCAGGCTTCTGGTGAGGGACAGGGTTAGGGATCGGGTTAGGGTTAGGGTTAGGCAATGGGGAGGGATTAGGTTACAGTTTAGGGTACGGAAACGGCTTAGGGTTTGTGTACGTGTGAGGGCATGGGTTAGTATTGATGTTTTGGTTAAGATTAGGGCACGGGTCAGTGTACGGCTTCGGGTGAGTGTCAAGTTTAGGGTTCGGGTTGGGGTTAGTGTTAGGGAATGGGCAGGGATTAGGGTACAGCTTTGTGTATGGCAGCGCTTTAGGTTGAGCGTACGTGTTAAGGGATGGTTTAGTGTTGGTGTATTGGTTAAGATTAGGGCAGCGTGTGAGTGTAAGGCTTCGGATGAGGGTCAGGGTAAGAGTTCGAGTTAGGGTTAGGGTGAGGGAATGGTGAGGGATTAGCGTATAGCTTAGGGTACTGCAATGGTTTAGGGTTAGCGTACGTGTGAGGTCACGGGTTAATGTTGATGTACTGGTTAAGATTAGGGCACGGGTGAGGGTAAGGCCTCGGAA
The DNA here is from genome assembly GCA_036417435.1 of Inia geoffrensis. NCBI lineage: Eukaryota > Metazoa > Chordata > Mammalia > Artiodactyla > Iniidae > Inia > Inia geoffrensis. The sequence continues at coordinate 93,221,511 of CM070911.1, forward strand.
GAGGGTCAGGTTTAGGATTAGGGTGAGGGTTAGTGTTAGGGAATGGGGAGGGATTAGGGTACAGGTTAGGATACGACAACGCTTAAGGGTTAGCGTACGTATGAGGGCACGAGTTAGTGTTGGTGTACTGGTTAAGATTAGGGAACGGGTGAGGGTTAGGCTTCGGATGAGGGTAATGGTTAGGATTCGGGTTAGGGTTAGGCTTAGGGAATGGGGAGGGATTAGGGTACTGTTTAGGGTACGACAATGCTTAAGGGTTAGCCTACGTGTGAGGGCACGAGTTAGTGTTGGTGTACTGGATAAGAGTAGGGCACGGGTGAGGGTAAGGCTTCGGGTGCGGGTCAGGGTTAGGATTCGGGTTAGGGTTAGGGTTAGGGAATGCAGAGGGATTAGCGTACAGTTTAGGGTACGACCACGCTTAAGGGTTAGCGTACGTGTGAGGTCACTAGTTAGTGTTAATGTACTGGTTACGATTAGGGCACGGGTGAGGGTAAGACCTCGGAAGAGGGTCACGTTAAGGGTTAGGGATAGGGTTAGGGAATGGGGATTGATTAGGGTACAGGTTAGGGTACGGCAATGGCTTAGGGTTAGCCTACGTTAGAGGGCATGGGTTAGTGTTGATGTACTGGTTAAAATTAGGACACGGGTGAGGGTAAAGTTTCGGGTGAGTGTCATGGTTAGGTTTCAGGTTAGGGTTAGGGTTAGGGAATGGAGAGGGATTAGGGTACAGGTTAGGGTATGGCTGCGGTTTAGGGTTAGCGTACGTGTGAGGGCACGAGTTAGTGTTGGTGTCCTGGTTAAGATAAGGGCACGGGTGAGGGTCAGGCTTCGGGTGAGGGTCAGGGTTAGGATTCGGGTTAGGGTTAGGTTTAGGGAATGGAGAGGGATTAGGGTACAGGTTAGGGTACGACAATGCTTAAGGGTTAGCGTAAGTGTGAGGGCACGAGTTAGTGTTGGTGTCCTGCTTAACACAAGGGCACGGGTGAGGGTAAGGCCTCGGAAAAAGGTCACATTCAGGGTTTTGGTTAGGGTTAGGGTTAGGGAATGGGGAGGGATTAGGGTACAAGATAGGGTACGACAACGCTTAAGGATTAGCGTACGTTTGAGGGCAGGAGTTAGTGTTTGTGTACTGGTTAAGATTAGGGCATGGGTTAGGGTAGGGCATCGGAAGAGGGTCAGGTTTAGGGATCGGGGTAGGGTTAGTGTTAGGGAATGGGGAGGGATTAGGGTACAATTTAGGGTTAGACAACGCTTAAGGTTTAGAGTACATGTGAGTTCACGAGTTAGTGTTGGCGTCCTGGTTAAGATTAGGTCACGGGTGAGGGTAAGGCTTTGGGTGAGGGTCAGGGTTAGGATTCGGGTTAAGGTTGGGTTAGGGAATGGAGAGGGATTAGGGTACAGCTTAGGGTATGACAGTGTTTAAGGGTTAGGGTTCGTGTGAGGGCAAGATTTAGTGTTAGTGCCCTGGTTAAGATTAGGGCACGGGTGAGGGTAAGGTTTCGGGTGAGGGTCAGGGATAGAATTCGGGTTAGGGTTAGAGTTAGGGAATGGGGAGATATTAGGGCACAGTTTAGGGTACGACAACACTTAAGGTTTACCATACGTGTGAGGTCACTAGTTAGTGTTAGTGTACTGGTTACGATTAGGGCACGGGTGAGGGTAAGTTCTCAAAAGAGGGTCACGTTAAGTGTTTGGGTTTGGGTTAGGGTTAGGGAATGGGGATTGATTAGGGTACAGGTTAGGGTACGGCAATGGTTTAAGGTTAGCCTACGTTAGAGGGCATGGGCTAGTGTTGATGTACTGGTTAAAATTAGGACACGGTTGAGGGTAAAGTTTCGGGTCAATGTCAGGGTTAGGTTTCAGGTTAGGGTTAGGGTTAGGGAATGGAGAGGGTTTAGGGTACAGGTTAGGGTACGGCTGCGGTTTTGGGTTAGCGTACGTGTGAGGGCACGAGTTAGTGTTGGTGTCCTGGTTAAGATTAGGGCACGGGTGAGGGTAAGGCTTTGGGTGAGGGTCAGGGTTAGGATTTGGGTTAGGGTTAGGGTTAGGGAATGGAGAGGGATTAGGGTACAGGTTAGGGTACCCCTGCGCTTTAGTGTTAGCGTACGTGTGAGGGCACGAGTTAGTGTTGGTGTCTTGGTTAAGAAAAGGGCACCGATGAGGGTAAGGCCTCGGAAAAGTGTCACGTTCAGGGTTTCGGTTAGGGTTAGGGTTCGGGAATGGGGAGGGATTTGGGTACAGGAAAGGGTACGACAACGCTTAACGGTTAGCGTACGGTTGAGGGCAGGAGTTAGTGTTTGTGTACTGGTTAAGTTTAGGGCATGGTTAGGGTAGGGCATCGGAGGAGGGTCAGGTTTAGGGATCGGGTTAGGGTTAGGGTTAGGGAATGGGGAGGGATTAGGGTACAGTTTACGGTACGACAACGCTTAAGGGTTAGCGTACGTGTGAGGGCACGAGTTAGTGTTGGTGTCCTGGTTAAGTTTAGGGCACGGGTGAGGGTAAGGTTTCGGGTGAGGGTCAGGGATAGAATTCGGGTCAGCGTTACGGTTAGGTAATGGGGAGAGATTAGGGCACAGTTTAGGGTACGACAACGCTTAATGTTTAGCGTACGTGTGAGGTCACTAGTTAGTGTTAGTGTACTGGTTACGATTAGGTCATGGGTGAGGGTAAGGCCTCGCAAGAGGGTCACGTTAAGGGTTAGGGTTAGGGAATGGAGAGGGATTAGGGAACAGCTTAGGGTACGACAGTGCTTAAGGGTTAGCGTTAATGTCAGGGCAAGAGTTAGTGTTAGTGTCCTGGTTAAGATTAGGGCACGGGTGAGGGTAAGGCTTCAGGTGAGGGTCAGGGTTAGGATTCGGGTTAGGGTTAGGGAATGGGGTTTGATTAGGGTACAGGTTAGGGTACGGCAATGGTTTAGGGTTAGCCTACGTTAGAGGGCATGGGCTAGTGTTGATGTACTGGTTAAAATTAGGACACGGGTGAGGGTAAAGTTTCGGGTGAGTGTCAGGTTTAGGCTTCATGTTAGGGTTAGGGTTAGGGAATGGAGAGTGATTAGGGTACAGGTTAGGGTACGACAATGCTAAAGTGTTAGCGTAAGTGTGAGGGCACGAGTTAGTGTTGGTGTCCTGGTTAAGACAAGGGCACCGATGAGGGTAAGGCCTCGGAAAAGGGTCACGTTCAGGGTTTCGGTTAGGGTTAGGGTTAGGGAATGGGGAGGGATTAGGGTACAGGATAGGGTACGACAACGCTTAAGGGTTAGCGTACGTTTGAGGGCAGGAGTTAGTGTTTGTGTACTGGTTAAGATTAGGGCATGGGTTAGGGGAGGGCATCGGAAGAGGGTCAGGTTTAGGGATCGGGTTAGGGTTAGGGTTAGGGAATGGGGAGGGATTAGGGTACAATTTAGGGTATGACAACGCTTAAGGGTTATCGTACGTGTGAGGGCACGAGTTAGTGTTGGTATCCTGGTTAAGATTAGGGCACGGGTGAGGGTAAGGCTTCGGGTGAGGGTCAGGGTTAGGATTCGGGTTAGGGTTAGGGTTAGGGAATGGAGAGGGATTAGGGTACAGCTTAGGGTACAACAGTGCTTAAGGGTTAGCGTTCGTGTGAGGGCAAGAGTTAGTGTTAGTATCCTGGTTAAGATTAGGGCACGGGTGAGAGTAAGGCTTCAGGTGAGGGTCAGGGTTAGATTCTGGTTAAGGTTAGGGTTAGGCAATGGGGAGGGATTAGGGTACAAGTAAGGGTACCGCTGCGGTTTAGTGTTAGCGTACGTGTGAGGGCACGAGTTAGTGTTGGTGTCTTGGTTAAGATTAGGGCACGGGTGAAGGTAAGGCTTCGGGTGAGGGTCAGGGTTAGGATTCGGGTTAGGGTTAGGGTTAGGGAATGGGGAGGGATTAGGGTACAGTTTAGGGTACGACAACGCTTAAGGTGTAGCATACGTGTGAGGTCACTAGTTAGTGTTAGTTTACTGGTTACGATTAGGGCGCGGGTGAGGGTAAGACCTCGGAAGAGGGTCAAGTTAAGGGTTAGGTTTAGGGTTAGGGTTAGGGAATGGGGATTGATTAGGGTACAGGTTAGGGTACGGCAATGGCTTAGGGTTAGCCTACGTTAGAGGGCATGGGTTAGTGTTGATGTACTGGTTAAAATTAGGACACGGGTGAGGGTAAAGTTTCGGGTGAGTGTCATGGTTAGGTTTCAGGTTAGGGTTAGGGTTAGGGAATGGAGAGGGATTAGGGTAGAGGTTAGGGTACCGCTGCGGTTTAGTGTTAGCGTACGTGTGAGGGCACGAGTTAGTCTTGGTGTCCTGGTTAAGATTAGGGCACGGGTGAGGGTAAGGCTTCGGGTAAGGGTCAGGGTTAGGATTCGGGTTAGGGTTAGGGTTAGGGAATGGAGAGGGATTAGGGTACAGGTTTGGGTACGACAATGCTTAAGGGTTAGCGTAAGTGTGAGGGCACGAATTAGTGTTGGTGTCCTGGTTAAGACAAGGGCACCGATGAATGTAAGGCCTCGGAAAAGTGTCACGTTCAGGCTTTCGGTTAGGGTTAGGGTTAGGGAATGCGAAGGGATTAGGGTACAGGTTAGATAGATCACACTTAAGGTTTAGCGTACGTCTGAGGGCAGGAGTTAGTGTTTGTGTACTGGTTAAGATTAGGGCATGTGTTAGGGTAGCGCATCGCAAGAAGGTCAGGTTTAGGGATTGGGTTAGGGTTAGGGTTAGGGATGGGGAGGGATTAGGGTACAATTTAGGGTACGACAACGCTTAAGGTTTAGCGTACGTTTGAGGGCACTAGTTAGTGTTGGTGTCCTGGTTAAGATTAGGGCACGGGTGAGGGTAAGGCTTCGGGTGAGGGTCAGGGTTAGAATTCGGGTTAGGGTTAGAGTTAGGGAATGGAGAGGGATTAGGGTACAGCTTAGGGTATGACAGTGCTTATGGGTTAGCGTTCGTGTCAGGGCAACAGTTAGTGTTAGTGTCCTGGTTAAGATTAGGGCACGGGTGAGGGTAAGGCTTCAGGTGAGGGTCAGGGTTAGGATTCGGGTTAGGGTTAGGGTTAGGGAATGGGGAGAGATTAAGGTACAGGATAGGGTACGACAACGCTTAAGGGTTAGCGTACGTTTGAGGGCAGGGGTTAGTGTTTGTGTACTGGTTAAGATTAGGGCACGGGTGAGGGTAAGGCTTCGGGTGAGGGTCAGTGTTAGAATTCGGGTTAGGGTTAGAGTTAGGGAATGGAGAGGGATTAGGGTACAGCTTAGGGTACGACAGTGCTTATGGGTTAGCGTTCGTGTCAGGGCAACAGTTAGTGTTAGTGTCCTGGTTAAGATTAGGGCACGGGTGAGGGTAAGGCTTCAGGTGAGGGTCAGGGTTAGGATTCGGGTTAGGGTTAGGGTTAGGGAATGGGGAGAGATTAAGGTACAGGATAGGGTACGACAACGCTTAAGGGTTAGCATACGTTTGAGGGCAGGGGTTAGTGTTTGTGTACTGGTTAAGATTAGGGCATGGGTTAGGGTAGGGCATCGGAAGAGGGTCAGGTTTAGGATTAGGGTTAGGGTTAGTGTTAGGGAATGGGGAGGGATTAGGGTACAGGTTAGGGTACGACAATGCTTAAGGGTTAGCGTAAGTGTGAGGGCACGAGTTAGTGTTGGTGTACTGGTTAAGACAAGGGCACTGATGAGGGTAAGGCCTCGGAAAAAGGTCACATTCAGGGTTTGGGTTAGGGTTAGGGAATGGGGAGGGATTAGGGTACAAGATAGGGTACGACAATGCTTAAGGGTTAGCGTACGTTTGAGGGCAGGAGTTAGTGTTTGTGTACTGGTTAAGATTAGGGCATGGGTTAGGGTAGGGCATCGGAAGAGGGTCAGGTTTAGGGATCGGGTTAGGGTTAGGGTTAGGGAATGGGGAGGGATTAGGGTACAATTTAGGGTACGAGAAGGCTTAAGGTTTAGCGTACGTGTGAGGGCAAGAGTTAGTGTTGGTGTCCTGGTTAAGATTAGGGCATGGGTGAGAGTAAGGCTTTGGGTGAGGGTCAGGGTTAGGATTTGGGTAAGGGTTAGGGTTAGGGAATGGAGAGGGATTAGGGTACAGGTTAGGGAATGACAATGCTTAAGGGTTAGCGTAAGTGTGAGGGCACGAGTTAGTGTTGGTGTCCTGGTTAAGACAAGGGCACCAATGAGGGTAAGGCCTCGCAAAAGGGTCACGTTCAGGGTTTCGGTTAGGTTTAGGGTTCGGGAATGGGGAGGGATTAGGGTACAGGATAGGGCACGACAATGCTTAACGGTTAGCGTACGTTTGAGGGCAGGAGTTAGTGTTTTTGTAATGGTTAAGATTAGGGCATGGGTCAGGGTAGGGCAACGGAAGAGGGTCAGGGTTAGGTTTCAGGTTAGGGTTAGGGTTAGGGAATGGAGAGGGATTAGGGTACAGGTTAGGGTACGGCAACGGTTTAGGGTTAGCCTACGTTGGAGCGCATAGGTTAGTGTTGATATACTGGTAAAAATTAGGACACGGGTTAGGGTAAAGCTTCGGGCGAGTGTCAGGGTTAGAGTCCGGGTTAGGCTTAGGGTTAGGGAATGGAGAGGGATTAGGGTACGGGTTAGGGTACTGCTGCGGTGTAGGGTTAGTGTACGTGTGAGGGCATGGTTTAGTGTTGGTGTACTAATTAAAATTAGGACACGTGTGCGGGTAAAGCTTTGGGTGAATTTCAGGGTTAGGGTTCGGGTTAGGTTTAGGGTTAGGGAATGGGGAAGAATTAGGGAACACATTAGGGTACGGCAACTGTTTAGGGTTAGCCTGCGTTGGAGGACATGGGTTAGTGTTGATGTACTGGCTAAAATTAGGACACGGGTGAGGGTAAAGCTTCGGGTGAGTGTCAGGGTTAGGGTTTGGGTTAGTGTTAGGGTTAGGGAATGGAGAGGGATTAGGGTACAGGTTAGGGTACGGCTGCGATATAGGGTTAGAATACGTGTGAGGGCACGAGTTAGTGTTGGTGTACTGGTTAAGATTAGGGCACGGGTGAGGGTAAGGCTTCGGGAGAGGGTCAGGGTTAGGATTCGGGTTAGGGTTAGGGATAGGAAATGTGGAGGGATTAGGGTATAGTTTAGGGTACGACAACGCTTAAGGGCTAGCGTACGTGTGAGGGCACGAGTTAGTGTTGGTGTACTGGTTAAGATTAGGGCACAGGTGAGGGTCAGGCTTCTGGTGAGGGTCAGGGTTAGGGATCGGGTTAGGGTTAGGGTTAGGCAATGGGGGAGGGATTAGGTTACAGTTTAGGGTACGGCAACGGTTTAGGGTTTGTGTACGTGTGAGGGCTCAGGTTAGTAGTGATGTTTTGGTTAAGATTAGGACACGGGTGAGTGTAAGGCTTCGGGTGAGCGTCAGGTTTAGGGTTCGGGTTGGGGTTAGTGTTAGGTAATGGGGAGGGATTAGGGTACAGGTTTGTGTATGGCAGCGCTTATGTTGAGCGTACGTGTTAGGGGATGGTTTAGTGTTGGTGTACTGGTTAAGATTAGGGCCCGTGTGAGTGTAAGGCTTCGGACGAGGGTCAGGGTAAGAGTTCGAGTTAGGGTTAGGGTTAGCGAATGGTGAGGGATTAGGGTATAGCTTAGGGTACTTCAATGGTTTAGGGTTAGCGTACGTGTGAGGTCACGGGTTAGTGTTGTTGTACTGGTTAAGATTAGGGCACGGGTGAGGGTAAGGCCTCGGAAGAGGGTCAGGTTTAGGATTTGGGTTAGGGTTAGGGTTAGGGAATGGGGAGGGATTAGGGTACAGGTTAGGGTACGACAACGCTCCAGGGTTAGCGTACGTGTGAGGGCACGAGTTAGTGTTGGTGTACTGGTTAAGATTAAGGCACGGGTGAGGGTTAGGCTTCGGGTGAGGGACAGGATTAGGGATCGGGTTAGGGTTAGGTTTAGACAATGGGGAGGGATTAGGTTACAGGTTAGGGTACGGCAACGGTTTAGGGTTCATCCACGTGTGAGGGCACGGGTTAGTTTTGATGTATTGGTTAAGATTAAGGCACGGGTGAGTGTTAGGCTTTGGGTGAGGGTCAGCCTTAGGGTTATGGTTCGGGTTAGGGTTAGGGAATCGGGAGGGATTAGGGTACAGGATAGGGTACGGCTGTAGTTTAGGTTTAGCGTACGTGTGAGGGCATGGTTTATTGTTAGTGTACTTGTTAAGTTTAAGTCACTGTTGAGGGTAAGACATCGGGTGAGTTTCAGGGTTAGGATTAGGGTTAGGGTTATGGTTAGGGAATGGGGAGGGATTAGTGTAGAGGTTCGGGTACGACAACGCTTAAGGGTTAGCGTACGTTTGAGGGCACGAGTTAGTGTTGGTGTACTGGTTAAGATTAGGGCACCCATGAGGGTTAGGCTTCGGGTGAGTGTCAGGCTTAGGGTTCGGGTTCGGGTTAAGGTTAGGGAATCGGGAGGGATTAGGGTACAAGTTCGTGTGTGGCAGCGGTTTAGTTTTAGTGTACGTGTGAGGGCATGGTTTAGTGTTGGTGTAGTGGTTAAGATTATGGCACAGGTGAGTGTAAGGCTTCGGGTGAGGGTCAGGGTAAGGGTCCGGGTTAGTGTTATGGTTAGGGAATGTGGAGGGATTAGGGTACAAGTTAGGGTACAGCAACGGTTTAGGGTTAGCCTACGTTGGAGGGCATGTGTTAGTGTTGATGTACTGGTTAAAATTAGGACAGAGGTGTGGGTAAAGCTTCGGGTGAGTGTCAGGTTTTGGGTTCGTGTTAGGGTTAGGGAATGGAGAGGGATTAGGGTACAGGTTAGGGTACGGCTGCGGTTTAGGATTAGCGTAGGTGTGAGGGCACGGCTCAGTGTTGGTGTACTGGTTAAGATTAGGTCATGGGTGAGGGTAAGGCTTCGGGTGAGGGTTAGGGTTAGGGTTAGGGAATGGGGAGGGATTAGGGTACAGTTTAGGGTACGACAATGCTTAAGGGTTAGCGTACGTGTGAGGGCACGAGTTAGTGTTGGTGTACTGGTTAAGATTAGGGCACGGGTGAGGGTCAGGCTTCTGGTGAGGGACAGGGTTAGGGATCGGGTTAGGGTTAGGGTTAGGCAATGGGGAGGGATTAGGTTACAGTTTAGGGTACGGAAACGGCTTAGGGTTTGTGTACGTGTGAGGGCATGGGTTAGTATTGATGTTTTGGTTAAGATTAGGGCACGGGTCAGTGTACGGCTTCGGGTGAGTGTCAAGTTTAGGGTTCGGGTTGGGGTTAGTGTTAGGGAATGGGCAGGGATTAGGGTACAGCTTTGTGTATGGCAGCGCTTTAGGTTGAGCGTACGTGTTAAGGGATGGTTTAGTGTTGGTGTATTGGTTAAGATTAGGGCAGCGTGTGAGTGTAAGGCTTCGGATGAGGGTCAGGGTAAGAGTTCGAGTTAGGGTTAGGGTGAGGGAATGGTGAGGGATTAGCGTATAGCTTAGGGTACTGCAATGGTTTAGGGTTAGCGTACGTGTGAGGTCACGGGTTAATGTTGATGTACTGGTTAAGATTAGGGCACGGGTGAGGGTAAGGCCTCGGAAGAGGGTCAGGTTTAGGATTAGGGTGAGGGTTAGTGTTAGGGAATGGGGAGGGATTAGGGTACAGGTTAGGATACGACAACGCTTAAGGGTTAGCGTACGTATGAGGGCACGAGTTAGTGTTGGTGTACTGGTTAAGATTAGGGAACGGGTGAGGGTTAGGCTTCGGATGAGGGTAATGGTTAGGATTCGGGTTAGGGTTAGGCTTAGGGAATGGGGAGGGATTAGGGTACTGTTTAGGGTACGACAATGCTTAAGGGTTAGCCTACGTGTGAGGGCACGAGTTAGTGTTGGTGTACTGGATAAGAGTAGGGCACGGGTGAGGGTAAGGCTTCGGGTGCGGGTCAGGGTTAGGATTCGGGTTAGGGTTAGGGTTAGGGAATGCAGAGGGATTAGCGTACAGTTTAGGGTACGACCACGCTTAAGGGTTAGCGTACGTGTGAGGTCACTAGTTAGTGTTAATGTACTGGTTACGATTAGGGCACGGGTGAGGGTAAGACCTCGGAAGAGGGTCACGTTAAGGGTTAGGGATAGGGTTAGGGAATGGGGATTGATTAGGGTACAGGTTAGGGTACGGCAATGGCTTAGGGTTAGCCTACGTTAGAGGGCATGGGTTAGTGTTGATGTACTGGTTAAAATTAGGACACGGGTGAGGGTAAAGTTTCGGGTGAGTGTCATGGTTAGGTTTCAGGTTAGGGTTAGGGTTAGGGAATGGAGAGGGATTAGGGTACAGGTTAGGGTACGGCTGCGGTTTAGGGTTAGCGTACGTGTGAGGGCACGAGTTAGTGTTGGTGTCCTGGTTAAGATAAGGGCACGGGTGAGGGTCAGGCTTCGGGTGAGGGTCAGGGTTAGGATTCGGGTTAGGGTTAGGTTTAGGGAATGGAGAGGGATTAGGGTACAGGTTAGGGTACGACAATGCTTAAGGGTTAGCGTAAGTGTGAGGGCACGAGTTAGTGTTGGTGTCCTGCTTAACACAAGGGCACGGGTGAGGGTAAGGCCTCGGAAAAAGGTCACATTCAGGGTTTTGGTTAGGGTTAGGGTTAGGGAATGGGGAGGGATTAGGGTACAAGATAGGGTACGACAACGCTTAAGGGTTAGCGTACGTTTGAGGGCAGGAGTTAGTGTTTGTGTACTGGTTAAGATTAGGGCATGGGTTAGGGTAGGGCATCGGAAGAGGGTCAGGTTTAGGGATCGGGGTAGGGTTAGTGTTAGGGAATGGGGAGGGATTAGGGTACAATTTAGGGTTAGACAACGCTTAAGGTTTAGAGTACATGTGAGTTCACGAGTTAGTGTTGGCGTCCTGGTTAAGATTAGGTCACGGGTGAGGGTAAGGCTTTGGGTGAGGGTCAGGGTTAGGATTCGGGTTAAGGTTGGGTTAGGGAATGGAGAGGGATTAGGGTACAGCTTAGGGTATGACAGTGTTTAAGGGTTAGGGTTCGTGTGAGGGCAAGATTTAGTGTTAGTGCCCTGGTTAAGATTAGGGCACGGGTGAGGGTAAGGTTTCGGGTGAGGGTCAGGGATAGAATTCGGGTTAGGGTTAGAGTTAGGGAATGGGGAGATATTAGGGCACAGTTTAGGGTACGACAACACTTAAGGTTTACCATACGTGTGAGGTCACTAGTTAGTGTTAGTGTACTGGTTACGATTAGGGCACGGGTGAGGGTAAGTTCTCAAAAGAGGGTCACGTTAAGTGTTTGGGTTTGGGTTAGGGTTAGGGAATGGGGATTGATTAGGGTACAGGTTAGGGTACGGCAATGGTTTAAGGTTAGCCTACGTTAGAGGGCATGGGCTAGTGTTGATGTACTGGTTAAAATTAGGACACGGTTGAGGGTAAAGTTTCGGGTCAATGTCAGGGTTAGGTTTCAGGTTAGGGTTAGGGTTAGGGAATGGAGAGGGTTTAGGGTACAGGTTAGGGTACGGCTGCGGTTTTGGGTTAGCGTACGTGTGAGGGCACGAGTTAGTGTTGGTGTCCTGGTTAAGATTAGGGCACGGGTGAGGGTAAGGCTTTGGGTGAGGGTCAGGGTTAGGATTTGGGTTAGGGTTAGGGTTAGGGAATGGAGAGGGATTAGGGTACAGGTTAGGGTACCCCTGCGCTTTAGTGTTAGCGTACGTGTGAGGGCACGAGTTAGTGTTGGTGTCTTGGTTAAGAAAAGGGCACCGATGAGGGTAAGGCCTCGGAAAAGTGTCACGTTCAGGGTTTCGGTTAGGGTTAGGGTTCGGGAATGGGGAGGGATTTGGGTACAGGAAAGGGTACGACAACGCTTAACGGTTAGCGTACGGTTGAGGGCAGGAGTTAGTGTTTGTGTACTGGTTAAGTTTAGGGCATGGTTAGGGTAGGGCATCGGAGGAGGGTCAGGTTTAGGGATCGGGTTAGGGTTAGGGTTAGGGAATGGGGAGGGATTAGGGTACAGTTTACGGTACGACAACGCTTAAGGGTTAGCGTACGTGTGAGGGCACGAGTTAGTGTTGGTGTCCTGGTTAAGTTTAGGGCACGGGTGAGGGTAAGGTTTCGGGTGAGGGTCAGGGATAGAATTCGGGTCAGCGTTACGGTTAGGTAATGGGGAGAGATTAGGGCACAGTTTAGGGTACGACAACGCTTAATGTTTAGCGTACGTGTGAGGTCACTAGTTAGTGTTAGTGTACTGGTTACGATTAGGTCATGGGTGAGGGTAAGGCCTCGCAAGAGGGTCACGTTAAGGGTTAGGGTTAGGGAATGGAGAGGGATTAGGGAACAGCTTAGGGTACGACAGTGCTTAAGGGTTAGCGTTAATGTCAGGGCAAGAGTTAGTGTTAGTGTCCTGGTTAAGATTAGGGCACGGGTGAGGGTAAGGCTTCAGGTGAGGGTCAGGGTTAGGATTCGGGTTAGGGTTAGGGAATGGGGTTTGATTAGGGTACAGGTTAGGGTACGGCAATGGTTTAGGGTTAGCCTACGTTAGAGGGCATGGGCTAGTGTTGATGTACTGGTTAAAATTAGGACACGGGTGAGGGTAAAGTTTCGGGTGAGTGTCAGGTTTAGGCTTCATGTTAGGGTTAGGGTTAGGGAATGGAGAGTGATTAGGGTACAGGTTAGGGTACGACAATGCTAAAGTGTTAGCGTAAGTGTGAGGGCACGAGTTAGTGTTGGTGTCCTGGTTAAGACAAGGGCACCGATGAGGGTAAGGCCTCGGAAAAGGGTCACGTTCAGGGTTTCGGTTAGGGTTAGGGTTAGGGAATGGGGAGGGATTAGGGTACAGGATAGGGTACGACAACGCTTAAGGGTTAGCGTACGTTTGAGGGCAGGAGTTAGTGTTTGTGTACTGGTTAAGATTAGGGCATGGGTTAGGGGAGGGCATCGGAAGAGGGTCAGGTTTAGGGATCGGGTTAGGGTTAGGGTTAGGGAATGGGGAGGGATTAGGGTACAATTTAGGGTATGACAACGCTTAAGGGTTATCGTACGTGTGAGGGCACGAGTTAGTGTTGGTATCCTGGTTAAGATTAGGGCACGGGTGAGGGTAAGGCTTCGGGTGAGGGTCAGGGTTAGGATTCGGGTTAGGGTTAGGGTTAGGGAATGGAGAGGGATTAGGGTACAGCTTAGGGTACAACAGTGCTTAAGGGTTAGCGTTCGTGTGAGGGCAAGAGTTAGTGTTAGTATCCTGGTTAAGATTAGGGCACGGGTGAGAGTAAGGCTTCAGGTGAGGGTCAGGGTTAGATTCTGGTTAAGGTTAGGGTTAGGCAATGGGGAGGGATTAGGGTACAAGTAAGGGTACCGCTGCGGTTTAGTGTTAGCGTACGTGTGAGGGCACGAGTTAGTGTTGGTGTCTTGGTTAAGATTAGGGCACGGGTGAAGGTAAGGCTTCGGGTGAGGGTCAGGGTTAGGATTCGGGTTAGGGTTAGGGTTAGGGAATGGGGAGGGATTAGGGTACAGTTTAGGGTACGACAACGCTTAAGGTGTAGCATACGTGTGAGGTCACTAGTTAGTGTTAGTTTACTGGTTACGATTAGGGCGCGGGTGAGGGTAAGACCTCGGAAGAGGGTCAAGTTAAGGGTTAGGTTTAGGGTTAGGGTTAGGGAATGGGGATTGATTAGGGTACAGGTTAGGGTACGGCAATGGCTTAGGGTTAGCCTACGTTAGAGGGCATGGGTTAGTGTTGATGTACTGGTTAAAATTAGGACACGGGTGAGGGTAAAGTTTCGGGTGAGTGTCATGGTTAGGTTTCAGGTTAGGGTTAGGGTTAGGGAATGGAGAGGGATTAGGGTAGAGGTTAGGGTACCGCTGCGGTTTAGTGTTAGCGTACGTGTGAGGGCACGAGTTAGTCTTGGTGTCCTGGTTAAGATTAGGGCACGGGTGAGGGTAAGGCTTCGGGTAAGGGTCAGGGTTAGGATTCGGGTTAGGGTTAGGGTTAGGGAATGGAGAGGGATTAGGGTACAGGTTTGGGTACGACAATGCTTAAGGGTTAGCGTAAGTGTGAGGGCACGAGTTAGTGTTGGTGTCCTGGTTAAGACAAGGGCACCGATGAATGTAAGGCCTCGGAAAAGTGTCACGTTCAGGCTTTCGGTTAGGGTTAGGGTTAGGGAATGCGAAGGGATTAGGGTACAGGTTAGATAGATCACACTTAAGGTTTAGCGTACGTCTGAGGGCAGGAGTTAGTGTTTGTGTACTGGTTAAGATTAGGGCATGTGTTAGGGTAGCGCATCGCAAGAAGGTCAGGTTTAGGGATTGGGTTAGGGTTAGGGTTAGGGATGGGGAGGGATTAGGGTACAATTTAGGGTACGACAACGCTTAAGGTTTAGCGTACGTTTGAGGGCACTAGTTAGTGTTGGTGTCCTGGTTAAGATTAGGGCACGGGTGAGGGTAAGGCTTCGGGTGAGGGTCAGGGTTAGAATTCGGGTTAGGGTTAGAGTTAGGGAATGGAGAGGGATTAGGGTACAGCTTAGGGTATGACAGTGCTTATGGGTTAGCGTTCGTGTCAGGGCAACAGTTAGTGTTAGTGTCCTGGTTAAGATTAGGGCACGGGTGAGGGTAAGGCTTCAGGTGAGGGTCAGGGTTAGGATTCGGGTTAGGGTTAGGGTTAGGGAATGGGGAGAGATTAAGGTACAGGATAGGGTACGACAACGCTTAAGGGTTAGCGTACGTTTGAGGGCAGGGGTTAGTGTTTGTGTACTGGTTAAGATTAGGGCACGGGTGAGGGTAAGGCTTCGGGTGAGGGTCAGTGTTAGAATTCGGGTTAGGGTTAGAGTTAGGGAATGGAGAGGGATTAGGGTACAGCTTAGGGTACGACAGTGCTTATGGGTTAGCGTTCGTGTCAGGGCAACAGTTAGTGTTAGTGTCCTGGTTAAGATTAGGGCACGGGTGAGGGTAAGGCTTCAGGTGAGGGTCAGGGTTAGGATTCGGGTTAGGGTTAGGGTTAGGGAATGGGGAGAGATTAAGGTACAGGATAGGGTACGACAACGCTTAAGGGTTAGCATACGTTTGAGGGCAGGGGTTAGTGTTTGTGTACTGGTTAAGATTAGGGCATGGGTTAGGGTAGGGCATCGGAAGAGGGTCAGGTTTAGGATTAGGGTTAGGGTTAGTGTTAGGGAATGGGGAGGGATTAGGGTACAGGTTAGGGTACGACAATGCTTAAGGGTTAGCGTAAGTGTGAGGGCACGAGTTAGTGTTGGTGTACTGGTTAAGACAAGGGCACTGATGAGGGTAAGGCCTCGGAAAAAGGTCACATTCAGGGTTTGGGTTAGGGTTAGGGAATGGGGAGGGATTAGGGTACAAGATAGGGTACGACAATGCTTAAGGGTTAGCGTACGTTTGAGGGCAGGAGTTAGTGTTTGTGTACTGGTTAAGATTAGGGCATGGGTTAGGGTAGGGCATCGGAAGAGGGTCAGGTTTAGGGATCGGGTTAGGGTTAGGGTTAGGGAATGGGGAGGGATTAGGGTACAATTTAGGGTACGAGAAGGCTTAAGGTTTAGCGTACGTGTGAGGGCAAGAGTTAGTGTTGGTGTCCTGGTTAAGATTAGGGCATGGGTGAGAGTAAGGCTTTGGGTGAGGGTCAGGGTTAGGATTTGGGTAAGGGTTAGGGTTAGGGAATGGAGAGGGATTAGGGTACAGGTTAGGGTATGACAATGCTTAAGGGTTAGCGTAAGTGTGAGGGCACGAGTTAGTGTTGGTGTCCTGGTTAAGACAAGGGCACCAATGAGGGTAAGGCCTCGCAAAAGGGTCACGTTCAGGGTTTCGGTTAGGTTTAGGGTTCGGGAATGGGGAGGGATTAGGGTACAGGATAGGGCACGACAATGCTTAACGGTTAGCGTACGTTTGAGGGCAGGAGTTAGTGTTTGTGTAATGGTTAAGATTAGGGCATGGGTTAGGGTTAGGGTTAGGGTTAGGGTTAGGGAATGGAGAGGGATTAGGGTACAGGTTAGGGTACGGCTGCGATATAGGGTTAGAATACGTGTGAGGGCACGAGTTAGTGTTGGTGTACTGGTTAAGATTAGGGCACGGGTGAGGGTAAGGCTTTGGGAGAGGGTCAGGGTTAGGATTCGGGTTAGGGTTAGGGATAGGGAATGGGGAGGGATTAGGGTATAGTTTAGGGTACGACAACGCTTAAGGGCTAGCGTACGTGTGAGGGCACGAGTTAGTGTTGGTGTACTGGTTAAGATTAGGGCAGAGGTGAGGGTCAGGCTTCTGGTGAGGGTCAGTGTTAGGGATCGGGTTAGGGTTAGGGTTAGGCAATGGGGGAGGGATTAGGTTACAGTTTAGGGTACGGCAACGGTTTAGGGTTTGTGTACGTGTGAGGGCTCGGGTTAGTAGTGATGTTTTGGTTAAGATTAGGACACGGGTGAGTGTAAGGCTTCGGGTGAGTGTCAGGTTTAGGGTTCGGGTTGGGGTTAGTGTTAGGTAATGGGCAGGGATTAGGGTACAGGTTTGTGTATGGCAGCGCTTATGTTGAGCGTACGTGTTAGGGGATGGTTTAGTGTTGGTGTACTGGTTAAGATTAGGGCCCGTGTGAGTGTAAGGCTTCGGACGAGGGTCAGGGTAAGAGTTCGAGTTAGGGTTAGGGTTAGCGAATGGTGAGGGATTAGGGTATAGCTTAGGGTACTTCAATGGTTTAGGGTTAGCGTACGTGTGAGGTCACAGGTTAGTGTTGTTGTACTGGTTAAGATTAGGGCACGGGTGAGGGTAAGGCCTCGGAAGAGGGTCAGGTTTAGGATTTGGGTTAGGGTTAGGGTTAGGGAATGGGGAGGGATTAGGGTACAGGTTAGGGTACGACAACGCTCCAGGGTTAGCGTACGTGTGAGAGCACGAGTTAGTGTTGGTGTACTGGTTAAGATTAAGGCACGGGTGAGGGTTAGGCTTCGGGTGAGGGACAGGATTAGGGATCGGGTTAGGGTTAGGTTTAGACAATGGGGAGGGATTAGGTTACAGGTTAGGGTACGGCAACGGTTTAGGGTTCATCCACGTGTGAGGGCACGGGTTAGTTTTGATGTATTGGTTAAGATTAGGGTACGGGTGAGTGTTAGGCTTTGGGTGAGGGTCAGCCTTAGGGTTATGGTTCGGGTTAGGGTTAGGGAATCGGGAGGGATTAGGGTACAGGATAGGGTACGGCTGTAGTTTAGGTTTAGCGTACGTGTGAGGGCATGGTTTATTGTTAGTGTACTTGTTAAGTTTAAGTCACTGTTGAGGGTAAGACATCGGGTGAGTTTCAGGGTTAGGATTAGGGTTAGGGTTATGGTTAGGGAATGGGGAGGGATTAGTGTAGAGGTTCGGGTACGACAACGCTTAAGGGTTAGCGTACGTTTGAGGGCACGAGTTAGTGTTGGTGTACTGGTTAAGATTAGGGCACCCATGAGGGTTAGGCTTCGGGTGAGTGTCAGGCTTAGGGTTCGGGTTCGGGTTAAGGTTAGGGAATCGGGAGGGATTAGGGTACAAGTTCGTGTGTGGCAGCGGTTTAGTTTTAGTGTACGTGTGAGGGCATGGTTTAGTGTTGGTGTAGTGGTTAAGATTATGGCACAGGTGAGTGTAAGGCTTCGGGTGAGGGTCAGGGTAAGGGTCCGGGTTAGTGTTATGGTTAGGGAATGTGGAGGGATTAGGGTACAAGTTAGGGTACAGCAACGGTTTAGGGTTAGCCTACGTTGGAGGGCATGGGTTAGTGTTGATGTACTGGTTAAAATTAGGACAGAGGTGTGGGTAAAGCTTCGGGTGAGTGTCAGGTTTTGGGTTCGTGTTAGGGTTAGGGTTAGGGAATGGAGAGGGATTAGGGTACAGTTTAGGGTACGGCTGCGGTTTAGGATTAGCGTAGGTGTGAGGGCACGGCTCAGTGTTGGTGTACTAGTTAAGATTAGGTCATGGGTGAGGGTAAGGCTTCGGGTGAGGGTTAGGGTTAGGGTTAGGGAATGGGGAGGGATTAGGGTACAGTTTAGGGTACGGAAACGGCTTAGGGTTTGTGTACGTG
This sequence comes from Inia geoffrensis, assembly GCA_036417435.1. Taxonomy (NCBI): domain Eukaryota; kingdom Metazoa; phylum Chordata; class Mammalia; order Artiodactyla; family Iniidae; genus Inia; species Inia geoffrensis. Next base: position 93,239,445 of record CM070911.1, read on the forward strand.
TGAGGGCATGGGTTAGTATTGATGTTTTGGTTAAGATTAGGGCACGGGTCAGTGTACGGCTTCGGGTGAGTGTCAAGTTTAGGGTTCGGGTTGGGGTTAGTGTTAGGGAATGGGCAGGGATTAGGGTACAGCTTTGTGTATGGCAGCGCTTTAGGTTGAGCGTACGTGTTAAGGGATGGTTTAGTGTTGGTGTATTGGTTAAGATTAGGGCACGTGTGAGTGTAAGGCTTCGGATGAGGGTCAGGGTAAGAGTTCGAGTTAGGGTTAGGGTGAGGGAATGGTGAGGGATTAGCGTATAGCTTAGGGTACTGCAATGGTTTAGGGTTAGCGTACGTGTGAGGTCACGGGTTAGTGTTGGTGTACTGGTTAAGACAAGGGCACCGATGAGGGTAAGGCCTCGGAAAAGGGTCACGTTCAGGGTTTCGGTTAGGGTTAGGGAATGGGGAGGGATTAGGGTACAGGATAGGGTACGACAACGCTTAAGGGTTAGCGTACGTTTGAGGGCAGGAGTTAGTGTTTGTGTACTGGTTAAGATTAGAGCATGGGTTAGGGGAGGGCATAGGAAGAGGGTCAGGTTTAGGGATCGGGTTAGGGTTAGGGTTAAGGAATGGGGAGGGATTAGGGTACAATTTAGGGTACGACAACCCTTAAGGGTTATCGTACGTGTGAGGGCACGAGTTAGTGTTGGTGTACTGGTTAAGACAAGGGCACTGATGAGGGTAAGGCCTCGGAAAAAGGTCACATTCAGGGTTTGGGTTAGGGTTAGGGTTAGGAAATGGGGATTGATTAGGGTAAAGGCTAGGGTACGGCAATGGTTTAGGCTTAGCCTACGTTAGATGGCATGGGCTAGTGTTGATGTATTGGTTAAAATTATGACACGGGTGAGGGTAAAGTTTCGGGTGAGTGTCAGGGTTAGGTTTCAGATTAGGGTTAGGGTTAGGGAATGGAGAGGGATTAGGGTACAATTTAGGGTACGACAACGCTGAAGGTTTAGCGTACGTGTGAGGGCACAAGTAAGTGTTGGTGTCCTGGTTAAGATTAGGGCACGGGTGAGGGTAAGGCTTCGGGTGAGGGTCAGGGATAGAATTCGGGTTAGGGTTAGGGTTAGGGAATGGGGAGATATTAGGGCACAGTTTAGGGTACGATAACGCTTAAGGTTTAGCGTACGTGTGAGGTCACTAGTTAGTGTTAGTGTACAGGTTACTATTAGGGCAAGGGTGTGGGTAAGGCCTCGGAAGAGGGTCACGTTAAGGGTTTGGGTTAGGGTTAGGGTTAGGAAATGGAGAGGGGTTAGGGTGCAGGTTAGGGTACATATGCGGTTTAGGGTTAGCGTACGTGTGAGGGCACGAGTTAGTGTTGGTGTACTGGTTAAGACAAGGGCACCGATGAGGGTAAGGCCTCGGAAAAGGGTCATGTTCAGGGTTTCGGTTAGGGTTAGGGTTAAGGAATGCAGAGGGATTAAGGTACAGCTTAGGGTACGACAGTGCTTAAGGGTTAGCGTTCGTGTGAGGGCAAGGGTTAGTGTTAGTGTCCTGGTTAAGATTAGGGCACGGGTGAGGGTAAGGCTTCAGGTGAGGGTCAGGGTTAGGATTCGGGTTAGGGTTAGGGTTAGGGAATGGGGAGGGATTAGGGTACAGTTTAGGGTACGACAACGATTAAGGGTTAGCGTACCTGTGAGGGCACGAGTTAGTGTTGGTGTCTTGGTTAAGATTAGGGCACGGGTGAGGGTAAGGTTTCGGGTGAGGGTCAGGGATAGAATTCGGGTTAGGGTTAGGGAATGGGGAGATATTAGGGCACAGTTTAGGGTACCACAACGCTTAAGGTTTAGCGGACGTGTGAGGTCACTAGTTAGTGTTAGTGTACGGCTTACGATTAGGACACAGGTGAGGGTAAGGCCTCGGAAGAGGGTCACGTTAAGGGTTAGGGTTAGGGTTAGGGTTAGGGAATGGGGATTGATTAGGGTACAGGTTATGGTACGGCAATGGCTTAGGGTTAGCGTACGTTAGAGGGCATGGGCTAGTGTTGATGTACTGGTTAAAATTAGGACACGGGTGATGGTAAAGTTTCGGGTGAGTGTCATGGATAGGTTTCAGGTTAGGGTTAGGGTTAGGGAATGGAGAGGGATTAGGGTAGAGGTTAGGGTACCGCTGCGGTTTAGTGTTAGCGTACGTGTGAGGGCACGATTTAGTCTTGGTTTCCTGGTTAAGATTAGGGCACGGGTGAGGGTAAGGCTTCGGGTGAGGGTCAGGGTTAGGATTCGGGTTAGGGTTAGGGTTAGGGAATGGAGAGGGATTAGGGTACAGGTTAGGATACGACAATGCTTTAGGGTTAGCGTAAGTGTGAGGGCACGAGTTAGTGTTGGTGTACTGGTTAACACAAGGGCACCGATGAGGGTAAGGCCTCGGAAAAGGGTCACGTTCAGGGTTTCAGTTAGGGTTAGGGTTAGGGAATGGGGAGGGATTAGGGTACAGGACAGGGTACAACAATGCTTAAGGGTTAGCGTACGTTTGAGGGCATGAGTTAGTGTTTGTGTACTGGTTAAGATTAGGGCATTGGTTAGGGTAGGGCATCGGAAGTGGGTCAGGTTTAGGCATGGGGTTAGGGTTAGGGTTAAGGAATGGGGAGGGATTAGGGTACAATTTAGGGTACGAAAACGCTTAAGGTTTAGCGTACGTGATAGGGCACGAGTTAGTGTTGGTGTCCAGGTTAAGATTAGGGCACGGGTGAGGGTAAGGCTTCGGGTGAGGGTCAGGGTTAGGATTCGTGTTAGGGTTAGGGTTAAGGAATGCAGAGGGATTAAGGTACAGCTTAGGGTACGACAGTGCTTAAGGGTTAGCGTTCGTGTGAGGGCAAGGGTTAGTGTTAGTGTCCTGGTTAAGATTAGGGCACGAGTGAGGGTAAGGCTTCAGGTGGGGGTCAGGGTTAGGATTCGGGTTAGGGTTAGGGTTAGGGAATGGGGAGGGATTAGGGTACAGGTTAGGGTACGACAAAGATTAAGGGTTAGCGTATGTGTGAGGGCACGAGTTAGTGTTGGTGTCCTGGTTAAGATTAGGGCACGGGTGAGGGTAAGGTTTCGTTTGAGGGTCAGGGATAGAATTCGGGTTAGGGTTAGGGTTTGGGAATGGGGAGATATTAGAGCACAGTTTAGGGTACCGCAACGCTTAAGGCTTAGCGTACGTGTGAGGTCACTAGTTAGTGTTAGTGTACTGCTTACGAGTAGGGCACGGGTGAGGGTAAGGCCTCGGAAGAGGGTCCCGTGAAGGGATAGGGTTAGGGTCAGGGTTAGGGAATGGGGATTGATTAGGGTACAGCTTATGGTACGGCAATGGCTTAGGGTTAGCGTACGTTAGAGGGCATGGGTTAGTGTTGATGTACTGGTTAAAATTAGGACACGGGTGAGGGTAAAGTTTCGGGTGAGTGTCATGGTTAGGTTTCAGGTTAGGGTTAGGGTTAGGGACTGGAGAGGCATTAGGGTACAGGTTAGGGTACCGCTGCGGTTTAGTGTTAGCGTATGTGTGAGGGCACGAGTTAGTCTTGGTGTCCTGGTTAAGATTAGGGCACGGGTGAGGGTTAGGCTTCGGGTGAGGGTCAGGGTTAGGATTCGGGTTAGGGTTAGGTTTAGGGAATGGAGAGGGATTAGGGTACAGGTTAGGGTACGACAATGCTTAAGGGTTAGCGTAAGAGTGAGGGCACGAGTTAGTGTTGGTTTACTGGTTAAGACAAGGGCACCGATGAGGGTAAGGCCTCGGAAAAGTGTCACGTTCAGGGTTTCGGTTAGGGTTAGGGAATGGGGAGGGATTAGGGTACAGGATAGGAACGACAATGCTTAGGGGTTAGCGTACGTTTGAGGCGTTGAGTTAGTGTTTGTGTACTGGTTAGGATTAGGGCATTGGTTAGGGTAGGGCATCGGAAGTGGGTCAGGTTTAGGGATGGGGTTAGGGTTAGGGTTAAGGAACAGGGAGGGATTAGGGTACAATTTAGGGTATGACAACGCTTAAGGTTTAGCGTACGTGTGAGGGCACGAGTTAGTGTTGGTGTCCTGGTTAAGATTAGGGCACGGGTGAGGGTAAGGCTTCGGGTGAGGGTCAGGGTTAGGATTCGTGTTAGGGTTAGGGTTAGGGAATGGGGATTGATTAGGGTATAGGTTATGGTACGGCAATGGCTTAGGGTTAGCATACGTTAGAGGGCATGGGTTAGTGTTGATGTACTGGTTAAAATTAGAACACGGGTGAGGGTAAAGTTTCGGGTGAGTGTCATGGTTAGGTTTCAGGTTAGGGTTAGGGTTAGGGAATGGAGAGGGATTAGGGTACAGGTTAGGTTACCGCTGCGGTTTAGTCTTAGCGTACGTGCGAGGGCACAAGTTAGTCTTGGTGTCCTGGTTAAGATTGGGGCACGGGTGAGGGTAAGGCTTCGGGTGAGGGTCAGGGTTAGGATTCGTGTTAGGGTTAGGGTTAGGGAATGGGGATTGATTAGGGTATAGGTTATGGTACGGCAATGGCTTAGGGTTAGCATACGTTAGAGGGCATGGGTTAGTGTTGATGTACTGGTTAAAATTAGGACACGGGTGAGGGTAAAGTTTCGGGTGAGTGTCATGGTTAGGTTTCAGGTTAGGGTTAGGGTTAGGGAATGGAGAGGGATTAGGGTACAGGTTAGGTTACCGCTGCGGTTTAGTCTTAGCGTACGTGCGAGGGCAGAAGTTAGTCTTGGTGTCCTGGTTAAGATTGGGGCACGGGTGAGGGTAAGGCTTCGGGTGAGGGTCAGGGTTAGGATTCGGGTTAAGGTTAGGGTTAGGGAATGGAGAGGGATTAGGGTACAGGTTAGGGTACGACAATGCTTAAGGGTTAGCGTAAGTGTGAGGGCACGAGTTAGTGTTGGTGTACTGGTTAAGACAAGGGCACCGATGAGGGTAAGGCCTCGGGAGAGGGTCACGTTCAGGGTTTCGGTTAGGGTTAGGGTTAGGGAATGGGGAGAGATTAGGGTACAGGATAGGGTACGACAATGCTTAAGGGTTAGCGTACGTTTGAGGGCATGAGTTAGTGTTTGTGTACTGGTTAAGATTAGGGCATTGGTTAGGGTAGGGCATCGGAAGTGGGTCAGGTTTAAGGATGGGGTTACGGTTAGGGTTAAAGAATGGGGAGGGATTAGGGTACAATTTAGGGTACGACAACGCTTAAGGTTTAGCGTACTTGTGAGGGCACGAGTTAGTGTTGGTGTCCTGGTTAAGATTAGGGCACGGGTGAGGGTAAGGCTTCGGGTGATGGTCAGGGTTAGGATTCGTGTTAGGGTTAGGGTTAAGGAATGCAGAGGAATTAGTGTACAGCTTAGGGTACGACAGTGCTTAAGGGTTAGCGTTCGTGTGAGGGCAAGGGTTAGTGTTAGTGTCCTGGTTAAGATTAGGGCACGGGTGAGGGTAAGGCTTCAGGTGAGTGTCAGGGTTAGGATTCGGGTTAGGGTTAGGGTTAGGGAATGGGGAGTGATTAGGGTACAGTTTAGGGTACGACAACGATTAAGGGTTAGCGTAAGTGTGAGGGCACGAGTTAGTGTTGGTGTCCTGGTTAAGATTAGGGCACGGGTGAGGGTAAGGTTTCGGGTGAGGGTCAGGGATAGAATTCGGGTTAGGGTTAGGGTTAGGGAATGGGGAGATATTAGGGCACAGTTTAGGGTACCACAACGCTTAAGGTTTAGCGTACGTGTGAGGTCACTAGTTAGTGTTAGTGTACTGCTTACGATTAGGGCACGGGTGAGGGTAAGGCCTCGGAAGAGGGTCACGTTAAGGGTTAGGGTTAGGGTTATGGTTAGGGAATGGGGATTGATTAGGGTTCAGGTTATGGTACGGCAATGGCTTAGGGTTAGCGTACGTTAGAGGGCATGGGTTAGTGTTGATGTACTGGTTAAAATTAGGACACGGGTGAGGGTAAAGTTTCGGGTGAGTGTCATGGTTAGGTTTCAGGTTAGGGTTAGGGTTAGGGAATGGAGAGGTATTACGGTACAGGTTAGGGTACCGCTGCGGTTTAGCGTTAGCGTACGTGAGAGGGCACGAGTTAGTCTTGGTGTCCTGGTTAAGATTAGGGCACGGGTGAGGGTAAGGCTTCGGGTGAGGGTCAGTGTTAGGATTCGGGTTAGGGTTAGGGTTAGGGAATGGAGAGGGATTAGGGTACAGGTTAGGGTACGACAATGCTTAAGGGTTAGCGTAAGTGTGAGGGCACGAGTTAGTGTTGGTTTACTGGTTAAGACAAGGGCACGGATTAGGGTAAGGCCTCAGAAAAGGGTCACGTTCAGGGTTTCGGTTAGGGTTAGGGTTAGGTAATGGGGAGGGATTAGGGTACAGGATAAGGTCCGACAATGCTTAAGGGTTAGCGTACGTTTGAGGGCATGAGTTAGTGTTTGTGTAGTGGTTAAGATTAGGGCATTGGTTAGGGTAGGGCATCGGAAGTGGGTCAGGTTTAGGGATGGGGTTAGGGTTGGGGTTAAGGAATGGGGAGGGATTAGGGTAAAATTCAGGGTACGACAATGCTTAAGGTTTAGCGTACGTGTGAGGGCACGAGTTAGTGTTGGTGTCCTGGTTAAGATTAGGGCACGGGTGAGGGTAAGGCTTCGGGTGAGGGTCAAGGTTAGGATTCGTGTTAGGGTTAGGGTTAAGGAATGCAGAGGGATTAGGGTACAGCTTAGGGTACGACAGTGCTTAATGGTTAGCGTTCGTGTGAGGGCAAGGTTTAGTGCTCGTGTCCTGGTTAAGATTAGGACACGGGTGAGGGTAAGGCTTCAGGTGAGGGTCAGGGTTAGGATTCGGGTTAGGGTTAGGGTTAGGGAATGGGGAGGGATTAGGGTACAGTTTAGGGTACGACAACGATTAAGGGTTAGCGTACGTGTGAGGGCACGAGTTAGTGTTGGTGTCCTGGTTAAGATTGGGGCACGGGTGAGGGTAAGGTTTCGGTTGAGGGTCAGGGATAGAATTCGGGTTAGGGTTAGAGTTAGGGAATGGGGAGATATTAGGGCACAGTTTAGGGTACCACAACGCTTAAGGTTTAGCGTACGTATGAGGTCACTAGTTAGTGTTAGTGTACTGCTTACGATTAGGGCACGGGTGAGGGTAAGGCCTCGGAAGAGGGTCACGTTAAGGGTTAGGGTTAGGGTTATGGAATGGGGATTGATTAGGGTACAGGTTATGGTACGGCAATGGCTTAGGGTTAGCGTACGTTAGAGGGCATGGGTTAGTGTTGATGTACTGGTTAAAATTAGGACACGGGTGAGGGTAAAGTTTCGGGTGAGTGTCATGGTTAGGTTTCAGGTTAGGGTTAGGGTTAGGGAATGGAGAGGGATTAGGGTACAGGTTAGGGTACCGCTGCGGTTTAGTGTTAGCGTACGTGTCAGTGTACGAGATAGTGTTGGTGTACTGGTTAAGATTAGGGCACGGGTGAGGGTAAGGCTTCGGGTGAGGGTCAGGGTTAGGATTCGGGTTAGGGTTAGGGTTAGGGAATGGAGAGGGATTAGGGTACAGGTTAGGGTACGACAATGCTTAAGGGTTAGCGTAAGTGTGAGGGCATGAGTTAGTGTTGGTGTTCTGGTTAAGACAAGGGCACCGATGAGGGTAAGGCCTCGGAAAAGGGTCACGTTCAGGGTTTCGTTTAGGGTTAGGGTTAGGGAATGGGGAGGGATTAGGGTACAGGATAGGGTACGACAATGCTTAAGGGTTAGCGTACGTTTGAGGGCATGAGTTAGTGTTTGTATAATGGTTAAGATTAGGGCATTGGTTAGGGTAGGGCATCGGAAGTGGGTCAGGTTTAGGGATGGGTTTAGGGTTATGGTTAAGGAATGGGGAGGGATTAGGGTACAATTTAGGGTACTACAACGCTTAAGGTTTAGCGTACGTGTGAGGACACGAGTTAGTGATGGTGTCCTGGTTAAGATTAGGGCACGGGTGAGGGTAAGGCTTCGGGTGAGGGTCAGGGATAGAATTCGGGTTAGGGTTAGGTTTAGGGAATGGGGAGATATTAGGGCACAGTTTAGGGTACCACCACGCTTAAGGTTTAGCGTACGTGTGAGGTCACTAGTTAGTGTTAGTGTACTGCTTACGATTAGGGCACGGGTGAGGGCAAAGCCTCGGAAGAGGGTCACTTTAAGGGTTAGGGTTAGGGTTATGGTTGGGGAATGGGGATTGATTAGGGTACAGCTTATGGTACGGCAATGGCTTAGGGTTAGCGTACGTTAGAGGGCATGGGTTAGTGTTGATTTACTGGTTAAAATTAGGACATGGGTGAGGGTAAAGTTTCGGGTGAGTGTCATTGTTAGGTTTCAGGTTAGGGTTAGGGTTTGGGAATGTAGAGGGAGTAGGGTACAGGTTAGGGTACCGCTGCGGTTTAGTGTTAGCGTACGTGTGAGGGCACGAGTTAGTCTTGGTGTCCTGGTTAAAATTAGGGCACGGGTGAGGGTAAGGCTTCGGGTGAGGGTCAGGGTTAGGATTCGGGTTAGGGTGAGGGTTAGGGAATGGAGAGGGATTAGGGTACAGGTTAGGGTACGACAATGCTTAAGGTTTAGCGTAAGTGTGAGGGCAAGGGTTAGTGTTAGTGTCCTGGTTAAGATTAGGGCACGGGTGAGGGTAAGGCTTCAGGTGAGGGTCAGGGTTAGGATTCGGGTTAGGGTTAGGGTTAGGGAATGGGGAGGGATTAGGGTACAGTTTAGGGTACTACAACGATTAAGGGTTAGCGTATGTGTGAGGGCACGAGTTAGTGTTGGTGTCCTGGTTAAGATTAGGGCACGGGTGAGGGTAAGTTTTCGGGTGAGGGTCAGGGATAGAATTCGGGTTAGGGTTAGGGTTTGGGAATGGGGAGATATTAGGGCACAGTTTAGGGTACCACAACGCTTAAGCTTTAGCGTACGTGTGAGGTCACTAGTTAGTGTTAGTGTACTGCTTACGAGTAGGGCACGGGTGAGGGTAAGGCCTCGGAAGAGGGTCACGTTAACGGTTAGGGTTAGGGTTAGGGTTAGGGAATGGGGATTGATTAGGGTAAAGGTTATGGTACGGCAATGGCTTAGGGTTAGCGTACGTTTGAGGGCATGGGTTAGTGTTGATTTACTGGTTAAAATTAGGACACGGGTGAGGGTAAAGTTTCGGGTGAGTGTCATGGTTAGGTCTCAGGTTAGGGTTACGTTTAGGGAATGGAGAGGGATTAGGGTACAGGTTAGGGTACCGCTGCGGTTTAGTGTTAGCGTACGTGTGCCAACTGCACCATTTTAGAAATCCTGCCACCTTGGGCCTTGGGATGTAGGCAGAGTGCGAACTTTAGATGATTGATGCCGTCAGGGTCAGAAGCACTCACCAACGGCTTCCCTTAGGTTACACTTTAACTGTCATTGATAGATGATGTCAATAAAAATATCTATTATTTTTCAGATTTTTTCCCCTTACACGTTATTGCAAAATATTGAGTGTAGTTCCCTATGCTATATAGTAGTTCCTTGTTGATGATCTACTTTATACATAGCAGTGTGTATGTGTTAATCCCAAACTGTTAATTTATCCCTCCTCCCACTTTCCCCTTTGGTAATAATAAATTATAAGATTTTATACTTCTCAGAAATGGGGGAGCTGAAACAGAGGTATAATTTTCAATGGAAAAGCATTTAAAACAAGATTGAAGCTTTAACCAATATTATTAGATGTGCATCCTTGGAAAGAAATCACTTCATTTCTCTAATATTGACCTGACAAATAAGACAAATCTCTTCACTGAACTTGCTTATAATAGAATGATGGAAATATAAAATGGAAGTGTTAGAAACATCTTATTTTACCCGAGCCTTATACACTGTTCTATGTTAATTACAGTTTGGCTCACACATCTGTTTATTGAAGTTACAATGTTATAAATTTCTGTTACTGATCCTCCACAATGGACCCCAACAAGTATCCCCCTGCCCAGTGTCATCGGAGCCAACAGATCGAGACTGAGTTTGGTTCAGAAGCAAAGGAAACTATATTTTGATCAGAGAATGGAGAAGTGAGAGAATGCGCTACCCCACAGGCTGTGTGTTGGCCTGCTGTGTACAGGTCCTGTCAGAGTCAGTGGGAGGGAGGGGGCGGAGCTCTCAGAGGCCGGGTTGGATGCAGCTCAGGCTCTATATCTTGGAGCCTGCACTGGGCCCCAGGAGCTGAAGTGTCGACCCAGCCATTCTGCAGTAGGAAATCTGGTCTGAAGTGCCGGGTGTGGCAGCTCTGCATGCGGGAACCTAGGAGCACTTGAAATTAGACAAATCACAAAGGATAACAAAGGTTAGACTTTATTTTATTGCCCAGATTCTATTTTTATCTCACAGGGATTTTTAATGGGCTTTGCTGGTGACAAAGCCCTCCTCTGCCTTTTGTCCCGTTCCTCATTCTTGGAGTGCTGAGTGTGCAGACCCCTCTTCTGTAACTGCTGAGTGCTGAGTTGGGAGCCCTCATACCCGGGGGTGAGGGTCAGAACTTCTCCCCAGCAGCCTCCAGGTGAGATTCATTGTCCCCAGAGCTGCTGCCTCCCTGCTCGTCCACCTGAGTACCAGCATTGGAAGTGTTATAGATTCTAATGACCTTTAAGGGTACAGGAAAGGGATGTGCAGAGACAATGTGGAGGCAGGTTTTACCCCACCGCACATTTGTTAGGCCACCTTAGGCTGACCGTTTCTGCCAGCTTAGATGCTCTGACCAGCAGTCTTTGTTTTCTTCAATTAGGCCCCTGAATTAATGTAAAAACAGTACCAGGTGTCAGAGCCTTGCCTGCTCAACTCCCAGTCAGTCCAGGGTCAGTGGTGATGCAACACCATGATGGACACTGAGTCAAAAGCCTTTTGAGGTAGCCAGGACTGCAGCTGGTCTTATTGACCACCATCACCACGGTGGCTGTAGGCTTTTCTATGGTGACAATGTGATATATGGTTCCCCTGCCAAGCTTATTAGCTCCCCTCTGGGTGCAGTAAGCCCTGAAAGCAGTAGTCTACTCATTTTTGACACACTCTTGTTGTTTTCTGAGAGAAACTCCAGGTAAAGTGATGGTTACACGAGTTGTCATGGGGCCCCGTTGCCCCCAGTTGTCTTTCTGGAGGTTGGAGTTGGAGGGTCTCCCCACTCGAGGTCAGTGTGCCCATGGAGCGAACCCTGCAACCTCAGGGCATTTTTGGTGGTTAGGATCAACACATGGGGTCCTTTTCCCTTAGGAGGGAGGTGGCCTTTCAGGCTGTTGATTTCCAGGTTTTTAGATACTGCCAGTATCCTGGCCAGATGTGGTGGTGGACCAAGCCCCTTGGTGACCGTAGTTTACCCTACCTGGTTAGCATTCTTGCGTTGTTCCTTTTCTAGTGGTCCCAGTTTTTGCACTAATACTCCAATGGCAATTCACCTTTCACCAGGAAGCTAAAGGTCAAAGGGCTTAGCTAAATTAGGGAGTTCCAGGTCAAGGGTCTGAATTGACCGCTCTTTCCATTCTTGAAAGACCACTTCTGGATTCTATTCAAAAGGATCATCATCTTTTCCTTTCAGTGTTTCATATAGAGGCCCAGCTATTAGACTGTAGTTCGGGATCCAGATGCAGCAAACCCCAGCCTCCCCAGGAACTCCTAAGCTGTCTTCTACTTTTAGAAGGGCTAAGGCTGCAAATGGTTTCTTCCCTTTCCTGAGATGGGCTTCTCAGACCTTCTGTGAGACCGAAGCCCAGGCAGGTCACCTTAGTGTGTGATATTTGAGCTTTTCTTGGACAACTTCTATCCTATATTGGCTTGGTAGTTCAGAGGCCTCCTTAGTAGAGCTGGCGATCAGATTGGTGTCTGCATATTGAAGGAGGGTTTCCTTTTCCAGAGGTAGAACTTTTAGGTCTTTAGCTAAGCTCTCCCAAAGATGGTGTGGGAATTTTTATACCCTTGGGGCGAGGCGGCCCAGCAGTATTATTTTTGTTGTATGTTGAGTCCTGCCAGTCACGAGGCAAAATTTCTTGTGACTCTGGGACTAATGGAATACAAAAGAAGGCATCATTGAAGTCTAATACAGAACACCATGTCCTGGTGGTTGGTAGAATGACTAGCAGTGTGTAGGAATTAGGAACTACTGGAGGTATACCCTCGGTGGCATAACTGACTGTCCTGACATCCTTTACCAGGTCCCCAGCGGCCCATTTGTGTCTCGTGGTCAGGCAATTACCAGGATATGGAGCTCACCTGGGCAGGTACCTCACCCCCACCCCAGCTCATTGGGCTCTCCTGGTCAAGCCCCTCCCAGGATACAGATCTACCCTTGCAGGTACCGTGGCAAGGCTGGGCAAAGAGGAACCGTGCACATAGCCCTCATTGCAGAGCAACCTCAGCTCACCTGTCTCTCAGAGCTGACACAGAGCACCTCAGAGCAGGACTTGAACTAAAAAACAGCAGCTCCGACATGTCTGTGACCCTGGGCATCACTCTGCAGGGCCTCCCTCTGCCTGGTCTTCCAGACACTTCCACTGCACCCAGGGCACCAAGCCACTGCCTCCAGCCACCACTCACCCCTCCTCTCCCTGACTTCTGTGTCCCTCTCATTAGGAGACGATTTTCTTGAAGCTGTCTCCCACTCATGGGCCAGATAAAATGATTAGAAAACAAGCCAGAGCTGCAGCCCCTTGTGTATCCGGACTTTCAAGAGCCTACACCTGTTGCTTGGAGATGGCCCGTTCAGCAAGGTCAATTTTCTGCAACTGTGAGCCCCTGAGTAGTGAGGATTGGCTGACCTGTGCAGCCTGACAAATCAGGCCAGCCCTCCCCAGGTGTGCATGTTTTGAGGTCAATATAAACACCGCACCAGGCAGCAAGAGCCCCTGCAGCTCTGCCTGACACCATATTCTCTGCCCTGTCATTAGTCTCGGGGCTGGTCTGGTGGGAGGGATTGAGAGGCCACAGCTTTGTGAGAGGCCTAGTGTGAGTTGGGCTCTGCTGGACTTTCTGCAGCAGTTTCCAGGCTGCCACCTGCTAAAGAAGAGGATGTGTCACCTATAACTGCTGCTGGAATTTCTCCCTGGGCAGAGGTGAGGGAGGAAAAAAAGCAGTGGGGGCGGGACAGGAGGGGTTTCTCAGGCAGGGAAATGGAAGTCTTCCAGAAGAGCACCCAGGGCCAGGACCATCCTGGCTGCCCTGCAGGCACCAAAGCGGCCGGCATGCTGTCGCTTGTGTGGCTCCACGGCCCTTCCTCTAGGCTTTCAAGTCCTTGCACATATTCAGGTGTTTTACCTGGGAAAGGTGGGAACAGTTCAGCAGCAGCTGGCCTGGGCCTCAGCTCACGTTTACTCACAGAGGTCTCGGCACAGTCCCCCAGCTTTACAATGAGGACACTTGTTGCGTGGGGGCTGCTGGTTGAATGGGAGATGATTCCCCTCATTGACCAACTTCAGAATTGTTTACAACTGGAGCAAGTGCCCTGATACGGTTTTCCTCTGTGTAACTGGTGGGTTCTGTTTAGTTTTTTTTTTTTTTTTTTTTTTTTTCTTTATCTTGGGTTCTCGGTAGATTTTATTCCTCTTTTTTTGTATTTACAGATATAAGCATGGAAATAATGTATTCATATAAATGCACGTATGTGAAGGGAAGAACCTTTTTTTCTGTTTTAATTGTTTTTTAAATTTTGAAATATATTTTAGTTTTTTATACAGCAGGTTTTTATTGGTTATCTATTTTACACTTGGTTATCTATTTATCTATTGGTTATCTATTTTATACATATAAATGCCAATCTGAATCTCTCAACTCCTCCCACCACCTAACCCCCACAGCTTTCCCCACTTGATGTCCATATGTTTTTTCTCTACATCTGTTGCTCTATTTCTGCCTTGCAAACTGGTTCATCTGCACAATTTTTCTAGGTTCCACATATATGCATTCATATACAATATTTGTTTTTCTCTTTCTGACATACTTCACTCTCTATGACAGTCTCTAGATCCATTGACATCTCTACAAATGATCCAACTTCATTCATTCTTATTGCTGAGTAATATTCCATTTTATATATGTATCATCTCTTTATGCATTCATGTGTCTGTGGACATTTAGGTTGCTTCCATTACCTGGCTATTATAGTGATGCAATGAACTTTGTGGTGAAAGCCTCCTCTTTATTTTTGTTTTTTTTTTTCTGGATATATGCCCAGGGGTGAGATGGCTGGATCATATGGTAATTTATGGTTAGTTTTTAAGGAACCTCCATGCTGTTCTCTATTGTAACTGTATCAATTTACATTCCCAACAATAGTGGAAGAGGTTTCCTTTTCTCCACACCATTCGAGCCTTTGTTGTTTGCAGAATTTCTGATAATGCCCATTCTAACAGGTGTGAGGTGATACTTCATTGTTGAGTTTATTTCTTTGAGCAAGGAGTAGGTCCTGTCTATTACATACTTGGCTTATGGAATGGTTTTTGGGCTAATTTCAATCTCTGGTTTTATGACGCACCCCAACTCAACTTTCCCCTTAAAAAAAGCATAAGATTGTTTCCTAAAAGTGAGACTCTGTTCTGTTTTGTAATTCAGTTCATGTGTAGCCAAGTTTACATTCCCTTTATTAGTGATAACTTATAATAATTTTCTTTTTCTGTGTGACTTATTTCACATAGAATCATCGTACTGGAATCCATTCATTTTGCTTCTACAGGCCTGATTACATTAATATCACTGTTGAGTGATATTTCATTATACAAAAGAAGCACAAGGTCTTTATCCATTTTTTTCTGTCCAGGATATATAAGTTGTACTGTAGTGGACATTGCTGAAAACACAGCAGTCCTAAATATTGGGGTGGCTGTGTCTTCCTCCTTTAAATTTTCCTAAGCTATAGGTCCATAAGTGGAAGTGCCCTAGGCTCTGTGGCTTAGATTTTTAGATGTTTCAGGAAACACCATACACATCTCCACAGTACTCGTTGGCAATTTACATCCCGCCAATCAGCATAACCAAGCTCCCTGTACTCCATGGCCAGTCCTGTCTCTCGGGATTTTACAGTTTTTTCAGACGACACTTTAAAGTGGTGGGAAGTGAGACTGCATTGTAGTGCAAATTTCCATTACAGGCTTGTTTGTTGGCCAAAAAGAGTGTATGCGTTTTTTCTGGAATATATTCAGGAAAAAACACATACACCCTTTTTGGCTAAGTGTATCATTGTCGAAGTGCTGCCTCTTTTCCTTTACTTTCAGAGCAATTTTAATCTACCACCGGATATCTGTTTTCTGCAATTCTGCCTCGCGTTCAAGTCCTCTTCACAGCCTTCCTTCAATATATTTTTGGATGATAGGGGTCATGTGTAATTGTGCAGGATTGTGAATTACAGTGTTCAAAAAGCTCCTTTTTTCAACTAGCTTCCTTGTGAGCTGACTGCAAAACCGAAGAATTGCTTCAGGCCCTAACCTGGTTCTGGCAAGGCACGCTGAGCCTTTGGTGAATTGTTCTCCCTGGTGGGAAATCAGAGTTCAATGTGCCCGTCCAAACACATAGAGATAGTCCCTCATTGGATCTCCTTATTCCTGGTCATCTTCCACAGAAATTACTAACTGTGAAACAGTTCATCTGGAGCCCTGTTTATACTCCCGGTATTAGTGATATGTTGTGATGTTTCTTTTTCTGTGTGACTTATTTCATTTAGAAGCATCGTACCTACATCCACTCATTATGCTGCTACTGGTCTGTTGCCATTGATTTCATTGTTGAGTGATATTCCATTGTAGGGATGTACCACAACTGCTATATCCATTTTTCTCATTCTGGGCTATTGAAGTTGTACCATAGTCAAGGTTCGCGTAAACAGAGCAGCCCCAAACTTTGGTGTGGCTTTGTCTTTTTCATTTAAATTTTCCGAATCTATAGCACCATAAGTGGAAGTGCCCTAGGCTCTCTAGCTTGGTTTTTTCTTTGTTCCAGGAACCCCATACAGTTCTCCAGAGTGGCTGTTGGCACATTACATCCCGCCCATCAGCATAACAAGGCTGCCGGTTCTCCATGGCCTGTCCTGCCTCTCTGGATTTTCCACTTTTTTCGGACGGCCCTTTATAGCGGTGGGAAGTCAGACTTCTTTTTAGTGCAGATTTCCATTGCAGGCTTGCTTGGTTGGGCAAAAAGGGCATATGCTTTTTTTCTTGAATATATTCAGGAAAAAACGCATATGCCCTCTTTGGCCAAGGGCATCATGTTCGATGTGCTGCCTCTTTTCCTATGTTTTCAGAGCAATAATTACCTACCACCTGATATCTGTTTTCTGCAATTCTGCCTCGTGTTCAAGTTCTCTTCACAGCCTTCCTTCAATAAATTTTTGGATGATAGAGGACATTTGTAACTCTGCAGGATTGTGAATTACAGTGCCCCAAATCCCCTTTTGTCATCTCGCTTTCTTGTGTGCTAACCGCAAAACCGAAGATTTGCTTCAGGCCCTAATCTTGTTCCGCAACGGCATGCTGAGCGTTTGGTGAATTCTTCTTCCTGGAGGGAAATCAGAGTTCAATGTGCCCGTCTAAACACATAGAGTTAGTCGCTCATTGGTTGTCCTTATTCCTGTTCATCTTTTGCAGAAATTGAACACTGTGCCAAACGAGAAGTTAAAGGCACGGACTCTCCAAGTGGGGAGAATGTTAATATCGCATCTTGAACGGCGAACTCAAGTACCAGTGTCGAAAATGGCGATGAGTTTTAGAAACTTTGCCTGATCACTTCGTGGACCATATTCTGGGGTTTCCATGCGTATTTTAGCTGAAGGATAAATCCGTTAAACGTGCAGATTTGGGACCCGTGGAATGGGAACCATGCACCATTACCTCAAAGGGTCTGCATTCCCTCAACAATAGTATCAGCCCCAAGTGTCCAACCTTATCTCTCCCCCAGCTGTGGATGTAGAGGTGGTAAATCCAAGATTCCTCACAAGCCCTGAAGGACTTATTTAAGAATTTCTCTCTATTTCAGTCCTTGTGTTTTCTTTTTCAAATTTATTTTTATAAGGGGATTTAGCTTATTTACAGTGCTGTGCGTATGCTGCTGTACACAAATGGTATTTTTATGGAGACCTATAAATGAATGGATTTTAATTTTCTTCATAGTCAGGTATATCCCTAGGTTTTGAATACGGGGTGTTGAGTCCATTTGGTTGAGCAATGAGTAGGTCTTTTCTAATATATATATGGCTCATGGAATGGTATCTGTCCTAATGTCAACCTCTGGTTTTATGAAGACTCCCCACTCTCCTTTCCCCTTAAGCAAGCATAAGTTTCTTTTGTAAATGTGAGACTCTGTTGTGTTTTGAAATGCAGTTCACGCGTAGCCGTGTTTACATTCCCGGTATTAGTGATATCTTATGATGCTTCTTTTTCTGTGTGACTTATTTCACTTAGAATCATCGTAACTAAATCCTCTCATTATTCTGCTACTGGTCTGTTGCCATTGATTTCATTGTTGAGTGATATTCCATTGTACGGATGTACCACAACTTCTATATCCATTTTTCTCTTTCTGGGCTATTAAAGTTGTATCATAGTCAAGGATCCCGTACACAGAGCAGCCCCAAACTTTGGTGTGGCTGTGTCTTTTTCATTTAAATTTTCCGAATCTATAGCACCATAAGTGGAAGTGCCCTAGGCTCTCTAGCTTGTATTTTTTCTTTGTTCCAGGAAACACCATCCACTTTTCCAGAGTGGCTGTTGGCAATTTACATCCCGCCCATCAGCATAACAAGGCTGCCGGTTCTCCATGGCCTGTCCTGCCTCTCTGGATTTTACACATTTTTCGGACGGCCCTTTGGATCGGTGGGAAGTGAGACTGCCTTGTAGTGCGGATTTCCATTGCAGGCTTGCTTGGTTGGCCAAAAAGGGCGTATGCGTTTTTTCCTGAATATATTCAGGAAAAAACGCATACCCACTTTTTGTCCAAGTGCATCACTGTCGAACTGCTGCCTCTTTTCCTACGCTTTCAGAGCAATTCTTATCTATCCCCCGATATCTGTTTTCTGTTATTCTGCGTCACGTTGAAGTCCTCTTCACAGCCTTCCTTCAATAAATTTTTGGATGATAGGGGTCATTTGGAACTCTGCAGGATTTTGAGTTACAGTGCCACAAATCTCCTTTTCTCAACTCGCTTTCTTGTGAGCTGACCGCAAACCCGAAGAATTGCTTCAGGCCCTAATCTCGTTCCGGCATGGCACGCAGAGCCTTTGGTGAATTCTTCTTCCTGTAGGGAAATCAGAGTTCAATGTGCCCGTCCAAACACATCGAGTTAGCCGCTCATTCGTTCTCCTTATTCCTGTTCATCTTCCACGGAAATTGCAAACTGTGCAAAACAAGAGGTCAAAGGCACTGACTCTCCAAGTGGGGAGAATGTTAATATTGCATCTGGAACGGCGAACTCGAGTACCAGGGGGCTAAAATCGCGATGAGTTTTAGAAATTTTGCCTGATCACTTCGTGGACCATATTCTGGGTTTCCATGCATATATTAGCTGAAGGATAAATCCCTTAAACGTGGAGATTTGGGACCCGTGGAATGGGAACCATGCACCATTACCTCAAAGGGTCTGCATTCCCTCACCAATAGTATCAGCCCCAAGTGTCCAGCCTTATCTCTCCACCAGCTTTGGATGTAGAGGTGGTAAATCCAAGATTCCTCACAAGCCCTGAAGGACTTATTTAAGAATTTCTCTCTATTTGAGAGTCCTTGTGTTTTCTTTTTCAAATTTATTTTTATAAGGGGATTTACCTTATTTACACTGCTGTGTATATGCTGCTGTACACAAATGATTTTCTTATGGAGACCTGTAAATGTATGGGTTTTAATTTTCTTCATAGTCAGGTATATTCCTAGGTTTTGAATACGGGGTGTTGAGTCCATTTGGTTGAGCAATGTGTAGGTCTTGTCTAATATATATTTGGCTTATGGAATGGTATCTGTCCTAATGTCAACCTCTGGTTTTATGCAGCCTCCCCACTCTCCTTTCCCCTTAAGCAAGCATAAGTTACTTTTGTAAATGTGAGACTCTGTTGTGTTTTGTAATGCAGTTCACACATAGCCGTGTTTACATTCCCGGTATTAGTGATATCTTATGATGTTTCTTTTTCTATGTGACTTATTTCACTTAGAATCATCATAACTAAATCTACTCATTATGCTGCTACTGGTCTGTTGCCATTGATTTCATTGTTGAGTGATATTCCATTGTAGGGATGTACCACAACTTCTATATCCATTTTTCTCTTTCTGGGCTATTAAAGTTGTATCATAGTCAAGGATCCCGTACACAGAGCAGCCCCAAACTTTGGTGTGGCTGTGTCTTTTTCATTTAAATTTTCCGAATCTATAGCACCATAAGTGGAAGTGCCCTAGGCTCTCTAGCTTGTATTTTTTCTTTGTTCCAGGAAACACCATCCACTTTTCCAGAGTGGCTGTTGGCAATTTACATCCCACCCATCAGCATAACAAGGCTGCCGGTTCTCCATGGCCTGTCCTGCCTCTCTGGATTTTACACATTTTTCGGACGGCCCTGTGGATCGGTGGGAAGTGAGACTGCCTTGTAGTGCGGATTTCCATTGCAGGCTTGCTTGGTTGGCCAAAAAGGGCGTATGCGTTTTTTCCTGAATATATTCAGGAAAAAACGCATACCCACTTTTTGTCCAAGTGCATCACTGTCGAACTGCTGCCTCTTTTCCTACGCTTTCAGAGCAATTCTCATCTATCCCCTGATATCTGTTTTCTGCAATTCTGCGTCGCGTTCAAGTGCCCTTCACAGCCTTCCTTCAATAAATTTTTGGATGATAGGGGTCATTTGTAACTCTGCAGGATTGTGAGTTACAGTGCCAAAAATCTCCTTTTCTCAACTCGTTTTCTTGTGAGCTGACCGCAAACCCGAAGAATTGCTTCAGCCCTAATCTCGTTCCGGCATGGCACGCTGAGCCTTTGGTGAATTCTTCTTCCTGTAGGGAAATCAGAGTTCAATGTGCCTGTCCAAACACATCGAGTAAGCCGCGCATTTGTTCTCCTTATTCCTGTTCATCTTCCACAGAAATTGCAAACTGTGCCAAACAAGAGGTCAAAGGCACTGAGTCTCCAAGTGGGGAGAATGTTAATATCGCATCTGGAATGGCGAACTCGAGTACCAGGGGGCGAAAATGGCGATGAGTTTTAAAATTTTTCCTGATCACTTCGTGGACCATATTCTGTGTTTTCCATGCGTATTTTAGCTGAAGGATAAATCCCTTAAACGTGGAGATTTGGGACCCGTGCAATGGGAACCATGCACCATTACCTCAAAGGGTCTGCATTTCCTCACCAATAGTATCAGCCCCAAGTGTCCAGCCTTATCTCTCCCACAGCTGTGGATGTAGAGGTGGTAAATCCAAGATTCCTCACAAGCCCTGAAGGACTTATTTAAGAATTTCTCTCTATTTGACAGCCCTTGTGTTTCCTTTTTCAAATTTATTTTTATAAGTGGATTTAGCTTATTTACACTGCTGTGTGTATCCTGCTGTACACAAATGATTTTCCTATGGAGACCTATAAATGTATGGGTTTTAATTTTCTTCATAGTCAGGTATATTCCTAGGTTTTGAATACGGGGTGTTGAGTCCATTTGGTTGAGCAATGAGTAGGTCTTGTCTAATATATATTTGGCTTATGGAATGGTATCTGTCCTAATGTCAACCTCTGGTTTTATGCAGCCTCCCCACTCTCCTTTCCCCTTAAGCAAGCATAAGTTTCTTTTGTAAATGTGAGACTCTGTTGTGTTTTGTAATGCAGTTCACACGTAGCCATGTTTACATTCCCGGTATTAGTGATATCTTATGATGTTTCTTTTTCTGTGTGACTTATTTCACTTAGAATCATCATAACTAAATCCTCTCATTATGCTGCTACTGATCTGTTGCCATTGATTTCATTGTTGAGTGATATTCCATTGTAGGGATGTACCACAACTTCTATATCCATTTTTCTCTTTCTGGGCTATTGAAGTTGTACCATAGTCAAGGATCCCGTACACAGAGCAGCCCCAAACTTTGGTGTGGCTGTGTCTTTTTCATATAAATTTTCCGAATCTATAGCACCATAAGTGGAAGTGCCCTAGGCTCTGTAGCTTGGTTTTTTCTTTGTCCCAGGAAACCTCATCCACTTCTCCAGAGTGGCTGTTGGCAATTTACTTCCCGCCCATCAGCATAACAAGGCTGCCGGTTTTCCATGGCCTGTCCTGCCTCTCTGGATTTTACACATTTTTCGGACGGCCCTTTGGATCGGTGGGAAGTGAGACTTCCTTGTAGTGCGGATTTCCATTGCAGGCTTTCTTGGTTGGCCAAAAAGGGCGTATGCGTTTTTTCCTGAATATATTCAGGAAAAAACGCATACGCCCTTTTTGGCCAAGTGCATCACTGTCGAACTGCTGCCTCTTTTCCTACGCTTTCAGAGCAATTCTTATCTACCCCCTGATATCAGTTTTCTGCAATTCTGCGTCACGTTGAAGTCCTCTTCACAGCCTTCCTTCAATAAATTTTTGGATGATAGGGGTCATTTGGAACTCTGCAGGATTTTGAGTTACAGTGCCACAAATCTCCTTTTCTCAACTCGCTTTCTTGTGAGCTGACCGCAAACCCGAAGAATTGCTTCAGGCCCTAATCTCGTTCCGGCATGGCACGCAGAGCCTTTGGTGAATTCTTCTTCCTGTAGGGAAATCAGGGTTCAATGTGCCTGTCCAAACACATCGAGTTAGCCGCTCATTCGTTCTCCTTATTCCTGTTCATCTTCCACGGAAATTGCAAACTGTGCCAAACAAGAGGTCAAAGGCACTGACTCTCCAAGTGGGGAGAATGTTAATATTGCATCTGGAACGGCGAACTCGAGTACCAGGGGGCTAAAATGGCGATGAGTTTTAGAAATTTTGCCTGATCACTTCGTGGACCATATTCTGGGTTTTCCATGCATATTTTAGCTGAAGGAAGAATCCCTTAAACGTGGAGATTTGGGACCCGTGGAATGGAAACCATGCACCATTACCTCAAAGGGTCTGCATTCCCTCACCAATAGTATCAGCCCCAAGTGTCCAGCCTTATCTCTCCCCCAGCTGTGGATGTAGAGGTGGTAAATCCAAGATTCCTCACAAGCCCTGAAGGACTTATTTAAGAATTTCTCTCTATTTGACAGTCCTTGTGTTTTCTTTTTCAAATTTATTTTTATAAGGGGATTTACCTTATTTACACTGCTGTGTATATGCTGCTGTACACAAATGATTTTCTTATGGAGACCTGTAAATGTATGGGTTTTAATTTTCTTCATAGTCAGGTATATTCCTAGGTTTTGAATACGGGGTGTTGAGTGCATTTGGTTGAGCAATGTGTAGGTCTTTTCTAATATATATTTGGCTTATGGAATGGTATCTGTCCTAATGTCAACCTCTGGTTTTATGCAGCCTCCCCACTCTCCTTTCCCCTTAAGCAAGCATAAGTTACTTTTGTAAATGTGAGACTCTGTTGTGTTTTGTAATGCAGTTCACACATAGCCGTGTTTACATTCCCGGTATTAGTGATATCTTATGATGTTTCTTTTTCTATGTGACTTATTTCACTTAGAATCATCATAACTAAATCTACTGATTATGCTGCTACTGGTCTGTTGCCATTGATTTCATTGTTGAGTGATATTCCATTGTAGGGATGTAGCAGAACTTCTATAACCATTTTTCTCTTTCTGGGCTATTAAAGTTGTACCATAGTCAAGGATCCCGTACACAGAGCAGCCCCAAACTTTGGTGTGGCTGTGTCTTTTTCATTTAAATTTTCCGGATCTATAGCACCATAAGTGGAAGTGCACTAGGCTCTCTAGCTTGGTTTTTTCTTTGTTCCAGGAATCACCATCCACTTCTCCAGCGTGGGTGTTGGCAATTTACATCCCGCCCATCAGCATAACAAGGCTGCCGGTTCTCCATGGCCTGTCCTGCCTCTCTGGATTTTACACTTTTGTCGGACGGCCCTTTGGATCAGTGGGAAGTGAGACTTCCTTGTAGTGCGGATTTCCATTACAGGCTTGCTTGGTTGGCCAAAAAGGGCGTATGCGTTTTTTCCTGAATATATTCAGGAAAAAACGCATACGCCCTTTTTGGCCAAGTGCATCACTGTCGAACTGCTGCCTCTTTTCCTACGCTTTCAGAGCAATTCTTATCTACCCCTGATATCTGTTTTCTGCAATTCTGCGTCGCGTTCAAGTCCTCTTCACAGCCTTCCTTCATTAAATTTTTGGATGATAATGGTCATTTGGAACTCTGCAGGATTGTGAGTTACAGTGCCAAAAATCTCCTTTTCTCAACTCGCTTTCTTGTGAGCTGACCGCAAACCCGAAGAATTGCTTCAGGCCCTAATCTCGTTCCGGCATGGCACGCTGAGCCTTTGGTGAATTCTTCTTCCTGTAGGGAATTCAGAGTTCAATGTGCCCGTCCAAACACATCGAGTTAGCCGCTCATTCGTTCTCCTTATTCCTGTTCATCTTCCACGGAAATTGCAAACTGTGCCAAAGAAGAGGTCAAAGGCACTGACTCTCCAATTGGGGAGAATGTTAATATTGCATCTGGAACGGCGAACTCGAGTACCAGGGGGCTAAAATGGCGATGAGTTTTAGAAATTTTGCCAGATCACTTCGTGAACCATATTCTGGGTTTTCCATGCATATTTTAGCTGAAGGATAAATCCCTTAAATGTGGAGATTTGGGACCCGTGGAATGGGAACCATGCACCATTACCTCAAAGGGTCTGCATTCCCTCACCAAAAGTATCAGCCCCAAGTGTCCAGCCTTATCTCTCTCACAGCTGTGGATGTAGAGGTGGTAAATCCAAGATTCCTCACAAGCCCTGAAGGACTTATTTAAGAATTTCTCTGTATTTTACAGTCCTTGTATTTTCTTTTTCAAATTTATTTTTATAAGGGGAATTAGCTTATTGACAGTGCTGTGTGTATGCTGCTGTACACAAATGATTTTCTTATGGAGACCTATAAATGTATGGGTTTCAATTTTCTTCATAGTCAGGTATATTCCTAGGTTTTGAATACGGGGTGTTGAGTCCATTTGGTTGAGCAATGAGTAGGTCTTGTCTAATATATATTTGGCTTATGGAATGGAATGTGTCCTAATGTCAACCTCTGGTTTTATGCAGCCTCCCCACTTTCCTTTCCCCTTAAGCAAGCATAAGTTTCTTTTGTAAATGTGAGACTCTGTTGTGTTTTGTAATGCAGTTCACACGTAGCCGTGTTTACATTCGCGGTATTAGTGATATCTTATGATGTTTCTTTTTCTGTGTGACTTATTTCACTTAGAATCATCATAACTAAATCCTCTCATTATGCTGCTACTGGCCTGTTGCCATTGATTTCATTGTTGAGTGATATTCCATTGTAGGGGTGTACCACAACTTCTATATCCATTTTTCTCTTTCTGGGCTATTAAAGTTGTACCATAATGAAGGATCCGGTACACAGAGCAGCCCCAAACTTTGGTGTGGCTGTGACTTTTTCATTTAAATTTTCCGAATCTATAGCACCATAAGTGGAAGTGCCCTAGGCTCTCTAGCTTGTATTTTTCTTTGTTCCAGGAAACACCATCCACTTCTCCAGAGTGGCTGTTGGCAATCTACATCCCGCCCATCAGCATAACAAGGCTGCCGGTTCTCCATGGCCTGTCCTGCCTCTCTGGATTTTACACTTTTTTCGGACGGCCCTTTGGATCGGTGGGATGTGAGACTGCCTTGTAGTGCGGATTTCCATTGCAGGCTTGCTTGGTTGGCCAAAAAGGGCGTATGCGTTTTTTCCTGAATATATTCAGGAAAAAACGCATACGCCCTTTTTGGCCAAGTGCATCACTGTCGAACTGCTGCCTCTTTTCCTACGCTTTCAGAGCAATTCTTATCTACCCCCTGATATCTGTTTCCTGCAATTCTGCATCGCATTCAAGTCCTCTTCACAGCCTTCCTTTAATAAATTTTTGGATGATAGGGGTCATTTGGAACTCTGCAGGATTGTGAGTTACAGTGCCAAAAATCTCCTTTTCGCAATTCGTTTTCTTGTGAGCTGACCGCAAACCCGAAGAATTGCTTCAGGCCCTAATCTCGTTCCGGCATGGCACGCTGAGCCTTTGGTGAATTCTTCTTCCTGTAGGGAAATCAGAGTTCAATGTGCCCGTCCAAACAGATCGAGTTAGCCACTCATTCGTTCTCCTTATTCCTGTTCATCTTCCACAGAAATTGCAAACTGTGCCAAACAAGAGGTCAAAGGCACTGACTCTCCAAGTGGGGAGAATGTTAATATCGCATCTGGAACGGTGAACTCGAGTACCAGGGGGCGAAATGGCGATGAGTTTTAAAATTTTGCCTGATAACTTCGTGGACCATATTCTGGGTTTTCCATGCATATTTTAGCTGAAGGATAAATCCCTTAAACATGGAGATTTGGGACCCTTGCAATGGGAACCATGCACAATTACCTCAAAGGTTCTGCATTCCCTCACCAATAGTATCAGCCCCAAGTGTCCAACCTTATCTCTCCCACAACTGTGGATGTAGAGGTGGTAAATCCAAGATTCCTCACAAGCCCTGAAGGACTTATTTAAGAATTTCTCTCTATTTGACAGCCCTTTTGTTTTCTTTTTCAAATTTATTTCTATAAGCGGATTTAGCTTATTTACACTGCTGTGTGTATCCTGCTGTACACAAATGATTTTCTTATGGAGACCTATAAATGTATGGGTTTTAATTTTCTTCATAGTCAGGTATATTCCTAGGTTTTGAATACGGGATGTTGAGTCCATTTGGTTGAGCAATGAGTAGGTTTTGTCTAATATATATTTGGCTTATGGAATGGTATCTGTCCTAATGTCAACCTCTAGTTTTATGCAGCCTCCCCACTCTCCTTTCCCCTTAAGCAAGCATAAGTTTCTTTTGTAAATGTGATAATCTGTTGTGTTTTGTAATGCAGTTCACACGTAGCCGTGTTTACATTCCCGGTATTAGTGATATCGTATGATGTTTCTTTTTCTGTGTGACTTATTTAACTTAGAATCATCATAACTAAATCCACTCATTATGCTGCTACTGGTCTGTTGCCATTGATTTCATTGTTGAGTCATATTCCATTGTAGGGATGTACCACAACTTCTATATCCATTTTTCTCTCTCTTGGCTATTAAAGTTGTACCATAGTCAAGGATCCCGTACACAGAGCAGGCCCAAACTTTGGTGTGGCTGTGTCTTTTTCATTTAAATTTTCCGAATCTATATCACCGTAAGTGGAAGTGCCCTAGGCTCACTAGCTTGGTTTTTTCTTTGTTCCAGGAAACACCATCCACTTCTCCAGAGTGGCTGTTGGCAATTTACATCCCGCCCATCAGCATAACAAGGCTGCCTGTTCTCCATTGCCTGTCCTGCCTCTCTGGATTTTACAATTTTTTCGGACGGCCCTTTGGATCGGTGGGAAGTGAGACTTCCTTGTAGTGCGGATTTCATTGCAGGCTTGCTTGGTTGGCCAAAAAGGGCGTATGCGTTTTTTCCTGAATAGGAAAAAACGCATACGCCCTATTTGGCCAAGTGCATCACTGTCGAACTGCTGCCTCTTTTCCTACGCTTTCAGAGCAATTCTTATCTACCCCCTGATATCTGTTTTCTGCAATTCTGCGTCGCGTTCAAGTCCTCTTCACAGCCTTCCTTCAATAAATGTTTGGATGATAGGGGTCCTTTGGAACTCTGCAGGATTGTGAGTTACAGTGCCAAAAATCTCCTTTTCTCAACTCGCTTTCTTGTGAGCTGACCACAAACCCAAAGAATTGCTTTAGGCCCTAATCTCGTTCCGGCATGGCACGCTGAGCCTTTGGTGAATTCTTCTTCCTGTAGGGAAATCAGAGTTCAATGGGCCTATCCAAACACATCGAGTTAGCCGCTCATTCGTTCTCCTTATTCCTGTTCATCTTTCACAGAAATTGCAAACTGTGCCAAACAAGAGGTCAAAGGCACTGACTCTCCAAGTGGGGAGAATGTTAATATCGCATCTGGAACGGCGATCTCGAATACCAGGGGGCTAAAATGGCGATGAGTTGTAAAATTTTGCCTGATCACTTCGTGGACGTTATTCTGGGTTTTCCATGCATATTTTAGCTGAAGGATAAATCCCTTAAATGTGGAGATTTGGGACCCGTGGAATGGGAACCATGCACCATTACCTCAAAGGGTCTGCATTCCCTCACCAATAGTATCAGCCCCAAGTGTCCAGCCTTATCTCTCTCACAGCTGTGGATGTAGAGGTGGTAAATCCAAGATTCCTCAGAAGCCCTGAAGGACTTATTTAAGAATTTCTCTGTATTTTACAGTCCTTGTGTTTTCTTTTTCAAATTTATTTTTATAAGGGGATTTAGCTTATTGACACTGCTGTGTGTATGCTGCTGTACACAAATGATTTTCTTATGGAGACCTATAAATGTATGGGTTTTAATTTTCTTCATAGTCAGGTATATTCCTAGGTTTTGAATACGGGGTGTTGAGTCCATTTGGTTGAGCAATGAGTAGGTCTTGTCTAATATATATTTGGCTTATGGAATGGTATGTGTCCTAATGTCAACCTCTGGTTTTATGCAGCCTCCCCACTTTCCTTTCCCCTTAAGCAAGCATCAGTTTCTTTTGTAAATGTGAGACTCTGTTGTGTTTTGTAATGCAGTTCACACGTAGCCGTGTTTACGTTCACGGTATTAGTGATATCTTATGATGTTTCTTTTTCTGTGTGACTTATTTCACTTAGAATCATCATAACTAAATCCTCTAATTATGCTGCTACTGGTCTGTTGCCATTGATTTCATTGTTGAGTGATATTCCATTGTAGGGGTGTACCACAACTTCTATATCCATTTTTCTCTTTCTGGGCTATTAAATTTTTACAATAGTCAAGGATCCCGTACACAGAGCAGGCCCAAACTTTGGTGTGGCTGTGTGTTTTTCATTTAAATTTTCCGAATCTATATCCCCGTAAGTGGAAGTGCCCTAGGCTCACTAGCTTGGTTTTTTCTTTGTTCCAGGAAACACCATCCAGTTCTCCAGAGTGGCTGTTGGCAATTTACATCCCGCCCATCAGCATAACAAGGCTGCCGGTTCTCCATGGCCTGTCCTGCCTCTCTGGATTTTAAAATTTTTTCGGACGGCCCTTTGGATCGGTGGGAAGTGAGACTTCCTTGTAGTGCGGATTTCCATTGCAGGCTTGCTTGGTTGGCCAAAAAGGGCGTATGCGTTTTTTCCTGAATATATTCAGGAAAAAACGCATACGCCCTTTTTGGCCAAGTGCATCACTGTCGAACTGCTGCCTCTTTTCCTACGCTTTCAGAGCAATTCTTATCTACCCCCTGATATCTGTTTTCTGCAATTCTGCGTCACGTTCAAGTCCTCTTCACAGCCTTCCTTCAATAAATTTTTGGATGTTAGGGGTCATTTGGAACTCTGCAGGATTGTGAGTTACAGTGCCCAAAATCTCCTTTTCTCATCTTGCTTTCTTGTGAGCTGACCGCAAACCCGAAGAATTGCTTCAGGCCCTAATCTCGTTCCGGCATGGCACGCTGAGCCTTTGGTGAATTCTTCTTCCTGTAGGGAAATCAGAGTTCAATGTGCCCGTCCAAACGCATCGAGTTAGCCGCTCATTCGTTCTCCTTATTCCTGTTCACCTTCCACAGAAATTGCAAACTGTGCGAAACAAGAGGTCAAAGGCACTGACTCTCCAAGTGGGGAGAATGTTAATATCGCATCTGGAACGGCGAACTCGAGTACCAGGGGGCAAAAATGGCGATGAGTTTTAAAATTTTGCCTGATCACTTCGTGGACCATATTCTGGGTTTTCCATGCATATTTTAGCTGAAGGATAAATCCCTTACACGTGGAGATTTGGGACCTGTGGAATGGGAACCATGCACCATTACCTCAAAGGGTCTGCATTCCCTCGCCAATAGTATCAGCCCCAAGTGTCCAGCCTTATCTCTCTCACAGGTGTGGATGTAGAGTTGGTAAATCCAAGATTCCTCACAAGCCCTCAAGGACTTATTTAAGAATTTCTCTCTATTTCACAGTCCTTGTGTTTTCTTTTTCAAATTTATTTTTATAAGGGGAGTTAGCTTATTGACACTGCTGTGTGTATCCTGCTGTACACAAATGATTTTCTTATGGAGACCTATAAATGTATGGGTTTTAATTTTCTTCATTTTCAGGTATATTCCTAGGTTTTGAATACGGGGTGTTGAGTCCATTTGGTTGAGCAATGAGTAGGTCTTGTCTAATATATATTTGGCTTATGGAATGCTATCTGTCCTAATGTCAACCTCTGGTTTTATGCAGCCTCCCCACTCTCCTTTCCCCTTAAGCAAGCATAAGTTTCTTTTGTAAATGTGAGACTCTGTTGTGTTTTGTAATGCAGTTCACACGTAGCCGTGTTTACATTCCCGGTATTAGTGATATCTTATGATGTTTCTTTTTCTGTGTGACTTATTTCACTTAGAAACATCATAACTAAATCCTCTCATTATGCTGCTACTGGTCTGTTGCCATTGATTTCATTGTTGAGTGATATTCCATTGTAGGGATATACCACAACTTCTATATCCTTTTTTCGCTTTCTGGGCATTAAAGTTGTACCATAGTGAAGGATCCCGTACACAGAGCAGCCCCAAACTTTGGTGTGGCTGTGTCTTTTTCATTTAAATTTTCCGAATCTATAGCACCATAAGTGGAAGTGCCCTAGGCTCTCTTGCTGTTTTTTTTCTTTGTTCCAGGAAACACCATCCACTTCTCCAGAGTGGCTGTTGGCAATTTACAGACCGCCCATCAGCATAACAAGGCTGCCGGTTCTCCATGGCCTGTCCTGCCTCTCTGGATTTTCCAAATTTTTCGGACGGCCCTTTGGATCGGTGGGAAGTGAGACTTCTTTGTAGTGCGGATTTCCATTGCAGGCTTGCTTGGTTGGCCAAAAAGGGCGTATGCGTTTTTTCCTGAATATATTGAGGAAAAAACGCATACGCCCTTTTTGGCCAAGTGCATCACTGTCGAACTGCTGCCTCTTTTCCTACGCTTTCAGAGCAATTCTTATCTACCCCCCGATATCTGTTTTCTGCAATTCTGCGTCGCGTTCAAGTCCTCCTCACAGCCTTCCTTCAATAAATTTTTGGATGATAGGGGTCATTTGGAACTCTGCAGGATTGTGAGTTACAGTGCCAGAAATCTCCTTTTCTCAACTCGCTTTCTTTTGAGCTGACCGCAAACCCGAAGAATTGCTTCAGGCCCTAATCTCGTTCCGGCATGGCATGCTGAGCCTTTGGTGAATTCTTCTTCTTGTAGGGAAATCAGAGTTAAATGTGCCCGTCCAAACACATCGAGTTAGCCGCTCATTCGTTCTCCTTATTTCTGTTCATCTTCCACAGAAATTGGAAACTGTGCAAAACAAGAGGTCAAAGACACTGACTCTCCAAGTGGGGAGAATATTAATATCGCATCTGGAACGGCGAACTCGAGTACCAGTGGGCGAAAATGGCGATGAGTTTTAAAATTTTGCCTGATCAGTTCGTGGACCATATTCTGGGATTTCCATGCATATTTTAGCTGAAGGATAAATCCCTTAAACGTTTAGATTTGTGACCCGTGCAAAGGGAACCATGGACCATTACCTCAAAGGGTCTGCATTCCCTCACCAATAGTATCAGCCCCAAGTATCCAGCCTTATCTATCCCAAAGCTGTGGATGTAGAGGCGGTAAATCCAAGATTCCTCACAAGCCCTGAAGGACTTATTTAAGAATTTCTCTCTATTTGACAGCTCTTGTGGTTCCTTTTTCAAATTTATTTTTATAACGGGAGTTAGCTTATTTATACTGCTGTGTGTATCCTGCTGTACACAAATGATTTTCTTATGGAGACCTATAAATGTATGGGTTTTAATTTTCTTCAATTTCAGGTATATTCCTAGGTTTTGAATACGGGGTGTTGAGTTCATTTGGTTGAGCAATGAGTAGGTCTTGTCTAATATATATTTGGCTTATGGAACGGTATCTGTCCTAATGTCAACCTCTGGTTTTATGCAGCCTCCCCACTCTCCTTTCCCCTTAAGCAAGCATAAGTTTCTTTTGTAAATGTAAGAATCTGTTGTGTTTTGTAATGCAGTTCACACGTAGCCGTGTTTACATTCCCGGTATTAGTGATATCTTATGATGTTTCTTTTTCTGTGTGACTTATTTCACTTAGAATCATCATAACTAAATCCTCTCATTATGCTGCTACTGGTCTGTTGCCATTGATTTCATTGTTGAGTGATATTCCATTGTAGGGATGTACCACAACTTCTATATCCATTTTTCTCTTTCTGGGCTATTAAAGTTGTACCATAGTCAAGGATCCCGTACACAGAGCAGCCCCAAACTTTGGTGTGGCTGTGTCTTTTTCATTTAATTTTTCCGAATCTATAGCACCATAAGTGGAAGTGCCCTAGGCTCTCTAGCTTGATTTTTTCTTTGTTCCGGGAAACACCATCCACTTCTCCAGAGTGGTTGTTGGCAATTTACATCCCGCCCATCAGCATAACAAGGCTGCCGGTTCTCCATGGCTTGTCCTTCCTCTCTGGATTTTACACTTTTTTCGGACGGCCCTTTTGATCGGTGGGAAGTGAGACTTCCTTGTAGTGCGGATTTCATTGCTGGCTTGCTTGGTTGACCAAAAAGGGCGTATGCGTTTTTTCCTGAATATATTCAGGAAAAAACGTATACGCCCTTTTTGGCCAAGTGCATCACTGTCGAACTGCTACCTCTTTTCCTACGCTTTCAGAGCATTTCTTATCTACCACCTGATATCTGTTTTCTGCGATTCTGCATCGCGTTTAAGTCCTCTTCACAGCCTTCCTTCAATAAATTTTTGGATGATAGGAGTCATGTGGAACTCTGCAGGATTGTGAGTTACAGTGCCAAAAATCTCCTTTTCTCAACTGGCTTTCTTGTGAGGTGACTGCAAACCCGAAGAATTACTTCAGGCCCTAATCTCGTTGCGTCATGGCACGCTGAGCCTTTGGTGAATTCTTCTTCCTGTGGGGAAATCAGAGTTCAATGTGCCCGTCCAAACACATCGAGTTAGCCGCTCATTGGTTCTCCTTATTCCCGTTCATCTTCAACAGAAGTTGCAAACTGTGCCAAACAAGAGGTCAAAGGCACTGACTCTCCAAGTGGGGAGAATGTGTATATCGCATCTGGAACGGCGAACTGGAGTATCAGGGGGCGAAAATGGCGATGAGTTTTAGAAATTTTGCCTGATCACTTCGTGGACCATATTCCATGCGTATTTTCGCTGAAGGATAAATCCCTTAAATGTGGCGATTTGGGACCCGTGGCATGGGAACCATGCACCATTACCTCAAAGGGTCTGCATTCCCTCACCAATAGTATCAGCCCCAAGTGTCCAGCCTTATCTCTCCCCCAGCTGTGGATGTAGAGGTGGTAAATCCAAGATTCCTCACAAGCCCTGAAGGACTTATTTAAGAATTTCTCTCTATTTCATGGTCCTTGTGTTTTCTTTTTCAAATGTATTTTTATAAGTGTATTTAGCTTATTTACACTGCTGTGTGTATGCTGCTGTACACAAATGATTTTCTTATCGAGACCTATTAGTGTATGGGTTTTAATTTTCTTCATAGTCAGGTATATTCCTAGGTTTTGAATACGGGGTGTTGAGTCTATTTGGTTGAGCAAAGAGTAGGTCTTGTCTATTATATATTTGGCTTATGGAATGGTATCTGTCCTAATGTCAACCTCTGGTTTTATGCAGCCTCCCCACTCTCCTTTCCCCTTAAGCAAGCATAAGTTTCTTTTGTAAATGTGAGACTCTGTTGTGTTTTGAAATGCCGTTCATGCATAGCCGTGTTTACATTCCCGGTATTAGTGATATTTTATGATGCTTCTTTTTCTGTGTGACTTATTTCACTTAGAATCATCGTAACTAAATCCACTCATTATGCTGCTACTGGTCTGTTGCCATTGATTTCATTGTTGAGTGATATTCCATTGTAGGGATGTACCACAACTTCTATATCCATTTTTCTTTTTCTGGGCTATTAATGTTGTACCATAGTCAAGGTTCCCGTACACAGAGCAGCACCAAACTTTGGTGTGGTTGGGTCTTTTTCATTTAAATTTTCCGAATCTATAGCACCATAAGTGGAAGTGCCCTAGGCTCTCTAGCTTGGTTTTTTCTTTGTTCCAGGAAACACCATCCACTTCTCCAGAGTGGCTGTTGGCTATTTACATCCCGCCCATCAGCATAACAAGGCTGCTGGTTCTCCCTGTTCTGTCCTGCTCGTCTGGATTTTACACTTTTTTCGGAAGGCCCTTTTGAGCGGTGGGAAGTGGCACTTCATTGTAGTGTGGATTTCAGTTGCAGGCTTGCTTGGTTGGCCAAAAAGGGCGTATGCCTTTTTTCCTGAATATATTTGGAAAAAACGCACACGCACTTTTTGGCCAAGTGTGCCATTATCGAAGTTCTGCCTCTTTTCCTATTTTTTCCGAGCATTTCCTATGTACTGCCTGAAAACATTTTCCTGC
The DNA here is from genome assembly GCA_036417435.1 of Inia geoffrensis. Lineage (NCBI taxonomy): Eukaryota > Metazoa > Chordata > Mammalia > Artiodactyla > Iniidae > Inia > Inia geoffrensis. Next base: position 93,273,011 of record CM070911.1, read on the forward strand.
AATTCTGTCGCGTGTTCAGTTCCTCTTCACAGCCTTACTTCAGTATATTTTTGGATGGTAGGGTTCATTTGTTACTCTGCAGGTTTGTGAAGTGCAGTGTTTTTAAGTTTTTTTCTCAACTAGCTTTCTCGTGATCTTTCCACAATACAGCAGAATTGCTTCAGGCCCTAATCTGGTTTCGGCATGGCATGCTGTGCCTTTGGTGAATTCTTCTTCCTGGTTGGAAATCAGAGTTCAATGTGCCCGTTCAAACACAGAGTTAGTTGCTCATTCGTTCTCCCTATTTCTGTTCACCTTTAGAAGAAATTGCGAACTTTGCCAAACAGGAGGTTAAACATTGTCTCTCATAATGTAGAGAGAGATAGTAAAGCTTATGGAAAGGGGATCCCGAGTAACAGGGGGCAAAAACTGAGATGAGTGTTAGAAAATTTGCTCGAGCACTTGGTTGTCCACAATTTGGGTTTCTCATGCATATTTTAACTGAAGGATGAATCCCTTAAACCTGGAGATTTGAAAGCCATGGAATGGGGACCATGCACTATTCCATCAAAGGGTCTTCATTCGCTCATGAAACCTCACCAATCCTATCAGCCCCAAGTGTCCAGCCTTGTATCTCCCCCAGCTGTGTATGTAGAGAGAAATCCAGGTTTCATCACAAGCCCTGAATGAAAGAGTAAAGAATTTCTCTCTATTTCACTGTTTTTGTGTTTTGTGTTTGCAATTTATTTTTATAATAGGATATAGCTAATTTTCACTGCTGTGTTTGTGCCTCTGTACACACACATGATTCTATTACAGCGACCTACAAATACATGGGTTTTAAGTTTCTTCGTGGTCAGGTATATTCCTAGGCAGTGAATACAGGGTGTGAAGTCCATTTCGTTGAGCAAGGTGTCGGTCTTGTCTAGTATATATTTGGCTTATGGAATGGTATCTGTACTAATTTCAACCTCTGCTCTTATACAGCCTCCCAACTCACCTTTTCCATTAAGCAACCTTAAGTTTCTTTGGTAAATGTGAGACTGTTGTGTTTTGTCATACAGTTCATGTGTAGCCGTGTTTACATTCTGGTATTAGTGATAACTTATGATGTTTCTTTTTCTGTGTGACTTATTTCACTTAGAATCATCGTAACTAAATCCACTCATTATGCTGCTACGGGCCTGGTGACATTAATTTCATTGCTGAGTAATATTCTATTGTACTTAAGTACCACAACTTCTATATCTATTTTTTCTCTTTCTGGGCTATTGAAATTGTACCATAGTCGAGGTTCTTGTAAACAGAGCAGCCCCAAACTTTGGGGTGGCTGTGTCTTTTTCAGTTGAATTTTCCTAATCTGTAGGACCATAAGTGGAAGTGCCCTCGGTTCTGTAGCTTGTTTTTTTATATGTTTCAGAAAACACCGTATACTTCTCCAGAGTGGCTGTTGGCAATTTATATCCCACCCAACAGCATAAAAAGGCTGCCTGTTCTCCACTTTCTGTCCTGCCTCTCTGGATTTTACAATTTTTTCAGACAGCTCTTTTGAGCATTGGGACGTGAGACTTCATTGTAGTGCGGATTTCCATTGCAGGCTTTCTTGGTTGGCCAAAAAGGGCGTATGCATATTTTCCTGAATATAATCAGGAAAAAATGCATATGCTCTTTTTGGCCATGTGCATCACTGTTGAAGTTGTGCCTCTTTCCCTATGCTTTAAATGTAATTCCAATCTATCACTTGAAATCGCTTTCCTGCAATTCTCCCTCGCTTTCAAGTCTTCTTCGCATCCTTACTTCAATATATTTCTGGATGATAGCAGTCATTTGTAACTCTACTGTTTTGTGAATTACAGTTCCTCTGAGCTCCTTTTTTCAGCTCCCTTTCTTGTGAGCTGACTGAAAAGCTGCAAGATTGCTTCAATCCATATTCTTGTTTTCAGGCGACTTGCTGAGCCTTTGGTTAATACTTCTTCGTCATGTGAAATGAGAGTGAAATGTGCCCATCAAAGCCCTTACGGCTAATTTTTCATTGTTTCTCCCTCTTCCCATTCATCCTCTGTACTAATTGCAGAGTGTGCAAAACAGGAAATTAAAGGCATTGACTATGCAAGTGGTGTGATTGTTAGTAAAGCGGCTGGAAGGTCGATCCTGTGACCCAGTAGAGGAAAAATGAGGTGCGTTTTAGAAACCTTTCCCAATCACATGGTATACCATCTGTTGGGTTTCTCATGCATGGTTTCGCTGTAAGAAGATTCCCTTAAACCTGGAGTGTTGTGACCCATGGAATGAGTAGCTTTAAGTATTGTATTAGAGGTTCGGCATTTGCTCACCAAAGCTAACCAATCCTCACAGCCCCATGTGTCCAGCCTTATGTCTTATCCAGCTATTGGTTTATATGTGATCAATCCACTTTGCATCACAGCCCCTGAATCAATTTTGTACGAGTGTTTCTCTCTTTCTTTGTCTCTGTGTTTTGTTTTTAAAATTTATTTTTATAATGGTGTTTAGCTGATTATCACTGCTGTGTTTGTGCCACTCTGCAGACACTTGAGTCCCTTAAGGAGATATATCAATACATAGGTTTTAAGATTTCTACTACTCACATATATTCCTCTGCGGTGAATAGGGTGTGTTGAGGCCAGTTCATTGAGCAAGGTGTAGATCTTGTCTATTACATATTTGGTTTATTGAATGGTGTCTGTGTTCATTTCAAACTCTGATTTTATGCATCACTCCACCTCTCCTTTCCCCTTAAGCTGACATAAGTGTGTTTTCTAAATGTGAGACACTCTTGTTTTGTAATTCAGTTGTTGTGCAGTCATATTTACATTCCCTCTATGAGTGATATCTTATGATATGTTTCTTTTTCTGTGTGACTTAACTCAAGCAGTATCATCGAAACTCGATCCACTCTTTATGCTTCTACTAGCCTTATTACATTGATTTCATAGTGAAGAGATATTCCATTGTGCGTAAGTACCACACCTTCCTTATCCATTGTTCTCTTTCCTGGGGTATTTAAGGTGTACTGAAGTCGAGGTTCTTGTAAACAGAGCAGCCCTAAACTTTGCTGTGCCTGTGTCTTTTTGATTTTTAGACTTCCCTAGATATGCTCCTGTGATTGCAAGTGCCCTATGCTCTGTAGCTCTGCTTTTTAGATGATTTACAAACCAGGATACACTTCTCCAGAGTGCCTCTTCTCAGTTTACACACAGCCCATCAGTGTATAAAGGCTGCCTGTTCTCCATGGCCTGTCCTGCATTTCTGCGTTTTACAATTTTTTCGGATGGCCCTTTTGACCGGTGGGAAATGAGACTTCTTTGGTGTGCAGATTTGCATTGCTTGCTTTCTTGGTTGCCCATAAAGTGCATATGCGTGTTTTCCTGAATATATTCAGGAGAAAATGCATAAGCCCTTTTTGGCCAACTGCACCATTTTAGAAATCCTGCCACATTGGGCCTTGGGATGTAGGCAGAGTGCGAACTTTAGATGATTGATGCCGTCAGGGTCAGAAGCACTCACCAACGGCTTCCCTTAGGTTACATTTTAACTGTCCTTGATAGATGATGTCAATAAAAATATCTATTATTTTTCAGATTTTTTCCCCTTACACGTTATTGCAAAATATTGAGTGTAGTTCCCTATGCTATATAGTAGTTCCTTGTTGATGATCTCCTTTATACATAGCAGTGTGTATGTGTTAATCCCAAACTGTTAATTTATCCCTCCTCCCACTTTCCCCTTTGGTAATAATAAATTATAAGATTTTATACTTCTCAGAAATGGGGGAGCTGAAACAGAGGTATAATTTTCAATGGAAAAGCATTTAAAACAAGATTGAAACTTTAACCAAGATTATTAGATGTTCATCCTTGCAAAGAAATCACTTCATTTCTCTAATATTGACCTGACAAATAAGACAAATCTTTTCACTGAACTTGCTTATAATAGAATGATGGAAATATAAAATGGAAGTGTTAGAAACATCTTATTTTACCCGAACCTTATACACTGTTCTATGTTAATTACAGTTTGGCTCACACATCTGTTTATTGAAGTTACAATGTTAACAATTTCTGTTACTGATCCTCCACAATGGACCCCAACAAGTATCCCCCTGCCCAGTGTCATCGGAGCCAACAGATCGAGACTGAGTTTGGTTCAGAAGCAAAGGAAACTATATTTTGATCAGAGAATGGAGAAGTGAGAGAATGCGCTACCCCACAGGCTGTGTGTTGGCCTGCTGTGTACAGGTCCTGTCAGAGTCAGTGGGAGGGAGGGGGCGGAGCTCTCAGAGGCCGGGTTGGATGCAGCTCAGGCTCTATATCTTGGAGCCTGCACTGGGCCCCAGGAGCTGAAGTGTCGACCCAGCCATTCTGCAGTAGGAAATCTGGTCTGAAGTGCCGGGTGTGGCAGCTCTGCATGCGGGAACCTAGGAGCACTTGAAATTAGGCAAATCACAAAGGGTTACAAAGGTTAGACTTTATTTTATTGCCCAGATTCTATTTTTATGTCCCAAGGATTTTTAATGGGTTTTGCTGGTGACAAAGCCCTCCTCTGCCTTTTGTCCCGTTCCTCATTCTTGGAGTGCTGAGTGTGCAGACCCCTCTTCTGTAACTGCTGAGTGCTGAGTTGGGAGCCCTCATACCCGGGGGTGAGGGTCAGAACTTCTCCCCAGCAGCCTCCAGGTGAGATTCATTGTCCCCAGAGCTGCTGCCTCCCTGCTCGTCCACCTGAGTACCAGCATTGGAAGTGTTATAGATTCTAATGACCTTTAAGGGTACAGGAAAGGGATGTGCAGAGATAATGTGGAGGCAGGTTTTACCCCACCGCACATTTGTTAGGCCACCTTAGGCTGACCGTTTCTGCCAGCCTAGATGCTCTGACCAGCAGTCTTTGTTTTCTTCAATTAGGCCCCTGAATTAATGTAAAAACAGTACCAGGTGTCAGAGCCTTGCCTGCTCAACTCCCAGTCAGTCCAGGGTCAGTGGTGATGCAACACCATGATGGACACTGAGTCAACAGCCTTTTGAGGTAGCCAGGACTGCAGCTGGTCTTATTGGCCACCATCACCACGGTGGCTGTAGGCTTTTCTATGGTGACAATGTGATATATGGTTCCCCTGCCAAGCTTATTAGCTCCCCTCTGGGTGCAGTAAGCCCTGAAAGCAGTAGTCTACTCTTTTTTGACACACTCTTGTTGTTTTCTGAGAGAAACTCCAGGTAAAGTGATGGTTACACGAGTTGCCATGGGGCCCCGTTGCCCCCAGTTGTCTTTCTGGAGGTTGGAGTTGGAGGGTCTCCTCACTCGAGGTCAGTGTGCCCATGGAGCGAACCCTGCAACCTCAGGGCATGTTTGGTGGTTAGGATCAACACATGGGGTCCTTTTCCCTTAGGAGGGAGGTGGCCTTTCAGGCTGCTGATTTCCAGGTTTTTAGATACTGCCAGTATCCTGGCCAGATGTGGTGGTGGACCAAGCCCCTTGGTGACCGTAGTTTATCCTACCTGGTTAGCATTCTTGTGTTGTTCCTTTTCAAGTGGTCCCGGTTTTTGCACTAATACTCCAATGGCAATTCACCTTTCACCAGGAATGTAAAGGTCAAAGGGTTTAGCTAAATTAGGGAGTTCCAGGTCAAGGGTCTGAATTGACTGCTCTTTCCATTCTTGAAAGACCACTTCTGGATTCTATTCAAAAGGATCATCATCTTTTCCTTTCAGTGTTTCATATAGAGGCCCAGCTATTAGACTGTAGCTCGGGATCCAGATGCAGCAAACCCCAGCCTCCCCAGGAACTCCTAAGCTGTCTTCTACTTTTAGAAGGGCTAAGGCTGCAAATGGTTTCTTCCCTTTCCTGGGATGGGCTTCTCAGACCTTCTGTGAGAACGAAGCCCAGGCAGGTCACCTTAGTGTGTGATATTTGAGCTTTTTCTTGGACAACTTCTATCCTATATTGGCTTGGTAGTTAAGAGGCCTCCTTAGTAGAGCTGGCGATTAGATTGGTGTCTGCATATTGAAGGAGGGTTTCCTTTTCCAGAGGTAGAACTTTTAGGTCTTTAGCTAAGCTTTCCCAAAGATGGTGTGGGAATTTTTATACCCTTGGGGCGAGGCGGCCCAGCAGTATTATTTTTGTTGTATGTTGAGTCCTGCCAGTCACGAGGCAAAATTTCTTGTGACTCTGGGACTAATGGAATACAAAAGAAGGCATCATTGAAGTCTAATACAGAACACCATGTCCTGGTGGTTGGTAGAATGACTAGCAGTGTGTAGGAATTAGGAACTACTGGAGGTATACCCTCGGTGGCATAACTGACTGTCCTGACATCCTTTACCAGGTCCCCAGCGGCCCATTTGTGTCTCGTGGTCAGGCAATTACCAGGATATGGAGCTCACCTGGGCAGGTACCTCACCCCCACCCCAGCTCATTGGGCTCTCCTGGTCAAGCCCCTCCCAGGATACAGATCTACCCTTGCAGGTACCGTGGCAGGGCTGGGCAAAGAGGAACCGTGCACATAGCCCTCATTGCAGAGCAACCTCAGCTCACCTGTCTCTCAGAGCTGACACAGAGCACCTCAGAGCAGGACTTGAACTAACGAACAGCAGCTCCGACATGTCTGTGACCCTGGGCATCACTCTGCAGGGCCTCCCTCTGCCTGGTCTTCCAGACACTTCCACTGCACCCAGGGCACCAAGCCGCTGCCTCCAGCCACCACTCACCCCTCCTCTCCCTGACTTCTGTGTCCCTCTCATTAGGAGACGATTTTCTTGAAGCTGTCTCCCACTCATGGGCCAGATAAAATGATTAGAAAACAAGCCAGAGCTGCAGCCCCTTGTGTATCCGGACTTTCAAGAGCCTACACCTGTTGCTTGGAGATGGCCCGTTCAGCAAGGTCAATTTTCTGCCACTGTGAGCCCCTGAGTAGTGAGGATTGGCTGACCTGTGCAGCCTGACCAATCGGGCCAGCCCTCCCCAGGTGTGCATGTTTTGAGGTCAATATAAACACTGCAACAGGCAGCAAGAGCCCCTGCAGCTCTGCCTGACACCATATTCTCTGCCCTGTCATTAGTCTCGGGGCTGCGCTGGTGGGAGGGATTGAGAGGCCACGGCTTTGTGAGAGGCCTAGTGTGAGTTGGGCTCTGCTGGACTTTCTGCAGCAGTTTCCAGGCTGCCACCTGCTAAAGAAGAGGATGTGTCACCTATAACTGCTGCTGGAATTTCTCCCTGGGCAGAGGTGAGGGAGGGAAAAAAAGCAGTGGGGGCGGGACAGGAGGGGTTTCTCAGGCAGGGAAATGGAAGTCTTCCAGAAGAGCACCCAGGGCCAGGACCATCCTGGCTGGCCTGCAGGCACCAAGTCGGCCGGCATGCTGTCGCTTGTGTGGCTCCACGGCCCTTCCTCTAGGCTTTCAAGTCCTTGCACATATTCAGGTGTTTTACCTGGGAAGGGTGGGAACAGTTCAGCAGCAGCTGGCCTGGGCCTCAGCTCACGTTTACTCACAGAGGTCTCGGCACAGTCCCCCAGCTTTACAATGAGAACACTTGTTGCGTGGGGGCTGCTGGTTGAATGAGAGATGATTCCTCTCACTGACCAACTTCAGAATTGTTTACAACTGGAGCAAGTGCCCTGATACGGTTTTCCTCTGTGTAACTGGTGGGTTCTGTTTAGTTTTTTTTTTTTGTTTTTTTTTTTCTTTATTTTGGGTTCTAGGTAGATTTTATTCCTCTTTTTTGTATTTACAGATATAAGCATGGAAATAATGTATTCATATAAATGCACGTATGTGAAGGGAAGAACCTTTTTTTCTGTTTTAATTGTTTTAAAATTTTGAAATATATTTTAGTTTTTTATACAGCAGGTTTTTATTGGTTATCTATTTTACACTTGGTTATCTATTTATCTATTGGTTATCTATTTTATACATATAAAGGCCAATCTGAATCTCTCAACTCCTCCCACCACCTAACCCCCACAGCTTTCCCCACTTGATGTCCATATGTTTTTTTCTCTACATCTGTTGCTCTATTCCTGCCTTGCAAACTGGTTCATCTGCACAATTTTTTTAGGTTCCACATATATGCATTCATATACAATATTTGTTTTTCTCTTTCTGACATACTTCACTCTCTATGACAGTCTCTAGATCCATTGACATCTCTACAAATGATCCAACTTCATTCATTCTTATGGCTGAGTAATATTCCATTTTATATATGTATCATCTCTTTATGCATTCATGTGTCTGTGGACATTTAGGTTGCTTCCATTACCTGGCTATTATAGTGATGCAATGAACTTTGTGGTGAAAGCCTCCTCTTTATTTTTGTTTTTTTTCTGGATATATGCCCAGGAGTGAGATGGCTGGATCATATGGTAATTTATGGTTAGTTTTTAAGGAACCTCCATGCTGTTCTCTATTGTAACTGTATCAATTTACATTCCCAACAATAGTGGAAGAGGTTTCCTTTTCTCCACACCATTCGAGCCTTTGTTGTTTGCAGAATTTCTGATAATGCCCATTCTAACAGGTGTGAGGTGATACTTCATTGTTGAGTTTATTTCTTTGAGCAAGAAGTAGGTCCTGTCTATTACATACTTGGCTTATGGAATGGTTTTTGGGCTAATTTCAATCTCTGGTTTTATGACGCACCCCAACTCAACTTTCCCCTTAAAAAAAGCATAAGATTGTTTCCTAAAAGTGAGACTCTGTTCTGTTTTGTAATTCAGTTCATGTGTAGTCACGTTTACATTCCCTTTATTAGTGATAACTTATAATAATTTTCTTTTTCTGTGTGACTTATTTCACATAGAATCATCGTACTGGAATCCATTCATTTTGCTTCTACAGGCCTGATTACATTAATATCACTGTTGAGTGATATTTCATTATACAAAAGAAGCACAAGGTCTTTATCCATTTTTTTCTGTCCAGGATATATAAGTTGTACTGTAGTGGACATTGCTGAAAACACAGCAGTCCTAAATATTGGGGTGGCTGTGTCTTCCTCCTTTAAATTTTCCTAAGCTATAGGGCCATAAGTGGAAGTGCCCTAGGCTCTGTGGCTTTGGTTTTTAGATGTTTCAGGAAACACCATACACATCTCCAGAGTACTCGTTGGCAATTTACATCCCGCCAATCAGCATAACCAAGCTCCCTGTACTCCATGGCCAGTCCTGTCTCTCGGGATTTTACACTTTTTTCAGACGACACTTTAAAGCGGTGGGAAGTGAGACTTCATTGTAGTGAAAATTTCCATTACAGGCTTGTTTGTTGGCCAAAAAGAGTGCATGCGTTTTTTCTGGAATATATTCAGGAAAAAACACATACGCCCTTTTTGGCTAAGTGTATCATTGTTGAAGTGCTGCCTCTTTTCCTTTACTTTCAGAGCAATTTTAATCTACCACCGGATATCTGTTTTCTGCAATTCTGCCTCGCGTTCAAGTCCTCTTCACAGCCTTGCTTCAATATATTTTTGGATGATAGGGGTCATGTGAAATTGTGCAGGATTGTGAATTACAGTCTTCAAAAAGCTCCTTTTTTCAACTAGCTTCCTTGTGAGCTGACTGCAAAACCGAAGAATTGCTTCAGGCCCTAACCTGGTTCTGGCAAGGCACGCTGAGCCTTTGGTGAATTGTTCTCCCTGGTGGGAAATCAGAGTTCAATGTGCCCGTCCAAACACATAGAGATAGTCCCTCATTGGATCTCCTTATTCCTGGTCATCTTCTACAGAAATTACTAACTGTGAAACAGTTCATCTGGAGCCGTGTTTATACTCCCGGTATTAGTGATATGTTGTGATGTTTCTTTTTCTGTGTGACTTATTTCACTTAGAATCATCGTACCTAAATCCACTCATTATGCTGCTACTGGCCTGTTGCCATGGATTTCATTGTTGAGTGGTAGTCCATTGTAGGTATGTACCACAACTTCTATATCCATTTTCCTCTTTCTAGGCTATTGAAGTTCTACCATAGACAATGTTCCTGTAAACAGGGCAGTCCCAAACATTTGTGTGGCTGTGTCTTTTTCATTTAAATTTTCCGAATCTATAGCACCATAAGTGGAACTGCCCTATGCACTCTGGCATGTTTTTTTCTTTGATCCAGGAAACACCATACACTTCTCCAGAGAGGCTGTTGGCAATTTACATCCTGCCCATCAGCATAATAAGGCTGCCGGTTCTCCATGGCCTGTCCTGCCTCTCTGGATTTTACACTTTTTTCGGACGGCCCTTTGAATAAGGGGGAAGTGAAACTTAATTGTAGTGCGTATTTCCATTGCAGGCTTGCTTGGTTGGCCAAAAAGGGCGTATGCGTTTTTTCCTGAATATATTCAGGAAAAAGCGCATATGCCCTTTTTGGCCAAGTGCATCACTGTGGAACTGCTGCCTCTTTTCCTATGCTTTCAGAGCAGTTCTTATCTACCACCTGATATCTGTTTTCTGCAATTCTGTGTCGCTTTCAAGTCCTCTTCACAGCCTTGCTTCAATAAATTTTTGGATGCTAGGGGTTATTTGGAACTCTGCAGAATGGTGAATTACAGTGCCAAAAATCTAATTTTCTCAACTCGCTTTCTTGTGAGCTGACCGCAAACCCGAAGAATTGCGTCAGGCCCTAATCTCGTTCTAGCACGGCATGCTGAGCCTTTAGTGAATTCTTCTTCCTGTAGGGAAATCAGAGTTCAATGTGCCCGTCCAAACACGTCGAGTTAGCTGCTCATTGGTTCTTCTTATTCCTGTTCATCTTCCACAGAAATTGCAAACTGTGCCAAACAAGAGGTCAAAGGCACTGACTCTCCAAGTGGGGAGAATGTTAATATCGCATCTGGAACGGCGAACTCGAGTACCAGAGGGTGAAAATGGGGATGAGTTTTAGAAATTTTGCCTGATCACTTCGTGGACCATATTCTGGGTTTTCCATGCATATTTTAGCTGAAGGATAAATCCCTTACACGTGGAGATTTGGGTCCCGTGGAATGGGAACCATGCACCATTACCTCAAAGGGTCTGCATCCCTTCACCAATAGTATCAGCCCCAAGTGTCCAGCTTTATCTCTCCCCCAGCTGTGGATGTAGAGGTGGTAAATCCAAGATCCCTCACAAGCCCTGAAGGACTTATTTAAGAATTACTCTCTATTTCACAGTTCTTGTGTTTTCTTTTTCAAATTTATTTTTATAAGGGGATTTAGCTTATTTACACTGCTGTGTGTATGCTGCTGTACACAAATGATTTTCTTATGGAGACCTATAAATGTATGGGTTTTAATTTTCTTCATAGTCAGGTATATTCCTAGGTTTTGAATACGGGGTGTTGAGTCAATTTGGTTGAGCAAGGAGTAGGTCTGGTCTAATATATATTTGGCTTATGTAATGGTATCTGTCTTAATGTCAACCTCTGGTTTTATTCAGCCCCCCACTCTCCTTTCCCCTTAAGCAAGCATAAGTTTCTTTTGTAAATGTGAGACTCTGTTGTGTTTTGAAATGCAGTTGATGCATAGCCGTGTTTACATTCCCGGTATTAGTGATAACTTATGATGTTTCTTTTTCGGTGTGACTCATTTCACTTAGAATCATCGTAACTAAATCGACTCATTATGGTGCTACTGGTCTGTTGCCATTGATTTCATTGTTGAGTGATATTCCATTGTAGGGATGTACCACAATTTCTATATTCATTTTTCTCTTTCTTGGCTATTGAAGTTGTACCATAGTCAAGGTTCCCGTACACAGAGCAGCCCCAAACATTGGTGTGGCTGTGTCTTTTTCATTTAAATTTTCCGAATCTATAGCACCAAAAGTGTATGTGCCATAAGCTCTCTAGCTTGTTTTTTTCTTCGTTCCCGGAAACACCATGCACTTCTCCAGAGTGGCTGTTGGCAATTTACATGCCGCCCATCAGCATAACAAGGCTGCCGGTTCCCCATGGCCTGTCCTGCCTCTCTGGATTTTACACTTTTTTCGGACGGCCCTTTGGATCGGTGGGAAGTGAGACTTCATTGTAGTGCGGACTTCCATTGCAGGCTTGCATGGTTGGCCAAAAAGGGCGTATGTGGTTTTTCCTGAATATATTCAGGAAAAAACGCATACGCCCTTTTTGGCCAAGTGCATCACTGTCGAACTGCTGCCTCTTTTCCTACGCTTTCAGAGCAATTCTTGTCTACCACCTGATATCTGTTTTCTGCAATTCTGCGTCGCGTTCAAGTCCTCTTCACAGCCTTCCTTCAATAAATTTTTGGATGATAGGGGTCATTTGGAACTCTGCAGGATTGTGAGTTACAGTGCCAAAAATCTCCTTTTCTCAACTCGCTTTCTTGTGAGCTGACTGCAAACCCGAAGAATTGCTTCAGGCCCTAATCTCGTTGCGGCATGGCACGCTGAGCCTTTGGTGAATTCTTCTTCCTGTAGGGAAATCAGAGTTCAATGTGCCCGTCCAAACACATCGAGTTACCTTCTCATTCATTCTCCTTATTCCTGTTCATCTTCCACAGAAATTGCAAACTGTGCCAAACAAGAGATCAAAGGCACTGACTCTCCACGTAGGGAGAATTTTAATATCGCATCTGGAATGGCGAACTCGAGTACCAGGGGGCGAAAATGGCGATGAGCTTTAGAAATTTTGCCTGATCACTTCGTGGACCATATTCTGGGTTTTCCATGCATATTTTAGCTGAAGGATAAATCCCTTAAACGTGGAGATTTGGGACCCGTGGAATGGGAACCATGCACCAATACCTCAAAGGGTCTGCATTCCCTCACCAATAGTATCAGCCCCAAGTGTCCAGCCTTATCTCTCCCCCAGCTGTGGATGTAGAGGTGGTAAATCCAAGATTCCTCACTAGCCCTGAAGGACTTATTTAAGAATTTCTCTCTATTTTACACTCCTTGTGTTTTCTTTTTCAAATTTATTTTTATAAGGGGATTTAGCTTATGTACACTGCTGTGTGTATGCTGCTGTACACAAATGATTTTCTTATGGAGACCTATAAATGTATGGGTTTTAATTTTCTTCATAGTCAGGTATATTCCTCGGTTTTGAACACGGGGTGCTGAGTCCATGTGGTTGAGCGAGGAGGAGGTCTTGTCTAATATATATTTGGCTTATGGAATGGTATCTGTCCTAATATCAACCTCTGGTTTTATGCAGCCTCCCCACTCTCCTTTCCCCTTAAGCAAGCATCAGTTTCTTTTGTAAATGTGAGACTCTGTTGTGTTTTGTAATGCAGTTCACGCGTAGCCGTGTTTACGTTCCCGGTATTCGTGATACCTTATGATGTTTCTTTTTCTGTGTGACTTATTTCACTTAGAATCATCGTAACTAAATCCACTCATTATGCTGCTACTGGTCTGTTGCCATTGATTTCATTGTTGAGTGATATTCCATTGTAGGGATGTACCACAACTTTTATATCCATTTTTCTCTTTCTGGGCTATTGAAGTTGTAGCATAGTCAAGGTTCCCGTAAAGAGCGCAGCCCCAAACTTTGGTGTGGCTGTGTCTTTTTCATTTAAATTTTCCGAATCTATGGCACCATAAGTGGAAGTGCCCTAGGCTCTCTAGCTTGGTTTTCTCTTTGTTCCAGGAAACACCATCCACTTCTCCAGAGTGGCTGTTGGCAATTTCCATCCCGCCCATCAGCATAACAAGGCTGCCGGTTCTCCATGGCCTGTCCTGCCTCTCTGGATTTTACACTTTTTTTCGGAGGGCCCTTTTGATTGGTGGGAAGTGAGAGTTGCTTGTAGTGTGGATTTCCATTGCAGGCTTGCTTGGTTGGCCAAAAAGGGCGTATGCGTTTTTTCCTGAATATATTCAGGAAAAAACGCATACGCCCTTTTTGGCCAAGTGCATCACTGTCGAACTGCTGCCTCTTTTCCTACGCTTTCAGAGCAATTCTTATCTACCCCCCGATATCTGTTTTCTGCAATTCTGCGTCGCGTTCAAGTCCTCCTCACAGCCTTCCTTCAATAAATTTTTGGATGATAGGGGTCATTTGGAACTCTGCAGGATTGTGAGTTACAGTGCCAGAAATCTCCTTTTCTCAACTCGCTTTCTTGTGAGCTGACCGCAAACCCGAAGAATTGCTTCAGGCCCTAATCTCGTTCCGGCATGGCACGCTGAGCCTTTGGTGAACTCTTCTTCCTGTAGGGAAATCAGAGTTCAATGTGCCCGTCCAAACACATCGAGTTAGCCGCTCATTGGTTCTCCTTATTCCTGATCATCTTCTACCGAAATTGCAAAGTGTGCGAAACAAGAGGTCAAAGGCACTGACTCTCCAAGTGGGGAGAATGTTAATATGGCCTGTGGGGCGGCGAACTCGAGTCCCAGGGTTCGAAAATGGCGATGAGTTTTAGAAACTTTGCCTGATCACTTCGTGGACCATATCCTGGGTTTTCCATGCATATTTTAGCTGAAGGATAAATCCCTTAAACGTGGAGATTTGGGACCCGTGGAATGGGAACCATGCACCATTACCTCAAAGGGTCTGCATTCCCTCTCCAATAGCATCAGCCCCAAGTGTCCAGCCTTATCTCTCCCACAGCTGTGGATGTAGAGGTGGTAAATCCAAGATTCCACACAAGCCCTGAAGGACTTATTTAAGAATTTCTCTCTATTTCACAGTCCTTGTGTTTTCTTTTTCAAATTTATTTTTATAAGGGGATTTAGCTTATGTACACTGCTGTGTGTATGCTGCTGTACACAAATGATTTTCTTATGGAGACCTATAAATGTATGGGTTTTAATTTTCTTCATAGTCAGGTATATTCCTCGGTTTTGAACACGGGGTGCTGAGTCCATGTGGTTGAGCGAGGAGGAGGTCTTGTCTAATATATATTTTGCTTATGGAATGGTATCTGTCCTAATATCAACCTCTGGTTTTATGCAGCCTCCCCACTCTCCTTTCCCCTTAAGCAAGCATCAGTTTCTTTTGTAAATGTGAGACTCTGTTGTGTTTTGTAATGCAGTTCACGCGTAGCCGTGTTTACGTTCCCGGTATTCGTGATACCTTATGATGTTTCTTTTTCTGTGTGACTTATTTCACTTAGAATCATCGTAACTAAATCCACTCATTATGCTGCTACTGGTCTGTTGCCATTGATTTCATTGTTGAGTGATATTCCATTGTAGGGATGTACCACAACTTTTATATCCATTTTTCTCTTTCTGGGCTATTGAAGTTGTACCATAGTCAAGGTTCCCGTAAAGAGCGCAGCCCCAAACTTTGGTGTGGCTGTGTCTTTTTCATTTAAATTTTCCGAATCTATGGCACCATAAGTGGAAGTGCCCTAGGCTCTCTAGCTTGGTTTTCTCTTTGTTCCAGGAAACACCATCCACTTCTCCAGAGTGGCTGTTGGCAATTTACATCCCGCCCATCAGCATAACAAGGCTGCCGGTTCTCCATGGCCTGTCCTGCCTCTCTGGATTTTACACTTTTTTTCGGAGGGCCCTTTTGATTGGTGGGAAGTGAGAGTTGCTTGTAGTGTGGATTTCCATTGCAGGCTTGCTTGGTTGGCCAAAAAGGGCGTATGCGTTTTTTCCTGAATATATTCAGGAAAAAACGCATACGCCCTTTTTGGCCAAGTGCATCACTGTCGAACTGCTGCCTCTTTTCCTACGCTTTCAGAGCAATTCTTATCTACCCCCCGATATCTGTTTTCTGCAATTCTGCGTCGCGTTCAAGTCCTCCTCACAGCCTTCCTTCAATAAATTTTTGGATGATAGGGGTCATTTGGAACTCTGCAGGATTGTGAGTTACAGTGCCAGAAATCTCCTTTTCTCAACTCGCTTTCTTGTGAGCTGACCGCAAACCCGAAGAATTGCTTCAGGCCCTAATCTCGTTCCGGCATGGCACGCTGAGCCTTTGGTGAACTCTTCTTCCTGTAGGGAAATCAGAGTTCAATGTGCCCGTCCAAACACATCGAGTTAGCCGCTCATTGGTTCTCCTTATTCCTGATCATCTTCTACCGAAATTGCAAAGTGTGCGAAACAAGAGGTCAAAGGCACTGACTCTCCAAGTGGGGAGAATGTTAATATGGCCTCTGGGGCGGCGAACTCGAGTCCCAGGGTTCGAAAATGGCGATGAGTTTTAGAAACTTTGCCTGATCACTTCGTGGACCATATCCTGGGTTTTCCATGCATATTTTAGCTGAAGTATAAATCCCTTAAACGTGGAGATTTGGGACCCGTGGAATGGGAACCATGCACCATTACCTCAAAGGGTCTGCATTCCCTCACCAATAGCATCAGCCCCAAGTGTCCAGCCTTATCTCTCCCACAGCTGTGGATGTAGAGGTGGTAAATCCAAGATTGCACACAAGCCCTGAAGGACTTATTTAAGAATTTCTCTCTATTTCACAGTCCTTGTGTTTTCTTTTTCAAATTTATTTTTATAAGGGGATTTAGCTTATGTACACTGCTGTGTGTATGCTGCTGTACACAAATGATTTTCTTATGGAGACCTATAAATGTATGGGTTTTAATTTTCTTCATAGTCAGGTATATTCCTCGGTTTTGAACACGGGGTGCTGAGTCCATGTGGTTGAGCGAGGAGGAGGTCTTGTCTAATATATATTTGGCTTATGGAATGGTATCTGTCCTAATATCAACCTCTGGTTTTATGCAGCCTCCCCACTCTCCTTTCCCCTTAAGCAAGCATCAGTTTCTTTTGTAAATGTGAGACTCTGTTGTGTTTTGTAATGCAGTTCACGCGTAGCCGTGTTTACGTTCCCGGTATTCGTGATACCTTATGATGTTTCTTTTTCTGTGTGACTTATTTCACTTAGAATCATCGTAACTAAATCCACTCATTATGCTGCTACTGGTCTGTTGCCATTGATTTCATTGTTGAGTGATATTCCATTGTAGGGATGTACCACAACTTTTATATCCATTTTTCTCTTTCTGGGCTATTGAAGTTGTACCATAGTCAAGGTTCCCGTAAAGAGCGCAGCCCCAAACTTTGGTGTGGCTGTGTCTTTTTCATTTAAATTTTCCGAATCTATGGCACCATAAGTGGAAGTGCCCTAGGCTCTCTAGCTTGGTTTTCTCTTTGTTCCAGGAAACACCATCCACTTCTCCAGAGTGGCTGTTGGCAATTTACATCCCGCCCATCAGCATAACAAGGCTGCCGGTTCTCCCTGGCCTGTCCTGCCTCTCTGGATTTTACACTTTTTTTCGGAGGGCCCTTTTGATCGGTGGGAAGTGAGAGTTGCTTGTAGTGCGGATTTCCATTGCAGGCTTGCTTGGTTGGCCAAAAAGGGCGTATGCGTTTTTTCCTGAATATATTCAGAGAAAAACGCATATGCCCTTTTTGGCCAAGTGCATAACTGTCGAACTGCTGCCTCTTCTCCTACGCTTTCAGAGCAATTCTTATCTACCCCCCGATATCTGTTTTCTGCAATTCTGCGTCGCGTTCAAGTCCTCCTCACAGCCTTCCTTCAATAAATTTTTGGATGATAGGGGTCATTTGGAACTCTGCAGGATTGTGAGTTACAGTGCCAGAAATCTCCTTTTCTCAACTCGCTTTCTTGTGAGCTGACCGCAAACCCGAAGAATTGCTTCAGGCCCTAATCTCGTTCCGGCATGGCACGCTGAGCCTTTGGTGAACTCTTCTTCCTGTAGGGAAATCAGAGTTCAATGTGCCCGTCCAAACACATCGAGTTAGCCGCTCATTGGTTCTCCTTATTCCTGATCATCTTCTACCGAAATTGCAAAGTGTGCGAAACAAGAGGTCAAAGGCACTGACTCTCCAAGTGGGGAGAATGTTAATATGGCCTCTGGAGGGGCGAACTCGAGTCCCAGGGTTCGAAAATGGCGATGAGTTTTAGAAACTTTGCCTGATCACTTCGTGGACCATATTCTGGGTTTTCCATGCATATTTTAGCTGAAGGATAAATCCCTTAAACGTGGAGATTTGGGACCCGTGGAATGGGAACCATGCACCATTACCTCAAAGGGTCTGCATTCCCTCACCAATAGCATCAGCCCCAAGCGTCCAGCCTTATCTCTCCCACGGCTGTGGATGTAGAGGTGGTAAATCCAAGATTCCACACAAGCCCTGAAGGACTTATTTAAGAATTTCTCTCTATTTCACAGTCCTTGTGTTTTCTTTTTCAAATTTATTTTTATAAGGGGATTTAGCTTATGTACACTGCTGTGTGTATGCTGCTGTACACAAATGATTTTCTTATGGAGACCTATAAATGTATGGGTTTTAATTTTCTTCATAGTCAGGTATATTCCTCGGTTTTGAACACGGGGTGCTGAGTCCATGTGGTTGAGCGAGGAGGAGGTCTTGTCTAATATATATTTGGCTTATGGAATGGTATCTGTCCTAATATCAACCTCTGGTTTTATGCAGCCTCCCCACTCTCCTTTCCCCTTAAGCAAGCATCAGTTTCTTTTGTAAATGTGAGACTCTCTTGTGTTTTGTAATGCAGTTCACGCGTAGCCGTGTTTACGTTCCCGGTATTCGTGATACCTTATGATGTTTCTTTTTCTGTGTGACTTATTTCACTTAGAATCATCGTAACTAAATCCACTCATTATGCTGCTACTGGTCTGTTGCCATTGATTTCATTGTTGAGTGATATTCCATTGTAGGGATGTACCACAACTTTTATATCCATTTTTCTCTTTCTGGGCTATTGAAGTTGTAGCATAGTCAAGGTTCCCGTAAAGAGCGCAGCCCCAAACTTTGGTGTGGCTGTGTCTTTTTCATTTAAATTTTCCGAATCTATGGCACCATAAGTGGAAGTGCCCTAGGCTCTCTAGCTTGGTTTTCTCTTTGTTCCAGGAAACACCATCCACTTCTCCAGAGTGGCTGTTGGCAATTTCCATCCCGCCCATCAGCATAACAAGGCTGCCGGTTCTCCATGGCCTGTCCTGCCTCTCTGGATTTTACACTTTTTTTCGGAGGGCCCTTTCGATCGGTGGGAAGTGAGAGTTGCTTGTAGTGCGGATTTCCATTGCAGGCTTGCTTGGTTGGCCAAAAAGGGCGTATGCGTTTTTTCCTGAATATATTCAGGAAAAAACGCATACGCCCTTTTTGGCCAAGTGCATCACTGTCGAACTGCTGCCTCTTTTCCTACGCTTTCAGAGCAATTCTTATCTACCCCCCGATATCTGTTTTCTGCAATTCTGCGTCGCGTTCAAGTCCTCCTCACAGCCTTCCTTCAATAAATTTTTGGATGATAGGGGTCATTTGGAACTCTGCAGGATTGTGAGTTACAGTGCCAGAAATCTCCTTTTCTCAACTCGCTTTCTTGTGAGCTGACCGCAAACCCGAAGAATTGCTTCAGGCCCTAATCTCGTTCCGGCATGGCACGCTGAGCCTTTGGTGAACTCTTCTTCCTGTAGGGAAATCAGAGTTCAATGTGCCCGTCCAAACACATCGAGTTAGCCGCTCATTGGTTCTCCTTATTCCTGATCATCTTCTACCGAAATTGCAAAGTGTGCGAAACAAGAGGTCAAAGGCACTGACTCTCCAAGTGGGGAGAATGTTAATATGGCCTCTGGAGGGGCGAACTCGAGTCCCAGGCTTCGAAAATGGCGATGAGTTTTAGAAACTTTGCCTGATCACTTCGTGGACCATATTCTGGGTTTTCCATGCATATTTTAGCTGAAGGATAAATCCCTTAAACGTGGAGATTTGGGACCCGTGGAATGGGAACCATGCACCATTACCTCAAAGGGTCTGCATTCCCTCACCAATAGCATCAGCCCCAAGCGTCCAGCCTTATCTCTCCCACGGCTGTGGAGGTAGAGGTGGTAAATCCAAGATTCCACACAAGCCCTGAAGGACTTATTTAAGAATTTCTCTCTATTTCACAGTCCTTGTGTTTTCTTTTTCAAATTTATTTTTATAAGGGGATTTAGCTTATGTACACTGCTGTGTGTATGCTGCTGTACACAAATGATTTTCTTATGGAGACCTATAAATGTATGGGTTTTAATTTTCTTCATAGTCAGGTATATTCCTCGGTTTTGAACACGGGGTGCTGAGTCCATGTGGTTGAGCGAGGAGGAGGTCTTGTCTAATATATATTTGGCTTATGGAATGGTATCTGTCCTAATATCAACCTCTGGTTTTATGCAGCCTCCCCACTCTCCTTTCCCCTTAAGCAAGCATCAGTTTCTTTTGTAAATGTGAGACTCTGTTGTGTTTTGTAATGCAGTTCACGCGTAGCCGTGTTTACGTTCCCGGTATTCGTGATACCTTATGATGTTTCTTTTTCTGTGTGACTTATTTCACTTAGAATCATCGTAACTAAATCCACTCATTATGCTGCTACTGGTCTGTTGCCATTGATTTCATTGTTGAGTGATATTCCATTGTAGGGATGTACCACAACTTTTATATCCATTTTTCTCTTTCTGGGCTATTGAAGTTGTAGCATAGTCAAGGTTCCCGTAAAGGGCGCAGCCCCAAACTTTGGTGTGGCTGTGTCTTTTTCATTTAAATTTTCCGAATCTATGGCACCATAAGTGGAAGTGCCCTAGGCTCTCTAGCTTGGTTTTCTCTTTGTTCCAGGAAACACCATCCACTTCTCCAGAGTGGCTGTTGGCAATTTCCATCCCGCCCATCAGCATAACAAGGCTGCCGGTTCTCCATGGCCTGTCCTGCCTCTCTGGATTTTACACTTTTTTTCGGAGGACCTTTTGATCGGTGGGAAGTGAGAGTTGCTTGTAGTGCGGATTTCCATTGCAGGCTTGCTTGGTTGGCCAAAAAGGGCGTATGCGTTTTTTCCTGAATATATTCAGGAAAAAACGCATACGCCCTTTTTGGCCAAGTGCATCACTGTCGAACTGCTGCCTCTTTTCCTACGCTTTCAGAGCAATTCTTATCTACCCCCCGATATCTGTTTTCTGCAATTCTGCGTCGCGTTCAAGTCCTCCTCACAGCCTTCCTTCAATAAATTTTTGGATGATAGGGGTCATTTGGAACTCTGCAGGATTGTGAGTTACAGTGCCAGAAATCTCCTTTTCTCAACTCGCTTTCTTGTGAGCTGACCGCAAACCCGAAGAATTGCTTCAGGCCCTAATCTCGTTCCGGCATGGCACGCTCAGCCTTTGGTGAACTCTTCTTCCTGTAGGGAAATCAGAGTTCAATGTGCCCGTCCAAACACATCGAGTTAGCCGCTCATTGGTTCTCCTTATTCCTGATCATCTTCTACCGAAATTGCAAAGTGTGCGAAACAAGAGGTCAAAGGCACTGACTCTCCAAGTGGGGAGAATGTTAATATGGCCTCTGGAGGGGTGAACTCGAGTCCCAGGCTTCGAAAATGGCGATGAGTTTTAGAAACTTTGCCTGATCACTTCGTGGACCATATTCTGGGTTTTCCATGCATATTTTAGCTGAAGGATAAATCCCTTAAACGTGGAGATTTGGGACCCGTGGAATGGGAACCATGCACCATTACCTCAAAGGGTCTGCATTCCCTCACCAATAGCATCAGCCCCAAGTGTCCAGCCTTATCTCTCCCACAGCTGTGGATGTAGAGGTGGTAAATCCAAGATTGCACACAAGCCCTGAAGGACTTATTTAAGAATTTCTCTCTATTTCACAGTCCTTGTGTTTTCTTTTTCAAATTTATTTTTATAAGGGGATTTAGCTTATGTACACTGCTGTGTGTATGCTGCTGTACACAAATGATTTTCTTATGGAGACCTATAAATGTATGGGTTTTAATTTTCTTCATAGTCAGGTATATTCCTCGGTTTTGAACACGGGGTGCTGAGTCCATGTGGTTGAGCGAGGAGGAGGTCTTGTCTAATATATATTTGGCTTATGGAATGGTATCTGTCCTAATATCAACCTCTGGTTTTATGCAGCCTCCCCACTCTCCTTTCCCCTTAAGCAAGCATCAGTTTCTTTTGTAAATGTGAGACTCTGTTGTGTTTTGTAATGCAGTTCACGCGTAGCCGTGTTTACGTTCCCGGTATTCGTGATACCTTATGATGTTTCTTTTTCTGTGTGACTTATTTCACTTAGAATCATCGTAACTAAATCCACTCATTATGCTGCTACTGGTCTGTTGCCATTGATTTCATTGTTGAGTGATATTCCATTGTAGGGATGTACCACAACTTTTATATCCATTTTTCTCTTTCTGGGCTATTGAAGTTGTAGCATAGTCAAGGTTCCCGTAAAGGGCGCAGCCCCAAACTTTGGTGTGGCTGTGTCTTTTTCATTTAAATTTTCCGAATCTATGGCACCATAAGTGGAAGTGCCCTAGGCTCTCTAGCTTGGTTTTCTCTTTGTTCCAGGAAACACCATCCACTTCTCCAGAGTGGCTGTTGGCAATTTCCATCCCGCCCATCAGCATAACAAGGCTGCCGGTTCTCCATGGCCTGTCCTGCCTCTCTGGATTTTACACTTTTTTTCGGAGGACCTTTTGATCGGTGGGAAGTGAGAGTTGCTTGTAGTGCGGATTTCCATTGCAGGCTTGCTTGGTTGGCCAAAAAGGGCGTATGCGTTTTTTCCTGAATATATTCAGGAAAAAACGCATACGCCCTTTTTGGCCAAGTGCATCACTGTCGAACTGCTGCCTCTTTTCCTACGCTTTCAGAGCAATTCTTATCTACCCCCCGATATCTGTTTTCTGCAATTCTGCGTCGCGTTCAAGTCCTCCTCACAGCCTTCCTTCAATAAATTTTTGGATGATAGGGGTCATTTGGAACTCTGCAGGATTGTGAGTTACAGTGCCAGAAATCTCCTTTTCTCAACTCGCTTTCTTGTGAGCTGACCGCAAACCCGAAGAATTGCTTCAGGCCCTAATCTCGTTCCGGCATGGCACGCTGAGCCTTTGGTGAACTCTTCTTCCTGTAGGGAAATCAGAGTTCAATGTGCCCGTCCAAACACATCGAGTTAGCCGCTCATTGGTTCTCCTTATTCCTGATCATCTTCTACCGAAATTGCAAAGTGTGCGAAACAAGAGGTCAAAGGCACTGACTCTCCAAGTGGGGAGAATGTTAATATGGCCTCTGGAGGGGCGAACTCGAGTCCCAGGCTTCGAAAATGGCGATGAGTTTTAGAAACTTTGCCTGATCACTTCGTGGACCATATTCTGGGTTTTCCATGCATATTTTAGCTGAAGGATAAATCCCTTAAACGTGGAGATTTGGGACCCGTGGAATGGGAACCATGCACCATTACCTCAAAGGGTCTGCATTCCCTCACCAATAGCATCAGCCCCAAGTGTCCAGCCTTATCTCTCCCACAGCTGTGGATGTAGAGGTGGTAAATCCAAGATTGCACACAAGCCCTGAAGGACTTATTTAAGAATTTCTCTCTATTTCACAGTCCTTGTGTTTTCTTTTTCAAATTTATTTTTATAAGGGGATTTAGCTTATGTACACTGCTGTGTGTATGCTGCTGTACACAAATGATTTTCTTATGGAGACCTATAAATGTATGGGTTTTAATTTTCTTCATAGTCAGGTATATTCCTCGGTTTTGAACACGGGGTGCTGAGTCCATGTGGTTGAGCGAGGAGGAGGTCTTGTCTAATATATATTTGGCTTATGGAATGGTATCTGTCCTAATATCAACCTCTGGTTTTATGCAGCCTCCCCACTCTCCTTTCCCCTTAAGCAAGCATCAGTTTCTTTTGTAAATGTGAGACTCTGTTGTGTTTTGTAATGCAGTTCACGCGTAGCCGTGTTTACGTTCCCGGTATTCGTGATACCTTATGATGTTTCTTTTTCTGTGTGACTTATTTCACTTAGAATCATCGTAACTAAATCCACTCATTATGCTGCTACTGGTCTGTTGCCATTGATTTCATTGTTGAGTGATATTCCATTGTAGGGATGTACCACAACTTTTATATCCATTTTTCTCTTTCTGGGCTATTGAAGTTGTAGCATAGTCAAGGTTCCCGTAAAGGGCGCAGCCCCAAACTTTGGTGTGGCTGTGTCTTTTTCATTTAAATTTTCCGAATCTATGGCACCATAAGTGGAAGTGCCCTAGGCTCTCTAGCTTGGTTTTCTCTTTGTTCCAGGAAACACCATCCACTTCTCCAGAGTGGCTGTTGGCAATTTCCATCCCGCCCATCAGCATAACAAGGCTGCCGGTTCTCCATGGCCTGTCCTGCCTCTCTGGATTTTACACTTTTTTTCGGAGGACCTTTTGATCGGTGGGAAGTGAGAGTTGCTTGTAGTGCGGATTTCCATTGCAGGCTTGCTTGGTTGGCCAAAAAGGGCGTATGCGTTTTTTCCTGAATATATTCAGGAAAAAACGCATACGCCCTTTTTGGCCAAGTGCATCACTGTCGAACTGCTGCCTCTTTTCCTACGCTTTCAGAGCAATTCTTATCTACCCCCCGATATCTGTTTTCTGCAATTCTGCGTCGCGTTCAAGTCCTCCTCACAGCCTTCCTTCAATAAATTTTTGGATGATAGGGGTCATTTGGAACTCTGCAGGATTGTGAGTTACAGTGCCAGAAATCTCCTTTTCTCAACTCGCTTTCTTGTGAGCTGACCGCAAACCCGAAGAATTGCTTCAGGCCCTAATCTCGTTCCGGCATGGCACGCTGAGCCTTTGGTGAACTCTTCTTCCTGTAGGGAAATCAGAGTTCAATGTGCCCGTCCAAACACATCGAGTTAGCCGCTCATTGGTTCTCCTTATTCCTGATCATCTTCTACCGAAATTGCAAAGTGTGCGAAACAAGAGGTCAAAGGCACTGACTCTCCAAGTGGGGAGAATGTTAATATGGCCTCTGGAGGGACGAACTCGAGTCCCAGGCTTCGAAAATGGCGATGAGTTTTAGAAACTTTGCCTGATCACTTCGTGGACCATATTCTGGGTTTTCCATGCATATTTTAGCTGAAGGATAAATCCCTTAAACGTGGAGATTTGGGACCCGTGGAATGGGAACCATGCACCATTACCTCAAAGGGTCTGCATTCCCTCACCAATAGCATCAGCCCCAAGTGTCCAGCCTTATCTCTCCCACAGCTGTGGATGTAGAGGTGGTAAATCCAAGATTGCACACAAGCCCTGAAGGACTTATTTAAGAATTTCTCTCTATTTCACAGTCCTTGTGTTTTCTTTTTCAAATTTATTTTTATAAGGGGATTTAGCTTATGTACACTGCTGTGTGTATGCTGCTGTACACAAATGATTTTCTTATGGAGACCTATAAATGTATGGGTTTTAATTTTCTTCATAGTCAGGTATATTCCTCGGTTTTGAACACGGGGTGCTGAGTCCATGTGGTTGAGCGAGGAGGAGGTCTTGTCTAATATATATTTGGCTTATGGAATGGTATCTGTCCTAATATCAACCTCTGGTTTTATGCAGCCTCCCCACTCTCCTTTCCCCTTAAGCAAGCATCAGTTTCTTTTGTAAATGTGAGACTCTGTTGTGTTTTGTAATGCAGTTCACGCGTAGCCGTGTTTACGTTCCCAGTTTTCGTGATACCTTATGATGTTTCTTTTTCTGTGTGACTTATTTCACTTAGAATCATCGTAACTAAATCCACTCATTATGCTGCTACTGGTCTGTTGCCATTGATTTCATTGTTGAGTGATATTCCATTGTAGGGATGTACCACAACTTTTATATCCATTTTTCTCTTTCTGGGCTATTGAAGTTGTAGCATAGTCAAGGTTCCCGTAAAGGGCGCAGCCCCAAACTTTGGTGTGGCTGTGTCTTTTTCATTTAAATTTTCCGAATCTATGGCACCATAAGTGGAAGTGCCCTAGGCTCTCTAGCTTGGTTTTCTCTTTGTTCCAGGAAACACCATCCACTTCTCCAGAGTGGCTGTTGGCAATTTCCATCCCGCCCATCAGCATAACAAGGCTGCCGGTTCTCCATGGCCTGTCCTGCCTCTCTGGATTTTACACTTTTTTTCGGAGGACCTTTTGATCGGTGGGAAGTGAGAGTTGCTTGTAGTGCGGATTTCCATTGCAGGCTTGCTTGGTTGGCCAAAAAGGGCGTATGCGTTTTTTCCTGAATATATTCAGGAAAAAACGCATACGCCCTTTTTGGCCAAGTGCATCACTGTCGAACTGCTGCCTCTTTTCCTACGCTTTCAGAGCAATTCTTATCTACCCCCCGATATCTGTTTTCTGCAATTCTGCGTCGCGTTCAAGTCCTCCTCACAGCCTTCCTTCAATAAATTTTTGGATGATAGGGGTCATTTGGAACTCTGCAGGATTGTGAGTTACAGTGCCAGAAATCTCCTTTTCTCAACTCGCTTTCTTGTGAGCTGACCGCAAACCCGAAGAATTGCTTCAGGCCCTAATCTCGTTCCGGCATGGCACGCTGAGCCTTTGGTGAACTCTTCTTCCTGTAGGGAAATCAGAGTTCAATGTGCCCGTCCAAACACATCGAGTTAGCCGCTCATTGGTTCTCCTTATTCCTGATCATCTTCTACCGAAATTGCAAAGTGTGCGAAACAAGAGGTCAAAGGCACTGACTCTCCAAGTGGGGAGAATGTTAATATGGCCTCTGGAGGGGCGAACTCGAGTCCCAGGCTTCGAAAATGGCGATGAGTTTTAGAAACTTTGCCTGATCACTTCGTGGACCATATTCTGGGTTTTCCATGCATATTTTAGCTGAAGGATAAATCCCTTAAACGTGGAGATTTGGGACCCGTGGAATGGGAACCATGCACCATTACCTCAAAGGGTCTGCATTCCCTCACCAATAGCATCAGCCCCAAGTGTCCAGCCTTATCTCTCCCACAGCTGTGGATGTAGAGGTGGTAAATCCAAGATTGCACACAAGCCCTGAAGGACTTATTTAAGAATTTCTCTCTATTTCACAGTCCTTGTGTTTTCTTTTTCAAATTTATTTTTATAAGGGGATTTAGCTTATGTACACTGCTGTGTGTATGCTGCTGTACACAAATGATTTTCTTATGGAGACCTATAAATGTATGGGTTTTAATTTTCTTCATAGTCAGGTATATTCCTCGGTTTTGAACACGGGGTGCTGAGTCCATGTGGTTGAGCGAGGAGGAGGTCTTGTCTAATATATATTTGGCTTATGGAATGGTATCTGTCCTAATATCAACCTCTGGTTTTATGCAGCCTCCCCACTCTCCTTTCCCCTTAAGCAAGCATCAGTTTCTTTTGTAAATGTGAGACTCTGTTGTGTTTTGTAATGCAGTTCACGCGTAGCCGTGTTTACGTTCCCGGTATTCGTGATACCTTATGATGTTTCTTTTTCTGTGTGACTTATTTCACTTAGAATCATCGTAACTAAATCCACTCATTATGCTGCTACTGGTCTGTTGCCATTGATTTCATTGTTGAGTGATATTCCATTGTAGGGATGTACCACAACTTTTATATCCATTTTTCTCTTTCTGGGCTATTGAAGTTGTAGCATAGTCAAGGTTCCCGTAAAGGGCGCAGCCCCAAACTTTGGTGTGGCTGTGTCTTTTTCATTTAAATTTTCCGAATCTATGGCACCATAAGTGGAAGTGCCCTAGGCTCTCTAGCTTGGTTTTCTCTTTGTTCCAGGAAACACCATCCACTTCTCCAGAGTGGCTGTTGGCAATTTCCATCCCGCCCATCAGCATAACAAGGCTGCCGGTTCTCCATGGCCTGTCCTGCCTCTCTGGATTTTACACTTTTTTTCGGAGGACCTTTTGATCGGTGGGAAGTGAGAGTTGCTTGTAGTGCGGATTTCCATTGCAGGCTTGCTTGGTTGGCCAAAAAGGGCGTATGCGTTTTTTCCTGAATATATTCAGGAAAAAACGCATACGCCCTTTTTGGCCAAGTGCATCACTGTCGAACTGCTGCCTCTTTTCCTACGCTTTCAGAGCAATTCTTATCTACCCCCCGATATCTGTTTTCTGCAATTCTGCGTCGCGTTCAAGTCCTCCTCACAGCCTTCCTTCAATAAATTTTTGGATGATAGGGGTCATTTGGAACTCTGCAGGATTGTGAGTTACAGTGCCAGAAATCTCCTTTTCTCAACTCGCTTTCTTGTGAGCTGACCGCAAACCCGAAGAATTGCTTCAGGCCCTAATCTCGTTCCGGCATGGCACGCTGAGCCTTTGGTGAACTCTTCTTCCTGTAGGGAAATCAGAGTTCAATGTGCCCGTCCAAACACATCGAGTTAGCCGCTCATTGGTTCTCCTTATTCCTGATCATCTTCTACCGAAATTGCAAAGTGTGCGAAACAAGAGGTCAAAGGCACTGACTCTCCAAGTGGGGAGAATGTTAATATGGCCTCTGGAGGGGCGAACTCGAGTCCCAGGCTTCGAAAATGGCGATGAGTTTTAGAAACTTTGCCTGATCACTTCGTGGACCATATTCTGGGTTTTCCATGCATATTTTAGCTGAAGGATAAATCCCTTAAACGTGGAGATTTGGGACCCGTGGAATGGGAACCATGCACCATTACCTCAAAGGGTCTGCATTCCCTCACCAATAGCATCAGCCCCAAGTGTCCAGCCTTATCTCTCCCACAGCTGTGGATGTAGAGGTGGTAAATCCAAGATTGCACACAAGCCCTGAAGGACTTATTTAAGAATTTCTCTCTATTTCACAGTCCTTGTGTTTTCTTTTTCAAATTTATTTTTATAAGGGGATTTAGCTTATGTACACTGCTGTGTGTATGCTGCTGTACACAAATGATTTTCTTATGGAGACCTATAAATGTATGGGTTTTAATTTTCTTCATAGTCAGGTATATTCCTCGGTTTTGAACACGGGGTGCTGAGTCCATGTGGTTGAGCGAGGAGGAGGTCTTGTCTAATATATATTTGGCTTATGGAATGGTATCTGTCCTAATATCAACCTCTGGTTTTATGCAGCCTCCCCACTCTCCTTTCCCCTTAAGCAAGCATCAGTTTCTTTTGTAAATGTGAGACTCTGTTGTGTTTTGTAATGCAGTTCACGCGTAGCCGTGTTTACGTTCCCGGTATTCGTGATACCTTATGATGTTTCTTTTTCTGTGTGACTTATTTCACTTAGAATCATCGTAACTAAATCCACTCATTATGCTGCTACTGGTCTGTTGCCATTGATTTCATTGTTGAGTGATATTCCATTGTAGGGATGTACCACAACTTTTATATCCATTTTTCTCTTTCTGGGCTATTGAAGTTGTACCATAGTCAAGGTTCCCGTAAAGAGCGCAGCCCCAAACTTTGGTGTGGCTGTGTCTTTTTCATTAAAATTTCCGAATCTATGGCACCATAAGTGGAAGTGCCCTAGGCTCTCTAGCTTGGTTTTCTCTTTGTTCCAGGAAACACCATCCACTTCTCCAGAGTGGCTGTTGGCAATTTACATCCCGCCCATCAGCATAACAAGGCTGCCGGTTCTCCATGGCCTGTCCTGCCTCTCTGGATTTTACACTTTTTTTCGGAGGGCCCTTTTGATCGGTGGGAAGTGAGAGTTGCTTGTAGTGCGGATTTCCATTGCAGGCTTGCTTGGTTGGCCAAAAAGGTCGTATGCGTTTTTTCCTGAATATATTCAGGAAAAAACGCATACGCCCTTTTTGGCCAAGTGCATCACTGTCGAACTGCTGCCTCTTTTCCTACGCTTTCAGAGCAAGTCTTATCTACCCCCCGATATCTGTTTTCTGCAATTCTGCGTCGCGTTCAAGTCCTCCTCACAGCCTTCCTTCAATAAATTTTTGGATGATAGGGGTCATTTGGAACTCTGCAGGATTGTGAGTTACAGTGCCAGAAATCTCCTTTTCTCAACTCGCTTTCTTGTGAGCTGACCGCAAACCCGAAGAATTGCTTCAGGCCCTAATCTCGTTCCGGCATGGCACGCTGAGCCTTTGGTGAACTCTTCTTCCTGTAGGGAAATCAGAGTTCAATGTGCCCGTCCAAACACATCGAGTTAGCCGCTCATTGGTTCTCCTTATTCCTGATCATCTTCTACCGAAATTGCAAAGTGTGCGAAACAAGAGGTCAAAGGCACTGACTCTCCAAGTGGGGAGAATGTTAATATGGCCTCTGGAGGGACGAACTCGAGTCCCAGGCTTCGAAAATGGCGATGAGTTTTAGAAACTTTGCCTGATCACTTCGTGGACCATATTCTGGGTTTTCCATGCATATTTTAGCTGAAGGATAAATCCCTTAAACGTGGAGATTTGGGACCCGTGGAATGGGAACCATGCACCATTACCTCAAAGGGTCTGCATTCCCTCACCAATAGCATCAGCCCCAAGTGTCCAGCCTTATCTCTCCCACAGCTGTGGATGTAGAGGTGGTAAATCCAAGATTGCACACAAGCCCTGAAGGACTTATTTAAGAATTTCTCTCTATTTCACAGTCCTTGTGTTTTCTTTTTCAAATTTATTTTTATAAGGGGATTTAGCTTATGTACACTGCTGTGTGTATGCTGCTGTACACAAATGATTTTCTTATGGAGACCTATAAATGTATGGGTTTTAATTTTCTTCATAGTCAGGTATATTCCTCGGTTTTGAACACGGGGTGCTGAGTCCATGTGGTTGAGCGAGGAGGAGGTCTTGTCTAATATATATTTGGCTTATGGAATGGTATCTGTCCTAATATCAACCTCTGGTTTTATGCAGCCTCCCCACTCTCCTTTCCCCTTAAGCAAGCATCAGTTTCTTTTGTAAATGTGAGACTCTGTTGTGTTTTGTAATGCAGTTCACGCGTAGCCGTGTTTACGTTCCCGGTATTCGTGATACCTTATGATGTTTCTTTTTCTGTGTGACTTATTTCACTTAGAATCATCGTAACTAAATCCACTCATTATGCTGCTACTGGTCTGTTGCCATTGATTTCATTGTTGAGTGATATTCCATTGTAGGGATGTACCACAACTTTTATATCCATTTTTCTCTTTCTGGGCTATTGAAGTTGTAGCATAGTCAAGGTTCCCGTAAAGGGCGCAGCCCCAAACTTTGGTGTGGCTGTGTCTTTTTCATTTAAATTTTCCGAATCTATGGCACCATAAGTGGAAGTGCCCTAGGCTCTCTAGCTTGGTTTTCTCTTTGTTCCAGGAAACACCATCCACTTCTCCAGAGTGGCTGTTGGCAATTTCCATCCCGCCCATCAGCATAACAAGGCTGCCGGTTCTCCATGGCCTGTCCTGCCTCTCTGGATTTTACACTTTTTTTCGGAGGACCTTTTGATCGGTGGGAAGTGAGAGTTGCTTGTAGTGCGGATTTCCATTGCAGGCTTGCTTGGTTGGCCAAAAAGGGCGTATGCGTTTTTTCCTGAATATATTCAGGAAAAAACGCATACGCCCTTTTTGGCCAAGTGCATCACTGTCGAACTGCTGCCTCTTTTCCTACGCTTTCAGAGCAATTCTTATCTACCCCCCGATATCTGTTTTCTGCAATTCTGCGTCGCGTTCAAGTCCTCCTCACAGCCTTCCTTCAATAAATTTTTGGATGATAGGGGTCATTTGGAACTCTGCAGGATTGTGAGTTACAGTGCCAGAAATCTCCTTTTCTCAACTCGCTTTCTTGTGAGCTGACCGCAAACCCGAAGAATTGCTTCAGGCCCTAATCTCGTTCCGGCATGGCACGCTGAGCCTTTGGTGAACTCTTCTTCCTGTAGGGAAATCAGAGTTCAATGTGCCCGTCCAAACACATCGAGTTAGCCGCTCATTGGTTCTCCTTATTCCTGATCATCTTCTACCGAAATTGCAAAGTGTGCGAAACAAGAGGTCAAAGGCACTGACTCTCCAAGTGGGGAGAATGTTAATATGGCCTCTGGAGGGGCGAACTCGAGTCCCAGGCTTCGAAAATGGCGATGAGTTTTAGAAACTTTGCCTGATCACTTCGTGGACCATATTCTGGGTTTTCCATGCATATTTTAGCTGAAGGATAAATCCCTTAAACGTGGAGATTTGGGACCCGTGGAATGGGAACCATGCACCATTACCTCAAAGGGTCTGCATTCCCTCACCAATAGCATCAGCCCCAAGTGTCCAGCCTTATCTCTCCCACAGCTGTGGATGTAGAGGTGGTAAATCCAAGATTGCACACAAGCCCTGAAGGACTTATTTAAGAATTTCTCTCTATTTCACAGTCCTTGTGTTTTCTTTTTCAAATTTATTTTTATAAGGGGATTTAGCTTATGTACACTGCTGTGTGTATGCTGCTGTACACAAATGATTTTCTTATGGAGACCTATAAATGTATGGGTTTTAATTTTCTTCATAGTCAGGTATATTCCTCGGTTTTGAACACGGGGTGCTGAGTCCATGTGGTTGAGCGAGGAGGAGGTCTTGTCTAATATATATTTGGCTTATGGAATGGTATCTGTCCTAATATCAACCTCTGGTTTTATGCAGCCTCCCCACTCTCCTTTCCCCTTAAGCAAGCATCAGTTTCTTTTGTAAATGTGAGACTCTGTTGTGTTTTGTAATGCAGTTCACGCGTAGCCGTGTTTACGTTCCCGGTATTCGTGATACCTTATGATGTTTCTTTTTCTGTGTGACTTATTTCACTTAGAATCATCGTAACTAAATCCACTCATTATGCTGCTACTGGTCTGTTGCCATTGATTTCATTGTTGAGTGATATTCCATTGTAGGGATGTACCACAACTTTTATATCCATTTTTCTCTTTCTGGGCTATTGAAGTTGTAGCATAGTCAAGGTTCCCGTAAAGGGCGCAGCCCCAAACTTTGGTGTGGCTGTGTCTTTTTCATTTAAATTTTCCGAATCTATGGCACCATAAGTGGAAGTGCCCTAGGCTCTCTAGCTTGGTTTTCTCTTTGTTCCAGGAAACACCATCCACTTCTCCAGAGTGGCTGTTGGCAATTTCCATCCCGCCCATCAGCATAACAAGGCTGCCGGTTCTCCATGGCCTGTCCTGCCTCTCTGGATTTTACACTTTTTTTCGGAGGACCTTTTGATCGGTGGGAAGTGAGAGTTGCTTGTAGTGCGGATTTCCATTGCAGGCTTGCTTGGTTGGCCAAAAAGGGCGTATGCGTTTTTTCCTGAATATATTCAGGAAAAAACGCATACGCCCTTTTTGGCCAAGTGCATCACTGTCGAACTGCTGCCTCTTTTCCTACGCTTTCAGAGCAATTCTTATCTACCCCCCGATATCTGTTTTCTGCAATTCTGCGTCGCGTTCAAGTCCTCCTCACAGCCTTCCTTCAATAAATTTTTGGATGATAGGGGTCATTTGGAACTCTGCAGGATTGTGAGTTACAGTGCCAGAAATCTCCTTTTCTCAACTCGCTTTCTTGTGAGCTGACCGCAAACCCGAAGAATTGCTTCAGGCCCTAATCTCGTTCCGGCATGGCACGCTGAGCCTTTGGTGAACTCTTCTTCCTGTAGGGAAATCAGAGTTCAATGTGCCCGTCCAAACACATCGAGTTAGCCGCTCATTGGTTCTCCTTATTCCTGATCATCTTCTACCGAAATTGCAAAGTGTGCGAAACAAGAGGTCAAAGGCACTGACTCTCCAAGTGGGGAGAATGTTAATATGGCCTCTGGAGGGGCGAACTCGAGTCCCAGGCTTCGAAAATGGCGATGAGTTTTAGAAACTTTGCCTGATCACTTCGTGGACCATATTCTGGGTTTTCCATGCATATTTTAGCTGAAGGATAAATCCCTTAAACGTGGAGATTTGGGACCCGTGGAATGGGAACCATGCACCATTACCTCAAAGGGTCTGCATTCCCTCACCAATAGCATCAGCCCCAAGTGTCCAGCCTTATCTCTCCCACAGCTGTGGATGTAGAGGTGGTAAATCCAAGATTGCACACAAGCCCTGAAGGACTTATTTAAGAATTTCTCTCTATTTCACAGTCCTTGTGTTTTCTTTTTCAAATTTATTTTTATAAGGGGATTTAGCTTATGTACACTGCTGTGTGTATGCTGCTGTACACAAATGATTTTCTTATGGAGACCTATAAATGTATGGGTTTTAATTTTCTTCATAGTCAGGTATATTCCTCGGTTTTGAACACGGGGTGCTGAGTCCATGTGGTTGAGCGAGGAGGAGGTCTTGTCTAATATATATTTGGCTTATGGAATGGTATCTGTCCTAATATCAACCTCTGGTTTTATGCAGCCTCCCCACTCTCCTTTCCCCTTAAGCAAGCATCAGTTTCTTTTGTAAATGTGAGACTCTGTTGTGTTTTGTAATGCAGTTCACGCGTAGCCGTGTTTACGTTCCCGGTATTCGTGATACCTTATGATGTTTCTTTTTCTGTGTGACTTATTTCACTTAGAATCATCGTAACTAAATCCACTCATTATGCTGCTACTGGTCTGTTGCCATTGATTTCATTGTTGAGTGATATTCCATTGTAGGGATGTACCACAACTTTTATATCCATTTTTCTCTTTCTGGGCTATTGAAGTTGTACCATAGTCAAGGTTCCCGTAAAGAGCGCAGCCCCAAACTTTGGTGTGGCTGTGTCTTTTTCATTAAAATTTCCGAATCTATGGCACCATAAGTGGAAGTGCCCTAGGCTCTCTAGCTTGGTTTTCTCTTTGTTCCAGGAAACACCATCCACTTCTCCAGAGTGGCTGTTGGCAATTTACATCCCGCCCATCAGCATAACAAGGCTGCCGGTTCTCCATGGCCTGTCCTGCCTCTCTGGATTTTACACTTTTTTTCGGAGGGCCCTTTTGATCGGTGGGAAGTGAGAGTTGCTTGTAGTGCGGATTTCCATTGCAGGCTTGCTTGGTTGGCCAAAAAGGTCGTATGCGTTTTTTCCTGAATATATTCAGGAAAAAACGCATACGCCCTTTTTGGCCAAGTGCATCACTGTCGAACTGCTGCCTCTTTTCCTACGCTTTCAGAGCAAGTCTTATCTACCCCCCGATATCTGTTTTCTGCAATTCTGCGTCGCGTTCAAGTCCTCCTCACAGCCTTCCTTCAATAAATTTTTGGATGATAGGGGTCATTTGGAACTCTGCAGGATTGTGAGTTACAGTGCCAGAAATCTCCTTTTCTCAACTCGCTTTCTTGTGAGCTGACCGCAAACCCGAAGAATTGCTTCAGGCCCTAATCTCGTTCCGGCATGGCACGCTGAGCCTTTGGTGAACTCTTCTTCCTGTAGGGAAATCAGAGTTCAATGTGCCCGTCCAAACACATCGAGTTAGCCGCTCATTGGTTCTCCTTATTCCTGATCATCTTCTACCGAAATTGCAAAGTGTGCGAAAGAAGAGGTCAAAGGCATTGACTCTCCAAATGGTTAGAATGTTAATATGGCCTCTGTAGGGGCGAACTCGAGTCCCAGGCTTCGAAAATGGCGATGAGTTTTAGAAACTTTGCCTGATCACTTCGTGGACCATATTCTGGGTTTTCCATGCATATTTTAGCTGAAGGATAAATCCCTTAAACGTGGAGATTTGGGACCCGTGGAATGGGAACCATGCACCATTACCTCAAAGGGTCTGCATTCCCTCACCAATAGCATCAGCCCCAAGTGTCCAGCCTTATCTCTCCCACAGCTGTGGATGTAGAGGTGGTAAATCCAAGATTGCACACAAGCCCTGAAGGACTTATTTAAGAATTTCTCTCTATTTCACAGTCCTTGTGTTTTCTTTTTCAAATTTATTTTTATAAGGGGATTTAGCTTATGTACACTGCTGTGTGTATGCTGCTGTACACAAATGATTTTCTTATGGAGACCTATAAATGTATGGGTTTTAATTTTCTTCATAGTCAGGTATATTCCTCGGTTTTGAACACGGGGTGCTGAGTCCATGTGGTTGAGCGAGGAGGAGGTCTTGTCTAATATATATTTGGCTTATGGAATGGTATCTGTCCTAATATCAACCTCTGGTTTTATGCAGCCTCCCCACTCTCCTTTCCCCTTAAGCAAGCATCAGTTTCTTTTGTAAATGTGAGACTCTGTTGTGTTTTGTAATGCAGTTCACGCGTAGCCGTGTTTACGTTCCCGGTATTCGTGATACCTTATGATGTTTCTTTTTCTGTGTGACTTATTTCACTTAGAATCATCGTAACTAAATCCACTCATTATGCTGCTACTGGTCTGTTGCCATTGATTTCATTGTTGAGTGATATTCCATTGTAGGGATGTACCACAACTTTTATATCCATTTTTCTCTTTCTGGGCTATTGAAGTTGTACCATAGTCAAGGTTCCCGTAAAGAGCGCAGCCCCAAACTTTGGTGTGGCTGTGTCTTTTTCATTAAAATTTCCGAATCTATGGCACCATAAGTGGAAGTGCCCTAGGCTCTCTAGCTTGGTTTTCTCTTTGTTCCAGGAAACACCATCCACTTCTCCAGAGTGGCTGTTGGCAATTTACATCCCGCCCAACAGCATAACAAGGCTGCCGGTTCTCCATGGCCTGTCCTGCCTCTCTGGATTTTACACTTTTTTTCGGAGGGCCCTTTTGATCGGTGGGAAGTGAGAGTTGCTTGTAGTGCGGATTTCCATTGCAGGCTTGCTTGGTTGGCCAAAAAGGTCGTATGCGTTTTTTCCTGAATATATTCAGGAAAAAACGCATACGCCCTTTTTGGCCAAGTGCATCACTGTCGAACTGCTGCCTCTTTTCCTACGCTTTCAGAGCAAGTCTTATCTACCCCCCGATATCTGTTTTCTGCAATTCTGCGTCGCGTTCAAGTCCTCCTCACAGCCTTCCTTCAATAAATTTTTGGATGATAGGGGTCATTTGGAACTCTGCAGGATTGTGAGTTACAGTGCCAGAAATCTCCTTTTCTCAACTCGCTTTCTTGTGAGCTGACCGCAAACCCGAAGAATTGCTTCAGGCCCTAATCTCGTTCCGGCATGGCACGCTGAGCCTTTGGTGAACTCTTCTTCCTGTAGGGAAATCAGAGTTCAATGTGCCCGTCCAAACACATCGAGTTAGCCGCTCATTGGTTCTCCTTATTCCTGATCATCTTCTACCGAAATTGCAAAGTGTGCGAAAGAAGAGGTCAAAGGCATTGACTCTCCAAATGGTTAGAATGTTAATATGGCCTCTGTAGGGGCGAACTCGAGTCCCAGGCTTCGAAAATGGCGATGAGTTTTAGAAACTTTGCCTGATCACTTCGTGGACCATATTCTGGGTTTTCCATGCATATTTTAGCTGAAGGATAAATCCCTTAAACGTGGAGATTTGGGACCCGTGGAATGGGAACCATGCACCATTACCTCAAAGGGTCTGCATTCCCTCACCAATAGCATCAGCCCCAAGCGTCCAGCCTTATCTCTCCCACGGCTGTGGATGTAGAGGTGGTAAATCCAAGATTCCACACAAGCCCTGAAGGACTTATTTAAGAATTTCTCTCTATTTCACAGTCCTTGTGTTTTCTTTTTCAAATTTATTTTTATAAGGGGATTTAGCTTATGTACACTGCTGTGTGTATGCTGCTGTACACAAATGATTTTCTTATGGAGACCTATAAATGTATGGGTTTTAATTTTCTTCATAGTCAGGTATATTCCTCGGTTTTGAACACGGGGTGCTGAGTCCATGTGGTTGAGCGAGGAGGAGGTCTTGTCTAATATATATTTGGCTTATGGAATGGTATCTGTCCTAATATCAACCTCTGGTATTATGCAGCCTCCCCACTCTCCTTTCCCCTTAAGCAAGCATCAGTTTCGTTTGTAAATGTGAGACTCTGTTGTGTTTTGTAATGCAGTTCACGCGTAGCCGTGTTTACGTTCCCGGTATTCGTGATACCTTATGATGTTTCTTTTTCTGTGTGACTTATTTCACTTAGAATCATCGTAACTAAATCCACTCATTATGCTGCTACTGGTCTGTTGCCATTGAATTCATTGTTGAGTGATATTCCATTGTAGGGATGTACCACAACTTTTATATCCATTTTTCTCTTTCTGGGCTATTGAAGTTGTACCATAGTCAAGGTTCCCGTAAAGAGCGCAGCCCCAAACTTTGGTGTGGCTGTGTCTTTTTCATTTAAATTTTCCGAATCTATGGCACCATAAGTGGAAGTGCCCTAGGCTCTCTAGCTTGGTTTTCTCTTTGTTCCAGGAAACACCATCCACTTCTCCAGAGTGGCTGTTGGCAATTTCCATCCCGCCCATCAGCATAACAAGGCTGCCGGTTCTCCATGGCCTGTCCTGCCTCTCTGGATTTTACACTTTTTTTTCGGAGGGCCCTTTTGATCGGTGGGAAGTGAGAGTTGCTTGTAGTGCGGATTTCCATTGCAGGCTTGCTTGGTTGGCCAAAAAGGGCGTATGCGTTTTTTCCTGAATATATTCAGGAAAAAACGCATACGCCCTTTTTGGCCAAGTGCATCACTGTCGAACTGCTGCCTCTTTTCCAACGCTTTCAGAGCAAGTCTTATCTACCCCCCGATATCTGTTTTCTGCAATTCTGCGTCACGTTCAAGTCCTCCTCACAGCCTTCCTTCAATAAATTTTTGGATGATAGGGGTCATTTGGAACTCTGCAGGATTGTGAGTTACAGTGCCAGAAATCTCCTTTTCTCAACTCGCTTTCTTGTGAGCTGACCGCAAACCCGAAGAATTGCTTCAGGCCCTAATCTCGTTCCGGCATGGCACGCTGAGCCTTTGGTGAACTCTTCTTCCTGTAGGGAAATCAGAGTTCAATGTGCCCGTCCAAACACATCGAGTTAGCCGCTCATTGGTTCTCCTTATTCCTGATCATCTTCTACCGAAATTGCAAAGTGTGCGAAACAAGAGGTCAAAGGCACTGACTCTCCAAGTGGGGAGAATGTTAATATGGCCTCTGGAGGGGCGAACTCGAGTCCCAGGGTTCGAAATTGGCGATGAGTTTTAGAAACTTTGCCTGATCACTTCGTGGACCATATTCTGGGTTTTCGATGCATATTTTAGCTGAAGGATAAATCCCTTAAACGTGGAGATTTGGGACCCGTGGAATGGGAACCATGCACC
The DNA here is from genome assembly GCA_036417435.1 of Inia geoffrensis. Taxonomy (NCBI): domain Eukaryota; kingdom Metazoa; phylum Chordata; class Mammalia; order Artiodactyla; family Iniidae; genus Inia; species Inia geoffrensis. The sequence goes on from CM070911.1 coordinate 93,311,757, forward strand.
ATTACCTCAAAGGGTCTGCATTCCCTCACCAATAGCATCAGCCCCAAGCGTCCAGCCTTATCTCTCCCACGGCTGTGGATGTAGAGGTGGTAAATCCAAGATTGCACACAAGCCCTGAAGGACTTATTTAAGAATTTCTCTCTATTTCACAGTCCTTGTGTTTTCTTTTTCAAATTTATTTTTATAAGGGGATTTAGCTTATGTACACTGCTGTGTGTATGCTGCTGTACACAAATGATTTTCTTATGGAGACCTATAAATGTATGGGTTTTAATTTTCTTCATAGTCAGGTATATTCCTCGGTTTTGAACACGGGGTGCTGAGTCCATGTGGTTGAGCGAGGAGGAGGTCTTGTCTAATATATATTTGGCTTATGGAATGGTATCTGTCCTAATATCAACCTCTGGTATTATGCAGCCTCCCCACTCTCCTTTCCCCTTAAGCAAGCATCAGTTTCTTTTGTAAATGTGAGACTCTGTTGTGTTTTGTAATGCAGTTCACGCGTAGCCGTGTTTACGTTCCCGGTATTCGTGATACCTTATGATGTTTCTTTTTCTGTGTGACTTATTTCACTTAGAATCATCGTAACTAAATCCACTCATTATGCTGCTACTGGTCTGTTGCCATTGATTTCATTGTTGAGTGATATTCCATTGTAGGGATGTACCACAACTTTTATATCCATTTTTCTCTTTCTGGGCTATTGAAGTTGTACCATAGTCAAGGTTCCCGTAAAGAGCGCAGCCCCAAACTTTGGTGTGGCTGTGTCTTTTTCATTTAAATTTTCCGAATCTATGGCACCATAAGTGGAAGTGCCCTAGGCTCTCTAGCTTGGTTTTCTCTTTGTTCCAGGAAACACCATCCACTTCTCCAGAGTGGCTGTTGGCAATTTCCATCCCGCCCATCAGCATAACAAGGCTGCCGGTTCTCCATGGCCTGTCCTGCCTCTCTGGATTTTACACTTTTTTTTCGGAGGGCCCTTTTGATCGGTGGGAAGTGAGAGTTGCTTGTAGTGCGGATTTCCATTGCAGGCTTGCTTGGTTGGCCAAAAAGGGCGTATGCGTTTTTTCCTGAATATATTCAGGAAAAAACGCATACGCCCTTTTTGGCCAAGTGCATCACTGTCGAACTGCTGCCTCTTTTCCTACGCTTTCAGAGCAATTCTTATCTACCCCCCGATATCTGTTTTCTGCAATTCTGCGTCGCGTTCAAGTCCTCCTCACAGCCTTCCTTCAATAAATTTTTGGATGATAGGGGTCATTTGGAACTCTGCAGGATTGTGAGTTACAGTGCCAGAAATCTCCTTTTCTCAACTCGCTTTCTTGTGAGCTGACCGCAAACCCGAAGAATTGCTTCAGGCCCTAATCTCGTTCCGGCATGGCACGCTGAGCCTTTGGTGAACTCTTCTTCCTGTAGGGAAATCAGAGTTCAATGTGCCCGTCCAAACACATCGAGTTAGCCGCTCATTGGTTCTCCTTATTCCTGATCATCTTCTACCGAAATTGCAAAGTGTGCGAAACAAGAGGTCAAAGGCACTGACTCTCCAAGTGGGGAGAATGTTAATATGGCCTCTAGAGGGGCGAACTCGAGTCCCAGGCTTCGAAAATGGCGATGAGTTTTAGAAACTTTGGCTGATCACTTCGTGGACCATATTCTGGGTTTTCCATGCATATTTTAGCTGAAGGATAAATCCCTTAAACGTGGAGATTTGGGACCCGTGGAATGGGAACCATGCACCATTACCTCAAAGGGTCTGCATTCCCTCACCAATAGCATCAGCCCCAAGCGTCCAGCCTTATCTCTCCCACGGCTGTGGATGTAGAGGTGGTAAATCCAAGATTGCACACAAGCCCTGAAGGACTTATTTAAGAATTTCTCTCTATTTCACAGTCCTTGTGTTTTCTTTTTCAAATTTATTTTTATAAGGGGATTTAGCTTATGTACACTGCTGTGTGTATGCTGCTGTACACAAATGATTTTCTTATGGAGACCTATAAATGTATGGGTTTTAATTTTCTTCATAGTCAGGTATATTCCTCGGTTTTGAACACGGGGTGCTGAGTCCATGTGGTTGAGCGAGGAGGAGGTCTTGTCTAATATATATTTTGCTTATGGAATGGTATCTGTCCTAATATCAACCTCTGGTTTTATGCAGCCTCCCCACTCTCCTTTCCCCTTAAGCAAGCATCAGTTTCTTTTGTAAATGTGAGACTCTGTTGTGTTTTGTAATGCAGTTCACGCGTAGCCGTGTTTACGTTCCCGGTATTCGTGATACCTTATGATGTTTCTTTTTCTGTGTGACTTATTTCACTTAGAATCATCGTAACTAAATCCACTCATTATGCTGCTACTGGTCTGTTGCCATTGATTTCATTGTTGAGTGATATTCCATTGTAGGGATGTACCACAACTTTTATATCCATTTTTCTCTTTCTGGGCTATTGAAGTTGTACCATAGTCAAGGTTCCCGTAAAGAGCGCAGCCCCAAACTTTGGTGTGGCTGTGTCTTTTTCATTTAAATTTTCCCAATCTATGGCACCATAAGTGGAAGTGCCCTAGGCTCTCTAGCTTGGTTTTCTCTTTGTTCCAGGAAACACCATCCACTTCTCCAGAGTGGCTGTTGGCAATTTACATCCCGCCCATCAGCATAACAAGGCTGCCGGTTCTCCATGGCCTGTCCTGCCTCTCTGGATTTTACACTTTTTTTTCGGAGGGCCCTTTTGATCGGTGGGAAGTGAGAGTTGCTTGTAGTGCGGATTTCCATTGCAGGCTTGCTTGGTTGGCCAAAAAGGGCGTATGCGTTTTTTCCTGAATATATTCAGGAAAAAACGCATACGCCCTTTTTGGCCAAGTGCATCACTGTCGAACTGCTGCCTCTTTTCCTACGCTTTCAGAGCAATTCTTATCTACCCCCCGATATCTGTTTTCTGCAATTCTGCGTCGCGTTCAAGTCCTCCTCACAGCCTTCCTTCAATAAATTTTTGGATGATAGGGGTCATTTGGAACTCTGCAGGATTGTGAGTTACAGTGCCAGAAATCTCCTTTTCTCAACTCGCTTTCTTGTGAGCTGACCGCAAACCCGAAGAATTGCTTCAGGCCCTAATCTCGTTCCGGCATGGCACGCTGAGCCTTTGGTGAACTCTTCTTCCTGTAGGGAAATCAGAGTTCAATGTGCCCGTCCAAACACATCGAGTTAGCCGCTCATTGGTTCTCCTTATTCCTGATCATCTTCTACCGAAATTGCAAAGTGTGCGAAACAAGAGGTCAAAGGCACTGACTCTCCAAGTGGGGAGAATGTTAATATGGCCTCTAGAGGGGCGAACTCGAGTCCCAGGCTTCGAAAATGGCGATGAGTTTTAGAAACTTTGGCTGATCACTTCGTGGACCATATTCTGGGTTTTCCATGCATATTTTAGCTGAAGGATAAATCCCTTAAACGTGGAGATTTGGGACCCGTGGAATGGGAACCATGCACCATTACCTCAAAGGGTCTGCATTCCCTCACCAATAGCATCAGCCCCAAGCGTCCAGCCTTATCTCTCCCACGGCTGTGGATGTAGAGGTGGTAAATCCAAGATTCCACACAAGCCCTGAAGGACTTATTGAAGAATTTCTCTCTATTTCACAGTCCTTGTGTTTTCTTTTTCAAATTTATTTTTATAAGGGGATTTAGCTTATGTACACTGCTGTGTGTATGCTGCTGTACACAAATGATTTTCTTATGGAGACCTATAAATGTATGGGTTTTAATTTTCTTCATAGTCAGGTATATTCCTCGGTTTTGAACACGGGGTGCTGAGTCCATGTGGTTGAGCGAGGAGGAGGTCTTGTCTAATATATATTTGGCTTATGGAATGGTATCTGTCCTAATATCAACCTCTGGTTTTATGCAGCCTCCCCACTCTCCTTTCCCCTTAAGCAAGCATCAGTTTCGTTTGTAAATGTGAGACTCTGTTGTGTTTTGTAATGCAGTTCACGCGTAGCCGTGTTTACGTTCCCGGTATTCGTGATACCTTATGATGTTTCTTTTTCTGTGTGACTTATTTCACTTAGAATCATCGTAACTAAATCCACTCATTATGCTGCTACTGGTCTGTTGCCATTGATTTCATTGTTGAGTGATATTCCATTGTAGGGATGTACCACAACTTTTATATCCATTTTTCTCTTTCTGGGCTATTGAAGTTGTACCATAGTCAAGGTTCCCGTAAAGAGCGCAGGCCCAAACTTTGGTGTGGCTGTGTCTTTTTCATTTAAATTTTCCGAATCTATGGCACCATAAGTGGAAGTGCCCTAGGCTCTCTAGCTTGGTTTTCTCTTTGTTCCAGGAAACACCATCCACTTCTCCAGAGTGGCTGTTGGCAATTTACATCCCGCCCATCAGCATAACAAGGCTGCCGGTTCTCCATGGCCTGTCCTGCCTCTCTGGATTTTACACTTTTTTTTTGGAGGGCCCTTTTGATCGGTGGGAAGTGAGAGTTGCTTGTAGTGCGGATTTCCATTGCAGGCTTGCTTGGTTGGCCAAAAAGGGCGTATGCGTTTTTTCCTGAATATATTCAGGAAAAAACGCATACGCCCTTTTTGGCCAAGTGCATCACTGTCGAACTGCTGCCTCTTTTCCTACGCTTTCAGAGCAATTCTTATCTACCCCCCGATATCTGTTTTCTGCAATTCTGCGTCGCGTTCAAGTCCTCCTCACAGCCTTCCTTCAATAAATTTTTGGATGATAGGGGCATTTGGAACTCTGCAGGATTGTGAGTTACAGTGCCAGAAATCTCCTTTTCTCAACTCGCTTTCTTGTGAGCTGACCGCAAACCCGAAGAATTGCTTCAGGCCCTAATCTCGTTCCGGCATGGCACGCTGAGCCTTTGGTGAACTCTTCTTCCTGTAGGGAAATCAGAGTTCAATGTGCCCGTCCAAACACATCGAGTTAGCCGCTCATTGGTTCTCCTTATTCCTGATCATCTTCTACCGAAATTGCAAAGTGTGCGAAAGAAGAGGTCAAAGGCATTGACTCTCCAAATGGTTAGAATGTTAATATGGCCTCTGTAGGGGCGAACTCGAGTCCCAGGCTTCGAAAATGGCGATGAGTTTTAGAAACTTTGCCTGATCACTTCGTGGACCATATTCTGGGTTTTCCATGCATATTTTAGCTGAAGGATAAATCCCTTAAACGTGGAGATTTGGGACCCGTGGAATGGGAACCATGCACCATTACCTCAAAGGGTCTGCATTCCCTCACCAATAGCATCAGCCCCAAGCGTCCAGCCTTATCTCTCCCACGGCTGTGGATGTAGAGGTGGTAAATCCAAGATTGTACAGAAGCCCTGAAGGACTTATTGAAGAATTTCTCTCTATTTCACAGTCCTTGTGTTTTCTTTTTCAAATTTATTTTTATAAGGGGATTTAGCTTATGTACACTGCTGTGTGTATGCTGCTGTACACAAATGATTTTCTTATGGAGACCTATAAATGTATGGGTTTTAATTTTCTTCATAGTCAGGTATATTCCTCGGTTTTGAACACGGGGTGCTGAGTCCATGTGGTTGAGCGAGGAGGAGGTCTTGTCTAATATATATTTTGCTTATGGAATGGTATCTGTCCTAATATCAACCTCTGGTTTTATGCAGCCTCCCCACTCTCCTTTCCCCTTAAGCAAGCATCAGTTTCTTTTGTAAATGTGAGACTCTGTTGTGTTTTGTAATGCAGTTCACGCGTAGCCGTGTTTACGTTCCCGGTATTCGTGATACCTTATGATGTTTCTTTTTCTGTGTGACTTATTTCACTTAGAATCATCGTAACTAAATCCACTCATTATGCTGCTACTGGTCTGTTGCCATTGATTTCATTGTTGAGTGATATTCCATTGTAGGGATGTACCACAACTTTTATATCCATTTTTCTCTTTCTGGGCTATTGAAGTTGTACCATAGTCAAGGTTCCCGTAAAGAGCGCAGCCCCAAACTTTGGTGTGGCTGTGTCTTTTTCATTTAAATTTTCCCAATCTATGGCACCATAAGTGGAAGTGCCCTAGGCTCTCTAGCTTGGTTTTCTCTTTGTTCCAGGAAACACCATCCACTTCTCCAGAGTGGCTGTTGGCAATTTACATCCCGCCCATCAGCATAACAAGGCTGCCGGTTCTCCATGGCCTGTCCTGCCTCTCTGGATTTTACACTTTTTTTTCGGAGGGCCCTTTTGATCGGTGGGAAGTGAGAGTTGCTTGTAGTGCGGATTTCCATTGCAGGCTTGCTTGGTTGGCCAAAAAGGGCGTATGCGTTTTTTCCTGAATATATTCAGGAAAAAACGCATACGCCCTTTTTGGCCAAGTGCATCACTGTCGAACTGCTGCCTCTTTTCCTACGCTTTCAGAGCAAGTCTTATCTACCCCCCGATATCTGTTTTCTGCAATTCTGCGTCGCGTTCAAGTCCTCCTCACAGCCTTCCTTCAATAAATTTTTGGATGATAGGGGTCATTTGGAACTCTGCAGGATTGTGAGTTACAGTGCCAGAAATCTCCTTTTCTCAACTCGCTTTCTTGTGAGCTGACCGCAAACCCGAAGAATTGCTTCAGGCCCTAATCTCGTTCCGGCATGGCACGCTGAGCCTTTGGTGAACTCTTCTTCCTGTAGGGAAATCAGAGTTCAATGTGCCCGTCCAAACACATCGAGTTAGCCGCTCATTGGTTCTCCTTATTCCTGATCATCTTCTACCGAAATTGCAAAGTGTGCGAAACAAGAGGTCAAAGGCACTGACTCTCCAAGTGGGGAGAATGTTAATATGGCCTCTGGAGGGGCGAACTCGAGTCCCAGGCTTCGAAAATGGCGATGAGTTTTAGAAACTTTGCCTGATCACTTCGTGGACCATATTCTGGGTTTTCCATGCATATTTTAGCTGAAGGATAAATCCCTTAAACGTGGAGATTTGGGACCCGTGGAATGGGAACCATGCACCATTACCTCAAAGGGTCTGCATTCCCTCACCAATAGCATCAGCCCCAAGCGTCCAGCCTTATCTCTCCCACGGCTGTGGATGTAGAGGTGGTAAATCCAAGATTCCACACAAGCCCTGAAGGACTTATTTAAGAATTTCTCTCTATTTCACAGTCCTTGTGTTTTCTTTTTCAAATTTATTTTTATAAGGGGATTTAGCTTATGTACACTGCTGTGTGTATGCTGCTGTACACAAATGATTTTCTTATGGAGACCTATAAATGTATGGGTTTTAATTTTCTTCATAGTCAGGTATATTCCTCGGTTTTGAACACGGGGTGCTGAGTCCATGTGGTTGAGCGAGGAGGAGGTCTTGTCTAATATATATTTGGCTTATGGAATGGTATCTGTCCTAATATCAACCTCTGGTATTATGCAGCCTCCCCACTCTCCTTTCCCCTTAAGCAAGCATCAGTTTCGTTTGTAAATGTGAGACTCTGTTGTGTTTTGTAATGCAGTTCACGCGTAGCCGTGTTTACGTTCCCGGTATTCGTGATACCTTATGATGTTTCTTTTTCTGTGTGACTTATTTCACTTAGAATCATCGTAACTAAATCCACTCATTATGCTGCTACTGGTCTGTTGCCATTGATTTCATTGTTGAGTGATATTCCATTGTAGGGATGTACCACAACTTTTATATCCATTTTTCTCTTTCTGGGCTATTGAAGTTGTACCATAGTCAAGGTTCCCGTAAAGAGCGCAGCCCCAAACTTTGGTGTGGCTGTGTCTTTTTCATTTAAATTTTCCCAATCTATGGCACCATAAGTGGAAGTGCCCTAGGCTCTCTAGCTTGGTTTTCTCTTTGTTCCAGGAAACACCATCCACTTCTCCAGAGTGGCTGTTGGCAATTTCCATCCCGCCCATCAGCATAACAAGGCTGCCGGTTCTCCATGGCCTGTCCTGCCTCTCTGGATTTTACACTTTTTTTTCGGAGGGCCCTTTTGATCGGTGGGAAGTGAGAGTTGCTTGTAGTGCGGATTTCCATTGCAGGCTTGCTTGGTTGGCCAAAAAGGGCGTATGCGTTTTTTCCTGAATATATTCAGGAAAAAACGCATACGCCCTTTTTGGCCAAGTGCATCACTGTCGAACTGCTGCCTCTTTTCCTACGCTTTCAGAGCAAGTCTTATCTACCCCCCGATATCTGTTTTCTGCAATTCTGCGTCGCGTTCAAGTCCTCCTCACAGCCTTCCTTCAATAAATTTTTGGATGATAGGGGTCATTTGGAACTCTGCAGGATTGTGAGTTACAGTGCCAGAAATCTCCTTTTCTCAACTCGCTTTCTTGTGAGCTGACCGCAAACCCGAAGAATTGCTTCAGGCCCTAATCTCGTTCCGGCATGGCACGCTGAGCCTTTGGTGAACTCTTCTTCCTGTAGGGAAATCAGAGTTCAATGTGCCCGTCCAAACACATCGAGTTAGCCGCTCATTGGTTCTCCTTATTCCTGATCATCTTCTACCGAAATTGCAAAGTGTGCGAAACAAGAGGTCAAAGGCACTGACTCTCCAAGTGGGGAGAATGTTAATATGGCCTCTGGAGGGACGAACTCGAGTCCCAGGCTTCGAAAATGGCGATGAGTTTTAGAAACTTTGCCTGATCACTTCGTGGACCATATTCTGGGTTTTCCATGCATATTTTAGCTGAAGGATAAATCCCTTAAACGTGGAGATTTGGGACCCGTGGAATGGGAACCATGCACCATTACCTCAAAGGGTCTGCATTCCCTCACCAATAGCATCAGCCCCAAGCGTCCAGCCTTATCTCTCCCACGGCTGTGGATGTAGATGTGGTAAATCCAAGATTGCACACAAGCCCTGAAGGACTTATTTAAGAATTTCTCTCTATTTCACAGTCCTTGTGTTTTCTTTTTCAAATTTATTTTTATAAGGGGATTTAGCTTATGTACACTGCTGTGTGTATGCTGCTGTACACAAATGATTTTCTTATGGAGACCTATAAATGTATGGGTTTTAATTTTCTTCATAGTCAGGTATATTCCTCGGTTTTGAACACGGGGTGCTGAGTCCATGTGGTTGAGCGAGGAGGAGGTCTTGTCTAATATATATTTGGCTTATGGAATGGTATCTGTCCTAATATCAACCTCTGGTATTATGCAGCCTCCCCACTCTCCTTTCCCCTTAAGCAAGCATCAGTTTCGTTTGTAAATGTGAGACTCTGTTGTGTTTTGTAATGCAGTTCACGCGTAGCCGTGTTTACGTTCCCGGTATTCGTGATACCTTATGATGTTTCTTTTTCTGTGTGACTTATTTCACTTAGAATCATCGTAACTAAATCCACTCATTATGCTGCTACTGGTCTGTTGCCATTGAATTCATTGTTGAGTGATATTCCATTGTAGGGATGTACCACAACTTTTATATCCATTTTTCTCTTTCTGGGCTATTGAAGTTGTACCATAGTCAAGGTTCCCGTAAAGAGCGCAGGCCCAAACTTTGGTGTGGCTGTGTCTTTTTCATTTAAATTTTCCCAATCTATGGCACCATAAGTGGAAGTGCCCTAGGCTCTCTAGCTTGGTTTTCTCTTTGTTCCAGGAAACACCATCCACTTCTCCAGAGTGGCTGTTGGCAATTTCCATCCCGCCCATCAGCATAACAAGGCTGCCGGTTCTCCATGGCCTGTCCTGCCTCTCTGGATTTTACACTTTTTTTTCGGAGGGCCCTTTTGATCGGTGGGAAGTGAGAGTTGCTTGTAGTGCGGATTTCCATTGCAGGCTTGCTTGGTTGGCCAAAAAGGGCGTATGCGTTTTTTCCTGAATATATTCAGGAAAAAACGCATACGCCCTTTTTGGCCAAGTGCATCACTGTCGAACTGCTGCCTCTTTTCCTACGCTTTCAGAGCAATTCTTATCTACCCCCCGATATCTGTTTTCTGCAATTCTGCGTCGCGTTCAAGTCCTCCTCACAGCCTTCCTTCAATAAATTTTTGGATGATAGGGGTCATTTGGAACTCTGCAGGATTGTGAGTTACAGTGCCAGAAATCTCCTTTTCTCAACTCGCTTTCTTGTGAGCTGACCGCAAACCCGAAGAATTGCTTCAGGCCCTAATCTCGTTCCGGCATGGCACGCTGAGCCTTTGGTGAACTCTTCTTCCTGTAGGGAAATCAGAGTTCAATGTGCCCGTCCAAACACATCGAGTTAGCCGCTCATTGGTTCTCCTTATTCCTGATCATCTTCTACCGAAATTGCAAAGTGTGCGAAACAAGAGGTCAAAGGCACTGACTCTCCAAGTGGGGAGAATGTTAATATGGCCTCTGGAGGGGCGAACTCGAGTCCCAGGGTTCGAAAATGGCGATGAGTTTTAGAAACTTTGCCTGATCACTTCGTGGACCATATTCTGGGTTTTCGATGCATATTTTAGCTGAAGGATAAATCCCTTAAACGTGGAGATTTGGGACCCGTGGAATGGGAACCATGCACCATTACCTCAAAGGGTCTGCATTCCCTCACCAATAGCATCAGCCCCAAGCGTCCAGCCTTATCTCTCCCACGGCTGTGGATGTAGAGGTGGTAAATCCAAGATTCCACACAAGCCCTGAAGGACTTATTTAAGAATTTCTCTCTATTTCACAGTCCTTGTGTTTTCTTTTTCAAATTTATTTTTATAAGGGGATTTAGCTTATGTACACTGCTGTGTGTATGCTGCTGTACACAAATGATTTTCTTATGGAGACCTATAAATGTATGGGTTTTAATTTTCTTCATAGTCAGGTATATTCCTCGGTTTTGAACACGGGGTGCTGAGTCCATGTGGTTGAGCGAGGAGGAGGTCTTGTCTAATATATATTTGGCTTATGGAATGGTATCTGTCCTAATATCAACCTCTGGTATTATGCAGCCTCCCCACTCTCCTTTCCCCTTAAGCAAGCATCAGTTTCGTTTGTAAATGTGAGACTCTGTTGTGTTTTGTAATGCAGTTCACGCGTAGCCGTGTTTACGTTCCCGGTATTCGTGATACCTTATGATGTTTCTTTTTCTGTGTGACTTATTTCACTTAGAATCATCGTAACTAAATCCACTCATTATGCTGCTACTGGTCTGTTGCCATTGAATTCATTGTTGAGTGATATTCCATTGTAGGGATGTACCACAACTTTTATATCCATTTTTCTCTTTCTGGGCTATTGAAGTTGTACCATAGTCAAGGTTCCCGTAAAGAGCGCAGCCCCAAACTTTGGTGTGGCTGTGTCTTTTTCATTTAAATTTTCCCAATCTATGGCACCATAAGTGGAAGTGCCCTAGGCTCTCTAGCTTGGTTTTCTCTTTGTTCCAGGAAACACCATCCACTTCTCCAGAGTGGCTGTTGGCAATTTCCATCCCGCCCATCAGCATAACAAGGCTGCCGGTTCTCCATGGCCTGTCCTGCCTCTCTGGATTTTACACTTTTTTTTCGGAGGGCCCTTTTGATCGGTGGGAAGTGAGAGTTGCTTGTAGTGCGGATTTCCATTGCAGGCTTGCTTGGTTGGCCAAAAAGGGCGTATGCGTTTTTTCCTGAATATATTCAGGAAAAAACGCATACGCCCTTTTTGGCCAAGTGCATCACTGTCGAACTGCTGCCTCTTTTCCTACGCTTTCAGAGCAATTCTTATCTACCCCCCGATATCTGTTTTCTGCAATTCTGCGTCGCGTTCAAGTCCTCCTCACAGCCTTCCTTCAATAAATTTTTGGATGATAGGGGTCATTTGGAACTCTGCAGGATTGTGAGTTACAGTGCCAGAAATCTCCTTTTCTCAACTCGCTTTCTTGTGAGCTGACCGCAAACCCGAAGAATTGCTTCAGGCCCTAATCTCGTTCCGGCATGGCACGCTGAGCCTTTGGTGAACTCTTCTTCCTGTAGGGAAATCAGAGTTCAATGTGCCCGTCCAAACACATCGAGTTAGCCGCTCATTGGTTCTCCTTATTCCTGATCATCTTCTACCGAAATTGCAAAGTGTGCGAAACAAGAGGTCAAAGGCACTGACTCTCCAAGTGGGGAGAATGTTAATATGGCCTCTAGAGGGGAGAACTCGAGTCCCAGGGTTCGAAAATGGCGATGAGTTTTAGAAACTTTGCCTGATCACTTCGTGGACCATATTCTGGGTTTTCCATGCATATTTTAGCTGAAGGATAAATCCCTTAAACGTGGAGATTTGGGACCCGTGGAATGGGAACCATGCACCATTACCTCAAAGGGTCTGCATTCCCTCACCAATAGCATCAGCCCCAAGCGTCCAGCCTTATCTCTCCCACGGCTGTGGATGTAGAGGTGGTAAATCCAAGATTCCACACAAGCCCTGAAGGACTTATTTAAGAATTTCTCTCTATTTCACAGTCCTTGTGTTTTCTTTTTCAAATTTATTTTTATAAGGGGATTTAGCTTATGTACACTGCTGTGTGTATGCTGCTGTACACAAATGATTTTCTTATGGAGACCTATAAATGTATGGGTTTTAATTTTCTTCATAGTCAGGTATATTCCTCGGTTTTGAACACGGGGTGCTGAGTCCATGTGGTTGAGCGAGGAGGAGGTCTTGTCTAATATATATTTGGCTTATGGAATGGTATCTGTCCTAATATCAACCTCTGGTATTATGCAGCCTCCCCACTCTCCTTTCCCCTTAAGCAAGCATCAGTTTCTTTTGTAAATGTGAGACTCTGTTGTGTTTTGTAATGCAGTTCACGCGTAGCCGTGTTTACGTTCCCGGTATTCGTGATACCTTATGATGTTTCTTTTTCTGTGTGACTTATTTCACTTAGAATCATCGTAACTAAATCCACTCATTATGCTGCTACTGGTCTGTTGCCATTGAATTCATTGTTGAGTGATATTCCATTGTAGGGATGTACCACAACTTTTATATCCATTTTTCTCTTTCTGGGCTATTGAAGTTGTACCATAGTCAAGGTTCCCGTAAAGAGCGCAGCCCCAAACTTTGGTGTGGCTGTGTCTTTTTCATTTAAATTTTCCGAATCTATGGCACCATAAGTGGAAGTGCCCTAGGCTCTCTAGCTTGGTTTTCTCTTTGTTCCAGGAAACACCATCCACTTCTCCAGAGTGGCTGTTGGCAATTTCCATCCCGCCCATCAGCATAACAAGGCTGCCGGTTCTCCATGGCCTGTCCTGCCTCTCTGGATTTTACACTTTTTTTTCGGAGGGCCCTTTTGATCGGTGGGAAGTGAGAGTTGCTTGTAGTGCGGATTTCCATTGCAGGCTTGCTTGGTTGGCCAAAAAGGGCGTATGCGTTTTTTCCTGAATATATTCAGGAAAAAACGCATACGCCCTTTTTGGCCAAGTGCATCACTGTCGAACTGCTGCCTCTTTTCCTACGCTTTCAGAGCAAGTCTTATCTACCCCCCGATATCTGTTTTCTGCAATTCTGCGTCGCGTTCAAGTCCTCCTCACAGCCTTCCTTCAATAAATTTTTGGATGATAGGGGTCATTTGGAACTCTGCAGGATTGTGAGTTACAGTGCCAGAAATCTCCTTTTCTCAACTCGCTTTCTTGTGAGCTGACCGCAAACCCGAAGAATTGCTTCAGGCCCTAATCTCGTTCCGGCATGGCACGCTGAGCCTTTGGTGAACTCTTCTTCCTGTAGGGAAATCAGAGTTCAATGTGCCTGTCCAAACACATCGAGTTAGCCGCTCATTGGTTCTCCTTATTCCTGATTATCTTCTACCGAAATTGCAAAGTGTGCGAAACAAGAGGTCAAAGGCACTGAGTCTCCAAGTGGGGAGAATGTTAATATGGCCTCTGGAGGGGCGAACTCGAGTCCCAGGGTTCGAAATTGGCGATGAGTTTTAGAAACTTTGCCTGATCACTTCGTGGACCATATTCTGGGTTTTCGATGCATATTTTAGCTGAAGGATAAATCCCTTAAACGTGGAGATTTGGGACCCGTGGAATGGGAACCATGCACCATTACCTCAAAGGGTCTGCATTCCCTCACCAATAGCATCAGCCCCAAGCGTCCAGCCTTATCTCTCCCACGGCTGTGGATGTAGAGGTGGTAAATCCAAGATTGCACACAAGCCCTGAAGGACTTATTTAAGAATTTCTCTCTATTTCACAGTCCTTGTGTTTTCTTTTTCAAATTTATTTTTATAAGGGGATTTAGCTTATGTACACTGCTGTGTGTATGCTGCTGTACACAAATGATTTTCTTATGGAGACCTATAAATGTATGGGTTTTAATTTTCTTCATAGTCAGGTATATTCCTCGGTTTTGAACACGGGGTGCTGAGTCCATTTGGTTGAGCGAGGAGGAGGTCTTGTCTAATATATATTTTGCTTATGGAATGGTATCTGTCCTAATATCAACCTCTGGTTTTATGCAGCCTCCCCACTCTCCTTTCCCCTTAAGCAAGCATCAGTTTCTTTTGTAAATGTGAGACTCTGTTGTGTTTTGTAATGCAGTTCACGCGTAGCCGTGTTTACGTTCCCGGTATTCGTGATACCTTATGATGTTTCTTTTTCTGTGTGACTTATTTCACTTAGAATCATCGTAACTAAATCCACTCATTATGCTGCTACTGGTCTGTTGCCATTGATTTCATTGTTGAGTGATATTCCATTGTAGGGATGTACCACAACTTTTATATCCATTTTTCTCTTTCTGGGCTATTGAAGTTGTACCATAGTCAAGGTTCCCGTAAAGAGCGCAGCCCCAAACTTTGGTGTGGCTGTGTCTTTTTCATTTAAATTTTCCCAATCTATGGCACCATAAGTGGAAGTGCCCTAGGCTCTCTAGCTTGGTTTTCTCTTTGTTCCAGGAAACACCATCCACTTCTCCAGAGTGGCTGTTGGCAATTTACATCCCGCCCATCAGCATAACAAGGCTGCCGGTTCTCCATGGCCTGTCCTGCCTCTCTGGATTTTACACTTTTTTTTCGGAGGGCCCTTTTGATCGGTGGGAAGTGAGAGTTGCTTGTAGTGCGGATTTCCATTGCAGGCTTGCTTGGTTGGCCAAAAAGGGCGTATGCGTTTTTTCCTGAATATATTCAGGAAAAAACGCATACGCCCTTTTTGGCCAAGTGCATCACTGTCGAACTGCTGCCTCTTTTCCTACGCTTTCAGAGCAAGTCTTATCTACCCCCCGATATCTGTTTTCTGCAATTCTGCGTCGCGTTCAAGTCCTCCTCACAGCCTTCCTTCAATAAATTTTTGGATGATAGGGGTCATTTGGAACTCTGCAGGATTGTGAGTTACAGTGCCAGAAATCTCCTTTTCTCAACTCGCTTTCTTGTGAGCTGACCGCAAACCCGAAGAATTGCTTCAGGCCCTAATCTCGTTCCGGCATGGCACGCTGAGCCTTTGGTGAACTCTTCTTCCTGTAGGGAAATCAGAGTTCAATGTGCCCGTCCAAACACATCGAGTTAGCCGCTCATTGGTTCTCCTTATTCCTGATCATCTTCTACCGAAATTGCAAAGTGTGCGAAACAAGAGGTCAAAGGCACTGACTCTCCAAGTGGGGAGAATGTTAATATGGCCTCTAGAGGGGCGAACTCGAGTCCCAGGCTTCGAAAATGGCGATGAGTTTTAGAAACTTTGGCTGATCACTTCGTGGACCATATTCTGGGTTTTCCATGCATATTTTAGCTGAAGGATAAATCCCTTAAACGTGGAGATTTGGGACCCGTGGAATGGGAACCATGCACCATTACCTCAAAGGGTCTGCATTCCCTCACCAATAGCATCAGCCCCAAGCGTCCAGCCTTATCTCTCCCACGGCTGTGGATGTAGAGGTGGTAAATCCAAGATTCCACACAAGCCCTGAAGGACTTATTTAAGAATTTCTCTCTATTTCACAGTCCTTGTGTTTTCTTTTTCAAATTTATTTTTATAAGGGGATTTAGCTTATGTACACTGCTGTGTGTATGCTGCTGTACACAAATGATTTTCTTATGGAGACCTATAAATGTATGGGTTTTAATTTTCTTCATAGTCAGGTATATTCCTCGGTTTTGAACACGGGGTGCTGAGTCCATGTGGTTGAGCGAGGAGGAGGTCTTGTCTAATATATATTTGGCTTATGGAATGGTATCTGTCCTAATATCAACCTCTGGTTTTATGCAGCCTCCCCACTCTCCTTTCCCCTTAAGCAAGCATCAGTTTCTTTTGTAAATGTGAGACTCTGTTGTGTTTTGTAATGCAGTTCACGCGTAGCCGTGTTTACGTTCCCGGTATTCGTGATACCTTATGATGTTTCTTTTTCTGTGTGACTTATTTCACTTAGAATCATCGTAACTAAATCCACTCATTATGCTGCTACTGGTCTGTTGCCATTGATTTCATTGTTGAGTGATATTCCATTGTAGGGATGTACCACAACTTTTATATCCATTTTTCTCTTTCTGGGCTATTGAAGTTGTACCATAGTCAAGGTTCCCGTAAAGAGCGCAGGCCCAAACTTTGGTGTGGCTGTGTCTTTTTCATTTAAATTTTCCGAATCTATGGCACCATAAGTGGAAGTGCCCTAGGCTCTCTAGCTTGGTTTTCTCTTTGTTCCAGGAAACACCATCCACTTCTCCAGAGTGGCTGTTGGCAATTTACATCCCGCCCATCAGCATAACAAGGCTGCCGGTTCTCCATGGCCTGTCCTGCCTCTCTGGATTTTACACTTTTTTTTTGGAGGGCCCTTTTGATCGGTGGGAAGTGAGAGTTGCTTGTAGTGCGGATTTCCATTGCAGGCTTGCTTGGTTGGCCAAAAAGGGCGTATGCGTTTTTTCCTGAATATATTCAGGAAAAAACGCATACGCCCTTTTTGGCCAAGTGCATCACTGTCGAACTGCTGCCTCTTTTCCTACGCTTTCAGAGCAATTCTTATCTACCCCCCGATATCTGTTTTCTGCAATTCTGCGTCGCGTTCAAGTCCTCCTCACAGCCTTCCTTCAATAAATTTTTGGATGATAGGGGCATTTGGAACTCTGCAGGATTGTGAGTTACAGTGCCAGAAATCTCCTTTTCTCAACTCGCTTTCTTGTGAGCTGACCGCAAACCCGAAGAATTGCTTCAGGCCCTAATCTCGTTCCGGCATGGCACGCTGAGCCTTTGGTGAACTCTTCTTCCTGTAGGGAAATCAGAGTTCAATGTGCCCGTCCAAACACATCGAGTTAGCCGCTCATTGGTTCTCCTTATTCCTGATCATCTTCTACCGAAATTGCAAAGTGTGCGAAACAAGAGGTCAAAGGCACTGACTCTCCAAGTGGGGAGAATGTTAATATGGCCTCTGGAGGGGCGAACTCGAGTCCCAGGGTTCGAAAATGGCGATGAGTTTTAGAAACTTTGCCTGATCACTTCGTGGACCATATTCTGGGTTTTCCATGCATATTTTAGCTGAAGGATAAATCCCTTAAACGTGGAGATTTGGGACCCGTGGAATGGGAACCATGCACCATTACCTCAAAGGGTCTGCATTCCCTCACCAATAGCATCAGCCCCAAGCGTCCAGCCTTATCTCTCCCACGGCTGTGGATGTAGAGGTGGTAAATCCAAGATTGTACAGAAGCCCTGAAGGACTTATTGAAGAATTTCTCTCTATTTCACAGTCCTTGTGTTTTCTTTTTCAAATTTATTTTTATAAGGGGATTTAGCTTATGTACACTGCTGTGTGTATGCTGCTGTACACAAATGATTTTCTTATGGAGACCTATAAATGTATGGGTTTTAATTTTCTTCATAGTCAGGTATATTCCTCGGTTTTGAACACGGGGTGCTGAGTCCATGTGGTTGAGCGAGGAGGAGGTCTTGTCTAATATATATTTTGCTTATGGAATGGTATCTGTCCTAATATCAACCTCTGGTATTATGCAGCCTCCCCACTCTCCTTTCCCCTTAAGCAAGCATCAGTTTCTTTTGTAAATGTGAGACTCTGTTGTGTTTTGTAATGCAGTTCACGCGTAGCCGTGTTTACGTTCCCGGTATTCGTGATACCTTATGATGTTTCTTTTTCTGTGTGACTTATTTCACTTAGAATCATCGTAACTAAATCCACTCATTATGCTGCTACTGGTCTGTTGCCATTGATTTCATTGTTGAGTGATATTCCATTGTAGGGATGTACCACAACTTTTATATCCATTTTTCTCTTTCTGGGCTATTGAAGTTGTACCATAGTCAAGGTTCCCGTAAAGAGCGCAGGCCCAAACTTTGGTGTGGCTGTGTCTTTTTCATTTAAATTTTCCGAATCTATGGCACCATAAGTGGAAGTGCCCTAGGCTCTCTAGCTTGGTTTTCTCTTTGTTCCAGGAAACACCATCCACTTCTCCAGAGTGGCTGTTGGCAATTTACATCCCGCCCATCAGCATAACAAGGCTGCCGGTTCTCCATGGCCTGTCCTGCCTCTCTGGATTTTACACTTTTTTTTCGGAGGGCCCTTTTGATCGGTGGGAAGTGAGAGTTGCTTGTAGTGCGGATTTCCATTGCAGGCTTGCTTGGTTGGCCAAAAAGGGCGTATGCGTTTTTTCCTGAATATATTCAGGAAAAAACGCATACGCCCTTTTTGGCCAAGTGCATCACTGTCGAACTGCTGCCTCTTTTCCTACGCTTTCAGAGCAAGTCTTATCTACCCCCCGATATCTGTTTTCTGCAATTCTGCGTCGCGTTCAAGTCCTCCTCACAGCCTTCCTTCAATAAATTTTTGGATGATAGGGGTCATTTGGAACTCTGCAGGATTGTGAGTTACAGTGCCAGAAATCTCCTTTTCTCAACTCGCTTTCTTGTGAGCTGACCGCAAACCCGAAGAATTGCTTCAGGCCCTAATCTCGTTCCGGCATGGCACGCTGAGCCTTTGGTGAACTCTTCTTCCTGTAGGGAAATCAGAGTTCAATGTGCCCGTCCAAACACATCGAGTTAGCCGCTCATTGGTTCTCCTTATTCCTGATCATCTTCTACCGAAATTGCAAAGTGTGCGAAACAAGAGGTCAAAGGCACTGACTCTCCAAGTGGGGAGAATGTTAATATGGCCTCTGGAGGGGCGAACTCGAGTCCCAGGGTTCGAAAATGGCGATGAGTTTTAGAAACTTTGCCTGATCACTTCGTGGACCATATTCTGGGTTTTCCATGCATATTTTAGCTGAAGGATAAATCCCTTAAACGTGGAGATTTGGGACCCGTGGAATGGGAACCATGCACCATTACCTCAAAGGGTCTGCATTCCCTCACCAATAGCATCAGCCCCAAGCGTCCAGCCTTATCTCTCCCACGGCTGTGGATGTAGAGGTGGTAAATCCAAGATTGTACAGAAGCCCTGAAGGACTTATTGAAGAATTTCTCTCTATTTCACAGTCCTTGTGTTTTCTTTTTCAAATTTATTTTTATAAGGGGATTTAGCTTATGTACACTGCTGTGTGTATGCTGCTGTACACAAATGATTTTCTTATGGAGACCTATAAATGTATGGGTTTTAATTTTCTTCATAGTCAGGTATATTCCTCGGTTTTGAACACGGGGTGCTGAGTCCATGTGGTTGAGCGAGGAGGAGGTCTTGTCTAATATATATTTGGCTTATGGAATGGTATCTGTCCTAATATCAACCTCTGGTATTATGCAGCCTCCCCACTCTCCTTTCCCCTTAAGCAAGCATCAGTTTCGTTTGTAAATGTGAGACTCTGTTGTGTTTTGTAATGCAGTTCACGCGTAGCCGTGTTTACGTTCCCGGTATTCGTGATACCTTATGATGTTTCTTTTTCTGTGTGACTTATTTCACTTAGAATCATCGTAACTAAATCCACTCATTATGCTGCTACTGGTCTGTTGCCATTGAATTCATTGTTGAGTGATATTCCATTGTAGGGATGTACCACAACTTTTATATCCATTTTTCTCTTTCTGGGCTATTGAAGTTGTACCATAGTCAAGGTTCCCGTAAAGAGCGCAGCCCCAAACTTTGGTGTGGCTGTGTCTTTTTCATTTAAATTTTCCGAATCTATGGCACCATAAGTGGAAGTGCCCTAGGCTCTCTAGCTTGGTTTTCTCTTTGTTCCAGGAAACACCATCCACTTCTCCAGAGTGG
Source organism: Inia geoffrensis (assembly GCA_036417435.1). NCBI lineage: Eukaryota > Metazoa > Chordata > Mammalia > Artiodactyla > Iniidae > Inia > Inia geoffrensis. Next base: position 93,331,752 of record CM070911.1, read on the forward strand.
CTGTTGGCAATTTCCATCCCGCCCATCAGCATAACAAGGCTGCCGGTTCTCCATGGCCTGTCCTGCCTCTCTGGATTTTACACTTTTTTTTCGGAGGGCCCTTTTGATCGGTGGGAAGTGAGAGTTGCTTGTAGTGCGGATTTCCATTGCAGGCTTGCTTGGTTGGCCAAAAAGGGCGTATGCGTTTTTTCCTGAATATATTCAGGAAAAAACGCATACGCCCTTTTTGGCCAAGTGCATCACTGTCGAACTGCTGCCTCTTTTCCTACGCTTTCAGAGCAATTCTTATCTACCCCCCGATATCTGTTTTCTGCAATTCTGCGTCGCGTTCAAGTCCTCCTCACAGCCTTCCTTCAATAAATTTTTGGATGATAGGGGCATTTGGAACTCTGCAGGATTGTGAGTTACAGTGCCAGAAATCTCCTTTTCTCAACTCGCTTTCTTGTGAGCTGACCGCAAACCCGAAGAATTGCTTCAGGCCCTAAACTCGTTCCGGCATGGCACGCTGAGCCTTTGGTGAACTGTTCTTCCTGTAGGGAAATCAGAGTTCAATGTGCCCGTCCAAACACATCGAGTTAGCCGCTCATTGGTTCTCCTTATTCCTGATCATCTTCTACCGAAATTGCAAAGTGTGCGAAAGAAGAGGTCAAAGGCATTGACTCTCCAAATGGTTAGAATGTTAATATGGCCTCTGTAGGGGCGAACTCGAGTCCCAGGCTTCGAAAATGGCGATGAGTTTTAGAAACTTTGCCTGATCACTTCGTGGACCATATTCTGGGTTTTCCATGCATATTTTAGCTGAAGGATAAATCCCTTAAACGTGGAGATTTGGGACCCGTGGAATGGGAACCATGCACCATTACCTCAAAGGGTCTGCATTCCCTCACCAATAGCATCAGCCCCAAGCGTCCAGCCTTATCTCTCCCACGGCTGTGGATGTAGAGGTGGTAAATCCAAGATTGTACAGAAGCCCTGAAGGACTTATTGAAGAATTTCTCTCTATTTCACAGTCCTTGTGTTTTCTTTTTCAAATTTATTTTTATAAGGGGATTTAGCTTATGTACACTGCTGTGTGTATGCTGCTGTACACAAATGATTTTCTTATGGAGACCTATAAATGTATGGGTTTTAATTTTCTTCATAGTCAGGTATATTCCTCGGTTTTGAACACGGGGTGCTGAGTCCATGTGGTTGAGCGAGGAGGAGGTCTTGTCTAATATATATTTTGCTTATGGAATGGTATCTGTCCTAATATCAACCTCTGGTTTTATGCAGCCTCCCCACTCTCCTTTCCCCTTAAGCAAGCATCAGTTTCTTTTGTAAATGTGAGACTCTGTTGTGTTTTGTAATGCAGTTCACGCGTAGCCGTGTTTACGTTCCCGGTATTCGTGATACCTTATGATGTTTCTTTTTCTGTGTGACTTATTTCACTTAGAATCATCGTAACTAAATCCACTCATTATGCTGCTACTGGTCTGTTGCCATTTATTTCATTGTTGAGTGATATTCCATTGTAGGGATGTACCACAACTTTTATATCCATTTTTCTCTTTCTGGGCTATTGAAGTTGTACCATAGTCAAGGTTCCCGTAAAGAGCGCAGCCCCAAACTTTGGTGTGGCTGTGTCTTTTTCATTTAAATTTTCCCAATCTATGGCACCATAAGTGGAAGTGCCCTAGGCTCTCTAGCTTGGTTTTCTCTTTGTTCCAGGAAACACCATCCACTTCTCCAGAGTGGCTGTTGGCAATTTCCATCCCGCCCATCAGCATAACAAGGCTGCCGGTTCTCCATGGCCTGTCCTGCCTCTCTGGATTTTACACTTTTTTTTCGGAGGGCCCTTTTGATCGGTGGGAAGTGAGAGTTGCTTGTAGTGCGGATTTCCATTGCAGGCTTGCTTGGTTGGCCAAAAAGGGCGTATGCGTTTTTTCCTGAATATATTCAGGAAAAAACGCATACGCCCTTTTTGGCCAAGTGCATCACTGTCGAACTGCTGCCTCTTTTCCTACGCTTTCAGAGCAAGTCTTATCTACCCCCCGATATCTGTTTTCTGCAATTCTGCGTCGCGTTCAAGTCCTCCTCACAGCCTTCCTTCAATAAATTTTTGGATGATAGGGGTCATTTGGAACTCTGCAGGATTGTGAGTTACAGTGCCAGAAATCTCCTTTTCTCAACTCGCTTTCTTGTGAGCTGACCGCAAACCCGAAGAATTGCTTCAGGCCCTAATCTCGTTCCGGCATGGCACGCTGAGCCTTTGGTGAACTCTTCTTCCTGTAGGGAAATCAGAGTTCAATGTGCCCGTCCAAACACATCGAGTTAGCCGCTCATTGGTTCTCCTTATTCCTGATCATCTTCTACCGAAATTGCAAAGTGTGCGAAACAAGAGGTCAAAGGCACTGACTCTCCAAGTGGGGAGAATGTTAATATGGCCTCTGGAGGGGCGAACTCGAGTCCCAGGGTTCGAAAATGGCGATGAGTTTTAGAAACTTTGCCTGATCACTTCGTGGACCATATTCTGGGTTTTCGATGCATATTTTAGCTGAAGGATAAATCCCTTAAACGTGGAGATTTGGGACCCGTGGAATGGGAACCATGCACCATTACCTCAAAGGGTCTGCATTCCCTCACCAATAGCATCAGCCCCAAGCGTCCAGCCTTATCTCTCCCACGGCTGTGGATGTAGATGTGGTAAATCCAAGATTCCACACAAGCCCTGAAGGACTTATTTAAGAATTTCTCTCTATTTCACAGTCCTTGTGTTTTCTTTTTCAAATTTATTTTTATAAGGGGATTTAGCTTATGTACACTGCTGTGTGTATGCTGCTGTACACAAATGATTTTCTTATGGAGACCTATAAATGTATGGGTTTTAATTTTCTTCATAGTCAGGTATATTCCTCGGTTTTGAACACGGGGTGCTGAGTCCATGTGGTTGAGCGAGGAGGAGGTCTTGTCTAATATATATTTGGCTTATGGAATGGTATCTGTCCTAATATCAACCTCTGGTATTATGCAGCCTCCCCACTCTCCTTTCCCCTTAAGCAAGCATCAGTTTCGTTTGTAAATGTGAGACTCTGTTGTGTTTTGTAATGCAGTTCACGCGTAGCCGTGTTTACGTTCCCGGTATTCGTGATACCTTATGATGTTTCTTTTTCTGTGTGACTTATTTCACTTAGAATCATCGTAACTAAATCCACTCATTATGCTGCTACTGGTCTGTTGCCATTGAATTCATTGTTGAGTGATATTCCATTGTAGGGATGTACCACAACTTTTATATCCATTTTTCTCTTTCTGGGCTATTGAAGTTGTACCATAGTCAAGGTTCCCGTAAAGAGCGCAGCCCCAAACTTTGGTGTGGCTGTGTCTTTTTCATTTAAATTTTCCGAATCTATGGCACCATAAGTGGAAGTGCCCTAGGCTCTCTAGCTTGGTTTTCTCTTTGTTCCAGGAAACACCATCCACTTCTCCAGAGTGGCTGTTGGCAATTTCCATCCCGCCCATCAGCATAACAAGGCTGCCGGTTCTCCATGGCCTGTCCTGCCTCTCTGGATTTTACACTTTTTTTTCGGAGGGCCCTTTTGATCGGTGGGAAGTGAGAGTTGCTTGTAGTGCGGATTTCCATTGCAGGCTTGCTTGGTTGGCCAAAAAGGGCGTATGCGTTTTTTCCTGAATATATTCAGGAAAAAACGCATACGCCCTTTTTGGCCAAGTGCATCACTGTCGAACTGCTGCCTCTTTTCCTACGCTTTCAGAGCAAGTCTTATCTACCCCCCGATATCTGTTTTCTGCAATTCTGCGTCGCGTTCAAGTCCTCCTCACAGCCTTCCTTCAATAAATTTTTGGATGATAGGGGTCATTTGGAACTCTGCAGGATTGTGAGTTACAGTGCCAGAAATCTCCTTTTCTCAACTCGCTTTCTTGTGAGCTGACCGCAAACCCGAAGAATTGCTTCAGGCCCTAATCTCGTTCCGGCATGGCACGCTGAGCCTTTGGTGAACTCTTCTTCCTGTAGGGAAATCAGAGTTCAATGTGCCCGTCCAAACACATCGAGTTAGCCGCTCATTGGTTCTCCTTATTCCTGATCATCTTCTACCGAAATTGCAAAGTGTGCGAAACAAGAGGTCAAAGGCACTGACTCTCCAAGTGGGGAGAATGTTAATATGGCCTCTGGAGGGGCGAACTCGAGTCCCAGGGTTCGAAAATGGCGATGAGTTTTAGAAACTTTGCCTGATCACTTCGTGGACCATATTCTGGGTTTTCGATGCATATTTTAGCTGAAGGATAAATCCCTTAAACGTGGAGATTTGGGACCCGTGGAATGGGAACCATGCACCATTACCTCAAAGGGTCTGCATTCCCTCACCAATAGCATCAGCCCCAAGCGTCCAGCCTTATCTCTCCCACGGCTGTGGATGTAGATGTGGTAAATCCAAGATTCCACACAAGCCCTGAAGGACTTATTTAAGAATTTCTCTCTATTTCACAGTCCTTGTGTTTTCTTTTTCAAATTTATTTTTATAAGGGGATTTAGCTTATGTACACTGCTGTGTGTATGCTGCTGTACACAAATGATTTTCTTATGGAGACCTATAAATGTATGGGTTTTAATTTTCTTCATAGTCAGGTATATTCCTCGGTTTTGAACACGGGGTGCTGAGTCCATGTGGTTGAGCGAGGAGGAGGTCTTGTCTAATATATATTTGGCTTATGGAATGGTATCTGTCCTAATATCAACCTCTGGTATTATGCAGCCTCCCCACTCTCCTTTCCCCTTAAGCAAGCATCAGTTTCGTTTGTAAATGTGAGACTCTGTTGTGTTTTGTAATGCAGTTCACGCGTAGCCGTGTTTACGTTCCCGGTATTCGTGATACCTTATGATGTTTCTTTTTCTGTGTGACTTATTTCACTTAGAATCATCGTAACTAAATCCACTCATTATGCTGCTACTGGTCTGTTGCCATTGAATTCATTGTTGAGTGATATTCCATTGTAGGGATGTACCACAACTTTTATATCCATTTTTCTCTTTCTGGGCTATTGAAGTTGTACCATAGTCAAGGTTCCCGTAAAGAGCGCAGCCCCAAACTTTGGTGTGGCTGTGTCTTTTTCATTTAAATTTTCCGAATCTATGGCACCATAAGTGGAAGTGCCCTAGGCTCTCTAGCTTGGTTTTCTCTTTGTTCCAGGAAACACCATCCACTTCTCCAGAGTGGCTGTTGGCAATTTCCATCCCGCCCATCAGCATAACAAGGCTGCCGGTTCTCCATGGCCTGTCCTGCCTCTCTGGATTTTACACTTTTTTTTCGGAGGGCCCTTTTGATCGGTGGGAAGTGAGAGTTGCTTGTAGTGCGGATTTCCATTGCAGGCTTGCTTGGTTGGCCAAAAAGGGCGTATGCGTTTTTTCCTGAATATATTCAGGAAAAAACGCATACGCCCTTTTTGGCCAAGTGCATCACTGTCGAACTGCTGCCTCTTTTCCTACGCTTTCAGAGCAAGTCTTATCTACCCCCCGATATCTGTTTTCTGCAATTCTGCGTCGCGTTCAAGTCCTCCTCACAGCCTTCCTTCAATAAATTTTTGGATGATAGGGGTCATTTGGAACTCTGCAGGATTGTGAGTTACAGTGCCAGAAATCTCCTTTTCTCAACTCGCTTTCTTGTGAGCTGACCGCAAACCCGAAGAATTGCTTCAGGCCCTAATCTCGTTCCGGCATGGCACGCTGAGCCTTTGGTGAACTCTTCTTCCTGTAGGGAAATCAGAGTTCAATGTGCCCGTCCAAACACATCGAGTTAGCCGCTCATTGGTTCTCCTTATTCCTGATCATCTTCTACCGAAATTGCAAAGTGTGCGAAACAAGAGGTCAAAGGCACTGACTCTCCAAGTGGGGAGAATGTTAATATGGCCTCTGGAGGGGCGAACTCGAGTCCCAGGGTTCGAAAATGGCGATGAGTTTTAGAAACTTTGCCTGATCACTTCGTGGACCATATTCTGGGTTTTCGATGCATATTTTAGCTGAAGGATAAATCCCTTAAACGTGGAGATTTGGGACCCGTGGAATGGGAACCATGCACCATTACCTCAAAGGGTCTGCATTCCCTCACCAATAGCATCAGCCCCAAGCGTCCAGCCTTATCTCTCCCACGGCTGTGGATGTAGATGTGGTAAATCCAAGATTCCACACAAGCCCTGAAGGACTTATTTAAGAATTTCTCTCTATTTCACAGTCCTTGTGTTTTCTTTTTCAAATTTATTTTTATAAGGGGATTTAGCTTATGTACACTGCTGTGTGTATGCTGCTGTACACAAATGATTTTCTTATGGAGACCTATAAATGTATGGGTTTTAATTTTCTTCATAGTCAGGTATATTCCTCGGTTTTGAACACGGGGTGCTGAGTCCATGTGGTTGAGCGAGGAGGAGGTCTTGTCTAATATATATTTGGCTTATGGAATGGTATCTGTCCTAATATCAACCTCTGGTATTATGCAGCCTCCCCACTCTCCTTTCCCCTTAAGCAAGCATCAGTTTCGTTTGTAAATGTGAGACTCTGTTGTGTTTTGTAATGCAGTTCACGCGTAGCCGTGTTTACGTTCCCGGTATTCGTGATACCTTATGATGTTTCTTTTTCTGTGTGACTTATTTCACTTAGAATCATCGTAACTAAATCCACTCATTATGCTGCTACTGGTCTGTTGCCATTGAATTCATTGTTGAGTGATATTCCATTGTAGGGATGTACCACAACTTTTATATCCATTTTTCTCTTTCTGGGCTATTGAAGTTGTACCATAGTCAAGGTTCCCGTAAAGAGCGCAGCCCCAAACTTTGGTGTGGCTGTGTCTTTTTCATTTAAATTTTCCGAATCTATGGCACCATAAGTGGAAGTGCCCTAGGCTCTCTAGCTTGGTTTTCTCTTTGTTCCAGGAAACACCATCCACTTCTCCAGAGTGGCTGTTGGCAATTTACATCCCGCCCATCAGCATAACAAGGCTGCCGGTTCTCCATGGCCTGTCCTGCCTCTCTGGATTTTACACTTTTTTTTCGGAGGGCCCTTTTGATCGGTGGGAAGTGAGAGTTGCTTGTAGTGCGGATTTCCATTGCAGGCTTGCTTGGTTGGCCAAAAAGGGCGTATGCGTTTTTTCCTGAATATATTCAGGAAAAAACGCATACGCCCTTTTTGGCCAAGTGCATCACTGTCGAACTGCTGCCTCTTTTCCTACGCTTTCAGAGCAATTCTTATCTACCCCCCGATATCTGTTTTCTGCAATTCTGCGTCGCGTTCAAGTCCTCCTCACAGCCTTCCTTCAATAAATTTTTGGATGATAGGGGTCATTTGGAACTCTGCAGGATTGTGAGTTACAGTGCCAGAAATCTCCTTTTCTCAACTCGCTTTCTTGTGAGCTGACCGCAAACCCGAAGAATTGCTTCAGGCCCTAATCTCGTTCCGGCATGGCACGCTGAGCCTTTGGTGAACTCTTCTTCCTGTAGGGAAATCAGAGTTCAATGTGCCCGTCCAAACACATCGAGTTAGCCGCTCATTGGTTCTCCTTATTCCTGATCATCTTCTACCGAAATTGCAAAGTGTGCGAAACAAGAGGTCAAAGGCACTGACTCTCCAAGTGGGGAGAATGTTAATATGGCCTCTAGAGGGGAGAACTCGAGTCCCAGGGTTCGAAAATGGCGATGAGTTTTAGAAACTTTGCCTGATCACTTCGTGGACCATATTCTGGGTTTTCGATGCATATTTTAGCTGAAGGATAAATCCCTTAAACGTGGAGATTTGGGACCCGTGGAATGGGAACCATGCACCATTACCTCAAAGGGTCTGCATTCCCTCACCAATAGCATCAGCCCCAAGCGTCCAGCCTTATCTCTCCCACGGCTGTGGATGTAGAGGTGGTAAATCCAAGATTCCACACAAGCCCTGAAGGACTTATTTAAGAATTTCTCTCTATTTCACAGTCCTTGTGTTTTCTTTTTCAAATTTATTTTTATAAGGGGATTTAGCTTATGTACACTGCTGTGTGTATGCTGCTGTACACAAATGATTTTCTTATGGAGACCTATAAATGTATGGGTTTTAATTTTCTTCATAGTCAGGTATATTCCTCGGTTTTGAACACGGGGTGCTGAGTCCATGTGGTTGAGCGAGGAGGAGGTCTTGTCTAATATATATTTGGCTTATGGAATGGTATCTGTCCTAATATCAACCTCTGGTATTATGCAGCCTCCCCACTCTCCTTTCCCCTTAAGCAAGCATCAGTTTCGTTTGTAAATGTGAGACTCTGTTGTGTTTTGTAATGCAGTTCACGCGTAGCCGTGTTTACGTTCCCGGTATTCGTGATACCTTATGATGTTTCTTTTTCTGTGTGACTTATTTCACTTAGAATCATCGTAACTAAATCCACTCATTATGCTGCTACTGGTCTGTTGCCATTGAATTCATTGTTGAGTGATATTCCATTGTAGGGATGTACCACAACTTTTATATCCATTTTTCTCTTTCTGGGCTATTGAAGTTGTACCATAGTCAAGGTTCCCGTAAAGAGCGCAGCCCCAAACTTTGGTGTGGCTGTGTCTTTTTCATTTAAATTTTCCGAATCTATGGCACCATAAGTGGAAGTGCCCTAGGCTCTCTAGCTTGGTTTTCTCTTTGTTCCAGGAAACACCATCCACTTCTCCAGAGTGGCTGTTGGCAATTTCCATCCCGCCCATCAGCATAACAAGGCTGCCGGTTCTCCATGGCCTGTCCTGCCTCTCTGGATTTTACACTTTTTTTTCGGAGGGCCCTTTTGATCGGTGGGAAGTGAGAGTTGCTTGTAGTGCGGATTTCCATTGCAGGCTTGCTTGGTTGGCCAAAAAGGGCACATGCGTTTTTTCCTGAATATATTCAGGAAAAAACGCATACGCCCTTTTTGGCCAAGTGCATCACTGTCGAACTGCTGCCTCTTTTCCAACGCTTTCAGAGCAAGTCTTATCTACCCCCCGATATCTGTTTTCTGCAATTCTGCATCGCGTTCAAGTCCTCCTCACAGCCTTCCTTCAATAAATTTTTGGATGATAGGGGTCATTTGGAACTCTGCAGGATTGTGAGTTACAGTGCCAGAAATCTCCTTTTCTCAACTCGCTTTCTTGTGAGCTGACCGCAAACCCGAAGAATTGCTTCAGGCCCTAATCTCGTTCCGGCATGGCACGCTGAGCCTTTGGTGAACTCTTCTTCCTGTAGGGAAATCAGAGTTCAATGTGCCTGTCCAAACACATCGAGTTAGCCGCTCATTGGTTCTCCTTATTCCTGATTATCTTCTACCGAAATTGCAAAGTGTGCGAAACAAGAGGTCAAAGGCACTGAGTCTCCAAGTGGGGAGAATGTTAATATGGCCTCTGGAGGGGCGAACTCGAGTCCCAGGGTTCGAAATTGGCGATGAGTTTTAGAAACTTTGCCTGATCACTTCGTGGACCATATTCTGGGTTTTCGATGCATATTTTAGCTGAAGGATAAATCCCTTAAACGTGGAGATTTGGGACCCGTGGAATGGGAACCATGCACCATTACCTCAAAGGGTCTGCATTCCCTCACCAATAGCATCAGCCCCAAGCGTCCAGCCTTATCTCTCCCACGGCTGTGGATGTAGAGGTGGTAAATCCAAGATTGCACACAAGCCCTGAAGGACTTATTTAAGAATTTCTCTCTATTTCACAGTCCTTGTGTTTTCTTTTTCAAATTTATTTTTATAAGGGGATTTAGCTTATGTACACTGCTGTGTGTATGCTGCTGTACACAAATGATTTTCTTATGGAGACCTATAAATGTATGGGTTTTAATTTTCTTCATAGTCAGGTATATTCCTCGGTTTTGAACACGGGGTGCTGAGTCCATTTGGTTGAGCGAGGAGGAGGTCTTGTCTAATATATATTTTGCTTATGGAATGGTATCTGTCCTAATATCAACCTCTGGTTTTATGCAGCCTCCCCACTCTCCTTTCCCCTTAAGCAAGCATCAGTTTCTTTTGTAAATGTGAGACTCTGTTGTGTTTTGTAATGCAGTTCACGCGTAGCCGTGTTTACGTTCCCGGTATTCGTGATACCTTATGATGTTTCTTTTTCTGTGTGACTTATTTCACTTAGAATCATCGTAACTAAATCCACTCATTATGCTGCTACTGGTCTGTTGCCATTGATTTCATTGTTGAGTGATATTCCATTGTAGGGATGTACCACAACTTTTATATCCATTTTTCTCTTTCTGGGCTATTGAAGTTGTACCATAGTCAAGGTTCCCGTAAAGAGCGCAGCCCCAAACTTTGGTGTGGCTGTGTCTTTTTCATTTAAATTTTCCCAATCTATGGCACCATAAGTGGAAGTGCCCTAGGCTCTCTAGCTTGGTTTTCTCTTTGTTCCAGGAAACACCATCCACTTCTCCAGAGTGGCTGTTGGCAATTTACATCCCGCCCATCAGCATAACAAGGCTGCCGGTTCTCCATGGCCTGTCCTGCCTCTCTGGATTTTACACTTTTTTTTCGGAGGGCCCTTTTGATCGGTGGGAAGTGAGAGTTGCTTGTAGTGCGGATTTCCATTGCAGGCTTGCTTGGTTGGCCAAAAAGGGCGTATGCGTTTTTTCCTGAATATATTCAGGAAAAAACGCATACGCCCTTTTTGGCCAAGTGCATCACTGTCGAACTGCTGCCTCTTTTCCTACGCTTTCAGAGCAAGTCTTATCTACCCCCCGATATCTGTTTTCTGCAATTCTGCGTCGCGTTCAAGTCCTCCTCACAGCCTTCCTTCAATAAATTTTTGGATGATAGGGGTCATTTGGAACTCTGCAGGATTGTGAGTTACAGTGCCAGAAATCTCCTTTTCTCAACTCGCTTTCTTGTGAGCTGACCGCAAACCCGAAGAATTGCTTCAGGCCCTAATCTCGTTCCGGCATGGCACGCTGAGCCTTTGGTGAACTCTTCTTCCTGTAGGGAAATCAGAGTTCAATGTGCCCGTCCAAACACATCGAGTTAGCCGCTCATTGGTTCTCCTTATTCCTGATCATCTTCTACCGAAATTGCAAAGTGTGCGAAACAAGAGGTCAAAGGCACTGACTCTCCAAGTGGGGAGAATGTTAATATGGCCTCTAGAGGGGCGAACTCGAGTCCCAGGCTTCGAAAATGGCGATGAGTTTTAGAAACTTTGGCTGATCACTTCGTGGACCATATTCTGGGTTTTCCATGCATATTTTAGCTGAAGGATAAATCCCTTAAACGTGGAGATTTGGGACCCGTGGAATGGGAACCATGCACCATTACCTCAAAGGGTCTGCATTCCCTCACCAATAGCATCAGCCCCAAGCGTCCAGCCTTATCTCTCCCACGGCTGTGGATGTAGAGGTGGTAAATCCAAGATTCCACACAAGCCCTGAAGGACTTATTTAAGAATTTCTCTCTATTTCACAGTCCTTGTGTTTTCTTTTTCAAATTTATTTTTATAAGGGGATTTAGCTTATGTACACTGCTGTGTGTATGCTGCTGTACACAAATGATTTTCTTATGGAGACCTATAAATGTATGGGTTTTAATTTTCTTCATAGTCAGGTATATTCCTCGGTTTTGAACACGGGGTGCTGAGTCCATGTGGTTGAGCGAGGAGGAGGTCTTGTCTAATATATATTTGGCTTATGGAATGGTATCTGTCCTAATATCAACCTCTGGTTTTATGCAGCCTCCCCACTCTCCTTTCCCCTTAAGCAAGCATCAGTTTCGTTTGTAAATGTGAGACTCTGTTGTGTTTTGTAATGCAGTTCACGCGTAGCCGTGTTTACGTTCCCGGTATTCGTGATACCTTATGATGTTTCTTTTTCTGTGTGACTTATTTCACTTAGAATCATCGTAACTAAATCCACTCATTATGCTGCTACTGGTCTGTTGCCATTGATTTCATTGTTGAGTGATATTCCATTGTAGGGATGTACCACAACTTTTATATCCATTTTTCTCTTTCTGGGCTATTGAAGTTGTACCATAGTCAAGGTTCCCGTAAAGAGCAAAGGCCCAAACTTTGGTGTGGCTGTGTCTTTTTCATTTAAATTTTCCGAATCTATGGCACCATAAGTGGAAGTGCCCTAGGCTCTCTAGCTTGGTTTTCTCTTTGTTCCAGGAAACACCATCCACTTCTCCAGAGTGGCTGTTGGCAATTTACATCCCGCCCATCAGCATAACAAGGCTGCCGGTTCTCCATGGCCTGTCCTGCCTCTCTGGATTTTACACTTTTTTTTTGGAGGGCCCTTTTGATCGGTGGGAAGTGAGAGTTGCTTGTAGTGCGGATTTCCATTGCAGGCTTGCTTGGTTGGCCAAAAAGGGCGTATGCGTTTTTTCCTGAATATATTCAGGAAAAAACGCATACGCCCTTTTTGGCCAAGTGCATCACTGTCGAACTGCTGCCTCTTTTCCTACGCTTTCAGAGCAATTCTTATCTACCCCCCGATATCTGTTTTCTGCAATTCTGCGTCGCGTTCAAGTCCTCCTCACAGCCTTCCTTCAATAAATTTTTGGATGATAGGGGCATTTGGAACTCTGCAGGATTGTGAGTTACAGTGCCAGAAATCTCCTTTTCTCAACTCGCTTTCTTGTGAGCTGACCGCAAACCCGAAGAATTGCTTCAGGCCCTAATCTCGTTCCGGCATGGCACGCTGAGCCTTTGGTGAACTCTTCTTCCTGTAGGGAAATCAGAGTTCAATGTGCCCGTCCAAACACATCGAGTTAGCCGCTCATTGGTTCTCCTTATTCCTGATCATCTTCTACCGAAATTGCAAAGTGTGCGAAACAAGAGGTCAAAGGCACTGACTCTCCAAGTGGGGAGAATGTTAATATGGCCTCTGGAGGGGCGAACTCGAGTCCCAGGGTTCGAAAATGGCGATGAGTTTTAGAAACTTTGCCTGATCACTTCGTGGACCATATTCTGGGTTTTCCATGCATATTTTAGCTGAAGGATAAATCCCTTAAACGTGGAGATTTGGGACCCGTGGAATGGGAACCATGCACCATTACCTCAAAGAGTCTGCATTCCCTCACCAATAGCATCAGCCCCAAGCGTCCAGCCTTATCTCTCCCACGGCTGTGGATGTAGAGGTGGTAAATCCAAGATTGCACACAAGCCCTGAAGGACTTATTTAAGAATTTCTCTCTATTTCACAGTCCTTGTGTTTTCTTTTTCAAATTTATTTTTATAAGGGGATTTAGCTTATGTACACTGCTGTGTGTATGCTGCTGTACACAAATGATTTTCTTATGGAGACCTATAAATGTATGGGTTTTAATTTTCTTCATAGTCAGGTATATTCCTCGGTTTTGAACACGGGGTGCTGAGTCCATGTGGTTGAGCGAGGAGGAGGTCTTGTCTAATATATATTTGGCTTATGGAATGGTATCTGTCCTAATATCAACCTCTGGTATTATGCAGCCTCCCCACTCTCCTTTCCCCTTAAGCAAGCATCAGTTTCTTTTGTAAATGTGAGACTCTGTTGTGTTTTGTAATGCAGTTCACGCGTAGCCGTGTTTACGTTCCCGGTATTCGTGATACCTTATGATGTTTCTTTTTCTGTGTGACTTATTTCACTTAGAATCATCGTAACTAAATCCACTCATTATGCTGCTACTGGTCTGTTGCCATTGAATTCATTGTTGAGTGATATTCCATTGTAGGGATGTACCACAACTTTTATATCCATTTTTCTCTTTCTGGGCTATTGAAGTTGTACCATAGTCAAGGTTCCCGTAAAGAGCGCAGCCCCAAACTTTGGTGTGGCTGTGTCTTTTTCATTTAAATTTTCCGAATCTATGGCACCATAAGTGGAAGTGCCCTAGGCTCTCTAGCTTGGTTTTCTCTTTGTTCCAGGAAACACCATCCACTTCTCCAGAGTGGCTGTTGGCAATTTCCATCCCGCCCATCAGCATAACAAGGCTGCCGGTTCTCCATGGCCTGTCCTGCCTCTCTGGATTTTACACTTTTTTTTCGGAGGGCCCTTTTGATCGGTGGGAAGTGAGAGTTGCTTGTAGTGCGGATTTCCATTGCAGGCTTGCTTGGTTGGCCAAAAAGGGCGTATGCGTTTTTTCCTGAATATATTCAGGAAAAAACGCATACGCCCTTTTTGGCCAAGTGCATCACTGTCGAACTGCTGCCTCTTTTCCTACGCTTTCAGAGCAATTCTTATCTACCCCCCGATATCTGTTTTCTGCAATTCTGCGTCGCGTTCAAGTCCTCCTCACAGCCTTCCTTCAATAAATTTTTGGATGATAGGGGTCATTTGGAACTCTGCAGGATTGTGAGTTACAGTGCCAGAAATCTCCTTTTCTCAACTCGCTTTCTTGTGAGCTGACCGCAAACCCGAAGAATTGCTTCAGGCCCTAATCTCGTTCCGGCATGGCACGCTGAGCCTTTGGTGAACTCTTCTTCCTGTAGGGAAATCAGAGTTCAATGTGCCCGTCCAAACACATCGAGTTAGCCGCTCATTGGTTCTCCTTATTCCTGATCATCTTCTACCGAAATTGCAAAGTGTGGGAAACAAGAGGTCAAAGGCACTGACTCTCCAAGTGGGGAGAATGTTAATATGGCCTCTGGAACGGCGAACTCGAGTACCAGGGTTCGAAAATGGCGATGAGTTTTAGAAACTTTCCCTGATCACTTCGTGGACCATATTCTGGGTTTTCCATGCATATTTTAGCTGAAGGATAAATCCCTTAAACGTGGAGATTTGGGACCCGTGGAATGGGAACCATGCACCATTACCTCAAAGGGTCTGCATTCCCTCACCAATAGCATCAGCCCCAAGCGTCCAGCCTTATCTCTCCCACGGCTGTGGATGTAGAGGTGGTAAATCCAAGATTGCACACAAGCCCTGAAGGACTTATTTAAGAATTTCTCTCTATTTCACAGTCCTTGTGTTTTCTTTTTCAAATTTATTTTTATAAGGGGATTTAGCTTATGTACACTGCTGTGTGTATGCTGCTGTACACAAATGATTTTCTTATGGAGACCTATAAATGTATGGGTTTTAATTTTCTTCATAGTCAGGTATATTCCTCGGTTTTGAACACGGGGTGCTGAGTCCATGTGGTTGAGCGAGGAGGAGGTCTTGTCTAATATATATTTGGCTTATGGAATGGTATCTGTCCTAATATCAACCTCTGGTTTTATGCAGCCTCCCCACTCTCCTTTCCCCTTAAGCAAGCATCAGTTTCTTTTGTAAATGTGAGACTCTCTTGTGTTTTGTAATGCAGTTCACGCGTAGCCGTGTTTACGTTCCCGGTATTCGTGATACCTTATGATGTTTCTTTTTCTGTGTGACTTATTTCACTTAGAATCATCGTAACTAAATCCACTCATTATGCTGCTACTGGTCTGTTGCCATTGATTTCATTGTTGAGTGATATTCCATTGTAGGGATGTACCACAACTTTTATATCCATTTTTCTCTTTCTGGGCTATTGAAGTTGTAGCATAGTCAAGGTTCCCGTAAAGAGCGCAGCCCCAAACTTTGGTGTGGCTGTGTCTTTTTCATTTAAATTTTCCGAATCTATGGCACCATAAGTGGAAGTGCCCTAGGCTCTCTAGCTTGGTTTTCTCTTTGTTCCAGGAAACACCATCCACTTCTCCAGAGTGGCTGTTGGCAATTTCCATCCCGCCCATCAGCATAACAAGGCTGCCGGTTCTCCATGGCCTGTCCTGCCTCTCTGGATTTTACACTTTTTTTTCGGAGGGCCCTTTTGATCGGTGGGAAATGAGAGTTGCTTGTAGTGCGGATTTCCATTGCAGGCTTGCTTGGTTGGCCAAAAAGGGCGTATGCGTTTTTTCCTGAATATATTCAGGAAAAAACGCATACGCCCTTTTTGGCCAAGTGCATCACTGTCGAACTGCTGCCTCTTTTCCTACGCTTTCAGAGCAAGTCTTATCTACCCCCCGATATCTGTTTTCTGCAATTCTGCGTCGCGTTCAAGTCCTCCTCACAGCCTTCCTTCAATAAATTTTTGGATGATAGGGGTCATTTGGAACTCTGCAGGATTGTGAGTTACAGTGCCAGAAATCTCCTTTTCTCAACTCGCTTTCTTGTGAGCTGACCGCAAACCCGAAGAATTGCTTCAGGCCCTAATCTCGTTCCGGCATGGCACGCTGAGCCTTTGGTGAACTCTTCTTCCTGTAGGGAAATCAGAGTTCAATGTGCCCGTCCAAACACATCGAGTTAGCCGCTCATTGGTTCTCCTTATTCCTGATCATCTTCTACCGAAATTGCAAAGTGTGCGAAACAAGAGGTCAAAGGCACTGACTCTCCAAGTGGGGAGAATGTTAATATGGCCTCTAGAGAGGAGAACTCGAGTCCCAGGGTTCGAAAATGGCGATGAGTTTTAGAAACTTTGCCTGATCACTTCGTGGACCATATTCTGGGTTTTCCATGCATATTTTAGCTGAAGGATAAATCCCTTAAACGTGGAGATTTGGGACCCGTGGAATGGGAACCATGCACCATTACCTCAAAGGGTCTGCATACCCTCACCAATAGCATCAGCCCCAAGTGTCCAGCCTTATCTCTCCCACGGCTGTGGATGTAGAGGTGGTAAATCCAAGATTGCACACAAGCCCTGAAGGACTTATTTAAGAATTTCTCTCTATTTCACAGTCCTTGTGTTTTCTTTTTCAAATTTATTTTTATAAGGGGATTTAGCTTATGTACACTGCTGTGTGTATGCTGCTGTACACAAATGATTTTCGTATGGAGACCTATAAATGTATGGGTTTTAATTTTCTTCATAGTCAGGTATATTCCTCGGTTTTGAACACGGGGTGCTGAGTCCATGTGGTTGAGCGAGGAGGAGGTCTTGTCTAATATATATTTGGCTTATGGAATGGTATCTGTCCTAATATCAACCTCTGGTTTTATGCAGCCTCCCCACTCTCCTTTCCCCTTAAGCAAGCATCAGTTTCTTTTGTAAATGTGAGACTCTGTTGTGTTTTGTAATGCAGTTCACGCGTAGCCGTGTTTACGTTCCCGGTATTCGTGATACCTTATGATGTTTCTCTTTCTGTGTGACTTATTTCACTTAGAATCATCGTAACTAAATCCACTCATTATGCTGCTACTGGTCTGTTGCCATTGATTTCATTGTTGAGTGATATTCCATTGTAGGGATGTACCACAACTTTTATATCCATTTTTCTCTTTCTGGGCTATTGAAGTTGTACCATAGTCAAGGTTCCCGTAAAGAGCGCAGCCCCAAACTTTGGTGTGGCTGTGTCTTTTTCATTTAAATTTTCCCAATCTATGGCACCATAAGTGGAAGTGCCCTAGGCTCTCTAGCTTGGTTTTCTCTTTGTTCCAGGAAACACCATCCACTTCTCCAGAGTGGCTGTTGGCAATTTCCATCCCGCCCATCAGCATAACAAGGCTGCCGGTTCTCCATGGCCTGTCCTGCCTCTCTGGATTTTACACTTTTTTTTCGGAGGGCCCTTTTGATCGGTGGGAAGTGAGAGTTGCTTGTAGTGCGGATTTCCATTGCAGGCTTGCTTGGTTGGCCAAAAAGGGCGTATGCGTTTTTTCCTGATTCAGGAAAAAACGCATACGCCCTTTTTGGCCAAGTGCATCACTGTCGAACTGCTGCCTCTTTTCCTACGCTTTCAGAGCAATTCTTATCTACCCCCCCGATATCTGTTTTCTGCAATTCTGCGTCACGTTCAAGTCCTCCTCAGAGCCTTCCTTCAATAAATTTTTGGATGATAGGGGTCATTTGGAACTCTGCAGGATTGTGAGTTACAGTGCCAGAAATCTCCTTTTCTCAACTCGCTTTCTTGTGAGCTGACCGCAAACCCGAAGAATTGCTTCAGGCCCTAATCTCGTTCCGGCATGGCACGCTGAGCCTTTGGTGAACTCTTCTTCCTGTAGGGAAATCAGAGTTCAATGTGCCCGTCCAAACACATCGAGTTAGCCGCTCATTGGTTCTCCTTATTCCTGATCATCTTCTACCGAAATTGCAAAGTGTGCGAAACAAGAGGTCAAAGGCACTGACTCTCCAAGTGGGGAGAATGTTAATATGGCCTCTGGAACGGCGAACTCGAGTCCCAGGGTTCGAAAATGGCGATGAGTTTTAGAAACTTTGCCTGATCACTTCGTGGACCATATTGTGGGTTTTCCATGCATATTTTAGCTGAAGGATAAATCCCTTAAACGTGGAGATTTGGGACCCGTGGAATGGGAACCATGCACCATTACCTCAAAGGGTCTGCATTCCCTCACCAATAGCATCAGCCCCAAGTGTCCAGCCTTATCTCTCCCACGGCTGTGGATGTAGAGGTGGTAAATCCAAGATTGCACACAAGCCCTGAAGGACTTATTTCAGAATTTCTCTCTATTTCACAGTCCTTGTGTTTTCTTTTTCAAATTTATTTTTATAAGGGGATTTAGCTTATGTACACTGCTGTGTGTATGCTGCTGTACACAAATGATTTTCTTATGGAGACCTATAAATGTATGGGTTTTAATTTTCTTCATATTCAGGTATATTCCTCGGTTTTGAACACGGGGTGCTGAGTCCATGTGGTTGAGCGAGGAGGAGGTCTTGTCTAATATATATTTGGCTTATGGAATGGTATCTGTCCTAATATCAACCTCTGGTTTTATGCAGCCTCCCCACTCTCCTTTCCCCTTAAGCAAGCATCAGTTTCTTTTGTAAATGTGAGACTCTGTTGTGTTTTGTAATGCAGTTCACGCGTAGCCGTGTTTACGTTCCCGGTATTCGTGATACCTTATGATGTTTCTTTTTCTGTGTGACTTATTTCACTTAGAATCATCGTAACTAAATCCACTCATTATGCTGCTACTGGTCTGTTGCCATTGATTTCATTGTTGAGTGATATTCCATTGTAGGGATGTACCACAACTTTTATATCCATTTTTCTCTTTCTGGGCTATTGAAGTTGTACCATAGTCAAGGTTCCCGTAAAGAGCGCAGCCCCAAACTTTGGTGTGGCTGTGTCTTTTTCATTTAAATTTTCCGAATCTATGGCACCATAAGTGGAAGTGCCCTAGGCTCTCTAGCTTGGTTTTCTCTTTGTTCCAGGAAACACCATCCACTTCTCCAGAGTGGCTGTTGGCAATTTCCATCCCGCCCATCAGCATAACAAGGCTGCCGGTTCTCCATGGCCTGTCCTGCCTCTCTGGATTTTACACTTTTTTTTCGGAGGGCCCTTTTGATCGGTGGGAAGTGAGAGTTGCTTGTAGTGCGGATTTCCATTGCAGGCTTGCTTGGTTGGCCAAAAAGGGCGTATGCGTTTTTTCCTGAATATATTCAGGAAAAAACGCATACGCCCTTTTTGGCCAAGTGCATCACTGTCGAACTGCTGCCTCTTTTCCTACGCTTTCAGAGCAATTCTTATCTACCCCCCGATATCTGTTTTCTGCAATTCTGCGTCGCGTTCAAGTCCTCCTCACAGCCTTCCTTCAATAAATTTTTGGATGATAGGGGTCATTTGGAACTCTGCAGGATTGTGAGTTACAGTGCCAGAAATCTCCTTTTCTCAACTCGCTTTCTTGTGAGCTGACCGCAAACCCGAAGAATTGCTTCAGGCCCTAATCTCGTTCCGGCATGGCACGCTGAGCCGTTGGTGAACTCTTCTTCCTGTAGGGAAATCAGAGTTCAATGTGCCCGTCCAAACACATCGAGTTAGCCGCTCATTGGTTCTCCTTATTCCTGATCATCTTCTACCGAAATTGCAAAGTGTGCGAAACAAGAGGTCAAAGGCACTGACTCTCCAAGTGGGGAGAATGTTAATATGGCCTCTGGAACGGCGAACTCGAGTACCAGGGTTCGAAAATGGCGATGAGTTTTAGAAACTTTGCCTGATCACTTCGTGGACCATATTCTGGGTTTTCCATGCATATTTTAGCTGAAGGATAAATCCCTTAAACGTGGAGATTTGGGACCCGTGGAATGGGAACCATGCACCATTACCTCAAAGGGTCTGCATTCCCTCACCAATAGCATCAGCCCCAAGCGTCCAGCCTTATCTCTCCCACGGCTGTGGATGTAGAGGTGGTAAATCCAAGATTGCACACAAGCCCTGAAGGACTTATTTAAGAATTTCTCTCTATTTCACAGTCCTTGTGTTTTCTTTTTCAAATTTATTTTTATAAGGGGATTTAGCTTATGTACACTGCTGTGTGTATGCTGCTGTACACAAATGATTTTCTTATGGAGACCTATAAATGTATGGGTTTTAATTTTCTTCATAGTCAGGTATATTCCTCGGTTTTGAACACGGGGTGCTGAGTCCATGTGGTTGAGCGAGGAGGAGGTCTTGTCTAATATATATTTGGCTTATGGAATGGTATCTGTCCTAATATCAACCTCTGGTTTTATGCAGCCTCCCCACTCTCCTTTCCCCTTAAGCAAGCATCAGTTTCTTTTGTAAATGTGAGACTCTCTTGTGTTTTGTAATGCAGTTCACGCGTAGCCGTGTTTACGTTCCCGGTATTCGTGATACCTTATGATGTTTCTTTTTCTGTGTGACTTATTTCACTTAGAATCATCGTAACTAAATCCACTCATTATGCTGCTACTGGTCTGTTGCCATTTATTTCATTGTTGAGTGATATTCCATTGTAGGGATGTACCACAACTTTTATATCCATTTTTCTCTTTCTGGGCTATTGAAGTTGTAGCATAGTCAAGGTTCCCGTAAAGAGCGCAGCCCCAAACTTTGGTGTGGCTGTGTCTTTTTCATTTAAATTTTCCCAATCTATGGCACCATAAGTGGAAGTGCCCTAGGCTCTCTAGCTTGGTTTTCTCTTTGTTCCAGGAAACACCATCCACTTCTCCAGAGTGGCTGTTGGCAATTTCCATCCCGCCCATCAGCATAACAAGGCTGCCGGTTCTCCATGGCCTGTCCTGCCTCTCTGGATTTTACACTTTTTTTTCGGAGGGCCCTTTTGATCGGTGGGAAGTGAGAGTTGCTTGTAGTGCGGATTTCCATTGCAGGCTTGCTTGGTTGGCCAAAAAGGGCGTATGCGTTTTTTCCTGAATATATTCAGGAAAAAACGCATACGCCCTTTTTGGCCAAGTGCATCACTGTCGAACTGCTGCCTCTTTTCCTACGCTTTCAGAGCAATTCTTATCTACCCCCCCGATATCTGTTTTCTGCAATTCTGCGTCACGTTCAAGTCCTCCTCAGAGCCTTCCTTCAATAAATTTTTGGATGATAGGGGTCATTTGGAACTCTGCAGGATTGTGAGTTACAGTGCCAGAAATCTCCTTTTCTCAACTCGCTTTCTTGTGAGCTGACCGCAAACCCGAAGAATTGCTTCAGGCCCTGATCTCGTTCCGGCATGGCACGCTGAGCCTTTGGTGAACTCTTCTTCCTGTAGGGAAATCAGAGTTCAATGTGCCCGTCCAAACACATCGAGTTAGCCGCTCATTGGTTCTCCTTATTCCTGATCATCTTCTACCGAAATTGCAAAGTGTGCGAAACAAGAGGTCAAAGGCACTGACTCTCCAAGTGGGGAGAATGTTAATATGGCCTCTGGAACGGCGAACTCGAGTCCCAGGGTTCGAAAATGGCGATGAGTTTTAGAAACTTTGCCTGATCACTTCGTGGACCATATTGTGGGTTTTCCATGCATATTTTAGCTGAAGGATAAATCCCTTAAACGTGGAGATTTGGGACCCGTGGAATGGGAACCATGCACCATTACCTCAAAGGGTCTGCATTCCCTCACCAATAGCATCAGCCCCAAGTGTCCAGCCTTATCTCTCCCACGGCTGTGGATGTAGAGGTGGTAAATCCAAGATTGCACACAAGCCCTGAAGGACTTATTTCAGAATTTCTCTCTATTTCACAGTCCTTGTGTTTTCTTTTTCAAATTTATTTTTATAAGGGGATTTAGCTTATGTACACTGCTGTGTGTATGCTGCTGTACACAAATGATTTTCTTATGGAGACCTATAAATGTATGGGTTTTAATTTTCTTCATATTCAGGTATATTCCTCGGTTTTGAACACGGGGTGCTGAGTCCATGTGGTTGAGCGAGGAGGAGGTCTTGTCTAATATATATTTGGCTTATGGAATGGTATCTGTCCTAATATCAACCTCTGGTTTTATGCAGCCTCCCCACTCTCCTTTCCCCTTAAGCAAGCATCAGTTTCTTTTGTAAATGTGAGACTCTGTTGTGTTTTGTAATGCAGTTCACGCGTAGCCGTGTTTACGTTCCCGGTATTCGTGATACCTTATGATGTTTCTTTTTCTGTGTGACTTATTTCACTTAGAATCATCGTAACTAAATCCACTCATTATGCTGCTACTGGTCTGTTGCCATTGATTTCATTGTTGAGTGATATTCCATTGTAGGGATGTACCACAACTTTTATATCCATTTTTCTCTTTCTGGGCTATTGAAGTTGTACCATAGTCAAGGTTCCCGTAAAGAGCGCAGCCCCAAACTTTGGTGTGGCTGTGTCTTTTTCATTTAAATTTTCCGAATCTATGGCACCATAAGTGGAAGTGCCCTAGGCTCTCTAGCTTGGTTTTCTCTTTGTTCCAGGAAACACCATCCACTTCTCCAGAGTGGCTGTTGGCAATTTCCATCCCGCCCATCAGCATAACAAGGCTGCCGGTTCTCCATGGCCTGTCCTGCCTCTCTGGATTTTACACTTTTTTTTCGGAGGGCCCTTTTGATCGGTGGGAAGTGAGAGTTGCTTGTAGTGCGGATTTCCATTGCAGGCTTGCTTGGTTGGCCAAAAAGGGCGTATGCGTTTTTTCCTGAATATATTCAGGAAAAAACGCATACGCCCTTTTTGGCCAAGTGCATCACTGTCGAACTGCTGCCTCTTTTCCTACGCTTTCAGAGCAATTCTTATCTACCCCCCGATATCTGTTTTCTGCAATTCTGCGTCGCGTTCAAGTCCTCCTCACAGCCTTCCTTCAATAAATTTTTGGATGATAGGGGTCATTTGGAACTCTGCAGGATTGTGAGTTACAGTGCCAGAAATCTCCTTTTCTCAACTCGCTTTCTTGTGAGCTGACCGCAAACCCGAAGAATTGCTTCAGGCCCTAATCTCGTTCCGGCATGGCACGCTGAGCCGTTGGTGAACTCTTCTTCCTGTAGGGAAATCAGAGTTCAATGTGCCCGTCCAAACACATCGAGTTAGCCGCTCATTGGTTCTCCTTATTCCTGATCATCTTCTACCGAAATTGCAAAGTGTGCGAAACAAGAGGTCAAAGGCACTGACTCTCCAAGTGGGGAGAATGTTAATATGGCCTCTGGAACGGCGAACTCGAGTCCCAGGGTTCGAAAATGGCGATGAGTTTTAGAAACTTTGCCTGATCACTTCGTGGACCATATTGTGGGTTTTCCATGCATATTTTAGCTGAAGGATAAATCCCTTAAACGTGGAGATTTGGGACCCGTGGAATGGGAACCATGCACCATTACCTCAAAGGGTCTGCATTCCCTCACCAATAGCATCAGCCCCAAGTGTCCAGCCTTATCTCTCCCACGGCTGTGGATGTAGAGGTCGTAAATCCAAGATTGCACACAAGCCCTGAAGGACTTATTTCAGAATTTCTCTGTATTTCACAGTCCTTGTGTTTTCTTTTTCAAATTTATTTTTATAAGGGGATTTAGCTTATGTACACTGCTGTGTGTATGCTGCTGTACACAAATGATTTTCTTATGGAGACCTATAAATGTATGGGTTTTAATTTTCTTCATAGTCAGGTATATTCCTCGGTTTTGAACACGGGGTGCTGAGTCCATGTGGTTGAGCGAGGAGGAGGTCTTGTCTAATATATATTTGGCTTATGGAATGGTATCTGTCCTAATATCAACCTCTGGTTTTATGCAGCCTCCCCACTCTCCTTTCCCCTTAAGCAAGCATCAGTTTCTTTTGTAAATGTGAGACTCTGTTGTGTTTTGTAATGCAGTTCACGCGTAGCCGTGTTTACGTTCCCGGTATTCGTGATACCTTATGATGTTTCTTTTTCTGTGTGACTTATTTCACTTAGAATCATCGTAACTAAATCCACTCATTATGCTGCTACTGGTCTGTTGCCATTGATTTCATTGTTGAGTGATATTCCATTGTAGGGATGTACCACAACTTTTATATCCATTTTTCTCTTTCTGGGCTATTGAAGTTGTACCATAGTCAAGGTTCCCGTAAAGAGCGCAGCCCCAAACTTTGGTGTGGCTGTGTCTTTTTCATTTAAATTTTCCGAATCTATGGCACCATAAGTGGAAGTGCCCTAGGCTCTCTAGCTTGGTTTTCTCTTTGTTCCAGGAAACACCATCCACTTCTCCAGAGTGGCTGTTGGCAATTTCCATCCCGCCCATCAGCATAACAAGGCTGCCGGTTCTCCATGGCCTGTCCTGCCTCTCTGGATTTTACACTTTTTTTTCGGAGGGCCCTTTTGATCGGTGGGAAGTGAGAGTTGCTTGTAGTGCGGATTTCCATTGCAGGCTTGCTTGGTTGGCCAAAAAGGGCGTATGCGTTTTTTCCTGAATATATTCAGGAAAAAACGCATACGCCCTTTTTGGCCAAGTGCATCACTGTCGAACTGCTGCCTCTTTTCCTACGCTTTCAGAGCAATTCTTATCTACCCCCCGATATCTGTTTTCTGCAATTCTGCGTCGCGTTCAAGTCCTCCTCACAGCCTTCCTTCAATAAATTTTTGGATGATAGGGGTCATTTGGAACTCTGCAGGATTGTGAGTTACAGTGCCAGAAATCTCCTTTTCTCAACTCGCTTTCTTGTGAGCTGACCGCAAACCCGAAGAATTGCTTCAGGCCCTAATCTCGTTCCGGCATGGCACGCTGAGCCGTTGGTGAACTCTTCTTCCTGTAGGGAAATCAGAGTTCAATGTGCCCGTCCAAACACATCGAGTTAGCCGCTCATTGGTTCTCCTTATTCCTGATCATCTTCTACCGAAATTGCAAAGTGTGGGAAACAAGAGGTCAAAGGCACTGACTCTCCAAGTGGGGAGAATGTTAATATGGCCTCTGGAACGGCGAACTCGAGTACCAGGGTTCGAAAATGGCGATGAGTTTTAGAAACTTTGCCTGATCACTTCGTGGACCATATTCTGGGTTTTCCATGCATATTTTAGCTGAAGGATAAATCCCTTAAACGTGGAGATTTGGGACCCGTGGAATGGGAACCATGCACCATTACCTCAAAGGGTCTGCATTCCCTCACCAATAGCATCAGCCCCAAGCGTCCAGCCTTATCTCTCCCACGGCTGTGGATGTAGAGGTGGTAAATCCAAGATTGCACACAAGCCCTGAAGGACTTATTTAAGAATTTCTCTCTATTTCACAGTCCTTGTGTTTTCTTTTTCAAATTTATTTTTATAAGGGGATTTATCTTATGTACACTGCTGTGTGTATGCTGCTGTACACAAATGATTTTCTTATGGAGACCTATAAATGTATGGGTTTTAATTTTCTTCATAGTCAGGTATATTCCTCGGTTTTGAACACGGGGTGCTGAGTCCATGTGGTTGAGCGAGGAGGAGGTCTTGTCTAATATATATTTGGCTTATGGAATGGTATCTGTCCTAATATCAACCTCTGGTTTTATGCAGCCTCCCCACTCTCCTTTCCCCTTAAGCAAGCATCAGTTTCTTTTGTAAATGTGAGACTCTGTTGTGTTTTGTAATGCAGTTCACGCGTAGCCGTGTTTACGTTCCCGGTATTCGTGATACCTTATGATGTTTCTTTTTCTGTGTGACTTATTTCACTTAGAATCATCGTAACTAAATCCACTCATTATGCTGCTAATGGTCTGTTGCCATTGATTTCATTGTTGAGTGATATTCCATTGTAGGGATGTACCACAACTTTTATATCCATTTTTCTCTTTCTGGGCTATTGAAGTTGTAGCATAGTCAAGGTTCCCGTAAAGAGCGCAGCCCCAAACTTTGGTGTGGCTGTGTCTTTTTCATTTAAAATTTCCGAATCTATGGCACCATAAGTGGAAGTGCCCTAGGCTCTCTAGCTTGGTTTTCTCTTTGTTCCAGGAAACACCATCCACTTCTCCAGAGTGGCTGTTGGCAATTTACATCCCGCCCATCAGCATAACAAGGCTGCCGGTTCTCCATGGCCTGTCCTGCCTCTCTGGATTTTACACTTTTTTTTCGGAGGGCCCTTTTGATCGGTGGGAAATGAGAGTTGCTTGTATTGCGGATTTCCATTGCAGGCTTGCTTGGTTGGCCAAAAAGGGCGTATGCGTTTTTTCCTGAATATATTCAGGAAAAAACGCATACGCCCTTTTTGGCCAAGTGCATCACTGTCGAACTGCTGCCTCTTTTCCTACGCTTTCAGAGCAAGTCTTATCTACCCCCCGATATCTGTTTTCTGCAATTCTGCGTCGCGTTCAAGTCCTCCTCACAGCCTTCCTTCAATAAATTTTTGGATGATAGGGGTCATTTGGAACTCTGCAGGATTGTGAGTTACAGTGCCAGAAATCTCCTTTTCTCAACTCGCTTTCTTGTGAGCTGACCGCAAACCCGAAGAATTGCTTCAGGCCCTAATCTCGTTCCGGCATGGCACGCTGAGCCTTTGGTGAACTCTTCTTCCTGTAGGGAAATCAGAGTTCAATGTGCCCGTCCAAACACATCGAGTTAGCCGCTCATTGGTTCTCCTTATTCCTGATCATCTTCTACCGAAATTGCAAAGTGTGCGAAACAAGAGGTCAAAGGCACTGACTCTCCAAGTGGGGAGAATGTTAATATGGCCTCTGGAGCGGCGAACTCGAGTCCCAGGGTTCGAAAATGGCGATGAGTTTTAGAAACTTTGCCTGATCACTTCGTGGACCATATTCTGGGTTTTCCATGCATATTTTAGCTGAAGGATAAATCCCTTAAACGTGGAGATTTGGGACCCGTGGAATGGGAACCATGCACCATTACCTCAAAGGGTCTGCATTCCCTCACCAATAGCATCAGCCCCAAGTGTCCAGCCTTATCTCTCCCACGGCTGTGGATGTAGAGGTGGTAAATCCAAGATTGCACACAAGCCCTGAAGGACTTATTTAAGAATTTCTCTCTATTTCACAGTCCTTGTGTTTTCTTTTTCAAATTTATTTTTATAAGGGGATTTATCTTATGTACACTGCTGTGTGTATGCTGCTGTACACAAATGATTTTCTTATGGAGACCTATAAATGTATGGGTTTTAATTTTCTTCATAGTCAGGTATATTCCTCGGTTTTGAACACGGGGTGCTGAGTCCATGTGGTTGAGCGAGGAGGAGGTCTTGTCTAATATATATTTTGCTTATGGAATGGTATCTGTCCTAATATCAACCTCTGGTTTTATGCAGCCACCCCACTCTCCTTTCCCCTTAAGCAAGCATCAGTTTCTTTTGTAAATGTGAGACTCTGTTGTGTTTTGTAATGCAGTTCACGCGTAGCCGTGTTTACGTTCCCGGTATTCGTGATACCTTATGATGTTTCTTTTTCTGTGTGACTTATTTCACTTAGAATCATCGTAACTAAATCCACTCATTATGCTGCTACTGGTCTGTTGCCATTGATTTCATTGTTGAGTGATATTCCATTGTAGGGATGTACCACAACTTTTATATCCATTTTTCTCTTTCTGGGCTATTGAAGTTGTACCATAGTCAAGGTTCCCGTAAAGAGCGCAGCGCCAAACTTTGGTGTGGCTGTGTCTTTTTCATTTAAATTTTCCGAATCTATGGCACCATAAGTGGAAGTGCCCTAGGCTCTCTAGCTTGGTTTTCTCTTTGTTCCAGGAAACACCATCCACTTCTCCAGAGTGGCTGTTGGCAATTTCCATCCCGCCCATCAGCATAACAAGGCTGCCGGTTCTCCATGGCCTGTCCTGCCTCTCTGGATTTTACACTTTTTTTCGGAGGGCCCTTTTGATCGGTGGGAAGTGAGAGTTGCCTGTATTGCGGATTTCCATTGCAGGCTTGCTTGGTTGGCCAAAAAGGGCGTATGCGTTTTTTCCTGAATATATTCAGGAAAAAACGCATACGCCCTTTTTGGCCAAGTGCATCACTGTCGAACTGCTGCCTCTTTTCCTACGCTTTCAGAGCAAGTCTTATCTACCCCCCGATATCTGTTTTCTGCAATTCTGCGTCGCGTTCAAGTCCTCCTCACAGCCTTCCTTCAATAAATTTTTGGATGATAGGGGTCATTTGGAACTCTGCAGGATTGTGAGTTACAGTGCCAGAAATCTCCTTTTCTCAACTCGCTTTCTTGTGAGCTGACCGCAAACCCGAAGAATTGCTTCAGGCCCTAATCTCGTTCCGGCATGGCACGCTGAGCCTTTGGTGAACTCTTCTTCCTTTAGGGAAATCAGAGTTCAATGTGCCCGTCCAAACACATCGAGTTAGCCGCTCATTGGTTCTCCTTATTCCTGATCATCTTCTACCGAAATTGCAAAGTGTGCGAAACAAGAGGTCAAAGGCAACGACTCTCCAAGTGGGGAGAATGTTAATATGGCCTCTGGAGCGGCGAACTCGAGTCCCAGGGTTCGAAAATGGCGATGAGTTTTAGAAACTTTGCCTGATCACTTCGTGGACCATATTGTGGGTTTTCCATGCATATTTTAGCTGAAGGATAAATCCCTTAAACGTGGAGATTTGGGACCCGTGGAATGGGAACCATGCACCATTACCTCAAAGGGTCTGCATTCCCTCACCAATAGCATCAGCCCCAAGTGTCCAGCCTTATCTCTCCCACGGCTGTGGATGTAGAGGTGGTAAATCCAAGATTGCACACAAGCCCTGAAGGACTTATTTCAGAATTTCTCTCTATTTCACAGTCCTTGTGTTTTCTTTTTCAAATTTATTTTTATAAGGGGATTTAGCTTATGTACACTGCTGTGTGTATGCTGCTGTACACAAATGATTTTCTTATGGAGACCTATAAATGTATGGGTTTTAATTTTCTTCATAGTCAGGTATATTCCTCGGTTTTGAACACGGGGTGCTGAGTCCATGTGGTTGAGCGAGGAGGAGGTCTTGTCTAATATATATTTGGCTTATGGAATGGTATCTGTCCTAATATCAACCTCTGGTTTTATGCAGCCTCCCCACTCTCCTTTCCCCTTAAGCAAGCATCAGTTTCTTTTGTAAATGTGAGACTCTGTTGTGTTTTGTAATGCAGTTCACGCGTAGCCGTGTTTACGTTCCCGGTATTCGTGATACCTTATGATGTTTCTTTTTCTGTGTGACTTATTTCACTTAGAATCATCGTAACTAAATCCACTCATTATGCTGCTACTGGTCTGTTGCCATTGATTTCATTGTTGAGTGATATTCCATTGTAGGGATGTACCACAACTTTTATATCCATTTTTCTCTTTCTGGGCTATTGAAGTTGTACCATAGTCAAGGTTCCCATAAAGAGCACAGCCCCAAACTTTGGTGTGGCTGTGTCTTTTTCATTTAAATTTTCCGAATCTATGGCACCATAAGTGGAAGTGCCCTAGGCTCTCTAGCTTGGTTTTCTCTTTGTTCCAGGAAACACCATCCACTTCTCCAGAGTGGCTGTTGGCAATTTCCATCCCGCCCATCAGCATAACACGGCTGCCGGTTCTCCATGGCCTGTCCTGCCTCTCTGGATTTTACACTTTTTTTCGGAGGGCCCTTTTGATCGGTGGGAAGTGAGAGTTGCTTGTAGTGCGGATTTCCATTGCAGGCTTGCTTGGTTGGCCAAAAAGGGCGCATGCGTTTTTTCCTGAATATATTCAGGAAGAAACGCATACGCCGTTTTTGGCCAAGTGCATCACTGTCGAACTGCTGCCTCTTTTCCTACGCTTTCAGAGCAATTCTTATCTACCCCCCCGATATCTGTTTTCTGCAATTCTGCGTCGCGTTCAAGTCCTCCTCACAGCCTTCCTTCAATAAATTTTTGGATGATAGGGGTCATTTGGAACTCTGCAGGATTGTGAGTTACAGTGCCAGAAATCTCCTTTTCTCAACTCGCTTTCTTGTGAGCTGACCGCAAACCCGAAGAATTGCTTCAGGCCCTAATCTCGTTCTGGCA
Organism: Inia geoffrensis; assembly: GCA_036417435.1. Classification (NCBI taxonomy): domain Eukaryota; kingdom Metazoa; phylum Chordata; class Mammalia; order Artiodactyla; family Iniidae; genus Inia; species Inia geoffrensis. Next base: position 93,361,791 of record CM070911.1, read on the forward strand.
TGGCACGCTGAGCCTTTGGTGAACTCTTCTTCCTGTAGGAAAATCAGAGTTCAATGTGCCCGTCCAAACACATTGAGTTAGCCGCTGATTGGTTCTCCTTATTCCTGATCATCTTCTACCGAAATTGCAAAGTGTGCGAAACAAGAGGTCAAAGGCACTGACTCTCCAAGTGGGGAGAATGTTAATATGGCCTCTGGAAGGGCGAACTCGAGTCCCAGGGTTCGAAAATGGCGATGAGTTTTAGAAACTTTGCCTGATCACTTCGTGGACCATATTCTGGGTTTTCCATGCATATTTTAGCTGAAGGATAAATCCCTTAAACGTGGAGATTTGGGACCCGTGGAATGGGAACCATGCACCATTACCTCAAAGGGTCTGCATTCCCTCACCAATAGCATCAGCCCCAAGTGTCCAGCCTTATCTCTCCCACGGCTGTGGAGGTAGAGGTGGTAAATCCAAGATTGCACACAAGCCCTGAAGGACTTATTTAAGAATTTCTCTCTATTTCACAGTCCTTGTGTTTTCTTTTTCAAATTTATTTTTATAAGGGGATTTAGCTTATGTACACTGCTGTGTGTATGCTGCTGTACACAAATGATTTTCTTATGGAGACCTATAAATGTATGGGTTTTAATTTTCTTCATAGTCAGGTATATTCCTCGGTTTTGAACACAGGGTGCTGAGTCCATGTGGTTGAGCGAGGAGGAGGTCTTGTCTAATATATATTTGGCTTATGGAATGGTATCTGTCCTAATATCAACCTCTGGTTTTATGCAGCCTCCCCACTCTCCTTTTCCCTTAAGCAAGCATCAGTTTCTTTTGTAAATGTGAGACTCTGTTGTGTTTTGTAATGCAGTTCACGCATAGCCGTGTTTACGTTCCCGGTATTCGTGATACCTTATGATGTTTCTTTTTCTGTGTGACTTATTTCATTTAGAATCATCGTAACTAAATCCACTCATTATGCTGCTACTGGTCTGTTGCCATTGATTTCATTGTTGAGTGATATTCCATTGTAGGGATGTACCACAACTTTTATATCCATTTTTCTCTTTCTGGGCTATTGAAGTTGTAGCATAGTCAAGGTTCCCGTAAAGAGCGCAGCCCCAAACTTTGGTGTGGCTGTGTCTTTTTCATTTAAATTTTCCGAATCTATGGCACCATAAGTGGAAGTGCCCTAGGCTCTCTAGCTTGGTTTTCTCTTTGTTCCAGGAAACACCATCCACTTCTCCAGAGTGGCTGTTGGCAATTTCCATCCCGCCCATCAGCATAACAAGGCTGCCGGTTCTCCATGGCCTGTCCTGCCTCTCTGGATTTTACACTTTTTTTCGGAGGGCCCTTTTGATCGGTGGGAAGTGAGAGTTGCTTGTAGTGCGGATTTCCATTGCAGGCTTGCTTGGTTGGCCAAAAAGGGCGTATGCGTTTTTTCCTGAATATATTCAGGAAAAAACGCATACGCCCTTTTTGGCCAAGTGCATCACTGTCGAACTGCTGCCTCTTTTCCTACGCTTTCAGAGCAATTCTTATCTACCCCCCCGATATCTGTTTTCTGCAATTCTGCATCGCGTTCAAGTCGTCCTCACAGCCTTCCTTCAATAAATTTTTGGATGATAGGGGTCATTTGGAACTCTGCAGGATTGTGAGTTACAGTGCCAGAAATCTCCTTTTCTCAACTCGCTTTCTTGTGAGCTGACCGCAAACCCGAAGAATTGCTTCAGGCCCTAATCTCGTTCCGGCATGGCACGCTGAGCCTTTGGTGAACTCTTCTTCCTGTAGGGAAATCAGAGTTCAATGTGCCCGTCCAAACACATCGAGTTAGCCGCTCATTGGTTCTCCTTATTCCTGATCATCTTCTACCGAAATTGCAAAGTGTGTGAAACAAGAGGTCAAAGGCACTGACTCTCCAAGTGGGGAGAATGTTAATATGGCCTCTGGAGGGGCGAACTCGAGTCCCAGGGTTCGAAAATGGCGATGAGTTTTAGAAACTTTGCCTGATCACTTCGTGGACCATATTCTGGGTTTTCCATGCATATTTTAGCTGAAGGATAAATCCCTTAAACGTGGAGATTTGGGACCCGTGGAATGGGAACCATGCACCATTACCTCAAAGGGTCTGCATTCCCTCACCAATAGCATCAGCCCCAAGTGTCCAGCCTTATCTCTCCCACGGCTGTGGATGTAGAGGTGGTAAATCCAAGATTGCACACAAGCCCTGAAGGACTTATTTAAGAATTTCTCTCTATTTCACAGTCCTTGTGTTTTCTTTTTCAAATTTATTTTTATAAGGGGATTTAGCTTATGTACACTGCTGTGTGTATGCTGCTGTACACAAATGATTTTCTTATGGAGACCTATAAATGTATGGGTTTTAATTTTCTTCATAGTCAGGTATATTCCTCGGTTTTGAACACGGGGTGCTGAGTCCATGTGGTTGAGCGAGGAGGAGGTCTTGTCTAATATATATTTGGCTTATGGAATGGTATCTGTCCTAATATCAACCTCTGGTTTTATGCAGCCTCCCCACTCTCCTTTCCCCTTAAGCAAGCATCAGTTTCTTTTGTAAATGTGAGACTCTGTTGTGTTTTGTAATGCAGTTCACGCGTAGCCGTGTTTACGTTCCCGGTATTCGTGATACCTTATGATGTTTCTTTTTCTGTGTGACTTATTTCACTTAGAATCATCGTAACTAAATCCACTCATTATGCTGCTACTGGTCTGTTGCCATTGATTTCATTGTTGAGTGATATTCCATTGTAGGGATGTACCACAACTTTTATATCCATTTTTCTCTTTCTGGGCTATTGAAGTTGTACCATAGTCAAGGTTCCCGTAAAGAGCGCAGCCCCAAACTTTGGTGTGGCTGTGTCTTTTTCATTTAAATTTTCCGAATCTATGGCACCATAAGTGGAAGTGCCCTAGGCTCTCTAGCTTGGTTTTCTCTTTGTTCCAGGAAACACCATCCACTTCTCCAGAGTGGCTGTTGGCAATTTCCATCCCGCCCATCAGCATAACAAGGCTGCCGGTTCTCCATGGCCTGTCCTGCCTCTCTGGATTTTACACTTTTTTTCGGAGGGCCCTTTTGATCGGTGGGAAGTGAGAGTTGCTTGTAGTGCGGATTTCCATTGCAGGCTTGCTTGGTTGGCCAAAAAGGGCGTATGCGTTTTTTCCTGAATATATTCAGGAAAAAACGCATACGCCCTTTTTGGCCAAGTGCATCACTGTCGAACTGCTGCCTCTTTTCCTACGCTTTCAGAGCAATTCTTATCTACCCCCCGATATCTGTTTTCTGCAATTCTGCGTCGCGTTCAAGTCCTCCTCACAGCCTTCCTTCAATAAATTTTTGGATGATAGGGGTCATTTGGAACTCTGCAGGATTGTGAGTTACAGTGCCAGAAATCTCCTTTTCTCAACTCGCTTTCTTGTGAGCTGACCGCAAACCCGAAGAATTGCTTCAGGCCCTAATCTCGTTCCGGCATGGCAGGCTGAGCCTTTGGTGAACTCTTCTTCCTGTAGGGAAATCAGAGTTCAATGTGCCCGTCCAAACACATCGAGTTAGCTGCTCATTGGTTCTCCTTATTCCTGATCATCTTCTACCGAAATTGCAAAGTGTGCGAAACAAGAGGTCAAAGGCACTGACTCTCCAAGTGGGGAGAATGTTAATATGGCCTCTGGAGGGGCGAACTCGAGTCCCAGGGTTCGAAAATGGCGATGAGTTTTAGAAACTTTGCCTGATCACTTCGTGGACCATATTCTGGGTTTTCCATGCATATTTTAGCTGAAGGATAAATCCCTTAAACGTGGAGATTTGGGACCCGTGGAATGGGAACCATACACCATTACCTCAAAGGGTCTGCATTCCCTCACCAATAGCATCAGCCCCAAGCGTCCAGCCTTATCTCTCCCACGGCTGTGGATGTAGAGGTGGTAAATCCAAGATTGCACACAAGCCCTGAAGGACTTATTTAAGAATTTCTCTCTATTTCACAGTCCTTGTGTTTTCTTTTTCAAATTTATTTTTATAAGGGGATTTAGCTTATGTACACTGCTGTGTGTATGCTGCTGTACACAAATGATTTTCTTATGGAGACCTATAAATGTATGGGTTTTAATTTTCTTCATAGTCAGGTATATTCCTCGGTTTTGAACACGGGGTGCTGAGTCCATGTGGTTGAGCGAGGAGGAAGTCTTGTCTAATATATATTTGGCTTATGGAATGGTATCTGTCCTAATATCAACCTCTGGTTTTATGCAGCCTCCCCACTCTCCTTTCCCCTTAAGCAAGCATCAGTTTCTTTTGTAAATGTGAGACTCTGTTGTGTTTTGTAATGCAGTTCACGCGTAGCCGTGTTTACGTTCCCGGTATTCGTGATACCTTATGATGTTTCTTTTTCTGTGTGACTTATTTCACTTAGAATCATCGTAACTAAATCCACTCATTATGCTGCTACTGGTCTGTTGCCATTGATTTCATTGTTGAGTGATATTCCATTGTAGGGATGTACCACAACTTTTATATCCATTTTTCTCTTTCTGGGCTATTGAAGTTGTACCATAGTCAAGGTTCCCGTAAAGAGCGCAGCCCCAAACTTTGGTGTGGCTGTGTCTTTTTCATTTAAATTTTCCGAATCTATGGCACCATAAGTGGAAGTGCCCTAGGCTCTCTAGCTTGGTTTTCTCTTTGTTCCAGGAAACACCATCCACTTCTCCAGAGTGGCTGTTGGCAATTTCCATCCCGCCCATCAGCATAACAAGGCTGCCGGTTCTCCATGGCCTGTCCTGCCTCTCTGGATTTTACACTTTTTTTCGGAGGGCCCTTTTGATCGGTGGGAAGTGAGAGTTGCTTGTAGTGCGGATTTCCATTGCAGGCTTGCTTGGTTGGCCAAAAAGGGCACATGCGTTTTTTCCTGAATATATTCAGGATAAAACGCATACGCCCTTTTTGGCCAAGTGCATCACTGTCGAACTGCTGCCTCTTTTCCTACGCTTTCAGAGCAATTCTTATCTACCCCCTGATATCTGTTTTCTGCAATTCTGCGTCGCGTTCAAGTCCTCCTCACAGCCTTCCTTCAATAAATTTTTGGATGATAGGGGTCATTTGGAACTCTGCAGGATTGTGAGTTACAGTGCCAGAAATCTCCTTTTCTCAACTCGCTTTCTTGTGAGCTTACCGCAAACCCGAAGAATTGCTTCAGGCCCTAATCTCGTTCCGGCATGGCACGCTGAGCCTTTGGTGAACTCTTCTTCCTGTAGGGAAATCAGAGTTCAATGTGCCCGTCCAAACACATCGAGTTAGCCGCTCATTGGTTCTCCTTATTCCTGATCATCTTCTACCGAAATTGCAAAGTGTGCGAAACAAGAGGTCAAAGGCACTGACTCTCCAAGTGGGGAGAATGTTAATATGGCCTCTGGAGCGGCGAACTCGAGTCCCAGGGTTCGAAAATGGCGATGAGTTTTAGAAACTTTGCCTGATCACTTCGTGGACCATATTCTGGGTTTTCCATGCATATTTTAGCTGAAGGATAAATCCCTTAAACGTGGAGATTTGGGACCCGTGGAATGGGAACCATGCACCATTACCTCAAAGGGTCTGCATTCCCTCACCAATAGCATCAGCCCCAAGTGTCCAGCCTTATCTCTCCCACGGCTGTGGATGTAGAGGTGGTAAATCCAAGATTGCACACAAGCCCTGAAGGACTTATTTAAGAATTTCTCTCTATTTCACAGTCCTTGTGTTTTCTTTTTCAAATTTATTTTTATAAGGGGATTTAGCTTATGTACACTGCTGTGTGTATGCTGCTGTACACAAATGATTTTCTTATGGAGACCTATAAATGTATGGGTTTTAATTTTCTTCATAGTCAGGTATATTCCTCGGTTTTGAACACGGGGTGCTGAGTCCATGTGGTTGAGCGAGGAGGAGGTCTTGTCTAATATATATTTGGCTTATGGAATGGTATCTGTCCTAATATCAACCTCTGGTTTTATGCAGCCTCCCCACTCTCCTTTCCCCTTAAGCAAGCATCAGTTTCTTTTGTAAATGTGAGACTCTGTTGTGTTTTGTAATGCAGTTCACGCGTAGCCGTGTTTACGTTCCCGGTATTCGTGATACCTTATGATGTTTCTTTTTCTGTGTGACTTATTTCACTTAGAATCATCGTAACTAAATCCACTCATTATGCTGCTACTGGTCTGTTGCCATTGATTTCATTGTTGAGTGATATTCCATTGTAGGGATGTACCACAACTTTTATATCCATTTTTCTCTTTCTGGGCTATTGAAGTTGTACCATAGTCAAGGTTCCCGTAAAGAGCGCAGCCCCAAACTTTGGTGTGGCTGTGTCTTTTTCATTTAAATTTTCCGAATCTATGGCACCATAAGTGGAAGTGCCCTAGGCTCTCTAGCTTGGTTTTCTCTTTGTTCCAGGAAACACCATCCACTTCTCCAGAGTGGCTGTTGGCAATTTCCATCCCGCCCATCAGCATAACAAGGCTGCCGGTTCTCCATGGCCTGTCCTGCCTCTCTGGATTTTACACTTTTTTTCGGAGGGCCCTTTTGATCGGTGGGAAGTGAGAGTTGCTTGTAGTGCGGATTTCCATTGCAGGCTTGCTTGGTTGGCCAAAAAGGGCACATGCGTTTTTTCCTGAATATATTCAGGAAAAAACGCATACGCCCTTTTTGGCCAAGTGCATCACTGTCGAACTGCTGCCTCTTTTCCTACGCTTTCAGAGCAATTCTTATCTACCCCCCGATATGTGTTTTCTGCAATTCTGCGTCGCGTTCAAGTCCTCCTCACAGCCTTCCTTCAATAAATTTTTGGATGATAGGGGTCATTTGGAACTCTGCAGGATTGTGAGTTACAGTGCCAGAAATCTCCTTTTCTCAACTCGCTTTCTTGTGAGCTGACCGCAAACCCGAAGAATTGCTTCAGGCCCTAATCTCGTTCCGGCATGGCACGCTGAGCCTTTGGTGAACTCTTCTTCCTGTAGGGAAATCAGAGTTCAATGTGCCCGTCCAAACACATCGAGTTAGCCGCTCATTGGTTCTCCTTATTCCTGATCATCTTCTACCGAAATTGCAAAGTGTGCGAAACAAGAGGTCAAAGGCACTGACTATCCAAGTGGGGAGAATATTAATATGGCCTCTGGAGCGGCGAACTCGAGTCCCAGGGTTCGAAAATGGCGATGAGTTTTAGAAACTTTGCCTGATCACTTCGTGGACCATATTCTGGGTTTTCCATGCATATTTTAGCTGAAGGATAAATCCCTTAAACGTGGAGATTTGGGACCCGTGGAATGGGAACCATGCACCATTACCTCAAAGGGTCTGCATTCCCTCACCAATAGCATCAGCCCCAAGTGTCCAGCCTTATCTCTCCCACAGCTGTGGATGTAGAGGTGGTAAATCCAAGATTCCACACAAGCCCTGAAGGACTTATTTAAGAATTTCTCTCTATTTCACAGTCCTTGTGTTTTCTTTTTCAAATTTATTTTTATAAGGGGATTTAGCTTATGTACACTGCTGTGTGTATGCTGCTGTACACAAATGATTTTCTTATGGAGACCTATAAATGTATGGGTTTTAATTTTCTTCATAGTCAGGTATATTCCTCGGTTTTGAACACGGGGTGCTGAGTCCATGTGGTTGAGCGAGGAGGAGGTCTTGTCTAATATATATTTGGCTTATGGAATGGTATCTGTCCTAATATCAACCTCTGGTTTTATGCAGCCTCCCCACTCTCCTTTCCCCTTAAGCAAGCATCAGTTTCTTTTGTAAATGTGAGACTCTGTTGTGTTTTGTAATGCAGTTCACGCGTAGCCGTGTTTACGTTCCCGGTATTCGTGATACCTTATGATGTTTCTTTTTCTGTGTGACTTATTTCACTTAGAATCATCGTAACTAAATCCACTCATTATGCTGCTACTGGTCTGTTGCCATTGATTTCATTGTTGAGTGATATTCCATTGTAGGGATGTACCACAACTTTTATATCCATTTTTCTCTTTCTGGGCTATTGAAGTTGTACCATAGTCAAGGTTCCCGTAAAGAGCGCAGCCCCAAACTTTGGTGTGGCTGTGTCTTTTTCATTTAAATTTTCCGAATCTATGGCACCATAAGTGGAAGTGCCCTAGGCTCTCTAGCTTGGTTTTCTCTTTGTTCCAGGAAACACCATCCACTTCTCCAGAGTGGCTGTTGGCAATTTCCATCCCGCCCATCAGCATAACAAGGCTGCCGGTTCTCCATGGGCTGTCCTGCCTCTCTGGATTTTACACTTTTTTTTCGGAGGGCCCTTTTGATCGGTGGGAAGTGAGAGTTGCTTGTAGTGCGGATTTCCATTGCAGGCTTGCTTGGTTGGCCAAAAAGGGCGTATGCGTTTATTCCTGAATATATTCAGGAAAAAACGCATACGCCCTTTTTGGCCAAGTGCATCACTGTCGAACTGCTGCCTCTTTCCCTACGCTTTCAGAGCAATTCTTATCTACCCCCCGATATCTGTTTTCTGCAATTCTGCGTCGCGTTCAAGTCCTCCTCACAGCCTTCCTTCAATAAATTTTTGGATGATAGGGGTCATTTGGAACTCTGCAGGATTGTGAGTTACAGTGCCAGAAATCTCCTTTTCTCAACTCGCTTTCTTGTGAGCTGACCGCAAACCCGAAGAATTGCTTCAGGCCCTAATCTCGTTCCGGCATGGCACGCTGAGTCTTTGGTGAACTCTTCTTCCTGTAGGGAAATCAGAGTTCAATGTGCCCGTCGAAACACATCGAGTTAGCCGCTCATTGGTTCTCCTTATTCCTGATCATCTTCTACCGAAATTGCAAAGTGTGCGAAACAAGAGGTCAAAGGCACTGACTCTCCAAGTGGGGAGAATGTTAATATGGCCTCTGGAGCGGCGAACTCGAGTCCCAGGGTTCGAAAATGGCGATGAGTTTTAGAAACTTTGCCTGATCACTTCGTGGACCATATTCTGGGTTTTCCATGCATATTTTAGCTGAAGGATAAATCCCTTAAACGTGGAGATTTGGGACCCGTGGAATGGGAACCATGCACCATTACCTCAAAGGGTCTGCATTCCCTCACCAATAGCATCAGCCCCAAGTGTCCAGCCTTATCTCTCCCACAGCTGTGGATGTAGAGGTGGTAAATCCAAGATTCCACACAAGCCCTGAAGGACTTATTTAAGAATTTCTCTCTATTTCACAGTCCTTGTGTTTTCTTTTTCAAATTTATTTTTATAAGGGGATTTAGCTTATGTACACTGCTGTGTGTATGCTGCTGTACACAAATGATTTTCTTATGGAGACCTATAAATGTATGGGTTTTAATTTTCTTCATAGTCAGGTATATTCCTCGGTTTTGAACACGGGGTGCTGAGTCCATGTGGTTGAGCGAGGAGGAGGTCTTGTCTAATATATATTTGGCTTATGGAATGGTATCTGTCCTAATATCAACCTCTGGTTTTATGCAGCCTCCCCACTCTCCTTTCCCCTTAAGCAAGCATCAGTTTCTTTTGTAAATGTGAGACTCTGTTGTGTTTTGTAATGCAGTTCACGCGTAGCCGTGTTTACGTTCCCGGTATTCGTGATACCTTATGATGTTTCTTTTTCTGTGTGACTTATTTCACTTAGAATCATCGTAACTAAATCCACTCATTATGCTGCTACTGGTCTGTTGCCATTGATTTCATTGTTGAGTGATATTCCATTGTAGGGATGTACCACAACTTTTATATCCATTTTTCTCTTTCTGGGCTATTGAAGTTGTACCATAGTCAAGGTTCCCGTAAAGAGCGCAGCCCCAAACTTTGGTGTGGCTGTGTCGTTTTCATTTAAATTTTCCGAATCTATGGCACCATAAGTGGAAGTGCCCTAGGCTCTCTAGCTTGGTTTTCTCTTTGTTCCAGGAAACACAATCCACTTCTCCACAGTGGCTGTTGGCAATTTCCGTCCCGCCCATCAGCATAACAAGGCTGCCGGTTTTCCATGGCCTGTCCTGCCTCTCTGGATTTTACACTTTTTTTCGGAGGGCCCTTTTGATCGGTGGGAAGTGAGAGTTGCTTGTAGTGCGGATTTCCATTGCAGGCTTGCTTGGTTGGCCAAAAAGGGCGCATGCGTTTTTTCCTGAATATATTCAGGAAAAAACGCATACGCCCTTTTTGGCCAAGTGCATCACTGTCGAACTGCTGCCTCTTTTCCTACGCTTTCAGAGCAATTCTTATCTACCCCCCGATATCTGTTTTCTGCAATTCTGCGTCACGTTCAAGTCCTCCTCACAGCCTTCCTTCAATAAATTTTTGGATGATAGGGGTCATTTGGAACTCTGCAGGATTGTGAGTTACAGTGCCAGAAATCTCCTTTTCTCAACTCGCTTTCTTGTGAGCTGACCGCAAACCCGAAGAATTGCTTCAGGCCCTAATCTCGTTCCGGCATGGCACGCTGAGTCTTTGGTGAACTCTTCTTCCTGTAGGGAAATCAGAGTTCAATGTGCCCGTCCAAACACATCGAGTTAGCCGCTCATTGGTTCTCCTTATTCCTGATCATCTTCTACCGAAATTGCAAAGTGTGCGAAACAAGAGGTCAAAGGGACTGACTCTCCAAGTGGGGAGAATGTTAATATGGCCTCTGGAGGGGCGAACTCGAGTCCCAGGGTTCGAAAATGGCGATGAGTTTTAGAAACTTTGCCTGATCACTTCGTGGACCATATTGTGGGTTTTCCATGCATATTTTAGCTGAAGGATAAATCCCTTAAACGTGGAGATTTGGGACCCGTGGAATGGGAACCATGCACCATTACCTCAAAGGGTCTGAATTCCCTCACCAATAGCATCAGCCCCAAGTGTCCAGCCTTATCTCTCCCACGGCTGTGGATGTAGAGGTGGTAAATCCAAGATCGCACACAAGCCCTGAAGGACTTATTTAAGAATTTCTCTCTATTTCACAGTCCTTGTGTTTTCTTTTTCAAATTTATTTTTATAAGGGGATTTAGCTTATGTACACTGCTGTGTGTATGCTGCTGTACACAAATGATTTTCTTATGGAGACCTATAAATGTATGGGTTTTAATTTTCTTCATAGTCAGGTATATTCCTCGGTTTTGAACACGGGGTGCTGAGTCCATGTGGTTGAGCGAGGAGGAGGTCTTGTCTAATATATATTTGGCTTATGGAATGGTATCTGTCCTAATATCAACCTCTGGTTTTATGCAGCCTCCCCACTCTCCTTTCCCCTTAAGCAAGCATCAGTTTCTTTTGTAAATGTGAGACTCTGTTGTGTTTTGTAATGCAGTTCACGCGTAGCCGTGTTTACGTTCCCGGTATTCGTGATACCTTATGATGTTTCTTTTTCTGTGTGACTTATTTCACTTAGAATCATCGTAACTAAATCCACTCATTATGCTGCTACTGGTCTGTTGCCATTGATTTCATTGTTGAGTGATATTCCATTGTAGGGATGTACCACAACTTTTATATCCATTTTTCTCTTTCTGGGCTATTGAAGTTGTACCATAGTCAAGGTTCCCGTAAAGAGCGCAGCCCCAAACTTTGGTGTGGCTGTGTCTTTTTCATTTAAATTTTCCGAATCTATGGCACCATAAGTGGAAGTGCCCTAGGCTCTCTAGCTTGGTTTTCTCTTTGTTCCAGGAAACACCATCCACTTCTCCAGAGTGGCTGTTGGCAATTTCCATCCCGCCCATCAGCATAACAAGGCTGCCGGTTCTCCATGGCCTGTCCTGCCTCTCTGGATTTTACACTTTTTTTCGGAGGGCCCTTTTGATCGGTGGGAAGTGAGAGTTGCTTGTAGTGCGGATTTCCATTGCAGGCTTGCTTGGTTGGCCAAAAAGGGCGCATGCGTTTTTTCCTGAATATATTCAGGATAAAACGCATACGCCCTTTTTGGCCAAGTGCATCACTGTCGAACTGCTGCCTCTTTTCCTACGCTTTCAGAGCAATTCTTATCTACCCCCCGATATCTGTTTTCTGCAATTCTGCGTCGCGTTCAAGTCCTCCTCACAGCCTTCCTTCAATAAATTTTTGGATGATAGGGGTCATTTGGAACTCTGCAGGATTGTGAGTTACAGTGCCAGAAATCTCCTTTTCTCAACTCGCTTTCTTGTGAGCTGACCGCAAACCCGAAGAATTGCTTCAGGCCCTAATCTCGTTCCGGCATGGCACGCTGAGCCTTTGGTGAACTCTTCTTCCTGTAGGGAAATCAGAGTTCAATGTGCCCGTCCAAACACATCGAGTTAGCCGCTCATTGGTTCTCCTTATTCCTGATCATCTTCTACCGAAATTGCAAAGTGTGCGAAACAAGAGGTCAAAGGCACTGACTCTCCAAGTGGGGAGAATGTTAATATGGCCTCTGGAGGGGCGAACTCGAGTCCCAGGCTTCGAAAATGGCGATGAGTTTTAGAAACTTTGCCTGATCACTTCGTGGACCATATTCTGGGTTTTCCATGCATATTTTAGCTGAAGGATAAATCCCTTAAACGTGGAGATTTGGGACCCGTGGAATGGGAACCATGCACCATTACCTCAAAGGGTCTGCATTCCCTCACCAATAGCATCAGCCCCAAGTGTCCAGCATTATCTCTCCCACAGCTGTGGATGTAGAGGTGGTAAATCCAAGATTGCACACAAGCCCTGAAGGACTTATTTCAGAATTTCTCTCTATTTCACAGTCCTTGTGTTTTCTTTTTCAAATTTATTTTTATAAGGGGATTTAGCTTATGTACACTGCTGTGTGTATGCTGCTGTACACAAATGATTTTCTTATGGAGACCTATAAATGTATGGGTTTTAATTTTCTTCATAGTCAGGTATATTCCTCGGTTTTGAACACGGGGTGTTGAGTCCATGTGGTTGAGCGAGGAGGAGGTCTTGTCTAATATATATTTGGCTTATGGAATGGTATCTGTCCTAATATCAACCTCTGGTTTTATGCAGCCTCCCCACTCTCCTTTCCCCTTAAGCAAGCATCAGTTTCTTTTGTAAATGTGAGACTCTGTTGTGTTTTGTAATGCAGTTCACGCGTAGCCGTGTTTACGTTCCCGGTATTCGTGATACCTTATGATGTTTCTTTTTCTGTGTGACTTATTTCACTTAGAATCATCGTAACTAAATCCACTCATTATGCTGCTACTGGTCTGTTGCCATTGATTTCATTGTTGAGTGATATTCCATTGTAGGGATGTACCACAACTTTTATATCCATTTTTCTCTTTCTGGGCTATTGAAGTTGTACCATAGTCAAGGTTCCCGTAAAGAGCGCAGCCCCAAACTTTGGTGTGGCTGTGTCTTTTTCATTTAAATTTTCCGAATCTATGGCACCATAAGTGGAAGTGCCCTAGGCTCTCTAGCTTGGTTTTCTCTTTGTTCCAGGAAACACCATCCACTTCTCCAGAGTGGCTGTTGGCAATTTCCATCCCGCCCATCAGCATAACAAGGCTGCCGGTTCTCCATGGCCTGTCCTGCCTCTCTGGATTTTACACTTTTTTTCGGAGGGCCCTTTTGATCGGTGGGAAGTGAGAGTTGCTTGTAGTGCGGATTTCCATTGAAGGCTTGCTTGGTTGGCCAAAAAGGGCGCATGCGTTTTTTCCTGAATATATTTAGGAAAAAACGCATACGCCCTTTTTGGCCAAGTGCATCACTGTCGAACTGCTGCCTCTTTTCCTACGCTTTCAGAGCAATTCTTATCTACCCCCCGATATGTGTTTTCTGCAATTCTGCGTCGCGTTCAAGTCCTCCTCACAGCCTTCCTTCAATAAATTTTTGGATGATAGGGGTCATTTGGAACTCTGCAGGATTGTGAGTTACAGTGCCAGAAATCTCCTTTTCTCAACTCGCTTTCTTGTGAGCTGACCGCAAACCCGAAGAATTGCTTCAGGCCCTAATCTCGTTCCGGCATGGCACGCTGAGCCTTTGGTGAACTCTTCTTCCTGTAGGGAAATCAGAGTTCAATGTGCCCGTCCAAACACATCGAGTTAGCCGCTCATTGGTTCTCCTTATTCCTGATCATCTTCTACCGAAATTGCAAAGTGTGCGAAACAAGAGGTCAAAGGCACTGACTCTCCAAGTGGGGAGAATGTTAATATGGCCTCTGGAGGGGCGAACTCGAGTCCCAGGGTTCGAAAATGGCGATGAGTTTTAGAAACTTTGCCTGATCACTTCGTGGACCATATTCTGGGTTTTCCATGCATATTTTAGCAGTAGGATAAATCCATTAAAACTGGAGATTTGGGACCTGTGGAATGGGAACCATGCACCATTACATCAAAGGGTCTGCATTCCCTCACCAATCCTATCAGCCCCAAGTTTCGAGCCTTATCTCTCCCCCAGCTGTGGATGTAGAGGTGGTAAATCCAAGACTCCTCACAAGCCCTGAAGGGCTTATTTAAGAATTTCTCTCTATTTCACTGTCTTTGTGTTTTGTTTTTCAAATTTATTTTTATAAGGGGATTTAGCTTTTTTTCACTGCTGTGTTTATGCCGTTGTACACAAAAGATTTTCTTAAGGAGACCTATAAATATATGGGCTTTAAGTTTCTCCATAATCAGGCATATTCCGAGGTTTTGAATACGGGGTGTTGAGTCCATTTGGTTGAGCAAGGAGTAGGTCTTGTCTAATATATATTTTTCTTGGGGAATGGTATCTGTCCTAAAGTCAACCTCTGGTTTTATGCAGCCTCCCCACTCTCCTTTCCCCTTAAGCAAGCTTAAGTTTCTTTTCTAAATGTGAGACTCTCTTGTGTTTTGTAATGCAGTTCATGTGTAGCCGTGTTTACATTACTGGTATTAGTGATATCTTATGATGTTTTTTTTTCTGTGTGACTTATTTCACTTAGAATCATCGTACCTACATCCACTCATTATGCTGGTACTGGTCTGCTGCCATTGATGTCACTGTTGAGTGATATTCCATTGTAGGTATGCACCACAACTTCTAGATACATTTTTGTCTTTCTGGGCTATTGAAGTTGTACCATAGTCAAGGTTCCGGTAAACAGAGCACCCCCAAACTTTGGTGTGGCTGTGCCTTTTTCATGGAAGGTTTCCGAATCTATAGCACTATAAGTGGAAGTGCCCTAGGCTCTCTAGCTTGTTTTTTTCTTTGTTTCTGGAAACACCATACACTTCTCCAGAGTGGCTGTTTGCAATTTACATACCACCCATCAGCATAACAAGGCTGCCAGTTCTCCATGTCCTGTCCTGCCTCTCTGGATTTTACATTTTTTTCGGATGGCCCTTTTGAGGGGTGGGAAGTGAGACTTCATTGTAGTGCGGATTTGCATTGCAGACTTGCTTGGTTGGCCAAAAAGGGCGTATGCGTTTTTTCCTGAATATATTCAGGAAAAAACGCATACGCCCTTTTTGGCCAAGTGCATCACTGCCGTAGTACTGCCTCTTTTCTTGTGCTTTCAGAGCAATTCTTATCTACCACCTGATATCTGTTTTCTTCAATTCTGCATCGTGTTCAAGTCCTCTTCACAGCCTTCCTTCAATAGATTTTTGGATGATAGGGGTAATTTGTAACTCTGCAGGCTTGTTAATTACAGTGCCAAAAATCTCCTTTGCTAAACTCTCTTTTTTGTGAGCTGACCGCAAACGCGAAGAATCGCTTCAGGCCTTAAACTCGCTCCGGCACGGCACGCTGAGCCTTTGGTGAATTCTTCTTCCTGGGGGGAAATCAGAGTTCAATGTGCCCGTTCAAACACCTACAGCTAGTCGCTCAATGGTTCTCCTTATTCCTGTTCATCTTCCGCAGAAATTTCAAACTGTGACAAACAAGATGTTAAAGGCACTGACTCTCCAAGTGGGGAGAATGTTAATAACGCATCTGGTACAGCAAACTCGAGTACCAGGGGTCGAAAATGGCGATGAGTTTTAGAAATATTGCCTGGTCACTTGGTGGACCATATTCTGGGTTTTCCATGCCTATTTTAGCTGAAGGATAAATCCCTTAAACCTGGGGATTTGGGACCTGTGGAATGGGAACCATGCCCCATTACATCCAAGGGTCTGCATTCCCTCACCCATCCTATCAGCCCCAAGTGTCCAGCCTTATCTCTCCCCGAGTTGTGGATGTACAGGTGGTAAATCCAAGACTCCTCAAAAGCCCTGAAGGACTTATTTAAGAATTTCTCTCTATTTCACAGTCTTTGTGTTTTGTTTTTCAAATTTATTTTTATAAGGGGATTTAGGTTATTTTCACTGCTGTGTTTATGCCGCAGTACACAAATGATTTTCTTAGGGAGACCTATAAATATATGGGTTTTAAGTTTCTTCATAGTCAGGTATATTCCTAGGTTTTGAATATGGGGTGTTGAGTCCATTTGGTTGAGCAAGGAGTAGGTCTTGTCTAATATATATTTGGCTTGTGGAATGGGATCTGTACTAATGTAAACTTCTGGTTTTATGCAGCCTCCCCAGTCTCCTTTGCCC
The DNA here is from genome assembly GCA_036417435.1 of Inia geoffrensis. Lineage (NCBI taxonomy): Eukaryota > Metazoa > Chordata > Mammalia > Artiodactyla > Iniidae > Inia > Inia geoffrensis. Next base: position 93,378,223 of record CM070911.1, read on the forward strand.
TTAAGTAAACATAAGTTTCTTTTGTAAATGTGGGTCCCTGTGGTGTTTTGTAATACAGTTCATGTGTAGCCGTGTTTACATTCCCGGTATTAGTGATAAATTATGATGTTTCTTTTTCTGTGTGACTTATTTCACTTAGAAGCATCGTACCTACATCCACTCATTATGCTTCTACTGGTCTGTTGGAATTGATTTCATTGTTGAGTGACATTCCATTGTAGGCATGTACCACAACTTCTATGTCCATTTTTCTCTTTCTGGGCTATTGAATTTGTACCATAGTCAAGGTTTCCGTAAGCAGAGCAGCCCCAAATTTTGGTGTGGCTGTGTCTTTTTCATGGAAATTTTCCGAATCTAAAGCACCATAAGTGGAAGTGCCTTAGGCTCTCTAGCTTGTTTTTTTCTTTGTTCCAGGAAACACCATACACTTCTCTAGAGTGGCTGTTGGCAATTTACATCCCACCCATCAGCATAACAAGGCTGCCAGTTCTCCATGGCCTGTCCTGCCTCTCTGGATTTTACACTTTTTTTGGATTGCCCTTTTGAGGGGTGGGATGTGAGACTTCATTGTAGTGCGGATTTCCATTGCAGGCTTGCTTGGTTGGCCAAAAAGGGCGTATGCGTTTTTTCCTGAATATATTCAGGAAAAAACGCATACGCCCTTTTTGGCCACGTGCATCACTTTCGAAGTACTGCCTCTTTTCCTATGCTTTCAGAGCAATTCTTATCTACCACGTGATATCTGTTTTCTGCAATTCTGCGTCGCTTTCAACTCCTCTTCACAGCCTTCCTTCAATAAATTTTTGGATGAGAGGGTCATTTGTAACTCTGCAGGCTTGTAAAGTACAGTGCCAAAAATCCCCTTTCCTTAACTCACTTTCTTGTGGGCTGACCGCAAACCCGAAGAATCCCTTCAGGCCTTAATCTCGTTCCGGCACGGCACGCTGAGCCTTTGGTGAATTATTCTTCCTGGGGGAAAATCAGAGTTCAATGTGCCCGTTCAAACACCTACAGCTAGTCGCTCAATGGTTCTCCTTATTCCTGATCATCTTCCGCAGAAATTTAAAACTGTGACAAACAAGATGTTAAAGGCACTGACTCTCCAAGTGGGGAGTGTTAATAACGCATCTGGAATGGCGAACTCGAGTACCAGGGCGCGAAAATGGCGATGAGGTTTAGAAGTATTGCCTGGTCACTTTGTGGACCATATTCTGGGTTTTCCATGCCTATTTTAGCTGAAGGATAAATCCCTTAAACCTGGGCATTTGGGACCATCGAATGGGAACCATGCACCATTACATCAAAGGGTCTGCATTCCCTCACCAAAGCATCAGCCCCAAGTGTCCAGCCTTATCTCTACCCGAGCTGTGGATGCAGAGGTGGTAAATCCAAGACTCCTCAAAAGCCCTGAAGGAATTATTTAAGAATTTCTCTCTATTTCACAGTCTTTTTGTTTTGTTTTTCAAATTTATTTTTATAAGTGGATTTAGCTTATTTTCACTGCTCTGTTTATGCCGCTGTACACAAATGATTTTCTTACGGAGACCTATAAATATATGGGTTTTAAGTTTCTTCATAGTCAGGTATATTCCTAGGTTTTGAATATGGGGTGTTGAGTCCATGTGGTTGAGCAAGGAGTAGGTCTTGTCTAATATATATTTGGCTTATGGAATGGTATCTGTTCTAATGTCAACCTCTGGTTTTATGCAGCCTCCACACTCTCCTTTCCCCTTAAGCAAGCATAAGTTTCTATTGTAAATGTGAGACTCTGTTTTGTTTTGTAATGCAGTTCATGCGTAGCCGTGTTTACATTCCCGGTATTAGTGATATCTTATGATGTTTCTTTTTCTGTGTGACTTATTTTACTTAGAATCCTCGTACCTAAATCCACTCATTATGCTTCTACGGGCCTGATGACATTGATTTCATTGCTGAGTGATATTCCATTGTACCTAAGTACCACAACTTCAATATCAATTGTTCTCTTTCTGCGCTATTGAAGTTTTGCAGTAGTCACGGTTCGTGTAAACAGAGAAGCCATAAATTTTGGTGTGTCTCTGTCTTTTTCATTTTAAGTTTCATAATCTATAGGACCATAAGTGGAAATGCCCTAAGCTCTGTGGCTTGTTTTTTTTATATGTTTCAGGAAACACCATACACTTTTCCAGAGTGGCTGTTGGCAATTTTCATCCCGCCCATCAGTATATCAAGGCTGCCTGTTCTCCATGGCCTGTCCTGCCTCTCTGGATTTTTCCATTTTTTCAGACAGCTCTTTTGAGCGTTGGGAATTGAGACTTCATTGTAGCGTGTATTTCCTTTGCAGGTTGCTTGGTTGGCCACAAAGGGCATATGCGTTTTTTCCTGAATGTAATCAGGAAAAAACACATACGCCCTTTTTCGCCATGTGCATCATTTTTGAAGTTGTGCCTCTTTTCCTATGCTTTAAATGTAATTCCAATCTCCCACCTTAAGTCGGTTTCCTGCAATTCTCCCTCACTTTCAAGTCCTCTTTGCATCCTTACTTCAATATATTTCTAGATGATAGTGGGCATTTGTAACTCTCTTGTTTTGTGAATTACAGTTCCTCTGAGCTCCTTTTTTCAACTCCCTTTCTTGTGAGTTGACTGTAAAACTGCAAGATTGCTTCAATCCATATTCTTGTTTTCGGGCGCCTTGCTGAGCCTTTGGTTAATACTTCTTTCTGATGTGAAATTAGAGTGACATGTGTCCTTCAGAGCCCTTACAGCTAATATCTCATTGTTTCTCCCTCTTCCCATTCATCCTCTCCACTCATTACAGACTGTGCAAAACAGGAAATTAAAGGCATTGCCTATCCAAATGGTGTGATTTTTAGTAAAGTAGCTGGAAAGTCGATCCTGTGACCCAGTAGTGGAAAAATGAGGTGCGTTTTAGAAACCTTTCCCAATCACATGGTATACCATCTGTTGGGTTTTTCATGCATGGTTTAGCTGTAAGGAGATTCCCTTAAACCTGGAGTGTTGTGATCCATGGAATGAGGAGCTTTAAGTATTGTATTAGAGGGTCGGCTTTTGCTCACCAAAGCTCACCAATCCTCATAGCCCCATGTGTCCATCCTTATGTCTTATCCAGCTATCAATTTATATGTGGTCAATCCACGTTGCATCACAGACCCTGAAACAATTTTGTAAGAATTTTTCTCTCTTTCTTTGTCTCTGTGTTTTGTTTTAAAATTTATTTTATAATGGAGTTTAGCTGATTTTCACTGCTGTGTTTGTGCCACTCTGCACACACTTGATTCCCTTATGGAGATATATCAATACAAAGGTTTTAAGATTCCTACTACTCACATATATTCCTCTGTGGTGAATAGGGTGTGTTGAGGCCAGTTCATTGAGCAAGGTGTAGATCTTGTCTATTACGTATTTGGTTTATTGAATGGTATCTGTGTTAATTTCAAACTCTGATTTTACGCATCACTCCACCTCACCTTTCCCGTTAAGCTGACGTAAGTGTGTTTTCTAAATGTGATACACTCTTCTCCTTTGTAATTCAGTTGTTGTGCAGTCATATTTACATTCCCTCTATGAGTGATATCTTATGACATGTTTCTTTTTCTGTGTGACTTAACTCAAGCAGTATCATCGAAACTCGGTCCACTCTTTATGCTTCTACTAGCCTTATTACATTTATTTCATGGTGAAGAGATATTCCATTGTGCGTAAGTACCACACCTTCTTTATCCATTGTTCTCTTTCCTGGGATATTTAAGGTGTACTGAAGTCGAGGTTCTTGTAAACAGAGCAGCCGTAAACTTTGTTGTGCCTGTGTCTGTTTGATTTTTAGAATCCCCTAGATATACTCCCGTGATTGCAAGTGCCCTATTCTCTGTAGCTCTGTTTTTTAGATGATTTAGGAACCAGGATACACTTCTCCAGAGTGCCTCTTCTCAGTTTACACACCGCCCATCAGTGTATAAATGCTGCCTGTTCTCCATGGCCTGTCCTGCATTTCTGCGTTTTACAATTTTTTCGGATGGCCCTTTTGACTGGTAGGAAATGAGACTTCTTTGGTGTGCAGATTTGCATTGCTTGCTTGCTTGGTTGCCCATAAAGTGCATATGCGTGTTTTCCTGAATATATTCAGGAGAAAATGCATACGCCCTTTTTGGCCAACTGCACCATTTTAGAAATCCTGCCGCCTTGTGCCTTGGGAAGTAGGCAGAGTCCGAACTTTAGATTATTGATGTCGTCAGGGTCAGAATCACTCACCAACGGCTTCCCTTAGGTTACATTTTAACTGTCATTGATAGATGATGTCAATAAAAATATCTATTCTTTTTCAGATTTTTTCCCCTTATACGTTATTGCAAAATATTGAGTGTAGTTCCCTATGCTATACAGTAGTTCCTTGTAGATGATCTACTTTATACATAGCAGTGTGTATGTGTTAATCCCAAACTGTTAATTTATCCCTCCTCCTACTTTCCCCTTTGGTAATAATAAATTATAAGATTTTATACTTCTCAGAAATGGGAGAGCTGAAACAGAGGTATAATTTTCAATGGAAAAGCATTTAAAATAAGATTGAAGCTTTAACCAAGATTATTAGATGTACATCCTTGGAAAGAAATCACTTCATTTCTCTAATATTGACCTGACAAATAAGACAAATCTTTTCACTGAACTTGCTTATAATAGAATGATGGAAATATAAAATGGAAGTGTTAGAAACATCTTATTTTACCCGAGCCTTATATACTGTTCTATGTTAATTACAGTTTGGCTCACTCATCTGTTCATTGAAGTTACAATGTTATCAATTTCTGTTACTCATCCTCCAGAGTGGACCCCAACAAGTATGACCCTGCCCAGTGTCATTGGAGCCAACAGATCGAGACTGAGTTTGGTTCAGAAGCAAAGGAAACTATATTTTGATCAGAGAATGGAGAGGTGAGAGCATGCGCTACCCTGTAGGTTGTGTTGGCCTGCTGTGTAGAGGTCCTGTGAGAGTCAGTGGGAGGGAGGGGACGGAGCTCTAGGGGGCCGGCTTGGATGCAGCTCAGGCTCAATATCGCGGAGCCTGCACAGGGCCCCAGGAGCTGAAGTGTCAACCCAGCCATTCTGCAGTAGGAAAACAGGCCTGAAGGGTCGGGTGTGGCAGCTCTGCATGTGGGAACCTAGGAGCACGTGAAATTAGACAAAGCACAAAGGATAACAAAGGTTAGACTTTATTTTATTGCCCAGATTCTATTTTTATCTCCTAGGGATTTTTAATGGGCTTTGCTGGTGACAAAACCCTCCTCTGCCTTTTGTCCCATTCCTCATTCTTGGAGTGCTGAGTGTGCAGACCCCTCTTCTGTAACTGCTGAGTGCTGAGTTGGGAGCCCTCATACCCGGGGGTGAAGGTCAGAACTTCTCCCCAGCAGCCTGCAGGTGAGATTGATTGTCCCCAGGGCTGCTGCCCCCTTGCTCGTCCACCAGAGTACAAGCATTGGAAGTGTTATAGATTCTAATGACCTTTAAGGGTACAGGAAAGGTATGTGCAGAGACACTGTGGGGGGAGGTTTTACCCCACCCCACATTTGTTAGGCCACCTTAGGCTGACCGTTTCTGCCAGCCTAGATGTTCTGACCAGTAGTCTTTGTTTTCTTCAATTAGGCCCCTGAATTAATGTAAAAACAGTACCAGGTGTCAGAGCCTTGCCTGCTCAATTCCCAGTCAGTCCAGGGTCAGTGGTGATCCAGGACCATGATGGACACTGAGTCAACCGCCTTTTGAGGTAGCCAGGAGTCCAGCCGGTCTTATTGGCCACCATCATCATGGTGGCTGTAGGCTTTTCTATGGTGACAGTGTGATATACTGTTCCCCTGCCAAGCTTATTAGCTCCCCTCTGGGTGCAGTAAGTCCTGAAAGCAGTAGTCTACTCTTTTTTTTACACACTCTTGTTGTTTTCTGAGAGAAACTCCAGGTAAAATGATGGTTACTCGAGTCGCCATGGGGCCCCCTTGCCCCCGGTTGTCTCTCTGGAGGTTGGAGTTGGAGGGCCTCCTCACTCGAGGTCAGTGTGCTCATGGAGTGAACCTTGCAACCTCAAGGCATGTTTGGTGGTTAGGATCAACACGTGGGGTCCTTTTTCTTTATGAGCGAGGTTGCCTTTCAGGCTGCTGATTTCCAGGTTTTTAGATACTGCCAGTATCTTGGCCAGATGTGGTGGTGGACCAAGCCCCTTGGTGACCGTAGTTTATCCTACCTGGAATGCATTCTTGCGTTGTTTCTTTTCAAGTGGTCCCAGTTTTTGCACTAATACTCCAATGGCGATTCACCTTTCACCAGGAATGTAAAAGTCAAAGGGTTTAGCTAAATTAGGGAGTTCCAGGTCAAGGGTCTGAATTGGCTGCTCTTTCCATTCTTGAAAGACCACTTCTGGATTCTATTTAGCTGATTCAAAAGGATCATCATCTTTTCCTTTCAGTTTTTCATATAGAGGCCCAGCTATTAGACTGTAGTTTGGGATCCAGATGCAGCAAACCCCAGCCTCCCCAGGAACTCCTAAGCTGTCTTGTACTTTTAGAAGGACTAAGGCTGCAAATGGTTTCTTCCCTTTCTTGGGATGGGCTTCTCAGACCTTCTGTGAGAATGAAGCCCAGGCAGGTCACCTTAGTGTGTGATATTTGAGCTTTTTCTTGGACAACTTCTATCCTATATTGGCTTGGTAGTTTAGAGGCCTCCTTAGTAGGGCTGGCAATCAGAATGGCGTCTGCATATTGAAGGAGGGTTTCCTTTTCCAGAGGTAGAACTTTTAGGTCTTTAGCTAAGCTTTCCCAAAGATGGTGTGGGAATTTTTGTACCCTTGGGGTGAGACGGCCCAGAAGTATTGTTTTTGTTGTATGCTGAGTCCTGCCACTCACAAGGCAAAATTTCTTGTGACTCTGGGACTAATGGAATACAAAAGAAGGCATCATTGAAGTCTAATACAGAACACCATGTCCTGGTGGTTGGTAGAATGACTAGCAGTGTGTAGGAATTAGGAACTACTGGAGGTATACCCTTGGTGGCATAACTGATTGTCCTGACATCCTTTACTAGGTCCCCAGCAGCCCATTTGTCTCTCGTGGTCAGGCCAATACCAGGATATGGAGCTCACCTGGGCAGGTACCCCACCCCCACCCCAGCCCATTGGGCTCTCATGGTCAGGCCCCTCCCAGGATACGGAGGTACCGTGGCAGGGCTGGGCAAACAGGAACTGTGCACATAACCCTCATTGCAGAGCAACCCCAGCTCACCTGTCTCTCAGAGCTGACACAGAACACCTCAGAGCAGGACTTGAACTAACAAACAGCAGCTCCGACATGTCTGTGACCATAGCCATCACTCTGTAGGGCCTCCTTCTGCCTGGTCTTCCAGAGACTTCCACTGCACCCAGGGCACCAGGCTTCTGCCTCCAGCCACCACCCACCCCTCCTCTCCCTGACTTCTGTGTTCCTTTCATTAGGAGAGGATTTTCTTGAAGTTGTCTCCCACTCATGGGCCAGATAAAATGACTAAAAAACAAACCAGAGCTGCAGCCCCTTGTGTATCCAGACTTTCAAGAGCCTACACCTGTTCCTTCGAGCTGGCCGGTTCAGCAAGGTCAATTTTCTGCAACTGTGAGCCCCTGAGTAGTGAGGATTGGATGACCTGTGCAGTCTGACCAACCCGGCCAGCCCTGCCCAGGTGTGCCTGTTTTGAGGTCAATATAAACACCGCTCCAGGCAGCAAGAGCCCCTGCAGCTCTGCCTGACACCATATTCTCTGCCCTGTCAGTAGTCTCGGGGCTGGGCTGGTGGGAGGGATTGAGAGGCCACGGCTTTGTGAGTTGCCTAGTGTGAGTTGGTCTCTGCTGGACTTTCTGCAGCAGTTTCCAGGCTGCCACCTGCTAAAGAAGAGGATGTGTCACCCATAACTGCTGCTGGAATTTTTCCCTGAGCCGAGGTGAGGAAGGAAAAAAGCAGTGGGAGCGGGACAGGAGGGGTTTCTCAGGCAGGGAAATGGAAAGCTTCCAGAAGAGCACCCAGGGCGAGGACCATCCTGGCTGGCCTTCAGGCACCAAGTCAGCCGGCATGCTGTCACTTTTGTGGCTCCATGGCCCTTCCTCTAGGCTTTCAAGTCCTTGCACATATTCAGGTGTTTTATCTGGGAAGGGTGGGAACAGTTCAGCAGCAGCTGGCCTGTGGCTCAGCTCAAGTTTCCTCACAGAGGCCTCGGCACAGTCCCCCAGCTTTACAATGAGGACGCTTGTTGCGTGGGGGCTGCTGGCTGAATGGGAGATGATTCCCCACCACTGACCAACTTCAGAATTGTTTACAACTGGAGCAAGTGCTCTGATACAGTTTTCCTCTGTGTAACTGGTGGGTTCTGTTTAGTTTTTTTTTTTTTTTTTTTTTCATTTTGGGTTCTAGGTAGATTTTATTCCTCTTTTTGTTATTTACAGATATAAGCATGGAAATAATGTATTCATATAAATACACGTATGTGAAGGGAAGAACCTTTTTTTCTGTTTTAAATTTTAATTTTTTTTTTTTAAATTTTGAAATATATTTTAGTTTTTTATATAGAAGGTTTTTATTGGTTATCTATTTTATACATATAAATGTATACATGCCAATCTGAATCTCTCAATTCCTCCCACCACCTACCCACCACAGCTTTTCCCACTTGATGTCCATATGTTTTTTCTCTACATCTGTTGTTCTATTTCTGCCTTGCAAACTGGTTCATCTGCACAATTTTTCTAGGTTCCACATATATGCATTAATATACAATATTTGTTTTTCTCTTTCTGACATACTTCACTCTCTATGACAATCTCTATATCCATCGACATCTCTACAAATGATCCAATTTCATTCCTTCTTATGGCTGAGTAATATTCCATTTTATATATGTACCATCTCTTTATGCATTCGTGTGTCTGTGGACATTTATGTTGCTTCAATTACCTGGCTATTATAGTGATGCAATGAACTTTGTGGTGAAAGTCTCCTCTCGATTTATGGTTTTGTCTGGATATATGCTCAGTAGTGGGATGGCTGGATCATATGGTAATTTATGGTTAGTTGTTAAGGAACCTCCATACTGTTCTCTATAGTGACTGTATCAATTTACATTCCCAACAATAGTGGAAGAGGTTTCTTTTTCTCCATACCATTTGAGCACTTGTTATTTGTAGAATTTCTGATAATGCCCATTCTAACAGGTGTGAGGTGATACCTCATTGTTGAGTTTATTTCTTTGAGCAAGGAGTAGGTCCTCTCTATTACATACTTGGCTTATGGAACGGCATTTGGGCTCATTTCAATCTCTGGTTTTATGCCGCACCCCAACTCAACTTTCCCCTTAAACAAGCATAAAATTGTTTCCCAACTGTGAGACTCTGTCCTGTTTTGTAATTCAGTTCATATGTAGCCAAGCTTACATTCCCTTTATTATTGATACCTTATAATAATTTTCTTTTTCTGTGTGGCTTAGTTCACTTAGAATCATTGTACCGAAATCCATTCATTTTGCTTTTACAGGCCTGATTACATTGATATCATTGCTGAGTGATATTTCATTGTACGTAAGTAGCACAATGTCTTTATCCATTTTTTTCTTTCCAGGATATGTAAGTTATACTGTAGTTGAGGTTGCTGTAAACACAGCAGCCCTAAATATTGGGGTGGCTGTGTCTTCCTCGTTTAATTTTCCTAAGCTACAGGGCCATAATTGGAAGTGCCCTAGGCTCTGTGGCTTTGATTTTTAGATGTTTGAGGAAACACCATACACTTCTCCAGAGTACCTGTTGGCAATTTACATCTCAACAATCATCATAACAAAGCTCCCTGTTATCCATGGCCTGTCCTGCCTCTCTGGATTTTACACTTTGTTCAGACGACCCTTTTAAGCAGTGGGAAGTGAGACTTCATTGTAGTGTGGATTTCCATTGCCGGTTTCCTTGCTTGGCCAGAAAGGGCGTATGTGTTTCTTCCTGAATATATTCAGGATAAAAACGTATACACCCTTTTTGGCCAAGTGCATCATTGTCGAAGTGCTGCCTCTTTTCCTATGCTTTCAGAGCAATTCCAGTTTACTACGTGAAATTGGTTTCCTGCAATTCTGCCTAGCATTCAAGTCCTCTTCACAGCCTTACGTCAATATATTTTTGGATGAAAGTTCTCTTTATAACTGAAGGTTTGTGAATTACAGTGCCCTTAAGCTCCTTTTTTAAACTCGCTTTCTTGTGAGCTGGCCGCAAAATGGCAGAATTGCTTCAGGCACTAATCTGGTTCCAGCAAACCATGCTGAGCCTTTGGTGAATTATTTTTCCAGTTTGGAAATCAGAGTTCAATGTGCCCGTCAAAACACGTAGAGTTAGTTGGTCATTGGTTCTCCCTATCACTGTTTGTCTTGTGCAGAAATTGCAAACTGTGCCAAACAGGAGGTTAAAGGCACGGACTCCCCAAGAGGTGCGAGTGTTAATAAAGCATCTGGAATGGCAAACGCGAGTACCAGCGTGTAAAACCTGAGATGTGTTTTAGAAACTTTTCCTGATCACATGTTGTATCACACTCTGCGTTTCCCATGCATATTTTAGCTGAAAGATGAATCCCTTAAATCTGGAGATTTGGGACCCATGGAATGGGTACCATGGACTATTAAACAAATATTCGGCATTTGCTCACCAAACCTCTTCAATCCTATCAGCCGCAAGTGTCCTGCCTTATATCTCCCCCAGCTGTGGATGTAGATGTGTTAAATCCAGGTTTCATCACAAGCCCTCAATGAATTATTTAAGAAATTCTCTCTATTACAAAGTCTTTGTGTTTCGGTTTTGAAATTTATTTTTATAGTGGGATTTAGCTGATTTTCACTGCTGTGTTTATGCCACTGTACACACACATGATTCTCTTACAGACACCTATAAATACATGGGTTTTACGTTTCTTCATAGTCAGGTATATTCTTATGCATTGAATACGGGGTGTTGAGTCCATTTCGTTCAGCAAGGAGTAGGTCTCTTCTGATATATATTTGGCTTATAAAAAAGTATCTGTACAAATTTCAACCTCTGGTTTTATGCAGCCTCCCAACCCACCATTCCCCTTAAGCAAGCAAAAGTTTATTTTCTAAATGTGAGACTCTGTTGTGTTTTGTAATACAGTTCATGTGTAGTCGTGTTTACATTCCTGATATTAGTGATATCTTATGATGTTTCTTTATCTGTGTAACTTATTTCACTTAGAATCATCATACCTAAATCCACTCATTATGCTGCTACGGGCCTGATGACATTGATTTCACTGCTGCCTGACATTCCATTGTACGTAAGTAGCACAATTTCTATATCCATTTTTCTCTTTCTGAGCTATTGAAGTTGTACTGTAGTTGAGGTTCTTGTAAACAGAGCATTCCCAAATTTTAGGGTGGCTGTGGTTTTTGTTTAAATGTTCCTAAAATATAGGAACATAAGAGGAAGTGCCTTACGCTCTGTAGCTTGATTTTTTAGATGTTTCAGGAAACACCATACACTTCTCCAGAGTGGCTCTTGGCAATTTACATCCTGAACATCAGCATAACAAAGCTCCCTGTTCTCCATAGGCTGTCCTGCCTTTCTGGTTCATAGAATTTTTCAGATGTCTGTTCTGACCAGTGGGAAGAGAGACTTCATTGTAGTGTGGATATCCATTGCACGGTTGCTTGGTTGGCCAAAAAGGACGTACGAGTTTTTTCCTGAATATATTCAGGAAAAAAACGCATACACACTTTTTGGCCAAGTACATCAATGTTGAAGTTCTGCCTCTTTTCATATGCTTTAAATGCAATTCCAATGTACCTCGTGAAATCTGTTTCCTGCAATTGTGTCTGGCATTCAACTCATCTTCACAGCCTTATTTCAATATATTTTGGATGATAGTTGTCCTTTATAACTCTGCACGTTTTTGAAATACAGTAGCCCTAAGCTCCTTTTTTCAAGTCACTTTCTTGTGACCTGGCCGCAAACCGCAGAATTGCTTCAGGCACTAAACTGGTTCCAGCACACCATGCAGAGCATTTGGTGATTTTTTCTTCCTGGTGGGAAATCAGAGTTCAATGTGTCCGTCCAAAGACATAGAGTTAGTCACTCATTGGTTCCCCTGATTCCTGTTCATCTTCTGCAGAATTTGCAAGCTGTGAAAACAGGAGTTTAAAGACACTGACTCTCCAAGTGGGGAGAATGTTAGTAAAGTATGTGGAATGCTGAACCCGAGTACCAGGGGGCCAAAACTGAGATGAGTTTTAGAAACTTTGCCTGATTACATTGTGGACCATACTCTGCGTTTCCCATGCATATTTTAGCTGAATGATGAATCCCTTAAACCTGGAGATTTGGAACCCATAGAATGTGTACCAAGCACTATTACATCAAAGTGTCTGCATTTTCTCAACAAATCTCACCAATTCTATCAACCACAAGTGTCCAGCCTTACATCTCCCTCAGCTGCAGATGTAGTTGTGGTAAATCCAGGTTTCATCACAAGCCCTAAATGAATTATTTAAGAATTTCTCTCTATTGCACAGTCATTGTGTTTTGTTTTTGAAATTTATTTTTATAGTGGGATTTGTCTGATTTTCACTGCTGTGTTTATGGCACCGTACACACAGAGGATTGTCTTACAGAAACATATAAATACATAGGTTTGAAGTTTCTTAGTAGTCAGTTATATTCCAAACCACTAAATAAGGGGTGTTGAGTCCATTTCGTTGAGCAAGGGGTAGGTCTTGTATAATACATATTGGCTTATAGAAAGGTATCTGTACTAATTTCAACCCCTGGTTTTATGCAGCCTCGCAATTCAACCTTCCCCTTAGGCAAGCATAGTTCCTTTTGTAAATGTGAGACTCTGTTCTGTTTTGTAATTCAGTTCATGTGTACCCATGTTTACATTCCCAGTACTACTGGAATCTTATGATGTTTCTTTTTCTATGTGACTTATTTAACTTAGAAACATCATACGAAAATCAACTGATTTTGTTCCTATGGGCCAGATGACATGGATTTCATTGCTGAGTGATATTACATTGTATGTAAGTACCACAACAACTATATCCATTTTTCCCTTTCTGGGCTATTGAAGTTGTACCACAGAAAAGTTCTTGTAAAGAGAGCAGCCCCAACCTTTGGTGTGGCTGTGTCTTTTTTATTTAATTTTTCCTAATCTATAGGACCATAAATGGAAGTGCCCCAGGCTCTGTCACTTGGTTTTTTATATGTTCCAGGAAACGCCATACACTTCTGCAGTGTGGCTGGTGGCAACTTACATCCCGTACATTAACATAACAAGTCTGCCAGTTCTCCATGGCCTGTCCGGCCTATCTGGATTTTACACATTTTTTGGGCTGCCCTTTTGAGCGGTGGGACGTGAGACTTCATTGTAGAGCAGATTTCCATTGCAGGCTTGCTGAGTTGGCCAAAAAGAGCGTATGCGTTTTTTTCCTGAATATATTCAGGAAAAAACGCATATGCCCTTTTTGGCCAAGTGCATAATTATCGAAGTGCTGCCCCTTTTCCTATGCTTTCAGAGCAATTCTAATCTACCACCTGATATCTCTTTTCTGCAATTCTGCCCTGTGTTCAAATCCTCTTCCCAGCCTTCCTTCAGTAAATTTTCGGATGATAGGGGTCATTTGTATCTCTGCAGGATTGTGAATTACAGTGCCCCTAAGCTCCTTTGTTCAACTCGCTTTCTTGTGAGCTGACCGCAAAACTAAAGAATTGCTTCAGGCCCTAATCTGGTTCTGGCATGGCACACTGAGCCTTTGGTGAATTCTTCTTCCTGGTGGGAAATCAGAGTACAATGTGCCGGTCCAATCACATAGAGTTGGTCCCTCATTGGTTCTCCATATTACTGTTCATCTTCCACAGAAATTGCAAACTGTGCCAAACAAGAGGTTAAAGGCACTGATTCTCCAAGTGGGGAGAACGTCTGGAATGGTGAACCCGTGTATCAGAGGCTGAAAGCTGAGATGAGTTTTAGAAATTTTACCTGGTCACTTGTTGGACCATATTCTGGGTTTTCCATGCATATTTTAGATGAAGGATAAATCCCTTAAACCTGGAGATTTGGGAACTATGGAATAGGTAGCATGCACTATTACATGAAAGGGTCTGCTTTTGCTCACCCAACCTCAGCAATTCTATCGGCCCCAAGTGACCAACCTTATATCTCCCCCAACTGTGGATGTAGAGGTGGTAAATCCAAGTTTAATGCAAGCCCTGAATGAATTATTTAAGAATTTCTCTCTATTTCACAGTTTTTGTGCTTTATTTTTAAAATTTATTTTTATAATGGGATTTAGATTATATTCACTGCTGTCTTTATGCCATTTTACACACACATGATTCTCTTACGGAGACCTATAAGTATATGGGTTTTAAGTTTCTTCGTACTCAGGTATATTCCTAGACATTGAATAAGGGGTGTTGAGTCCATTTCGTTGAGCAAAGAGTAGGTCTTGTCTAATATATATTTGGCTTATTGAACGGTATCTGTACTAATGTCAACCTCTGGTTTTATGCAGCCTCCCAGCTCACCTTTCCCCTTAAGCAAGCATAAGTTTCTTTTGTAAATGGGAGACTCTGTTGTGTTTTGTAATGCAGTTCATGCGTAGCCGTGTTTACATTCCCGGTATTAGTGATATCTTATGATGTTTCTTTTTCTGTGTGACTTATTTCACTTAGAACCATCATACCTAAATCCACTCATTTATGCTGCTACTGTCCCGATGCCATTGATTTTATTGTTGAGTGATATTCCATTGTAGGTAAGTACCACAACTTCTATATCCATTTTTCTCTTTCTGGGCTATTGAAGTTGTACCCTAGTCAACGTTCTCGTAAACAGAGCAACCCCCAACTTTAGTGTGGCTTTGTTTTTTTCATTTAAAATTTCCGAATCTATTGCACCATAAATGGAAGTGCCGTAGGCTCTGTAGCTTGGTTTTTTATTTGTCCCAGGAAACACCATACACTTCTCCAGAGTGGCTGTTGGCAATTTACATCGCACTCATCAGCATAACAAGGCGACTGGTTCTCCATGGCCTGTCTTGCCTCTCTGGATTTTACAGTTTTTTCGGACGGCCCTTTTGAGCTGTGGGAAGTGAGACTTCATTGTAGTGCGGATTTCCATTTCAGGCTTGCTGGTTGGCCAAAAAGGGCATTTGCGTTTTTTCCTGAATATATTCAGGAAAAAACGCATACGCCCTTTTTGGTCAAGTGCATCATTATCGAAGTGCTGCCTCTTTTCCTATGCTTTCAGAGCAATTCTTATCTAGCACCTGATATCCGTTTTCTGCAATTTTGCCTCGTGTTCAATTACTCTTCACAGCCTTCCTTCAATAAATTTTTAGATGATAGGGGTCATTTGTAACTTTTCAGGATTGTGAATTACAGTACCCCTAAGCTCCTTTGTTCAACTTGCTTTCTTGTTAGCTGACTGCGAAACCCAAGAATTGCTTCTGGCCCTAATTTGGTTCTGGCACGGCACACTGAGCCTTTGGTGAATTCTTATTACTGGTGGGAAATCAGAGTACAATGTGCCCCTCCAAACACATAGAGTTATTCGCTCATTGGTTCTCCATATCCCTGTTCATCTTCCACAGAAATTGCTAAGTATACCAAACAAGAGGTTAAAGGCACTGACTCTCCAAGTGGGGAGAGTGTTAATAAAGCATCTGGAATGGCAAACCCAAGTACCAGGGGGTGAAAATTGAGATGAGTTTTAGAAATTTTGCCTGGTCACTTGTTGGACCATATTCTGGGTTTTTCATGCATATTTTAGCTGAAGGATTAATACCTTAAACCTGAAGATTTGGGACCTATGGAATGGGTACCATCCACTATTCCATGAAAGGGTCTGCATTTGCTCACCAAACCTCACCAATCCTATCAGCCCCAAGTGTCCAGCCTTATATCTCCCTCAGCTTTGGATGTAGAGGTGGTAAATCCAACTTTAATGTAAGCTCAGAATGAATAATTTAAGAATTTCTATTTCACAGTCTTTGTGTTTTGTTTTTAAAATTTATCTTTATAATGGGCTTTAACTTATTTTCACTGCTGTGTTTATACCGTTGTACACACACATGATTTTCTTACGGAGACCTGTAAATATATGGGTTTTAAGTTTCTTCGTACTCAGGTATATTCCTAGGCCTTGAATAAAGGGTGTTGAATCCATTTGGTTGAGCAAGGAGTAGGTCTTGTCTAATATATGCTTAGCTTATGGAATGGTATCTGTACTAATGTCAACCTCTGGTTTTATGCAGCCTCCCCACTCTCCTTTCCCCTTAAGCAAGCATAAGTTTCTTTTGTAAATGTGAGACTGTTGTGTTTTGTAATACTGGTTAACGTACAGCAATAGATTTGGGTTAGAGTACGTGAGAGGGCATGGGTTATTTTTGGTGTATATTTTAGGATTAGGCCAATGGTTCGAGGGTAAGGCTTTGAGAGAGTGTCAGTGTTAGGGTTCGAGTTAGGGTTAGGTTTAGCGCACGGGGAGTATTTAGGGCACTGGTGAGCGTAAGGCTTCACGTGAAGGTCAGGGTTAGGTTTTGGTTTAGGGTTAGGGTTAGGGAATGGGGAGTGTTTAGGGTACAGGTGAGAGTACGGCAACGGTTTAGGGTTAGCGTACGTGTGAGGGCATGGGTTAGTGTTGGTGTACTGTTAAGATTAGGGCAAGGGTGAGGGTAAGGCTTTGGTTCAGGGTCAGCGTTAGGGTTCGTGTTAGGGTTATGGTTAGGGAACGGGAAGGGTTTAGGGTACAGGTGAGGGTACGGCAACGGTTTAGGGTTAGGGTAGGTGTGAGGGTATGGGTTAATGTTGGTGTACACATTAAGATTAGGGCACGGGTGAGGTTATGGCTTCAGGTGAGGGTCATGTTTAGGGTTCAGGTTAGGGTTAGGATTAGGGAATGGGGAGGGACTAGGGTACAGGTTAGGGGACAGCAACAGTTTAGGGTTAGAGTACGAGTGAGGGCACTGGTTAGTGTTGGTTTACATGTTAGGATTTGGGCACCGGTGAGGGTAAAGCTTCGGGTGAGTGTCAGGTTAAGGGTTCGGGTTCGGGTTAGTGTTAGGTAATAGGGAGGGATTAGAGTACAGTTTATGGTACGGCAACGGTTTAGGGTTAGCGTATGTTTGAGGGCATGGGTCAGTGTGTACGGGTTAGGATTAGGGCACGTGTGAGGGTAAGGCTTTGGGTGAGGTTCAGTGTTAGGGTTGGGGTTAGGGTTAGGGAATGGGACGAATTTAGTGTACAGGCTAGGTTACGAGAACGGTTAAGTGTTAGCGTACATATGAAGGCATGGGTTAGTGTTGTTGTACTGGTTAAGATTATAGAACAGGTGAGGGTAAGGCTTCGGGTGAGGGTCATAGTTAGGTTACAGGTTAGGGTTAGGTTTAGGTAATGGCAGAGGATTAGAGTACAGTTTAGGGTACTGCAATGGTTTAGGGTTAGCATACCTGTGAGGGCACGGGTTAGTGTTGGTGTACTGGATAATTTTAAGGCACGGGTGATAGTAAGGCTTCAGATGAGGGTCATTGTTAGAGTTCAGGTTAAGGTTAGATAATGGGGAAGGATGAGGGTACAGATTAGTGTACGGAAATGGTTTAAGGTTAGCGTACGTGTGAGACCACGTGTTAGTTTTCGTGTATTGTTTAAGATTAGGGCACGGGTGAGGATAAGGCTTTGAGTGAGGGTCAGGTTCAGGGTTTGGTTTAGGGTTAGGGTTAGGGAATTGGGAAGGTTTAGGGTACAGGTTAGGGTACGTGTGAGGGCATGGGTTAGTGTTGGTGTATTGGTTAAGATTAGGGCACGGGTAAGAATAAGGTTTTGGGTGAGTGTCAGGGTTAAGGTTAGGTTTAGGGAATGGTGAAGGTTTAGGGAAAAGGTAGGGAGGGAAACGGTTTAGCTTTAGTGTACATGTGAAGGCATGGTTTAGTGATGTACTGGTTAAGATTCGGGCACGAGTGAGGGTAAGGCTTCGGGTGGGCGTCAGGGATAGGGTTTTGGTTAGGGTTAGAGTTAGTGAATGGGGTGGGATCAGGGTACAGGTTAGGGTATGGAAACGGATTTAGGTTAGCGTAGGTTTGAGGGCACAGGTTAGTGTTCATGTACTGGTTAAGATAAGGTCACAGGTGAGTGTAAGGTTTCAGATGAGGGTCAGGGTTAGGGTTTGGGTTAGGGTTAGGGTTAGGGAATGGGGAGAGATTAGAGTACAGTTTAGGGTATGACAACGGATAAGGGTTCGTGTACGTGTGAGGGCACGGTTTAGTATTGGTGTACTGGTTAAGATTAGGGCACGGGTTAGGGTAAGGCGTCAGGTGAGGGTCAGGGTTAGGGTTCAGGTTAGGGTTAGGGTTAGGGAATGGGGTGGGTTTAGGGTACAGGTTAGGGTACTGCAACGGTTTAGGGTTAGCATACATGTGAGGGCACAGGTTAGCGTTTGTGTACTGGTTAAGATTAGGGCCCGGGTGAGGGTAAGGCTTCGGGTGAGGGACAGGGTTAGGGTTCAGGTTCGGGTTAGGGTTAGGGAATGGGGAGGGAGTAGGGTATAGGTTAGGGTAGTGCGACGGTTTAGGGTTAGCGAACGTGTGAGGGTACGGGTTACTGTTGGTGTACTGGTTAAGATTAGGGCACATGTGAGGGTAAGGCTTCGGGTGAGGGTCTGGGTTAGGGTTCGAGTTAGGGTTACTGTTAGGGAATGGGGAGGGATTAGGGTACAGGTTAGTGTACAGCAGAGATTTAGGGTGAGTGTACGTGTGAGGACACGGTTTAGTATTTGTTTCCTGGTTAAGATAAGGGAATGGGTGAGTGTAAGGCTTCATGTGATGGTCACCATAAGTGTTCAGGTTAGGATTATGGTTAGGCAATGGGGAGGGATTAGGGTATAGGTTAGTGTACTGCAACGGTTTATGATTAGTGTGAGTGTGAGGGCACAGGTTAGTGTTTGTATACTGCTTAAGATTAGGCCCCGGGTTAGGGTTAGGCTTCTGGTGAGTGACAGGGTTAGGTTTCAGGTTTGGGTTAGGGTTAGGGAATGGGGAGGGATTAGGGTATAGGTTAGGTTATGACAACGGTTTAGGGTTAGCGTACTTGAGAGGGCATGGGTTAGTGTGGGTGTACTGGTTAATATTAGGGCAAGGGTGAGGGTAAGGCTTCGTGTGAGGGTCAGGGTTATGGTTCGGGTCAGGTTTATGGTTAGGGAATGGGGAGGGATTACGGTACAGGTTAGGGTAGAGCAACAGTTTAGGGTTAGTGTACGTGTGAGGGCACTGGTTAGTGTTGGTGTACTGGTTAAGATTAGGGCACGGGTGTGGGTAAAGCTTTGGGTGAAGGTCAGGGTTAGGGTTCGGGTTCGTGTTAGGGTTAGAGAATGGGGAGGAATTAGGATACAGTTTAGTGTATGGCAACAGTTTAGAGTTAGCGTACGTGTAAGGGCACAGGTTAGTGTTGATGTACTGGTTAAGATTAAGGCACAGGTGAGGGTCAGGGTTAGGTTTCGGGTTAGGGTTAGTGTTAGGGAATGGGCAGGGGTTAGGGTACAGGTTAGTTTACGGCAGAGATTTAGGGTTAGCGTACCTGTGAGGGCATGGTTTAGCGTTGATGTACTGGTTAAGATTAGGGCACGGGTGAGGGTAAGGCTTCGGGTGAGGGTCAGCGTTAGGGTTCGGGATAGGGTTATGGTTAGGGAATAGGGTGGGATCAGGGTACAGGTTAGGGTACAGCAACGGATTTTGTTGAGCGTAGGTTTGAGGGCACAGGCTAGTGTTCATTTACTGGTTAAGATTAGGTCACAGGTGAGTGTAAGGCTTCGGGTGAGGGTCAGGGTTAGTGTTCGGGTTAGGGTTAGGGTTAGGGAATGTGGAGGGCTTAGGGTACAGGTTACTGTATGGCAGCGGTTTAGGGTTAGCATACGTGTGAGGGCATGGGTTAGTGTTTGTGTACTGGTTAAGATTAGGGCCCGGGTGAGGGTAAGGCTTCTGCTGAGGGACAGGGTTAGGGTTCGGGATAGGGTTAGGGTTAGGGAATGGGGAGCTATTAGGGTATAGGTTAGGGTAAGGCAAAGGTGTTAGGTTAGCGTATGTATGAGGGCACGGATAAATGTTCGTGTTCCTGTTAAGATTAGGACACGGGTGAGGGTAAGGTATCGGAAGAGTTTTAGGGTTAGGGTTTGTGTTAGGGTTAGGCTTAGGGAATATGGAAGGGATAGGGTACAGGTTAGGGTACGGCAACGGTTTACGGATAGCGTACGTTGGAGGGCATGGGTTAGTGTTGATGTACTGGTTAAGATTAGGGCATGGGTGAGGGTAAGGATTAGGCTGAGGGTCAGGGTTAGGGTTTAGGTTAGGGTTAGGGTTAAGGAATGGGGAGGAATTAGGATACAGGTTAGGGTACGGCAACGGTTTAGGGTTAGCGTACGTGTGAGCGCACGGGTTAGTTTTGGTGTATTGGCTAAGATTAAGGCACGAGTGAGTGTAAGGCTTCGGGTGAGGGTCCGGTTAATGGTTCAGGTTCGGGTTAGGGTTAAGGAATGGGGAGGAATTAGGATACAGATTAGGGTATGGCAACGGTTTAGCGTTAGCGTACGTGTGAGGACACTGGTTAGTACTGGTGTACTGGTTAAGATTAGGGAACGGGTGAGTGTAAGGCTTCGGGTGAGGGTCAGGGTTAGGGTTCGGCTCAGGTTTATGGTAAGGGAATGGGGTGGGATCACGGTACAGGTTAGGGTACGGCAACGGATTTGCGTTAGAGTATGTTTGAGGGCACAGTTTAGTGTTCATGTATTGGTTAAGATTAGTTAACAGGTGAGTGTAAGGCTTCAGGTGAGGGCCAGGTTTAGTGTTCGGGTTAGGTTTAGAGTTAGGGAATGGGGAGGGATTACGGTATAGTTTAGGGTACGACAGCGCTTAAGGGATTGCGTACATGTGAGGGCACTATTTAGAATTGGTGTACTCGTTCAGTTTAGGGCACGGGTGAGGGTAAGGCTTTGGGTGTGGGACAGGATTAGAGTTCACGTTAGGGTTAGGGTTAGGCAGTGGGGAGTGATTAGGTTACATGTTAGGGTACGGCAACGGTTTAGGGTAAGTGTATGTGTGAGGGCAAGGTTGAGTATTGGTGTATTGGTTAAGATTAAGGCACGGGTGAGGGTAAGGCTTCGGCTGTGGGACAGGATTAGAGTTGGCGTTAGGGTTAGGGTTAGGCAATGGGGAGGGATTAGGTTACAGACTACGGTATGGCAACAGTTTAGGGTTATCGTACGTTTGAGGGCACAGGTTATTGTGCATGTCCTGGTTAAGATTATGGCACAGTTGAGGGTAAGATTACAGGTGAGGGTCAGCGTTGGGGTTTGGGTTAGGTTTAGTGGTAGGGAATGGGGAGAGATTAAGGTACAGGTTACTGTACGGCAGTGGTTTGGGTGAGCGTACGTGTGAGGGCATGGGTTAGTGTTGTTGTACTGGTTAAGATTAGGGCATCGGTGAGTGTCAGGCTTCGGTTGAGGGTCAGGTTTAGGTTTCGGGATAGGGAATGGGTAGGGATTAGGGTATAGTTTAGGGTACTGCAACGGTTTTGGTTTAGCGTACGTGTGAGGGCATGGATTAGTGTTTGTGTACTGGTTAAGATTAGGGTCCGGGTGAGGGTAAGGCTTAGGGTGATAGACAGGGTTACGGTTTTGGTTAGGGTTAGGGTTAGGGAATGGAGAGGGATTAGGGTATAGGTTAGGGTACGACAACTCTTTAGGGTTAGCGTACTTTTGAGGGCACGGGTTAGTGTTGGTGTACTGTTTAAGATTAGGGCACTGGTGAGGGTAAGGCTTCAGGTGAGGGTCAGGGTTAGTGTTCGGGTTAGTGTTAGGGTTAAGGAATGGGGAGGGATTAGGGTAAAGGTTAGAGCACGGCAACGGTTTAGGGTTAGCGTACGTTTGAGGGCATGGGTTAGTGTTTATGTACTGGTTAAGATAAGGCCACAGGTGAGGGAAAGGCTTTGGGTGAGGGTCAGGTTTAGGGTTCGGGTTAGGGTTAGTGTTAGTGAATGCGGAGGGATTAGGGTACAGTTTAGGGTACGGCTGTGGTTTAGGGTTAGTGTACGTGTGAGGGCATGGGTTAGTGTTGGTGTACTGGTTAAGATTAGGGCACGGGGGAGGTTAAGGCTTCACGTGAGGGTCAGCGTTAGGGTTCGGGTAGGGATAGTGTTAGGGAATGGGGAGGGATTAGGATACAGTTTAGGGTTTGGCAACAGTTTAGGGTTAGCATACGTGTGAGGGCACTGGTTAGTGTTGGTGTACTGGATAAGATAAGTGCACAGGTGAGGGTTAGGTTTCGGGTGAGGGTCGGAGTTAGGGTTTGGGTTTGGTTTAGGGTTAGGGAATGGGGAGGGTTTAGGGTACAGTTTAGGGCATGGCAACGGTTAAGGTTTCACGTAAGTATTAGGGCACGATTTATTATGGTTGTACTGGTTAAGATTAGGGCACGGTTGAGGGTAAGGCTTCGGGTGAGGGACAGGATTAGGATTCTTGTTAGGACTAGGGTTAGGGAATGGGGAGTAATTAGGGTACAGGTTAGGGTACGGCAACGGTTTAGGGTTAGCGTACGTGTGAGGGCACGGGTTAGTGTTGGTGTACTGGTTAAGGTTAGGGTACGGAATAGGGTAAGGCTTCGGGTGAGTGACAGGTTTAGGGTTCGGGTTAGGTTTAGGGTTAGGTAATGGGGAGAGATTAGTTTACAGGTTATGGTACGGCAACGGTTTAGGGTTATCGTACGTTTGAGGGCACAGGTTAGTTTTCATGTCCTGGTTAAGATTATGGCACAGTTGAGGGTAAGGCTTCTGGTGAGGGTCAGGGTTAGGGTTCGGGTTAGGATTAGTGGTAGGGAATGGGGAGGGATTAGGGTACAGGTTAGTGTACGGCAGTGGTTTAGTGTTAGCGTACGTGTGAGGGCATGGGTTAGTGTTGGTGTACTGGTTAAGATTGGGGCATTGGTGAGTGTCAGGCTTTGAGTGAGGGTCAGGGATAGGGTTCTGGTTAGGGAATGGGTAGGGATTAGGGTATAGTTTATGGTACTGCCACGGTTTAGGGTTAGCGGACGTGTGAGGGCACAGGTTAGTGTTGGTGTACTGGTTAAGATTAGGGCACGGGTGAGGGTAAGGTTTCGGGTGAGGATCAGGGTTAGGGTTCGGGATAGGGTTAGGGAATGGGGTGGCATTAGGGTACAGGTTAGTGTACGGCAACGGTTTAGGTTTAGTGTACGTTTGAGGGCACAGGTTACTGTTGATGTACTGGTTAAGATTAGGGCACAGGTGAGGGTAAGACTTCGTGTGAGGGTTACGGTTAGAGCTCTGGTTAGGGTTAGGGTTAGGGAATGGGGAGAGATTAAGTACAGGTTAGTGTACGGCAGCAGTTTAGGGTTCATATACATGTGAAAGCACAGTTTAGTATTGGTGTACTGTTTAAGATTAGGGCACGGGTGAGGGTAAGGTTTCGGTGAGTGTCAGGGTTAAGGTCCGGGTTAGGCTTAGGGTTAGGGAATGGGTGAGGGTAAGGCTTCGGGTGAAGGTCAGGGTTAGGTTTCGGCTTAGGGTTAGGGTTAGGGAATGGGCAGGGATTAGGGTACAGTTTAGGATACGACAACGTTTAGGGTTAGCGTACGTGTGAGGGCACGTGTTAGTGTTGGTGTACTGGTTAAAATTAGGGCAGGGTGAGTGTAAGCCTTTGGGTGAGGGTCAGGTTAACTATTCGGTTTAGCGTGAGGGATAGGGAAAGGGGAGGGATTAAGGTACAGCAACGGTTTAGGGTTAGCGTACGTGTGAATTCACGTGTTAGTATTGGTGTACTGGTTAAGGTTAGGGCACGGGTGAGGGTAAGGCTTCGCGTGAGGGTCAGGTTTAGGGTTCGGGTAATGGTTAGTGAATGGGGAGGGATTAGGGTACAGGTTAGGGTACGGCTGCAGTTTAGGATTAGTGTACGTGTGAGGGCACGGGTTAGTGTTGGTGTACTGGTTAAGATTAGGACATGGGTGGGTGTAAGGCTTCGGGTGAGGGTCAGGTTAAGGGTTCGGTTTAGGGTTAGGTTTAGGGAATGGGGAGAGATTAGGGTACAGCTTACTGTACGGCAGCGGTTTAGGGTTAGATTACGTGTGAGGGCAAGGTTTTGTGTTGGTGTACTGGTTAAGATTAGGGCACGGGGAGGGTAATGCTCTGGTGAGGGACAGGGTTATGGTTCAGGTTAGGTTTAGGGTTAGAAATTGAGGAAGGATTAGGGTATAGGTTACGGTATGGCAACCGTTTATGGTTAGCGTACGTGTGAGGGCATGGGTTATTGTCTGTGTACTGGTTAAGATTAGGATACGTGTGAAGGTAAGGCTTCGAGTGAGGGTCAGGATTAGTATTCTGGTTAAGGTTAGGATGCGTGTGAAGGTAAGGCTTCGAGTCAGGGTCAGGATTAGTATTCTGGTTAAGGTCAGGGTTAGGGAATGGGGAGGGATTAGTGTACAGGTTAGAGTACGGCAATGGTTTAGGGTTAGCGTACGTTTGAGGGCATGGATTAGTGTTGATTTACAGGTTAATATTAGGTCACGGCTGAGGGTAAGGCTTCGGGAGAGGGTCAGGGTTAGGGTTCGCGTTAGGATTAGGGTTAGGAAATGGGGAGAGATTAGGATACAGGTTAGGGTACGGCTACAATTTAGGGTTAGTGCACATGTGAGGGAACGGGTTAGTGTTTGTGTACTGGTAAAGATTAGGGCCCGGGTGAGGGTAAGGCTTAGGGTGATGGACAGGGTTAGGGTTTAGGTTAGCATTAACGTTAGCGAATGGGGAGGGATTAGGGTGTAGGTTAGGGTACGGAAACAGTTTAGGGTTAGCGTACTTCTGAGGGCACGGGTTAGTGTTGGTGTACTGTTTAAGATTAGGGCACAGGTGAGGGTAAGGCTTCGGGTGAGGGTCAGGGTTTGTGTTCGGGTTAGTGTTAGAGTTAATGAATGGGGAAGGATTAGGGTACAGGTAAGAGTACGGCAACCGTTTAGGGTTAGCGTACATTTGAGGGCATGGCTTAGTGTTGATGTACTAGTTAAGATAAGGCCACAGGTGGGGGTAAGGCTTCGGGCGAGGGTCAGGTGTAGGGTTCGTGTTAGGGATAGTGTTATTGAATGCGGAGGAATTAGGTTACAGTTTAGGGTACAGCTGCGGTTTAGGATTAGTGTACGTGTGAGGGCACGGGTTAGTGTTGGTGTACTGGGTAAGATTAGTGCACAGGTGAAGGTTAGGCTTCGGGTGAGGTTCAGGGTTAGGGTTTGGGTTTGGGTTAGGGTTAGTGAATGGGGAGGGATTAGGGTACAGATTAGGGCATGGCAACGGTTAAGGTTTCGTGTAAGTGTTAAGGCAAGATTTATTATGGTTCTACCGGTTAAGATTAGGGCACGGGTGAGGGTAAGGCTTCGGGTGAGTGACAGGTTTAGGGTTCTTGTTAGGGCTAGGGTGAGGTAATGGGGAGGAATTAGGGTACAGGTTAGGGTACGGCAACGGTTTAGGGTTAGTGTACGTGTGAGGGCACGGGTTAGTGTTGGTGTACTGGTTAAGATTAGTTCACAGGTGAGGGTAAGGCTTTGAGTGAGTGTCAGGGTTAGTATTCTGGTTAGGGTTAGGGTTAGGGAATGGGGAGGGATTAGGGTACAGGTTAGAATACGGCATCGGTTTAGGGTTAGCGTACGTTTGAGGGCATGGATTAGTGTTGATTTACAGGTTAATATTAGGGCACGGTTGAGGGTAAGGCTTCGGGTGAGGGTCAGGGTTAGGGTTTGAGATAGGGTTAGGGAATGGGGTTGGATTAGGGTACAGGTTAGGGCACGGCAACGGTTTAGGTTTAGCGTACGTTTGAGGGCACAGGTTAGTTTTGATGTACTGGTTAAGATTAGGGCACAGGTGAGGGTAAGACATCAGGTGAGGGTCACGTTTAGGGCTCCGGTTAGGGTTAGGGTTAGGGAATGGGGAGGGATTAGGTACAGGTTAGTGTACGGCAGCGGTTTAGGGTTCGTATACAAGTGAGAGCACAGTTTCGTACTGGTGTACTGTTTAAGATTAGGGCATGGGTGAGGGTAAGGCTTCGGGTGAGGGACAGGTTTAGGGTTCGGGTTAGGGTTAGGGAACGGGGAGGGATTAGAATACATTTTAGGGTATGATACCGCTTAAGGATTAGCGTACGTGTGAGGGCACTGGTTAGTGTTGGTGTACTGGTTAAGATTAGGGCACGGGTGAGGGTAAGGCGTCGGGTGAGGGACAGGATTAGGGTTCGGGTTAGGATTAGGTTTAGGCAATGGGGAGGGATTAGGTTACAGGTTAGGGTACAGCAACGGTTTAGGGTTCGTGTACGTGTGAGGGCATGGGTTAGTATTGGATTACTGGTTAAGTTTACGGCACGGGTGAGGGTAAGGATTTAGGTGAGAGTCAAGGTTAGGTTTCGGGTTAGGGTTAGTTTTAGGGAATGGGGTGGGACTAGAGTAGAGCTTAAGGTACGGAAAGGGTTTAGGGTTAACGTACGTGTGAGGGCATGGTTTAGTGTTGGTGTACTGGTTAAGTTTAGGGCACGAGTGAGGATAAGGCTTCTGGTGAGGGTCAGGGTTAGGGTTCGGGTTAGGGTTAGGGTCATTGAATGGGGAGGGATTAGGGTACAAGTTAGGGTTCAGCAACGGTTTAGGGTTCGCATATGTGTGAGGGCACGGGTTAGTGTTGGTGTACTGGTTAAGATTAGTGCATGTGTCAGGGTTAGACTTCAGGTGAGGGACAGGGTTAGGGTTTGTGTTAGGGTTAGCTTTAGGGAATGGGGAGGGTTTAGGGTACAGGTTAGGCCACTGTGATGGTTAAGTGTTAGCATACGTGTGAGGGCACGGGTTAGTATTGGTGTACTGGTTAAGATTAGGGAATGGGTGTGGGTAAGGCTTCGGGTGATGATCAGGTTTAGCGTTCGGGTTAGCGTTAGGGAATGGGGTGGGATTAAGGTACAGATTAGGTTACTGCAATGGTTTAGGGTTAGCGCACGTTTGAGGGCACAGTTTAGTGTTGATGTACTGGTTAATATTATGGCACAGGTGAGGGTAAGACTTCGGGTTAGGGTCATGGTTAGGGTTCGGGTTAGGGTTAGGGTTAGGGAATTGAGAGGGATCAGGATACAGGTTAGGGTTCAGAAACGGTTAAGGGTTAGCGTACGTGTGAGAGCACTGTTTAGTGTTGATGTACTAGTTAAGATTAGGGCACAAGTGAGGGTAAGACTTCGGGTGAGGGACAGGGGTAGGGTTTGGTTTTGGGTTAGGGTTAGGGAATGGGGGGGTTTAGGGTACAGTTTAGGGCATAGCAACTGTAAAGATTTCGTGTACGTGTTAGGGCACGGTTTATTATTGGTGTACTGGTTAAGAATAAGGCACGGGTGAGGGTAAGGCTTCGGGTGAGGGTCAGGTTTAGGGTTCGGGTTCGGGTTAGGGTTAGGGAATGAGGAGGGATTAGGGTATAGTTTAGGGTACGAAAATGCTTAAGGGTTAGCCTAAGTGTGTGAGCATGGGTTAGTGTTGGTGTACTGGTTAATATTAGGGCACGGGTGAGGGTAAGTCTTCAGTTGAGGGACAGGATTAGGGTTCGGGTTAGGGTTCGGGTTAGGCAATGTGGAGGGATTAGGTTACAGGTTAGAGTACGACAACGGTTTAGGGTTCATGTACGTGTGAGGGCACGGGTTAGTATTGGTTTACTGTGTAAGATTAGGGCACGGGTGAGGGTTAGGCTCCAGGTGAGGGTCAGGGTTAGGGTTCGGGTTAGTGTTAGGGTTAGGGAAAGGGGTGGAACCAGGCTACACCTTAGGGTATGGCAATGGTTTAAGGTTAGCGTACGTGTGAGGGCACGGACTAGTGTGGAGTACTGGTTAAGATTAGGGCATGGGTGACGGTTTGGCTTCGGGAGAAAGTCAGAGTTAGGTTTTGGCTTAGGGTTAGGGTTAGGGAATATGGAGGGTTTAGGGTACAATTTAGGTTAGAACAATGGTTAGGGTTACCGTAGGTGTGAGGGCACGTGTTAGTGTTGTTGTACTGGTTAAGATTAGGGCAGGGGGCAGGGTGAGGCTTCGGGTGAATGACAGTTTTAGGGTTCGGGTTCGGGTTAGGGTGAGGCAATGAGGAGGGATTAGTTTACAGGTTATGGTAAGGCAACGGTTTAGGGTTATCGTACATTTGAGGGCAGAGGTTAGTGTTGGTTTACTGATTAAGATAAGGGCATAGGTGAGTGTAAGGCTTTGGGTATGGGTCAGGGTAAGGATTCGGGTTAGGATTAAGGTTAGGGAATTGGGAGGGATTAGGGTATAGGTTAGGGTAATGCAATGGTTTAGGATTAGCATACGTGTGAGGGCACAGGTTAGTGTTGTGTACTGGTTAATATTAGGGCCCGGGTGAGGGTAAGTCTTCGGGTGAGTGACAGGGTTAGGATTCGGGTCAGGGTTAAGGTTAGGCAATGGGGAGGGATTAGGGTATATTTTAGGTTACGACAACGGTTTAGGGTTTGCATACGTGTGAGGGCATGTGTTAGTTTTGGTGTACTGGTTAAGATTAGGGCACGGGTGAGGGTAAGGCTTCGGGTGAGGGTCAGGCTTACGGTTCGGGTTAGGGTTACTGTTAGGGAATGGGGAGGGTTTAGGATACAGGTTAGGGTTCAGCAACAGTTTAGGATTAGCGTACATGTGAGGGCACTGGTTAGTGTTGGTGTACTTGTTAAGATAAGGGCACAGGTGAGGGTTAGGGTGAGGGTGAGGGACAGGGTTAGGGTTTGGGTTTTGGTTAGGGTTAGGGAATGGGGAGGGCTTAGGGTATAGTGTAGGGCATGGCAACGGTTAAGGTTTCGTGTACGTGTTAGGGCACGGTTTAGTATGGTTGTGCTGGTTAAGATTAGGACACGGTTGAGGGTAAGGATTCACGGGAGGGTCAGGGTTAGGGTTCGTGTTAGGGTTAGAGTTATGGAATGGGGAGGAATTAGGATACAGGTTAGGGTACGATAACGGCTTAGGTTTAGCGTACATCTGAGGGAACGGGTTAGTGTTGGTGAACTGATTAAGATTAAGGCACGGGTGAGTGTAAGGCATCGGGTGAGTGTCAGGTTAAGGGTTCGGTTTAGGGTTAAGGTTAGGGAATGGGGAGGGCTTAGGGTACAGGTAAGGGAACGGCAAAGGTTTAGCGATAGCGTACGTGTGAGGGCAATGGTTAGTGCTGGTGTACTGGTTAATATTAGAGCACGGGTGAGGGTAAAGCTTCGGGTGAGGGTCAGTGTTAGGGTTCCGGTTAGGGTTAGGGTTAGGGAATGCGGAGGAATTAGGATACATGTTATGGTATGGC
Source organism: Inia geoffrensis (assembly GCA_036417435.1). NCBI lineage: Eukaryota > Metazoa > Chordata > Mammalia > Artiodactyla > Iniidae > Inia > Inia geoffrensis. Next base: position 93,407,607 of record CM070911.1, read on the forward strand.
AAAGCTTTTCACTTAGTGTACGTGTGAGGGCACAGGTTAATGTTGATGTACTGATTAAGATTAGGGCACATGTGAGGGTAAGGCTTCGGGTGAGAGTCAGGGTTACGCTTCGGGTTAGGGTTAAGGTTAGGGAATGGGGAGGGATTAGGGTACAGGTTAGTGTACAGCAGATGTTTTTGTTTTGGGTTAGGGTTAGGGAATGGGAAGGGATTAGGGCACAGGTTAGGGCATGGCAGTGGTTAATAATTTGCATAAGTGTGAGGGCACGGTTTAGTATTGTTGTACTGGTTAATATTAGGGCCCGGGTGAGGGTAAGTCTTCGGGTGAGTGACAGGGTTAGGATTCGGGTCAGGGTTAAGGTTAGGCAATGGGGAGGGATTAGGGTATATTTTAGGTTACGACAACGGTTTAGGGTTTGCATACGTGTGAGGGCATGTGTTAGTTTTGGTGTACTGGTTAAGATTAGGGCACGGGTGAGGGTAAGGCTTCGGGTGAGGGTCAGGCTTACGGTTCGGGTTAGGGTTACTGTTAGGGAATGGGGAGGGTTTAGGATACAGGTTAGGGTTCGGCAACAGTTTAGGATTAGCGTACATGTGAGGGCACTGGTTAGTGTTGGTGTACTTGTTAAGATAAGGGCACAGGTGAGGGTTAGGGTGAGGGTGAGGGACAGGGTTAGGGTTTGGGTTTTGGTTAGGGTTAGGGAATGGGGAGGGCTTAGGGTATAGTGTAGGGCATGGCAACGGTTAAGGTTTCGTGTACGTGTTAGGGCACGGTTTAGTATGGTTGTGCTGGTTAAGATTAGGACACGGTTGAGGGTAAGGATTCACGGGAGGGTCAGGGTTAGGGTTCGTGTTAGGGTTAGAGTTATGGAATGGGGAGGAATTAGGATACAGGTTAGGGTACGACAACGGCTTAGGTTTAGCGTACATCTGAGGGAACGGGTTAGTGTTGGTGAACTGATTAAGATTAAGGCACGGGTGAGTGTAAGGCATCGGGTGAGTGTCAGGTTAAGGGTTCGGTTTAGGGTTAGGGTTAGGGAATGGGGAGGGCTTAGGGTACAGGTAAGGGAACGGCAAAGGTTTAGCGATAGCGTACGTGTGAGGGCAATGGTTAGTGCTGGTGTACTGGTTAATATTAGAGCACGGGTGAGGGTAAAGCTTCGGGTGAGGGTCAGTGTTAGGGTTCCGGTTAGGGTTAGGGTTAGGGAATGCGGAGGAATTAGGATACATGTTATGGTATGGCAAAGCTTTTCGCTTAGTGTACGTGTGAGGGCACAGGTTAATGTTGATGTACTGATTAAGATTAGGGCACATGTGAGGGTAAGGCTTCGGGTGAGAGTCAGGGTTACGCTTCGGGTTAGGGTTAAGGTTAGGGAATGGGGAGGGATTAGGGTACAGGTTAGTGTACAGCAGATGTTTATGGTTAGGGTTAGGGTTAGGGAATGGGAAGGGATTAGGGCACAGGTTAGGGCATGGCAGTGGTTAATAATTTGCGTAAGTGTGAGGGCACGGTTTAGTATTGTTGTACTGGTTAAGATTAGGGCACGGGTGAGGATAAGGCTTCGGGTGAGGGTCAGGGTTAGGGTTCGGCTTAGCGTTAGGATTAGGGAATGTGGAGGGATTAGGGTAAAGTTTAGGGTACGGCTGCTGTTTAATGTTAGCGTGCGTGTGAGAGCACAGTTTAGTGTTGGTGTACTGGTTAAGATTAGGGCACGGGGCAGGGTAAGGCTTCGGGTGAGTGACAGGTTTAGGGTTCGAGTTAGGGTTAGGGTTAGGCAATGGGGAGGGATTCGCTTACAGATTTTGGTTCGGCAACAGTTTAGGGTTATCGTAAGCTTGATGGCACAGGTTATTGTGCATGTCATGGTTAAGATTATTGCACAGTTGAGGGTAACGGTACGGGTGATGGTCAGGGTTAGGGTTCGGGTTCGGGTTAGTGGTAGGGAATTGGGGGACATTAGGGTACAGGTTAGTGTACGGCGTTGGTTTAGGTTGAGCGTACGTGTGAGGGCATGGGTTAGTGTTGGTGTACTGGTTAAGATTAGGGCATGGGTGAGTTTCAGGCTTCGGGTGAGGGTCAGGTTTAGGTTTCGGGTTAAGGAATGGGTAGGGATTAGGGTATAGTTTAGGGTACTGCAACGGTTTAGGTTGAGCGTACGTGTGAGGGCACGGGTTACTGTTTGTGTACTGGTTAAGATTAGGACCCGGGTCAGGGTAAGGCTCAGGGTGATGGACAGGGTTAGGGTTAGGTTAGGGTTAGGGTTAGGGAAAGGGGAGGGATTAGGGTATAGGTTAGGGTACAGCACCGGTTTAGGGTTAGCGTAATTTTGAGGGCATGGGTTAGTGTTGGTGTATTGGTTAAGATTAGAGCACGGAGGAGATTAAGGCTTCACGTGAGGGTCAGCGTTAGGGTTCAGGTTAGGGTTGTTAGTGTTAGGGAATGGGGAGGGTTTATGATACAGGTTAGGGTTCGGCAACAGTTTAGGGTTAGCGTACCTGTGAGGGCACTGGTTAGTGTTGGTGTACTGGATAAGATCAATGCACAGGTGAGGGTTAGGCTTCGGTTGAGGGACAGGGTTAGGGTTTGGGTTTGGGTTAGTGTTAGGGAATGCGGAGGGTTTAGTGTACAGTTTAGGGCATGGCAAAGGTTAAGTTTTCGTGTACGGGTTAGGGCATGGTTTAGTATGTTTGTACTGGTTAAGATTAGGGCAATGGTGAGTGTAAAGCTTCGGGTGAGGGACAGGCTTAGGTTTTGTGTTAGGGTTAGTGTTAGGGAATGGGGAGGAATTAGGATGCAGGTTAGGGTACGGCAATGGTTTAGGCTTAGCGTACGTGTGAGGGCATGGGTTAATGTTGGTGTACTGCTTAAGATTAGGGCACGGGTGAGGGTAAGGATTCGGCTGAGGGACAGGATTAGGGTTCGGTTTAGGGATATGTTTATGCAAGGGGTACGGATTAGGTTAGAGTTTAGGTTACAGCAATGTTTTAGGGTTCGCGTACGTGTGAAGGCACGGGTTAGTTTTGGTGTACTGGTTCAGATTAGGGGAAGGGTAAGGGTAAGGCTTCGGATGAGGGTCAGGGTTAGGGTTAGGGTTAGGGAATGGGGAGGGATTAGGGTACAGTTTAAGATACGGCAACAGTTTAGTGTTAGCATACGTTTGAGGGCCACAGGTTAGTGATGATGTACTGGTTAAGATTAGGGCACAGGTGAGGGTAAGGTTTGGGTGCGGGTCAGGGTTAGGTTTCGGTTTAGGGTTAGTGTTAGGGAATGGAGAGGGAATAAGTACAGGTTAGTGTACGGCAGCGGTTTTGGGTTAGGGTACGTGTGAGAGCACAGGTTAGTGTTGGTGTACTCGTTAAGATTAGGGCAAGTGTGAGTGTAAGGCGTCGGGTGAGGGTCAGGCTTAAGGTTCTGGTTAGGATTAGGGTTAGGGAATGGGGACGGATTAGGGTACAGGTTAGTGTACGGCAGCGGTTTAGTGTTAGCGTATGTGTGAGGGCATGGTTTAGTCTTGGTGTACTGGTTAAGATTAGGGCATGGGTGAGTGTAAGGTTTCGGGTAAGGGTCAGGGTAAATGTTCGGTTTAGTGTTACGGTTAGGGAATGGGGAGGGATTAAGGTACAGTTTAGGGTACGACAATGCTTAAGTGTTAGCGTAAGTGTGAGGGCATGGGTTAGTGTTGGTGTACTGGTTATGATTAGGGCAAGGGTGAGGGTAAGTCTTCAGGTGAGGGACAGGATTAGGGTTCGGGTTAGGGTGAGGGTTAGGCAATGGTGTGGGATTAGGTTACAGGTTAGAATACGGCAAAGGTTTAGGTTTCGTGTACATGTGAGGGCACGGTTTAGTATTGGTGTACTGGTTAAGATTAGGACACGGGTGAGTGTAAGGCATCAGGTGAGGGTCAGGTTAAGGGTTCGATTTAGGGTTAGGGTTAGGGAATGGGGAGGGATTAGGGTATAGTTTACTGTACGGCAGCGGTTTAGGGTTGGCGTGCGTGTGAGGGCATGGGTTAGTGTTGGTGTAATGGTTAAGATTAGGGCACGCGTGACTGTTAGGCTTCGGGTGAAGGTCAGGTTTAGGTTTCGGCTTAGCGTTAGGGTTAGGGAATAGGGGGGGAATTAGGGTACAGTTTAGGATACGTCAACGGTTAGGCTTAGCATACGTGTGAGGGCACGGGTTATTGTTGGTGTACTGGTTAAGATTCGCGCACAGGTGAGGGTAAGGCTTCCGGCGAGGGACAGGTTTAGGGTTTGGGTTGGGGTTAGGGTTAGGCAATGGGGAGTGATTAGGTTACAGGTTATTGTACGGCAACGGTTTAGGGTTATCGTACGTTTGAGGGCACAGGTTAGTGTGCATGTATTGTTTAAGATTATGGCACAGGTGAGGGTAAGGATTCGGGTGAGGGTCATGGTTAGGGTTTGGGATAGGGTTAGGGAATGGGGTTGGATTAGGGTACAGGTTAGGGCACGGCAACGGTTTAGGTTTAGCGTACGTTTGAGGGCACAGGTTAGTTTTGATGTACTGGTTAAGATTAGGGCACAGGTGAGGGTAAGACATCAGGTGAGGGTCACGTTTAGGGCTCCGGTTAGGGTTAGGGTTAGGGAATGGGGAGGGATTAGGTACAGGTTAGTGTACGGCAGCGGTTTAGGGTTCATATACAAGTGAGAGCACAGTTTAGTACTGGTGTACTGTTTAAGATTAGGGCACGGGTGAGGGTAGGGCTTCGGGTGAGGGACAGGATTAGGGTTCGGGTTAGGGTTAGGGAACGGGGAGGGATTAGGATACATTTTAGGGTATGATACCGCTTAAGGATTAGCGTACGTGTGAGGGCACTGGTTAGTGTTGGTGTACTGGTTAAGATTAGGGCACGGGTGAGGGTAAGACGTCGGGTGAGGGACAGGATTAGGGTTCGGGTTAGGATTAGGTTTAGGCAATGGGGAGGGATTAGGTTACAGGTTAGGGTACAGCAACGGTTTAGTGTTCGTGTACGTGTGAGGGCATGGGTTAGTATTGGATTACTGGTTAAGTTTACGGCACGGGTGAGGGTAAGGATTTAGGTGAGAGACAAGGTTAGGTTTCGGGTTAGGGTTAGTTTTAGGGAATGGGGTGGGATTAGAGTAGAGCTTAGGGTACGGAAAGGGTTTAGGGTTAACGTACGTGTGAGGGCATGGTTTAGTGTTGGTGTACTGGTTAAGTTTAGGGCACGAGTGAGGATAAGTCTTCTGGTGAGGGTCAGGGTTAGGGTTCGGGTTCGGGTTAGGGTTATTGAATGGGGAGGGATTAGGGTACAGGTTAGAGTACGGCAACGGTTTAGGGTTTTCGTAAGTTTGAGGGCATGGATTAGTGTTGATATACTGGTTAAGATTAGGGCACGGGTGAGGGTAAGACTTCGGGTAGGGTCAGGGTTAGGGTTAGGGTTCGGGAATGGGGACGGATTAGGGTTCAGGTTAGAGTACGGCTGCAGTTTATGGTTAGCATACGTGTGAGGGAATGGGTTAGTGTTGGTGTACTTGTTAAAATTACTGCACAGGTGAGTGTAAGGCTTCGTTTCAGGGTCATTGTTTTGGGGTAGGCTTAGTGTTAGGGAATGGGGAGGGATTAGGATTCAGGTTAGGGTTCGGCAACGGTTTAGGGTTCGCGTATGTGTGAGGGCACGGGTTAGTGTTGGTGTACTGGTTAAGATTAGTGCACGTGTCAGGGTTAGACTTCGGGTGAGGGACAGATTTAGGGTTTGTGTTAGGGTTAGGTTTAGGGAATGGGGAGGGTTTAGGGTACAGGTTAGGCCACTGTGATGGTTAAGTGTTAGCATACGTGTGAGGGCACGGGTTAGCATTGGTGTACTGGTTAAGATTAGGGAATGAGTGTGGGTAAGGCTTCGGGTGACGATCAGGTTTAGGATTCGGGTTAGCGTTAGGGAATGGGGTGGGATTAGGGTACAGGTTAGGTTACGACAATGGTTTAGGGTTAGCGCACGTTTGAGGGCACAGTTTAGTGTCAATGTACTGGTTAATATTATGGCACAGGTGAGGGTAAGACTTCGGGTTAGGGTCATGGTTAGGGTTTGGGCTAGGGTTAGGGTTAGGGAATTGGGAGGGATCAGGATACAGGTTAGGGTTCGGAAACGGTTAAGGGTTAGCGTACGTGTGAGAGCACTGTTTAGTGTTGATGTACTAGTTAAGATTAGGGCACAGGTGAGGGTAAGCCTTCGGGTGAGGGACAGGGGTAGGGTTTGGTTTTGGGTTAGGGTTAGGGAATGGGGGGGTTTAGGGTACTGTTTAGGGCATGGCAACTGTAAAGATTTCGTGTACATGTTAGGGCATGGTTTATTATTGGTGTACTGGTTAAGAATAAGGCACGGGTGAGGGTAAGGTTTCGGGTGAGGGTCAGGGTTAGGGTTCGGGTTCGGGTTAGGGTTAGGGAATGAGGAGGGATTAGGGTATAGTTTAGGGTACGAAAATGCTTAAGGGTTAGCCTAAGTGTGTGAGCATGGGTTAGTGTTGGTGTACTGGTTAATATTAGGGCACCGGTGAGGGTAAGTCTTCAGATGAGGGACAGGATTAGGGTTCGGGTTAGGGTTCGGGTTAGACAATGGGGAGGGATTAGGTTACAGGTTAGAGTACGACAACGGTTTAGGGTTCATGTACGTGTGAGGGCACGGGTTGATATTGGTTTACTGTGTAAGATTAGGGCACGGGTGAGTGTTAGGCTCCAGGTGAGGGTCAGGGTTAGGGTTCGGGTTAGTGTTAGGGTTAGGGAATGGGGTGGAACCAGGCTACACCTTAGGGTATGGCAACGGTTTAAGGTTAGCGTACGTGTGAGGGCACGGACTAGTGTGGAGTACTGGTTAAGATTAGGGCACGGGTGACGGTTTGGCTTCGGGAGAAAGTCAGAGTTAGGTTTTGGCTTAGGGTTAGGGTTAGGGAATATGGAGGGTTTAGGGTACAATTTAGGTTAGAACAATGGTTAGGGTTACCGTAGGTGTGAGGGCACGTGTTAGTGTTGTTGTACTGGTTAAGATTAGGGCAGGGGGCAGGGTGAGGCTTCGGGTGAATGACAGTTTTAGGGTTCGGGTTCGGGTTAGGGTGAGGCAATGGGGAGGGATTAGGTTACAGGTTATGGTAAGGCAACGGTTTAGGGTTATAGTACGTTTGAGGGCAGAGGTTACTGTTGGTTTACTGGTTAAGATAAGGGCATAGGTGAGTGTAAGGCTTCGGGTATGGATCAGGGTAAGGATTAAGGTTAGGGAATTGGGAGGGATTAGGGTATAGGTTAGGGTAATGCAATGGTTTAGGATTAGCATACGTGTGAGGGCACAGGTTAGTGTTGTGTACTGGTTAATATTAGGGCCCGGGTGAGGGTAAGGCTTCGGGTGAGTGACAGGGTTAGGATTCGGGTCAGGGTTAAGGTTAGGCAATGGGGAGGGATTAGGGTATATTTTAGGTTACGACAACGGTTTAGGGTTTGCATACGTGTGAGGGCATGTGTTAGTTTTGGTGTACTGGTTAAGATTAGGGCACGGGTGAGGGTAAGGCTTCGGGTGAGGGTCAGGGTTAGGGTTCGGGTTCGGGTTAGGGTTAGGGAATGAGGAGGGATTAGGGTATAGTTTAGGGTACGAAAATGCTTAAGGGTTAGCCTAAGTGTGTGAGCATGGGTTAGTGTTGGTGTACTGGTTAATATTAGGGCACCGGTGAGGGTAAGTCTTCAGATGAGGGACAGGATTAGGGTTCGGGTTAGGGTTCGGGTTAGACAATGGGGAGGGATTAGGTTACAGGTTAGAGTACGACAACGGTTTAGGGTTCATGTACGTGTGAGGGCACGGGTTGATATTGGTTTACTGTGTAAGATTAGGGCACGGGTGAGTGTTAGGCTCCAGGTGAGGGTCAGGGTTAGGGTTCGGGTTAGTGTTAGGGTTAGGGAATGGGGTGGAACCAGGCTACACCTTAGGGTATGGCAACGGTTTAAGGTTAGCGTACGTGTGAGGGCACGGACTAGTGTGGAGTACTGGTTAAGATTAGGGCACGGGTGACGGTTTGGCTTCGGGAGAAAGTCAGAGTTAGGTTTTGGCTTAGGGTTAGGGTTAGGGAATATGGAGGGTTTAGGGTACAATTTAGGTTAGAACAATGGTTAGGGTTACCGTAGGTGTGAGGGCACGTGTTAGTGTTGTTGTACTGGTTAAGATTAGGGCAGGGGGCAGGGTGAGGCTTCGGGTGAATGACAGTTTTAGGGTTCGGGTTCGGGTTAGGGTGAGGCAATGGGGAGGGATTAGGTTACAGGTTATGGTAAGGCAACGGTTTAGGGTTATAGTACGTTTGAGGGCAGAGGTTACTGTTGGTTTACTGGTTAAGATAAGGGCATAGGTGAGTGTAAGGCTTCGGGTATGGATCAGGGTAAGGATTAAGGTTAGGGAATTGGGAGGGATTAGGGTATAGGTTAGGGTAATGCAATGGTTTAGGATTAGCATACGTGTGAGGGCACAGGTTAGTGTTGTGTACTGGTTAATATTAGGGCCCGGGTGAGGGTAAGGCTTCGGGTGAGTGACAGGGTTAGGATTCGGGTCAGGGTTAAGGTTAGGCAATGGGGAGGGATTAGGGTATATTTTAGGTTACGACAACGGTTTAGGGTTTGCATACGTGTGAGGGCATGTGTTAGTTTTGGTGTACTGGTTAAGATTAGGGCACGGGTGAGGGTAAGGCTTCGGGTGAGGGTCAGGCTTACGGTTCGGGTTAGGGTTACTGTTAGGGAATGGGGAGGGTTTAGGATACAGGTTAGGGTTCGGCAACAGTTTAGGATTAGCGTACATGTGAGGGCACTGGTTAGTGTTGGTGTACTTGTTAAGATAAGGGCACAGGTGAGGGTTAGGGTGAGGGTGAGGGACAGGGTTAGGGTTTGGGTTTTGGTTAGGGTTAGGGAATGTGGAGGGCTTAGGGTATAGTGTAGGGCATGGCAACGGTTAAGGTTTCGTGTACGTGTTAGGGCACGGTTTAGTATGGTTGTGCTGGTTAAGATTAGGGCACGGTTGAGGGTAAGGATTCAGGGGAGGGTCAGGGTTAGGGTTCGTGTTAGGGTTAGAGTTATGGAATGGGGAGGAATTAGGATACAGGTTAGGGTACGACAACGGCTTAGGTTTAGCGTACATCTGAGGGAACGGGTTAGTGTTGGTGAACTGATTAAGATTAAGGCACGGGTGAGTGTAAGGCATCGGGTGAGTGTCAGGTTAAGGGTTCGGTTTAGGGTTAGGGTTAGGGAATGGGGAGGGCTTAGGGTACAGGTAAGGGAGCGGCAAAGGTTTAGCGATAGCGTACGTGTGAGGGCAATGGTTAGTGCTGGTGTACTGGTTAATATTAGAGCACGGGTGAGGGTAAAGCTTCGGGTGAGGGTCAGTGTTAGGGTTCCGGTTAGGGTTAGGGTTAGGGAATGCGGAGGAATTAGGATACATGTTATGGTATGGCAAAGCTTTTCGCTTAGTGTACGTGTGAGGGCACAGGTTAATGTTGATGTACTGATTAAGATTAGGGCACATGTGAGGGTAAGGCTTCGGGTGAGAGTCAGGGTTACGCTTCGGGTTAGGGTTAAGGTTAGGGAATGGGGAGGGATTAGGGTACAGGTTAGTGTACAGCAGATGTTTTTGTTTTGGGTTAGGGTTAGGGAATGGGAAGGGATTAGGGCACAGGTTAGGGCATGGCAGTGGTTAATAATTTGCGTAAGTGTGAGGGCACGGTTTAGTATTGTTGTACTGGTTAAGATTAGGGCACGGGTGACGGTAAGGCTTTGGGTGAGGGTCAGGGTTAGGGTTCGGCTTAGCGTTAGGGTTAGGGAATGTGGAGGGATTAGGGTAAAGTTTAGGGTACGGCTGCTGTTTAATGTTAGCGTGCGTGTGAGAGCACAGTTTAGTGTTGGTGTACTGGTTAAGATTAGGGCAGGGGGCAGGGTGAGGCTTCGGGTGAGAGACAGTTTTAGGGTTCGGGTTCGGGTTAGAGTGAGGCAATGGGTAGGGATTAGGTTACAGGTGATGGTAAGGCAACGGTTTAGGGTTATCATACGTTTGAGGGCAGAGGTTAGTGTGCATGTCCTGGTTAAGATTATGGCACAAGTGAGGGTAAGTCTTCATTGGAGGGTCAGGGTTAGGGTTCAGTTGAGGGTTAGTGGTAGGGAATGGGGAGGGATTAGGGTACAGGTTAGTGTACGGCTACAGTTTAGGTTTAGCGTACGTGTGAGGGCACGGGTTAGTCTTGGTGTACTGGTTAAAACTAGGGCACGGGTGAGTGTAAGGCTTTGGGTGAGGGTCAGGTTAAGGGTTCGGTTTAGTGTTAGTGTTAGGGAATGGGGAGATTTAGGGTACAGGTTAGGTTACGGCAATGGTTTATGTTTATCGTACGTTTGGGGGCACAAGTTAGTGTTGATGTACTGGTTAAGATTAGGGCGCAGGTGAGGGTAAGGCTTCGGTGACGGACAGGATTAGGGTTAGGGTTAGGGTTAGGCAATGGGGAGGGATTAGGTTACAAGTTAGGGTACAGCAACGTTTTACGGTTCGTGTACTTGTGATTGCACTGGTTAGTATTGGTGTATGTGTTAAGATTAGGTCACGGGTGAGGGTAAGGCTTCTGGTGAGGGTCAGGGTTAGGATTCGAGTTAGGGTTAGGGTTAGGAAATGGGGTGGGACTATTGTAAAGTTTAGGGTACGGAAACTGTTCAGGGTTATCATACGTTTGAGGGCACAAGTTAGTGTTGATGTCATGGTCAAGATTAGGGAACAGGTGAGGGTAAGGCTTCGGGTGAGAGTCAGGGTTAGGGTGGGTGTTAGGGTTAGTTTTATTGAATGAGGAGGGATTAGGGTACAGATTACTGTACTGCACGGGTTTAGGATTCGTGTACGTGTGAGGGCACGGGTTAGTGTTGGTGAACTGGTTAAGATTAAGGCACGGGTGAGTGTAAGGTTTCGGGTGAGGGTCAGGTTTAGGGTTCAGGTTAGGGTTAGGGTTAGGGAATGGAGAGGGATTAGGGTACAGGTTAGGGTACCGCTGCGGTTTAGTGTTAGCGTACGTGTGAGGGCACGAGTTAGTCTTGGTGTCCTGGTTAAGATTAGGGCATGGGTGAGGGTAAGGCTTCGGGTGAGGGTCAGGGTTAGGATTCGGGTTAGGGTTAGGGTTAGGGAATGGGGAGATATTAGGGCACAGTTTAGGGTACCACAACGCTTAAGGTTTAGCGTACCTGTGAGGTCACTAGTTAGTGTTAGTGTACTGCTTACGATTAGGGCACGGGTGAGGGTAAGGCCTCGGAAGAGGGTCACGTGAAGGGTTAGGGTTACGGTTAGGGTTAGGGAATGGGGATTGATTAGGGTACAGGTTAGGGTACGGCAATGGCTTAGGGTTAGCGTACGTTAGAGTGCATGGGTTAGTGTTGATGTACTGGTTAAAATTAGGACACGGGTGAGGGTAAAGTTTCGGGTGAGTGTCATGGTTAGGTTTCAGGTTAGGGTTAGGGTTAGGGAATGGAGAGGGATTAGGGTACAGGTTAGGGTACCGCTGCGGTTTAGTGTTAGCGTACGTGTGAGGTCACGAGTTAGTCTTGGTGTCCTGGTTAAGATTAGGGCACGGGTAAGGGTAAGGCTTCGGGTGAGGGTCAGGGTTAGGATTCGGGTTAGGGTTAGGGTTAGGGAATGGGGAGGGATTAGGGTACAGTTTAGGGTACGACAACGATTAAGGGTTAGCGTACGTGTGAGGGCACGAGTTAGTGTTGGTGTCCTGGTTAAGATTAGGGCACGGGTGAGGGTAAGGTTTCGGGTGAGGGTCAGGGATAGAATTCGGGTTAGGGTTAGGGTTAGGGAATGGGGAGATATTAGGGCACAGTTTAGGGTACCACAACGCTTAAGGTTTAGCGTACGTGTGAGGGCACGAGTTAGTGTGGTGTCCTGGTTAAGATTAGGGCACGGGTGAGGGTAAGGTTTCGGGTAAGGGTCAGGGATAGAATTCGGGTTAGGTTTAGGGTTAGGGAATGGGGAGATATTAGGGCACAGTTTAGGGTACCACAACGCTTAAGGTTTAGCGTACGTGTGAGGTCACTAGTTAGTGTTAGTGTACTGCTTACGATTAGGGCACGGGTGAGGGTAAGGCCTCGGAAGAGGGTCACGTTAATGTTAGGGTTATGGTTAGGGTTAGGGAATGGGGATTCATTAGGGTACAGGTTATGGTACGGCAATGGCTTAGGGTTAGCGTACGTTAGAGGGCATGGGTTAGTGTTGATGTAATGGTTAAAATTAGGACACGGGTGAGCGTAAAGTTTCGGGTGAGTGTCATGGTTAGGTTTCAGGTTAGGGTTAGGGTTAGGGAATGGAGAGGGATTAGGGTACAGGTTAGGGTACCGCTGCGGTTTAGTGTTAGCGTACGTGTGAGGGCACGAGTTAGTTTTGGTGTCCTGGTTAAGCTTAGGGCACGGGTGAGGGTAAGGCTTCGGGTGAGGGTCAGGGTTAGGATTCGGGTTAGGTTTAGGGTTAGGGAATGGAGAGGGATTAGGGTACAGGTTAGGGTACGACAATGCTTAAGGGTTAGCGTAAGTGTGAGGGCACGAGTTAGTGTTGGTGTACTGGTTAAGACAAGGGCACCGATGAGGGTAAGGTCTCGGAAAAGCGTCACGTTCAGGGTTTCGCTTACGGTTAGGGTTAGGGAATGGGGAGGGATTAGGGTACAGGATAGGGTACGACAATGCTTAAGGTTTAACGTAGGTTTGAGGACATGAGTTAGTGTTTGTGTACTGGTGAAGATTAGGGCATTGGTTAGGGTAGAGCATCGGAAGTGGGTCAGGTTTAGGGATGGGGTTAGGGTTAGGGTTAAGGAATGGGGAGGGATTAGGGTACAATTTAGGGTACGACAACTCTTAAGGTTTAGCGTACGGGTTAGGGCACGATTTAGTGTTGGTGTCCTGGTTAAGATTAAGGAACAGGTGAGGGTAAGGCTTCGGGTGAGGGTCAGGGTTAGGATTCGGGTTAGGGTTAGGGTTAGGGAATGGAGAGGGATTAGGGTACAGGTTAGGGTACGACAATGCTTAAGGGTTAGCGTAAGTGTGAGGGCACGAGTTAGTGTTGGTGTACTGGTTAAGACAAGGGCACCGATGAGGGTAAGGCCTCGGAAAAGGGTCACGTTCAGGGTGTCCCTTAGGGTTAGGGTTAGGGAATGGGGAGGGATTAGGGTACAGGATAGGGTACGACAATGCTTAAGGGTTAGCGTACGTTTGAGAGCATGAGTTAGTGTTTGTGTACTGGTTACGGTTATGGAATTGGTTAGGGTAGGGCATCGGAAGTGGGTCAGGTTTAGGGATGGGGTTAGGGTTAGGGTTAAAGAATGGGGAGGGATTAGGGTACAATTTAGTGTATGAGAACGCTTAAGGTTTAGCGTACGTGTGAGGGCACGAGTTAGTGTTGGTGTCCTGGTTAAGATTAGGGCACGGGTGAGGGTAAGGCTTCAGGTGAGGGTCAGGGTTAGGATTCGTGTTAGGGTTAGGGTTAAGGAATGCAGAGGGATTAGGGTACAGCTTAGGGTATGACAGTGCTTAAGGGTTAACGTTCGTGTGAGGGCAAGGGTTAGTGTTAGTGTCCTGGTTAAGATTAGGGCACGGGTGATGGTAAGGCTTCAGGTGCGGGTCAGGGTTAGGATTCGGGTTAGGGTTAGGGTTAGGGAATGGGGAGGGATTAGGGTACAGTTTAGGGTACGACAACGATTAAGGGTTAGCGTACGTGTGAGGGCACGAGTTAGTGTTGGTGTCCTGGTTAAGATTAGGGCACGGGTGAGGGTAAGGTTTCGGGTGAGGGTGAGGGATAGAATTCGGGTTAGGGTTAGGGTTAGGGAATGGGGAGATATTAGGGCACAGTTTAGGGTACCACAACGCTTAAGGTTTAGCGTACGTGTGAGGTCACTAGTTAGTGTTAGTGTACTGCTTACGATTAGGGCACGGGTGAGGGTAAGGCCTCGGAAGAGGGTCACGTTAAGGGTTAGGGTTAGGGTTAAGGTTAGGGAATGGGGATTGATTAGGGTACAGGTTAGGGTACGGCAATGGCTTAGGGTTAGCGTACGTTAGAGGGTATGGGTTAGTGTTGATGTACTGGTTAAAATTAGGACACGGGTGAGGGTAAAGTTTCTGGTGAGTGTCATGGTTAGGTTTCAGGTTAGGGTTAGGGTTAGGGAATGGAGAGGGATTAGGGTACAGGTTAGGGTACCGCTGCGGTTTAGTGTTAGCGTACGTGTGAGGGCACAATTTAGTCTTGGTGTCCTGGTTAAGATTAGGGCACGGGTGAGGGTACGGCTTCGGGTGAGGGTCAGGGTTAGGGTTCGGCTTAGCGTTAGGGTTAGGGAATGTGGAGGGATTAGGGTAAAGTTTAGGGTACGGCTGCTGTTTAATGTTAGCGTACATGTGAGAGCACAGTTTAGTGTTGGTGTACTGGTTATGATTAGGGCAGGGGGCAGGGTGAGGCTTCGGGTGAGAGACAGTTTTAGGGTTCGGGTTCGGGTTAGAGTGAGGCAATGGGTAGGGATTAGGTTACAGGTGATGGTAAGGCAACAGTTTAGGGTTATCGTACGTTTGAGGGCAGAGGTTAGTGTGCATGTCCTGGGTAAGATTATGGCACAAGTGAGGGTAAGTCTTCGTTGGAGGGTCAGGGTTAGGGTTCAGTTGAGGGTTAGTGGTAGGGAATGGGGAGGGATTAGGGTACAGGTTAGTGTACGGCTACAGTTTAGGTTTAGCGTACGTGTGAGGGCACGGGTTAGTCTTGGTGTACTGGTTAAAACTAGGGCACGGGTGAGTGTAAGGCTTTGGGTGAGGGTCAGGTTAAGGGTTCGGTTTAGTGTTAGTGTTAGGGAATGGGGAGATTTAGGGTACAGGTTAGGTTACGGCAATGGTTTATGTTTATCGTACGTTTGGGGACACAAGTTAGTGTTGATGTACTGGTTAAGATTAGGGCACAGGTGAGGGTAAGGCTTCGGTGACGGACAGGGTTAGGGTTAGGGTTAGGGTTAGGCAATGGGGAGGGATTAGGTTACAAGTTAGGGTACAGCAACGTTTTACGGTTCGTGTACTTGTGATTGCACTGGTTAGTATTGGTGTATGTGTTAAGATTAGGTCACCGGTGAGGGTAAGGCTTCAGGTGAGGGTCAGGGTTAGGATTCGGGTTAGGGTTAGGGTTAGGGAATGGGGAGGGATTAGGGTACAGTTTAGGGTACGACAACGATTAAGGGTTAGCGTACGTGTGAGGGCACAAGTTAGTGTTGGTGTCCTGGTTAAGATTAGGGCACGGGTGAGGGTAAGGTTTCGGGTGAGGGTCAGGGATAGAATTCGGGTTAGGGTTAGGGTTAGGGAATGGGGAGATATTAGGGCACAGTTTAGGGTACCACAACGCTTAAGGTTTAGCGTACGTGTGAGGGCACGAGTTAGTGTTGGTGTCCTGGTTAAGATTAGGGCACGGGTGAGGGTAAGTTTTCGGGTGAGGGTCAGGGATATAATTCGGGTTAGGGTTAGGGTTAGGGAATGGGGAGATATTAGGGCACAGTTTAGGGTACCACAACGCTTAAGGTTTAGCGTACGTGTGAGGTCACTAGTTAGTGTTACTGTACTGCTTACGATTAGAGCACGGGTGAGGGTAAGGCCTCGGAAGAGGGCCACGTTAAGGGTTAGGGTTAGGGTTAGGGTTAGGGAATGGGGATTGATTAGGGTACAGGTTAGGGTACGGCAATGGCTTAGGGTTAGCGTACGTTAGAGGGCATGGGTTAGTGTTGATGTACTGGTTAAAATTAGGACACGGGTGATGGTAAAGTTTCGGGTGAGTGTCATGGTTAGGTTTCAGGTTAGGGTTAGGGTTAGGGAATGGGGAGGGATTAGGGTACAGGTTAGGGTACTGCTGCGGTTTAGTTTTAGCGTACGTGTGAGGGCACGAGTTAGTGTTGGTGTCCTGGTTAAGATTAGGGCACGGGTGAGGGTAAGGTTTCGGGTGAGGTTCAGGGATAGAATTCGGGTTAGGGTTAGGGTTAGGGAATGGGGAGATATTAGGGCACAGTTTAGGGTACCACAACGCTTAAGGTTTAGCGTACGTGTCGGGTCACTAGTTAGTGTTAGTGTACTGCTTACGATTAGGGCACGGGTGAGGGTGAGGCCTCGGAAGAGTGTCACGTTAAGGGTTAGGGTTAGGGTTAGGGTTAGGGAATGGGGATTGCTTAGGGCACAGGTTAGTGTACGACAATGGCTTAGGGTTAGCGTACGTTAGAGGGCATGGGTTAGTGTTGATGTACTGGTTAAAATTAGGACATGGGTGAGGGTAAAGTTTCGGGTGAGTGTCATGGTTAGGTTTCAGGTTAGGGTTAGGGTTAGGGAATGGAGAGGCATTAGGGTACAGGTTAGGGTACCGCTGCGGTTTAGTGTTAGCATACGTGAGAGGGCACAAGTTAGTCTTGGTGTTCTGGTTAAGATTAGGGCACGGGTGAGGGTAAGGCTTCGGGTGAGGGTCAGGGTTAGGATTCGGGTTAGGGTTAGGGTTCGGGAATGGAGATGGATTAGGGTACAGGTTAGGGTACGACAATGCTTAAGGGTTAGCGTAAGTGTGAGGGCACGTGTTAGTGTTGGTGTACTGGTTAAGACAAAGGCACCGATGAGGGTAAGGCCTCGGAAAAGGGTCACGTTCAGGGTTTCGCTTAGGGTTAGTGTTAGGGAATGGGGAGGGATTAGGGTACAGGATAGGGTACGACAATGCTTAAGGGTTAGCGTACGTTTGAGGGCATGAGTTAGTGTTTGTGTACTGGTTAAGGTTAGGGCATTGGTTAGGGTAGGGTATCGGAAGTGGGTCAGGTTTAGGGATTGGGTTAGGGTTAGGGTTAAGGAATGGGGAGGGATTAGGGTATAATTTAGGGTACGACAACGCTTAAGGTTTAGCGCACGTGTGAGGGCAGCAGTTAGTGTTGGTGTCCTGGTTCAGATTAGGGCACGGGTGCGGGTAAGGCTTCGGGTGAGGGTCAGGGATAGGATTCGTGTTAGGGTTAGGGTTAAGGAATGCAGAGGAATTAGGGTACAGCTCAGGGCCCGACAGTGCTTAAGGGTTAGTGTTCGTGTGAGGGCAAGGTTTAGTGGTAGTGTCCTGGTTAAGATTAGGGCTGGGAGAGGGTAAGGCTTCGGGTGAGGGTCAGGGATAGAATTCGGGTTAGGGTTAGGGTTAGGGAATGGGGAGATATTAGGGCACAGTTTAGGGTACCACAACGCTTAAGGTTTAGCGTACGTGTGAGGTCAGTAGTTAGTGTTAGTGTACTGCTTACGATTAGGGCACGGTTGAGGGTAAGGCCTCGGAGGAGGGTCACGTTAAGGGTTAGGGTTAGTGTTAGTGTTAGGGAATGGGGATTGATTAGGGTACAGGTTAGGGTACGGCAATGGCTTAGGGTTAGCGTACGTTAAAGGGCATGGGTTAGTGTTGATGTACTGGTTAAAATTAGGACATGGGTGAGGGTAAAGTTTCGGGTGAGTGTCATGGTTAGGTTTCAGGTTAGGGTTAGGGTTAGGGAATGGAGAGGGATTAGGGTACAGGTTAGGGTACCGCTGCGGTTTACTCTTAGCGTACGTGTGAAGGCACGAGTTAGTCTTGGTGTCCTGGTTAAGATTAGGGCACGGGTGAGGGTAAGGCTTCGGGTGAGGGTCAGGGTTAGGATTGGGGTTAGGGTTAGGGTTATGGAATGGGGAGTGATTAGGGTACAGTTTAGGGTACGACATCGATTAATAGTTAGCGTACGTGTGAGGGCACGAGTTAGTGTTGGTGTCCTGGTTAAGATTAGGGCACGGGTGAGGGTAAGGTTTCGGGAGAGGGTCAGGGATAGAATTCAGGTTAGGGTTAGGGTTAGGGAATGGGGAGATATTAGGGCACAGTTTAGGGTACCACAACGCTTAAGGTTTAGCGTACGTGTGAGGTCACTAGTTAGTGTTAGTGTACTGCTTACGATTAGGGCACGGGTGAGGGTAAGGCCTCGGAAGAGGGTCACGTTAAGGGTTAGGGTTAGGGTTAGGGTTAGGAAATGGGGATTGATTAGAGTACAGGTTAGGGTAAGGCAATGGCTTATAGTTAGCGTACGTTAGAGGGCATGGGTTTGTGTTGATGTACTGGTTAAAATTAGGACACGGGTGAGGGTAAAGTTTCGGTTGAGTGTCATGGTTAGGTTTCAGGTTAGGGTTAGGGTTAGGGAATGGAGAGGGATTAGGGTAAAGGTTAGGGTACGACAATGCTTAAGGGTTAGCATAAGTGCGAGGGCACCAGTTAGTGTTGGTGTACTGGTTAAGACAAGGGCACCGATGAGGGTAAGGCCTCGGAAAAGGGTCACGTTCAGGGTTTCGCTTAGGGTTAGGGTTAGGGAATGGGGAGGGATAAGGGTACAGGATAGGGTACGACAATGCTTAAGGGTTAGCGTACGTTTGAGGGCATGAGTTAGTGTTTGTGTACTGGTTAAGATTAGGGCATAGGTTAGGGTAGGGCATCGGAGGTGGGTCAGGTTTAGGGATGGGGTTAGGGTTAGGGTTAAGGAATGGGGAGGGATTAGGGTACAATTTAGGGTACGACAACGCTTAAGGTTTAGCGTACATGTGAGGGCACGAGTTCGTGTTGGTGTCCTGGTTAAGATTAGGGCACGGGTGAGGGTAAGGCTTCGGGTGAGGGTCAGGGTTAGGATTCGTGTTAGGGTTAAGGTTAAGGAATGCAGAGGGATTAGGGTACAGCTTAGGGTACGACAGTGCTTAAGGGTTAGCGTTCGTGTGAGGGCAAGGGTTACTGTTAGTGTCCTGGTTAAGATTAGGGCACGGGTGAGGGTAAGGCTTCAGGTGAGGGTCAGGGTTAGGATTCGGGTTAGAGTTAGGGAATGGGGAGGGATTAGGGTACAGTTTAGGGTACGACAACGATTAAGGGTTAGCGTACGTGTGAGGGAACGAGTTAGTGCTGGTGTCCTGGTTAAGATTAGGGCACGGGTGAGGGTAAGGTTTCGGGTGAGGGTCAGGGATAGAATTCGGGTTAGGGTTAGGGTTAGGGAATGGGGAGATATTAGGGCACAGTTTAGGGTACCACAACGCTTAAGGTTTAGCGTACGTGTGAGGTCACTAGTTAGTGTTAGTGTACTGCTTACGATTAGGGCACGGGTGAGGGTAAGGCCTCGGGAGAGGGTCACGTTAAGGGTTAGGGTTAGTGTTAGGGTTAGGGAATGGGGATTGATTCGGGTACAGATTAGGGTACGGCAATGGCTTAGGGTTAGCGTACGTTAGAGGGTATGGGTTAGTGTTGATGTACTGGTTAAAATTAGGACACGGGTGAGGGTAAACTTTCGGGTGAGTGTCATGGTTAGGTTTCAGGTTAGGGTTAGGGTTAGGGAATGGAGAGGGATTAGGGTACAGGTTAGGGTACCGCTGCGGTTTAGTGTTAGCGTACGTGTGAGGGCACGAGTTAGTCTTGGTGTCCTCGTTAAGATTAGGGCAAGGGTGAGGGTA
Source organism: Inia geoffrensis (assembly GCA_036417435.1). Lineage (NCBI taxonomy): Eukaryota > Metazoa > Chordata > Mammalia > Artiodactyla > Iniidae > Inia > Inia geoffrensis. The sequence goes on from CM070911.1 coordinate 93,427,089, forward strand.
AGGCTTCAGGTGAGGGTCAGGGTTAGGATTCAGGTTAGGGTTAGTTTTAGGGAATGGAGAGGGATTAGTGTACAGGCTAGGGTACGACAATGCTTAAGTGTTAGCGTAAGTGTGAGGGCATGAGTTAGTGTTGGTGTACTGGTTAAGACATGGGCACCGATGAGGGTATGGCCTCGGAAAAGGGTCACTTTCAGGGTTTCGCTTAGGGTTAGGGTTAGGGAATGGGGAAGGATTAGGGTACAGGATAGGGTACGACAATGCTTAAGGGTTAGCGTACGTTTGAGGGCATGAGTTAGTGTTTGTGTACTGGTTAAGATTAGGGCATTGGTTAGGTTAGGGCATCGGAAGTGGGTCAGGTTTAGGGATGGAGTTAGGGTTAGGGTTAAGGAATGGGGAGGGATTAGGGTACAATTTAGGGTACGACAACCCTTAAGGTTTAGCGTACGTGTCAGGGCACCAGTTAGTGTTGGTGTGCTGGTTAAGATTAGGGAACGGTTGAGGGTAAGGCTTCGGGTGAAGGTCAGGGTTAGGATTCGTGTTAGGGTTAGGGTTAAGGAATGCAGAGGGATTAGGGTACAGCTTAGGGTACGACAGCGCTTAAGGGTTAGTGTTCCTGTGAGGGCAAGGGTTAGTGTTAGTGTCCTGGTTAAGATTAGGGCACGGGTGAGGGTAAGGCTTCACGTGAGGGTCAGGGTTAGGATTCGGGTTAGGGTTAGTGTTAGGGAATGGGGAGGGATTAGGGTACAGTTTAGGGTACGACAACGATTAAGGGTTAGCGTACGTGTGAGGGCACGAGTTAGTGTTGGTGTCCTGCTTAAGATTAGGGCACGGGTGAGGGTAAGGTTTCGGGTGAGGGTCAGGGATAGAATTCGGGTTAGGGTTAGGGTTAGGGAATGGGGAGATATTAGGGCACAGTTTAGGGTACCACAACGCTTAAGGTTTAGCGTACGTGTGAGGTCAGTAGTTAGTGTTAGTGTACTGCTTACGATTAGGGCACGGTGAGGGTAAGGCCTCGGAGGAGGGTCACGTTAAGGGTTAGGGTTAGTGTTAGGGTTAGGGAATGGGGATTGATTAGGGTACAGGTTAGGGTACGGCAATGGCTTAGGGTTAGCGTACGTTAAAGGGCATGGGTTAGTGTTGATGTACTGGTTAAAATTAGGACATGGGTGAGGGTAAAGTTTCGGGTGAGTGTCATGGTTAGGTTTCAGGTTAGGGTTAGGGTTAGGGAATGGAGAGGGATTAGGGTACAGGTTAGGGTACCGCTGCGGTTTACTCTTAGCGTACGTGTGAAGGCACGAGTTAGTCTTGGTGTCCTGGTTAAGATTAGGGCACGGGTGAGGGTAAGGCTTCGGGTGAGGGTCAGGGTTAGGATTGGGGTTAGGGTTAGGGTTATGGAATGGGGAGTGATTAGGGTACAGTTTAGGGTACGACATCGATTAATAGTTAGCGTACGTGTGAGGGCACGAGTTAGTGTTGGTGTCCTGGTTAAGATTAGGGCACGGGTGAGGGTAAGGTTTCGGGAGAGGGTCAGGGATAGAATTCAGGTTAGGGTTAGGGTTAGGGAATGGGGAGATATTAGGGCACAGTTTAGGGTACCACAACGCTTAAGGTTTAGCGTACGTGTGAGGTCACTAGTTAGTGTTAGTGTACTGCTTACGATTAGGGCACGGGTGAGGGTAAGGCCTCGGAAGAGGGTCACGTTAAGGGTTAGGGTTAGGGTTAGGGTTAGGAAATGGGGATTGATTAGAGTACAGGTTAGGGTAAGGCAATGGCTTATAGTTAGCGTACGTTAGAGGGCATGGGTTTGTGTTGATGTACTGGTTAAAATTAGGACACGGGTGAGGGTAAAGTTTCGGTTGAGTGTCATGGTTAGGTTTCAGGTTAGGGTTAGGGTTAGGGAATGGAGAGGGATTAGGGTAAAGGTTAGGGTACGACAATGCTTAAGGGTTAGCATAAGTGCGAGGGCACCAGTTAGTGTTGGTGTACTGGTTAAGACAAGGGCACCGATGAGGGTAAGGCCTCGGAAAAGGGTCACGTTCAGGGTTTCGCTTAGGGTTAGGGTTAGGGAATGGGGAGGGATAAGGGTACAGGATAGGGTACGACAATGCTTAAGGGTTAGCGTACGTTTGAGGGCATGAGTTAGTGTTTGTGTACTGGTTAAGATTAGGGCATAGGTTAGGGTAGGGCATCGGAGGTGGGTCAGGTTTAGGGATGGGGTTAGGGTTAGGGTTAAGGAATGGGGAGGGATTAGGGTACAATTTAGGGTACGACAACGCTTAAGGTTTAGCGTACATGTGAGGGCACGAGTTCGTGTTGGTGTCCTGGTTAAGATTAGGGCACGGGTGAGGGTAAGGCTTCGGGTGAGGGTCAGGGTTAGGATTCGTGTTAGGGTTAAGGTTAAGGAATGCAGAGGGATTAGGGTACAGCTTAGGGTACGACAGTGCTTAAGGGTTAGCGTTCGTGTGAGGGCAAGGGTTACTGTTAGTGTCCTGGTTAAGATTAGGGCACGGGTGAGGGTAAGGCTTCAGGTGAGGGTCAGGGTTAGGATTCGGGTTAGAGTTAGGGAATGGGGAGGGATTAGGGTACAGTTTAGGGTACGACAACGATTAAGGGTTAGCGTACGTGTGAGGGAACGAGTTAGTGCTGGTGTCCTGGTTAAGATTAGGGCACGGGTGAGGGTAAGGTTTCGGGTGAGGGTCAGGGATAGAATTCGGGTTAGGGTTAGGGTTAGAGAATGGGGAGATATTAGGGCACAGTTTAGGGTACCACAACGCTTAAGGTTTAGCGTACGTGTGAGGTCACTAGTTAGTGTTAGTGTACTGCTTACGATTAGGGCACGGGTGAGAGTAAGGCCTCGGGAGAGGGTCACGTTAAGGGTTAGGGTTAGTGTTAGGGTTAGGGAATGGGGATTGATTCGGGTACAGATTAGGGTACGGCAATGGCTTAGGGTTAGCGTACGTTAGAGGGTATGGGTTAGTGTTGATGTACTGGTTAAAATTAGGACACGGGTGAGGGTAAACTTTCGGGTGAGTGTCATGGTTAGGTTTCAGGTTAGGGTTAGGGTTAGGGAATGGAGAGGGATTAGGGTACAGGTTAGGGTACCGCTGCGGTTTAGTGTTAGCGTACGTGTGAGGGCACGAGTTAGTCTTGGTGTCCTCGTTAAGATTAGGGCAAGGGTGAGGGTAAGGCTTCAGGTGAGGGTCAGGGTTAGGATTCAGGTTAGGGTTAGTTTTAGGGAATGGAGAGGGATTAGTGTACAGGCTAGGGTACGACAATGCTTAAGTGTTAGCGTAAGTGTGAGGGCATGAGTTAGTGTTGGTGTACTGGTTAAGACATGGGCACCGATGAGGGTATGGCCTCGGAAAAGGGTCACTTTCAGGGTTTCGCTTAGGGTTAGGGTTAGGGAATGGGGAAGGATTAGGGTACAGGATAGGGTACGACAATGCTTAAGGGTTAGCGTACGTTTGAGGGCATGAGTTAGTGTTTGTGTACTGGTTAAGATTAGGGCATTGGTTAGGTTAGGGCATCGGAAGTGGGTCAGGTTTAGGGATGGAGTTAGGGTTAGGGTTAAGGAATGGGGAGGGATTAGGGTACAATTTAGGGTACGACAACCCTTAAGGTTTAGCGTACGTGTGAGGGCACCAGTTAGTGTTGGTGTGCTGGTTAAGATTAGGGAACGGTTGAGGGTAAGGCTTCGGGTGAAGGTCAGGGTTAGGATTCGTGTTAGGGTTAGGGTTAAGGAATGCAGAGGGATTAGGGTACAGCTTAGGGTACGACAGCGCTTAAGGGTTAGTGTTCCTGTGAGGGCAAGGGTTAGTGTTAGTGTCCTGGTTAAGATTAGGGCACGGGTGAGGGTAAGGCTTCACGTGAGGGTCAGGGTTAGGATTCGGGTTAGGGTTAGTGTTAGGGAATGGGGAGGGATTAGGGTACAGTTTAGGGTACGACAACGATTAAGGGTTAGCGTACGTGTGAGGGCACGAGTTAGTGTTGGTGTCCTGGTTAAGATTAGGGCACGGGTGAGGGTAAGGTTTCGGGTGAGGGTCAGGGATAGAATTCGGGTTAGGGTTAGGGTTAGGGAATGGGGAGATATTAGGGCACAGTTTAGGGTACCACAACGCTTAAGGTTTAGCGTACGTGTGAGGTCAGTAGTTAGTGTTAGTGTACTGCTTACGATTAGGGCACGGTGAGGGTAAGGCCTCGGAGGAGGGTCACGTTAAGGGTTAGGGTTAGTGTTAGGGTTAGGGAATGGGGATTGATTAGGGTACAGGTTAGGGTACGGCAATGGCTTAGGGTTAGCGTACGTTAAAGGGCATGGGTTAGTGTTGATGTACTGGTTAAAATTAGGACATGGGTGAGGGTAAAGTTTCGGGTGAGTGTCATGGTTAGGTTTCAGGTTAGGGTTAGGGTTAGGGAATGGAGAGGGATTAGGGTACAGGTTAGGGTACCGCTGCGGTTTACTCTTAGCGTACGTGTGAAGGCACGAGTTAGTCTTGGTGTCCTGGTTAAGATTAGGGCACGGGTGAGGGTAAGGCTTCAGGTGAGGGTCAGGGTTAGGATTGGGGTTAGGGTTAGGGTTATGGAATGGGGAGTGATTAGGGTACAGTTTAGGGTACGACATCGATTAATAGTTAGCGTACGTGTGAGGGCACGAGTTAGTGTTGGTGTCCTGGTTAAGATTAGGGCACGGGTGAGGGTAAGGTTTCGGGAGAGGGTCAGGGATAGAATTCAGGTTAGGGTTAGGGTTAGGGAATGGGGAGATATTAGGGCACAGTTTAGGGTACCACAACGCTTAAGGTTTAGCGTACGTGTGAGGTCACTAGTTAGTGTTAGTGTACTGCTTACGATTAGGGCACGGGTGAGGGTAAGGCCTCGGAAGAGGGTCACGTTAAGGGTTAGGGTTAGGGTTAGGGTTAGGAAATGGGGATTGATTAGAGTACAGGTTAGGGTAAGGCAATGGCTTATAGTTAGCGTACGTTAGAGGGCATGGGTTTGTGTTGATGTACTGGTTAAAATTAGGACACGGGTGAGGGTAAAGTTTCGGTTGAGTGTCATGGTTAGGTTTCAGGTTAGGGTTAGGGTTAGGGAATGGAGAGGGATTAGGGTAAAGGTTAGGGTACGACAATGCTTAAGGGTTAGCATAAGTGCGAGGGCACCAGTTAGTGTTGGTGTACTGGTTAAGACAAGGGCACCGATGAGGGTAAGGCCTCGGAAAAGGGTCACGTTCAGGGTTTCGCTTAGGGTTAGGGTTAGGGAATGGGGAGGGATAAGGGTACAGGATAGGGTACGACAATGCTTAAGGGTTAGCGTACGTTTGAGGGCATGAGTTAGTGTTTGTGTACTGGTTAAGATTAGGGCATAGGTTAGGGTAGGGCATCGGAGGTGGGTCAGGTTTAGGGATGGGGTTAGGGTTAGGGTTAAGGAATGGGGAGGGATTAGGGTACAATTTAGGGTACGACAACGCTTAAGGTTTAGCGTACATGTGAGGGCACGAGTTCGTGTTGGTGTCCTGGTTAAGATTAGGGCACGGGTGAGGGTAAGGCTTCGGGTGAGGGTCAGGGTTAGGATTCGTGTTAGGGTTAAGGTTAAGGAATGCAGAGAGATTAGGGTACAGCTTAGGGTACGACAGTGCTTAAGGGTTAGCGTTCGTGTGAGGGCAAGGGTTACTGTTAGTGTCCTGGTTAAGATTAGGGCACGGGTGAGGGTAAGGCTTCAGGTGAGGGTCAGGGTTAGGATTCGGGTTAGAGTTAGGGAATGGGGAGGGATTAGGGTACAGTTTAGGGTACGACAACGATTAAGGGTTAGCGTACGTGTGAGGGAATGAGTTAGTGCTGGTGTCCTGGTTAAGATTAGGGCACGGGTGAGGGTAAGGTTTCAGGTGAGGGTCAGGGATAGAATTCGGGTTAGGGTTAGGGTTAGGGAATGGGGAGATATTAGGGCACAGTTTAGGGTACCACAACGCTTAAGGTTTAGCGTACGTGTGAGGTCACTAGTTAGTGTTAGTGTACTGCTTACGATTAGGGCACGGGTGAGGGTAAGGCTTCAGGTGAGGGTCAGGGTTAGGATTCGGGTTAGGGTTAGGGAATGGGGAGGGATTAGGGTACAGTTTATTGTACGACAATGATTAAGGGTTAGCGTACGTGTGAGGGAACGAGTTAATGTTGGTGTCCTGGTTAAGATTAGGGCACGGTTGAGGGTAAGGCTTCGGGTGAGGGTCAGGTTTAGGATTCGTGTTAGTGTTAGGGTTAAGGAATGCAGAGGGATTAGGGTACAGCTTAGGGTACGACAATGCTTAAGGGTTAGCGTTCGTGTGAGGGCAAGGGTTAGTGTTAGTGTCCTGGTTAAGATTAGGGCACGGTTGAGGGTAAGGCTTCGGTGAGGGTCAGGGTTAGGATTCGGGTTAGGGTTAGGATTAGGGAATGGGGAGATATTAGGGCACAGTTTAAGGTACCACAACGCTTAAGGTTTAGCGTACCTGTGAGGTCACTAGTTAGTGTTAGTGTACTGCTTACGATTAGGGCACGGGTGAGGGTAAGGCCTCGGAAGATGGTCACGTTAAGGGTTAGGGTTAGGGTTAGGGTTAGGGAATGGGGATTGATTAGGGTACAGGTTAGGGTACGGCAATGGCTTAGGGTTAGCGTACGTTAGAGGGCATGGGTTAATGTTGATGTACTGGTTAAAATTAGGACACGGGTGAGGGTAAAGTTTCGGGTGAGTGTCATGGTTAGGTTTCAGGTTAGGGTTAGGGTTAGGGAATGGAGAGGGATTTGGGTACAGGTTAGGATACCGCAGCGGTTTAGTGTTAGCGTACGTGTGAGGGCATGAGTTAGTCTTGGTGTCCTGGTTAAGATTAGGGCACGGGTGAGGGTAAGGTTTCGGGTGAGGGTCAGGGTTAGGATTCGGGTTAGGGTTAGGGTTAGGGAATGGAGAGGGATTAGGGTACAGGTTAGGGTACGACAATGCTTAAGGTTTAGCGTAAGTGTGAGGGCACGAGTTAGTGTTGGTGTACTGGTTAAGACAAGGGCACCGATGAGGGCAAGGCCTCGGAAAAGGGTCACTTTCAGGGTTTCGCTTAGGGTTAGGGTTAGGGAATGGGGAGGGATTAGGGTACAGGATAGGGTACGACAATGCTTAAGGGTTAGCGTACTTTTGAGGGCATGAGTTAGTGTTTGTGTACTGGTTAAGATTAGGGCATTGGTTAGGGTAGGGTATCGGAAGTGGGTCAGGTTTAGGGATGGGGTTAGGGTTAGAGTTAAGGAATGGGGAGGGATTAAGGTACAATTTAGGGTACGACAACGCTTAAGGTTTAGCGTACGTGTGAGGGCACAAGTTAGTGTTGGTGTCCTCGTTAAGATTAGGGCACGGGTGAGGGTAAGGCTTCGGGTGAGGGTCAGGGTTAGGATTCGTGTTAGGGTTAGGGTTAAGGAATGCAGAGGGATTAGGGTACAGCTTAGGGTACGACAGCGCTTAAGGGTTAGCGTTCGTGTGAGGGCAAGTGTTAGTGTTAGTGTCCTGGTTAAGATTAGGGAACGGGTGAGGGTAAGGCTTCGGGTGAGGGTCAGGGATAGGATTCGTGTTAGGGTTAGGGTTAAGGAATGCAGAGGGATTAGGGTACAGCTTAGGGTACGATAGTGCTTAAGGGTTAGCGTTCGTGTGAGGGCAAGGGTTAGTGTTAGTGTCCTGGTTAAGTTTAGGGCACGGGTGAGGGTAAGGCATCTGGTGAGGGTCAGGGTTAGGATTCTGGTTAGGGTTAGGATTAGGGAATGGGGAGATATTAGGACACAGTTTAGGGTACCACAACGCTTAAGGTTTAGCGTACCTGTGAGGTCACTAGTTAGTGTTAGTGTACTGCTTACGATTAGGGCACGGGTGAGGGTAAGGCCTCGGAAGAGGGTCACGTTAAGGGTTAGGGCTAGGGTTAGGGTTAGGGAATGGGGAATGATTAGGGTACAGGTTAGGGTACGGCAATGGCTTAGGGTTAGCGTACGTTAGAAGGCATGGGTTAGTGTTGATGTACTGGTTAAAATTAGGACACGGGTGAGGGTAAAATTTCGGGTGAGTGTCATGGTTAGGTTTCAGGTTAGGGTTAGGGTTAAGGAATGGAGAGGGATTAGGGTACAGGTTAGGGTACCGCTGCGGTTTAGTGTTAGCGTACGTGTGAGGGCATGAGTTAGTCTTGGTGTCCTGGTTAAGATTAGGGCACGGGTGAGGGTAAGGTTTCGGGTGAGGGTCAGGGTTAGTTTTCGGGTTAGGGTTAGGGTTAGGGAATGGAGAGGGATTAGGGTACAGGTTAGGGTACGACAATGCTCAAGTGTTAGCGTAAGTGTGAGGGCACGAATTAGTGTTGGTGTACTGGTTAAGAGAAGGGCACCGATGAGGGTAAGGCCTCGGAAAAGGGTCACGTTCAGGGTTTCGCTTAGGGTTAGGGTTAGGGAATGGGGAGGGATTAGGGTACAGGATAGGGTACGACAATGCTTAAGGGTTAGCGTACTTTTGAGGGCATGAGTTAGTGTTTGTGTACTGGTTAGGATTGGGCATTGGTTAGGGTAGGGCATCGGAAGTGGGTCAGGTTTAGGAATGGTGTTAGGGTTTGGGTTAAGGAATGGGGAGGGATTAGGGTACAATTTAGGGTACGACAACGCTTAAGGTTTAGCGTACGTGTGAGGGCACAAGTTAGTGTTGGTGTCCTGGTTAAGATTAGGGCACGGGTGAGGGTAAGGCTTCGGGTGAGGGTCAGGGTTAGGATTCGTGTTAGGGTTAGGGTTAAGGAATGCAGAGGGATTAGGGTACAGCTTAGGGTACGACAGTGCTTAAGGGTTATCGTATGTGTGAGGGCAAGGGTTAGTGTTAGTGTCCTGGTTAAGATTAGGGCACGGGTGAGGGTAAGGCTTCAGTTCAGGGTCAGGGTTAGGATTCGGTTTAGGGTTAGGGTTAGGGAATGGGGAGGGATTAGGGTACAGTTTAGGGTACGACAACGATTAAGGGTTAGCGTACGTGTGAGGGCACGAGTTAGTGTTGGTGTCCTGGTTAAGATTAGGGCACGGGTGAGGGTAAGGTGTCGGGTGAGGGTCAGGGATAGAATTCGGGTTAGGGTTAGGGTTAGGGAATGGGGAGATATTAGGGCACAGTTTAGGGTACCACAACGCTTAAGGTTTAGCGTACGTGTGAGGTCACTAGTTAGTGTTAGTGTACTGCTTACGATTAGGGCACGGGTGAGGGTAAGGCCTCGGAAGAGGGTCACGTTAAGGGTTAGGGTTAGGGTTAGGGTTAGGGAATGGGGATTGATTAGGGTACAGGTTAGGGTACGGCAATGGCTTAGGGTTAGCGTACGTTAGAGGGCATGGGTTAGTGTTGATGTACTGGTTAAAATTAGGACACGGGTGAGGGTAAAGTTTCGGGTGAGTGTCATGGTTAGGTTTCAGGTTAGGGTTAGGTTTAGGGAATGGAGAGGGATTAGGGTACAGGTTAGGGTACCGCTGCGGTTTAGTGTTAGCGTACGTGTGAGGGCACGAGTTAGTCTTGGTGTCCTGGTTAAGATTAGGGGACGCGTGAGGGTAAGGTTTCGGGTGAGGGTCAGGGTTAGGATTCGGGTTAGGGTTAGTGTTAGGGAATGGAGAGGGATTAGGGTACAGGATAGGGTACAACAGTGCTTAAGGGTTAGCGTAAGTGTGAGGGCATGAGTTAGTGTTGGTGTACTGGTTAAGAAAAGGGCACCGATGAGGGTAAGGCCTCGGAAAAGGGTCACGTTCAGGGTTTCGCTTAGGGTTAGGGTTAGGGAATGGGGAGGGATTAGGATACAGGATAGGGTACGACAATGCTTAAGGGTTAGCGTACGTGTGGGGGCATGAGTTAGTGTTTGTGTACTGGTTAAGATTAGGGCATTGGTTAGTGTAGGGCATCGGAAGTGGGTCAGGTTTAGGGATGGGGTTAGGGTTAGGGTTAAGGAATCGGGAGGGATTAGGATACAATTTAGGGTACGACAACGCTTAAGGTTTAGCGTACGTGTGAGGGCACGAGTTAGTGTTGGTGTCCTCGTTAAGATTAGGGCACGGGTGAGGGTAAGGCTTCTGGTGAGGGTCAGGGTTAGGATTCGTGTTAGGGTTAGGGTTAAGGAATGCAGAGGGATTAGGGTACAGCTTAGGGTACGACAGTGCTTAAGGGTTAGCGTTCATGTGAGGGCAAAGGTTAGTGTTAGTGTCCTGGTTAAGTTTAGGGCACGGGTGAGGGTAAGGCTTCAGGTGAGGGTCAGGTTTAGGATTCGGGTTAGGGTTAGGGGTAGGGAATGGGGAGATATTAGGGCACAGTTTAGGGTACCACAACGCTTAAGGTTTAGTGTACGTGTGAGGTCACTAGGTAGTGTTAGTGTACTGCTTACGATTAGGGCACGGGGGAGGGTAAGGCCTCGGAAGAGGGTCACGTTAAGGGTTAGGGTTAGGGTTAGGGTTAGGGAATGGGGATTGATTAGGGTACAGGTTAGGGTACGGCAATGGCTTAGGGTTAGCGTACGTTAGAGGGCATGGGCTAGTGTTGATGTACTGGTTAAAATTAGGACACGGGTGAGGGTAAAGTTTCGGGTGAGTGTCATGGTTAGGTTTCAGGTTAGGGTTAGGGTTAGGGAATGGAGAGGGATTAGGGTACAGGTTAGGGTACCGCTGCGGTTTAATGTTAGCGTACGTGTGAGGGCACGAGTTAGTCTTGGTGTCCTGGTTAAGATTAGGGCACGTGTGAGGGTAAGGCTTTTTGTGAGGGTCAGGGTTAGGATTCGGGTTAGGGTTAGGGTTAGGGAATGGAGTGGGATTAGGGTACTGGTTAGGGTACGACAATGCCTAAGGGTTAGCGTAAGTGTGAGGGCACGAGTTAGTGTTGGTGTACTGGTTAAGACAAGGGCACCGATGAGGGTAAGGCCTCGGAAAAGGGTCACGTTCAGGGTTTCGCTTAGGGTTAGGGTTAGGGAATGGGGAGGGATTAGGGTACAGGATAGGGTACGACAATGCTTAAGGGTTAGCGTACGTGTGAGGGCACGAGTTAGTGTTGGTGTCCTGGTTAAGATTAGGGCACGGGTGAGGGTAAGGCTTCGGGTGAGGGTCAGGGTTAGGATTCGTGTTAGGGTTAGGGTTAAGGAATGCAGAGGGATTAGGGTACAGCTTAGGGTACGACAGTGCTTAAGGGTTAGCGTTCGTGTGAGGGCAAGGGTTAGTGTTAGTGTCCTGGTTAAGATTAGGGCACGGGTGAGGGTAAGGCTTCAGGTGAGGGTCAGGGATAGAATTCGGGTTAGGGTTAGGGTTAGGGAATGGGGAGATATTAGGGCACAGTTTAGGGTACCACAACGCTTAAGGTTTAGCATACGTGTGAGGTCACTAGTTAGTGTTAGTGTACTGCTTACGATTAGGGCACGGGTGAGGGTAAGGCTTCTGGTGAGGGTCAGGGTTAGGATTCAGGTTAGGGTTAGGATTAGGGAATGGGGAGATATTAGGACACAGTTTAGGGTACCACAACGCTTAAGGTTTAGCGTACCTGTGAGGTCACTAGTTAGTGTTAGTGTACTGCTTACGATTAGGGCACAGGTGAGGGTAAGGCCTCGGAAGAGGGTCACGTTAAGGGTTAGGGTTAGGGTTAGGGTTACGGAATGGGGAATTATTAGGGTACAGGTTAGGGTACGGCAATGGCTTAGGGTTAGCGTACGTTAGAGGGCATGGGTTAGTGTTGATGTACTGGTTAAAATTAGGACACGGGTGAGGGTAAAGTTTCGGGTGAGTGTCATAGTTAGGTTTCAGGTTAGGGTTAGGGTTAGGGAATGGAGAGGGAGTAGGGTACAGTTTAGGGTACCGCTGCGGTTTAGTGTTAGCGTACGTGTCAGGGCACGAGTTAGTCTTGGTGTCCTGATTAAGATTAGGGCACGGGTGAGGGTAAGGTTTCGGGTGAGGTTCAGGGTTAGGATTCGGGTTAGGGTTAGGGTTAGGGAATGGGGAGATATTAGGGCACAGTTTAGGGTACCACAACGCTTAAGGTTTAGTGTACGTGTGAGGTCACTAGTTAGTGTTAGTGTACTGCTTACGATTAGGGCACGGGGGAGGGTAAGGCCTCGGAAGAGGGTCACGTTAAGGGTTAGGGTTAGGGTTAGGGTTAGGGAATGGGGATTGATTAGGGTACAGGTTAGGGTACGGCAATGGCTTAGGGTTAGCGTACGTTAGAGGGCATGGGATAGTGTTGATGCACTGGTTAAAATTAGGACACGGGTGAGGGTAAAGTTTCGGGTGAGTGTCATGGTTAGGTTTCAGGTTAGGGTTAGGGTTAGGGAATGGAGAGGGATTAGGGTACAGGTTAGGGTACCGCTGCGGTTTAGTGTTAGCGTACGTGTGAGAGCACGAGTTAGTCTTGGTGTCCTGGTTAAGATTAGGGCACGGGTGAGGGTAAGGTTTCGGGTGAGGTTCAGGGTTAGGATTCGGGTTAGGGTTAGGGTTAGGGAATGGAGAGGGATTAGGGTACAGGTTAGGGTACGACAATGCTTAAGGGTTAGCGTAAGTGTGAGGGCACGAGTTAGTGGTGGTGTACTGGTTAAGACAAGGGCACCGATGAGGGTAAGGCCTCGGAAAAGGGTCACGTTCAGGGTTTCGCTCAGGGTTAGGGTTAGGGAATGGGGAGGGATTAGGGTACAGGATAGGGTACGACAATGCTTAAGGGTTAGCGTACTTTTGAGGGCATGAGTTAGTGTTTGTGTACTGGTTAAGATTGGGCATTGGTTAGGGTAGGGCATAGGAAGTGGGTCAGGTTTAGGGATGGGGTTAGGGTTAGGGTTAAGGAATGGGGAGGTATTAGGGTACAATTTAGGGTACGAAAACGCTTAAGGTTTAGCGTACGTGTGAGGGCACGAGTTAGTGTTGGTGTCCTGGTTAAGATTAGCGCACGGGTGAGGGTAAGGCTTCGGGTGAGGGTCAGGGTTAGGATTCGTGTTAGGGTTAGGGTTAAGGAATGCAGAGGGATTAGGGTACAGTTTAGTGTACGACAACGATTAACGGTTAGCGTACGTGTGAGGGCAAGGTTTAGTGTTAGTGTCCTGGTTAAGTTTAGGGCACGGGTGAGGGTAAGGCTTCAGTTGAGGGTCAGGGTTAGGATACGGTTTAGGGTTAGGGTTAGGGAATGGGGAGGGATTAGGGTACAGTTTAGGGTACGACAACGATTAAGGGTTAGCGTACGTGTGAGGGCACGAGTTAGTGTTGGTGTCCTGGTTAAGATTAGGGCACGGGTGAGGGTAAGGCTTCGGGTGAGGGTCAGGGATAGAATTCGGGTTAGGGTTAGGGTTAGGGAATGGGGAGATATTAGGGCACAGTTTAGGGTACCACAAGGCTTAAGGTTTAGCATACGTGTGAGGTCACTAGTTAGTGTTAGTGTACTGCTTACGATTAGGGCACGGGTGAGGGTAAGGCTTCTGGTGAGGGTCAGGGTTAGGATTCGGGTTAGGGTTAGGATTAGGGAATGGGGAGATATTAGGACACAGTTTAGGGTACCACAACGCTTAAGGTTTAGCGTACCTGTGAGGTCACTAGTTAGTGTTAGTGTACTGCTTACGATTAGGGCACAGGTGAGGGTAAGGCCTCGGAAGAGGGTCACGTTAAGGGTTAGGGTTAGGGAATGGGGAATTATTAGGGTACAGGTTAGGGTACGGCAATGGCTTAGGGTTAGCGTACGTTAGAGGGCATGGGTTAGTGTTGATGTACTGGTTAAAATTAGGACACGGGTGAGGGTAAAGTTTCGGGTGAGTGTCATGGTTATGTTTCAGGTTAGGGTTAGGGTTAGGGAATGGAGAGTGAGTAGGGTACAGTTTAGGGTACCGCTGCGGTTTAGTGTTAGCGTACGTGTGAGGGCACGAGTTAGTCTTGGTGTCATGGTTAAGATTAGGGCACGGGTGAGGGTAAGGCTTCGGGTGAGGGTCAGGGTTAGGATTGGGGTTAGGGTTATGGAATGGGGAGTGATTAGGGTACAGTTTAGGGTACGACAACGATTAACGGTTAGCGTACGTGTGAGGGCACGAGTTAGTGTTGGTGTCCTGGTTAAGATTAGGGCACGGGTGAGGGTAAGGTTTCGTGAGAGGGTCAGGGATAGAATTCGGGTTACTGTTAGGGTTAGGGAATGGGGAGATATTAGGGCACAGTTTAGGGTACCACAACGCTTAAGGTTTAGCGTACGTGTGAGGTCACTAGTTAGTGTTAGTGTACTGCTTACGATTAGGGCACGGGTTAGGGTAAGGCCTCGGAAGAGGGACACGTTAAGGGTTAGGGTTAGGGTTAGGGTTACGAAATGGGGATTGATTAGAGTACAGGTTAGGGTACGGCAATGGCTTATAGTTAGCGTACGTTAGAGGGCATGGGTTAGTGTTGATGTACTGGTTAAAATTAGGACACGGGTGAGGGTAAAGTTTCGGGTGAGTGTCATGTTTAGGTTTCAGGTTAAGGTTAGGGTTAGGGAATGGAGAGGGATTAGGGTAAAGGTTAGGGTACGACAATGCTTAAGGGTTAGCATAAGTGCGAGGGCACGAGTTAGTGTTGGTGTACTGGTTAAGACAAGGGCACCGATGAGGGTAAGGCCTCGGAAAAGGGTCACGTTCAGGGTTTCGCTTAGGGTTAGGGTTAGGGAATGGGGAGGGATAAGGGTACAGGATAGGGTACGACAATGCTTAAGGGTTAGCGTACGTTTGAGGGCATGAGTTAGTGTTTGTGTACTGGTTAAGATTAGGGCATAGGTTAGGGTAGGGCATCGGAGGTGGGTCAGGTTTAGGGATGGGGTTAGGGTTAGGGTTAAGGAATGGGGAGGGATTAGGGTACAATTTAGGGTACGACAACGCTTAAGGTTTAGCGTACATGTGAGGGAACGAGTTAGTGTTGGTGTCCTGGTTAAGATTAGGGCACGGGTGAGGGTAAGGCTTCGGGTGAGGGTCAGGGTTAGGATTCGTGTTAGGGTTAATGTTAAGGAATGCAGAGGGATTAGGGTACAGCTTAGGGTACGACAGTGTTTAAGGGTTAGCGTTCGTGTGAGGGCAAGGGTTAGTGTTAGTATCCTGGTTAAGATTAGGGCACGGGTGAGGGTAAGGCTTCAGGTGAGGGTCAGGGTTAGGATTTGGGTTAGGGTTAGGGAATGGGGAGGGATTAGGGTACAGTTTAGGGTACGACAACGATTAAGGGTTAGCGTATGTGTGAGGGAACGAGTTAGTGTTGGTGTCCTGGTTAAGATTAGGGCACGGTTGAGGGTAAGGCTTCAGGTGAGGGTCAGGGTTAGGATTCGGGTTAGGGTTAGGATTAGGGAATGGGGAGATATTAGGGCACAGTTTAAGGTACCACAACGCTTAAGGTTTAGCGTACCTGTGAGGTCACTAGTTTGTGTCAGTGTACTGCTTACGATTAGGACACGGGTGAGGGTAAGGCCTCGGAAGAGGGTAATGTTAAGGTTTAGGGTTAGGGTTAGGGTTAGGGTTAGGGAATGGGGATTGATTAGGGTACAGGTTAGGGTACGGCAATGGCTTAGGGTTAGCGTACGTTAGAGGGCATGGGTTAATGTTGATGTACTGGTTAAAATTAGGATACGGGTGAGGGTAAAGTTTCGGGTGAGTGTCATGGTTAGGTTTCAGGTTAGGGTTAGGGTTAGGGAATGGAGAGGGATTAGGGTACAGGTTAGGGTACCGCAGCGGTTTAGTGTTAGCGTACGTGTGAGGGCACAAGTTAGTGTTGGTGTCCTGGTTAAGATTAGGGCACGGGTGAGGGTAAGGCTTCGGGTGAGGGTCAGGGTTAGGATTCGTGTTAGGGTTAGGGTTAAGGAATGCAGAGGGATTAGGGTACAGCTTAGGGTACGACAGCGCTTAAGTGTTAGCGTTCGTGTGAGGGCAAGGGTTATTGTTAGTGTCCTGGTTAAGTTTAGGGCACGGGTGAGGGTAAGGCTTCGGGTGAGGGTCAGGGATAGGATTCGTGTTAGGGTTAGGGTTAAGGAATGCAGAGGGATTAGGGTACAGCTTAGGGTATGATAGTGCTTAAGGGTTAGCTTTCGTGTGAGGGCAAGGGTTAGTGTTAGTGTCCTGGTTAAGTTTAGGGCACGGGTGAGGGTAAGGCTTCTGTTGAGGGTCAGGGTTAGGATTCTGGTTAGGGTTAGGATTAGGGAATGGGGAGATATTAGGACACAGTTTAGGGTACCACAACGCTTAAGGTTTAGCGTATCTGTGAGGTCACTAGTTAGTGTTAGTGTATTGCTTACGATTAGGGCACGGGTGAGGGTAAGGCCTCGGAAGAGGGTCACGTTAAGGGTTAGGGCTAGGGTTAGGGTTAGGGAATGGGGAATAATTAGGGTACAGGTTATGGTACGGCAATCGCTTAGGGTTAGCGTACGTTAGAGGGCATGGGTTAGTGTTGATGTACTGGTTAAAATTAGGACACAGGTGAGGGTAAAGTTTCGGGTGAGTGTCATGGTTAGGTTTCAGGTTAGGGTTAGGGTTAGGGAATGGAGAGGGATTAGGGTACAGGTTAGGGTACCGCTGCGGTTTAGTGTTAGCGTACGTGTGAGGGCACGAGTTAGTCTTGGTGTCCTGGTTAAGATTAGGGCACAGGTGAGGGTAAGGTTTCGGGTGAGGGTCAGGGTTAGGATTCGGGTTAGGGTTAGGGTTAGGGAATGGAGAGGGATTAGGGTACAGGTTAGGGTACGACAATGCTTAAGGGTTAGCGTAAGTGTGAGGGCACGAGTTAGTGTTGGTGTACTGGTTAAGACAAGGGCACCGATGAGGGTAAGGCCTCGGAAAAGGGTCACGTTCAGGGTTTCGCTTAGGGTTAGGGTTAGGGAATGGGGAGGGATTAGGGTACAGGATAGGGTACGACAATGCTTAACGGTTAGCGTAATTTTGAGGGCATGAGTTAGTGTTTGTGTACTGGTTAAGATTGGGCATTGGTTCGGGTAGGGCATCGGAAGTGGGTCAGGTTTAGGAATGGGGTTAGGGTTAGGGTTAAGGAATGGGGAGGGATTAGGGTACAATTTAGGGTACGACAACGCTTAAGGTTTAGCGTACGTGTGAGGGCACGAGTTAGTGTTGGTGTCCTGGTTAAGATTAGGGCACGGGTGAGGGTAAGGCTTCGGGTGAGCGTCAGGGTTAGGATTCGTGTTAGGGTTAAGGTTAAGGAAGGCAGAGGGATTAGGGTACAGCTTAGGGTTCGACAGTGCTTAAGGGTTAGCGTTCGTGTGAGGGCAAGTGTTAGTGTTAGTGTCCTGGTTAAGGTTAGGGCACGGGTGAGGGTAAGGCTTCAGGTGAGGGTCAGGGTTAGGATTCGGGTTAGGGTTAGGGAATGAGGAGGGATTAGGGTACAGTTTAGGGTACAACAACGATTAAGGGTTAGCGTACGTGTGAGGGAACGAGTTAATGTTGGTGTCCTGGTTAAGATTAGGGCACAGGTGAGGGTAAGGTTTCGGGTGAGGGTCAGGGATAGAATTCGGGTTAGGGTTAGGGTTAGGGAATGGGGAGTGATTAGGGCACAGTTTAGGGTACCACAACGCTTAAGGTTTAGCGTACGTGTGAGGTCACTAGTTAGTGTTAGTGTACTGCTTACGATTAGGGCACGGTGAGGTTAAGGCCTCGGAAGAGGGTCACGTTACGGGTTAGGGTTAGGATTAGGGTTAGGGAATGGGGATTGATTAGGGTACAGATTAGGGTACGGCAATGGCTTAGGGTTAGCATACGTTAGAGGGTATGGGTTAGTGTTGATGTACTGGTTAAAATTAGGACACGGGTGAGGGTAAAGTTTCGGGTGAGTCTCATGGTTAGGTTTCAGGTTAGGGTTAGGGTTAGGGAATGGAGAGGGATTAGGGTACAGGTTAGGGTACCGCTGCGGTTTAGTGTTAGCGTACGTGTGAGGGCACGAGTTAGTCTTGGTGTCCTGGTTAAGATTAGGGCACGGGTGAGGGTAAGGCTTCGGCTGAGGGTCAGGATTAGGATTCGGGTTAGGGTTAGGGTTAGGGAATGGAGAGGGATTAGGGTACAGGTTAGGGTACGACAATGCTTAAGGGTTAGCGTAAGTGTGAGGGCACGAGTTAGTGTTGGTGTACTGGTTAAGACAAGGGCACCGATGAGGGTAAGGCCTCGGAAAAGGGTCACGTTCAGGGTTTCGCTTAGGGTTAGGGTTAGGGAATGGGGAGGGATTAGGGTACAGGATAGGGTACGACAATGCTTAAGGGTTAGCGTACGTTTGAGGGCGTGAGTTAGTGTTTGTGTACTGGTTAAGATTAGGTCATAGGTTAGGGTAGGGCATCGGAGGTGGGTCAGGTTTAGGGATGGGGTTAGGGTTAGGGTTAAGGAATGGGGAGGGATTAGGGTACAATTTAGGATACAACAACGCTTAAGGTTTAGCGTACGTTTGAGGGCACCAGTTAGTGTTGGTGTCCTGGTTAAGATTAGGGAACGGGTGCGGGTAAGGCTTCGGGTGAGGGTCAGGGTTAGGATTCGTGTTAGGGTTAGGGTTAAGGAATGCAGAGGGATTAGGGTACAGCTTAGGGTACGACAGTGCTTAAGGGTTAGCGTTCGTGTGAGGCCAAGGTTTAGTGTTAGTGTCCTGGTTAAGATTAGGGCACGGGTGAGGGTAAGGCTTCGGGTGAGGGTCAGGTTTAGTATTCGTGTTAGGGTTAGGGTTAAGGAATGCAGAGGGATTACGGTACAGCTTAGGGTACGACAGTGCTAAGGGTTAGCGTTCGTGTGAGGGCAAGGGTTAGTGTTAGTGTCCTGGTTAAGATTAGGGCACGGGTGAGGGTAAGGCTTCAGGTGAGGGTCAGGGTTAGGATTGGGGTTAGGGTTCGGGTTAGGGAATGGGGAGTGATTAGGGTACAGTTTAGGGTACGACAAAGATTAACGGTTAGCGTAGGTGTGAGGGCACGAGTTAGTGTTGGTGTCCTGGTTAAGATTAGGGCACAGGTGAGGGTAAGGTTTCGGGTGAGGGTCAGGGATAGAATTCGGGTTAGGGTTAGGGTTAGGGAATGGGGAGATATTAGGGCACAGTTTAGGGTACCACAACGCTTAAGGTTTAGCGTACCTGTGACGTCACTAGTTAGTGTTAGTGTACTGCTTACGATTAGGGCACGGGTGAGGGTAAGGCCTCGGAAGAGGGTCACGTTAAGCGTTAGGGTTAGGGTTAGGGTTAGGAAATGGGGATTGATTAGAGTACAGGTTAGGGTACGGCAATGGCTTAGAGTTAGCGTACGTTAGAGGGCATGGATTAGTGTTGATGTACTGGTAAAAATTAGGACACGGGTGAGGGTAAAGTTTCGGGTGAGTGTCATGGTTAGGTTTCAGGTTAGGGTTAGGGTTAGGGAATGGAGAGGGATTAGGGTACAGGTTAGGGTACGACAATGCTTAAGGGTTAGCATAAGTGTGAGGGCACGAGTTAGTGTTGGTGTACTTGTTAAGACAAGGGCACCGATGAGGGTAAGGCCTCGGAAAAGGGTCACGTTCAGGGTTTCGCTTAGGGTTAGGGTTAGGGAATGGCAAGGTATAAGGGTACAGGATAGGGTACGACAATGCTTAAGGGTTAGCGTACGCTTGAGGGCATGAGTTAGTGTTTGTGTACTGGTTAAGATTAGGGCATAGGTTAGGGTAGGGCATCGGAGGTGAGTCAGGTTTAGGGATGGAGTTAGGGTTAGGGTTAAGGAATGGGGAGGGATTAGGGTACAATTTAGGGTACGACAACGCTTAAGGTTTAGCGTACATGTGAGGGCACAAGTTAGTGTTGGTGTCCTGGTTAAGATTAGGGCACGGGTGAGGGTAAGGCTTCGGGTGAGGGTCAGGGTTAGGATTCGTGTTAGGGTTAGGGTTAAGGAATGCAGAGGGATTAGGGTACAGCTTAGGGTACGACAGCGCTTAAGGGTTAGCGTTCGTGTGAGGGCAAGTGTTAGTGTTAGTGTCCTGGTTAAGATTAGGGCACGGGTGAGGGTAAGGATTCGGGTGAGGGTCAGGTTTAGTATTCGTGTTAGGGTTAGGGTTAAGGAATGCAGAGGGATTAGGGTACAGCTTAGGGTACGACAGTGCTTAAGGGTTAGCGTTTGTGTGAGGGCAAGGGTTAGTGTTAGTGCCCTGGTTAAGATTAGGGCACGGGTGAGGGTAAGGCTTCAGGTGAGGGTCAGGGTTAGGATTCGGGTTAGGGTTAGGGAATGGGGAGGGATTAGGGTACACTTTATTGTACGACAACGATTAAGGGTTAGCGTACGTGTGAGGGAACGAGTTAATGTTGGTGTCCTGGTTAAGATTAGGGCATGGTTGAGGGTAAGGCTTCGGGTGAGGGTCAGGTTTAGGATTCGTGTTAGGGTTAGGGTTAAGGAATGCAGAGGGATTAGGGTACAGCTTAGGTTCCGACAGTGCTTAAGGGTTAGCGTGCGTGTGAGGGCAAGGGTTAGTGTTAGTGTCCTGGTTAAGATTAGGGCACTGGTGAGGGTAAGGCTTCAGGTGAGGGTCAGGGTTAGGATTCGGGTTAGGGTTAGGATTAGGGAATGAGGAGATATTAGGGCACAGTTTAAGGTACCACAACGCTTAAGGTTTAGCGTACGTGTGAGGTCACTAGTTTGTGTTAGTGTACTGCTTACGATTAGGGCACGGGTGAGGGTAAGGCCTCGGAAGAGGGTCATGTTAAGGGTTAGGGTTAGGGTTAGGGAATGGGGATTGATTAGGGTACAGGTTAGGGTACGGCAATGGCTTAGGGTTAGTGTACGTTAGAGGGCATGGGTTAATGTTGATGTACTGGTTAAAATTAGGACACGGGTGAGGGTAAAGTTTCGGGTGAGTGTCATGGTTAGGTTTCAGGTTAGGGTTAGGGTTAGGGAATCGAGAGGGATTAGGGTACAGGTTAGGGTACCGCAGCGGTTTAGTGTTAGCGTACGTGTGAGGGCACAAGTTAGTGTTGGTGTCCTGGTTAAGATTAGGGCACGGGTGAGGGTAAGGCTTCGGGTGAGGGTCAGGGTTAGGATTCGTGTTAGGGTTAGGGTTAAGGAATGCAGAGGGATTAGGGTACAGCTTAGGGTACGACAGCGCTTAAGTGTTAGCGTTCGTATGAGGGCAAGGGTTAGTGTTAGTGTCCTGGTTAAGATTAGGGCACGGGTGAGGGTAAGGCTTCGGGTGAGGGTCAGGGATAGGATTCGTGTTAGGGTTAGGGTTAAGGAATGCAGAGGGATTAGGGTACAGCTTAGGGTACGATAGTGCTTAAGGGTTAGCGTTCGTTTGAGGGCAAGGGTTAGTGTTAGTGTCCTGGTTAAGTTTAGGGCACGGGTGAGGGTAAGGCTTCTGTTGAGGGTCAGGGATAGGTTTCTGGTTAGGGTTAGGATTAGGGAATGGGGAGATATTAGGACACAGTTTAGGGTACCACAACGCTTAAGGTTTAGCGTACCTGTGAGGTCACTAGTTAGTGTTAGTGTACTGCTTACGATTAGGGCACGGGTGAGGGTAAGGCCTCGGAAGAGGGTCACGTTAAGGGTTAGGGCTAGGGTTAGGGTTAGGGAATGGGGAATGATTAGGGTACAGGTTAGGGTACGGCAATGGCTTATGGTTAGCGTACGTTAGAGGGCATGGGTTAGTGTTGATGTACTGGTTAAAATTAGGACACGGGTGAGGGTAAAGTTTCGGGTGAGTGTCATGGTTAGGTTTCAGGTTAGGGTTAGGGTTAGGGAAAGGAGAGGGATTAGTGTACAGGTTAGGGTACCGCTGCGGGTTAGTGTTAGCGTACGTGTGAGGGCACGTGTTAGTCTTGGTGTCCTGGTTAAGATTAGGGCACAGGTGAGGGTAAGGTTTCGGGTGAGGGTCAGGGTTAGGATTCGGGTTAGGGTTAGGGTTAGGGAATCGAGAGGGATTAGGGTACAGGTTAGGGTACGACAATGCTTAAGGGTTAGCGTAAGTGTGAGGGCACGAGTTAGTGTTGGTGTACTGGTTAAGACAAGGGCACCGATGAGGGTAAGGCCT
Source organism: Inia geoffrensis (assembly GCA_036417435.1). Classification (NCBI taxonomy): domain Eukaryota; kingdom Metazoa; phylum Chordata; class Mammalia; order Artiodactyla; family Iniidae; genus Inia; species Inia geoffrensis. The sequence goes on from CM070911.1 coordinate 93,449,041, forward strand.
CGGAAAAGGGTCACGTTCAAGGTTTCGCTTAGGGTTAGGGTTAGGGAATGGGGAGGGATTAGGGTACAGGATAGGGTACGACAATGCTTAAGGGTTAGCGTACTTTTGAGGGCATGAGTTAGTGTTTGTGTACTGGTTAAGATTGGGCATTGGTTAGGGTAGGGCATCGGAAGTGGGTCCGGTTTAGGAATGGGGTTAGGGTTAGGGTTAAGGAATGGGGAGGGATTAGGGTACAATTTAGGGTACGACAACGCTTAAGGTTTAGCGTACGTGTGAGGGCACGAGTTAGTGTTGGTGTCCTGGTTAAGGTTAGGGCACGGGTGAGGGTAAGGCTTCGGGTGAGCGTCAGGGTTAGGATTCGTGTTAGGGTTAAGGTTAAGGAATGCAGAGGGATTAGGGTACAGCTTAGGGTTCGACAGTGCTTAAGGGTTAGCGTTCGTGTGAGGGCAAGGGTTAGTGTTAGTGTCCTGGTTAAGATTAGGGCACGGGTGAGGGTAAGGCTTCAGGTGAGGGTCAGGGTTAGGATTCGGGTTAGGGTTAGGGAATGGGGAGTGATTAGGGTACAGTTTAGGGTACGACAACGATTAAGGGTTAGCGTACGTGTGAGGGAACGAGTTAGTGTTGGTGTCCTGGTTAAGATTAGGGCACAGGTGAGGGTAAGGTTTCGGGTGAGGGTCAGGGATAGAATTCGGGTTAGGGTTAGGGTTAGGGAATGGGGAGTGATTAGGGCACAGTTTAGGGTACCACAACGCTTAAGGTTTAGCGTACGTGTGAGGTCACTAGTTAGTGTTAGTGTACTGCTTACGATTAGGGCACGGTGAGGGTAAGGCCTCGGAAGGGGGTCACGTTACGGGTTAGGGTTAGGATTAGGGTTAGGGAATGGGGATTGATTAGGGTACAGATTAGGGTAAGGCAATGGCTTAGGGTTAGCATACGTTAGAGGGTATGGGTTAGTGTTGATGTACTGGTTAAAATTAGGACACGGGTGAGGGTAAAGTTTCGGGTGAGACTCATGGTTAGGTTTCAGGTTAGGGTTAGGGTTAGGGAATGGAGAGGGATTAGGGTACAGGTTAGGGTACCGCTGCGGTTTAGTGTTAGCGTACGTGTGAGGGCACGAGTTAGTCTTGGTGTCCTGGTTAATATTAGGGCATGGGTGAGGGTAAGGCTTCGGGTGAGGGTCAGGGTTAGGATTCGGGTTAGGGTTAGGGTTAGGGAACGGAGAGGGATTAGGGTACAGGTTAGGGTACGACAATGCTTAAGGGTTAGCGTAAGTGTGAGGGCACGAGTTAGTGTTGGTGTACTGGTTAAGACAAGGGCACCGATGAGGGTAAGGCCTCGGAAAAGGGTCACGTTCAGGGTTTCGCTTAGGGTTAGGGTTAGGGAATGGGGAGGGATTAGGGTACAGGATTGGGTACGACAATGCTTAAGGGTTAGCGTACGTTTGAGGGCGTGAGTTAGTGTGTGTGTACTGGTTAAGATTAGGTCATAGGTTAGGGTAGGGCATCGGAGGTGGGTCAGGTTTAGGGATGGGGTTAGGGTTAGGGTTAAGGAATGAGGAGGGATTAGGGTACAATTTAGGGTACAACAACGCTTAAGGTTTAGCGTACGTTTGAGGGCAACCGTTAGTGTTGGTGTCCTGGTTAAGATTAGGGAACGGGTGCGGGTAAGGCTTCGGGTGAGGGTCAGGGTTAGGATTCGTGTTAGGGTTAGGGTTAAAGAATGCAGAGGGATTAGGGTACAGCTTAGGGTACGACAGCGCTTAAGGGTTAGCGTTCGTGTGAGGCCGAGGGTTAGTGTTAGTGTCCTGGTTAAGATTAGGGCACGGGTGAGGGTAAGGCTTCGGGTGAGGGTCAGGTTTAGTATTCGTGTTAGGGTTAGGGTTAAGGAATGCAGAGGGATTAGGGTACAGCTTAGCGTAAGACAGTGCTTAAGGGTTATCGTATGTATGAGGGCAAGGGTTAGTGTTAGTGTCCTGGTTAAGATTAGGGCACGAGTGAGGGTAAGGCTTCAGTTGAGGGTCAGGGTTAGGATTCGGGTTAGGGTTAGGGTTAGGGAATGGGGAGTGAATAGGGTATAGTTTAGGGTACGACAACGATTAACGGTTAGCGTACGTGTGAGGGCACGAGTTAGTGTTGGTGTCCTGGTTAAGATTAGGGCACGGGTGAGGGTAAGGCTTCTTGTGAGGGTCAGGGTTAGGATTTGGGTTAGGGTTAGGGTTAGGGAACGGAGAGGGATTAGGGTACAGGTTAAGGTACGACAATGCTTAAGGGTTAGCGTAAGTGTGAGGGCACGACTTAGTGTTGGTGTACTGGTTAAGACAAGGGCACCGATGAGGGTAAGGCCTCGGAAAAGGGTCACGTTCAGGGATTCGCTTAGGGTTAGGGTTAGGGAATGGGGAGGGATTAGGGTACAGGATAGGGTACGACAATGCTTAAGGGTTAGCGTACTTTTGAGGGCATGAGTTAGTGTTTGTGTACTGGTTAAGATTAGGGCATTGGTTAGGGTAGGGCATCGGAAGTGGGTCAGGTTTAGGGATGGGGTTAGGGTTAGGGTTAAGGAATGGGGAGGGATTAGGGTACAATTTAGGGTACGACAACGCTTAAGGTTTAGCGTACGTGTGAGGGCACGAGTTAGGGTTGGTGTCCTGGTTAAGATTAGGGCACGGGTGAGGGTAAGGCTTCGGGTGAGGGTCAGGGTTAGGATTCGTGTTAGGGTTAGGGTTAAGGAATGCAGAGGGATTAGGGTACAGCTTAGGGTACGACAGTGCTTAAGGGTTAGCGTTCGTGTGAGGGCAAGGGTTAGTGTTAGTGTCCTGGTTAAGATTAGGGCATGGGTTAGGGTAAGGCTTCAGGTGAGGGTCAGGGTTAGGATTCGGGTTACGGTTAGGGTTAGGGAATGGGGATATATTAAGGCATAGTTTAGGGTACCACAACACTTAAGGTTTAGCGTAAGTGTGAGGTGACTAGTTAGTGTTAGTGTACTGCTTACGATTAGGGCACGGGGGAGGGTAAGGCCTCGGAAGAGGGTCACGTTAAGGGTTAGGGTTAGGGTTAGGGTTAGGGAATTGGGATTGATTAGGGTACAGTTTAGGGTACGGCAATGGCTTAGGGTTAGCGTACGTTAGAGTGCATGGGCTAGTGTTGATGTACTGGTTAAAATTAGGACACGGGTGATGGTAAAGTTTCGGGTGAGTGTCATGGTTAGGTTTCAGGTTAGGTTTAGGGTTAGGTAAAGGAGAGGGATTAGGGTACAGGTTAGGGTACCGCTGCGGTTTAGTGTTAGCGTACGTGTGAGGGCACGAGTTAGTCTTGGTGTCCTGGTTAAGATTAGGGCACGGGTGAGGGTAAGGCTTCTTGTGAGGGTCAGGGTTAGGATTCGGGGTAGGGTTAGGGTTAGGGAATGGAGAGGGATTAGGGTACAGCTTAGGGTACGACAGTGCTTAAGGGTTATCGTATGTGTGAGGGCAAGGGATAGTGTTAGTGTCCTGGTTAAGATTAGGGCACGGGTGAGGGTAAGGCTTCAGGTGAGGGTCAGGGTTAGGATTCGGGTTAGGGTTAGGGTTAGGGAATGGGGAGGGATTAGGGTACAGTTTAGGGTACGACAACGATTCAGGGTTAGCGTACGTGTGAGGGCACGAGTTAGTGTTGGTGTCCTGGTTAAGATTAGGGCACGGGTGAGGGTAAAGTTTTTGGTGAGGGTCAGGAATAGAAGTCGGGTTAGGGTTAGGGTTAGGGAATGGGGAGATATTAGGGCCCAGTTTAGGGTACCACAACACTTAAGGTTTAGTGTAAGTGTGAGGTCACTAGTTAGTGTTAGTGTACTGCTTACGATTAGGGCACGGGGGAGGGTAAGGCCTCGGAAGAGGGTCACGTTAAGGGTTAGGGTTAGGGTTAGGGTTAGGGAATGGGGATTGATTAGGGTACAGGTTAGGGTACGGCAATGGCTTAGGGTTAGCGTACGTTAGAGGGCATGGGTTAGTGTTGATGTACTGGTTAAAATTAAGACATGGGTGATGGTAAAGTTTCGGGTGAGTGTCATGGTTAGGTTTCAGGTTAGGTTTAGGGTTAGGGAATGGAGAGGGATTAGGGTACAGGTTAGGGTACCGCTGCGGTTTAGTGTTAGCGTACGTGTGAGGGCACGAGTTAGTCTTGGTGTCCTGGTTAAGATTAGGGCACGGGTGAGGGTAAGGCTTCTTGTGAGGGTCAGGGTTAGGATTCGGGGTAGGGTTAGGGTTAGGGAATGGAGAGGGATTAGGGTACAGGTTAGGGTACGACAATGCCTAAGGGTTAGCGTAAGTGTGAGGGCACGAGTTAGTGTTGGTGTACTGGTTAAGTCAAGGGCACCGATGAGGGTAAGGCCTCGGAAAAGGGTCACGTTCAGGGTTTCGCTTAGGGTTAGGGTTAGGGAATGGGGAGGGATTAGGGTACAGGATAGGGTACGACAATGCTTAAGGGTTAGACTACGTTTGAGGGCATAAGTTAGTGTTTGTGTACTGGTTAAGATTAGGGCATTGGTTAGGGTAGGGCATCGGAAGTGGGTCAGGTTTAGGGATGGGGTTAGGGTTAGGGTTTAGGAATGGGGAGGGATTAGGTTACAATTTAGGGTACGACAACGCTTAAGGTTTAGCGTACGTGTGAGGGCACGAGATAGTGTTGGTGTCCTGGTTAAGATTAGGGCACGGGTTAGGGTAAGGCTTCGGGTAAGGGTCAGGGTTAGGATTCGTGTTAGGGTTAGGGTTAAGGAATGAAGAGGGATTAGGGTACAGCTTAGGGAACGACAGTGCTTAAGGGTTAGCATTCGTGTGAAGGCAAGGGTTAGTGTTAGTGTCCTGGTTAAGATTAGGGCACGGGTGAGGGTAAGGCTTCAGGTGAGGGTCAGGGTTAGGATTCGGGTTAGGGTTAGGGTTAGGGAAAGGGGAGATATTAGGGCACAGTTTAGGGTACCACAACGCTTAAGGTTTAGCGTACGTGTGAGGTCACTAGTTAGTGTTAGTGTACTGCTTACGATTAGGGCAGGGGGGAGGGTAAGGCCTCGGAAGAGGGTCACGTTAAGGGTTAGGGTTAGGGTTAGGGAATGGGGATTGATTAGGGTACAGGTTAGGGTACGGCAATGGCTTAGGGTTAGCGTACGTTAGAGGGCATGGGTTATTGTTGATGTACTGGTTAAAATTAGGACACGGGTGAGGGTAAAGTTTCGGGTGAGTGTCATGGTTAGGTTTCAGGTTAGGGTTAGTGTTAGGGAATGGAGAGGGATTAGGGTACAGGTTAGGGTACCGCTGCGGTTTAGTGTTAGCGTACGTGTGAGGGCACGAGTTAGTCTTGGTGTCCTGGTTAAGATTAGGGCACGGGTGAGGGTAAGGTTTCGGGTGAGGGTCAGAGTTAGGATTCGGGTTAGGGTTAGGGTTAAGGACTGCAGAGGGATTAGGGTACAGCTTAGGGTACGACAGTGCTTAAGGGTTAGCGTTCGTGTGAGGGCAAGGGTTAGTGTTAGTGTCCTGGTTAAGATTAGGGCACGGGTGAGGGTAAGGCTTCAGGTGAGGGTCAGGGTTAGGATTCGGGTTAGGGTTAGGGTTAGGGAATGGGGAGGGATTAGGGTACAGTTTAGGGTACGACAACGATTAAGGGTTAGCGTACGTGTGAGGGCACGAGTTAGTGTTGGTGTCCTGGTTAAGATTAGGGCACGGGTGAGGGTAAGGTTTCGGGTGAGGGTCAGGGATAGAATTCGGGTTAGGGTTAGGGTTAGGGAATGGGGAGATATTAGGGCACAGTTTAGGGTACCACAACGCTTAAGGTTTAGCATACGTGTGAGGTCACTAGTTAGTGTTAGTGTACTGCTTACGATTAGGGCACGGGTGAGGGTAAGGCCTCGAAAGAGGGTCACGTTAAGGGTTAGGGTTAGGGTTAGTGTTAGGGAATGGGGATTGATTAGGGTACAGGTTAGGGTACAGCAATGGCTTAGGGTTAGCGTACGTTAGAGGGCATGGGTTAGTGTTGATGTACTGGTTAAAATTAGGACACGGGTGAGGGTAAAGTTTCGGGTGAGTGTCATGGTTAGGTTTCAGGTTAGGGTTAGGGTTAGGGAATGGAGAGGGATTAGGGTTACAGGTTAGGGTACCGCTGCGGTTTAGTGTTAGCGTACGTGTGAGGGCACGAGTTAGTCTTGGTGTCCTGGTTAAGATTAGGGCACGGGTGAGGGTAAGGTTTCGGGTGAGGGTCAGGGTTAGGATTCGGGTTAGGGTTAGGGTTAGGGAATGGAGAGGGATTAGGGTACAGGTTAAGGTACGACAATGCTTAAGGGTTAGCGTAAGTGTGAGGGCACGAGTTAGTGTTGGTGTACTGGTTAAGACAAGGGCACCGGTGAGGGTAAGGCCTCGGAAAAGGGTCACGTTCAGGGTTTCGCTTAGGGTTAGGGTTAGGGAATGGGAAGGGATTAGGGTACAGGATAGGGTACGACAATGCTTAAGGGTTCGCGTACTTTTGATGGCATGAGTTAGTGTTTGTGTACTGGTTAAGATTAGGGCATTGGTTAGGGTAGGGCATCGGAAGTGGGTCAGGTTTAGGGATGGGGTTAGGGTTAGGGTTAAGGAATGGGGAGGGATTAGGGTACAATTTCGGGTACGACAACGCTTAAGGTTTAGCGTACGTGTGAGGGCACGAGTTAGTGTTGGTGTCCTGGTTAAGATTAGGGCACGGGTGAGGGTAAGGCTTCGGGTGAGGGTCAGGGTTAGGATTCGTGTTAGGGTTAGGGTTAAGGACTGCAGAGGGATTAGGGTACAGCTTAGGGTACGACAGTGGTTAAGGGTTATCGTATGTATGAGGGCAAGGGTTAGTGTTAGTGTCCTGGTTAAGATTAGGGCACGGGTGAGGGTAAGGCTTCAGTTGAGGGTCAGGGTTAGGATTCGGGTTAGGGTTAGGGTTAGGGAATGGGGAGGGATTAGGGTACAGTTTAGGGTCCGACAACGATTAAGGGTTAGCGTACGTGTGAGGGCACGAGTTAGTGTTGGTGTCCTGGTTAAGATTAGGGCACGGGTGAGGGTAAGGTTTCGGGTGAGGGTCAGGGATAGAATTCGGGTTAGGGTTAGGGTTAGGGAATGGGGAGATATTACGGCACAGTTTAGGGTACCACAACGCTTAAGGTTTAGCATACGTGTGAGGTCACTAGTTAGTGTTAGTGTACTGCTTACGATTAGGGCACGGGTGAGGGTAAGGCCTCGAAAGAGGGTCACGTTAAGGGTTAGGGTTAGGGTTAGTGTTAGGGAATGGGGATTGATTAGGGTACAGGTTAGGGTACGGCAATGGCTTAGGGTTAGCGTACGTTAGAGGGCATGGGTTAGTGTTGAAGTACTGGTTAAAATTAGGACACGGGTGAGGGTAAAGTTTCGGGTGAGTGTCATGGTTAGGTTTCAGGTTAGGGTTAGGGTTAGGGAATGGAGAGGGATTAGGGTTACAGGTTAGGGTACCGCTGCGGTTTAGTGTTAGCGTACGTGTGAGGGCACGAGTTAGTCTTGGTGTCCTGGTTAAGATTAGGGCACGGGTGAGGGTAAGGTTTCGGGTGAGGGTCAGGGTTAGGATTCGGGTTAGGGTTAGGGTTAGGGAATGGAGAGGGATTAGGGTACAGGTTAAGGTACGACAATGCTTAAGGGTTAGCGTAAGTGTGAGGGCACGAGTTAGTGTTGGTGTACTGGTTAAGACAAGGGCACCGGTGAGGGTAAGGCCTCGGAAAAGGGTCACGTTCAGGGTTTCGCTTAGGGTTAGGGTTAGGGAATGGGGAGGGATTAGGGTACAGGATAGGGTACGACAATGCTTAAGGGTTCGCGTACTTTTGATGGCATGAGTTAGTGTTTGTGTACTGGTTAAGATTAGGGTATTGGTTAGGGTAGGGCATCGGAAGTGGGTCAGGTTTAGGGATGGGGTTAGGGTTAGGGTTAAGGAATGGGGAGGGATTAGGGTACAATTTCGGGTACGACAACGCTTAAGGTTTAGCGTACGTGTGAGGGCACGAGTTAGTGTTGGTGTCCTGGTTAAGATTAGGGCACGGGTGAGGGTAAGGCTTCGGGTGAGGGTCAGGGTTAGGATTCGTGTTAGGGTTAGGGTTAAGGACTGCAGAGGGATTAGGGTACAGCTTAGGGTACGACAGTGGTTAAGGGTTATCGTATGTATGAGGGCAAGGGTTAGTGTTAGTGTCCTGGTTAAGATTAGGGCACGGGTGAGGGTAAGGCTTCAGTTGAGGGTCAGGGTTAGGATTCGGGTTAGGGTTAGGGTTAGGGAATGGGGAGGGATTAGGGTACAGTTTAGGGTCCGACAACGATTAAGGGTTAGCGTACGTGTGAGGGCACGAGTTAGTGTTGGTGTCCTGGTTAAGATTAGGGCACGGGTGAGGGTAAGGTTTCGGGTGAGGGTCAGGGATAGAATTCGGGTTAGGGTTAGGGTTAGGGAATGGGGAGATATTACGGCACAGTTTAGGGTACCACAACGCTTAAGGTTTAGCATACGTGTGAGGTCACTAGTTAGTGTTAGTGTACTGCTTACGATTAGGGCACGGGTGAGGGTAAGGCCTCGAAAGAGGGTCACGTTAAGGGTTAGGGTTAGGGTTAGTGTTAGGGAATGGGGATTGATTAGGGTACAGGTTAGGGTACGGCAATGGCTTAGGGTTAGCGTACGTTAGAGGGCATGGGTTAGTGTTGATGTACTGGTTAAAATTAGGACACGGGTGAGGGTAAAGTTTCGGGTGAGTGTCATGGTTAGGTTTCAGGTTAGGGTTAGGGTTAGGGAATGGAGAGGGATTAGGGTTACAGGTTAGGGTACCGCTGCGGTTTAGTGTTATCGTACGTGTGAGGGCACGAGTTAGTCTTGGTGTCCTGGTTAAGATTAGGGCACGGGTGAGGGTAAGGTTTCGGGTGAGGGTCAGGGTTAGGATTCGGGTTAGGGTTAGGGTTAGGGAATGGAGAGGGATTAGGGTACAGGTTAAGGTACGACAATGCTTAAGGGTTAGCGTAAGTGTGAGGGCACGAGTTAGTGTTGGTGTACTGGTTAAGACAAGGGCACCGGTGAGGGTAAGGCCTCGGAAAAGGGTCACGTTCAGGGTTTCGCTTAGGGTTAGGGTTAGGGAATGGGGAGGGATTAGGGTACAGGATAGGGTACGACAATGCTTAAGGGTTCGCGTACATTTGATGGCATGAGTTAGTGTTTGTGTACTGGTTAAGATTAGGGCATTGGTTAGGGTAGGGCATCGGAAGTGGGTCAGGTTTAGGGATGGGGTTAGGGTTAGGGTTAAGGAATGGGGAGGGATTAGGGTACAATTTCGGGTACGACAACGCTTAAGGTTTAGCGTACGTGTGAGGGCACGAGTTAGTGTTGGTGTCCTGGTTAAGATTAGGGCACGGGTGAGGGTAAGGCTTCGGGTGAGGGTCAGGGTTAGGATTCGTGTTAGGGTTAGGGTTAAGGACTGCAGAGGGATTAGGGTACAGCTTAGGGTACGACAGTGGTTAAGGGTTATCGTATGTATGAGGGCAAGGGTTAGTGTTAGTGTCCTGGTTAAGATTAGGGCACGGGTGAGGGTAAGGCTTCAGTTGAGGGTCAGGGTTAGGATTCGGGTTAGGGTTAGGGTTAGGGAATGGGGAGGGATTAGGGTACAGTTTAGGGTCCGACAACGATTAAGGGTTAGCGTACGTGTGAGGGCACGAGTTAGTGTTGGTGTCCTGGTTAAGATTAGGGCACGGGTGAGGGTAAGGTTTCGGGTGAGGGTCAGGGATAGAATTCGGGTTAGGTTTAGGGTTAGGGAATGGGGAGATATTACGGCACAGTTTAGGGTACCACAACGCTTAAGGTTTAGCATACGTGTGAGGTCACTAGTTAGTGTTAGTGTACTGCTTACGATTAGGGCACGGGTGAGCGTAAGGCCTCATAAGAGGGTCACGTTAAGGGTTAGGGTTAGGGTTAGGGTTAGGGAATGGGGATTGATTAGGTTACAGGTTAGGGTACGGCAATGGCTTAGGGTTAGTGTACGTTAGAGGGCATGGGTTAGTGTTGATGTACTGGTTAAAATTAGGACACGGGTGATGGTAAACTTTCGGGTGAGTGTCATGGTTAGGTTGCAGGTTAGGGTTAGGGTTAGGGAATGGAGAGGGATTAGGGTACAGGTTATGGTACCGCTGCGGTTTAGTGTTAGCGTACGTGTGAGGGCACGAGTTAGTCTTGGTGTCCTGGTTAAGATTAGGGCACGGGTGAGGGTAAGGCTTCGGGTGAGGGTCAGGGTTAGGATTCGGGTTAGGGTTAGGGTTAGGGAATGGAGAGGGATTAGGGTACTGGTTAGGGTTCGACAATGCCTAAGGGTTAGCGTAAGTGTGAGGGCACGAGTTAGTGTTGGTGTACTGGTTAAGACAAGGGCACCGATGAGGGTAAGGCCTCGGAAAAGGGTCACGTTCAGGGTTTCGCTTAGGGTTAGGGTTAGGGAATGGGGAGGGATTAGGATACAGGATAGGGTACGACAATGCTTAAGGGTTAGCGTACGTTTGAGGGCATGAGTTAGTGTTTGTGTACTGGTTAAGATTAGGGCATTGGTTAGGGTAGGGCATCGGAGGTGGGTCAGGTATAGGGATGGGGTTAGGGTTAGGTTTAAGGAATGGGGAGGGATTAGGGTACAATTTAGGGTACGACAACGCTTAAGGTTTAGCGTACGTGTGAGGGCACGAGATAGGGTTGGTGTCCTGGTTAAGGTTAGGGCACGGGTGAGGGTAAGGCTTCGGGTGAGGGTCAGGGTTAGGATTCGTGTTAGGGTTAGGGTTAAGGAATGCAGATGGATTAGGGTACAGCTTAGGGTACGACAGTGCTTAAGGGTTAGCGTTCGTGTGAGGGCAAGGGTTAGTGTTAGTGTCCTGGTTAAGATTAGGGCACGGGTGAGGGTAAGGCTTCAGGTGAGGGTCAGTGTTAGGATTCGGGTTAGGGTTAGGGTTAGGGAATGGGGAGGGATTAGGGTACAGTTTAGGGTACGACAACGATTAAGGGTTAGCGTACGTGTGAGGGCACGAGTTAGTGTTAGTGTACTGCTTACGATTAGGGCACGGGTGAGGGTAAGGCCTCGAAAGAGGGTCACGTTAAGGGTTAGGGTTAGGGTTAGGGTTAAGGAATGGGGATTGATTAGGGTTAGGGTTAGGGTTAGGGTTAGGGTTAGGGTTAGGGTTAGGGTTAGGGAATGGGGAGGGATTAGGGTACAGTTTAGGGTACGACAACGATTAAGGGTTAGCGTACGTGTGAGGGCACGAGTTAGTGTTGGTGTCCTGGTTAAGATTAGGGCACGGGTGAGGGTAAGGTTTCGGGTGAGGTTCAGGGATAGAATTCGGGTTAGGGTTAGGGTTAGGGAATGGGGAGATATTAGGGCACAATTTAGGGTACCACAACGCTTAAGTTTTAGCATACGTGTGAGGTCACTAGTTAGTGTTAGTGTAGTGCTTACGATTAGGGCACGGGTGAGGGTAAGGCCTCGGAAGAGGATCACGTTAAGGGTTAGGGTTAGGGTTAGGGTTAGGGAATGGGGATTGATTAGGGTACAGGTTAGGGTACGGCAATGGCTTATGGTTAGCGTACGTTAGAGGTCATGGGTTAGTGTTGATATACTGGTTAAAATTAGGACACGGGTGATGGTAAAGTTTCGGGTGAGTGTCATGGTTAGGTGTCAGGTTAGGGTTAGGGTTAGGGAATGGAGAGGGATTAGGGTACAGGTTAGGGTACCGCTGCGGTTTACTGTTAGCGTACGTGTGAGGGCACGAGTTAGTCTTGGTGTCCTGGTTAAGATTAGGGCACGGGTGAGGGTAAGGCTTCTTGTGAGGGTCAGGGTTAGGATTCGGGGTAGGGTTAGGGTTAGGGAATGGAGAGGGATTAGGGTAATGGTTAGGGTACGACAATGCCTAAGGGTTAGCGTAAGTGTGAGGGCACGAGTTAGTGTTGGTGTACTGGTTAAGACAAGGGCACCGATGAGGGTAAGGCCTCGGAAAAGGGTCACGTTCAGGGTTTCGCTTAGGGTTATGGTTAGGGAATGGGGAGGGATTAGGGTACAGGATAGGGTACGACAATGCTTAAGGGTTAGACTACGTTTGAGGGCATAAGTTAGTGTTTGTGTACTGGTTAAGATTAGGGCATTGGTTAGGGTAGGGCATCGGAAGTGGGTCAGGTTTAGGGATGGGGTTAGGGTTAGGGTTAAGGAATGGGGAGGGATTAGGTTACAATTTAGGGTACGACAACGCTTAAGGTTTAGCGTACGTGTGAGGGCACGAGATAGTGTTGGTGTCCTGGTTAAGATTAGGGCAAGGGTGAGGGTAAGGCTTCGGGTAAGGGTCAGGGTTAGGATTCGTGTTCGGGTTAGGGTTGAGGAATGAAGAGGGATTAGGGTACAGCTTAGGGAACGACAGTGCTTAAGGGTTAGCGTTCGTGTGAAGGCAAGGGTTAGTGTTAGTGTCCTGGTTAAGATTAGGGCACGGGTGAGGGTAAGGCTTCAGGTGAGGGTCAGGGTTAGGATTCGGGTTAGGGTTAGGGTTAGGGAAAGGGGAGATATTAGGGCACAGTTTAGGGTACCACAACGCTTAAGGTTTAGCGTATGTGTGAGGTCACTAGTTAGTGTTAGTTTACTGCTTACGATTAGGGCACGGGGGAGGGTAAGGCCTCGGAAGAGGGTCACGTTCAGGGTTTCGCTTAGGGTTAGGGTTAGGGAATGGGGAGGCATTAGGGTACAGGATAGGGTACGATAATGCTTAAGGGTTAGCGTACGTTTGAGGGCATGAGTTAGTGTTTGTGTAGTGGTTAAGATTAGGGCCTTGGTTAGGGTAGGGCATCGGAAGTGGGTCAGGTTTAGGGATGGGGTTAGGGTTAGGGTTAAGGAATGGGGAGGGATTAGGTTACAATTTAGGGTACGACAACGCTTTAGGTTTAGCGTACGTGTGAGGGCACGAGTTAGTGTTGGTGTCCTGGTTAAGATTAGGGCACGGGTGAGGGTAAGGCTTCGGGTGAGGGTCAGGATTAGGATTCGTGTTAGGGTTAGTGTTAAGGAATGCAGAGGGATTAGGGTACAGCTTAGGGTACGACAGTGCTTAAGGGTTAGCGTTCGTTTGAGGGTAAGGGTTAGTGTTAGTGTCCTGGTTAAGATTAGGGCACGGGTGAGGGTAAGGCTTCAGGTGAGGGTCAGGGTTAGGATTCGGGTTAGGGTTAGGGTTAGGGAATGGGGAGGGATTAGGGTACAGTTTAGGGTACGACAACGATTAAGGGTTAGCGTACGTGTGAGGGCACGAGTTAGTGTTGGGGTCCTGGTTAAGATTAGGGCACGGGTGAGGGTAAGGTTTCGGGTGAGGCTCAGGGATAGAATTCGGGTTAGGGTTAGGGAATGGGGAGATATTAGGGCACAGTTTAGGGTACCACAACGCTTAAGGTTTAGCATACGTGTGAGGTCACTAGTTAGTGTTAGTGTACTGCTTACGATTAGGGCACGGGTGAGGGTAAGGCCTCGAAAGAGGGTCACGTTAAGGGTTAGGGTTAGGGTTAGGGTTAGGGAATGGGGATTGATTAGGGTACAGGTTAGAGTACAGCAATGGCTTAGGGTTAGCGTACGTTAGAGGGCATGGGTTAGTGTTGATGTACTGGTTAAAATTAGGACACGGGTGAGGGTAAAGTTTCGGGTGAGTGTCATGGTTAGGTTTCAGGTTAGGGTTAGGGTTAGGGAATGGAGAGGGATTAGGGTAGAGGTTAGGGTACCGCTGCGGTTTAGTGTTAGCGTACGTGTGAGGGCACGAGTTAGTCTTGGTGTCCTGGTTAAGATTAGGGCACGGGTGAGGGTAAGGTTTCGTGTGAGGGTCAGGGTTAGGATTCGGGTTAGGTTTAGGGTTAGGGAATGGAGAGGGATTAGAGTACTGGTTAGGGTACGACAATGCCTAAGGGTTAGCGTAAGTTTCAGGGCACGAGTTAGTGTTGGTGTACTGGTTAAGATAAGGGCACCGATGAGGGTAAGGCCTCGGAAAAGGTTCACGTTCAGGGTTTCGCTTAGGGTTAGGGTTAGGGAATGGGGAGGCATTAGGATACAGGATAGGGTACGACAATGCTTAAGGGTTAGCGTACGTTTGAGGGCATGAGTTAGTGTTTGTGTAGTGGTTAAGATTAGGGCATTGTTTAGGGTAGGGCATCGGAAGTGGGTCAGGTTTAGGGATGGGGTTAGGGTTAGGGTTAAGGAATCGGGAGGGATTAGGTTACAATTTAGGGTACGACAAAGCTTAAGGTTTAGCGTACGTGTGAGGGCACGAGTCAGTGTTGGTGTCCTGGTTACGATTAGGGCACGGGTGAGGGTAAGGCTTCGGGTGAGGGTCAGGGTTAGGATTCGTGTTATGGTTAGGGTTAAGGAATGCAGAGGGATTAGGGTAGAGCTTAGGGTACGACAGTGCTTAAGGGTTAGCGTTCGTGTGAGGGCAAGGGTTAGTGTTAGTGTCCTGGGTAAGATTAGGGCACGGGTGAGGGTAAGGCTTCAGGTGAGGGTCAAGGTTAGGATTCGGGTTAGGGTTAGGGTTAGGGAATGGGGAGGGATTAGGGTACAGTTTAGGGTACGACAACGATTAAGGGTTAGCGTACGTGTGATTGCACGACTTAGTGTTGGTGTCCTGGTTAAGATTAGGGCACGGGTGAGGGTAAGGTTTCGGGTGAGGGTCAGGGATAGAATTCGGGTTAGGATTAGGGTTAGGGAATGGGGAGATATTAGGGCACAGTTTAGGGTACCACAACGCTTAAGGTTTAGCATACGTGTGAGGTCACTAGTTAGTGTTAGTGTACTGCTTACGATTAGGGCACGGGTGAGGGTAAGGCTTCGAAAGAGGGTCACGTTAAGGGTTAGGGTTAGGGTTAGGGAATGGGGATTGATTAGGGTACAGGTTAGGGTACAGCAATGGCTTAGGGTTAGCGTACGTTAGAGGGCATGGGTTAGTGTTGATGTACTGGTTAAAATTAGGACACGGGTGAGGGTAAAGTTTCGGGTGAGTGTCATGGTTAGGTTTCAGGTTAGGGTTAGGGTTAGGGAATGGAGAGGGATTAGGGTACAGGTTAGGGTACCGCTGCGGTTTAGTGTTAGCGTACGTGTGAGGGCACGAGTTAGTCTTGGTGTCCTGGTTAAGATTAGGGCACGGGTGAGGGTAAGGTTTCGGGTGAGGGTCAGGGTTAGGATTCGGGTTAGGTTTAGGGTTAGGGAATGGAGAGGGATTAGGGTACTGGTTAGGGTAGGACAATGCCTAAGGGTTAGCGTAAGTGTGAGGGCACGAGTTACTGTTGGTGTACTGGTTAAGACAAGCGCACGGATGAGGGTAAGGCCTCGGAAAAGGGTCACGCTCAGGGTTTCGCTTAGGGTTAGGGCTAGGGAATGGGGAGGGATTAGGATACAGGATAGGGTACGACAATGCTTAAGGGTTAGCGTACGTTTGAGGGCATGAGTTACTGTTTGTGTACTGGTTAATATTAGGGCATTGGTTAGGGTAGGGCATCGGAAGTGGGTCAGGTTTACGGATGGGGTTAGTGTTAGGGTTAAGGAATGGGGAGGGATTAGGTTACAATTTAGGGTACGACAACGCTTAAGGTTTAGCGTATGTGTCAAGGCACGAGTTAGTGTTGGTGTCCTGGTTAAGATTAGGGCACGGGTGAGGGTCAGGGTTAGGATTCGTGTTAGGGTTAGGGTTAAGGAATGCAGAGGGATTAGGGTACAGCTTAGGGTACGACAGTGCTTAAGGGTTAGCGTTCGTGTGAGGGCAAGGGTTAGTGTTAGTGTCCTGTTTAAGATTAGGGCACGGGTGAGGGTAAGGCTTCAGGTGAGGGTCAGGGTTAGGATTCGGGTTAGGGTGAGGGTTAGGGAATGGGGAGGGATTAGGGTACAGTTTAGCGTACGACAACGATTAAGGGTTAGCGTACGTGTGAGGGCGCGAGTTAGTGTTGGTGTCCTGGTTAAGATTAGGGCACGGGTGAGGGTAAGGTTTTGGGTTAGGGTCAGGGATAGAATTCGGGTTAGGGTTAGGGTTAGGGAATGGGGAGATATTAGGGCACAGTTTAGGGTACCACAACGCTTAAGGTTTAGCATACGTGTGAGGTCACTAGTTAGTGTTAGTGTACTGCTTACGATTAGGGCACGGGTGAGGGTAAGGCCTCGGAAGAGGGTCACGTTAAGGGTTAGGGTTAGGGTTAGGGTTAGGGAATGGGGATTGATTAGGGTACAGGTTAGGGTACAGCAATGGCTTAGGGTTAGCGTTCGTTAGAGGGCATGGGTTATTGTTGATGTACTGGTTAATATTAGGACATGGGTGAGGGTAAAGTTTCGGGTGAGTGTCATGGTTAGGTTTCAGGTTAGGGTTAGGGTTAGGGAATGGAGAGGGATTAGGGTACAGGTTAGGGTACCCCTGCGGTTTAGTGTTAGCGTACGTGTGAGGGCACGAGTTAGTCTTGGTGTCCTGGTTAAGATTAGGGCACGGGTGAGGGTAAGGTTTCGGGTGAGGGTCAGGGTTAGGATTCGGGTTAGGGTTAGGGTTAGGGAATGGAGAGGGATTAGGGTACAGGTTATGGTACAACAATGCTTAAGGGTTAGCGTAAGTGTGAGGGCACGAGTTAGTGTTGGTGTACTGGTTAAGACAAGGGCACCGATGAGGGTAAGGCCTCGGAAAAGGGTCACGTTCAGGGTTTCGCTTAGGGTTAGGGTTAGGGAATGGGGAGGGATTAGGGTACAGGATAGGGTACGACAATGCTTAAGGGTTAGCGTACTTTTGAGGGCATGAGTTAGAGTTTGTGTACTGGTTAAGTTTAGGGCATTGGTTAGGGTAGGGCATGGGAAGTGGGTAAGGTTTAGGGATGGGGTTAGGGTTAGGGTTAAGGAATGGGGAGGGATTAGGGTACAATTTATGGTACGACAACGCTTAAGGTTTAGCGTACGTGTGAGGGCACGAGTTAGTGTTGGTGTCCTGGTTAAGATTAGGGCACGGGTGAGGGTAAGGCTTCGGGTGAGGGTCAGGGTTAGGATTCGTGTTAGGGTTAGGGTTAAGGAATGCAGAGGGATTAGGGTACAGCTTAGGGTACGACAGTGCTTAAGGGTTAGCGTTCGTGTGAGGGCAAAGGTTAGTGTTAGTGTCCTGGTTAAGATTAGGGCACGGGTGAGGCTAAGGTTTCGGGTGAGGGTCAGGGATAGAATTCGGGTTAGGGTTAGGGAATGGGGAGATATTAGGGCACAGTTTAGGGTACCACAACGCTTAAGATTTAGCATACGTGTGAGGTCACTAGTTAGTGTTAGTGTACTGCTTACGATTAGGGCACGG
The DNA here is from genome assembly GCA_036417435.1 of Inia geoffrensis. Classification (NCBI taxonomy): domain Eukaryota; kingdom Metazoa; phylum Chordata; class Mammalia; order Artiodactyla; family Iniidae; genus Inia; species Inia geoffrensis. The sequence continues at coordinate 93,466,349 of CM070911.1, forward strand.
GGGAGGGTAAGGCCTCGGAAGAGGGTCACGTTAAGGGTTAGGGTTAGGGTTAGGGTTAGGGAATGGGGATTGATTAGGGCACAGGTTAGGGTACGGCAATGGCTTAGGGTTAGCGTACGTTAGAGGGCATGGGCTAGTGTTGATGTACTGGTTAAAATTAAGACACGGGTGATGGTAAAGTTTCGGGTGAGTGTCATGGTTAGTTTTCAGGTTAGGTTTAGGGTTAGGGAATGGAGAGGGATTAGGGTACAGGTTAGGGTACCGCTGCGGTGTAGTGTTAGCGTACGTGTGAGGGCACGAGTTAGTGTTGGTGTCCTGGTTAAGATTAGGGCACGGGTGAGGGTAGGGCTTCGGGTGAGGGTCAGGGTTAGGATTCGGGTTAGGGTTAGGGTTAAGGAATGCAGATGGATTAGGGTACAGCTTAGGGTTCGACAGTGCTTAAGGGTTAGCGTTCGTGTGAGGGCAAGGGTTAGTGTTAGTGTCCTGGTTAAGATTAGGGCACGGGTGAGGGTAAGGCTTCAGGTGAGGGTCAGGGTAAGGATTCGGGTTAGGGTTAGGGTTAGGGAAAGGGGAGATATTAGGGCAGAGTTTAGGGCACCACAACGCTTAAGGTTTAGCGTACGTGTGAGGTCACTAGTTAATGTTAGTGTACTGCTTACGATTAGGGCACGGGGGAGGGTAAGGCCTCGGAAGAGGGTCACGTTAAGGGTTAGGGTTAGGGTTAGGGTTAGGGAATGGGGATTGATTAGGGTACAGGTTAGGTTACGGCAATGGCTTAGGGTTAGCGTACGTTAGAGGGCATGGGTTAGTGTTGATGTACTGGTTAAAATTAGGATACGGGTGATGGTAAAGTTTCGGGTGAGTGTCATGGATAGGTTTCAGGTTAGGGTTAGGGTTAGGGAATGGAGAGGGATTAGGGTACAGGTTAGGGTACCGCTGCGGTTTAGTGTTAGCGTACGTGTGAGGGCACGAGTTAGTCTTGGTGTCCTGGTTAAGATTAGGGCACGGGTGAGGGTAAGGCTTCGGGTGAGGTTCAGGGTTAGGATTCGGGTTAGGGTTAGGGTTAGGGAATGGAGAGGGATTAGGGTACTGGTTAGGGTACGACAATGCTTAAGGGTTAGCGTAAGTGTGAGGGCACGAGTTAGTGTTGGTGTACTGGTTAAGACAAGGGCACCGATGAGGGTAAGGCCTCGGAAAAGGGTCACGTTCAGGGTTTCGCTTAGGGTTAGGGTTAGGGAATGGGGAGGGATTAGGGTACAGGATAGGGTACGACAATGCTTAAGGGTTAGCGTACGTTTGAGGGCATGAGTTAGTGTTTGTGTACTGGTTAAGATTAGGGCATTGGTTAGGGTAGGGCATCGGAAGTGGGTCAGGTTTAGGGATGGGGTTAGGGTTAGGGTTAAGGAATGGGGAGGGATTAGGTTCCAATTTAGGTTACGACAACGCTTAAGGTTTAGCGTATGTGTGAGGGCACGAGTTAGTGTTGGTGTCCTGATTAAGATTAGGGCACGGGTGAGGGTAAGGCTTCGGGAGAGGGTCCGGGTTAGGATTCGTGTTAGAGTTAGGGTTAAGGAATGCAGAGGGATTAGGGTACAGCTTAGGGTACGATAGTGCTTAAGGGTTAGCGTTCGTGTGAGGGCAAGGGTTAGTGTTAGTGTCCTGGTTAAGATTAGGGCACGGGTGAGGGTAAGGCTTCATGTGAGCGTCAGGGTTAGGATTCGGGTTAGGGTTAGGATTAGGGAATGGGGAGATAATAGGACACAGTTTAGGGTACCAGAACGCTTAAAGTTTAGCGTACCTGTGAGGTCACTAGTTAGTGTTAGTGTATTGCTTACGATTAGGGCACGGGGGAGGGTAAGGCCTCGGAAGAGGGTCACGTTAAGGGTTAGTGTTAGGGAATGGGGATTGATTAGGGTACAGGTTAGGGTACGGCAATGGCTTAGGGTTAGCGTACGTTAGAGGGCATAGGTTAGTGTTGATGTACTGGTTAAAATTAGGACACGGGTGAGGGTAAAGTTTCGGGTGAGTGTCATGGTTAGGTTTCAGGTTAGGGTTAGGGTTAGGGAATGGAGAGGGATTAGGGTACAGGTTAGGGTACCGCTGCGGTTTAGTGTTAGCGTACGTGTGAGGGCACGAGTTAGTCTTGGTGTCCTGGTTAAGATTAGGGCACGGGTGAGGGTAAGGTTTCGGGTGAGGGTCAGGGTTAGGATTCGGGTTAGGGTTAAGGTTAGGGAATGGAGAGGGATTAGGGTACAGATTAAGGTACGACAATGCTTAAGGGTTAGCATAAGTGTGAGGGCACGAGTTAGTGTTGGTGTACTGCTTAATACAAGGGCACCGATGAGGGTAAGGCCTCGGAAAAGGGTCACGTTAAGGGTTTCGATTAGCGTTAGGGTTAGGGAATGGGAAGGGATTAGGGTACAGGATAGGGTACGACAATGCTTAAGGGTTAGCGTACGTTTGAGGGCATGAGTTAGTGTTTGTGTACTGGTTAAGATTAGGGCATTGGTTAGGGTAGGGCATCGGAAGTGGGTCAGGTTTAGGGATGGGGTTAGGGTTAGGGTTAAGGAATGGGGAGGGGTTAGGTTACAATTTAGGGTACGACAACGCTTAAGGTTTAGCGTACGTGTGAGGACACGAGTTAGTGTTGGTTTCCTGGTTAAGATTAGGGCACGGGTGAGGGTAAGGCTTCGGGTGAGGGTCAGGGTTAGGATTCGGGTTAGGGTTAGGGATAAGGAATGCAGAGGGATTAGGGTACAGTTTAGGGTACGACAGTGCTTAAGGGTTAGCGTTCATGTGAGGGCAAGGGTTAGTGTTAGTGTCCTGGTTAAGATTAGGGCACGGGTGAGGGTAAGGCTTCAGGTGAGGGTCAGGGTTAGGATTCGGGTTAGGGTTAGGGTTAGGGAATGGGGAGGGATTAGGGTACAGTTTAGGGTACGACAACGATTAAAGGTTAGCGTACGTGTGAGGTCACTAGTTAGTGTTAGTTTACTGCTTACGATTAGGGCACGGAGGAGGGTAAGGCCTCGGAAGAGGGTCACGTTAAGGGTTAGGGTTAAGGTTAGGGAATGGGGATTGATTATGGTACAGGTTATGGTACGGCAATGGCTTAGGGTTAGCGTACGTTAGAGGGCATGGGTTAGTGTGGATGTACTGGTTAAAATTAGGACACGGGTGAGGGTAAGGTTTCGGGTGAGTGTCATGGTTAGGATTCGTGTTAGGGTTAGGGTTGAGGAATGCAGAGGGATTAGGGTACAGCTTAGGGTACGACAGTGCTTAAGGGTTAGCGTTCGTGTGAGGGCAACGTTTAGTGTTAGTGTCCTGGTTAAGATAAGGGCACGGGTGAGGGTAAGGTTTCGGGTGAGGGTCAGGGATAGAATTCGGTTTAGGGTTAGGGTTAGGGAATGGGGAGATATTAGGGCACAGTTTAGGGTACCACAACGCTTAAGGTTTAGTGTACGTGTGAGGTCACTAGTTAGTGTTAGTGTACTGCTTACGATTAGGGCACGGGTGAGGGTAAGGCCTCGGAAGAGGGTCACGTTAAGGGTTAGGGTTAGGGTTAGGGTTAGGGAAAGGGGGCTGATTAGGGTACAGGTTATGGTACGGCAATGGCTTAGGGTTAGCGTACGTTAGAGGGCATGGGTTAGTGTTGATGTACTGGTTAAAATTAGGATACGGGTGACGGTAAAGTTTCGGGTGAGTGTCATGGTTAGGTTTCAGGTTAGGGTTAGGGTTATGGAATGGAGAGGGATTAGGGTACAGGTTAGGGTACCGCTGCGGTTTAGTTTTAGCGTACGTGTGAGGGCACGAGTTAGTGTTGGTGTCCTGGTTAAGATTACGGCACGGGTGAGTGTAAGGCTTCGGGTGAGGGTCAGGGTTACGATTCGGGTTAGGGTTAGGGTTAGGGAATGGAGAGGGATTAGGGTACAGGTTAGGGTACGACAATGCTTAAGGGTTAGCGTAAGTGTGAGGGCAAATGTTAGTGTTGGTGTACTGGTTAAGACAAGGGCACCGATGAGGGTAAGGCCTCGGAAAAGGGTCACGTTCAGGGTTTTGTTTAGGGTTAGGGTTAGGGAATGGGGAGGGATTAGGGTACAAGATAGGGTGCGACAACGTTTAAGGGTTAGCGTACGTGTGGGGGCATGAGTTAGTGTTTGTGTACTGGTTAAGATTAGGGCATTGGTTAGGGTAGGGCATCGGAAGTGGGTCAGGTTTACGGATGAGGTTAGGGTTAGGGTTAAGGAATGGGGAGTGTTTAGGGTACAATTTAGGGTACGACAACGCTTAAGGTTTAGCGTACGTGTGAGGGCACGAGTTAGTGTTGGTGTCCTGGTTAAGATTACGGCACGGGTGAGGGTAAGGCTTCGGGTGAGGGTCAGGTTTACGATTCGGGTTAGGGTTAGGGTTAGGGAATGGAGAGGGATTAGGGTACAGCTTAGGGTACGACAGTGCTTAAGGGTTAGCGTAAGTGTGAGGGCACGAGTTAGTGTTGGTGTACTGGTTAAGACAAGGGCACCGATGAGGGTAAGGCCTCGGAAAAGGGTCACGTTCAGGGTTTCGGTTAGGGTTAGGTTTAGGGAATGGGGAGGGATTAGGGTACAGTTTAGGGTACGACAACGCTTAAGGTTTAGCCTACGTGTGAGGGCACGAGTTAGTGTTGGTGTCCTGGTTAAGATTAGGGTACGGGTGAGGGTAAGGCTTCGGGTGACGGTCAGGGTTAGGATTCGTGTTAGGGTTAGGGTTGAGGAATGCAGAGGGATTAGGGTACAGCTTAGGGTACGACAGTGCTTAAGGGTTAGCGTTCGTGTGAGGGCAAGGGTTAGTGTTAGTGTCCTGGTTAAGATTAGGGCACGGGTGAGGGTAAGGCTTCAGTTGAGGGTCAGGGTTAGGATTCGGCTTAGGGTTAGGGTTAGGGAATGGGGAGGGATTAGGATACAGTTTAGGGTACGACAACGATTAAGGTTTAGCGTACGTGTGAGTGCACGAGTTAGTGTTGGTGTCCTGGTTAAGATTAGGGAACGGGTGAGGGTAAGGTTTCGGGTGAGGGTCAGGGATAGAATTCGGGTTAGGGTTAGGGTTAGGGAATGGGGAGATATTAGGTCACAGTTTAGGGTACGACAATGCAAAAGGTTTAGCGTACGTGTGAGGTCACTAGTTAGTGTTAGTGTACTGCTTACGATTAGGGCACGGGGGAGGGTAAGGCCTCGGAAGAGGGTCACGTTAAGGGTTAGGGTTAGGGTTAGGATTAGGGAATGGGGATTGATTACGGTACAGGTTATGGTACGGTAATGGCTTAGGGTTAGCGTACGTTAGAGGGCATGGGTCAGTGTGGATGTACTGGTTAAAATTAGGACACGGGTGAGGGTAAAGTTTCGGGTGAGTGTCATGGTTAGGTTTCAGGTTAGGGTTAGGGTTAGGGAATGGAGAGGAATTAGGGTACAGGTTAGGGTACCGCTGCGGTTTAGTGTTAGCGTACGTGTGAGGGCACGAGTTAGTCTTGGTGTCCTGGTTATGATTACGGCACGGGTGAGTTTAAGGCTTCGGGTGAGGGTCAGGGTTACGATTCGGGTTAGGGTTAGGGTTAGGGAATGGAGAGGGATTAGGGTACAGGTTAGGGTACGACAATGCTTAAGGGTTAGCGTAAGTGTGAGGGCAAATGTTAGTGTAGGTGTACTGGTTAAGACAAGGGCACCGATGAGGGTAAGGCCTTGGAAAAGGGTCACGTTCAGGGTTTCGGTTAGGGTTAGGGTTAGGGAATGGGGAGGGATTAGGGTACAGGATAGGTTACGACAACGATTAAAGGTTAGCGTACGTGTGAGGGCATGAGTTAGTGTTTGTGTAATGGTTAAGATTAGGGCATTGGTTAGGGTAGGGCATCGGAAGTGGGTCAGGTTTAAGGATGGGGTTAGGGTTAGGGTTAAGGAATGGGGAGGGATTAGGGTACAATTTAGGGTAGAACAACGCTTAAGCTTTAGCGTACGTGTGAGGGCACGAGTTAGTGTTGGTGTCCTGGTTAAGATTAGGGCACGGGTGAGGGTAAGGCTTCGGGTGACGGTCAGGGTTAGGATTCGTGTTAGGGTTAGGGTTGAGGAATGCAGAGGGATTAGGGTACAGCTTAGGGTACGACAGTGCTTAAGGGTTAGCGTTCGTGTTAGGGCAAGGGTTAGTGTTAGTGTCCTGGTTAAGATTAGCGCACGGGTGAGGGTAAGGCTTCAGGTGAGGGTCAGGGTTAGGATTCGGCTTAGGGTTAGGGTTAGGGAATGGGGAGGGATTAGGATACAGTTTACGGTACGACAACGATTAAGGGTTAGCGTACGTGTGAGTGCACGAGTTAGTGTTGGTGTCCTGGTTAAGATTAGGTAACGGGTGAGGGTAAGGTTTCGGGTGAGGGTCAGGGATAGAATTCGGGTTAGGGTTAGGGTTAGGGAATGGGGAGATATTAGGGCACCGTTTAGGGTACCAAAACGCTTAAGGTTTAGTGTACGTGTGAGGTCACTAGTTAGTGTTAGTGTACTGCTTAAGATTAGGGCACGGAGGAGGGTAAGGCCTCGGAAGAGGGTCACGTTAAGGGTTAGCGTTAAGGTTAGGGAATGGGGATTGATTATGGTACAGGTTATGGTACGGCAATGGCTTAGGGTTAGCGTACGTTAGAGGGCATTGGTTAGTGTGGATTTACTGGTTAAAATTAGGACACGTGTGAGGGTAACGTTTCGGGTGAGTGTCATGGTTAGGATTCGTGTTAGGGTTAGGGTTGAGGAATGCAGAGGGATTAGGGTACAGCTTAGGGTATGACAGTGCTTAAGGGTTAGCGTTCGTGTGAGGGCAAGGTTTAGTGTTAGTGTCCTGGTTAAGATAAGAGCACGAGTGAGGGTAAGGTTTCGGGTGAGGGTCAAGGATAGAATTCGGTTTAGGGTTAGGGTTAGGGAATGGGGAGATATTAGGGCACAGTTTAGGGTACCACAACGCTTAAGGTTTAGTGTACGTGTGAGGTCACTACTTAGTGTTAGTGTACTGCTTACGATTAGGGCACGGGTGAGGGTAAGGCCTCGGAAGAGGGTCACGTTAAGGGTTAGGGTTAGGGTTAGGGTTAGGGAATGGGGACTGATTAGGGTACAGGTTATGGTACGGCAATGGCTTAGGGTTAGCGTACGTTAGAGGGCATGGGTTAGTGTTGATGTACTGGTTAAAATTAGGACACGGGTGACGGTAAAGTTTCGGGTGAGTGTCATGGTTAGGTTTCAGGTTAGGGTTAGGGTTATGGAATGGACAGGGATTAGGGTACAGGTTAGGGTACCGCTGCGGTTTAGTGTTAGCGTACGTGTGAGGGCACGAGTTAGTCTTGGTGTCCTGGTTAAGATTACGGCACGGGTGAGTGTAAGGCTTCGGGTGAGGGTCAGGGTTAGGATTCGGGTTAGGGTTAGGGTTAGGGAATGGAGAGGGATTAGGGTACAGGTTAGGGTACGACAATGCTTAAGGGTTAGCGTAAGTGTGAGGGCAAATGTTAGTGTTGGTGTACTGGTTAAGACAAGGGCACCGATGAGGGTAAGGCCTCGGAAAAGGGTCACGTTCAGGGTTTCGGTTAGGGTTAGGGTTAGGGAATGGGGAGGGATTAGGGTACAAAATAGGGTGCGACAACGATTAAGGGTTAGCGTACGTGTGGGGGCATGAGTTAGTGTTTGTGTACTGGTTAAGATTAGGGCATTGGTTAGGGTAGGGCATCGGAAGTGGGTCAGGTTTACGGATGAGGTTAGGGTTAAGGTTAAGGAATGGGGAGGAATTAGGGTACAATTTAGGGTACGACAACGCTTAAGGTTTAGCGTACGTGTGAGGGCACGAGTTAGTGTTGGTGTCCTGGTTAAGATTACGGCACGGGTGAGGGTAAGGCTTCGGGTGAGGGTCAGGGTTACGATTCGGGTAAGGGTTAGGGTTAGGGAATGGAGAGGGATTAGGGTACAGCTTAGGGTACGACAGTGCTTAAGGGTTAGCATAAGTGTGAGGGCACGAGTTAGTGTTGGTGTACTGGTTAAGACAAGGGCACCGATGAGGGTAAGGCCTCGGAAAAGGGTCACATTCAGGGTTTCGGTTAGGGTTAGGGTTAGGGAATGGGGAGGGATTAGGGTACAGGATAGGGTACGACAACGATTAAGGGTTAGCGTACGTGTGAGGGCATGAGGTAGTGTTTGTGTAATGGTTAAGATTAGGGCATTGGTTAGGGTAGGGCATCGGAAGTGGTTCAGGTTTAGGGATGGGGTTAGGGTTAGGGTTAAGGAATGGGGAGGGATTAGGGTACAATTTAGGGTACGACAACGCTTAAGGTTTAGCGTACGTGTGAGGGCACGAGTTAGTGTTGGTGTCCTGGTTAAGATTAGGGTACGGGTGAGGGTTAGGCTTCGGGTGACGGTCAGGGTTAGGATTCGTGTTAGGGTTAGGGTTGAGGAATGCAGAGGGATTAGGGTACAGCTTAGGGTACGACAGTGCTTAAGGGTTAGCGTTCGTGTGAGGGCAAGTGTTAGTGTTAGTGTCCTGGTTAAGATTAGGGCACGGGTGAGGGTAAGGCTTCAGTTGAGGGTCAGGGTTAGGATTCGGCTTAGGGTTAGGGTTAGGGAATGGGGAGGGATTAGGATATAGTTTAGGGTACGACAACGCTTAAGGTTTAGCGTACGTGTGAGTGCACGAGTTAGTGTTGGTGTCCTGGTTAAGATTAGGGCACGGGTGAGGGTAAGGTTTTGGGTGAGGGTCAGGGATAGAATTCGGGTTAGGGTTAGGGTTAGGGAATGGGGAGATATTAGGGCACAGTTTAGGGTACGACAATGCAAAAGGTTTAGCGTACGTGTGAGGTCACTAGTTAGTGTTAGTGTACTGCTTACGATTAGGGCACGGGGGAGGGTAAGGCCTCGGAAGAGGGTCACGTTAAGGGTTAGGGTTAGGGTTAGGATTAGGGAATGGGGATTGATTAGGGTACAGGTTATGGTACGGAAATGGCTTAGGGTTAGCGTACGTTAGAGGGCATGGGTCAGTGTGGATGTACTGGTTAAAATTAGGACACGGGTGAGGGTAAAGTTTCGGGTGAGTGTCATGGTTAGGTTTCAGGTTAGGGTTAGGGTTAGGGAATGGAGAGGGATTAGGGTACAGGTTAGGGTACCGCTGCGGTTTAGTGTTAGCGTACGTGTGAGGGCACGAGTTAGTCTTGGTGTCCTGGTTAAGATTAGGGCACGGGTGAGGGTACGGCTTCGGGTGAGGGTCAGGGTTAGGATTCGGCTTAGCGTTAGGGTTAGGGAATGTGGAGGGATTAGGGTAAAGTTTAGGGTACGGCTGCTGTTTAATGTTAGCGTACATGTGAGAGCACAGTTTAGTGTTGTTGTACTGGTTAAGATTAGGGCAGGGGGCAGGGTGAGGCTTCGGGTGAGAGACAGTTTTAGGGTTCGGGTTCGGGTTAGAGTGAGGCAATGGGTAGGGATTAGGTTACAGGTGATGGTAAGGCAACGGTTTAGGGTTATCATACGTTTGAGGGCAGAGGTTAGTGTGCATGTCCTGGTTAAGATTATGGCACAAGTGAGGGTAAGTCTTCGTTGGAGGGTCAGGGTTAGGGTTCAGTTGAGGGTTAGTGGTAGGGAATGGGGAGGGATTAGGGTACAGGTTAGTGTACGGCTACAGTTTAGGTTTAGCGTACGTGTGAGGGCATGGGTTAGTCTTGGTGTACTGGTTAAAACTAGGGCACGGGTGAGTGTAAGGCTTTGGGTGAGGGTCAGGTTAAGGGTTCGGTTTAGTGTTAGTGTTAGGGAATGGGGAGATTTAGGGTACAGGTTAGGTTACGGCAATGGTGTATGTTTATCGTACGTTTGGGGGCACAAGTTAGTGTTGATGTACTGGTTAAGATTAGGGCACAGGTGAGGGTAAGGCTTCGGTGACGGGCAGGATTAGGGTTAGGGTTAGGGTTAGGCAATGGGGAGGGATTAGGTTACAAGTTAGGGTACAGCAACGTTTTACGGTTCGTGTACTTGTGATTGCACTGGTTAGTATTGGTGTATGTGTTAAGATTAGGTCACGGGTGAGGGTAAGGCTTCAGGTGAGGGTCAGGGTTAGGATTCGGGTTAGGGTTAGGGTTAGGAAATGGGGTGGGACTATTGTAAAGTTTAGGGTACGGAAACTGTTCAGGGTTATCATACGTTTGAGGGCACAAGTTAGTGTTGATGTCATGGTCAAGATTAGGGAACAGGTGAGGGTAAGGCTTCGGGTGAGAGTCAGGGTTAGGGTGGGTGTTAGGGTTAGTTTTATTGAATGAGGAGGGATTAGGGTACAGATTACTGTACTGCAGGGGTTTAGGATTCGTGTACGTGTGAGGGCACGGGTTAGTGTTGGTGAACTGGTTAAGATTAAGGCACGGGTGAGTGTAAGGTTTCGGGTGAGGGTCAGGTTTAGGGTTCAGGTTAGGGTTAGGGTTAGGGAATGGAGAGGGATTAGGGTACAGGTTAGGGTACCGCTGCAGTTTAGTGTTAGCGTACGTGTGAGGGCACGAGTTAGTCTTGGTGTCCTGGTTAAGATTAGGGCATGGGTGAGGGTAAGGCTTCGGGTGAGGGTCAGGGTTAGGATTCGGGTTAGGGTTAGGGTTAGGGAATGGGGAGATATTAGGGCACAGTTTAGGGTACCACAACGCCTAAGGTTTAGCGTACCTGTGAGGTCACTAGTTAGTGTTAGTGTGCTGCTTACGATTAGGGCACGGGTGAGGGTAAGGCCTCGGAAGAGGGTCACGTTAAGGGTTAGGATTAGGGTTAGGGTTAGGGAATGGGGATTGATTAGGGTACAGGTTAGGGTACGGCAATGGCTTAGGGTTAGCGTACGTTAGAGGGCATGGGTTAGTGTTGATGTACTGGTTAAAATTAGGACACGGGTGAGGGTAAAGTTTCTGGTGAGTGTCATGGTTAGGTTTCAGGTTAGGGTTAGGGTTAGGGAATGGAGAGGGATTAGGGTACAGGTTAGGGTACCGCTGCGGGTTAGTGTTAGCGTACATGTGAGGGCACGAGTTAGTCTTGGTGTCCTGGTTAAGATTAGGGCACGGTTGAGGGTAAGGCTTCGGGTGAGGGTCAGGGTTAGGATTTGGGTTAGGGTCAGGGTTAGGGAATGGAGAGGGATTAGGGTACAGGTTAGGGTACGACAATGCTTAAGGGTTAGCGTAAGTGTGAGGGCATGAGTTAGTGTTGGTGTACTGGTTAAGACCAGGGCACCGATGAGGGTAAAGCCTCGGAAAAGGGTCACGTTCAGGGTTTCGCTTAGGGTTAGGGTTAGGGAATGGGGAGGGATTAGGGTACAGGATAGGGTACGACAATGCTTAAGGGTTAGCGTACGTTTGAGAGCATGAGTTAGTGTTTGTGTACTGGTTAAGTTTAGGGCATTGGTTAGGGTAGGGCATCGGAAGTGGGTCAGGTTTAGGGATGGGGTTAGGGTTAAGGAATCGGGAGGGATTAGGGTACAGTATAGGGTACGACAACTCTTAAGGTTTAGCGTACGTGTGAGGGCACGAGTTAGTGTTGGTGTCCTGGTTAAGATTAGGGCACGGGTGAGGGTAAGGTTTCGGGTGAGGGTCAGGGATAGAATTCGGGTTAGGGTTAGGGTTAGGGAATGGGGAGATATTAGGGCACAGTTTAGGGTACCACAACGCTTAAGGTTTAGCGTACGTGTCAGGTCACTAGTTAGTGTTAGTGTACTGGTTACGATTAGGGCACGGGTGAGGGTGAGGCCTCGGAAGAGTGTCACGTTAAGGGTTAGGGTTAGGGTTAGTGTTAGGGAATGGGGATTGCTTAGGGCACAGGTTAGTGTACGGCAATGGCTTAGGGTTAGCGTACGTTAGAGGGCATGGGTTAGTGTTGATGTACTGGTTAAAATTAGGACACGGGTGTGGGTAAAGTTTCGGGTGAGTGTCATGGTTAGGTTTCAGGTTAGGGTTAGGGTTAGGGAATGGAGAGGCATTAGGGTACAGGTTAGGGTACCGCTGTGGTTTAGTGTTAGCATACGTGTGAGGGCACAAGTTAGTCTTGGTGTCCTGGTTAAGGTTAGGGCACGGGTGAGGGTAAGGCTTTATGTGAGGGTCAGGGTTAGGATTCGGGTTAGGGTTAGGGTTCGCGAATGGAGAGGGATTAGGGTACAGGTTAGGGTACGACAATGCTTAAGGGTTAGCATAAGTGTGAGGGCACGAGTTAGTGTTGGTGTACTTGTTAAGACAAGGGCACCGATGAGGGTAAGGTCTCGGAAAAGGGTCACGTTCAGGTTTTCGCTTAGGGTTAGGGTTAGGGAATGGCGAGGGATAAGGGTACAGGATAGGGTACGACAATGCTTAAGGGTTAGCGTACGTTTGAGGGCATGAGTTAGTGTTCGTGTACTGGTTAAGATTAGGGCATAGGTTAGGGTAGGGCATCGGAGGTGGGTCAGGTTCAGGGATGGAGTTAGGGTTAGGGTTAAGGAATGGGGAGGGATTAGGGTACAATTTAGGGTACGACAACGCTTAAGGTTTAGCGTACATGTGAGGGCACGAGTTAGTGTTGGTGTCCTGGTTAAGATTAGGGCACGGGTGAGGGTAAGGCTTCGGGTGAGGGTCAGGGTTAGGATTCGTGTTAGGGTTAAGGTGAAGGAATGCAGAGTGATTAGGGTACAGCTTAGGGTACGACAGTGCTTAAGGGTTAGCGTTCGTGTGAGGGCAAGGGTTAGTGTTAGTGTCCTGGTTAAGATTAGGGCACGGGTGAGGGTAAGGCTTCAGGTGAGGGTCAGGGTGAGGATTCGGGTTAGGGTTAGGGAATGGGGAGGGATTAGGGTACAGTTTAGGGTACGACAACGATTAAGGCTTAGCGTACGTGTGAGGGAACGAGTTAGTGTTGGTGTCCTGGTTAAGATTAGGGCACGGGTGAGGGTAAGGTTTCGGGTGAGGGTCAGGGATGGAATTCGGGTTAGGGTTAGGGTTAGGGAATGGGGAGATATTAGGGCACAGTTTAGGGTACCACAACGCTTAAGGTTTAGCGTACGTGTGAGGTCACTAGTTAGTGTTAGTGTACTGCTTACGATTAGGGCACGGGTGAGGGTTAGGCCTCGGAAGAGGGTCACGTTAAGGGTTAGGGTTAGGGTTAGCGTTAGGGAATGGGGATTGATTAGGGTACAGGTTAGGGTACGGCAATGGCTTAGGGTTAGCGTACGTTAGAGGGCATGGGTTAGTGTTGATGTACTGGTTAAAATTAGGACACGGGTGAGGGTAAAGTTTCTGGTGAGTGTCATGGTTAGGTTTCAGGTTAGGGTTAGGGTTAGGGAATGGAGAGGGATTAGGGTACAGGTTAGGGTACCGCTGCGGTTTAGTGTTAGCGTACGTGTGAGGGCACGAGTTTGTCTTGGTTTCCTGGTTAAGATTAGGGCACGGTTGAGGGTTATGCTTCGGGTGAGGGTCAGGGTTAGGATTTGGGTTAGGGTCAGGGTTAGGGAATGGAGAGGGATTAGGGTACAGGTTAGGGTACGACAATGTTTAAGGGTTAGCGTAAGTGTGAGGGCATGAGTTAGTGTTGGTGTACTGGTTAAGACAAGGGCACCGATGAGGGTAAAGCCTCGGAAAAGGGTCACGTTCAGGGTTTCGCTTAGGGTTAGGGTTAGGGAATGGGGAGGGATTAGGGTACAGGATAGGGTACGACAACGCTTAAGGGTTAGCGTACGTTTGAGAGCATGAGTTAGTGTTTGTGTACTGGTTAAGTTTAGGGCATTGGTTAGGGTAGGGCATCGGAAGTGGGTCAGGTTTAGGGATGGGGTTAGGGTTAGGGTTAAGGAATCGGGAGGGATTAGGGTACAGGATAGGGTACGACAACGCTTAAGGTTTAGCGTACGTGTGAGGGCACGAGTTAGTGTTGGTGTCCTGGTTAAGATTAGGGCACGGGTGAGGGTAAGGCTTCGGGTGAGGGTCAGGGTTAGGATTCGGGTTAGGGTTAGGGTTAAGGAATGCAGAGGGATTAGGGTACAGCTTAGGGTACGACAGTGCTTAAGGGTTAACGTTCGTGTGAGGGCAAGGGTTAGTGTTAGTGTCCTTGTTAAGATTAGGGCACGGGTGAGGGTAAGGCTTCAGGTGAGGGTCATGGTTAGGATTCGGGTTAGGGTTAGGGTTAGGGAATGGGGAGGGATTAGGGTACAGTATAGGGTACGATAAGGATTAAGGGTTAGCGTACGTGTGAGGGCACGAGTTAGTGTTGGTGTCCTGGTTAAGATTAGGGCACGGGTGAGGGTAAGGTTTCGGGTGAGGGTCAGGGATAGAATTCGGGTTAGGGTTAGGGTTAGGGAATGGGGAGATATTAGGGCACAGTTTAGGGTACCACAACGCTTAAGGTTTAGCGTACGTGTGAGGTCACTAGTTAGTGTTAGTGTACTGCTTACGATTAGGGCACGGGTGAGGGTGAGACCTCGGAAGAGTGTCACGTTAAGGGTTAGGGTTAGGGTTAGGGAATGGGGATTGCTTAGGGCACAGGTAAGTGTACGGCAATGGCTTAGGGTTAGCGTACGTTAGAGTACATGGGTTAGTGTTGATTTAATGGTTAAAATTAGGACACGGGTGAGGGTAAAGTTTCGGGTGAGTGTCATGGTTAGGTTTCAGGTTAGGGTTAGGGTTAGGGAATGGAGAGGGATTAGGGTACAGGTTAGGGTACCGCTGCGGTTTAGTGTTAGCGTACGTGTGAGGGCACGAGTTAGTCTTGGTGTCCTGGTTAAGATTAGGGCACGGGTGAGGGTAAGGCTTCGGGTGAGGGTCAGGGTTAGGATTCGGGTTAGGGTTAGGGTTCGGGAATGGAGAGGGATTAGGGTACAGGTTAGGGTACGACAATGCTTAAGGGGTAGCGTAAGTGTGAGGGCACGAGTTAGTGTTGGTGTACTGGTTAAGACAAAGGCACCGATGAGGGTAAGGCCTCGGAAAAGGGTCACGTTCAGGGTTTCGCTTAGGGTTAGGGTTAGGGAATGGGGAGGGATTAGGGTACAGGATAGGGTACGACAATGCTTAAGGGTTAGCGTACGTTTGAGGGCATGAGTTAGTGTTTGTGTACTGGTTAAGATTAGGGCATAGGTTAGGGTAGGGCATCGGAGGTCGGTCAGGTTTAGGGATGGGGTTAGGATTAGGGTTAAGGAATGGGGAGGGATTAGGGTACAATTTAGGGTACGACAACGCTTAAGGTTTAGCGTACGTTTGAGGGCACCAGTTAGTGTTGGTGTCCTGGTTAAGATTAGGGAACGGGTGAGGGTAAGGCTTCGGGTGAGGGTCAGGGTTAGGATTCGTGTTAGGGTTAGGGTTAAGGAATGCAGAGGGATTAGGGTACAGCTTAGGGTACGACAGCGCTTAAGGGTTAGCGTTCGTGTGAGGGCAAGGGTTAGTGTTAGTGTCCTGGTTAAGATTAGGGCACGGGTGAGGGTAAGGCTTCAGGTGAGGGTCAGGGTTAGGATTCGGGTTAGGGTTAGGGAATGGGGAGGGATTAGGGTACAGTTTATTGTACGACAACGATTAAGGGTTAGCGTACGTGTGAGGGAACGAGTTAGTGTTGGTGTCCTGGTTAAGATTAGGGCACGGTTGAGGGTTAGGGTAAGGATTAGTGTTAGGGAATGGGGATTGATTAGGGTACAGATTAGGGTACGGCAATGGCTTAGGGTTAGCGTACGTTAGAGGGTATCGGTTAGTGTTGATGTACTAGTTAAAATTAAGACACGGGTGAGGGTAAAGTTTCGGATGAGTCTAATGGTTAGGTTTCAGGTTAGGGTTAGGGTTAGGGAATGGAGAGGGATTAGGGTACAGGTTAGGGTACCGCTGCGGTTTAGTGTTAGCGTACGTGTGAGGGCACGAGTTAGTCTTGGTGTCCTGGTTAAGATTAGGGCACGGGTGAGGGTAATGCTTCGGGTGAGGGTCAGGGTTAGGATTCGGGTTAGGGTTAGGGTTAGGGAATGGAGAGGGATTAGGGTACAGGTTAGGGTACGACAATGCTTAAGGGTTAGCGTAAGTGTGAGGGCACGAGTTAGTGTTGGTGTACTGGTTAAGACAAGGGCACCGATGAGGGTAAGGCCTCGGAAAAGGGTCACGTTCAGGGTTTCGCTTAGGGTTAGGGTTAGGGAATGGGGAGGGATTAGGGTACAGGATAGGGTACGACAATGCTTAAGGGTTAGCGTACTTTTGAGGGCATGAGTTAGTGTTTGTGTACTGGTTAAGATTAGGGTATTCGTTAGGGTAGGGTATCGGAAGTGGGTCAGGTTTAGGGATGGGGTTAGGGTTAGGGTTAAGGAATGGGGAGGGATTAGGGTACAATTTAGTGTACGACAACGCTTAAGGTTTAGGGTACGTGTGAGGGCACAAGTTAGTGTTGGTGTCCTCGTTAAGATTAGGGCACGGGTGAGGGTAAGGCTTCGGGTGAGGGTCAGGGTTAGGATTCATGTTAGGGTTAGGGTTAAGGAATGCAGAGGGATTAGGGTACAGCTTAGGGTACGACAGTGCTTAAGGGTTAGCGTTCGTGTGAGGGCAAGGGTTAGTGTTAGTGTCCTGGTTAAGATTAGGGCACGGGTGAGGGTAAGGCTTCGGGTGAGGGTCAGGGATAGGATTCGTGTTAGGGTTAGGGTTAAGGAATGCAGAGGGATTAGGGTACAGCTTAGGGTACGACAGCGCTTAAGGGTTAGCGTTCGTGTGAGGGCAAGGGTTAGTGTTAGTGTCCTGGTTAAGATTAGGGCACGGGTGAGGGTAAGGCTTCGGGTGAGGGTCAGGGATAGGATTCGTGTTAGGGTTAGGGTTAAGGAATGCAGAGGGATTAGGGTACAGCTTAGGGTACGATAGCGCTTAAGGGTTAGCGTTCGTGTGAGGGCAAGGGTTAGTGTTAGTGTCCTGGTTAAGTTTAGGGCACGGGTGAGGGTAAGGCTTCTGGTGAGGGTCAGGGTTAGGGTTCGGGTTAGGGTTAGGATTAGGGAATGGGGAGATATTAGGACACAGTTTAGGGTACCACAACGCTTAAGGTTTAGCGTACCTGTGAGGTCACTAGTTAGTGTTAGTGTACTGCTTACGATTAGGGCACGGGCGAGGGTAAGGCCTCGGAAGAGGGTCACGTTAAGGATTAGGGCTAGTGTTAGGGTTAGGGAATGGGGAATGATTAGGGTACAGGTTAGGGTACGGCAATGGCTTAGGGTTAGCGTACGTTAGAGGGCATGGGTTAGTGTTGATGTACTGGTTAAAATTAGGACACGGGTGAGGGTAAAGTTTCGGGTGAGTGTCATGGTTAGGTTTCAGGTTAGGGTTAGGGTTAGGGAATGGAGAGGGATTAGGGCACAGGTTAGGGTACCGCTGCGGTTTAGTGTTAGCGTACGTGTGAGGGCACGAGTTAGTCTTGGTGTCCTGGTTAAGATTAGGGCACGGGTGAGGGTAAGGTTTCGGGTGAGGGTCAGGGTTAGGATTCGGGTTAGGGTTAGGGTTAGGGAATGGAGAGGGATTAGGGTACAGGTTAGGGTACGACAATGCCTAAGGGTTAGCGTAAGTGTGAGGGCACGAGTTAGTGTTGGTGTACTGGTTAAGACAAGGGCACCGATGAGGGTAAGGCCTCGGAAAAGGGTCACGTTCAGGGTTTCGCTTAGGGTTAGGGTTAGGGAATGGGGAGGGATTAGGGTACAGGATAGGGTACGACAATGCTTAAGGGTTAGCGTACTTTTGAGGGCCTGAGTTAGCGTTTGTGTACTGGTTAAGATTGGGCATTTGTTAGGGTAGGGCATCGGAAGTGGGTCGGGTTTAGGAATGGGGTTAGGGTTAGGGTTAAGGAATGGGGAGGGATTAGGGTACAATTTAGGGTACGACAACGCTTAAGGTTTAGCGTACGTGTGAGGGCACGTGTTAGTGTTGGTGTCCTGGTTAAGATTAGGGCACGGGTGAGGGTAAGGCTTCGGGTGAGGGTCAGGTTTAGGATTCGTGTTAGGGTTAAGGTTAAGGAATACAGAGGGATTAGGGTACAGCTTAGGGTACGACAGTGCTTAAGGGTTAGCGTTCGTGTGAGGGCAAGGGTTAGTGTTAGTGTCCTGGTTAAGATTAGGGCACGGGTGAGGGTAACGCTTCAGGTGAGGGTCAGGGTTAGGATTCGGGTTAGGGTTAGGGAATGGGGAGGGATTAGGGTACAGTTTAGGGTATGACAACGATTAAGGGTTAGCGTACGTGTGAGGGAACGAGTTAGTGTTGGTGTCCTGGTTAAGATTAGGGCACAGGTGAGGGTAAGGTTTCGGGTGAGGGTCAGGGATAGAATTCGGGTTAGGGTTAGGGTTAGGGAATGGGGAGTGATTAGGGCACAGTTTAGGGTACCACAACGCTTAAGGTTTAGCGTACGTGTGTGGTCACTAGTTAGTGTTAGTGTACTGCTTACGATTAGGGCACGGTGAGGGTAAGGCCTCGGAAGAGGGTCACGTTAAGGGTTAGGGTTAGGATTAGGGTTAGGGAATGGGGATTGATTAGGGTACAGATTAGGGTACGGCAATGGCTTAGGGTTAGCGTACGTTAGAGGGTATGGGTTAGTGTTGATGTACTAGTTAAAATTAAGACACGGGTGAGGGTAAAGTTTCGGATGAGTCTAATGGTTAGGTTTCAGGTTAGGGTTAGGGTTAGGGAATGGAGAGGGATTAGGGTACAGGTTAGGGTACCGCTGCGGTTTAGTGTTAGCGTACGTGGGATGGCACGAGTTAGTCTTGGTGTCCTGGTTAAGATTAGGGCAACGGTGAGGGTAAGGTTTCGGGTGAGGGTCAGGGTTAGGATTCGGGTTAGGGTTAGGGTTAGGGAATGGAGAGGGATTAGGGTACAGGTTAGGGTACGACAATGCCTAAGGGTTAGCGTAAGTGTGAGGGCACGAGTTAGTGTTGGTGTACTGGTTAAGACAAGGGCACCGATGAGGGTAAGGCCTCGGAAAAGGGTCACGTTCAGGGTTTCGCTTAGGGTTAGGGTTAGGGAATGGGGAGGGATTAGGGTACAGGATAGGGTACGACAATGCTTAAGGGTTAGCGTACTTTTGAGGGCATGAGTTAGTGTTTGTGTACTGGTTAAGATTGGGCATTGGTTAGGGTAGGGCATCGGAAGTGGGTCAGGTTTAGGAATGGGGTTAGGGTTAGGGTTAAGGAATGGGGAGGGATTAGGGTACAATTTAGGGTACGACAACGCTTAAGGTTTAGCGTACGTGTGAGGGCACGAGTTAGTGTTGGTGTCCTGGTTAAGATTAGGGCACGGGTGAGGGTAAGGCTTCGGGTGAGGGTCAGGGTTAGGATTCGTGTTAGGGTTAAGGTTAAGGAATGCAGAGGGATTAGGGTACAGCTTAGGGTACGACAGTGCTTAAGGGTTAGCGTTCGTGTGAGGGCAAGGGTTAGTGTTAGTGTCCTGGTTAAGATTAGGGCACGGGTGAGGGTAAGGCTTCAGGTGAGGGTCAGGGTTAGGATTCGGGTTAGGGTTAGGGAATGGGGAGGGATTAGGGTACAGTTTAGGGTATGACAACGATTAAGGGTTAGCGTACGTGTGAGGGAACGAGTTAGTGTTGGTGTCCTGGTTAAGATTAGGGCAGAGGTGAGGGTAAGGTTTCGGGTGAGGGTCAGGGATAGAATTCGGGTTAGGGTTAGGGTTAGGGAATGGGGAGTGATTATGGCACAGTTTAGGGTACCACAACGCTTAAGGTTTAGCGTACGTGTGAGGTCACTAGTTAGTGTTAGTGTACTGCTTACGATTAGGGCACGGTGAGGGTAAGGCCTCGGAAGAGGGTCACGTTAAGGGTTAGGGTTAGGATTAGGGTTAGGGAATGGGGATTGATTAGGGTACAGATTAGGGTACGGCAATGGCTTAGGGTTAGCGTACGTTAGAGGGTATGGGTTAGTGTTGATGTACTAGTTAAAATTAAGACACGGGTGAGGGTAAAGTTTCGGATGAGTCTAATGGTTAGGTTTCAGGTTAGGGTTAGGGTTAGGGAATGGAGAGGGATTAGGGTACAGGTTAGGGTACCTCTGCGGTTTAGTGTTAGCGTACGTGTGAGGGCACGAGTTAGTCTTGGTGTCCTGGTTAAGATTAGGGCAAGGGTGAGTGTAATGCTTCGGGTGAGGGTCAGGGTTAGGATTCGGGTTAGGGTTAGGGTTAGGGAATGGAGAGGGATTAGGGTACAGGTTAGGGTACGACAATGCTTAAGGGTTAGCGTAAGTGTGAGGGCACGAGTTAGTGTTGGTGTACTGGTTAAGACAAGGGCACCGATGAGGGTAAGGCCTCGCAAAAGGGTCACGTTCAGGGTTTCGCTTAGGGTTAGGGTTAGGGAATGGGGAGGGATTAGGGTACAGGATAGGGTACGACAATGCTTAAGGGTTAGCGTACTTTTGAGGGCATGAGTTAGTGTTTGTGTGCTGGTTAAGATTAGGGTATTGGTTAGGGTAGGGTATCGGAAGTGGGTCAGGTTTAGGGATGGGGTTAGGGTTAGGGTTAAGGAATGGGGAGGGATTAGGGTACAATTTAGTGTACGACAATGCTTAAGGTTTAGCGTACGTGTGAGGGCACAAGTTAGTGTTGGTGTCCTCGTTAAGATTAGGGCACGGGTGAGGGTAAGGCATCGGGTGAGGGTCAGGGTTAGGATTCATGTTAGGGTTAGGGTTAAGGAATGCAGAGGGATTAGGGTACAGCTTAGGGTACGACAGCGCTTAAGGGTTAGCGTTCGTGTGAGGGCCAGGGTTAGTGTTAGTGTCCTGGTTAAGATTAGGGCACGGGTGAGGGTAAGGCTTTGGGTGAGGGTCAGGGATAGGATTCGTGTTAGGGTTAGGGTTAAGGAATGCAGGGGGATTAGGGTACAGCTTAAGGTACGATAGTGCTGAAGGGTTAGCGTTCGTGTGAGGGCAAGGGTTAGTGTTAGTGTCCTGGTTAAGTTTAGGGCACGGGTGAGGGTAAGGCTTCTGGTGAGGGTCAGGGTTAGGATTCGGGTTAGGGTTAGGATTAGGGAATGGGGAGATATTAGGACACAGTTTAGGGTACCACAACGCTTAAGGTTTAGCGTACCTGTGAGGTCACTAGTTAGTGTTAGTGTACTGCTTACGATTAGGGCACGGGTGAGGGTAAGGCCTCGGAAGAGGGTCACGTTAAGGGTTAGGGCTAGGGTTAGGGTTAGGGAATGGGGAATGATTAGGGTACAGGTTAGGGTACGGCAATGGCTTAGGGTTAGCGTACGTTAGAGGGCATGGGTTAGTGTTGATGTACTGGTTAAAATTAGGACACGGGTGAGGGTAAAGTTTCGGGTGAGTGTCATGGTTAGGTTTCAGGTTAGGGTTAGGGTTAGGGAATGGAGAGGGATTAGGGTACAGGTTAGGGTACCGCTGCGGTTTAGTGTTAGTGTACGTGTGAGGGCACGAGTTAGTCTTGGTGTCCTGGTTAAGATTAGGGCACGGGTGAGGGTAAGGTTTCGGGTGAGGGTCAGGGTTAGGATTCGGGTTAGGGTTAGGGTTTCGGAATGGAGAGGGATTAGGGTACAGGTTAGGGTACGACAATGCCTAAGGGTTAGCGTAAGTGTGAGGGCACGAGTTAGTGTTGGTGTACTGGTTAAGACAAGGGCACCGATGAGGGTAAGGCCTCGGAAAAGGGTCACGTTCAGGGTTTCGCTTAGGGTTAGGGTTAGGGAATGGGGAGGGATTAGGGTACAGGATAGGGGACGACAATGCTTAAGGGTTAGCGTACTTTTGAGGGCATGAGTTAGTGTTTGTGTACTGGTTAAGATTGGGCATTGGTTAGGGTAGGGCATCGGAAGTGGGTCAGGTTTAGGAATGGGGTTAGGGTTAGGGTTAAGGAATGGGGAGGGATTAGGGTACAATTTAGGGTACGACAATGCTTAAGGTTTAGCGTACGTGTGAGGGCACGTGTTAGTGTTGGTGTCCTGGTTAAGATTAGGGCACGGGTGAGGGTAAGGCTTCGGGTGAGGGTCAGGGTTAGGATTCGTGTTAGGGTTAAGGTTAAGGAATACAGAGGGCTTAGGGTACAGCTTAGGGTACGACAGTGCTTAAGGGTTAGCGTTCGTGTGAGGGCAAGGGTTAGTGTTAGTGTCCTGGTTAAGATTAGGGCACGGGTGAGGGTAAGGCTTCAGGTGAGGGTCAGGGTTAGGATTCGGGTTAGGGTTAGGGAATGGGGAGGGATTAGGGTACAGTTTAGGGTATGAGAACGATTAAGGGTTAGCGTACGTGTGAGGGAACGAGTTAGTGTTGGTGTCCTGGTTAAGATTAGGGCACAGGTGAGGGTAAGGTTTCGGGTGAGGGTCAGGGATAGAATTCGGGTTAGGGTTAGGGTTAGGGAATGGGGAGTGATTAGGGCACAGTTTAGGGTACCACAACGCTTAAGGTTTAGCGTACGTGTGAGGTCACTAGTTAGTGTTAGTGTACTGCTTACGATTAGGGCACGGTGAGGGTAAGGCCTCGGAAGAGGGTCACGTTAAGGGTTAGGGTTAGGATTAGGGTTAGGGAATGGGGATTGATTAGGGTACAGATTAGGGTACGGCAATGGCTTAGGGTTAGCGTACGTTAGAGGGTATGGGTTAGTGTTGATGTACTAGTTAAAATTAAGACACGGGTGAGGGTATAGTTTCGGATGAGTCTAATGGTTAGGTTTCAGGTTAGGGTTAGGGTTAGGGAATGGAGAGGGATTAGGGTACAGGTTAGGGTACCTCTGCGGTTTAGTGTTAGCGTACGTGTGAGGGCACGAGTTAGTCTTGGTGTCCTGGTTAAGATTAGGGCACGGGTGAGGGTAATGCTTCGGGTGAGGGTCAGGGTTAGGATTCGGGTTAGGGTTAGTGTTAGGGAATGGAGAGGGATTAGGGTACAGGTTAGGGTACGACAATGCTTAAGGGTTAGCGTAAGTGTGAGGGCACGAGTTAGTGTTGGTGTACTCGTTAAGACAAGGGCACCGATGAGGGTAAGGCCTCGGAAAAGGGTCACGTTCAGGGTTTCGCTTAGGGTTAGGGTTAGGGAATGGGGAGGGATTAACGTACAGGATAGGGTACGACAATGCTTAAGGGTTAGCGTACTTTTGAGGGCATGAGTTAGTGTTTGTGTACTGGTTAAGATTGGGCATTGGTTAGGGTAGGGCATCGGAAGTGGGTCAGGTTTAGGAATGGGGTTAGGGTTAGGGTTAAGGAATGGGGAGGGATTAGGGTACCATTTAGGGTACGACAACGCTTAAGGTTTAGCGTACGTGTGAGGGCACGAGTTAGTGTTGGTGTCCTGGTTAAGATTAGGGCACGGGTGAGGGTAAGGCTTCGGGTGAGGGTCAGGGTTAGGATTCGTGTTAGGGTTAGGGTTAAGGAATGCAGAGGGATTAGGGTACAGCTTAGGGTACGACAGTGCTTAAGGGTTAGCGTTCGTGTGAGGGCAAGGGTTAGTGTTAGTGTCCTGGTTAAGATTAGGGCACGGGTGAGGGTAAGGCTTCAGGTGAGGGTCAGGGTTAGGATTCGGGTTAGGGTTAGGGTTAGGGAAACGGGAGATATGAGGGCACAGTTTAGGGTGCCACAACGCTTAATGTTTAGCGTACGTGTGAGGTCACTAGTTAGTGTTAGTGTACTGCTTACGATTAGGGCACGGGGGAGGGTAAGGCCTCGGAAGAGGGTCACGTTAAGGGTTAGGGTTAAGGTTAGGGTTAGGGAATGGGGATTGATTAGGGTACAGGTTAGGGTACGGCAATGGCTTAGGGTTAGCGTACGTTAGAGGGCATGGGTTAGTGTTGATGTACTGGTTAAAATTAGGACACGGGTGATGGTAAAGTTTCGGGTGAGTGTCATGGTTAGGTTTCAGGTTAGGGTTAGGGTTAGGGAATGGAGAGGGATTAGGGTACAGGTTAGGGTACCGCTGCGGTTTAGTGTTAGCGTACGTGTGAGGGCACGAGTTAGTCTTGGTGTCCTGGTTAAGATTAGGGCACGGGTGAGGGTAAGGCTTCGGGTGAGGGTCAGTGTTAGGATTCGGGTTAGGGTTAGGGTTAGGGAATGGAGAGGGATTAGGGTACTGGTTAGGGTACGACAATGCCTAAGGGTTAGCGTAAGTGTGAGGGCACGAGTTAGTGTTGGTGTACTGGTTAAGACAAGGGCACCGATGAGGGTAAGGCCTCGGAAAAGGTTTACGTTCAGGGTTTCGCTTAGGGTTAGGGTTAGGGATTGGGGAGGGATTAGTATACAGGATAGGGTACGACCATGCTTAAGGGTTAGCGTACGTTTGAGGGCATGAGTTAGTGTTTGTGTACTGGTTAAGATTAGGGCATTGGATAGGGTAGGGCATCGGAAGTGGGTCAGGTATAGGGATGGGGTTAGGGTTAGGGTTAAGGAATTGGGAGGGATTAGGTTACAATTTAGGGTACGACAACGCTTAAGGTTTAGCGTACGTGTGAGGGCACGAGTTAGTGTTGGTGTCCTGGTTAAGATTAGGGCACGGGTGAGGGTAAGGCTTCGGGTGAGGTTCAGGGTTAGGATTCGTGTTAGGGTTAGGGTTAAGGAATGCAGAGGGATTAGGGTACAGCTTAGGGTACGACAGTGCTTAAGGGTTATCGTATGTGTGAGGGCAAGGGTTAGTGTTAGTGTCCTGGTTAAGATTAGGGCACGGGTGAGGGTAAGGCTTCAGTTCAGGGTCAGGGTTAGGATTCGGGTTAGGGTTAGGGTTAGGGAATGGGGAGGGATTAGGGTACAGTTTAGGGTACGACAACGATTAAGGGTTAGCGTACGTGTGAGGGCACGAGTTAGTGTTGGTGTTCTGGTTAAGATTAGGGCACGGGTGAGGGTAAGGTTTCGGGTGAGGGTCAGGGATAGAATTCGGGTTACGGCTAGGGTTAGGGAATGGGGAGATATTAGGGCACAGTTTAGGGTACCACAACGCTTAAGGTTTAGCGTACTTGTGAGGTCACTAGTTAGTGTTAGTGTACTGCTTACGATTAGGGCACGGGTGAGGGTAAGGCCTCGGAAGAGGGTCATGTTAAGCGTTAGGGTTAGGGTTAGGGTTAGGAAATGGGGATTGATTAGAGTACAGGTTAGGGTACGGCAAGGCTTAGAGTTAGCGTACGTTAGAGGGCATGGGTTAGTGTTGATGTACTGGTAAAAATTAGGATACGAGTGAGGGTAAAGTTTTGGGTGAGTGTCATGGTTAGGTTTCAGGTTAGGGTTAGGGTTAGGGAATGGAGAGGGATTAGGGGACAGGTTAGGGTACGACAATGCTTAAGGGTTAGCATAAGTGTGAGGGCACGAGTTAGTGTTGGTGTACTTGTTAAGACAAGGGCACCGATGAGGGTAAGGCCTCGGAAAAGGGTCACGTTCAGGGTTTCACTTAGGGTTAGGGTTAGGGAATGGCGAGGGATAAGGGTACAGGATAGGGTACGACAATGCTTAAGGGTTAGCGTACGTTTGATGGCATGAGTTAGTGTTTGTGTACTGGTTAAGATTAGGGCATAGGTTAGGGTAGGGCATCGGAGGTGGGTCAGGTTTAGGGATGGGGTTAGGGTTAGTGTTAAGGAATGGGGAGGGATTAGGGTACAATTTAGGGTACGACAACGCTGAAGGTTTAGTGTACGTTTGAGGTCACCAGTTAGTGTTGGTGTCCTGGTTAAGATTAGGGAACGGGTGAGGGTAAGGCTTCGGGTGAGGGTCAGGGTTAGGATTGGGGTTAGGGTTAGGGTTAGGGAATGGGGAGTGATTAGGGTACAGTTTAGGGTACGACAACGATTAACGGTTAGCGTACGTGTGAGGGCACGAGTTAGTGTTGGTGTCCTGGATAAGATTAGGGCACGGGTGAGGGTAAGGCTTCGGGTGAGGGTCAGGGTTAGGATTCGTGTTAGGGTTAAGGTTAAGGAATGCAGAGGGATTAGGGTACAGCTTAGGGTACGACAGTGCTTAAGTGTTAGCGTTCGTGTGAGGGCAAGGGTTAGTGTTAGTGTCCTGGTTAAGATTAGGGCACGGGTGAGGGTAAGGCTTCGGGTGAGGGTCAGGGTTAGGATTCGTGTTAGGGTTAAGGTTAAGGAATGCAGAGGGATTAGGGTACAGCTTAGGGTACGACAGTGCTTAAGTGTTAGCGTTCGTGTGAGGGCAAGGGTTAGTGTTAGTGTCCTGGTTAAGATTAGGGCACGGGTGAGGGTAAGGCTTCAGGTGAGGGTCAGGGTTAGGATTCGGGTTAGGGTTAGGGAATGGGGAGGGATTAGGGTACAGTTTAGGGTACGACAACGATTAAGGGTTAGCGTACGTGTGAGGGAACGAGTTAGTGTTGGTGTCCTGGTTAAGATTAGGGTATGGGTGAGGGTAAGGTTTCGGGTGAGGGTCAGGGATAGAATTCGGGTTAGGGTTAGGGTTAGGGAATGGGGAGATATTAGGGCACAGTTTAGGGTACCACAACGCTTAAGGTTTAGCGTACGTGTGAGGTCACTAGTTAGTGTTAGTGTACTGCTTACGATTAGGGCACGGGTGAGGGTAAGGCCTCGGAAGAGGGTCACGTTAAGGGTTAGGGTTAGGGTTAGGGTTAGGGAATGGGGATTGATTAGGGTACAGATTAGGGTACGGCAATGGCTTAGGGTTAGCGTACGTTACAGGGTATGGGTTAGTGTTGATGTACTGGTTAAAATTAGGACACGGGTGAGGGTAAAGTTTCGGGTGAGTCTCATGGTTAGGTTTCAGGTTAGGGTTAGGGTTAGGGAATGGAGAGGGATTAGGGTACAGGTTAGGGTACCGCTGCGGTTTAGTGTTAGCGTACGTGTGAGGGCACGAGTTAGTGTTGGTGTACTGGTTAAAACAAGGGCACCGATGAGGGTAAGGCCTCGGAAAAGGGTCACGTTCAGGGTTTCGCTTAGGGTTAGGGTTAGGGAATGGGGAGGGATTAGGGTACAGGATAGGGTACGACAATGCTTAAGGGTTAGCGTACTTTTGAGGGCATGAGTTAGTGTTTGTGTACTGCTTAAGATTAGGGCATTGGTTAGGGTAGGGTATCGGAAGTGGGTCAGGTTTAGGGAAGGGGTTAGGGTTAGGGTTAAGGAATGGGGAGGGATTAGGGTACAATTTAGTGTACGACAACGCTTAAGGTTTAGCGTACGTGTGAGGGCACAAGTTAGTGTTGGTGTCCTCGTTAAGATTAGGGCACGGGTGAGGGTAAGGCTTCGGGTGAGGGTCAGGGTTAAGATTCGTGTTAGGGTTAGGGTTAAGGAATGCAGAGGGATTAGGGTACAGCTTAGGGTACGACAGCGCTTAAGGGTTAGCGTTCGTGTGAGGGCAAGGGTTAGTGTTAGTGTCCTGGTTAAGATTAGGGCACGGGTGAGGGTAAGGCTTCGGGTGAGGGTCAGGGATAGGATTCGTGTTAGGGTTAGGGTTAAGGAATGCAGAAGGATTAGGGTACAGCTTAGGGTACGATAGTGCTTAAGGGTTAGCGTTCGTGTGAGGGCAAGGGTTAGTGTTAGTGTCCTGGTTAAGTTTAGGGCACGGGTGAGGGTAAGGCTTCTGGTGAGGGTCAGGGTTAGGGTTCGGGTTAGGGTTAGGATTAGGGAATGGGGAGATATTAAGACACAGTTTAGGGTACCACAACGCTTAAGGTTTAGCGTACCTGTGAGGTCACTAGTTAGTGTTAGTGTACTGCTTACGATTAGGGCACGGGTGAGGGTAAGGCCTCGGAAGAGGGTCACGTTAAGGGTTAGTGCTAGGGTTAGGTTTAGGGAATGGGGAATGATTAGGGTACAGGTTAGGGTACGGCAATGGCTTAGGGTTAGCGTACGTTAGAGGGCATGGGTTAGTGTTGATGTACTGGTTAAAATTAGGACACGGGTGAGGGTAAAGTTTCGGGTGAGTGTCATGGTTAGGTTTCAGGTTAGGGTTAGGGTTAGGGAATGGAGAGGGATTAGGGTACAGGTTAGGGTACCGCTGCGGTTTAGTGTTAGCGTACGTGTGAGGGCACGAGTTAGTCTTGGTGTCCTGGTTAAGATTAGGGCACGGGTGAGGGTAAGGTTTCGGGTGAGGGTCAGGGTTAGGATTCGGGTTAGGGTTAGGGTTAGGGAATGGAGAGGGATTAGGGTACAGGTTAGGGTACGACAATGCCTAAGGGTTAGCGTAAGTGTGAGGGCACGAGTTAGTGTTGGTGTACTGGTTAAGACAAGGGCACCGATGAGGGTAAGGCCTCGGAAAAGGGTCACGTTCAGGGTTTCGCTTAGGGTTAGGGTTAGGGAATGGGGAGGGATTAGGGTACAGGATAGGGTACGACAATGCTTAAGGGTTAGCGTACTTTTGAGGGCATGAGTTAGTGTTTGTGTACTGGTTAAGATTGGGCATTGGTTAGGGTAGGGCATCGGAAGTGGGTCAGGTTTAGGAATGGGGTTAGGGTTAGGGTTAATGAATGGGGAGGGATTAGGGTACAGGATAGGGTACGACAATGCTTAAGGGTTAGCGTACTTTTGAGGGCATGAGTTAGTGTTTGTGTACTGCTTAAGATTAGGGCATTGGTTAGGGTAGGGTATCGGAAGTGGGTCAGGTTTAGGGATGGGGTTAGGGTTAGGGTTAAGGAATGGGGAGGGATTAGGGTACAATTTAGTGTACGACAACGCTTAAGGTTTAGCGTACGTGTGAGGGCACAAGTTAGTGTTGGTGTCCTCGTTAAGATTAGGGCACGGGTGAGGGTAAGGCTTCGGGTGAGGGTCAGGGTTAAGATTCGTGTTAGGGTTAGGGTTAAGGAATGCAGAGGGATTAGGGTACAGCTTAGGGTACGACAGCGCTTAAGGGTTAGCGTTCGTGTGAGGGCAAGGGTTAGTGTTAGTGTCCTGGTTAAGATTAGGGCACGGGTGAGGGTAAGGCTTCGGGTGAGGGTCAGGGATAGGATTCGTGTTAGGGTTAGGGTTAAGGAATGCAGAAGGATTAGGGTACAGCTTAGGGTACGATAGTGCTTAAGGGTTAGCGTTCGTGTGAGGGCAAGGGTTAGTGTTAGTGTCCTGGTTAAGTTTAGGGCACGGGTGAGGGTAAGGCTTCTGGTGAGGGTCAGGGTTAGGGTTCGGGTTAGGGTTAGGATTAGGGAATGGGGAGATATTAAGACACAGTTTAGGGTACCACAACGCTTAAGGTTTAGCGTACCTGTGAGGTCACTAGTTAGTGTTAGTGTACTGCTTACGATTAGGGCACGGGTGATGGTAAGGCCTCGGAAGAGGGTCACGTTAAGGGTTAGGGCTAGGGTTAGGTTTAGGGAATGGGGAATGATTAGGGTACAGGTTAGGGTACGGCAATGGCTTAGGGTTAGCGTACGTTAGAGGGCATGGGTTAGTGTTGATGTACTGGTTAAAATTAGGACACGGGTGAGGGTAAAGTTTCGGGTGAGTGTCATGGTTAGGTTTCAGGTTAGGGTTAGGGTTAGGGAATGGAGAGGGATTAGGGTACAGGTTAGGGTACCGCTGCGGTTTAGTGTTAGCGTACGTGTGAGGGCACGAGTTAGTCTTGGTGTCCTGGTTAAGATTAGGGCACGGGTGAGGGTAAGGTTTCCGGTGAGGGTCAGGGTTAGGATTCGGGTTAGGGTTAGGGGTAGGGAATGGAGAGGGATTAGGGTACAGGTTAGGGTACGACAATGCCTAAGGGTTAGCGTAAGTGTGAGGGCACGAGTTAGTGTTGGTGTACTGGTTAAGACAAGGGCACCGATGAGGGTAAGGCCTCGGAAAAAGGTCACGTTCAGGGTTTCGCTTAGGGTTAGGGTTAGGGAATGGGGAGGGATCAGGGTACAGGATAGGGTACGACAATGCTTAAGGGTTAGTGTACTTTTGAGGGCATGAGTTAGTGTTTGTGTACTGGTTAAGATTGGGCATTGGTTAGGGTAGGGCATCGGAAGTGGGTCAGGTTTAGGAATGGGGTTAGGGTTAGGGTTAAGGAATGGGGAGGGATTAGGGTACAATTTAGGGTACGACAACGCTTAAGGTTTAGCGTACGTGTGAGGGCACGAGTTAGTGTTGGTGTCCTGGTTAAGATTAGGGCACGGGTGAGGGTAAGGCTTCGGGTGAGGGTCAGGGTTAGGATTCGTGTTAGGGTTAAGGTTAAGGAATACAGAGGGATCAGGGTACAGCTTAGGGTACGACAGTGCTTAAGGGTTAGCGTTCGTGTGAGGGCAAGGGTTAGTGTTAGTGTCCTGGTTAAGATTAGGGCACGGGTGAGGGTAAGGCTTCAGGTGAGGGTCAGGGTTAGGATTCGGGTTAGGGTTAGGGTTAGGGAAACGGGAGATATGAGGGCACAGTTTAGGGTACCACAACGCTTAATGTTTAGCGTACGTGTGAGGTCACTAGTTAGTGTTAGTGTACTGCTTACGATTAGGGCACGGGGGAGGGTAAGGCCTCGGAAGAGGGTCACGTTAAGGGTTAGGGTTAAGGTTAGGGTTAGGGAATGGGGATTGATTAGGGTACAGGTTAGGGTACGGCAATGGCTTAGGGTTAGCGTACGTTAGAGGGCATGGGTTAGTGTTGATGTACTGGTTAAAATTAGGACACGGGTGATGGTAAAGTTTCGGGTGAGTGTCATGGTTAGGTTTCAGGTTAGGGTTAGGGTTAGGGAATGGAGAGGGTTTAGGGTACAGGATAGGGTACCGCTGCGGTTTAGTGTTAGCGTACGTGTGAGGGCACGAGTTAGTCTTGGTGTCCTGGTTAAGATTAGGGCACGGGTGAGGGTAAGGCTTCGGGTGAGGGTCAGGGTTAGGATTCGGGTTAGGGTTAGGGTTAGGGAATGGAGAGGGATTAGGGTACTGGTTAGGGTACGACAATGCCTAAGGGTTAGCGTAAGTGTGAGGGCACGAGTTAGTGTTGGTGTACTGGTTAAGAGTAGGGCACCGATGAGGGTAAGGCCTCGGAAAAGGGTTACATTCAGGGTTTCGCTTAGGGTTAGGGTTAGGTAATGGGGAGGGATTAGTATACAGGATAGGGTACGACAATGCTTAAGGGTTAGCGTACGTTTGAGGGCATGAGTTAGTGTTTGTGTACTGGTTAAGATTAGGGCATTGGTTAGGGTAGGGCATCGGAAGTGGGTCAGGTATAGGAATGGGGTTAGGGTTAGGTTTAAGGAATGGGGAGGGATTAGGTTACAATTTAGGGTACGACAACGCTTAAGGTTTAGCGTACGTGTGAGGGCACGAGTTAGTGTTGGTGTCCTGGTTAAGATTAGGGCACGGGTGAGGGTAAGGCTTCGGGTGAGGGTCAGGGTTAGGATTCGTGTTAGGGTTAGGGTTAAGGAATGCAGAGGGATTAGGGTACAGCTTAGGGTACGACAGTGCTTAAGGGTTATCGTATGTGTGAGGGCAAGGGTTAGTGTTAGTGTCCTGGTTAAGATTAGGGCACAGGTGAGGGTAAGGCTTCAGTTCAGGGTCAGGGTTAGGATTCGGGTTAGGGTTAGGGTTAGGCAATGGGGAGGGATTAGGGTACAGTTTAGGGTACGACAACGATTAAGGGTTAGCGCACGTGTGAGGGCACGAGTTAGTGTTGGTGTCCTGGTTACGATTAGGGCACGGGTGAGGGTAAGGTTTTGGGTGAGGGTCAGGGATAGAATTCGGGTTAGGGTTAGGGTTAGGGAATGGGGAGATATTAGGGCACAGTTTAGGGTACCACAACGCTTAAGGTTTAGCGTACGTGTGAGGTCACTAGTTAGTGTTAGTGTACTGCTTACGATTAGGGCACGGGTGAGGGTAAGGCCTCGGAAGAGGGTCACGTTAAGGGTTAGGGTTAGGGTTAGGGTTAGGGAATGGGGATTGATTAGGGTACAGGTTAGGGTACAGCAATGGCTTAGGGTTAGCGTACGTTAGAGGGCATGGGTTAGTGTTGATGTACTGGTTAAAATTAGGACACGGGTGAGGGTAAAGTTTCGGGTGAGTGTCATGGTTAGGTTTCAGGTTAGGGTTAGGGTTAGGGAATGGAGTGGGATTAGGGTACAGGTTAGGGTACCGCTGCGGTTTAGTGTTAACGTACGTGTGAGGGCACGAGTTAGTCTTGGTGTCCTGGTTAAGATTAGGGCACGGGTGAGGGTAAGGTTTCGGGTGAGGGTCAGGGTTAAGATTCGGGTTAGGGTTAGGGTTAGGGAATGGAGAGGGATTAGGGTACATGTTAGGGTACGACAGTGCTTAAGGGTTAGCGTAAGTGTGAGGGCACGAGTTAGTGTTGGTGTACTGGTTAAGAGTAGGGCACCGATGAGGGTAAGGCCTCGGAAAAGGGTCACGTTCAGGGTTTCGCTTAGGGTTAGGGTTAGGGAAAGGGGAGGGATTAGGATACAGGATAGGGTACGACAATGCTTAAGGGTTAGCGTACGTTTGAGGGCATGAGTTAGTGTTTGTGTACTGGTTAAGATTAGGGCATTGGTTAGGGTAGGGCATCCGAAGTGGGTCAGGTTTAGGGATGGGGTTAGGGTTAGTGTTAAGGAATGGGGAGGGATTAGGGTACAATTTAGGGTACGACAACGCTTAAGGTTTAGCGTACGTGTGAGGGCACGAGTTAGTGTTGGTGTCCTGGTTAAGATTAGGGCACGGGTGAGGGTAAGGCTTCGGGTGAGGGTCAGGGTTAGGATTCGTGTTAGGGTTAGGGTTAAGAAATGCAGAGGGATTAGGGTACAGCTTAGGGTACGACAGTGCTTAAGGGTTAGCGTTCATGTGAGGGCAAGGGTTAGTGTTAGTGTCCTGGTTAAGATTAGGGCACGGGTGAGGGTAAGGCTTCAGGTGAGGGTCAGGGTTAGGATTCGGGTTAGGGTTAGGGTTAGGGAATGGGGAGATATTAGGGCACAGTTTAGGGTACCACAACGCTTAAGGTTTAGCGTACGTGTGAGGTCACTAGTTAGTGTTAGTGTACTGCTTACGATTAGGGCACGGGGGAGGGTAAGGCCTCGGAAGAGGGTCACGTTAAGGGTTAGGGTTAGGGTTAGGGAATGGGGATTGATTAGGGTACAGGTTAGGGTACGGCAATGGCTTAGGGTTAGCGTACGTTAGAGGGCATGGGCTAGTGTTGATGTAGTGGTTAAAATTACGACACGGGTGAGGGTAAAGTTTCGGGTGAGTGTCATGGTTAGGTTTCAGGTTAGGGTTAGGGTTAGGGAATGGAGAGGGATTAGGGTACATGTTAGGGTACCGCTGTGGTTTAGTGTTAGCGTACGTGTGAGGGCACGAGTTAGTCTTGGTGTCCTGGTTAAGATTAGGGCACGTGTGAGGGTAAGGCTTCTTGTGAGGGTCAGGGTTAGGATTCGGGTTAGGGTTAGGCTTAGGGAATGGAGAGGGATTAGGGTACTGGTTAGGGTACGACAATGCCTAAGGGTTAGCGTAAGTGTGAGGGCACGAGTTAGTGTTGGTGTACTGGTTAAGACAAGGGCACCGATGAGGGTAAGGCCTCGGAAAAGGGTCACGTTCAGGGTTTCGCTTAGGGTTAGGGTTAGGGAATGGGGAGGGATTAGGGTACAGGATAGGGTACGACAATGCTTAAGGGTTAGCGTACGTTTGAGGGCATGAGTTAGTGTTTGTGTACTGGTTAAGATTAGGGCATTGGTTAGGGTAGGGCATTGGAAGTGGGTCAGGTTTAGGGATGGGGTTAGGGTTAGGGTTAAGGAATGGGGAGGGATTAGGGTACAATTTAGGGTACGACAACGCTTAAGGTTTAGCGTTCGTGTGAGGGCAAGGGTTAGTGTTAGTGTCCTGGTTAAGATTAGGGCACGGGTGAGGGTAAGGCTTCAGGTGAGGGTCAGGGTTAGGATTCGGGTTAGGGTTAGGGATAGCGAATGGGGAGGGATTAGGGTACAGTTTAGGGTACAACAACGATTAAGGGTTAGCGTACGTGTGAGGTCACGAGGTAGTGTTGGTGTCCTGGTTAAGATTAGGGCACGGGTAAGGGTAAGGTTTCAGGTGAGGGTCAGGGATAGAATTCGGGTTAGGTTTAGTGTTAGGGAATAGGGAGATATTAGGGCACAGTTTAGGGTACCACAACGCTTAAGGTTTAGCGTACGTGTGAGGTCACTAGTTAGTGTTAGTGTAGTGGTTAAGATTAGGGCACGGGTGAGGGTAAGGTCTCGGAAGAGGGTCACGTTATGGGTTAGGGTTAGGGTTAGCGTTAGGGAATGGGGATTGATTAGGGTACAGGTTATGGTACGGCAATGTCGTAGGGTTAGCGTACGTTAGAGGGCATGGGATAGTGTTGATGTACTGGTTAAAATTAGGACATGGGTGAGGGTAAAGTTTCGGGTGAGTGTCATGGTTAGGTTTCAGGTTAGGGTTAGGGTTAGGGAATGGAGAGGGATTAGGGTGCAGTTTAGGGTACCGCTGCGGTTTAGTGTTAGCGTACGTGTGAGGGCACGAGTTAGTGTTGGTGTCCTGGTTAAGATTAGGGCACGGGTGAGCATAAGGCTTCGGGTGAGGGTCAGGGTTAGGATTCGGGTTAGGGTTAGGGTTAGGGAATGGAGAGGGATTAGGGTACA
Organism: Inia geoffrensis; assembly: GCA_036417435.1. Lineage (NCBI taxonomy): Eukaryota > Metazoa > Chordata > Mammalia > Artiodactyla > Iniidae > Inia > Inia geoffrensis. The sequence continues at coordinate 93,500,746 of CM070911.1, forward strand.
GGTTAGGGTAAGTCAATGCTTAAGGGTTAGCGTAAGTGTGAGGGCACGAGTTAGTGTTGGTGTACTGGTTAAGACAAGTGCACCGATAAGGGTAAGGCCTCGGAAAAGGGTCACGTTCAGGGTTTCGGTTAGGGTTAGGGTTAGGGAATGGGGAGGGATTAGGGTACCAGATAGGGTACGACAATGCTTAAGGGTTAGCGTACGTTTGAGGGCATGAGTTAGTGTTTCTGTACTGGTTAAGTTTAGGCCATTGGTTAGGGTAAGGCATTAGAAGTGGGTCAGGTTTAGGGATGGGTTTAGGGTTAGGGTTAAGGAATGGGGAGGGATTAGGGTACAATTTAGGGTACGACAACGCTTAAAGTTTAGCGTACGTGTGAGGACACGAGTTAGTGTTGGTGTCCTGGTTAAGATTACGGCACGGGTGAGGGTAAGGCTTCGGGTGAGGGTCAGGGTTACGATTCAGGTTAGGGTTAGGGTTAGGGAATGGAGAGGGATTAGGGTACAGCTTAGGGTACGACAGTGCTTAAGGGTTAGCGTAAGTGTGAGGGCACGAGTTAGTGTTGGTGTACTGGTTAAGACAAGGGCACCGATGAGGGTAGGGCCTCGGAAAAGGGTCACGTTCAGGGTTTCGGTTAGGGTTAGGTTTAGGGAATGGGGAGGGATTAGGGTATAGGATAGGGTACAACAACGTTTAAGGGTTAGCGTACGTGTGAAGGCATGAGTTAGTGTTTGTGTAATGGTTAAGATTAGGGCATTGGTTAGGGTAGGGCATCGGAATTGGGTCAGGTTTAGGGATGGGGTTAGGGTTAGGGTTAAGGAATGGGGAGGGATTAGGGTACAATTTAGGGTACGACAACGCTTAAGGTTTAGCGTACGTGTGAGGGCACGAGTTAGTGTTGGTGTCCTGGTTAAGATTAGGGTACGGGTGAGGGTAAGGCTTCGGGTGACGGTCAGGGTTAGGATTCGTGTTAGGGTTAGGGTTGAGGAATGCAGAGGGATTAGGGTACAGCTTAGGGTACGACAGTGCTTAAGGGTTAGCGTTCGTGTGAGGGCAAGGGTTAGTGTTAGTGTCCTGGTTAAGATTAGGGCACGGGTGAGGGTAAGGCTTCAGTTGAGGGTCAGGGTTAGGATTCGGCTTAGGGTTAGGGTTAGGGAATGGGGAGGGATTAGGATACAGTTTAGGGTACGACAACGATTAAGGTTTAGCGTACGTGTGAGTGCACGAGTTAGTGTTGGTGTCCTGGTTAAGATTAGGGAACGGGTGAGGGTAAGGTTTCGGGTGAGGGTCAGGGATAGAATTCGGGTTAGGGTTAGGGTTAGGGAATGGGGAGATATTAGGGCACAGTTTAGGGTACGACAATGCAAAAGTTTTAGCGTACATGTGAGGTCACTAGTTAGTGTTAGTGTACTGCTTACGATTAGGGCACGGGGGAGTGTAAGGCCTCGGAAGAGGGTTACGTTAAGGGTTAGGGTTAGGGTTAGGATTAGGGAATGGGGATTGATTAGGGTACAGGTTATGGTACGGAAATGGCTTAGGGTTAGCGTACGTTAGAGGGCATGGGTCAGTGTGGATGTACTGGTTAAAATTAGGACACGGGTGAGGGTACAGTTTCGGGTGAGTGTCATGGTTAGGTTTCAGGTTAGGGTTAGGGTTAGGGAATGGAGAGGGATTAGGGTACAGGTTAGGGTACTGCTGCGGTTTAGTGTTAGCCTACGTGTGAGGGCACGAGTTAGTCTTGGTGTCCTGGTTAGGATTACGGCACGGGTGAGTGTAAGGCTTCGGGTGAGGGTCAGGGTTAGGATTCAGGTTAGGGTTAGGGTTAGGGAATGGAGAGGGATTAGGGTACAGGTTAGGGTACGACAATGCTTAAGGGTTAGCGTAAGTGTGAGGGCAAATGTTAGTGTTGGTGTACTGGTTAAGACAAGGGCACCGATGAGGGTAAGGCCTCGGAAAAGGGTCACGTTCAGGGTTTTGGTTAGGGTTAGGGTTAGGGAATGGGGAGGGATTAGGGTACAAGATAGTGTGCGACAACGATTAAGGGTTAGCGTACGTGTGGGGGCATGAGTTAGTGTTTGTGTACTGGTTAAGATTAGGGCATTGGTTAGGGTAGGGCATCGGAAGTGGGTCAGGTTTACGGATTAGGTTAGGGTTAGGGTGAAGGAATGGGGAGGGATTAGGGTACAATTTAGGGTACGACAACGCTTAAGGTTTAGCGTACGTGTGAGGGCACGAGTTAGTGTTGGTGGCCTGGTTAAGATTACGGCACGGGTGAGGGTAAGGCTTCGGGTGAGGGTCAGGGTTACGATTCGGGTAAGGGTTAGGGTTAGGGAATGGAGAGGGATTAGGGTACAGCTTAGGGTACGACAGTGCTTAAGGGTTAGCGTAAGTGTGAGGGCACGAGTTAGTGTTGGTGTACTGGTTAAGACAAGGGCACCGATGAGGGTAAGGCCTCGGAAAAGGGTCACGTTCAGGGTTTCGGTTAGGGTTAGGGTTAGGGAATGGGGAGGGATTAGGGTACAGGATAGGGTACGACAATGGCTTAGGGTTAGCGTACGTTAGAGGGCATGGGTTATTGTTGATGTACTGGTTAAAATTAGGACACGGGTGAGGGTAAAGTTTCGGGTGAGTGTCATGGTTAGGTTTCAGGTTAGTGTTAGTGTTAGGGAATGGAGAGGGATTAGGGTACATGTTAGGGTACCGCTGCGGTTTAGTGTTAGCGTACGTGTGAGGGCACGAGTTAGTCTTGGTGTCCTGGTTAAGATTAGGGCACAGGTGAGGGTAAGGTTTCGGGTGAGGGTCAGGGTTAGGATTCGGGTTAGGGTTAGGGTTAGGGAATGGAGAGGGATTACGGTACAGGTTAGGGTACGACAATGCTTAAGGGTTAGCGTAAGTGTGAGGGCACGAGTTAGTGTTGGTGTACTGGTTAAGACAAGCGCACCGATGAGGGTAAGGCCTCGGAAAAGGGTCACGTTCAGGGTTTCGCTTAGGGTTAGGGTTAGGGAATGGGGAGGGATTAGGGTACAGGATAGGGTACGACAATGCTTAAGGGTTAGCGTACTTTTGAGGGCATGAGTTAGTGTTTGTGTACTGGTTAAGATTGGGCATTGGTTAGGGTAGGGCATCGGAAGTGGGTCAGGTTTAGGAATGGGGTTAGGGTTAGGGTTAAGGAATGGGGAGGGATTAGGGTACAATTTAGGGTACGACAACGCTTAAGGTTTAGCGTACGTGTGAGGGCACGAGTTAGTGTTGGTGTCCTGGTTAAGATTAGGGCACGGGTGAGGGTAAGGCTTCGGGTGAGCGTCAGGGTTAGGATTCGTGTTAGGGTTAAGGTTAAGGAATGCAGAGGGATTAGGGTACAGCTTAGGGTTCGACAGTGCTTTAGGGTTAGCGTTCGTGTGAGGGCAAGGGTTAGTGTTAGTGTCCTGGTTAAGATTAGGGCACGGGTGAGGGTAAGGCTTCAGGTGAGGGTCAGGGTTAGGATTCGGGTTAGGGTTAGGGAATGGGGAGTGATTAGGGTACAGTTTAGGGTACGACAACGATTAAGGGTTAGCGTACGTGTGAGGGAACGAGTTAGTGTTGGTGTCCTGGTTAAGATTAGGACACAGGTGAGGGTAAGGTTTCGGGTGAGGGTCAGGGATAGAATTCGGGTTAGGGTTAGGGTTAGGGAATGGGGAGTGATTAGGGCACAGTTTAGGGTACCACAACGCTTAAGGTTTAGCGTACGTGTGAGGTCACTAGTTAGTGTTAGTGTACTGCTTACGATTAGGGCACGGTGAGGGTAAGGCCTCGGAAGAGGGTCACGTTACGGGTTAGGGTTAGGATTAGGGTTAGGGAATGGGGATTGATTAGGGTACAGATTAGGGTACGGCAATGGCTTAGGGTTAGCATACGTTAGAGGGTATGGGTTAGTGTTGATGTACTGGTTAAAATTAGGACACGGGTGAGGGTAAAGTTTCGGGTGAGTCTCATGGTTAGGTTTCAGGTTAGGGTTAGGGTTAGGGAATGGAGAGGGATTAGGGTACAGGTTAGGGTACGACAATGCTTAAGGGTTAGCGTAAGTGTGAGGGCACGAGTTAGTGTTGGTGTACTGGTTAAGACAAGGGCACCGATGAGGGTAAGGCCTCGGAAAAGGGTCACGTTCAGGGTTTCGCTTAGGGTTAGGGTTAGGGAATGGGGAGGGATTAGGGTACAGGATAGGGTACGACAATGCTTAAGGGTTAGCGTACGTTTGAGGGCGTGAGTTAGTGTTTGTGTACTGGTTAAGATTAGGTCATAGGTTAGGGTAGGGCATCGGAGGTGGGTCAGGTTTAGGGATGGGGTTAGGGTTAGGGTTAAGGAATGAGGAGGGATTAGGGTACAATTTAGGGTACAACAACGCTTAAGGTTTAGCGTACGTTTGAGGGCAACAGTTAGTGTTGGTGTCCTGGTTAAGATTAGGGAACGGGTGCGGGTAAGGCTTCGGGTGAGGGTCAGGGTTAGGATTCGTGTTAGGGTTAAGGTTAAGGAGTGCAGAGGGATTAGGGTACAGCTTAGGGTACGACAGCGCTTAAGGGTTAGCGTTCGTGTGAGGCCAAGTGTTAGTGTTAGTGTCCTGGTTAAGATTAGGGCACGGGTGAGGGTAAGGCTTCGGGTGAGGGTCAGGTTTAGTATTCGTGTTAGGGTTAGGGTTAAGGAATGCAGAGGGATTAGGGTACAGCTTAGGGTACGACAGTGCTAAGGGTTAGCGTTCGTGTGAGGGCAAGGGTTAGAGTTAGTGTCCTGGTTAAGATTAGGGCACGGGTGAGGGTAAGGCTTCAGGTGAGGGTCAGGGTTAGGATTGGGGTTAGGGTTAGGGTTAGGGAATGGGGAGTGATTAGGGTACAGTTTAGGGTACGACAACGATTAACGGTTAGCGTAGGTGTGAGGGCACGAGTTAGTGTTGGTGTCCTGGTTAAGATTAGGGCACAGGTGAGGGTAAGGTTTCTTGCGAGGGTCAGGGATAGAATTCGGGTTAGGGTTAGGGTTAGACAATGGGGAGATATTAGGGCACAGTTTAGGGTACCACAACGCTTAAGGTTTAGCGTACGTGTGAGGTCACTAGTTAGTGTTAGTGTGCTGCTTACGATTAGGGCACGGGTGAGGGTAAGGCCTCGGGAAGAGGGTCACGTTAAGGGTTAGGGTTAGGGTTAGGGTTAGGGAATGGGGATTGATTAGGGTACAGGTTAGGGTACGGCAATGGCTTAGGGTTAGCGTACGTTAGAGGGCATGGGCTAGTGTTGATGTACTGGTTAAAATTAGGACACGGGTGAGGGTAAAGTTTCGGGTGAGTGTCATGGTTAGGTTTCAGGTTAGGGTTAGGGTTAGGGAATGGAGAGGGATTAGGGTACAGGTTAGGGTACCGCTGCGGTTTAGTGTTAGCGTACGTGTGAGGGCACGAGTTAGTCTTGGTGTCCTGGTTAAGATTAGGGGACGGGTGAGGGTAAGGCTTCGGGTGAGGGTCAGGGTTAGGATTCGGGTTAGGGTTAGGGTTAGGGAATGGAGAGGGATTAGGGTACAGGTTAGGGTACGACAATGCTTAAGGGTTAGCGTAAGTGTGAGGGCACGAGTTAGTGTTGGTGTACTGGTTAAGACAAGGGCACCGATGAGGGTAAGGCCTCGGAAAAGGGTCACGTTCAGGGTTTCGCTTAGGGTTAGGGTTAGGGAATGGGGAGGGATTAGGATACAGGATAGGGTACGACAATGCTTAAGGGTTAGCGTACGTTTGAGGGCATGAGTTAGTGTTTGTGTACTGGTTAAGATTAGGGCATTGGTTAGGGTAGGGCATCGGAAGTGGGTCAGGTTTAGGGATGGGGTTAGGGTTAGGGTTAAGGAATGGGGAGGGATTAGGGCACAATTTAGGGTACGACAACGTTTAAGGTTTAGCGTACGTGTGAGGGCACGAGGTAGTGTTGGTGTCCTGGTTAAGATTAGGGCACGGGTGAGGGTAAGGCTTCGGGTGAGGGTCAGGGTTAGGATTCGTGTTAGGGTTAGGGTTAAGGAATGCAGAGGGATTAGGGTACAGCTTAGGGTACGACAGCGCTTAAGGGTTAGCGTTCATGTGAGGGCAAGTGTTAGTGTTAGTGTCCTGGTTAAGATTATGGCACGGGTGAGGGTAAGGCTTCAGGTGAGGGTCAGGGTTAGGATTCGGGTTAGCATTAGGGTTAGGGAATGGGGAGATATTAGGGCACAGTTTAGGGTACCACAACGCTTAGGGTTTAGCGTACGTGTGAGGTCACTAGTTAGTGTTAGTGTACTGCTTACGATTAGGGCACGGGTGAGGGTAAGGCCTCGGAAGAGGGTCACGTTAAGGGTTAGGGTTAGGGTTAGGGTTAGGGAATGGGGATTGATTAGGGTACAGGTTAGGGTACGGCAATGGCTTAGGGTTAGCGTACGTTAGAGGGCATGGGCTAGTGTTGATGTACTGGTTAAAATTAGGACACGGGTGAGGGTAAAGTTTCGGGTGAGTGTCATGGTTAGGTTTCAGGTTAGGGTTAGGGTTAGGGAATGGAGAGGGATTAGGGTACAGGTTAGGGTACCGCTGCGGTTTAGTGTTAGCGTACGTGTGAGGGCACGAGTTAGTCTTGGTGTCCAGGTTAAGATTAGGGCACGTGTGAGGGTAAGGCTTCTTGTGAGGGTCAGGGTTTGGATTCGGGTTAGGGTTAGGGTTAGGGAATGGAGAGGGATTAGGGTACTGGTTAGGGTACGACAATGCCTAAGGGTTAGCGTAAGTGTGAGGGCACGAGTTAGTGTTGGTGTACTGGTTAAGACCAGGGCACCGATGAGGGTAAGGCCTCGGAAAAGGGTCACTTTCAGGGTTTCGCTTAGGGTTAGGGTTAGGGAATGGGTAGGGATTAGGGTACAGGATAGGGTACGACAATGCTTAAGGGTTAGCGTACGTTTGAGGGCATGAGTTAGTGTTTGTGTACTGGTTAAGATTAGGGCATTGGTTAGGGTAGGGCTTGGGAAGTGGGTCAGGTTTAAGGATGGTTTTAGGGTTAGGGTTAAGGAATGGGGAGGGATTAGGTTACAATTTAGGGTACGACAACGCTTAAGGTTTAGCGTACGTGTGAGGGCACGAGTTAGTTTTGGTGTCCTGGTTAAGATTAGGGCACGGGTGAGGGTAAGGCTTCGGGTGAGGGTCAGGATTAGGATTCGTGTTAGGGTTAGGGTTAAGGAATGCAGAGGGATTAGGGACAGCTTAGGGTACGACAGTGCTTAAGGGTTATCGTATGTGTGAGGGCAAGGGTTAGTGTTAGTGTCCTGGTTAAGATTAGGGCACGGGTGAGGGTAAGGCTTCAGTTGAGGGTCAGGGTTAGGATTCGGGTTAGGGTTAGGGTTAGGGAATGGGGAGGGATTAGGGTACAGTTTAGGGTACGACAACGATTAAGGGTTAGCGTACGTGTGAGGGCACGAGTTAGTGTTGGTGTCCTGGTTAAGATTAGGGCACGGGTGAGGGTAAGGTTTCGGGTGAGGGTCAGGGATAGAATTCGGGTTAGGGTTAGGGTTAGGGAATGGGGAGATATTAGGGCACAGTTTAGGGTACCACAACTCTTAAGGTTTAGCATACGTGTGAGGTCACTAGTTAGTGTTAGTGTACTGCTTACGATTAGGGCACGGGTGAGGGTAAGGCCTCGGAAGAGGGTCACGTTAAGGGTTAGGGTTAGGGTTAGGGTTAGGGAATGAGGATTGATTAGGGTACAGGTTAGGGTACGGCAATGGCTTAGGGTTAGCGTACGTTAGAGGGCATGGGTTAGTGTTGATGTACTGGTTAAAATTAGGACACGGGTGAGGGTAAAGTTTCGGGTGAGTGTCATGGTTAGGTTTCAGGTTAGGGTTAGGGTTAGGGAATGGAGAGGGATTAGGGTACATGTTAGGGTACCGCTGCGGTTTAGTGTTAGCGTATGTGTGAGGGCACGAGTTAGTCTTGGTGTCCTGGTTAAGATTAGGGCACGGGTGAGGGTAAGGTTTCGGGTGAGGGTCAGGGTTAGGATTCGGGTTAGGGTTAGGGTTAGGGAATGGAGAGGGATTAGGGTACAGGTTAGGGTACGACAATGCTTAAGGGTTAGCGTAAGTGTGAGGGCATGAGTTAGTGTTGGTGTACTGGTTAAGACAAGGGCACCGATGAGGGTAAGGCCTCGGAAAAGGGTCACGTTAAGGGTTTCGCTTAGGGTTAGGGTTAGGGAATGGGGAGGGATTAGGGTACAGGATAGGGTACGACAGTGCTTAAGGGTTAGCGTACTTTTGATGGCATGAGTTAGTGTTTGCGTACTGGTTAAGTTTAGGGCATTGGTTAGGGTAGGGCATCGGAAGTGGGTCAGGTTTAGGGATGGGGTTAGGGTTAGGGTTAAGGAATGGGGAGGGATTAGGGTACAATTTAGTGTACGACAACGCTTAAGGTTTAGCGTACGTGTGTGGGCACGAGTTAGTGTTGGTGTCTTGGTTAAGATTAGGGCACGGGTGAGGGTAAGGCTTCGGGTGAGGGTCAGGGTTAGGATTCGTGTTAGGGTTAGAGTTAAGGACTGCAGAGGGATTAGGGTACAGCTTAGGGTACGACAGTGCTTAAGGGTTATCGTATGTGTGAGGGCAAGGGTTAGTGTTAGTGTCCTGGTTAAGATTAGGGCACGGGTGAGGGTAAGGCTTCAGTTGAGGGTCAGGGTTAGGATTCGGGTTAGGGTTAGGGTTAGGGAATGGGGAGGGATTAGGGTACAGTTTAGGGTACGACAACGATTAAGGGTTAGCGTACGTGTGAGGGCACGAGTTAGTGTTGGTGTCCTGGTTAAGATTAGAGCACGGGTGAGGGTAAGGTTTCGGGTGAGGGTCAGGGATAGAATTCGGGTTACGGTTAGGGTTAGGGAATGGGGAGATATTAGGGCACAGTTTAGGGTACCACAACGCTTAAGGTTTAGCATACGTGTGAGGTCACTAGTTAGTGTTAGTGTACTGCTTACTGTTAGGGCACGGGTGAGGGTAAGGCCTCGGAAGAAGGTCACGTTAAGGGTTAGGGTTAGGGTTAGGGTTAGGGAATGGGGATTGATTAGGGTACAGGTTAGGGTACGGCAATGGCTTAGGGTTAGTGTACGTTAGAGGGCATGGGTTAGTGTTGATGTACTGGTTAAAATTAGGACACGGGTGATGGTAAAGTTTCGGGTGAGTGTCATGGTTAGGTTTCAGGTTAGGGTTAGGGTTAGGTAATGGAGAGGGATTACGGTACAGGTTAGGGTACCGCTGCGGTTTAGTGTTAGCGTACGTGTGAGGGCACGAGTTAGTCTTGGTGTCCTGGTTAAGATTAGGGCACGGGTGAGGGTAAGGCTTCGGGTGAGGGTCAGGGTTAGGATTCGGGTTAGGGTTAGGGTTAGGGAATGGAGAGGGATTATGGTACTGGTTAGGGTTTGACAATGCCTAAGGGTTAGCGTAAGTGTGAGGGCACGAGTTAGTGTTGGTGTACTGGTTAAGACAAGGGCACCGATGAGGGTAAGGCCTCGGAAAAGGGTCACGTTCAGGGTTTCGCTTAGGGTTAGGGTTAGGGAATGGGGAGGGATTAGGATACAGGATAGGGTACTACAATGCTTAAGGGTTAGCGTACGTTTGAGGGCATGAGTTAGTGTTTGTGTACTGGTTAAGATTAGGGCATTGGTTAGGGAAGGGCATCGGAGGTGGGTCAGGTATAGGGATGGGGTTAGGGTTAGGTTTAAGGAATGGGGAGGGATTAGGTTACAATTTAGGGTACGACAACGCTTAAGGTTTAGCGTACGTGTGAGGGCACGAGTTAGTGTTGGTGTCCTGGTTAAGATTAGGGCACGGGTGAGGGTAAGGCTTCGGGTGAGGGTCAGGGTTAGGATTCGTGTTAGGGTTAGGGTTAAGGAATGCAGAGGGATTAGGGTACAGCTTAGGGTACGACAGTGCTTAAGGGTTATCGTATGTGTGAGGGCAAGGTTTAGTGTTAGTGTCCTGGTTAAGATTAGGGCACGGGTGAGGGTAAGGCTTCAGGTGAGGGTCAGGGTTAGGATTCGGGTTAGGGTTAGGGTTAGGAAATGGGGAGGGATTAGGGTACAGCTTAGGGTACGACAGTGCTTAAGGGTTAGCGTAAGTGTGAGGGCACGAGTTAGTGTTGGTGTACTGGTTAAGACAAGGGCACCGATGAGGGTAAGGCCTCGGAAAAGGGTCACGTTCAGGGTTTCGGTTAGGGTTAGGGTTAGGGAATGGGGAGGGATTAGGGTACAGGATAGGGTACGACAACGATTAAGGGTTAGCGTACGTGTGAGGGCATGAGTTAGTGTTTGTGTACTGGTTAAGGTTAGGACATAGGTTAGGGTAGGGCATCGGAGGTGGGTCAGGTTTAGGGATGGGGTTAGGGTTAGGGTTAAGGAATGGGGAGGGATTAGGGTTCAATTTAGGGTACGACAACGCTTAAGGTTTAGCGTACATGTTAGGGAACGAGTTAGTGTTGGTGTCCTGGTTAAGATTAGGGCACGGGTGAGGGTAAGGCTTCGGGTGAGGGTCAGGGTTAGGATTCGTGTTAGGGTTAAGGTTAAGGAATGCAGAGGGATTAGGGTACAGCTTAGGGTACGACAGTGCTTAAGGGTTAGCGTTCGTGTGAGGACAAGGGTTAGTGTTAGTGTCCTGGTTAAGATTAGGGCACGGGTGAGGGTAAGGCTTCAGGTGAGGGTCAGGGTTAGGATTCGGGTTAGGGTTAGGGAATGGGGAGGGATTAGGGTACAGTTTAGGGTACGACAACGATTAAGGGTTAGCGTATGTGTGAGGGAACGAGTTAGTGTTGGTGTCCTGGTTAAGATTAGGGCACGGGTGAGGGTAAGGTTTCGGGTGAGGGTCAGGGATAGAATTCGGGTTAGGGTTAGGGTTAGGGAATGGGGAGATATTAGGGCACAGTTTAGGGTACCACAACGCTTAAGGTTTAGCGTACGTGTGAGGTCACTAGTTAGTGTTAGTGTACTGCTTACGATTAGAGCACGGGTGAGGGTAAGGCCTCGTAAGACGGTCACGTTAAGGGTTAGGGTTAGGGTTAGGGTTAGGGAATGGGGATTGATTAGGGTAAAGGTTAGGGTACGGCAATGGCTTAGGGTTAGCGTACGTTAGAGGGCATGGGTTAGTGTTGATGTACTGGTTAAAATTAGGACACGGGTGAGGGTAAAGTTTCGGGTGAGTGTCATGGTTAGGTTTCAGGTTAGGGTTAGGGTTAGGGAATGGAGAGGGATTAGGGTACAGGTTAGGGTACCGCTGTGGTTTAGTGTTAGCGTACGTGTGAGGGCACGAGTTAGTTTTGGTGTCCTGGTTAAGATTAGGGCACGGGTGAGGGTAAGGCTTCGGGTGAGGGTCAGGCTTAGGATTCGGGTTAGGGTTAGGGTTAGGGAATGGAGAGGGATTAGGGTACCGGTTAGGGTACGACAATGCTTAAGGGTTAGCGTAAGTGTGAGGGCACGAGTTAGTGTTGGTGTACTGGTTCAGACAAGGGCACCGATGAGGGTAAGGCCTCGGAAAAGCGTCACGTTCAGGGTTTCGCTTAGGGTTAGGGTTAGGGAATGGGGAAGGATTAGGGTACAGGATAGGGTACGACAATGCTTAAGGGTTAACGTAGGTTTGAGTACATGAGTTAGTTTTTGTGTACTGGTGAAGATTAGGGCATTAGTTAGGGTAGGGCATCGGAAGTGTGTCAGGTTTAGGGATGGGGTTAGGGTTAGGGTTAAGGAATGGGGAGGGAGTAGGGTACAATTTAGGGTACGACAACTCTTAAGGTTTAGCGTACGTGTGAGGGCACGAGTTAGTGTTGGTGTCCTGGTTAAGATTAGGGCACGGATGAGGGTAAGGCTTCGGGTGAGGGTCATGGTTAGGATTCGTGTTAGGGTTAGGGTTAAGGAATGCAGAGGGATTAGGGTACAGCTTAGGGTATGACAGTGCTTAAGGGTTAGCGTTCGTGTGAGGGCAAAGGTTAGTGTTAGTGTCCTGGTTAAGATTAGGGCACGGGTGAGGGTAAGGCTTCAGGTGAGGGTCAGGGTTAGGATTTGAGTTAGGGTTAGGGTTAGGGAATGGGGAGGGATTAGGGTACAGTTTAGGGTACGACAACGATTAAGGGTTAGCGTACGTGTGAGGGCACGAGTTAGTGTTGGTGTCCTGGTTAAGATTAGGGCACGGTTGAGGGTAAGGTTTCGGGTGAGGGTCAGGGATAGAATTCGGGTTAGGGTTAGGGTTAGGGAATGGGGAGATATTAGTGTACAGGTTAGGGTACCGCTGCGGTTTAGTGTTAGCGTACGTGTGAGGGCACAAGTTAGTCTTGGTGTCATGGTTAAGATTAGGGCACGGGTGAGGGTAAGGCTTCGGGTGAGGGTCAGGGTTAGGATTGGGGTTAGGGTTATGGAATGGGGAGTGATTAGGGTAAAGTTTAGGGTACGACAACGATTAACGGTTAGCGTACGTGTGAGGGCACGAGTTAGTGTTGGTGTCCTGGTTAAGATTAGGGCACGGGTGAGGGTAAGGTTTCGTGAGAGGGTCAGGGATAGAATTCGGGTTAGGGTTAGGGTTAGGGAATGGGGAGATATTAGGGCACAGTTTAGGGTACCACAACGCTTAAGGTTTAGCGTACGTGTGAGGTCACTAGTTAGTGTTAGTGTACTGCTTACGATTAGGGCACGGGTGAGGGTAAGGCCTCGGAAGAGGGTCACGTTAAGGGTTAGGGTTAGGGTTAGGGTTAGGAAATGGGGATTGATGAGAGTACAGGTTAGGGTACGGCAATGGCTTATAGTTAGCATACGTTAGAGGGCATGGGTTAGTGTTGATGTACTGGTTAAAATTAGGACACGGGTGAGGGTAAAGTTTCGGGTGAGTGTCATGGTTAGGTTTCAGGTTAAGGTTAGGGTTAGGGAATGGAGAGGGATTAGGGTAAAGGTTAGTGTACGACAATGCTTAAGGGTTAGCATAAGTGCGAGGGCACGAGTTAGTGTTGGTGTACTGGTTAAGACAAGGGCACCGATGAGGGTAAGGCCTCGGAAACGGGTCACGTTCAGGGTTTCGCTTAGGGTTAGGGTTAGGGAATGGGGAGGGATAAGGGTACAGGATAGGGTACGACAATGCTTAAGGGTTAGCGTTCGTTTGAGGGCATGAGTTAGTGTTTGTGTACTGGTTAAGGTTAGGACATAGGTTAGGGTAGGGCATCGGAGGTGGGTCAGGTTTAGGGATGGGGTTAGGGTTAGGGTTAAGGAATGGGGAGGGATTAGGGTTCAATTTAGGGTACGACAACGCTTAAGGTTTAGCGTACATGTTAGGGAACGAGTTAGTGTTGGTGTCCTGGTTAAGATTAGGGCACGGGTGAGGGTAAGGCTTCGGGTGAGGGTCAGGGTTAGGATTCGTGTTAGGGTTAAGGTTAAGGAATGCAGAGGGATTAGGGTACAGCTTAGGGTACGACAGTGCTTAAGGGTTAGCGTTCGTGTGAGGACAAGGGTTAGTGTTAGTGTCCTGGTTAAGATTAGGGCACGGGTGAGGGTAAGGCTTCAGGTGAGGGTCAGGGTTAGGATTCGGGTTAGGGTTAGGGAATGGGGAGGGATTAGGGTACAGTTTAGGGTACGACAACGATTAAGGGTTAGCGTATGTGTGAGGGAACGAGTTAGTGTTGGTGTCCTGGTTAAGATTAGGGCACGGGTGAGGGTAAGGTTTCGGGTGAGGGTCAGGGATAGAATTCGGGTTAGGGTTAGGGTTAGGGAATGGGGAGATATTAGGGCACAGTTTAGGGTACCACAACGCTTAAGGTTTAGCGTACGTGTGAGGTCACTAGTTAGTGTTAGTGTACTGCTTACGATTAGAGCACGGGTGAGGGTAAGGCCTCGTAAGAGGGTCACGTTAAGGGTTAGGGTTAGGGTTAGGGTTAGGGAATGGGGATTGATTAGGGTAAAGGTTAGGGTACGGCAATGGCTTAGGGTTAGCGTACGTTAGAGGGCATGGGTTAGTGTTGATGTACTGGTTAAAATTAGGACACGGGTGAGGGTAAAGTTTCGGGTGAGTGTCATGGTTAGGTTTCAGGTTAGGGTTAGGGTTAGGGAATGGAGAGGGATTAGGGTACAGGTTAGGGTACCGCTGTGGTTTAGTGTTAGCGTACGTGTGAGGGCACGAGTTAGTTTTGGTGTCCTGGTTAAGATTAGGGCACGGGTGAGGGTAAGGCTTCGGGTGAGGGTCAGGCTTAGGATTCGGGTTAGGGTTAGGGTTAGGGAATGGAGAGGGATTAGGGTACCGGTTAGGGTACGACAATGCTTAAGGGTTAGCGTAAGTGTGAGGGCACGAGTTAGTGTTTGTGTACTGGTTCAGACAAGGGCACCGATGAGGGTAAGGCCTCGGAAAAGCGTCACGTTCAGGGTTTCGCTTAGGGTTAGGGTTAGGGAATGGGGAAGGATTAGGGTACAGGATAGGGTACGACAATGCTTAAGGGTTAACGTAGGTTTGAGTACATGAGTTAGTTTTTGTGTACTGGTGAAGATTAGGGCATTAGTTAGGGTAGGACATCGGAAGTGTGTCAGGTTTAGGGATGGGGTTAGGGTTAGGGTTAAGGAATGGGGAGGGAGTAGGGTACAATTTAGGGTACGACAACTCTTAAGGTTTAGCGTACGTGTGAGGGCACGAGTTAGTGTTGGTGTCCTGGTTAAGATTAGGGCACGGATGAGGGTAAGGCTTCGGGTGAGGGTCAGGGTTAGGATTCGTGTTAGGGTTAGGGTTAAGGAATGCAGAGGGATTAGGGTACAGCTTAGGGTACGACAGTGCTTAAGGGTTAGCGTTCGTGTGAGGGCAAAGGTTAGTGTTAGTGTCCTGGTTAAGATTAGGGCACGGGTGAGGGTAAGGCTTCAGGTGAGGGTCAGGGTTAGGATTTGAGTTAGGGTTAGGGTTAGGGAATGGGGAGGGATTAGGGTACAGTTTAGGGTACGACAACGATTAAGGGTTAGTGTACGTGTGAGGGCACGAGTTAGTGTTGGTGTCCTGGTTAAGATTAGGGCACGGTTGAGGGTAAGGTTTCGGGTGAGGGTCAGGAATAGAATTCGGGTTAGGGTTAGGGTTAGGGAATGGGGAGATATTAGTGTACAGGTTAGGGTACCGCTGCGGTTTAGTGTTAGCGTACGTGTGAGGGCACAAGTTAGTCTTGGTGTCATGGTTAAGATTAGGGCACGGGTGAGGGTAAGGCTTCGGGTGAGGGTCAGGGTTAGGATTGGGGTTAGGGTTATGGAATGGGGAGTGATTAGGGTACAGTTTAGGGTACGACAACGATTAACGGTTAGCGTACGTGTGAGGGCACGAGTTAGTGTTGGTGTCCTGGTTAAGATTAGGGCACGGGTGAGGGTAAGGTTTCGTGAGAGGGTCAGGGATAGAATTCGGGTTAGGGTTAGGGTTAGGGAATGGGGAGATATTAGGGCACAGTTTAGGGTACCACAACGCTTAAGGTTTAGCGTACGTGTGAGGTCACTAGTTAGTGTTAGTGTACTGCTTACGATTAGGGCACGGGTGAGGGTAAGGCCTCGGAAGAGGGTCACGTTAAGGGTTAGGGTTAGGGTTAGGGTTAGGAAATGGGGATTGATGAGAGTACAGGTTAGGGTACGGCAATGGCTTATAGTTAGCATACGTTAGAGGGCATGGGTTAGTGTTGATGTACTGGTTAAAATTAGGACACGGGTGAGGGTAAAGTTTCGGGTGAGTGTCATGGTTAGGTTTCAGGTTAAGGTTAGGGTTAGGGAATGGAGAGGGATTAGGGTAAAGGTTAGTGTACGACAATGCTTAAGGGTTAGCATAAGTGCGAGGGCACGAGTTAGTGTTGGTGTACTGGTTAAGACAAGGGCACCGATGAGGGTAAGGCCTCGGAAACGGGTCACGTTCAGGGTTTCGCTTAGGGTTAGGGTTAGGGAATGGGGAGGGATAAGGGTACAGGATAGGGTACGACAATGCTTAAGGGTTAGCGTTCGTTTGAGGGCATGAGTTAGTGTTTGTGTACTGGTTAAGGTTAGGACATAGGTTAGGGTAGGGCATCGGAGGTGGGTCAGGTTTAGGGATGGGGTTAGGGTTAGGGTTAAGGAATGGGGAGGGATTAGGGTTCAATTTAGGGTACGACAACGCTTAAGGTTTAGCGTACATGTTAGGGAACGAGTTAGTGTTGGTGTCCTGGTTAAGATTAGGGCACGGGTGAGGGTAAGGCTTCGGGTGAGGGTCAGGGTTAGGATTCGTGTTAGGGTTAAGGTTAAGGAATGCAGAGGGATTAGGGTACAGCTTAGGGTACGACAGTGCTTAAGGGTTAGCGTTCGTGTGAGGACAAGGGTTAGTGTTAGTGTCCTGGTTAAGATTAGGGCACGGGTGAGGGTAAGGCTTCAGGTGAGGGTCAGGGTTAGGATTCGGGTTAGGGTTAGGGAATGGGGAGGGATTAGGGTACAGTTTAGGGTACGACAACGATTAAGGGTTAGCGTATGTGTGAGGGAACGAGTTAGTGTTGGTGTCCTGGTTAAGATTAGGGTACGGGTGAGGGTAAGGTTTCGGGTGAGGGTCAGGGATAGAATTCGGGTTAGGGTTAGGGTTAGGGAATGGGGAGATATTAGGGCACAGTATAGGGTACCACAACGCTTAAGGTTTAGCGTACGTGTGAGGTCACTAGTTAGTGTTAGTGTACTGCTTACGATTAGGGCACGGGTGAGGGTAAGGCCTCGGAAGAGGGTCACGTTAAGGGTTAGGGTTAAGGTTAGGGTTAGGGAATGGGGATTGATTAGGGTACAGATTAGGGTACGGCAATGGCTTAGGGTTAGCGTACGTTAGAGGGTATGGGTTAGTGTTGATGTACTGGTTAAAATTAGGACACGGGTGAGGGTAAAGTTTCGAGTGAGTCTCATGGTTAGGTTTCAGGTTAGGGTTAGGGTTAGGGAATGGAGAGGGATTAGGGTACAGGTTAGGGTACCGCTGCGGTTTAGTGTTAGCGTACGTGTGAGGGCACGAGTTAGTCTTGGTGTCCTGGTTAAGAATAGGGCACGGGTGAGGGTAAGGCTTCGGGTGAGGGTCAGGGTTAGGATTCGGGGTAGGGTTAGGGTTAGGGAATGGAGAGGGATTAGGGTACAGGTTAGGGTACGACAATGCTTAAGGGTTAGCGTAAGTGTGAGGGCACGAGTTAGTGTTGGTGTCCTGGTTAAGATTAGGGAACGGGTGAGGGTAAGGCTTCGGGTGAGGGTCAGGGTTAGGATTCGTGTTAGGGTTAGGGTTAAGGAATGCAGAGGGATTAGGGTACAGCTTAGGGTACGACAGCGCTTAAGGGTTAGCGTTCGTGTGAGGGCAAGGGTTAGTGTTAGTGTCCTGGTTAAGATTAGGGCACGGGTGAGGGTAAGGATTCGGGTGAGGGTCAGGTTTAGTATTCGTGTTAGGGTTAGGGTTAAGGAATGCAGAGGGATTAGGGTACAGCTTAGGGTACGATAGTGCTTAAGGGTTAGCGTTCGTGTGAGGGCAAGGGTTAGTGTTAGTGTCCTGGTTAAGTTTAGGGCACGGGTGAGGGTAAGGCTTCTGTTGAGGGTCAGGGTTAGGATTCTGGTTAGGGTTAGGATTAGGGAATGGGGAGATATTAGGACACAGTTTAGGGTACCACAACGCTTAAGGTTTAGCGTACCTGTGAGGTCACTAGTTAGTGTTAGTGTACTGCTTACGATTAGGGCACGGGTGAGGGTAAGGCCTCGGAAGAGGGTCACGTTAAGGGTTAGGGCTAGGGTTAGGGTTAGGGAATGGGGAATGATTAGGGTACAGGTTAGGGTACGGCAATGGCTTAGGGTTAGCGTGCGTTAGAGGGCATGGGTTAGTGTTGATGTACTGGTTAAAATTAGGACACGGGTGAGGGTAAAGTTTCGGGTGAGTGTCATGGTTAGGTTTCAGGTTAGGGTTAGGGTTAGGGAATGGAGAGGGATTAGGGTACAGGTTAGGGTACCGCTGCGGGTTAGTGTTAGCGTACGTGTGAGGGCACGAGTTAGTCTTGGTGTCCTGGTTAAGATTAGGGCACAGGTGAGGGTAAGGTTTCGGGTGAGGGTCAGGGTTAGGATTCGGGTTAGGGTTAGGGTTAGGGAATGGAGAGGGATTACGGTACAGGTTAGGGTACGACAATGCTTAAGGGTTAGCGTAAGTGTGAGGGCACGAGTTAGTGTTGGTGTACTGGTTAAGACAAGCGCACCGATGAGGGTAAGGCCTCGGAAAAGGGTCACGTTCAGGGTTTCGCTTAGGGTTAGGGTTAGGGAATGGGGAGGGATTAGGGTACAGGATAGGGTACGACAATGCTTAAGGGTTAGCGTACTTTTGAGGGCATGAGTTAGTGTTTGTGTACTGGTTAAGATTGGGCATTGGTTAGGGTAGGGCATCGGAAGTGGGTCAGGTTTAGGAATGGGGTTAGGGTTAGGGTTAAGGAATGGGGAGGGATTAGGGTACAATTTAGGGTACGACAACGCTTAAGGTTTAGCGTACGTGTGAGGGCACGAGTTAGTGTTGGTGTCCTGGTTAAGATTAGGGCACGGGTGAGGGTAAGGCTTCGGGTGAGCGTCAGGGTTAGGATTCGTGTTAGGGTTAAGGTTAAGGAATGCAGAGGGATTAGGGTACAGCTTAGGGTTCGACAGTGCTTTAGGGTTAGCGTTCGTGTGAGGGCAAGGGTTAGTGTTAGTGTCCTGGTTAAGATTAGGGCACGGGTGAGGGTAAGGCTTCAGGTGAGGGTCAGGGTTAGGATTCGGGTTAGGGTTAGGGAATGGGGAGTGATTAGGGTACAGTTTAGGGTACGACAACGATTAAGGGTTAGCGTACGTGTGAGGGAACGAGTTAGTGTTGGTGTCCTGGTTAAGATTAGGACACAGGTGAGGGTAAGGTTTCGGGTGAGGGTCAGGGATAGAATTCGGGTTAGGGTTAGGGTTAGGGAATGGGGAGTGATTAGGGCACAGTTTAGGGTACCACAACGCTTAAGGTTTAGCGTACGTGTGAGGTCACTAGTTAGTGTTAGTGTACTGCTTACGATTAGGGCACGGTGAGGGTAAGGCCTCGGAAGAGGGTCACGTTACGGGTTAGGGTTAGGATTAGGGTTAGGGAATGGGGATTGATTAGGGTACAGATTAGGGTACGGCAATGGCTTAGGGTTAGCATACGTTAGAGGGTATGGGTTAGTGTTGATGTACTGGTTAAAATTAGGACACGGGTGAGGGTAAAGTTTCGGGTGAGTCTCATGGTTAGGTTTCAGGTTAGGGTTAGGGTTAGGGAATGGAGAGGGTTAGGGTACAGGTTAGGGTACGACAATGCTTAAGGGTTAGCGTAAGTGTGAGGGCACGAGTTAGTGTTGGTGTACTGGTTAAGACAAGGGCACCGATGAGGGTAAGGCCTCGGAAAAGGGTCACGTTCAGGGTTTCGCTTAGGGTTAGGGTTAGGGAATGGGGAGGGATTAGGGTACAGGATAGGGTACGACAATGCTTAAGGGTTAGCGTACGTTTGAGGGCGTGAGTTAGTGTTTGTGTACTGGTTAAGATTAGGTCATAGGTTAGGGTAGGGCATCGGAGGTGGGTCAGGTTTAGGGATGGGGTTAGGGTTAGGGTTAAGGAATGAGGAGGGATTAGGGTACAATTTAGGGTACAACAACGCTTAAGGTTTAGCGTACGTTTGAGGGCAACAGTTAGTGTTGGTGTCCTGGTTAAGATTAGGGAACGGGTGCGGGTAAGGCTTCGGGTGAGGGTCAGGGTTAGGATTCGTGTTAGGGTTAAGGTTAAGGAGTGCAGAGGGATTAGGGTACAGCTTAGGGTACGACAGCGCTTAAGGGTTAGCGTTCGTGTGAGGCCAAGTGTTAGTGTTAGTGTCCTGGTTAAGATTAGGGCACGGGTGAGGGTAAGGCTTTGGGTGAGGGTCAGGTTTAGTATTCGTGTTAGGGTTAGGGTTAAGGAATGCAGAGGGATTAGGGTACAGCTTAGGGTACGACAGTGCTAAGGGTTAGCGTTCGTGTGAGGGCAAGGGTTAGAGTTAGTGTCCTGGTTAAGATTAGGGCACGGGTGAGGGTAAGGCTTCAGGTGAGGGTCAGGGTTAGGATTGGGGTTAGGGTTAGGGTTAGGGAATGGGGAGTGATTAGGGTACAGTTTAGGGTACGACAACGATTAACGGTTAGCGTAGGTGTGAGGGCACGAGTTAGTGTTGGTGTCCTGGTTAAGATTAGGGCACTGGTGAGGGTAAGGTTTCGGGCGAGGGTCAGGGATAGAATTCGGGTTAGGGTTAGGGTTAGACAATGGGGAGATATTAGGGCACAGTTTAGGGTACCACAACGCTTAAGGTTTAGCGTACGTGTGAGGTCACTAGTTAGTGTTAGTGTACTGCTTACGATTAGGGCACGGGTGAGGGTAAGGCCTCGGGAAGAGGGTCACGTTAAGGGTTAGGGTTAGGGTTAGGGTTAGGGAATGGGGATTGATTAGGGTACAGGTTAGGGTACGGCAATGGCTTAGGGTTAGCGTACGTTAGAGGGCATGGGCTAGTGTTGATGTACTGGTTAAAATTAGGACACGGGTGAGGGTAAAGTTTCGGGTGAGTGTCATGGTTAGGTTTCAGGTTAGGGTTAGGGTTAGGGAATGGAGAGGGATTAGGGTACAGGTTAGGGTACCGCTGCGGTTTAGTGTTAGCGTACGTGTGAGGGCACGAGTTAGTCTTGGTGTCCTGGTTAAGATTAGGGCACGGGTGAGGGTAAGGTTTCGGGTGAGGGTCAGGGTTAGGATTCGGGTTAGGGTTAGGGTTAGGGAATGGAGAGGGATTAGGGTACAGGTTAGGGTACGACAATGCTTAAGGGTTAGCGTAAGTGTGAGGGCACGAGTTAGTGTTGGTGTACTGGTTAAGACAAGGGCACCGATGAGGGTAAGGCCTCGGAAAAGGGTCACGTTCAGGGTTTCGCTTAGGGTTAGGGTTAGGGAATGGGGAGGGATTAGGATACAGGATAGGGTACGACAATGCTTAAGGGTTAGCGTACGTTTGAGGGCATGAGTTAGTGTTTGTGTACTGGTTAAGATTAGGGCATTGGTTAGGGTAGGGCATCGGAAGTGGGTCAGGTTTAGGGATGGGGTTAGGGTTAGGGTTAAGGAATGGGGAGGGATTAGGGCACAATTTAGGGTACGACAACGTTTAAGGTTTAGCGTACGTGTGAGGGCACGAGGTAGTGTTGGTGTCCTGGTTAAGATTAGGGCACGGGTGAGGGTAAGGCTTCGGGTGAGGGTCAGGGTTAGGATTCGTGTTAGGGTTAGGGTTAAGGAATGCAGAGGGATTAGGGTACAGCTTAGGGTACGACAGCGCTTAAGGGTTAGCGTTCATGTGAGGGCAAGTGTTAGTGTTAGTGTCCTGGTTAAGATTATGGCTCGGGTGAGGGTAAGGCTTCAGGTGAGGGTCAGGGTTAGGATTCGGGTTAGCATTAGGGTTAGGGAATGGGGAGATATTAGGGCACAGTTTAGGGTACCACAACGCTTAGGGTTTAGCGTACGTGTGAGGTCACTAGTTAGTGTTAGTGTACTGCTTACGATTAGGGCACGGGTGAGGGTAAGGCCTCGGAAGAGGGTCACGTTAAGGGTTAGGGTTAGGGTTAGGGTTAGGGAATGGGGATTGATTAGGGTACAGGTTAGGGTACGGCAATGGCTTAGGGTTAGCGTACGTTAGAGGGCATGGGCTAGTGTTGATGTACTGGTTAAAATTAGGACACGGGTGAGGGTAAAGTTTCGGGTGAGTGTCATGGTTAGGTTTCAGGTTAGGGTTAGGGTTAGGGAATGGAGAGGGATTAGGGTACAGGTTAGGGTACCGCTGCGGTTTAGTGTTAGCGTACGTGTGAGGGCACGAGTTAGTCTTGGTGTCCAGGTTAAGATTAGGGCACGTGTGAGGGTAAGGCTTCTTGTGAGGGTCAGGGTTTGGATTCGGGTTAGGGTTAGGGTTAGGGAATGGAGAGGGATTAGGGTACTGGTTAGGGTACGACAATGCCTAAGGGTTAGCGTAAGTGTGAGGGCACGAGTTAGTGTTGGTGTACTGGTTAAGACCAGGGCACCGATGAGGGTAAGGCCTCGGAAAAGGGTCACTTTCAGGGTTTCGCTTAGGGTTAGGGTTAGGGAATGGGGAGGGATTAGGGTACAGGATAGGGTACGACAATGCTTAAGGGTTAGCGTACGTTTGAGGGCATGAGTTAGTGTTTGTGTACTGGTTAAGATTAGGGCATTGGTTAGGGTAGGGCTTGGGAAGTGGGTCAGGTTTAAGGATGGTTTTAGGGTTAGGGTTAAGGAATGGGGAGGGATTAGGTTACAATTTAGGGTACGACAACGCTTAAGGTTTAGCGTACGTGTGAGGGCACGAGTTAGTTTTGGTGTCCTGGTTAAGATTAGGGCACGGGTGAGGGTAAGGCTTCGGGTGAGGGTCAGGATTAGGATTCGTGTTAGGGTTAGGATTAAGGAATGCAGAGGGATTAGGGACAGCTTAGGGTACGACAGTGCTTAAGGGTTATCGTATGTGTGAGGGCAAGGGTTAGTGTTAGTGTCCTGGTTAAGATTAGGGCACGGGTGAGGGTAAGGCTTCAGTTGAGGGTCAGGGTTAGGATTCGGGTTAGGGTTAGGGTTAGGGAATGGGGAGGGATTAGGGTACAGTTTAGGGTACGACAACGATTAAGGGTTAGCGTACGTGTGAGGGCACGAGTTAGTGTTGGTGTCCTGGTTAAGATTAGGGCACGGGTGAGGGTAAGGTTTCGGGTGAGGGTCAGGGATAGAATTCGGGTTAGGGTTAGGGTTAGGGAATGGGGAGATATTAGGGCACAGTTTAGGGTACCACAACTCTTAAGGTTTAGCATACGTGTGAGGTCACTAGTTAGTGTTAGTGTACTGCTTACGATTAGGGCACGGGTGAGGGTAAGGCCTCGGAAGAGGGTCACGTTAAGGGTTAGGGTTAGGGTTAGGGTTAGGGAATGAGGATTGATTAGGGTACAGGTTAGGGTACGGCAATGGCTTAGGGTTAGCGTACGTTAGAGGGCATGGGTTAGTGTTGATGTACTGGTTAAAATTAGGACACGGGTGAGGGTAAAGTTTCGGGTGAGTGTCATGGTTAGGTTTCAGGTTAGGGTTAGGGTTAGGGAATGGAGAGGGATTAGGGTACATGTTAGGGTACCGCTGCGGTTTAGTGTTAGCGTATGTGTGAGGGCACGAGTTAGTCTTGGTGTCCTGGTTAAGATTAGGGCACGGGTGAGGGTAAGGTTTCGGGTGAGGGTCAGGGTTAGGATTCGGGTTAGGGTTAGGGTTAGGGAATGGAGAGGGATTAGGGTACAGGTTAGGGTACGACAATGCTTAAGGGTTAGCGTAAGTGTGAGGGCATGAGTTAGTGTTGGTGTACTGGTTAAGACAAGGGCACCGATGAGGGTAAGGCCTCGGAAAAGGGTCACGTTAAGGGTTTCGCTTAGGGTTAGGGTTAGGGAATGGGGAGGGATTAGGGTACAGGATAGGGTACGACAGTGCTTAAGGGTTAGCGTACTTTTGATGGCATGAGTTAGTGTTTGCGTACTGGTTAAGATTAGGGCATTGGTTAGGGTAGGGCATCGGAAGTGGGTCAGGTTTAGGGATGGGGTTAGGGTTAGGGTTAAGGAATGGGGAGGGATTAGGGTACAATTTAGTGTACGACAACGCTTAAGGTTTAGCGTACGTGTGAGGGCACGAGTTAGTGTTGGTGTCTTGGTTAAGATTAGGGCACGGGTGAGGGTAAGGCTTCGGGTGAGGGTCAGGGTTAGGATTCGTGTTAGGGTTAGAGTTAAGGACTGCAGAGGGATTAGGGTACAGCTTAGGGTACGACAGTGCTTAAGGGTTATCGTATGTGTGAGGGCAAGGGTTAGTGTTAGTGTCCTGGTTAAGATTAGGGCACGGGTGAGGGTAAGGCTTCAGTTGAGGGTCAGGGTTAGGATTCGGGTTAGGGTTAGGGTTAGGGAATGGGGAGGGATTAGGGTACAGTTTAGGGTACGACAACGATTAAGGGTTAGCGTACGTGTGAGGGCACGAGTTAGTGTTGGTGTCCTGGTTAAGATTAGAGCACGGGTGAGGGTAAGGTTTCGGGTGAGGGTCAGGGATAGAATTCGGGTTACGGTTAGGGTTAGGGAATGGGGAGATATTAGGGCACAGTTTAGGGTACCACAACGCTTAAGGTTTAGCATACGTGTGAGGTCACTAGTTAGTGTTAGTGTACTGCTTACTGTTAGGGCACGGGTGAGGGTAAGGCCTCGGAAGAAGGTCACGTTAAGGGTTAGGGTTAGGGTTAGGGTTAGGGAATGGGGATTGATTAGGGTACAGGTTAGGGTACGGCAATGGCTTAGGGTTAGTGTACGTTAGAGGGCATGGGTTAGTGTTGATGTACTGGTTAAAATTAGGACACGGGTGATGGTAAAGTTTCGGGTGAGTGTCATGGTTAGGTTTCAGGTTAGGGTTAGGGTTAGGTAATGGAGAGGGATTACGGTACAGGTTAGGGTACCGCTGCGGTTTAGTGTTAGCGTACGTGTGAGGGCACGAGTTAGTCTTGGTGTCCTGGTTAAGATTAGGGCACGGGTGAGGGTAAGGCTTCGGGTGAGGGTCAGGGTTAGGATTCGGGTTAGGGTTAGGGTTAGGGAATGGAGAGGGATTATGGTACTGGTTAGGGTTTGACAATGCCTAAGGGTTAGCGTAAGTGTGAGGGCACGAGTTAGTGTTGGTGTACTGGTTAAGACAAGGGCACCGATGAGGGTAAGGCCTCGGAAAAGGGTCACGTTCAGGGTTTCGCTTAGGGTTAGGGTTAGGGAATGGGGAGGGATTAGGATACAGGATAGGGTACTACAATGCTTAAGGGTTAGCGTACGTTTGAGGGCATGAGTTAGTGTTTGTGTACTGGTTAAGATTAGGGCATTGGTTAGGAAAGGGCATCGGAGGTGGGTCAGGTATAGGGATGGGGTTAGGGTTAGGTTTAAGGAATGGGGAGGGATTAGGTTACAATTTAGGGTACGACAAAGCTTAAGGTTTAGCGTACGTGTGAGGGCACGAGTTAGTGTTGGTGTCCTGGTTAAGATTAGGGCACGGGTGAGGGTAAGGCTTCGGGTGAGGGTCAGGGTTAGGATTCGTGTTAGGGTTAGGGTTAAGGAATGCAGAGGGATTAGGGTACAGCTTAGGGTACGACAGTGCTTAAGGGTTATCGTATGTGTGAGGGCAAGGTTTAGTGTTAGTGTCCTGGTTAAGATTAGGGCACGGGTGAGGGTAAGGTTTCGGGTGCGGGTCAGGGATAGAATTCGGGTTAGGGTTAGGGTTCGGGAATGGAGAGGGATTAGGGTACAGGTTAGGGTACGACAACGATTAAGGGTTAGCGTAAGTGTGAGGGCACGAGTTAGTGTTGGTGTACTGGTTAAGACAAGGGCACCGATGAGGGTAAGGCCTCGGAAAAGGGTCACGTTCAGGGTTTCGCTTAGGGTTAGGGTTAGGGAATGGGGAGGGATTAGGGTACAGGATGGGGTACGACAATGCTTAAGGGTTAGCGTACTTTTGAGGGCATGAGTTAGTGTTTGTGTACTGGTTAAGATTAGGGCATTGGTTAGGGTAGGGCATCGGAAGTGGGTCAGGTTTAGGGATGGGGTTAGGGTTAGGGTTAAGGAATGGGGAGGGATTAGGGTACAATTTAGGGTACGACAACGCTTAAGGTTTAGCGTACGTGTGAGGGCACGAGTAAATGTTGGTGTCCTGGTTAAGATTAGGGCACGGGTGAGGGTTAGGCTTCGGGTGAGGGTCAGGGTTAGGATTCGTGTTAGGGTTAGGGTTAAGGACTGCAGAGGGATTAGGGTACAGCTTAGGGTACGACAGTGCTTAAGGGTTAGCGTTCGTGTGAGGGCAAGGGTTAGTGTTAGTGTCCTGGTTAAGATTAGGGCACGGGTGAGGGTAAGGCTTCAGGTGAGGGTCAGGGTTAGGATTCGGGTTAGGGTTAGGGTTAGGGAATGGGGAGGGATTAGGGTACAGTTTAGGGTACGACAACGATTAAGGGTTAGCGTACGTGTGAGGGCACGAGTTAGTGTTGGTGTCCTGGTTAAGATTAGGGCACGGGTGAGGGTAAGGTTTTGGGTGAGGGTCAGGGATAGAATTCGGGTTAGGGTTAGGGTTAGGGAATGGGGAGATATTAGGGCACAGTTTAGGGTACCACAACTCTTAAGGTTTAGCATACGTGTGAGGTCACTAGTTAGTGTTAGTGTACTGCTTACGATTAGGGCACGGGTGAGGTTAAGGCCTCGAAAGAGGGTCACGTTAAGGGTTAGGGTTAGGGTTAGGGTTAGGGAATGGGTATTGATTAGGGTACAGGTTAGGGTACGGCAATGGCTTAGGGTTAGCGTACGTTAGAGGGCATGGGTTATTGTTGATGTACTGGTTAAAATTAGGACACGGGTGAGGGTAAAGTTTCGGGTGAGTGTCATGGTTAGGTTTCAGGTTAGGGTTAGTGTTAGGGAATGGAGAGGGATTAGGGTACAGGTTAGGGTACCGCTGCGGTTTAGTGTTAGCGTACGTGTGAGGGCACGAGTTAGTCTTGGTGTCCTGGTTAAGATTAGGGCACGGGTGAGGGTAAGGTTTCGGGTGAGGGTCAGGGTTAGGATTCGGGTTAGGGTTAGGGTTAGGGAACGGAGAGGGATTAGGGTACAGGTTAAGGTACGACAATGCTTAAGGGTTAGCGTAAGTGTGAGGGCACGAGTTAGTGTTGGTGTACTGGTTAAGACAAGGGCACCGATGAGGGTAAGGCCTCAGAAAAGGGTCACGTTCAGGGTTTCGCTTAGGGTTAGGGTTAGGGAATGGGGAGGGATTAGGGTACAGGATAGGGTACGACAATGCTTAAGGGTTAGCGTACTTTTGAGGGCATGAGTTAGTGTTTGTGTACTGGTTAAGATTAGGGCATGGGTTAGGGTAGGGCATCGGAAGTGGGTCAGGTTTAGGGATGGGGTTAGGGTTAGGGTTAAGGAATGGGGAGGGATTAGGGTACAATTTAGGGTACGACAACGCTTAAGGTTTAGCGTACGTGTGAGGGTACGAGTAAATGTTGGTGTCCTGGTTAAGATTAGGGCACGGGTGAGGGTAAGGCTTCGGGTGAGGGTCAGGGTTAGGATTCGTGTTAGGGTTAGGGTTAAGGACTGCAGAGGGATTAGGGTACAGCTTAGGGTACGACAGTGCTTAAGGGTTAGCGTTCGTGTGAGGGCAAGGGTTAGTGTTAGTGTCCTGGTTAAGATTAGGGCACGGGTGAGGGTAAGGCTTCAGGTGAGGGTCAGGGTTAGGATTCGGGTTACGGTTAGGGTTAGGGAATGGGGATATATTAAGGCACAGTTTAGGGTACCACAACACTTAAGGTTTAGCGTAAGTGTGAGGTCACTAGTTAGTGTTAGTGTACTGCTTACGATTAGGGCACGGGGGAGGGTAAGGCCTCGGAAGAGGGTCACGTTAAGGGTTAGGGTTAGGGTTAGGGTTAGGGAATTGGGATTGATTAGGGTACAGGTTAGGGTACGGCAATGGCCTAGGGTTAGCGTACGTTAGAGTGCATGGGCTAGTGTTGATGTAGTGGTTAAAATTAGGACACGGGTGATGGTAAAGTTTCGGGTGAGTGTCATGGTTAGGTTTCAGGTTAGGTTTAGGGTTAGGTAAAGGAGAGGGATTAGGGTACAGGTTAGGGTACCGCTGCGGTGTAGTGTTAGCGTACGTGTGAGGGCACGAGTTAGTCTTGGTGTCCTGGTTAAGATTAGGGCACGGGTGTGAGTAAGGCTTCTTGTGAGGGTCAGGGTTAGGATTTGGGTTAGGGTTAGGGTTAGGGAATGGAGAGGGATTAGGGTACTGGTTAGGGTACGACAGTGCCTAAGGGTTAGCGTAAGTGTGAGAGCACGAGTTAGTGTTGGTGTACTGGTTAAGACAAGGGCACCGATGAGGGTAAGGCCTCGGAAAAGGGTCACGTTCAGGGTTTCGGTTAGGGTTAGTGTTAGGGAATGGGGAGGGATTAGGGTACAGCATAGAGTACGACAATGCTTAAGGGTTAGCGTACGTTTGAGGGCATGAGTTAGTGTTTGTGTACTGGTTAAGATTAGGGCATTGGTTAGGGTAGGGCATGGGAAGTGGGTCAGGTTTAGGGATGGGGTTAGGGTTAGGGTTAAGGAATGGGGAGGGATTAGGTTACAATTTAGGGTACGACAACGCTTAAAGTTTAGCGTACGTGTGAGGGCACGAGTTAGTGTTGGTGTCCTGGTTAAGATTAGGGCACGGGTGAGGGTAAGGCTTCGGGTGAGGGTCAGGGTTAGGATTCGTGTTAGGGTTAGGGTTAAGGACTGCAGAGGGATTAGGGACGGCTTAGGGTACGACAGTGCTTAAGGGTTATCGTATGTGTGAGGGCAAGGGTTAGTGTTAGTGTCCTGGTTAAGATTAGGGCACGGGTGAGGGTAAGGCTTCAGTTGAGGGTCAGGGTTAGGATTCGGGTTAGGGTTAGGGTTAGGGAATGGGGAGGGATTAGGGTACAGTTTAGGGTACGACAACGATTAAGGGTTAGCGTACGTGTGAGGGCACGAGTTAGTGTTGGTGTCCTGGTTAAGATTAGGGCACGGGTGAGGGTAAGGTTTCGGGTGAGGGTCAGGGATAGAATTCGGGTTAGGGTTAGGGTTAGGGAATGGGGAGATATTAGGGCACAGTTTAGGGTACCACAACTCTTAAGGTTTAGCATACGTGTGAGGTCACTAGTTAGTGTTAGTGTACTGCTTACGATTAGGGCACGGGTGAGGGTAAGGCCTCGGAAGAGGGTCACGTTAAGGGTTAGGGTTAGGGTTAGGGTTAGGGAATGAGGATTGATTAGGGTACAGGTTAGGGTACGGCAATGGCTTATGGTTAGCGTACGTTAGAGGGCATGGGTTAGTGTTGATGTACTGGTTAAAATTAGGACACGGGTGAGGGTAAAGTTTCGGGTGAGTGTCATGGTTAGGTTTCAGGTTAGGGTTAGGGTTAGGGAATGGAGAGGGATTAGGGTACATGTTAGGGTACCGCTGCGGTTTAGTGTTAGCGTACGTGTGAGGGCACGAGTTAGTCTTGGTGTCCTGGTTAAGATTAGGGCACGGGTGAGGGTAAGGTTTCGGGTGAGGGTCAGGGTTAGGATTCGGGTTAGGGTTAGGGTTAGGGAATGGAGAGGGATTAGTGTACAGGTTAGGGTACGACAATGCTTAAGGGTTAGCGTAAGTGTGAGGGCATGAGTTAATGTTGGTGTACTGGTTAAGACAAGGGCACCGATGAGGGTAAGGCCTCGGAAAATGGTCACGTTAAGGGTTTCGCTTAGGGTTAGGGTTAGGGAATGGGGAGGGATTAGGGTACAGGATAGGGTACGACAGTGCTTAAGGGTTAGCGTACTTTTGATGGCATGAGTTAGTGTTTGCGTACTGGTTAAGATTAGGGCATTGGTTAGGGTAGGGCATCGGAAGTGGGTCAAGTTTAGGGATGGGGTTAGGGTTAGGGTTAAGGAATGGGGAGGGATTAGGGTACAATTTAGGGTACGACAACGCTTAAGGTTTAGCGTACGTGTGAGGGCACGAGTTAGTGTTGGTGTCCTGGTTAAGATTAGGGCACGGGTGAGGGTAAGGCTTCGGGTGAGGGTCAGGGTTAGGATTCGTGTTAGGGTTAGGGTTAAGGACTGCAGAGGGATTAGTGTACAGCTTAGGGTACGACAGTGCTTAAGGGTTATCGTATGTGTGAGGGCAAGGGTTAGTGTTAGTGTCCTGGTTAAGATTAGGGCACGGGTGAGGGTAAGGCTTCAGTTGAGGGTCAGGGTTAGGATTCGGGTTAGGGTTAGGGTTAGGGAATGGGGAGGGATTAGGGTACAGTTTAGGGTACGACAACGATTAAGGGTTAGCGTACGTGTGAGGGCACGAGTTAGTGTTGGTGTCCTGGTTAAGATTACAGCACGGGTGAGGGTAAGGTTTCGGGTGAGGTTCAGGGATAGAATTCGGGTTAGGGTTAGGGTTAGGGAATGGGGAGATATTAGGGCACAGTTTAGGGTACCACAACGCTTAAGGTTTAGCATACGTGTGAGGTCACTAGTTAGTGTTAGTGTACTGCTTACTGTTAGGGCACGGGTGAGGGTAAGGCCTCGGAAGAAGGTCACGTTAAGGGTTAGGGTTAGGGTTAGGGTTAGGGAATGGGGATTGATTAGGGTACAGGTTAGGGTACGGCAATGGCTTAGGGTTAGTGTACGTTAGAGGGCATGGGTTAGTGTTGATGTACTGGTTAAAATTAGGACACGGGTGATGGTAAAGTTTCGGGTGAGTGTCATGGTTAGGTTTCAGGTTAGGGTTAGGGTTAGGTAATGGAGAGGGATTAGGGTACAGGTTAGGGTACCGCTGCGGTTTAGTGTTAGCGTACGTGTGAGGGCACGAGTTAGTCTTGGTGTCCTGGTTAAGATTAGGGCACGGGTGAGGGTAAGGCTTCAGGTGAGGGTCAGGGTTAGGATTCGGGTTAGGGTTAGGGTTAGGGAATGGAGAGGGATTAGGGTACTGGTTAGTGTTTGACAATGCCTAAGGGTTAGCGTAAGTGTGAGGGCACGAGTTAGTGTTGGTGTACTGGTTAAGACAAGGGCACCGATGAGGGTAAGGCCTCGGAAAAGGGTCACGTTCAGGGTTTCGCTTAGGGTTAGGGTTAGGGAATGGGGAGGGATTAGGATACAGGATAGGGTACTACAATGCTTAAGGGTTAGCGTACGTTTGAGGGCATGAGTTAGTGTTTGTGTACTGGTTAAGATTAGGGCATTGGTTAGGGAAGGGCATCGGAGGTGGGTCAGGTATAGGGATGGGGTTAGGGTTAGGTTTAAGGAATGGGGAGGGATTAGGTTACAATTTAGGGTACGACAACGCTTAAGGTTTAGCGTACGTGTGAGGGCACGAGTTAGTGTTGGTGTCCTGGTTAAGATTAGGGCACGGGTGAGGGTAAGGCTTCGGGTGAGGGTCAGGGTTAGGATTCGTGTTAGGGTTAGGGTTAAGGAATGCAGAAGGATTAGGGTACAGCTTAGGGTACAACAGTGCTTAAGGGTTATCGTATGTGTGAGGGCAAGGTTTAGTGTTAGTGTCCTGGTTAAGATTAGGGCACGGGTGAGGGTAAGGCTTCAGGTGAGGGTCAGGGTTAGGATTCGGGTTAGGGTTAGGGTTAGGGAATGGGGAGGGATTAGGGTACAGTTTAGGGTACGACAAGGATTAAGGGTTAGCGTACGTGTGAGGGCACCAGTTAGTGTTGGTGTCCTGGTTAAGATTAGGGCACGGGTGAGGGTAAGGTTTCGGGTGAGGGTCAGGGATAGAATTCGGGTTAGGGTTAGGGTTCGGGAATGGAGAGGGATTAGGGTACAGGTTAGGGTACGACAACGATTAAGGGTTAGCGTAAGTGTGAGGGCATGAGTTAGTGTTGGTGTACTGGTTAAGACAAGGGCACCGATGAGGGTAAGGCCTCGGAAAAGGGTCACGTTCAGGGTTTCGCTTAGGGTTAGGGTTAGGGAATGGGGAGGGATTAGGGTACAGGATAGGGTAAGACAATGCTTAAGGGTTAGCGTACTTTTGAGGGCATGAGTTAGTGTTTGTGTACTGGTTAAGATTAGGGCATTGGTTAGGGTAGGGCATCGGAAGTGGGTCAGGTTTAGGGATGGGGTTAGGGTTAGGGTTAAGGAATGGGGAGGGATTAGGGTACAATTTAGGGTACGACAACGCTTAAGGTTTAGCGTACGTGTGAGGGCACGAGTAAATGTTGGTGTCCTGGTTAAGATTAGGGCACGGGTGAGGGTAAGGCTTCGGGTGAGGGTCAGGGTTAGGATTCGTGTTAGGGTTAGGGTTAAGGACTGCAGAGGGATTAGGGTACAGCTTAGGGTACGACAGTGCTTAAGGGTTAGCGTTCGTGTGAGGGAAAGGGTTAGTGTTAGTGTCCTGGTTAAGATTAGGGCACGGGTGAGGGTAAGGCTTCAGGTGAGGGTCAGGGTTAGGATTCGGGTTAGGGTTAGGGTTAGGGAATGGGGAGGGATTAGGGTACAGTTTAGGGTACGACAACGCTTAAGGTTTAGCGTACGTGTGAGGGCACGAGTAAATGTTGGTGTCCTGGTTAAGATTAGGGCACGGGTGAGCGTAAGGCTTCGGGTGAGGGTCAGGGTTAGGATTCGTGTTAGGGTTAGGGTTAAGGACTGCAGAGGGATTAGGGTACAGCTTAGGGTACGACAGTGCTTAAGGGTTAGCGTTCGTGTGAGGGCAAGTGTTAGTGTTAGTGTCCTGGTTAAGATTAGGGCACGGGTGAGGGTAAGGCTTCAGGTGAGGGTCAGGGTTAGGATTCGGGTTAGGGTTAGGGTTAGGGAATGGGGAGGGATTAGGGTACAGTTTAGGGTACGACAACGATTAAGGGTTAGCGTACGTGTGAGGGCCCGAGTTAGTGTTAGTGTACTGCTTACGATTAGGGCACGGGGGAGGGTAAGGCCTCGGAAGAGGGTCACGTTAAGAGTTAGGGTTAGGGTTAGGGAATGGGGATTGATTAGGGTACAGGTTAGGGTACGGCAATGGCTTAGGGTTAGCGTACGTTAGAGGGCATGGGTTATTGTTGATGTACTGGTTAAAATTAGGACACGGGTGAGGGTAAAGTTTCGGGTGAGTGTCATGGTTAGGTTTCAGGTTAGGGTTAGTGTTAGGGAATGGAGAGGGATTAGGGTACAGGTTAGGGTACCGCTGCGGTTTAGTGTTAGCGTACGTGTGAGGGCACGAGTTAGTCTTGGTGTCCTGGTTAAGATTAGGGCACGGGTGAGGGTAAGGTTTCGGGTGAGGGTCAGGGTTAGGATTCGGGTTAGGGTTAGGGTTAGGGAATGGAGAGGGATTAGGGTACAGGTTAAGGTACGACAATGCTTAAGGGTTAGCGTAAGTGTGAGGGCACGAGTTAGTGTTGGTGTACTGGTTAAGACAAGGGCACCGATGAGGGTAAGGCCTCGGAAAAGGGTCACGTTCAGGGTTTCGCTTAGGGTTAGGGTTAGGGAATGGGGAGGGATTAGGGTACAGGATAGGGTACGACAATGCTTAAGGGTTAGCGTACTTTTGAGGGCATGAGTTAGTGTTTGTGTACTGGTTAAGATTAGGGCATTGGTTAGGGTAGGGCATCGGAAGTGGGTCAGCTTTAGGGATGGGGTTAGGGTTAGGGTTAAGGAATGGGGAGGGATTAGGGTACAATTTAGGGTACGACAACGCTTAAGGTTTAGCGTACGTGTGAGGGCACGAGTAAATGTTGGTGTCCTGGTTAAGATTAGGGCACGGGTGAGGGTAAGGCTTCGGGTGAGGGTCAGGGTTAGGATTCATGTTAGGGTTAGGGTTAAGGACTGCAGAGGGATTAGGGTACAGCTTAGGGTACGACAGTGCTTAAGGGTTAGCGTTCGTGTGAGGGCAAGGGTTAGTGTTAGTGTCCTGGTTAAGATTAGGGCACGGGTGAGGGTAAGGCTTCAGGTGAGGGTCAGGGTTAGGATTCGGGTTAGGGTTAGGGTTAGGGAATGGGGAGGGATTAGGGTACAGTTTAGGGTACGACAACGATTAAGGGTTAGCGTACGTGTGAGGGCACGAGTTAGTGTTGGTGTCCTGGTTAAGATTAGGGCACGGGTGAGGGTAAGGTTTTGTGTGAGGGTCAGGGATAGAATTCGGGTTAGGGTTAGGGTTAGGGAATGGGGAGATATTAGGGCACAGTTTAGGGTACCACAACTCTTAAGGTTTAGCATACGTGTGAGGTCACTAGTTAGTGTTAGTGTACTGCTTACGATTAGGGCACGGGTGAGGGTAAGGCCTCGAAAGAGGGTCACGTTAAGGGTTAGGGTTAGGGTTAGGGTTAGGGAATGGGTATTGATTAGGGTACAGGTTAGGGTACGGCAATGGCTTAGGGTTAGCGTACGTTAGAGGGCATGGGTTATTGTTGATGTACTGGTTAAAATTAGGACACGGGTGAGGGTAAAGTTTCGGGTGAGTGTCATGGTTAGGTTTCAGGTTAGGGTTAGTGTTAGGGAATGGAGAGGGATTAGGGTACAGGTTAGGGTACCGCTGCGGTTTAGTGTTAGCGTACGTGTGAGGGCACGAGTTAGTCTTGGTGTCCTGGTTAAGATTAGGGCACGGGTGAGGGTAAGGTTTCGGGTGAGGGTCAGGGTTAGGATTCGGGTTAGGGTTAGGGTTAGGGAACGGAGAGGGATTAGGGTACAGGTTAAGGTACGACAATGCTTAAGGGTTAGCGTAAGTGTGAGGGCACGAGTTAGTGTTGGTGTACTGGTTAAGACAAGGGCACCGATGAGGGTAAGGCCTCAGAAAAGGGTCACGTTCAGGGTTTCGCTTAGGGTTAGGGTTAGGGAATGGGGAGGGATTAGGGTACAGGATAGGGTACGACAATGCTTAAGGGTTAGCGTACTTTTGAGGGCATGAGTTAGTGTTTGTGTACTGGTTAAGATTAGGGCATTGGTTAGGGTAGGGCATCGGAAGTGGGTCAGGTTTAGGGATGGGGTTAGGGTTAGGGTTAAGGAATGGGGAGGGATTAGGGTACAATTTAGGGTACGACAACGCTTAAGGTTTAGCGTACGTGTGAGGGCACGAGTAAATGTTGGTGTCCTGGTTAAGATTAGGGCACGGGTGAGGGTAAGGCTTCGGGTGAGGGTCAGGGTTAGGATTCGTGTTAGGGTTAGGGTTAAGGACTGCAGAGGGATTAGGGTACAGCTTAGGGTACGACAGTGCTTAAGGGTTAGCGTTCGTGTGAGGGCAAGGGTTAGTCTTAGTGTCCTGGTTAAGATTAGGGCACGGGTGAGGGTAAGGCTTCAGGTGAGGGTCAGGGTTAGGATTCGGGTTACGGTTAGGGTTAGGGAATGGGGATATATTAAGGCACAGTTTAGGGTACCACAACACTTAAGGTTTAGCGTAAGTGTGAGGTCACTAGTTAGTGTTAGTGTACTGCTTACGATTAGGGCACGGGGGAGGGTAAGGCCTCGGAAGAGGGTCACGTTAAGGGTTAGGGTTAGGGTTAGGGTTAGGGAATTGGGATTGATTAGGGTACAGGTTAGGGTACGGCAATGGCCTAGGGTTAGCGTACGTTAGAGTGCATGGGCTAGTGTTGATGTAGTGGTTAAAATTAGGACACGGGTGATGGTAAAGTTTCGGGTGAGTGTCATGGTTAGGTTTCAGGTTAGGTTTAGGGTTAGGTAAAGGAGAGGGATTAGGGTACAGGTTAGGGTACCGCTGCGGTGTAGTGTTAGCGTACGTGTGAGGGCACGAGTTAGTCTTGGTGTCCTGGTTAAGATTAGGGCACGGGTGAGAGTAAGGCTTCTTGTGAGGGTCAGGGTTAGGATTTGGGTTAGGGTTAGGGTTAGGGAATGGAGAGGGATTAGGGTACTGGTTAGGGTACGACAATGCCTAAGGGTTAGCGTAAGTGTGAGGGCACGAGTTAGTGTTGGTGTACTGGTTAAGACAAGGGCACCGATGAGGGTAAGGCCTCGGAAAAGGGTCACGTTCAGGGTTTCGGTTAGGGTTAGTGTTAGGGAATGGGGAGGGATTAGGGTACAGCATAGAGTACGACAATGCTTAAGGGTTAGCGTACGTTTGAGGGCATGAGTTAGTGTTTGTGTACTGGTTAAGATTAGGGCATTGGTTAGGGTAGGGCATGGGAAGTGGGTCAGGTTTAGGGATGGGGTTAGGGTTAGGGTTAAGGAATGGGGAGGGATTAGGTTACAATTTAGGGTACAACAACGCTTAAAGTTTAGCGTACGTGTGAGGGCACGAGTTAGTGTTGGTGTCCTGGTTAAGATTAGGGCACGGGTGAGGGTAAGGCTTCGGGTGAGGGTCAGGGTTAGGATTCGTGTTAGGGTTAGGGTTAAGGACTGCAGAGGGATTAGGGACGGCTTAGGGTACGACAGTCCTTAAGGGTTATCGTATGTGTAAGGGCAAGGGTTAGTGTTAGTGTCCTGGTTAAGATTAGGGCACGGGTGAGGGTAAGGCTTCAGTTGAGGGTCAGGGTTAGGATTCGGGTTAGGGTTAGGGTTAGGGAATGGGGAGGGATTAGGGTACAGTTTAGGGTACGACAACGATTAAGGGTTAGCGTACGTGTGAGGGCACGAGTTAGTGTTGGTGTCCTGGTTAAGATTAGGGCACGGGTGAGGGTAAGGTTTCGGGTGAGGGTCAGGGATAGAATTCGGGTTAGGGTTAGGGTTAGGGAATGGGGAGATATTAGGGCACAGTTTAGGGTACCACAACTCTTAAGGTTTAGCATACGTGTGAGGTCACTAGTTAGTGTTAGTGTACTGCTTACGATTAGGGCACGGGTGAGGGTAAGGCCTCGGAAGAGGGTCACGTTAAGGGTTAGGGTTAGGGTTAGGGTTAGGGAATGAGGATTGATTAGGGTACAGGTTAGGGTACGGCAATGGCTTAGGGTTAGCGTACGTTAGAGGGCATGGGTTAGTGTTGATGTACTGGTTAAAATTAGGACACGGGTGAGGGTAAAGTTTCGGGTGAGTGTCATGGTTAGGTTTCAGGTTAGGGTTAGGGTTAGGGAATGGAGAGGGATTAGGGTACATGTTAGGGTACCGCTGCGGTTTAGTGTTAGCGTACGTGTGAGGGCACGAGTTAGTCTTGGTGTCCTGGTTAAGATTAGGGCACGGGTGAGGTTAAGGTTTCGGGTGAGGGTCAGGGTTAGGATTCGGGTTAGGGTTAGGGTTAGGGAATGGAGAGGGATTAGGGTACAGGTTAGGGTACGACAATGCTTAAGGGTTAGCGTAAGTGTGAGGGCATGAGTTAGTGTTGGTGTACTGGTTAAGACAAGGGCACCGATGAGGGTAAGGCCTCGGAAAAGGGTCACGTTAAGGGTTTCGCTTAGGGTTAGGGTTAGGGAATGGGGAGGGATTAGGGTACAGGATAGGGTACGACAGTGCTTAAGGGTTAGCGTACTTTTGATGGCATGAGTTAGTGTTTGCGTCCTGGTTAAGATTAGGGCATTGGTTAGGGTAGGGCATCGGAAGTGGGTCAGGTTTAGGGATGGGGTTAGGGTTAGGGTTAAGGAATGGGGAGGGATTAGGGTACAATTTAGGGTACGACAACGCTTAAGGTTTAGCGTACGTGTGAGGGCACGAGTTAGTGTTGGTGTCCTGGTTAAGATTAGGGCACGGGTGAGGGTAAGGCTTCGGGTGAGGGTCAGGGTTAGGATTCGTGTTAGGGTTAGGGTTAAGGACTGCAGAGGGATTAGGGTACAGCTTAGGGTACGACAGTGCTTAAGGGTTATCGTATGTGTGAGGGCAAGGGTTAGTGTTAGTGTCCTGGTTAAGATTAGGGCACGGGTGAGGGTAAGGCTTCAGTTGAGGGTCAGGGTTAGGATTCGGGTTAGGGTTAGGGTTAGGGAATGGGGAGGGATTAGGGTACAGTTTAGGGTACGACAACGATTAAGGGTTAGCGTACGTGTGAGGGCACGAGTTAGTGTTGGTGTCCTGGTTAAGATTACAGCACGGGTGAGGGTAAGGTTTCGGGTGAGGTTCAGGGATAGAATTCGGGTTAGGGTTAGGGTTAGGGAATGGGGAGATATTAGGGCACAGTTTAGGGTACCACAACGCTTAAGGTTTAGCATACGTGTGAGGTCACTAGTTAGTGTTAGTGTACTGCTTACTGTTAGGGCACGGGTGAGGGTAAGGCCTCGGAAGAAGGTCACGTTAAGGGTTAGGGTTAGGGTTAGGGTTAGGGAATGGGGATTGATTAGGGTACAGGTTAGGGTACGGCAATGGCTTAGGGTTAGTGTACGTTAGAGGGCATGGGTTAGTGTTGATGTACTGGTTAAAATTAGGACACGGGTGATGGTAAAGTTTCGGGTGAGTGTCATGGTTAGGTTTCAGGTTAGGGTTAGGGTTAGGTAATGGAGAGGGATTAGGGTACAGGTTAGGGTACCGCTGTGGTTTAGTGTTAGCGTACGTGTGAGGGCACGAGTTAGTCTTGGTGTCCTGGTTAAGATTAGGGCACGGGTGAGGGTAAGGCTTCGGGTGAGGGTCAGGGTTAGGATTCGGGTTAGGGTTAGGGTTAGGGAATGGAGAGGGATTAGGGTACTGGTTAGGGTTTGACAATGCCTAAGGGTTAGCGTAAGTGTGAGGGCACGAGTTAGTGTTGGTGTACTGGTTAAGACAAGGGCACCGATGAGGGTAAGGCCTCGGAAAAGGGTCACGTTCAGGGTTTCGCTTAGGGTTAGGGTTAGGGAATGGGGAGGGATTAGGATACAGGATAGGGTACTACAATGCTTAAGGGTTAGCGTACGTTTGAGGGCATGAGTTAGTGTTTGTGTACTGGTTAAGATTAGGGCATTGGTTAGGGAAGGGCATCGGAGGTGGGTCAGGTATAGGGATGGGGTTAGGGTTAGGTTTAAGGAATGGGGAGGGATTAGGTTACAATTTAGGGTACGACAACGCTTAAGGTTTAGCGTACGTGTGAGGGCACGAGTTAGTGTTGGTGTCCTGGTTAAGATTAGGGCACGGGTGAGGGTAAGGCTTCGGGTGAGGGTCAGGGTTAGGATTCGTGTTAGGGTTAGGGTTAAGGAATGCAGAGGGATTAGGGTACAGCTTAGGGTACAACAGTGCTTAAGGGTTATCGTATGTGTGAGGGCAAGGTTTAGTGTTAGTGTCCTGGTTAAGATTAGGGCACGGGTGAGGGTAAGGCTTCAGGTGAGGGTCAGGGTTAGGATTCGGGTTAGGGTTAGGGTTAGGGAATGGGGAGGGATTAGG
Source organism: Inia geoffrensis (assembly GCA_036417435.1). Taxonomy (NCBI): domain Eukaryota; kingdom Metazoa; phylum Chordata; class Mammalia; order Artiodactyla; family Iniidae; genus Inia; species Inia geoffrensis. Next base: position 93,539,492 of record CM070911.1, read on the forward strand.
GTACAGTTTAGGGTACGACAAGGATTAAGGGTTAGCGTACGTGTGAGGGCACCAGTTAGTGTTGGTGTCCTGGTTAAGATTAGGGCACGGGTGAGGGTAAGGTTTCGGGTGAGGGTCAGGGATAGAATTCGGGTTAGGGTTAGGGTTCGGGAATGGAGAGGGATTAGGGTACAGGTTAGGGTACGACAACGATTAAGGGTTAGCGTAAGTGTGAGGGCATGAGTTAGTGTTGGTGTACTGGTTAAGACAAGGGCACCGATGAGGGTAAGGCCTCGGAAAAGGGTCACGTTCAGGGTTTCGCTTAGGGTTAGGGTTAGGGAATGGGGAGGGATTAGGGTACAGGATAGGGTAAGACAATGCTTAAGGGTTAGCGTACTTTTGAGGGCATGAGTTAGTGTTTGTGTACTGGTTAAGATTAGGGCATTGGTTAGGGTAGGGCATCGGAAGTGGGTCAGGTTTAGGGATGGGGTTAGGGTTAGGGTTAAGGAATGGGGAGGGATTAGGGTACAATTTAGGGTACGACAACGCTTAAGGTTTAGCGTACGTGTGAGGGCACGAGTAAATGTTGGTGTCCTGGTTAAGATTAGGGCACGGGTGAGGGTAAGGCTTCGGGTGAGGGTCAGGGTTAGGATTCGTGTTAGGGTTAGGGTTAAGGACTGCAGAGGGATTAGGGTACAGCTTAGGGTACGACAGTGCTTAAGGGTTAGCGTTCGTGTGAGGGCAAAGGTTAGTGTTAGTGTCCTGGTTAAGATTAGGGCACGGGTGAGGGTAAGGCTTCAGGTGAGGGTCAGGGTTAGGATTCGGGTTAGGGTTAGGGTTAGGGAATGGGGAGGGATTAGGGTACAGTTTAGGGTACGACAACGCTTAAGGTTTAGCGTACGTGTGAGGGCACGAGTAAATGTTGGTGTCCTGGTTAAGATTAGGGCACGGGTGAGCGTAAGGCTTCGGGTGAGGGTCAGGGTTAGGATTCGTGTTAGGGTTAGGGTTAAGGACTGCAGAGGGATTAGGGTACAGCTTAGGGTACGACAGTGCTTAAGGGTTAGCGTTCGTGTGAGGGCAAGTGTTAGTGTTAGTGTCCTGGTTAAGATTAGGGCACGGGTGAGGGTAAGGCTTCAGGTGAGGGTCAGGGTTAGGATTCGGGTTAGGGTTAGGGTTAGGGAATGGGGAGGGTTTAGGGTACAGTTTAGGGTACGACAACGATTAAGGGTTAGCGTACGTGTGAGGGCACGAGTTAGTGTTAGTGTACTGCTTACGATTAGGGCACGGGGGAGGGTAAGGCCTCGGAAGAGGGTCACGTTAAGAGTTAGGGTTAGGGTTAGGGAATGGGGATTGATTAGGGTACAGGTTAGGGTACGGCAATGGCTTAGGGTTAGCATACGTTAGAGGGCATGGGTTATTGTTGATGTACTGGTTAAAATTAGGACACGGGTGAGGGTAAAGTTTCGGGTGAGTGTCATGGTTAGGTTTCAGGTTAGGGTTAGTGTTAGGGAATGGAGAGGGATTAGGGTACAGGTTAGGGTACCGCTGCGGTTTAGTGTTAGCGTACGTGTGAGGGCACGAGTTAGTCTTGGTGTCCTGGTTAAGATTAGGGCACGGGTGAGGGTAAGGTTTCGGGTGAGGGTCAGGGTTAGGATTCGGGTTAGGGTTAGGGTTAGGGAATGGAGAGGGATTAGGGTACAGGTTAAGGTACGACAATGCTTAAGGGTTAGCGTAAGTGTGAGGGCACGAGTTAGTGTTGGTGTACTGGTTAAGACAAGGGCACCGATGAGGGTAAGGCCTCGGAAAAGGGTCACGTTCAGGGTTTCGCTTAGGGTTAGGGTTAGGGAATGGGGAGGGATTAGGGTACAGGATAGGGTACGACAATGCTTAAGGGTTAGCGTACTTTTGAGGGCATGAGTTAGTGTTTGTGTACTGGTTAAGATTAGGGCATTGGTTAGGGTAGGGCATCGGAAGTGGGTCAGGTTTAGGGATGGGGTTAGGGTTAGGGTTAAGGAATGGGGAGGGATTAGGGTACAATTTAGGGTACGACAACGCTTAAGGTTTAGCGTACGTGTGAGGGCACGAGTAAATGTTGGTGTCCTGGTTAAGATTAGGGCACGGGTGAGGGTAAGGCTTCGGGTGAGGGTCAGGGTTAGGATTCGTGTTAGGGTTAGGGTTAAGGACTGCAGAGGGATTAGGGTACAGCTTAGGGTACGACAGTGCTTAAGGGTTAGCGTTCGTGTGAGGGCAAGGGTTAGTGTTAGTGTCCTGGTTAAGATTAGGGCACGGGTGAGGGTAAGGCTTCAGGTGAGGGTCAGGGTTAGGATTCGGGTTAGGGTTAGGGTTAGGGAATGGGGAGGGATTAGGGTACAGTTTAGGGTACGACAACGATTAAGGGTTAGCGTACGTGTGAGGGCACGAGTTAGTGTTGGTGTCCTGGTTAAGATTAGGGCACGGGTGAGGGTAAGGTTTTGGGTGAGGGTCAGGGATAGAATTCGGGTTAGGGTTAGGGTTAGGGAATGGGGAGATATTAGGGCACAGTTTAGGGTACCACAACTCTTAAGGTTTAGCATACGTGTGAGGTCACTAGTTAGTGTTAGTGTACTGCTTACGATTAGGGCACGGGTGAGGGTAAGGCCTCGAAAGAGGGTCACGTTAAGGGTTAGGATTAGGGTTAGGGTTAGGGAATGGGTATTGATTAGGGTACAGGTTAGGGTACGGCAATGGCTTAGGGTTAGCGTACGTTAGAGGGCATGGGTTATTGTTGATGTACTGGTTAAAATTAGGACACGGGTGAGGGTAAAGTTTCGGGTGAGTGTCATGGTTAGGTTTCAGGTTAGGGTTAGTGTTAGGGAATGGAGAGGGATTAGGGTACAGGTTAGGGTACCGCTGCGGTTTAGTGTTAGCGTACGTGTGAGGGCACGAGTTAGTCTTGGTGTCCTGGTTAAGATTAGGGCACGGGTGAGGGTAAGGTTTCGGGTGAGGGTCAGGGTTAGGATTCGGGTTAGGGTTAGGGTTAGGGAACGGAGAGGGATTAGGGTACAGGTTAAGGTACGACAATGCTTAAGGGTTAGCGTAAGTGTGAGGGCACGAGTTAGTGTTGGTGTACTGGTTAAGACAAGGGCACCGATGAGGGTAAGGCCTCAGAAAAGGGTCACGTTCAGGGTTTCGCTTAGGGTTAGGGTTAGGGAATGGGGAGGGATTAGGGTACAGGATAGGGTACGACAATGCTTAAGGGTTAGCGTACTTTTGAGGGCATGAGTTAGTGTTTGTGTACTGGTTAAGATTAGGGCATTGGTTAGGGTAGGGCATCGGAAGTGGGTCAGGTTTAGGGATGGGGTTAGGGTTAGGGTTAAGGAATGGGGAGGGATTAGGGTACAATTTAGGGTACGACAACGCTTAAGGTTTAGCGTACGTGTGAGGGCACGAGTAAATGTTGGTGTCCTGGTTAAGATTAGGGCACGGGTGAGGGTAAGGCTTCGGGTGAGGGTCAGGGTTAGGATTCGTGTTAGGGTTAGGGTTAAGGACTGCAGAGGGATTAGGGTACAGCTTAGGGTACGACAGTGCTTAAGGGTTAGCGTTCGTGTGAGGGCAAGGGTTAGTGTTAGTGTCCTGGTTAAGATTAGGGCACGGGTGAGGGTAAGGCTTCAGGTGAGGGTCAGGGTTAGGATTCGGGTTACGGTTAGGGTTAGGGAATGGGGATATATTAAGGCACAGTTTAGGGTACCACAACACTTAAGGTTTAGCGTAAGTGTGAGGTCACTAGTTAGTGTTAGTGTACTGCTTACGATTAGGGCACGGGGGAGGGTAAGGCCTCGGAAGAGGGTCACGTTAAGGGTTAGGGTTAGGGTTAGGGTTAGGGAATTGGGATTGATTAGGGTACAGGTTAGGGTACGGCAATGGCCTAGGTTTAGCGTACGTTAGAGTGCATGGGCTAGTGTTGATGTAGTGGTTAAAATTAGGACACGGGTGATGGTAAAGCTTCGGGTGAGTGTCATGGTTAGGTTTCAGGTTAGGTTTAGGGTTAGGTAAAGGAGAGGGATTAGGGTACAGGTTAGGGTACCGCTGCGGTGTAGTGTTAGCGTACGTGTGAGGGCACGAGTTAGTCTTGGTGTCCTGGTTAAGATTAGGGCACGGGTGAGAGTAAGGCTTCTTGTGAGGGTCAGGGTTAGGATTTGGGTTAGGGTTAGGGTTAGGGAATGGAGAGGGATTAGGGTACTGGTTAGGGTACGACAATGCCTAAGGGTTAGCGTAAGTGTGAGGGCACGAGTTAGTGTTGGTGTACTGGTTAAGACAAGGGCACCGATGAGGGTAAGGCCTCGGAAAAGGGTCACGTTCAGGGTTTCGGTTAGGGTTAGTGTTAGGGAATGGGGAGGGATTAGGGTACAGCATAGAGTACGACAATGCTTAAGGGTTAGCGTACGTTTGAGGGCATGAGTTAGTGTTTGTGTACTGGTTAAGATTAGGGCATTGGTTAGGGTAGGGCATGGGAAGTGGGTCAGGTTTAGGGATGGGGTTAGGGTTAGGGTTAAGGAATGGGGAGGGATTAGGTTACAATTTAGGGTACGACAACGCTTAAAGTTTAGCGTACATGTGAGGGCACGAGTTAGTGTTGGTGTCCTGGTTAAGATTAGGGCACGGGTGAGGGTAAGGCTTCGGGTGAGGGTCAGGGTTAGGATTCGTGTTAGGGTTAGGGTTAAGGACTGCAGAGGGATTAGGGACGGCTTAGGGTACGACAGTCCTTAAGGGTTATCATATGTGTGAGGGCAAGGGTTAGTGTTAGTGTCCTGGTTAAGATTAGGGCACGGGTGAGGGTAAGGCTTCAGTTGAGGGTCAGGGTTAGGATTCGGGTTAGGGTTAGGGTTAGGGAATGGGGAGGGATTAGGGTACAGTTTAGGGTACGACAACGATTAAGGGTTAGCGTACGTGTGAGGGCACGAGTTAGTGTTGGTGTCCTGGTTAAGATTAGGGCACGGGTGAGGGTAAGGTTTCGGGTGAGGGTCAGGGATAGAATTCGGGTTAGGGTTAGGGTTAGGGAATGGGGAGATATTAGGGCACAGTTTAGGGTACCACAACTCTTAAGGTTTAGCATACGTGTGAGGTCACTAGTTAGTGTTAGTGTACTGCTTACGATTAGGGCACGGGTGAGGGTAAGGCCTCGGAAGAGGGTCACGTTAAGGGTTAGGGTTAGGGTTAGGGTTAGGGAATGAGGATTGATTAGGGTACAGGTTAGGGTACGGCAATGGCTTAGGGTTAGCGTACGTTAGAGGGCATGGGTTAGTGTTGATGTACTGGTTAAAATTAGGACACGGGTGAGGGTAAAGTTTCGGGTGAGTGTCATGGTTAGGTTTCAGGTTAGGGTTAGGGTTAGGGAATGGAGAGGGATTAGGGTACATGTTAGGGTACCGCTGCGGTTTAGTGTTAGCGTACGTGTGAGGGCACGAGTTAGTCTTGGTGTCCTGGTTAAGATTAGGGCACGGGTGAGGTTAAGGTTTCGGGTGAGGGTCAGGGTTAGGATTCGGGTTAGGGTTAGGGTTAGGGAATGGAGAGGGATTAGGGTACAGGTTAGGGTACGACAATGCTTAAGGGTTAGCGTAAGTGTGAGGGCATGAGTTAGTGTTGGTGTACTGGTTAAGACAAGGGCACCGATGAGGGTAAGGCCTCGGAAAAGGGTCACGTTAAGGGTTTCGCTTAGGGTTAGGGTTAGGGAATGGGGAGGGATTAGGGTACAGGATAGGGTACGACAGTGCTTAAGGGTTAGCGTACTTTTGATGGCATGAGTTAGTGTTTGCGTACTGGTTAAGATTAGGGCATTGGTTAGGGTAGGGCATCGGAAGTGGGTCAGGTTTAGGGATGGGGTTAGGGTTAGGGTTAAGGAATGGGGAGGGATTAGGGTACAATTTAGGGTACTACAACGCTTAAGGTTTAGCGTACGTGTGAGGGCACGAGTTAGTGTTGGTGTCCTGGTTAAGATTAGGGCACGGGTGAGGGTAAGGCTTCGGGTGAGGGTCAGGGTTAGGATTCGTGTTAGGGTTAGGGTTAAGGAATGCAGAGGGATTAGGGTACAGCTTAGGGTACGACAGTGCTTAAGGGTTATCGTATGTGTGAGGGCAAGGTTTAGTGTTAGTGTCCTGGTTAAGATTAGGGCACGGGTGAGGGTAAGGCTTCAGGTGAGGGTCAGGGTTAGGATTCGGGTTAGGGTTAGGGTTAGGGAATGGGGAGGGATTAGGGTACAGTTTAGGGTACGACAAGGATTAAGGGTTAGCGTACGTGTGAGGGCACGAGTTAGTCTTGGTGTCCTGGTTAAGATTAGGGCACGGGTGAGGGTAAGGTTTCGGGTGAGGGTCAGGGATAGAATTCGGGTTAGGGTTAGGGTTCGGGAATGGAGAGGGATTAGGGTACAGGTTAGGGTACGACAACGATTAAGGGTTAGCGTAAGTGTGAGGGCCTGAGTTAGTGTTGGTGTACTGGTTAAGACAAGGGCACCGATGAGGGTAAGGCCTCGGAAAAGGGTCACGTTCAGGGTTTCGCTTAGGGTTAGGGTTAGGGAATGGGGAGGGATTAGGGTACAGGATAGGGTACGACAATGCTTAAGGGTTAGCGTACTTTTGAGGGCATGAGTTAGTGTTTGTGTACTGGTTAAGGTTAGGGCATTGGTTAGGGTAGGGCATCGGAAGTGGGTCAGGTTTAGGGATGGGGTTAGGGTTAGGGTTAAGGAATGGGGAGGGATTAGGGTACAATTTAGGGTACGACAACGCTTAAGGTTTAGCGTACGTGTGAGGGCACGAGTAAATGTTGGTGTCCTGGTTAAGATTAGGGCACGGGTGAGGGTAAGGCTTCGGGTGAGGGTCAGGGTTAGGATTCGTGTTAGGGTTAGGGTTAAGCACTGCAGAGGTATTAGGGTACAGCTTAGGGTACGACAGTGCTTAAGGGTTAGTGTTCGTGTGAGGGCAAGTGTTAGTGTTAGTGTCCTGGTTAAGATTAGGGCACGGGTGAGGGTAAGGCTTCAGGTGAGGGTCAGGGCTGGATTCGGGTTAGGGTTAGGGTTAGGGAATGGGGAGGGATTAGGGTACAGTTTAGGGTACGACAACGCTTAAGGTTTAGCGTACGTGTGAGGGCACGAGTAAATGTTGGTGTCCTGGTTAAGATTAGGGCACGGGTGAGCGTAAGGCTTCGGGTGAGGGTCAGGGTTAGGATTCGTGTTAGGGTTAGGGTTAAGGACTGCAGAGGGATTAGGGTACAGCTTAGGGTACGACAGTGCTTAAGGGTTAGCGTTCGTGTGAGGGCAAGGGTTAGTGTTAGTGTCCTGGTTAAGATTAGGGCACGGGTGAGGGTAAGGCTTCAGGTGAGGGTCAGGGTTAGGATTCGGGTTAGGGTTAGGGTTAGGGAATGGGGAGGGATTAGGGTACAGTTTAGGGTACGACAACGATTAAGGGTTAGCGTACGTGTGAGGGCACGAGTTAGTGTTAGTGTACTGCTTACGATTAGGGCACGGGGGAGGGTAAGGCCTCGGAAGAGGGTCACGTTAAGAGTTAGGGTTAGGGTTAGGGAATGGGGATTGATTAGGGTACAGGTTAGGGTACGGCAATGGCTTAGGGTTAGCGTACGTTAGAGGGCATGGGTTATTGTTGATGTACTGGTTAAAATTAGGACACGGGTGAGGGTAAAGTTTCGGGTGAGTGTCATGGTTAGGTTTCAGGTTAGGGTTAGTGTTAGGGAATGGAGAGGGATTAGGGTACAGGTTAGGGTACCGCTGCGGTTTAGTGTTAGCGTACGTGTGAGGGCACGAGTTAGTCTTGGTGTCCTGGTTAAGATTAGGGCACGGGTGAGGGTAAGGTTTCGGGTGAGGGTCAGGGTTAGGATTCGGGTTAGGGTTAGGGTTAGGGAATGGAGAGGGATTAGGGTACAGGTTAAGGTACGACAATGCTTAAGGGTTAGCGTAAGTGTGAGGGCACGAGTTAGTGTTGGTGTACTGGTTAAGACAAGGGCACCGATGAGGGTAAGGCCTCGGAAAAGGGTCACGTTCAGGGTTTCGCTTAGGGTTAGGGTTAGGGAATGGGGAGGGATTAGGGTACAGGATAGGGTACGACAATGCTTAAGGGTTAGCGTACTTTTGAGGGCATGAGTTAGTGTTTGTGTACTGGTTAAGATTAGGGCATTGGTTAGGGTAGGGCATCGGAAGTGGGTCAGGTTTAGGGATGGGGTTAGGGTTAGGGTTAAGGAATGGGGAGGGATTAGGGTACAATTTAGGGTACGACAACGCTTAAGGTTTAGCGTACGTGTGAGGGCACGAGTAAATGTTGGTGTCCTGGTTAAGATTAGGGCACGGGTGAGGGTAAGGCTTCGGGTGAGGGTCAGGGTTAGGATTCGTGTTAGGGTTAGGGTTAAGGACTGCAGAGGGATTAGGGTACAGCTTAGGGTACGACAGTGCTTAAGGGTTAGCGTTCGTGTGAGGGCAAGGGTTAGTGTTAGTGTCCTGGTTAAGATTAGGGCACGGGTGAGGGTAAGGCTTCAGGTGAGGGTCAGGGTTAGGATTCGGGTTAGGGTTAGGGTTAGGGAATGGGGAGGGATTAGGGTACAGTTTAGGGTACGACAACGATTAAGGGTTAGCGTACGTGTGAGGGCACGAGTTAGTGTTGGTGTCCTGGTTAAGATTAGGGCACGGGTGAGGGTAAGGTTTTGGGTGAGGGTCAGGGATAGAATTCGGGTTAGGGTTAGGGTTAGGGAATGGGGAGATATTAGGGCACAGTTTAGGGTACCACAACTCTTAAGGTTTAGCATACGTGTGAGGTCACTAGTTAGTGTTAGTGTACTGCTTACGATTAGGGTACGGGTGAGGGTAAGGCCTCGAAAGAGGGTCACGTTAAGGGTTAGGGTTAGGGTTAGGGTTAGGGAATGGGTATTGATTAGGGTACAGGTTAGGGTACGGCAATGGCTTAGGGTTAGCGTACGTTAGAGGGCATGGGTTATTGTTGATGTACTGGTTAAAATTAGGACACGGGTGAGGGTAAAGTTTCGGGTGAGTGTCATGGTTAGGTTTCAGGTTAGGGTTAGTGTTAGGGAATGGAGAGGGATTAGGGTACAGGTTAGGGTACCGCTGCGGTTTAGTGTTAGCGTACGTGTGAGGGCACGAGTTAGTCTTGGTGTCCTGGTTAAGATTAGGGCACGGGTGAGGGTAAGGTTTCGGGTGAGGGTCAGGGTTAGGATTCGGGTTAGGGTTAGGGTAAGGGAACGGAGAGGGATTAGGGTACAGGTTAAGGTACGACAATGCTTAAGGGTTAGCGTAAGTGTGAGCGCACGAGTTAGTGTTGGTGTACTGGTTAAGACAAGGGCACCGATGAGGGTAAGGCCTCAGAAAAGGGTCACGTTCAGGGTTTCGCTTAGGGTTAGGGTTAGGGAATGGGGAGGGATTAGGGTACAGGATAGGGTACGACAATGCTTAAGGGTTAGCGTACTTTTGAGGGCATGAGTTAGTGTTTGTGTACTGGTTAAGATTAGGGCATTGGTTAGGGTAGGGCATCGGAAGTGGGTCAGGTTTAGGGATGGGGTTAGGGTTAGGGTTAAGGAATGGGGAGGGATTAGGGTACAATTTAGGGTACGACAACGCTTAAGGTTTAGCGTACGTGTGAGGGCACGAGTAAATGTTGGTGTCCTGGTTAAGATTAGGGCACGGGTGAGGGTAAGGCTTCGGGTGAGGGTCAGGGTTAGGATTCGTGTTAGGGTTAGGGTTAAGGACTGCAGAGGGATTAGGGTACAGCTTAGGGTACGACAGTGCTTAAGGGTTAGCGTTCGTGTGAGGGCAAGGGTTAGTGTTAGTGTCCTGGTTAAGATTAGGGCACGGGTGAGGGTAAGGCTTCAGGTGAGGGTCAGGGTTAGGATTCGGGTTAGGGTTAGGGTTAGGGAATGGGGAGGGATTAGGGTACAGTTTAGGGTACGACAACGATTAAGGGTTAGCGTACGTGTGAGGGCACTAGTTAGTGTTGGTGTCCTGGTTAAGATTAGGGCACGGTTGAGGGTAAGGTTTCGGTTGAGGGTCAGGTATAGAATTCGGGTTAGGGTTAGGTTTAGGGAATGGGGAGATATTAGGGCACAGTTTAGGGTACCACAACTCTTAAGGTTTAGCATACGTGTGAGGTCACTAGTTAGTGTTAGTGTACTGCTTACGATTAGGGCACGGGTGAGGATAAGGCCTCGGAAGAGGGTCACGTTAAGGGTTAGGGTTAGGGTTAGGGTTAGGGAATGCGGATTGATTAGGGTACAGGTTAGGGTACGGCAATGGCTTAGGGTTAGCGTACGTTAGAGGGCATGGGTTAGTGTTGATGTACTGGTTAAAATTAAGACACGGGTGAGGGTAAAGATTCGGGTGAGTGTCATGGTTAGGTTTCAGGTTAGGGTTAGGGTTAGGGAATGGAGAGGGATTAGGGTACAGGTTAGGGTACCGCTGCTGTTTAGTGTTAGCGTACGTGTGAGGGCACGAGTTAGTCTTGGTGTCCTGGTTAAGATTAGGGCACGGGTGAGGGTAAGGCTTCGGGTGAGGGTCAGGGTTAGGATTCGGGTTAGGGTTAGGGTTAGGGAATGGAGAGGGATTAGGGTACTTGTTAGGGTTCGACAATGCCTAAGGGTTAGCGTAAGTGTGAGGGCACGAGTTAGTGTTGGTGTACTGGTTAAGACAAGGGCACCGATGAGGGTAAGGCCTCAGAAAAGGGTCACGTTCAGGGTTTCGCTTAGGGTTAGGGTTAGGGAATGGGGAGGGATTAGGATACAGGATAGGGTACGACAATGCTTAAGGGTTAGCGTACGTTTGAGGGCATGAGTTAGTGTTTGTGTACTGGTTAAGATTAGGGCATTGGTTAGGGTAGGGCATCGGAGGTGGGTCAGGTATAGGGATGGGGTTAGGGTTAGGTTTAAGGAATGGGGAGGGATTAGGTTACAATTTAGGGTACGACAACGCTTAAGGTTTAGCGTACGTGTGAGGGCACGAGTTAGTGTTGGTGTCCTGGTTAAGATTAGGGCACGGGTGAGGGTAAGGCTTCGGGTGAGAGTCAGGGTTAGGATTCGTGTTAGGGTTAGGGTTAAGGAATGCAGAGGGATTAGGGTACAGCTTAGGGTACGACAGTGCTTAAGGGTTATCGTATGTGTGAGGGCAAGGTTTAGTGTTAGTGTCCTGGTTAAGATTAGGGCACGGGTGAGGGTAAGGCTTCAGGTGAGGGTCAGGGATAGAATTCGGGTTAGGGTTAGGGTTAGGGAATGGGGAGATATTAGGGCACAGTTTAGGGTACCACAACTCTTAAGGTTTAGCATACGTGTGAGGTCACTAGTTAGTGTTAGTGTACTGCTTACGATTAGGGCACGGGTGAGGGAAAGGCTTCGGAAGAGGGTCACGTTAAGGGTTAGGGTTAGGGTTAGGGTTAGGGAATAGGGATTGATTAGGGTACAGGTTAGGGTACGGCAATGGCTTACGGTTAGCGTACGTTAGAGGGCATGGGTTAGTGTTGATGTACTGGTTAAAATTAGGACACGGGTGAGGGTAAAGTTTCGGGTGAGTGTCATGGTTAGGTTTCAGGTTAGTGTTAGTGTTAGGGAATGGAGAGGGATTAGGGTACAGGTTAGGGTACCGCTGCGGTTTAGTGTTAGCGTACGTGTGAGGGCACGAGTTAGTCTTGGTGTCCTGGTTAAGATTAGGGCACGGGTGAGGGTAAGGTTTCGGGTGAGGGTCAGGGTTAGGATTCGGGTTAGGGTTAGGGTTAGGGAATGGAGAGGGATTAGGGTACAGGTTAGGGTACGACAATGCTTAAGGGTTAGCGTAAGTGTGAGGGCATGAGTTAGTGCTGGTGTACTGGTTAAGACAAGGGCACCGATGAGGGTAAGGCCTCGGAAAAGGGTCACGTTCACGGTTTCGCTTAGGGTTAGGGTTAGGGAATGGGGAGGTATTAGGGTACAGGATAGGGTACGACAATGCTTAAGGGTTAGCGTACTTTTGATGGCATGAGTTAGTGTTTGTGTACTGGTTAAGATTAGGGCATTGGTTAGGGCAGGGCATCGGAAGTGGGTCAGGTTTAGGGATCGGGTTAGGGTTAGGGTTAAGGAATGGGGAGGGATTAGGTTACAATTTCGGGTACGACAACGCTTAAGGTTTAGCGTACGTGTGAGGGCACGAGTTAGTGTTGGTGTCCTGGTTAAGATTAGGGCACGGGTGAGGGTAAGGCTTCGGGTGAGGGTCAGGGTTAGGATTCGTGTTAGGGTTAGGGTTAAGGACTGCAGAGGGATTAGGGTACAGCTTAGGGTCCGACAGTGCTTAAGGGTTAGCGTTCGTGTGAGGGCAAGGGTTAGTGTTAGTGTCCTGGTTAAGATTAGGGCACGGGTTAGGGTAAGGCTTCAGGTGAGGTTCAGGGTTAGGATTCGGGTTAGGGTTAGGGTTAGGGAATGGGGAGGGATTAGGGTACAGTTTAGGGTACGACAACGATTAAGGGTTAGCGTACGTGTGAGGGCACGAGTTAGTGTTGGTGTCCTGGTTAAGATTAGGGCACGGGTGAGGGTAAGGTTTTTGGTGAGGGTCAGGAATAGAATTCGGGTTAGGGTTAGGGTTAGGGAATGGGGAGATATTAGGGAACAGTTTAGGGTACCACAACACTTAAGGTTTAGCGTAAGTGTGAGGTCACTAGTTAGTGTTAGTGTACTGCTTACGATTAGGGCACGGGGGAGGGTAAGGCCTCGGAAGAGGGTCACGTTAAGGGTTAGGGTTAGGGTTAGGGTTAGGGAATGGGGATTGATTAGGGTACAGGTTATGGTACGGCAATGGCTTAAGCTTAGCGTACGTTAGAGGGCATGGGTTAGTGTTGATGTACTGGTTAAAATTAAGACACGGGTGATGGTAAAGTTTCGGGTGAGTGTCATGGTTAGGTTTCAGGTTAGGTTTATTGTTAGGGAATGGAGAGGGATTAGGGTACATGTTAGGGTACCGCTGCGGTTTAGTGTTAGCGTACGTGTGAGGGCACGAGTTAGTCTTGGTGTCCTGTTTAAGATTAGGGCACGGGTGAGGGTAAGGCTTCTTGTGAGGGTCAGGGTTAGGATTCGGTGTAGGGTTAGGGTTAGGGAATGGAGAGGGATTAGGGTACTGGTTAGGGTACGACAATGCCTAAGGGTTAGCGTAAGTGTGAGGGCACGAGTTAGTGTTGGTGTACTGGTTAAGACAAGGGCACCGATGAGGGTAAGGCCTCGGAAAAGGGTCACGTTCAGGGTTTCGCTTAGGGTTAGGGTTAGGGAATGGGGAGGGATTAGGGTACAGGATAGGGTACGACAATGCTTAAGGGTTAGACTACGTTTGAGGGCATAAGTTAGTGTTTGTGTACTGGTTAAGATTAGGGCATTGGTTAGGGTAGGGCATCGGAAGTGGGTCATGTTTAGGGATGGGGTTAGGGTTAGGGTTAAGGAATGGGGAGGGATTAGGTTACAATTTAGGGTACGACAACGCTTAAGGTTTAGCGTACGTGTGAGGGCACGAGATAGTGTTGGTGTCCTGGTTAAGATTAGGGCACGGGTGAGGGTAAGGCTTCGGGTAAGGGTCAGGGTTAGGATTCGTGTTAGGGTTAGGGTTAAGGAATAAAGAGGGATTAGGGTACAGCTTAGGGAACGACAGTGCTTAAGGGTTAGCGTTCGTGTGAAGGCAAGGGTTAGTGTTAGTGTCCTGGTTAAGATTAGGGCACGGGTGAGGGTAAGGCTTCAGGTGAGGGTCAGGGTTAGGATTCGGGTTAGGGTTAGGGTTAGGGAAAGGGGACATATTAGGGCACAGTTTAGGGTACCACAACGCTTAAGGTTTAGAGTACATTTGAGGTCACTAGTTAGTGTTAGTGTACTGCTTACGATTAGGGCACGGGGGAGGGTAAGGCCTCGGAAGAGGGTCACGTTCAGGGTTTCGCTTAGGGTTAGGGTTAGGGAATGGGGAGGCATTAGGGTACAGGATAGGGTACGACAATGCTTAAGGGTTAGCGTACGTTTGAGGGCATGAGTTAGTGTTTGTGTAGTGGTTAAGATTAGGGCATTGGTTAGGGTAGGGCATCGGAAGTGGGTCAGGTGTAGGGATGGGGTTAGGGTTAGGGTTAAGGAATGGGGAGGGATTAGGTTACAATTTAGGGTACGACAACGCTTTAGGTTTAGCGTACGTGTGAGGGCACGAGTTAGTGTTGGTGTCCTGGTTAAGATTAGGGCACGGGTGAGGGTAAGGCTTCGGGTGAGGGTCAGGGTTAGGATTCGTGTTAGGGGTAGGGTTAAGGAATGCAGAGGGATTAGGGTACAGCTTAGGGTACGACAGTGCATAAGGGTTAGCGTTCGTGTGAGGGTAAGGGTTAGTGTTAGTGTCCTGGTTAAGATTAGGGCACGGGTGAGGGTAAGGCTTCAGGTGAGGGTCAGGGTTAGGATTCGGGTTAGGGTTAGGGTTAGGGAATGGGGAGGGATTAGGGTACAGTTTAGGGTACGACAACAATTAAGGGTTAGCGTACGTGTGAGGGCACGAGTTAGTGTTGGTGTCCTGGTTAAGATTAGGGCACGGGTGAGGGTAAGGTTTCGGGTGAGGCTCAGGGATAGAATTCGGGTTAGGGTTAGGGAATGGGGAGATATTAGGGCACAGTTTAGGGTACCACAACGCTTAAGGTTTAGCATACGTGTGAGGTCACTGGTTAGTGTTAGTGTACTGCTTACGATTAGGGCACGGGTGAGGGTAAGGCCTCGAAAGAGGGTCACGTTAAGGGTTAGGGTTAGGGTTAGGGTTAGGGAATGGGGATTGATTAGGGTACAGGTTAGGGTACAGCAATGGCTTAGGTTTAGCGTACGTTAGAGGGCATGGGTTAGTGTTGATGTACTGGTTAAAATTAGGACACGGGTGAGGGTAAAGTTTCGGGTGAGTGTCATGGTTAGGTTTCAGGTTAGGGTTAGGGTTAGGGAATGGAGAGGGATTAGGGTACAGGTTAGTGTACCGCTGCGGTTTAGTGTTAGCGTACGTGTGAGGGCACGAGTTAGTCTTAGTGTCCTGGTTAAGATTAGGGCACGGGTGAGGGTAAGGTTTCGGGTGAGTGTCAGGGTTAGGATTCGAGTTAGGTTTAGGGTTAGGGAATGGAGAGGGATTAGGGTACTGGTTAGGGTACGACAATGCCTAAGGGTTAGCGTAAGTGTGAGGGCACGAGTTAGTGTTGGTGTACTGGTTAAGATAAGGGCACCGATGAGGGTAAGGCCTCGGAAAAGGTTCACGTTCAGGGTTTCGCTTAGGGTTAGGGTTAGGGAATGGGGAGGCATTAGGATACAGGATAGGGTACGACAATGCTTAAGGGTTAGCGTACGTTTGAGGGCATGAGTTAGTGTTTGTGTAGTGGTTAAGATTAGGGCATTGTTTAGGGTAGGGCATCGGAAGTGGGTCAGGTTTAGGGATGTGGTTAGGGTTAGGGTTAAGGAATGGGGAGGGATTAGGTTACAATTTAGGGTACGACAACGCTTAAGGTTTAGCGTACGTGTGAGGGCACGAGTTAGTGTTGGTGTCCTGGTTAAGATTAGGGCACGGGTGAGGGTAAGGCTTCGGGTGAGGATCAGGGTTAGGATTCGTGTTAGGGTTAGGGTTAAGGAATGCAGAGGGATTAGGGGAGAGCTTAGGGTACGACAGTGCTTAAGGGTTAGCGTTCGTGTGAGGGCAAGGGTTAGTGTTAGTGTCCTGGTTAAGATTAGGGCACGGGTGAGGGTAAGGCTTCAGGTGAGGGTCAGGGTTAGGATTCGGGTTAGGATTAGGGTTAGGGAATGGGGAGGGATTAGGGTACAGTTTAGGGTACGACAACAATTAAGGGTTAGCGTACGTGTGAGGGCACGAGTTAGTGTTGGTGTCCTGGTTAAGATTAGGGCACGGGTGAGGGTAAGGTTTCGGGTGAGGCTCAGGGATAGAATTCGGGTTAGGGTTAGGGAATGGGGAGATATTAGGGCACAGTTTAGGGTACCACAACGCTTAAGGTTTAGCATACGTGTGAGGTCACTAGTTAGTGTTAGTGTACTCCTTACGATTAGGGCACGGGTGAGGGTAAGGCCTCGAAAGAGGGTCACGTTAAGGGTTAGGGTTAGGGTTAGGGTTAGGGAATGGGGATTGATTAGGGTACAGGTTAGGGTATAGCAATGGCTTAGGGTTAGCGTACGTTAGAGGGCATGGGTTAGTGTTGATGTACTGGTTAAAATTAGGACACGGGTGAGGGTAAAGTTTCGGGTGAGTGTCATGGTTAGGTTTCAGGTTAGGGTTAGGGTTAGGGAATGGAGAGGGATTAGGGTACAGGTTAGGGTACCGCTGCGGTTTAGTGTTAGTGTACGTGTGATGGCACGAGTTAGTCTTAGTGTCCTGGTTAAGATTAGGGCACGGGTGAGGATAAGGTTTCGGGTGAGTGTCAGGGTTAGGATTCGAGTTAGGTTTAGGGTTAGGGAATGGAGAGGGATTAGGGTACTGGTTAGGGTACGACAATGCCTAAGGGTTAGCGTAAGTGTGAGGGCACGAGTTAGTGTTGGTGTACTGGTTAAGATAAGGGCACCGATGAGGGTAAGGCCTCGGAAAAGGTTCACGTTCAGGGTTTCGCTTAGGGTTAGGGTTAGGGAATGGGGAGGCATTAGGATACAGGATAGGGTACGACAATGCTTAAGGGTTAGCGTACGTTTGAGGGCATGAGTTAGTGTTTGTGTAGTGGTTAAGATTAGGGCACTGTTTAGGGTAGGGCATCGGAAGTGGGTCAGGTTTAGGGATGGGGTTAGGGTTAGGGTTAAGGAATGGGGAGGGATTAGGTTACAATTTAGGGTACGACAACGCTTAAGGTTTAGCGTACGTGTGAGGGCACGAGTTAGTGTTGGTATCCTGGTTAAGATTAGGGCACGGGTGAGGGTAAGGCTTCGGGTGAGGGTCAGGGTTAGGATTCGTGTTAGGGTTAGGGTTAAGGAATGCAGAGGGATTAGGGTAGAGCTTAGGGTACGACAGTGCTTAAGGGTTAGCGTTCGTGTGAGGGCAAGGGTTAGTGTTAGTGTCCTGGTTAAGATTAGGGCACGGGTGAGGGTAAGGCTTCAGGTGAGGGTCAGGGTTAGGATTCGGGTTAGGATTAGGGTTAGGGAATGGGGAGGGATTAGGGTACAGTTTAGGGTACGACAACGATTAAGGGTTAGCGTACGTGTGAGGGCACGAGTTAGTGTTGGTGTCCTGGTTAAGATTAGGGCACGGGTGAGGGTAAGGTTTCTGGTGAGGGTCAGGGATAGAATTCGGGTTAGGGTTAGGGAATGGGGAGATATTAGGGCACAGTTTAGGGTACCACAACGCTTAAGGTTTAGCATACGTGTGAGGTCACTAGTTAGTGTTAGTGTACTGCTTACGATTAGGGCACGGGTGAGGGTAAGGCCTCGAAAGAGGGTCACGTTAAGGGTTAGGGTTAGGGTTAGGGTTAGGGAATGGGGATTGATTAGGGTACAGGTTAGGGTACAGCAATGGCTTAGGGTTAGCGTACGTTAGAGGGCATGGGTTAGTGTTGATGTACTGGTTAAAATTAGGACACGGGTGAGGGTAAAGTTTCGGGTGAGTGTCATGGTTAGGTTTCAGGTTAGGGTTAGGGTTAGGGAATGGAGAGGGATTAGGGTACAGTTTAGGGTACCGCTGCGGTGTAGTGTTAGCGTACGTGTGAGGGCAAGAGTTAGTCTTGGTGTCCTGGTTAAGATTAGGGCACGGGTGAGGGTAAGGTTTCGGGTGAGGGTCAGGGTTAGGATTCGGGTTAGGGTTAGGGTTAGGGAATGGAGAGGGATTAGGGTACAGGTTAGGGTACGACAATGCTTAAGGGTTAGCGTAAGTGTGAGGGCACGAGTTAGAGTTGGTGTACTGGTTAAGACAAGGGCACCGATGAGGGTAAGGCCTCGGAAAAGGGTCACGTTCAGGGTTTCGCTTAGGGTTAGGGTTAGGGAATGGGGAGGGATTAGGATACAGGATAGGGTACGACAATGCTTAAGGGTTAGCGTACGTTTGAGGGCATGAGTTAGTGTTTGTGTACTGGTTAAGATTAGGGAATTGGTTAGGGTAGGGCATCCGAAGTGGGTCAGGTTTAGGGATGGGGTTAGGGTTAGGGTTAAGGAATGGGGAGGGATTAGGGTACAATTTAGGGTACGACAACGCTTAAGGTTTAGCGTACGTGTGAGGGCACGAGTTAGTGTTGGTGTCCTGGTTAAGATTAGGGCACGGGTGAGGGTAAGGCTTCGGGTGAGGGTCAGGGTTAGGATTCGTGTTAGGGTTAGGGTTAAGGAATGCATAGGGATTAGGGTACAGCTTAGGGTACGACAGTGCTTAAGGGTTAGCGTTCGTGTGAGGGCAAGGGTTAGTGTTAGTGTCCTGGTTAAGATTAGGGCACGGGTGAGGGTAAGGCTTCAGGTGAGGGTCAGGGTTAGGATTCGGGTTAGGGTTAGGGTTAGGGAATGGGGAGGGATTAGGGTACAGTTTAGGGTACGACAACGATTAAGGGTTAGCGTACGTGTGAGGGCACGAGTTAGTGTTGGTGTCCTGGTTAAGATTAGGGCACGGGTGAGGGTAAGGTTTTGGGTAAGGGTCAGGGATAGAATTCGGGTTAGGGTTAGGGTTAAGGAATGGGGAGATATTAGGGCACAGTTTAGTGTACCACAACGCTTAAGGTTTAGCATACGTGTGAGGTCACTAGTTAGTGTTAGTGTACTGCTTACGATTAGGGCACGGGTGAGGGTAAGGCCTCGAAAGAGGGTCACGTTAAGGCTTAGGGTTAGGGTTAGGGTTAGGGAATGGGGATTGATTTGGGTACAGGTTAGGGTACAGCAATGGCTTAGGGTTAGCGTACGTTAGAGGGCATGGGTTAGTGTTGATGTACTGGTTAAAATTAGGACACGGGTGAGGGTAAAGTTTCGGGTGAGTGTCATGGTTAGGTTTCAGGTTAGGGTTAGGGTTAGGGAATGGAGAGGGATTAGGGTACAGGTTAGGGTACCGCTGCGGTTTAGTGTTAGCGTACGTGTGAGGGCACGAGTTAGTCTTGGTGTCCTGGTTAAGATTAGGGCACGGGTGAGGGTAAGGTTTCGGGTGAGGGTCAGGGTTAGGATTCGGGTTAGGGTTAGGGTTAGGGAACGGAGAGGGATTAGGGTATAGGTTAAGGTACGACAATGCTTAAGGGTTAGCGTAAGTGTGAGGGCACGAGTTAGTGTTGGTGTACTGGTTAAGACAAGGGCACCGATGAGGGTAAGGCCTCGGAAAAGGGTCACGTTCAGGGTTTCGCTTAGGGTTAGGGTTAGGGAATGGGGAGGGATTAGGGTACAGGATAGGGTACGACAATGCTTAAGGGTTAGCGTACTTTTGATGGCATGAGTTAGTGTTTGTGTACTGGTTAAGATTAGGGCATTGGTTAGGGTAGGGCATCGGAAGTGGGTCAGGTTTAGGGATGGGGTTAGGGTTAGGGTTAAGGAATGGGGAGGGATTAGGGTACAAATTCGGGTACGACAACGCTTAAGGTTTAGCGTACGTGTGAGGGCACGAGTTAGTGTTGGTGTCCTGGTTAAGATTAGGGCACGGGTGAGGGTAAGGCTTCGGGTGAGGGTCAGGGTTAGGATTCGTGTTAGGGTTAGGGTTAAGGACTGCAGAGGGATTAGGGTACAGCTTAGGGTACGACAGTGCTTAAGGGTTATCGTATGTATGAGGGCAAGGGTTAGTGTTAGTGTCCTGGTTAAGATTAGGGCACGGGTGAGGGTAAGGCTTCAGTTGAGGGTCAGGGTTAGGATTCGTGTTAGGGTTAGGGTTAGGGAATGGGGAGGGATTAGGGTACAGTTTAGGGTACGACAACGATTATGGGTTAGCGTACGTGTGAGGGCACGAGTTAGTGTTGGTGTCCTGGTTAAGATTAGGGCACGGGTGAGGGTAAGGTTTCGGGTGAGGGTCAGGGATAGAATTCGGGTTAGGGTTAGGGTTATGGAATGGGGAGATATTAGGGCACAATTTAGGGTACCACAACGCTTAAGTTTTAGCATACGTGTGAGGTCACTAGTTAGTGTTAGTGTAGTGCTTACGATTAGGGCACGGGTGAGGGTAAGGCCTCAGAAGAGGGTCACGTTAAGGGTTAGGGTTAGGGTTAGGGTTAGGGAATGGGGATTGATTAGGGTACAGGTTAGGGTACGGCAATGGCTTATGGTTAGCGTACGTTAGAGGGCATGGGTTAGTGTTGATATACTGGTTAAAATTAGGACACGGGTGATGGTAAAGTTTCGGGTGAGTGTCATGGTTAGGTGTCAGGTTAGGGTTAGGGTTAGGGAATGGAGAGGGATTAGGGTACAGGTTAGGGTACCGCTGCGGTTTAGTGTTAGCGTACGTGTGAGGGCACGAGTTAGTCTTGGTGTCCTGGTTAAGATTAGGGCACGGGTGAGGGTAAGGCTTTGGGTGAGGGTCAGGGTTAGGATTCGGGTTAGGGTTAGGGTTAGGGAATGGAGAGGGATTAGGGTACTGGTTAGGGTACGACAATGCCTAAGGGTTAGCGTAAGTGTGAGGGCACGAGTTAGTGTTGGTGTACTGGTTAAGATAAGGGCACCGATGAGGGTAAGGCCTCGGAAAAGGGTCACGTTCAGGGTTTCGCTTAGGGTTAAGGTTAGGGAATGGGGAGGCATTAGGGTACAGGATAGGGTACGACAATGCTTAAGGGTTAGCGTACGTTTGAGGGCATGAGTTAGTGTTTGTGTAGTGGTTAAGATTAGGGCATTGTTTAGGGTAGGGCATCGGAAGTGGGTCAGGTTTAGGGATGGGGTTAGGGTTAGGGTTAAGGAATGGGGAGGGATTAGGTTACAATTTAGGGTACGACAACGCTTAAGGTTTAGCGTACGTGTGAGGGCACGAGTTAGTGTTGGTGTCCTGGTTACGATTAGGGCACGGGTGAGGGTAAGGCTTCGGGTGAGGGTCAGGGTTAGGATTCGTGTTAGGGTTAGGGTTAAGGAATGCAGAGGGATTAGGGTAGAGCTTAGGGTACGACAGTGCTTAAGGGTTAGCGTTCGTGTGAGGGCAAGGGTTAGTGTTAGTGTCCTGGTTAAGATTAGGGCACGGGTGAGGGTAAGGCTTCAGGTGAGGGTCAGGGTTAGGATTCGGGTTAGGGTTAGGGTTAGGGAATGGGGAGGGATTAGGGTACAGTTTAGGGTACGACAACGATTAAGGGTTAGCGTACGTGTGAGGGCACGAGTTAGTGTTGGTGTCCTGGCTAAGATTAGGGCACGGGTGAGGGTAAGGTTTCGGGTGAGGGTCAGGGATAGAATTCGGGTTAGGGTTAGGGTTAGGGAATGGGGAGATATTAGGGCACAGTTTAGGGTACCAAAACGCTTAAGGTTTAGCATACGTGTGAGGTCACTAGTTAGTGTTAGTGTACTGCTTACGATTAGGGCACGGGTGAGGGTAAGGCCTCGAAAGAGGTTCACGTTAAGGGTTAGGGTTACGGTTAGGGTTAGGGAATGGGGATTGATTAGGGTACAGGTTAGGGTATGGCAATGGCTTAGGGTTAGCGTACGTTAGAGGGCATGGGTTAGTGTTGATGTACTGGTTAAAATTAGGACACGGGTGAGGGTAAAGTTTCGGGTGAGTGTCATGGTTAGGTTTCAGGTTAGGGTTAGTGTTAGGGAATGGAGAGGGATTAGGGTACAGGTTAGGGTACCGCTGCGGTTTAGTGTTAGCGTACGTGTGAGGGCACGAGTTAGTCTTGGTGTCCTGGTTAAGATTAGGGCACGGGTGAGGGTAAGGTTTCGGGTGAGGGTCAGGGTTAGGATTCGGGTTAGGGTTAGGGTTAGGGAATTGAGAGGGATTAGGGTACAGGTTAAGGTACGACAATGCTTAAGGGTTAGCGTAAGTGTGAGGGCACGAGTTAGTGTTGGTGCACTGGTTAAGACAAGGGCACCGATGAGGGTAAGGCCTCGGAAAAGGGTCACGTTCAGGGTTTCGCTTAGGGTTAGGGTTAGGGAATGGGGAGGGATTAGGGTACAGGATAGGGTACGACAATGCTTAAGGGTTAGCGTACTTTTGAGGGCATGAGTTAGTGTTTGTGTACTGGTTAAGATTAGGGCATTGGTTAGGGTAGGGCATCGGAAGTGGGTCAGGTTTAGGGATGGGGTTAGGGTTAGGGTTAAGGAATGGGGAGGGATTAGGGTACAATTTAGGGTACGACAACGCTTAAGGTTTAGCGTACGTGTGAGGGCACGAGTAAATGTTGGTGTCCTGGTTAAGATTAGGGCACGGGTGAGGGTAAGGCTTCGGGTGAGGGTCAGGGTTAGGATTCGTGTTAGGGTTAGGGTTAAGGACTGCAGAGGGATTAGGGTACAGCTTAGGGTACGACAGTGCTTAAGGGTTAGCGTTCGTGTGAGGGCAAGGGTTAGTGTTAGTGTCCTGGTTAAAATTATGGCACGGGTGAGGGTAAGGCTTCAGGTGAGGGTCAGGGTTAGGATTCGGGTTAGGGTTAGTGTTAGGGAATGGGGAAGGATTAGGGTACAGTTTAGGGTACGACAACGATTAAGGGTTAGCGTACGTGTGAGGGCACGAGTTAGTGTTGGTGTCCTGGTTAAGATTAGGGCACGGGTGAGGGTAAGGTTTTGGGTGAGGGTCAGGGATAGAATTCGGGTTAGGGTTAGGGTTAGGGAATGGGGAGATATTAGGGCACAGTTTAGGGTACCACAACTCTTAAGGTTTAGCATACGTGTGAGGTCACTAGTTAGTGTTAGTGTACTGCTTACGATTAGGGCACGGGTGAGGGTAAGGCCTCGGAAGAGGGTCACGTTAAGGGTTAGGGTAAGGGTTAGGGTTAGGGAAAGGGGATTGATTAGGGTACAGGTTAGGGTACGGCAATGGCTTAGGGTTAGCGTACGTTAGAGGGCATGGGTTAGTGGTGATGTACTGGTTAAAATTAGGACACGGGTGAGGGTAAAGTTTCGGGTGAGTGTCATGGTTAGGTTTCAGGTTAGGGTTAGTGTTAGGGAATGGAGAGGGATTAGGGTACAGGTTAGGGTACCGCTGCGGTTTAGTGTTAGCGTACGTGTGAGGGCACGAGTTAGTCTTGGTGTCCTGGTTAAGATTAGGGCACGGGTGAGGGTAAGGTTTCGGGTGAGGGTCAGGGTTAGGATTCGGGTTAGGGTTAGGGTTAGGGAACGGAGAGGGATTAGGGTACAGGTTAAGGTACGACAATGCTTAAGGGTTAGCGTAAGTGTGAGGACACGAGTTAGTGTTGGTGTACTGGTTAAGACAAGGGCACCGATGAGGGTAAGGCCTCGGAAAAGGGTCACGTTCAGGGATTCGCTTAGGGTTAGGGTTAGGGAATGGGGAGGGAATAGGGTACAGGATAGGGTACGACAATGCTTAAGGGTTAGCGTACTTTTGAGGGCATGAGTTAGTGTTTGTGTACTGGTTAAGATTAGGGCATTGGTTAGGGTAGGGCATCGGAAGTGGGTCAGGTTTAGGGATGGGGTTAGAGTTAGGGTTAAGGAATGGGGAGGGTTTAGGGTACAATTTAGGGTACGACAACGCTTAAGGTTTAGCGTACGTGTGAGGGCACGAGTTAGGGTTGGTGTCCTGGTTAAGATTAGGGCACGGGTGAGGGTAAGGCTTCGGGTGAGGGTCAGGGTTAGGATTCGTGTTAGGGTTAGGGTTAAGGAATGCAGATGGATTAGGGTACAGCTTAGGGTACGACAGTGCTTAAGGGTTAGCGTTCGTGTGAGGGCAAGGGTTAGTGTTAGTGTCGTGGTTAAGATTAGGGCATGGGTGAGGGTAAGGCTTCAGGTGAGGGTCAGGGTTAGGATTCGGGTTAGGGTTAGGGTTAGGGAATGGGGAGGGATTAGGGTACAGTTTAGGGTACGACAACGATTAAGGGTTAGCGTACGTGTGAGGGCACGAGTTAGTGTTGGTGTCCTGGTTAAGATTAGGGCACGGGTGAGGGTAAGGTTTTTGGTGAGGGTCAGGAATAGAATTCGGGTTAGGGTTAGGGTTAGGGAATGGGGAGATATTAGGGAACAGTTTAGGGTACCACAACACTTAAGGTTTAGCGTAAGTGTGAGGTCACTAGTTAGTGTTAGTGTACTGCTTACGATTAGGGCACGGCGGAGGGTAAGGCCTCGGAAGAGGGTCACGTTAAGGGTTAGGGTTAGGGTTAGGGAATGGGGATTGATTAGGGTACAGGTTAGGGTACGGCAATGGCTTAGGGTTAGCGTACGTTAGAGGGCATGTGTTAGTGTTGATGTACTGGTTAAAATTAAGACACGGGTGATGGTAAAGTTTCGGGTGAGTGTCATGGTTAGGTTTCAGGTTAGGTTTAGGGTTAGGGAATGGAGAGGGATTAGGGTACAGGTTAGGGTACCGCTGCGGTTTAGTGTTAGCGTACGTGTGAGGGCACGAGTTAGTCTTGGTGTCCTGGTTAAGATTAGGGCACGGGTGAGGGTAAGGCTTCTTGTGAGGGTCAGGGTTAGGATTCGGGGTAGGGTTAGGGTTAGGGAATGGAGAGGGATTAGGGTACTGGTTAGGGTACGACAATGCCTAAGGGTTAGCGTAAGTGTCAGGGCACGAGTTAGTGTTGGTGAACTGGTTAAGACAAGGGCACCGATGAGGGTAAGGCCTCGGAAAAGGGTCACGTTCAGGGTTTCGCTTAGGGTTAGGGTTAGGGAATGGGGAGGGATTAGGGTACAGGATAGGGTAGGACAATGCTTAAGGGTTAGACTACGTTTAAGGGCATAAGTTAGTGTTTGTGTACTGGTTAAGATTAGGGCATTGGTTAGGGTAGGGCATCGGAAGTGGGTCAGGTTTAGGGATGGGGTTAGGGTTAGGGTTAAGGAATGGGGAGGGATTAGGTTACAATTTAGGGTACGACAACGCTTAAGGTTTAGCGTACGTGTGAGGGCACGAGATAGTGTTGGTGTCCTGGTTAAGATTAGGGCACGGGTGAGGGTAAGGCTTCGGGTAAGGGTCAGGGTTAGGATTCGTGTTAGGGTTAGGGTTAAGGAATGAAGAGGGATTAGGGTACAGCTTAGGGAACGACAGTGCTTAAGGGTTAGCGTTCGTGTGAAGGCAAGGGTTAGTGTTAGTGTCCTGGTTAAGATTAGGGCACGGGTGAGGGTAAGGCTTCATTTGAGGGTCAGGGTTAGGATTCGGGTTAGGGTTAGGGTTAGGGAAAGGGGAGATATTAGGGCACAGTTTAGGGTACCACAACGCTTAAGGTTTAGCGTACGTGTGAGGTCACTAGTTAGTGTTAGTGTACTGCTTACGATTAGGGCACGGGGGAGGGTAAGGCCTCGGAAGAGGGTCACGTTCAGGGTTTCGCTTAGGGTTAGGGTTAGGGAATGGGGAGGCATTAGGGTACAGGATAGGGTACGACAATGCTTAAGGGTTAGCGTACGTTTGAGGGCATGAGTTAGTGTTTGTGTAGTGGTTAAGATTAGGGCCTTGGTTAGGGTAGGGCATCGGAAGTGGGTCAGGTTTAGGGATGGGGTTAGGGTTAGGGATAAGGAATGGGGAGGGATTAGGTTACAATTTAGGGTACGACAACGCTTTAGGTTTAGCGTACGTGTGAGGGCACGAGTTAGTGTTGGTGTCCTGGTTAAGATTAGGGCACGGGTGAGGGTAAGGCTTCGGGTGAGGGTCAGGATTAGGATTCGTGTTAGGGTTAGGGTTAAGGAATGCAGAGGGATTAGGGTACAGCTTAGGGTACGACAGTGCTTAAGGGTTAGCGTTCGTGTGAGGGCAAGGGTTAGTGTTAGTGTCCTGGTTAAGATTAGGGCACGGGTGAGGGTAAGGCTTCAGGTGAGGGTCAGGGTTAGGATTCGGGTTAGGGTTAGGGAATGGGGAGGGATTAGGGTACAGTTTAGGGTACGACAACGATTAAGGGTTAGCGTACGTGTGAGGGCACGAGTTAGTGTTGGTGTCCTGGTTAAGATTAGGGCACGGGTGAGGGTAAGGTTTCGGGTGAGGCTCAGGGATAGAATTCGGGTTAGGGTTAGGGAATGGGGAGATATTAGGGCACAGTTTAGGGTACCACAACGCTTAAGGTTTAGCATACGTGTGAGGTCACTAGTTAGTGTTAGTGTACTGCTTACGATTAGGGCACGGGTGAGGGTAAGGCCTCGAAAGAGGGTCACGTTAAGGGTTAGGGTTAGGGTTAGGGTTAGGGAATGGGGATTGATTAGGGTACAGGTTAGGGTACAGCAATGGCTTAGGGTTAGCGTACGTTAGAGGGCATGGGTTAGTGTTGATGTACTGGTTAAAATTAGGACACGGGTGAGGGTAAAGTTTCGGGTGAGTGTCATGGTTAGGTTTCAGGTTAGGGTTAGGGTTAGGGAATGGAGAGGGATTAGGGTACAGGTTAGGGTACCGCTGCGGTTTAGTGTTAGCGTACGTGTGAGGGCACGAGTTAGTCTTGGTGTCCTGGTTAAGATTAGGGCACGGGTGAGGGTAAGGTTTCGGGTGAGGGTCAGGGTTAGGATTCGGGTTAGGTTTAGGGTTAGGGAATGGAGAGGGATTAGGGTACTGGTTAGGGTACGACAATGCCTAAGTGTTAGCGTAAGTGTGAGGGCACGAATTAGTGTTGGTGTACTGGTTAAGATAAGGGCACCGATGAGGGTAAGGCCTCGGAAAAGGTTCACGTTCAGGGTTTCGCTTAGGGTTAGGGTTAGGGAATGGGGAGGCATTAGGATACAGGATAGGGTACGACAATGCTTAAGGGTTAGCGTACGTTTGAGGGCATGAGTTAGTGTTTGTGTAGTGGTTAAGATTAGGGCATTGTTTAGGGTAGGGCATCGGAAGTGGGTCAGGTTTAGGGATGGGGTTAGGGTTAGGGTTAAGGAATGGGGAGGGATTAGGTTACAATTTAGGGTACGACAACGCTTAAGGTTTAGCGTACGTGTGAGGGCACGAGTTAGTGTTGGTGTCCTGGTTAAGATTAGGGCACGGGTGAGGGTAAGGCTTCGGGTGAGGGTCAGGGTTAGGATTCGTGTTAGGGTTAGGGTTAAGGAATGCAGAGGGATTAGGGTAGAGCTTAGGGTACGACAGTGCTTAAGGGTTAGCGTTCGTGTGAGGGCAAGGGTTAGTGTTAGTGTCCTGGTTAAGATTAGGGCACGGTTGATGGTAAGGCTTCAGGTGAGGGTCAGGGTTAGGATTCGGGTTAGGATTAGGGTTAGGGAATGGGGAGGGATTAGGGTACAGTTTAGGGTACGACAACGATTAAGGATTAGCGTACGTGTGAGGGCACGAGTTAGTGTTGGTGTCCTGGTTAAGATTAGGGCACGGGTGAGGGTAAAGTTTCTGGTGAGGGTCAGGGATAGAATTCGGGTTAGGGTTAGGGAATCGGGAGATATTAGGGCACAGTTTAGGGTACCACAACGCTTAAGGTTTAGCATACGTGTGAGGTCACTAGTTAGTGTTAGTGTACTGCTTACGATTAGGGCACGGGTGAGGGTAAGGCCTCGAAAGAGGGTCACGTTAAGGGTTAGGGTTAGGGTTAGGGAATGGGGATTGATTAGGGTACAGGTTAGGGTACAGCAATGGCTTAGGGTTAGCGTACGTTAGAGGGCATGGGTTAGTGTTGATGTACTGGTTAAAATTAGGACACGGGTGAGGGTAAAGTTTCGGGTGAGTGTCATGGTTAGGTTTCAGGTTAGGGTTAGGGTTAGGGAATGGAGAGGGATTAGGGTACAGGTTAGGGTACCGCTGCGGTTTAGTGTTAGCGTACGTGTGAGGGCACGAGTTAGTCTTGGTGTCCTGGTTAAGATTAGGGCACGGGTGAGGGTAAGGTTTCGGGTGAGGGTCAGGGTTAGGATTCGGGTTAGGGTTAGGGTTAGGGAATGGAGAGGGATTAGGGTACAGGTTAGGGTACGACAATGCTTAAGGGTTAGCGTAAGTGTGAGGGCACGAGTTAGAGTTGGTGTACTGGTTAAGACAAGGGCACCGATGAGGGTAAGGCCTCGGAAAAGGGTCACGTTCAGGGTTTCGCTTAGGGTTAGGGTTAGGGAATGGGGAGGGATTAGGATACAGGATAGGGTACGACAATGCTTAAGGGTTAGCGTACGTTTGAGGGCATGAGTTAGTGTTTGTGTACTGGTTAAGATTAGGGAATTGGTTAGGGTAGGGCATCGGAAGTGGCTCAGGTTTAGGGATGTGGTTAGGGTTAGGGTTAAGGAATGGGGAGGGATTAGGGTACAATTTAGGGTACGACAACGCTTAAGGTTTAGCGTACGTGTGAGGGCACGAGTTAGTGTTGGTGTCCTGGTTAAGATTAGGGCACGGGTGAGGGTAAGGCTTCGGGTGAGGGTCAGGGTTAGGATTCGTGTTAGGGTTAGGGTTAAGGAATGCATAGGGATTAGGGTACAGCTTAGGGTACGACAGTGCTTAAGGGTTAGCGTTCGTGTGAGGGCAAGGGTTAGTGTTAGTGTCCTGGTTAAGATTAGGGCACGGGTGAGGGTAAGGCTTCAGGTGAGGGTCAGGGTTAGGATTCGGGTTAGGGTTAGGGTTAGGGAATGGGGAGGGATTAGGGTACAGTTTAGGGTACGACAACGATTAAGGGTTAGCGTACGTGTGAGGGCACGAGTTAGTGTTGGTGTCCTGGTTAAGATTAGGGCACGGGTGAGGGTAAGGTTTCGGGTGAGGTTCAGGGATAGAATTCGGGTTAGGGTTAGGGTTAGGGAATGGGGAGATATTAGGGCACAATTTAGGGTACCACAACGCTTAAGTTTTAGCATACGTGTGAGGTCACTAGTTAGTGTTAGTGTAGTGCATACGATTAGGGCACGGGTGAGGGTAAGGCCTCGGAAGAGGGTCACGTTAAGGGTTAGGGTTAGGGTTAGGGTTAGGGAATGGGGATTGATTAGGGTACAGGTTAGGGTACGGCAATGGCTTATGGTTAGCGTACGTTAGAGGGCATGGGTTAGTGTTGATATACTGGTTAAAATTAGGACACGCGTGATGGTAAAGTTTCGGGTGAGTGTCATGGTTAGGTGTCAGGTTAGGGTTAGGGTTAGGGAATGGAGAGGGATTAGGGTACAGGTTAGGGTACGACAGTGCTTAAGGGTTAGCGTTCGTGTGAGGGCAAGGGTTAGTGTTAGTGTCCTGGTTAAGATTAGGGCACGGGTGAGGTTAAGGCTTCAGGTGAGGGTCAGGGTTAGGATTCGGGTTAGGGTTAGGGTTAGGGAATGGGGAGATATTAGGGCACAGTTTACTATGCCACAACACTTAAGGTTTAGCGTACGTGTGAGGTCACTAGTTAGTGTTAGTGTACTGCTTATGATTAGGGCACGGGTGAGGGTAAGGCCTCGGAAGAGGGTCACGTTAAGGGTTAGGGTTAGGGTTAGGGTTAGGGAATGGGGATTGATTAGGGTACAGGTTAGGGTACGGCAATGGCTTAGGGTTAGCGTACGTTAGAGGGCATGGGCTAGTGTTGATGTACTGGTTAAAATTAAGACACGGGTGATGGTAAAGTTTCGGGTGAGTGTCATGGTTAGGTTTCAGGTTAGGTTTAGGGTTAGGGAATGGAGAGGGATTAGGGTACAGGTTAGGGTACCGCTGCGGTTTAGTGTTAGCGTACGTGTGAGGGCACAAGTTAGTCTTGGTGTCCTGGTTAAGATTAGGGCACGGGTGAGGTTAAGGCTTCTTGTGAGGGTCAGGGTTAGGATTCGGGTTAGGGTTAGGTTTAGGGAATGGAGAGGGATTAGGGTACTGGTTAGGGTACGACAATGCCTAAGGGTTAGCGTAAGTGTGAGGGCACGAGTTAGTGTTGGTGTATTGGTTAAGACAAGGGCACCGATGAGGGTAAGGCCTCGGAAAAGGGTCACGTTCAGGGTTTCGCTTAGGGTTAGGGTTAGGGAATGGGGAGGGATTAGGGTACAGGATAGGGTACGACAATGCTTAAGGGTTAGACTACGTTTGAGGGCATAAGTTAGTGTTTGTGCACTGGTTAAGATTAGTGCATTGGTTAGGGTAGGGCATCGGAAGTGGGTCATGTTTAGGGATGGGGTTAGGGTTAGGGTTAAGGAATGGGGAGGGATTAGGTTACAATTTAGGGTACGACAATGCTTAAGGTTTAGCGTACATGTGAGGGCACGAGTTAGTGTTGGTGTCCTGGTTAAGATTAGGGCACGGGTGAGGGTAAGGCTTCGGGTGAGGGTCAGGGTTAGGATTCGGGTTAGGGTTAGGGTTAAGGAATGCAGATGGATTAGGGTACAGCTTAGGGAACGACAGTGCATAAGGGTTAGCGTTCGTGTGAGGGCAAGGGTTAGTGTTAGTGTCCTGGTTAAGATTAGGGCACGGGTGAGGGTAAGGCTTCAGGTGAGGGTCAGGGTAAGGATTCGGGTTAGGGTTAGGGTTAGGGAAAGGGGAGATATTAGGGCAGAGTTTAGGGCACCACAACGCTTAAGGTTTAGCGTACGTGTGAGGTCACTAGTTAATGTTAGTGTACTGCTTACGATTAGGGCACGGGGGAGGGCAAGGCCTCGGAAGAGGGTCACGTTAAGGGTTAGGGTTAGGGTTAGGTTTAGGGAATGGGGATTGATTAGGGTACAGGTTAGGGTACGGCAATGGCTTAGGGTTAGCGTACGTTAGAGGGCATGGGTTAGTGTTGATGTACTGGTTAAAATTAGGACACGGGTGATGGTAAAGTTTCGGGTGAGTGTCATGGATAGGTTTCAGGTTAGGGTTAGGGTTAGGGAATGGAGAGGGATTAGGGTACAGGTTAGGGTACTGCTGCGGTTTAGTGTTAGCGTACGTGTGAGGGCACGAGATAGTCTTGGTGTCCTGGTTAAGATTAGGGCACGGGTGAGGGTAAGGCTTCGGGTGAGGGTCAGGGTTAGGATTCGGGTTAGGGTTAGGGTTAGGGAATGGAGAGGGATTAGGGTACTGGTTAGGGTACGACAATGCTTAAGGGTTAGCGTAAGTGTGAGGGCACGAGTTAGTGTTGGTGTACTGGTTAAGACAAGGGCACCGATGAGGGTAAGGCCTCGGAAAAGGGTCACGTTCAGGGTTTCGCTTAGGGTTAGGGTTAGGGAATGGGGAGGGATTAGGGTACAGGATAGGGTACGACAATGCTTAAGGGTTAGCATACGTTTGAGGGCATGAGTTAGTGTTTGTGTACTGGTTAAGAATAGGGCATTGGTTAGGGTAGGGCATCGGAAGTGGGTCAGGTTTAGGGATGGGGTTAGGGTTAGGGTTAAGGAATGGGGAGGGATTAGGTTCCAATTTAGGTTACGACAACGCTTAAGGTTTAGCGTATGTGTGAGGGCACGAGTTAGTGTTGGTGTCCTGGTTAAGATTAGGGCACGGGTGAGGGTAAGGCTTCGGGAGAGGGTCCGGGTTAGGATTCGTGTTAGGGTTAGGGTTAAGGAATGCAGAGGGATTAGGGTACAGCTTAGGGTACGATAGTGCTTAAGGGTTAGCGTTCGTGTGAGGGCAAGTGTTAGTGTTAGTGTCCTGGTTAAGATTAGGGCACGGGTGAGGGTAAGGCTTCGGGTGAGGGTCAGGGTTAGGATTCGTGTTAGGGTTAGGGTTAAGGAATGCATAGGGATTACGGTACAGCTTAGGGTACTACAGTGCTTAAGGGTTAGCGTTCGTGTGAGGGCAAGGGTTAGTGTTAGTGTCCTGGTTAAGATTAGGGCACGGGTGAGGGTAAGGCTTCAGGTGAGGGTCAGGGTTAGGATTCGGGTTAGGGTTAGGGTTAGGGAATGGGGAGGGATTAGGGTACAGTTTAGGGTACGACAACGATTAAGGGTTAGCGTACGTGTGAGGCCACGAGTTAGTGTTGGTGTCCTGGTTAAGATTAGGGCACGGGTGAGGGTAAGGTTTCGGGTGAGGTTCAGGGATAGAATTCGGGTTAGGGTTAGGGTTAGGGAATGGGGAGATATTAGGGCACAATTTAGGGTACCACAACGCTTAAGTTTTAGCATACGTGTGAGGTCACTAGTTAGTGTTAGTGTAGTGCATACGATTAGGGCACGGGTGAGGGTAAGGCCTCGGAAGAGGGTCACGTTAAGGGTTAGGGTTAGGGTTAGGGTTAGGGAATGGGGATTGATTAGGGTACAGGTTAGGGTACGGCAATGGCTTATGGTTAGCGTACGTTAGAGGGCATGGGTTAGTGTTGATATACTGGTTAAAATTAGGACACGCGTGATGGTAAAGTTTCGGGTGAGTGTCATGGTTAGGTGTCAGGTTAGGGTTAGGGTTAGGGAATGGAGAGGGATTAGGGTACAGGTTAGGGTACGACAGTGCTTAAGGGTTAGCGTTCGTGTGAGGGCAAGGGTTAGTGTTAGTGTCCTGGTTAAGATTAGGGCACGGGTGAGGTTAAGGCTTCAAGTGAGGGTCAGGGTTAGGATTCGGGTTAGGGTTAGGGTTAGGGAATGGGAAGATATTAGGGCACAGTTTACTATACCACAACACTTAAGGTTTAGCGTACGTGTGAGGTCACTAGTTAGTGTTAGTGTACTGCTTATGATTAGGGCACGGGTGAGGGTAAGGCCTCGGAAGAGGGTCACGTTAAGGGTTAGGGTTAGGGTTAGGGTTAGGGAATGGGGATTGATTAGGGTACAGGTTAGGGTACGGCAATGGCTTAGGGTTAGCGTACGTTAGAGGGCATGGGCTAGTGTTGATGTACTGGTTAAAATTAAGACACGGGTGATGGTAAAGTTTCGGGTGAGTGTCATGGTTAGGTTTCAGGTTAGGTTTAGGGTTAGGGAATGGAGAGGGATTAGGGTACAGGTTAGGGTACCGCTGCGGTTTAGTGTTAGCGTACGTGTGAGGGCACAAGTTAGTCTTGGTGTCCTGGTTAAGATTAGGGCACGTGTGAGGTTAAGGCTTCTTGTGAGGGTCAGGGTTAGGATTCGGGTTAGGGTTAGGTTTAGGGAATGGAGAGGGATTAGGGTACTGGTTAGGGTACGACAATGCCTAAGGGTTAGCGTAAGTGTGAGGGCACGAGTTAGTGTTGGTGTATTGGTTAAGACAAGGGCACCGATGAGGGTAAGGCCTCGGAAAAGGGTCACGTTCAGGGTTTCGCTTAGGGTTAGGGTTAGGGAATGGGGAGGGATTAGGGTACAGGATAGGGTACGACAATGCTTAAGGGTTAGACTACGTTTGAGGGCATAAGTTAGTGTTTGTGCACTGGTTAAGATTATTGCATTGGTTAGGGTAGGGCATCGGAAGTGGGTCATGTTTAGGGATGGGGTTAGGGTTAGGGTTAAGGAATGGGGAGGGATTAGGTTACAATTTAGGGTACGACAATGCTTAAGGTTTAGCGTACATGTGAGGGCACGAGTTAGTGTTGGTGTCCTGGTTAAGATTAGGGCACGGGTGAGGGTAAGGCTTCGGGTGAGGGTCAGGGTTAGGATTCGGGTTAGGGTTAGGGTTAAGGAATGCAGATGGATTAGGGTACAGCTTAGGGAACGACAGTGCTTAAGGGTTAGCGTTCGTGTGAGGGCAAGGGTTAGTGTTAGTGTCCTGGTTAAGATTAGGGCACGGGTGAGGGTAAGGCTTCAGGTGAGGGTCAGGGTAAGGATTCGGGTTAGGGTTAGGGTTAGGGAAAGGGGAGATATTAGGGCAGAGTTTAGGGCACCACAACGCTTAAGGTTTAGCGTACGTGTGAGGTCACTAGTTAATGTTAGTGTACTGCTTACGATTAGGGCACGGGGGAGGGCAAGGCCTCGGAAGAGGGTCACGTTAAGGGTTAGGGTTAGGGTTAGGGTTAGGGAATGGGGATTGATTAGGGTACAGGTTAGGGTACGGCAATGGCTTAGGGTTAGCGTACGTTAGAGGGCATGGGTTAGTGTTGATGTACTGGTTAAAATTAGGACACGGGTGAGGGTAAAGTTTCGGGTGAGTGTCATGGTTAGGTTTCAGGTTAGGGTTAGGGTTAGGGAATGGAGAGGGATTAGGGTACAGGTTAGGGTACCGCTGCGGTTTAGTGTTAGCGTACGTGTGAGGGCACGAGTTAGTCTTGGTGTCCTGGTTAAGATTAGGGCACGGGTGAGGGTAAGGTTTCGGGTGAGGGTCAGGGTTAGGATTCGGGTTAGGGTTAGGGTTAGGGAATGGAGAGGGATTAAGGTACAGGTTAAGGTACGACAATGCTTAAGGGTTAGCATAAGTGTGAGGGCACGAGTTAGTGTTGGTGTACTGCTTAATACAAGGGCACCGATGAGGGTAAGGCCTCGGAAAAGGGTCACGTTAAGGGTTTCGATTAGGGTTAGGGTTAGGGAATGGGAAGGGATTAGGGTACAGGATAGGGTACGACAATGCTTAAGGGTTAGCGTACGTTTGAGGGCATGAGTTAGTGTTTGTGTACTGGTTAAGATTAGGGCATTGGTTAGGGTAGGGCATCGGAAGTGGGTCAGGTTTAGGGATGGGGTTAGGGTTAGGGTTAAGGAATGGGGAGGGATTAGGTTACAATTTAGGGTACGACAACGCTTAAGGTTTAGCGTACGTGTGAGGGCACGAGTTAGTGTTGGTGTCCTGGTTAAGATTAGGGCACGGGTGAGGGTAAGGCTTCGGGTGAGGGTCAGGGTTAGGATTCGGGTTAGGGTTAGGGTTAGGGAATGGGGAGGGATTAGGGTACAGTTTAGGGTATGACAACGATTAAAGGTTAGCGTACGTGTGAGGGCACGAGTTAGTGTTGGTGTCCTGGTTAAGATTAGGGCACGGGTGAGGGTAAGGCTTCAGGTGAGGGTCAGGGTTAGGATTCGGGTTAGGGTTAGGGTTAGGGAATGGGGAGGGATTAGGGTAGAGTTTAGTGTACGACAACGATTAAAGGTTAGCGTACGTGTGAGGACACGAGTTAGTGTTGGTGTCCTGGTTAAGATTAGGGCACGGGTGAGGGTAAGGTTTCGGGTGAGGGTCAGGGATAGAATTCGGGTTAGGGTTAGGGTTAGGGAATTGGGAGATATTAGGGCACAGTTTAGGGTACCACAACGCTTAAGTTTTAGCGTACGTGTGAGGTCACTAGTTAGTGTTAGTGTACTGCTTACGATTAGGGCACGGAGGAGGGTAAGGCCTCGGAAGAGGGTCACGTTAAGGGTTAGGGTTAAGGTTAGGGAATGGGGATTGATTATGGTACAGGTTATGGTACGGCAATGGCTTAGGGTTAGCGTACGTTAGAGGGCATGGGTTAGTGTGGATGTACTGGTTAAAATTAGGACACGGGTGAGGGGAAGGTTTCGGGTGAGTGTCATGGTTAGGATTCGTGTTAGGGTTAGGGTTGAGGAATGCAGAGGGATTAGGGTACAGCTTAGGGTACGACAGTGCTTAAGGGTTAGCGTTCGTGTGAGGGCAACGTTTAGTGTTAGTGTCCTGGTTAAGATAAGGGCACGGGTGAGGGTAAGGTTTCGGGTGAGGGTCAGGGATAGAATTCGGTTTAGGGTTAGGGTTAGGGAATGGGGAGATATTAGGGCACAGTTTAGGGTACCACAACGCTTAAGGTTTAGTGTACGTGTGAGGTCACTAGTTAGTGTTAGTGTACTGCTTACGATTAGGGCACGGGTGAGGGTTAGGCCTCGGAAGAGGGTCACGTTAAGGGTTAGGGTTAGGGTTAGGGTTAGGGAATGGGGACTGATTAGGGTACAGGTTATGGTACGGCAATGGCTTAGGGTTAGCGTACGTTAGAGGGCATGGGTTAGTGTTGATGTACTGGTTAAAATTAGGACACGGGTGACGGTAAAGTTTCGGGTGAGTGTCATGGTTAGGTTTCAGGTTAGGGTTAGGGTTATGGAATGGAGAGGGATTAGGGTACAGGTTAGGGTACCGCTGCGGTTTAGTGTTAGCGTACGTGTGAGGGCACGAGATAGTGTTGGTGTCCTGGTTAAGATTACGGCACGGGTGAGTGTAAGGCTTCGGGTGAGGGTCAGGGTTACGATTCGGGTTAGGGTTAGGGTTAGGGAATGGAGAGGGATTAGGGTACATGTTAGGGTACGACAATGCTTAAGGGTTAGCGTAAGTGTGAGGGCAAATGTTAGTGTTGGTGTACTGGTTAAGACAAGGGCACCGATGAGGGTAAGGCCTCGGAAAAGGGTCACGTTCAGGGTTTTGTTTAGGGTTAGGGTTAGGGAATGGGGAGGGATTAGGGTACAAGATAGTGTGCGACAACGTTTAAGGGTTAGCGTACGTGTGGGGGCATGAGTTAGTGTTTGTGTACTGGTTAAGATTAGGGCATTGGTTAGGGTAGGGCATCGGAAGTGGGTCAGGTTTACGGATGAGGTTAGGGTTAGGGTTAAGGAATGGGGAGGGTTTAGGGTACAATTTAGGGTACGACAACGCTTAAGGTTTAGCGTACGTGTGAGGGCACGAGTTAGTGTTGGTGTCCTGGTTAAGATTACGGCACGGGTGAGGGTAAGGCTTCGGGTGAGGGTCAGGGTTACGATTCGGGTTAGGGTTAGGGTTAGGGAATGGAGAGGGATTAGGGTACAGCTTAGGGTACGACAGTGCTTAAGGGTTAGCGTAAGTGTGAGGGCACGAGTTAGTGTTGGTGTACTGGTTAAGACAAGGGCACCGATGAGGGTAAGGCCTCGGAAAAGGGTCACGTTCAGGGTTTCGGTTAGGGTTAGGTTTAGGGAATGGGGAGGGATTAGGGTACAGGATAGGGTACGACAACGATTAAGGGTTAGCGTACGTGTGAGGGCATGAGTTAGTGTTTGTGTAATGGTTAAGATTAGGGCATTGGTTAGGGTAGGGCATCGGAAGTGGGTCAGGTTTAGGGATGGGGTTAGGGTTAGGGTTAAGGAATGGGGAGGGATTAGGGTACAATTTAGGGTACGACAACGCTTAAGGTTTAGCCTACGTGTGAGGGCACGAGGTAGTGTTGGTGTCCTGGTTAAGATTAGGGCACGGGTGAGGGTAAGGCTTCGGGTGACGGTCAGGGTTAGGATTCGTGTTAGGGTTAGGGTTGAGGAATGCAGAGGGATTAGGGTACAGCTTAGGGTACGACAGTGCTTAAGGGTTAGCGTTCGTGTGAGGGCAAGGGTTAGTGTTAGGGTCCTGGTTAAGATTAGGGCACGGGTGAGGGTAAGGCTTCAGTTGAGGGTCAGGGTTAGGATTCGGCTTAGGGTTAGGGTTAGGGAATGGGGAGGGATTAGGATACAGTTTAGGGTACGACAACGATTAAAGTTTAGCGTACGTGTGAGTGCACGAGTTAGTGTTGGTGTCCTGGTTAAGATTAGGGCACGGGTGAGGGTAAGGTTTCGGGTGAGGGTCAGGGATAGAATTCGGGTTAGGGTTAGGGTTAGGGAATGGGGAGATATTAGGGCACAGTTTAGGGTACGACAATGCAAAAGGTTTAGCGTACGTGTGAGGTCACTAGTTAGTGTTAGTGTACTGCTTACGATTAGGGCACGGGGGAGGGTAAGGCCTCGGAACAGGGTCACGTTAAGGGTTAGGGTTAGGGTTAGGATTAGGGAATGGGGATTGATTAGGGTACAGGTTATGGTACGGAAATGGCTTAGGGTTAGCGTACGTTAGAGGGTATGGGTTAGTGTTGATGTTCTGGTTAAAATTAGGACACGGGTGAGGGTAAAGTTTCGGGTGAGTGTCATGGTTAGGTTTCAGGTTAGGGTTAGGGTTAGGGAATGGAGAGGGATTAGGGTACAGGTTAGGGTACCGCTGCGGTTTAGTGTTAGCGTACGTGTGAGGGCACGAGTTAGTCTTGGTGTCCTGGTTAAGATTATGGCACGGGTGACGGTAAGGCTTCGGGTGAGGTTCAGGGTTAGGGTTCGGCTTAGCGTTAGGGTTAGGGAATGTGGAGGGATTAGGGTAAAGTTTAGGGTACGGCTGCTGTTTAATGTTAGCGTACATGTGAGAGCACAGTTTAGTGTTGGTGTACTGGTTAAGATTAGGGCAGGGGGCAGGGTGAGGCTTCAGGTGAGAGACAGTTTTAGGGTTCGGGTTCGGGTTAGATTGAGGCAATGGGTAGGGATTAGGTTACAGGTGATTGTAAGGCAACGGTTTAGGGTTATCGTACGTTTGAGGGCAGAGGTTAGTGTGCATGTCCTGGTTAAGATTATGGCGCAAGTGAGGGTAAGTCTTCGTTGGAGGGTCAGGGTTAGGGTTCAGTTGAGGGTTAGTGGTAGGGAATGGGGAGGGATTAGGGTACAGGTTAATGTACGGCTACAGTTTAGGTTTAGCGTACGTGTGAGGGCACGGGTTAGTCTTGGTGTACTGGTTAAAACTAGGGCACGGGTGAGTGTAAGGCTTTGGGTGAGGGTCAGGTTAAGGGTTCGGTTTAGTGTTAGTGTTAGGGAATGGGGAGATTTAGGGTACAGGTTAGGTTACGGCAATGGTTTATGTTTATCGTACGTTTGGGGGCACAAGTTAGTGTTGATGTACTGGTTAAGATTAGGGCACAGGTGAGGGTAAGGCTTCGGTGACGGACAGGATTAGGGTTAGGGTTTGGGTTAGGCAATGGGGAGGGATTAGGTTACAAGTTAGGGTACAGCAACGTTTTACGGTTCGTGTACTTGTGATTGCACTGGTTAGTATTGGTGTATGTGTTAAGATTGGGGCACGGGTGAGGGTAAGGCTTCAGGTGAGGGTCAGGGTTAGGATTCGGGTTAGGGTTAGGGTTAGGAAATGGGGTGGGACTATTGTAAAGTTTAGGGTACGGAAACTGTTCAGGGTTATCATACGTTTGAGGGCACAAGTTAGTGTTGATGTCATGGTCAAGATTAGGGAACAGGTGAGGTTAAGGCTTCGGGTGAGAGTCAGGGTTAGGGTGGGTGTTAGGGTTAGTTTTATTGAATGAGGAGGGATTAGGGTACAGATTACTGTACTGCAGGGGTTTAGGATTCGTGTACGTGTGAGGGCACGGGTTAGTGTTGGTGAACTGGTTAAGATTAAGGCACGGGTGAGTGTAAGGTTTCGGGTGAGGGTCAGGTTTAGGGTTCAGGTTAGGGTTAGGGTTAGGGACTGGAGAGGGATTAGGGTACAGGTTAGGGTACCGCTGCGGTTTAGTGTTAGCGTACGTGTGAGGGCACGAGTTAGTCTTGGTGTCCTGGTTAAGATTAGGGCATGGGTGAGGGTAAGGCTTCGGGTGAGGGTCAGGGTTAGGATTCGGGTTAGGGTTAGGGTTAGGGAATGGGGAGATATTAGGGCAGAGTTTAGGGTACCACAACGCTTAAGGTTTAGCGTACCTGTGAGGTCACTAGTTAGTGTTAGTGTGCTGCTTACGATTAGGGCACGGGTGAGGGTAAGGCCTCGGAAGAGGGTCACGTTAAGGGTTAGGGTTAGGGTTAGGGTTAGGGAATGGGGATTGATTAGGGTACAGGTTAGGGTACGGCAATGACTTAGGGTTAGCGTACGTTAGAGTGCATGGGTTAGTGTTGATGTACTGGTTAAAATTAGGACACGGGTGATGGTAAAGTTTCGGGTGAGTGTCATGGTTAGGTTTCAGGTTAGGGTTAGGGTTAGGGAATGGAGAGGGATTAGGGTACAGGTTAGGGTACCGCTGCGGTTTAGTGTTAGCGTACGTGTGAGGTCACGAGTTAGTCTTGGTGTCCTGGTTAAGATTAGGGCACGGGTGAGGGTAAGGTTTCGGGTGAGGGTCAGGGTTAGGATTCGGGTTAGGGAATGGAGAGGGATTAGGGTACAGGTTAGGGTACGACAATGCTTAAGGGTTAGCGTAAGTGTGAGGGCACGAGTTAGTGTTGGTGTACTGGTTAAGACAAGGTCACTGATGAGGGTAAGGCCTCGGAAAATGGTCACGTTCAGGGTTTTGCTTAGGGTTAGGTTTAGGGAATGGGGAGGCATTAGGGTACAGGATAGGGTACGACAATGCTTAAGGGTTAGCGTACGTTTGAGGGCATGAGTTAGTGTTTGTGTAGTGGTTAAGATTAGGGCATTGGTTAGGGTAGGGCATCGGAAGTGGGTCAGTTTTAGGGATGGGGTTAGGGTTAGGGTTAAGGAATGGGGAGGGATTAGGGTACAATTTAGGGTACGACAACGCTTAAGGTTTAGCGTACGTGTGAGGGCACGAGTTAGTGTTGGTGTCCTGGTTAAGATTAGGGCACGGGTGAGGGTAAGGCTTCGGGTGAGGGTCAGGGTTAGGATTCGGGTTAGGGTTAGGGTTAAGGAATGCAGATGGATTAGGGTACAGCTTAGGGTACGACAGTGCTTAAGGGTTAGCGTTCGTGTGAGGGCAAAGCTTAGTGTTAGTGTCCTGGTTAAGATTAGGGCACGGGTGAGGGTAAGGCTTCAGGTGAGGGTCAGGGTTAGGATTCGGGTTAGGGTTAGGGTTCGGGAATGGGGAGGGATTAGGGTACAGTTTAGGGTACGACAACGATTAAGGGTTAGCGTACGTGTGAGGTCACTAGTTAGTGTTAGTGTACTGCTTACGATTAGAGCACGGGTGAGGGTAAGGCCTCGGAAGAGGGTCACGTTAAGGGTTAGGGTTAGGGTTAGGGTTAGGGAATGGGGATTGATTAGGGTACAGGTTAGGGTATAGCAATGGCTTAGGGTTAGCGTACGTTAGAGGGCATGGGTTAGTGTTGATGTACTGGTTAAAATTAGGACACGGGTGAGGGTAAAGTTTCGGGTGAGTGTCATGGTTAGGTTTCAGGTTAGGGTTAGGGTTAGGGAATGGAGAGGGATTAGGGTACAGGTTAGGGTACCGCTGCGGTTTAGTGTTAGTGTACGTGTGATGGCACGAGTTAGTCTTAGTGTCCTGGTTAAGATTAGGGCACGGGTGAGGGTAAGGTTTCGGGTGAGTGTCAGGGTTAGGATTCGAGTTAGGTTTAGGGTTAGGGAATGGAGAGGGATTAGGGTACTGGTTAGGGTACGACAATGCCTAAGGGTTAGCGTAAGTGTGAGGGCACGAGTTAGTGTTGGTGTACTGGTTAAGATAAGGGCACCGATGAGGGTAAGGCCTCGGAAAAGGTTCACGTTCAGGGTTTCGCTTAGGGTTAGGGTTAGGGAATGGGGAGGCATTAGGATACAGGATAGGGTACGACAATGCTTAAGGGTTAGCGTACGTTTGAGGGCATGAGTTAGTGTTTGTGTAGTGGTTAAGATTAGGGCATTGTTTAGGGTAGGGCATCGGAAGTGGGTCAGGTTTAGGGATGGGGTTAGGGTTAGGGTTAAGGAATGGGGAGGGATTAGGTTACAATTTAGGGTACGACAACGCTTAAGGTTTAGCGTACGTGTGAGGGCACGAGTTAGTGTTGGTATCCTGGTTAAGATTAGGGCACGGGTGAGGGTAAGGCTTCGGGTGAGGGTCAGGGTTAGGATTCGTGTTAGGGTTAGGGTTAAGGAATGCAGAGGGATTAGGGTAGAGCTTAGGGTACGACAGTGCTTAAGGGTTAGCGTTCGTGTGAGGGCAAGGGTTAGTGTTAGTGTCCTGGTTAAGATTAGGGCACGGGTGAGGGTAAGGCTTCAGGTGAGGGTCAGGGTTAGGATTCGGGTTAGGATTAGGGTTAGGGAATGGGGAGGGATTAGGGTACAGTTTAGGGTACGACAACGATTAAGGGTTAGCGTACGTGTGAGGGCACGAGTTAGTGTTGGTGTCCTGGTTAAAATTAGGGCACGGGTGAGGGTAAGGTTTCTGGTGAGGGTCAGGGATAGAATTCGGGTTAGGGTTAGGGAATGGGGAGATATTAGGGCACAGTTTAGGGTACCACAACGCTTAAGGTTTAGCATACGTGTGAGGTCACTAGTTAGTGTTAGTGTACTGCTTACGATTAGGGCACGGGTGAGGGTAAGGCCTCGAAAGAGGGTCACGTTAAGGGTTAGGGTTAGGGTTAGGGTTAGGGAATGGGGATTGATTAGGGTACAGGTTAGGGTACAGCAATGGCTTAGGGTTAGCGTACGTTAGAGGGCATGGGTTAGTGTTGATGTACTGGTTAAAATTAGGACACGGGTGAGGGTAAAGTTTCGGGTGAGTGTCATGGTTAGGTTTCAGGTTAGGGTTAGGGTTAGGGAATGGAGAGGGATTAGGGTACAGGTTAGGGTACCGCTGCGGTGTAGTGTTAGCGTACGTGTGAGGGCAAGAGTTAGTCTTGGTGTCCTGGTTAAGATTAGGGCACGGGTGAGGGTAAGGTTTCGGGTGAGGGTCAGGGTTAGGATTCGGGTTAGGGTTAGGGTTAGGGAATGGAGAGGGATTAGGGTACAGGTTAGGGTACGACAATGCTTAAGGGTTAGCGTAAGTGTGAGGGCACGAGTTAGAGTTGGTGTACTGGTTAAGACAAGGGCACCGATGAGGGTAAGGCCTCGGAAAAGGGTCACGTTCAGGGTTTCGCTTAGGGTTAGGGTTAGGGAATGGGGAGGGATTAGGATACAGGATAGGGTACGACAATGCTTAAGGGTTAGCGTACGTTTGAGGGCATGAGTTAGTGTTTGTGTACTGGTTAAGATTAGGGAATTGGTTAGGGTAGGGCATCCGAAGTGGGTCAGGTTTAGGGATGGGGTTAGGGTTAGGGTTAAGGAATGGGGAGGGATTAGGGTACAATTTAGGGTACGACAACGCTTAAGGTTTAGCGTACGTGTGAGGGCACGAGTTAGTGTTGGTGTCCTGGTTAAGATTAGGGCACGGGTGAGGG
The DNA here is from genome assembly GCA_036417435.1 of Inia geoffrensis. Classification (NCBI taxonomy): domain Eukaryota; kingdom Metazoa; phylum Chordata; class Mammalia; order Artiodactyla; family Iniidae; genus Inia; species Inia geoffrensis. The sequence continues at coordinate 93,581,999 of CM070911.1, forward strand.
TAAGGCTTCGGGTGAGGGTCAGGGTTAGGATTCGTGTTAGGGTTAGGGTTAAGGAATGCATAGGGATTAGGGTACAGCTTAGGGTACGACAGTGCTTAAGGGTTAGCGTTCGTGTGAGGGCAAGGGTTAGTGTTAGTGTCCTGGTTAAGATTAGGGCACGGGTGAGGGTAAGGCTTCAGGTGAGGGTCAGGGTTAGGATTCGGGTTAGGGTTAGGGTTAGGGAATGGGGAGGGATTAGGGTACAGTTTAGGGTACGACCACGATTAAGGGTTAGCGTACGTGTGAGGGCACGAGTTAGTGTTGGTGTCCTGGTTAAGATTAGGGCACGGGTGAGGGTAAGGTTTTGGGTAAGGGTCAGGGATAGAATTCGGGTTAGGGTTAGGGTTAGGGAATGGGGAGATATTAGGGCACAGTTTAGTGTACCACAACGCTTAAGGTTTAGCATACGTGTGAGGTCACTAGTTAGTGTTAGTGTACTGCTTACGATTAGGGCACGGGTGAGGGTAAGGCCTCGAAAGAGGGTCACGTTAAGGCTTAGGGTTAGGGTTAGGGTTAGGGAATGGGGATTGATTTGGGTACAGGTTAGGGTACAGCAATGGCTTAGGGTTAGCGTACGTTAGAGGGCATGGGTTAGTGTTGATGTACTGGTTAAAATTAGGACACGGGTGAGGGTAAAGTTTCGGGTGAGTGTCATGGTTAGGTTTCAGGTTAGGGTTAGGGTTAGGGAATGGAGAGGGATTAGGGTACAGGTTAGGGTACCGCTGCGGTTTAGTGTTAGCGTACGTGTGAGGGCACGAGTTAGTCTTGGTGTCCTGGTTAAGATTAGGGCACGGGTGAGGGTAAGGTTTCGGGTGAGGGTCAGGGTTAGGATTCGGGTTAGGGTTAGGGTTAGGGAACGGAGAGGGATTAGGGTATAGGTTAAGGTACGACAATGCTTAAGGGTTAGCGTAAGTGTGAGGGCACGAGTTAGTGTTGGTGTACTGGTTAAGACAAGGGCACCGATGAGGGTAAGGCCTCGGAAAAGGGTCACGTTCAGGGTTTCGCTTAGGGTTAGGGTTAGGGAATGGGGAGGGATTAGGGTACAGGATATGGTACGACAATGCTTAAGGGTTAGCGTACTTTTGATGGCATGAGTTAGTGTTTGTGTACTGGTTAAGATTAGGGCATTGGTTAGGGTAGGGCATCGGAAGTGGGTCAGGTTTAGGGATGGGGTTAGGGTTAGGGTTAAGGAATGGGGAGGGATTAGGGTACAATTTCGGGTACGACAACGCTTAAGGTTTAGCGTACGTGTGAGGGCACGAGTTAGTGTTGGTGTCCTGGTTAAGATTAGGGCACGGGTGAGGGTAAGGCTTCGGGTGAGGGTCAGGGTTAGGATTCGTGTTAGGGTTAGGGTTAAGGACTGCAGAGGGATTAGGGTACAGCTTAGGGTACGACAGTGCTTAAGGGTTATCGTATGTATGAGGGCAAGGGTTAGTGTTAGTGTCCTGGTTAAGATTAGGGCACGGGTGAGGGTAAGGCTTCAGTTGAGGGTCAGGGTTAGGATTCGTGTTAGGGTTAGGGTTAGGGAATGGGGAGGGATTAGGGTACAGTTTAGGGTACGACAACGATTATGGGTTAGCGTACGTGTGAGGGCACGAGTTAGTGTTGGTGTCCTGGTTAAGATTAGGGCACGGGTGAGGGTAAGGTTTCGGGTGAGGGTCAGGGATAGAATTCGGGTTAGGGTTAGGGTTATGGAATGGGGAGATATTAGGGCACAATTTAGGGTACCACAACGCTTAAGTTTTAGCATACGTGTGAGGTCACTAGTTAGTGTTAGTGTAGTGCTTACGATTAGGGCACGGGTGAGGGTAAGGCCTCGGAAGAGGGTCACGTTAAGGGTTAGGGTTAGGGTTAGGGTTAGGGAATGGGGATTGATTAGGGTACAGGTTAGGGTACGGCAATGGCTTATGGTTAGCGTACGTTAGAGGGCATGGGTTAGTGTTGATATACTGGTTAAAATTAGGACACGGGTGATGGTAAAGTTTCGGGTGAGTGTCATGGTTAGGTGTCAGGTTAGGGTTAGGGTTAGGGAATGGAGAGGGATTAGGGTACAGGTTAGGGTACCGCTGCGGTTTAGTGTTAGCGTACGTGTGAGGGCACGAGTTAGTCTTGGTGTCCTGGTTAAGATTAGGGCACGGGTGAGGGTAAGGCTTTGGGTGAGGGTCAGGGTTAGGATTCGGGTTAGGGTTAGGGTTAGGGAATGGAGAGGGATTAGGGTACTGGTTAGGGTACGACAATGCCTAAGGGTTAGCGTAAGTGTGAGGGCACGAGTTAGTTTTGGTGTACTGGTTAAGATAAGGGCACCGATGAGGGTAAGGCCTCGGAAAAGGGTCACGTTCAGGGTTTCGCTTAGGGTTAAGGTTAGGGAATGGGGAGGCATTAGGGTACAGGATAGGGTACGACAATGCTTAAGGGTTAGCGTACGTTTGAGGGCATGAGTTAGTGTTTGTGTAGTGGTTAAGATTAGGGCATTGTTTAGGGTAGGGCATCGGAAGTGGGTCAGGTTTAGGGATGGGGTTAGGGTTAGGGTTAAGGAATGGGGAGGGATTAGGTTACAATTTAGGGTACGACAACGCTTAAGGTTTAGCGTACGTGTGAGGGCACGAGTTAGTGTTGGTGTCCTGGTTACGATTAGGGCACGGGTGAGGGTAAGGCTTCGGGTGAGGGTCAGGGTTAGGATTCGTGTTAGGGTTAGGGTTAAGGAATGCAGAGGGATTAGGGTAGAGCTTAGGGTACGACAGTGCTTAAGGGTTAGCGTTCGTGTGAGGGCAAGGGTTAGTGTTAGTGTCCTGGTTAAGATTAGGGCACGGGTGAGGGTAAGGCTTCAGGTGAGGGTCAGGGTTAGGATTCGGGTTAGGGTTAGGGTTAGGGAATGGGGAGGGATTAGGGTACAGTTTAGGGTACGACAACGATTAAGGGTTAGCGTACGTGTGAGGGCACGAGTTAGTGTTGGTGTCCTGGTTAAGATTAGGGCACGGGTGAGGGTAAGGTTTCGGGTGAGGGTCAGGGATAGAATTCGGGTTAGGGTTAGGGTTAGGGAATGGGGAGATATTAGGGCACAGTTTAGGGTACCAAAACGCTTAAGGTTTAGCATACGTGTGAGGTCACTAGTTAGTGTTAGTGTACTGCTTACGATTAGGGCACGGGTGAGGGTAAGGCCTCGAAAGAGGTTCACGTTAAGGGTTAGGGTTACGGTTAGGGTTAGGGAATGGGGATTGATTAGGGTACAGGTTAGGGTATGGCAATGGCTTAGGGTTAGCGTACGTTAGAGGGCATGGGTTAGTGTTGATGTACTGGTTAAAATTAGGACACGGGTGAGGGTAAAGTTTCGGGTGAGTGTCATGGTTAGGTTTCAGGTTAGGGTTAGTGTTAGGGAATGGAGAGGGATTAGGGTACAGGTTAGGGTACCGCTGCGGTTTAGTGTTAGCGTACGTGTGAGGGCACGAGTTAGTCTTGGTGTCCTGGTTAAGATTAGGGCACGGGTGAGGGTAAGGTTTCGGGTGAGGGTCAGGGTTAGGATTCGGGTTAGGGTTAGGGTTAGGGAATTGAGAGGGATTAGGGTACAGGTTAAGGTACGACAATGCTTAAGGGTTAGCGTAAGTGTGAGGGCACGAGTTAGTGTTGGTGCACTGGTTAAGACAAGGGCACCGATGAGGGTAAGGCCTCGGAAAAGGGTCACGTTCAGGGTTTCGCTTAGGGTTAGGGTTAGGGAATGGGGAGGGATTAGGGTACAGGATAGGGTACGACAATGCTTAAGGGTTAGCGTACTTTTGAGGGCATGAGTTAGTGTTTGTGTACTGGTTAAGATTAGGGCATTGGTTAGGGTAGGGCATCGGAAGTGGGTCAGGTTTAGGGATGGGGTTAGGGTCAGGGTTAAGGAATGGGGAGGGATTAGGGTACAATTTAGGGTACGACAACGCTTAAGGTTTAGCGTACGTGTGAGGGCACGAGTAAATGTTGGTGTCCTGGTTAAGATTAGGGCACGGGTGAGGGTAAGGCTTCGGGTGAGGGTCAGGGTTAGGATTCGTGTTAGGGTTAGGGTTAAGGACTGCAGAGGGATTAGGGTACAGCTTAGGGTACGACAGTGCTTAAGGGTTAGCGTTCGTGTGAGGGCAAGGGTTAGTGTTAGTGTCCTGGTTAAAATTATGGCACGGGTGAGGGTAAGGCTTCAGGTGAGGGTCAGGGTTAGGATTCGGGTTAGGGTTAGTGTTAGGGAATGGGGAAGGATTAGGGTACAGTTTAGGGTACGACAACGATTAAGGGTTAGCGTACGTGTGAGGGCACGAGTTAGTGTTGGTGTCCTGGTTAAGATTAGGGCACGGGTGAGGGTAAGGTTTTGGGTGAGGGTCAGGGATAGAATTCGGGTTAGGGTTAGGGTTAGGGAATGGGGAGATATTAGGGCACAGTTTAGGGTACCACAACTCTTAAGGTTTAGCGTACGTGTGAGGTCACTAGTTAGTGTTAGTGTACTGCTTACGATTAGGGCACGGGTGAGGGTAAGGCCTCGGAAGAGGGTCACGTTAAGGGTTAGGGTAAGGGTTAGGGTTAGGGAAAGGGGATTGATTAGGGTACAGGTTAGGGTACGGCAATGGCTTAGGGTTAGCGTACGTTAGAGGGCATGGGTTAGTGGTGATGTACTGGTTAAAATTAGGACACGGGTGAGGGTAAAGTTTCGGGTGAGTGTCATGGTTAGGTTTCAGGTTAGGGTTAGTGTTAGGGAATGGAGAGGGATTAGGGTACAGGTTAGGGTACCGCTGCGGTTTAGTGTTAGCGTACGTGTGAGGGCACGAGTTAGTCTTGGTGTCCTGGTTAAGATTAGGGCACGGGTGAGGGTAAGGTTTCGGGTGAGGGTCAGGGTTAGGATTCGGGTTAGGGTTAGGGTTAGGGAACGGAGAGGGATTAGGGTACAGGTTAAGGTACGACAATGCTTAAGGGTTAGCGTAAGTGTGAGGGCACGAGTTAGTGTTGGTGTACTGGTTAAGACAAGGGCACCGATGAGGGTAAGGCCTCGGAAAAGGGTCACGTTCAGGGATTCGCTTAGGGTTAGGGTTAGGGAATGGGGAGGGAATAGGGTACAGGATAGGGTACGACAATGCTTAAGGGTTAGCGTACTTTTGAGGGCATGAGTTAGTGTTTGTGTACTGGTTAAGATTAGGGCATTGGTTAGGGTAGGGCATCGGAAGTGGGTCAGGTTTAGGGATGGGGTTAGAGTTAGGGTTAAGGAATGGGGAGGGTTTAGGGTACAATTTAGGGTACGACAACGCTTAAGGTTTAGCGTACGTGTGAGGGCACGAGTTAGGGTTGGTGTCCTGGTTAAGATTAGGGCACGGGTGAGGGTAAGGCTTCGGGTGAGGGTCAGGGTTAGGATTCGTGTTAGGGTTAGGGTTAAGGAATGCAGATGGATTAGGGTACAGCTTAGGGTACGACAGTGCTTAAGGGTTAGCGTTCGTGTGAGGGCAAGGGTTAGTGTTAGTGTCCTGGTTAAGATTAGGGCATGGGTGAGGGTAAGGCTTCAGGTGAGGGTCAGGGTTAGGATTCGGGTTAGGGTTAGGGTTAGGGAATGGGGAGGGATTAGGGTACAGTTTAGGGTACGACAACGATTAAGGGTTAGCGTACGTGTGAGGGCACGAGTTAGTGTTGGTGTCCTGGTTAAGATTAGGGCACGGGTGAGGGTAAGGTTTTTGGTGAGGGTCAGGAATAGAATTCGGGTTAGGGTTAGGGTTAGGGAATGGGGAGATATTAGGGAACAGTTTAGGGTACCACAACACTTAAGGTTTAGCGTAAGTGTGAGGTCACTAGTTAGTGTTAGTGTACTGCTTACGATTAGGGCACGGCGGAGGGTAAGGCCTCGGAAGAGGGTCACGTTAAGGGTTAGGGTTAGGGTTAGGGTTAGGGAATGGGGATTGATTAGGGTACAGGTTAGGGTACGGCAATGGCTTAGGGTTAGCGTACGTTAGAGGGCATGTGTTAGTGTTGATGTACTGGTTAAAATTAAGACACGGGTGATGGTAAAGTTTCGGGTGAGTGTCATGGTTAGGTTTCAGGTTAGGTTTAGGGTTAGGGAATGGAGAGGGATTAGGGTACAGGTTAGGGTACCGCTGCGGTTTAGTGTTAGCGTACGTGTGAGGGCACGAGTTAGTCTTGGTGTCCTGGTTAAGATTAGGGCACGGGTGAGGGTAAGGCTTCTTGTGAGGGTCAGGGTTAGGATTCGGGGTAGGGTTAGGGTTAGGGAATGGAGAGGGATTAGGGTACTGGTTAGGGTACGACAATGCCTAAGGGTTAGCGTAAGTGTCAGGGCACGAGTTAGTGTTGGTGAACTGGTTAAGACAAGGGCACCGATGAGGGTAAGGCCTCGGAAAAGGGTCACGTTCAGGGTTTCGCTTAGGGTTAGGGTTAGGGAATGGGGAGGGATTAGGGTACAGGATAGGGTAGGACAATGCTTAAGGGTTAGACTACGTTTAAGGGCATAAGTTAGTGTTTGTGTACTGGTTAAGATTAGGGCATTGGTTAGGGTAGGGCATCGGAAGTGGGTCAGGTTTAGGGATGGGGTTAGGGTTAGGGTTAAGGAATGGGGAGGGATTAGGTTACAATTTAGGGTACGACAACGCTTAAGGTTTAGCGTACGTGTGAGGGCACGAGATAGTGTTGGTGTCCTGGTTAAGATTAGGGCACGGGTGAGGGTAAGGCTTCGGGTAAGGGTCAGGGTTAGGATTCGTGTTAGGGTTAGGGTTAAGGAATGAAGAGGGATTAGGGTACAGCTTAGGGAACGACAGTGCTTAAGGGTTAGCGTTCGTGTGAAGGCAAGGGTTAGTGTTAGTGTCCTGGTTAAGATTAGGGCACGGGTGAGGGTAAGGCTTCATTTGAGGGTCAGGGTTAGGATTCGGGTTAGGGTTAGGGTTAGGGAAAGGGGAGATATTAGGGCACAGTTTAGGGTACCACAACGCTTAAGGTTTAGCGTACGTGTGAGGTCACTAGTTAGTGTTAGTGTACTGCTTACGATTAGGGCACGGGGGAGGGTAAGGCCTCGGAAGAGGGTCACGTTCAGGGTTTCGCTTAGGGTTAGGGTTAGGGAATGGGGAGGCATTAGGGTACAGGATAGGGTACGACAATGCTTAAGGGTTAGCGTACGTTTGAGGGCATGAGTTAGTGTTTGTGTAGTGGTTAAGATTAGGGCCTTGGTTAGGGTAGGGCATCGGAAGTGGGTCAGGTTTAGGGATGGGGTTAGGGTTAGGGATAAGGAATGGGGAGGGATTAGGTTACAATTTAGGGTACGACAACGCTTTAGGTTTAGCGTACGTGTGAGGGCACGAGTTAGTGTTGGTGTCCTGGTTAAGATTAGGGCACGGGTGAGGGTAAGGCTTCGGGTGAGGGTCAGGATTAGGATTCGTGTTAGGGTTAGGGTTAAGGAATGCAGAGGGATTAGGGTACAGCTTAGGGTACGACAGTGCTTAAGGGTTAGCGTTCGTGTGAGGGCAAGGGTTAGTGTTAGTGTCCTGGTTAAGATTAGGGCACGGGTGAGGGTAAGGCTTCAGGTGAGGGTCAGGGTTAGGATTCGGGTTAGGGTTAGGGAATGGGGAGGGATTAGGGTACAGTTTAGGGTACGACAACGATTAAGGGTTAGCGTACGTGTGAGGGCACGAGTTAGTGTTGGTGTCCTGGTTAAGATTAGGGCACGGGTGAGGGTAAGGTTTCGGGTGAGGCTCAGGGATAGAATTCGGGTTAGGGTTAGGGAATGGGGAGATATTAGGGCACAGTTTAGGGTACCACAACGCTTAAGGTTTAGCATACGTGTGAGGTCACTAGTTAGTGTTAGTGTACTGCTTACGATTAGGGCACGGGTGAGGGTAAGGCCTCGAAAGAGGGTCACGTTAAGGGTTAGGGTTAGGGTTAGGGTTAGGGAATGGGGATTGATTAGGGTACAGGTTAGGGTACAGCAATGGCTTAGGGTTAGCGTACGTTAGAGGGCATGGGTTAGTGTTGATGTACTGGTTAAAATTAGGACACGGGTGAGGGTAAAGTTTCGGGTGAGTGTCATGGTTAGGTTTCAGGTTAGGGTTAGGGTTAGGGAATGGAGAGGGATTAGGGTACAGGTTAGGGTACCGCTGCGGTTTAGTGTTAGCGTACGTGTGAGGGCACGAGTTAGTCTTGGTGTCCTGGTTAAGATTAGGGCACGGGTGAGGGTAAGGTTTCGGGTGAGGGTCAGGGTTAGGATTCGGGTTAGGTTTAGGGTTAGGGAATGGAGAGGGATTAGGGTACTGGTTAGGGTACGACAATGCCTAAGTGTTAGCGTAAGTGTGAGGGCACGAGTTAGTGTTGGTGTACTGGTTAAGATAAGGGCACCGATGAGGGTAAGGCCTCGGAAAAGGTTCACGTTCAGGGTTTCGCTTAGGGTTAGGGTTAGGGAATGGGGAGGCATTAGGATACAGGATAGGGTACGACAATGCTTAAGGGTTAGCGTACGTTTGAGGGCATGAGTTAGTGTTTGTGTAGTGGTTAAGATTAGGGCATTGTTTAGGGTAGGGCATCGGAAGTGGGTCAGGTTTAGGGATGGGGTTAGGGTTAGGGTTAAGGAATGGGGAGGGATTAGGTTACAATTTAGGGTACGACAACGCTTAAGGTTTAGCGTACGTGTGAGGGCACGAGTTAGTGTTGGTGTCCTGGTTAAGATTAGGGCACGGGTGAGGGTAAGGCTTCGGGTGAGGGTCAGGGTTAGGATTCGTGTTAGGGTTAGGGTTAAGGAATGCAGAGGGATTAGGGTAGAGCTTAGGGTACGACAGTGCTTAAGGGTTAGCGTTCGTGTGAGGGCAAGGGTTAGTGTTAGTGTCCTGGTTAAGATTAGGGCACGGTTGATGGTAAGGCTTCAGGTGAGGGTCAGGGTTAGGATTCGGGTTAGGATTAGGGTTAGGGAATGGGGAGGGATTAGGGTACAGTTTAGGGTACGACAACGATTAAGGATTAGCGTACGTGTGAGGGCACGAGTTAGTGTTGGTGTCCTGGTTAAGATTAGGGCACGGGTGAGGGTAAAGTTTCTGGTGAGGGTCAGGGATAGAATTCGGGTTAGGGTTAGGGAATCGGGAGATATTAGGGCACAGTTTAGGGTACCACAACGCTTAAGGTTTAGCATACGTGTGAGGTCACTAGTTAGTGTTAGTGTACTGCTTACGATTAGGGCACGGGTGAGGGTAAGGCCTCGAAAGAGGGTCACGTTAAGGGTTAGGGTTAGGGTTAGGGAATGGGGATTGATTAGGGTACAGGTTAGGGTACAGCAATGGCTTAGGGTTAGCGTACGTTAGAGGGCATGGGTTAGTGTTGATGTACTGGTTAAAATTAGGACACGGGTGAGGGTAAAGTTTCGGGTGAGTGTCATGGTTAGGTTTCAGGTTAGGGTTAGGGTTAGGGAATGGAGAGGGATTAGGGTACAGGTTAGGGTACCGCTGCGGTTTAGTGTTAGCGTACGTGTGAGGGCACGAGTTAGTCTTGGTGTCCTGGTTAAGATTAGGGCACGGGTGAGGGTAAGGTTTCGGGTGAGGGTCAGGGTTAGGATTCGGGTTAGGGTTAGGGTTAGGGAATGGAGAGGGATTAGGGTACAGGTTAGGGTACGACAATGCTTAAGGGTTAGCGTAAGTGTGAGGGCACGAGTTAGAGTTGGTGTACTGGTTAAGACAAGGGCACCGATGAGGGTAAGGCCTCGGAAAAGGGTCACGTTCAGGGTTTCGCTTAGGGTTAGGGTTAGGGATTGGGGAGGGATTAGGATACAGGATAGGGTACGACAATGCTTAAGGGTTAGCATACGTTTGAGGGCATGAGTTAGTGTTTGTGTACTGGTTAAGATTAGGGAATTGGTTAGGGTAGGGCATCGGAAGTGGCTCAGGTTTAGGGATGTGGTTAGGGTTAGGGTTAAGGAATGGGGAGGGATTAGGGTACAATTTAGGGTACGACAACGCTTAAGGTTTAGCGTACGTGTGAGGGCACGAGTTAGTGTTGGTGTCCTGGTTAAGATTAGGGCACGGGTGAGGGTAAGGCTTCGGGTGAGGGTCAGGGTTAGGATTCGTGTTAGGGTTAGGGTTAAGGAATGCATAGGGATTAGGGTACAGCTTAGGGTACGACAGTGCTTAAGGGTTAGCGTTCGTGTGAGGGCAAGGGTTAGTGTTAGTGTCCTGGTTAAGATTAGGGCACGGGTGAGGGTAAGGCTTCAGGTGAGGGTCAGGGTTAGGATTCGGGTTAGGGTTAGGGTTAGGGAATGGGGAGGGATTAGGGTACAGTTTAGGGTACGACAACGATTAAGGGTTAGCGTACGTGTGAGGGCACGAGTTAGTGTTGGTGTCCTGGTTAAGATTAGGGCACGGGTGAGGGTAAGGTTTCGGGTGAGGTTCAGGGATAGAATTCGGGTTAGGGTTAGGGTTAGGGAATGGGGAGATATTAGGGCACAATTTAGGGTACCACAACGCTTAAGTTTTAGCATACGTGTGAGGTCACTAGTTAGTGTTAGTGTAGTGCACACGATTAGGGCACGGGTGAGGGTAAGGCCTCGGAAGAGGGTCACGTTAAGGGTTAGGGTTAGGGTTAGGGTTAGGGAATGGGGATTGATTAGGGTACAGGTTAGGGTACGGCAATGGCTTATGGTTAGCGTACGTTAGAGGGCATGGGTTAGTGTTGATATACTGGTTAAAATTAGGACACGCGTGATGGTAAAGTTTCGGGTGAGTGTCATGGTTAGGTGTCAGGTTAGGGTTAGGGTTAGGGAATGGAGAGGGATTAGGGTACAGGTTAGGGTACGACAGTGCTTAAGGGTTAGCGTTCGTGTGAGGGCAAGGGTTAGTGTTAGTGTCCTGGTTAAGATTAGGGCACGGGTGAGGTTAAGGCTTCAGGTGAGGGTCAGGGTTAGGATTCGGGTTAGGGTTAGGGTTAGGGAATGGGGAGATATTAGGGCACAGTTTACTATGCCACAACACTTAAGGTTTAGCGTACGTGTGAGGTCACTAGTTAGTGTTAGTGTACTGCTTATGATTAGGGCACGGGTGAGGGTAAGGCCTCGGAAGAGGGTCACGTTAAGGGTTAGGGTTAGGGTTAGGGTTAGGGAATGGGGATTGATTAGGGTACAGGTTAGCGTACGGCAATGGCTTAGGGTTAGCGTACGTTAGAGGGCATGGGCTAGTGTTGATGTACTGGTTAAAATTAAGACACGGGTGATGGTAAAGTTTCGGGTGAGTGTCATGGTTAGGTTTCAGGTTAGGTTTAGGGTTAGGGAATGGAGAGGGATTAGGGTACAGGTTAGGGTACCGCTGCGGTTTAGTGTTAGCGTACGTGTGAGGGCACAAGTTAGTCTTGGTGTCCTGGTTAAGATTAGGGCACGGGTGAGGTTAAGGCTTCTTGTGAGGGTCAGGGTTAGGATTCGGGTTAGGGTTAGGTTTAGGGAATGGAGAGGGATTAGGGTACTGGTTAGGGTACGACAATGCCTAAGGGTTAGCGTAAGTGTGAGGGCACGAGTTAGTGTTGGTGTATTGGTTAAGACAAGGGCACCGATGAGGGTAAGGCCTCGGAAAAGGGTCACGTTCAGGGTTTCGCTTAGGGTTAGGGTTAGGGAATGGGGAGGGATTAGGGTACAGGATAGGGTACGACAATGCTTAAGGGTTAGACTACGTTTGAGGGCATAAGTTAGTGTTTGTGCACTGGTTAAGATTAGTGCATTGGTTAGGGTAGGGCATCGGAAGTGGGTCATGTTTAGGGATGGGGTTAGGGTTAGGGTTAAGGAATGGGGAGGGATTAGGTTACAATTTAGGGTACGACAATGCTTAAGGTTTAGCGTACATGTGAGGGCACGAGTTAGTGTTGGTGTCCTGGTTAAGATTAGGGCACGGGTGAGGGTAAGGCTTCGGGTGAGGGTCAGGGTTAGGATTCGGGTTAGGGTTAGGGTTAAGGAATGCAGATGGATTAGGGTACAGCTTAGGGAACGACAGTGCATAAGGGTTAGCGTTCGTGTGAGGGCAAGGGTTAGTGTTAGTGTCCTGGTTAAGATTAGGGCACGGGTGAGGGTAAGGCTTCAGGTGAGGGTCAGGGTAAGGATTCGGGTTAGGGTTAGGGTTAGGGAAAGGGGAGATATTAGGGCAGAGTTTAGGGCACCACAACGCTTAAGGTTTAGCGTACGTGTGAGGTCACTAGTTAATGTTAGTGTACTGCTTACGATTAGGGCACGGGGGAGGGCAAGGCCTCGGAAGAGGGTCACGTTAAGGGTTAGGGTTAGGGTTAGGGTTAGGGAATGGGGATTGATTAGGGTACAGGTTAGGGTACGGCAATGGCTTAGGGTTAGCGTACGTTAGAGGGCATGGGTTAGTGTTGATGTACTGGTTAAAATTAGGACACGGGTGATGGTAAAGTTTCGGGTGAGTGTCATGGATAGGTTTCAGGTTAGGGTTAGGGTTAGGGAATGGAGAGGGATTAGGGTACAGGTTAGGGTACTGCTGCGGTTTAGTGTTAGCGTACGTGTGAGGGCACGAGATAGTCTTGGTGTCCTGGTTAAGATTAGGGCACGGGTGAGGGTAAGGCTTCGGGTGAGGGTCAGGGTTAGGATTCGGGTTAGGGTTAGGGTTAGGGAATGGAGAGGGATTAGGGTACTGGTTAGGGTACGACAATGCTTAAGGGTTAGCGTAAGTGTGAGGGCACGAGTTAGTGTTGGTGTACTGGTTAAGACAAGGGCACCGATGAGGGTAAGGCCTCGGAAAAGGGTCACGTTCAGGGTTTCGCTTAGGGTTAGGGTTAGGGAATGGGGAGGGATTAGGGTACAGGATAGGGTACGACAATGCTTAAGGGTTAGCATACGTTTGAGGGCATGAGTTAGTGTTTGTGTACTGGTTAAGAATAGGGCATTGGTTAGGGTAGGGCATCGGAAGTGGGTCAGGTTTAGGGATGGGGTTAGGGTTAGGGTTAAGGAATGGGGAGGGATTAGGTTCCAATTTAGGTTACGACAACGCTTAAGGTTTAGCGTATGTGTGAGGGCACGAGTTAGTGTTGGTGTCCTGGTTAAGATTAGGGCACGGGTGAGGGTAAGGCTTCGGGAGAGGGTCCGGGTTAGGATTCGTGTTAGGGTTAGGGTTAAGGAATGCAGAGGGATTAGGGTACAGCTTAGGGTACGATAGTGCTTAAGGGTTAGCGTTCGTGTGAGGGCAAGGGTTAGTGTTAGTGTCCTGGTTAAGATTAGGGCACGGGTGAGGGTAAGGCTTCAGGTGAGGGTCAGGGTTAGGATTCGGGTTAGGGTTAGGGTTAGGGAATGGGGAGGGATTAGGGTACAGTTTAGGGTACGACAACGATTAAGGGTTAGCGTACGTGTGAGGCCACGAGTTAGTTTTGGTGTCCTGGTTAAGATTAGGGCACGGGTGAGGGTAAGGTTTCGGGTGAGGTTCAGGGATAGAATTCGGGTTAGGGTTAGGGTTAGGGAATGGGGAGATATTAGGGCACAATTTAGGGTACCACAACGCTTAAGTTTTAGCATACGTGTGAGGTCACTAGTTAGTGTTAGTGTAGTGCATACGATTAGGGCACGGGTGAGGGTAAGGCCTCGGAAGAGGGTCACGTTAAGGGTTAGGGTTAGGGTTAGGGTTAGGGAATGGGGATTGATTAGGGTACAGGTTAGGGTACGGCAATGGCTTATGGTTAGCGTACGTTAGAGGGCATGGGTTAGTGTTGATATACTGGTTAAAATTAGGACACGCGTGATGGTAAAGTTTCGGGTGAGTGTCATGGTTAGGTGTCAGGTTAGGGTTAGGGTTAGGGAATGGAGAGGGATTAGGGTACAGGTTAGGGTACGACAGTGCTTAAGGGTTAGCGTTCGTGTGAGGGCAAGGGTTAGTGTTAGTGTCCTGGTTAAGATTAGGGCACGGGTGAGGTTAAGGCTTCAAGTGAGGGTCAGGGTTAGGATTCGGGTTAGGGTTAGGGTTAGGGAATGGGAAGATATTAGGGCACAGTTTACTATACCACAACACTTAAGGTTTAGCGTACGTGTGAGGTCACTAGTTAGTGTTAGTGTACTGCTTATGATTAGGGCACGGGTGAGGGTAAGGCCTCGGAAGAGGGTCACGTTAAGGGTTAGGGTTAGGGTTAGGGTTAGGGAATGGGGATTGATTAGGGTACAGGTTAGGGTACGGCAATGGCTTAGGGTTAGCGTACGTTAGAGGGCATGGGCTAGTGTTGATGTACTGGTTAAAATTAAGACACGGGTGATGGTAAAGTTTCGGGTGAGTGTCATGGTTAGGTTTCAGGTTAGGTTTAGGGTTAGGGAATGGAGAGGGATTAGGGTACAGGTTAGGGTACCGCTGCGGTTTAGTGTTAGCGTACGTGTGAGGGCACAAGTTAGTCTTGGTGTCCTGGTTAAGATTAGGGCACGGGTGAGGTTAAGGCTTCTTGTGAGGGTCAGGGTTAGGATTCGGGTTAGGGTTAGGTTTAGGGAATGGAGAGGGATTAGGGTACTGGTTAGGGTACGACAATGCCTAAGGGTTAGCGTAAGTGTGAGGGCACGAGTTAGTGTTGGTGTATTGGTTAAGACAAGGGCACCGATGAGGGTAAGGCCTCGGAAAAGGGTCACGTTCAGGGTTTCGCTTAGGGTTAGGGTTAGGGAATGGGGAGGGATTAGGGTACAGGATAGGGTACGACAATGCTTAAGGGTTAGACTACGTTTGAGGGCATAAGTTAGTGTTTGTGCACTGGTTAAGATTATTGCATTGGTTAGGGTAGGGCATCGGAAGTGGGTCATGTTTAGGGATGGGGTTAGGGTTAGGGTTAAGGAATGGGGAGGGATTAGGTTACAATTCAGGGTACGACAATGCTTAAGGTTTAGCGTACATGTGAGGGCACGAGTTAGTGTTGGTGTCCTGGTTAAGATTAGGGCACGGGTGAGGGTAAGGCTTCGGGTGAGGGTCAGGGTTAGGATTCGGGTTAGGGTTAGGGTTAAGGAATGCAGATGGATTAGGGTACAGCTTAGGGAACGACAGTGCTTAAGGGTTAGCGTTCGTGTGAGGGCAAGGGTTAGTGTTAGTGTCCTGGTTAAGATTAGGGCACGGGTGAGGGTAAGGCTTCAGGTGAGGGTCAGGGTAAGGATTCGGGTTAGGGTTAGGGTTAGGGAAAGGGGAGATATTAGGGCAGAGTTTAGGGCACCACAACGCTTAAGGTTTAGCGTACGTGTGAGGTCACTAGTTAATGTTAGTGTACTGCTTACGATTAGGGCACGGGGGAGGGCAAGGCCTCGGAAGAGGGTCACGTTAAGGGTTAGGGTTAGGGTTAGGGTTAGGGAATGGGGATTGATTAGGGTACAGGTTAGGGTACGGCAATGGCTTAGGGTTAGCGTACGTTAGAGGGCATGGGTTAGTGTTGATGTACTGGTTAAAATTAGGACACGGGTGAGGGTAAAGTTTCGGGTGAGTGTCATGGTTAGGTTTCAGGTTAGGGTTAGGGTTAGGGAATGGAGAGGGATTAGGGTACAGGTTAGGGTACCGCTGCGGTTTAGTGTTAGCGTACGTGTGAGGGCACGAGTTAGTCTTGGTGTCCTGGTTAAGATTAGGGCACGGGTGAGGGTAAGGTTTCGGGTGAGGGTCAGGGTTAGGATTCGGGTTAGGGTTAGGGTTAGGGAATGGAGAGGGATTAAGGTACAGGTTAAGGTACGACAATGCTTAAGGGTTAGCATAAGTGTGAGGGCACGAGTTAGTGTTGGTGTACTGCTTAATACAAGGGCACCGATGAGGGTAAGGCCTCGGAAAAGGGTCACGTTAAGGGTTTCGATTAGGGTTAGGGTTAGGGAATGGGAAGGGATTAGGGTACAGGATAGGGTACGACAATGCTTAAGGGTTAGCGTACGTTTGAGGGCATGAGTTAGTGTTTGTGTACTGGTTAAGATTAGGGCATTGGTTAGGGTAGGGCATCGGAAGTGGGTCAGGTTTAGGGATGGGGTTAGGGTTAGGGTTAAGGAATGGGGAGGGATTAGGTTACAATTTAGGGTACGACAACGCTTAAGGTTTAGCGTACGTGTGAGGGCACGAGTTAGTGTTGGTGTCCTGGTTAAGATTAGGGCACGGGTGAGGGTAAGGCTTCGGGTGAGGGTCAGGGTTAGGATTCGGGTTAGGGTTAGGGTTAGGGAATGGGGAGGGATTAGGGTACAGTTTAGGGTATGACAACGATTAAAGGTTAGCGTACGTGTGAGGGCACGAGTTAGTGTTGGTGTCCTGGTTAAGATTAGGGCACGGGTGAGGGTAAGGCTTCAGGTGAGGGTCAGGGTTAGGATTCGGGTTAGGGTTAGGGTTAGGGAATGGGGAGGGATTAGGGTAGAGTTTAGTGTACGACAACGATTAAAGGTTAGCGTACGTGTGAGGACACGAGTTAGTGTTGGTGTCCTGGTTAAGATTAGGGCACGGGTGAGGGTAAGGTTTCGGGTGAGGGTCAGGGATAGAATTCGGGTTAGGGTTAGGGTTAGGGAATTGGGAGATATTAGGGCACAGTTTAGGGTACCACAACGCTTAAGTTTTAGCGTACGTGTGAGGTCACTAGTTAGTGTTAGTGTACTGCTTACGATTAGGGCACGGAGGAGGGTAAGGCCTCGGAAGAGGGTCACGTTAAGGGTTAGGGTTAAGGTTAGGGAATGGGGATTGATTATGGTACAGGTTAGGGTACGGCAATGGCTTATGGTTAGCGTACGTTAGAGGGCATGGGTTAGTGTTGATATACTGGTTAAAATTAGGACACGCGTGATGGTAAAGTTTCGGGTGAGTGTCATGGTTAGGTGTCAGGTTAGGGTTAGGGTTAGGGAATGGAGAGGGATTAGGGTACAGGTTAGGGTACGACAGTGCTTAAGGGTTAGCGTTCGTGTGAGGGCAAGGGTTAGTGTTAGTGTCCTGGTTAAGATTAGGGCACGGGTGAGGTTAAGGCTTCAAGTGAGGGTCAGGGTTAGGATTCGGGTTAGGGTTAGGGTTAGGGAATGGGAAGATATTAGGGCACAGTTTACTATACCACAACACTTAAGGTTTAGCGTACGTGTGAGGTCACTAGTTAGTGTTAGTGTACTGCTTATGATTAGGGCACGGGTGAGGGTAAGGCCTCGGAAGAGGGTCACGTTAAGGGTTAGGGTTAGGGTTAGGGTTAGGGAATGGGGATTGATTAGGGTACAGGTTAGGGTACGGCAATGGCTTAGGGTTAGCGTACGTTAGAGGGCATGGGCTAGTGTTGATGTACTGGTTAAAATTAAGACACGGGTGATGGTAAAGTTTCGGGTGAGTGTCATGGTTAGGTTTCAGGTTAGGTTTAGGGTTAGGGAATGGAGAGGGATTAGGGTACAGGTTAGGGTACCGCTGCGGTTTAGTGTTAGCGTACGTGTGAGGGCACAAGTTAGTCTTGGTGTCCTGGTTAAGATTAGGGCACGGGTGAGGTTAAGGCTTCTTGTGAGGGTCAGGGTTAGGATTCGGGTTAGGGTTAGGTTTAGGGAATGGAGAGGGATTAGGGTACTGGTTAGGGTACGACAATGCCTAAGGGTTAGCGTAAGTGTGAGGGCACGAGTTAGTGTTGGTGTATTGGTTAAGACAAGGGCACCGATGAGGGTAAGGCCTCGGAAAAGGGTCACGTTCAGGGTTTCGCTTAGGGTTAGGGTTAGGGAATGGGGAGGGATTAGGGTACAGGATAGGGTACGACAATGCTTAAGGGTTAGACTACGTTTGAGGGCATAAGTTAGTGTTTGTGCACTGGTTAAGATTATTGCATTGGTTAGGGTAGGGCATCGGAAGTGGGTCATGTTTAGGGATGGGGTTAGGGTTAGGGTTAAGGAATGGGGAGGGATTAGGTTACAATTTAGGGTACGACAATGCTTAAGGTTTAGCGTACATGTGAGGGCACGAGTTAGTGTTGGTGTCCTGGTTAAGATTAGGGCACGGGTGAGGGTAAGGCTTCGGGTGAGGGTCAGGGTTAGGATTCGGGTTAGGGTTAGGGTTAAGGAATGCAGATGGATTAGGGTACAGCTTAGGGAACGACAGTGCTTAAGGGTTAGCGTTCGTGTGAGGGCAAGGGTTAGTGTTAGTGTCCTGGTTAAGATTAGGGCACGGGTGAGGGTAAGGCTTCAGGTGAGGGTCAGGGTAAGTATTCGGGTTAGGGTTAGGGTTAGGGAAAGGGGAGATATTAGGGCAGAGTTTAGGGCACCACAACGCTTAAGGTTTAGCGTACGTGTGAGGTCACTAGTTAATGTTAGTGTACTGCTTACGATTAGGGCACGGGGGAGGGCAAGGCCTCGGAAGAGGGTCACGTTAAGGGTTAGGGTTAGGGTTAGGGTTAGGGAATGGGGATTGATTAGGGTACAGGTTAGGGTACGGCAATGGCTTAGGGTTAGCGTACGTTAGAGGGCATGGGTTAGTGTTGATGTACTGGTTAAAATTAGGACACGGGTGAGGGTAAAGTTTCGGGTGAGTGTCATGGTTAGGTTTCAGGTTAGGGTTAGGGTTAGGGAATGGAGAGGGATTAGGGTACAGGTTAGGGTACCGCTGCGGTTTAGTGTTAGCGTACGTGTGAGGGCACGAGTTAGTCTTGGTGTCCTGGTTAAGATTAGGGCACGGGTGAGGGTAAGGTTTCGGGTGAGGGTCAGGGTTAGGATTCGGGTTAGGGTTAGGGTTAGGGAATGGAGAGGGATTAAGGTACAGGTTAAGGTACGACAATGCTTAAGGGTTAGCATAAGTGTGAGGGCACGAGTTAGTGTTGGTGTACTGCTTAATACAAGGGCACCGATGAGGGTAAGGCCTCGGAAAAGGGTCACGTTAAGGGTTTCGATTAGGGTTAGGGTTAGGGAATGGGAAGGGATTAGGGTACAGGATAGGGTACGACAATGCTTAAGGGTTAGCGTACGTTTGAGGGCATGAGTTAGTGTTTGTGTACTGGTTAAGATTAGGGCATTGGTTAGGGTAGGGCATCGGAAGTGGGTCAGGTTTAGGGATGGCGTTAGGGTTAGGGTTAAGGAATGGGGAGGGATTAGGTTACAATTTAGGGTACGACAACGCTTAAGGTTTAGCGTACGTGTGAGGGCACGAGTTAGTGTTGGTGTCCTGGTTAAGATTAGGGCACGGGTGAGGGTAAGGCTTCGGGTGAGGGTCAGGGTTAGGATTCGGGTTAGGGTTAGGGTTAGGGAATGGGGAGGGATTAGGGTACAGTTTAGGGTATGACAACGATTAAAGGTTAGCGTACGTGTGAGGGCACGAGTTAGTGTTGGTGTCCTGGTTAAGATTAGGGCACGGGTGAGGGTAAGGCTTCAGGTGAGGGTCAGGGTTAGGATTCGGGTTAGGGTTAGGGTTAGGGAATGGGGAGGGATTAGGGTAGAGTTTAGTGTACGACAACGATTAAAGGTTAGCGTACGTGTGAGGACACGAGTTAGTGTTGGTGTCCTGGTTAAGATTAGGGCACGGGTGAGGGTAAGGTTTCGGGTGAGGGTCAGGGATAGAATTCGGGTTAGGGTTAGGGTTAGGGAATTGGGAGATATTAGGGCACAGTTTAGGGTACCACAACGCTTAAGTTTTAGCGTACGTGTGAGGTCACTAGTTAGTGTTAGTGTACTGCTTACGATTAGGGCACGGAGGAGGGTAAGGCCTCGGAAGAGGGTCACGTTAAGGGTTAGGGTTAAGGTTAGGGAATGGGGATTGATTATGGTACAGGTTATGGTACGGCAATGGCTTAGGGTTAGCGTACGTTAGAGGGCATGGGTTAGTGTGGATGTACTGGTTAAAATTAGGACACGGGTGAGGGGAAGGTTTCGGGTGAGTGTCATGGTTAGGATTCGTGTTAGGGTTAGGGTTGAGGAATGCAGAGGGATTAGGGTACAGCTTAGGGTACGACAGTGCTTAAGGGTTAGCGTTCGTGTGAGGGCAACGTTTAGTGTTAGTGTCCTGGTTAAGATAAGGGCACGGGTGAGGGTAAGGTTTCGGGTGAGGGTCAGGGATAGAATTCGGTTTAGGGTTAGGGTTAGGGAATGGGGAGATATTAGGGCACAGTTTAGGGTACCACAACGCTTAAGGTTTAGTGTACGTGTGAGGTCACTAGTTAGTGTTAGTGTACTGCTTACGATTAGGGCACGGGTGAGGGTTAGGCCTCGGAAGAGGGTCACGTTAAGGGTTAGGGTTAGGGTTAGGGTTAGGGAATGGGGACTGATTAGGGTACAGGTTATGGTACGGCAATGGCTTAGGGTTAGCGTACGTTAGAGGGTTAGGGTTAGGGTTAGGGTTAGGGTTAGGGTTAGGGTTATGGAATGGAGAGGGATTAGGGTACAGGTTAGGGTACCGCTGCGGTTTAGTGTTAGCGTACGTGTGAGGGCACGAGATAGTGTTGGTGTCCTGGTTAAGATTACGGCACGGGTGAGTGTAAGGCTTCGGGTGAGGGTCAGGGTTACGATTCGGGTTAGGGTTAGGGTTAGGGAATGGAGAGGGATTAGGGTACATGTTAGGGTACGACAATGCTTAAGGGTTAGCGTAAGTGTGAGGGCAAATGTTAGTGTTGGTGTACTGGTTAAGACAAGGGCACCGATGAGGGTAAGGCCTCGGAAAAGGGTCACGTTCAGGGTTTTGTTTAGGGTTAGGGTTAGGGAATGGGGAGGGATTAGGGTACAAGATAGTGTGCGACAACGTTTAAGGGTTAGCGTACGTGTGGGGGCATGAGTTAGTGTTTGTGTACTGGTTAAGATTAGGGCATTGGTTAGGGTAGGGCATCGGAAGTGGGTCAGGTTTACGGATGAGGTTAGGGTTAGGGTTAAGGAATGGGGAGGGTTTAGGGTACAATTTAGGGTACGACAACGCTTAAGGTTTAGCGTACGTGTGAGGGCACGAGTTAGTGTTGGTGTCCTGGTTAAGATTACGGCACGGGTGAGGGTAAGGCTTCGGGTGAGGGTCAGGGTTACGATTCGGGTTAGGGTTAGGGTTAGGGAATGGAGAGGGATTAGGGTACAGCTTAGGGTACGACAGTGCTTAAGGGTTAGCGTAAGTGTGAGGGCACGAGTTAGTGTTGGTGTACTGGTTAAGACAAGGGCACCGATGAGGGTAAGGCCTCGGAAAAGGGTCACGTTCAGGGTTTCGGTTAGGGTTAGGTTTAGGGAATGGGGAGGGATTAGGGTACAGGATAGGGTACGACAACGATTAAGGGTTAGCGTACGTGTGAGGGCATGAGTTAGTGTTTGTGTAATGGTTAAGATTAGGGCATTGGTTAGGGTAGGGCATCGGAAGTGGGTCAGGTTTAGGGATGGGGTTAGGGTTAGGGTTAAGGAATGGGGAGGGATTAGGGTACAATTTAGGGTACGACAACGCTTAAGGTTTAGCCTACGTGTGAGGGCACGAGGTAGTGTTGGTGTCCTGGTTAAGATTAGGGCACGGGTGAGGGTAAGGCTTCGGGTGACGGTCAGGGTTAGGATTCGTGTTAGGGTTAGGGTTGAGGAATGCAGAGGGATTAGGGTACAGCTTAGGGTACGACAGTGCTTAAGGGTTAGCGTTCGTGTGAGGGCAAGGGTTAGTGTTAGGGTCCTGGTTAAGATTAGGGCACGGGTGAGGGTAAGGCTTCAGTTGAGGGTCAGGGTTAGGATTCGGCTTAGGGTTAGGGTTAGGGAATGGGGAGGGATTAGGATACAGTTTAGGGTACGACAACGATTAAAGTTTAGCGTACGTGTGAGTGCACGAGTTAGTGTTGGTGTCCTGGTTAAGATTAGGGCACGGGTGAGGGTAAGGTTTCGGGTGAGGGTCAGGGATAGAATTCGGGTTAGGGTTAGGGTTAGGGAATGGGGAGATATTAGGGCACAGTTTAGGGTACGACAATGCAAAAGGTTTAGCGTACGTGTGAGGTCACTAGTTAGTGTTAGTGTACTGCTTACGATTAGGGCACGGGGGAGGGTAAGGCCTCGGAACAGGGTCACGTTAAGGGTTAGGGTTAGGGTTAGGATTAGGGAATGGGGATTGATTAGGGTACAGGTTATGGTACGGAAATGGCTTAGGGTTAGCGTACGTTAGAGGGTATGGGTTAGTGTTGATGTTCTGGTTAAAATTAGGACACGGGTGAGGGTAAAGTTTCGGGTGAGTGTCATGGTTAGGTTTCAGGTTAGGGTTAGGGTTAGGGAATGGAGAGGGATTAGGGTACAGGTTAGGGTACCGCTGCGGTTTAGTGTTAGCGTACGTGTGAGGGCACGAGTTAGTCTTGGTGTCCTGGTTAAGATTATGGCACGGGTGACGGTAAGGCTTCGGGTGAGGTTCAGGGTTAGGGTTCGGCTTAGCGTTAGGGTTAGGGAATGTGGAGGGATTAGGGTAAAGTTTAGGGTACGGCTGCTGTTTAATGTTAGCGTACATGTGAGAGCACAGTTTAGTGTTGGTGTACTGGTTAAGATTAGGGCAGGGGGCAGGGTGAGGCTTCAGGTGAGAGACAGTTTTAGGGTTCGGGTTCGGGTTAGATTGAGGCAATGGGTAGGGATTAGGTTACAGGTGATTGTAAGGCAACGGTTTAGGGTTATCGTACGTTTGAGGGCAGAGGTTAGTGTGCATGTCCTGGTTAAGATTATGGCGCAAGTGAGGGTAAGTCTTCGTTGGAGGGTCAGGGTTAGGGTTCAGTTGAGGGTTAGTGGTAGGGAATGGGGAGGGATTAGGGTACAGGTTAATGTACGGCTACAGTTTAGGTTTAGCGTACGTGTGAGGGCACGGGTTAGTCTTGGTGTACTGGTTAAAACTAGGGCACGGGTGAGTGTAAGGCTTTGGGTGAGGGTCAGGTTAAGGGTTCGGTTTAGTGTTAGTGTTAGGGAATGGGGAGATTTAGGGTACAGGTTAGGTTACGGCAATGGTTTATGTTTATCGTACGTTTGGGGGCACAAGTTAGTGTTGATGTACTGGTTAAGATTAGGGCACAGGTGAGGGTAAGGCTTCGGTGACGGACAGGATTAGGGTTAGGGTTTGGGTTAGGCAATGGGGAGGGATTAGGTTACAAGTTAGGGTACAGCAACGTTTTACGGTTCGTGTACTTGTGATTGCACTGGTTAGTATTGGTGTATGTGTTAAGATTGGGGCACGGGTGAGGGTAAGGCTTCAGGTGAGGGTCAGGGTTAGGATTCGGGTTAGGGTTAGGGTTAGGAAATGGGGTGGGACTATTGTAAAGTTTAGGGTACGGAAACTGTTCAGGGTTATCATACGTTTGAGGGCACAAGTTAGTGTTGATGTCATGGTCAAGATTAGGGAACAGGTGAGGTTAAGGCTTCGGGTGAGAGTCAGGGTTAGGGTGGGTGTTAGGGTTAGTTTTATTGAATGAAGAGGGATTAGGGTACAGATTACTGTACTGCAGGGGTTTAGGATTCGTGTACGTGTGAGGGCACGGGTTAGTGTTGGTGAACTGGTTAAGATTAAGGCACGGGTGAGTGTAAGGTTTCGGGTGAGGGTCAGGTTTAGGGTTCAGGTTAGGGTTAGGGTTAGGGACTGGAGAGGGATTAGGGTACAGGTTAGGGTACCGCTGCGGTTTAGTGTTAGCGTACGTGTGAGGGCACGAGTTAGTCTTGGTGTCCTGGTTAAGATTAGGGCATGGGTGAGGGTAAGGCTTCGGGTGAGGGTCAGGGTTAGGATTCGGGTTAGGGTTAGGGTTAGGGAATGGGGAGATATTAGGGCAGAGTTTAGGGTACCACAACGCTTAAGGTTT
Organism: Inia geoffrensis; assembly: GCA_036417435.1. Classification (NCBI taxonomy): domain Eukaryota; kingdom Metazoa; phylum Chordata; class Mammalia; order Artiodactyla; family Iniidae; genus Inia; species Inia geoffrensis. The sequence goes on from CM070911.1 coordinate 93,605,687, forward strand.
AGCGTACCTGTGAGGTCACTAGTTAGTGTTAGTGTGCTGCTTACGATTAGGGCACGGGTGAGGGTAAGGCCTCGGAAGAGGGTCACGTTAAGGGTTAGGGTTAGGGTTAGGGTTAGGGAATGGGGATTGATTAGGGTACAGGTTAGGGTACGGCAATGACTTAGGGTTAGCGTACGTTAGAGTGCATGGGTTAGTGTTGATGTACTGGTTAAAATTAGGACACGGGTGATGGTAAAGTTTCGGGTGAGTGTCATGGTTAGGTTTCAGGTTAGGGTTAGGGTTAGGGAATGGAGAGGGATTAGGGTACAGGTTAGGGTACCGCTGGGGTTTAGTGTTAGCGTACGTGTGAGGTCACGAGTTAGTCTTGGTGTCCTGGTTAAGATTAGGGCACGGGTGAGGGTAAGGTTTCGGGTGAGGGTCAGGGTTAGGATTCGGGTTAGGGAATGGAGAGGGATTAGGGTACAGGTTAGGGTACGACAATGCTTAAGGGTTAGCGTAAGTGTGAGGGCACGAGTTAGTGTTGGTGTACTGGTTAAGACAAGGTCACTGATGAGGGTAAGGCCTCGGAAAATGGTCACGTTCAGGGTTTTGCTTAGGGTTAGGTTTAGGGAATGGGGAGGCATTAGGGTACAGGATAGGGTACGACAATGCTTAAGGGTTAGCGTACGTTTGAGGGCATGAGTTAGTGTTTGTGTAGTGGTTAAGATTAGGGCATTGGTTAGGGTAGGGCATCGGAAGTGGGTCAGTTTTAGGGATGGGGTTAGGGTTAGGGTTAAGGAATGGGGAGGGATTAGGGTACAATTTAGGGTACGACAACGCTTAAGGTTTAGCGTACGTGTGAGGGCACGAGTTAGTGTTGGTGTCCTGGTTAAGATTAGGGCACGGGTGAGGGTAAGGCTTCGGGTGAGGGTCAGGGTTAGGATTCGGGTTAGGGTTAGGGTTAAGGAATGCAGATGGATTAGGGTACAGCTTAGGGTACGACAGTGCTTAAGGGTTAGCGTTCGTGTGAGGGCAAAGCTTAGTGTTAGTGTCCTGGTTAAGATTAGGGCACGGGTGAGGGTAAGGCTTCAGGTGAGGGTCAGGGTTAGGATTCGGGTTAGGGTTAGGGTTCGGGAATGGGGAGGGATTAGGGTACAGTTTAGGGTACGACAACGATTAAGGGTTAGCGTACGTGTGAGGGCACGAGTTAGTGTTGGTGTCCTGGTTAAGATTAGGGCACGGGTGAGGGTAAGGTTTCGGGTGAGGGTCAGGGATAGAATTCGGGTTAGGGTTAGGGTTAGGGAATGGGGAGATATTAGGGCACAGTTTAGGGTACCACAACGCTTAAGGTTTAGCGTACGTGTGAGGTCACTAGTTAGTGTTAGTGTACTGCTTACGATTAGAGCACGGGTGAGGGTAAGGCCTCGGAAGAGGGTCACGTTAAGGGTTAGGGTTAGGGTTAGGGTTAGGGAATGGGGATTGATTAGGGTACAGGTTTGGGTACGGCAATGGCTTAGGGTTAGCGTACGTTAGAGGGCATGGGTTAGTGTTGATGTACTGGTTAAAATTAGGACACGGGTGAGGGTAAAGTTTCGGGTGAGTGTCATGGTTAGGTTTCAGGTTAGGGTTAGGGTTAGGGAATGGAGAGGGATTAGGGTACAGGTTAGGGCACCGCTGTGGTTTAGTGTTAGCGTACGTGTGAGGGCACGAGTTAGTCTTGGTGTCCTGGTTAAGATTAGGGCACGGGTGAGGGTAAGGTTTCGGGTGAGGGTCAGGGTTAGGATTCGAGTTAGGTTTAGGGTTAGGGAATGGAGAGGGATTAGGGTACTGGTTAGGGTACGACAATGCCTAAGGGTTAGCGTAAGTGTGAGGGCACGAGTTAGTGTTGGTGTACTGGTTAAGATAAGGGCACCGATGAGGGTAAGGCCTCGGAAAAGGTTCACGTTCAGGGTTTCGCTTAGGGTTAGGGTTAGGGAATGGGGAGGCATTAGGATACAGGATAGGGTACGACAATGCTTAAGGGTTAGCGTACGTTTGAGGGCATGAGTTAGTGTTTGTGTAGTGGTTAAGATTAGGGCATTGTTTAGGGTAGGGCATCGGAAGTGGGTCAGGTTTAGGGATGGGGTTAGGGTTAGGGTTAAGGAATGGGGAGGGATTAGGTTACAATTTAGGGTACGACAACGCTTAAGGTTTAGCGTACGTGTGAGGGCACGAGTTAGTGTTGGTGTCCTGGTTAAGATTAGGGGACGGGTGAGGGTAAGGCTTCGGGTGAGGGTCAGGGTTAGGATTCGTGTTAGGGTTAGGGTTAAGGAATGCAGAGGGATTAGGGTAGAGCTTAGGGTACGACAGTGCTTAAGGGTTAGCGTTCGTGTGAGGGCAAGGGTTAGTGGTAGTGTCCTGGTTAAGATTAGGGCACGGGTGAGGGTAAGGCTTCAGGTGAGGGTCAGGGTTAGGATTCGGGTTAGGATTAGGGTTTGGGAATGGGGAGGGATTAGGGTACAGTTTAGGGTACGACAACGATTAAGGGTTAGCGTACGTGTGAGGGCACGAGTTAGTGTTGGTGTCCTGGTTAAGATTAGGGCACGGGTGAGGGTAAGGTTTCTGGTGAGGGTCAGGGATAGAATTCGGGTTAGGGTTAGGGAATGGGGAGATATTAGGGCACAGTTTAGGGTACCATAACGCTTAAGGTTTAGCATACGTGTGAGGTCACTAGTTAGTGTTAGTGTACTGCTTACGATTAGGGCACGGGTGAGGGTAAGGCCTCGAAAGAGGGTCACGTTAAGGGTTAGGGTTAGGGTTAGGGTTAGGGAATGGGGATTGATTAGGGTACAGGTTAGGGTACAGCAATGGCTTAGGGTTAGCGTACGTTAGAGGGCATGGGTTAGTGTTGATGTACTGGTTAAAATTAGGACACGGGTGAGGGTAAAGTTTCGGGTGAGTGTCATGGTTAGGTTTCAGGTTAGGGTTAGGGTTAGGGAATGGAGAGGGATTAGGGTACAGGTTAGGGTACCGCTGCGGTTTAGTGTTAGCGTACGTGTGAGGGCACGAGTTAGTCTTGGTGTCCTGGTTAAGATTAGGGCACGGGTGAGGGTAAGGTTTCGGGTGAGGGTCAGGTTTAGGATTCGGGTTAGGGTTAGGGTTAGGGAATGGAGAGGGATTAGGGTACAGGTTAGGGTACGACAATGCTTAAGGGTTAGCGTAAGTGTGAGGGCACGAGTTAGAGTTGGTGTACTGGTTAAGACAAGGGCACCGATGAGGGTAAGGCCTCGGAAAAGGGTCACGTTCAGGGTTTCGCTTAGGGTTAGGGTTAGGGAATGGGGAGGGATTAGGATACAGGATAGGGTACGACAATGCTTAAGGGTTAGCGTACGTTTGAGGGCATGAGTTAGTGTTTGTGTACTGGTTAAGATTAGGGAATTGGTTAGGGTAGGGCATCGGAAGTGGGTCAGGTTTAGGGATGGGGTTAGGGTTAGGGTTAAGGAATGGGGAGGGATTAGGGTACAATTTAGGGTACGACAACGCTTAAGGTTTAGCGTACGTGTGAGGGCAAGAGTTAGTGTTGGTGTCCTGGTTAAGATTAGGGCACGGGTGAGGGTAAGGCTTCGGGTGAGGGTCAGGGTTAGGATTCGTGTTAGGGTTAGGGTTAAGGAATGCATAGGGATTAGGGTACAGCTTAGGGTATGACAGTGCTTAAGGGTTAGCGTTCGTGTGAGGGCAAGGGTTAGTGTTAGTGTCCTGGTTAAGATTAGGGCACGGGTGAGGGTAAGGCTTCAGGTGAGGGTCAGGTTTAGGATTCGGGTTAGGGTTAGGGTTCGGGAATGGGGAGGGATTAGGGTACAGTTTAGGGTACGACAACGATTAAGGGTTAGCGTACGTGTGAGGGCACGAGTTAGTGTTGGTGTCCTGGTTAAGATTAGGGCACGGGTGAGGGTAAGGTTTCGGGTGAGGGTCAGGGATAGAATTCGGGTTAGGGTTAGGGATAGGGAATGGGGAGATATTAGGGCACAGTTTAGGGTACCACAACGCTTAAGGTTTAGCGTACGTGTGAGGTCACTAGTTAGTGTTAGTGTACTGCTTACGATTAGAGCACGGGTGAGGGTAAGGCCTCGGAAGAGGGTCACGTTAAGGGTTAGGGTTAGGGTTAGGGTTAGGGAATGGGGATTGATTAGGGTACAGGTTTGGGTATGGCAATGGCTTAGGGTTAGCGTACGTTAGAGGGCATGGGTTAGTGTTGATGTACTGGTTAAAATTAGGACACGGGTGAGGGTAAAGTTTCGGGTGAGTGTCATGGTTAGGTTTCAGGTTAGGGTTAGGGTTAGGGAATGGAGAGGGATTAGGGTACAGGTTAGGGCACCGCTGTGGTTTAGTGTTAGCGTACGTGTGAGGGCACGAGTTAGTCTTGGTGTCCTGGTTAAGATTAGGGCACGGGTGAGGGTAAGGTTTCGGGTGAGGGTCAGGGTTAGGATTCGAGTTAGGTTTAGGGTTAGGGAATGGAGAGGGATTAGGGTACTGGTTAGGGTACGACAATGCCTAAGGGTTAGCGTAAGTGTGAGGGCACGAGTTAGTGTTGGTGTACTGGTTAAGATAAGGGCACCGATGAGGGTAAGGCCTCGGAAAAGGTTCACGTTCAGGGTTTCGCTTAGGGTTAGGGTTAGGGAATGGGGAGGCATTAGGATACAGGATAGGGTACGACAATGCTTAAGGGTTAGCGTACGTTTGAGGGCATGAGTTAGTGTTTGTGTAGTGGTTAAGATTAGGGCATTGTTTAGGGTAGGGCATCGGAAGTGGGTCAGGTTTAGGGATGGGGTTAGGGTTAGGGTTAAGGAATGGGGAGGGATTAGGTTACAATTTAGGGTACGACAACGCTTAAGGTTTAGCGTACGTGTGAGGGCACGAGTTAGTGTTGGTGTCCTGGTTAAGATTAGGGGACGGGTGAGGGTAAGGCTTCGGGTGAGGGTCAGGGTTAGGATTCGTGTTAGGATTAGGGTTAAGGAATGCAGAGGGATTAGGGTAGAGCTTAGGGTACGACAGTGCTTAAGGGTTAGCGTTCGTGTGAGGGCAAGGGTTAGTGGTAGTGTCCTGGTTAAGATTAGGGCACGGGTGAGGGTAAGGCTTCAGGTGAGGGTCAGGGTTAGGATTCGGGTTAGGATTAGGGTTTGGGAATGGGGAGGGATTAGGGTACAGTTTAGGGTACGACAACGATTAAGGGTTAGCGTACGTGTGAGGGCACGAGTTAGTGTTGGTGTCCTGGTTAAGATTAGGGCACGGGTGAGGGTAAGGTTTCTGGTGAGGGTCAGGGATAGAATTCGGGTTAGGGTTAGGGAATGGGGAGATATTAGGGCACAGTTTAGGGTACCACAACGCTTAAGGTTTAGCATACGTGTGAGGTCACTAGTTAGTGTTAGTGTACTGCTTACGATTAGGGCACGGGTGAGGGTAAGGCCTCGAAAGAGGGTCACGTTAAGGGTTAGGGTTAGGGTTAGGGTTAGGGAATGGGGATTGATTAGGGTACAGGTTAGGGTATAGCAATGGCTTAGGGTTAGCGTACGTTAGAGGGCATGGGTTAGTGTTGATGTACTGGTTAAAATTAGGACACGGGTGAGGGTAAAGTTTCGGGTGAGTGTCATGGTTAGGTTTCAGGTTAGGGTTAGGGTTAGGGAATGGAGAGGGATTAGGGTACAGGTTAGGGTACCGCTGCGGTTTAGTGTTAGCGTACGTGTGAGGGCACGAGTTAGTCTTGGTGTCCTGGTTAAGATTAGGGCACGGGTGAGGGTAAGGTTTCGGGTGAGGGTCAGGTTTAGGATTCGGGTTAGGGTTAGGGTTAGGGAATGGAGAGGGATTAGGGTACAGGTTAGGGTACGACAATGCTTAAGGGTTAGCGTAAGTGTGAGGGCACGAGTTAGAGTTGGTGTACTGGTTAAGACAAGGGCACCGATGAGGGTAAGGCCTCGGAAAAGGGTCACGTTCAGGGTTTCGCTTAGGGTTAGGGTTAGGGAATGGGGAGGGATTAGGATACAGGATAGGGTACGACAATGCTTAAGGGTTAGCGTACGTTTGAGGGCATGAGTTAGTGTTTGTGTACTGGTTAAGATTAGGGAATTGGTTAGGGTAGGGCATCGGAAGTGGGTCAGGTTTAGGGATGGGGTTAGTGTTAGGGTTAAGGAATGGGGAGGGATTAGGGTACAATTTAGGGTACGACAACGCTTAAGGTTTAGCGTACGTGTGAGGGCAAGAGTTAGTGTTGGTGTCCTGGTTAAGATTAGGGCACGGGTGAGGGTAAGGCTTCGGGTGAGGGTCAGGGTTAGGATTCGTGTTAGGGTTAGGGTTAAGGAATGCATAGGGATTAGGGTACAGCTTAGGGTATGACAGTGCTTAAGGGTTAGCGTTCGTGTGAGGGCAAGGGTTAGTGTTAGTGTCCTGGTTAAGATTAGGGCACGGGTGAGGGTAAGGCTTCAGGTGAGGGTCAGGTTTAGGATTCGGGTTAGGGTTAGGGTTAGGGAATGGGGAGGGATTAGGGTACAGTTTAGGGTACGACAACGATTAAGGGTTAGCGTACGTGTGAGGGCACGAGTTAGTGTTGGTGTCCTGGTTAAGATTAGGGCACGGGTGAGGGTAAGGTTTCGGGTGAGGGTCAGGGATAGAATTCGGGTTAGGGTTAGGGTTAGGGAATGGGGAGATATTAGGGCACAATTTAGGGTACCACAACGCTTAAGTTTTAGCATACGTGTGAGGTCACTAGTTAGTGTTAGTGTAGTGCTTACGATTAGGGCACGGGTGAGGGTAAGGCCTCGGAAGAGGGTCACGTTAAGGGTTAGGGTTAGGGTTAGGGTTAGGGAATGGGGATTGATTAGGGTACAGGTTAGGGTACGGCAATGGCTTATGGTTAGCGTACGTTAGAGGGCATGGGTTAGTGTTGATATACTGGTTAAAATGAGGACACGGGTGATGGTAAAGTTTCGGGTGAGTGTCATGGTTAGGTGTCAGGTTAGGGTTAGGGTTAGGGAATGGAGAGGGATTAGGGTACAGGTTAGGGTACCGCTGCGGTTTAGTGTTAGCGTACGTGTGAGGGCACGAGTTAGTCTTGGTGTCCTGGTTAAGATTAGGGCACGGGTGAGGGTAAGGCTTCGGGTGAGGGTCAGGGTTAGGATTCGGGTTAGGGTTAGGGTTAGGGAATGGAGAGGGATTAGGGTACTCGTTAGGGTACGACAATGCCTAAGGGTTAGCGTAAGTGTGAGGGCACGAGTTAGTGTTGGTGTACTGGTTAAGATAAGGGCACCGATGAGGGTAAGGCCTCGGAAAAGGGTCACGTTCAGGGTTTCGCTTAGGGTTAAGGTTAGGGAATGGGGAGGCATTAGGGTACAGGATAGGGTACGACAATGCTTAAAGGTTAGCGTACGTTTGAGGGCATGAGTTAGTGTTTGTGTACTGGTTAAGATTAGGGCATTGTTTAGGGTAGGGTATCGGAAGTGGGTCAGGTTTAGGGATGGGGTTAGGGTTAGGGTTAAGGAATGGGGAGGGATTAGGTTACAATTTAGGGTACGACAACGCTTAAGGTTTAGCGTACGTGTGAGGGCACGAGTTAGTGTTGGTGTCCTGGTTACGATTAGGGCACGGGTGAGGGTAAGGCTTCGGGTGAGGGTCAGGGTTAGGATTCGTGTTAGGGTTAGGGTTAACGAATGCAGGGGGATTAGGGTAGAGCTTAGGGTACGACAGTGCTTAAGGGTTAGCGTTCGTGTGAGGGCAAGGGTTAGTGTTAGTGTCCTGGTTAAGATTAGGGCACGGGTGAGGGTAAGGCTTCAGGTGAGGGTCAGGGTTAGGATTCGGGTTAGGGTTAGGGTTAGGGAATGGGGAGGGATTAGGGTACAGTTTAGGGTACGACAACGATTAAGGGTTAGCGTACGTGTGAGGGCACGAGTTAGTGTTGGTGTCCTGGTTACGATTAGGGCACGGGTGAGGGTAAGGCTTCGGGTGAGGGTCAGGGTTAGGATTCGTGTTAGGGTTAGGGTTAACGAATGCAGGGGGATTAGGGTAGAGCTTAGGGTACGACAGTGCTTAAGGGTTAGCGTTCGTGTGAGGGCAAGGGTTAGTGTTAGTGTCCTGGTTAAGATTAGGGCACGGGTGAGGGTAAGGCTTCAGGTGAGGGTCAGGGTTAGGATTCGGGTTAGGGTTCGGGTTAGGGAATGGGGAGGGATTAGGGTACAGTTTAGGGTACGACAACGATTAAGGGTTAGCGTACGTGTGAGGGCACGAGTTAGTGTTGGTGTCCTGGTTACGATTAGGGCACGGGTGAGGGTAAGGCTTCGGGTGAGGGTCAGGGTTAGGATTCGTGTTAGGGTTAGGGTTAACGAATGCAGGGGGATTAGGGTAGAGCTTAGGGTACGACAGTTCTTAAGGGTTAGCGTTCGTGTGAGGGCAAGGGTTAGTGCTAGTGTCCTGGTTAAGATTAGGGCACGGGTGAGGGTAAGGCTTCAGGTGAGGGTCAGGGTTAGGATTCGGGTTAGGGTTAGGGTTAGGGAATGGGGAGGGATTAGGGTACAGTTTAGGGTACGACAACGATTAAGGGTTAGCGTACTTGTGAGGGCACGAGTTAGTGTTGGTGTCCTGGTTAAGATTAGGGCACGGGTGAGGGTAAGGTTTCGGGTGAGGGTCAGGGATAGAATTCGGTTTAGGGTTAGGGTTAGGGAATGGGGAGATATTAGGGCACAGTTTAGGGTACCACAAAGCTTAAGGTTTAGCATACGTGTGAGTTCACTAGTTAGTGTTAGTGTACTGCTTACGATTAGGGCACGGGTGAGGGTAAGGCCTCGAAAGAGGGTCACGTTAAGGGTTAGGGTTAGGGTTAGGGTTAGGGAATGGGGATTGATTAGGGTACAGGTTAGGGTACAGCAATGGCTTAGGGTTAGCGTACGTTGGAGGGCATGGGTTAGTGTTGATGTACTGGTTAAAATTAGGACACGGGTGAGGGTAAAGTTTCGGGTGAGTGTCATGGTTAGGTTTCAGGTTAGGGTTAGGGTTAGGGAATGGAGAGGGATTAGGGTACAGGTTAGGGTACCGCTGCGGTTTAGTGTTAGCGTACGTGTGAGGGCACGAGTTAGTCTTGGTGTCCTGGTTAAGATTAGGGCACGGGTGAGGGTAAGGTTTCGGGTGAGGGTCAGGGTTAGGATTCGGGTTAGGGTTAGGGTTAGGGAATGGAGAGGGATTAGGGTACAGGTTAAGGTACGACAATGCTTAAGGGTTAGCGTAAGTGTGAGGGAACGAGTTAGTGTTGGTGTACTGGTTAAGACAAGGGCACCGATGACGGTAAGGCCTCGGAAAAGGGTCACGTTCAGGGTTTCGCTTAGGGTTAGGGTTAGGGAATGGGGAGGGATTAGGGTACAGGATAGGGTACGACAATGCTTAAGGGTTAGCGTACTTTTCATGGCATGAGTTAGTGTTTGTGTACTGGTTAAGATTAGGGCATTGGTTAGGGTAGGGCATCGGAAGTTCGTCAGGTTTAGGGATGGGGTTAGGGTTAGGGTTAAGGAATGGGGAGGGATTAGGGTACAATTTCGGGTACGACAACGCTTAAGGTTTAGCGTACGTGTGAGGGCACGAGTTAGTGTTGGTGTCCTCGTTAAGATTAGGGCACGGGTGAGGGTAAGGCTTCGGGTGAGGGTCAGGGTTAGGATTCGTGTTAGGGTTAGGGTTAAGGACTGCAGAGGGATTAGGGTACAGCTTAGGGTACGACAGTGCTTAAGGGTTATCGTATGTATGAGGGCAAGGGTTAGTGTTAGTGTCCTGGTTAAGATTAGGGCACGGGTGAGGGTAAGGCTTCAGTTGAGGGTCAGGGTTAGGATTCGGGTTAGGGTTAGGGTTAGGGAATGGGGAGGGATTAGGGTACAGTTTAGGGTACGACAACGATTAAGGGTTAGCGTACGTGTGAGGGCACGAGTTAGTGTTGGTGTCCTGGTTAAGATTAGGCCACGGGTGAGGGTAAGGTTTCGGGTGAGGGTCAGGGATAGAATTCGGGTTAGGGTTAGGGTTAGGGAATGGGGAGATATTAGGGCACAGTTTAGGGTACCACAACGCTTAAGGTTTAGCATACGTGTGAGGTCACTAGTTAGTGTTAGTGTACTGCTTACGATTAGGGCACGGGTGAGGTTAAGGCCTCGGAAGAGGGTCACGTTAAGGGTTAGGGTTAGGGTTAGGGTTAGGGAATGGGCATCGATTAGGGTACAGGTTAGGGTACGGCAATGGCTTAGGGTTAGTGTACGTTAGAGGGCATGGGTTAGTGTTGATGTACTGGTTAAAATTAGAACACGGGTGATGGTAAAGTTTCGGGTGAGTGTCATGGTTAGGTTTCAGGTTAGGGTTAGTGTTAGGGAATGGAGAGGGATTAGGGTACAGGTTATGGTACCGCTGCGGTTTAGTGTTAGCGTACGTGTGAGGGCACGAGTTAGTCTTGGTGTCCTGGTTAAGAATAGGGCACGGGTGAGGGTAAGGCTTCGGGTGAGGGTCAGGGTTAGGATTCGGGTTAGGGTTAGGGTTAGGGAATGGAGAGGGATTAGGGTACTGGTTAGGGTTCGACAATGCCTAAGGGTTAGCGTAAGTGTGAGGGCACGAGTTAGTGTTGGTGTACTGGTTAAGACAAGGGCACCGATGAGGGTAAGGCCTCGGAAAAGGGTCACGTTCAGGGTTTCGCTTAGGGTTAGGGTTAGGGAATGGGGAGGGATTAGGATACAGGATAGGGTACGACAATGCTTAAGGGTTAGCGTACGTTTGAGGGCATGAGTTAGTGTTTGTGTACTGGTTAAGATTAGGGCATTGGTTAGGGTAGGGCATCGGAAGTGGGTCAGGTTTAGGGATGGGGTTAGGGTTAGGGTTAAGGAATGGGGAGGGATTAGGGTACAATTTAGGGTACGACAACGCTTAAGGTTTAGCGTACGTGTGAGGGCACGAGTAAATGTTGGTGTCCTGGTTAAGATTAGGGCACGGGTGAGGGTAAGGCTTCGGGTGAGGGTGAGGGTTAGGATTCGTGTTAGGGCTAGGGTTAAGGACTGCAGAGGGATTAGGGTACAGCTTAGGGTACGACAGTGCTTAAGGGTTAGCGTTCGTGTGAGGGCAAGGGTTAGTGTTAGTGTCCTGGTTAAGATTAGGGCACGGGTGAGGGTAAGGCTTCAGGTGAGGGTCAGGGTTAGGATTCGGGTTAAGGTTAGGGTTAGGGAATGGGGAGGGATTAGGGTACAGTTTAGGGTACGACAACGCTTAAGGTTGAGCGTACGTGTGAGGGCACGAGTAAATGTTGGTGTCCTGGTTAAGATTAGGGCACGGGTGAGGGTAAGGCTTCGGGTGAGGGTCAGGGTTAGGATTCGTGTTAGGGTTAGGGTTAAGGACTGCAGAGGGATTAGGGTACAGCTTAGGGTACGACAGTGCTTAAGGGTTTGCGTTCGTGTGAGGGCAAGGGTTAGTGTTAGTGTCCTGGTTAAGATTAGGGCACGGGTGAGGGTAAGGCTTCAGGTGAGGGTCAGGGTTAGGATTCGGGTTAGGGTTAGGGTTAGGGAATGGGGAGGGATTAGGGTACAGTTTAGTGTACGACAACGATTAAGGGTTAGCGTACGTGTGAGGGCACGAGTTAGTGTTGGTGTCCTGGTTAAGATTAGGGCACGGGTGAGGGTAAGGTTTTGGGTGAGGGTCAGGGATAGAATTCGGGTTAGGGTTAGGGTTAGGGAATGGGGAGATATTAGGGCACAGTTTAGGGTACCACAACTCTTAAGGTTTAGCATAAGTGTGAGGCCACTAGTTAGTGTTAGTGTACTGCTTACGATTAGGGCACGGGTGAGGGTAAGGCCTCGGAAGAGGGTCACGTTAAGGGTTAGGGTTAGGGTTAGGGTTAGGGAATGGGGATTGATTAGGGTACAGGTCAGGGCACGGCAATGGCTTAGGGTTAGCGTACGTTAGAGGGCATGGGTTAGTGTTGATGTACTGGTTAAAATTAGGACACGGGTGAGGGTAAAGTTTCGGGTGAGTGTCATGGTTAGGTTTCAGGTTAGGGTTAGTGTTAGGGAATGGAGAGGGATTAGGGTACAGGTTAGGGTACCGCTGCGGTTTAGTGTTAGCGTACGTGTGAGGGCACGAGTTAGTCTTGGTGTCCTGGTTAAGATTAGGGCACGGGTGAGGGTAAGGTTTCGGGTGAGGGTCAGGGTTAGGATTCGGGTTAGGGTTAGGGTTAGGGAATGGAGAGGGATTAGGGTACAGGTTAAGGTACGACAATGCTTAAGGGTTAGCGTAAGTGTGAGGGCACGAGTTAGTGTTGGTGTACTGGTTAAGACAAGGGCACCGATGAGGGTAAGGCCTCGGAAAAGGGTCACGTTCAGGGTTTCGCTTAGGGTTAGGGTTAGGGAATGGGGAGGGATTAGGGTACAGGATAGGGTACGACAATGCTTAAGGGTTAGCGTACTTTTGAGGGCATGAGTTAGTGTTTGTGTACTGGTTAAGATTAGGGCATTGGTTAGGGTAGGGCATCGGAAGTGGGTCAGGTTTAGGGATGGGGTTAGGGTTAGGGTTAAGGAATGGGGAGGGATTAGGGTACAATTTAGGGTACGACAACGCTTAGGTTTAGCGTACGTGTGAGGGCACGAGTAAATGTTGGTGTCCTGGTTAAGATTAGGGCACGGCTGAGGGTAAGGCTTCGGGTGAGGGTCAGGGTTAGGATTCGTGTTAGGGTTAGGGTTAAGGACTGCAGAGGGATTAGGGTACAGCTTAGGGTACGACAGTGCTTAAGGGTTAGCGTTCGTGTGAGGGCAAGGGTTAGTGTTAGTGTCCTGGTTAAGATTAGGGCACGGGTGAGGGTAAGGCTTCAGGTGAGGGTCAGGGTTAGGATTCGGGTTTGGGTTAGGGATAGGGAATGAGGAGGGATTAGGGTACAGTTTAGGGTACGACAACGATTAAGGGTTAGCGTACGTGTGAGGGCACGAGTTAGTGTTGGTGTCCTGGTTAAGATTAGGGCACGGGTGAGGGTAAGGTTTTGGGTGAGGGTCATTGATAGAATTCGGGTTAGGGTTAGGGTTAGGGAATGGGGAGATATTAGGGCACAGTTTAGGGTACCACAACTCTTAAGGTTTAGCATACGTGTGAGGTCACTAGTTAGTGTTAGTGTACTGCTTACGATTAGGGCACGGGTGAGGGTAAGGCCTCGGAAGAGGGTCACGTTAAGGGTTAGGGTTAGGGTTAGGGTTAGGGAATGGGGATTGATTTCGGTACAGGTTAGGGTACAGCAATGGCTTAGGGTTAGCGTACGTTAGAGGGCATGGGTTAGTGGTGATGTACTGGTTAAAATTAGGACACGGGTGAGGGTAAAGTTTCGGGTGAGTGTCATGGTTAGGTTTCAGGTTAGGGTTAGTGTTAGGGAATGGAGAGGGATTAGGGTACAGGTTAGGGTACCGCTGCGGTTTAGTGTTAGCGTACGTGTGAGGGCACGAGTTAGTCTTGGTGTCCTGGTTAAGATTAGGGCTCGGGTGAGGGTAAGGTTTCGGGTGAGGGTCAGGGTTAGGATTCGGGTTAGGGTTAGGGTTAGGGAACGGAGAGGGATTAGGGTACAGGTTAAGGTACGACAATGCTTAAGGGTTAGCGTATGTGTGAGGGCACGAGTTAGTGTTGGTGTACTGGTTAAGACAAGGGCACCGATGAGGGTAAGGCCTCGGAAAAGGGTCACGTTCAGGGATTCGCTTAGGGTTAGGGTTAGGGAATGGGGAGGGATTAGGGTACAGGATAGGGTACGACAATGCTTAAGGGTTAGCGTACTTTTGAGGGCATGAGTTAGTGTTTGTGTACTGGTTAAGATTAGGGCATTGGTTAGGGTAGGGCATCGGAAGTGGGTCAGGTTTAGGGATGGGGTTAGAGTTAGGGTTAAGGAATGGGGAGGGATTAGGGTACAATTTAGGGTACGACAACGCTTAAGGTTTAGCGTACGTGTGAGGGCACGAGTTAGGGTTGGTGTCCTGGTTAAGATTAGGGCACGGGTGAGGGTCAGGGTTAGGATTCGTGTTAGGGTTAGGGTTAAGGAATGCAGATGGATTAGGGTACAGCTTAGGGTACGACAGTGCTTAAGGGTTAGCGTTCGTGTGAGGGCAAGGGTTAGTGTTAGTGTCCTGGTTAAGATTAGGGCATGGGTGAGGGTAAGGCTTCAGGTGAGGGTCAGGGTTAGGATTCGGGTTACGGTTAGGGTTAGGGAATGGGGATATATTAAGGCACAGTTTAGGGTACCACAACACTTAAGGTTTAGCGTAAGTGTGAGGTCACTAGTTAGTGTTAGTGTACTGCTTACGATTAGGGCACGGGGGAGGGTAAGGCCTCGGAAGAGGGTCACGTTAAGGGTTAGGGTTAGGGTTAGGGTTAGGGAATTGGGATTGATTAGGGTACAGGTTAGGGTACGGCAATGGCTTAGGGTTAGCGTACGTTAGAGTGCATGGGCTAGTGTTGATGTACTGGTTAAAATTAGGACACGGGTGATGGTAAAGTTTCGGGTGAGTGTCATGGTTAGGTTTCAGGTTAGGTTTAGGGTTAGGTAAAGGAGAGGGATTAGGGTACAGGTTAGGGTACCGCTGCGGTTTAGTGTTAGCGTACGTATGAGGGCACGAGTGAGTCTTGGTGTCCTGGTTAAGATTAGGGCACGGGTGAGGGTAAGGCTTCTTGTGAGGGTCAGGGTTAGGATTTGGGTTAGGGTTAGGGTTAGGGAATGGAGAGGGATTAGGGTACTGGTTAGGGTACGACAATGCCTAAGGGTTAGCGTAAGTGTGATGGCACGAGTTAGTGTTGGTGTACTGGTTAAGACAAGGGCACCGATGAGGGTAAGGCCTCGGAAAATGGTCACGTTCAGGGTTTCGCTTAGGGTTAGTGTTAGGGAATGGGGAGGGATTAGGGTACAGCATAGAGTACGACAATGCTTAAGGGTTAGCGTACGTTTGAGGGCATGAGTTAGTGTTTGTGTACTGGTTAAGATTAGGGCATTGGTTAGGGTAGGGCATGGGAAGTGGGTCAGGTTTAGGGATGGGGTTAGGGTTAGGGTTAAGGAATGGGGAGGGATTAGGTTACAATTTAGGGTACGACAACACTTAAAGTTTAGCGTACGTGTGAGGGCACGAGTTAGTGTTGGTGTCCTGGTTAAGATAAGGGCACGGGTGAGGGTAAGGCTTCGGGTGAGGGTCAGGGTTATGATTCGTGTTAGGGTTAGGGTTAAGGACTGCAGAGGGATTAGGGTAGAGCTTAGGGTACGACAGTGCTTAAGGGTTAGCCTTCGTGTGAGGGCAAGGGTTAGTGTTAGTGTCCTGGTTAAGATTAGGGCACGGGTGAGGGTAAGGCTTCAGGTGAGGGTCAGGGTTAGGATTCGGGTTAGGGTTAGGATTAGGGAATGGGGAGGGATTAGGGTACAGTTTAGGGTACGACAACTATTAAGGGTTAGCGTACGTGTGAGGGCACTAGTTAGTGTTGGTGTCCTGGTTAAGATTAGGGCACGGGTGAGGGTAAGGTTTCGGGTGAGGGTCAGGAATAGAATTCGGGTTAGGGTTAGGGTTAGGGAATGGGGAGATATTAGGGCACAGTTTAGGGTACCACAACTCTTAAGGTTTAGCATACGTGTGAGGTCACTAGTTAGTGTTAGTGTACTGCTTACGATTAGGGCACGGGTGAGGGTAAGGCCTCGGAAGAGGGTCACGTTAAGGGTTAGGGTTAGGGTTAGGGTTAGGGAATGCGGATTGATTAGGGTACAGGTTAGGGTACGGCAATGGCTTAGGGTTAGCGTACGTTAGAGGGCATGGGTTAGTGTTGATGTACTGGTTAAAATTAGGACACGGGTGAGGGTAAAGTTTCGGGTGAGTGTCATGGTTAGGTTTCAGGTTAGGGTTAGGGTTACGGAATGGAGAGGGATTAGGTTACAGGTTAGGGTACCGCTGCGGTTTAGTGTTAGCGTACGTGTGAGGGCACGAGTTAGTCTTGGTGTCCTGGTTAAGATTAGGGCACGGGTGAGGGTAAGGCTTCGGGTTAGGGTCAGGGTTAGGATTCGGGTTAGGGTTAGGGTTAGGGAATGGAGAGGGATTAGGGTACTGGTTAGGGTTCGACAATGCCTAAGGGTTAGCGTAAGTGTGAGGGCACGAGTTAGTGTTGGTGTACTGGTTAAGATAAGGGCACCGATGAGGGTAAGGCCTCGGAAAAGGGTCACGTTCAGGGTTTCGCTTAGGGTTAAGGTTAGGGAATGGGGAGGCATTAGGGTACAGGATAGGGTACGACAATGCTTAAGGGTTAGCGTACGTTTGAGGGCATGTGTTAGTGTTTGTGTAGTGGTTAAGATTAGGGCATTGTTTAGGGTAGGGCATCGGAGGTGGGTCAGGTTTAGGGATGGGGTTAGGGTTAGGGTTAAGGAATGGGGAGGGATTAGGTTACAATTTAGGGTACGACAACGCTTAAGGTTTAGCGTACGTGTGAGGGCACGAGTTAGTGTTGGTGTCCTGGTTACGATTAGGGCACGGGTGAGGGTAAGGCTTCGGGTGAGGGTCAGGGTTAGGATTCGTGTTAGGGTTAGGGTTAAGGAATGCAGAGGGATTAGGGTAGAGCTTAGGGTACGACAGTGCTTAAGGGTTAGCGTTCGTGTGAGGGCAAGGGTTAGTGTTAGTGTCCTGGTTAAGATTAGGGCACGGGTGAGGGTAAGGCTTCAGGTGAGGGTCAAGGTTAGGATTCGGGTTAGGGTTAGGGTTAGGGAATGGGGAGGGATTAGGGTACAGTTTAGGGTACGACAACGATTAAGGGTTAGCGTACGTGTGAGGGCACGAGTTAGTGTTGGTGTCCTGGTTAAGATTAGGGCACGGGTGAGGGTAAGGTTTCGGGTGAGGGTCAGGGATAGAATTCGGGTTAGGGTTAGGGTTAGGGAATGGGGAGATATTAGGGCACAGTTTAGGGTACCACAACGCTTAAGTTTTAGCATACGTGTGAGGTCATTAGTTAGTGTTAGTGTACTGCTTACGATTAGGGCACGGGTGAAGGTAAGGCCTCGGAAGAGGGTCACGTTAAGGGTTAGGGTTAGGGTTAGGGTTAGGGAAAGGGGATTGATTAGGGTACAGGTTAGGGTACGGCAATGGCTTATGGTTAGCGTACGTTAGAGGGCATGGGTTAGTGTTGATGTACTGGTTAAAATTAGGACACGGGTGAGGGTAAAGTTTCGGGTGAGTGTCATGGTTAGGTTTCAGGTTAGGGTTAGGGTTAGGGAATGGAGAGGGATTAGGTTACAGGTTAGGGTACCGCTGCGGTTTAGTGTTAGCATACGTGTGAGGGCACGAGTTAGTCTTGGTGTCCTGGTTAAGATTAGGGCACGGGTGAGGGTAAGGTTTCGGGTGAGGGTCAGGGTTAGGATTCGGGTTAGGTTTAGGGTTAGGGAATGGAGAGGGATTAGGGTACTGGTTAGGGTAGGACAATGCCTAAGGGTTAGCGTAAGTGTGAGGGCACGAGTTACTGTTGGTGTACTGGTTAAGACAAGGGCACCGATGATGGTAAGGCCTCGGAAAAGGGTCACGCTCAGGGTTTCGCTTAGGGTTAGGGCTAGGGAATGGGGAGGGATTAGGATACAGGATAGGGTACGACAATGCTTAAGGGTTAGCGTACGTTTGAGGGCATGAGTTAGTGTTTGTGTACTGGTTAAGATTAGGGCATTGGTTAGGGTAGGGCATCGGAAGTGGGTCAGGTTTACGGATGGGTTTAGTGTTAGGGTTAAGGAATGGGGAGGGATTAGGTTACAATTTAGGGTACGACAACGCTTAAGGTTTAGCGTATGTGTGAGGGCACGAGTTAGTGTTGGTGTCCTGGTTAAGATTAGGGCACGGGTGAGGGTAAGGCTTCGGGTGAGGGTCAGGGTTAGGATTCGTGTTAGGGTTAGGGTTAAGGAATGCAGAGGGATTAGGGTACAGCTTAGGGTACGACAGTGATTAAGGGTTAGCGTTCGTGTGAGGGCAAGGGTTAGTGTTAGTGTCCTGTTTAAGATTAGGGCACGGGTGAGGGTAAGGCTTCAGGTGAGGGTCAGGGTTAGGATTCGGGTTAGGGTGAGGGTTAGGGAATGGGGAAGGATTAGGGTACAGTTTAGGGTACGACAACGATTAAGGGTTAGCGTACGTGTGAGGGCACGAGTTAGTGTTGGTGTCCTGGTTAAGATTAGGGCACGGGTGAGGGTAAGGTTTTGGGTTAGGGTCAGGGATAGAATTCGGGTTAGGGTTAGGGTTAGGGAATGGGGAGATATTAGGGCACAGTTTAGGGTACCACAACGCTTAAGGTTTAGCATACGTGTGAGGTCACTAGTTAGTGTTAGTGTACTGCTTACGATTAGGGCACAGGTGAGGGTAAGGCCTCGGAAGAGGGTCACGTTAAGGGTTAGGGTTAGGGTTAGGGTTAGGGAATGGGGATTGATTAGGGTACAGGTTAGGGTACAGCAATGGCTTAGGGTTAGCGTTCGTTAGAGGGCATGGGTTATTGTTGATGTACTGGTTAAAATTAAGACACGGGTGAGGGTAAAGTTTCGGGTGAGTGTCATGGTTAGGTTTCAGGTTAGGGTTAGGGTTAGGGAATGGAGAGGGATTAGGGTACAGGTTAGGGTACCGCTGCGGTTTAGTGTTAGCGTACGTGTGAGGGCACGAGTTAGTCTTGGTGTCCTGGTTAAGATTAGCGCACGGGTGAGGGTAAGGTTTCGGGTGAGGGTCAGGGTTAGGATTCGGGTTAGGGTTAGGGTTAGGGAATGGAGAGGGATTAGGGTACAGGTTAGGGTACGACAATGCTTAAGGGTTAGCATAAGTGTTAGGGCACGAGTTAGTGTTGGTGTACTGGTTAAGACAAGGGCACCGATGAGGGTAAGGCCTCGGAAAAGGGTCACGTTCAGGGTTTCGCTTAGGGTTAGAGCTAGAGAATGGGTAGGGATTAGGGTACAGGATAGGTTACGACAACGCTTAAGGGTTAGTGTACTTTTGAGGGCATGAGTTAGAGTTTGTGTACTGGTTAAGTTTAGGGCATTGGTTAGGGTAGGGCATGGGAAGTGGGTCAGGTTTAGGGATGGGGTTAGGGTTAGGGTTAAGGAATGGGGAGGGATTAGGGTTCAATTTATGGTACGACAACGCTTAAGGTTTAGCGTACGTGTGAGGGCACGAGTTAGTGTTGGTGTCCTGGTGAAGATTAGGGCACGGGTGAGGGTAAGGCTTCGGGTGAGGGTCAGGGTTAGGATTCGTGTTAGGGTTAGGGTTAAGGAATGCAGAGGGATTAGGGTACAGCTTATTGTACGAGAGTGCTTAAGGGTTAGCGTTCGTGTGAGGGCAAAGGTTAGTGTTAGTGTCCTGGTTAAGATTAGGGCACGGGTGAGGGTAAGGTTTCGGGTGAGGGTCAGGGATAGAATTCGGGTTAGGGTTAGGGAATGGGGAGATATTAGGGCACAGTTTAGGGTACCACAACGCTTAAGGTTTAGCGTACGTGTGAGGTCACTAGTTAGTGTTAGTGTACTGCTTACGATTAGGGCACGGGGGAGGGTAAGGCCTCGGAAGAGGGTCACGTTAAGGGTTAGGGTTAGGGTTAGTGTTAGGGAATGGGGATTGATTAGGGTACAGGTTAGGGTACGGCAATGGCTTAGGGTTAGCGTACGTTAGAGGGCATGGGTTAGTGTTGATGTACTGGTTAAAATTAGGACACGGGTGAGGGTAAAGTTTCGGGTGAGTGTCATGGTTAGGTTTCAGGTTAGGGTTAGGGTTAGGGAATGGAGAGGGATTAGGGTACAGGTTAGGGTACCGCTGCGGTTTACTGTTAGCGTACGTGTGAGGGCACTAGTTAGTGTTGGTGTCCTGGTTAAGATTAGGGCACGGGTGAGGGTAAGGTTTCGGGTGAGGGTCAGGGTTAGGATTCGGGTTAGGGTTAGGGTTAAGGAATGGAGAGGGATTAGGGTACAGGTTAGGGTACGAAAATGCTTAAGGGTTAGCATAAGTGTGAGGGCACGGGTTAGTGTTGGTGTACTGCTTAATACATGGGCACCGATGAGGGTAAGGCCTCGGAAAAGGTTCACGTTCAGGGTTTCGCTTAGGGTTAGGGTTAGGGAATGGGGAGGGATTAGGGTACAGGATAGGGTACGACAATGCTTAAGGGTTAGCGTACGTTTGAGGGCATGAGTTAGTGTTTGTGTACTGGTTAAGATTAGGGCATTGGTTAGGGTAGGGCATCGGAAGTGGGTCAGGTTTAGGGATGGGGTTAGGGTTAGGGTTAAGGAATGGGGAGGGATTAGGTTACAATTTAGGGTACGACAACGCTTAAGGTTTAGCGTACGTGTGAGGGCACGAGATAGTGTTGGTGTCCTGGTTAAGATTAGGGCACGGGTGAGGGTAAGGCTTCGGGTGAGGGTCAGGGTTAGGATTCGTGTTAGGGTTAGGGTTAAGGAATGCAGAGGGATTAGGGTACAGCTTAGGGTATGACAGTGCTTAAGGGTTAGCGTTCATGTGAGGGCAAGTGTTAGTGTTAGTGTCCTGGTTAAGATTAGGGCACGGGTGAGGGTAAGGCTTCAGGTGAGGGTCAGGGTTAGGATTCGGGTTAGGGTTAGGGTTAGGGAATAGGGAGGTATTAGGGTACAGTTTAAGGTACGACAACGATTAAGGGTTAGCGTACGTGTGAGGACACGAGTTAGTGTTGGTGTCCTGGTTAAGATTAGAGCACGGGTGAGGGTAAGGTTTCGGGTGAGGGTCAGGGATAGAATTCGGGTTAGGGTTAGGGTTAGGGAATGGGGAGGTATTAGGGCACAGTTTAGGGTACCACAACGCTTAAGGTTTAGCATACGTGTGAGGTCACTAGTTAGTGTTAGTGTACTGCTTACGATTAGGGCAAGGGTGAGGGTAAGGCCTCGGAAGAGGGTCACGTTAAGCGTTAGGGTTAGGGTTAGGGAATGGGGATTGATTAGGGTACAGGTTAGGGTACAGCAATGGCTTAGGGTTAGCGTACGTTAGAGGGCATGGGTTAGTGTTGATTACTGGTTAAAATTAGGACACGGGTGAGGGTAAAGTTTCGGGTGAGTGTCATGGTTAGGTTTCAGGTTAGGGTTAGGGTTAGGGAATGGAGAGGGATTAGGGTACATGTTAGGGTACCGCTGCGGTTTAGTGTTAGCTTACATGTGAGGGCACGAGTTAGTGTTGGTGTCCTGGTTAAGATTAGGGCACGGGTGAGGGTAAGGCTTCGGGTGAGGGTCAGGGTTAGGATTCGGGTTAGGCTTAGGGTTTAGGAATGCAGATGGATTAGGGTACAGCTTAGGGAACGACAGTGCTTAAGGGTTAGCGTTCGTGTGAGGGCAAGGGTTAGTGTTAGTGTCCTGGTTAAGATTAGGGCACGGGTGAGGTTAAGGCTTCAGGTGAGGGTCAGGGTAAGGATTCGGGTTAGGGTTAGGGTTAGGAAAGGGGAGATATTAGGGCAGAGTTTACGGCACCACAACGCTTAAGGTTTAGCGTACGTGTGAGGTCACTAGTTAATGTTAGTGTACTGCTTACGATTAGGGCACGGGGGAGGGTAAGGCCTCGGAAGAGGGTCACGTTAAGGGTTAGGGTTAGGGTTAGGGTTAGGGAATGGGGATTGATTAGGGTACAGGTTAGGGTACGGCAATGGCTTAGGGTTAGCGTACGTTAGAGGGCATGGGTTAGTGTTGATGTACTCGTTAAAATTAGGACACGGGTGAGGGTAAAGTTTCGGGTGAGTGTCATGGTTAGGTTTCAGGTTAGGGTTAGGGTTAGGGAATGGAGAGCGATTAGGGTACAGGTTAGGGTACCGCTGCGGTTTAGTGTTAGCGTACGTGTGAGGGCACGAGTTAGTCTTGGTGTCCTGGTTAAGATTAGGGCACGGGTGAGGGTAAGGTTTCGGGTGAGGGTCAGGGATAGGATTCGGGTTAGGGTTAGGGTTAGGGAATGGAGAGGGATTAGGGTACAGGTTAAGGTACGACAATGCTTAAGGGTTAGCATAAGTGTGAGGGCCCGAGTTAGTGTTGGTGTACTGCTTAATACAAGGGCACCGATGAGGGTAAGGCCTCGGAAAAGGGTCACGTTAAGGGTTTCGATTAGGGTTAGGGTTAGGGAATGGGAAGGGATTAGGGTACAGGATAGGGTACGACAATGCTTAAGGGTTAGCGTACGTTTGAGGGCATGAGTTAGAGTTTGTGTACTGGTTAAGATTAGGGCATTGGTTAGGGTAGGGCATCGGAAGTGGGTCAGGTTTAGGGATGGGGTTAGGGTTAGGGTTAAGGAATGGGGAGGGATTAGGTTACAATTTAGGGTACGACAACGCTTAAGGTTTAGCGTACGTGTGAGGGCACGAGTTAGTGTTGGTGTCCTGGTTAAGATTAGGGCACGGGTGAGGGTAAGGCTTCAGGTGAGGGTCAGGGTTAGGATTCGTGTTAGGGTTAGGGATAAGGAATGCAGAGGGATTAGGGTACAGCTTAGGGTACGACAGTGCTTAAGGGTTAGCGTTCATGTGAGGGCAAGGGTTAGTGTTAGTGTCCTGGTTAAGATTAGGGCACGGGTGAGGGTAAGGCTTCAGGTGAGGGTCAGGGTTAGGATTCGGGTTAGGGTTAGGGTTAGGGAATGGGGAGGGATTAGGGTACAGGATAGGGTACGTCAATGCTTAAGGGTTAGCGTACGTGTGAGGGCATGAGTTAGAGTTTGTGTACTGGTTAAGATTAGGGCATTGGTTAGGGTAGGGCATCGGAAGTGGGTCAGTTTTATGGATGAGGTTAGGGTTAGGGTTAAGGAATGGGGAGGGTTTAGGGTACAATTTAGGGTACGACAACGCTTAAGGTTTAGCGTACGTGTGAGGGCACGAGTTAGTGTTGGTGTCCTGGTTAAGATTACGGCACGGGTGAGGGTAAGGCTTCGGGTGAGGGTCAGGGTTACGATTCGGGTTAGGGTTAGGGTTAGGGAATGGAGAGGGATTAGGGTACAGCTTAGGGTACGACAGTGCTTAAGGGTTAGCGTAAGTGTGAGGGCACGAGTTAGTGTTGGTGTACTGGTTAAGACAAGGGCACCGATGAGGGTAAGGCCTCGGAAAAGGTTCACGTTCAGGGTTTCGGTTAGGGTTAGGTTTAGGGAATGGGGAGGGATTAGGGTACAGGATAGGGTACGACAACGATTAAGGGTTACCGTACGTGTGAGGGCATGAGTTACTGTTTGTGTACTGGTTAAGATTAGGGCATTGGGTAGGGTAGGGCATCGGAAGTGGGTCAGGTTTAGGAATGGGGTTAGGGTTAGGGTTAAGGAATGGGGAGGGATTAGGGTACAATTTAGGGTACGACAACGCTTAAGGTTTAGCCTACGTGTGAGGGCACGAGTTAGTGTTGGTGTCCTGGTTAAGATTAGGGTACGGGTGAGGGTAAGGCTTCGGGTGACGGTCAGGGTTAGGATTCGTGTTAGGGTTAGGGTTGAGGAATGCAGAGGGATTAGGGTACAGCTTGGGGTACGACAGTGCTTAAGGGTTAGCGTTCGTGTGAGGGCAAGGGTTAGTGTTAGTGTCCTGGTTAAGATTAGGGCACGGGTGAGGGTAAGGCGTCAGTTGAGGGTCAGGGTTAGGATTCGGCTTAGGGTTAGGGTTAGGGAATGGGGATGGATTAGGATACAATTTAGGGTACGACAACGATTAAGGTTTAGCGTACGTGTGAGTGCACGAGTTAGTGTTGGTGTCCTGGTTAAGATTAGGGAACGGGTGAGGGTAAGGTTTCGGGTGAGGGTCAGGGATAGAATTCGGGTTAGGGTTAGGGTTAGGGAATGGGGAGATATTAGGGCACAGGTTAGGGTACGACAATGCAAAAGGCTTAGCGTACGTGTGAGGTCACTAGTTAGTGTTAGTGTACTGCTTACGATTAGGGCACGGGGGAGGGTAAGGCCTCGGAAGAGGGTCACGTTAAGGGTTAGGGTTAGGGTTAGGATTAGGGAATGGGGATTGATTAGGGTACAGGTTATGGTACGGAAATGGCTTAGGGTTAGCGTACGTTAGAGGGCATGGGTCAGTGTGGATGTACTGGTTAAAATTAGGACACGGGTGAGGGTAAAGTTTCGGGTGAGTGTCATGGTTAGGTTTCAGGTTAGGGTTAGGGTTAGGGAATGGAGAGGGATTAGGGTACAGGTTAGGGTACCGCTGCGGTTTAGTGTTAGCGTACGTGTGAAGGCATGAGTTAGTCTTGGTGTCCTGGTTAAGATTAGGGCACGGGTGAGGGTAAGGCTTCGGTTGAGAGTCAGGGTTAGGATTCGGTTTAGGGTTAGGGTTAGGGAATGGAGAGGGATTAGGGTACAGGTTAGGGTACCGCTGCGGTTTACTGTTAGCGTACGTGTGAGGGCACAAGTTAGTCTTGGTGTCCTGGTTAAGATTAGGGCACGGGTGAGGGTAAGGTTTCGGGTGAGGGTCAGGGTTAGGATTCGGGTTAGGGTTAGGGTTAGGGAATGGAGAGGGATTAGGGTACAGGTTAGGGTACGACAACGCTTAAGGTTTAGCGTACGTGTGAGGGCACGAGTTAGTGTTGGTGTCCTGGTTAAGATTAGGGAACGGGTGAGGGTAAGGTTTTGGGTGAGGGTCAGGGATAGAATTCGGGTTAGGGTTAGGGTTAGGGAATGGGGAGATATTAGGGCACAGTTTAGGGTACCACAACGCTTAAGGTTTAGCGTACGTGTGAGGTCACTAGTTAGTGTTAGTGTACTGCTTACGATTAGGGCAGGGAGGAGGGTAAGGCCTCGGAAGAGGGTCACGTTAAGGTTTAGGGTTAAGGTTAGGGAATGGGGATTGATTATGGTACAGGTTATTGTACGGCAATGGCTTAGGGTTAGCGTACGTTAGAGGGCATGGGTTAGTGTGGATGTACTGGTTAAAATTAGGACACGGGTGAGGGTAACGTTTCGGGTGAGTGTCATGGTTAGGATTCGTGTTAGGGTTAGGGTTGAGGAATGCAGAGGGATTAGGGTACAGCTTAGGGTACGACAGTGCTTAAGGGTTAGCGTTCGTGTGAGGGCAAGGTTTAGTGTTAGTGTCCTGGTTAAGATAAGGGCACGGGTGAGGGTAAGGTTTCGGGTGAGGGTCAGGGATAGAATTCGGTTTAGGGTTAGGGTTAGGGAATGGGGAGATATTAGGGCACAGTTTAGGGTACCACAACGCTTAAGGTTTAGTGTACGTGTGAGGTCACTAGTTAGTGTTAGTGTACTGCTTACGATTAGGGCACGGGTGAGGGTAAGGCCTCGGAAGAGGGTCACGTTAAGGGTTAGGGTTAGGGTTAGGGTTAGGGAATGGGGACTGATTAGGGTACAGGTTATGGTACGGCAATGGCTTAGGGTTAGCGTACGTTAGAGGGCATGGGTTAGTGTTGATGTACTGGTTAAAATTAGGACACGGGTGACGGTAAAGTTTCGGGTGAGTGTCATGGTTAGGTTTCAGGTTAGGGTTAGGGTTAGGGAATGGAGAGGGATTAGGGTACAGGTTAGGGTACCGCTGCGGTTTAGTGTTAGCGTACGTGTGAGGGTACGAGTTAGTGTTGGTGTCCTGGTTAAGATTACGGCACGGGTGAGTGTAAGGCTTCGGGTGAGGGTCAGGGTTACGATTCGGGTTAGGGTTAGGGTTAGGGAATGGAGAGGGATTAGGGTACAGGTTAGGGTACGACAATGCTTAAGGGTTAGCGTAAGTGTGAGGGCAAATGTTAGTGTTGGTGTACTTGTTAAGACAAGGGCACCGATGAGGGTAAGGCCTCGGAAAAGGGTCACGTTCAGGGTTTTGGTTAGGGTTAGGGTTAGGGAATGGGGAGGGATTAGGGTACAAGATAGGGTGCGACAACGATTAAGGGTTAGCGTACGTGTGGGGGCATGAGTTAGTGTTTGTGTACTGGTTAAGATTAGGGCATTGGTTAGGGTAGGGCATCGGAAGTGGGTCAGGTTTACGGATGAGGTTAGGGTTAGGGTTAAGGAATGGGGAGGGATTAGGGTACAATTTAGGGTACGACAACGCTTAAG
Organism: Inia geoffrensis; assembly: GCA_036417435.1. Classification (NCBI taxonomy): domain Eukaryota; kingdom Metazoa; phylum Chordata; class Mammalia; order Artiodactyla; family Iniidae; genus Inia; species Inia geoffrensis. The sequence continues at coordinate 93,631,660 of CM070911.1, forward strand.
GTTTAGCGTACGTGTGAGGGCACGAGTTAGTGTTGGTGTCCTGGTTAAGATTACGGCACGGGTGAGGGTAAGGCTTCGGGTGAGGGTCAGGGTTACGATTCGGGTTAGGGTTAGGGTTAGGGAATGGAGAGGGATTAGGGTACAGCTTAGGGTACGACAGTGCTTAAGGGTTAGCGTAAGTGTGAGGGCACGAGTTAGTTTTGGTGTACTGGTTAAGACAAGGGCACCGATGAGGGTAAGGCCTCGGAAAAGGGTCACGTTCAGGGTTTCGGTTAGGGTTAGGTTTAGGGAATGGGGAGGGATTAGGGTATAGGATAGGGTACGACAACGATTAAGGGTTAGCGTACGTGTGAGGGCATGAGTTAGTGTTTGTGTAATGGTTAAGATTAGGGCATTGGTTAGGGTAGGGCATCGGAAGTGGGTCAGGTTTAGGGATGGGGTTAGGGTTAGGGTTAAGGAATGGGGAGGGATTAGGGTACAATTTAGGGTACGACAACGCTTAAGGTTTAGCGTACGTGTGAGGGCACAAATTAGTGTTGGTGTCCTGGTTAAGATTAGGGCACGGGTGAGGGTAAGGCTTCGGGTGAGTGTCAGGGTTAGGACTCGTGTTAGGGTTAGGGTTAAGGAATGCAGAGGGATTAGGGTACAGCTTAGGGTATGACAGTGCTTAAGGGTTAACGTTCGTGTGAGGGCAAGGGTTAGTGTTAGTGTCCTGGTTAAGATTAGGGCACGGGTGATGGTAAGGCTTCAGGTGAGGGTCAGGGTTAGGATTCGGGTTAGGGTTAGGGTTAGGGAATGGGGAGGGATTAGGGTACAGTTTAGGGTACGACAACGATTAAGGGTTAGCGTACGTGTGAGGGCACGAGTTAGTGTTGGTGTCCTGGTTAAGATTAGGGAACGGGTGAGGGTAAGGTTTCGGGTGAGGGTCAGGGATAGAATTCGGGTTAGGGTTAGGGTTAGGGAATGGGGAGATATTAGGGCACAGTTTAGGGTACCACAACGCTTAAGGTTTAGCGTACGTGTGAGGTCACTAGTTAGTGTTAGTGTACTGCTTACGATTAGGGCACGGGTGAGGATAAGGCCTCGGAAGAGGGTCACGTTAAGGGTTAGGGTTAGGGTTAGGGTTAGGGAATCGGGATTGATTAGGGTACAGGTTAGGGTACTGCAATGGCTTAGGGTTAGCGTACGTTAGAGGGTATGGGTTAGTGTTGATGTACTGGTTAAAATTAGGACACGGGTGAGGGTAAAGTTTCGGGTGAGTGTCATGGTTAGGTTTCAGGTTAGGGTTAGGGTTAGGGAATGGAGAGGGATTAGGGTACAGGTTAGGGTACCGCTGCGGTTTAGTGTTAGCGTACGTGTGAGGGCACGAGTTAGTCTTGGTGTCCTGGTTAAGATTATGGCACGGGTGACGGTAAGGCTTCGGGTGAGGGTCAGGGTTAGGGTTCGGCTTAGCGTTAGAGTTAGGGAATGTGGAGGGATTAGGGTAAAGTTTAGGGTACGGCTGCTGTTTAATGTTAGCGTACATGTGAGAGCACAGTTTAGTGTTGGTGTACTGGTTAAGATTAGGGCAGGGGGCAGGGTGAGGCTTCGGGTGAGAGACAGTTTTAGTGTTCGGGTTCGGGTTAGAGTGAGGCAATGGGTAGGGATTAGGTTACAGGTGATTGTAAGGCAATGGTTTAGGGTTATCGTACGTTTGAGGGCAGAGGTTAGTGTGCATGTCCTGGTTAAGATTATGGCACAAGTGAGGGTAAGTCTTCGTTGGAGGGTCAGGGTTAGGGTTCAGTTGAGGGTTAGTGGTAGGGAATGGGGAGGGATTAGGGTACAGGTTAGTGTACGGCTACAGTTTAGGTTTAGCGTACGTGTGAGGGCACGGGTTAGTCTTGGTGTACTGGTTAAGATTAAGGCACGGGTGAGTGTAAGGTTTCGGGTGAGGGTCAGGTTTAGGGTTCAGGTTAGGGTTAGGGTTAGGGAATGGAGAGGGATTAGGGTACAGGTTAGGGTACCGCTGCGGTTTAGTGTTAGCGTACGTGTGAGGGCACGAGTTAGTCTTGGTGTCCTGGTTAAGATTAGGGCATGGGTGAGGGTAAGGCTTCGGGTGAGGGTCAGGGTTAGGATTCGGGTTAGGGTTAGGGTTAGGGAATGGGGAGATATTAGGGCACAGTTTAGGGTACCACAACGCTTAAGGTTTAGCGTACCTGTGAGGTCACTAGTTAGTGTTAGTGTGCTGCTTACGATTAGGGCACGGGTGAGGGTAAGGCCTCGGAAGAGGGTCACGTTAAGGGTTAGGGTTAGGGTTAGGGTTAGGGAATGGGGATTGATTAGGGTACAGGTTAGGGTACGGCAATGACTTAGGGTTAGCGTACGTTAGAGTGCATGGGTTAGTGTTGATGTACTGGTTAAAATTAGGACACGGGTGATGGTAAAGTTTCGGGTGAGTGTCATGGTTAGGTTTCAGGTTAGGGTTAGGGTTAGGGAATGGAGAGGGATTAGGGTACAGGTTAGGGTACCGCTGCGGTTTAGTGCTAGCGTACGTGTGAGGTCACGAGTTAGTCTTGGTGTCCTGGTTAATATTAGGGCACGGGTGAGGGTAAGGTTTCGGGTGAGGGTCAGGGTTAGGATTCGGGTTAGGGAATGGAGAGGGATTAGGGTACAGGTTAGGGTACGACAATGCTTAAGGGTTAGCGTAAGTGTGAGGGCACGAGTTAGTGTTGGTGTACTGGTTAAGACAAGGTCACCGATGAGGGTAAGGCCTCGGAAAAGGGTCACGTTCAGGGTTTTGCTTAGGGTTAGGGTTAGGGAATGGGGAGGCATTAGGGTACAGGATAGGGTACGACAATGCTTAAGGGTTAGCGTACGTTTGAGGGCATGAGTTAGTGTTTGTGTAGTGGTTAAGATTAGGGCATTGGTTAGGGTAGGGCATCGGAAGTGGGTCAGTTTTAGGGATGGGGTTAGGGTTAGGGTTAAGGAATGGGGAGGGATTAGGGTACAATTTAGGGTACGACAACGCTTAAGATATAGCGTACGTGTGAGGGCACGAGTTAGTGTTGGTGTCCTGGTTAAGATTAGGGCACGGGTGAGGGTAAGGCTTCGGGTGAGGGTCAGGGTTAGGATTCGGGTTAGGGTTAGGGTTAAGGAATGCAGATGGATTAGGGTACAGCTTAGGGTACGACAGTGCTTAAGGGTTAGCGTTCGTGTGAGGGCAAAGGTTAGTGTTAGTGTCCTGGTTAAGATTAGGGCACGGGTGAGGGTAAGGCTTCAGGTGAGGGTCAGCGTTAGGATTCGGGTTAGGGTTAGGGTTAGGGAATGGGGAGGGATTAGGGTACAGTTTAGGGTACGACAACGATTAAGGGTTAGCGTACGTGTGAGGGCACGAGTTAGTTTTGGTGTCCTGGTTAAGATTAGGGCACGGGTGAGGGTAAGGTTTCGGGTGAGGGTCAGGGATAGAATTCGGGTTAGGGTTAGGGTTAGGGAATGGGGAGATATTAGGGCACAGTTTAGGGTACCACAACGCTTAAGGTTTAGCGTACGTGTGAGGGCACGAGTTAGTGTTGGTGTCCTGGTTAAGATTAGGGCACGGGTGAGGGTAAGGTTTCGGGTGAGGGTCAGGGATAGAATTCGGGTTAGGGTTAGGGTTAGGGAATGGGGAGATATTAGGGCACAGTTTAGGGTACCACAACGCTTAAGGTTTAGCGTACGTGTGAGGTCACTAGTTAGTGTTAGTGTACTGCTTACGATTAGAGCACGGGTGAGGGTAAGGCCTCGGAAGAGGGTCACGTTAAGGGTTAGGGTTAGGGTTAGGGTTAGGGAATGGGGATTGATTAGGGTACAGGTTAGGGTACGGCAATGGCTTAGGGTTAGCGTACGTTTGAGGGCATGGGTTAGTGTTGATGTACTTTTTAAAATTAGGACACGGGTGAGGGTAAAGTTTCGGGTGAGTGTCATGGTTAGGTTTCAGGTTAGGGTTAGGGTTAGGGAATGGAGAGGGATTAGGGTACAGGTTAGTGTACCGCTGTGGTTTAGTGTTAGCGTACGTGTGAGGGCACGACTTAGTGTTGGTGTCCTGGTTAAGATTAGGGCACGGGTGAGGGTAAGGTTTCGGGTGAGGGTCAGGGATAGAATTCGGGTTAGTGTTAGGGTTAGGGAATGGGGAGATATTAGGGCACAGTTTAGGGTACCACAATGCTTAAGGTTTAGCGTACGTGTGAGGTCACTAGTTAGTGTTAGTGTACTGCTTACGATTAGGGCACGGGTGAGGGTAAGGCCTCGGAAAAGGGTCACGTTAAGGGTTAGGGTTAGGGTTAGGGTTAGGGAATGGGGATTGATTAGGGTACAGGTTAGGGTTAGGGTTAGGGTTAAGGTTAGGGAATGGGGATTGATTATGGTACAGGTTATGGTACGGCAATGGCTTAGGGTTAGCGTACGTTAGAGGGCATGGGTTAGTGTGGATGTACTGGTTAAAATTAGGACACGGTTGAGGGTGACGTTTCGGGTGAGTGTCATGGTTAGGATTCGTGTTAGGGTTAGGGTTGAGGAATGCAGAGGGATTAGGGTACAGCTTAGGGTACGACAGTGCTTAAGGGTTAGCGTTCGTGTGAGGGCAAGGTTTAGTGTTAGTGTCCTGGTTAAGATAAGGGCACAGGTGAGGGTAAGGTTTCGGGTGAGGGTCAGGGATAGAATTCGGTTTAGGGTTAGGGTTAGGGAATGGTTAGATATTAGGGCACAGTTTAGGGTACCACAACGCTTAAGGTTTAGTGTACGTGTGAGGTCACTAGTTAGTGTTAGTGTACGGCTTACGATTAGGGCACGGGTGAGGGTAAGGCCTCGGAAGAGGGTCACGTTAAGGGTTAGGGTTAGGGTTAGGATTAGGGAATGGGGATTGATTAGGGTACAGGTTATGGTACGGAAATGGCTTAGGGTTAGCGTACGTTAGAGGGCATGGGTCAGTGTGGATGTACTGGTTAAAATTAGGACACGGGTGAGGGTAAAGTTTCGGGTGAGTGTCATGGTTAGGTTTCAGGTTAGGGTTAGGGTTAGGGAATGGAGAGGGATTAGGGTACAGGTTAGGGTACCGCTGCGGTTTAGTGTTAGCGTACGTGTGAGGGCACGAGTTAGTCTTGGTGTCCTGGTTAAGATTACGGCACGGGTGAGTGTAAGGCTTCGGGTGAGGGTCAGGGTTACGATTCGCGTTAGGGTTAGGGATAGGGAATGGAGATGGATTAGGGTACAGGTTAGGGTACGACAATGCTTAAGGGTTAGCGTAAGTGTGAGGGCAAATGTTAGTGTTGGTGTACTGGTTAAGACAAGGGCACCGATGAGGGTAAGGTCTCGGAAAAGGGTCACGTTCAGGGTTTTGGTTAGGGTTAGGTTTAGGGAATGGGGAGGGATTAGGGTACAAGATAGGGTGCGACAACGATTAAGGGTTAGCGTACGTGTGGGGGCATGAGTTAGTGTTTGTGTACTGGTTAAGATTAGGGCATTGGTTAGGGTAGGGCATCGGAAGTGGGTCAGGTTTACGGATGAGGTTAGGGTTAGGGTTAAGGAATGGGGAGGGATTAGGGTACAATTTAGGGTACGACAAACCTTAAGGTTTAGCGTACGTGTGAGGGCACGAGTTAGTGTTGGTATCCTGGTTAAGATTAGGGTACGGGTGAGGGTAAGGCTTCGGGTGACGGTCAGGGTTAGGATTCGTGTTAGGGTTAGGGTTGAGGAATGTAGAGGGATTAGGGTACAGCTTAGGGTACGACAGTGCTTAAGGGTTAGCGTTCGTGTGAGGGCAAGGGTTAGTGTTAGTGTCCTGGTTAAGATTAGGGCACGGGTGATGGTAAGGCTTCAGTTGAGGGTCAGGGTTAGGATTCGGCTTAGGGTTAGGGTTAGGGAATGGGGAGGGATTAGGATACAGTTTAGGGTACGACAACGCTTAAGGTTTAGCGTACGTGTGAGTGCACGAGTTAGTGTTGGTGTCCTGGTTAAGATTAGGGAACGGGTGAGGGTAAGGTTTCGGGTGAGGGTCAGGGATAGAATTCGGGTTAGGGTTAGGGTTAGGGAATGGGGAGATATTAGGGCACAGTTTAGGGTACGACAATGCAAAAGGTTTAGCGTACGTGTGAGGTCACTAGTTAGTGTTAGTGTACTGCTTACGATTAGGGCACGGGGGAGGGTAAGGCATCGGAAGAGGGTCACGTTAAGGGTTAGGGTTAGGATTAGGGAATGGGGATTGATTAGGGTACAGGTTATGGTACGGAAATGGCTTAGGGTTAGCGTACGTCAGAGGGCATGGGTAAGTGTGGATGTACCGGTTAAAATTAGGACAGGGATGAGGGTAAAGTTTCGGGTGAGTGTCATGGTTAGGTTTCAGGTTAGGGTTAGGGTTAGGGAATGGAGAGGGATTAGGGTACATGTTAGGGTACCGCTGTGGTTTAGTGTTAGCGTACATGTGAGGGCACGAGTTAGTCTTGGTGTCCTGGTTAAGATTAGGGCACGGGTGAGGGTAAGGTTTCGGGTGAGGGTCAGCGTTAGGATTCGGGTTAGGTTTAGGGTTAGGTAATGGAGAGGGATTAGGGTACAGGTTAGGGTACGACAATGCTTAAGTGTTAGCGTAAGTGTGAGGGCACGAGTTAGTGTTGGTGTACTGGTTAAGACAAGGGCACCGATGAGGGTAAAGCCTCGGAAAAGGGTCACGTTCAGGGTTTCGGTTAGGGTTAGGGTTAGGGAATGGGGAGGGATTAGGGTACAGGATAGGTTACGACAACGATTAAGGGTTAGCGTACGTGTGAGGGCATGAGTTAGTGTTTGTGTAATGGTTAAGATTACGGCATTGGTTAGGGTAGGGCATCGGAAGTGGGTCAGGTTTAAGGATGGGGTTAGGGTTAGGGTTAAGGAATGGGGAGGGATTAGGGTACAATTTAGGGTACAACAACGCTTAAGCTTTAGAGTACGTGTGAGGCCACGAGTTAGTGTTGGTGTCCTGGTTAAGATTAGGGCACGGGTGAGGGTAAGGCTTCGGGTGATGGTCAGGGTTAGGATTCGTGTTAGGGTTAGGTTTGAGGAATGCAGAAGGATTAGGGTACAGCTTAGGGTACGACAGTGCTTAAGGGTTAGCGTTCGTGTTAGGGCAAGGGTTAGTGTTAGTGTCCTGGTTAAGATTAGCGCACGGGTGAGGGTAAGGCTTCAGGTGAGGGTCAGGGTTAGTATTCGGCTTAGGGTTAGGGTTAGGGAATGGGGAGGGATTAGGATACAGTTTAGGGTACGACAACGATTAAGTGTTAGCGTACGTGTGAGTGCACGAGTTAGTGTTGGTGTCCTGGTTAAGATTAGGGAACGGGTGAGGGTAAGGTTTTGGGTGAGGGTCAGGGATAGAATTCGGGTTAGGGTTAGGGTTAGGGAATGGGGAGATATTAGGGCACAGTTTAGGGTATCAAAACGCTTAAGGTTTAGCGTACGTGTGAGGTCACTAGTTAGTGTTAGTGTACTGCTTAAGATTAGGGCACGGAGGAGGGTAAGGCCTCGGAAGAGGGTCACGTTAAGGGTTAGGGTTAAGGTTAGGGAATGGGGATTGATTATGGTACAGGTTATGGTACGGCAATGGCTTAGGGTTAGCGTACGTTAGAGGGCATGGGTTAGTGTGGATGTACTGGTTAAAATTAGGACACGGGTGAGGGTAACGTTTCGGGTGAGTGTCATGGTTAGGATTCGTGTTAGGGTTAGGGTTGAGGAATGCAGAGGGATTAGGGTACAGCTTAGGGTACGACAGTGCTTAAGGGTTAGCGTTCGTGTGAGGGCAAGGTTTAGTGTTAGTGTCCTGGTTAAGATAAGAGCACGAGTGAGGGTAAGGTTTCGGGTGAGGGTCAGGGATAGAATTCGGGTTAGGGTTAGGGTTAGGGAATGGGGAGATATTAGGGCACAGTTTAGGGTACCACAACGGTTAAGGTTTAGTGTACGTGTGAGGTCACTAGTTAGTGTTAGTGTACTGCTTACGATTAGGGCACGGGTGAGGGTAAGGCCTCGGAAGAGGGTCACGTTAAGGGTTAGGGTTAGGGTTAGGGTTAGGGAATGGGGACTGATTAGGGTACAGGTTATGGTACGGCAATGGCTTAGGGTTAGCGTACGTTAGAGGGCATGGGTTAGTGTTGATGTACTGGTTAAAATTAGGACACGGGTGACGGTAAAGTTTCGGGTGAGTGTCATGGTTAGGTTTCAGGTTAGGGTTAGGGTTATGGAATGGAGAGGGATTAGGGTACAGGTTAGGGTACCGCTGCGGTTTAGTGTTAGCGTACATGTGAGGGCACGAGTTAGTGTTGGTGTCCTGGTTAAGATTACGGCACGGGTGAGTGTAAGGCTTCGGGTGAGGGTCACGGTTAGGATTCGGGTTAGGGTTAGGGTTAGGGAATGGAGAGGGATTAGGGTACAGGTTAGGGTAAGACAATGCTTAAGGGTTAGCGTAAGTGTGAGGGCAAATGTTCGTGTTGGTGTACTGGTTAAGACAAGGGCACCGATGAGGGTAAGGCCTCGGAAAAGGGTCACGTTCAGGGTTTTGGTTAGGGTTAGGGTTAGGGAATGGGGAGGGATTAGGGTACAAGATAGGGTGCGACAACGATTAAGGGTTAGCGTACGTGTGGGGGCATGAGTTAGTGTTTGTGTACTGGTTAAGATTAGGGCATTGGTTAGGGTAGGGCATCGGAAGTGGGTCAGGTTTACGGATGAGGTTAGGGTTAGGGTTAAGGAATGGGGAGGAATTAGGGTACAATTTAGGGTACGACAACGCTTAAGGTTTAGCGTACGTGTGAGGGCACGAGTTAGTGTTGGTGTCCTGGTTAAGATTACGGCACGGGTGAGGGTAAGGCTTCGGGTGAGGGTCAGGGTTACGATTCGGGTAAGGGTTAGGGTTAGGGAATGGAGAGGGATTAGGGTACAGCTTAGGGTACGACAGTGCTTAAGGGTTAGCATAAGTGTGAGGGCACGAGTTAGTGTTGGTGTACTGGTTAAGACAAGGGCACCGATGAGGGTAAGGCCTCGGAAAAGGGTCACATTCAGGGTTTCGGTTAGGGTTAGGGTTAGGGAATGGGGAGGGATTAGGGTACAGGATAGGGTACGACAACGATTAAGGGTTAGCGTACGTGTGAGGGCATGAGTTAGTGTTTGTGTAATGGTTAAGATTAGGGCATTGGTTAGGGTAGGGCATCGGAAGTGGGTCAGGTTTAGGGATGGGGTTAGGGTTAGGGTTAAGGAATGGGGAGGGATTAGGGTACAATTTAGGGTACGACAACGCTTAAGGTTTAGCGTACGTGTGAGGGCACGAGTTAGTGTTGGTGTCCTGGTTAAGATTAGGGTACGGGTGAGGGTTAGGCTTCGGGTGACGGTCAGGGTTAGGATTCGTGTTAGGGTTAGGGTTGAGGAATGCAGAGGGATTAGGGTACAGCTTAGGGTACGACAGTGCTTAAGGGTTAGCGTTCGTGTGAGGGCAAGGGTTAGTGTTAGTGTCCTGGTTAAGATTAGGGCACGCGTGAGGGTAAGGCTTCAGTTGAGGGTCAGGGTTAGGATTCGGCTTAGGGTTAGGGTTAGGGAATGGGGAGGGATTAGGATACAGTTTAGGGTACGACAATGCTTAAGGTTTAGCGTACGTGTGAGTGCACGAGTTAGTGTTGGTGTCCTGGTTAAGATTAGGGAACGGGTGAGGGTAAGGTTTTGGGTGAGGGTCAGGGATAGAATTCGGGTTAGGGTTAGGGTTAGGGAATGGGGAGATATTAGGGCACAGTTTAGGGTACGACAATGCAAAAGGTTTAGCGTACGTGTGAGGGCACTAGTTAGTGTTAGTGTACTGCTTACGATTAGGGCACGGGGGAGGGTAAGGCCTCGGAAGAGGGTCACGTTAAGGGTTAGGGTTAGGGTTAGGATTAGGGAATGGGGATTGATTAGGGTACAGGTTATGGTATGGAAGTGGCTTAGGGTTAGCGTACGTTAGAGGGCATGGGTCAGTGTGGATGTACTGGTTAAAATTAGGACACGGGTGAGGGTAAAGTTTCGGGTGAGTGTCATGGTTAGGTTTCAGGTTAGGGTTAGGGTTAGGGAATGGAGAGGGATTAGGGTACAGGTTAGGGTACCGCTGCGGTTTAGTGTTAGCGTACGTGTGAGGGCACGAGTTAGTCTTGGTGTCCTGGTTAAGATTAGGGCACGGGTGAGGGTACGGCTTCGGGTGAGGGTCAGGGTTAGGATTCGGCTTAGCGTTAGGGTTAGGGAATGTGGAGGGATTAGGGTAAAGTTTAGGGTACGGCTGCTGTTTAATGTTAGCGTACATGTGAGAGCACAGTTTAGTGTTGGTGTACTGGTTAAGATTAGGGCAGGGGGCAGGGTGAGGCTTCGGGTGAGAGACAGTTTTAGGGTTCGGGTTCGGGTTAGAGTGAGGCAATGGGTAGGGATTAGGTTACAGGTGATGGTAAGGCAACGGTTTAGGGTTATCGTGCGTTTGAGGGCAGAGGTTAGTGTGCATGTACTGGTTAAGATTATGGCACAAGTGAGGGTAAGTCTTCGTTGGAGGGTCAGGGTTAGGGTTCAGTTGAGGGTTAGTGGTAGGGAATGGGGAGGGATTAGGGTACAGGTTAGTGTACGGCTACAGTTTAGGTTTAGCGTACGTGTGAGGGCACGGGTTAGTCTTGGTGTACTGGTTAAAACTAGGGCACGGGTGAGTGTAAGGCTTTGGGTGAGGGTCAGGTTAAGGGTTCAGTTTAGTGTTAGTGTTAGGGAATGGGGAGATTTAGGGTACAGGTTAGGTTACGGCAATGGTTTATGTTTATCGTACGTTTGGGGGCACAAGTTAGTGTTGATGTACTGGTTAAGATTAGGGCACAGGTGAGGGTAAGGCTTCGGTGACGGACAGGATTAGGGTTAGGGTTAGGGTTAGGCAATGGGGAGGGATTAGGTTACAAGTTAGGGTACAGCCACGTTTTACGGTTCGTGTACTTGTGATTGCACTGGTTAGTATTGGTGTATGTGTTAAGATTAGGTCAGGGGTGAGGGTAAGGCTTCAGGTGAGGGTCAGGGTTAGGATTCGGGTTAGGGTTAGGGTTAGGAAATGGGGTGGGACTATTGTAAAGTTTAGGGTACGGAAACTGTTCAGGGTTATCATACGTTTGAGGGCACAAGTTAGTGTTGATGTCATGGTCAAGATTAGGGAATAGGTGAGGGTAAGGCTTCGGGTGAGAGTCAGGGTTAGGGTGGGTGTTAGGGTTAGTTTTATTGAATGAGGAGGGATTAGGGTACAGATTACTGTACTGCAGGGGTTTAGGATTCGTGTACGTGTGAGGGCACGGGTTAGTGTTGGTGAACTGGTTAAGATTAAGGCACGGGTGAGTGTAAGGTTTCGGGTGAGGGTCAGGTTTAGGGTTCAGGTTAGGGTTAGGGTTAGGGAATGGAGAGGGATTAGGGTACAGGTTAGGGTACCGCTGCGGTTTAGTGTTAGCGTACGTGTGAGGGCACGAGTTAGTCTTGGTGTCCTGGTTAAGATTAGGGCATGGGTGAGGGTAAGGCTTCGGGTGAGGGTCAGGGTTAGGATTCGGGTTAGGGTTAGGGTTAGGGAATGGGGAGATATTAGGGCAGAGTTTAGGGTACCACAACGCTTAAGGTTTAGCGTACCTGTGAGGTCACTAGTTAGTGTTAGTGTGCTGCTTACGATTAGGGCACGGGTGAGGGTAAGGCCTCGGAAGAGGGTCACGTTAAGGGTTAGGGTTAGGGTTAGGGTTAGGGAATGGGGATTGATTAGGGTACAGGTTAGGGTACGGCAATGGCTTAGGGTTAGCCTACGTTAAAGTGCATGGGTTAGTGTTGATGTACTGGTTAAAATTAGGACACGGGTGAGGGTAAAGTTTCGGGTGAGTGTCATGGTTAGGTTTCAGGTTAGGGTTAGGATTAGGGAATGGAGAGGGATTAGGGTACAGGTTAGGGTATCGCTGCGGTTTAGTGTTAGCGTACGTGTGAGGTCACGAGTTAGTCTTGGTGTCCTGGTTAAGATTAGGGCACGGGTGAGGGTAAGGCTTCGGGTGAGGGTCAGGGTTAGGATTCGTGTTAGGGAATGGAGAGGGATTAGGGTACAGGTTAAGGTACGACAATGCTTAAGGGTTAGCGTAAGTGTGAGGGCACGAGTTAGTGTTGGTGTACTGGTTAAGACAAGGGCACCGATGAGGGTAAGGCCTCGGAAAAGGGTCACGTTCAGGGTTTTGCTTAGGGTTAGGGTTAGGGAATGGGGAGGCTTTAGGGTACAGGATAGGGTACGACAATGCTTAAGGGTTAGCGTACGTTTGAGGGCATGAGTTAGTGTTTGTGTACTGGTTAAGATTAGGGCATAGGTTAGGGTAGAGCATCGGAAGTGGGTCAGTTTTAGGGATGGGGTTAGGGTTAGGGTTAAGGAATGGGGAGGGATTAGGGTACAATTTAGGGTACGACCACGCTTAAGGTTTAGCGTACGTGTGAGGGCACGAGTTAGTGTTGGTGTCCTGGTTAAGATTAGGGCACGGGTGAGGATAAGGCTTCGGGTGAGGGTCAGGGTTAGGATTCGGGTTAGGGTTAGGGTTAAGGAATGCAGATGGATTAGGGTACAGCTTAGGGTACGACAGTGCTTAAGGGTTAGCGTTCGTGTGAGGGCAAAGGTTAGTGTTAGTGTCCTGGTTAAGATTAGGGCACGGGTGAGGGTAAGGCTTCAGGTGAGGGTCAGGGTTAGGATTCGGGTTAGGGTTAGGGTTAGGGAATGGGGAGTGATTAGGGTACAGTTTAGGGTAAGACAACGATTAAGGGTTAGCGTACGTGTGAGGGAACGAGTTAGTGTTGGTGTCCTGGTTAAGATTAGGGCACGGGTGAGGGTAAGGTTTCGGGTGAGGGTCAGGGTTAAGATTTGAGTTAGGGTTAGGGTTAGGGAATGGGGAGGGATTAGGGTACAGTTTAGGGTACGAAAACGATTAAGGGTTAGCGTACGTGTGAGGTCACTAGTTAGTGTTAGTGTACTGCTTACGATTAGGGCACGGGTGAGGGTATGGCATCGGAAGAGGGTCACGTTAAGGGTTAGGGTTAGGGTTAGGGTTAGGGAATGGGGATTGATTACGGTACAGGTTAGGGTTCGGCAATGGCTTAGGGTTATCGTACGTTAGAGGGCATGGGTTAGTGTTGATGTACTGGTTAAAATTAGGACACGGGTGATGGTAAAGTTTCGGGTGAGTGTCATGGATAGGTTTCAGGTTAGGGTTAGGGTTAGGGAATGGAGAGGGATTAGGGTACAGGTTAGGGTACCGCTGCGGTTTAGTGTTAGCGTACGTGTGAGGTCACGAGTTAGTCTTGGTGTCCTGGTTAAGATTAGGGAACGGGTGAGGGTAAGGCTTCGGGTGAGGGTCAGGGTTAGGATTCGGGTTAGGGTTAGGGTTAGGGAATGGAGAGGGATTAGGGTACAGGTTAGGGTACGACAATGCTTAAGGGTTAGCGTAAGTGTGAGGGCACGAGTTAGTGTTGGTGTACTGGTTAAGACAAGGACACCGATGAGGGTAAGGCCTCGGAAAACGGTCACGTTCAGGGTGTCGCTTAGGGTTAGGGTTAGGGAATGGGGAGGGATTAGGGTACAGGATAGGGTACGACAATGCTTAAGGGTTAGCGTACGTTTGAGAGCATGAGTTAGTGTTTGTGTACTGGTTAAGGTTAGGGCATTGGTTAGGGTAGGGCATCGGAAGTGGGTCAGGTTTAGGGATGGGGTTAGGGTTAGGGTTAAGGAATGGGGAGGGATTAGGGTACAATTTAGGGTATGACAACGCTTAAGGTTTAGCGTACGTGTGAGGGCACGAGTTAGTGTTGGTGTCCTGGTTAAGATTAGGGCACGGGTGAGGGTAAGGTTTCGGGTGAGGGTCAGGGATAGAATTCGGGTTAGGGTTAGGGTTAGGGAATGGGGAGATATTAGGGCACAGTTTAGGGTACCACAACGCTTAAGGTTTAGCGTACGTGTGAGGTCACTAGTTAGTGTTAGTGTACTGCTTACGATTAGGGCACGGGTGAGGGTAAGGCCTCGGAAAAGGGTCACGTTAAGGGTTAGGGTTAGGGTTAGGGTTAGGGAATGGGGATTGATTAGGGTACAGGTTAGGGTACGGCAATGGCTTAGGGTTAGCGTACGTTAGAGGGCATGGGTTAGTGTTGATGTACTGGTTAAAATTAGGACACGGGTGAGGGTAAAGTTTCTGGTGAGTGTCATGGTTAGGTTTCAGGTTAGGGTTAGGGTTAGGGAATGGAGAGGGATTAGGGTACAGGTTAGGGTACCGCTTCGGTTTAGTGTTAGCGTACGTGTGAGGGCACGAGTTAGTCTTGGTGTCCTGGTTAAGATTAGGGCACGGTTGAGGGTAAGGCTTCGGGTGAGGGTCAGGGTTAGGATTTGGGTTAGGGTCAGGGTTAGGGAATGGAGAGGGATTAGGGTACAGGTTAGGGTACGACAATGCTTAAGGGTTAGCGTAAGTGTGAGGGCATGAGTTAGTGTTGGTGTACTGGTTAAGACCAGGGCACCGATGAGGGTAAAGCCTCGGAAAAGGGTCACGTTCAGGGTTTCGCTTAGGGTTAGGGTTAGGGAATGGGGAGGGATTAGGGTACAGGATAGGGTACGACAATGCTTAAGGTTTAGCGTACGTTTGAGAGCATGAGTTAGTGTTTGTGTACCGGTTAAGTTTCGGGCATTGGTTAGGGTAGGGCATCGGAAGTGGGTCAGGATTAGGGATGGGGTTAGGGTTAAGGAATCGGGAGGGATTAGGGTACAGTATAGGGTACGACAACTCTTAAGGTTTAGCGTACGTGTGAGGGCACGAGTTAGTGTTGGTGTCCTGGTTAAGATTAGGGCACGGGTGAGGGTAAGGTTTCGGGTGAGGGTTAGGGATAGAATTCGGGTTAGGGTTAGGGTTAGGGAAAGGGGAGATATTCGGGCACAGTTTAGGGTACCACAATGCTTAAGGTTTAGCGTACGTGTCAGGTCACTAGTTAGTGTTAGTGTACTGCTTACGATTAGGGCACGGGTGAGGGTGAGGCCTCGGAAGAGTGTCATGTTAAGGGTTAGGGTTAGGGTTAGTGTTAGGGAATGGGGATTGCTTAGGGCACAGGTTAGTGTACGGCAATGGCTTAGGGTTAGCGTACGTTAGAGGGCATTGGTTAGTGTTGATGTACTGGTTAAAATTAGGACACGGGTGTGGGTAAAGTTTCGGGTGAGTGTCATGGTTAGGTTTCAGGTTAGGGTTAGGGTTAGGGAATGGAGAGGCATTAGGGTACAGGTTAGGGTACCGCTGTGGTTTAGTTTTAGCATACGTGTGAGGGCACAAGTTAGTCTTGGTGTCCTGGTTAAGATTAGGGCACGGGTGAGGGTAAGGCTTCATGTGAGGGTCAGGGTTAGGATTCGGGTTAGGGTTAGGGTTCGCGAATGGAGAGGGATTAGGGTGCAGGTTAGGGTACGACAATGCTTAAGGGTTAGCATAAGTGTGAGGGCACAAGTTAGTGTTGGTGTACTTGTTAAGACAAGGGCACCGATGAGGGTAAGGTCTCGGAAAAGGGTCACGTTCAGGTTTTCGCTTAGGGTTAGGGTTAGGGAATGGCGAGGGATAAGGGTACAGGATAGGGTACGACAATGCTTAAGGGTTAGCGTACGTTTGAGGGCATGAGTTAGTGTTTGTGCACTGGTTAAGATTAGGGCATAGGTTAGTGTAGGGCATCGGAGGTGGGTCAGGTTCAGGGATGGAGTTAGGGTTAGGGTTAAGGAATCGGGAGGGATTAGGGTACAGGATAGGGTACGACAACGCTTAAGGTTTAGCGTACGTGTGAGGGCACGAGTTAGTGTTGGTGTCCTGGTTAAGATTAGGGCACGGGTGAGGGTAAGGCTTCGGGTGAGGGTCAGGGTTAGGATTCGGGTTAGGGTTAGGGTTAAGGAATGCAGAGGGATTAGGGTACAGCTTAGGGTACGACAGTGCTTAAGGGTTAACGTTCGTGTGAGGGCAAGGGTTAGTGTTAGTGTCCTTGTTAAGATTAGGGCACGGTGAGGGTAAGGCTTCAGGTGAGGGTCAGGGTTAGGATTCGGGTTAGGGTTAGGGTTAGGGAATGGGGAGGGATTAGGGTACAGTATAGGGTACGATAACGATTAAGGGTTAGCGTACGTGTGAGGGCACGAGTTAGTGTTGGTGTCCTGGTTAAGATTAGGGCACGGGTGAGGGTAAGGTTTCGGGTGAGGGTCAGGGATAGAATTCGGGTTAGGGTTAGGGTTAGGGAATGGGGAGATATTAGGGCACAGTTTAGGGTACCACAACGCTTAAGGTTTAGCGTACGTGTCAGGTCACTAGTTAGTGTTAGTGTACTGCTTACGATTAGGGCACGGGTGAGGGTGAGGCCTCGGAAGAGTGTCACGTTAAGGGTTAGGGTTAGGGTTAGGGTTAGGGAATGGGGATTGCTTAGGGCACAGGTTAGTGTACGGCAATGGCTTAGGGTTAGCGTACGTTAGAGGGCATGGGTTAGTGTTGATGTACTGGTTAAAATTAGGACACGGGTGAGGGTAAAGTTTCGGGTGAGTGTCATGGTTAGGTTTCAGGTTAGGGTTAGGGTTAGGGAATGGAGAGGGATTAGGGTACAGGTTAGGGTACCGCTGCGGTTTAGTGTTAGCATACGTGTGAGGGCACAAGTTAGTCTTGGTGTCCTGGTTAAGATTAGGGCACGGGTGAGGGTTAGGCTTCGGGTGAGGGTCAGGGTTAGGATTCGGGTTAGGGTTAGGGTTCGGGAATGGAGAGGGATTAGGGTACAGGTTAGGGTACGACAATGCTTAAGGGTTAGCGTAAGTGTTAGGGCACGAGTTAGTGTTGGTGTACTGGTTAAGACAAAGGCACCGATGAGGGTAAGGCCTCAGAAAAGGGTCACGTTCAGGGTTTCGCTTAGGGTTAGGGTTAGGGAATGGGGAGGGATTAGGGTACAGGATAGGGTACGACAATGCTTAAGGGTTCGCGTACGTTTGAGGGCATGAGTTAGTGTTTGTGTACTGGTTAAGGTTAGGGCATTGGTTAGGGTAGGGTATCGGAAGTGGGTCATGTTTAGGGTTTGGGTTAGGGTTAGGGTTAAGGAATGGGGAGGGATTAGGGTATAATTTAGGGTACGACAACGCTTAAGGTTTAGCGTACGTGTGAGGGCACCAGTTAGTGTTGGTGTCCTGGTTAAGATTAGGGCACGGGTGCGGGTAAGGCTTCGGGTGAGGGTCAGGGATAGGATTCGTGCTAGGGTTAGGGTTAAGGAATGCAGAGGGATTAGGGTACAGCTTAGGGTACGACAGCGCTTAAGGGTTAGCGTTCGTGTGAGGGCAAGGGTTAGTGTTAGTGTCCTTTTTAAGATTAGTGCACGGGTGAGGGTAAGGCTTCGGGTGAGGGTCAGGTTTAGTATTCGTGTTAGGGTTAGGGTTAAGGAATGCAGAGAGATTAGGGTACAGCTTAGGGTATGACAGTGCTAAGGGTTAGCGTTCGTGTGAGGGCAAGGGTTAGTGTTAGTGTCCTGGTTAAGATTAGGGCACGGGTGAGGGTAAGGCTTCAGGTGAGGGTCAGGGTTAGGATTGGGGTTAGGGTTAGGGTTAGGGAATCGGGAGTGATTAGGGTACAGTTTAGGGTACGACAACGATTAACGGTTAGCGTACGTGTGAGGGCACGAGTTAGTGTTGGTGTCCTGGTTAAGATTAGGGCACGGGTGAGGGTAAGGTTTCGGGTGAGGGTCAGGGATAGAATTCGGGTTAGGGCTAGGGTTAGGGAATGGGGAGATATTAGCTCACAGTTTAGGGTACCACAACGCTTAAGGTTTAGCGTACGTGTGAGGTCACTAGTTAGTGTTAGTGTACTGCTTACGATTAGGGCACGGGTGAGGGTAAGGCCTCGGAAGAGGGTCACGTTAAGCGTTAGGGTTAGGGTTAGGGTTAGGAAATGGGGATTGATTAGAGTACAGGTTAGGGTACGGCAATGGCTTAGAGTTAGCGTACGTTAGAGTGCATGGGTTAGTGTTGATGTACTGGTAAAAATTAGGACACGAGTGAGGGTAAAGTTTTGGGTGAGTGTCATGGTTAGGTTTCAGGTTAGGGTTAGGGTTAGGGAATGGAGAGGGATTAGGGTACAGGTTAGGGTACGACAATGCTTAAGGGTTAGCATAAGTGTGAGGGCACGAGTTAGTGTTGGTGTACTTGTTAAGACAAGGGCACCGATGAGGGTAAGGCCTCGGAAAAGGGTCACGTTCAGGGTTTCGCTTAGGGTTAGGGTTAGGGAATGGCGAGGGATAAGGGTACAGGATAGGGTACGACAATGCTTAAGGGTTAGCGTACGTTTGAGGGCATGAGTTAGTGTTTGTATACTGGTTAAGATTAGGGCATAGGTTAGGGTAGGGCATCGGAAGTGGGTCAGGTTTAGGGATGGGATTAGGGTTAGTGTTAAGGAATGGGGAGGGATTAGGGTACAATTTAGGGTACGACAACGCTTAAGGTTTAGTGTACGTTTGAGGTCACCCGTTAGTGTTGGTGTCCTGGTTAAGATTAGGGAACGGGTGAGGGTAAGGCTTCGGGTGAGGGTCAGGGTTAGTATTGGGGTTAGGGTTAGGGTTTGGGAATGGGGAGTGATTAGGGTACAGTTTAGGGTACGACAACGATTAACGTTTAGCGTACGTGTGAGGGCACGAGTTAGTGTTGGTGTCCTGGTTAAGATTAGGGCACGGGTGAGGGTAAGGCTTCAGGTGAGGGTCAGGGTTAGGATTCGGGTTAGGGTTAGGGAATGGGGAGGGATTAGGGTACAGTTTATTGTACGACAACGATTAAGGGTTAGCGTACGTGTGAGGGAACGAGTTAGTGTTGGTGTCCTGGTTAAGATTAGGGCACGGTTGAGGGTAAGGCTTCGGGTGAGGGTCAGGTTTAGGATTCGTGTTAGGGTTAGGGTTAAGGAATGCAGACGGATTAGGGTACAGCTTAGGGTACGACAGTGCTTAAGGGTTAGCGTTCGTGTGAGGGCAAGGGTTAGTGTTAGTGTCCTGGTTAAGATTAGGGCACGGTTGAGGGTAAGGCTTCAGGTGAGGGTCAGGGTTAGGATTCGGGTTAGGGTTAGGATTAGGGAATGGGGAGATATTAGGGCACAGTTTAAGGTACCACAACGCTTAAGGTTTAGCGTACCTGCGAGGTCACTAGTTAGTGTTAGTGTACTGCTTACGATTAGGGCACGGGTGAGGGTAAGGCCTCGGAAGAGGGTCATGTTAAGGGTTAGGGTTAGGGTTAGGGTTAGGGAATGGGGATTGATTAGGGTACAGATTAGGGTACGGCAATGGCTTAGGGTTAGCGTACGTTAGAGGCCATGGGTTAATGTTGATGTAGTGGTTAAAATTAGGACACGGGTGAGGGTAAAGTTTTGGGTGAGTGTCATGGTTAGGTTTCAGGTTAGGGTTAGGGTTAGGGAATGGAGAGGGATTAGGGTACAGGTTAGGGTACCGCAGCGGTTTAGTGTTAGCGTACGTGTGAGGGCACGGTTTAGTCTTGGTGTCCTGGTTAAGATTAGGGTACGGGTGAGGGTAAGGTTTCGGGTGAGGGTCAGGGTTAGGATTCGGGGTAGGTTTAGGGTTAGGGAATGGAGAGGGATTAGGGTACAGGTTAGGGTACGAGAATGCTTAAGGTTTAGCGTAAGTGTGAGGGCACGAGTTAGTGTTGGTGTACTGGTTAAGACAAGGGCACCGATGAGGGTAAGCCTTCGGAAAAGGGTCAAGTTCAGGGTTTCGCTTAGGGTTAGGGTTAGGGAATGGGGAGGGATTAGGGTACAGGATAGGGTATGACAATGCTTAAGGGTTAGCGTACTTTTGAGGGCATGAGTTAGTGTTTGTGTACTGCTTAAGATTAGGGCATTGGTTAGGGTAGGGTATCGGAAGTGGGTCAGGTTTAGGGATGGGGTTAGGGTTAGGGTTAAGGAATGGGGAGGGATTAGGGTACAATTTAGTGTACGACAACGCTTAAGGTTTAGCGTACGTGTGAGGGCACAAGTTAGTGTTGGTGTCCTCGTTAAGATTAGGGCACGGGTGAGGGTAAGGCTTCGGGTGAGGGTCAGGGTTAAGATTCGTGTTAGGGTTAGGGTTAAGGAATGCAGAAGGATTAGGGTACAGCTTAGGGTACGACAGCGCTTAAGGGTTAGCGTTCGTGTGAGGGCAAGTGTTAGTGTTAGTGTCCTGGTTAAGATTAGGGCACGGGTGAGGGTAAGGCTTCGGGTGAGGGTCAGCGATAGGATTGGTGTTAGGGTTAGGGTTAAGGAATGCAGAGGGATTAGGGTACAGCTTAGGGTACGATAGTGCTTAAGGGTTAGCGTTTGTGTGAGGGCAAGGGTTAGTGTTAGTGTCCTGGTTAAGTTTAGGGCACGGGTGAGGGTAAGGCTTCTGGTGAGGGTCAGGGTTAGGATTCGGGTTAGGGTTAGGATTAGGGAATGGGGAGATATTAGGACACAGTTTAGGGTACCACAACGCTTAAGGTTTAGCGTACCTGTGAGGTCACTAGTTAGTGTTAGTGTACTGCTTACGATTAGGGCACGGGTGAGGGTAAGGCCTCGGAAGAGGGTCACGTTAAGGGTTAGGGCTAGGGTTAGGGTTAGGGAATGGGGAATGATTAGGGTACAGGTTAGGGTACGGCAATGGCTTAGGGTTAGCGTACGTTAGAGGGCATGGGTTAGTGTTGATGTACTGGTTAAAATTAGGACACGGGTGAGGGTAAAGTTTCGGGTGAGTGTCATGGTTAGGTTTCAGGTTAGGGTTAGGGTTAGGGAATGGAGAGGGATTAGGGTACAGGTTAGGGTACCGCTGCGGTTTAGTGTTAGCGTACGTGTGATGGCACGAGTTAGTCTTGGTGTCCTGGTTAAGATTAGGGCACGGGTGAGGGTAAGGTTTCGGGTGAGGGTCAGGGTTAGGATTCGGGTTAGGGTTAGGGTTAGGGAATGCAGAGGGATTAGGGTACAGGTTAGGGTACGACAATGCCTAAGGGTTAGCGTAAGTGTGAGGGCACGAGTTAGTGTTGGTGTACTGGTTAAGACAAGGGCACCGATGAGGGTAAGGCCTCGGAAAAGGGTCACGTTCAGGGTTTCGCTTAGGGTTAGGGTTAGGGAATGGGGAGGGATTAGGGTACAGGATACGGTACGACAATGCTTAAGGGTTAGCGTACTTTTGAGGGCATGAGTTAGTGTTTGTGTACTGGTTAAGATTGGGCATTGGTTAGGGTAGGGCATCGGAAGTGGGTCAGGTTTAGGAATGGGGTTAGGGTTAGGGTTAAGGAATGGGGAGGGATTAGGGTACAATTTAGGGTACGACAACGCTTAAGGTTTAGCGTACGTGTGAGGGCACGAGTTAGTGTTGGTGTCCTGGTTAAGATTAGGGCACGGGTGAGGGTAAGGCTTCGGGTGAGGGTCAGGGTTAGGATTCGTGTTAGGGTTAAGGTTAAGGAATGCAGAGGGATTAGGGTACAGCTTAGGGTACGACAGTGCTTAAGGGTTAGCGTTCGTGTGAGGGCAAGGGTTAGTGTTAGTGTCCTGGTTAAGATTAGGGCACGGGTGATGGTAAGGCTTCAGGTGAGGGTCAGGGTTAGGATTCGGGTTAGGGTTAGGGAATGGGGAGGGATTAGGGTACAGTTTAGGGTATGACAACGATTAAGGGTTAGCGTACGTGTGAGGGAACGAGTTAGTGTTGGTGTCCTGGTTAAGATTAGGGCACAGGTGAGGCTAAGGTTTCGGGTGAGGGTCAGGGATAGAATTCGGGTTAGGGTTAGGGTTAGGGAATGGGGAGTGATTAGGGCACAGTTTAGGGTACCACAACGCTTAAGGTTTAGCGTACGTGTGAGGTCACTAGTTAGTGTTAGTGTACTGCTTACGATTAGGGCACGGTGAGGGTAAGTCCTCGGAAGAGGGTCACGGTAAGGGTTAGGGTTAGGATTAGGGTTAGGGAATGGGGATTGATTAGGGTACAGATTAGGGTACGGCAATGGCTTAGGGTTAGCGTACGTTAGAGGGTATGGGTTAGTGTTGATGTACTAGTTAAAATTAAGACACGGGTGAGGGTAAAGTTTCGGATGAGTCTAATGGTTAGGTTTCAGGTTAGGGTTAGGGTTAGGGAATGGAGAGGGATTAGGGTACAGGTTAGGGTACCTCTGCGGTTTAGTGTTAGCGTACGTGTGAGGGCACGAGTTAGTCTTGGTGTCCTGGTTAAGATTAGGGCACGGGTGAGGGTAATGCTTCGGGTGAGGGTCAGGGTTAGGATTCGGGTTAGGGTTAGGGTTAGGGAATGGAGAGGGATTAGGGTACAGGTTAGGGTACGACAATGCTTAAGGGTTAGCGTAAGTGTGAGGGCACGAGTTAGTGTTGGTGTACTGGTTAAGACAAGGGCACCGATGAGGATAAGGCCTCGGAAAAGGGTCACGTTCAGGGTTTCGCTTAGGGTTAGGGTTAGGGAATGGGGAGGGATTAGGGTACAGGATAGGGTACGACAATGCTTAAGGGTTAGCGTACTTTTGAGGGCATGAGTTAGTGTTTGTGTACTGGTTAAGATTAGGGTATTGGTTAGGGTAGGGTATCGGAAGTGGGTCAGGTTTAGGGATGGGGTTAGGGTTAGGGTTAAGGAATGGGGAGGGATTAGGGTACAATTTAGTGTACGACAACGCTTAAGGTTTAGCGTACATGTGAGGGCACAAGTTAGTGTTGGTGTCCTCGTTAAGATTAGGGCACGGGTGAGGGTAAGGCTTCGGGTGAGGGTCAGGGTTAGGATTCATGTTAGGGTTAGGGTTAAGGAATGCAGAGGGATTAGGGTACAGCTTAGGGTACGACAGCGCTTAAGGGTTAGCGTTCGTGTGAGGGCAAGGGTTAGTGTTAGTGTCCTGGTTAATATTAGGGCACGGGTGAGGGTAAGGCTTCTGGTGAGGGTCAGGATTAGGATTCGGGTTAGGGTTAGGATTAGGGAATGGGGAGATATTAGGACACAGTTTAGGGTACCAGAACGCTTAAAGTTTAGCGTACCTGTGAGGTCACTAGTTAGTGTTAGTGTACTGCTTACGATTAGGGCACGGGTGAGGGTAAGGCCTCGGAAGAGGGTCACGTTAAGGGTTAGGGCTAGGGTTAGGTTTAGGGAATGGGGAATGATTAGGGTACAGGTTAGGGTACGGCAATGTCTTAGGGTTAGCGTACGTTAGAGGGCATGGGTTAGTGTTGATGTACTGGTTAAAATTAGGACACGGGTGAGGGTAAAGTTTCGGGTGAGTGTCATGGTTAGGTTTCAGGTTAGGGTTAGGGTTACGGAATGAAGAGGGATTAGGGTACAGGTTAGGGTACCACTGCGGTTTAGTGTCAGCGTACGTGTGAGGGCACGAGTTAGTCTTGGTGTCCTGGTTAAGATTAGGGCACGGGTGAGGGTAAGGTTTCGGGTGAGGGTCAGGTTTAGGATTCGGGTTAGGGTTAGGGTTAGGGAATGGAGAGGGATTAGGGTACAGGTTAGGGTACGACAATGCTTAAGGGTTAGCGTAAGTGTGAGGGCACGAGTTAGTGTTGGTGTACTGGTTAAGACAAGGGCACCGATGAGGGTAAGGCCTCGGAAAAGGGTCACGTTCAGGTTTTCGCTTAGGGTTAGGGTTAGGGAATGGGGAGGGATTAGGGTACAGGATAGGGTACGACAATGCTTAAGGGTTAGCGTACTTTTGAGGGCATGAGTTAGTGTTTGTGTACTGCTTAAGATTAGCACATTGGTTAGGGTAGGGTATCGGAAGTGGGTCAGGTTTAGGGATGGGGTTAGGGTTAGGGTTAAGGAATAGGGAGGGATTAGGGTACAATTTAGTGTACGACAACGCTTAAGGTTTAGCGTACGTGTGAGTTCACAAGTTAGTGTTGGTGTCCTCGTTAAGATTAGGGCACGGGTGAGGGTAAGGCTTCGGGTGAGGGTCAGGGTTAAGATTCGTGTTAGGGTTAGGGTTAAGGAATGCAGAGGGATTAGGGTACACCTTAGGGTACGGCAGCGCTTAAGGGTTAGCGTTCGTGTGAGGGCAAGGGTTAGTGTTAGTGTCCTGGTTAAGATTAGGGCACGGGTGAAGGTAAGGCTTCGGGTGAGGGTCAGGGATAGGATTCGTGTTAGGGTTAGGGTTAAGGAATGCAGAGGGATTAGGGTACAGCTTAGGGTACGATAGTGCTTAAGGGTTAGCGATCGTGTGAGGGCAAGGGTTAGTGTTAGTGTCCTGGTTAAGTTTAGGGCACGGGTGAGGGTAAGGCTTCTGGTGAGGGTCAGGGTTAGGGTTCGGGTTAGGGTTAGGATTAGGGAATGGGGAGATATTAGGCCACAGTTTAGGGTACCACAACGCTTAAGGTTTAGCGTACCTGTGAGGTCACTAGTTAGTGTTAGTGTACTGCTTACGATTAGGGCACGGGTGAGGGTAAGGCCTCGGAAGAGGGTCACGTTAAGGGTTAGGGCTAGGGTTAGGGTTAGGGAATGGGGAATGATTAGGGTACAGGTTAGGGTACGGCAATGGCTTAGGGTTAGCGTACGTTAGAGGGCATGGGTTAGTGTTGATGTACTGGTTAAAATTAGGACACGGGTGAGGGTAAAGTTTCGGGTGAGGGTCATGGTTAGGTTTCAGGTTAGGGTTAGGGTTAGGGAATGGAGAGGGATTAGGGTACAGGTTAGGGTACCGCTGCGGTTTAGTGTTAGCGTACGTGTGAGGGCACGAGTTAGTCTTGGTGTCCTGGTTAAGATTAGGGCACGGGTGAGGGTAAGGTTTCGGGTGAGGGTCAGGGTTAGGATTCGGGTTAGGGTTAGGGTTAGGGAATGGAGAGGGATTAGGGTACAGGTTAGGGTACGACAATGCCTAAGGGTTAGCGTAAGTGTGAGGGCACGAGTTAGTGTTGGTGTACTGGTTAAGACAAGGGCACCGATGAGGGTAAGGCCTCGGAAAAGGGTCACGTTCAGGGTTTCACTTAGGGTTAGGGTTAGGGAATGGGGAGGGATTAGGGTACAGGATAGGGTACGACAATGCTTAAGGGTTAGCGTACTTTTGAGGGCATGAGTTAGTGTTTGTGTACTGGTTAAGATTGGGCATTGGTTAGGGTAGGGCATCGGAAGTGGGTCAGGTTTAGGAATGGGGTTAGGGTTAGCGTTAAGGAATGGGGAGGGATTAGGGTACAATTTAGGGTACGGCAACGCTTAAGGTTTAGCGTACGTGTGAGGGCACGTGTTAGTGTTGGTGTCCTGGTTAAGATTAGGGCACGGGTGAGGGTAAGGCTTCGGGTGAGGGTCAGGGTTACTATTCGTGTTAGGGTTAAGGTTAAGGAATACAGAGGGATTAGGGTACAGCTTAGGGTACGACAGTGCTTAAGGGTTAGCGTTCGTGTGAGGGCAAGGGTTAGTGTTAGTGTCCTGGTTAAGATTAGGGCACGGGTGAGGGTAAGGCTTCAGGTGAGGGTCAGGGTTAGGATTCGGGTTAGGGTTAGGGAATGGGGAGGGATTAGGGTACAGTTTAGGGTATGACAACGATTAAGGGTTAGCGTACGTGTGAGGGAACGAGTTAGTGTTGGTGTCCTGGTTAAGATTAGGGCACAGGTGAGGGTAAGGTTTCGGGTGAGGGTCAGGGATAGAATTCGGGTTAGGGTTAGGGTTAGGGAATGGGGAGTGATTAGGACACAGTTTAGGGTACCACAATGCTTAAGGTTTAGCGTACGTGTGAGGTCACTAGTTAGTGTTAGTGTACTGCTTACGATTAGGGCACGGTGAGGGTAAGGCCTCGGAAGAGGGTCACGTTAAGGGTTTGGGTTAGGATTAGGGTTAGGGAATGGGGATTGATTAGGGTACAGATTAGGGTACGGCAATGGCTTAGGGTTAGCGTACGTTAGAGGGTATGGGTTAGTGTTGATGTACTAGTTAAAATTAAGACACGGGTGAGGGTAAAGTTTCGGATGAGTCTAATGGTTAGGTTTCAGGTTAGGGTTAGGGTTAGGGAATGGAGAGGGATTAGGGTACAGGTTAGGGTACGACAATGCTTAAGGGTTAGCGTAAGTGTGAGGGCACGAGTTAGTGTTGGTGTACTGGTTAAGACAAGGGCACCGATGAGGGTAAGGCCTCGGAAAAGGGTCACGTTCAGGGTTTCGCTTAGGGTTAGGGTTAGGGAATGGGGAGGGATTAGGGTACAGGATAGGGTACGACAATGCTTAAGGGTTAGCGTACTTTTGAGGGCATGAGTTAGTGTTTGTGTACTGGTTAAGATTAGGGTATTGGTTAGGGTAGGGTATCGGAAGTGGGTCAGGTTTAGGGATGGGGTTAAGGTTAGGGTTAAGGAATGGGGAGGGATTAGGGTACAATTTAGTGTACGACAACGCTTAAGGTTTAGCGTACGTGTGAGGGCACAAGTTAGTGTTGGTGTGCTCGTTAAGATTAGGGCACGGCTGAGGGTAAGGCTTCGGGTGAGGGTCAGGGTTAGGATTCGTGTTAGGGTTAGGGTTAAGGAATGCAGAGGGATTAGGGTACAGCTTAGGGTACGATAGTGCTTAAGGGTTAGCGTTTGTGTGAGGGCAAGGGTTAGTGTTAGTGTCCTGGTTAAGTTTAGGGCACGGGTGAGGGTAAGGCTTTTGGTGAGGGTCAGGGTTAGGATTCGGGTTAGGGTTAGGATTAGGGAATGGGGAGATATTAGGACACAGTTTTGGGTACCACAACGTTTAAGGTTTAGCGTACCTGTGAGGTCACTAGTTAGTGTTAGTGTACTGCTTACGATTAGGGCACGGGTGAGGGTAAGGCCTCGGAAGAGGGTCACGTTAAGGGTTAGAGCTAGGGTTAGGGTTAGGGAATGGGGAATGATTAGGGTACAGGTTAGGGTACGGCAATGGCTTAGGGTTTGCGTACGTTAGAGGGCATGGGTTAGTGTTGATGTACTGGTTAAAATTAGGACACGGGTGAGGGTAAAGTTTCGGGTGAGTGTCATGGTTAGGTTTCAGGTTAGGGTTAGGGTTAGGGAATGGAGAGGGATTAGGGTACAGGTTAGGGTACCGCTGCGGTTTAGTGTTAGCGTACGTGTGAGGGCACGAGTTAGTCTTGGTGTCCTGGTTAAGATTAGGGCACGGGTGAGGGTAAGGTTTCGGGTGAGGGTCAGGGTTAGGATTCGGGTTAGGGTTAGGGTTAGGGAATGGAGAGGGATTAGGGTACAGGTTAAGGTACGACAATGCTTAAGGGTTAGCGTAAGTGTGAGGGCACGAGTTAGTGTTGGTGTACTGGTTAAGACAAGGGCACCGATGAGGGTAAGGCCTCGGAAAAGGGTCACGTTCAGGGTTTCGCTTAGGGTTAGGGTTAGGGAATGGGGAGGGATTAGGATACAGGATAGGGTACGACAATGATTAAGGGTTAGCGTACGTTTGAGGGCATGAGTTAGTGTTTGTGTACTGGTTAAGATTAGGGCATTGGTTAGGGTAGGGCATCGGAAGTGGGTCAGGTTTAGGGATGGGGTTAGGGTTAGTGTTAAGGAATGGGGAGGGATTAGGGTACAATTTAGGGTACGACAACGCTTAAGGTTTAGCGTACGTGTGAGGGTACGAGTTAGTGTTGGTGTCCTGGTTAAGATTAGGGCACGGGTGAGGGTAAGGCTTCGGGTGAGGGTCAGGGTTAGGATTCGTGTTAGGGTTAGGGTTAAGAAATGCAGAGGGATTAGGGTACAGCTTAGGGTACGACAGTGCTTAAGGGTTAGCGTTCATGTGAGGGCAAGGGTTAGTGTTAGTGTCCTGGTTAAGATTAGGGCACGGGTGAGGGTAAGGCTTCAGGTGAGGGTCAGGGTTAGGATTCGGGTTAGGGTTAGGGTTAGGGAATGGGGAGATATTAGGGCACAGTTTAGGGTACCACAACGCTTAAGGTTTAGCGTACGTGTGAGGTCACTAGTTAGTGTTAGTGTACTGCTTACGATTAGGGCACGGGGGAGGGTAAGGCCTCGGAAGAGGGTCACGTTAAGGGTTAGGGTTAGGGTTAGGGTTAGGGAATGGGGATTGATTAGGGTACAGGTTAGGGTACGGCAATGGCTTAGGGTTAGCGTACGTTAGAGGGCATGGGCTAGTGTTGATGTACTGGTTAAAATTAGGACACGGGTGAGGGTAAAGTTTCGGGTAGGTGTCATGGTTAGGTTTCAGGTTAGGGTTAGGGTTAGGGAATGGAGAGGGATTAGGGTACAGGTTAGGGTACCGCTGCGGTTTAGTGTTAGCGTACGTGTGAGGGCACGAGTTAGTCTTGGTGTCCTGGTTAAGATTAGGGCACGTGTGAGGGTAAGGTTTCTTGTGAGGGTCAGGGTTAGGATTCGGGTTAGGGTTAGGGTTAGGGAATGGAGAGGGATTAGGGTACTGGTTAGGGTACGACAATGACTAAGGGTTAGCGTAAGTGTGAGGGCACGAGTTAGTGTTGGTGTACTGGTTAAGACAAAGGCACCGATGAGGGTAAGGCCTCGGAAAAGGGTCACGTTCAGGGTTTCGCTTAGGGTTAGGGTTAGGGAATGGGGAGGGATTAGGGTACAGGATAGGGAGCGACAATGCTTAAGGGTTAGCGTACGTTTGAGGGCATGAGTTAGTGTTTGTGTACTGGTTAAGATTAGGGCATTGGTTAGGGTAGGGCATGGGAAGTGGGTCAGGTTTAGGGATGGTGTTAGGCTTAGGGTTAAGGAATGGGGAGGGATTAGGTTACAATTTAGGGTACGACAACGCTTAAGGTTTTGCGTACGTGTGAGGGCACGAGTTAGTGTTGGTGTCCTGGTTAAGATTAGGGCACGGGTGAGGGCAAGGCTTCGGGTGAGGGTCAGGGTTAGGATTCGTGTTAGGGTTAGGGTTAAGGACTGCAGAGGGATTAGGGTACAGCTTAGGGTACGACAGTGCTTAATGGTTATCGTATGTGTGAGGGCAAGGGTTAGTGTCAGTGTCCTGGTTAAGATTAGGGCACGGGTGTGGGTAAGG
Source organism: Inia geoffrensis (assembly GCA_036417435.1). Taxonomy (NCBI): domain Eukaryota; kingdom Metazoa; phylum Chordata; class Mammalia; order Artiodactyla; family Iniidae; genus Inia; species Inia geoffrensis. The sequence continues at coordinate 93,660,609 of CM070911.1, forward strand.
CTTCAGTTGAGGGTCAGGGTTAGGATTCGGGTTAGGGTTAGGGTTAGGGAATGGGGAGGGATTAGGGTACAGTTTAGGGTACGACAACGATTAAGGGTTAGCGTACGTGTGAGGGCACGAGTTAGTGTTGGTGTCCCGGTTAAGATTAGGGCACGGGTGAGGGTAAGGTTTCGGGTGAGGGTCAGGGATAGAATTCGGGTTAGGGTTAGGGTTAGGGAATGGGGAGATATTAGGGCACAGTTTACGGTACCACAACACTTAAGGTTTAGCATACGTGTGAGGTCACTAGTTAGTGTTAGTGTAATGCTTACGATTAGGGCACGGGTGAGGGTAAGGCTTCTGGTGAGGGTCAGGGTTAGGATTCGGGTTAGGGTTAGGATTAGGGAATGGGGAGATATTAGGACACAGTTTAGGGTACCACAACGCTTAAGGTTTAGCGTACCTGTGAGGTCACTAGTTAGTGTTAGTGTACTGCTTACGATTAGGGCACGGGTGAGGGTAAGGCCTCGGAAGAGGGTCACGTTAAGGGTTAGGGTTAGGGAATGGGGATTGATTAGGGTACAGGTTAGGGTACGGCAATGGCTTAGGGTTAGCGTACGTTAGAGGGCATGGGTTAGTGTTTGTGTACCGGTTAAGGTTAGGGCATTGGTTAGGGTAGGGTATCGGAAGTGGGTCAGGTTTAGGGATGAGGTTAGGGTTAGAGTTAAGGAATCGGGAGGGATTAGGGTACAGGATAGGGTACGACAACGCTTAAGGTTTAGCGTACGTGTGAGGGCACGAGTTAGTGTTGGTGTCCTGGTTAAGATTAGGGCACATGTGAGGGTAAGGCTTCGGGTGAGGGTCAGGGTTAGGATTCGGGTTAGGGTTAGGGTTAAGGAATGTAGAGGGATTAGGGTACAGCTTAGGGTACGACAGTGCTTAAGGGTTAATGTTCGTGTGAGGGCAAGGGTTAGTGTTAGTGTCCTTGTTAAGATTAGGGCACGGGTGAGTGTAAGGCTTCAGGTGAGGGTCAGGGTTAGGATTCGGGTTAGGGTTAGGGTTAGGGAATGGGGAGGGATTAGGGTACAGTATAGGGTACGATAACGATTAAGGGTTAGCGTACGTGTGAGGGCACCAGTTAGTGTTGGTGTCCTGGTTAAGATTAGGGCACGGGTGAGGGTAAGGTTTCGGGTGAGGGTCAGGGATAGAATTCGGGTTAGGGTTAGGGTTAGGGAATGGGGAGATATTAGGGCACAGTTTAGGGTACCACAACGCTTAAGGTTTAGCGTACGTGTCAGGTCACTAGTTAGTGTTAGTGTACTGCTTACGATTAGGGCACGGGTGAGGGTGAGGCCTCGGAAGAGTGTCACGTTAAGGGTTAGGGTTAGGGTTAGGGTTAGGGAATGGGGATTGCTTAGGGCACAGGTTAGTGTACAGCAATGGCTTAGGGTTAGCGTACGTTAGAGGGCATGGGTTAGTGTTGATGTACTGGTTAAAATTAGGACACGGGTGAGGGTAAAGTTTCGGGTGAGTGTCATGGTTAGGTTTCAGGTTAGGGTTAGGGTTAGGGAATGGAGAGGCATTAGGGTACAGGTTAGGGTACCGCTGCGGTTTAGTGTTAGCATACGTGTGAGGGCACAAGTTAGTCTTGGTGTCCTGGTTAAGATTAGGGCACGGGTGAGAGTAAGGCTTCGGGTGAGGGTCAGGGTTAGGATTCGTGTTAGGGTTAGGGTTAAGGAATGCAGAGGGAATAGGGTACAGCTTAGGGTACGACAGTGCTTAAGGGTTAGCGTTCGTGTGAGGGCAAGGGTTAGTGTTAGTGTCCTGGTTAAGATTAGGGCACGGGTGAGGGTAAGGCTTCAGGTGAGGGTCAGGGTTAGGATTCGGGTTAGGGTTAGGGAATGGGGAGGGATTAGGGTACAGTTTATTGTACGACAACGATTAAGGGTTAGCGTACGTGTGAGGGAACGAGTTAGTGTTGGTGTCCTGGTTAAGATTAGGGCACGGTTGAGGGTAAGGCTTCGGGTGAGGGTCAGGTGTAGGATTCGTGTTAGGGTTAGGGTTAAGGAATGCAGAGGGATTAGGGTACAGCTTAGGGTACGACAGTGCTTAAGGGTTAGCGTTCGTGTGAGGGCAAGGGTTAGTGTTAGTGTCCTGGTTAAGATTAGGGCACGGTTGAGGGTAAGGCTTCGGGTGAGGGTCAGGGTTAGGATTCGGGTTAGGGTTAGGATTAGGGAATGGGGAGATATTAGGGCACAGTTTAAGGTACCACAACGCTTAAAGTTTAGCGTACCTGTGAGGTCACTAGTTAGTGTTAGTGTACTGCTTACGATTAGGGCACGGGTGAGGGTAAGGCCTCGGAAGAGGGTCATGTTAAGGGTTAGGGTTAGGGTTAGGGTTAGGGAATGGGGATTGATTAGGGTACAGATTAGGGTACGGCAATGGCTTAGGGTTAGCGTACGTTAGAGGCCATGGGTTAATGTTGATGTACTGGTTAAAATTAGGACACGGGTGAGGGTGAAGTTTCGGGTGAGTCTCATGGTTAGGTTTCAGGTTAGGGTTAGGGTTAGGGAATGGAGAGGGATTAGGGTACAGGTTAGGGTACCGCAGCGGTTTAGTGTTAGCGTACGTGTGAGGGCACGAGTTAGTCTTGGTGTCCTGGTTAAGATTAGGGCACGGGTGAGGGTAAGGTTTCGGGTGAGGGTCAGGGTTAGGATTCGGGTTAGGGTTAGGGTTAGGGAATGGAGAGGGATTAGGGTACAGGTTAAGGTACGACAATGCTTAAGGGTTAGCGTAAGTGTGACGGCACGAGTTAGTGTTGGTGTACTGGTTAAGACAAGGGCACCGATGAGGGTAAGGCCTCGGAAAAGGGTCACGTTCAGGGTTTCGCTTAGGGTTAGGGTTAGGGAATGGGGAGGGATTAGGGTACAGGATAGGGTACGACAATGCTTAAGGGTTAGCGTACTTTTGAGGGCATGAGTTAGTGTTTGTGTACTGGTTAAGATTAGGGCATTGGTTAGGGTAGGGCATGGGAAGTGGGTCAGGTTTAGGGATGGGGTTAGGGTTAGGGTTAAGGAATGGGGAGGGATTAGGTTACAATTTAGGGTACGACAACGCTTAAGGTTTAGCGTACGTGTGAGGGCACGAGTTAGTGTTGGTGTCCTGGTTAAGATTAGGGCACGGGTGAGGGTAAGGCTTCGGGTGAGGGTCAGGGTTAGGATTCGTGTTAGGGTTAGGGTTAAGGAATGCAGAGGGTTTAGGGTACAGCTTAGGGTACGACAGTGCTTAAGGGTTAGCGTTCGTGTGAGGGCAAGGGTTAGTGTTAGTGTCCTGGTTAAGATTAGGGCACGGGTGAGGGTAAGGCTTCAGGTGAGGGTCAGGGTTAGGATTCGGGTTAGGGTTAGGGTTAGGGAATGGGGAGGGATTAGGGTACAGTTTAGGGTACGACAACGATTAAGGGTTAGCGTACGTGTGAGGGCACGAGTTAGTGTTGGTGTCCTGGTTAAGATTAGGGCACGGGTGAGGGTAAGGCCTCGGAAGAGGGTCACGTTAAGGGTTAGGGTTAGGGTTAGGGTTAGGGAATGGGGATTGATTAGGGTACAGGTTTGGGTACGGCAATGGCTTAGGGTTAGCGTACGTTAGAGGGCATGGGTTAGTGTTCATGTACTGGTTAAAATTAGGACACGGGTGAGGGTAAAGTTTCGGGTGAGTGTCATGGTTAGGTTTCAGGTTAGGGTTAGGGTTAGGGAATGGAGAGGGATTAGGGTACAGGTTAGGGTACCGCTGCGGTTTAGTGTTAGCGTACGTGTGAGGGCACGAGTTAGTCTTGGTGTCCTGGTTAAGATTAGGGCACGGGTGAGGGTAAGGTTTCGGGTGAGAGTCAGCGTTAGGATTCGGGTTAGGGTTAGGGTTACGGAATGGAGAGGGATTAGGGTACAGGTTAGGGTACGACAATGCTTAAGGGTTAGCGTAAGTGTGAGGGCATGAGTTAGTGTTGGTGTACTGGTTAAGACAAGGGCACCAATGAGGGTAAGGCCTCGGAAAAGGGTCACGTTCAGGGTTTCGCTTAGGGTTAGGGCTAGAGAATGGGGAGGGATTAGGGTACAGGATAGGGTACGACAATGCTTAAGGGTTAGCGTACTTTTGAGGGCATGAGTTAGAGTTTGTGGACTGGTTAAGATTAGGGCATTGGTTAGGGTAGGGCATCGGAAGTGGGTCAGGTTTAGGGATGGGGTTAGGGTTAGGGTTAAGGAATGGGGAGGGATTAGGGTACAGCTTAGGGAACGACAGTGCTTAAGGGTTAGCGTTCGTGTGAGGGCAAGGGTTAGTGTTAGTGTCCTGGTTAAGATTAGGGCACGGGTGAGGGTAAGGCTTCATGTGAGGGTCAGGGTTAGGATTCGGGTTACGGTTAGGATTAGGGAATGGGGATATATTAGGACACAGTTTAGGGTACCACAACGCTTAAGGCTTAGCGTACCTGTGAGGTCACTAGTTAGTGTTAGTGTACTGCTTACGATTAGGGCACGGGTGAGGGTAAGGCCTCGGAAGAGGGTCACGTTAAGGGTTAGGGTTTGGGAATGGGGATTGATTAGGGTTAGGGTTAGGGGTAGGGTTAGGGTTAGGGTTAGGGTTAGGGTTAGGGTTAAGGAATGCAGAGGGATTAGGGTACAGCTTAGGGAACGACAGTGCTTAAGGGTTAGCGTTCGTGTGAGGGCAAGGGTTAGTGTTAGTGTCCTGGTTAAGATTAGGGCACCGGTGAGGGTAAGGCTTCAGGTGAGGGTCAGGGTTAGGATTCGGGTTAGGGTTAGGTTTAGGGAAAGGGGAGATATTAGGGCACAGTTTAGGGTACCACAACGCTTAAGGTTTAGCGTACGTGTGAGGTCACTAGTTAGTGTTAGTGTACGGCTTACGATTAGGGCACGGGGGAGGGTAAGGCCTCGGAAGAGGGTCACGTTAAGAGATAGTGTTAGGGTTAGGGTTAGGGAATGGGGATTGATTAGGGTACAGGTTAGGGTACCGCTGCGGTTTAGTGTTAGCGTACGTGTGAGGGCACGAGTTAGTCTTGGTGTCCTGGTTAAGATTAGGGCACGGGTGAGGGTAAGGCTTCTTGTGAGGGTCAGGGTTAGGATTCGGGTTAGGGTTAGGTTTAGGGAATGGAGAGGGATTAGGGTACTGGTTAGGGTACGACAATGCCTAAGGGTTAGCGTAAGTGTGAGGGCACGAGTTAGTGTTGGTGTATTGGTTAAGACAAGGGCACCGATGAGGGTAAGGCCTCGGAAAAGGGTCACGTTCAGGGTTTCGCTTAGGGTTAGGGTTAGGGAATGGGGAGGGATTAGGGTACAGGATAGGGTACGACAATGCTTAAGGGTTAGACTACGTTTGAGGGCATAAGTTAGTGTTTGTGTACTGGTTAAGATTAGGGCATTGGTTAGGGTAGGGCATCGGAAGTGGGTCAGGTTTAGGGATGGGGTTAGGGTTAGGGTTAAGGAATGGGGAGGGATTAGGTTACAATTTAGGGTACGACAACGCTTAAGGTTTAGCGTACGTGTGAGGGCACGAGTTAGTGTTGGTGTCCTGGTTAAGATTAGGGCACGGGTGAGGGTAAGGCTTCGGGTGAGGGTCAGGGTTAGGATTCGTGTTAGGGTTAGGGTTAAGGAATGCAGAGGGATTAGGGTACAGCTTAGGGAACGACAGTGCTTAAGGGTTAGCGTTCGTGTGAGGGCAAGGGTTAGTGTTAGTGTCCTGGTTAAGATTAGGGCACGGGTGAGGGTAAGGCTTCAGGTGAGGGTCAGGTTTAGGATTCGGGTTAGGGTTAGGTTTAGGGAAAGGGGAGATATTAGGGCACAGTTTAGGGTACCACAACGCTTAAGGTTTAGCGTACGTGTGAGGTCACTAGTTAGTGTTAGTGTACGGCTTACGATTAGGGCACGGGGGAGGGTAAGGCCTCGGAAGAGGGTCACGTTAAGAGATAGTGTTAGGGTTAGGGTTAGGGAATGGGGATTGATTAGGGTACAGGTTAGGGTACGGCAATGGCTTAGGGTTAGCGTACGTTAGAGGGCACGGGTTAGTGTTGATGTACTGGTTAAAATTAGGACACGGGTGATGGTAAAGTTTCGGGTGAGTGTCATGGATAGGTTTCAGGTTAGGGTTAGGGTTAGGGAATGGAGAGGGATTAGGGTACAGGTTAGGGTACCGCTGCGGTTTAGTGTTAGCGTACGTGTGAGGGCACGAGTTAGACTTGGTGTCCTGGTTAAGATTAGGGCACGGGTGAGGGTAAGGCTTCGGGTGAGGGTCAGGGTTAGGATTCGGGTTAGGGTTAGGGTTAGGGAATGGAGAGGGATTAGGGTACTGGTTAGGGTACGACAATGCTTAAGGGTTAGCGTAAGTGTGAGGGCACGAGTTAGTGTTGGTGTACTGGTTAAGACAAGGGCACCGATGAGGGTAAGGCCTCGGAAAAGGGTCACGTTCAGGGTTTCGCTTAGGGTTAGGGTTAGGGAATGGGGAGGGATTAGGGTACAGGATAGGGTACGACAATGCTTAAGGGTTAGCGTACGTTTGAGGGCATGAGTTAGTGTTTGTGTACTGGTTAAGATTAGGGCATTGGTTAGGGTAGGGCATCAGAAGTGGGTCAGGTTTAGGGATGGGGTTAGGGTTAGGGTTAAGGAATGGGGAGGGATTAGGTTCCAATTTAGGGTACGACAACGCTTAAGGTTTAGCGTATGTGTGAGGGCACGAGTTAGTGTTGGTGTCCTGGTTAAGATTAGGGCACGGGTGAGGTTAAGGCTTCGGGTGAGGGTCAGGGTTAGGATTCGTGTTAGGGTTAGGGTTAAGGAATGCAGAGGGATTAGGGTACAGCTTAGGGTACGATAGTGCTTAAGGGTTAGCGTTCGTGTGAGGGCAAGGGTTAGTGTTAGTGTCCTGGTTAAGATTAGGGCACGGGTGAGGGCAAGGCTTCATGTGAGGGTCAGGGTTAGGATTCGGGTTAGGGTTAGGATTAGGGAATGGGGAGATATTAGGACACAGTTTAGGGTACCACAACGCTTAAGGTTTAGCGTACCTGTGAGGTCACTAGTTAGTGTTAGTGTACTGCTTACGATTAGGGCACGGAAGAGGGTAAGGCCTCGGAAGAGGGTTACGTTAAGGGTTAGGGTTAGGGAATGGGATTGATTAGGGTACAGGTTAGGGTACGGCAATGGCTTAGGGTTAGCGTACATTAGAGGGCATGGGTTAGTGTTGATGTACTGGTTAAAATTAGGACACGGGTGAGGGTAAAGTTTCGGGTGAGTGTCATGGTTAGGTTTCAGGTTAGGGTTAGGGTTACGGGATGGAGAGGGATTAGGGTACAGGTTAGGGTACCGCTGCGGTTTAGTGTTAGCGTACGTGTGAGGGCACGAGTTAGTCTTGGTGTCCTGGTTAAGATTAGGGCACGGGTGAGGGTAAAGTTTCGGGTGAGGGTCAGGGTTAGGATTCGGGTTAGGGCTAGGGTTAGGGAATGGAGAGGGATTAGGGTACAGGTTAGGGTACGACATTGCTTAAGGTTTAGCATAAGTGTGAGGGCACTAGTTAGTGTTGGTGTACTGCTTAATACAAGGGCACGGATGAGGGTAAGGCCTCGGAAAAGGGTCACGTTCAGGGTTTCGCTTAGGGTTAGGGTTAGGGAATGGGGAGGGATTAGGGTACAGGATAGGGTACGACAATGCTTAAGGGTTAGCTTACGTTTGAGGGTTAGGGTTAGGGTTAGGGTTAAGGAATGGGGAGGGATTAGGGTACACTTTAGGGTACGACAACGCTTAAGGTTTAGCGTACGTGTGAGGGCACGAGTTAGTGTTAGTGTACTGCTTACGATTAGGGCACGGGGGAGGGTAAGGCCTCGGAAGAGGGTCAAGTTAAGGGTTAGGGTTAGGGTTAGGGTTAGGGAATGCGGATTGATTAGGGTACAGGTTAGTGTACGGCAATGGCTTAGGGTTAGCGTACGTTAGAGGGCATGGGTTAGTGTTGATGTACTGGTTAAAATTAAGACACGGGTGATGGTAAAGTTTCGGGTGAGTGTCATGTTTAGGTTTCAGGTTAGGTTTAGGGTTAGGGAATGGAGAGGGATTAGGGTACAGGTTAGGGTACCGCTGCGGTTTAGTGTTAGCGTACGTGTGAGGGCACGAGTTAGTCTTGGTGTCCTGGTTAAGATTAGGGCACGGGTGAGGGTAAGGCTTCGGGTGAGGGTCAGGGTTAGGATTCGGGTTAGGGTTAGGGTTAGGGAATGGAGAGGGATTAGGGTACATGTTAGTGTACGACAATGCTTAAGTGTTAGCGTAAGTGTGAGGGCACGAGTTAGTGTTGGTGGACTGGTTAAGACAAGGGCACCGATGAGGGTAAGACCTCGGAAAAGGGTCACGTTCAGGGTTTTGCTTATGGTTAGGGTTAGGGAATGGGGAGGGATTAGGGTACAGGATAGGGTACGACAATGCTTAAGGGTTAGCGTACGTTTGAGGGCATGAGTTAGTGTTTGTGTACTGGTTAAGATTAGGGCATTGGTTAGGGTAGGGCATCGGAAGTGGGTCAGGTTTAGGGATGGGGTTAGGGTTAGGGTTAAGGAATGGGGAGGGATTACGGTACAATTTAGGGTACGAAAACACTTAAGGTTTAGCGTATGTGTGAGGGCACATGTTAGTGTTGGTGTCCTGGTTAAGATTAGGGCACGGGTGAGGGTAAGGCTTCGGGTGAGGGTCAGGGTTAGGATTCGTGTTAGGGTTAGGGTTAAAGAATGCAGAGGGATTAGGGTACAGCTTAGGGTACGACAGTGCTTAAGGGTTAGCGTTCGTGTGAGGGCAAGGGTTAGTGTTAGTGTCCTGGTTAAGATTTGGGCACGGGTGAGGGTATGGTTTCAGGTGAGGGTCAGGGTTAGGATTCGGGTTAGGGTTAGGGTTAGGGAATGGGGAGGGATTAGGGTACAGTTTAGGGTACGGCAACGATTAAGTGTTAGCGTACGTGTGAGTGCACGAGTTAGTGTTGGTGTCCTGGTTAAGATTAGGGCACGGGTGAGGGTAAGGTTTCGGGTGAGTGTCAGGGATAGAATTCGGGTTAGGGTTAGGGTTAGGGAATGGGGAGATATTAGGGCACAGTTTAGGGTACCACAACGCTTAAGTTTTAGCGTACGTGTGAGGTCACTAGTTAGTGTTAGTGTACTGCTTACGATTAGGGCACGCGTGAGGGTAAGGCCTCGGAAGAGGGTCACGTTAAGGGTTAAGGTTAGGGTTAGGGTTAGGGAATGGGGATTGATTAGGGTACAGGTTAGGGTACGGCAATGGCTTAGGGTTAGCGTAAGTTAGATGGCATGGGTTAGTTTTGATATACTGGTTAAAATTAGGACACAGGTGAGGGTAAATTTTCGGGTGAGTGTCATGGTTAGGTTTCAGGTTAGGGTTAGGGTTAGGGAATGGAGAGGGTTTAGGGTACATGTTAGGGTACCGCTGCGGTTTAGTGTTAGCGTACGTGTGAGGGCACGAGTTAGTCTTGGTGTCCCGGTTAAGATTAGGGCACGGGTGAGGGTAAGGCTTCGGGTGAGGGTCAGGGTTAGGATTCGGGATAAGGTTAGGGTTAGGGAATGGAGAGGGATTAGGGTACAGGTTAGGGTACGACAATGCTTAAAGGTTAGCGTAAGTGTGAGGGCACGAGTTAGTGTTGGTGTACTGGTTAAGACAAGGGCACCGATGTGGGTAAGGCCTCGGAAAAGGGTCACGTTCACTGTTTCGCTTAGGGTTAGGGTTAGGGAATGGGGAGGGATTAGGGTACAGGATAGGGTACGACAATGCTTAAGGGTTAGCGTACGTTTGAGGGCATGAGTTAGTGTTTGTGTACTGGTTAAGATTAGGGCATTGGTTAGGGTAGGGCATCGGAAGTGGGTCAGGTTTAGGGATGGGGTTAGGGTTAGGGTTAAGGAATGGGGAGGGATTAGGGTACAATTTAGGGTACGACAACGCTTAAGGTTTAGCGTACGTGTGAGGGCACACGTTAGTGTTGGTTTCCTGGTTAAGATTAGGGCACGGTTGAGGGTAAGGCTTCGGGTGAGGGTCAGGGTTAGGATTCGGGTTAGGGTTAGGGTTAGGGAATGGAGAGGGATTAGGGTACAGGTTAGGGTACGACAATGCTTAAGGGTTAGTGTAAGTGTGAGGGCACGAGTTTGTGTTGGTGTACTGGTTAAGACAAGGACACCGATGAGGGTAAGGCCATGGAAAAGGGTCACGTTCAGGGTTTCGCTTAGGGTTAGGATTAGGGAATGGGGAGGGATTAGGGTACAGGATAGGGTACGTCAATGCTTAAGGGTTAGCATACGTTTGAGGGCATGAGTTAGTGTTTGTGTACTGGTTAAGATTAGGGCATTGGTTAGGGTACGGCATCGGAAGTGGGTCAGGTTTAGGGATGGGGTTAGGGTTAGGGTTAAGGAATGGGGAGGGATTAGGGTACAATTTAGGGTACGACAACGCTTAAGGTTTAGCGTACGTTTGAGGGCACAAGTTAGTGTTGGTGTCCTGGTTAAGATTAGGGCACAGGTGAGGGTAAGGCTTCGGGTGAGGGTCAGGGTTAGGATTCGTGTTAGGGTTAGGGTTAAGGAATGCAGAGGGATTAGGGTACAGCTTAGGGTACGACAGTGCTTAAGGGTTAGCGTTCGTGTGAGGGCAAGGGTTAGTGTTAGTGTCCTGGTTAAGATTTGGGCAAGGGTGAGGGTAAGGTTTCAGGTGAGGGTCAGGGTTAGGATTCGGGTTAGGGTTAGGGTTAGGGAATGGGGAGGGATTAGGGTACAGTTTAGGGTACGGCAACGATTAAAGGTTAGCGTACGTGTGAAGGCACGAGTTAGTGTTGGTGTCCTGGTTAAGATTAGGGCACGGGTGAGGGTAAGGTTTCGGGTGAGGGTCAGGGATAGAATTCGGGTTAAGGTTAGGGTTAGGGAATGGGGAGATATTAGGGCACAGTTTAGGGTACCACAACGCTTAAGTTTTAGCGTACGTGTGAGGAAACTAGTTAGTGTTAGTGTACTGCTTACGATTAGGGCACGGGTGAGGGTAAGGCCTCGGAAGAGGGTCACGTTAAGGGTTAGGTTTAGGGTTAGGGTTAGGGAATGGGGATTGATTAGGGTACAGGTTAGGGTACGGCAATGGCTTAGGGTTAGCGTAAGTTAGAGGGCATGGGTTAGTGTTGATGTACTGGTTAAAATTAGGACACGGGTGAGGGTAAATTTTCGGGTGAGTGTCATGGTTAGGTTTCAGGTTAGGGTTAGGGTTAGGGAATGGAGAGGGATTAGGGTACATGTTAGGGTACCGCTGCGGTTTAGTGTTAGCGTACGTGTGAGGGCACGAGTTAGTCTTGGTGTCCCGGTTAAGATTAGGGCACGGGTGAGGGTAAGGCTTCGGGTGAGGGTCAGGGTTAGGATTCGGGTTAAGGTTAGGGTTAGGGAATGGAGAGGGATTAGGGTACAGGTTAGGGTACGACAATGCTTAAAGGTTAGCGTACGTGGGAGGGCACGAGTTAGAGTTGGTGTACTGGTTAAGAAAAGGGCACCGATGTGGGTAAGGCCTCGGAAAAGGGTCACGTTCACTGTTTCGCTTAGGGTTAGGGTTAAGGAATGGGGAGGGATTAGGGTATAGGATAGGGTACGACAATGCTTAAGGGTTAGCGTACGTTTGAGGGCATGAGTTAGTGTTTGTGTACTGGTTAAGATTAGGGCATTGGTTAGGGTAGGGCATCGGAAGTGGGTCAGGTTTAGGGATGGGGTTAGGGTTAGGGTCAAGGAATGGGGAGGGATTAGGGTACAATTTAGGGTACGACAACGCTTAGGGTTTAGCGTACGTGTGAGGGCACAAGTTAGTGTTGGTGTCCTGGTTAAGATTAGGGCACGGGTGAGGGTAAGGCTTCGGGTGTGGGTCAGGGTTAGGATTCGTGTTAGGGTTAGGGTTAAGGAATGCAGAGGGATTATTGTACAGCTTAGGGTATGACAGCGCTTAAGGGTTAGCGTTCGTGTGAGGGCAAGGGTTAGTGTTAGTGTCCTGGTTAAGATTTGGGCACGGGTGAGGGTAAGGTTTCAGGTGAGGGTCAGGGTTAGGATTCGGGTTAGGGTTAGGGTTAGGGAATGGGGATGGATTCGGGTACAGTTTAGGGTACGACAACGATTAAGGGTTAGCGTACGTGTGAGGGCACGAGTTAGTGTTGGTGTCCTGGTTAAGATTAGGGCACGGGTGAGGGTAAGGTTTCGGGTGAGGGTCAGGGATAGAATTCGGGTTAGGGTTAGGGTTAGGGAATCGGGAGATATTAGGGCACAGTTTAGGGTACCACAACGCTTAAGTTTTAGCGTCCGTGTGAGGTTACTAGTTAGTGTTAGTGTACTGCTTACGATTAGGGCACGGGTGAGGTTAAGGCCTCGGAAGAGGGTCACGTTAAGGGTTAGGGTTAGGGTCACGGTTAGGGAATGGGGATTGATTAGGGTACAGGTTAGGGTACGGCAATGGCTTAGGGTTAGCGTAAGTTAGAGGGCATGGGTTAGTTTTGATGTACTGGCTATAATTAGGACACGGGTGAGGGTAAATTTTCGGGTGAGTGTCATGGTTAGGTTTCAGGTTAGGGTTAGTGTTAGGGAATGGAGAGGGTTTAGGGTACATGTTAGGGTACGGCTGCAGTTTAGTGTTAGCGTACGTGTGAGGGCACGAGTTAGTCTTGGTGTCCCGTTTAAGATTAGGGCACGGGTGAGGGTAAGGCTTCGGGTGAGGGTCAGGGTTAGGATTCGGGTTAAGGTTAGGGTTAGGGAATGGAGAGGGATTAGGGTACAGGTTAGGGTATGACAATGCTTAAAGGTTAGCGTAAGTGTGAGGGCACGAGTTAGTGTTGGTGTACTGGTTAAGACAAGGGAAGCGATGTGTGTAAGGCCTCGGAAAAGGGTAACGTTCAGGGTTTCGCTTATGGTTAGGGTTAGGGAATGGGGAGGGATTAGGGTACAGGATAGGGTACGACAATGCTTAAGGGTTAGCGTACGTTTGAGGGCATTAGTTAGTGTTTGTGTACTGGTTAAGATTAGGGCATTGGTTAGGGTAGGGCATCGGAAGTGGGTCAGGTTTAGGGATGGGGTTAGGGTTTGGGTTAAGGAATGGGGAGGGATTAGGGTACAATTTAGGGTACGACAACGCTTAAGGTTTAGCGTACGTGTGAGGGCTCAAGTTAGTGTTGGTGTCCTCGTTAAGATTAGGGCACAGGTGAGGGTAAGGCTTCGGGTGAGGGTCAGGGTTAGGATTCGTGTTAGGGTTAGGGTTAAGGAATGCAGAGGGATTAGGGTACAGCTTAGGGTACGACAGTGCTTAAGGGTTAGCGTTCGTGTGAGGGCAAGGGTTAGTGTTAGTGTCCTGGTTAAGATTAGGGCACGGGTGAGGGTAAGGCTTCAGGTGAGGGTCAGGGTTAGGATTCGGGTTAGGGTTAGGGTTAGGGAATGGGGAGGGATAAGGGTACAGTTTAGGGTACGACAACGATTAACGGTTAGCGTACGTGTGAGGGCACGAGTTAGTGTTGGTGTTCTGGTTAAGATTAGGGCACGGGTGAGGGTAAGGTTTCGGGTGAGGGTCAGGGATAGAATTCGGGTTAGGGTTAGGGTTAGGGAATGGGGAGATATTAGGGCACAGTTTAGGGTACCACAACGCTTAAGGTTTAGCATACGTGTGAGGTCACTAGTTAGTGTTAGTGTACTGCTTATGATTAGGGCACGGGTGAGGGTAAGGCCTCGGAAGAGGGTCATGTTAAGGGTTAGGGTTAGGGTTAGGGTTAGGGAATGGGGATTGATTAGGGTACAGGTTAGGGTACGGCAATGGCTTAGGGTTAGCGTACGTTAGAGGGCAAGGGTTAGTGTTGATGTACTGGTTAAAATTAGGATACGGGTGATGGTAAAGTTTCGGGTGAGTGTCATGGTTAGGTTTCAGGTTAGGGTTAGGGTTAGGAATGGAGAGGGATTAGGGTACAGGTTAGAGTACCGCTGCGGTTTAGTGATAGCGTACGTGTGAGGGCACGAGTTAGTCTTGGTGTCCTGGTTAAGATTAGGGCACGTTGAGGGTAAGGCTTCGGGTGAGGGTCAGGGTCAGGATTCGGGTTAGGGTTAGGGTTAGGGAATGGAGAGGGATTAGGGTACAGGTTAGGGTACAACAATGCTTAAGGGTTAGCGTAAGTGTGAGGGCACGAGTTAGTGTTGGTGGACTGGTTAAGACAACGGCACCGATGAGGGTAAGGCCTCGGAAAAGGGTCACGTTCAGCGTTTCGCTTATGGTTAGGGTTAGGGAATGGGGAGGGATTAGGGTACAGGATAGGGTACGACAATGCTTAAGGGTTAGCGTACGTTTGAGGGCATGAGTTAGTGTTTGTGTACTGGTTAAGACTAGGGCATTGGTTAGGGTAGGGCATCGGAAGTGGGTCAGGTTTAGGGATGGGGTTAGGGTTAGGGTTAAGGAATGGGGAGGGATTAGGGTACAATTTAGGGTACGACAACGCTTAAGGTTTAGCGTACGTGTGAGGGCACAAGTTAGTGTTGGTGTCCTGGTTAAGATTAGGGCACGGGTGAGGGTAAGGCTTCGGGTGAGGGTCAGGGTTAGGATTCGTGTTAGTGTTAGGGTTAAGGAATGCACAGGGATTAGGGTACAGCTTAGGGTACGACAGCGCTTAAGGGTTAGCGTTCGTGTGAGGGCAAGGGTTAGTGTTAGTGTCCTGGTTAAGATTAGGGCACGGGTGAGGGTAAGGTTTCAGGTGAGGGTCAGGGTTAGGATTCGGGTTAGGGTTAGGGTTAGGGAATGGGGATGGATTCGGGTACAGTTTAGGGTACGACAACGATTAAGGGTTAGCGTACGTGTGAGGGCACGAGTTAGTGTTGGTGTCCTGGTTAAGATTAGGGCACGGGTGAGGGTAAGGTTTCGGGTGAGGGTCAGGGATAGAATTCGGGTTAGGGTTAGGGTTAGGGAATCGGGAGATATTAGGGCACAGTTTAGGGTACCACAACGCTTAAGTTTTAGCGTCCGTGTGAGGTTACTAGTTAGTGTTAGTGTACTGCTTACGATTAGGGCACGGGTGAGGTTAAGGCCTCGGAAGAGGGTCACGTTAAGGGTTAGGGTTAGGGTTAGGGTTAGGGAATGGGGATTGATTAGGGTACAGGTTAGGGTACGGGAATGGCTTAGGGTTAGTGTACGTTAGAGGGCATGGGTTAGTGTTGATGTACTGGTTAAAATTAGGACACGGGTGAGGGTAAATTTTCGGGTGAGTGTCATGGTTAGGTTTCAGGTTAGGGTTAGGGTTAGGGAATGGAGAGGGTTTAGGGTACATGTTAGGGTACGGCTGCGGTTTAGTGTTAGCGTACGTGTGAGGGCACGAGTTAGTCTTGGTGTCCCGGTTAAGATTAGGGCACAGGTGAGGGTAAGGCTTCGGGTGAGGGTCAGGGATAGGATTCGGGTTAAGGTTAGGGTTAGGGAATGGAGAGGGATTAGGGTACAGGTTAGGGTACGACAATGCTTAAAGGTTAGGGTTAGGGAATGGAGAGGGATTAGGGTACAGCTTAGGGAACGACAGTGCTTAAGGGTTAGCGTTCGTGTGAGGGCAAGGGTTAGTGTTAGTGTCCTGGTTAAGATTAGGGCACGGGTGAGGGTAAGGCTTCAGGTGAGGGTCAGGGTTAGGATTCGGGTTAGGGTTAGGTTTAGGGAAAGGGGAGATATTAGGGCACAGTTTAGGGTACCACAACGCTTAAGGTTTAGCGTACGTGTGAGGTCACTAGTTAGTGTTAGTGTACGGCTTACGATTAGGGCACGGGGGAGGGTAAGGCCTCGGAAGAGGGTCACGTTAAGAGATAGGGTTAGGGATAGGGAATGGGGATTGATTAGGGTACAGGTTAGGGTACCGCTGCGGTTTAGTGTTAGCGTACGTGTGAGGGCACGAGTTAGTCTTGGTGTCCTGGTTAAGATTAGGGCACGGGTGAGGGTAAGGCTTCTTGTGAGGGTCAGGGTTAGGATTCGTGTTAGGGTTAGGTTTAGGGAATGGAGAGGGATTAGGGTACTGGTTAGGGTACGACAATGCCTAAGGGTTAGCGTAAGTGTGAGGGCACGAGTTAGTGTTGGTGTATTGGTTAAGACAAGGGCACCGATGAGGGTAAGGCCTCGGAAAAGGGTCACGTTCAGGGTTTCGCTTAGGGTTAGGGTTAGGGAATGGGGAGGGATTAGGGTACAGGATAGGGTACGACAATGCTTAAGGGTTAGACTACGTTTGAGGGCATAAGTTAGTGTTTGTGTACTGGTTAAGATTAGGGCATTGGTTAGGGTAGGGCATCGGAAGTGGGTCAGGTTTAGGGATGGGGTTAGGGTTAGGGTTAAGGAATGGGGAGGGATTAGGTTCCAATTTAGGGTACGACAACGCTTAAGGTTTAGCGTACGTGTGAGGGCACGAGTTAGTGTTGGTGTCCTGGTTAAGATTAGGGCACGGGTGAGGGTAAGGCTTCGGGTGAGGGTCAGGGTTAGGATTCGTGTTAGGGTTAGGGTTAAGGAATGCAGAGGGATTAGGGTACAGCTTAGGGAACGACAGTGCTTAAGGGTTAGCGTTCGTGTGAGGGCAAGGGTTAGTGTTAGTGTCCTGGTTAAGATTAGGGCACGGGTGAGGGTAAGGCTTCAGGTGAGGGTCAGGTTTAGGATTCGGGTTAGGGTTAGGTTTAGGGAAAGGGGAGATATTAGGGCACAGTTTAGGGTACCACAACGCTTAAGGTTTAGCGTACGTGTGAGGTCACTAGTTAGTGTTAGTGTACGGCTTACGATTAGGGCACGGGGGAGGGTAAGGCCTCGGAAGAGGGTCACGTTAAGAGATAGTGTTAGGGTTAGGGTTAGGGAATGGGGATTGATTAGGGTACAGGTTAGGGTACGGCAATGGCTTAGGGTTAGCGTACGTTAGAGGGCATGGGTTAGTGTTGATGTACTGGTTAAAATTAGGACACGGGTGATGGTAAAGTTTCGGGTGAGTGTCATGGATAGGTTTCAGGTTAGGGTTAGGGTTAGGGAATGGAGAGGGATTACGGTACAGGTTAGGGTACCACTGCGGTTTAGTGTTAGCGTACGTGTGAGGGCACGAGTTAGTCTTGGTGTCCTGGGTAAGATTAGGGCACGGTTGAGGGTAAGGCTTCGGGTGAGGGTCAGGGTTAGGATTCGGGTTAGGGTTAGGGTTAGGGAATGGAGAGGGATTAGGGTACTGGTTAGGGTACGACAATGCTTAAGGGTTAGCGTAAGTGTGAGGGCACGAGTTAGTGTTGGTGTACTGGTTAAGACAAGGGCACCGATGAGGGTAAGGCCTCGGAAAAGGGTCACGTTCAGGGTTTCGCTTAGGGTTAGGGTTAGGGAATGGGGAGGGATTAGGGTACAGGATAGGGTACGACAATGCTTAAGGGTTAGCGTACGTTTGAGGGCATGAGTTAGTGTTTGTGTACTGGTTAAGATTAGGGCATTGGTTAGGGTAGGGCATCAGAAGTGGGTCAGGTTTAGGGATGGGGTTAGGTTTAGGGTTAAGGAATGGGGAGGGATTAGGTTCCAATTTAGGGTACGACAACGCTTAAGGTTTAGCGTATGTGTGAGGGCACGAGTTAGTGTTGGTGTCCTGGTTAAGATTAGGGCACGGGTGAGGTTAAGGCTTCGGGTGAGGGTCAGGGTTAGGATTCGTGTTAGGGTTAGGGTTAAGGAATGCAGAGGGATTAGGGTACAGCTTAGGGTACGATAGTGCTTAAGGGTTAGCGTTCGTGTGAGGGCAACGGTTAGTGTTAGTGTCCTGGTTAAGATTAGGGCACGGGTGAGGGTAAGGCTTCATGTGAGGGTCAGGGTTAGGATTCGGGTTAGGGTTAGGATTAAGGAATGGGGAGATATTAGGACACAGTTTAGGGTACCACAACGCTTAAGGTTTAGCGTACCTGTGAGGTCACTAGTTAGTGTTAGTGTACTGCTTACGATTAGGGCACGGGAGAGGGTAAGGCCTCGGAAGAGGGTTACGTTAAGGGTTAGGGTTAGGGAATTGGGATTGATTAGCGTACAGGTTAGGGTACGGCAATGGCTTAGGGTTAGCGTACGTTAGAGGGCATGGGTTAGTGTTGATGTACTGGTTAAAATTAGGACACGGGTGAGGGTAAAGTTTCGGGTGAGTGTCATGGTTAGGTTTCAGGTTAGGGTTAGGGTTACGGAATGGAGAGGGATTAGGGTACAGGTTAGGGTACCGCTGCGGTTTAGTGTTAGCGTACGTGTGAGGGCATGAGTTAGTCTTGGTGTCCTGGTTAAGATTAGGGCACGGGTGAGGGTAAGGTTTCGGGTGAGGGTCAGGGTTAGGATTCGGGTTAGGGCTAGGGTTAGGGAATGGAGAGGGATTAGGGTACAGGTTAGGGTACGACAATGCTTAAGGGTTAGCATAAGTGTGAGGGCACGAGTTAGTGTTGTTATACTGCTTAATACAAGGGCACCGATGAGGGTAAGGCCTCGGAAAAGGGTCACGTTCAGGGTTTCGCTTAGGGTTAGGGTTAGGGAATGGGGAGGGATTAGGGTACAGGATAGGGTACGACAATGCTTAAGGGTTAGCGTACGTTTGAGGGTTAGGATTAGCGTTAGGGTTAAGGAATGGGGAGGGATTAGGGTACAATTTAGTGTACGACAACGCTTAAGGTTTAGCATACGTGTGAGGGCACGAGTTAGTGTTGGTGTCCTGGTTAAGATTAGGGCACGGGTGAGGGTAAGGCTTCTTGTGAGGGTCAGGGTTAGGATTCGGGTTAGGGTTAGGTTTAGGAAATGGAGAGGAATTAGGGTACTGGTTAGGGTACGACAATGCCTAAGGGTTAGCGTAAGTGTGAGGGCACAAGTTAGTGTTGGTGTATTGGTTAAGACAAGGGCACCGATGAGGGTAAGGCCTCGGAAAAGGGTCACGTTCAGGGTTTCGCTTAGGGTTAGGGTTAGGGAATGAGGAGGGATTAGGGTACAGGATAGGGTACGACAATGCTTAAGGGTTAGACTACGTTTGAGGGCATAAGTTAGTGTTTGTGTACTGGTTAAGATTAGGGCATTGGTTAGGGTAGGGCATCGGAAGTGGGTCAGTTTTAGGGATGGGGTTAGGGTTAGTGTTAAGGAATGGGGAGGGATTAGGTTACAATTTAGGGTACGACAACGCTTAAGGTTTAGCGTACGTGTGAGGGCACGAGTTAGTGTTGGTGTCCTGGTTAAGATTAGGGCACGGGTGAGGGTAAGGCTTCGGGTGAGGGTCAGGGTTA
Organism: Inia geoffrensis; assembly: GCA_036417435.1. NCBI lineage: Eukaryota > Metazoa > Chordata > Mammalia > Artiodactyla > Iniidae > Inia > Inia geoffrensis. The sequence goes on from CM070911.1 coordinate 93,679,864, forward strand.
GGATTCGTGTTAGGGTTAGGGTTAAGGAATGCAGAGGGATTAGGGTACAGCTTAGGGAACGACAGTGCTTAAGGGTTAGCGTTCGTGTGAGGGCAAGGGTTAGTGTTAGTGTCCTGGTTAAGATTAGGGCACGGGTGAGGGTAAGGCTTCAGGTGAGGGTCAGGGTTAGTATTCGGGTTAGGGTTAGGTTTAGGGAAAGGGTAGATATTAGGGCACAGTTTAGGGTACCACAACGCTTAAGGTTTAGCGTACGTGTGAGGTCACTAGTTAGTGTTAGTGTACGGCTTACGATTAGGGCACGGGGGAGGGTAAGGCCTCGGAAGAGGGTCACGTTAAGAGATAGTGTTAGGGTTAGGGTTAGGGAATGGGGATTGATTAGGGTACAGGTTAGGGTACCGCTGCGGTTTAGTGTTAGCGTACGTGTGAGGGCACGAGTTAGTCTTGGTGTCCTGGTTAAGATTAGGGCACGGGTGAGGGTAAGGCTTCTTGTGAGGGTCAGGGTTAGGATTCGGGTTAGGGTTAGGTTTAGGGAATGGAGAGGGATTAGGGTACTGGTTAGGGTACGACAATGCCTAAGGGCTAGCGTAAGTGTGAGGGCACGAGTTAGTGTTGGTGTATTGGTTAAGACAAGGGCACCGATGAGGGTAAGGCCTCGGAAAAGGGTCACGTTCAGGGTTTCGCTTAGGGTTAGGGTTAGGGAATGGGGAGGGATTAGGGTACAGGATAGGGTACGACAATGCTTAAGGGTTAGACTACGTTTGAGGGCATAAGTTAGTGTTTGTGTACTGGTTAAGATTAGGGCATTGGTTAGGGTAGGGCATCGGGAGTGGGTGAGGTTTAGGGATGGGGTTAGGGTTAGGGTTAAGGAATGGGGAGGGATTAGGTTACAATTTAGGGTACGACAACACTTAAGGTTTAGCGTACGTGTGAGGGCACGAGTTAGTGTTGGTGTCCTGGTTAAGATTAGGGCACGGGTGAGGGTAAGGCTTCGGGTGAGGGTCAGGGTTAAGATTCGTGTTAGGGTTAGGGTTAAGGAATGCAGAGGGATTAGGGTACAGCTTAGGGAACGACAGTGCTTAAGGGTTAGCGTTCGTGTGAGGGCAAGGGTTAGTGTTAGTGTCCTGGTTAAGATTAGGGCACGGGTGAGGGTAAGGCTTCAGGTGAGGGTCAGGGTTAGGATTCGGGTTAGGGTTAGGTTTAGGGAAAGGGGAGATATTAGGGCACAGTTTAGGGTACCACAACGCTTAAGGTTTAGCGTACGTGTGAGGTCACTAGTTAGTGTTAGTGTACGGCTTACGATTAGGGCACGGGGGAGGGTAAGGCCTCGGAAGAGGGTCACGTTAAGAGATAGTGTTAGGGTTAGGGTTAGGGAATGGGGATTGATTAGGGTACAGGTTAGGGTACGGCAATGGCTTAGGGTTAGCGTACGTTAGAGGGCATGGGTTAGTGTTGATGTACTGGTTAAAATTAGGACACGGGAGATGGTAAAGTTTCGGGTGAGTGTCATGGATAGGTTTCAGGTTAGGGTTAGGGTTAGGGAATGGAGAGGGATTAGGGTACAGGTTAGGGTACCGCTGCGGTTTAGTGTTAGCGTACGTGTGAGGGCACGAGTTAGTCTTGGTGTCCTGGTTAAGATTAGGGCACGGGTGAGGGTAAGGCTTCGGGTGAGGGTCAGGGTTAGGATTCGGGTTAGGGTTAGGGTTAGGGAATGGAGAGGGATTAGGGTACTGGTTAGGGTACGACAATGCTTAAGGGTTAGCGTAAGTGTGAGGGCCCGAGTTAGTGTTGGTGTACTGGTTAAGACAAGGGCACCGATGAGGGTAAGGCCTCGGAAAAGGGTCACGTTCAGGGTTTCGCTTAGGGTTAGGGTTAGGGAATGGGGAGGGATTAGGGTACAGGATAGGGTACGACAATGCTTAAGGGTTAGCGTACGTTTGAGGGCATGAGTTAGTGTTTGTGTACTGGTTAAGATTAGGGCATTGGTTAGGGTAAGGCATCAGAAGTGGGTCAGGTTTAGGGATGGGGTTAGGGTTAGGGTTAGGGAATGGAGAGGGATTAGGGTACTGGTTAGGGTACGACAATGCTTAAGGGTTAGCTTATGTTTGAGGGTTAGGGTTAGGGTTAGGGTTAAGGAATGGGGAGGGATTAGGGTACACTTTAGGGTACGACAACGCTTAAGGTTTAGCGTACGTGTGAGGGCACGAGTTAGTGTTGGTGTCCTGGTTAAGATTAGGGCACGGGTGAGGGTAAGGCTTCGGGTGAGGGTCAGGGTTAGGATTCGTGTTATGGTTAGGGTTAAGGAATGCAGAGGGATTAGGGTACAGCTTAGGGTACGACAGTGCTTAAGGGTTAGCGTTCGTGTGAGGGCAAGGGTTAGTGTTAGTGTCCTGGTTAAGATTAGGGCACGGGTGAGGGTAAGGCTTCAGGTGAGGGTCAGGGTTAGGATTCGGGTTAGGGTTAGGGTTAGGGAATGGGGAGATATTAGGGCACAGTTTACTGTACCACAACACTTAAGGTTTAGCGTACGTGTGAGGTCACTAGTTAGTGTTAGTGTACTGCTTACGATTAGGGCACGGGGGAGGGTAAGGCCTCGGAAGAGGGTCAAGTTAAGGGTTAGGGTTAGGGTTAGGGTTAGGGAATGCGGATTGATTAGGGTACAGGTTAGTGTACGGCAATGGCTTAGGGTTAGCGTACGTTAGAGGGCATGGGTTAGTGTTGATGTACTGGTTAAAATTAAGACACGGGTGATGGTAAAGTTTCGGGTGAGTGTCATGTTTAGGTTTCAGGTTAGGTTTAGGGTTAGGGAATGGAGAGGGATTAGGGTACAGGTTAGGGTACCGCTGCGGTTTAGTGTTAGCATACGTGTGAGGGCACGAGTTAGTCTTGGTGTCCTGGTTAAGATTAGGGCACGGGTGAGGGTAAGGCTTCGGGTGAGGGTCAGGGTTAGGATTCGTGTTAGGGTTAGGGTTAAGGAATGCAGAGGGATTAGGGTACAGCTTAGGGTATGACAGCGCTTAAGGGTTAGCGTTCGTGTGAGGGCAAGGGTTAGTGTTAGTGTCCTGGTTAAGATTTGGGCACGGGTGAGGGTAAGGTTTCGGGTGAGGGTCAGCGATAGAATTCGGGTTAGGGTTAGGGTTAGGGAATGGGGAGATATTAGGGCACAGTTTAGGGTACCACAACGCTTAAGGTTTAGCGTACGTGTGAGGTCACTAGTTAGTGTTAGTGTACTGATTACGATTAGGGCACGGGTGAGGGTAAGGCCTCGGAAGAGGGTCACGTTAAGGGTTAAGTTTAGGGTTAGGGTTAGGAAATGGGGATTGATTAGGGTACAGGTTAGGGTACGGCAATGGCTTAGGGTTAGCGTACGTTAGAGGGCAAGGGTTAGTGTTGATGTACTGGTTAAAATTAGGATACGGGTGATGGTAAAGTTTCGGGTGAGTGTCATGGTTAGGTTTCAGGTTAGGGTTAGGGTTAGGGAATGGAGAGGGATTAGGGTACAGGTTAGGGTACCGCTGCGGTTTAGTGATAGCGTACGTGTGAGGGCACGAGTTAGTCTTGGTGTCCTGGTTAAGATTAGGGCACGGGTGAGGGTAAGGCTTCGGGTGAGGGTCAGGATTAGGATTCGGGTTAGGGTTAGGATTAGGGAATGGAGAGGAATTAGGGTACAGGTTAGGGTACAACAATGCTTAAGTGTTAGCGTACGTGTGAGGGCACGAGTTAGTCTTGGTGTCCCGTTTAAGATTAGGGCACGGGTGAGGGTAAGGCTTCGGGTGAGGGTCAGGGTTAGGATTCGGGTTAAGGTTAGGGTTAGGGAATGGAGAGGGATTAGGGTACAGGTTAGGGTACGACAATGCTTAAAGGTTAGCGTAAGTGTGAGGGCACGAGTTAGTGTTGGTGTACTGGTTAAGACAAGGGAAGCGATGTGTGTAAGGCCTCGGAAAAGGGTAACGTTCAGGGTTTCGCTTATGGTTAGGGTTAGGGAATGGGGAGGGATTAGGGTACAGGATAGGGTACGACAATGCTTAAGGGTTAGCGTACGTTTGAGGGCATTAGTTAGTGTTTGTGTACTGGTTAAGATTAGGGCATTGGTTAGGGTAGGGCATCGGAAGTGGGTCAGGTTTAGGGATGGGGTTAGGGTTTGGGTTAAGGAATGGGGAGGGATTAGGGTACAATTTAGGGTACGACAACGCTTAAGGTTTAGCGTACGTGTGAGGGCTCAAGTTAGTGTTGGTGTCCTCGTTAAGATTAGGGCACAGGTGAGGGTAAGGCTTCGGGTGAGGGTCAGGGTTAGGATTCGTGTTAGGGTTAGGGTTAAGGAATGCAGAGGGATTAGGGTACAGCTTAGGGTACGACAGTGCTTAAGGGTTAGCGTTCGTGTGAGGGCAAGGGTTAGTGTTAGTGTCCTGGTTAAGATTAGGGCACGGGTGAGGGTAAGGCTTCAGGTGAGGGTCAGGGTTAGGATTCGGGTTAGGGTTAGGGTTAGGGAATGGGGAGGGATTAGGGTACAGTTTAGGGTACGACAACGATTAACGGTTAGCGTACGTGTGAGGGCACGAGTTAGTGTTGGTGTTCTGGTTAAGATTAGGGCACGGGTGAGGGTAAGGTTTCGGGTGAGGGTCAGGGATAGAATTCGGGTTAGGGTTAGGGTTAGGGAATGGGGAGATATTAGGGCACAGTTTAGGGTACCACAACGCTTAAGGTTTAGCATACGTGTGAGGTCACTAGTTAGTGTTAGTGTACTGCTTATGATTAGGGCACGGGTGAGGGTAAGGCCTCGGAAGAGGGTCATGTTAAGGGTTAGGGTTAGGGTTAGGGTTAGGGAATGGGGATTGATTAGGGTACAGGTTAGGGTACGGCAATGGCTTAGGGTTAGCGTACGTTAGAGGGCAAGGGTTAGTGTTGATGTACTGGTTAAAATTAGGATACGGGTGATGGTAAAGTTTCGGGTGAGTGTCATGGTTAGGTTTCAGGTTAGGGTTAGGGTTAGGAATGGAGAGGGATTAGGGTACAGGTTAGAGTACCGCTGCGGTTTAGTGATAGCGTACGTGTGAGGGCACGAGTTAGTCTTGGTGTCCTGGTTAAGATTAGGGCACGTTGAGGGTAAGGCTTCGGGTGAGGGTCAGGGCCAGGATTCGGGTTAGGGTTAGGGTTAGGGAATGGAGAGGGATTAGGGTACAGGTTAGGGTACAACAATGCTTAAGGGTTAGCGTAAGTGTGAGGGCACGAGTTAGTGTTGGTGGACTGGTTAAGACAACGGCACCGATGAGGGTAAGGCCTCGGAAAAGGGTCACGTTCAGCGTTTCGCTTATGGTTAGGGTTAGGGAATGGGGAGGGATTAGGGTACAGGATAGGGTACGACAATGCTTAAGGGTTAGCGTACGTTTGAGGGCATGAGTTAGTGTTTGTGTACTGGTTAAGACTAGGGCATTGGTTAGGGTAGGGCATCGGAAGTGGGTCAGGTTTAGGGATGGGGTTAGGGTTAGGGTTAAGGAATGGGGAGGGATTAGGGTACAATTTAGGGTACGACAACGCTTAAGGTTTAGCGTACGTGTGAGGGCACAAGTTAGTGTTGGTGTCCTGGTTAAGATTAGGGCACGGGTGAGGGTAAGGCTTCGGGTGAGGGTCAGGGTTAGGATTCGTGTTAGTGTTAGGGTTAAGGAATGCACAGGGATTAGGGTACAGCTTAGGGTACGACAGCGCTTAAGGGTTAGCGTTCGTGTGAGGGCAAGGGTTAGTGTTAGTGTCCTGGTTAAGATTAGGGCACGGGTGAGGGTAAGGTTTCAGGTGAGGGTCAGGGTTAGGATTCGGGTTAGGGTTAGGGTTAGGGAATGGGGATGGATTCGGGTACAGTTTAGGGTACGACAACGATTAAGGGTTAGCGTACGTGTGAGGGCACGAGTTAGTGTTGGTGTCCTGGTTAAGATTAGGGCACGGGTGAGGGTAAGGTTTCGGGTGAGGGTCAGGGATAGAATTCGGGTTAGGGTTAGGGTTAGGGAATCGGGAGATATTAGGGCACAGTTTAGGGTACCACAGCGCTTAAGTTTTAGCGTCCGTGTGAGGTTACTAGTTAGTGTTAGTGTACTGCTTACGATTAGGGCACGGGTGAGGTTAAGGCCTCGGAAGAGGGTCACGTTAAGGGTTAGGGTTAGGGTTAGGGTTAGGGAATGGGGATTGATTAGGGTACAGGTTAGGGTACGGGAATGGCTTAGGGTTAGTGTACGTTAGAGGGCATGGGTTAGTGTTGATGTACTGGTTAAAATTAGGACACGGGTGAGGGTAAATTTTCGGGTGAGTGTCATCTTTAGGTTTCAGGTTAGGGTTAGGGTTAGGGAATGGAGAGGGTTTAGGGTACATGTTAGGGTACGGCTACGGTTTAGTGTTAGCGTACGTGTGAGGGCACGAGTTAGTCTTGGTGTCCCGGTTAAGATTAGGGCACAGGTGAGGGTAAGGCTTCGGGTGAGGGTCAGGGTTAGGATTCGGGTTAAGGTTAGGGTTAGGGAATGGAGAGGGATTAGGGTACAGGTTAGGGTACGACAATGCTTAAAGGTTAGGGTTAGGGAATGGAGAGGGATTAGGGTACAGCTTAGGGAACGACAGTGCTTAAGGGTTAGCGTTCGTGTGAGGGCAAGGGTTAGTGTTAGTGTCCTGGTTAAGATTAGGGCACGGGTGAGGGTAAGGCTTCAGGTGAGGGTCAGGGTTAGGATTCGGGTTAGGGTTAGGTTTAGGGAAAGGGGAGATATTAGGGCACAGTTTAGGGTACCACAACGCTTAAGGTTTAGCGTACGTGTGAGGTCACTAGTTAGTGTTAGTGTACGGCTTACGATTAGGGCACGGGGGAGGGTAAGGCCTCGGAAGAGGGTCACGTTAAGAGATAGTGTTAGGGTTAGGGATAGGGAATGGGGATTGATTAGGGTACAGGTTAGGGTACCGCTGCGGTTTAGTGTTAGCGTACGTGTGAGGGCACGAGTTAGTCTTGGTGTCCTGGTTAAGATTAGGGCACGGGTGAGGGTAAGGCTTCTTGTGAGGGTCAGGGTTAGGATTCGGGTTAGGGTTAGGTTTAGGGAATGGAGAGGGATTAGGGTACTGGTTAGGGTACGACAATGCCTAAGGGTTAGCGTAAGTGTGAGGGCACGAGTTAGTGTTGGTGTATTGGTTAAGACAAGGGCACCGATGAGGGTAAGGCCTCGGAAAAGGGTCACGTTCAGGGTTTCGCTTAGGGTTAGGGTTAGGGAATGGGGAGGGATTAGGGTACAGGATAGGGTACGACAATGCTTAAGGGTTAGACTACGTTTGAGGGCATAAGTTAGTGTTTGTGTACTGGTTAAGATTAGGGCATTGGTTAGGGTAGGGCATCGGAAGTGGGTCAGGTTTAGGGATGGGGTTAGGGTTAGGGTTAAGGAATGGGGAGGGATTAGGTTCCAATTTAGGGTACGACAACGCTTAAGGTTTAGCGTACGTGTGAGGGCACGAGTTAGTGTTGGTGTCCTGGTTAAGATTAGGGCACGGGTGAGGGTAAGGCTTCGGGTGAGGGTCAGGGTTAGGATTCGTGTTAGGGTTAGGGTTAAGGAATGCAGAGGGATTAGGGTACAGCTTAGGGAACGACAGTGCTTAAGGGTTAGCGTTCGTGTGAGGGCAAGGGTTAGTGTTAGTGTCCTGGTTAAGATTAGGGCACGGGTGAGGGTAAGGCTTCAGGTGAGGGTCAGGTTTAGGATTCGGGTTAGGGTTAGGTTTAGGGAAAGGGGAGATATTAGGGCACAGTTTAGGGTACCACAACGCTTAAGGTTTAGCGTACGTGTGAGGTCACTAGTTAGTGTTAGTGTACGGCTTACGATTAGGGCACGGGGGAGGGTAAGGCCTCGGAAGAGGGTCACGTTAAGAGATAGTGTTAGGGTTAGGGTTAGGGAATGGGGATTGATTAGGGTACAGGTTAGGGTACGGCAATGGCTTAGGGTTAGCGTACGTTAGAGGGCATGGGTTAGTTTTGATATACTGGTTAAAATTAGGACACAGGTGAGGGTAAATTTTCGGGTGAGTGTCATGGTTAGGTTTCAGGTTAGGGTTAGGGTTAGGGAATGGAGAGGGTTTAGGGTACATGTTAGGGTACCGCTGCGGTTTAGTGTTAGCGTACGTGTGAGGGCACGAGTTAGTCTTGGTGTCCCGGTTAAGATTAGGGCACGTGTGAGGGTAAGGCTTCGGGTGAGGGTCAGGGTTAGGATTCGGGATAAGGTTAGGGTTAGGGAATGGAGAGGGATTAGGGTACAGGTTAGGGTACGACAATGCTTAAAGGTTAGCGTAAGTGTGAGGGCACGAGTTAGTGTTGGTGTACTGGTTAAGACAAGGGCACCGATGTGGGTAAGGCCTCGGAAAAGGGTCACGTTCACTGTTTCGCTTAGGGTTAGGGTTAGGGAATGGGGAGGGATTAGGGTACAGGATAGGGTACGACAATGCTTAAGGGTGAGCGTACGTTTGAGGGCATGAGTTAGTGTTTGTGTACTGGTTAAGATTAGGGCATTGGTTAGGGTAGGGCATCGGAAGTGGGTCAGGTTTAGGGATGGGGTTAGGGTTAGGGTCAAGGAATGGGGAGGGATTAGGGTACAATTTAGGGTACGACAACGCTTAGGGTTTAGCGTACGTGTGAGGGCACAAGTTAGTGTTGGTGTCCTGGTTAAGATTAGGGCACGGGTGAGGGTAAGGCTTCGGGTGTGGGTCAGGGTTAGGATTCGTGTTAGGGTTAGGGTTAAGGAATGCAGAGGGATTATTGTACAGCTTAGGGTATGACAGCGCTTAAGGGTTAGCGTTCGTGTGAGGGCAAGGGTTAGTGTTAGTGTCCTGGTTAAGATTTGGGCACGGGTGAGGGTAAGGTTTCAGGTGAGGGTCAGGGTTAGGATTCGGTTTAGGGTTAGGGTTAGGGAATGGGGAGGGATTAGGGTACAGTTTAGGGTACGACAACCATTAAGGGTTAGCGTACGTGTGAGGGCATGAGTTAGTGTTGGTGTCCTGGTTAAGATTAGGGCACGGGTGAGGGTAAGGTTTCGGGTGAGGGTCAGGGATAGAATTCGGGTTAGGGTTAGGGTTAGGGAATGGGGAGATATTAGGGCACAGTTTTGGGTACCACAACGCTTAAGTTTCAGCGTACGTGTGAGGTCACTAGTTAGTGTTAGTGTACTGTTTACGATTAGGGCACGGGTGAGGGTAAGGCCTCGGAAGAGGGTCACGTTAAGGGTTAGGGTTAGGGTCACGGTTAGGGAATGGGGATTGATTAGGGTACAGGTTAGGGTACGGCAATGGCTTAGGGTTAGCGTAAGTTAGAGGGCATGGGTTAGTTTTGATGTACTGGCTATAATTAGGACACGGGTGAGGGTAAATTTTCGGGTGAGTGTCATGGTTAGGTTTCAGGTTAGGGTTAGTGTTAGGGAATGGAGAGGGTTTAGGGTACATGTTAGGGTACGGCTGCAGTTTAGTGTTAGCGTACGTGTGAGGGCACGAGTTAGTCTTGGTGTCCCGTTTAAGATTAGGGCACGGGTGAGGGTAAGGCTTCGGGTGAGGGTCAGGGTTAGGATTCGGGTTAAGGTTAGGGTTAGGGAATGGAGAGGGATTAGGGTACAGGTTAGGCTACGACAATGCTTAAAGGTTAGCGTAAGTGTGAGGGCACGAGTTAGTGTTGGTGTACTGGTTAAGACAAGGGAAGCGATGTGTGTAAGGCCTCGGAAAAGGGTAACGTTCAGGGTTTCGCTTATGGTTAGGGTTAGGGAATGGGGAGGGATTAGGGTACAGGATAGGGTACGACAATGCTTAAGGGTTAGCGTACGTTTGAGGGCATTAGTTAGTGTTTGTGTACTGGTTAAGATTAGGGCATTGGTTAGGGTAGGGCATCGGAAGTGGGTCAGGTTTAGGGATGGGGTTAGGGTTTGGGTTAAGGAATGGGGAGGGGTTAGGGTACAATTTAGGGTACGACAACGCTTAAGGTTTAGCGTACGTGTGAGGGCTCAAGTTAGTGTTGGTGTCCTCGTTAAGATTAGGGCACAGGTGAGGGTAAGGCTTCGGGTGAGGGTCAGGGTTAGGATTCGTGTTAGGGTTAGGGTTAAGGAATGCAGAGGGATTAGGGTACAGCTTAGGGTACGACAGTGCTTAAGGGTTAGCGTTCGTGTGAGGGCAAGGGTTAGTGTTAGTGTCCTGGTTAAGATTAGGGCACGGGTGAGGGTAAGGCTTCAGGTGAGGGTCAGGGTTAGGATTCGGGTTAGGGTTAGGGTTAGGGAATGGGGAGGGATTAGGGTACAGTTTAGGGTACGACAACGATTAACGGTTAGCGTACGTGTGAGGGCACGAGTTAGTGTTGGTGTTCTGGTTAAGATTAGGGCACGGGTGAGGGTAAGGTTTCGGGTGAGGGTCAGGGATAGAATTCGGGTTAGGGTTAGGGTTAGGGAATGGGGAGATATTAGGGCACAGTTTAGGGTACCACAACGCTTAAGGTTTAGCATACGTGTGAGGTCACTAGTTAGTGTTAGTGTACTGCTTATGATTAGGGCACGGGTGAGGGTAAGGCCTCGGAAGAGGGTCATGTTAAGGGTTAGGGTTAGGGTTAGGGTTAGGGAATGGGGATTGATTAGGGTACAGGTTAGGGTACGGCAATGGCTTAGGGTTAGCGTACGTTAGAGGGCAAGGGTTAGTGTTGATGTACTGGTTAAAATTAGGATACGGGTGATGGTAAAGTTTCGGGTGAGTGTCATGGTTAGGTTTCAGGTTAGGGTTAGGGTTAGGAATGGAGAGGGATTAGGGTACAGGTTAGAGTACCGCTGCGGTTTAGTGATAGCGTACGTGTGAGGGCACGAGTTAGTCTTGGTGTCCTGGTTAAGATTAGGGCACGTTGAGGGTAAGGCTTCGGGTGAGGGTCAGGGTCAGGATTCGGGTTAGGGTTAGGGTTAGGGAATGGAGAGGGATTAGGGTACAGGTTAGGGTACAACAATGCTTAAGGGTTAGCGTAAGTGTGAGGGCACGAGTTAGTGTTGGTGGACTGGTTAAGACAACGGCACCGATGAGGGTAAGGCCTCGGAAAAGGGTCACGTTCAGCGTTTCGCTTATGGTTAGGGTTAGGGAATGGGGAGGGATTAGGGTACAGGATAGGGTACGACAATGCTTAAGGGTTAGCGTACGTTTGAGGGCATGAGTTAGTGTTTGTGTACTGGTTAAGACTAGGGCATTGGTTAGGGTAGGGCATCGGAAGTGGGTCAGGTTTAGGGATGGGGTTAGGGTTAGGGTTAAGGAATGGGGAGGGATTAGGGTACAATTTAGGGTACGACAACGCTTAAGGTTTAGCGTACGTGTGAGGGCACAAGTTAGTGTTGGTGTCCTGGTTAAGATTAGGGCACGGGTGAGGGTAAGGCTTCGGGTGAGGGTCAGGGTTAGGATTCGTGTTAGTGTTAGGGTTAAGGAATGCACAGGGATTAGGGTACAGCTTAGGGTACGACAGCGCTTAAGGGTTAGCGTTCGTGTGAGGGCAAGGGTTAGTGTTAGTGTCCTGGTTAAGATTAGGGCACGGGTGAGGGTAAGGTTTCAGGTGAGGGTCAGGGTTAGGATTCGGGTTAGGGTTAGGGTTAGGGAATGGGGATGGATTCGGGTACAGTTTAGGGTACGACAACGATTAAGGGTTAGCGTACGTGTGAGGGCACGAGTTAGTGTTGGTGTCCTGGTTAAGATTAGGGCACGGGTGAGGGTAAGGTTTCGGGTGAGGGTCAGGGATAGAATTCGGGTTAGGGTTAGGGTTAGGGAATCGGGAGATATTAGGGCACAGTTTAGGGTACCACAGCGCTTAAGTTTTAGCGTCCGTGTGAGGTTACTAGTTAGTGTTAGTGTACTGCTTACGATTAGGGCACGGGTGAGGTTAAGGCCTCGGAAGAGGGTCACGTTAAGGGTTAGGGTTAGGGTTAGGGTTAGGGAATGGGGATTGATTAGGGTACAGGTTAGGGTACGGGAATGGCTTAGGGTTAGTGTACGTTAGAGGGCATGGGTTAGTGTTGATGTACTGGTTAAAATTAGGACACGGGTGAGGGTAAATTTTCGGGTGAGTGTCATGGTTAGGTTTCAGGTTAGGGTTAGGGTTAGGGAATGGAGAGGGTTTAGGGTACATGTTAGGGTACGGCTGCGGTTTAGTGTTAGCGTACGTGTGAGGGCACGAGTTAGTCTTGGTGTCCCGGTTAAGATTAGGGCACAGGTGAGGGTAAGGCTTCGGGTGAGGGTCAGGGTTAGGATTCGGGTTAAGGTTAGGGTTAGGGAATGGAGAGGGATTAGGGTACAGGTTAGGGTACGACAATGCTTAAAGGTTAGGGTTAGGGAATGGAGAGGGATTAGGGTACAGCTTAGGGAACGACAGTGCTTAAGGGTTAGCGTTCGTGTGAGGGCAAGGGTTAGTGTTAGTGTCCTGGTTAAGATTAGGGCACGGGTGAGGGTAAGGCTTCAGGTGAGGGTCAGGGTTAGGATTCGGGTTAGGGTTAGGTTTAGGGAAAGGGGAGATATTAGGGCACAGTTTAGGGTACCACAACGCTTAAGGTTTAGCGTACGTGTGAGGTCACTAGTTAGTGTTAGTGTACGGCTTACGATTAGGGCACGGGGGAGGGTAAGGCTTCGGAAGAGGGTCACGTTAAGAGATAGTGTTAGGGTTAGGGATAGGGAATGGGGATTGATTAGGGTACAGGTTAGGGTACCGCTGCGGTTTAGTGTTAGCGTACGTGTGAGGGCACGAGTTAGTCTTGGTGTCCTGGTTAAGATTAGGGCACGGGTGAGGGTAAGGCTTCTTGTGAGGGTCAGGGTTAGGATTCGGGTTAGGGTTAGGTTTAGGGAATGGAGAGGGATTAGGGTACTGGTTAGGGTACGACAATGCCTAAGGGTTAGCGTAAGTGTGAGGGCACGAGTTAGTGTTGGTGTATTGGTTAAGACAAGGGCACCGATGAGGGTAAGGCCTCGGAAAAGGGTCACGTTCAGGGTTTCGCTTAGGGTTAGGGTTAGGGAATGGGGAGGGATTAGGGTACAGGATAGGGTACGACAATGCTTAAGGGTTAGACTACGTTTGAGGGCATAAGTTAGTGTTTGTGTACTGGTTAAGATTAGGGCATTGGTTAGGGTAGGGCATCGGAAGTGGGTCAGGTTTAGGGATGGGGTTAGGGTTAGGGTTAAGGAATGGGGAGGGATTAGGTTCCAATTTAGGGTAAGACAACGCTTAAGGTTTAGCGTACGTGTGAGGGCACGAGTTAGTGTTGGTGTCCTGGTTAAGATTAGGGCACGGGTGAGGGTAAGGCTTCGGGTGAGGGTCAGGGTTAGGATTCGTGTTAGGGTTAGGGTTAAGGAATGCAGAGGGATTAGGGTACAGCTTAGGGAACGACAGTGCTTAAGGGTTAGCGTTCGTGTGAGGGCAAGGGTTAGTGTTAGTGTCCTGGTTAAGATTAGGGCACGGGTGAGGGTAAGGCTTCAGGTGAGGGTCAGGTTTAGGATTCGGGTTAGGGTTAGGTTTAGGGAAAGGGGAGATATTAGGGCACAGTTTAGGGTACCACAACGCTTAAAGTTTAGCGTACGTGTGAGGTCACTAGTTAGTGTTAGTGTACGGCTTACGATTAGGGCACGGGGGAGGGTAAGGCCTCGGAAGAGGGTCACGTTAAGAGATAGTGTTAGGGTTAGGGTTAGGGAATGGGGATTGATTAGGGTACAGGTTAGGGTACGGCAATGGCTTAGGGTTAGCGTACGTTAGAGGGCATGGGTTAGTGTTGATGTACTGGTTAAAATTAGGACACGGGTGATGGTAAAGTTTCGGGTGAGTGTCATGGATAGGTTTCAGGTTAGGGTTAGGGTTAGGGAATGGAGAGGGATTACGGTACAGGTTAGGGTACCACTGCGGTTTAGTGTTAGCGTACGTGTGAGGGCACGAGTTAGTCTTGGTGTCCTGGGTAAGATTAGGGCACGGTTGAGGGTAAGGCTGCGGGTGAGGGTCAGGGTTAGGATTCGGGTTAGGGTTAGGGTTAGGGAATGGAGAGGGATTAGGGTACTGGTTAGGGTACGACAATGCTTAAGGGTTAGCGTAAGTGTGAGGGCACGAGTTAGTGTTGGTGTACTGGTTAAGACAAGGGCACCGATGAGGGTAAGGCCTCGGAAAAGGGTCACGTTCAGGGTTTCGCTTAGGGTTAGGGTTAGGGAATGGGGAGGGATTAGGGTACAGGATAGGGTACGACAATGCTTCAGGGTTAGCGTAAGTTTGAGGGCATGAGTTAGTGTTTGTGTACTGGTTAAGATTAGGGCATTGGTTAGGGTAGGGCATCAGAAGTGGGTCAGGTTTAGGGATGGGGTTAGGTTTAGGGTTAAGGAATGGGGAGGGATTAGGTTCCAATTTAGGGTACGACAACGCTTAAGGTTTAGCGTATGTGTGAGGGCACGAGTTAGTGTTGGTGTCCTGGTTAAGATTAGGGCACGGGTGAGGTTAAGGCTTCGGGTGAGGGTCAGGGTTAGGATTCGTGTTAGGGTTAGGGTTAAGGAATGCAGAGGGATTAGGGTACAGCTTAGGGTACGATAGTGCTTAAGGGTTAGCGTTCGTGTGAGGGCAACGGTTAGTGTTAGTGTCCTGGTTAAGATTAGGGCACGGGTGAGGGTAAGGCTTCATGTGAGGGTCAGGGTTAGGATTCGGGTTAGGGTTAGGATTAAGGAATGGGGAGATATTAGGACACAGTTTAGGGTACCACAACGCTTAAGGTTTAGCGTACCTGTGAGGTCACTAGTTAGTGTTAGTGTACTGCTTACGATTAGGGCACGGGAGAGGGTAAGGCCTCGGAAGAGGGTTACGTTAAGGGTTAGGGTTAGGGAATTGGGATTGATTAGCGTACAGGTTAGGGTACGGCAATGGCTTAGGGTTAGCGTACGTTAGAGGGCATGGGTTAGTGTTGATGTACTGGTTAAAATTAGGACACGGGTGAGGGTAAAGTTTCGGGTGAGTGTCATGGTTAGGTTTCAGGTTAGGGTTAGGGTTACGGAATGGAGAGGGATTAGGGTACAGGTTAGGGTACCGCTGCGGTTTAGTGTTAGCGTACGTGTGAGGGCATGAGTTAGTCTTGGTGTCCTGGTTAAGATTAGGGCACGGGTGAGGGTAAGGTTTCGGGTGAGGGTCAGGGTTAGGATTCGGGTTAGGGCTAGGGTTAGGGAATGGAGAGGGATTAGGGTACAGGTTAGGGTACGACAATGCTTAAGGGTTAGCATAAGTGTGAGGGCACGAGTTAGTGTTGTTATACTGCTTAATACAAGGGCACCGATGAGGGTAAGGCCTCGGAAAAGGGTCACGTTCAGGGTTTCGCTTAGGGTTAGGGTTAGGGAATGGGGAGGGATTAGGGTACAGGATAGGGTACGACAATGCTTAAGGGTTAGCGTACGTTTGAGGGTTAGGGTTAGCGTTAGGGTTAAGGAATGGGGAGGGATTAGGGTACAATTTAGTGTACGACAACGCTTAAGGTTTAGCATACGTGTGAGGGCACGAGTTAGTGTTGGTGTCCTGGTTAAGATTAGGGCACGGGTGAGGGTAAGGCTTCTTGTGAGGGTCAGGGTTAGGATTCGGGTTAGGGTTAGGTTTAGGAAATGGAGAGGAATTAGGGTACTGGTTAGGGTACGACAATGCCTAAGGGTTAGCGTAAGTGTGAGGGCACAAGTTAGTGTTGGTGTATTGGTTAAGACAAGGGCACCGATGAGGGTAAGGCCTCGGAAAAGGGTCACGTTCAGGGTTTCGCTTAGGGTTAGGGTTAGGGAATGAGGAGGGATTAGGGTACAGGATAGGGTACGACAATGATTAAGGGTTAGACTACGTTTGAGGGCATAAGTTAGTGTTTGTGTACTGGTTAAGATTAGGGCATTGGTTAGGGTAGGGCATCGGAAGTGGGTCAGTTTTAGGGATGGGGTTAGGGTTAGTGTTAAGGAATGGGGAGGGATTAGGTTACAATTTAGGGTACGACAACGCTTAAGGTTTAGCGTACGTGTGAGGGCACGAGTTAGTGTTGGTGTCCTGGTTAAGATTAGGGCACGGGTGAGGGTAAGGCTTCGGGTGAGGGTCAGGGTTAGGATTCGTGTTAGGGTTAGGGTTAAGGAATGCAGAGGGATTAGGGTACAGCTTAGGGAACGACAGTGCTTAAGGGTTAGCGTTCGTGTGAGGGCAAGGGTTAGTGTTAGTGTCCTGGTTAAGATTAGGGCACGGGTGAGGGTAAGGCTTCAGGTGAGGGTCAGGGTTAGTATTCGGGTTAGGGTTAGGTTTAGGGAAAGGGTAGATATTAGGGCACAGTTTAGGGTACCACAACGCTTAAGGTTTAGCGTACGTGTGAGGTCACTAGTTAGTGTTAGTGTACGGCTTACGATTAGGGCACGGGGGAGGGTAAGGCCTCGGAAGAGGGTCACGTTAAGAGATAGTGTTAGGGTTAGGGTTAGGGAATGGGGATTGATTAGGGTACAGGTTAGGGTACCGCTGCGGTTTAGTGTTAGCGTACGTGTGAGGGCACGAGTTAGTCTTGGTGTCCTGGTTAAGATTAGGGCACGGGTGAGGGTAAGGCTTCTTGTGAGGGTCAGGGTTAGGATTCGGGTTAGGGTTAGGTTTAGGGAATGGAGAGGGATTAGGGTACTGGTTAGGGTACGACAATGCCTAAGGGCTAGCGTAAGTGTGAGGGCACGAGTTAGTGTTGGTGTATTGGTTAAGACAAGGGCACCGATGAGGGTAAGGCCTCGGAAAAGGGTCACGTTCAGGGTTTCGCTTAGGGTTAGGGTTAGGGAATGGGGAGGGATTAGGGTACAGGATAGGGTACGACAATGCTTAAGGGTTAGACTACGTTTGAGGGCATAAGTTAGTGTTTGTGTACTGGTTAAGATTAGGGCATTGGTTAGGGTAGGGCATCGGGAGTGGGTGAGGTTTAGGGATGGGGTTAGGGTTAGGGTTAAGGAATGGGGAGGGATTAGGTTACAATTTAGGGTACGACAACACTTAAGGTTTAGCGTACGTGTGAGGGCACGAGTTAGTGTTGGTGTCCTGGTTAAGATTAGGGCACGGGTGAGGGTAAGGCTTCGGGTGAGGGTCAGGGTTAAGATTCGTGTTAGGTTTAGGGTTAAGGAATGCAGAGGGATTAGGGTACAGCTTAGGGAACGACAGTGCTTAAGGGTTAGCGTTCGTGTGAGGGCAAGGGTTAGTGTTAGTGTCCTGGTTAAGATTAGGGCACGGGTGAGGGTAAGGCTTCAGGTGAGGGTCAGGGTTAGGATTCGGGTTAGGGTTAGGTTTAGGGAAAGGGGAGATATTAGGGCACAGTTTAGGGTACCACAACGCTTAAGGTTTAGCGTACGTGTGAGGTCACTAGTTAGTGTTAGTGTACGGCTTACGATTAGGGCACGGGGGAGGGTAAGGCCTCGGAAGAGGGTCACGTTAAGAGATAGTGTTAGGGTTAGGGTTAGGGAATGGGGATTGATTAGGGTACAGGTTAGGGTACGGCAATGGCTTAGGGTTAGCGTACGTTAGAGGGCATGGGTTAGTGTTGATGTACTGGTTAAAATTAGGACACGGGAGATGGTAAAGTTTCGGGTGAGTGTCATGGATAGGTTTCAGGTTAGGGTTAGGGTTAGGGAATGGAGAGGGATTAGGGTACAGGTTAGGGTACCGCTGCGGTTTAGTGTTAGCGTACGTGTGAGGGCACGAGTTAGTCTTGGTGTCCTGGTTAAGATTAGGGCACGGGTGAGGGTAAGGCTTCGGGTGAGGGTCAGGGTTAGGATTCGGGTTAGGGTTAGGGTTAGGGAATGGAGAGGGATTAGGGTACTGGTTAGGGTACGACAATGCTTAAGGGTTAGCGTAAGTGTGAGGGCCCGAGTTAGTGTTGGTGTACTGGTTAAGACAAGGGCACCGATGAGGGTAAGGCCTCGGAAAAGGGTCACGTTCAGGGTTTCGCTTAGGGTTAGGGTTAGGGAATGGGGAGGGATTAGGGTACAGGATAGGGTACGACAATGCTTAAGGGTTAGCGTACGTTTGAGGGCATGAGTTAGTGTTTGTGTACTGGTTAAGATTAGGGCATTGGTTAGGGTAAGGCATCAGAAGTGGGTCAGGTTTAGGGATGGGGTTAGGGTTAGGGTTAGGGAATGGAGAGGGATTAGGGTACTGGTTAGGGTACGACAATGCTTAAGGGTTAGCTTATGTTTGAGGGTTAGGGTTAGGGTTAGGGTTAAGGAATGGGGAGGGATTAGGGTACACTTTAGGGTACGACAACGCTTAAGGTTTAGCGTACGTGTGAGGGCACGAGTTAGTGTTGGTGTCCTGGTTAAGATTAGGGCACGGGTGAGGGTAAGGCTTCGGGTGAGGGTCAGGGTTAGGATTCGTGTTATGGTTAGGGTTAAGGAATGCAGAGGGATTAGGGTACAGCTTAGGGTACGACAGTGCTTAAGGGTTAGCGTTCGTGTGAGGGCAAGGGTTAGTGTTAGTGTCCTGGTTAAGATTAGGGCACGGGTGAGGGTAAGGCTTCAGGTGAGGGTCAGGGTTAGGATTCGGGTTAGGGTTAGGGTTAGGGAATGGGGAGATATTAGGGCACAGTTTACTGTACCACAACACTTAAGGTTTAGCGTACGTGTGAGGTCACTAGTTAGTGTTAGTGTACTGCTTACGATTAGGGCACGGGGGAGGGTAAGGCCTCGGAAGAGGGTCAAGTTAAGGGTTAGGGTTAGGGTTAGGGTTAGGGAATGCGGATTGATTAGGGTACAGGTTAGTGTACGGCAATGGCTTAGGGTTAGCGTACGTTAGAGGGCATGGGTTAGTGTTGATGTACTGGTTAAAATTAAGACACGGGTGATGGTAAAGTTTCGGGTGAGTGTCATGTTTAGGTTTCAGGTTAGGTTTAGGGTTAGGGAATGGAGAGGGATTAGGGTACAGGTTAGGGTACCGCTGCGGTTTAGTGTTAGCATACGTGTGAGGGCACGAGTTAGTCTTGGTGTCCTGGTTAAGATTAGGGCACGGGTGAGGGTAAGGCTTCGGGTGAGGGTCAGGGTTAGGATTCGTGTTAGGGTTAGGGTTAAGGAATGCAGAGGGATTAGGGTACAGCTTAGGGTATGACAGCGCTTAAGGGTTAGCGTTCGTGTGAGGGCAAGGGTTAGTGTTAGTGTCCTGGTTAAGATTTGGGCACGGGTGAGGGTAAGGTTTCGGGTGAGGGTCAGCGATAGAATTCGGGTTAGGGTTAGGGTTAGGGAATGGGGAGATATTAGGGCACAGTTTAGGGTACCACAACGCTTAAGGTTTAGCGTACGTGTGAGGTCACTAGTTAGTGTTAGTGTACTGATTACGATTAGGGCACGGGTGAGGGTAAGGCCTCGGAAGAGGGTCACGTTAAGGGTTAAGTTTAGGGTTAGGGTTAGGAAATGGGGATTGATTAGGGTACAGGTTAGGGTACGACAATGCTTAAGGGTTAGCGTACGTTTGAGGGCATGAGTTAGTGTTTGTGTACTGGTTAAGATTAGGGCATTGGTTAGGGTAGGGCATCGGAAGTGGGTCAGGTTTAGGGATGGGGTTAGGGTTAGGGTTAAGGAATGGGGAGGGATTAGGGTACAATTTAGGGTACGAAAACACTTAAGGTTTAGCGTATGTGTGAGGGCACATGTTAGTGTTGGTGTCCTGGTTAAGATTAGGGCACGGGTGAGGGTAAGGCTTCGGGTGAGGGTCAGGGTTAGGATTCGTGTTAGGGTTAGGGTTAAGGAATGCAGAGGGATTAGGGTACAGCTTAGGGTACGACAGTGCTTAAGGGTTAGCGTTCGTGTGAGGGCAAGGGTTAGTGTTAGTGTCCTGGTTAAGATTTGGGCACGGGTGAGGGTATGGTTTCAGGTGAGGGTCAGGGTTAGGATTCGGGTTAGGGTTAGGGTTAGGGAATGGGGAGGGATTAGGGTACAGTTTAGGGTACGGCAACGATTAAGTGTTAGCGTACGTGTGAGTGCACGAGTTAGTGTTGGTGTCCTGGTTAAGATTAGGGCACGGGTGAGGGTAAGGTTTCGGGTGAGGGTCAGGGATAGACTTCGGGTTAGGGTTAGGGTTAGGGAATGGGGAGATATTAGGGCACAGTTCAGGGTACCACAACGCTTAAGTTTTAGCGTACGTGTGAGGTCACTAGTTAGTGTTAGTGTACTGCTTACGATTAGGGCACGGGTGAGGGTAAGGCCTCGGAAGAGGGTCACGTTAAGGGTTAAGGTTAGGGTTAGGGTTAGGGAATGGGGATTGATTAGGGTACAGGTTAGGGTACGGCAATGGCTTAGGGTTAGCGTAAGTTAGAGGGCATGGGTTAGTTTTGATATACTGGTTAAAATTAGGACACAGGTGAGGGTAAATTTTCGGGTGAGTGTCATGGTTAGGTTTCAGGTTAGGGTTAGGGTTAGGGAATGGAGAGGGTTTAGGGTACATGTTAGGGTACCGCTGCGGTTTAGTGTTAGCGTACGTGTGAGGGCACGAGTTAGTCTTGGTGTCCCGGTTAAGATTAGGGCACGTGTGAGGGTAAGGCTTCGGGTGAGGGTCAGGGTTAGGATTCGGGATAAGGTTAGGGTTAGGGAATGGAGAGGGATTAGGGTACAGGTTAGGGTACGACAATGCTTAAAGGTTAGCGTAAGTGTGAGGGCACGAGTTAGTGTTGGTGTACTGGTTAAGACAAGGGCACCGATGTGGGTAAGGCCTCGGAAAAGGGTCACGTTCACTGTTTCGCTTAGGGTTAGGGTTAGGGAATGGGGAGGGATTAGGGTACAGGATAGGGTA
Organism: Inia geoffrensis; assembly: GCA_036417435.1. NCBI lineage: Eukaryota > Metazoa > Chordata > Mammalia > Artiodactyla > Iniidae > Inia > Inia geoffrensis. The sequence continues at coordinate 93,700,625 of CM070911.1, forward strand.
CGACAATGCTTAAGGGTTAGCGTACGTTTGAGGGCATGAGTTAGTGTTTGTGTACTGGTTAAGATTAGGGCATTGGTTAGGGTAGGGCATCGGAAGTGGGTCAGGTTTAGGGATGGGGTTAGGGTTAGGGTTAAGGAATGGGGAGGGATTAGGGTACAATTTAGGGTACGACAACGCTTAAGGTTTAGCGTACGTGTGAGGGCACAAGTTAGTGTTGGTTTCCTGGTTAAGATTAGGGCACGGTTGAGGGTAAGGCTTCGGGTGAGGGTCAGGGTTAGGATTCGGGTTAGGGTTAGGGTTAGGGAATGGAGAGGGATTAGGGTACAGGTTAGGGTACGACAATGCTTAAGGGTTAGTGTAAGTGTGAGCCACGAGTTTGTGTTGGTGTACTGGTTAAGACAAGGACACCGATGAGGGTAAGGCCATGGAAAAGGGTCACGTTCAGGGTTTCGCTTAGGGTTAGGATTAGGGAATGGGGAGGGATTAGGGTACAGGATAGGGTACGTCAATGCTTAAGGGTTAGCGTACGTTTGAGGGCATGAGTTAGTGTTTGTGTACTGGTTAAGATTAGGGCATTGGTTAGGGTACGGCATCGGAAGTGGGTCAGGTTTAGGGATGGGGTTAGGGTTAGGGTTAAGGAATGGGGAGGGATTAGGGTACAATTTAGGGTACGACAACGCTTAAGGTTTAGCGTACGTGTGAGGGCACAAGTTAGTGTTGGTGTCCTGGTTAAGATTAGGGCACAGGTGAGGGTAAGGCTTCGGGTGAGGTTCAGGGTTAGGATTCGTGTTAGGGTTAGGGTTAAGGAATGCAGAGGGATTAGGGTACAGCTTAGGGTACGACAGTGCTTAAGGGTTAGCGTTCGTGTGAGGGCAAGGGTTAGTGTTAGTGTCCTGGTTAAGATTTGGGCAAGGGTGAGGGTAAGGTTTCAGGTGAGGGTCAGGGTTAGGATTCGGGTTAGGGTTAGGGTTAGGGAATGGGGAGGGATTAGGGTACAGTTTAGGGTACGGCAACGATTAAAGGTTAGCGTACGTGTGAAGGCACGAGTTAGTGTTGGTGTCCTGGTTAAGATTAGGGCACGGGTGAGGGTAAGGTTTCGGGTGAGGGTCAGGGATAGAATTCGGGTTAAGGTTAGGGTTAGGGAATGGGGAGATATTAGGGCACAGTTTAGGGTACCACAACGCTTAAGTTTTAGCGTACGTGTGAGGAAACTAGTTAGTGTTAGTGTACTGCTTACGATTAGGGCACGGGTGAGGGTAAGGCCTCGGAAGAGGGTCACGTTAAGGGTTAGGTTTAGGGTTAGGGTTAGGGAATGGGGATTGATTAGGGTACAGGTTAGGGTACGGCAATGGCTTAGGGTTAGCGTAAGTTAGAGGGCATGGGTTAGTGTTGATGTACTGGTTAAAATTAGGACACGGGTGAGGGTAAATTTTCGGGTGAGTGTCATGGTTAGGTTTCAGGTTAGGGTTAGGGTTAGGGAATGGAGAGGGATTAGGGTACATGTTAGGGTACCGCTGCGGTTTAGTGTTAGCGTACGTGTGAGGGCACGAGTTAGTCTTGGTGTCCCGGTTAAGATTAGGGCACGGGTGAGGGTAAGGCTTCGGGTGAGGGTCAGGGTTAGGATACGGGTTAAGGTTAGGGTTAGGGAATGGAGAGGGATTAGGGTACAGGTTAGGGTACGACAATGCTTAAAGGTTAGCGTAAGTGGGAGGGCACGAGTTAGTGTTGGTGTACTGGTTAAGAAAAGGGCACCGATATGGGTAAGGCCTCGGAAAAGGGTCACGTTCACTGTTTCGCTTAGGGTTAGGGTTAGGGAATGGGGAGGGATTAGGGTACAGGATAGGGTACGACAATGCTTAAGGGTTAGCGTACGTTTGAGGGCATGAGTTAGTGTTTGTGTACTGGTTAAGATTAGGGCATTGGTTAGGGTAGGGCATCGGAAGTGGGTCAGGTTTAGGGATGGGGTTAGGGTTAGGGTCAAGGAATGGGGAGGGATTAGGGTACAATTTAGGGTACGACAACGCTTAGGGTTTAGCGTACGTGTGAGGGCACAAGTTAGTGTTGGTGTCCTGGTTAAGATTAGGGCACGGGTGAGGGTAAGGCTTCGGGTGAGGGTCAGGGTTAGGATTCGTGTTAGGGTTAGGGTTAAGGAGTGCAGAGGGATTAGGGTACAGCTTAGGGTATGACAGCGCTTAAGGGTTAGCGTTCGTGTGAGGGCAAGTGTTAGTGTTAGTGTCCTGGTTAAGATTTGGGCACGGGTGAGGGTAAGGTTTCAGGTGAGGGTCAGGGTTAGGATTCGGTTTAGGGTTAGGGTTAGGGAATGGGGAGGGATTAGGGTACAGTTTAGGGTACGACAACGATTAAGGGTTAGCGTACGTGTGAGGGCACGAGTTAGTGTTGGTGTCCTGGTTAAGATTAGGGCACGGGTGAGGGTAAGGTTTCGGGTGAGGGTCAGGGATAGAATTCGGGTTAGGGTTAGGGTTAGGGAATGGGGAGATATTAGGGCACAGTTTTGGGTACCACAACGCTTAAGTTTCAGCGTACGTGTGAGGTCACTAGTTAGTGTTAGTGTACTGTTTACGATTAGGGCACGGGTGAGGTTAAGGCCTCGGAAGAGGGTCACGTTAAGGGTTAGGGTTAGGGTCACGGTTAGGGAATGGGGATTGATTAGGGTACAGGTTAGGGTACGGCAATGGCTTAGGGTTAGCGTAAGTTAGAGGGCATGGGTTAGTTTTGATGTACTGGCTATAATTAGGACACGGGTGAGGGTAAATTTTCGGGTGAGTGTCATGGTTAGGTTTCAGGTTAGGGTTAGTGTTAGGGAATGGAGAGGGTTTAGGGTACATGTTAGGGTACGGCTGCGGTTTAGTGTTAGCGTACGTGTGAGGGCACGAGTTAGTCTTGGTGTCCCGTTTAAGATTAGGGCACGGGTGAGGGCAAGGCTTCGGGTGAGGGTCAGGGTTAGGATTCGGGTTAAGGTTAGGGTTAGGGAATGGAGAGGGATTAGGGTACAGGTTAGGGTACGACAATGCTTAAAGGTTAGCGTAAGTGTGAGGGCACGAGTTAGTGTTGGTGTACTGGTTAATACAAGGGAACCGATGTGGGTAAGGCCTCGGAAAAGGGTCACGTTCAGGGTTTCGCTTATGGTTAGGGTTAGGGAATGGGGAGGGATTAGGGTACAGGATAGGGTACGACAATGCTTAAGGGTTAGCGTACGTTTGAGGGCATTAGTTAGTGTTTGTGTACTGGTTAAGATTAGGGCATTGGTTAGGGTAGGGCATCGGAAGTGGGTCAGGTTTAGGGATGGGGTTAGGGTTTGGGTTAAGGAATGGGGAGGGATTAGGGTACAATTTAGGGTACGACAACGCTTATGGTTTAGCGTACGTGTGAGGGCTCAAGTTAGTGTTGGTGTCCTCGTTAAGATTAGGGCACAGGTGAGGGTAAGGCTTCGGGTGAGGGTCAGGGTTAGGATTCGTGTTAGGGTTAGGGTTAAGGAATGCAGAGGGATTAGGGTACAGCTTAGGGTACGACAGTGCTTAAGGGTTAGCGTTCGTGTGAGGGCAAGGGTTAGTGTTAGTGTCCTGGTTAAGATTAGGGCACGGGTGAGGGTAAGGCTTCAGGTGAGGGTCAGGGTTAGGATTCGGGTTAGGGTTAGGGTTAGGGAATGGGGAGGGATTAGGGTACAGTTTAGGGTACGACAACGATTAACGGTTAGCGTACGGGTGAGGGCACGAGTTAGTGTTGGTGTTCTGGTTAAGATTAGGGCACGGGTGAGGGTAAGGTTTCGGGTGAGGGTCAGGGATAGAATTCGGGTTAGGGTTAGGCTTAGGGAATGGGGAGATATTAGGGCACAGTTTAGGGTACCACAACGCTTAAGGTTTAGCATACGTGTGAGGTCACTAGTTAGTGTTAGTGTACTGCTTATGATTAGGGCACGGGTGAGGGTAAGGCCTCGGAAGAGGGTCATGTTAAGGGTTAGGGTTAGGGTTAGGGTTAGGGAATGGGGATTGATTAGGGTACAGGTTAGGGTACGGCAATGGCTTAGGGTTAGCGTACGTTAGAGGGCAAGGGTTAGTGTTGATGTACTGGTTAAAATTAGGATACGGGTGATGGTAAAGTTTCGGGTGAGTGTCATGGTTAGGTTTCAGGTTAGGGTTAGGGTTAGGAATGGAGAGGGATTAGGGTACAGGTTAGAGTACCGCTGCGGTTTAGTGATAGCGTACGTGTGAGGGCACGAGTTAGTCTTGGTGTCCTGGTTAAGATTAGGGCACGTTGAGGGTAAGGCTTCGGGTGAGGGTCAGGGTTAGGGTTCGGGTTAGGGTTAGGGTTAGGGAATGGAGAGGGATTAGGGTACAGGTTAGGGTACAACAATGCTTAAGGGTTAGCGTAAGTGTGAGGGCACGAGTTAGTGTTGGTGGACTGGTTAAAACAACGGCACCGATGAGGGTAAGGCCTCGGAAAAGGGTCACGTTCAGCGTTTCGCTTATGGTTAGGGTTAGGGAATGGGGAGGGATTAGGGTACAGGATAGGGTACGACAATGCTTAAGGGTTAGCGTACGTTTGAGGGCATGAGTTAGTGTTTGTGTACTGGTTAAGATTAGGGCATTGGTTAGGGTAGGGCATCGGAAGTGGGTCAGGTTTAGGGATGGGGTTAGGGTTTGGGTTAAGGAATGGGGAGGGATTAGGGTACAATTTAGGGTACGACAACGCTTAAGGTTTAGCGTACGTGTGAGGGCACGAGTTAGTGTTGGTGTCCTGGTTAAGATTAGGGCACGGTTGAGGGTAAGGCTTCGGGTGAGGGTCAGGGTTAGGATTCGGGTTAGGGTTAGGGTTAGGGAATGGAGAGGGATTAGGTTACAGGTTAGGGTACGACAATGCTTAAGGGTTAGTGTAAGTGTGAGGGCACGAGTTTGTGTTGGTGTACTGGTTAAGACAAGGGCACCGATGAGGGTAAGGCCTTGGAAAAGGGTCACGTTCAGGGTTTCGCTTAGGGTTAGGGTTAGGGAATGGGGAGGGATTAGGGTACAGGATAGGGTACGTCAATGCTTAAGGGTTAGCGTACGTTTGAGGGCATGAGTTAGTGTTTGTGTACTGGTTAAGATTAGGGCATTGGTTAGGGTAGGGCATCGGAAGTGGGTCAGGTTTAGGGATGGGGTTAGGGTTAGGGTTAAGGAATGGGGAGGCATTAGGATACAATTTAGGGTACGACAACGCTTAAGGTTTAGCGTACGTGTGAGGGCACAAGTTAGTGGTGGTGTCCTCGTTAAGATTAGGGCACGGGTGAGGGTAAGGCTTCGGGTGAGGGTCAGGGTTAGGATTCGTGTTAGGGTTAGGGTTAAGGAATGCAGAGGGTTTAGGGTACAGCTTAGGGTACAACAGTGCTTAAGGGTTAGCGTTCGTGTGAGGGCAAGGGTTAGTGTTAGTGTCCTGGTTAAGTTTAGGGCACGGGTGAGGGTAAGGCTTCAGGTGAGGGTCAGGGTTAGGATTGGGGTTAGGGTTAGGGTTAGGGAATGGGGAGGGATTAGGGTACAGTTTAGGGTACGACAACGATTAAGGGTTAGCGTACGTGTGAGGGCACGAGTTAGTGTTGGTGTCCTGGTTAAGATTAGGGCACGGGTGAGTGTAAGGTTTTGGGTGAGGGTCAGGGATAGAATTCGGGTTAGGGTTAGGGTTAGGGAATTGGGAGATATTAGGGCACAGTTTAGGGTACCACAACGCTTAAGGTTTAGCGTACGTGTGAGGTCACTAGTTAGTGTTAGTGTACTGCTTACGATTAGGGCACGGGTGAGGGTAAGGCCTCGGAAGAGGGTCACGTTAAGGGTTAAGGTTAGGGTTAGGATTAGGAAATGGGGATTGATTAGGGTACAGGTTAGGGTACGGCAATGGCTTAGGGTTAGCGTACGTTAGAGGGCAAGGGTTAGTGTTGATGTACTGGTTAAAATTAGCACACGGGTGATGGTAAAGTTTCGGGTGAGTGTCATGGTTAGGTTTCAGGTTAGGGTTAGGGTCAGGGAATGGAGAGGGATTAGGGTACAGGTTAGGGTACCGCTGCGGTTTAGTGATAGCGTACGTGTGAGGGCACGAGTTAGTCTTGGTGTCCTGGTTAAGATTAGGGCACGGGTGAGGGTAAGGCTTCGGGTGAGGGTCAGGGTTAGGATTCGGGTTAGGGTTAGGGTTAGGGAATGGAGAGGGATTAGGGTACAGGTTAGGGTACAACAATGCTTAAGGGTTAGCGTAAGTGTGAGGGCACGACTTAGTTTTGGTGGACTGGTTAAGACAAGGGCACCGATGAGGGTAAGGCCTCGGAAAAGGGTCACGTTCAGGGTTTCGCTTATGGTTAGGGTTAGGGAATGGGGAGGGATTAAGGTACAGGATAGGGTACGACAATGCTTAAGGGTTAGCGTACGTTTGAGGGCATGAGTTAGTGTTTGAGTACTGGTTAAGATTAGGGCATTGGTTAGCGTAGGGCATCGGAAGTGGGTCAGGTTTAGGGATGGGGTTAGGGGTACGGTTAAGGAATGGGGAGGGATTAGGGTACAATTTAGGGTATGACAACGCTTAAGGTTTAGCGTACGTGTGAGGGCACAAGTTAGTGTTGGTGTCCTGGTTAAGATTAGGGCCCGGGTGAGGGTAAGGCTTCGGGTGAGGGTCAGGGTTAAGATTCGTGTTAGGGTTAGGATTAAGGAATGCAGAGGGATTAGGGTACAGCTTAGGGTACGACAGTGCTTAAGGGTTAGCGTTCGTGTGAGGGTAAGGGTTAGTGTTAGTGTCCTGGTTAAGATTTGGGCACGGGTGAGTGTAAGGTTTCAGGTGAGGGTAAGGGTTAGGATTCGGCTTAGGGTTAGGGTTAGGGAATGGGGTGGGATTAGGGTACAGTTTAGGGTACGGCAATGATTAAGGGTTAGCGTACGTGTGAGGGCACGAGTTAGTGTTGGTGTCCTGGTTAAGATTAGGGCACGGGTGAGGGTAAGGTTTCGGGTGAGGGTCAGGGAAAGAATTCAGGTTAGGGTTAGGGTTAGGGAATGGGGAGATATTAGGGCACAGTTTAGGGTACCACAACGCTTAAGTTTTAGCGTACGTGTGAGGTCACTAGTTAGTGTTAGTGTACTGCTTACGATTAGGGCACGGGTGAGGGTAAGGCCTCGGAAGAGGGTCACGTTAAGGGTTAGGGTTAGGGTTAGGGTTAGGGAATGGGGATTGATTAGGGTACAGGTTAGGGTACGGCAATGGCTTAGGGTTAGCGTAAGTCAGAGGGCATGGGTTAGTTTTGATGTACTGGTTAAAATTAGGACACGGGTGAGGGTAAATTTTCGGGTGAGTGTCATATTTAGGTTTCAGGTTAGGGTTAGGGTTAGGGAATGGAGAGGGTTTAGGGTACATGTTAGGGTACCGCTGCGATTTAGTGTTAGCGTACGTGTGAGGGCACGAGTTAGTATTGCTGTCCAGGTTAAGATTAGGGCACGGGTGAGGGTAAGGCTTCGGGTGAGGGTCAGGGTTAGGATTCGGGTTAAGGTTAGGGTTAGGGAATGGAGAGGGATTAGGGTACAGGTTAGTGTACGACAATGCTTAAAGGTTAGCGTAAGTGTGAGGGCACGAGTTAGTGTTGGTGTACTGGTTAAGACAAGGGCACCGATGTGGGTAAGGCCTTGGAAAAGGGTCACGTTCACTGTTTCGCTTATGGTTAGGGTTAGGGAATGGGGAGGGATTAGGGTACAGGATAGTGTACGACAATGCTTAAGGGTTAGCGTACGTTTGAGGGCATGAGTTAGTGTGTGTGTACTGGTTAAGATTAGGGCATTGGTTAGGGTAGGGAATCGGAAGAGGGTCAGGTTTAGGGATGGGGTTAGGGTTTGGGTTAAGGAATGGGGAGGGATTAGGGTACAATTTAGGGTACGACAACGCTTAAGGTTTAGCGTACGTGTGAGGGCTCAAGTTAGTGTTGGTGTCCTGGTTAAGATTAGGGCACGGGTGAGGGTAAGGCTTCGGGTGAGGGTCAGGGTTAGGATTCGTGTTAGGGTTAGGGTTAAGGAATGCAGAGGGATTTGGTACAGCTTAGGGTACGACAGTGCTTAAGGGTTAGCGTTCGTGTGAGGGCAAGGGTTAGTGTTAGTGTCCTGGTTAAGATTAGGGCACGGGTGAGGGTAAGGCCTCGGAAGAGGGTCACGTTAATGGTAAAGGTTAGGGTTAGGGTTAGGAAATGGGGATTGATTAGGGTACAGGTTAGGGTACGGCAATGGCTTAGGGTTAGCGTACGTTAGAGGGCATGGGTTAGTGTTGATGTACTGGTTAAAATTAGGACACGGGTGATGGTAAAGTTTCGGGTGAGTGTCATGGTTAGGTTTCAGGTTAGGGTTAGTGTTAGGCAATGGAGAGGGATTAGGGTACAGGTTAGTGTACCGCTGCGGTTTAGTGTTAGCGTACATGTGAGGGCACGAGTTAGTCTTGGTGTCCTGGTTAAGATTAGGGCACGGGTGAGGGTAAGGCTTCGGGTGAGGGTCAGGGTTAGGATTCGGGTTAGGGTTAGGGTTCGGGAATGGAGAGGGATTAGGGTACAGGTTAGGGTACGACAATGCTTAAGGGTTAGCGTAAGTGTGAGGGCACGAGTTAGTGTTGGTGTAATGGTTAAGACAAGGGCACCGATGAGGGTAAGGCCTCGGAAAAGGGTCACGTTCAGGGTTTCGCTTAGGGTTAGGGTTAGGGAATGGGGAGGGATTAGGGTAGAGGATAGGGTACGACAATGCTTAAGGGTTAACGTACGTTTGAAGGCATGAGTTAGTGTTTGTGTAGTAGTTAAGATTAGGGCATTGGTTAGGGTAGGGCTTCGGACGTGGGTCAGGTTTAGGGATGGGGTTAGGTTTAGGGTTAAGGAATGGGGAGGGATTAGGGTACAATTTAGGGTACGACAATGCTTAAGGTTTAGCGAACGTGTGAGGGCACGAGTTAGTGTTGATGTCCTGGTTAAGATTAGAGAACGGGTGAGCGTAAGGCATCGGTTGAGGGTCAGGGTTAGGGTTCGTGTTAGGGTTAGGGTTAAGGAATGCAGAGGGATTAGGGTACAGCTTAGGGTACAACAGTGCTTAAGGGTTAGCGTTCGTGTGAGGGCAAAGTTTATTGTTAGTGTCCTGGTTAAGATTAGGGCACGGGTGAGGGTAAGGCTTCAGGTGAGGGTCAGGGTTAGGATTCGGGTTAGGGTTAGGGTTAGGGAATGGGCAGGGATTAGGGTACAGTTTAGGGTACGACAACGATTAAGGGTGGGCGTACGTGTGAGGGCACGAGTTAGTGTTGGTGTCCTGGTTAAGATTAGGGCACGGGTGAGGGTAAGGTTTCGGGTGAGGGTCAGGGATAGAATTCGGGTTAGGGTTAGGGTTAGGGAATGGCGAGATATTAGGGCACAGTTTAGGGTACCACAGCGCTTAAGGTTTAGCGTACGTGTGAGGTCACTAGTTAGTGTTAGCGTACTGCTTACGATTAGGGCACGGGTGAGGGTAAGGGCTCGGAAGAATGTCACGTTAAGGGGTAGGGTTAGGGTTAGGGTTAGGGAATGGGGATTGATTAGGGTACATGTTAGGCTACGTCAATGGCTTAGGGTTAGCGTACGTTAGAGGGCATGGGTTAGTGTTGATGTACTGGTTAAAATTAGGACACGGGTGAGGGTAAAGTTTCGGGTGAGTGTCATGGTTAGGTTTCAGGTTAGGGTTAGGGTTAGGGAATGGAGAGGGATTAGGGTACAGGTTAGGGTACCGCTGAGGTTTAGGGTTAGCGTACGTGTGAGGGCACGAGTTAGTCTTGGTGTCCTGGTTAAGATTAGGGCACGGGTGAGGGTAAGGCTTCGGGTGAGGGTCAGGGTTAGGATCCGGGTTAGGGTTAGGGTTAGGGAATGGAGAGGTATTAGGGTACAGGTTAGGGTACGACAATGCTTAAGGGTTAGCGTAAGTGTGAGGGCACGAGTTAGTGTTGGTGTACTGGTTAAGACAAGGGCAACGATGAGGGTAAGGCCTCGGAAAAGGGTCACGTTCAGGGTTTCGCTTAGGGTTAGGGTTAGGGAATGGGGAGTGATTAGGGTACAGGATAGGGTACGACAATGCTTAAGGGTTAACGTACGTTTGAAGGCATGAGTTAGTGTTTGTGTACTGGTTAAGATTAGGGCATTGGTTAGGGTAGGGCATCGAAAGTGGGTCAGTTTTAGGGATGGGGTTAGGTTTAGGGTTAAGGAATGGGGAGGGATTAGGGTTCAATTTAGGGTACGACAAGGCTTAAGGTTTAGTGTACGTGTTTGGGCACGAGTTAGTGTTGGTGTCCTGTTTAAGACTAGGGCACGGGTGAGGGTAAGGCTTCGGGTGAGGGTCAGGGATAGGATTCGTGTTAGGGTTAGGGTTAAGGAATGCAGAGGGATTAGGGTACAGCTTAGGGTACGACAGTGCTTAAGGGTTAGCGTTCGTGTGAGGGCAAGGGTTATTGTTAGTGTCCTGGTTAAGATTAGGGCACGGGTGAGGGTAAGGCTTCAGGTGAGGGTCAGGGTTAGGATTCGGGTTAGGGTTAGGGTTAGGGAATGGGGACGGATTAGGGTACAGTTTAGGGTACGACAACGATTAAGGGTTAGCGTACGTGTGAGGGCACGAGTTAGTGTTGGTGTCCTGGTTAAGATTAGGGCACGGGTGAGGGTAAGGTTTCGGGTGAGGGTCAGGGATAGCATTCGGGTTAGGGTTAGGGTTAGGGAATGGGGAGATATTAGGGCACAGTTTAGGGTACCACAACGCTTAACGTTTAACATACGTGTGAGGTCACTAGTTAGTGTTAGTGTACTGCTTACGATTAGGGCACGGGTGAGGGTAAGGCCTCGGAAAAGGGTCACGTTAAGGGTTAGGGTTAGGGTTAGGGTTAGGGAATGGTGATTGATTAGGGTACAGGTTAGGGTACGGCAATGGCTTAGGGTTAGCAAACGTTAGAGGGCATGGGTTAGTGTTGATGTACTGGTTAAAATTAGGACACGGGTGAGGGTAAAGTTTCGGGTGAGTGTCATGGTTAGGTTTCAGGTTAGGGTTAGGGTTAGGGAATGGAGAGGGATTAGGGTACAGGTTAGGGTACGACAATGCTTAAGGGTTAGTGTAAGTGTGAGGGCACGAGTTAGTGTTGGTGTACTGGTTAAGACAAGGGCACCGATGAGGGTAAGGCCTCGGAAAAGGGTCACGTTCAGGGTTTCGCTTAGGGTTAGGGTTAGGTCATGGGGAGGGATTAGGGTAGAGGATAGGGTACGACAATGCTTACGGGTTAACGTACGTTTGAGGGCATGTGTTAGTGTTTGTGTACTGCTTAAGATTAGGGCATTGGTTAGGGCAGGACATCGGACGTCGGTCAGGTTTAGGGATGGGGTTAGTGTTAGGGGTAAGGAATGCAGAGGGATTAGGGTACAGCTTAGGGTACGACAGTGCTTAAGGGTTAGCGTTCGTGTGAGGGCAAGTGTTAGTGTTAGTGTCCTGGTTAAGATTAGGGCACGGGTGAGGGTAAGGCTTCGGGTGAGGGTCAGGGTTAGGATTCGGGTTAGGGTTAGTGTTAGGGAATGGGGAGGGATTAGGGTACAGTTTAGGGTACGACAACGATTAAGGGTTAGCCTAAGTGTGAGGGCACGAGTTAGTGTTGGTGTACTGGTTAAGACAAGGGCACCGCTGAGGGTAAGGCCTCGGAAAAGGGTCACGTTCAGGGTTTCGCTTAGGGTTAGGGTTAGGGAATGGGGAGGGATTAGGGTACAGGATAGGGTACGACAATGCTTAAGGGTTCACGTACTTTTGAGGGCAGGAGTTAGCGTTTGTGTACTGGTTAAGATTAGGGCATTGGTTAGGGTAGGGCATCGGACGTGGGTGAGGTTTAGGGATGGGGTTAGGGTTAGGGTTAAAGAATGGGGAGGGATTAGGGTACAATTTAGGGTACGACAACTCTTAAGGTTTAGCGTACGTGTGATGGCACGAGTTAGTGTTGGTGTCGTGGTTAAGATTAGGGCACGGGTGAGGGTAAGGCTTCGGGTGAGGGTCAGGGTTAATATTCGTGCTAGGGTTAGGGTTAAGGAATGCAGAGGGATTAGGGTACAGCTTAGGGTACGACAGTGCTTAAGGGTTAGCGTTCGTGTGAGGGCAAGGTTTAGTGTTAGTGTCCTGGTTAAGATTAGGGCACGGGTGAGGGTAAGGCTTCAGGTGAGGGTCAGGGTTAGGATTCGGGTTAGGTTTAGGGTTAGGGAATGGGGAGGGATTAGGGTACAGTTTAGGGTACGACAACGATTAAGGGTTAGCGTAAGTGTGAGGGCACGAGTTAGTGTTGGTGTACTGGTTAAAACAAGGGCACCGCTGAGGGTAAGGCCTCGGAAAAGGGTCACGTTCAGGGTTTCGCTTAGGGTTAGGGTTAGGGAATGGGGAGGGATTAGGGTACAGGATAGGGTACGACAATGCTTAAGGGTTCACGTACTTTTGAGGGCAGGAGTTAGTGTTAGTGTCCTGGTTAAGATTAGGGCACGGGTGAGGATAAGGCTTCAGGTGACGGTCAGGGTTAGGATTCTGGTTAGTGTTAGGGTTAGGGAATGGGGAGGCATTAGGGTACAGTTTAGGGTACGACAACTCTTAAGGTTTAGCGTACGTGTGAGGGCACGAATTAGTGTTGTTGTCCTGGTTAAGATTAGGGCACGGGTGAGGGTCAGGGTTAGGATTCGTGTTAGGGTTAGGGTTAAGGAATGCAGAGGGATTAGGGTACAGCTTAGGGTACGACAGTGCTTAAGGGTTAGCGTTCGTGTGAGGGCAAGGGTTAGTGTTAGTGTCCTGGTTAAGTTTAGGGCACGGGTGAGAGTAAGGCTTCAGGTGAGGGTCAGGGTTAGGATTCGGGTTAGGGTTAGGGTTAGGGAATGGGGAGGGATTAGGGTACAGTTTAGGGTACGACAGTGCTTAAGGTTTAGCGTACGTGTGAGGGCACGAGTTAGTCTTGGTGTCCTGGTTAAGATTAGGGCACGGGTGAGGGTAAGGCTTCGGGTGAGGGTCAGGGTTAGGATCCGGGTTAGGGTTAGGGTTAGGGAATGTAGAGGTATTAGGGTACAGGTTAGGGTACGACAATGCTTAAGGGTTAGCGTAAGTGTGAGGGCACGAGTTAGTGTTGGTGTACTGGTTAAGACAAGGGCAACGATGAGGGTAAGGCCTCGGAAAAGGGTCACGTTCAGGGTTTCGCTTAGGGTTAGGGTTAGGGAATGGGGAGTGATTAGGGTACAGGATAGGGTACGACAATGCTTAAGCGTTAACGTACGTTTGAAGGCATGAGTTAGTGTTTGTGTACTGGTTAAGATTAGGGCATTGGTTAGGGTAGGGCATCGAAAGTGGGTCAGTTTTAGGGATGGGGTTAGGTTTAGGGTTAAGGAATGGGGAGGGATTAGGGTTCAATTTAGGGTACGACAAGGCTTAAGGTTTAGTGTACGTGTTTGGGCACGAGTTAGTGTTGGTGTCCTGTTTAAGACTAGGGCACGGGTGAGGGTAAGGCTTCGGGTGAGGGTCAGGGATAGGATTCGTGTTAGGGTTAGGGTTAAGGAATGCAGAGGGATTAGGGTACAGCTTAGGGTACGACAGTGCTTAAGGGTTAGCGTTCGTGTGAGGGCAAGGGTTAGTGTTAGTGTCCTGGTTAAGATTAGGGCACGGGTGAGGGTAAGGCTTCAGGTGAGGGTCAGGGTTAGGATTCGGGTTAGGGTTAGGGTAGGGAATGGGGACGGATTAGGGTACAGTTTAGGGTACGACAACGATTAAGGGTTAGCGTACGTGTGAGGGCACGAGTTAGTGTTGGTGTCCTGGTTAAGATTAGGGCACGGGTGAGGGTAAGGTTTCGGGTGAGGGTCAGGGATAGCATTCGGGTTAGGGTTAGGGTTAGGGAATGGGGAGATATTAGGGCACAGTTTAGGGTACCACAACGCTTAACGTTTAACATACGTGTGAGGTCACTAGTTAGTGTTAGTGTACTGCTTACGATTAGGGCACGGGTGAGGGTAAGGCCTCGGAAGAGGGTCACGTTAAGGGTTAGGGTTAGGGTTAGGGTTAGGGAATGGTGATTGATTAGGGTACAGGTTAGGGTACGGCAATGGCTTAGGGTTAGCATACGTTAGAGGGCATGGGTTAGTGTTGATGTACTGGTTAAAATTAGGACACGGGTGAGGGTAAAGTTTCGGGTGAGTGTCATGGTTAGGTTTCAGGTTAGGGTTAGGGTTAGGGAATGGAGAGGGATTAGGGTACAGGTTAGGGTACGACAATGCTTAAGGGTTAGTGTAAGTGTGAGGGCACGAGTTAGTGTTGGTGTACTGGTTAAGACAAGGGCACCGATGAGGGTAAGGCCTCGGAAAAGGGTCACGTTCAGGGTTTCGCTTAGGGTTAGGGTTAGGTCATGGGGAGGGATTAGGGTAGAGGATAGGGTACGACAATGCTTACGGGTTAACGTACGTTTGAGGGCATGTGTTAGTGTTTGTGTACTGCTTAAGATTAGGGCATTGGTTAGGGCAGGACATCGGACGTGGGTCAGGTTTAGGGATGGGGTTAGTGTTAGGGGTAAGGAATGCAGAGGGATTAGGGTACAGCTTAGGGTACGACAGTGCTTAAGGGTTAGCGTTCGTGTGAGGGCAAGTGTTAGTGTTAGTGTCCTGGTTAAGATTAGGGCACGGGTGAGGGTATGGCTTCAGGTGAGGGTCAGGGTTAGGATTCGGGTTAGGGTTAGGGTTAGGGAATGGGGAGGGATTAGGGTACAGTTTAGGGTACGACAGTGCTTAAGGTTTAGCGTACGTGTGAGGGCACGAGTTAGTGTTGGTGTCCTGGTTACGATTAGGGCAAGGGTGAGGGTAAGGCTTCGGGTGAGGTTCAGGGTTAATATTCGTGCTAGGGTTAGGGTTAAGGAATGCAGAGGGATTAGGGTACAGCTTAGGGTACGACAGTGCTTAAGGGTTAGCGTTCGTGTGAGGGCAAGTGTTAGTGTCAGTGTCCTGGTTAAGATTAGGGCACGGGTGAGGGTAAGGCTTCGGGTGAGGGTCAGGGTTAGGATTCGGGTTAGGGTTAGTGTTAGGGAATGGGGAGGGATTAGGGTACAGTTTAGGGTACGACAACGATTAAGGGTTAGCCTAAGTGTGAGGGCACGAGTTAGTGTTGGTGTACTGGTTAAGACAAGGGCACCACTGAGGGTAAGGCCTCGGAAAAGGGTCACGTTCAGGGTTTCGCTTAGGGTTAGGGTTAGGGAATGGGGAGGGATTAGGGTACAGGATAGGGTACGACAATGCTTAAGGGTTCACGTACTTTTGAGGGCAGGAGTTAGCGTTTGTGTACTGGTTAAGATTAGGGCATTGGTTAGGGTAGGGCATCGGACGTGGGTGAGGTTTAGGGATGGGGTTAGGGTTAGGGTTAAAGAATGGGGAGGGATTAGGGTACAATTTAGGGTACGACAACTCTTAAGGTTTAGCGTACGTGTGATGGCACGAGTTAGTGTTGGTGTCGTGGTTAAGATTAGGGCACGGGTGAGGGTAAGGCTTCGGGTGAGGGTCAGGGTTAATATTCGTGCTAGGGTTAGGGTTAAGGAATGCAGAGGGATTAGGGTACAGCTTAGGGTACGACAGTGCTTAAGGGTTAGCGTTCGTGTGAGGGCAAGGTTTAGTGTTAGTGTCCTGGTTAAGATTAGGGCACGGGTGAGGGTAAGGCTTCAGGTGAGGGTCAGGGTTAGGATTCGGGTTAGGTTTAGGGTTAGGGAATGGGGAGGGATTAGGGTACAGTTTAGGGTACGACAACGATTAAGGGTTAGCGTAAGTGTGAGGGCACGAGTTAGTGTTGGTGTACTGGTTAAAACAAGGGCACCGCTGAGGGTAAGGCCTCGGAAAAGGGTCACGTTCAGGGTTTCGCTTAGGGTTAGGGTTAGGGAATGGGGAGGGATTAGGGTACAGGATAGGGTACGACAATGCTTAAGGGTTCACGTACTTTTGAGGGCAGGAGTTAGTGTTAGTGTCCTGGTTAAGATTAGGGCACGGGTGAGGATAAGGCTTCAGGTGACGGTCAGAGTTAGGATTCTGGTTAGTGTTATGGTTAGGGAATGGGGAGGGATTAGGGTACAGTTTAGGGTACGACAACTCTTAAGGTTTAGCGTACGTGTGAGGGCACGAATTAGTGTTGTTGTCCTGGTTAAGATTAGGGCACGGGTGAGGGTCAGGGTTAGGATTCGTGTTAGGGTTAGGGTTAAGGAATGCAGAGGGATTAGGGTACAGCTTAGGGTACGACAGTGCTTAAGGGTTAGCGTTCGTGTGAGGGCAAGGGTTAGTGTTAGTGTCCTGGTTAAGTTTAGGGCACGGGTGAGAGTAAGGCTTCAGGTGAGGGTCAGGGTTAGGATTCGGGTTAGGGTTAGGGTTAGGGAATGGGGAGGGATTAGGGTACAGTTTAGGGTACGACAACGATTTAGGGTGGGCGTACGTGTGAGGGCACGAGTTAGTGTTGGTGTCCTGGTTAAGATTAGGGCACGGGTGAGGGTAAGGTTTCGGGTGAGGGTCAGGGATAGCATTCGGGTTAGGGTTAGGGTTAGGGAATGGGGAGATATTAGGGCACAGTTTAGGGTACCACAACGCTTAAGGTTTAGCGTACGTGTGAGGTCACTAGTTAGTGTTAGTGTACTGCTTACGATTAGGGCACGGGTGAGGGTAAGGCCTCGGAAGAGTGTCACGTTAAGGGTTAGGGTTAGGGTTAGGGTTAGTTAATGGGGATTGATTTGGGTACAGAATAGGGTACCGCAATGGGTTAGGGTTAGCGTACGTTAGAGGGCATGGGTTAGTGTTGATGTACTGGTTAAAATTAGGATACGGGTGAGCGTAAAGTTTCGGGTGAGTGTCATGCTTAGGTTTGAGGTTAGGGTTAAGGTTAGGGAATGGAGAGGGATTAGGGTACAGGTTAGTGTACCGCTGTGGTTTAGTGTTAGCGTACGTGTGAGGGCATGAGTTAGTGTTGGTGTCCTGGTTAAGATTAGGGCACGGGTGAGGGTAAGGCTTCGGGTGAGGGTCAGGGTTAATATTCGTGCTAGGGTTAGGGTTAAGGAATGCAGAGGGATTAGGGTACAGCTTAGGGTACGACAACGATTAAGGGTTAGCGTACGTGTGAGGTCACTAGTTAGTGTTAGTGTACTGCTTACGATTAGGGCACGGGTGAGGGTAAAGCCTCGGAAGAGGGTCACGTTAAGGGTTAGGGTTAGGGTTAGGGTTAGGGAATGTGGATTGGTTATGGTACAGGTTAGGGTACGGCAATGGCTTAGGGTTTGCGTACGTTAGAGGGCATGGGTTAGTGTTGATGTACTGGTTAAAATTAGGACACGGGTGATGGTAAAGTTTCGGGTGAGTGTCATGGTTAGGTTTCAGGTTAGGGTAAGGGTTAGGGAATGGGGAGGGATTAGGGTACAGCTTAGGGTACCGCTGTGGTTTAGTGTTAGCGTACGTGTGAGGGCACGAGTTAGTCTTGGTGTCCTGGATAAGATTAGGGCACGCGTGAGGGTAAGGCTTCGGGTGAGGGTCAGGGTTAGGATTCGGGTTAGGGTTAGGGTTAGGGAATGGAGAGGGATTAGGGTACATGTTAGGGTACGACAATGCTTAAGGGTTAGCGTAAGTGTGAGGGCACGAGTTAGTGTTGGTGTACTGGTTAAGACAAGGACACCGATGAGGGTAAGGCCTCGGAAAAGGGTCACGTTCAGGGTTTCGCTTAGCGTTAGGGTTAGGGAATGGGGAGGGATTAGGGTACGGGATAGGGTACGACAATGCTTAACGGTTAGCGTACGTTTGAGGGCATGGATTAGTGTTTGTGTAGTGGTTAAGTTTAGGGCATTGGTTAGTGTAGGGCATCGGAAGTGGGTCCGGTTTAGGGATGGGGTTAGGGTTAGGGTTAAGGAATGGGGAGGGATTAGGGTACAATTTAGGGTACGACAACACTTAAGGTTTAGTGTACGTGTGAGGGCACGAGTTAGTGTTGTTGTCCTGGTTAAGATTAGGGCACGGGTGAGGGTAAGGCTTCGGGTGAGGGTCAGGGTTAGGATTCGTGTTAGGGTTAGGGTTAAGGAATGCAGAGGGATTAGGGTACAGCTTAGGGTACGACAGTGCTTAAGGGTTAGCGTTCGTGTGAGGGCAAGGGTTAGTGTTAGTGTCCTGGTTAAGTTTAGGGCACGGGTGAGAGTAAGGCTTCAGGTGAGGGTCAGGGTTAGGATTCGGGTTAGGGTTAGGGTTAGGGAATGGGGAGGGATTAGGGTACAGTTTAGGGTACGACAACGATTTAGGGTGGGTGTACGTGTGAGGGCACGAGTTAGTGTTGGTGTCCTGGTTAAGATTAGGGCACGGGTGAGGGTAAGGTTTCGGGTGAGGGTCAGGGATAGCATTCGGGTTAGGGTTAGGGTTAGGGAATGGGTGAATATTAGGGCACAGTTTAGGGTACCACAACGCTTAAGGTTTAGCGTACGTGTGAGGTCACTAGTTAGTGTTAGTGTACTGCTTACGATTAGGGCACGGGTGAGGGTAAGGCCTCGGAAGAGTGTCACGTTAAGGGTTAAGGTTAGGGTTAGTTAATGGGGATTGATTTGGGTACAGAGTAGGGTACCGCAATGGGTTAGGGTTAGCGTACGTTAGAGGGCATGGGTTAGTGTTGATGTACTGGTTAAAATTAGGACACGGGTGAGGGTAAAGTTTCGGGTGAGTGTCATGCTTAGGTTTCAGGTTAGGGTTAAGGTTAGGGAATGGAGAGGGATTAGGGTACAGGTTAGGGTACCGCTGTGGTTTAGTGTTAGCGTACGTGTGAGGGCATGAATTAGTGTTGGTGTCCTGGTTAAGATTAGGGCACGGGTGAGGGTAAGGCTTCGGGTGAGGGTCAGGGTTAATATTCGTGCTAGGGTTAGGGTTAAGGAATGCAGAGGGATTAGGGTACAGCTTAGGGTACGACAACGATTAAGGGTTAGCGTACGTGTGAGGTCACTAGTTAGTGTTAGTGTACTGCTTACTATTAGGGCACGGGTGAGGGTAAAGCCTCGGAAGAGGGTCACGTTAAGGGTTAGGGTTAGGGTTAGGGTTAGGGAATGTGGATTGGTTATGGTACAGGTTAGGGTACGGCAATGGCTTAGGGTTTGCGTACGTTAGAGGGCATGGGGTAGTGTTGATGTACTGGTTAAAATTAGGACACGGGTGAATGTAAAGTTTCGGGTGAGTGTCATGGTTAGGTTTCAGGTTAGGGTTAGGGTTAGGGAATGGAGAGGGATTAGGGTACAGGTTAGGGTACCGCTTTGGTTTAGTGTTAGCGTACGTGTGAGGGCACGAGTTAGTCTTGGTGTCCTGGTTAAGATTAGGGCACGGGTGAGGGTAAGGCTTCGGGTGAGGGTCAGGGTTAGGATTCGTGTTAGGGTTATGGTTAGGGAATGGAGAGGGATTAGGGTACAGGTTAGGGTACGACAATGCTTAAGGGTTAGAGTAAGTGTGAGGGCACGAGTTAGTGTTGGTGTAGTGGTTAAGACAAGGACACCGATGAGGGTAAGGCCTCGGAAAAGGGTCACGTTCAGGGTTTCGCTTAGCGTTAGGGTTAGGGAATGGGGAGGGATTAGGGTACAGGATAGGGTACGACAATGCTTAAGGGTTAGCGTACGTTTGAGGGCATGGATTAGTGTTTGGGTAGTGGTTAAGTTTAGGGCATTGGTTAGTGTAGGGCATCGGAAGTGGGTCCGGTTTAGGGATGGGGTTAGGGTTAGGGTTAAGGAATGGGGAGGGATTAGGGTACAATTTAGGGTACGACAACGCTTAAGGTTTAGCGTACGTGTGAGGGCACGAGTTAGTGTTGGTGTCCTGGTTAAGATTAGGGCACGGGTGAGGGTAAGGCTTCAGTTGAGGGTCAGGGTTAGGATTCGTGTTAGGGTTAGGGTTAAGGAATGCAGAGGGATTAGGGTACAGCTTAGGGTACGACAGTGCTTAAGGGTTAGCGTTCGTGTGAGGGCAAGGGTTAGTGTTAGTGTCCTGGTTAAGTTTAGGGCACGGGTGAGAGTAAGGCTTCAGGTGAGGGTCAGGGTTAGGATTCGGGTTAGGGTTAGGGTTAGGGAATGGGGAGGGATTAGGGTACAGTTTAGGGTACGACAACGATTTAGGGTGGGCGTATGTGTGAGGGCACGAGTTAGTGTTGGTGTCCTGGTTAAGATTAGGGCACGGGTGAGGGTAAGGTTTCGGGTGAGGGTCAGGGATAGCATTCGGGTTAGGGTTAGGGTTAGGGAATGGGGAGATATTAGGGAACAGTTTAGGGTACCACAAGGCTTAAGGTTTAGCGTACGTGTGAGGTCACTAGTTAGTGTTAGTGTACTGCTTACGATTAGGTCACGGGTGAGGTTAAGACCTCGGAAGAGGGTCACGTAAAGGGTTAGGGTTAGGGTTAGGGTTAGGGAATGGGGATTGATTAGGGTACAGGGTAGGGTACGGCAATGGCTTAGGGTTAGCGTACGTTAGAGGGCATGGGTTAGTGTTGATGTACTGGTTAAAATTAGGACATGGGTGAGGGTAAAGTTTCGGGTGAGTGTCATGCTTAGGTTTCAGGTTAGGGTTAGGGTTAGGGAATGGAGAGGGATTAGGGTACAGGTTAGGGTACCGCTGTGGTTTAGTGTTAGCGTACGTGTGAGGGCACGAGTTAGTCTTGGTGTCCTGGTTAAGATTAGGGCACGGGTGAGGGTAAGGCTTCGGGTGAGGGTCAGGGTTAGGATTCGGGTTAGGGTTAGGGTTAGGGAATGGAGAGGGATTAGGGTACAGGTTAGGGTATGACAATGCTTAAGGGTTAGCGTAAGTGTGAGGGCACGAGTTAGTGTTGGTGTACTGGTTAAGACAAGGGCACCGATGAGGGTAAGGCCTCGGAAAACGGTCACGTTCAGGGTTTCGCTTAGGGTTAGTGTTAGGGAATGGGGAGGGATTAGGGTACAGGATAGGGTACGACAATGCTTAAGGGTTCACGTACTTTTGAGGGCAGGAGTTAGTGTTTGTGTACTGGTTAAGATTAGGGCATTGGTTAAGGTAGGGCATCGGACGTGGGTCAGGTTTAGGGATGGGGTTAGTGTTAGGGTTAAAGAATGGGGAGGGATTAGGTTACAATTTAGGGTACGACAACTCTTAAGGTTTAGCGTACGTGTGAGGGCACGAGTTAGTGTTGGTGTCCTGGTTAAGATTAGGGCACGGGTGAGGGTAAGGCTTCGGGTGAGGGTCAGGGTTAATATTCGTGCTAGGGTTAGGGTTAAGGAATGCAGAGGGATTAGGGTACAGCTTATTGTACGACAACGATTAAGGGTTAGCGTACGTGTGAGGTCACTAGTTAGTGTTAGTGTACTGCTTACGATTAGGGCACGGGTGAGGGTAAAGCCTCGGAAGAGGGTCACGTTAAGGGTTAGGGTTAGGGTTAGGGTTAGGGAATGTGGATTGGTTACGGTACAGGTTAGGGTACGGCAATGGCTTAGGGTTTGCGTACGTTAGAGGGCATGGGTTAGTGTTGATGTACTGGTTAAAATTAGGACACGGGTGAATGTAAAGTTTCGGGTGAGTGTCATGGTTAGGTTTCAGGTTAGGGTTAGGGTTAGGGAATGGAGAGGGATTAGGGTACAGGTTAGGGTACGACAATGCTTAAGGGTTAGAGTAAGTGTGAGGGCACGAGTTAGTGTTGGTGTAGTGGTTAAGACAAGGACACCGATGAGGGTAAGGCCTCGGAAAAGGGTCACGTTCAGGGTTTCGCTTAGCGTTAGGGTTAGGGAATGGGGAGGGATTAGGGTACAGGATAGGGTACGACAATGCTTAAGGGTTAGCGTACGTTTGAGGGCATGGATTAGTGTTTGGGTAGTGGTTAAGTTTAGGGCATTGGTTAGTGTAGGGCATCGGAAGTGGGTCCGGTTTAGGGATGGGGTTAGGGTTAGGGTTAAAGAATGGGGAGGGATTAGGTTACAATTTAGGGTACGACAACTCTTAAGGTTTAGCGTACGTGTGAGGGCACGAGTTAGTGTTGGTGTCCTGGTTAAGATTAGGGCACGGGTGAGGGTAAGGCTTCGGGTGAGGGTCAGGGTTAATATTCGTGCTAGGGTTAGGGTTAAGGAATGCAGAGGGATTAGGGTACAGCTTATTGTACGACAACGATTAAGGGTTAGCGTACGTGTGAGGTCACTAGTTAGTGTTAGTGTACTGCTTACGATTAGGGCACGGGTGAGGGTAAAGCCTCGGAAGAGGGTCACGTTAAGGGTTAGGGTTAGGGTTAGGGTTAGGGAATGTGGATTGGTTACGGTACAGGTTAGGGTACGGCAATGGCTTAGGGTTTGCGTACGTTAGAGGGCATGGGTTAGTGTTGATGTACTGGTTAAAATTAGGACACGGGTGAATGTAAAGTTTCGGGTGAGTGTCATGGTTAGGTTTCAGGTTAGGGTTAGGGTTAGGGAATGGAGAGGGATTAGGGTACAGGTTAGGGTACCGCTGTGGTTTAGTGTTAGCGTACGTGTGAGGGCACGAGTTAGTCTTGGTGTCCTGGTTAAGATTAGGGCACGGGTGAGGGTAAGGCTTCGGGTGAGGGTCAGGGTTAGGATTCTGGTTAGGGTTAGGGTTAGGGAATGGAGAGGGATTAGGGTACAGGTTAGGGTACGACAATGCTTAAGGGTTAGCGTAAGTGTGAGGGCACGAGTTAGTGTTGGTGTACTGGTTAAGACAAGGGCACCGATGAGGGTAAGGCCTCGGAAAAGGGTCACGTTCAGGGTTTCGCTTAGGGTTAGGGTTAGGGAATGGGGAGGGATTAGGGTACAGGATAGGGTACGACAATGCTTAAGGGTTAACGTACGTTTGAAGGCATGAGTTAGTGTTTGTGTACTGGTTAAGATTAGGGCATTGGTTAGGATAGGGCATCGGACGTGGGTCAGGTTTAGGGATGGGGTTAGGGTTAGGGTTAAGGAATGGGGAGGGATTACGGTACAATTTAGGGTACGACAACTCTTAAGGTTTAGCGTACGTGTGAGGGCACGAGTTAGTGTTGGTGTCCTGGTTAAGATTAGGGCACGAGTGAGGGTAAGGCTTCGGGTGAGGGTCAGGGTTAGGATTCGTTCTAGGGTTAGGGTTAAAGAATGCAGAGAGATTAGGGTACAGCTTAGGGTACGACAGTGCTTAAGGGTTAGCATTCGTGTGAGGGCAAGGGTTAGTGTTAGTGTCCTGGTTAAGATTAGGGCACGGGTGAGGGTAAGGCTTCAGGTGAGGGTCAGGGTTAGGATTCTGGTTAGTTTTAGGGTTAGGGAATGGGGAGGGATTAGGGTACAGTTTAGGTTACGACAAAGAATAAGGGTTAGCGTACGTGTGAGGGCACGAGTTAGTGTTGGTGTCCTGGTTAAGATTAGGGCACGGGTGAGGGTAAGGTTCCGGGTGAGGGTCAGGGATAGCATTCGGGTTAGGGTTAGGGTTTGGGAATTGGGAGATATTAGGGCACAGTTTAGGGTACCACAACGCTTAAGGTTTAGCGTACGTGTGAGGTCACTAGTTAGTGTTAGTGTACTGCTTACGATTAGGGCACGGGTGAGGGTAAGGCCTCGGAAGAGTGTCACGTTAAGGGTTAGGGTTAGGGTTAGGGTTAGGGAATGGGCATTGATTAGGGTACAGGTTAGGGTACGGCAATGGCTTAGGGTTAGCGTACGTTAGAGGGCATGGGTTAGTGTTGATGTACTGGTTAAAATTAGGACAGGGGTGTGAGTAAAGTTTCGGGTCAGTGTCATGGTTAGGTTTAAGGTTAGGGTTAGGGTTAGGGAATGGAGAGGGATTAGGGTACAGGTTAGGGTACCGCTGTGGTTTAGTGTTAGCGTACGTGTGAGGGCACGAGTTAGTCTTGTGTCCTGGTTAAGATTAGGGCACGGGTGAGGGTAAGGCTTCGGTTGAGGGACAGGGTTAGGATTCGGGTTAGGGTTAGGGTTAGGGAATGGAGAGGGATTAGGGTACAGGTTAGGGTACGACAATGCTTAAGGGTTAGCATAAGTGTGAGGGCACGAGTTGGTGTTGGTGTACTGGTTAAGACAAGGACACCGATGAGGGTAAGGCCTCGGAAAAGGGTCACGTTCAGGGTTTCGCTTAGCGTTAGGGTTAGGGAATGGGGAGGGATTAGGGTACAGGATAGGGTACGACAATGCTTAAGGGCTAGCGTACGTTTGAGGGCATGGATTAGTGTTTGTGTAGTGGTTAAGTTTAGGGCATTGGTTAGTGTAGGGCATCGGAAGTGGGTCCGGTTTAGGGATGGGGTTAGGGTTAGGGTTAAGGAATGGGGAGGGATTAGGGTACAATTTAGGGTACGACATCACTTAAGGTTTAGCGTACGTGTGAGGGCACGAGTTAGTGTTGGTGTCCTGGTTAAGATTAGGGCACGGGTGAGGGTAAGGCTTCGGGTGAGGGTCAGGGTTAGGATTCGTGTTAGGGTTAGGGTTAGGGAATGGGGAGGGATTAGGGTACAGTTTAGGGTACGACAACGATTTAGGGTGGGCGTACGTGTGAGGGCACGAGTTAGTGTTGGTGTCCTGGTTAAGTTTAGGGCACGGGTGAGGGTAAGGTTTCGGGTGAGGGTCAGGGATAGCATTCGGGTTAGGGTTAGGGTTAGGGAATGGGGAGATATTAGGGCACAGTTTAGGGTACCACAACGCTTAAGGTTTAGCGTACGTGTGAGGTCACTAGTTAGTGTTAGTGTACTGCTTACGATTAGGGCACGGGTGAGGGTAAGACCTCGGAAGAAGGTCACGTTAAGAGTTAGGGTTAGGGTTAGGGTTAGGGAATGGGGATTGATTAGGGTACTGGGTAGGGTACGGCAATGGCTTAGGGTTAGCGTACGCTAGAGGGCATGGGTTAGTGTTGATGTACTGGTTAAAATTAGGACACGGGTGAGGGTAAAGTTTCGGGTGAGTGTCATGCTTAGGTTTCAGGTTAGGGTTAGGGTTAAGGAATGGAGAGGGATTAGGGTACAGGTTAGGGTACCGCTGTGGTTTAGTGTTAGCGTACCTGTGAGGGCACGAGTTAGTCTTGGTGTCCTGGTTAAGATTAGGGCACGGGTGAGGGTAAGGCTTCGGGTGAGGGTCAGGGTTAGGATTCGGGTCAGGGTTAGGGTTAGGGAATGGAGAGGGATTAGGGTACAGGTTAGGGTACGACAATGCTTAAGGGTTAGCGTAAGTGTGAGGGAACGAGTTAGTGTTGGTGTACTGGTTAAGACAAGGGCACCGATGAGGGTAAGGCCTCGGAAAATGGTCACGTTCAGGGTTTCGCTTAGGGTTAGGGTTAGGGAATGGGGAGGGATTAGGGTACAGGATAGGGTACGACAATGCTTAAGGGTTAACATACGTTTGAAGGCATGAGTTAGTGTTTGTGTACTGGTTAAGATTAGGGCATTGGTTAGGGTAGGGCATCGGACGTGGGTCAGGTTTAGGGATGGGGTTAGGGTTAGGGTTAAGGAATGGGGAGGGATTAGGGTACAATTTAGGGTACGACAACCCTTAAGGTTTAGCGTACGTGTGAGGGCACGAGTTAGTGTTGGTGTCCTGGTTAAGATTAGGGCACGAGTGAGGGTAAGGCTTCGGGTGAGGGTCAGGGTTAGGATTCGTGCTAGGGTTAGGGTTAAAGAATGCAGAGAGATTAGGGTACAGCTTAGGGTACGACAGTGCTTAAGGGTTAGCATTCGTGTGAGGACAAGGGTTAGTGTCAGTGTCCTGGTTAAGATTAGGGCACGGGTGAGGGTAAGGCTTCAGGTGAGGGTCAGGGTTAGGATTCTGGTTAGTTTTAGGGTTAGGGAATGGGGAGGGATTAGGGTACAGTTTAGGGTACGACAAAGAATAAGGGTTAGCGTACGTGTGAGGGCACAAGTTAGTGTTGGTGTCCTGGTTAAGATTAGGGCACGGGTGAGGGTAAGGTTCCGGGTGAGGGTCAGGGATAGCATTCGGGTTAGGGTTAGGGTTAGGGAATTGGGAGATATTAGGGCACAGTTTAGGGTACCACAACGCTTAAGGTTTAGCGTACGTGTGAGGTCACTACTTAGTGTTAGTGTACTGCTTACGATTAGGGCACGGGTGAGGGTAAGGCCTCGGAAGAGTGTCACGTTAAGGGTTAGGGTTAGGGTTAGGGTTAGGGAATGGGGATTGATTAGGGTACAGGTTAGGGTACGGCAATGGCTTAGGGTTAGCGTACGTTAGAGGGCATGGGTTAGTGTTGATGTACTGGTTAAAATTAGGACACGGGTGAGGGTAAAGTTTCGGGTGAGTGTCATGGTTAGGTTTCAGGTTAGGGTTAAGGTTAGGGAATGGAGAGGGATTAGGGTACAGGTTAGGGTACCGCTGTGGTTTAGTGTTAGCGTACGTGTGAGGGCACGAGTTAGTCTTGTGTCCTGGTTAAGATTAGGGCACGGGTGAGGGTAAGGCTTCGGGTGAGGGTCAGGGTTAGGATTCGGGTTAGGGTTAGGGTTAGGGAATGGAGAGGGATTAGGGTACAGGTTAGGGTACGACAATGCTTAAGGGTTAACGTAAGTGTGAGGGCACGAGTTGGTGTTGGTGTACTGGTTAAGACAAGGACACCGATGAGGGTAAGGCCTCGGAAAAGGGTCACGTTCAGGGTTTCGCTTAGCGTTAGGGTTAGGGAATGGGGAGGGATTAGGGTACAGGATAGGGTACGACAATGCTTAAGGGTTAGCGTACGTTTGAGGGCATGGATTAGTGTTTGTGTAGTGGTTAAGTTTAGGGCATTGGTTAGTGTAGGGCATCGGAAGTGGGTCCGGTTTAGGGATGGGGTTAGGGTTAGGGTTAAGGAATGGGTAGGGATTAGGGTACAATTTAGGGTACGACAACACTTAAGGTTTAGCGTACGTGTTAGGGCACGAGTCAGTGTTGGTGTCCTGGTTAAGATTAGGGCACGGGTGAGGGTAAGGCTTCGGGTGAGGGTCAGGGTTAGGATTCGTGTTAGGGTTAGGGTTAAGGAATGCAGAGGGATTAGGGTACAGCTTAGGGTACGACAGTGCTTAAGGGTTAGCGTTCGTGTGAGGGCAAGGGTTAGTGATAGTGTCCTGGTTAAGTTTAGGTCACGGGTGAGAGTAAGGCTTCAGGTGAGGGTCAGGGTTAGGATTCGGGTTAGGGTTAGGGTTAGGGAATGGGGAGGGATTAGGGTACAGTTTAGAGTACGACAATGATTTAGGGTGGGCGTAAGTGTGAGGGCACGAGTTAGTGTTGGTATCCTGGTTAAGATTAGGGCACGGGTGAGGGTAAGGTTTCGGGTGAGGGTCAGGGATAGCATTCGGGTTAGGGTTAGGGTTAGGGAATGGGGAGATATTAGGGCACAGTTTAGGGTACCACAACGCTTAAGGTTTAGCGTACGTGTGAGGTCACTAGTTAGTGTTAGTGTACTGCTTACGATTAGGGCACGGGTGAGGGTAAGACCTCGGAAGAGGGTCACGTTAAGGGTTAGGGTTAGGGTTAGGGTTAGGGAATGGGGATTGATTAGGGTACAGGGTAGGGTACGGCAATGGCTTAGGGTTAGCGTACGTTAGAGGGCATGGGTTACTGTTGATGTACTGGTTAAAATTAGGACACGGGTGAGGGTAAAGATTCGGGTGAGTGTCATGCTTAGGTTTCAGGTTAGGGTTAGGGTTAGGTAATGGAGAGGGATTAGGGTACAGGTTAGGGTACCGCTGTGGTTTAGTGTTAGCGTACCTGTGAGGGCACAAGTTAGTCTTGGTGTACTGGTTAAGATTAGGGCACGGGTGAGGGTAAGGCTTCAGGTGAGGGTCAGGGTTAGGATTCGGGTTAGGATTAGGGTTAGGGTATGGAGAGGGATTAGGGTACAGGTTAGGGTACGAGAATGCTTAAGGGTTAGCGTAAGTGTGAGGGCACGAGTTAGTGTTGGAGTACTGGTTAAGAGAAGGGCACCGATGAGGGTAAGGCCTCGAAAAAGGGTCACGTTCAGGGTTTCGCTTAGGGTTAGGGTTAGGGAATGGGGAGGGATTAGGGTACAGGATAGGGTACGACAATGCTTAAAGGTTAACGTACGTTTGAAGGCATGAGTTAGTGTTTGTGTACTGGTTAAGATTAGGGCATTGGTTAGGGTAGGGCATCGGACGTGGGTCAGGTTTAGGGATGGGGTTAGGGTTAGGGTTAAGGAATGGGGAGGGATTAGGGTACAATTTAGGGTACGACAACACTTAAGGTTTAGCGTACGTGTGAGGGTACGAGTTAGTGTTGGTGTCCTGGTTAAGATTAGGGCACGAGTGAGGGTAAGGCTTCGGGTGAGGGTCAGGGTTAGGATTCGTGCTAGGGTTAGGGTTAAAAAATGCAGAGAGATTAGGGTACAGCTTAGGGTACGACAGTGCTTAAGGGGTAGCATTCGTGTGAGGGCAAGGGTTAGTGTTAGTGTCCTGGTTAAGATTAGGGCACGGGTGAGGGTAAGGCTTCAGGTGAGGGTCAGGGTTAGGATTCTGGTTAGTGTTAGGGTTAGGGAATGGGGAGGGATTAGGGTACAGTTTAGGGTACGACAAAGAATAAGTGTTAGCGTACGTGTGAGGGCACGAGTTAGTGTTGGTGTCCTGTTTAAGATTAGGGCACGGGTGAGGGTAAGGTTCCGGGTGAGGGTCAGGGATAGAATTCAGGTTAGGGTTAGGGTTAAGGAATTGGGAGATATTAGGGCACAGTTTAGGGTACCACAACGCTTAAGGTTTAGCGTACGTGTGAGGTCACTAGTTAGTGTTAGTGTACTGCTTACGATTAGGGCACGGGTGAGGGTAAGGCCTCGGAAGAGTGTCACGTTAAGGGTTAGGGTTAGGGTTAGGGAATGGGGATTGATTAGGGTACAGGGTAGGGTACGGCAATGGCTTAGGGTTAGCGTACGTTAGAGGGCATGGGTTAGTGTTGATGTACTGGTTAAAATTAGGACATGGGTGAGGGTAAAGTTTCGGGTGAGTGTCATGCTTAGGTTTCAGGTTAGGGTTAGGGTTAGGGAATGGAGAGGGATTAGGGTACAGGTTAGGGTACCGCTGTGTTTTAGTGTTAACGTACGTGTGAGGGCACGAGTTAGTCTTGGTGTCCTGGTTAAGATTAGGGCACGGGTGAGGGTAAGGCTTCGGGTGAGGGTCAGGGTTAGGATTCGGGTTAGGGTTAGGGTTAGGGAATGGAGAGGGATTAGGGTACAGGTTAGGGTATGACAATGCTTAAGGGTTAGCGTAAGTGTGAGGGCACGAGTTAGTGTTGTTGTACTGGTTAAGACAAGGGCACCGATGAGGGTAAGGCCTCGGATAACGGTCACGTTCAGGGTTTCGCTTAGGGTTAGGGTTAGGGAATGGGGAGGGATTAGGGTACAGGATAGGGTACGACAATGCTTAAGGGTTCACGTACTTTTGAGGGCAGGAGTTAGTGTTTGTGTACTGGTTAAGATTAGGGCATTGGTTAAGGTAGGGCATCGGACGTGGGTCAGGTTTAGGGATGGGGTTAGTGTTAGGGTTAAAGAATGGGGAGGGATTAGGTTACAATTTAGGGTACGACAACTCTTAAGGTTTAGCGTACGTGTGAGGGCACGAGTTAGTGTTGGTGTCCTGGTTAAGATTAGGGCACGGGTGAGGGTAAGGCTTCGGGTCAGGGCCAGGGTTAATATTCGTGCTAGGGTTAGGGTTCAGGAAATCAGAGGGATTAGGGTACAGCTTAGGGTACGACAACGATTAAGGGTTAGCGTACGTGTGAGGTCACTAGTTAGTGTTAGTGTACTGCTTACGATTAGGGCACGGGTGAGGGTAAAGCCTCGGAAGAGGGTCACGTTAAGGGTTAGGGTTAGGGTTAGGGTTAGGGAATGTGGATTGGTTACGGTACAGGTTAGGGTACGGCAATGGCTTAGGGTTTGCGTACGTTAGAGGGCATGGGTTAGTGTTGATGTACTGGTTAAAATTAGGACACGGGTGAGGGTAAAGTTTCGGGTGAGTGTCATGGTTAGGTTTCAGGTTAGGGTTAGGGTTAGGGAATGGAGAGGGATTAGGGTACAGGTTAGGGTACCGCTGTGGTTTAGTGTTAGCGTACGTGTGAGGGCACGAGTTAGTCTTGGTGTCCTGGTTAAGATTAGGGCACGGGTGAGGGTACGGCTTCGGGTGAGGGTCAGGGTTAGGATTCGGGTTAGGGTTAGGGTTAGGGATTGGAGAGGGATTAGGGTACAGGTTAGGGTACGACAATGCTTAAGGGTTAGCATAAGTGTGAGGGCACAAGTTAGTGTTGGTGTACTGGTTAAGACAAGGGCACCGATGAGGGTAAGACCTCGGAAAAGTGTCACGTTCAGGGTTTCGCTTAGGGTTAGGGTTAGGGAATGGGGAGGGATTAGGGTACAGGATAGGGTACGACAATGCTTAAGGGTTAGCGTACGTTTGAGGGCATGAGTTAGTGTTTGTGTACTGGTTAAGATTAGGGCAATGGTTAGGGTAGGGCATCGGAGTTGGGTCAGGTTTAGGGATGGAGTTAGTGTTAGGGTTAAGGAATGGGGAGGGATTAGGGTACAATTTAGGGTACGACAACGCTTAAGGTTTAGCGTACGTGTGAGGGCACGAGTTAGTGTTGGTGTCCTGGTTAAGATTAGGGCACGGGTGAGGGTAAGGCTTCGGGTGAGGGTCAGGGTTAGGATTCGTGTTAGGGTTAGGGTTAAGGAATGCAGAGGGATTAGGGTACAGCTTAGGGTACGACAGTGCTTAAGGGTTAGCGTTCGTGTGAGGGCAAGGGTTAGTGTTAGTGTCCTGGTTAAGATTAGGGCACGGGTGCGGGGAAGGCTTCAGGTGAGGGTCAGGGTTAGGATTCGGGTTAGGGTTAGTGTTAGGGAATGGGGAGGGATTAGGGTACAGTTTAGGGTACGACAACGATTAAGGGTGGGCGTACGTGTGAGGGCACGAGTTAGTGTTGGTGTCCTGGTTAAGATTAGGGCACGGGTGAGGGTAAGGCTTCGGGTGAGGGTCAGGTTTATGATTCGGGTTAGGGTTAGGGTTAGGGAATGGGAGGGATTAGGGTACAGTTTAGGGTACGACAAGGCTTAAGGGTTAGCGTACGTGTGAGGGCCCGAGTTAGTGTGGGTTTCCTGGTTAACATTAGGTCATCGGTGAGGATAAGGTTTCGGGTGAGGGTCAGGGACAGAATTCGGGTTAGGGTTAGGGTTAGGGAATAGGGAGATATTAGGGCACCGTTTAGGGTACCACAACGCTTAAGGTTTAGCGTACGTGTGAGGTCACTAGTTAGTGTTAGTGTACTGCTTATGATTAGGGCACGGGTGAGGGTAAGGCCTCGGAAGAGGGTCACGTTAAGGGTTAGGGTTAGCGTTAAGGTTAGGGAATGGGGATTGATATGGGTACAGGTTAGGGTACGGCAATGGCTTAGGGTTAGCGTACGTTACAGGGCATGGGTTAGTGTTGATGTACTGGTTAAAATTAGGACAGGGGTGAGGGTAAAGTTTCGGGTGAGTGTCATGGTTAGGTTTAATTTAGGGTTAGGGTTCGGGAATGGAGAGGGATTAGGGTACAGGTTAGGGTACCGCTGCGGTTTAGTGTTAGCGTACGTGTGAGGGCACGAGTTAGTCTTAGTGTCCTGGTTAAGATTAGGGCACGGGTGAGGGTAAGGCTTCGGGTGAGGGTTAGTGTTAGGATTCGGGTTAGGGTTAGGGTTAGGGAATGGAGAGGGTTTAGGGTACCGTTTAGGGTACGACAATGCTTAAGGGTTAGCGTAAATGTGAGGGCACGAGTTAGTGTTGGTGTACTGGTTAAGACAAGGACACCGATGAGGGTAAGGCCTCGGAAAAGGGTCACGTTCAGGGTTTCGCTTAGGGTTAGGGTTAGGGAATGGGGAGGGATTAGGGTACAGGATAGGGTACGACAATGCTTAAGTGTTAACATACGTTTGAGGGCATGAGTTAGTGTTTGTGTACTGGTTAAGATTAGGGCATTGGTTAGGGTAGGGCATCAGACGTGGTTCAGGTTTAGGGATGGGGTTAGGCTTAGTGTTAAGGAATGGGGAGGGATTAGGGTACAATTTAGGGTACGACAACGCTTAAGGTTTAGTGTACGTGTGAGGGCACGAGTTAGTGCTGGTGTCCTGGTTAAGATTAGGGCACGGGTGAGGGTAAGGTTTCGGGTGAGGGTCATGGTTAGGATTCGTGTTAGGGTTAGGGTTAAGGAATGCAGAGGGATTAGGGTACAGCTTAGGGTACGACAGTGCTTAAGGGTTAGCATTCGTGTGAGGGCAAGGTTTAGTGTTAGTGTCCTGGTTAAGATTAAGGCACGGATGAGGGTAAGGCTTCAGGTGAGGGTCAGGGTTAGGATTCGGGTTAGGGTTAGGGTTAGGGAATGGGGAGGGATTAGGGTACAGTTTAGTGTACGACTACGATCAAGGGTGGGCGTACGTGTGAGGGCACGAGTTAGTGTTGGTGTCCTGGTTAAGATTAGGGTACGGGTGAGGGTAAGGTTTCGGGTGAGGGTCAGGGATAGAATTCAGGTTAGGGTTAGGGTTAGGGAATGGGGAGATATTAGGGCACAGTTTAGGGTACCACAACGCTTAAGGTTTAGCGTACGTGTGAGGTCACTAGTTAGTGTTAGTGTACTGCTTACGATTAGGGCAAGGGTGATGGTAAGGCCTCGGAAGAGGGTCACATTAAGGGTTAGGGTTAGGGTTAGGGTTAGGGAATGGGGATTGATTAGGGTACAGGTTAGGGTATGGTAATGGCTTAGGGTTAGCATACGTTAGAGGGCATGGGTTAGTGTTGATGTACTGGTTAAAATTAGGACACGGGTGAGGGTAAAGTTTCGGGTGAGTGTCATGGTTAGGTTTCAGGTTAGGGTTAAGGTTAGGGAATGGAGACGTATTAGGGTACAGGTTAGGGTACCGCTGCGGTTTAGTGTTAGCGTACGTGTGAGGGCACGAGTTAGTCTTGGTGTCCTGGTTAAGATTAGGGCACGGGTGAGGGTAAGGCTTCGGGTGAGGGTCAGGGTTAGGATTCGGGTTAGGGTTAGGGTTAGGGAATGGAGAGGGAATAGGGTACAGCTTAGGGTACGAAAAGGCTTAAGGGTTAGCATACGTGTGAGGGTCCGAGTTAGTGTGGGTGTCCTGGTTAAAATTAGGACACGGGTGAGGGTAAGGTTTCGGGTGAGGGTCAGGGATAGAATTCGGGTTAAGGTTAGGGTTAGGGAATGGGGAGATATTAGGGTACAGTTTAGGGTACCACAACGCTTAAGGTTTAGCGTACGTGTGAGGTCACTAGTTAGTGTTAGTTTACTGCTTACGATTAGGGCACGGGTGAGGGTAAGGCCACGGAAGAGGGTCACGTTAAGGGTTAGGGTTAGGGTTAGGGTTAGGGAATGGGGATTGATTAGGGTACAGGTCAGGGTACGGCAATGGCTTAGGGTTAGCGTACGTTAGAGGGCATGGGTTAGTGTTGATGTACTGGTTAAAATTAGACACGGGTGAGGGTAAAGTTTCGGGGGAGTGTCATGGTTAGGTTTCAGGTTAGGGTTAGGGTTAGGGAATGGAGAGGGATTAGGGTACAGGTTAGGGTACCTCCTCGGTTTAGTGTTAGCGTACGTGTGAGGGCACGAGTTAGTGTTGGTGTCCTGGTTAAGATTAGGGCACGGATGAGGGTAAGGCTTCGGGTCAGGGTCAGGGTTAGGATTCGGTTTAGGGTTAGGGTTAAGGAATGCAGAGGGATTAGGGTACAGCTTAGGGTACGACAGTGTTTAAGTGTTAGCGTTCGTGTGAGGGCAAGGGTTAGTGTTAGTGTCCTGGTTAAGATTAGGGCACGGGTGAGGGTAAGGATTCAGGTGAGGGTCAGGGTTTGGATTCGGGTTAGGGTAAGGGTTAGGGAATGGGGAGGGATTAGGGTACAATTTAGGGTACGACAACGCTTAAGGTTTAGCGTACGTGTGAGGTCACTAGTTAGTGTTAGTGTACTGCTTACAATTAGGGCACGGGTGAGGGTAAGGCTTCAGGTGAGGGTCAGGGTTAGGATTCGGGTTAGGGTTAGGGTTAGGGAATGGGGAGGGATTAGGGTACAGTTTATGGTACGACAACGATTAAGGATTAGCGTACGTGTGAGGGCACGAGTTAGTGTGGGTGTCCTGGTTAAGATTAGGGCATGGGTGAGGGTAAGGTTTCGGGTGACGGTCAGGGATAGAATTCGGGTTAGGGTTAGGGTTAGGGAATGGGGAGATATTAGGGCACAGTTTAGGGTACCACAACGCTTAAGGTTTAGCGTACGTGTGAGGTCACTACTTAGTGTTAGTGTACTGCTTACGATTAGGGCACGGGTGAGGGTAAGGCCTCGGAAGAGGGTCACGTTATGGGTTAGGGTTAGGGTTAGGGAATGGGGATTGATTAGGGTACAGGTTAGGGTACGGCAATGGCTTAGGGTTAGCGTACGTTAGAGGGCATGGGTTAGTGTTGATATACTGGTTAAAATTAGGACACGGGTGAGGGTAAAGTTTCGGGTGAGTGTCATGGTTAGGTTTCAGGTTAGGGTTAGGGTTAGTGAATGGAGAGGGATTAGGGTACAGGTTAGGGTACCGCTGCGGTTTAGTGTTAGCGTACGTGTGAGGGTACGAGTTAGTCTTGGTGTCCTGGTTAAGATTAGGGCACGGGTGAGGGTAAGGCTTCGGGTGAGTGTCAGGGTTAGGATTCGGGTTAGGGTTAGGGTTACGGAATGGAGAGGGATTAGGGTACATGTTAGTGTACGACAATGCTTAAGTGTTAGCGTAAGTGTGAGGGCACGAGTTAGTGTTGTTGTACTGGTTAAGACAAGGGCACCGATGAGGGTAAGGCCTCGGAAAAGGGTCACGTTCAGGGTTTCGCTTAGGGTTAGGTTTAGGGAATGGGGAGGGATTAGGGTACAGGATAGGGTACGACAATGCTTAAGGGTTAGCGTACGTTTGAGGGCATGAGTTAGTCTTTGTGTACTGGTTGAGGTTAGGGCATTGGTTAGGGTAGGGCATCGGAAGTGGGTCAGGTTGAGGGATGGGGTTAGGGTTAGGGTTAAGGAATGGGGAGGGATTAGGGTACAATTTAGGGTACGACAACGCTTAAGGTTTAGCGTACGTGCGAGGGCACGAGTTAGTGTTGGTGTCCTGGTTAAGATTAGGGCACGGGTGAGGGTAAGGCTTCGGGTGAGGGTCAGGGTTAGGATTCGGGTTAGGGTTAGGGTTAAGGAATGCAGATGGATTAGGGTACAGCTTAGGGTACGACAGTGCTTAAGGGTTAGCGGTCGTGTGAGGGCAAATGTTAGTGTTAGTGTCCTGGTTAAGATTAGGGCACGGGTGAGGGTAAGGCTTCAGGTGAGGGTCAGGGTTAGGATTCGGGTTAGGGTTAGGGTTAGTGAATGGGGAGGGATTAGGGTACAGTTTAGGGTACGACAACGATTAAGTGTTAGCGTACGTGTGAGGGCACGAGTTAGTGTTGGTGTCCTGGTTAAGATTAGGGCACGGGTGAGGGTAAGGTTTCGGGTGAGGGTCAGGGATAGAATTCGGGTTAGGGTTAGGGTTAGGGAATGGGGAGATATTAGGGCACAGTTTAGGGTACCACAACGCTTAAGGTTTAGCGTCCGTGTGAGGGCACGAGTTAGTGTTGGTGTCCAGGTTAAGATTAGAGCACGGGTGAGGGTAAGGTTTCGGGTGACGGTCAGGGATAGAATACGGGTTAGGTTTAGGGTTAGGGAATGGGGAGATATTAGGGCACAGTTTAGGGTACCAAAACGCTTAAGGTTCAGCGTACGTGTGAGGTCACTAGGTAGTGTTAGTGTACTGCTTACGATTAGGGCACGGGTGAGGGAAAGGCCTCGGAAGAGGGTCACGTTAAGGGTTAGGGTTAGGGTTAGGGTTAGGGAATGGGGATTGATTAGGGTACAGGTTAGGGTACGGCAATGGCTTAGGGTTAGCGTACGTTAGAGGGCATGGGTTAGTGTTGAAGTACTGATTAAAATTAGGACACGGATGAGGGTAAAGTTTCGGGTGAGTGTCATGGTTAGGTTTCAGGTTAGGGTTAGGGTTAGGGAATGGAGAGGGATTAGGGTACAGGTTAGGGTACTACAATGCTTAAGGGTTAGCGTAAGTGTGAGGGCACGAGTTAGTGTTGGTGTACTGGTTAAGACAAAGGCACCGATGAGGGTAAGGCCTCGGAAAAGGGTCACGTTCAGGGTTTCGCTTAGGGTTAGGGTTAGGGAATGGGGAGGGATTAGGGTACAGGATAGGGTACGACAACGCTTAAGGTTTAGCGTACGTGTGAGGGCACGAGTTAGTGTTGGTGTCCTGGTTAAGATTAGGGCACGGGTGAGGGTAAGGCTTCGGGTGAGTGTCAGGGTTAGGATTCGGGTTAGGGTTAGGGTTAAGGAATGCAGAGGGATTAGGGTACAGCTTAGGGTACGACGGTGCTTAAGGGTTAGCGTTCGTGTGAGGGCAAGGGTTAGTGTTAGTGTCCTGGTTAAGATTAGGGCACCTGTGAGGGTAAGGCTTCAGGTGAGGGTCAGGATTAGGATTCGGGTTAGGGTTAGGGTTAGGGAATGGGGAGGGATTAGGGTACAGTTTAGGGTACGACAACGATTAAGGGTTAGCGTACGTGTGAGGGCACGAGTTAGTGTGGGTGTTCTGGTTAAGATTAGGGCACGGGTGAGGGTAAGGTTTCGGGTGAGGGCCAGGGATAGAATTCTGGTTAGGGTTAGGGTTAGGGAATGGGGAGATATTAGGGCACAGTTTAGGGTACCACAACGCTTAAGGTTTAGCGTACGTGTGAGGTCACTAGTTAGTGTTAGTGTACTGCTTACGATTAGGGCACGGGTGAGGGTAAGGCCTCGGAAGAGGGTCACGTTAAGGGTTAGGGTTAGGGTTAGGGTTAGGGAATGGGGATTGATTAGGGTACAGGTTAGGGTACGGCAATGGCTTAGGGTTAGCGTACGTTAGAGAGCATGGGTTAGTGTTGATGTACTGGTTAAAATTAGGACACGGGTGAGGGTAAAGTTTCGGGTGAGTGTCATGGTTAGGTTTCAGGTTAGGGTTAGGGTTAGGGAATGGAGAGGGATTAGGGTACAGGTTAGGGTACCGCTGCGGTTTAGTGATAGCGTACGTTTGAGGGCACGAGTTAGTCTTGGTGTCCTGGTTAAGATTAGGGCACGGGCGAGGGTAAGGCTTCGGGTGAGGGTCAGGGTTAGGATTCGGGTTAGGGTTAGGGTTAGGGAATGGAGAGGGATTAGGGTACATGTTAGGGTACGACAATGCTTAAGGGTTAGCGTAAATGTGAGGGCACGAGTTAGTGTTGGTGTACTGGTTAAGACAAGGGCACCGATGAGGGTAAGGCCTCGGAAAAGGGTCACGTTCAGGGTTTCGCTTAGGGTTAGGTTTAGGGAATGGGGAGGCAATAGGGTACAGGATAGGGTAGGTCAATGCTTAAGGGTTAGCGTACGTTTGAGGGCATGAGTTAGTGCTTGTGTACTGGTTAAGATTAGGGCATTGGTTAGGGTAGGGCATCGGAAGTGGGTCAGTTTTAGGGATGGGGTTAGGGTTAGGGTTAAGGAATGGGGAGGGATTAGGGTACAATTTAGGGTACGACAACGCTTAAGGTTTAGCGTACGTGTGAGGGCACGAGTTAGTGTTGTTGTCCTCGTTAAGATTAGGGCATGGGTGAGGGTAAGGCTACGGGTGAGGGTCAGGGTTAGGATTCGTGTTAGGGTTAGGGTTAAGGAATGCAGAGGGATTAGGGTACAGCTTAGGGTACAACAGTGCTTAATGTTTAGCGTTCGTGTGAGGGCAAGGGTTAGTGTTAGTGTCCTGGTTAAGATTAGGGCACTGGTGAGGGTAAGGCTTCAGGTGAGGGTCAGGGTGAGGTTTCGGGTTAGGGTTAGGGTTAAGGAATGGGGAGGGATTAGGGTACAGTTTAGGGTACCACAACGCTTAAGGTTTAGCGTACGTGTGAGGTCACTAGTTAGTGTTAGTGTACTGCTTACGATTAGGGCACCGGTGAGGGTAAGTCCTCGGAAGAGGGTCACGTTAAGGGTTAGGGTTAGGGTTAGGGTTAGGGAATGGGGATTGATTAGGGTACAGGTTAGGGTACGGCAATGGCTTAGGGATAGCGTACGTTAGAGGGCATGGGTTAGTGTTGATGTACTGGTTAAAATTAGAACACGGGTGAGGGTAAAGTTTCGGGTGAGTGTCATGGTTAGGTTTCAGGTTAGGGTTAGGGTTACGGAATGGAGAGGGATTAGGGTACACGTTAGGGTACCGCTGCGGTTTAGTGTTAGCGTACGTGTGAGGGCACGAGTTAGTCTTGGTGTCCTGGTTAAGATTAGGGCACGGGTGAGGGTAAGGCATCGGGTGAGGGTCAGGGTTAGGATTCGGGTTAGGGTTAGGGTTAGGGAATGGAGAGGGATTAGGGTACATGTTAGTGTACGACAATGGTTAAGTGTTAGCGTAAGTGTGACTGCACGAGTTAGTGTTGGTGTACTGGTTAAGACAAGGGTACCGATGAGGGTAAGTCCTCGGAAAAGGGTCACGTTCAGGGTTTCGCTTAGAGTTAGGGTTAGGGAATGGGGAGGGATTAGGGTACAGGATAGGGTACGACAATGCTTAAGGGTTAGCGTACGTTTGAGAGCATGAGTTAGTCTTTGTGTACTGGTTGAGGTTAGGGCATTGGTTAGGGTAGGGCATCGGAAGTGGGTCAGTTTTAGGGATGGGGTTAGGGTTAGTGTTAAGGAATGGGGAGGGATTAGGGTACAATTTAGGGTACGACAACGCTTAAGGATTAGCGTACGTGTGAGGGCACGAGTTAGTGTTGGTGTCCTGGTTAAGATTAGGGCACGGGTGAGGGTAAGGCTTCAGGTGAGGGTCAGGGTTAGGATTCGGGTTAGGGTTAGGGTTAAGGAATGCAGATGGATTAGGGTACAGCTTAGGGTACGACAGTGCTTAAGGGTTAGCGTTCGTGTGAGGGCAAAGGTTAGTGTTAGTGTCCTGGTTAAGATTAGGGCACGGGTGAGGGTAAGGCTTCAGGTGAGGGTCAGGGTTAGGATTCGGGTTAGGGTTAGGGTTAGGGAATGGGGAGGGATTAGGGTACAGTTTAGGGTACGACAACGATTAAGGGTTAGCGTACGTGTGAGGGCACGAGTTAGTGTTGGTGTCCTGGTTAAGATTAGGGCACGGGTGAGGGTAAGGTTTCGGGTGAGGGTCAGGGATAGAATTCGGGTTAGGGTTAGGGTTAGGGAATGGGGAGATAGTAGGGCACAGTTTAGGGTACCACAACGCATAAGGTTTAACGTACGTGTGAGGGCACGAGTTAGTGCTGGTGTCCTGGTTAAGATTAGGGCACGGGTGAGGGTAAGGTTTCGGGTGAGGGTCAGGGATAGAATACGGGTTAGGTTTAGGGTTAGGGAATGGGGAGATATTAGGGCACAGTTTAGGGTACCACAACGCTTAAGGTTTAGCGTACGTGTGATGTCACTAGTTAGTGTTAGTGTACTGCTTACGATTAGGGCACGGGTGAGGGTAAGGCCTCGGAAGAGGGTCACGTTAAGGTTAGGGTTATGGTTAGGGTTAGGGAATGGGGATTGATTAGGGTAGAGGTTAGGGTACGGCAATGCCTTAGGGTTAGCGTACGTTAGAGGGCATGGGTTAGTGTTGATGTACTGATTAAAATTAGGACACGGGTGAGGGTAAAGTTTCGGGTGAGTGTCATGGTTAGGTTTCAGGTTAGGGTTAGGGTTAGGGAATGGAGAGGGATTAGGGTACAGGTTAGGGTACGACAATGCTTAAGGGTTAGCGTAAGTGTGAGGGCACGAGTTAGTGTTGGTGTACTGGTTAAGACAAAGGCACCGATGAGGATAAGGCCTCGGAAAAGGGTCACGTTAAGGGTTTCGCTTAGGGTTAGGGTTAGGGAATGGGGAGGGATTAGGGTACAGGATAGGGTACGACAACGCTTAAGGTTTAGCGTACGTGTGAGGGCACGAGGTAGTGTTGGTGTCCTGGTTAAGATTAGGGCACGGGTGAGGGTAAGGCTTCGGGTGAGTGTCAGGGTTAGGATTCGGGTTAGGGTTGGGTTAAGGAATGCAGAGGGATTAGGGTACAGCTTAGGGTACGACGGTGCTTAAGGGTTAGCGTTCGTGTGAGGGCAAGGGTTAGTGTTAGTGTCCTGGTTAAGATTAGGGCACGGGTGAGGGTAAGGCTTCAGGTGAGGGTCAGGATTAGGATTCGGGTTAGGGTTAGGGTTAGGGAATGGGGAGGGATTAGGGTACAGTTTAGGGTACGACAACGATTAAGTGTTAGCGTACGTGTGAGGACACGAGTTAGTGTTGTTGTCCTGGTTAAGATTAGGGCACGGGTGAGGGTACGGTTTCGGGTGAGGGTCAGGGATAGAATTCGGGTTAGGGTTAGGGTTAGGGAATGGGTAGATATTAGGGCACAGTTTAGGGTACCACAACGCTTAAGGTTTAGCGTACGTGTGAGATCACTAGTTAGTGTTAGTGTACTGCTTACGATTAGGGCACGGGTGAGGGTAAGGCCTCAGAAGAGGGTCACGTTAAGCGTTAGGGTTAGGGTGAGGGTTAGGGTATGGGGATTGATTAGGGTACAGGTTAGTGTACGGCAATGGCTTAGGGTTAGCGTACGTTAGAGGGCATGGGTTAGTGTTGATGTACTGGTTAAAATTAGGACACGGGTGAGGGTAAAGTTTCGGGTTAGTGTCATGGTTAGGTTTCAGGTGTGGGTTAGGGTTAGGGAATGGAGAGGGATTAGGGTACAGGTTAGGGTACTGCTGCGGTTTAGTGTTAGCATACGTGTGAGGGCACGAGTTAGTCTTGGTGTCCTGGTTAAGATTAGGGCACGGGTGAGTGTAAGGCTTCGCGTGAGGGTCAGGGTTAGGATTCGGGTTAAGGTTAGGGTTCGGGAATGGAGAGGGATTAGGGTAAGACAATGCTTAAGGGTTAGCGTAAGTGTGAGGGCACGAGTTAGTGTTGGTGTACTGGTTAAGACAAAGGCACCGATGAGGGTAAGGCCTCGGAAGAGGGTCACATTCAGGGTTTCGCTTAGGGTTAGGGTTAGGAAATGGGGAGGGATTAGGGTACAGGATAGGGTACGACAATGCTTAAGGGTTAGCGTACGTTTGAGGGCATGAGTTAGTGTTTGTGTACTGGTTAAGGTTAGGGCATTGGTTAGGGTAGGGCATCGGAAGTGGGTCAGGTTTAG
Source organism: Inia geoffrensis (assembly GCA_036417435.1). NCBI lineage: Eukaryota > Metazoa > Chordata > Mammalia > Artiodactyla > Iniidae > Inia > Inia geoffrensis. Next base: position 93,741,817 of record CM070911.1, read on the forward strand.
GGATGGGTTTAGCGTTAGGGTTAAGAAATGGGGAGGGATTAGGGTACAATTTAGGGTACGACAACACTTAAGGTTTAGTGTACGTGTGAGGGCACGAGTTAGTGTTGGTGTCCTGGTTAAGATTAGGGCACGGATGAGGGTAAGGCTTCGGGTGAGTGTCAGGGTTAGGATTCGGTTTAGGCTTAGGGTTAAGGAATGCAGAGGGATTAGGGTACAGCTTAGGGTACGACAGTGCTTAAGGGTTAGCGTTCGTGTGAGGGCAAGTGTTAGTGTTAGTGTCCTGGTTAAGATTAGGGCACGGGTGAGGGTAAGGATTCAGGTGAGGGTCAGGGTTAGGATTCGGGTTAGGGTTAGGGTTAGGGAATGGGGAGGGATTAGGGTACAATTTAGGGTACGACAACGCTTAAGGTTTAGCGTACGTGTGAGGTCACTAGTTAGTGTTAGTGTACTGCTTACGATTAGGGCACGGGTGAGGGTAAGGCCTCGGAAGATGGTCACGTTAAGGGTTAGGGTTAGCGTTAGGGTTAGGGAATGGAGATTGATTAGGGTACAGGTTAGGGTACGGCAATGGCTTAGGGTTAGCGTACGTTAGAGGGCATGGGTTAGTGTTGATGTACTGGTTAAAATTAGGGCACGGGTGAGGGTAAAGTTTCGGGTGAGTGTCATGGTTATGTTTCAGGTTAGGGTTAGGGTTAGGGAATGGAGAGGGATTAGGGTACAGGTTAGGGTACCGCTGCGGTTTAGTGTTAGCGTACGTGTGAGGGCACGAGTTAGTCTTGGTTTCCTGGTTAAGATTAGGGCACGGGTGAGGGTAAGGCTTCGGGTGAGGGTCAGGGTTAGGATTCGGGTTAGGGTTAGGGTTAGGGAATGGAGAGGGATTAGGGTACATGTTAGTGTACGACAATGCTTAAGTGTTAGCGTAAGTGTGAGGGCACGAGTTAGTGTTGGTGTACTGGTTAAGACAAGGGCACCGATGAGGGTAAGGCCTCGGAAAAGGGTCACGTTCAGGGTTTCACTTAGGGTTAGGGTTAGGGAATGGGGAGGGATTAGGGTACAGGATAGGGTACGACAATGCTTAAGGGTTAGCGTACGTTTGAGGGCATGAGTTAGTCTTTCTGTACTGGTTGAGGTTAGGGCATTGGTTAGGGTAGGGCATCGGAAGTGGGTCAGGTTGAGGGATGGGGTTAGGGTTAGGGTTAAGGAATGGGGAGGGATTAGGGTACAATTTAGTGTACGACAACGCTTAAGGTTTATCGTACGTGTGAGGGCACGAGTTAGTGTTGGTGTCCTCGTTAAGTTTAGGGCATGGGTGAGGGTAAGGCTACGGGTGAGGGTCAGGGTTAGGATTCGTGTTAGGGTTAGGGTTAAGGAATGCAGAGGGATTAGGGTACAGCTTAGGGTACGACAATGCTTAAGGGTGTGCGTTCGTGTGAGGGCAAGGGTTAGTGTTAGTGTCCTGGTTAAGATTAGGGCACTGGTGAGGGTAAGGCTTCAGGTGAGGGTCAGGGTTAGGATTCGCGTTAGAGTTAGGGTTAGGGAATGGGGAGGGATTAGGGTACAGTTTAGGGTACGACAACGATTAAGGGTTAGCATACGTGTGAGGGCACAAGTTAGTGTTGGTGTCCTGGTTAAGATTAGGGCACGGGTGAGGGTAAGGTTTCGGGTGAGGGTCAGGGATAGAATTCGGGTTAGGGTTAGGGTTAGGGAATGGGGAGATATTAGGGCACAGTTTAGGGTACCACAACGCTTAAGGTTTAGCGTACGTGTGAGGGCACGAGTTAGTGTTGGTGTCCTGGTTAAGATTAGGGCACGGGTGAGGGTAAGGTTTCGGGTGAGGGTCAGGGATAGAATACGGGTTAGGTTTAGGGTTAGGGAATGGGGAGATATTAGGGCACAGTTTAGGGTACCACAACGCTTAAGGTTTAGCGTACGTGTGAGGTCACTAGATAGTGTTATTGTACTGCTTACGATTAGGGCACTGGTGAGGGTAAAGCCTCGGTAGAGGGTCACGTTAAGGTTAGGGTTATGGTTAGGGTTAGGGAATGGGGATTAATTAGGGTACAGGTTAGGGTTCGGCAATGGCTTAGGGTTAGCGTACGTTAGAGGGCATGGGTTAGTGTTGATGTACTGATTAAAATTATGACACGGGTGAGGGTAAAGTTTCGGGTGAGTGTCATGGTTAGGTTTCAGGTTAGGGTTAGGGTTAGGGAATGGAGAGGGATTAGGGTACAGGTTAGGTTACCGCTACGGTTTAGTGTTAGCGTACGTGTGAGGGCACGAGTTAGTCTTGGTGTCCTAGTTAAGATTAGGGCACGGGTGATTGTAAGGCTTCGGGTGAGGGTCAGGGTTAGGATTCGGGTTAGGATTAGGGTTAGGGAATGGAGAGGGATTAGGGTACATGTTAGTGTACGACAATGCTTAAGTGTTAGCGTAAGTGTGAGGGCACGAGTTAGTGTTGGTGTACTGGTTAAGACAAGGGCACCGATGAGGGTAAGGCCTCGGAAAAGGGTCACGTTCAGGGTTTCGCTTAGGGTTAGGGTTAGGAAATGGGGAGGGATTAGGGTACAGGATAGGATACGACAATGCTTAAGGGTTAGCGTACGTTTGAGGGCATGAGATAGTGCTTCTGTACTGGTTAAGATTAGGGCATTGGTTAGGGTAGGGCATCGGAAGTGCGTCAGTTTTAGGGATGGGGTTAGGGTTAGGGTTTAGGAATGGGGAGGGATTAGGGTACAATTTAGGGTACGACAACGCTTAAGGTTTAGCGTACGTGCGAGGGCACGAGTTAGTGTTGGTGTCCTGGTTAAGATTAGGGCACGGGTGAGGGTAAGGCTTCGGGTGAGGGTCAGGGTTAGGATTCGTGTTAGGGTTAGGGTTAAGGAATGCAGAGGGATTAGGGTACAGCTTAGGGTACGACAGTGCTTAAGGGTTAGCGTTCGTGTGAGGGCAAGGGTTAGTGTTAGTGTTCTGGTTAAGATTAGGGCACGGGTGAGGGTAAGGCTTCAGGTGAGGGCCAGAGTTAGGATTCGGGTTAGGGTTAGGGTTAGGGAATGGGGAGGGATTAGGGTACAGTTTAGGGTACGACAACGATTAAGGGTTAGCGTACGTGTGAGGGCACGAGTTAGTGTTGCTGTCCTGGTTAAGATTAGGGCACGGGTGAGGGTAAGGTTTCGGGTGAGGGTCAGGGATAGAATTCGTGTTAGGGTTAGGGTTAGGGAATGGGGAGATATTAGGGCACAGTTTAAGGTACGACAACGCTTAAGGTTTCGCGTACGTGTGAGGTCACTAGTTAGTGTTAGTGTACTGCTTACGATTAGGGCATGGGTGAGGGTAAGGCCTCAGAAGAGGGTCACGTTAAGGGTTAGGGTGAGGGTTAGGGTTAGGGAATGGGGATTGATTAGGGTACTGGTTAGGGTACGGCAATGGCTTAGGGTTAGCGTACGTTAGAGGGCATGGGTTAGTGTTGATGTACTTGTTAAAATTAGGACACAGGTGAGGGTAAAGTTTCCGGTGAGTGTCATGGTTAAGTTTCAGGTTAGGGTTAGGGTTAGGGAATGGAGAGGGATTAGGGTACAGGTTAGAGTACCGCTGCGGTTTAGTGTTAGCATACGTGTGAGGGCACGAGTTAGTCTTGGTGTCCTGGTTAAGATTAGGGCACGGGTGAGGGTAAGGCTTCAGGTGAGGGTCAGAGTTACGATTCGGGTTAGTGTTAGGGTTATGGAATGGGGAGGGTTTAGGGTACAGTTTAGGGTATGACAACGAATAAGGTTTAGCGTACGTTTGAGGGCACGAGTTAGTGTTGGTGTCCTGGTTAAGATTAGGGCACGGGTGAGGGTAAGGTTTCGGGTGAGGGTCAGGGATAGAATTCGGGTTAGTGTTAGGGTTAGGGAATGGGGAGATATTAGGGCACAGTTTAGGGTACAGCAACGCTTAAGGTTTAGCGTACGTGTGAGGTCACTAGTTAGTGTTAGTGTACTGCTTACGATTAGGGCACGGGTGAGGGTAAGGCCTCGGAAGAGGGTCACGTTAAGGGTTAGGGTTAGGGTTAGGTTTAGGGAATGGGGATTGGTTAGGGTACAGGTTAGTGTACGGCAATGGCTTAGGGTTAGCGTACGTTAGAGGGCATGGGGTAGTGTTGATGTACTGGTTAAAATTAGGACACAAGTGAGGGTAAAGTTTCGGGTGAGTGTCATGGTTAAGTTTCAGGTTAGGGTTAGGGTTAGGGAATGAAGAGGGATTAGGGTACAGGTTAGGGTACCGCTGCGGTTTAGTGTTAGCATACGTGTGAGGGCACGAGTTAGTCTTGCTGTCCTGGTTAAGATTAGGGCACGGGTGAGGGTAAGGCTTCGGGTAAGGGTCTGGGTTAGGATTCGGGTTAGGGTTAGGGTTAGGGAATGGAGAGGGTTTAGGGTACAGGTTAGCGTACGACAATGCTTAAGGGTTAGCGTAAGTGTGAGGGCACGAGTTAGTGTTGGTGTACTGGTTAAGACAAGGGCACCGATGAGGGTAAGGCCTCGGAAAAGGCTCACCTTCAGGTTTTCGCTTAGGGTTAGGGTTAGGGAATGGGGAGGCATTAGGGTACAGGATAGGGTACGACAATGCTTAAGGGTTAGCGTACGTTTGAGGGCATGAGTTAGTGCTTCTGTACTGGTTAAGATTAGGGCATTGGTTAGGGTAGGGCATCGGAAGTGCGTCAGTTTTAGGGATGGGGTTAGGGTTAGGGTTAAGGAATGGGGAGGGATTAGGGTACAATTTAGGGTACGAAAACGCTTAAGGTTTAGCGTACATGCGAGGGCACGAGTTAGTGTTGGTGTCCTGGTTAAGATTAGGTCACGGGTGAGGGTAAGGCTTCGGGTGAGGGTCAGGGTTAGGATTCGGGTTAGGGTTAGGGTTAAGGAATGCAGATGGATTAGGGTACAGCTTAGGGTACGACAGTGCTTAAGGGTTAGCGTTCGTGTGAGGGCAAAGGTTAGTGTTAGTGTCCTGGTTAAGATTAGGGCACGGGTGAGGGTAAGGCTTCAGGTGAGGGTCAGGGTTAGGATTCGGGTTAGGGTTAGGGTTAGGGAATGGGGAGATATTATGGCACAGTTTAGGGTACCACAACGCTTAAGGTTTAGCGTACGTGTGAGGGCACGAGTTTCTGTTGGTGTCCTGGTTAAGATTAGGGCATTGGTGAGGGTAAGATTTCGGGTGAGGGTCAGGGATAGAATACGGGTTAGGTTTAGGGTTAGGGAATGGGGAGATATTAGGGCACAGTTTAGGGTACCACAACGCTTAAGGTTTAGCGTACGTGTGAGGTCACTAGTTAGTGTTATTGTACTGCTTACGATTAGGGCACGGGTGAGGGTAAGGCCTCGGAAGAGGGTCACGTTAAGGTTAGGTTTATGGTTAGGGTTAGGGAATGGGGATTGATTAGGGTACAGGTTAGGGTACGGCAATGGCTTAGGGTTAGCGTACGTTAGAGGGCATGGGTTAGTGTTGATGTACTGATTAAAATTAGGACACGGGTGAGGGTAAAGTTTCGGGTGAGTGTCATGGTTAGGTTTCAGGTTAGGGTTAGGGTTAGGGAATGGAGAGGGATTAGGGTACAGGTTAGGGTACGACAATGCTTAAGGGTTAGCGTAAGTGTGAGGGCACGAGTTAGTGTTGGTGTACTGGTTAAGACAAAGGCACCGATGAGGGTAAGGCCTTGGAAACGGGTCACGTTCAGGGTTTCACTTAGGGTTAGGGTTAGGGAATGGGGAGGGATTACGTTACAGGATAGGGTACGACAATGCTTAAGGTTTAGCGTACGTGTGAGGGCATAAGTTAGTGTTTGTGTACTGGTTAAGGTTAGGGCATTGGTTAGGGTAGGGCATCGGAAGTGGGTCAGGTTTAGGGATGGGGTTAAGATTAGGGTTAAGGAATGGGGAGGGATTACGGTACAATTTAGGGTACGACAACGCTTAAGGTTTAGCGTACGTGTGAGGGCACGAGTTAGTGTTGGTGTCCTGGTTAAGATTAGGGCACGGGTGAGGGTAAGGCTTCGGGTGAGGGTCAGGGTTAGTATTCGGGTTACGGTTAGGGTTAAGGAATGCAGAGGTATTAGGGTACAGCTTAGGGTACGACAGTCCTTAAGGGTTAGCTTTCGTGTGAGGGCAAGGGTTAGTGTTAGTGTCCTGGTTAAGATTAGGGCACGGGTGAGGGTAAGGCTTCAGGTGAGGGTCAGGGTTAGGATTCGGGTTAGGGTTAGGGTTATGTATTGGGGAGGGTTTAGGGTACAGTTTAGGGTACGACAACGAATAAGGGTTAGCGTACGTCTGAGGGCACGAGTTAGTGTTGGTATCCTGGTTAAGATTAGGGCACGGGTGAGGGTAAGGTTTCGGGTGAGGGTCAGGGATAGAATTCGGGTTAGGGTTAGGGTTAGGGAATGGGGAGATATTAGGGCACAGTTTAGGGTACCACAACGCTTAAGGTTTAGCGTACGTGTGAGGTCACTAGTTAGTGTTAGTGTACTGCTTACGATTAGGGCACGGGTGAGGGTAAGGCCTCGGAAGAGGGTCACGTTAAGGGTTAGGGTTAGGGTTAGGGTTAGGGAATGGGGATTGGTTAGGGTACAGGTTAGTGTACGGCAACGGCTTAGGGTTAGCGTACGTTAGAGGGCATGGGTTAGTGTTGATGTACTGGTTAAAATTAGGACACAGGTGAGGGTAAAGTTTCCGGTGAGTGTCATGGTTAAGTTTCAGGTTAGGGTTAGGGTTAGGGAATGGAGAGGGATTAGGGTACAGGTTAGAGTACCGCTGCGGTTTAGTGTTAGCATACGTGTGAGGGCACGAGTTAGTCTTGGTGTCCTGGTTAAGATTAGGGCACGGGTGAGGGTAAGGCTTCAGGTGAGGGTCAGAGTTACGATTCGGGTTAGTGTTAGGGTTATGGAATGGGGAGGGTTTAGGGTACAGTTTAGGGTATGACAACGAATAAGGTTTAGCGTACGTTTGAGGGCACGAGTTAGTGTTGGTGTCCTGGTTAAGATTAGGGCACGGGTGAGGGTAAGGTTTCGGGTGAGGGTCAGGGATAGAATTCGGGTTAGTGTTAGGGTTAGGGAATGGGGAGATATTAGGGCACAGTTTAGGGTACAGCAACGCTTAAGGTTTAGCGTACGTGTGAGGTCACTAGTTAGTGTTAGTGTACTGCTTACGATTAGGGCACGGGTGAGGGTAAGGCCTCGGAAGAGGGTCACGTTAAGGGTTAGGGTTAGGGTTAGGTTTAGGGAATGGGGATTGGTTAGGGTACAGGTTAGTGTACGGCAATGGCTTAGGGTTAGCGTACGTTAGAGGGCATGGGGTAGTGTTGATGTACTGGTTAAAATTAGGACACAAGTGAGGGTAAAGTTTCGGGTGAGTGTCATGGTTAAGTTTCAGGTTAGGGTTAGGGTTAGGGAATGAAGAGGGATTAGGGTACAGGTTAGGGTACCGCTGCGGTTTAGTGTTAGCATACGTGTGAGGGCACGAGTTAGTCTTGCTGTCCTGGTTAAGATTAGGGCACGGGTGAGGGTAAGGCTTCGGGTAAGGGTCTGGGTTAGGATTCGGGTTAGGGTTAGGGTTAGGGAATGGAGAGGGTTTAGGGTACAGGTTAGCGTACGACAATGCTTAAGGGTTAGCGTAAGTGTGAGGGCACGAGTTAGTGTTGGTGTACTGGTTAAGACAAGGGCACCGATGAGGGTAAGGCCTCGGAAAAGGCTCACCTTCAGGTTTTCGCTTAGGGTTAGGGTTAGGGAATGGGGAGGCATTAGGGTACAGGATAGGGTACGACAATGCTTAAGGGTTAGCGTACGTTTGAGGGCATGAGTTAGTGCTTCTGTACTGGTTAAGATTAGGGCATTGGTTAGGGTAGGGCATCGGAAGTGCGTCAGTTTTAGGGATGGGGTTAGGGTTAGGGTTAAGGAATGGGGAGGGATTAGGGTACAATTTAGGGTACGAAAACGCTTAAGGTTTAGCGTACATGCGAGGGCACGAGTTAGTGTTGGTGTCCTGGTTAAGATTAGGTCACGGGTGAGGGTAAGGCTTCGGGTGAGGGTCAGGGTTAGGATTCGGGTTAGGGTTAGGGTTAAGGAATGCAGATGGATTAGGGTACAGCTTAGGGTACGACAGTGCTTAAGGGTTAGCGTTCGTGTGAGGGCAAAGGTTAGTGTTAGTGTCCTGGTTAAGATTAGGGCACGGGTGAGGGTAAGGCTTCAGGTGAGGGTCAGGGTTAGGATTCGGGTTAGGGTTAGGGTTAGGGAATGGGGAGATATTATGGCACAGTTTAGGGTACCACAACGCTTAAGGTTTAGCGTACGTGTGAGGGCACGAGTTTCTGTTGGTGTCCTGGTTAAGATTAGGGCATTGGTGAGGGTAAGATTTCGGGTGAGGGTCAGGGATAGAATACGGGTTAGGTTTAGGGTTAGGGAATGGGGAGATATTAGGGCACAGTTTAGGGTACCACAACGCTTAAGGTTTAGCGTACGTGTGAGGTCACTAGTTAGTGTTATTGTACTGCTTACGATTAGGGCACGGGTGAGGGTAAGGCCTCGGAAGAGGGTCACGTTAAGGTTAGGTTTATGGTTAGGGTTAGGGAATGGGGATTGATTAGGGTACAGGTTAGGGTACGGCAATGGCTTAGGGTTAGCGTACGTTAGAGGGCATGGGTTAGTGTTGATGTACTGATTAAAATTAGGACACGGGTGAGGGTAAAGTTTCGGGTGAGTGTCATGGTTAGGTTTCAGGTTAGGGTTAGGGTTAGGGAATGGAGAGGGATTAGGGTACAGGTTAGGGTACGACAATGCTTAAGGGTTAGCGTAAGTGTGAGGGCACGAGTTAGTGTTGGTGTACTGGTTAAGACAAAGGCACCGATGAGGGTAAGGCCTTGGAAACGGGTCACGTTCAGGGTTTCACTTAGGGTTAGGGTTAGGGAATGGGGAGGGATTACGTTACAGGATAGGGTACGACAATGCTTAAGGTTTAGCGTACGTGTGAGGGCATAAGTTAGTGTTTGTGTACTGGTTAAGGTTAGGGCATTGGTTAGGGTAGGGCATCGGAAGTGGGTCAGGTTTAGGGATGGGGTTAAGATTAGGGTTAAGGAATGGGGAGGGATTACGGTAAAATTTAGGGTACGACAACGCTTAAGGTTTAGCGTACGTGTGAGGGCACGAGTTAGTGTTGGTGTCCTGGTTAAGATTAGGGCACGGGTGAGGGTAAGGCTTCGGGTGAGTGTCAGGGTTAGTATTCGGGTTACGGTTAGGGTTAAGGAATGCAGAGGTATTAGGGTACAGCTTAGGGTACGACAGTCCTTAAGGGTTAGCTTTCGTGTGAGGGCAAGGGTTAGTGTTAGTGTCCTGGTTAAGATTAGGGCACGGGTGAGGGTAAGGCTTCAGGTGAGGGTCAGGGTTAGGATTCGGGTTAGGGTTAGGGTTATGTATTGGGGAGGGTTTAGGGTACAGTTTAGGGTACGACAACGAATAAGGGTTAGCGTACGTCTGAGGGCACGAGTTAGTGTTGGTATCCTGGTTAAGATTAGGGCACGGGTGAGGGTAAGGTTTCGGGTGAGGGTCAGGGATAGAATTCGGGTTAGGGTTAGGGTTAGGGAATGGGGAGATATTAGGGCACAGTTTAGGGTACCACAACGCTTAAGGTTTAGCGTACGTGTGAGGTCACTAGTTAGTGTTAGTGTACTGCTTACGATTAGGGCACGGGTGAGGGTAAGGCCTCGGAAGAGGGTCACGTTAAGGGTTAGGGTTAGGGTTAGGGTTAGGGAATGGGGATTGGTTAGGGTACAGGTTAGTGTACGGCAACGGCTTAGGGTTAGCGTACGTTAGAGGGCATGGGTTAGTGTTGATGTACTGGTTAAAATTAGGACACAGGTGAGGGTAAAGTTTCGGGTGAGTGTCATGGTTAAGTTTCAGGTTAGGGTTAGGGTTAGGGAATGGAGAGGGATTAGGGTACAGGTTAGAGTACCGCTGCGGTTTAGTGTTAGCATACGTGTGAGGGCACGAGTTAGTCTTGGTGTCCTGGTTAAGATTAGGGCACGGGTGAGGGTAAGGCTTCGGGTGAGGGTCTGGGTTAGGATTCGGGTTAGGGTTAGGGTTAGGGAATGGAGAGGGTTTAGGGTACAGGTTAGGGTACGACAATGCTTAAGGGTTAGCGTAAGTGTGAGGGCACGAGTTAGTGTTGGTGTACTGGTTAAGACAAGGGCACCGATGAGGGTAAGGCCTCGGAAAAGGCTCACCATCAGGGTTTCGCTTAGGGTTAGGGTTAGGGAATGGGGAGGGATTAGGGTACAGGATAGGGTACGACAATGCTTCAGGGTTAGCGTACGTTTGAGGGCATGAGTTAGTGTTTTTGTACTGGTTAAGGTTAGGGCATTCGTTAGGGTAGGGCATCGGAAGTGGGTCAGGTTTAGGGATGGGGTTAAGGTTAGGGTTAAGGAATGGGGAGGGATTAGGGTACAATTTAGGGTACGAGAACGCTTAAGGTTTAGCTTACGTGTGAGGGCACGAGTTAGTGTTGGTGTCCTGGTTAAGATTAGGGCAAGGGTGTGGGTAAGGCTTCGGGTGAGGGTCAGGGTTAGGATTCGGGTTAGGGTGAGGGTTAGGGAATGGGGAGGGATTAGGGTACAGCTCAGGGTACGTCAAGAATTAAGGGTTAGCGTACGTGTGAGAGCACGAGTTAGTGTTGGTGTCCTGGTTAAGATTAGGGCACGGGTGAGGGTAAGGTTTCGGGTGAGGGGCAGGGATAGAATTCGGGTAAGGGTTAGGGTTAGGGAATGGGGAGATATTAGGGCACAGTTTAGGGTACCACAACGCTTAAGGTTTAGCGTACGTGTGAGGTCACCAGTTACTGTTAGTATACTGCTTCCGATTAGGGCACGGGTGAGGGTAAGGCCTCGGAAGAGGGTCACGTTAAGGGTTAGGGTTATGGTTAGGGTTAGGGAATGGAGATTGATTAGGGTACAGGTTAGGGTACGGCAATGGCTTAGGGTTAGCGTACGTTAGAGGGCATGGGTTAGTGTTGATGTACTGGTTAAAATTAGGACACGGGTGAGGGTAAAGTTTCGGGTGAGTGTCATGGTTAGGTTTCAGGTTAGGGTTAGGGTTAGGGAATGGAGAGGGATTAGGGTACAGGTTAGGGTAACGCTGAGGTTTAGTGTTAGCGTACGTGTGAGGGCACGAGTTAGTCTTGGTGTCCTGGTTAAGATTAGGGCACGGGTGAGGGTAAGGCTTCGGGTGAGGGTCAGGCTTAGGATTCGGGTTAGGGTTAGGGTTAGGGAATGGAGAGGGATTAGGGTACATGTTAGTGTACGACAATGCTTAAGTGTTAGCGTAAGTGTGAGGGCACGAGTTAGGGTTGGTGTACTGGTTAAGACAAGGGCACCGATGAGGGTAAGGCCTCGGAAAAGGGTCACGTTCAGGGTTTCGCTTAGGGTTAGGGTTAGGGAATGGAGAGGGATTAGGGTACAGGATAGGGTACGACAATGCTTCAGGGTTAGCGTACGTTTCAGGGCATGAGTTAGTGTTTGTGTACTGGTTAAGGTTAGGGCATTCGTTAGGGTAGGGCATCGGAAGTGGGTCAGGTTTAGGGATGGGATTAAGGTTAGGGTTAAGGAATGGGGAGGGATTAGGGTACAATTTAGGTTACGAGAACGCTTAAGGTTTAGCGTACGTGTGAGGTCACTAGTTAGTGTTAGTGTACTGCTTACGATTAGGGCACGGGTGAGCGTAAGGCCTCGGAAGAGGGTCACGTTAAGGGTTAGGGTTAGGGTTAGGGTTAGGGAATGGGGATTGGTTAGGGTACAGGTTAGTGTACGGCAATGGCTTAGGGTTAGCGTACGTTAGAGTGCATGGGTTAGTGTTGATGTACTGGTTAAAATTAGGACACAGGTGAGGGTAAAGTTTCGGGTGAGTGTCATGGTTAAGTTTCAGGTTAGGGTTAGGGTTAGGGAATGGAGAGGGATTAGGGTACAGGTTAGGGTACCGCTGCGGTTTAGTGTTAGCATACGTGTGAGGGCACGAGTTAGTCTTGGTGTCCTGGATAAGATTAGGGCACGGGTGAGGGTAAGGCTTCAGGTGAGGGTCAGAGTTACGATTCGGGTTAGGGTTAGGGTTATGGAATGGGGAGGGTTTAGGGTACAGTTTAGGGTATGACAACGAATAAGGGTTAGCGTACGTCTGAGGGCACGAGTTAGTGTTGGTGTCCTGGTTAAGATTAGGGCACAGGTGAGGGTAAGGTTTCGGGTGAGGGTCAGGGATAGAATTCGGGTTAGGGTTAGGGTTAGGGAATGGGGAGATATTAGGGCACAGTTTAGGGTACCACAACGCTTAAGATTAAGCGTACGTGTGAGGTCACTAGTTAGTGTTAGTGTACTGCTTACGATTAGGGCACGGGTGAGCGTAAGGCCTCGGAAGAGGGTCACGTTAAGGTTTAGGGTTAGGGTTAGGGAATGGGGATTGGTTAGGGTACAGGTTAGTGTACGGCAATGACTTAGGGTTAGCGTAAGTTAGAGGGCATGGGTTAGTGTTGATGTACTGGTTAAAATTAGGACACGGGTGAGGGTAAAGTTTCGGGTGAGTGTCATGGTTAGTTTTCAGGTTAGGGTTAGGGTTAGGGAATGGAGAGGGATTAGGGTACAGGTTAGGGTACCGCTGCGGTTTAGTGTTAGCGTACGTGTGAGGGCCCGAGTTAGTCTTGGTGTCCTGGTTAAGATTAGGGCATGGGTGAGGGTAAGGCTTCGGGTGAGGGTCAGGGTTAGGATTCGTGTTAGGGTTAGGGTTAAGGAATGCAGAGGGATTAGGGTACAGCTTAGGGTACGACAGTGCTTAAGGGTTAGCGTTCGTGTGAAGGCAAGTGTTAGTGTTAGTGTCCTGGTTAAGATTAGGGCACGGGTGAGGGTAAGGCTTCGGGTGAGGGTCAGGGTTAGGATTCGGGTTAGGGTTAGGGTTAGGGAATGGAGAGGGATTAGGGTACATGTTAGTGTACGACAATGCTTAAGTGTTAGCGTAAGTGTGAGGGCACGAGTTAGGGTTGGTGTACTGGTTAAGACAAGGGCTCCGATGAGGGTAAGGCCTCGGAAAAGGGTCACGTTCAGGGTTTCGCTTAGGGTTAGGGTTAGGGAATGGGGAGGGATTAGGGTACAGGATAGGGTACGACAATGCTTCAGGGTTAGCGTACGTTTGAGGGCATGAGTTAGTGTTTGTGTACTGGTTAAGGTTAGGGCATTCGTTAGCGTAGGGCATCGGAAGTGGGTCAAGTTTAGGGATGGGGTTAAGGTTAGGGTTAAGGAATGGGGAGGGATTAGGGTACAATTTAGGGTACTAGAACGTTTAAGGTTTAGCTTACGTGTGAGGGCACGAGTTAGTGTTGGTGTCCTGGTTAAGATTAGGGCATGGGTGAGGGTAAGGCTTCGGGTGAGGGTCAGGGTTAGGATTCGTGTTAGGGTTAGGGTTAAGGAATGCAGAGGGATTAGGGTACAGCTTAGGGTACGATAGTGCTTAAGGGTTAGCGTTCGTGTGAAGGCAAGTGTTAGTGTTAGTGTCCTGGTTAAGATTAGGGCACGGGTGAGGGTAAGGCTTCAGGTGAGGGTCAGGGTTAGGATTCGGGTTAGGGTTAGGGTTAGGGAATGGGGAGGGATTAGGGTACAGCTCAGGGTACGTCAAGAATTAAGGGTTAGCGTACGTGTGAGGGCACGAGTTAGTGTTGGTGTCCTGGTTAAGATTAGGGCACGGGTGAGGGTAAGGTTTCGGGTGAGGGTCAGGGATAGAATTTGGGTTAGGGTTAGGGTTAGGGAATGGGGAGATATTAGGGCACAGTTTAGGGTACCACAACACTTAAGGTTTAGCGTACGTGTGAGGTCACTAGTTAGTGTTAGTGTACTGCTTACAATTAGGGCACGGGTGAGAGTAAGGCCTCGGAAGAGGGTCACGTTAAGGGTTAGGGTTATGGTTAGGGAATGGGGATTGATTAGGGTACAGGTTAGGGTACGGCAATGGCTTAGGATTAGCGTACGTTAGAGGGCATGGGTTAGTGTTGATGTACTGGTTAAAATTAGGACACGGGTGAGGGTAAAGTTTCGGGTGAGTGTCATGGTTAGGTTTCAGGTTAGGGTTAGGATTAGGGAATGGAGAGGGATTAGGGTACATGTTAGTGTACGACAATGCTTAAGTGTTAGCGTAAGTGGAAGGCACGAGTTAGGGTTGGTGTACTGGTTAAGACAAGGGCACCGATGAGGGTAAGGCCTCGGAAAAGGGTCACGTTCAGTGTTTCGCTTAGGGTTAGGGTTAGGGAATGGGGAGGGATTAGGGTACAGGATAGGGTACGACAATGCTTAAGGGTTAGCGTATGTTTGAGGGCATGAGTTAGTCTTTGTGTACTGGTTGAGGTTAGGGCATTGGTTAGGGTAGGGCATCGGATGTGGGTCAGGTTTAGGGATGGGGTTAGGGTTAGGGTTAAGGAATGGGGAGGGATTAGGGTACAATTTAGGGTACGACAACGCTTAAGGTTTAGCGTACGTGTGAGGGCACGAGTTAGTGTTGGTGTCCTGGTTAAGATTAGGGCACGGGTGAGGGTAAGGCTTCGGGTGAGGGTCAGGGCTAGGATTCGTGTTAGGGTTAGGGTTAAGGAATGCACAGGGATTAGGGTACAGCTTAGGGTACGACAGTGCTTAAGGGTTAGCGTTCGTGTGAGGGCAAGGGTTAGTGTTAGTGTCCTGGTTAAGATTAGGGCACGGGTGAGGGTAAGGCTTCAGGTGAGGGTCAGTGTTAGGATTGGGGTTAGGGCTAGGGTTAGGGAATGGGGAGTGATGAGGGTACAGTTTAGGGTACGACAACGATTAAGGGTTAGCGTACGTGTGAGGGCACGAGTTAGTGTTGGTTTCCTGGTTAAGATTAGGGCACGGATGAGGGTAAGGTTTCGGGTGAGGGTCAGGGATAGAATTCGGGTTAGGGTTAGGGTTAGGGAATGGGGAGATATTAGGGCACAGTTTAGGGTACCACAACGCTTAAGGTTTAGCGTACGTGTGAGGTCACTAGTTAGTGTTAGTGTACTGCTTACGATTAGGGCACGGGTGAGGGTAAGGCCTCGGAAGAGGGTCACGTTAAGGGTTAGGGTTAGGGTTAGGGTTAGGAAATGGGGATGGATTAGAGTACAGGTTAGGGTACGGCAATGGCTTAGAGTTAGCGTACGTTAGAGGGCATGGGTTAGTGTTGATGTACTGATTAAAATTAGGACACGGGTGAGGGTAAAGTTTCGGGTGAGTGTCATGGTTAGGTTTCAGGTTAGGGATAGGGTTAGGGAATGGATAGGGATTAGGGTACAGGTTAGGGTACGACAATGCTTAAGGGTTAGCATAAGTGTGAGGGCACGAGTTAGTGTTGGTGTACTGGTTTAGACAAGGGCACTGATGAGGGTAAGGCCTCGGGAAAGGGTCACGTTCAGGGTTTCGCTTAGGGTTAGGGTTAGGGAATGGGGAGGGATAAGGGTACAGGATAGGGTACGACAATGCTTAAGGGTTAGCGTACGTTTGAGCGCATGAGTTAGTGTTTGTGTACTGTTTAAGATTAGGGCATAGGTTAGGGTAGGGCATCGGAGGTGGGTCAGGTTTAGGGATGGGGTTAGGGTTAGGGTTAAGGAATGGGGAGTGATTAGGTTACAATTTAGGGTACGACAAAGTTTAAGGTTTATCGTACATGTGAGGGCACGAGTTAGTGTTGGTGTCCTGGTTAAGATTAGGGCATGGGTGAGGGTAAGGCTTCAGGTGATGGTCAGGGTTAGGGTTAGGGTTAGGGTTAGGGAATGGGGATTGATTAGGGTACAGGTTAGGGTACGGCATTGGCTTAGGGTTAGCGTACGTTAGAGGGCATGGGTTATTGTTGATGTACTGGTTAAAATTAGGACACGGGTGAGGGTAAAGTTTCGGGTGAGTGTCATGGTTAGGTTTCAGGTTAGGGTTAGGGTTAGGAAATGGAGAGGGATTAGGGTACAGGTTAGGGTACCGCTGCGGTTTAGTGTTAGCGTACGTGTGAGGGCACGAGTTAGTCTTGGTGTCCTGGTTAAGATTAGGGCACGGGTGAGGGTAAGGTTTCGGGTGAGGGTCAGAGTTAGGATTCGGGTTAGGATTAGGGTTAGGGAATGGAGAGGGATTAGGGTACAGGCCAGGGTACGACAATGCTTAAGTGTTAGCGTAAGTGTGAGGGCACGAGTTAGTGTTGGTGTACTGGTTAAGACAAGGGCACTGATGTGGGTAAGGCCTCGGAAAAGGGTCACGTTCACTGTTTCGCTTTGGGTTAGGGTTAGGGAATGGGGAGGGATTAGGGTACAGGTTAGGGTACGACAATGCTTAAGGGTTAGCGTACGTTTGAGGGCATGAGTTAGTGTTTGTGTACTGGTTAACATTAGGGCATTGGTTAGGGTAGGGCATCGGACGTGGGTCAGGTTTAGGGATGGGATTTGGGTTAAGGTTAAGGAATGGGGAGGGATTAGGGTATAATTTAGGGAACGACAATGCTTAAGGTTCAGCGTACGTGTGAGGGCACAAGTTAGTGTTGGTGTCCTCGTTAAGATTAGGGCACGGGTGAGGGTAAGGCTTCGGGTGAGGGTCAGGGTTAGGATTCGTGTTAGGGTTAGGGTTAAGGAATGCAGAGGGATTAGGGTACAGCTTAGGGTACGACAGTGCTTAAGGGTTAGCGTTCGTGTGAGGGCAAGGGTTAGTGTTAGTGTCCTGTTTAAGATTAGGGCACGGGTGAGCGTAAGGCTTCAGGTGAGGGTCAGGGTTAGGATTGGGGTTAGTGTTAGGGTTAGGGAATGGGGAGGGATTAGGGTACAGTTTAGGGTATGACAATGATTAAGGGTTAACGTACGTGTGAGCGCACGAGTTAGTGTTGGTTTCCTGGTTAAGATTAGGGCACGGGTGAGGGTAAGGTTTCGGGTGAGGGTCAGGGATAGAATTCGGGTTAGGGTTAGTGTTAGGGAATGGGGAGATATTAGGGCACAGTTTAGGGTACCACAACGCTTAAGGTTTAGCATACGTCTGAGGTCAGTAGTTAGTGTTAGTGTACTGCTTACGATTAGGTCACGAGTGAGGGTAAGGCCTCGGAGGAGGGTCACGTTAAGGGTTAGGGTTAGGGTTAGGGTTAGGGAATGGGGATTGATTAGGGTACAGGTTAGGGTACGGCAATGGCTTACGGTTACCGTACGTTAGAGGGCATGGTTTAGTGTTGATGTACTGGTTAAAATTAGGACACGGGTGAGGGTGAAGTTTCGGGTGAGTGTCATGGTTAGGTTTCAGTTTAGGGTTAGTGTTAGGGAATGGAGAGGGATTAGGGTACAGGTTAGGGTACCACTGCGGTTTAGTGTTAGCGTACCTGTGAGGGCACGAGTTAGTCTTGTTGTCCTGGTTAAGATTAGGGCACGGGTGAGGGTAAGGCTTCGGGTGAGGGTCAGGGTTAGGATTCGGGTTAGGGTTAGGGTTAGGGAATGGAGAGGGATTAGGGTACAGGTTAGGGTACGACAATGCTTAAGGGTTAGCGTAAGTGTGAGGGCACGAGTTAGTGTTGGTGTACTGGTTAAGACAAGGGCACCGATGAGGGTAAGGCCTCGGAAAAGGGTCACGTTCAGGGTTTCGGTTAGGGTTAGGGTTAGGGAATGGGGAGGGATTAGGGTACAGGATAGTGTACGACAATGCTTAAGGGTTAGCGTACGTTTCAGGGCATGAGTTAGTGTTTGTGTACTGGTTAAGTTTAGGGCATTGGTTAGGGTAGGGCATCGGAAGTGCGTCAGGTTTAGGGATGGGGTTAGGGTTAGGGTTAAGGAATGGGGATTGATTACGGTACAATTTAGGGTACGACAACGCTTAAGGTTTAGCGTACGTTTGAGAGCACGAGTTAGTGTTGGTGTCCTGGTTAAGTTTAGGGCACGGGTGAGGGTAAGGCTTCGGGTGAGGTTCAGGGTTAGGATTCGTGTTTGGGTTAGGGTTAAGGAATGCAGAGGGACTAGGGTACAGCTTAGGATACGACAGTGCTTAAGGGTTAGCGTTTGTGTGAGGGCAAGGGTTAGTGTTAGTGTCCTGGTTAAGTTTAGGGCACTGGTGAGGGTAAGGCTTCAGGTGAGGGTCAGGGTTAGGATTCGGGTTAGGGTTCGGGTTAGGGAATGGGAAGGGATTAGGGTACAGTTTAGGTTACGACAATGATTAAGGGGTAGCGTACGTGTAAGGGCACCTGTTAGTGTTGGTGTCCTGGTTAATATTAGGGCACGGGTGAGGGTAAGGCTTCGGGTGAGGGTCAGGGTTAGGATTCGTGTTAGGGTTAGGGTTAAGGAATGCAGAGGGATTAGGGTACAGCTTAGGGAACGACAGTGCTTAAGGGTTAGCGTTCGTGTGAGGGCAAGGGTTAGTGTTAGTTTCCTGGTTAAGATTAGGGCACGGGTGCGGGTAAGGCTTCGGGTGAGGGTCAGTGTTAGGATTCGGGTTAGGGTTAGGGTTAGGGAATGGGGAGGGATTAGGGTACAGTTTAGGGTACGACAACGATTAAGGGTGGACGTACGTGTGACGGCACGAGTTAGTGTTGGTGTCCTGGTTAAGATTAGGGCACGGGTGAGGGTAAGGCTTCAGGTGAGGGTCAGGGTTAGGCTTCGGGTTAGGGTTAGGGAATGGGGAGATATTAGGGCACAGTTTAGGGTACCACAACGCTTAAGGTTTAGCGTACGTGTGAGGTCACTAGTTAGTGTTAGTGTGCTGCTTACGATTAGTGCACGGGTGAGGGTAAGGCCTCGGAAGAGGGTCACTTTAAGGGTTAGGATTAGGGTTAGGGTTAGGGAATGGGGATTCATTAGGGTACAGGTTAGGGTACGGCAATGGCTTACGGTTAGCGTACGTTAGAGGGCATGGGTTAGTGTTGATGTACTGGTTAAAATTAGGACACGGGTGAGGGTGAAGTTTCGGGTGAGTGTCATGGTTAGGTTTCAGGTTAGGGTTAGGGTTAGGGAATGGAGAGGGATTAGGGTACAGGTTAGGGTACCGCTGCGGTTTAGTGTTAGCGTATGTGTGAGAGCACGAGTTAGTCTTGGTGTCCTGGTTAAGATTAGGGCACGGGTGAGGGTAAGGCTTCGGGTGAGGGTCAGGGTTAGGATTCGGGGTAGGGTTAGGGTTAGGGAATGGAGAGGGATTATGGTACAGGTTAGGGTACGACAATGCTTAAGGGTTAGCGTAAGTGTGAGGGCACGAGTTAGTGTTGGTGTACTGGTTAAGACAAGGGCACCGATGAGGGTAAGGCCTCGGAAAAGGGTCACGTTCAGGGTTTCGCTTAGGGTTAGGGTTAGGGAATGGGGAGGGATTAGGGTACAGGATAGTGTACGACAATGCTTAAGGGTTAGCTTACGTTTGAGGGCATGAGTTAGTGTTTGTGTACTGGTTAAGATTAGGGCATTGGTTAGGGTAGGGCATTGGAAGTGGGTCAGGTTTAGGGATGGGGTTAGGGTTAGGGTTAAGGAATGGGGATTGATTAGGGTACAATTTAGGGTACGACAACGCTTAAGGTTTAGCGTACGTGTGAGAGCACGAGTTAGTGTTGGTGTCCTGGTTAAGATTAGGGCACGGGTGAGGGTAAGGCTTCGGGTGAGGGTCAGGGTTAGGATTCGTGTGAGGTTTAGGGTTAACGAATGCAGAGGGATTAGGGTACAGCTTAGGATACGACAGTGCTTAAGGGTTAGCGTTTGTGTGAGGGCAAGGGTTAGTGTTAGTGTCCTGGTTAAGATTAGGGCACGGGTGAGGGTAAGGCTTCAGGTGAGGGTCAGGGTTAGGATTCGGGTTAGGGTTAGGGTTAGGGAATGGGGAGGGATTAGGGTACAGTTTATGGTACCACAACGCTTAAGGTTTAGCTTACGTGTGAGGTCACTAGTTGGTGTTAGTGTACTGCTTACGATTAGGGCACGGGTGAGGGTAAGGCCTCGGAAGAGGGTCACGTTAAGAGTTAGGGTTAGGGTTAGGGTTAGGGAATGGGGCTTGATTAGGGTACAGGTTAGGGTACGGTAATGGCTGAGGGTTAGCGTACGTTAGAGGGCACGGTTTAGTGTTGATGTACTGGTTAAAATTAGGACACGGGTGAGGGTGAAGTTTCAGGTGAGTGTCATGGTTAGGTTTCAGGTTAGGGTTAGGGTTAGGGAATGGAGAGGGATTAGGGTACAGGTTAGGGTACCACTGCGGTTTAGTGTTAGCGTACGTGTGAGGGCAGTAGTTAGTCTTGGTGTCCTGGTTAAGATTAGGGCACGGGTGAGGGTAAGGCTTCGGGTGAGGGTCAGGGTTAGGATTCGGGTTAGGGTTAGGTTGAGGGAATGGAGAGGGATTAGGGTACAGATTAGGGTACGACAATGCTTAAGGGTTAGCGTAAGTGTGAGGGCACGAGTTAGTGTTGGTGTACTGGTTAAGACAAGGACACCGATGAGGGTAAGGTCTCGGAAAAGGGTCTCGTTCAGGGTTTCGCTTAGGGTTAGGGTTAGGGAATGGGGAGGGATTAGGGTACAGGTTAGGGTACGACAATGCTTAAGGGTTAGCGTACGTTTGAGAGCATGAGTTAGTGCTTCTGTACTGGTTAAGATTAGGGCATTGGTTAGGGTAGGGCATCGGAAGTGGGTCAGGTTTAGGGATGGGTTTAGGGTTAGGGTTAAGGAATGGGGAGGGTTTTGGGTACAATTTAGGGTACGACAACGCTAAAGGTTTAGCGTACGTGTGAGGGCACGAGTTAGTGTTGGTGTCCTGGTTAAGATTAGGGCACGGGTGAGGGTAAGGCTTTGGGTGAGGGTCAGGGTTAGGATTCGTGTTAGGGTTAGGGTTAAGGAATGCAGAGGGATTAGGGTACAGCTTAGGGTACGACAGTGCTTAAGGGATAGCGTTCGTGTGAGGGCAAGGGTTAGTTTTAGTGTCCAGGTTAAGATTAGGGCACGGGTGAGAGTAAGGCTTCAGGTGAGGGTCAGGGTTAGGATTCGGGTTAGGGTTAGGGTTAGGGAATGGGGAGGGATTAGGGTTCAGTTTAGGGTACGACAACGATTAAGGGTGGACGTACGTGTGAGGGCACGAGTTAGTGTTGGTGTCCTGGTTGAGATTAGGGCACGGGTGAGGGTAAGGCTTCAGGTGAGGGTCAGGGTTAGGATTCGGGTTAGGGTTAGGGTTAGGGAATGGGGAGATATTAGGGCACAGTTTAGGGTACCACAACGCTTGAGGTTTAGCGTACGTGTGAGGTCCCTATTTAGTGTTAGTGTAATGCTTACGATTAGGGCACGGGTGAGGGTAAGGCCTCGGAAGAGGGTCACGTTAAGGGTTAGGGTTAGGGTTAGGGTTAGGGAATGGATATTGATTAGGGTACAGGTTAGGGTACGGCAATGGCTTAGGGTTAGCGTACGTTAGAGGGCATGGTTTAGTGTTGATGTACTGGTTAAAATTAGGACACGGGTGAGGGTGAAGTTTCGGGTGAGTGTCATGGTTAGTTTTCAGGTTAGGGTTAGGGTTAGGGAATGGAGAGGGATTAGGGTACAGGTTAGGGTACCACTGCGGTTTAGTGTTAGCGTACGTGTGAGGGTACGAGTTAGTCTTGGTGTCCTGGTTAAGATTAGGGCACGGGTGAGGGTAAGGCTTTGGGTGAGGGTCAGGGTTAGGATTCGGGTTAGGGTTAGGGTTAGGGAATGGAGAGGGATGAGGGTACAGGTTAGGGTACCACTGCGGTTTAGTGTTAGCGTACGTGTGAGGGTACGAGTTAGTCTTGGTGTCCTGGTTAAGATTAGGGCACGGGTGAGGGTAAGGCTTCGGGTGAGGGTCAGGGTTAGGATTCGTGTAAGGGTTAGGGTTAACGAATGCAGAGGGATTAGGGTACAGCTTAGGATACGACAGTGCTTAAGGGTTAGCGTTTGTGTGAGGGCAAGGGTTAGTGTTAGTGTCCTGGTTAAGATTAGGGCACGGGTGAGGGTAAGGCTTCAGGTGAGGGTCAGGGTTAGGATTCGGGTTAGGGTTAGGGTTATGGAATCGGGAGGGTTTAGGGTACAGTTTAGGGTACGACAACGAATAAGTGTTAGCGTACGTGTGAGGGCAAGAGTTAGTGTTAGTGTCCTGGTTAAGATTAGGGCACGGGTGAGGGTAAGGTTTCGGGTGAGGGTCAAGGATAGAATTCGGGTTAGGGTTATGGTTAGGGAATGGGGAGATATTAGGGCACAGTTTAGGGTACCACAACGCTTAAGGTTTAGCGTACGTGTGAGGTCACTAGTTAGTGTTAGTGTACTGCTTACGATTAGCGCACGGGGTCGGGTAAGGCCTCGGAAGAGGTTCACGTTAAGGGTTAGGGTTAGCGTTAGGGTTAGGGAATGGGGATTGATTAGGGTACAGGTTATGGTACGGCAGTGGCTTAGGGTTAGCGTACGTTAGAGGGCATGGATTAGTGTTGATATACTGGTTAAAATTAGGACACGGTTGAGGGTAAAGTTTCGGGTGAGTGTCATGGTTAGGTTTCAGGTTAGGGTTAGGGTTAGGGAATGGAGAGGGATTAGGGTACAGGTTAGGGTACCGCTGCGGTTTAGTGTTAGCGTATGGGAGAGGGCACGAGTTAGTCTTGGTGTCCTGGTTAAGATTAGGGCACGCGTGAGGGTAAGGCTTCGGGTGAGGGTCAGGGTTAGGATTCGGGTTAGGGTTAGGGTTAGGGAATGGAGAGGGATTAGGGTACAGGTTAGGGAACGACAATGCTTAAGGGTTAGCGTAAGTGTGAGGGCACGAGTTAGTGTTGGTGTACTGGTTAAGAGAAGGGCACCGATGAGGGTAAGGCCTCGGAAAAGGGTCACGTTCAGGGTTTCGCTTAGGGTTAGGTTTAGGGAATGGGGAGGGATTATGGTACAGGATAGGGTACGACAATGCTTAAGGGTTAGCGTACGTTTGAGGGCATGAGTTAGTGTTTGTGTACTGGTTAAGATTAGGGCATTGGTTAGGGTAGGGCATCGGAAGTGGGTCAGGTTTAGGGATAGGGTTAGGGTTAGGGTTAGGGAATGGGGAGGGATTAGGGTACAATTTAGGGTACGACAACGCTTAAGGTTTAGCGTACGTGTGAGGGCACGAGTTAGTGTTGGTGTCCTGGTTAAGATTAGGGCACGGGTGAGGGTAAGTCTTCAGGTGAGGGTCAGGGTTAGGATTCGGGTTAGGGTTAGGGTTAAGGAATGCAGAGGGATTAGGGTACAGCTTAGGATACGACAGTGCTTAAGGGTTAGCGTTCGTGTGAGGGCCAGAGTTAGTGTTAGTGTCCTGGTTAAGATTAGGGCACGGTTGAGGGTAAGGCTTCAGGTGAGGGTCAGGGTTAGGATTCGGGTTAGGGTTAGGGTTAGGGAATGGGGAGGGATTAGGGTACAGTTTAGGGTACGACAAGGATTAAGGGTTAGCGTACGTGTGAGGGCACGAGTTAGTGTGGGTGTCCTGGTTAAGATTAGGGCACGGGTGAGGGTAAGGTTTCGGGTGAGGGTCAGGGATAGAATTCGGGTTAGGGTTAGGTTTAGGGAATGGGGAGATATTAGGGCACAGTTTAGGGTACCACAACGCTTAAGGTTTAGCGTACGTGTGAGGTCACTAGTTAGTGTTAGTGTACTGCTTACGATTAGGGCACGGGTGAGGGTAAGGCCTCGGAAGAGGGTCACGTTAAGGGTTAGGGTTAGGGTTAGGGTTAGGGAATGGGGATTGATTAGGGTACAGGTTAGGGTACGGCAATGGCTTAGGGTTAGCGTACGTTAGAGGGCATGGGTTAGTGTTGATGTACTGGTTAAAATTAGGACACTGGTGAGGGTAAAGTTTCGGGTGAGTGTCATGGTTAGGTTTCAGGTTAGGGTTATTGTTAGGGAATGGAGAGGGATTAGGGTACAGGTTAGGGTACCGCTGCGGTTTAGTGTTAGCGTACGTGTGAGGGCACGGGTTAGTCTTGGTGTCCTGGTTAAGATTAGGGCACGGGTGAGGGTAAGGCTTCGGGTGAGGGTCAGGGTTAGGTTTCGGGTTAGGGTTAGGGTTAGGGAATGGAGAGGGATTAGGGTACTGGTTAGGGAACGACAATGCCTAAAGGTTAGCGTAAGTGTGAGGGCACGAGTTAGTGTTGGTGTACTGGTTAAGACAAGGGCACCGATGAGGGTAAGGCCTCGGAAAAGGGTCACGTTCAGGGTTTCGCTTAGGGTTAGGGTTAGGGAATGGGGAGGGATTAGGATACAGGATAGGGTACGACAATGCTTAAGGGTTAGCGTACGTTTGAGGGCATGAGTTAGTGTTTGTGTACTCTTAAGATTAGGGCATTGGTTAGGGTAGGGCATCGGAAGTGGGTCAGGTTTAGGGATGGGGTTAGGGTTAGGGTTAAAGAATGGGGAGGCATTAGGTTACAATTTAGGGTACGACAATGCTTAAGGTTTAGCGTACATGTGAGGGCACGAGTTAGTGTTGGTGTCCTGGTTAAGATTAGGGCACGGGTGAGGGTAAGGCTTCGGGTGAGGGTCAGTGTTAGGATTCGTTTTAGGGTTAGGGTTAAGGAATGCAGAGGGGTTAGGGTACAGCTTAGGGTACGACAGGGCCTAAGGGTTAGCGTTCGTGTTAGGGCAAGGGTTAGTGTTAATATCCTGGTTAAGTTTAGGGCACGGGTGAGGGTAAGACTTCAGGTGAGGGTCAGGGTTAGGATTCGGGTTAGGGTTAGGGTTAGGGAATGGGGAGGGATTAGGGTACAGTTTAGGGTCCGACAACGATTAAGGGTTAGCGTACGTGTGAGGTCACTAGTTAGTGTTGATGTCCTGGTTAAGATTAGGGCACGGGTGAGGGTAAGGTTTCGGGTGAGGGTCAGGAATAGAATTCGGGTTAGGGTTAGGGTTAGGGAATGGGGAGATATTAGGGCACAGTTTAGGGTACCACAACGCTTAAGGTTTAGCGTCCGTGTGAGGTCACTAGTTAGTGTTAGTGTACTGCTTACGATTAGGCCACGGGTGAGGGTAAGGCCTCGGAAGAGGGTCACGTTAAGGGTTAGGCTTAGGGTTAGGGTTAGGGAATGGGGATTGATTAGGGTACAGGTTAGGGTAAGGCAATGGCTTAGGGTTTGCGTACGTTAGAGGGCATGGGTTAGTGTTGATATATTGGTTAAAATTAGGACACGGGTGAGGGTAAAGTTTCGGGTGAGTGTCATGGTTAGGTTTCAGGTTAGGGTTAGGGTTAGGGAATGGAGAGGGATTAGGGTACACGTTAGGGTACCGCTGTGGTTTAGTGTTAGCGTACGTGTAATGGCACGAGTTAGTCTTGGTGTCCTGGTTAAGATTAGTGCACGGGTGAGGGAAAGGCTTCGGGTGAGGGTCAGGGTTAGGATTCGGGTTAGGGTTCGGGTTAGGGAATGGAGAGGGATTAGGGTACAAGTTAGGGTACGACAATGCTTAAGGGTTAGCGTAAGTGTGACGGCACGAGTTAGTGTTGTTGTACTGGTTAAGACAAGGACACCGAAGAGGGTAAGGCCTCGGAAAAGGGTCACGATCAGGGTTTCGCTTAGGGTTAGGTTTAGGGAATGGGGAGGGATTAGGGTACAGGATGCGGTACGAGAATGCTTAAGGGTTAGAGTACGTTTGAGGGCATGAGTTAGTGTTTGTGTACTGGTTAAGATTAGGGCATTGGTTAGGGTAGGGCATCGGAAGTGGGTCAGGTTTAGGGATGGGGTTAGGGTTAGGGTTAAGGAATGGGGAGGGATTAGGGCACAATTTAGGGTACGACAACACTTAAGGTTTAGCGTACGTGTGAGGGCAAGAGTTAGTGTTGGTGTCCTGGTTAAGATTAGGGCACGGGTGAGGGTAAGGCTTCGGGTGAGGGTCAGGGTTAGGATTCGTTTTAGGCTTAAGGTTAAGGAATGCAGAGGGATTAGGGTACAGCTTAGGGTACGACAGTGCCTAAGGGTTAGCGTTCGTGTTAGGGCAAGGGTTAGTGTTAGTGTCCTGGTTAAGATTAGGGCACGGGTGAGGGTAAGGCTTCAGGTGAGGGTCAGGGTTAGGATTCGGGTTAGGGTTAGGGTTAGGGAATGGGGAGGGATTAGGGTACAGTTTAGGGTACGACAATGATTAAGGGTTAGCGTACGTGTGAGGGCACGAGTTAGTGTTGGTGTCCTGGTTAAGATTAGGGCACGGGTGAGGGTAAGGTTTCGGGTGAGGGTCAGGGATAGAATTCGGGTTAGGGTTAGGGTTAGGGAATGGGGAGATATTAGGGCACAGTTTAGGGTACCACAACGCTTAAGGTTTAGCGTACGTGTGTGGTCACTAGTTAGTTTTAGTGTACTGCTTACGATTAGGGCACGGGTGAGGGTAAGGCCTCGGAAGAGGGTCACGTTAAGGGTTAGGGTTAGGGTTAGGGTTAGCGAATGGGGATTGATTAGGGTACAGGTTAGGGTGCGGCAATGGCTTAGGGTTAGCGTACGTTAGAGGGCATGGGTTAGTGTTGATGTACTGGTTAAAATTAGGACACGGGTGAGAGTAAAGTTTCGGGTGAGTGTCATGGTTAGGTTTCAGGTTAGGGTTAGGGTTAGGGAATGGAGAGGGGTTAGGGTACAGGTTAGGGTACCGCTGCGGTTTAGTGTTAGCGTACGTGTGAAGGCACGAGTTAGTCTTGGTGTCCTGGTTAAGAGTAGGGCACGGGTGAGGGTAAGGCTTCGGGTGAGGGTCAGGGTTAGGATTCGGGTTAGAGTTAGGGTTAGGGAATGGAGAGGGATTAGGGTACATGTTAGGGTACGACAGTGCTTAAGGGTTAGCGTAAGTGTGAGGGCACGAGTTAGTGTTGGTGTACTGGTTACGACAAGGGCACCAATGAGGGTAAGGCTTCGGAAAAGGGTCACGTTCAGGGTTTCGCTTAGGGTTAGGGTTAGGGAATGGGGAGGCATTAGGGTACAGGATAGGGTACGAGAATGCTTAAGGGTTAGCGTACGTTTGAGGGCATGAGTTAGTGTTTGTGTACTGGTTAAGATTAGGGCATTGGTTAGGGTAGGGCATCGGAAGTGGGTCAGATTTAGGGATGGGGTTAGGGTTAGGGTTAAGGAATGGGGAGGGATTAGGGTACAATTTAGTGTACGACAACGATAAAGGTTTAGCGTACGTGTGAGAGCAAGAGTTAGTGTTGGTGTCCTGGTTAAGATTAGGGCACGGGTGAGGGTAAGGCTTCGGGTGAGGGTCAGGGTTAGGATTCGTTTTAGGGTTAGGGTTAAGGAATGCAGAGGGATTAGGGTACAGCTTAGGGTACGACAGGGCCTAAGGGTTAGCGTTCGTGTTAGGGCAAGGGTTAGTGTTAATATCCTGGTTAAGTTTAGGGCACGGGTGAGGGTAAGACTTCAGGTGAGGGTCAGGGTTAGGGTTCGGGTTAGGGTTAGGGTTAGGGAATGGGGAGGGATTAGGGTACAGTTTAGGGTCCGACAACGATTAAGGGTTAGCGTACGTGTGAGGTCACTAGTTAGTGTTGGTGTCCTGGTTAAGATTAGGGCACGGGTGAGTGTAAGGTTTCGGGTGAGGGTCAGGGATAGAATTCGGGTTGGGGTTAGGGTGAGGGAATGGGGAGATATTAGGGCACAGTTTAGGGTACCACAACGCTTAAGGTTTAGCGTACGTGTGAGGTCGCTAGTTAGTGTTAGTGTACTGCTTACGATTAGGGCACGGGTGAGGGTAAGGCCTCGGAAGAGGGTCACGTTAAGGGTTAGGGTTAGGGTTAGGGTTAGCGAATGGGGATTTATTAGGGTACAGGTTAGGGTACGGCAATGGCTTAGGGTTAGCGTACGTTAGAGGGCATGGGTTAGTGTTGATGTACTGGTTAAAATTAGGACACGGGTGAGAGTAAAGTTTCGGGTGAGTGTCATGGTTAGGTTTCAGGTTAGGGTTAGGGTTAGGGAATGGAGAGGGGTTAGGGTACAGGTTAGGGTACCGCTGCGGTTTAGTGTTAGCCTACGTGTGAGGGCACGAGTTAGTCTTGGTGTCCTGGTTAAGAGTAGGGCACGGGTGAGGGTAAGGCTTCGGGTGAGGGTCAGGGTTAGGATTCGGGTTAGAGTTAGGGTTAGGGAATGGAGAGGGATTAGGGTACATGTTAGGGTACGACAGTGCTTAAGGGTTAGCGTAAGTGTTAGGGCACGAGTTAGTGTTGGTGTACTGGTTAAGACAAGGGCACCAATGAGGTTAAGGCTTCGGAAAAGGGTCACGTTCAGGGTTTCGCTTAGGGTTAGGGTTAGGGAATGGGGAGGCATTAGGGTACAGGATAGGGTACGACAATGCTTAAGGGTTAGCGTACGTTTGAGGGCATGAGTTAGTGTTTGTGTACTGGTTAAGATTAGAGCATTGGTTAGGGTAGGGCATCGGAAGTGAGTCAGGTTTAGGGATGGAGTTAGGGTTAGGGTTAAGGAATGGGGAGGGATTAGGGTACCATTTAGGGTACAACAATGCTTAAGGTTTAGCGTACGTGTGAGGGCAAGAGTTAGTGTTGGTGTCCTGGTTAAGATTAGGGCACGGGTGAGGGTAAGGTTTCGGGTTGAGGGTCAGGGTTAGGATTCGGCTTAGGGTTAGGGTTAAGGAATGCAGAGGGATTAGGGTACAGCTTAGGGTACGACAGTGCTTAAGGGTTAGCGTTCGTGTGAGGGCACGAGTTAGTGTTGGTGTTCTGGTTAAGACAAGGGCACCGATGAGGGTAAGGCCTCGGAAAACGGTCACGTTCAGGGTTTCGCTTAGGGTTAGGCTTAGGGAATGGGGAGGGATTAGGGTACAGGTTAGGGTACCGCTGCGGTTTAGTGTTAGCGTACGTGTGAGTGCACGAGTTAGTCTTGGTGTCCTGGTTAAGATTAGGGCACGGGTGAGGGTAAGGTTTCGGGTGAGGGTCAGGGATAGAATTCGGGTTAGGGTTAGGGTTAGGGAATGGGGAGATATTAGGGCACAGTTTAGGGTACCACAACGCTTAAGGTTTAGCATACGTGTGAGGTCACTATTTAGTGTTAGTGTACTGCTTACGATTAGGGCACGGGTGAGTGTACGGCCTCGGAACAAGGTCACGTTAAGGGTTAGGGTTAGGGTTAGGGTTAGGGAATGGGGATTGATTAGGGTACAGGTTAGGGTACAGCAATGGCTTAGGGTTAGCGTACGTTAGAGGGCAAGGGTTAGTGTTGATGTACTGGTTAAAATTAGGACACGGGTGAGGGTAAAGTTTCGGGTGAGTGTCATGGTTAGGTTTCAGGTTAGGGTTAGGGTTAGGGAATGGAGAGGGATGAGGGTACAGGTTAGGGTACCGCTGCGGTTTAGTGTTAGCGTACTTGTGAGTGCACGAGTTAGTCTTGGTGTCCTGGTTAAGATTAGGGCACGGGTGAGGGTAAGGCTACGGGTGAGGTTCAGGGTTAGGATTCGTGTTAGGGTTAGGGTTAAGGAATGCAGAGGGATTAGGGTACAGCTTAGGGTACGACAGTGCTTAAGGGTTAGCGTTCATGTGAGGGCAAGGGTTAGTGTTAGTGTCCTGGTTAAGATTAGGGCACGGGTGAGGGTAAGGCTTCAGGTGAGGGTCAGGGTTAGGATTCGGGTTAGGGTTAGGATTAGGGAATGGGGAGGGATTAGGGTACAGTTTAGGGTACGACAACGATTAAGGGTTAGCGTACGTGTGAGGGCACAAGTTAGTGTTGGTGTCCTGGTTAAGATTAGGGCACGGGAGAGGGTAAGGTTTCAGGTGAGGGTCAGGGATAGAATTCGGGTTACGGTTAGGGTTAGGGAATGGGGAGATATTAGGGCACAGTTTAGGGTACCACAACGCTTAAGGTTTAGCTACGTGTGAGGTCACTACTTAGTGTTAGTGTACTGCTTACGATTAGGGCACGGGTGAGGGTAAGGCCTCGGAAGACGGTCACGTTAAGGGTTAGGGTTAGGGTTAGGGTTAGGGAATGGGGATTGATCAGGGTACAGGTTAGGGTACGGCAATGGCTTAGGGTTAGCGTACGTTAGAGGGCATGGGTTAGTGTTGATGTACTGGTTAAAATTAGGACACGGGTGATGGTAAAGTTTCGGGTGAGTGTCATGGTTAGGTTTCAGGTTAGGGTTAGGGTTAGGGAATGGAGAGGGATTAGGGTACAGGTTAGGGTACCACTGTGGTTTTGTTTTAGCGTACGTGTGAGGGCACGATTTAGTCTTGGTGTCCTGGTTAAGATTAGGGCACGGGTGAGGGTAAGACTTCGGGTGAGGGTCAGGGTTAGGATTCGGGTTAGGGTTAGGGTTAGGGCATGGAGGGGGATTAGGGTACAGGTTAGGGTACGACAATGCTTAAGGGTTAGCGTAAGTGTGAGGGCACGAGTTAGTTTTGGTGTACTGGTTAAGACAATGGCACCGATGAGGGTAAGGCCTCGGAAAAGGGTCACGTTCACGGTTTCGCTTAGGGTTAGGGTTAGGGAATTGGGAGGGATTAGGGTACAGGATAGGGTACGACAATGCTTAAGGGTTAGCGTACGTTTGAGGGCATGAGTTAGTGCTTGTGTACTGGTTAAGATTAGGGCATTGTTTAGGGTAAGGCATCAGAAGTGGGTCAGGTTTAGGGATGGGGTTAGGGTTAGGGTTAAGGAATGGGGAGGGATTAGGGTACAATTTAGGGTACGACAATGCTTAATGTTTAGCGTACGTGTGAGAGCACGAGTTAGTGTTGGTGTCCTGGTTAAGATTAGGGCACGGGTGAGGGTAAGGCTTCGGGTGAGGGTCAGGGTTAGGATTCGTGTTAGGGTTAGGGTTAAGGAATGCAGAGGGATTAGGGTACAGCTTAGGATATGACAGTGCTTAAGGGTTAGCATTTGTGTGAGCGCAAGGGTTAGTGTTAGTGTCCTGGTTAAGATTAGGGCACGGGTGAGGGTAAGGCTTCCGGTGAGGGTCAGGGTTAGGATTCGGGTTAGGGTTAGGGTTAGGGAATGGGGAATGATTAGGGTACAGTTTAGGGTACGACAACGATCAAGTGTTAGCGTTTGTGTGAGGGCAAGGGTTAGTGTTAATGTCCTGGTTAAGATTAGGGCACGGGTGAGGTTAAGGCTTCAGGTGAGGGTCAGGGTTAGGATTCGGGTTAGGGTTAGGGTTAGGGAATGGGGAGATATTAGGGCACAGTTTCGGGTACCACAACGCTTAAGGTTTAGCGTACGTGTGAGGTCACTAGTTAGAGTTAGTGCACTGCTTACGATTAGGGCACGGGTGAGGGTAAGGCCTCGGAAGAGGGTCACGTTAAGGGTTAGGGTTAGGGTTAGGGTTAGGGAATGGGAATTGATTAGGGTACAGGTTAGGGTACGGCAATGGCTTAGGGTTAGCGTACGTTAGAGGGCATGGGTTAGTGTTGATGTACTGGTTAAAATTAGGACACGGGTGAGGGTGAAGTTTCGGGTGAGTGTCATGGTTAGGTTTCAGGTTAGGGTTAGGGTTAGGGAATGGAGAGGGATTAGGGTACAGTTTAGGGTACGACAACGATTTAGGGTTAGCGTACGTGTGAGGGCACATGTTAGTGTTGGTGTCCTGGTTAAGATTAGGGCACGGGTGAGGGTAAGGTTTCGGGTGAGGGTCAGGGATAGAATTCGGGTTAGGGTTAGGGTTAGGGAATGGAGACATATTAGGGCACAGTTTAGGGTACCACAACGCTTAAGGTTTAGCGTACGTGTGAGGTCACTAGTTAGTGTTAGTGTACTGCTTACGATTAGGGCACGGGTGAGGGTAAGGCCTCGGAAGAGGGTCACGTTAAGGGTTAGCGTTAGTGTTAGGGTTAGGGAATGGGGATTGATTAGGGTACAGGTTAGGGTACGGCAATGGCTTAGGGTTAGCGTACGTTAGAGGGCATGGTTTAGTGTTGATGTACTGGTTAAAATTAGGACACGGGTGAGGGTGAAGTTTCGGGTGAGTGTCATGGTTAGGTTTCAGGTTAGGGTTAGGGTTAGGGAATGGAGAGGGATTAGGGTACAGGTTAGGGTACCACTGCGGTTTTGTTTTAGCGTACGTGTGAGGGCACGAATTAGTCTTGGTGTCCTGGTTAAGATTAGGGCACGGGTGAGGGTAAGGCTTCGGGTGAGGGTCAGGGTTAGGATTCGGGTTAGGGTTAGGGTTAGGGAATGGGGAGGGATTAGGGTACAGGATAGGGTACGACAATGCTTAAGGGTTAGCGTACGTTTGAGGGCATGAGTTATTGTTTGTGTACTGGTTAAGTTTAGGGCATTGTTTAGGGTAGGGCATCGGAAGTGGGTCAGGTTTAGGGATGGGGTTAGGGTTAGGGTTAAGGAATGGGGAGGGATTAGGTTACAATTTAGGGTACGACAACGCTTAAGGTTTAGCATACGTGTGAGGGCACGAGTTAGTGTTGGTGTCCTGGTTAAGATTAGGGCACGGGTGAGGGTAAGGCTTCAGGTGAGGGTCAGGGTTAGGATTCGTGTTAGGGTTAGCGTTAAGGAATGCAGAAGGATTAGGGTACAGCTTAGGGTACGACAGTGCTTAAGGGTTAGCGTTCGTGTGAGGGCAAGGGTTAGTGTTGGTGTCCTGGTTAAGATTAGGGCACGGGTGAGGGTAAGGCTTCAGGTGAGGGTCAGGGTTATGATTCGGGTTAGGGTTAGGGTTAGGGAATGGAGAGGGATTAGGGTACAGGTTAGGGTACCGCTGCGGTTCAGTGTTAGCGTACGTGTGAGTGCACGAGTTAGTATTGGTGTCCTGGTTAAGATTAGGGCACGGGTGAGGGTAAGGCTACGGGTGAGGGTCAGGGTTAGGATTCGTGTTAGGGTTAGGGTTAAGGAATGCAGAGGGATTAGGGTACAGCTTAGGGTACGACAGTGCTTTAGGGTTAGCGTTCGTGTGAGGGCAAGTGTTAGTGTTAGTGTCCTGGTTAAGATTAGGGCACGGGTGAGGATAAGGATTCAGGTGAGGGTCAGGGTTAGGATTCGGGTTAGGGTTAGGCTTAGGGAATGGGGAGATATTAAGGCACAGTTTAGGGTACCACAACGCTTAAGGTTTAGCGTACGTCGAGGTCACTATCTAGTGTTAGTGTACTGCTTACGATTAGGGCACGGGGGAGGGAAAGGTCTCGGAAGAGGGTCACGTTAAGGGTTAGGGTTAGGGTTAGGGTTAGGGCATGGCGATTGATTAGGGTACAGGTTAGGATACGGCAATGGCTTAGGGTAAGCGTACGTTAGAGTGCATGGCTTAGTGTTGATGTACTGGTTAAAATTAGGACACGGGTGAGGGTAAAGTTTCGGGTGAGTGTCATGGTTAGGTTTCAGGTTAGGGTCAGGGTTAGGGAATGGAGAGGTATTAGGGTACAGGTTAGGGTACCGCTGCGGTTTAGTGTTAGCGTACGTGTGAGGGCACGAGTTAGTCTTGGTGTCCTGGTTAAGATTAGGGCACGGGTGAGGGTAAGGCTTCGGGTGAGGTTCAGGTTTATGATTCGGGTTAGGGATAGGGTTAGGGAATGGAGAGGGATTAGGGTACTGGTTAGGGTACGTCAATGCTTAAGGGTTAGCGTAAGTGTGAGGGCACGTGTTAGTGTTGGTGTACTGGTTAAGACAAGGGCACCGAGGAGGGTAAGGCCTCGGAAAAGGGTCACGTTCAGGGTTTCGCTTAGGGTTAGGTTTAGGGAATGGGGAGGGATTAGGGTACAGGATAGGGTACGACAATGCTTAAGGGTTAGCGTACGTTTGAGGGCATGAGTTAGTGTTTGTGTACTGGTTAAGATTAGGGCATTGGTTAGGGTAGGGCATCGGAAGTGGGTCAGGTTTAGGGATGGGGTTAGGGTTAGGGTTAAGGAATGGGGAGGGTTTAGGTACAATTTAGGGTACGACAACGCTAAAGGTTTAGCGTACGTGTGAGGGCACGAGTTAGTGTTGGTGTCCTGGTTAAGATTAGGGCACGGGTGAGGGTAAGGCTTCAGGTGAGGGTCAGGGTTAGGATTCGGGTTAGGGTTAGGGTTAGGGAATGGGGAGGGATTAGGGTACAGTTTAGGATACGACAACGATTAAGTGTTAGCGATTGTGTGAGGGCAAGGGTTAGTGTTAGTGTCCTGGTTAAGATTAGGGCACGGGTGAGGGTAAGGCTTCGGGTGAGGGTCAGGGTTAGGATTCGGGTTAGGGTTAGGGTTAGGGAATGGGGAGATATTAAGGCAGAGTTTTGGGTACCACAACGCTTAAGGTTTAGCGTACGTGTGAGGTCACTAGTTAGTGTTAGTGTACTGCTTACGATTAGGGCACGGGTGAGGGTAAGGCCTCGGAAGAGGGTCACGTTAAGGGTTAGGGTTAGGGTTAGGGTTAGGGAATGGGGATTGATTAGGGTACAGGTTAGGGTACGGCAATGGCTTAGGGTTAGCGTACATTACAGGGCATGGTTTAGTGTTGATGTACTGCTTAAAATTAGGACACAGGTGTGGGTGAAGTCTCGGGTGAGTGTCATGGTTAGATTTCAGGTTAGGGTTAGGGTTAGGGAATGGAGAGGGATTAGGGTACAGGTTAGGGTACCACTGTGGTTTTGTTTTAGCGTACGTGTGAGGGAACGATTTAGTCTTGGTGTCCTGGTTAAGATTAGGGCACGGGTGAGGGTAAGGCTTCGGTTGAGGGTCAGGGTTAGGATTCGGGTTAGGGTTAGGGTTAGGGCATGGAGGGGGATTAGGGTACACGTTAGGGTACGACAATGCTTAAGGGTTAGCGTAAGTGTGAGGGCACGAGTTAGTTTTGGTGTACTGGTTAAGACAAGGGCACCGATGAGGGTAAGGCCTCGGAAAAGGGTCACGTTCACGGTTTCGCTTAGGGTTAGGGTTAGGGAATTGGGAGGGATTAGGGTACAGGATAGGGTACGACAATGCTTAAGGGTTAGCGTACGTTTGAGGGCATGAGTTAGTGCTTGTGTACTGGTTAAGATTAGGGCATTGGTTAGGGTACGGCATCGGAAGTGGGTCAGGTTTCGGGATGGGGTTAGGGTTAGGGTTAAGGAATGGGGAGGGATTAGGGTACAATTTAGGGTATGACAACGCTTAATGTTTAGTGTACGTGTGAGAGCACGAGTTAGTGTTGGTGTCCTGGTTAAGATTAGGGCACGGGTGAGGGTAAGGCTTCGGGTGAGGGTCAGGGTTAGGATTCGTGTTAGGGTTAGGGTTAAGGAATGCAGAGGAATTAGGGTACAGCTTAGGATACGACAGTGCTTAAGGGTTAGCGTTTGTGTGAGGGCAAGGGTTAGTGTTAGTGTCCTGGTTAAGATTAGGGCACGGGTGAGGGTAAGGCTTCCGGTGAGGGTCAGGGTTAGGATTCGGGTTAGGGTTAGGGTTAGGGAATGGGGAATGATTAGGGTACAGTTTAGGGTACGACAACGATTAAGTGTTAGCGTTTGTGTGAGGGCAAGGGTTAGTGTTAATGTCCTGGTTAAGATTAGGGCACGGGTGAGGGTAAGGCTTCAGGTGAGGGTCAGGGTTAGGATTCGGGTTAGGGTTAGTGTTAGGGAATGGGGAGATATTAGGGCACAGTTTCGGGTACCACAACGCTTAAGGTTTAGCGTACGTGTGAGGTCACTAGTTAGTGTTAGTGCACTGCTTACGATTAGGGCACGGGTGAGGGTAAGGCCTCGGAAGAGGGTCACGTTAAGGGTTAGGGTTAGGGTTAGGGTTAGGGAATGGGGATTGATTAGGGTACAGGTTAGGGTACGGCAATGGCTTAGGGTTAGCGTACGTTAGAGGGCATGGGTTAGTGTTGATGTACTGGTTAAAATTAGGACACGGGTGAGGGTGAAGTTTCGGGTGAGTGTCATGGTTAGGTTTCAGGTTAGGGTTAGGGTTAGGGAATGGAGAGGGATTAGGGTACAGTTTAGGGTACGACAACGATTTAGGGTTAGCGTACGTGTGAGGGCACATGTTAGTGTTGGTGTCCTGGTTAAGATTAGGGCACGGGTGAGGGTAAGGTTTCGGGTGAGGGTCAGGGATAGAATTCGGGTTAGGGTTAGGGTTAGGGAATGGGGATTCATTAGGGTACAGTTTAGGGTATGACAACGATTAAGTGTTAGCGTTTGTGTGAGGGCAAGGGTTAGTGTTAGTGTCCTGGTTAAGATTAGGGCACGGGTGAGGGTAAGGCTTCAGATGAGGTTCAGGGTTAGGATTCGGGTTAGGGTTAGGGTTAGGGAGTGGGGAGGGATTAGGGTACAGTTTAGGGTACGACAACGATTTAGGGTTAGCGTACGTGTGAGGGCACATGTTAGTGTTGGTGTCCTGGTTAAGATTAGGGCACGGGTGAGGGTAAGGCTTCGGGTGAGGGTCAGGGTTAGGATTCGTGTTAGGGTTAGGGCTAAGGAATGCAGAGGGATTAGGGTGCAGCTTAGGGTACGACAGTGCTTAAGGGTTAGCGTTCGTGTGAGGGCAAGGGTTAGTGTTAGTGTCCTGGTTAAGATTAGGGCACGGGTGAGGGTAAGGCTTCAGGTGAGGGTCAGGGTTAGGATTCGGGTTAGGTTTAGGGTTAGGGAATGGGGAGGGATTAGGGTACAATTTAGGATACGACAACGATTAAGTGTTAGCGTTTGTGTGAGGGCAAGGGTTAGTGTTAGTGTCCTGGTTAAGATTAGGGCACGGGTGAGGGTAAGGCTTCGGGTGAGGGTCAGGGTTAAGATTCGGGTTAGGGTTAGGGTTAGGGAATGGGGAGATATTAGGGCAGAGTTTAGGGTACCACAACGCTTAAGGTTTAGCGTACGTGTGAGGTCACTAGTTAGTGTTAGTGTACTGCTTACGATTAGGGCACGGGTGAGGGTAAGGGCTCGGAAGAGGGTCACGTTAAGGGTTAGGGTTAGGGTTAGGGTTAGGGAATGGGGATTGATTAGGGTACAGGTTAGGGTACGGCAATGGCTTAGGGTTAGCGTACGTTACAGGGCATGGTTTAGTGTTGATGTACTGGTTAAAATTAGGACACAGTTGTGGGTGAAGTTTCGGGTGAGTGTCATGGTTAGGTTTCAGGTTAGGGTTAGGGTTAGGGAATGGAGAGGGATTAGGGTACAGGTTAGGGTACCACTGCGGTTTTGTTTTAGCGTACGTGTGAGGGCATGAGTTAGTCTTGGTGTCCTGGTTAAGATTAGGGCACGGGTGAGGGTAAGGCTTCGGGTGAGGGTCAGAGTTAGGATTCGGGTTAGGGTTAGGGTTAGGGAATGGAGGGGGATTAGGGTACAGGTTAGGGTACGACAATGCTTAAGGGTTAGCGTAAGTGTGAGGGCACGAGTTAGTTTTGGTGTACTGGTTAAGACAAGGGCACCGATGAGGGTAAGGCCTCGGAAAAAGGTCACGTTCAGGGTTTCACTTAGGGTTAGGGTTAGGGAATGGGGAGGGATTAGGGTACAGGATAGGGTACGACAATGCTTAAGGGTTAGCGTACGTTTGAGGGCATGAGTTAGTTCTTGTGTACTGGTTAAGATTAGGGCATTGGTTAGGGTACGGCATCGGAAGTGGGTCAGGTTTAGGGATGGGGTTAGGGTTAGGGTTAAGGAATGGGGAGGGATTAGGGTACAATTTAGGGTACGACAACGCTTAAGGTTTAGCGTACGTGTGAGAGCACGAGTTAGTGTTGGTGTCCTGGTTAAGATTAGGGCACGGGTGAGGGTAAGGCTTCGGGTGAGGGTCAGGGTTTGGATTCGTGTTAGGGTTAGGGTTAAGGAATGCAGAGGGATTAGGGTACAGCTTAGGATACGACAGTGCTTAAGGGTTAGCGTTTGTGTGAGGGCAAGGTTTAGTGTTAGTGTCCTGGTTAAGATTAGGGCACGGGTGAGGGTAAGGCTTCAGGTGAGGGTCAGGGTTAGGATTCGGGTTAGGGTTAGGTTTAGGGAATGGGGAGGGATTAGGGTACAGTTTAGGGTACGACAACGATTAAGTGTTAGCGTTTGTGTGAGGGCAAGGGTTAGTGTTAGTGTCCTGGTTAAGATTAGGGCACGGGTGAGGGTAAGGCTTCAGGTGAGGGTCAGGGTTAGGATTCGGGTTAGGGTTAGGGTTAGGGAATGGGGAGACATTAGGGCACAGTTTAGGGTACCACAACGCTTAA
This sequence comes from Inia geoffrensis, assembly GCA_036417435.1. Classification (NCBI taxonomy): domain Eukaryota; kingdom Metazoa; phylum Chordata; class Mammalia; order Artiodactyla; family Iniidae; genus Inia; species Inia geoffrensis. The sequence goes on from CM070911.1 coordinate 93,779,825, forward strand.
GGTTTAGCGTACGTGTGAGGTCACTACTTAGTGTTAGTGTACTGCTTACGATTAGGGCACGGGTGAGGGTAAGGCCTCGGAAGAGGGTCACGTTAAGGGTTAGGGTTAGGGTTAGGGTTAGGGAATGGGGATTGATTAGGGTACAGGTTAGGGTACGGCAATGGCTTAGGGTTAGCGTACGTTAGAGGGCATGCGTTAGTGTTGATGTACTGGTTAAAATTAGGACACGGGTGAGGGTGAAGTTTCGGGTGAGTGTCATGGTTAGGTTTCAGGTTAGGGTTAGGGTTAGGGAATGGAGAGGGATTAGGGTACAGGTTAGGGTACCGCTGCGGTTTAGTGTTAGCGTATGTGTGAGAGCACAAGTTAGTCTTGGTGTCCTGGTTAAGATTAGGGCACGGTTGAGGGTAAGGCTTCGGGTGAGGGTCAGGTTTAGGATTCGGGTTAGGGTTAGGGTTAGGGAATGGAGAGGGATTAGGGTACAGGTTAGGGTACGACAATGCTTAAGGGTTAGCGTAAGTGTGAGGGCACGAATTAGTGTTGGTGTACTGGTTAAGACAAGGGCACCGATGAGGGTAAGGCCTCGGAAAAGGGTCACGTTCAGGGTTTCGCTTAGGGTTAAGGTTAGGGAATGGGGAGGGATTAGGGTACAATATAGGGTACGACAATGCTTAAGGGTTAGCGTACGTTTGAGGGCATGAGTTAGTGCTTCTGTAATGGTTAAGATTAGGGCATTGGTTAGGGTAGGGCATCGGAAGTGGGTCAGGTTTAGGGATGGGGTTAGGGTTAGGGTTAAGGAATGGGGAGGGTTTAGGGTACAATTAAGGGTACGACAACGCAAAAGGTTTAGCGTACGTGTGAGGGCACGAGTTAGTGTTGGTGTCCTGGTTAAGATTAGGGCACGGGTGAGGGTAAGGCTTCGGGTGAGGGTCAGGGTTAGGATTCGTGTTAGGGTTAGGGTTAAGGAATGCAGAGGGATTAGGGTACAGCTTAGGGTACGACAGTGCTTAAGGGTTAGCGTTCGTGTGAGGGCAAGGGTTAGTGTTAGTGTCCTGGTTAAGATTAGGCCACGGGTGAGGGTAAGGCTTCAGGTGAGGGTCAGGCTTAGGATTCGGGTTAGGGTTAGGGTTAGGGAATGGGGAGGGATTAGAGTAGAGTTTAGGGTACGACAACGATTTAGGGTTAGCGTACGTGTGAGGGCACATGTTAGTGTTGGTGTCCTGGTTAAGATTAAGGCACGGGTGAGTGTAAGGTTTCGGGTGAGGGTCAGGGATAGAATTCGGGTTAGGGTTAGGGTTAAGGAATGCAGAGGGATTGGGGTACAGCTTAGGGTATGACAGTGCTTAAGGGTTAGCGTTCGTGTGAGGGCAAGGGTTAGTGTTAGTGTCCTGGTTAAGTTTAGGGCACGGGTGAGGGTAAGGCTTCAGGTGATGGTCAGGGTTAGGATTCGGGTTAAGGTTAGAGTTAGGGAATGGGGAGGGATTAGGGTACAGTTTAGGGTACGTCAACGATTAAGTGTGGGCGTACGTGTGAGGGCACGAGTTAGTGTTGCTGTCATGGTTAAGATTGGGGCACGGGTGAGGGTAAGGCTTCGGGTGAGGGTCAGGGTTAGGATTCGTGTTAGGGTTAGGGTTAAGGAATGCAGAGGGATTAGGGTACAGCTTAGGATACGACAGTGCTTAAGGGTTAGCGTTTGTGTGAGGGCAAGGGTTAGTGTTAGTGTCCTGGTTAAGATTAGGGCACGGTTGAGGGTAAGGCTTCAGGTGAGGGTCAGGGTTAGGATTCGGGTTAGGGTTAGGGTTAGGGAATGGGGAGGGATTAGGGTACAGTTTAGGATACGACAACGATTAAGTGTTAGCGTTTGTGTGAGGGCAAGGGTTAGTGTTAGTGTCCTGGTTAAGATTAGGGCACGGGTCAGGGTAAGGCTTCGCGTGAGGGTCAGGGTTAGGATTCGGGTTAGGGTTAGGGTTAGGGAATGGGGAGATATTAGGGCAGAGTTTAGGGTACCACAACGCTTAAGGTTTAGCGTACGTGTGAGGTCACTACTTAGTGTTAGTGTACTGCTTACGATTAGGGCACGGGTGAGGGTAAGGCCTCGGAAGAGGGTCACGTTAAGGGTTAGGGTTAGGGTTAGGGTTAGGGAATGGGGATTGATTAGGGTACAGGTTAGGGTACGGCAATGGCTTAGGGTTAGCGTACGTTAGAGGGCATGGGTTAGTGTTGATGTACCGGTTAAAATTAGGACATGGGTGAGGGTGAAGTTTCGGGTGAGTGTCATGGTTAGGTTTCAGGTTAGGGTTAGGGTTAGGGAATGGAGAGGGATTAGGGTACAGGTTAGGGTACCGCTGCGGTTTAGTGTTAGCGTATGTGTGAGAGCACGAGTTAGTCTTGGTGTCCTGGTTAAGATTAGGGCACGGTTGAGGGCAAGGCTTCGGGTGAGGGTCAGGGTTAGGATTCGTGTTAGGGTCAGGGTTAAGGAATGCAGAGGGATTAGGGTACAGCTTAGGGTACGACAGTGCTTAAGGGTTAGCGTTCGTGTGAGGGCAAGGGTCAGTGTTAGTGTCCTGGTTAAGATTAGGGCACGGGTGAGGGTAAGGCTTCAGGTGAGTGTCAGGGTTAGGATTCGGGTTAGGGTTAGGGTTAGGGAATCGGGAGGGATTAGGGTAGAGTTTAGGGTACGACAACAATTTAGGGTTAGCGTACGTGTGAGGGCACATGTTAGTGTTGGTGTCCTGGTTAAGATTAGGGCACGGGTGAGGGTAAGGTTTCGGGTGAGGGTCAGGGATAGAATTCGGGTTAGGGTTAGGGTTAGGGAATGGGGAGATATTAGGGCACAGTTTAGGGTACCACAACGCTTAAGGTTTAGCATACGTGTGAGGTCACTATTTAGTGTTAGTGTACTGCTTACGATTAGGGCACGGGTGAGTGTACGGCCTCGGAACAAGGTCACGTTAAGGGTTAGGGTTAGGGTTAGGGTTAGGGAATGGGGATTGATTAGGGTACAGGTTAGGGTACAGCAATGGCTTAGGGTTAGCGTACGTTAGAGGGCAAGGGTTAGTGTTGATGTACTGGTTAAAATTAGGACACGGGTGAGGGTAAAGTTTCGGGTGAGTGTCATGGTTAGGTTTCAGGTTAGGGTTAGGGTTAGGGAATGGAGAGGGATGAGGGTACAGGTTAGGGTACCGCTGCGGTTTAGTGTTAGCGTACTTGTGAGTGCACGAGTTAGTCTTGGTGTCCTGGTTAAGATTAGGGCACGGGTGAGGGTAAGGCTACGGGTGAGGTTCAGGGTTAGGATTCGTGTTAGGGTTAGGGTTAAGGAATGCAGAGGGATTAGGGTACAGCTTAGGGTACGACAGTGCTTAAGGGTTAGCGTTCATGTGAGGGCAAGGGTTAGTGTTAGTGTCCTGGTTAAGATTAGGGCACGGGTGAGGGTAAGGCTTCAGGTGAGGGTCAGGGTTAGGATTCGGGTTAGGGTTAGGATTAGGGAATGGGGAGGGATTAGGGTACAGTTTAGGGTACGACAACGATTAAGGGTTAGCGTACGTGTGAGGGCACAAGTTAGTGTTGGTGTCCTGGTTAAGATTAGGGCACGGGAGAGGGTAAGGTTTCAGGTGAGGGTCAGGGATAGAATTCGGGTTACGGTTAGGGTTAGGGAATGGGGAGATATTAGGGCACAGTTTAGGGTACCACAACGCTTAAGGTTTAGCTACGTGTGAGGTCACTACTTAGTGTTAGTGTACTGCTTACGATTAGGGCACGGGTGAGGGTAAGGCCTCGGAAGACGGTCACGTTAAGGGTTAGGGTTAGGGTTAGGGTTAGGGAATGGGGATTGATTAGGGTACAGGTTAGGGTACGGCAATGGCTTAGGGTTAGCGTACGTTAGAGGGCATGGGTTAGTGTTGATGTACTGGTTAAAATTAGGACACGGGTGATGGTAAAGTTTCGGGTGAGTGTCATGGTTAGGTTTCAGGTTAGGGTTAGGGTTAGGGAATGGAGAGGGATTAGGGTACAGGTTAGGGTACCACTGTGGTTTTGTTTTAGCGTACGTGTGAGGGCACGATTTAGTCTTGGTGTCCTGGTTAAGATTAGGGCACGGGTGAGGGTAAGACTTCGGGTGAGGGTCAGGGTTAGGATTCGGGTTAGGGTTAGGGTTAGGGCATGGAGGGGGATTAGGGTACAGGTTAGGGTACGACAATGCTTAAGGGTTAGCGTAAGTGTGAGGGCACGAGTTAGTTTTGGTGTACTGGTTAAGACAATGGCACCGATGAGGGTAAGGCCTCGGAAAAGGGTCACGTTCACGGTTTCGCTTAGGGTTAGGGTTAGGGAATTGGGAGGGATTAGGGTACAGGATAGGGTACGACAATGCTTAAGGGTTAGCGTACGTTTGAGGGCATGAGTTAGTGCTTGTGTACTGGTTAAGATTAGGGCATTGTTTAGGGTAAGGCATCAGAAGTGGGTCAGGTTTAGGGATGGGGTTAGGGTTAGGGTTAAGGAATGGGGAGGGATTAGGGTACAATTTAGGGTACGACAATGCTTAATGTTTAGCGTACGTGTGAGAGCACGAGTTAGTGTTGGTGTCCTGGTTAAGATTAGGGCACGGGTGAGGGTAAGGCTTCGGGTGAGGGTCAGGGTTAGGATTCGTGTTAGGGTTAGGGTTAAGGAATGCAGAGGGATTAGGGTACAGCTTAGGATATGACAGTGCTTAAGGGTTAGCGTTTGTGTGAGCGCAAGGGTTAGTGTTAGTGTCCTGGTTAAGATTAGGGCACGGGTGAGGGTAAGGCTTCCGGTGAGGGTCAGGGTTAGGATTCGGGTTAGGGTTAGGGTTAGGGAATGGGGAATGATTAGGGTACAGTTTAGGGTACGACAACGATCAAGTGTTAGCGTTTGTGTGAGGGCAAGGGTTAGTGTTAATGTCCTGGTTAAGATTAGGGCACGGGTGAGGTTAAGGCTTCAGGTGAGGGTCAGGGTTAGGATTCGGGTTAGGGTTAGGGTTAGGGAATGGGGAGATATTAGGGCACAGTTTCGGGTACCACAACGCTTAAGGTTTAGCGTACGTGTGAGGTCACTAGTTAGAGTTAGTGCACTGCTTACGATTAGGGCACGGGTGAGGGTAAGGCCTCGGAAGAGGGTCACGTTAAGGGTTAGGGTTAGGGTTAGGGTTAGGGAATGGGAATTGATTAGGGTACAGGTTAGGGTACGGCAATGGCTTAGGGTTAGCGTACGTTAGAGGGCATGGGTTAGTGTTGATGTACTGGTTAAAATTAGGACACGGGTGAGGGTGAAGTTTCGGGTGAGTGTCATGGTTAGGTTTCAGGTTAGGGTTAGGGTTAGGGAATGGAGAGGGATTAGGGTACAGTTTAGGGTACGACAACGATTTAGGGTTAGCGTACGTGTGAGGGCACATGTTAGTGTTGGTGTCCTGGTTAAGATTAGGGCACGGGTGAGGGTAAGGTTTCGGGTGAGGGTCAGGGATAGAATTCGGGTTAGGGTTAGGGTTAGGGAATGGAGACATATTAGGGCACAGTTTAGGGTACCACAACGCTTAAGGTTTAGCGTACGTGTGAGGTCACTAGTTAGTGTTAGTGTACTGCTTACGATTAGGGCACGGGTGAGGGTAAGGCCTCGGAAGAGGGTCACGTTAAGGGTTAGCGTTAGTGTTAGGGTTAGGGATTGGGGATTGATTAGGGTACAGGTTAGGGTACGGCAATGGCTTAGGGTTAGCGTACGTTAGAGGGCATGGTTTAGTGTTGATGTACTGGTTAAAATTAGGACACGGGTGAGGGTGAAGTTTCGGGTGAGTGTCATGGTTAGGTTTCAGGTTAGGGTTAGGGTTAGGGAATGGAGAGGGATTAGGGTACAGGTTAGGGTACCACTGCGGTTTTGTTTTAGCGTACGTGTGAGGGCACGAATTAGTCTTGGTGTCCTGGTTAAGATTAGGGCACGGGTGAGGGTAAGGCTTCGGGTGAGGGTCAGGGTTAGGATTCGGGTTAGGGTTAGGGTTAGGGAATGGGGAGGGATTAGGGTACAGGATAGGGTACGACAATGCTTAAGGGTTAGCGTACGTTTGAGGGCATGAGTTATTGTTTGTGTACTGGTTAAGTTTAGGGCATTGTTTAGGGTAGGGCATCGGAAGTGGGTCAGGTTTAGGGATGGGGTTAGGGTTAGGGTTAAGGAATGGGGAGGGATTAGGTTACAATTTAGGGTACGACAACGCTTAAGGTTTAGCATACGTGTGAGGGCACGAGTTAGTGTTGGTGTCCTGGTTAAGATTAGGGCACGGGTGAGGGTAAGGCTTCAGGTGAGGGTCAGGGTTAGGATTCGTGTTAGGGTTAGCGTTAAGGAATGCAGAAGGATTAGGGTACAGCTTAGGGTACGACAGTGCTTAAGGGTTAGCGTTCGTGTGAGGGCAAGGGTTAGTGTTGGTGTCCTGGTTAAGATTAGGGCACGGGTGAGGGTAAGGCTTCAGGTGAGGGTCAGGGTTATGATTCGGGTTAGGGTTAGGGTTAGGGAATGGAGAGGGATTAGGGTACAGGTTAGGGTACCGCTGCGGTTCAGTGTTAGCGTACGTGTGAGTGCACGAGTTAGTATTGGTGTCCTGGTTAAGATTAGGGCACGGGTGAGGGTAAGGCTACGGGTGAGGGTCAGGGTTAGGATTCGTGTTAGGGTTAGGGTTAAGGAATGCAGAGGGATTAGGGTACAGCTTAGGGTACGACAGTGCTTTAGGGTTAGCGTTCGTGTGAGGGCAAGTGTTAGTGTTAGTGTCCTGGTTAAGATTAGGGCACGGGTGAGGATAAGGATTCAGGTGAGGGTCAGGGTTAGGATTCGGGTTAGGGTTAGGCTTAGGGAATGGGGAGATATTAAGGCACAGTTTAGGGTACCACAACGCTTAAGGTTTAGCGTACGTCGAGGTCACTATCTAGTGTTAGTGTACTGCTTACGATTAGGGCACGGGGGAGGGAAAGGTCTCGGAAGAGGGTCACGTTAAGGGTTAGGGTTAGGGTTAGGGTTAGGGCATGGCGATTGATTAAGGTACAGGTTAGGATACGGCAATGGCTTAGGGTAAGCGTACGTTAGAGTGCATGGCTTAGTGTTGATGTACTGGTTAAAATTAGGACACGGGTGAGGGTAAAGTTTCGGGTGAGTGTCATGGTTAGGTTTCAGGTTAGGGTCAGGGTTAGGGAATGGAGAGGTATTAGGGTACAGGTTAGGGTACCGCTGCGGTTTAGTGTTAGCGTACGTGTGAGGGCACGAGTTAGTCTTGGTGTCCTGGTTAAGATTAGGGCACGGGTGAGGGTAAGGCTTCGGGTGAGGGTCAGGTTTATGATTCGGGTTAGGGATAGGGTTAGGGAATGGAGAGGGATTAGGGTACTGGTTAGGGTACGTCAATGCTTAAGGGTTAGCGTAAGTGTGAGGGCACGTGTTAGTGTTGGTGTACTGGTTAAGACAAGGGCACCGAGGAGGGTAAGGCCTCGGAAAAGGGTCACGTTCAGGGTTTCGCTTAGGGTTAGGTTTAGGGAATGGGGAGGGATTAGGGTACAGGATAGGGTACGACAATGCTTAAGGGTTAGCGTACGTTTGAGGGCATGAGTTAGTGTTTGTGTACTGGTTAAGATTAGGGCATTGGTTAGGGTAGGGCATCGGAAGTGGGTCAGGTTTAGGGATGGGGTTAGGGTTAGGGTTAAGGAATGGGGAGGGTTTAGGTACAATTTAGGGTACGACAACGCTAAAGGTTTAGCGTACGTGTGAGGGCACGAGTTAGTGTTGGTGTCCTGGTTAAGATTAGGGCACGGGTGAGGGTAAGGCTTCAGGTGAGGGTCAGGGTTAGGATTCGGGTTAGGGTTAGGGTTAGGGAATGGGGAGGGATTAGGGTACAGTTTAGGATACGACAACGATTAAGTGTTAGCGATTGTGTGAGGGCAAGGGTTAGTGTTAGTGTCCTGGTTAAGATTAGGGCACGGGTGAGGGTAAGGCTTCGGGTGAGGGTCAGGGTTAGGATTCGGGTTAGGGTTAGGGTTAGGGAATGGGGAGATATTAAGGCAGAGTTTTGGGTACCACAACGCTTAAGGTTTAGCGTACGTGTGAGGTCACTAGTTAGTGTTAGTGTACTGCTTACGATTAGGGCACGGGTGAGGGTAAGGCCTCGGAAGAGGGTCACGTTAAGGGTTAGGGTTAGGGTTAGGGTTAGGGAATGGGGATTGATTAGGGTACAGGTTAGGGTACGGCAATGGCTTAGGGTTAGCGTACATTACAGGGCATGGTTTAGTGTTGATGTACTGCTTAAAATTAGGACACAGGTGTGGGTGAAGTCTCGGGTGAGTGTCATGGTTAGATTTCAGGTTAGGGTTAGGGTTAGGGAATGGAGAGGGATTAGGGTACAGGTTAGGGTACCACTGTGGTTTTGTTTTAGCGTACGTGTGAGGGCACGATTTAGTCTTGGTGTCCTGGTTAAGATTAGGGCACGGGTGAGGGTAAGGCTTCGGTTGAGGGTCAGGGTTAGGATTCGGGTTAGGGTTAGGGTTAGGGCATGGAGGGGGATTAGGGTACACGTTAGGGTACGACAATGCTTAAGGGTTAGCGTAAGTGTGAGGGCACGAGTTAGTTTTGGTGTACTGGTTAAGACAAGGGCACCGATGAGGGTAAGGCCTCGGAAAAGGGTCACGTTCACGGTTTCGCTTAGGGTTAGGGTTAGGGAATTGGGAGGGATTAGGGTACAGGATAGGGTACGACAATGCTTAAGGGTTAGCGTACGTTTGAGGGCATGAGTTAGTGCTTGTGTACTGGTTAAGATTAGGGCATTGGTTAGGGTACGGCATCGGAAGTGGGTCAGGTTTCGGGATGGGGTTAGGGTTAGGGTTAAGGAATGGGGAGGGATTAGGGTACAATTTAGGGTATGACAACGCTTAATGTTTAGTGTACGTGTGAGAGCACGAGTTAGTGTTGGTGTCCTGGTTAAGATTAGGGCACGGGTGAGGGTAAGGCTTCGGGTGAGGGTCAGGGTTAGGATTCGTGTTAGGGTTAGGGTTAAGGAATGCAGAGGAATTAGGGTACAGCTTAGGATACGACAGTGCTTAAGGGTTAGCGTTTGTGTGAGGGCAAGGGTTAGTGTTAGTGTCCTGGTTAAGATTAGGGCACGGGTGAGGGTAAGGCTTCCGGTGAGGGTCAGGGTTAGGATTCGGGTTAGGGTTAGGGTTAGGGAATGGGGAATGATTAGGGTACAGTTTAGGGTACGACAACGATTAAGTGTTAGCGTTTGTGTGAGGGCAAGGGTTAGTGTTAATGTCCTGGTTAAGATTAGGGCACGGGTGAGGGTAAGGCTTCAGGTGAGGGTCAGGGTTAGGATTCGGGTTAGGGTTAGTGTTAGGGAATGGGGAGATATTAGGGCACAGTTTCGGGTACCACAACGCTTAAGGTTTAGCGTACGTGTGAGGTCACTAGTTAGTGTTAGTGCACTGCTTACGATTAGGGCACGGGTGAGGGTAAGGCCTCGGAAGAGGGTCACGTTAAGGGTTAGGGTTAGGGTTAGGGTTAGGGAATGGGGATTAATTAGGGTACAGGTTAGGGTACGGCAATGGCTTAGGGTTAGCGTACGTTAGAGGGCATGGGTTAGTGTTGATGTACTGGTTAAAATTAGGACACGGGTGAGGGTGAAGTTTCGGGTGAGTGTCATGGTTAGGTTTCAGGTTAGGGTTAGGGTTAGGGAATGGAGAGGGATTAGGGTACAGTTTAGGGTACGACAACGATTTAGGGTTAGCGTACGTGTGAGGGCACATGTTAGTGTTGGTGTCCTGGTTAAGATTAGGGCACGGGTGAGGGTAAGGTTTCGGGTGAGGGTCAGGGATAGAATTCGGGTTAGGGTTAGGGTTAGGGAATGGGGATTCATTAGGGTACAGTTTAGGGTATGACAACGATTAAGTGTTAGCGTTTGTGTGAGGGCAAGGGTTAGTGTTAGTGTCCTGGTTAAGATTAGGGCACGGGTGAGGGTAAGGCTTCAGATGAGGTTCAGGGTTAGGATTCGGGTTAGGGTTAGGGTTAGGGAGTGGGGAGGGATTAGGGTACAGTTTAGGGTACGACAACGATTTAGGGTTAGCGTACGTGTGAGGGCACATGTTAGTGTTGGTGTCCTGGTTAAGATTAGGGCACGGGTGAGGGTAAGGCTTCGGGTGAGGGTCAGGGTTAGGATTCGTGTTAGGGTTAGGGCTAAGGAATGCAGAGGGATTAGGGTGCAGCTTAGGGTACGACAGTGCTTAAGGGTTAGCGTTCGTGTGAGGGCAAGTGTTAGTGTTAGTGTCCTGGTTAAGATTAGGGCACGGGTGAGGGTAAGGCTTCAGGTGAGGGTCAGGGTTAGGATTCGGGTTAGGTTTAGGGTTAGGGAATGGGGAGGGATTAGGGTACAATTTAGGATACGACAACGATTAAGTGTTAGCGTTTGTGTGAGGGCAAGGGTTAGTGTTAGTGTCCTGGTTAAGATTAGGGCACGGGTGAGGGTAAGGCTTCGGGTGAGGGTCAGGGTTAAGATTCGGGTTAGGGTTAGGGTTAGGGAATGGGGAGATATTAGGGCAGAGTTTAGGGTACCACAACGCTTAAGGTTTAGCGTACGTGTGAGGTCACTAGTTAGTGTTAGTGTACTGCTTACGATTAGGGCACGGGTGAGGGTAAGGGCTCGGAAGAGGGTCACGTTAAGGGTTAGGGTTAGGGTTAGGGTTAGGGAATGGGGATTGATTAGGGTACAGGTTAGGGTACGGCAATGGCTTAGGGTTAGCGTACGTTACAGGGCATGGTTTAGTGTTGATGTACTGGTTAAAATTAGGACACAGTTGTGGGTGAAGTTTCGGGTGAGTGTCATGGTTAGGTTTCAGGTTAGGGTTAGGGTTAGGGAATGGAGAGGGATTAGGGTACAGGTTAGGGTACCACTGCGGTTTTGTTTTAGCGTACGTGTGAGGGCATGAGTTAGTCTTGGTGTCCTGGTTAAGATTAGGGCACGGGTGAGGGTAAGGCTTCGGGTGAGGGTCAGAGTTAGGATTCGGGTTAGGGTTAGGGTTAGGGAATGGAGGGGGATTAGGGTACAGGTTAGGGTACGACAATGCTTAAGGGTTAGCGTAAGTGTGAGGGCACGAGTTAGTTTTGGTGTACTGGTTAAGACAAGGGCACCGATGAGGGTAAGGCCTCGGAAAAAGGTCACGTTCAGGGTTTCACTTAGGGTTAGGGTTAGGGAATGGGGAGGGATTAGGGTACAGGATAGGGTACGACAATGCTTAAGGGTTAGCGTACGTTTGAGGGCATGAGTTAGTTCTTGTGTACTGGTTAAGATTAGGGCATTGGTTAGGGTACGGCATCGGAAGTGGGTCAGGTTTAGGGATGGGGTTAGGGTTAGGGTTAAGGAATGGGGAGGGATTAGGGTACAATTTAGGGTACGACAACGCTTAAGGTTTAGCGTACGTGTGAGAGCACGAGTTAGTGTTGGTGTCCTGGTTAAGATTAGGGCACGGGTGAGGGTAAGGCTTCGGGTGAGGGTCAGGGTTTGGATTCGTGTTAGGGTTAGGGTTAAGGAATGCAGAGGGATTAGGGTACAGCTTAGGATACGACAGTGCTTAAGGGTTAGCGTTTGTGTGAGGGCAAGGTTTAGTGTTAGTGTCCTGGTTAAGATTAGGGCACGGGTGAGGGTAAGGCTTCAGGTGAGGGTCAGGGTTAGGATTCGGGTTAGGGTTAGGTTTAGGGAATGGGGAGGGATTAGGGTACAGTTTAGGGTACGACAACGATTAAGTGTTAGCGTTTGTGTGAGGGCAAGGGTTAGTGTTAGTGTCTTGGTTAAGATTAGGGCACGGGTGAGGGTAAGGCTTCAGGTGAGGGTCAGGGTTAGGATTCGGGTTAGGGTTAGGGTTAGGGAATGGGGAGACATTAGGGCACAGTTTAGGGTACCACAACGCTTAAGGTTTAGCGTACGTGTGAGGTCACTACTTAGTGTTAGTGTACTGCTTACGATTAGGGCACGGGTGAGGGTAAGGCCTCGGAAGAGGGTCACGTTAAGGGTTAGGGTTAGGGTTAGGGTTAGGGAATGGGGATTGATTAGGGTACAGGTTAGGGTACGGCAATGGCTTAGGGTTAGCGTACGTTAGAGGGCATGCGTTAGTGTTGATGTACTGGTTAAAATTAGGACACGGGTGAGGGTGAAGTTTCGGGTGAGTGTCATGGTTAGGTTTCAGGTTAGGGTTAGGGTTAGGGAATGGAGAGGGATTAGGGTACAGGTTAGGGTACCGCTGCGGTTTAGTGTTAGCGTATGTGTGAGAGCACAAGTTAGTCTTGGTGTCCTGGTTAAGATTAGGGCACGGTTGAGGGTAAGGCTTCGGGTGAGGGTCAGGTTTAGGATTCGGGTTAGGGTTAGGGTTAGGGAATGGAGAGGGATTAGGGTACAGGTTAGGGTACGACAATGCTTAAGGGTTAGCGTAAGTGTGAGGGCACGAATTAGTGTTGGTGTACTGGTTAAGACAAGGGCACCGATGAGGGTAAGGCCTCGGAAAAGGGTCACGTTCAGGGTTTCGCTTAGGGTTAAGGTTAGGGAATGGGGAGGGATTAGGGTACAATATAGGGTACGACAATGCTTAAGGGTTAGCGTACGTTTGAGGGCATGAGTTAGTGCTTCTGTAATGGTTAAGATTAGGGCATTGGTTAGGGTAGGGCATCGGAAGTGGGTCAGGTTTAGGGATGGGGTTAGGGTTAGGGTTAAGGAATGGGGAGGGTTTAGGGTACAATTAAGGGTACGACAACGCAAAAGGTTTAGCGTACGTGTGAGGGCACGAGTTAGTGTTGGTGTCCTGGTTAAGATTAGGGCACGGGTGAGGGTAAGGCTTCGGGTGAGGGTCAGGGTTAGGATTCGTGTTAGGGTTAGGGTTAAGGAATGCAGAGGGATTAGGGTACAGCTTAGGGTACGACAGTGCTTAAGGGTTAGCGTTCGTGTGAGGGCAAGGGTTAGTGTTAGTGTCCTGGTTAAGATTAGGCCACGGGTGAGGGTAAGGCTTCAGGTGAGGGTCAGGCTTAGGATTCGGGTTAGGGTTAGGGTTAGGGAATGGGGAGGGATTAGAGTAGAGTTTAGGGTACGACAACGATTTAGGGTTAGTGTACGTGTGAGGGCACATGTTAGTGTTGGTGTCCTGGTTAAGATTAAGGCACGGGTGAGTGTAAGGTTTCGGGTGAGGGTCAGGGATAGAATTCGGGTTAGGGTTAGGGTTAAGGAATGCAGAGGGATTGGGGTACAGCTTAGGGTATGACAGTGCTTAAGGGTTAGCGTTCGTGTGAGGGCAAGGGTTAGTGTTAGTGTCCTGGTTAAGTTTAGGGCACGGGTGAGGGTAAGGCTTCAGGTGATGGTCAGGGTTAGGATTCGGGTTAAGGTTAGAGTTAGGGAATGGGGAGGGATTAGGGTACAGTTTAGGGTACGACAACGATTAAGGGTGGGCGTACGTGTGAGGGCACGAGTTAGTGTTGCTGTCATGGTTAAGATTGGGGCACGGGTGAGGGTAAGGCTTCGGGTGAGGGTCAGGGTTAGGATTCGTGTTAGGGTTAGGGTTAAGGAATGCAGAGGGATTAGGGTACAGCTTAGGATACGACAGTGCTTAAGGGTTAGCGTTTGTGTGAGGGCAAGGGTTAGTGTTAGTGTCCTGGTTAAGATTAGGGCACGGTTGAGGGTAAGGCTTCAGGTGAGGGTCAGGGTTAGGATTCGGGTTAGGGTTAGGGTTAGGGAATGGGGAGGGATTAGGGTACAGTTTAGGATACGACAACGATTAAGTGTTAGCGTTTGTGTGAGGGCAAGGGTTAGTGTTAGTGTCCTGGTTAAGATTAGGGCACGGGTCAGGGTAAGGCTTCGCGTGAGGGTCAGGGTTAGGATTCGGGTTAGGGTTAGGGTTAGGGAATGGGGAGATATTAGGGCAGAGTTTAGGGTACCACAACGCTTAAGGTTTAGCGTACGTGTGAGGTCACTACTTAGTGTTAGTGTACTGCTTACGATTAGGGCACGGGTGAGGGTAAGGCCTCGGAAGAGGGTCACGTTAAGGGTTAGGGTTAGGGTTAGGGTTAGGGAATGGGGATTGATTAGGGTACAGGTTAGGGTACGGCAATGGCTTAGGGTTAGCGTACGTTAGAGGGCATGGGTTAGTGTTGATGTACCGGTTAAAATTAGGACATGGGTGAGGGTGAAGTTTCGGGTGAGTGTCATGGTTAGGTTTCAGGTTAGGGTTAGGGTTAGGGAATGGAGAGGGATTAGGGTACAGGTTAGGGTACCGCTGCGGTTTAGTGTTAGCGTATGTGTGAGAGCACGAGTTAGTCTTGGTGTCCTGGTTAAGATTAGGGCACGGTTGAGGGCAAGGCTTCGGGTGAGGGTCAGGGTTAGGATTCGTGTTAGGGTCAGGGTTAAGGAATGCAGAGGGATTAGGGTACAGCTTAGGGTACGACAGTGCTTAAGGGTTAGCGTTCGTGTGAGGGCAAGGGTCAGTGTTAGTGTCCTGGTTAAGATTAGGGCACGGGTGAGGGTAAGGCTTCAGGTGAGTGTCAGGGTTAGGATTCGGGTTAGGGTTAGGGTTAGGGAATCGGGAGGGATTAGGGTAGAGTTTAGGGTACGACAACAATTTAGGGTTAGCGTACGTGTGAGGGCACATGTTAGTGTTGGTGTCCTGGTTAAGATTAGGGCACGGGTGAGGGTAAGGTTTCGGGTGAGGGTCAGGGATAGAATTCGGGTTAGGGTTAGGGTTAGGGAATGGGGAGATATTAGGGCACAGTTTAGGGTACCAAAACGCTTAAGGTTTAGCGTACGTATGAGGTCACTAGTTAGTGTTAGTGTACTGCTTACGATTAGGGCACGGGTGAGGGTAAGGCCTCGGAAGAGGGTCACGTTAAGGGTTAGCGTTAGGGTTAGGGTTAGGGAATGGGGATTGATTAGGGTACAGGTTAGGGTACGGCAATGGCTTAGGGTTAGCGTACGTTAGAGGGCATGGTTTAGTGTTGATGTACTGGTTAAAATTAGGACACGGGTGAGGGTGAAGTTTCGGGTGAGTGTCATGGTTAGGTTTCAGGTTAGGGTAAAGGTTAGGGAATGGAGAGGGATTAGGGTACAGGTTAGGCTACCGCTGCGGTTTAGTGTTAGCGTACGTTTGAGGGCACGAGTTAGTCTTGGTGTCCTGGTTAAGATTAGGGCACGGGTGAGGGTAAGGCTTCGGGTGAGGGTCAGGGTTAGGATTCGGGTTAGGGTTAGGGTTAGGGAATGGAGAGGGATTAGGGTACAGGTTAGAGTACGACAATGCTTAAGGGTTAGCGTAAGTGTGAGGGCACGAGTTAGTGTTGGTGTACTGGTTAAGAAAACGGCACCGATGAGGGTAAGGCCTCGTTAAAGGGTCACGTTCAGGGTTTCGCTTAGGGTTAGGGTTAGGGAATGGGGAGGGATTAGGGTACAGGATAGGGTACGACAATGCTTAAGGGTTAGCGTACGTTTGAGGGCATGAGTTAGTGCTTGTGTACTGGTTAAGATTAGGGCATTGGTTAGGGTAGGGCATCAGAAGTGGGTCAGGTTTAGGGATGGGTTTAGGGTTAGGGTTAAGGAATGGGGAGGGTTTAGGGTACAATTTAGGGTACGACAACGCTTAAGGTTTAGCGTACGTGTGATAGCACGAGTTAGTGTTGGTGTCCTGGTTAAGATTAGGGCATGGGTGAGGGTAAGGCTTCGGGTGAGGGTCAGGGTTAGGATTCGTGTTAGGGTTAGGGTTAAGGAATGCAGAGGGATTAGGGTACAGCTTAGGATAAGACAGTGCTTAAGGGTTAGCGTTTTTGTGAGGGCAAGGGTTAATGTTAGTGTCCTGGTTAAGATTAGGGCACGGGTGAGGGTAAGGCTTCAGGTGAGGGTCAGGGTTAGGATTCGGGTTAGGGTTAGGGTTAGGGAATGCAGAGGGAGTAGGGTACAACTTAGGGTACGACAGTGCTTAAGGGTTAGCGTTCGTGTGAGGGCAACGGTTAGTGTTAGTGTCCTGGTTAAGATTAGGGCACGGGTGAGGGTAAGGCCTCGGAAGAGGGTCACGTTCAGGGTTTCGCTTAGAGTTAGGGTTAGGGAATGGGGAGGGATTAGGGTACAGGTTAGGGTACGACAATGCTTAATGGTTAACGTACGTTTGAGGGCATGAGGTAGTGTTTGTGTACTGGTTAAGATTAGGGCGTTGGTTAGGGTAGGGCATCGGACGTGGGTCAGGTTTAGGGATGGGGTTAGGGTTAGGGTTAAGGAATGGGGAGGGATTAGGGTACAATTTAGGGTACGACAACGCTTAAGGTTTAGCGTACGTGTGAGGGCACGAGTTAGTGTTGGTGTCCTGGTTAAGATTAGGGCACGGTTGAGGGTAAGGCTTCGGGTGAGGGTCAGGGTTAGGATTCTTGTTAGGGTTAGGGTTAAGGAATGCAGAGGGATTAGGGTACAGCTTAGGGTACGACAGTGCTTAAGGGTTAGCGTTCGTCTGAGGGCAAGTGTTAGTGTTAGTGTCCTGGTTAAGATTAGGGCACGGGTGAGGGTAAGGTTTCGGGTTAGGGTCAGAGATAGAATTCGGGTTAGGGTTAGGGTTAGGGAATGGGGAGATATTAGGGCACAGTTTAGGGTACCACAACGCTTAAGGTTCAGCGTACATGTGAGGTCAATAGTTAGTGTTAGTGTACTGCTTACGATTAGGGCACGGGTGAGGGTAAGGCCTCGGAAGAGGGTCACATTAAGGGTTAGTGTTTGGGTTAGGGTTAGGGAATGGGGATTGATTAGGGTACAGGTTAGTGTACGGCAATGGCTTAGGGTTAGCATACGTTAGAGGGCATGTGTTAGTGTTGATGTACTGGTTAAAATTAGGACAGGGGTGAGGGTGAAGTTTCGGGTGAGTGTCATGGTTAGGTTTCAGGTTAGGGTTAGGGTTAGGGAATGGAGAGGGATTAGGGTACGGGTTAGGGTACCGCTGCGGTTTAGTGTTAGCGTACATGTGAGGGCACAAGTTAGTCTTGGTGTCCTGGTTAAGATTAGGTCACGGGTGAAGGTAAGGCTTCGGGTGATGGTCAGGGTTAGGATTCGGGTTAGGGTTAGGGTTAAGGAATGCAGAGGGATTAGGGTACAGCTTAGGGTACGACAGTGCTTAAGGGTTAGCGTTCGTGTGAGGGCAAGGGTTAGTGTTAGTGTCCTGGTTAAGATTAGGGCACGGGTGAGGGTAAGGCTTCGGGTGAGCTTCAGGGTTAGGATTCGTGTTAGGGTTAGGGTTAAGGAATGCAGAGGGATTAGGGTACAGCTTAGGGTACGACAGTGCTTAAGGGTTAGCGTTCGTGTGAGAACAAGGGTTAGTGTTAGTGTCCTGGTTAAGATTAGGGCACGGGTGAGGGTAAGGCTTCAGGTGAGGGTCAGGGTTAGGATTCGGGTTAGGCTTAGGGTTAGGGAATGGGGAGGGATAAGGGTACAGTTTAGGGTACGACAACGATTAAGGGTTAGCGTACGTGTGAGGGCACGAGTTAGTGTTGGTGTCCTGGTTAAGATTAGGGCACGGGTGAGGGTAAGGTTTCGGGTGAGGGTCAGGGATAGAATTCGGGTTAGGGTTAGGGTTAGGGAATGGGGAGATATTAGGGCACAGTTTAGGGTACCACAACGCTTAAGGTTTATCGTACGTGTGAGGTCACTAGTTAGTGTTAGTGTACTGCTTACGATTAGGGCACGGGTGAGGGTAAGGCCTCGGAAGAGGGTCACGTTAAGGGTTAGGGTTAGGGTTAGGGAATGGGGATTGATTAGGGTACAGGTTAGGGTACGGCAATGGCATAGGGTTAGCGTACGTTAGAGGGCATGGGTTAGTGTTGATGTACTCGTTAAAATTAGGACACGGATGAGGGTAAAGTTTCGGGTGAGTGTCATGGTTAGCTTTCAGGTTAGGGTTAGAGTTAGGGAATGGAGAGGGATTAAGGTATAGGTTAGGGTACCGCTGCGGTTTAGTGTTAGCGTACGTGTGAGGGCACGAGTTAGTCTTGGTGTCCTGGTTAAGATTAGGGCACGGGTGAGGGTTAGGCTTCGGGTGAGGGTCAGGGTTAGGATTCGGGTTAGGGTTAGGGTTAGGGAATGGAGAGGGATTAGGGTACAGGTTAGGGAACGACAATTCTTAAGGGTTAGCGTAAGTGTGAGGGCACGAGTTAGTGTTGGTGTCCTGGTTAAGATTAGGGCACGGGTGAGGGTAAGGTTTCGGGTGAGGGTCAGGGATAGAATTCGGGTTAGGGTTAGGGTTAGGGAATGGGGAGATATTAGGGCACAGTTTAGGGTACCACAACGCTTAAGGTTTAGCATACGTGTGTGGTCACTAATTAGTGTTAGTGTACTGCTTACGATTAGGGCACGGGTGAGGGTAAGGCCTCGGAAGAGGGTCACGTTAAGGGTTAGGGTTAGGGTTAGGGTTAGGGAATGGGGATTGATTAGGGTACAGGTTAGGGTACGGCAATGGCTTAGGGTTAACATACGTTAGAGGGCATGGGTTAGTGTTGATGTACTGGTTAAAATTAGGACACGGGTGAGGGTAAAGTTTTCGGTGAGTGTCATGGTTAGGTTTCAGGTTAGGGTTAGGGTTAGGGAATGGAGAGGGATTAGGGTACAGGTTAGGGTACGACAATGCTTAAGGGTTAGCGTAAGTGTGAGGGCACGAGTTGGTGTTGGTGTACTGGTTAAGACAAAGGCACCTATGAGGGTAAGGCCTCCGAAAAGGGTCACGTTCAGGGTTTCGCTTAGGGTTAGGGTTAGGGAATGGGGAGGGATTAGGGTACAGGTTCGGGTACGACAATGCTTAATGGTTAACGTACGTTTGAGGGCATGAGGTAGTGTTTGTGTACTGGTTAAGATTAGGGCATTGGTTAGGGTAGGGCATCGGACGTGGGTCAGGTTTAGGGATGGGGTTAGGGTTAGGGTTAAGGAATGGGGAGGGATTAGGGTACAATTTAGGGTACGACAACGCTTAAGGTTTAGCGTACGTGTGAGGGCACGAGTTAGTGTTGGTGTCCTGGTTAAGATTAGGGCACGGGTGAGGGTAAGGCTTCGGGTGAAGGTCAGGGTTAGGATTCGTGTTAGGGTTAGGGTTAAGGAATGCAGAGGGATTAGGGTACAGCTTAGGGTACGACAGTGCTTAAGGGTTAGCGTTCGTGTGAGGGCAAGTGTTAGTGTTAATGTCCTGGTTAAGATTAGGGCACGGGTGAGGGTAAGGCTTCAGGTGAGGGTCAGGGTTAGGATTCGGGTTAGGGTTACGGTTAGGGAATGGGGAGGGATTAGGGTACAGTTTAGGGTACGACAACGATTAAGGGTTAGCGTACGTGTGAGGGCACGAGTTAGTGTTGGTGTCCTGGTTAAGATTAGGGCACGGGTGAGGGTAAGGTTTCGGGTGAGGGTCAGGGATAGAATTCGGGTTAGGGTTAGGGTTAGGGAATGGGGAGATATTAGGGCACAGTTTAGGGTACCACAACGCTTAAGGTTTAGCGTACGTGTGAGGTCACTAGTTAGTGTTAGTGTACTGCTTACGATTAGGGCACGGGTGAGGATAAGGCCTCGGAAGAGGGTCACGTTAAGGGTTAGGATTAGGGTTAGGGTTAGGGAATGGGGATTCATTAGGGTACAGGTTAGTGTACGGCAATGGCTTAGGGTTAGCATACGTTAGAGGGCATGGGTTAGTGTTGATGTACTGGTAAAAATTAGGACAGGGGTGAGGGTGAAGTTTCGGGTGAGTGTCATGGTTAGGTTTCAGGTTAGGGTTAGGGTTAGGTAATGGAGAGGGATTAGGGTACAGGTTAGGGTACCGCTGCGGTTTAGTGTTAGTGTACATGTGAGGGCACAAGTTAGTCTTGGTGTCCTGGTTAAGATTAGGTCTCGGGTGAAGGTAAGGCTTCGGGTGATGGTCAGGGTTAGGATTCGGGTTAGGGTTTGGGTTAAGGAATGCAGAGGGATTAGGGTACAGCTTAGGGTACGACAGTGCTTAAGGGTTAGCGTTCGTGTGAGGGCAAGGGTTAGTGTTAGTGTCCTGGTTAAGATTAGGGCACGGGTGAGGGTAAGGCTTCGGGTGAGGGTCAGGGATAGGATTCGTGTTAGGGTTAGGGTTAAGGAATGCAGAGGGATTAGGGTACAGATTAGGGTACGACAGTGCTTAAGGGTTAGCGTTCGTGTGAGGGCAACGGTTAGTGTTAGTGTCCTGGTTAAGATTAGGGCACGGGTGAGGGTAAGGCTTCAGGTGAGGGTCTGGGTTAGTATTCGGGTTAGGGTTAGTGTTAGGGAATGGGGAGGGATTAGGGTACAGTTTAGGGTACGACAACGATTAAGGGTGGGCGTATGTGTGAGGGCACGAGTTAGTGTTGGTGTCCTGGTTAAGATTAGGGCATGGGTGAGGGTAAGGTTTCGGGTGAGGGTCAGGGATAGAATTCAGGTTAGTGTTAGTGTTAGGGAATTGGGAGATATTAGGGCACAGTTTAGGGTACCACAACGCTTAAGGTTTATCGTACGTGTGAGGTCACTAGTTAGTGTTAGTGTACTGCTTACGATTAGGGCACGGGTGAGGGTAAGGCCTCGGAAGAGGGTCACGTTAAGGGTTAGGGTTAGGGTTAGGGTTAGGGAATGGGGATTGATTAGGGTACAGGTTAGGGTACGGCAATGGCATAGGGTTAGCGTACGTTAGAGGGCATGGGTTAGTGTTGATGTACTGGTTAAAATTAGGACACGGGTGAGGGTGAAGTTTCGGGTGAGTGTCATGGTTAGGTTTCAGGTTAGGGTTAGGGTTAGGGAATGGAGAGGGATTAGGGTACAGGTTAGGGTACCACTGCGGTTTAGTGTTAGCGTACGTGTGAGGGCACGAGTTAGTCTTGGTGTCCTGGTTAAGATTAGGGCACGGTTGAGGGTAAGGTTTCGGGTGAGGGTCAGGGTTAGGATTCGGGTTAGGGTTAGGGTTAAGGAATGCAGAGGGATTAGGGTACAGCTTAGGGTACGACAGTGCTTAAGGGTTAGCGTTCGTGTGAAGGTAACGGTTAGTGTTAGTGTCCTGGTTAAGATTAGGGCACGGGTGAGGGTAAGGCTTCAGGTGAGGGTCAGGGTTAGTATTCGGGTTAGGGTTAGGGTTAGGGAATGGGGAGGGATTAGGGTACAGTTTAGGGTACGACAACGATTAAGGGTGGGCCTATGTGTGAGGGCACGAGTTAGTGTTGGTGTCCTGGTTAAGATTAGGGCACGGTTGAGGGTAAGGCTTCGGGTGAGGGTCAGGGTTAGGATTCTTGTTAGGGTTAGGGTTAAGGAATGCAGAGGGATTAGGGTACAGCTTAGGGTACGACAGTGCTTAAGGGTTAGCGTTCGTCTGAGGGCAAGTGTTAGTGTTAGTGTCCTGGTTAAGATTAGGGCACGGGTGAGGGTAAGGTTTCGGGTTAGGGTCAGAGATAGAATTCGGGTTAGGGTTAGGGTTAGGGAATGGGGAGATATTAGGGCACAGTTTAGGGTACCACAACGCTTAAGGTTCAGCGTACATGTGAGGTCAATAGTTAGTGTTAGTGTACTGCTTACGATTAGGGCACGGGTGAGGGTAAGGCCTCGGAAGAGGGTCACATTAAGGGTTAGTGTTTGGGTTAGGGTTAGGGAATGGGGATTGATTAGGGTACAGGTTAGTGTACGGCAATGGCTTAGGGTTAGCATACGTTAGAGGGCATGTGTTAGTGTTGATGTACTGGTTAAAATTAGGACAGGGGTGAGGGTGAAGTTTCGGGTGAGTGTCATGGTTAGGTTTCAGGTTAGGGTTAGGGTTAGGGAATGGAGAGGGATTAGGGTACGGGTTAGGGTACCGCTGCGGTTTAGTGTTAGCGTACATGTGAGGGCACAAGTTAGTCTTGGTGTCCTGGTTAAGATTAGGTCACGGGTGAAGGTAAGGCTTCGGGTGATGGTCAGGGTTAGGATTCGGGTTAGGGTTAGGGTTAAGGAATGCAGAGGGATTAGGGTACAGCTTAGGGTACGACAGTGCTTAAGGGTTAGCGTTCGTGTGAGGGCAAGGGTTAGTGTTAGTGTCCTGGTTAAGATTAGGGCACGGGTGAGGGTAAGGCTTCGGGTGAGCTTCAGGGTTAGGATTCGTGTTAGGGTTAGGGTTAAGGAATGCAGAGGGATTAGGGTACAGCTTAGGGTACGACAGTGCTTAAGGGTTAGCGTTCGTGTGAGAACAAGGGTTAGTGTTAGTGTCCTGGTTAAGATTAGGGCACGGGTGAGGGTAAGGCTTCAGGTGAGGGTCAGGGTTAGGATTCGGGTTAGGCTTAGGGTTAGGGAATGGGGAGGGATAAGGGTACAGTTTAGGGTACGACAACGATTAAGGGTTAGCGTACGTGTGAGGGCACGAGTTAGTGTTGGTGTCCTGGTTAAGATTAGGGCACGGGTGAGGGTAAGGTTTCGGGTGAGGGTCAGGGATAGAATTCGGGTTAGGGTTAGGGTTAGGGAATGGGGAGATATTAGGGCACAGTTTAGGGTACCACAACGCTTAAGGTTTATCGTACGTGTGAGGTCACTAGTTAGTGTTAGTGTACTGCTTACGATTAGGGCACGGGTGAGGGTAAGGCCTCGGAAGAGGGTCACGTTAAGGGTTAGGGTTAGGGTTAGGGAATGGGGATTGATTAGGGTACAGGTTAGGGTACGGCAATGGCATAGGGTTAGCGTACGTTAGAGGGCATGGGTTAGTGTTGATGTACTCGTTAAAATTAGGACACGGATGAGGGTAAAGTTTCGGGTGAGTGTCATGGTTAGCTTTCAGGTTAGGGTTAGAGTTAGGGAATGGAGAGGGATTAAGGTATAGGTTAGGGTACCGCTGCGGTTTAGTGTTAGCGTACGTGTGAGGGCACGAGTTAGTCTTGGTGTCCTGGTTAAGATTAGGGCACGGGTGAGGGTTAGGCTTCGGGTGAGGGTCAGGGTTAGGATTCGGGTTAGGGTTAGGGTTAGGGAATGGAGAGGGATTAGGGTACAGGTTAGGGAACGACAATTCTTAAGGGTTAGCGTAAGTGTGAGGGCACGAGTTAGTGTTGGTGTCCTGGTTAAGATTAGGGCACGGGTGAGGGTAAGGTTTCGGGTGAGGGTCAGGGATAGAATTCGGGTTAGGGTTAGGGTTAGGGAATGGGGAGATATTAGGGCACAGTTTAGGGTACCACAACGCTTAAGGTTTAGCATACGTGTGTGGTCACTAATTAGTGTTAGTGTACTGCTTACGATTAGGGCACGGGTGAGGGTAAGGCCTCGGAAGAGGGTCACGTTAAGGGTTAGGGTTAGGGTTAGGGTTAGGGAATGGGGATTGATTAGGGTACAGGTTAGGGTACGGCAATGGCTTAGGGTTAACATACGTTAGAGGGCATGGGTTAGTGTTGATGTACTGGTTAAAATTAGGACACGGGTGAGGGTAAAGTTTTCGGTGAGTGTCATGGTTAGGTTTCAGGTTAGGGTTAGGGTTAGGGAATGGAGAGGGATTAGGGTACAGGTTAGGGTACGACAATGCTTAAGGGTTAGCGTAAGTGTGAGGGCACGAGTTGGTGTTGGTGTACTGGTTAAGACAAAGGCACCTATGAGGGTAAGGCCTCCGAAAAGGGTCACGTTCAGGGTTTCGCTTAGGGTTAGGGTTAGGGAATGGGGAGGGATTAGGGTACAGGTTCGGGTACGACAATGCTTAATGGTTAACGTACGTTTGAGGGCATGAGGTAGTGTTTGTGTACTGGTTAAGATTAGGGCATTGGTTAGGGTAGGGCATCGGACGTGGGTCAGGTTTAGGGATGGGGTTAGGGTTAGGGTTAAGGAATGGGGAGGGATTAGGGTACAATTTAGGGTACGACAACGCTTAAGGTTTAGCGTACGTGTGAGGGCACGAGTTAGTGTTGGTGTCCTGGTTAAGATTAGGGCACGGGTGAGGGTAAGGCTTCGGGTGAAGGTCAGGGTTAGGATTCGTGTTAGGGTTAGGGTTAAGGAATGCAGAGGGATTAGGGTACAGCTTAGGGTACGACAGTGCTTAAGGGTTAGCGTTCGTGTGAGGGCAAGTGTTAGTGTTAATGTCCTGGTTAAGATTAGGGCACGGGTGAGGGTAAGGCTTCAGGTGAGGGTCAGGGTTAGGATTCGGGTTAGGGTTACGGTTAGGGAATGGGGAGGGATTAGGGTACAGTTTAGGGTACGACAACGATTAAGGGTTAGCGTACGTGTGAGGGCACGAGTTAGTGTTGGTGTCCTGGTTAAGATTAGGGCACGGGTGAGGGTAAGGTTTCGGGTGAGGGTCAGGGATAGAATTCGGGTTAGGGTTAGGGTTAGGGAATGGGGAGATATTAGGGCACAGTTTAGGGTACCACAACGCTTAAGGTTTAGCGTACGTGTGAGGTCACTAGTTAGTGTTAGTGTACTGCTTACGATTAGGGCACGGGTGAGGATAAGGCCTCGGAAGAGGGTCACGTTAAGGGTTAGGATTAGGGTTAGGGTTAGGGAATGGGGATTCATTAGGGTACAGGTTAGTGTACGGCAATGGCTTAGGGTTAGCATACGTTAGAGGGCATGGGTTAGTGTTGATGTACTGGTAAAAATTAGGACAGGGGTGAGGGTGAAGTTTCGGGTGAGTGTCATGGTTAGGTTTCAGGTTAGGGTTAGGGTTAGGGAATGGAGAGGGATTAGGGTACAGGTTAGGGTACCGCTGCGGTTTAGTGTTAGTGTACATGTGAGGGCACAAGTTAGTCTTGGTGTCCTGGTTAAGATTAGGTCTCGGGTGAAGGTAAGGCTTCGGGTGATGGTCAGGGTTAGGATTCGGGTTAGGGTTTGGGTTAAGGAATGCAGAGGGATTAGGGTACAGCTTAGGGTACGACAGTGCTTAAGGGTTAGCGTTCGTGTGAGGGCAAGGGTTAGTGTTAGTGTCCTGGTTAAGATTAGGGCACGGGTGAGGGTAAGGCTTCGGGTGAGGGTCAGGGATAGGATTCGTGTTAGGGTTAGGGTTAAGGAATGCAGAGGGATTAGGGTACAGATTAGGGTACGACAGTGCTTAAGGGTTAGCGTTCGTGTGAGGGCAACGGTTAGTGTTAGTGTCCTGGTTAAGATTAGGGCACGGGTGAGGGTAAGGCTTCAGGTGAGGGTCTGGGTTAGTATTCGGGTTAGGGTTAGGGTTAGGGAATGGGGAGGGATTAGGGTACAGTTTAGGGTACGACAACGATTAAGGGTGGGCGTATGTGTGAGGGCACGAGTTAGTGTTGGTGTCCTGGTTAAGATTAGGGCATGGGTGAGGGTAAGGTTTCGGGTGAGGGTCAGGGATAGAATTCAGGTTAGTGTTAGTGTTAGGGAATTGGGAGATATTAGGGCACAGTTTAGGGTACCACAACGCTTAAGGTTTATCGTACGTGTGAGGTCACTAGTTAGTGTTAGTGTACTGCTTACGATTAGGGCACGGGTGAGGGTAAGGCCTCGGAAGAGGGTCACGTTAAGGGTTAGGGTTAGGGTTAGGGTTAGGGAATGGGGATTGATTAGGGTACAGGTTAGGGTACGGCAATGGCATAGGGTTAGCGTACGTTAGAGGGCATGGGTTAGTGTTGATGTACTGGTTAAAATTAGGACACGGGTGAGGGTGAAGTTTCGGGTGAGTGTCATGGTTAGGTTTCAGGTTAGGGTTAGGGTTAGGGAATGGAGAGGGATTAGGGTACAGGTTAGGGTACCACTGCGGTTTAGTGTTAGCGTACGTGTGAGGGCACGAGTTAGTCTTGGTGTCCTGGTTAAGATTAGGGCACGGTTGAGGGTAAGGTTTCGGGTGAGGGTCAGGGTTAGGATTCGGGTTAGGGTTAGGGTTAAGGAATGCAGAGGGATTAGGGTACAGCTTAGGGTACGACAGTGCTTAAGGGTTAGCGTTCGTGTGAGGGTAACGGTTAGTGTTAGTGTCCTGGTTAAGATTAGGGCACGGGTGAGGGTAAGGCTTCAGGTGAGGGTCAGGGTTAGTATTCGGGTTAGGGTTAGGGTTAGGGAATGGGGAGGGATTAGGGTACAGTTTAGGGTACGACAACGATTAAGGGTGGGCCTATGTGTGAGGGCACGAGTTAGTGTTGGTGTCCTGGTTAAGATTAGGGCACGGGTGAGGGTACGGTTTCGGGTGAGGGTCAGGGATAGAATTCAGGTTAGGGTTAGTGTTAGGGAATTGGGAGATATTAGGGCACAGTTTAGGGTACCACAACGCTTAAGTTTTATCGTACGTGTGAGGTCACTAGTTAGTGTTAGTGTACTGCTTACGATTAGGGCACGGGTGAGGGTAAGGCCTCGGAAGAGGGTCACGTTAAGGGTTAGGGTTAGGGTTAGGGTTAGGGAATGGTGATTGATTAGGGTACAGGTTAGGGTACGGCAATGGAATAGGGTTAGCGACGTTAGAGGGCATGGGTTAGTGTTGATGTACTCGTTAAAATTAGGACACGGGTGAGGGTAAAGTTTCGGGTGAGTGTCATCGTTAGCTTTCAGGTTAGGGTTAGGGTTAGGGAATGGAGACGGATTAGGGTATAGGTTAGGGTACCGCTGCGGTTCAGTGTTAGCGTACGTGTGAGGGCACGAGTTAGTCTTGGTGTCCTGGTTAAGATTAGGGCACGGGTGAGGGTTAGGCTTCGGGTGAGGGTCAGGGTTAGGATTCGGGTTAGGGTTAGGGTTAGGGAATGGAGAGGGATTAGGGTACAGGTTAGGGTACGACAATTCGTAAGGATTAGCCTAAGTGTGAGTGCACGAGTTAGTGTTGGTGTCCTGGTTAAGATTAGGGCACGGGTGAGGGTAAGGTTTCGGGTGAGGGTCAGGGATAGAATTCGGGTTAGGGTTAGGGTTAGGGAATGGGGAGATATTAGGGCACAGTTTAGGGTACCACAACGCTTAAGGTTTAGCATACGTGTGAGGTCACTAATTAGTGTTAGTGTACTGCTTACGATTAGGGCACGGGTGAGGGTAAGGCCTCGGAAGAGGGTCACGTTAAGGGTTAGGGTTAGGGTTAGGGTTAGGGAATGGGGATTGATTAGGGTACAGGTTAGGGTACGGCAATGGCTTAGGGTTAGCATACGTTAGAGGGCATGGGTTAGTGTTGAGGTACTGGTTAAAATTAGGACACGGGTGAGGGTAAAGTTTCCGGTGAGTGTCATGGTTAGGTTTCAGGTTAGGGTTAGGGTTAGGGAATGGAGAGGGATTAGGGTACAGGTTAGGGTACGACAATGCTTAAGGGTTAGCGTAAGTGTGAGGGCACGAGTTGGTGTTGGTGTACTGGTTAAGACAAAGGCACCTATGAGGGTAAGGCCTCGGAAAAGGGTCACGTTCAGGGTTTCGCTTAGGGTTAGGGTTAGGGAATGGGGAGGGATTAGGGTACAGGATAGGATACGACAATGCTTAAGGGTTAGCGTAGGTCTGAGGGCATGAGTTAGTGCTTCTGTACTGGTTAAGATTAGGGCATTGGTTAGGGTAGGGTATCGGAAGTGGGTCAGGTTTAGAGATGGGGTTAGGGTTAGGGTTAAGGAATGGGGAGGGTTTAGGGTACAATTTAGAGTACGACAACGCTAAAGGTTTAGCGTACGTGTGAGGGCACGAGTTAGTGTTGGTGTCCTGGTTAAGATTAGGGCACGGGTGAAGGTAAGGCTTCAGGTGAGGGTCAGGGTCAGGATTCGTGTTAAGGTTAGGGTTAAGGAATGCAGTGGGATTAGGGTACAGCTTAGGTTACGACAGTGCTTAAGGGTTAGCGTTCGTGTGAGGGCAAGGGTTAGTGTTAGTGTCCTGGTTAAGATTAGGGCACGGGTGAGGGTAAGGCTTCAGGTGAGGGTCAGGGTTAGGAATCGGGTTAGGGTTAGGGTTAGGGAATGGGGAGGGATTAGGGTACAGTTTAGGGTACGACAACGAATAAGGGTGGACGTACGTGTGAGGGCACGAGTTAGTGTTGGTGTCCTGGTTAAGATTAGGGCACGGGTGAGGGTAAGGCTTCAGGTGAGGGTCAGGGTTAAGATTCGGGTTAGGGTTAGGGTTAGGGAATTGGGAGATATTAGGGCACAGTTTAGGGTACCACAACGCTTAAGGTTTAGCGTACGTGTGAGGTCACTACTTAGTGTTAGTGTACTGCTTACGATTAGGGCACGGGTGAGGGTAAGGCCTCGGAAGAGGGTCACGTTATGGGTTAGGGTTAGGGTTAGGGTTAGGGAATGGGGATTGAATAGGGTACAGGTTAGGGTACGGCAATGGCTTAGGGTTAGCGTACGTTAGAGGGCATGGGTTAGTGTTGATGTACTGGTTAAAATTAGGACATGGGTGAGGGTAAAGTTTCGGGTGAGTGTCATGCTTAGGTTTCATGTTAGGGTTAGGGTTAGGGAATGGAGAGGGATTAGGGTACAGGTTAGGGTACCGCCACGGTTTAATGTTAGCGTACGTGTGAGGGCACGAGTTAGTCTTGGTGTCCTGGTTAAGATTAGGGCACGGGTGAGGGTAAGGCTTCGGGTGAGGGTCAGGGTTAGGATTCGAGTTAGGGTTAGGGTTAGGGAATGGAGAGGGATTAGGGTACAGGTTAGGGTACGACAATGCTTAAGGGTTAGCCTAAGTGTGAGGGCACGAGTTAGTGTTGGTGTACTTGTTAAGACAAGGGCACCGATGAGGGTAAGGCTTCTGGTGAGGGTCAGGGATAGGATTCGTGTTATGGTTAGGGTTAAGGAATGCAGAGGGATTAGGGTACAGCTTAGGGTACGACAGTGCTTAAGTGTTAGTGTTCGTTTGAGGGCAAGGGTTAGTGTTAGTGTCCTGGTTAAGATTAGGGCACGGGTGAGGGTAAGGCCTCGGAAGAGGGTCACGTTAAGGGTTAGGGTTAGGGTTAGGGTTAGGGAATGGGGCTTGATTAGGGTACAGGTTAGGGTACGGCAATGGCTTAGTGTTAGCATACGTTAGAGGGCATGGGTTAGTGTTGATGTACTGGTTAAAATAAGGACAGGGGTGAGGGTAAAGTTTCCGGTGAGTGTCATGGTTAGGTTTCAGGTTAGGGTTAGGGTTAGGGAATGGAGAGGGATTAGGGTACAGGTTAGGGTACGAGAATGCTTAAGGTTTAGCGTAAGTGTGAGGGCACGAGTTAGTGTTGGTGTATTGGTTAAGACAAAGGCAGCTATGAGGGTAAGGACTCGGAAAAGGGTCACGTTCAGGGTTTCGCTTAGGGTTAGGGTTAGGGAATGGGGAGGGATTAGGGTACAGTTTAGGGTACGACAATGCTTAAGGGTTAACGTACGTTTGAGGGAATGAGGTAGTGTTTGTGTACTGGTTAAGATTAGGGCATTTTTACGGTAGGGCATCGGACGTGGGTCAGGTTTAGGGATGGGGTTAGGGTTAGGGTTAAGGAATGGGGAGGGATTAGGGTACAATTTAGGGTACGACAACGCTTAAGGTTTAGCGTACGTGTGAGAGCACGAGTTAGTGTTGGTGTCCTGGTTAAGATTAGGGCACGGGTGAGGGTAAGGCTTCGGGTGAGGGTCAGGGTTAGGATTCGTGTTAGGGTTAGGGTTAAGGAATGCAGAGGGATTAGGGTATAGCTTAGGATACGACAGTGCTTAAGGGTTAGGGTTTGTGTGAGGGCAAGGGTTAGTGTTAGTGTCCTGGTTAAGATTAGGGCACGGGTGAGGGTAAGGCTTCAGGTGAGGGTCAGGGTTAGGATTCGGGCTAGGGTTAGGGTTAGGGAATGGGGAGTGATTAGGGTACAGTTTAGGGTACGACAACGATTAAGGGTGGGCGTATGTGTGAGGGCACGAGTTAGTGTTGGTGTCCTGGTTAAGATTAGGGCACGGGTGAGGGTACGGTTTCGGGTGAGGGTCAGGGATAGAATTCAGGTTAGTGTTAGTGTTAGGGAATTGGGAGATATTAGGGCACAGTTTAGGGTACCACAACGCTTAAGGTTTATCGTACGTGTGAGGTCACTAGTTAGTGTTAGTGTACTGCTTACGATTAGGGCACGGGTGAGGGTAAGGCCTCGGAAGAGGGTCACGTTAAGGGTTAGGGTTAGGCTTAGGGTTAGGGAATGGGGATTGATTAGGGTACAGGTTAGGGTACGGCAATGGCATAGGGTTAGCGTACGTTAGAGGGCATGGGTTAGTGTTGATGTACTGGTTAAAATTAGGACACGGGTGAGGGTGAAGTTTCGGGTGAGTGTCATGGTTAGGTTTCAGGTTAGGGTTAGGGTTAGGGAATGGAGAGGGGTTAGGGTACAGGTAAGGGTACCGCTGTGGTTTAGTGTTAGCGTACGTGTGAGGGCACGAGTTAGTCTTGGTGTCCTGGTTAAGATTAGGGCACGGGTGAGGGTAAGGCTTCGGGTGAGGGTCAGGTTTAGGATTCAGGTTTGGGTTAGGGTTATGGAATGGAGAGGGATTAAGGTACAGGTTAGGGTACGACAATGATTAAGGGTTAGCGTAAGTGTGAGGGCACGAGTTAGTGTTGGTGTACTGGTTAAGACAAGGGCACCGATGAGGGTAAGGCCTCGGAAAAGGGTCACGTTCAGGGTTTCGCTTAGGGTTAGGGTTAGGGAATGGGGAGGGATTAGGGTACAGGATAGGGTACGACAATGCTTAAGGGTTAGTGTACGTTTGAGGGCATGAGTTAGTGCTTGTGTGCTGTTTAAGATTAGGGCATTGGTTAGGGTAGGGCATCGGAAGTGGGTCAGGTTTAGGGATGGGGTTAGGGTTAGGGTTAAGGAATGGGGAGGGATTAGGGTACAATTTAGGGTACGACAACGCTTAAGGTTTAGCGTACGTGTGAGAGGACGAGTTAGTGTTGGTGTCCTGGTTAAGATTAGGGCACGGGTGAGGGTAAGGCTTCGGGTGAGGGTCAGGGTTAGGATTCGTGTTAGGGTTAGGGTTAAGGAATGCAGAGGGATTAGGGTACAGCTTAGGATACGACAGTGCTTAAGGGTTAGGGTTTGTGTGAGGGCAAGTGTTAGTGTTAGTGTCCTGGTTAAGATTAGGGCACGTGTGAGGGTAAGGCTTCAGGTGAGGGTCAGGGTTAGGATTCGGGTTAGGGTTAGGGTTAGGGAACGGGGAGGGATTAGGGTACAGTTTAGGGTACGACAACGATTAAGTGTTAGCGTTTGTGTGAGGGCAAGGGTTAGTTTTAGTGTCCTGGTTAAGATTAGGTCACGGGTGAGGGTAAGGCTTCAGTTGAGGGTCAGGGTTAAGATTCGGGTTAGGGTTAGGGTTAGGGAATGGGGAGATATTAGGGCACAGTTTAGGGTACCACAACGCTTAAGGTTTAGCGTACGTGTGAGGTCACTAGTTAGTGTTAGTGCACTGCTTACGATTAGGGCACGGGTGAGGATAAGGCCTCGGAAGAGGGTCACGTTAAGGGTTAGGGTTAGGGTTAGGGTTAGGGAATGGGGATTCATTAGGGTACAGGTTTTGGTACGGCAATGGCTTTGGGTTAGCGTACGTTAGAGGGCATGGGTTAGTGTTGATGTACTGGTTAAAATTAGGACACGGGTGAGGGTGAAGTTTCGGGTGAGTGTCATGGTTAGGTTTCAGGTTAGGGTTAGGGTTAGGGAATGGAGAGGGATTAGGGTACAGGTTAGGGTACCGCTGCGGTTTAGTGTTAGCGTACGTGTGAGGGCACGAGTTAGTCTTGGTGTCCTGGTTAAGATTAGGGCACGGTTGAGGGTAAAGTTTCGGGTGAGGGTCAGGGTTAGGATTCGTGTTAGGGTTAGGGTTAAGGAATGCAGAGGGATTAGGGTATAGCTTAGGATACGACAGTGCTTAAGGGTTAGGGTTTGTGTGAGGGCAAGGGTTAGTGTTAGTGTCCTGGTTAAGATTAGGGCACGGGTGAGGGTAAGGCTTCAGGTGAGGGTCAGGGTTAGGATTCGGGTTAGGGTTAGGGTTAGGGAATGGGGAGGGATTAGGGTACAGTTTAGGGTACGACAACGATTAAGTGTTAGCGTTTGTGTGAGGGCAAGGGTTAGTGTTAGTGTCCTGGTTAAGATTAGGGCACGGGTGAGGGTAAGGCTTCAGGTGAGGGTCAGGGTTAGGATTCGGGTTACGGTTAGGGTTAGGGAATTGGGAGATATTAGGGCACAGTTTAGGGTACCACAACGCTTAAGGTTTAGCGTACGTGTGAGGTCACTACTTAGTGTTAGTGTACTGCTTACGATTAGGGCACGGGTGAGGGTAAGGCCTCGGAAGAGGGTCACGTTATGGGTTAGGGTTAGGGTTAGGGTTAGGGAATGGGGATTGAATAGGGTACAGGTTAGGGTACGGCAATGGCTTAGGGTTAGCGTACGTTAGAGGGCATGGGTTAGTGTTGATGTACTGGTTAAAATTAGGACATGGGTGAGGGTAAAGTTTCGGGTGAGTGTCATGCTTAGGTTTCATGTTAGGGTTAGGGTTAGGGAATGGAGAGGGATTAGGGTACAGGTTAGGGTACCGCCACGGTTTAGTGTTAGCGTACGTGTGAGGGCACGAGTTAGTCTTGGTGTCCTGGTTAAGATTAGGGCACGGTTGAGTGTAAGGCTTCGGGTGAGGGTCAGGGTTAGGATTCGAGTTAGGGTTAGGGTTAGGGAATGGAGAGGGATTAGGGTACAGGTTAGGGTACGACAATGCTTAAGGGTTAGCCTAAGTGTGAGGGCACGAATTAGTGTTGGTGTACTTGTTAAGACAAGGGCACCGATGAGGGTAAGGCTTCTGGTGAGGGTCAGGGATAGGATTCGTGTTATGGTTAGGGTTAAGGAATGCAGAGGGATTAGGGTACAGCTTAGGGTACGACAGTGCTTAAGTGTTAGTGTTCGTTTGAAGGCAAGGGTTAGTGTTAGTGTCCTGGTTAAGATTAGGGCACGGGTGAGGGTAAGGCTTCAGGTGAGGATCAGGGTTAGGATTCGGGTTAGGGTTAGGGTTAGGGAATGGGGAGGGATAAGGGTACAGTTTAGGGTACGACATCGATTAAGTGTTAGCGTACGTGTGAGGGCACGAGTTAGTGTTGGTGTCCTGGTTAAGATTAGGGCACGGGTGAGGGTAAGGTTTCGGGTGAGGGTCAGGGATAGAATTCGGGTTAGGGTTAGGGTTAGGGAATGGGGAGATATTAGGGCACAATTTAGGGTACCAAAACGCTTAAGGTTTAGCATACGTGTGAGGTCACTAATTAGTGTTAGTGTACTGCTTACGATTAGGGCACGGGTGAGGGTAAGGCCTCGGAAGAGGGTCACGTTAAGGGTTAGGGTTAGGGTTAGGGTTAGGGAATGGGGATTGATTAGGGTACAGGTTAGGGTACGGCAATGGCTTAGGGTTAGCATACGTTAGAGGGCATGGGTTAGTGTTGATGTACTGGTTAAAATAAGGACAGGGGTGAGGGTAAAGTTTCCGGTGAGTGTCATTGTTAGGTTTCAGGTTAGGGTTAGGGTTAGGGAATGGAGAGGGATTAGGGTACAGGTTAGGGTACGAGAATGCTTAAGGTTTAGCGTAAGTGTGAGGGCACGAGTTAGTGTTGGTGTATTGGTTAAGACAAAGGCAGCTATGAGGGTAAGGACTCGGAAAAGGGTCACGTTCAGGGTTTCGCTTAGGGTTAGGGTTAGGGAATGGGGAGGGATTAGGGTACAGTTTAGGGTACGACAATGCTTAAGGGTTAACGTACGTTTGAGGGCATGAGGTAGTGTTTGTGTACTGGTTAAGATTAGGGCATTTTTACGGTAGGGCATCGGACGTGGGTCAGGTTTAGGGATGGGGTTAGGGTTAGGGTTAAGGAATGGGGAGGGATTAGGGTACAATTTAGGGTACGACAACGCTTAAGGTTTAGCGTACGTGTGAGGTCACTAGTTAGTGTTAGTGTACTGCTTACGATTAGGGCACGGGTGAGGATAAGGCCTCGGAAGAGGGTCACGTTAAGGGTTAGGGTTAGGGTTAGGGTTAGGGAATGGGGATTGATTAGGGTACAGGTTAGTGTACGGCAATGGCTTAGGGTTTGCGTACGTTAGAGGGCATGAGTTAGTGTTGATGTACCGGTTAAAATTAGGACACGGGTGAGGGTAAAGTTTCGGGTGAGTGTCATGGTTAGGTTTCAGGTTAGGGTTAGGGTTAGGGAATGGAGAGGGATTAGGGTACAGGTTAGGGTACCGCTGCGGTTTAGTGTTAGCGTACGTGTGAGGGCACGAGTTAGTCTTGGTGTCCTGGTTAAGATTAGGTCACGGGTGAGGGTAAGGCTTCGGGTGAGGGTCAGCGTTAGGATTCGGGTTAGGGTTCGGGTTAGGGAATGGAGAGGGATTAGGGTACAGGTTAGGGTACGACAATGCTTAAGGGTTAGCGTAAGTGTGAGGGCACGAGTTAGTGTTGGTTTACTGGTTAAGACAAGGGCACCGATGAGGGTAAGGCCTCGGAAAAGGGTCACGTTCAGGGTTTAGCTTAGGGTTAGGGTTTTGGAATGGGGAGGGATTAGGGTACAGGATAGGGTACGACAATGCTTAAGGGTTAACGTACGTTTTGGGGCATGAGTTAGTGTTTGTGTACTGGTTAAGTTTAGGGCATTGGTTAGGGTAGGGCATCGGAAGTGGGTCAGGTTTAGGGATGGGGTTAGGGTTAGGGTTAAGGAATGGGGAGGGAATAGGGTACAATTTAGGGTACGACAACGCTTAAGGTTTAGCGTACGTGTGAGGTCACTAGTTAGTGTTAGTGTACTGCTTACGATTAGGGAACGGGTGAGGGTCAGGCCTCAGAAGAGGGTCACGTTAAGGGTTAGGGTTAGGGTTAGGGTTAGGGAATGGGGATTGATTAGGGTACAGGTTAGGGTATGGCAATGGCTTAGGGTTAGCGTACGTTAGAGGGCATGGGTTAGTGTTGATGTACTGGTTAAGATTAGGACACGGGTGAGGGTGAAGTTTCGGGTGAGTGTCATGGTTAGGTTTCAGGTTAGGGTTAGGGTTAGGGAATGGAGAGGGATTAGGGTACAGGTTAGGGTACCGCTGTGGTTTAGTGTTAGCGTACGTGTGAGGGCACGAGTTAGTCTTGGTGTCCTGGTTAAGATTAGGGCACGGGTGAGGGTAAGGCTTCGGGTGAGGGTCAGGTTTAGGATTCGGGTTAGGGTTAGGGTTAGGGAATGGAGAGGGATTAAGGTACAGGTTAGG
The DNA here is from genome assembly GCA_036417435.1 of Inia geoffrensis. NCBI lineage: Eukaryota > Metazoa > Chordata > Mammalia > Artiodactyla > Iniidae > Inia > Inia geoffrensis. The sequence continues at coordinate 93,814,903 of CM070911.1, forward strand.
GTACGACAATGCTTATGGATTAGCGTAAGTGTGAGGGCACGAGTTGGTGTTGGTGTACTGGTTAAGACAAAGGCACCGATGAGGGTAAGGCCTCGGAAAAGGGTCACGTTCAGGGTTTCGCTTAGGGTTAGGGTTAGGGAATGGGGAGGGATTAGGTTACAGGATAGGGTACGACAATGCTTAAGGGTTAGCGTACGTTTGAGGGCATGAGTTAGTGCTTGTGTACTGTTTAAGATTAGGGCATTGGTTAGGGTAGGGCATCGGAAGTGGGTCAGGTTTAGGGATGGGGTTAGGGTTAGGGTTAAGGAATGGGGAGGGATTAGGGTATAATTTAGGGTACGACAACGCTTAAGGTTTAGCGTACGTGTGAGGGCATGAGTTAGTGTTGGTGTCCTGGTTAAGATTAGGGCACGGGTGAGGGTAAGGCTTCGGGTGAGGATCAGGGTTAGGATTCGGGTTAGGGTTAGGGTTAGGGAATGGGGAGGGATTAGGGTACAGTTTAGGGTACGACAACGATTAAGGGTGGGCGTACGTGTGAGGGCACGAGTTAGTGTTGGTGTCCTGGTTAAGACTAGGGCACTGGTGAGGGCAAGGCTTCTTGTGAGGGTCAGGGATAGGATTAGTGTTAGGGTTAGGGTTAAGGAATGCAGAGGGATTAGGGTACAGCTTTGGGTACGACAGTGCTTAAGGGTTAGTGTTCGTGTGAGGGCAAGGGTTAGTGTTAGTGTCCTGGTTAAGATAAGGGCACGGGTGAGGGTAAGGCTTCAGGTGAGGGTCAGGGTTAGGATTCAGGTTAGGGTTAGGGTTAGGGAATCGGGAGGGATAAGGGTACAGTTTAGGGTACGACAACGATTAAGGGTTAGCGTACGTGTGAGGGCACGAGTTAGTGTTGGTGTCCTGGTTAAGATAAGGGCACGGGTGAGGGTAAGGTTTCGGGTGAGGGTCAGGGATAGAATTCGGGTTAGGGTTAGGGTTAGGGAATGGGGAGATATTAGGGCACAATTTAGGGTACCACAACGCTTAAGGTTTAGCATACGTGTGAGGTCACTAATTAGTGTTAGTGTACTGCTTACGATTAGGGCACGGGTGAGGGTAAGGCCTCGGAAGAGGGTCACGTTAAGGGTTAGGGTTAGGGTTAGGGTTAGGGAATGAGGATTGATTAGGGTACAGGTTAGGGTACGGCAATGGCTTAGGGTTAGCATACGTTAGAGGGCATGGGTTAGTGTTGATGTACTGGTTAAAATTAGGACACGGGTGAGGGTAAAGTTTCCGGTGAGTGTCATGGTTAGGTTTCAGGTTAGGGTTAGGGTTAGGGAATGGAGAGGGATTAGGGTACAGGTTAGGGTACGACAATGCTTAAGGGTTAACGTACGTTTTTGGGCATGAGTTAGTGTTTGTGTACTGGTTTAGATTAGGGCATTGGTTAGGGTAGGGCATCGGAAGTGGGTCAGGTTTAGGGATGGGGTTAGGGTTAGGGTTAAGGAATGGGGAGGGATTAGGGTACAATTTAGGGTACAACAACGCTTAAGGTTTAGCGTACGTGTGAGGGCACGAGTTAGTGTTGGTGTCCTGGTTAAGATTAGGGCACGGGTGAGGGTAAGGCTTCAGGTGAGGGTCAGGGTTAGAATTCGTGTTAGGGTTAGGGTTAAGGAATGCAGAGGGATTAGGGTACAGCTTAGGGTACAACAGTGTTTAAGGGTTAGCGTTCGTGTGAGGGCAAGGGTTAGTGTTAGTGTCCTGGTTAAGATTAGGGCACGGGTGAGGGTAAGGCTTCAGGTGAGGGTCAGGGTTAGGATTCGGGTTAGGGTTATGGTTAGGGAATGGGGAGGAATTAGGGTACAGTTTAGGGTACGACAACGATTAAGTGTGGGCGTACGTGTGAGGGCACGAGTTAGTGTTGGTGTCCTCGTTAAGATTAGGGCACGGGTGAGGGTAAGGTTTAGGGTGAGGGTCAGGGATAGAATTCGGGTTAGGGTTAGGGTTAGGGAATGGGGAGATATTAGGGCACAGTTTAGGGTACCACAACGCTTAAGGTTTAGCGTACGTGTGAGGTCACTACTTAGTGTTAGTGTACTGCTTACGATTAGGGCACGGGTGAGGGTAAGGCCTCGGAAGAGGGTCACGGTAAGGGTTAGGGTTAGGGTTAGTGTTAGGGAATGGGGATTGATTACGGTACAGATTAGGGTACGGCAATGGCTTAGGGTTAGCGTACGTTAAAGGGCATGGGTTAGTGTTGATGTACTGGTTAAAATTAGGACACGTGTGAGGGTGAAGTTTCGGGTGAGTGTCATGGTTAGGTTTCAGGTTAGGGTTAGGGTTAGGGAATGGAGAGGGATTAGGGTACAGGTTAGGGTACCGCTGCGGTTTAGTGTTAGCGTACATGTGAGGGCACAAGTTAGTCTTGGTGTCCTGGTTAAGATTAGGTCACGGGTGAGGGAAAGGCTTCGGGTGAGGGTCAGGGTTAGGATTCGGGTTAGGCTTAGGGCTCGGGAATGGAGAGGGATTAGGGTAAAGGTTAGGGTAAGACAACGATTAAGTTTTAGCGTACGTGTGAGGTCACTAGTTATTGTTAGTGTACTGCTTACGATTAGGGCACGGGTGAGGGTAAGGCCTCGGGGGAGGGTCACGTTAAGGGTTAGGGTTAGGGTTAGGGTTAGGGAATGGGGATTGATTAGGGTACAGGTTAGGGTATGGCAATGGCTTAGGGTTAGCGTACGTTAGAGGGCATGGGTTAGTGTTGATGTACTGGTTAAAATTAGGACACGGGTGAGGGTGAAGTTTCGGGTGAGTGTCATGGTTAGGTTTCAGGTTAGGGTTAGGGTTAGGGAATGGAGAGGGATTAGGGTACAGGTTAGGGTACCACTGCGGTTTAGTGTTAGCGTACGTGTGAGGGCACGAGTTAGTCTTGGTGTCCTGGTTAAGATTAGGGCATGGGTGAGGGTAAGGATTCGGGTGAGGGTCAGGGTTAATATTCGGGTTAGGGTTAGGGTTAGGGAATGGAGAGGGATTAGGGTACAGGTTAGGGTACGACAATGCTTAAGGGTTAGCGTAAGTGTGAGGGCACGAGTTAGTTTTGGTGTACTGGTTAAGACAAGGGCACCGATGAGGGTCAGGCCTCGGAAAAGGGTCACGTTCAGGGTTTCGCTTAGAGTTAGGGTTAGGGAATGGGGAGGGATTAGGGTACAGGATAGGGTACGACAATGCTTAAGGGTTAGCGTACGTTTGAGGGCATGAGTTAGTGCTTGTGTACTGGTTAAGATTAGGGCATTGGTTAGGGTAGGGAATCGGAAGTGGGTCAGGTTTAGGGATGGGGTTAGGGTTAGGGTTAAGGAATGGGGAGGGATTTGGGTACAATTTAGGGTACGACATCGCTTAAGGTTTAGCGTACGTGTGAGAGCACGAGTTAGTGTTGGTGTCCTGGTTAAGATTAGGGCACGGGTGAGGGTAAGGCTTCGGGTGCGGGTCAGCGTTAGGATTCGTGTTAGGGTTAGGGTTAAGGAATGCAGAGGGATTAGGGTACAGCTTAGGATACGACAGTGCTTAAGGGATAGCGTTTGTGTGAGGGAAAGGGTTAGTGTTAGTGTCCTGGTTAAGATTAGGGCACGGGTGAGGGTAAGGCTTCAGGTGAGGGTCAGGGTTAGGATTCGGGTTAGGGTTAGGGTTAGGGAATGGGGAGGGATTAGGGTACAGTTTAGGGTACGACAACGATTAAGTGTTAGCGTTTGTGTGAGGGCAAGGGTTAGTGTTAGTGTCCTGGTTAAGATTAGGGCACGGGTGAGGGTAAGGCTTCAGGTGAGGGTCAGGGTTAGGATTCGGGTTAGGGTTAGGGTTAGGGAATGGGGAGATATTAGGGCACAGTTTAGGGTACCACAACGCTTAAGGTTTAGCGTACGTGTGAGGTCACTAGTTAGTGTTAGTGTACTGCTTACGATTAGGGCACGGGTGAGGGTAAGGCCTCGGAAGAGGGTCACATTAAGGGTTAGGGTTAGGGTTAGGGTTAGGGAATGGGGATTGATTAGGGTGCAGGTTAGGGTACGGCAATGGCTTAGGGTTAGCGTACGTTAGAGGGCATGGTTTAGTGTTGATGTACTGGTTAAAATTAGGACACGGGTGAGGGTGAAGTTTCGGGTGAGTGTCATGGTTAGGTTTCAGGTTAGGGTTAGGGTTAGGGAAGGGAGAGGGATTAGGGTACAGGTTAGGGTACCGCTGCGGTTTAGTGTTAGCGTATGTGTGAGAGCACGAGTTAGTCTTGGTGTCCTGGTTAAGATTAGGGCACGGTTGAGGGTAAGGCTTCGGGTGAGGGTCAGGGTTAGGATTCGGGTTAGGGTTAGGGTTAGGGAATGGAGAGGGATTAGGGTACAGGTTAGGGTACGACAATGCTTAAGTGTTAGCGTAAGTGTGAGGGCACGAGTTAGTGTTGGTGTCCTGGTTAAGATTAGGGCACGGGTGAGGGTAAGGCTTCGGGTGAGGGTCAGGGTTAGGATTCGTGTTAGGGTTAAGATTAAGGAATGCAGAGGTCTTAGGGTACAGCTTAGGGTACGACAGTACTTAAGGGTTAGCGTTCGTGTGAGGGCAAGGGTTAGTGTTAGTGTCCTGGTTAAGATTAGGGCACGGGTGAGAGTAAGGCTTCAGGTGAGGGTCAGGGTTAGGATTCGGGTTAGGGTTAGGGTTAGGGAATGGGGAGGGATTAGGGTACAGTTTAGGGTACGACAACGATTAAGGGTGGGCGTACGTGTGAGGGCATGAGTTAGTGTTGGTGTCCTCGTTAAGATTAGGGCACGGGTGAGGGTAAGGTTTCGGGTGAGGGTCAGGGATAGAATTCGGGTTAGGGTTAGGTTTAGGGAATGGGGAGATATTAGTGCACAGTTTAGGGTACCACAACGCTTAAGGTTTAGCGTACGTGTGAGGTCACTAGTTAGTGTTAGTGTACTGCTTACGTTTAGGGCACGGGTGAGGGTAAGACCTCGGAAGAGGGTCACGTTAAGGGTTAGGGTTAGGGTTAGGGTTAGGGAATGGGGATTGATTAGGGTACAGGTTAGGGTACAGCAATGGCTTAGGGTTAGCGTACGTTAGAGGGCATGGTTTAGTGTTGATGTACTGGTTAAAATTAGGACACGGGTGAGGGTGAAGCTTCGGGTGAGTGTCATGGTTAGGTTTCAGGTTAGGGTTAGGGTTAGGGAATGGAGAGGGATTAGGGTACAGGTTAGGGTACCACTGCGGTTTAGTGTTAGCGTACGTGTGAGGGCACGAGTTAGTCTTGGTGTCCTGGTTAAGATTAGGGCACGGGTGAGGGTAAGGCTTCGAGTGAGGGTCAGGGTTAGGATTCGGGCTAGGGTTAGGGTTAGGGAATGGAGAGGGATTAGGGTACAGGTTAGGGTACGACAATGCTTAAGGGTTAGCGTAAGTGTGAGGGCAAGAGTTAGTTTTGGTGTACTGGTTAAGACAAGGGCACCGATGAGGGTAAGGCCTCGGAAAAGGGTCACGTTCAGGGTTTGGCTTAGGGTTAGGGTTAGGGAATGGGGAGGGATTAGGGTACAGTTTAGGGTACGACAACGATTAAGGATTAGCGTACGTGTGAGGGCACGAGTTAGTGTTGGTGTCCTGGTTAAGATTAGGGCACGGGTGAGGGTAAGGTTTCGGGTGAGTGTCAGGGATAGAATTCGGGTTAGGGTTAGGGTTAGGGAATGGGGAGATATTAGGGCACAGTTTAGGGTACCACAACGCTTAAGGTTTAGCGTACGTGTGAGGTCACTAGTTAGTGTTAGTGTACTGCTTACGATTAGGGAACGGGTGAGGGTAAGGCCTCAGAAGAGGGTCACGTTAAGGGTTAGGGTTAGGGTTAGGGTTAGGGAATGGGGATTGATTAGGGTACAGATTAGGGTACGGCAATGGCTTAGGGTTAGCGTACGTTAGAGGGCATGGGTTAGTGTTGATGTACTGGTTAAAATTAGGACACGGGTGAGGGTGAAGTTTCGGGTGAGTGTCATGGTTAGGTTTCAGGTTAGGGTTAGGGTTAGGGAATGGAGAGGGATTAGGGTACAGGTTAGGGTACCGCTGAGGTTTAGTGTTAGCGTACGTGTGAGGGCACGAGTTAGTCTTGGTGTCCTGGTTAAGATTAGGGCACGGGTGAGGGTAAGGCTTCGGGTGAGGGTCAGGGTTAGGATTCGGGTTAGGGTTAGGGTTAGGGAATGGAGAGGGATTAAGGTACAGATTAGGGTACGACAATGCTGAAGGGTTAGCGTAAGTGTGAGGGCACCAGTTAGTGTTGGTGTACTGGTTAAGACAAGGGCACCGATGAGGGTAAGGCCTCGGAAAAGGGTCACGTTCAGGGTTTCGCTTAGGGTTAGGGTTAGGGAATGGGGAGGGATTAGGGTACAGGTTAGGGTACGGCAATGCTTAAGGGTTAGCGTACGTTTGAGGGCATGAGGTAGTGTTTGTGTACTGGTTAAGATTAGGGCATTGGTTAGGGTAGGGCATCGGAAGTGGGTCAGGATTAGGTATGGGGTTAGGGTTAGGGTTAAGGAATGGGGAGGGTTTAGGGTACAATTTAGGGTACGACAACGCTAAAGGTTTAGTGTACGTGTGAGGGCACGAGTTAGTGTTGGTGTCCTGGTTAAGATTAGGGCACGGATGAGGGTAAGGCTTCAGGTGAGGGTCAGGGTTAGGATTCGTGTTAGGGTTAGGGTTAAGGAATGCAGAGGGATTAGGGTACAGCTTAGGGTACGACAGTGCTTAAGGGTTAGCGTTCGTGTGAGGGCAAATGTTAGTGTTAGTGTCCTGGTTAAGATTAGGGCGCGGGTGAGGGTAAGGCTTCAGGTGAGGGTCAGGGTTAGGATTCGGGTTAGGGTTAGGTTTAGGGAATGGGGAGATATTAGGGCACAGTTTACGGTACCACAACTCTTAAGGTTTAGCGTACGTGTGAGGTCACTAGTTAGTGTTAGTGTACTGCTTACGATTAGGGCACGGGTGAGGGTAAGGCCTCGGAAGAGGGTCACATTAAGGGTTAGGGTTAGGGTTAGGGTTAGGGAATGGGGATTGATTAGGGTGCAGGTTAGGGTACGGCAATGGCTTAGAGTTAGCGTACGTTAGAGGGCATGGTTTAGTGTTGATGTACTGGTTAAAATTAGGACACGGGTGAGGGTGAAGTTTCGGGTGAGTGTCATGGTTAGGTTTCAGGTTAGGGTTAGGGTTAGGGAAGGGAGAGGGATTAGGGTACAGGTTAGGGTACCGCTGCGGTTTAGTGTTAGCGTATGTGTGAGAGCACGAGTTAGTCTTGGTGTCCTGGTTAAGATTAGGGCACGGTTGAGGGTAAGGCTTCGGGTGAGGGTCAGGGTTAGGATTCGGGTTAGGGTTAGGGTTAGGGAATGGAGAGGGATTAGGGTAGAGGTTAGGGTACGACAATGCTTAAGGGTTAGCGTAAGTGTGAGGGCACGAGTTAGTGTTGGTGTCCTGGTTAAGATTAGGGCACGGGTGAGGGTAAGGCTTCGGGTGAGGGTCAGGGTTAGGATTCGTGTTAGGGTTAAGATTAAGGAATGCAGAGGGATTAGGGTACAGCTTAGGGTACGACAGTACTTAAGTGTTAGCGTTCGTGTGAGGGCAAGGGTTAGTGTTAGTGTCCTGGTTAAGATTAGGGCACGGGTGAGGGTAAGGCTTCAGGTGAGGGTCAGGGTTAGGATTCGGGTTAGGGTTAGGGTTAGGGAATGGGGAGGGATTAGGGTACAGTTTAGGGTACGACAACGATTAAGGGTGGGCGTACGTGTGAGGGCACGAGTTAGTGTTGGTGTCCTCGTTAAGATTAGGGCACGGGTGAGTGTAAGGTTTAGGGTGAGGGTCAGGGATAGAATTCGGGTTAGGGTTAGGGTTAGGGAATGGGGAGATATTAGGGCACAGTTTAGGGTACCACAACGCTTAAGGTTTAGCGTACGTGTGAGGTCACTACTTAGTGTTAGTGTACTGCTTACGATTAGGGCACGGGTGAGGGTAAGGCCTCGGAAGAGGGTCACGTTAAGGGTTAGGGTTAGGATTAGGGTTAGGGAATGGGGATTGATTACGGTACAGATTAGGGTACGGCAATGGCTTAGGGTTAGCGTACGTTAAAGGGCATGGGTTAGTGTTGATGTACTGGTTAAAATTAGGACACGTGTGAGGGTGAAGTTTCGGGTGAGTGTCATGGTTAGGTTTCAGGTTAGGGTTAGGGTTAGGGAATGGAGAGGGATTAGGGTACAGGTTAGGGTACCGCTGCGGTTTAGTGTTAGCGTACATGTGAGGGCACAAGTTAGTCTTGGTGTCCTGGTTAAGATTAGGTCACGGGTGAGGGAAAGGCTTCGGGTGAGGGTCAGGGTTAGGATTCGGGTTAGGCTTAGGGCTCGGGAATGGAGAGGGATTAGGGTACAGGTTAGGGTAAGACAACGATTAAGTTTTAGCGTACGTGTGAGGTCACTAGTTATTGTTAGTGTACTGCTTACGATTAGGGCACGGGTGAGGGTAAGGCCTCGGAAGAGAGTCACATTAAGGGTTAGGGTTAGGGTTAGGGTTAGGGAATGGGGATTGATTAGGGTGCAGGTTAGGGTACGGCAATGGCTTAGGGTTAGCGTACGTTAGAGGGCATGGTTTAGTGTTGATGTACTAGTTAAAATTAGGATACGGGTGAGGGTGAAGTTTCGGGTGAGTGTCATGGTTAGGTTTCAGGTTAGGGTTAGGGTTAGGGAAGGGAGAGGGATTAGGGTACAGGTTAGGGTACGACAATGCTTAAGGGTTAGCGTAAGTGTGAGGGCACGAGTTAGTGTTGGTGTCCTGGTTAAGATTAGGGCACGGGTGAGGGTAAGGCTTCGGGTGAGGGTCAGGGTTAGGATTCGTGTTAGGGTTAAGATTAAGGAATGCAGAGGGATTAGGGTACAGCTTAGGGTACGACAGTACTTAAGGGTTAGCGTTCGTGTGAGGGCAAGGGTTAGTGTTAGTGTCCTGGTTAAGATTAGGGCACGGGTGAGGGTAAGGCTTCAGGTGAGGGTCAGGGTTAGGATTCGGGTTAGGGTTAGGGTTAGGGAATGGGGAGGGATTAGGGTACAGTTTAGGGTACGACAACGATTAAGGGTGGGCGTACGTGTGAGGGCACGAGTTAGTGTTGGTGTCCTCGTTAAGATTAGGGCACGGGTGAGGGTAAGGATTCGGGTGAGGGTCAGGGATAGAATTCGGGTTAGGGTTAGGGTTAGGGAATGGGGAGATATTAGGGCAGAGTTTAGGGTACCACAACGCTTAAGGTTTAGCGTACGTGTGAGGTCACTAGTTAGTGTTAGTGTACTGCTTACGATTAGGGCACGGGTGAGGGTAAGGCCTCGGAAGAGGGTCACGTTAAGGGTTAGGGTTAGGGTTAGGGTTAGGGAATGGGGATTTATTAGGGTACAGGTTAGGGTACGGCAATGGCTTAGGGTTAGCGTACGTAAGATGGCATGGGTTAGTGATGATGTATTGTTTAAAATTAGGACATGTGTGAGGGTGAAGTTTCGGGTGAGTGTCATGGTTAGGTTTCAGGTTAGGGTTAGGGTTAGGGAATGGAGAGGGATTACGGTACAGGTTAGGGCACGACAATGCTTAAGGGTTAGCGTAAGTGTGGGGGCACGAGTTAGTGTTGGTGTACTGGTTAAGACAAGGGCACCGATGAAGGTAAGGCCTCGGAAAAGGGTCACGTTCAGGGTTTCGCTTAGGGTTAGGGTTAGGGAATGGGGAGGGATTAGGGTACAGGATAGGGTACGACAATGCTTAAGGGTTAGCGTACGTTTCAGGGCATGAGTTAGTGTTTGTGTACTGGTTAAGATTAGGGCATTGGTTAGGGTAGGGCATCGGAAGTGGGTCAGGTTTAGGGATGGGGTTAGGGTTAGGGTTAAGGAATGGGGAGGGTTTAGGGTACAATTTAGGGTACGACAACGCTAAAGGTTTACCGTACGTATGAGGGCACGAGTTAGTGTTGGTGTCCTGGTTAAGTTTAGGGCACGGGTGAGGGTAAGGCTTCAGGTGAGGGTCAGGGTTAGGATTCGGGTTAGGGTTAGGGTTAGGGAATGGGGAGATATTAGGGCACAGTTTAGGGTACCACAACGCTTAAGGTTTAGCGTAAGTGTGAGGTCACTAGTTAGTGTTACTGTACTGCTTACGATTAGGGCACGGGTGAGGGTAAGGCCTCGGAAGAGGGTCACATTAAGGGTTAGGGTTAGGGTTAGGGTTAGGGAATGGGGATTGATTAGGGTGCAGGTTAGGGTACGGCAATGGCTTAGGGTTAGCGTGCGTTAGAAGGCATGGTTTAGTGTTGATGTACTGGTTAAAATTAGGACACGGGTGAGGGTGAAGTTTCGGGTGAGTGTCATGGTTAGGTTTCAGGTTAGGGTTAGGGCTAGGGAATGGAGAGGGATTAGGGTACAGGTTAGGGTACCGCTGCGGTTTAGTGTTAGCGTACGTGTGAGGGCACGAGTTAGTCTTGGTGTCCTGGTTAAGATTAGGGCACGGGTGAGGGTAAGGCTTCGGGTGAGGGTCAGGGTTAGGATTCGGGTTAGCGTTAGGGTTAGGGAATGGAGAGGGATTAGGGTACAGGATAGGGTACGACAATGCTTAAGGGTTAGCGTAAGTGTGAGGGCACGAGTTAGTGTTCGTGTACTGATTAAGACAAGGACACCGATGAGGGTAAGGCCTCGGAAAAGGGTCACGTTCAGGGTTTCGCTTAGGGTTAGGGTTAGGGAATGGTGAGGGATTAGGGTACAGGATAGGGTACGACAATGCTTAAAGGTTAACATACGTTTTAGGGCATGAGTTAGTGTTTGTGTACTGGTGAAGATTAGGGCATTGGTTAGGGTAGGGCATCGGAAGTGGGTCAGGTTTAGGGATGGGGTTAGGGTTAGGGTTAAGGAATGGGGAGGGATTAGGGTACAATTTAGGGTACAACAACACTTAAGGTTTAGCGTACGTGTGAGGGCACGAGTTAGTGTTGGTGTCCTGGTTAAGATTAGGGCACGGGTGAGGGTAAGGCTTCGGGTGAGGGTCAGGGTGAGGATTCGTGTTAGGGTTAGGGTTAAGGAATGCAGAGGGATTAGGGTACAGCTTAGGGTACGACAGTGATTAAGGGTTAGCGTTCGTGTGAGGGCAAGGGTTAGTGTTAGTGTCCTGGTTAATATTAGGGCACGGGTGAGGGTAAGGTTTCAGGTGAGGTTCAGGGTTAGGATTCGGGTTAGGGTTAGGGTTAGGGAATGCGGAGGGATTAGGGTACAGTTTAGGGTACGACAACGATTAAGGGTGGGCGTACGTGTGAGGGCACGAGTTAGTGTTGGTGTCCTCGTTACGATTAGGGCACGGGTGAGGGTAAGGTTTCGGGTGAGGGTCAGGGATAGAATTCGGGTTAGGGTTAGGTTTAGGGAATGGGGAGATATTAGGGCACAGTTTAGGGTACCACAACGCTTAAGGTTTAGCTTCCGTGTGAGGTCACTAGTTAGTGTTAGTGTACTGCTTACGTTTACGGCACGGGTGAGGGTAAGGCCTCGGAAGAGGGTCACGTTAAGGGTTAGGGTTAGGGTTAGGGTTAGGGAATGGGGATTGATTAGGGTACAGGTTAGGGTACAGCAATGGCTTAGGGTTAGCGTACATTAGAGGGCATGGTTTAGTGTTGATGTACTGGTTAAAATTAGGACACGGGTGAGGGTGAAGCTTCGGGTGAGTGTCATGGTTAGGTTTCAGGTTAGGGTTAGGGTTAGTGAATGGAGAGGGATTAGGGTACTGGTTAGGGTACCACTGCGGTATAGTGTTAGCGTACGTGTGAGGGCACGAGTTAATCTTGGTGTCCTGGTTAAGATTAGGGCACGGGTGAGGGTAAGGCTTCGGGTGAGGGTCAGGGTTAGGATTCGGGCTAGGGTTAGGGTTAGGGAATGGAGAGGGATTAGGGTACAGGTTAGGGTACGACAATGCTTAAGGGTTAGCGTAAGTGTGAGGGCAAGAGTTAGTTTTGGTGTACTGGTTAAGACAAGGGCACCGATGAGGGTAAGGCCTCGGAAAAGGGTCACGTTCACGGTTTCGCTTAGGGTTAGGGTTAGGGAATGGGGAGGGATTAGGGTACAGTTTAGGGTACGACAACGATTAAGGGTTAGCGTACGTGTGAGGGCACGAGTTAGTGTTCTTGTCCTGGTTAAGATTAGGGCACGGGTGAGGGTAAGGTTTCGGGTGAGGGTCAGGGATAGAATTCGGGTTAGGGTTAGGGTTAGGGAATGGGGAGATATTAGGGCACAGTTTAGGGTACCACAACGCTTAAGGTTTAGCGTACGTGTGAGGTCACTAGTTAGTGTTAGTGTACTGCTTACGATTAGGGCACGGGTGAGGATAAGGCCTCGGAAGAGGGTCACGTTAAGGGTTAGGGTTAGGGTTAGGGTTAGGGAATTGGGATTGATTAGGGTACAGGTTAGGGTACGGCAATGGCTTAGGGTTTGCGTACGTTAGAGGGCAAGAGTTAGTGTTGATGTACTGGTTAAAATTAGGACACGGGTGAGGGTAAAATTTCGGGTGAGTTTCATGGTCAGGTTTCAGGTTAGGGTTAGGGTTAGGGAATGGAGAGGGATTAGTGTACAGGTTAGGGTACCGCTGCGGTTTAGTGTTAGCGTACGTGTGAGGGCACGAGTTAGTCTTGGTATCCTGGTTAAGATTAGGGCATGGGTGAGGGTAAGGCTTCGGGTGAGGGTCAGGGTTAGGATTCGGGTTAGCGTTAGGGTTAGGGAATGGAGAGGGATTAGGGTACAGGTTAGGGTACGACAATGCTTAAGGGTTAGCGTAAGTGTGAGGGCACGAGTTAGTGTTGGTGTACTGATTAAGACAAGGACACCGATGAGGGTAAGGCCTCGGAAAAGGGTCACGTTCAGGGTTTCGCTTAGCGTTAGGGTTAGGGAATGGAGAGGGATTAGGGTACAGGTTAGGGTACCGCTGCGGTTTAGTGTTAGCGTACGTGTGAGGGCACGAGTTAGTGTTGGTGTCCTGGTTAAGATTAGGGCACGTGTGAGGGTAAGGCTTCGGGTGAGGGTCAGGGTTAGGATTCGTGTTAGGGTTAGGGTTAAGGAATGCAGAGGGATTAGGGTACAGCTTAGGGTACGACAGTGATTAAGGGTTAGCGTTCGTGTGAGGGCAAGGGTTAGTGTTAGTGTCCTCGTTAATATTAGGGCACGGGTGAGGGTAAGGTTTCAGGTGAGGGTCAGGGTTAGGATTCGGGTTAGGGTTAGGGTTAGGGAATGCGGAGGGATTAGGGTACAGTTTAGGGTACAACAACGATTAAGGTTTAGCGTACATGTGAGGGCACGAGTTAGTGTTGGTGTCCTGGTTAAAATTAGGGCACGGGTGAGGGTAAGGTTTCGGGTGTGGGTCAGGGATAGAAATCGGGTTAGGGTTAGGGTTAGGGAATGGGGAGATATTAGGGCACAGTTTAGGGTACCACAACGCTTAAGGTTTAGCGTACGTGTGAGGTCACTAGTTAGTGTTAGTGTACTGCTTACGATTAGGGCACGGGTGAGGGAAAGGCCTCAGTAGAGGGTCACGTTAAGGGTTAGGGTTAGGGTTAGGGTTAGGGAATGGGGATTGATTAGGGTACAGGTTAGGGTACGGCAATGGCTTAGGGTTAGCGTACGTTAGAGGGCATGGGTTAGTGTTGATGTACTGGTTAAAATTAGGACACGGGTGAGGGTAAAGTTTCCGGTGAGTGTCATGGTTAGGTTTCAGGTTAGGGTTGGGGTTAGGGAATGGAGAGGGATTAGGGTACAGGTTAGGGTACGACAATGCTTAAGGGTTAGCGTAAGTGTGAGGGCACGAGTTAGTGTTGGTGTACTGGTTAAGACAAAGGCACCTATGAGGGTAAGGCCTCGGAAAAGGGTCACGTTCAGGGTTTCGCTTAGGGTTAGGGTTAGGGAATGGGGAGGGATTAGGGTACAGGTTAGGGTACGACAATGCTTAAGGGTTAACGTCCGTTTGAGGACATGAGGTAGTGTTTGTGTACTGGTTAAGATTAGGGCATTGGTTAGGGTAGGGCATCAGACGTGGGTCAGGTTTAGGGATGGGGTTAGGGTTAGGGTTAAGGAATGGGGAGGGATTAGGGTACAATTTAGGGTACGACAACGCTTAAGGTTTAGCGTACGTGTGAGGGCACGAGTTAGTGTTGGTGTCCTGGTTAAGATTAGGGCACGTGTGAGGGTAAGGCTTCGGGTGAGGGTCAGGGTTAGGATTCGTGTTAGGGTTAGGGTTAAGGAATGCAGAGGGATTAGGGTACAGCTTAGGGTACGACAGTGCTTAAGGGTTAGCGTTCGTGTGAGGGCAAGGGTTAGTGTTAGTGTCCTGGTTAAGATTAGGGCACGGGTGAAGTTAAGGTTTCAGGTGAGGGTCAGTGTTAGGATTCGGGTTAGGGTTAGGGTTAGGGAATGGGGAGGGATTAGGGTACAGTTTAGGGTATGACAACGATTAAGGATTAGCGTACATGTGAGGGCACGAGTTAGTGTTGGTGTCCTGGTTAAGATTAGGGCACGGGTGAGGGTAAGGTTTCGGGTGAGGGTCAGGGATAGAAATCGGGTTAGGGTTAGGGTTAGGGAATGGGGAGATATTAGGGCACAGTTTAGGGTACCACAACGCTTAAGGTTTAGCGTACGTGTGAGGTCACTAGTTAGTGTTAGTGTACTGCTTACGATTAGGGCACGGGTGAGGGTAAGTCCTCGGAAGAGGGTCACGTTAAGAGATAGGGTTAGGGTTAGGGTTAGGGAATGGGGATTGATTAGGGTACAGGTTAGGGTACGGCAATGGCTTAGGGTTAGCGTACGTTAGAGGGCATGGGTTAGTGTTGATGTACTGGTTAAAATTAGGACAGGGGTGAGGGTAAAGTTTTGGGTGAGTGTCATGGTTAGGTTTCAGATTAGGGTTAGGTTTAGGGAATGGAGAGGGATTAGGGTACAGGTTAGGGTACCGCTGCGGTTTAGTTTTAGCGTACGTGTGAGGGCACGAGTTAGTCTTGGTGTCCTGGTTAAGATTAGGGCACGGGTGAGGTTAAGGCTTCGGGTGACGGTCAGGGTTAGGATTCGGGTTAGGGTTAGGTTTAGGGAATGGAGAGGGATTCGGGTACAGGTTAGGGTACGACAGTGCTTAAGGGTTAGCGTAAGTGTGAGGGCACGAGTTAGTGTTGGTGTACTGTTTAAGACAAGGACACCGATGAGGGAAAGGCCTCGGAAAAGGGTCACGTTCAGGGTTTCGCTTAGGGTTAGGGTTAGGGAATGGGGAGGGATTAGGGTAGAGGATAGGGTACGACAATGCTTAAGGAATAAAGTACGTTTGAGGGCATGAGTTAGTGTTTGTGTACTGGTTAAAATTAGGGCATTGGTTAGGGTAGGGCATCGGACGTGGGTCAGGTTTAGGGATGGGGTTAGGGTTAGTGTTAAGGAATGGGGAGGGAGTAGGGTACAATTTAGGGTACGACAACGCTTAAGGTTTAGCGTACGTGTGAGGGGACGAGTTAGTGTTGGTGTCCTGATTAAGATTAGGGCACGGGTGAGGGTAAGGCTTCGGGTGAGGGTCAGGGTTAGGATTCGTGTTAGGGTTAGTGTTAAGGAATGCAGAGGGATTAGGGTACAGCTTAAGGTACGACAGTGCTTAAGGGTTAGCGTTCGTGTGAGGGCAAGGGTTAGTGTTAGTGTCCTGTTTAAGATTAGGGCACGGGTGAGGGTAAGGTTTCGGGTGAGGGTCAGGGTTAGGATTCAGGTTAGGGTTAGGGTTCGGGAATGGAGAGGGATTAGGGTACAGCTTAGGGTACGACAATGCTTAAGGGTTAGCGTAAGTGTGAGGGCACGTGTTAGTGTTGGTGTACTGGTTAAGACAAGGGCACCGATGAGGGTAAGGCCTCGGAAAAGGGTCACGTTCAGGGTTTCGCTTAGGTTTAGGGTTTCGGAATGGGGAGGGGTTAGGGTACAGGATAGTGTACGACAATGCTTAAGGGTTAACGTACGTTTTTGGGCATGAGTTAGTGTTTGTGTACTGGTTAAGATTAGGGCATTGGTTAGGGTAGTTCATCGGAAGTGGGTCAGGTTTAGGGATGGGGTTAGGGTTAGGGTTAAGGAATGGGGAGGGATTAGGGTACAATTTAGGGTACAACAACGCTTAAGGTTTAGCGTACGTGTGAGGGCACGAGTTAGTGTTGGTGTCCTGGTTAAGATTAGGGCACGGGTGAGGGTAAGGCTTCAGGTGAGGGTCAGGGTTAGGATTCGGGTTAGGGTTAGGGTTAGGGAATGGGGAGGGATTAGGGTACAGTTTAGGGTATGACAACGATTAAGGATTAGCGTACATGTGAGGGCACGAGTTAGTGTTGGTGTCCTGGTTAAGATTAGGGCACGGGTGAGGGTAAGGTTTCGGGTGAGGGTCAGGGATAGAAATCGGGTTAGGGTTAGGGTTAGGGAATGGGGAGATATTAAGGCACAGTTTAGGGTACCACAACGCTTAAGGTTTAGCGTACGTGTGAGGTCACTAGTTAGTGTTAGTGTACTGCTTACGAATAGGGCACGGGTGAGGGTAAGGCCTCGGAAGAGGGTCACGTTAAGAGTTAGGGTTAGGGTTAGGGTTAGGGAATGGGGATTGATTAGGGTACAGGTTAGGGTACGGCAATGGCTTAGGGTTAGCGTACGTTAGAGGGCATGGGTTAGTGTTGATGTACTGGTTAAAATTAGGACAGGGGTGAGGGTAAAGTTTTGGGTGAGTGTCATGGTTAGGTTTCAGGTTAGGGTTAGGTTTAGGGAATGGAGAGGGATTAGGGTACAGGTTAGGGTACCGCTGCGGTTTAGTGTTAGCGTACGTGTGAGGGCACGTGTTAGTCTTGGTGTCCTGGTTAAGATTAGGGTACGGGTGAGGTTAAGGCTTCGGGTGACGGTCAGGGTTAGGATTCGGGTTAGGGTTAGGGTTAGGGAATGGAGAGGGTTAGGGTACAGGTTAGGGTACGACAATGCTTAAGGGTTAGCGTAAGTGTGAGGGCACGAGTTAGTGTTGGTGTACTGTTTAAGACAAGGACACCGATGAGGGAAAGGCCTCGGAAAAGGGTCACGTTCAGGGTTTCGCTTAGGGTTAGGGTTAGGGAATGGGGAGGGATTAGGGTAGAGGATAGGGTACGACAATGCTTAAGGAATAAAGTACGTTTGAGGGCATGAGTTAGTGTTTGTGTACTGGTTAAAATTAGGGCATTGGTTAGGGTAGGGCATCGGACGTGGGTCAGGTTTAGGGATGGGGTTAGGGTTAGGGTTAAGGAATGGGGAGGGATTAGGGTACAATTTAGGGTACAACAACGCTTAAGGTTTAGCGTACGTGTGAGGGCACGAGTTAGTGTTGGTGTCCTCGTTAAGATTAGGGCACGGGTGAGGGTAAGGCTTCGGGTGAGGGTCAGGGTTAGGATTCAGGTTAGGGTTAGGGTTCGGGAATGGAGAGGGATTAGGGTACAGGTTAGGGTACGAAAATGCTTAAGGGTTAGCGTAAGTGTGAGGGCACGAGTTAGTGTTGGTGTACTGGTTAAGACAAGGGCACCGATGAGGGTAAGGCCTCGGAAAAGGGTCACGTTCAGGGTTTCGCTTAGGGTTAGGGTTTCGGAATGGGGAGGGATTAGGGTACAGGATAGGGTACGACAATGCTTAAGGGTTAACGTACGTGTGAGGGCATGAGTTAGTGTTGGTGTCCTGGTTAAGATTAGGGCACGGCTGAGGGTAAGGCTTCAGGTGAGGGTCAGGGTTAGGATTCGGTTTAGGGTTAGGGTTAGGGAATGGGGAGGGATTAGGGTACAGCTTAGGGTACGACAGTGCTTAAGGGTTAGCGTTCG
The DNA here is from genome assembly GCA_036417435.1 of Inia geoffrensis. Lineage (NCBI taxonomy): Eukaryota > Metazoa > Chordata > Mammalia > Artiodactyla > Iniidae > Inia > Inia geoffrensis. Next base: position 93,832,739 of record CM070911.1, read on the forward strand.
TGTGAGGGCAAGGGTTAGTGTTAGTGTCCTGGTTAAGATTAGGGCACGGGTGAGGGTAAGGCTTCGGGTGAGGGTCAGGGTTAGGATTCAGGTTAGGGTTAGGGTTCGGGAATGGAGAGGGATTAGGGTACAGCTTAGGGTACGACAATGCTTAAGGGTTAGCGTAAGTGTGAGGGCACGTGTTAGTGTTGGTGTACTGGTTAAGACAAGGGCACCGATGAGGGTAAGGCCTCGGAAAAGGGTCACGTTCAGGGTTTCGCTTAGGGTTAGGGTTAGGGAATTGGGAGGGATTAGGGTACAGGTTAGGGTACGACAATGCTTAAGGGTTAACGTACGTTTGAGGGCATGAGGTAGTGTTTGTGTACTGGTTAAGATTAGGGCATTGGTTAGGGTAGGGCATCGGACGTGGGTCAGGTTTAGGGATGGGGTTAGGGTTAGGGTTAAGGAATGGGGAGGGATTAGGGTACAATTTAGGGTATGACAGCGCTTAAGGTTTAGCGTACGTGTGAGTTGACTAGTTAGTGTTAGTGTACTGCTTACGATTAGGGCACGGGTGAGGATAAGGCCTCGGAAGAGGGTCACGTTAAGGGTTAGGGTTAGTGTTAGGGTTAGGGAATGGGGATTGATTAAGGTACAGGTTAGTGTACGGCAATGGCTTAGGGTTTGCGTACGTTAGAGGGCATGAGTTAGTGTTGATGTACTGGTTAATATTAGGACACGTGTGAGGGTAAAGTTTCGGGTGAGTGTCATGGTTAGGTTTCAGGTTAGGTTAGGGTCAGGAAATGGAGAGGGATTAGTGTACAGGATAGGGTACCGCTGCGGTTTAGTGTTAGCGTACGTGTGAGGGCACGAGTTAGTCTTGGTGTCCTGGTTAAGATTAGGGCACGGATGAGGGTAAGGCTTCGGGTGAGGGTCAGGGTTAGGATTCGGGTTAGCGTTAGGGTTAGGGAATGGAGAGGGATTAGGGTACAGGTTAGGGTACGACAATGCTTAAGGGTTTGCGTAAGTGTGAGGGCACGAGTTAGTGTTGGTGTACTGGTTAAGACAAGGACACCGATGAGGTTAAGGCCTCGGAAAAGGGTCACGTTCAGGGTTTCGCTTAGGGTTAGGGTTAGGGAATGTGGAGGGATTAGGGTACAGGATTGGGTACGACAATGCTTAAAGGTTAACGTCCGTTTTTGGGCATGAGTTAGTGTATGTGTACTGGTTAAGATTAGGGCATTGGTTAGGGTAGGGCATCGGAAGTGGTTCAGGTTTAGGGATGGGGTTAGGGTTAGGGTTAAGGAATGGGGAGGGATTAGGGTACAATTTAGGGTACGACAACGCTTAAGGTTTAGCGTACGTGTGAGGTCACTAGTTAGTGTTAGTGTACTGCTTACGATTAGGGCACGGGTGAGGATAAGGCCTCGGAAGAGGGTCACGTTAAGGGTTAGGGTTAGGGTTAGGGTTAGGGAATGGGGATTGATTAGGGTACAGGTTAGTGTACGGCAATGGCTTAGGGTTTGCGTACGTTAGAGGGCATGAGTTAGTGTTGATGTACTGGTTAAAATTAGGACACGGGTGAGGGTAAAGTTTCGGATGAGTGTCATGGTTAGGTTTCAGGTTAGGGTTAGGTTTAGGGAATGGAGAGGGATTAGGGTACAGGTTAGGGTACCGCTGCGGTTTATTGTTAGCGTACGTGTGAGGGCACGAGTTAGTCTTGGTGTCCTGGTTAAGATTAGGGCACGGGTGAGGTTAAGGCTTCGGGTGACGGTCAGGGTTAGGATTCGGGTTAGGGTTAGGGTTAGGGAATGGAGAGGGATTAGGGTACAGGTTAGGGTAAGACAATGCTTAAGGGTTAGCGTAAGTGTGAGGGCACGAGTTAGTGTTGGTGTACTGTTTAAGACAAGGACACCGATGAGGGAAAGGCCTCGGAAAAGGGTCACGTTCAGGGTTTCGCTTAGGGTTAGTGTTAGGGAATGGGGAGGGATTAGGGTAGAGGATAGGGTACGACAATGCTTAAGGAATAAAGTACGTTTGAGGGCATGAGTTAGTGTTTGTGTACTGGTTAAAATTAGGGCATTGGTTAGGGTAGGGCATCGGACGTGGGTCAGGTTTAGGGATGGGGTTAGGGTTAGGGTTAAGGAATGGGGAGGGATTAGGGTACAATTTAGGGTATGACAACGCTTAAGGTTTAGCGTACGTGTGAGGGCACGAGTTAGTGTTGGTGTCCTGGTTAAGATTAGGGCACGGGTGAGGGTAAGGCTTCGGGTGAGGGTCAGGGTTAGGATTCGTGTTAGGGTTAGGGTTAAGGAATGCAGAGGGATTAGGGTACAGCTTAGGGTACGACAGTGCTTAAGGGTTAGCGTTCGTGTGAGGGCAAGGGTTAGTGTTAGTGTCCTGGTTAAGATTAGGGCACGGGTGAGGGTAAGGTTTTGGGTGAGGGTCAGGGATAGAATTCGGGTTAGGGTTAGGGTTAGGGAATGGGGAGATATTAGGGCACAATTTAGGGTACCACAACGCTTAAGGTTTAGCATACGTGTGAGGTCACTAATTAGTGTTAGTGTACTGCTTACGATTAGGGCACGGGTGAGGGTAAGGCCTCGGAAGAGGGTCACGTTAAGGGTTAGGGTTAGGGTTAGGATTAGGGAATGGGGATTGATTAGGGTACAGGTTAGGGTACGGCAATGGCTTAGGGTTAGCATACGTTAGAGGGCATGGGTTAGTGTTGATGTACTGGTTAAAATTAGGACACGGGTGAGGGTAAAGTTTTCGGTGCGTGTCATGGTTAGGTTTCAGGTTAAGGTTAGGGTTAGGGAATGGAGAGGGATTAGGGTGCAGGTTAGGGTACGACAATGCTTAAGGGTTAGCGTAAGTGTGAGGGCACGAATTAGTGTTGGTGTATTGGTTAAGACAAAGGCAGCTATGAGGGTAAGGCCTCGGAAAAGGGTCACGTTCAGGGTTTCGCTTAGGGTTAGGGTTAGGGAATTGGGAGGGATTAGGGTACAGGTTAGGGTACGACAATGCTTAAGGGTTAACGTACGTTTGAGGGCATGAGGTAGTGTTTGTGTACTGGTTAAGATTAGGGCATTGGTTAGGGTAGGGCATCGGACGTGGGTCAGGTTTAGGGATGGGGTTAGGGTTAGGGTTAAGGAATGGGGAGGGATTAGGGTACAATTTAGGGTATGACAGCGCTTAAGGTTTAGCGTACGTGTGAGTTGACTAGTTAGTGTTAGTGTACTGCTTAAGATTAGGGCACGGTTGAGGATAAGGCCTCGGAAGAGGGTCACGTTAAGGGTTAGGGTTAGTGTTAGGGTTAGGGAATGGGGATTGATTAGGGTACAGGTTAGTGTACGGCAATGGCTTAGGGTTTGCGTACGTTAGAGGGCATGAGTTAGTGTTGATGTACTGGTTAATATTAGGACACGGGTGAGGGTAAAGTTTCGGGTGAGTGTCATGGTTAGGTTTCAGGTTAGGTTAGGGTTAGGAAATGGAGAGGGATTAGTGTACAGGATAGGGTACCGCTGCGGTTTAGTGTTAGCGTACGTGTGAGGGCACGAGTTAGTCTTGGTGTCCTGGTTAAGATTAGGGCACGGATGAGGGTAAGGCTTCGGGTGAGGGTCAGGGTTAGGATTCGGGTTAGCGTTAGGGTTAGGGAATGGAGAGGGATTAGGGTACAGGTTAGGGTACGACAATGCTTAAGGGTTTGCGTAAGTGTGAGGGCACGAGTTAGTGTTGGTGTACTGGTTAAGACAAGGACACCGATGAGGTTAAGGCCTCGGAAAAGGGTCACGTTCAGGGTTTCGCTTAGGGTTAGGGTTAGGGAATGTGGAGGGATTAGGGTACAGGATTGGGTACGACAATGCTTATAGGTTAACGTCCGTTTTTGGGCATGAGTTAGTGTATGTGTACTGGTTAAGATTAGGGCATTGGTTAGGGTAGGGCATCGGAAGTGGTTCAGGTTTAGGGATGGGGTTAGGGTTAGGGTTAAGGAATGGGGAGGGATTAGGGTACAATTTAGGGTACGACAACGCTTAAGGTTTAGCGTACGTGTGAGGTCACTAGTTAGTGTTAGTGTACTGCTTACGATTAGGGCACGGGTGAGGATAAGGCCTCGGAAGAGGGTCACGTTAAGGGTTAGGGTTAGGGTTAGGGTTAGGGAATGGGGATTGATTAGGGTACAGGTTAGTGTACGGCAATGGCTTAGGGTTTGCGTACGTTAGAGGGCATGAGTTAGTGTTGATGTACTGGTTAAAATTAGGACACGGGTGAGGGTAAAGTTTCGGATGAGTGTCATGGTTAGGTTTCAGGTTAGGGTTAGGGTTAGGGAATGGAGAGGGATTAGTGTACAGGATAAGGTACCGCTGCGGTTTAGTGTTAGAGTACGTGTGAGGGCACGAGTTAGTCTTGGTGTCCTGGTTAAGATTAGGGCACGGGTGAGGGTAAGGTTTCGGGTGAGGGTCAGGGTTAGGATTCGGGTTAGCGTTAGGGTTAGGGAATGGAGAGGGATTAGGGTACAGGTTAGGGTACGACAATGCTTAAGGGTTTGCGTAAGTGTGAGGGCACGAGTTAGTGTTGGTGTACTGGTTAAGACAAGGACACCGATGAGGGTAAGGCCTCGGAAAAGGGTCACGTTCAGGGTTTCGCTTAGGGTTAGGGTTAGGGAATGGGGAGGGATTAGGGTACAGGATTGGGTACGACAATGCTTAAAGGTTAACGTACGTTCTTGGGCATGAGTTAGTGTATGTGTACTGGTTAAGATTAGGGCTTTGGTTAGGGTAGGGCATCGGAAGTGGGTCAGGTTTAGGGATGGGGTTAGGGTTAGTGTTAAGGAATGGGGAGGGATTAGGGTACAATTTAGGGTACAACAACGCTTAACGTTTAGCGTACGTGTGAGGGCACGAGTTAGTGTTGGTGTCCTGGTTAAGTTTAGGGCACGGGTGAGGGTAAGGCTGCGGGTGAGGGTCGAGGTTAGGATTCGTGTTAGGGTTAGGGTTAAGGAATGCAGAGGGATTAGGGTACAGCTTAGGGTACGACAGTGCTTAAGGGTTAGCGTTCGTGTGAGGGCAAGGGTTAGTGTTAGTGTCCTGGTTAAGATTAGGGCACGGGTGAAGGTAAGGTTTCAGGTGAGGGTCAGGGTTAGGATTCGGGTTAGGGTTAGGGTTAGGGAATGGGGAGGGATTAGGGTACAGTTTAGGGTATGACAACGATTAAGGTTTAGCGTACATGTGAGGGCACGAGTTAGTGTTGGTGTCCTGGTTAAGATTAGGGCACGGGTGAGGGTAAGGTTTCGGGTGAGGGTCAGGGATAGAAATCGGGTTAGGGTTAGGGTTAGGGAATGGGGAGATATTAGGGCACAGTTTAGGGTACCACAACGCTTAAGGTTTAGCGTACGTGTGAGGTCACTAGTTAGTGTTAGTGTACTGCTTACGTTTAGGGCACGGGTGAGGGTAAGGCCTCGGAAGAGGGACACGTTAAGGGTTAGGGTTAGGGTTAGGGTTAGGGAATGGTGATTGATTAGGGTACAGGTTAGGGTACGGCAATGGCTTAAGGTTGGCGTACGTTAGAGGGCATGGGTTAGTGTTGATGTAGTGGTTAAAATTAGGACAGGGGTGAGGGTAAAGTTTTGGGTGAGTGTCATGGTTAGGTTTCAGGTTAGGGTTAGGTTTAGGGAATGGAGAGGGATTAGGGTACAGGTTAGGGTACCGCTGCGGTTTATTGTTAGCGTACGTGTGAGGGCACGAGTTAGTCTTGGTGTCCTGGTTAAGATTAGGGCACGGGTGAGGTTAAGGCTTCGGGTGACGGTCAGGGTTAGGATTCGGGTTAGGGTTAGGGTTAGGGAATGGAGAGTTATTAGGGTACAGGTTAGGGTAAGACAATGCTTAAGGGTTATCGTAAGTGTGAGGGCACGAGTTAGTGTTGGTGTACTGTTTAAGAGAAGGACACCGATGAGGGAAAGGCCTCGGAAAAGGGTCACGTTCAGGGTTTCGCTTAGGGTTAGTGTTAGGGAATGGGGAGGGATTAGGGTAGAGGATAGGGTACGACAATGCTTAAGGAATAAAGTACGTTTGAGGGCATGAGTTAGTGTTTGTGTACTGGTTAAAATTAGGGCATTGGTTAGGGTAGGGCATCGGACGTGGGTCAGGTTTAGGGATGGGGTTAGGGTTAGGGTTAAGGAATGGGGAGGGATTAGGGTACAATTTAGGGTATGACAACGCTTAAGGTTTAGCGTACGTGTGAGGGCACGAGTTAGTGTTGGTGTCCTGGTTAAGATTAGGGCACGGGTGAGGGTAAGGCTTCGGGTGAGGGTCAGGGTTAGGATTCGTGTTAGGGTTAGGGTTAAGGAATGCCGAGGGATTAGGGTACAGCTTAGGGTACGACAGTGCTTATGGGTTAGCGTTCGTGTGATGGCAAGGGTTAGTGTTAGTGTCCTGGTTAAGATTAGGGCACGGGTGAGGGTAAGGCTTCGGGTGAGGGTCAGGGTTAGTATTCAGGTTAGGGTTAGGGTTCGGGAATGGAGAGGGATTAGGGTACAGGTTAGGGTACGACAATGCTTAAGGGTTAGCGTAAGTGTGAGGGCACGAGTTAGTGTTGGTGTACTGGTTAAGACAAGGGCACGGATGAGGGTAAGGCCTCGGAAAAGGGTCACGTTCAGGGTTTCGCTTAGGGTTAGGGTTTCGGAATGGGGAGGGATTAGGGTACAGGATAGGGTACGACAATGCTTAAGGGTTAGCGTACGTTTGAGGGCATGAGTTAGTGTTTGTGTACTGGTTAAGATTAGGGCATTGGTTAGGGTAGGGCATCGGAGGTGGGTCAGGTTTAGGGATAGGGTTAGGGTTAGGGTTAAAGAATGGGGAGGGATTAGGGTACAATTTAGGGTACGACACGCTTAAGGTTTAGCGTACGTGTGAGGGCACGAGTTAGTGTTGGTGTCCTGGTTAAGATTAGGGCACGGGTGAGGGTAAGGCTTCAGGTGAGGGTCAGGGTTAGGATTCGGGTTAGGGTTAGGGTTAGGGAATGGGGAGGGATTAGGGTACAGTTTAGCGTACGACAACGATTAAGGGTGGGCGTACGTGTGAGGGCACGAGTTCGTGTTGGTGTCCTGGTTAAGATTAGGGCACGGGTGAGAGTAAGGTTTCGGGTGAGGGTCAGGGATAGAATTCGGGATAGGGTTAGGGTTAGGGAATGGGGAGATATTAGGGCACAGGTTAGGGTACCACAACGCTTAATGTTTAGCGTACATGTGAGGTCACTAGTTAGTGTCAGTGTACTGCTTACGATTAGGGCACGGGTGAGGGTAAGGCCTCGGAAGAGGGTCACGTTAAGGGTTAGGGTTTGGGTTAGGGTTAGGGAATGGGGATTGATTAGGGTACAGGTTAGTGTACGGCAATGGCTTAGGGTAAGCATACGTTAGAGGGCATGGGTTAGTGTTGATGTACTGGTTAAAATTAGGACAGGGGTGAGGGTAAAGTTTCGGGTGAGTGTCATGGTTAGGTTTCAGGTTAGGGTTAGGGTTAGGGAATGGAGAAGGATTAGGGTACAGGTTAGGGTATCGCTGCGGTTTAGTGTTAGCGTACATGTGAGGGCACAAGTTAGTCTTGGTGTCCTGGTTAAGATTAGGTCACAGGTGAGGTTAAGGCTTCAGGTGAGGGTCAGGGTTAGGATTCGGGTTAGGGTTAGGGTTCGGGAAAGGAGAGGGATTAGGGTACAGGTTAGGGTACGACAATGCTTAAGGGTTAGCGTAAGTGTGAGGGCATGAGTTAGTGTTGGTGTACTGGTTAAGACAAGGGCACCGATGAGGGTAAGGCCTCGGAAAAGGGTCACGTTCAGGGTTTCGCTTAGGGTTAGGGTTTCGGAATGGGGAGGGATTAGGGTACAGTATAGGGTACGACAATGCTTAAGGGTTAATGTACGTTTTTGGGCATGGGTTAGTGTTTGTGTACTGGTTAAGGTTATGGCATTGGTTAGGGTAGGGCATCGGAAGTGGGTCAGGTTTACGGATGGGGTTAGGGTTAGGGTTAAGGAATGGGGAGGGATTAGGGTACAATTTAGGGTACGACAACGCTTAAGGTTTAGCGTACGTGTGAGGGCACGAGTTAGTGTTGGTGTCCTGGTTAAGATTAGGGCACGGGTGAGGGTAAGGCTTCGGGAGAGGGTCAGGGTTAGGATTCGGGTTAGGGTTAGGGTTAGGGAATGGGGAGGGATTAGGGTACAGTTTAGGGTACGACAACGATTAAGGGTGGGCGTACGTGTGAGGGCACGAGTTAGTGTTGGTGTCCTGGTTAAGATTAGGGCACGGGTGAGAGTAAGGTTTCGGGTGAGGGTCAGCGATAGAATTCGGGTTAGGGTTAGGGTTAGGGAATGGGGAGATATTAGGGCACAGTTTAGGGTGCCACAACGCTTAATGTTTAGCTTACATGTGAGGTCACTAGTTAGTGTTAGTGTACTGCTTACGATTACGGCACAGGTGAGGGTAAGGCCTCGGAAGAGGGTCAGGTTAAGGGTTAGGGTTTGGGTTAGGGTTAGGGAATGGGGATTTATTAGGGTACATGTTAGTGTACGGCAATGGCTTAGGGTTAGCATACGTTAGAGGGCATGGGTTGGTGTTGATGTACTGGTTAAAATTAGGACAGCGGTGAGGGTAAAGTTTCGGGTGAGTGTCATGGTTAGGTTTCAGGTTAGGGCTGGGTTATGGAATGGAGAGGGATTAGGGTACAGGTTAGGGTACCGCTGCGGTTTAGTGTTAGCGTACATGTGAGGGCACAAGTTAGTCTTGGTGTCCTGGTTAAGATTAGGTCACAGGTGAGGGTAAGGCTTCGGGTGAGGGTCAGGGTTAGGATTCGGGTTAGGGTTAGGGTTCGGGAAAGGAGAGGGATTAGGGTACAGGTTAGGGTACGAAAATGCTTAAGTGTTAGCGTAAGTGTGAGAGCATTAGTTAGTGTTGGTGTACTGGTTAAGGCAAGGGCACCGATGAGGGTAAGGCCTCGGAAAAGGGTCACGTTCAGGGTTTCGCTTAGGGTTAGGGTTTCGGAATGGGGAGGGATTAGGGTACAGGATAGGGTACGACAATGCTTAAGGTTGAACGTACGTTTTTGGGCATGAGTTAGTGTTTGTGTACTGGTTAAGATTAGGGCATTGGTTAGGGTAGGGCATCGGAAGTGGGTCAGGTTTAGGGATGGGGTTAGGGTTAGTGTTAAGGAATGGGGAGGGTTTAGGGTACAATTTAGGGTACGATAACGCTTAAGGTTTAGCGTACGTGTGAGGGCACGAGTTAGTGTTGGTGTCCTGGTTAAGATTAGGGCACGGGTGAGGGTAAGGCTTCGGGTGAGGGTCAGAGTTAGGATTCGTGTTAGGGTTAAGGTTAAGGAATGCAGAGGGATTAGGGTACAGCTTAGGGTACGACAGTTCTTAAGGGTTAGCGTTCGTGTGAGGGCAAGGGTTAGTGTTAGTGTCCTGGTTAAGATTAGGGCACGGGTGAGGGTAAGGCTTCCGGTGAGGGTCAGGGTTAGGATTCGGGTTAGGGTTAGGGATAGGGAATGGGGAGGGTTTAGGGTACAGTTTAGGGTACGACAACGATTAAGGGTTGGCGTACGTGTGAGGGCACGAGTTAGTGTTGGTGTCCTGGTTAAGATTAGGGCACGGGTGAGGGTAAGGTTTCGGGTGAGGGTCAGGGATAGAATTCGGGTTAGGGTTAGGGTTAGTTAATGGGGAGATATTAGGGCACAGTTTAGGGTACCACAACGCTTAAGGTTTAGCGTACGTGTGAGGTCACTAGTTAGTGTTAGTGTACTGCTTACGATTAGGGCACGGGTGAGGATAAGGCCTCGGAAGAGCGTCACGTTAAGGGTTAGGGTTAGGGTTAGGGTTAGGGAATGGGGATTGATTAGGGTACAGGTTAGTGTACGGCAATGGCTTAGGGTTTGCGTACGTTAGAGGGCATGAGTTAGTGTTGATGTACTGGTTAAAATTAGGACACGGGTGAGGGTAAAGTTTCGGGTGAGTGTCATGGTTAGGTTTCAGGTTAGGGTTAGGGTTAGGGAATGGAGAGGGATTAGTGTACAGGATAGGGTACTGCTGCGGTTTAGTGTTAGCGTACGTGTGAGGGCACGAGTTAGTCTTGGTGTCCTGGTTAAGATTAGGGCACGGGTGAGGGTAAGGCTTCGGGTGAGGGTCAGGGTTAGGATTCGGGTTAGCGTTAGGGTTAGGGAATGCAGAGGGATTAGGGTACAGGTTAGGGTACGACAATGCTTAAGGGTTAGCGTAAGTGTGAGGGCACGAGTTAGTGTTGGTGTACTGGTTAAGACAAGGACACCGATGAGGGTAAGGCCTCGGAAATGGGTCACGTTCAGGGTTTCGCTTAGGGTTAGGGTTACGGAATGGGGAGGGATTAGGGTACAGGTTTGGGTACGACAATGCTTAAAGGTTAACGTACGTTTTTGGGCATGAGTTAGTGTATGTGTACTGGTTAAGATTAGGGCATTGGTTAGGGTAGGGCATCGGAAGTGGGTCAGGTTTAGGGATGGGGTTAGGGTTAGGGTTAAGGAATGGGGAGGGATTAGGGTACAATTTAGGGTACAACAACGCTTAATGTTTAGCGTACGTGTGAGGGCACGAGTTAGTGTTGGTGTCTTGGTTAAGTTTAGGGCACGGGTGAGGGTAAGGCTTCGGGTGAGGGTCAGGGTTAGGATTCGTGTTAGGGTTAGGGTTAAGGAATGCAGAGGGATTAGGGTACAGCTTAGGGTACGACAGTGCTTAAGGGTTAGCGTTCGTGTGAGGGCAAGGGTTAGTGTTAGTGTCCTGGTTAAGATTAGGGCACGGGTGAAGGTAAGGTTTCAGGTGAGGGTCAGGGTTAGGATTCGGGTTAGGGTTAGGGTTAGGGAATGGGGAGGGATTAGGGTACAGTTTAGGGTATGACAACGATTAAGGTTTAGCGTACGTGTGAGGGCACGAGTTAGTGTTGGTGTCCTGGTTAAGATTAGGGCACGGGTGAGGGTAAGGTTTCGGGTGAGGGTCAGGGATAGAAATCGGGTTAGGGTTAGGGTTAGGGAATGGGGAGATATTAGGGCACAGTTTAGGGTACCACAACGCTTAAGGTTTAGCGTACGTTTGAGGTCACTAGTTAGTGTTAGTGTACTGCTTACGATTAGGGCACGGGTGAGGGTAAGGCCTCGGAAGAGGGTCACGTTAAGAGTTAGGGTTAGGGTTAGGGTTAGGGAATGGGGATTGATTAGGGTACAGCTTAGGGTATGACAGTGCTTAAGGGTTAGCGTTCGTGTGAGGGCAAGGGTTAGTGTTAGTGTCCTGGTTAAGATTAGGGCACGGGTGAGGGTAAGGCTTCGGGTGAGGGTCAGGGTTAGGATTCAGGTTAGGGTTAGGGTTCGGGAATGGAGAGGGATTAGGGTACAGGTTAGGGTACGACAATGCTTAAGGGTTAGCGTAAGTGTGAGGGCACGAGTTAGAGTTGGTGTACTGGTTAAGACAAGGGCACCGATGAGGGTAAGGCCTCGGAAAAGGGTCACGTTCAGGGTTTCGCTTAGGGTTAGGGTTTCGGAATGGGGAGAGATTAGGGTACAGGGTAGGGTACGACAATGCTTAAGGGTTAACGTACGTGTGAGGGCATGAGTTAGTGTTGGTGTCCTGTTTAAGATTAGGGCACGGGTGAGGGTAAGGTTTCGGGTGAGGGTCAGGGATAGAATTCGGGTTAGGGTTAGGGTTAGGGAATGGGGAGATATTAGGGCACAATTTAGGGTACCACAACGCTTAAGGTTTAGCATACGTGTGAGGTCACTAATTAGTGTTAGTATACTGCTTACGATTAGGGCACGGGTGAGGGTAAGGCCTCGGAAGAGGGTCACGTTAGGGGTTAGGGTTAGGGTTAGGGTTAGGGAATGGGGATTGATTAGGGTACAGGTTAGTGTACGGCAATGGCTTAGGGTTAGCATACGTTAGAGGGCATGGGTTAGTGTTGATGTAATGGTTAAAATTAGAACACGGGTGAGGGTAAAGTTTCCGGTGAGTGTCATGGTTAGGTTTCAGGTTAGGGTTAGGGTTAGGGAATGGAGAGGGATTAGGGTACAGGTTAGGGTACCGCTGCGGTTTAGTGTTAGCGTACATGTGAGGGCACAAGTTAGTCTTGGTGTCCTGGTTAGATTAGGTCACAGGTGAGGTTAAGGCTTCGGGTGAGGGTCAGGGTTAGGATTCGGGTTAGGGTTAGGGTTCGGGAAAGGAGAGGGATTAGGGTACAGGTTAGGGTATGACAATGCTTAAGGGTTAGCGTAAGTGTGAGGGCATGAGTTAGTGTTGGTGTACTGGTTAAAACAAGGGCACCGATGAGGGTAAGGCCTCGGAAAAGGGTCACGTTCAGGGTTTCGCTTAGGGTTAGGGTTTCGGAATGGGGAGAGATTAGGGTACAGGATAGGGTACGACAATGCTTAAGGGTTAACGTACGTTTTTGGGCATGAGTTAGTGTTTGTGTACTGGTTAAGATTAGTTCATTGGTTAGGGTAGGGCATCGGAAGTGGGTCAGGTTTAGGGATGGGTTTAGGGTTAGGGTTAAGGAATGGGGAGGGATTAGGGTACAATTTAGGGTACGACAACGCTTAAGGTTTAGCGTACGTGTGAAGGCACGAATTAGTGTTTGTGTCCTGGTTAAGATTAGGGCACGGGTGAGGGTAAGGCTTCGGGTGAGGGTCAGGGTTAAGATTCGTGTTAGGGTTAAGGTTAAGGAATGCAGAGGGATTAGGGTACAGCTTAGGGTACGACAGTGCTTAAGGGTTAGCGTTCGTGTGAGGGCAAGGGTTAGTGTTAGTGTCCTGGTTAAGATTAGGGCACGGGTGAGGGTAAGGATTCAGGTGAGGGTCAGGGTTAATATTCGTGTTGGGGTTAGGGTGAGGGAATGGGGAGGGATTAGGGTACAGTTTAGGGTACGACAACGATTAAGGGTTGGCGTACGTTTGAGGGCACGAGTTAGTGTTGGTGTCCTGGTTAAGATTAGGGCACGGGTGAGGGTAAGGTTTCGGGTGAGGGTCAGGGATAAAATTCGGGTTAGGGTTAGGGTTAGGGAATGGGGAGATATTAGGGCACACTTTAGGGTATCACAACGCTTACGGTTTAGCGTACGTGTGAGGTCACTAGGTAGTGTTAGTGTACTGCTTACGATTAGGGCATGGGTGAGGGTAAGGCCTCGGAAGAAGGTCACGTTAAGGGTTAGGGTTAGGGTTAGGGTTAGGGAATGGGGATTGACTAGGGTACAGGTTTGGGTACGGCAATGGCTTTGGGTTAGCGTACGTTAGAGGGCATGGGTTAGTGTTGATGTACTGGTTAAAATTAGGACAGGGGTGAGGGTAAAGTTTTGGGTGAGGGTCATGGTTAGGTTTCAGGTTAGGGTTAGGGTTAGTGAATGGAGAGGGATTAGGGTACAGGTTAGGGTACCGCTGCGGTTTAGTGTTAGCGTACGTGTGAGGGCACGAGTTAGTCTTGGTGTCCTGGTTAAGATTAGGGCACGGGTGAGGGTAAGGCTTCGGGTGAGGGTCAGGGTTAGGATTCGGGTTAGGGTTCGGGTTAGGGAATGGAGAGGGATTAGGGTACAGGTTAGGGTACGACAATGCTAAGGGTTAGCGTAAGTGTGAGGGCACAAGTCAGTGTTGGTGTACTGGTTAAGACAAGGGCACCGATGAGGGTAAGACCTCGGAAAAGGGTCACGTTCAGGGTTTCGCTTAGGGTTAGGGTTAGGGAATGGGGAGGGATTAGGGTAGAGGATAGGGTACGAAAATGCTTAAGGGTTTACGTACGTTTGAGGGCATGCGTTAGTGTTTGTGTACTGGTTAAGATTAGGGCATTGGTTAGGTTAGGGCAACGGACGTGGGTCAGGTTTAGGGATGGGGTTAGGGTTAGGGTTAAGGAATGGGGAGGGATTAGGGTATAATTTAGGGTACGACAACGCTTAAGGTTTAGCGTACGTGTGAGGGCACGAGTTAGTGTTCGTGTCCTGGTTAAGATTAGGGCACGGGTGAGGGTAAGGCTTCGGGTGAGGGTCAGGGTTAGGATTCGGGTTAGGGTTAGGGTTAAGGAATGCAGAGGGATTAGGTTACAGCTTAGGGTACGACAGTGCTTAAGGGTTAGCATTCGTGTGAGGGCAAGGGTTAGTGTTAGTGTCCTGGTTAAGATTAGGGCACGGGTGAGGGTAAGATTTCAGGTGAGGGTCAGGGTTAGGATTCGGGTTAGGGTTAGGGTTAGGGAATGGGGAGGGATTAGGGTACAGGTTAGGGTACCGCTGCGGTTTAGTGATAGCGTACGTGTGAGGGCACGAGTTAGTGTTGGTGTCCTGGTTAAGATTAGGGCACGGGTGAGGGTACGGTTTCGGGTGAGGGTCAGGGATAGAATTCGGGTTAGGGTTAGGGTTAGGGAATGGGGAGATATTAGGGCATAGTTTAGGGTACCACAACGCTTAAGGTTTAGCGTACGTGTGAGGTCACTAGTTAGTGTTAGTGTAGTGCTTATGATTAGGGCACGGGTGGGGGTAAGGCCTCGGAAGAGGGTCACGTTAAGGGTTAGGGTTAGGGTTAGGGTTAGGGAATGGGGATTGATTAGGGTACAGTTTAGGGTACGGCAATGGCTTAGGGTTAGCGTACGTTAGAGGGCATGGGTTAGTGTTGATGTACTGGTTAAAATTAGGACAGGGGTGAGGTTTTAGTTTCGGGTGAGTGTCATGGTTATGTTTCAGGTTAGGGTTAGGTTTAGGGAATGGAGAGGGATTAGGGTACAGGTTAGGGTACCGCTGCGGTTTCGTGTTAGCGTACGTGTGAGGGCACGAGTTAGTCTTGGTGTCCTGGTTAAGATTAGGGCACGGGTGAGGGTAAGGCTTCAGGTGAGGGTCAGGGTTAGGATTCGGGTTAGGGTTAGGGTTAGGGAATGGGGAGGGATTAGGGTACTGTTTACGGTACGACAACGATTAAGGCTTAGCGTACGTGTGAGGGCACAAGTTAGTGTTGGTGTCCTGGTTAAGATTAGGGTACGGGTGAGGGTAAGGCTTCGGGTGAGGGTCAGGGTTAGGATTCAGGTTAGGGTTAGGGTTAGGGAATGGGGAGGGATTAGGGTACAGTTTAGGGTACGACAACGATTAAGGGTTAGCGTACGTGTGAGGGCACAAGTTAGTGTTGGTGTCCTGGTTAAGATTAGGGCACGGGTGAGGGTAAGGCTTCGGGTGAGGTTCAGGGTTAGGATTCGGGTTAGGGTTAGGGATCGGGAATGGAGAGGGATTAGGGTACCGGTTAGGGTACGACAATGCTTAAGGGTTAGCGTAAGTGTGAGGGCACGAGTTAGTGTTGGTGTACTGGTTAAGACAACGGCACCGATGAGGGTAAGGCCTCGGAAAAGGGTCACGTTCAGGGTTTGGCTTAGGGTTAGGGTTAGGGAATGGGGAGGGATTAGGGTACAGGATAGGGTACGACAATGCTTAAGGGTTAGCGTACGTTTGAGGGCATGAGTTAGTGTTTGTGTACTGGTTAAGATTAGGGCATTGGTTAGGGTAGGGTATCGGAAGTGGGTCAGGTTTAGGGATGGGGTTAGGGTTAGGGTTAAGGAATGGGGAGGGATTAGGGTACAATTTAGGGTACGACAACGCTTAAGGTTTAGCGTACGTGTGAGTGCACGAGTTAGTGTTGGTGTCCTGGTTAAGGTTAGGGCACGGGTGAGGGTAAGGCTTCGGGTGAGGGTCAAGGTTAGGATTCGGGTTAAGGTTAGGGTTAAGGAATTCAGAGGGATTAGGGTACAGCTTAGGGTACGACAGTGCTTAAGGGTTAGCGTTCGTGTGAGAACAAGGGTTAGTGTTAGTGTCCTGGTTAAGATTAGGGCACGGGTGAGGGTAAGGCTTCAGGTGAGTGTCAGGGTTAGGATTCGGGTTAGGGTTAGGGTTAGGGAATGGGGAGGGATTAGGGTACAGTTTAGGGTAAGACAACGATTAAGGGTTAGCGTACATGTGAGGGCACAAGTTAGTGTTGTTGTCCTGTTTAAGATTAGGGCACGGGTGAGGGTAAGGTTTCGGGTGAGGGTCAGGGATAGAATTCGGGTTAGGGTTAGGGTTAGGGAATGGGGAGATATTAGGGCACAGTTTAGTGTACCACAACGCTTAAGGTTTAGCGTACGTGTGAGGTCACTAGTTAGTGTTAGTGTTCTGCTTACGATTAGGGCACGGGTGAGGGTAAGGCCTCGGAAGAGGGTCACGTTAAGGGTTAGGGTTAGGGTTAGGGTTAGGGAATGGGGATTGATTAGGGTACAGGTTAGGGTACGGCAATGGCTTAGGTTTGGCGTACGTTAGAGGGCATGGGTTAGTGTTGATGTACTGGTTAAAATTAGGACACGGGTGAGGGTAAAGATTCGGGTGAGTGTCATGGTTAGGTTTCAGGTTACGGTTAGGGTTAGGGAATGGAGAGGGATTAGGGTACAGGTTAGGGTACCGCTGCGGTTTAGTGTTAGCGTACGTTTGAGGGCACGAGTTAGTCTTGGTGTCCTGGTTAAGATTAGGCCACGGGTGAGGGTAAGGCTTCGGGTAAGGGTCAGGGTTAGGATTCGGGTTAGGGTTAGGGTTAGGAATGGGGAGGGATTAGGGTACAGTTTAGGGTACGACAACGATTAAGGGTTAGCGTACGTGTGAGGGCACGAGTTAGTGTTAGTGTACTGCTTACGACTAGGGCACGGGTGAGGGTAAGGCCTCGGAAGAGGGTCATGTTAAGGGTTAGGGTTTGGGTTGGGTTAGGGAATGGGAATGGATTAGGGTACAGGTTAGTGTACGGCAATGGCTTAGGGTTAGCATACGTTAGAGGGCATGGGTTAGTGTTGATGTACTGGTTAAAATTAGGACAGGGGTGAGGGTAAAGTTTCGGGTGAGTGTCATGGTTAGGTTTCAGGTTAGGGTTAGGGTTAGGGAATGGAGAGGGATTAGGGTACAGGTTAGGGTACCGCTACGGTTTAGTGTTAGCGTACATGTGAGGGCACAAGTTAGTCTTGGTGTCCTGGTTAAGATTAGGTCACGGGTGAGGGTAAGGCTTCGGGTGAGGGTCAGGGTTAGGATTCAGGTTAGGGTTAGGGTTCCGGAATGGAGAGGGATTAGGGTACAGGTTAGGGTACGACAATGCTTAAGGGTTAGCGTAAGTGTGAGGGCACGAATTAGTGTTGGTGTACTGGTTAAGACAAGGGCACCGATGAGGGTAAGGCCTCGGAAAAGGGTCACGTTCAGGGTTTCGCTTAGGGTTAGGGTTTCGGAATGGGGAGGGATTAGGGTACAGGATAGGGTACGACAATGCTTAAGGGTTAACGTACGTGTGAGGGCATGAGTTAGTGTTGGTGTCCTGGTTAAGTTTAGGGCACGGGTGAGGGTAAGGCTTCAGGTGAGGGTCAGGGTTGGATTCGGGTTAGGGTTAGGGTTAGGGAATGGGGAGGGATTAGGGTACAGTTTAGGGTACGACAACGATTAAGGGTGGGCGTACGTGTGAGGGCACGAGTTAGTGTTGGTGTCCTGGTTAAGATTAGGGCACGGGTGAGAGTAAGGTGTCGGGTGAGGGTCAGGGATAGAATTCGGGTTAGGGATCGGGTTAGGGAATGGGGAGATATTAGGGCACAGTTTAGGGTACCACAACGCTTAATGTTTAGCGTACAAGTGAGGTCACTAGTTAGTGTTAGTGTACTGCTTACGATTAGGTCACGGTTGAGGGTAAGGCCTCGGAAGAGGGTCACATTAAGGGTTAGGGTTTGGGTTAGGGTTAGGGAATGGTTATTGATTAGGGTACAGGTTAGTGTGCAGCAATGGCTTAGGGTTAGCATACGTTAGAGGGCATGGGTTGGTGTTGATGTACTGGTTAAAATTAGGACAGGGGTGAGGGTAAAGTTTCGGGTGAGTGTCATGGTTAGGTTTCAGGTTAGGGTTAGGGTTAGGGAATGGAGAGGGATTAGGGTACAGGTTAGGGTACCGCTGCGGTTTAGTGTTTGCGTACATGTGAGGGCACAAGTTAGTCTTGGTGTCCTGGTTAAGATTAGGTCACAGGTGAGGTTAAGGCTTCGGGTGAGGGTCAGGGTTAGGATTCGGGTTAGGGTTAGGGTTCGGGAAAGGAGAGGGATTAGGGTACAGGTTAGGGTACGACAATGCTTAAGGGTTAGCGTAAGTGTGAGGGCATGAGGTAGTGTTGGTGTACTGGTTAAGACAAGGGCACCGATGAGGGTAAGGGCTCGGAAAAGGGACACGTTCAGGGTTTCGCTTAGGGTTAGGGTTTCGGAATGGGTAGGGATTAGGGTACAGGATGGGGTACGACAATGCTTAAGGGTTAACGTACGTTTTTGGGAATGAGTTAGTGTTTGTGTGCTGGTTAAGATAAGGGCATTGGTTAGGGTAAGGCATCGGAAGTGGGTCAGGTTTAGGGATGGGGTTAGGGTTAGGGTTAAGGAATGGGGAGGGATTAGGGTACAATTTAGGGTACGACAACGCTTAAGGTTTAGCGTACGTGTGAGGGCATGCGTTAGTGTTGGTGTCCTGGTTAAGATTAGGGCACGGGTGAGGGTAAGGCTTCGGGTGAGGGTCAGGGTTAGGATTCGTGTTCGGGTTAAGATTAAGGAATGCAGAGGGATTAGGGTACAGCTTAGGGTACGACAGTGCTTAAGGGTTGGCTTACGTGTGAGGGCACGAGTTAGTGTTGGTGTCTTGGTTAAGATTAGGGCACGGGTGAGGTTAAGGTTTCGGGTGAGGGTCCGGGATAAAATTCGGGTTAGGGTTAGGGTTAGGGAATGGGGAGATATTAGGGCACAGTTTAGGGTACCACAACGCTTAATGTTTAGCGTACATGTGAGGTCACTAGTTAGTGTTAGTGTACTGCTTACGATTAGGGCACGGGTGAGGGTAAGGACTCGGAAGAGGGTCACGTTAAGGGTTAGGGTTTGGGTTAGGGTTAGGGAATGGGGATTGATTAGGGTACAGGTTAGTGCACGGCAATGGCTTAGGGTTAGCATACGTTAGAGGGCATGGGTTAGTGTTGATGTACTGGTTAAAATTAGGACAGGGGTGAGGGTAAAGTTTCGGGTGAGTGTCATGGTTAGGTTTCAGGTTAGGGTTAGGGTTACGGAATGGAGAGGGATTAGGGTACAGGTTAGGGTACCGCTGCGGTTTAGTGTTAGCGTACATGTGAGGGCACAAGTTAGTCTTGGTGTCCTGGTTAAGATTAGGTCACAGGTGAGGGTAAGGCTTCGGGTGAGGGTCAGGGTGAGGATTCGGGTTAGGGTTAGGGTTCGGGAAAGGAGAGGGATTAGGGTACAGGTTAGGGTACGACAATGCTTAAGGGTTAGCGTAAGTGTGAGGGCACGAGTTAGTGTTGGTGTACTGGTTAAGACAAGGCACCGATGAGGGTAAGGCCTCGGAAAAGGGTCACGTTCAGGGTTTCGCTTAGGGTTAAGGTTAGGGAATGGGGAGGGATTAGGGTAGAGGATTGGGTACGACAATGCTTAAGGGTTAAAGTACGTTTGAGGGCATGAGTTAGTGTTTGTGTACTGGTTAAAATTAGGGCATTGGTTAGGGTAGGGCATCGGACGTGGGTCAGGTTTAGGGATGCGGTTAGGGTTAGGGTTAAGGAATGGGGAGGGATTAGGGTACAATTTAGGGTACGACAACGCTTAAGGTTTAGCGTACGTGTGAGGGCACGAGTTAGTGTTGGTGTCCTGGTTAAGATTAGGGCACGGGTGAGGGTAAGGCTTCGGGTGAGGGTCAAGGTTAGGATTCGTGTTAGGGTTAGGGTTAAGGAATGCAGAGGGATTAGGGTAGAGCTTAGGGTACGACAGTGCTTAAGGGTTAGCGTTCATGTGAGGGCAGGTGTTAGTGTTAGTGTCCTGGTTAAGATTAGGGCACGGGTGAGGGTAAGGCTTCAGGTGAGGGTCAGGGTTAGGATTCGGGTTAGGGTTAGGGTTAGGGAATGGGGAGGGTTTAGGGTACACTTTAGGGTATGACAACGATTAAGGTTTAGCGTACGTGTGAGGGCACGAGTTAGTGTTGGTGTCCTGGTTAAGATTAGGGCACGGGTGAGGGTAAGGTTTCGGGTGAGGGTCAGGGATAGAATTCGGGTTAGGGTTAGGGTTAGGGAATGGGGAGATATTAAGGCACAGTTTAGGGTACCACAACGCTTAAGGTTTAGCGTACGTGTGAGGTCACTAGTTAGTGTTAGTGTACTGCTTACGATTAGGGCACGGGTGAGGATAAGTCCTCGGAAGAGGGTCACGTTAAGGGTTAGGGTTAGGGTTAGGGTTAGGGAATGGGGATTGATTAGGGTACAGGTTAGGGTACGGCAATGGCTTAGGGTTAGCGTACGTTTGAGGGCATGAGTTAGTGTTGATGTACTGGTTAAAATTAGGACACGGGTGAGGGTAAAGTTTCGGGTGAGTGTCATGGTTGTTTCAGGTTAGGGTTAGGGTTAGGGAATGGAGAGGGATTAGTGTACACGTTAGGGTACCGCTGCGGTTTAGTGATAGCGTACGTGTGAGGGCACGAGTTAGTGTTCGTGTCCTGGTTAAGATTACGGCACGGGTGAGGGTAAGGTTTCGGGTGAGGGTCAGGGATAGAATTCGGGTTAGGTTTAGGGTTAGGGAATGGGGAGATATTAGGGCACAGTTTAGGGTACCACAACGCTTAAGATTTAGCATACGTGTGAGGTCACTAGTTAGTGTTAGTGTACTGCTTATGATTAGGGCACGGGTGAGGGTAAGGCCTCGGAAGAGGGTCACGTTAAGGGTTAGGGTTAGGGTTAGGGTTAGGGAATGGGGATTGATTAGGGTACAGGTTAGGGTACGGCAATGGCTTAGAGTTAGCGTACGTTAGAGGGCATGGGTTAGTGTTGATGTACTGGTTAAAATTAGGACAGGGGTGAGGTTTTAGTTTCGGGTGAGTGTCATGGTTAGGTTTCAGGTTAGGGTTAGGGTTAGGGAATGGAGAGGGATTAGGGTACAGGTTAGGGTACCGCTGCGGTTTAGTGTTAGCGTACGTGTGAGGGCACGAGTTAGTCTTGGTGTCCTGGTTAAGATTAGGGCACGGGTGAGGGTAAGGCTTCGGGTGAGGGTCAGGGTTAGGATTCGGGTTAGGGTTAGGGTTCGGGAAAGGAGAGGGATGAGGGTACAGGTTAGGGTACGACAATGCTTAAGGGTTAGCGTAAGTGTGAGGGCATGAGTTATTGTTGGTGTACTGGTTAAGACAAGGGCACCGATGAGGGTAAGGCCTCGGAAAAGGGTCACGTTCAGGGTTTCACTTAGGGTTAGGGTTTCGGAATGGGGAGGGATTAGGGTACAGGATAGGGTACGACAATGCTTAAGGGTTAACGTACGTTTTTGGGCATGAGTTAGTGTTTGTGTACTGGTTAAGATTAGGGCATTGGTTAAGGTAGGGCATCGGAAGTGGGTCAGGTTTAGGGATGGGGTTAGGGTTAGGGTTAAGGAATGGGGAGGGATTAGGGTATAATTTAGGGTACGACAACGCTTAAGGTTTAGCGTACGTGTGAGGGCACGAGTTATTGTTGGTGTCCTGGTTAAGATTAGGGCACGGGTGAGGGTAAGGTTTCGGGTGAGGGTCAGGGATAGAATTCGGGTTAGGGTTAGGGTTAGGGAATGGGGAGATATTAGGGCACAGTTTAGGGTACCACAACGCTTAATGTTTAGCGTACATGTGAGGTCACTAGTTAGTGTTAGTGTACTGCTTACGATTAGGGCACGGGTGAGGGTAAGGCCTCGGAAGAGGGTCACGTTAAGGGTTAGGGTTTGGGTTAGGGTTAGGGAATGGGGATTGATTAGGGTACAGGTTAGTGTACGGCAATGGCTTAGGGTTAGCATACGTTCGAGGGCATGGATTAGTGTTGATGTACTGGTTTAAATTAGGACAGGGGTGAGGGTAAAGTTTCGGGTGAGTGTCATGGTTAGGTTTCAGGTTAGCGTTAGGGTTAGTGAATGGAGAGGGATTAGGGTACAGGTTAGGGTACCGCTGCGGTTTAGTGTTAGCGTACATGTGAGGGCACAAGTTAGTCTTGGTGTCCAGGTTAAGATTAGGTCACAGGTGAGGGTAAGGCATCGGGTGAGGGTCAGGGTTAGGATTCGGGTTAGGGTTAGGGTTCGGGAAAGGAGAGGGATTAGGGTACAGGTTAGGGTACGAAAATTCTTAAGTGTTAGCGTAAGTGTGAGGGCATGAGTTAGTGTTGGTGTACTGGTTAAAACAAGGGTACCGATGAGGGTAAGGCCTCGGAAAAGGGTCACGTTCAGGGTTTCGCTTAGGGTTAGGGTTTGGGAATGGGGAGGGATTAGGGTACAGGATAGGGTACGACAATGCTTAAGGGTTAACGTACGTTTTTGGGCATGAGTTAGTGTTTGTGTACTGGTTAAGATTAGGGCATTGGTTAGGGTAGGGCATCGGAAGTGGGTCAGGTTTAGGGATGGGGTTAGGGTTAGTGTTAAGGAATGGGGAGGGATTAGGGTACAATTTAGGGCACGACAACGCTTAAGGTTTAGCGTACGTGTGATGGCACGAGTTAGTGTTGGTGTCCTGGTTAAGATTAGGGCACGGGTGAGGGTAAGGATTCGGGTGATGGTCAGGGTTAGGATTCGTGTTAGGGTTAGGGTTAAGGAATGCAGAGGGATTAGGGTACAGCTTAGGGTACGACAGTGCTTAAGGGTTAGCGTTCGTGTGAGGCCAAGGGTTAGTGTTAGTGTCCTGGTTAAGATTAGGGCACGGTTCAGGGTAAGGTTTCAGGTGAGGGTCAGGGTTAGGATTCGGGTTAGGGTTAGGGTTAGGGAATGGGGAGGGAATAGGGTACAGTTTAGTGTACGAGAACGATTAAGGGTTACCGTACATGTGAGGGCACGAGTTAGTGTTGGTGTCCTAGTTAAGATTAGGGCACGGGTGAGGGTAAGGTTTAGGTTGAGGGTCACGGATAGAATTCGGGTTAGGGTTAGGGTTAGGGAATGGGGAGATATTAAGGCACAGTTTAGGGTACCACAACGCTTAAGGTTTAGCGTACGTGTGAGGTCACTAGTTAGTGTTAGTGTCCTGCTTACGATTAGGGCACGGGTGAGGGTAAGGCCTCGGAAGAGGGTCACGTTAAGGGTTAGGGTTAGGGAATGGGGATTGATTAGGGTACAGGTTACAGTACGGCAATGGCTTAGGGTTAGCGTACGTTAGAGGGCATGGGTTAGTGTTGATGTACTGGTTAAAATTAGGACAGGGGTGATTGTAAAGTTTCGGGTGTGTGTCATGGTTAGGTTTCAGGTTATGGGTAGGTTTAGGGAATGGAGAGGGATTAGGGTACAGGTTAGGGTACCGCTGCGGTTTAGCGTTAGCGTACGTGTGAGAGCACAAGTTAGTCTTGGTGTCCTGGTTAAGATTAGGTCACAGGTGAGGTTAAGGCTTCGGGTGAGGGTCAGGGTTAGGATTCGGGTTAGGGTTAGGGTTCGGGAAAGGAGAGGGATTAGGGTACAGGTTAGGGTACGACAATGCTTAAGGGTTAGCGTAAGTGTGAGGGCACGAGTTTGTGTTGGTGTACTGGTTAAGACAAGGGCAACGATGAGGGTAAGGCCTCGGAAAAGGGACACGTTCAGGGTTTCGCTTAGGGTTAGGGTTTCGGAATGGGGAGGGATTAGGGTACAGGATAGGGTACGACAATGCTTAAGGGTTAACGTACGTTTTTGGGAATGAGTTAGTGTATGTGTAATGGTTAAGATTAGGGCATTGGTTAGGGTAGGGCATCGGAAGTGGGTCAGGTTTAGGGATAGGGTTAGGGTTAGGGTTAAGGAATGGTGAGGGATTAGGGTACAGCTTAGGGTACGACAGTGCTTAAGGGTTAGCGTTCGTGTGAGGGCAAGGGTCAGTGTTAGTGTCCTGGTTAAGATTAGGGCACGGGTGAGGGTAAGGCTTCAGGTGAGGGTCAGGGTTAGGATTCGGGTTAGGGTTAGGGTTAGGGAATGGGGAGGGATTAGGGTACAGTTTAGGGTACGACAACGATTAAGGGTTAGCGTACGTGTGAGGGCACGAGTTAGTGTTAGTGTACTGCTTACGACTAGGGCACGGGTGAGGGAAAGGCCTCGGAAGAGGGTCACGTTAAGGGTTAGGGTTTGGGTTAGGGTTAGGGAATGGGGATGGATTAGGGTACAGGTTAGTGTACGGCAATGGCTTAGGGTTAGCATACGTTAGAGGGCATGGGTTAGTGTTGATGTACTGGTTAAAATTAGGACAGGGGTGAGGGTGAAGTTTCGGGTGAGTGTCATGGTTAGGTTTCAGGTTAGGGTTAGGGTTAGGGAATGGAGAGGGATTAGGGTACAGGTTAGGGTACCGCTGCGGTTTAGTGTTAGCGTACATGTGAGGGCACAAGTTAGTCTTGGTGTCCTGGTTAAGATTAGGTCACGGGTGAGGGTAAGGCTTCGGCTAAGGGTCACTGTTAGGATTCAGGTTAGGGTTAGGGTTCCGGAATGGAGAGGGATTAGGGTACAGGTTAGGGTACGACAATGCTTAAGGGTTAGCGTAAGTGTGAGGGCATGAGTTAGTGTTGGTGTCCTGGTTAAGATTAGGGCACGGGTGAGGGTAAGGCTTCAGGTGAGGGTCAGGGTTAGGATTCGGGTTAGGGTTAGGGTTAGGGAATGGGGAGGGATTAGGGTACAGTTTAGGGTACAACAACGATTAAGGGTGGGCGTACGTGTGAGGGCACGAGTTAGTGTTGGTGTCCTGGTTAAGATTAGGGCACGGGTGAGAGTAAGGTTTCGGGTGAGGGTCAGGGATAGAATTCGGGTTAGGGTTAGTGTTAGGGAATGGGGAGATATTAGGGCATAGTTTAGGGTACCACAACGCTTAATGTTTAGCGTACAAGTGAGGTCAATAGTTAGTGTTAGTGTACTGCTTATGATTAGGGCACGGGTGAGGGTAAGGACTCGGAAGAGGGTCACGTTAAGGGTTAGGGTTTGGGTTAGGGTTAGGGAATGGGGATTGATTAGGGTACAGGTTAGTGCACGGCAATGGCTTAGGGTTAGCATACGTTAGAGGGCATGGGTTAGTGTTGATGTACTGGTTAAAATTAGGACAGGGGTGAGGGTAAAGTTTCGGGTTAGTGTCATGGTTAGGTTTCAGGTTAGGGTTAGGGTTACGGAATGGAGAGGGATTAGGGTACAGGTTAGGGTACCGCTGCGGTTTAGTGTTAGCGTACATGTGAGGGCACAAGTTAGTCTTGGTGTCCTGGTTAAGATTAGGTCACAGGTGAGGGTAAGGCTTCGGGTGAGGGTCAGGGTGAGGATTCGGGTTAGGGTTAGGGTTCGGGAAAGGAGAGGGATTAGGGTACAGGTTAGGGTACGACAATGCTTAAGGGTTAGCGTAAGTGTGAGGGCACGAGTTAGTGTTGGTGTACTGGTTAAGACAAGGCACCGATGAGGGTAAGGCCTCGGAAAAGGGTCACGTTCAGGGTTTCACTTAGGGTTAAGGTTAGAGAATGGGGAGGGATTAGGGTAGAGGATTGGGTACGACAATGCTTAAGGGTTAAAGTACGTTTGAGGGCATGAGTTAGTGTTTGTGTACTGGTTAAAATTAGGGCATTGGTTAGGGTAGGGCATCGGACGTGGGTCAGGTTTAGGGATGCGGTTAGGGTTAGGGTTAAGGAATGGGGAGGGATTAGGGTACAATTTAGGGTACGACAACGCTTAAGGTTTAGCGTACGTGTGAGGGCACGAGTTAGTGTTGGTGTCCTGGTTAAGATTAGGGCACGGGTGAGGGTAAGGCTTCGGGTGAGGGTCAAGGTTAGATTTCGTGTTAGGGTTAGGGTTAAGGAATGCAGAGGGATTAGGGTAGAGCTTAGGGTACGACAGTGCTTAAGGGTTAGCGTTCATGTGAGGGCAGGTGTTAGTGTTAGTGTCCTGGTTAAGATTAGGGCACGGGTGAGGGTAAGGCTCCAGGTGAGGGTCAGGGTTAGGATTCGGGTTAGGGTTAGGGTTAGGGAATGGGGAGGGTTTAGGGTACACTTTAGGGTATGACAACGATTAAGGGTTAGCGTACGTGTGAGGGCACGAGTTAGTGTTGGTGTCCTGGTTAAGATTAGGGCACGGGTGAGGGTAAGGTTTCGGGTGAGGGTCAGGGATAGAATTCGGGTTAGGGTTAGGGTTAGGGAATGGGGAGATATTAAGGCACAGTTTAGGGTACCACAACGCTTAAGGTTTAGCGTACGTGTGAGGTCACTAGTTAGTGTTAGTGTACTGCTTAAGATTAGGGCACGGGTGAGGATAAGTCCTCGGAAGAGGGTCACGTTAAGGGTTAGGGTTAGGGTTAGGGTTAGGGAATGGGGATTGATTAGGGTACAGGTTAGGGTACGGCAATGGCTTAGGGTTAGCGTACGTTTGAGGGCATGAGTTAGTGTTGATGTACTGGTTAAAATTAGGACACGGGTGAGGGTAAAGTTTCGGGTGAGTGTCATGGTTGTTTCAGGTTAGGGTTAGGGTTAGGGAATGGAGAGGGATTAGTGTACACGTTAGGGTACCGCTGCGGTTTAGTGATAGCGTACGTGTGAGGGCACGAGTTAGTGTTCGTGTCCTGGTTAAGATTACGGCACGGGTGAGGGTAAGGTTTCGGGTGAGGGTCAGGGATAGAATTCGGGTTAGGGTTAGGGTTAGGGAATGGGGAGATATTAGGGCACAGTTTAGGGTACCACAACGCTTAAGGTTTAGCATACGTGTGAGGTCACTAGTTAGTGTTAGTGTACTGCTTATGATTAGGGCACGGGTGAGGGTAAGGCCTCGGAAGAGGGTCACGTTAAGGGTTAGGGTTAGGGTTAGGGTTAGGGAATGGGGATTGATTAGGGTACAGGTTAGGGTACGGCAATGGCTTAGAGTTAGCGTACGTTAGAGGGCATGGGTTAGTGTTGATGTACTGGTTAAAATTAGGACAGGGGTGAGGTTTTAGTTTCGGGTGAGTGTCATGGTTAGGTTTCAGGTTAGGGTTAGGGTTAGGGAATGGAGAGGGATTAGGGTACAGGTTAGGGTACCGCTGCGGTTTAGTGTTAGCGTACGTGTGAGGGCACGAGTTAGTCTTGGTGTCCTGGTTAAGATTAGGGCACGGGTGAGGGTAAGGCTTCGGGTGAGGGTCAGGGTTAGGATTCGGGTTAGGGTTAGGGTTCGGGAAAGGAGAGGGATGAGGGTACAGGTTAGGGTACGACAATGCTTAAGGGTTAGCGTAAGTGTGAGGGCATGAGTTATTGTTGGTGTACTGGTTAAGACAAGGGCACCGATGAGGGTAAGGCCTCGGAAAAGGGTCACGTTCAGGGTTTCACTTAGGGTTAGGGTTTCGGAATGGGGAGGGATTAGGGTACAGGATAGGGTACGACAATGCTTAAGGGTTAACGTACGTTTTTGGGCATGAGTTAGTGTTTGTGTACTGGTTAAGATTAGGGCATTGGTTAAGGTAGGGCATCGGAAGTGGGTCAGGTTTAGGGATGGGGTTAGGGTTAGGGTTAAGGAATGGGGAGGGATTAGGGTATAATTTAGGGTACGACAACGCTTAAGGTTTAGCGTACGTGTGAGGGCACGAGTTATTGTTGGTGTCCTGGTTAAGATTAGGGCACGGGTGAGGGTAAGGTTTCGGGTGAGGGTCAGGGATAGAATTCGGGTTAGGGTTAGGGTTAGGGAATGGGGAGATATTAGGGCACAGTTTAGGGTACCACAACGCTTAATGTTTAGCGTACATGTGAGGTCACTAGTTAGTGTTAGTGTACTGCTTACGATTAGGGCACGGGTGAGGGTAAGGCCTCGGAAGAGGGTCACGTTAAGGGTTAGGGTTTGGGTTAGGGTTAGGGAATGGGGATTGATTAGGGTACAGGTTAGTGTACGGCAATGGCTTAGGGTTAGCATACGTTCGAGGGCATGGATTAGTGTTGATGTACTGGTTTAAATTAGGACAGGGGTGAGGGTAAAGTTTCGGGTGAGTGTCATGGTTAGGTTTCAGGTTAGCGTTAGGGTTAGTGAATGGAGAGGGATTAGGGTACAGGTTAGGGTACCGCTGCGGTTTAGTGTTAGCGTACATGTGAGGGCACAAGTTAGTCTTGGTGTCCAGGTTAAGATTAGGTCACAGGTGAGGGTAAGGCATCGGGTGAGGGTCAGGGTTAGGATTCGGGTTAGGGTTAGGGTTCGGGAAAGGAGAGGGATTAGGGTACAGGTTAGGGTACGAAAATTCTTAAGTGTTAGCGTAAGTGTGAGGGCATGAGTTAGTGTTGGTGTACTGGTTAAAACAAGGGTACCGATGAGGGTAAGGCCTCGGAAAAGGGTCACGTTCAGGGTTTCGCTTAGGGTTAGGGTTTGGGAATGGGGAGGGATTAGGGTACAGGATAGGGTACGACAATGCTTAAGGGTTAACGTACGTTTTTGGGCATGAGTTAGTGTTTGTGTACTGGTTAAGATTAGGGCATTGGTTAGGGTAGGGCATCGGAAGTGGGTCAGGTTTAGGGATGGGGTTAGGGTTAGTGTTAAGGAATGGGGAGGGATTAGGGTACAATTTAGGGCACGACAACGCTTAAGGTTTAGCGTACGTGTGATGGCACGAGTTAGTGTTGGTGTCCTGGTTAAGATTAGGGCACGGGTGAGGGTAAGGATTCGGGTGATGGTCAGGGTTAGGATTCGTGTTAGGGTTAGGGTTAAGGAATGCAGAGGGATTAGGGTACAGCTTAGGGTACGACAGTGCTTAAGGGTTAGCGTTCGTGTGAGGCCAAGGGTTAGTGTTAGTGTCCTGGTTAAGATTAGGGCACGGTTCAGGGTAAGGTTTCAGGTGAGTGTCAGGGTTAGGATTCGGGTTAGGGAATGGGGAGGGAATAGGGTACAGTTTAGGGTACGAGAACGATTAAGGGTTACCGTACATGTGAGGGCACGAGTTAGTGTTGGTGTCCTAGTTAAGATTAGGGCACGGGTGAGGGTAAGGTTTAGGTTGAGGGTCACGGATAGAATTCGGGTTAGGGTTAGGGTTAGGGAATGGGGAGATATTAAGGCACAGTTTAGGGTACCACAACGCTTAAGGTTTAGCGTACGTGTGAGGTCACTAGTTAGTGTTAGTGTACTGCTTACGATTAGGGCACGGGTGAGGGTAAGGCCTCGGAAGAGGGTCACGTTAAGGGTTAGGGTTAGGGAATGGGGATTGATTAGGGTACAGGTTACAGTACGGCAATGGCTTAGGGTTAGCGTACGTTAGAGGGCATGGGTTAGTGTTGATGTACTGGTTAAAATTAGGACAGGGGTGATTGTAAAGTTTCGGGTGTGTGTCATGGTTAGGTTTCAGGTTATGGGTAGGTTTAGGGAATGGAGAGGGATTAGGGTACAGGTTAGGGTACGACAGTGCTTAAGGGTTAGCGTTCGTGTGAGGGCAAGGGTCAGTGTTAGTGTCCTGGTTAAGATTAGGGCACGGGTGAGGGTAAGGCTTCAGGTGAGGGTCAGGGTTAGGATTCGGGTTAGGGTTAGGGTTAGGGAATGGGGAGGGATTAGGGTACAGTTTAGGGTAAGACAACGATTAAGGGTTAGCGTACGTGTGAGGGCACGAGTTAGTGTTAGTGTACTGCTTACGACTAGGGCACGGGTGAGGGAAAGGCCTCGGAAGAGGGTCACGTTAAGGGTTAGGGTTTGGGTTAGGGTTAGGGAATGGGGATGGATTAGGGTACAGGTTAGTGTACGGCAATGGCTTAGGGTTAGCATACGTTAGAGGGCATGGGTTAGTGTTGATGTACTGGTTAAAATTAGGACAGGGGTGAGGGTGAAGTTTCGGGTGAGTGTCATGGTTAGGTTTCAGGTTAGGGTTAGGGTTAGGGAATGGAGAGGGATTAGGGTACAGGTTAGGGTACCGCTGCGGTTTAGTGTTAGCGTACATGTGAGGGCACAAGTTAGTCTTGGTGTCCTGGTTAAGATTAGGTCACGGGTGAGGGTAAGGCTTCGGCTAAGGGTCACTGTTAGGATTCAGGTTAGGGTTTGGGTTAGGGAATGGAGAGGGATTAGGGTACAGGTTAGGGTACGACAATGCTTAAGGGTTAGCGTAAGTGTGAGGGCATGAGTTAGTGTTGGTGTACTGGTTAAGACAAGGGCACCGATGAGGGTAAGGCCTCGGAAAAGGGACACGTTCAGGGTTTCGCTTAGGGTTTGGGTTTCCGAATGGGGAGGGATTAGGGTACAGGATAGGGTACGACAATGCTTAAGGGTTAACGTACGTTTTTGGGAATGAGTTAGTGTTTGTGTACTGGTTAAGATTAGGGCATTGGTTAGGGTAGGGCATCGGAAATGGGTCAGGTTTAGGGATGGGGTTAGGGTTAGGATTAAGGAATGGGGAGGGATTAGGGTACAATTTAGGGTACGACAACGCTTAAGGTTTAGCGTACGTGTGAGGGCACGCGTTAGTGTTGGTGTCCTGGTTAAGATTAGGGCACGGGTGAGGGTAAGGCTTCGGGTGAGGGTCAGGGTTAGGATTCGTGTTAGGGTTAAGGTTAAGGAATGCAGAGGGATTAGGGTACAGCTTAGGGTACGACAGTGCTTAAGGGTTAGCGTTCGTGTGAGGGCAAGGGTTAGTGTTAGTGTCCTGGTTAAGATTAGGGCACGGGTGAGGGTAAGGCTTCAGGTGAGGGTGAGGGTTAGGATTCGGGTTAGGGTTAGGGTTAGGGAATGGGGAGATATTAGGGCACAGTTTAGGGTACCACAACGCTTAATGTTTAGCGTACATGTGAGGTCACTAGTTAGTGTTAGTGTACTGCTTACGATTAGGGCACGGGTGAGGGTAAGGCCTCGGAAGAGGATCACGTTAAGGGTTAGGGTTTGGGTTAGGGTTAGGGAATGGTTATTGATTAGGGTACAGGTTAGTGTACGGCAATGGCTTAGGGTTAGCATACGTTAGAGGGCATGGGTTAGTGTTGATGTACTGGTTAAAATTAGGACAGGGGTGAGGGTAAAGTTTCGGGTGAGTGTCATGGTTAGGTTTCAGGTTAGGGTTAGGGTTACGGAATGGAGAGAGATTAGGGTACAGGTTAGGGTACCGCTGCGGTTTAGTGTTAGCGTACGTGTGAGGGCACGAGTTAGTCTTGGTGTCCTGGTTAAGATTAGGGCACGGGTGAGGGTAAGGCTTCGGGTGAGGGCCAGGGTTAGGATTCGGGTTAGGGTTAGGGTTCGGGAAAGGAGAGGGATTAGGGTACAGGTTAGGGTACGACAATGCTTAAAGGTTAGCCTAAGTGTGAGGGCACGAGTTAGTGTTGGTGTACTGGTTAAGACAAGGCACCGATGAGGGTAAGGCCTCGGAAAAGGGTCACGTTCAGGGTTTCGCTTAGGGTTAAGGTTAGGGAATGGGGAGGGATTAGGGTAGAGGATTGGGTACGACAATGCTTAAGGGTTAAAGTACGTTTGAGGGCATGAGTTAGTGTTTGTGTACTGGTTAAAATTAGGGCATTGGTTAGGGTAGGGCATCGGACGTGGGTCAGGTTTAGGGATGCGGTTAGGGTTAGGGTTAAGGAATGGGGAGGGATTAGGGTACAATTTAGGGTACGACAACGCTTAAGGTTTAGCGTACGTGTGAGGGCACGGGTTAGTGTTGGTGTCCTGGTTAAGATTAGGGCACGGGTGAGGGTAAGGCTTCGGGTGAGGGTCAGGGTTAGGATTCGTGTTAGGGTTAGGGTTAAGGAATGCAGAGGGATTAGGGTAGAGCTTAGGGTACGACAGTGCTTAAGGGTTAGCGTTCATGTGAGGGCAGGTGTTAGTGTTAGTGTCCTGGTTAAGATTAGGGCACGGGTGAGGGTAAGGCTTCAGGTGAGGGTCAGGGTTAGGATTCGGGTTAGGGTTAGTGTTAGGGAATGGGGAGGGTTTAGGGTACAGTTTAGGGTATGACAACGATTAAGGGTTAGCGTACGTGTGAGGGCACGAGTTAGTGTTGGTGTCCTGGTTAAGATTAGGGCACGGGTGAGGGTAAGGTTTCGGGTGAGGGTCAGGGATAGAATTCGGGTTAGGGTTAGGGTTAGGGAATGGGGAGATATTAAGGCACAGTTTAGGGTACCACAACGCTTAAGGTTTAGCGTACGTGTGAGGTCACTATTTAGTGTTAGTGTACTGCTTACGATTAGGGCACGGGTGAGGATAAGGCCTCGGAAGAGGGTCACGTTAAGGGTTAGGGTTAGGGTTAGGGTTAGGGAATGGGGATTGATTAGGTTACAGGTTAGGGTACGGCAATGGCTTAGGGTTAGCGTACGTTAGAGGGCATGAGTTAGTGTTGATGTACTGGTTAAAATTAGGACACGGGTGAGGGTAAAGTTTCGGGTGAGTGTCATGGTTGTTTCAGGTTAGGGTTAGGGTTAGGGAATGGAGAGGGTTTAGGGTACATGTTAGGGTACCGCTGCGGTTTAGTGATAGCGTACGTGTGAGGGCACGAGTTAGTGTTCGTGTCCTGGTTAAGATTAGGGCACGGGTGAGGGTAAGGTTTCGGTTGAGGGTCATGGATAGAATTGGGGTTAGGGTTAGGGTTAGGGAATGGGGAGATATTAGGGCACAGTTTAGGGTACCACAACGCTTAAGGTTTAGCGTACGTGTGAGGTCACTAGTTAGTGTTAGTGTACTGCTTACGATTAGGGCACGGGTGAGGGTAAGGCCTCGGAAGAGGGTCACGTTAAGGGTTAGGGTTAGGGTTAGGGTTAGGGAATGGGGATTGATTAGGGTACAGGTTACAGTACGGCAATGGCTTAGGGTTAGCGTACGTTAGAGGGCATGGGTTAGTGTTGATGTACTGGTTAAAATTAGGACAGGGGTGAGGGTAAAGTTTCGGGTGTGTGTCATGGTTAGGTTTTAGGTTAGGGTTAGGTTTAGGGAATGGAGAGGGATTAGGGTACAGGTTAGGGTACCGCTGCGGTTTAGCGTTACCGTACGTGTGAGGGCACAAGTTAGTCTTGGTGTCCTGGTTAAGATTAGGTCACAGGTGAGGTTAAGGCTTCGGGTGAGGGTCAGGGTTAGGATTCGGGTTAGGGTTAGGGTTCGGGAAAGGAGAGGGATTAGGGTACAGGTTAGGGTACGACAATGCTTAAGGGTTAGCGTAAGTGTGAGGGCATGAGTTAGTGTTGGTGTACTGGTTAAGACAAGGGCACCGATGAGGGTAAGGCCTCGGAAAAGGGACACGTTCAGGGTTTCGCTTAGGGTTAGGTTTTCGGAATGGGGAGGGATTAGGGTACAGGATAGGGTACGACAATGCTTAAGGGTTAACGTACGTTTTTGGGAATGAGTTAGTGTTTGTGTGCTGGTTAAGATTAGGGCATTGGTTAGGGTAGGGCATCGGAAGTGGGTCAGGTTTAGGGATGGGGTTAGGGTTAGGGTTAAGGAATGGGGAGGGATTAGGGTACAATTTAGGGTACGACAACGCTTAAGGTTTAGCGTACGTGTGAGGGCATGCGTTAGTGTTGGTGTCCTGGTTAAGATTAGGGCACGGGTGAGGGTAAGGCTTCGGGTGAGGGTCAGGGTTAGGATTCGTGTTAGGGTTAAGGTTAAGGAATGCAGAGGGATTAGGGTACAGCTTAGGGTACGACAGTGCTTAAGGGTTAGCGTTCGTGTGAGGGCAAGGGTTAGTGTTAGTGTCCTGGTTAAGATTAGGGCACGGGTGAGGGTAAGGCTTCAGGTGAGGGTCAGGGTTAGGATTCGGGTTAGGGTTAGGGTTAGGGAATGGGGAGGGATTAGGGTACAGTTTAGGGTACGACAACGATTAAGGGTTAGCGTACGTGTGAGGGCACGAGTTAGTGTTAGTGTACTGCTTACGACTAGGGCACGGGTGAGGGTAAGGCCTCGGAAGAGGGTCACGTTAAGGGTTAGGGTTTGGGTTAGGGTTAGGGAATGGCGATGGATTAGGGTACAGGTTAGTGTACGGCAATGGCTTAAGGTTAGCATACGTTAGAGGGCATGGGTTAGTGTTGATGTACTGGTTAAAATTAGGACAGGGGTGAGGGTAAAGTTTCGGGTGAGTGTCATGGTTAGGTTTCAGGTTAGGGTTAGGGTTAGGGAATGGAGAGGGATTAGGGTACAGGTTAGGGTACCGCTGCGGTTTAGTGTTAGCGTACATGTGAGGGCACAAGTTAGTCTTGGTGTCCTGGTTAAGATTAGGTCACGGGTGAGGGTAAGGCTTCGGGTGAGGGTCACTGTTAGGATTCAGGTTAGGGTTAGGGTTAGGGAATGGAGAGGGATTAGGGTACAGGTTAGGGTACGACAATGCTTAAGGGTTAGCGTAAGTGTGAGGGCACAAGTTAGTGTTGGTGTACTGGTTAAGACAAGGGCACCGATGAGGGTAAGGCCTCGTTAAAGGGTCACGTTCAGGGTTTCGCTTAGGGTTAGGGTTTCGGAATGGGGAGGGATTAGGGTACAGGATAGGGTACGACAATGCTTAAGGGTTAACGTACGTTTTTGGGCATGAGTTAGTGTTTGTGTACTCGTTAAGATTAGGGCACGGGTGAGGGTAAGGCTTCGGGTGAGGGTCAGGGTTAGGATTCGTGTTAGGGTTAAGGTTAAGGAATGCAGAGGGATTAGGGTACAGTTTAGGGTACGACAGTGCTTAAGGGTTAGCGTTCGTGTGAGGGCAAGGGTTAGTGTTAGTGTCCTGGTTAAGATTAGGGCACGGGTGAGGGTAAGGATTCAGGTGAGGGTCAGGGTTAGTATTCGTGTTAGGGTTAGGGTTAGGGAATGGGGAGGGATTAGGGTACAGTTTAGGGTACGACAACGATTAAGGGTTGGCGTACGTGTGAGGGCACGAGTTAGTGTTGGTGTCCTGGTTCAGATTAGGGCACGGGTGAGGTTAAGGTTTCGGTTGAGGGTCAGGGATAAAATTCGGGTTAGGGTTAGGGTTAGGGAATGGGGAGATATTAGGGCACAGTTTAGGGTACCACAACGCTTAAGGTTTAGCGTACGTGTGAGGTCACTAGTTAGTGTTAGTGTACTGCTTACGATTAGGGCACGGGTGAGGGTAAGGCTTCAGAAGAGGGTCACGTTAAGGGTTAGGGTTAGGGTTAGGGTTAGGGAATGGGGATTGACTAGGGTATAGGTTAGGGTACGGCAATGGCTTAGGGTTAGCGTACGTTAGAGGGCATGGGTTAGTGTTGATGTACTGGTTAAAATTAGGACAGGGGTGAGGGTAAAGTTTCCGGTGAGGGTCATGTTTAGGTTTCAGCTTAGGGTTAGGGTTAGGGAATGGAGAGGGATTCGGGTACAGGTTAGGGTACCGCTGCGGTTTAGTGTTAGCGTACGTGTGAGGGCACGAGTTAGTCTTGGTGTCCTGGTTAAGATTAGGGCACGGGTGAGAGTAAGGCTTCGGGTGAGGGTCAGGGTTAGGATTCGGGTTAGGGTTCGGGTTAGGGAATGGAGAGGGATTAGGGTACAGGTTAGGGTACGACAACGCTTAAGGTTTAGCGTACGTGTGAGGGCACGGGTTAGTGTTGGTGTCCTGGTTAAGATTAGGGCACGGGTGAGGGTAAGGCTTCGGGTGAGGTTCAGGGTTAGGATTCGTGTTAGGGTTAGGGTTTAGGAATGCAGAGGGATTAGGGTAGAGCTTAGGGTACGACAGTGCTTAAGGGTTAGCGTTCATGTGAGGGTAGGTGTTAGTGTTAGTGTCCTGGTTAAGATTAGGGCACGGGTGAGGGTAAGGCTTCAGGTGAGGGTCAGGGTTAGGATTCGGGTTAGGGTTAGTGTTAGGGAATGGGGAGGGTTTAGGGTACAGTTTAGGGTATGACAACGATTAAGGGTTAGCGTACGTGTGAGGGCACGAGTTAGTGTTGGTGTCCTGGTTAAGATTAGGGCACGGGTGAGGGTAAGGTTTCGGGTGAGGGTCAGGGATAGAATTCGGGTTAGGGTTAGGGTTAGGGAATGGGGAGATATTAAGGCACAGTTTAGGGTACCACAACGCTTAAGGTTTAGCGTATGTGTGAGGTCACTATTTAGTGTTAGTGTACTGCTTACGATTAGGGCACGGGTGATGATAAGGCATCGGAAGAGGGTCACGTTAAGAGTTAGGGCTAGGGTTAGGGTTAGGGAATGGGGATTGATTAGGGTACAGGTTAGGGTACGGTAATGGCTTAGGGTTAGCGTACGTTAGAGGGCATGAGTTAGTGTTGATGTACTGGTTAAAATTAGGACACGGGTGAGGATAAAGTTTCGGGTGAGTGTCATGGTTGTTTCAGGTTAGGGTTAGGGTTAGGGAATGGAGAGGGATTAGGGTACACGTTAGGGTACCGCTGCGGTTTAGTGATAGCGTACGTGTGAGGGCACGAGTTAGTGTTCGTGTCCTGGTTAAGATTAGGGCACGGGTGAGGGTAAGGTTTCGGTTGAGGGTCAGGGATAGAATTGGGGTTAGGGTTATGGTTAGGGAATGGGGAGATATTAGGGCACAGTTTAGGGTACCACAACGCTTAAGGTTTAGCGTACGTGTGAGGTCACTAGTTAGTGTTAGTGTACTGCTTACGATTAGGGCACGGGTGAGGGTAAGGCCTCGGAAGAGGGTCACATTAAGGGTTAGGGTTAGGGTTAGGGTTAGGGAATGGGGATTGATTAGGGTACAGGTTACAGTACGGCAATGGCTTAGGGTTAGCGTACGTTAGAGGGCATGGGTTAGTGTTGATGTACTGGTTAAAATTAGGACAGGGGTGAGGGTAAAGTTTCGGGTGTGTGTCATGGTTAGGTTTCAGGTTAGGGTTAGGTTTAGGGAATGGAGAGGGATTAGGGTACAGGTTAGGGTACCGCTGCGGTTTAGCGTTAGCGTACGTGTGAGGGCACAAGTTAGTCTTGGTGTCCTGGTTAAGATTAGGACACAGGTGAGGTTAAGGCTTCGGGTGAGGGTCAGGGTTAGGATTTGTGTTAGGGTTAGGGTTCGGGAAAGGAGAGGGATTAGGGTACAGGTTAGGGTACGACAATGCTTAAGGGTTAGCGTAAGTGTGAGGGCATGAGTTAGTGTTGGAGTACTGGTTAAGACAAGGGCACCGATGAGGGTAAGGCCTCGGAAAAGGGACACGTTCAGGGTTTCGCTTAGGGTTAGGGTTTCGGAATGGGGAGGGATTAGGGTACAGGATAGGGTACGACAATGCTTAAGGGTTAACGTACGTTTTGGGAATGAGTTAGTGTTTGTGTAATGGTTAAGATTAGGGCATTGGTTAGGGTAGGGCATCGGAAGTGGGTCAGGTTTAGGGATGGGGTTAGGGTTAGGGTTAAGGAATGGGGAGGGATTAGGGTACAATTTAGGGTACGACAACGCTTAAGGTTTAGCGTACGTGTTAGGGCATGCGTTAGTGTTGGTGTCCTGGTTAAGATTAGGGCACGGGTGAGGGTAAGGCTTCGGGTGAGGGTCAGGGTTAGGATTCGTGTTAGGGTTAAGGTTAAGGAATGCAGAGTGATTAGGGTACAGCTTAGGGTACGACAGTGCTTAAGGGTTAGCGTTCGTGTGAGGGCAAGGGTTAGTGTTAGTGTCCTGGTTAAGATTAGGGCACGGGTGAGGGTAAGGCTTCAGGTGAGGGTCAGGGTTAGGATTCGGGTTAGGGTTAGGGTTAGGGAATGGGGAGGGATTAGGGTACAGTTTAGGGTACGACAACGATTAAGGGTTAGCGTACGTGTGAGGGCACGAGTTAGTGTTAGTGTACTGCTTACGACTAGGGCACGGGTGAGGGTAAGGCCTCGGAAGAGGGTCACGTTAAGGGTTAGGGTTTGGGTTAGGGTTAGGGAATGGGGATGGATTAGGGTACAGGTTAGTGTACGGCAATGGCTTAGGGTTAGCATACGTTAGAGGGCATGGGTTAGTGTTGATGTACTGGTTAAAATTAGGACAGGGGTGAGGGTAAAGTTTCGGGTGAGTGTCATGGTTAGGTTTCAGGTTAGGGTTAGGGTTAGGGAATGGAGAGGGATTAGGGTACAGGTTAGGGTACCGCTGCGGTTTAGTGTTAGCGTACATGTGAGGGCACAAATTAGTCTTGGTGTCCAGGTTAAGATTAGGTCACAGGTGAGAGTAAGGCTTCGGGTGAGGGTCAGGGTTAGGATTCGGGTTAGGGCTAGGGTTCGGGAAAGGAGAGGGATTAGGGTACAGGTTAGGGTACGAAAATTCTTAAGTGTTAGCGTAAGTGTGAGGGCATGAGTTAGTGTTTGTGTACTGGTTAAAACAAGGGCACCGATGAGGGTAAGGCCTCGGAAAAGGGTCACGTTCAGGGTTTTGCTTAGGGTTAGGGTTTGGGAATAGGGAGGGATTAGGGTACAGGATAGGGTACGACAATGCTTAAGGGTTAACGTACGTTTTTGGGCATGAGTTAGTGTTTGTGTACTGGTTAAGATTAGGGCATTGGTTAGGGTAGGGCATCGGAAGTGGGTCAGGTTTAGGGATGGGGTTAGGGTTAGTATCAAGGAATGGGGAGGGATTAGGGTACAATTTAGGGTACGACAACGCTTAAGGTTTAACGTACGTGTGAGGGCACGAGTTAGTGTTGGTGTCCTGGTTAAGATTAGGGCACGAGTGAGGGTAAGGATTCGGGTGATGGTCAGGGTTAGGTTTCGGGTTAGGGTTAGGGTTAGGGAATGGGGAGGGATTAGGGTACAGTTTAGGGTACGACAACGATTAAGGGTGGGCGTACGTGTGAGGGCACGAGTTAGTGTTGGTGTCCTGGTTAAGATTAGGGCACGGGTGAGGGTAAGGCTTTGGGTGAGGGTCAGGTTTAGGACTCGTGTTAGGGTTAGGGTTAAGGAATGCAGAGGGATTAGGGTACAGCTTAGGGTACGACAGTGCTTAAGGGTTAGCGTTCGTGTGAGGGCAAGTGTTAGTGTTAGTGTCCTGGTTAAGATTAGGGCACGGGTGAGGGTAAGGCTTCAGGTGAGGGTCAGGGTTAGGATTCGGGTTAGGGTTAGGGTTAGGGAATGGGGAGGGATTAGGGTACAGTTTAGGGTACGACAACGATTAAGGGTGGGCGAACATCTGAGGGCACGAGTTAGTGTTGGTGTCCTGGTTAAGATTAGGGCACGGGTGAGGGTAAGGTTTCGGTTGAGGGTCAGGGATAGAATTCGGGTTAGGGTTAGGGTAAGGGAATGGGGAGATATTACGGCACAGTTTAGGGTACCACAACGCTTAAGGTTTAGCGTACGTGTGAGGTCACTAGTTAGTGTTAGTGTACTGCTTACGATTTGGGCATGGGTGAGGGTAAGGCCTCGGAAGAGGGTCACGTTAAGGGTTAGGGTTAGGGTTAGGGAATGGGGATTGATTTGGGTACAGGTTACAGTACGGCAATGGCTTAGGGTTAGCGTACGTTAGAGGGCATGGGTTAGTGTTGATGTACCGGTTAAAATTAGGACAGGGGTGAGGGTAAAGTTTCGGGTGTGTGTCATGGTTAGGTTTCAGGTTAGGGTTAGGTTTAGGGAATGGAGAGGGATTAGGGTACAGGTTAGGGTACCGCTGCGGTTTAGCGTTAGCGTACGTGTGAGGGCACAAGTTAGTCTTGGTGTCCTGGTTAAGATTAGGTCACAGGTGAGGTTAAGGCTTCGGGTGAGGGTCAGGGTTTGGATTCGGGTTAGGGTTAGGGTTCGGGAAAGGAGAGGGATTAGGGTACAGGTTAGGGTACGATAATGCTTAAGGGTTAGCGTAAGTGTGAGGGCATGAGTTAGTGTTGGTGTACTGCTTAAGACAAGGGCACTGATGAGGGTAAGGCCTCGGAAAAGGGACACGTTCAGGGTTTCGCTTAGGGTTAGGGTTTCGGAATGGGGAGGGATTAGGGTACAGGATAGTGTACGACAATGCTTAAGGGTTAACGTACGTTTTTGGGAATGAGTTAGTGTTTGTGTAATGGTTAAGATTAGGGCATTGGTTAGGGTAGGGCATCGGAAGTGGGTCAGGTTTAGGGATTGGGTTAGGGTTAGGGTTAAGGAATGGTGAGGGATTAGGGTACAATTTAGGGTACGACAGCGCTTAAGGTTTAGCGTATGTGTGAGGGCATGCGTTAGTGTTGGTGTCCTGGTTAAGATTAGGGCACGGGTGAGGGTAAGGCTTCGGGTGAGGGTCAGGGTTAGGATTCGTGTTAGGGTTAAGGTTAAGGAATGCAGAGGGATTAGGGTACAGCTTAGGGTACGACAGTGCTTAAGGGTTAGCGTTCGTGTGAGGGCAAGGGTTAGTGTTAGTGTCCTGGTTAAGATTAGGGCACGGGTGAGGGTAAGGCTTCAGGTGAGGGTCAGGGTTAGGATTCGGGTTAGGGTTAGGGAATGGGGAGGGATTAGGGTACAGTTTAGGGTACGACAACGATTAAGGGTTAGCGTACGTGTGAGAGCACGAGTTAGTGTTAGTGTACTGCTTACGACTAGGGCACGGGTGAGGGTAAGGCCTCGGAAGAGGGTCACGTTAAGGGTTAGGGTTTGGGTTAGGGTTAGGGAATGGGGATGGATTAGGATACAGGTTAGTGTACGGCAATGGCTTAGGGTTAGCATACGTTAGAGGGCATGGGTTAGTGTTGATGTACTGGTTAAAATTAGGACAGGGGTGAGGGTAAAGTTTCGAGTGAGTGTCATGGTTAGGTTTCAGGTTAGGGCTAGGGTTGGGGAATGGAGAGGGATTAGGGTACAGGTTAGGGTACCGCTGCGGTT
Source organism: Inia geoffrensis (assembly GCA_036417435.1). Taxonomy (NCBI): domain Eukaryota; kingdom Metazoa; phylum Chordata; class Mammalia; order Artiodactyla; family Iniidae; genus Inia; species Inia geoffrensis. Next base: position 93,873,311 of record CM070911.1, read on the forward strand.
TAGTGTTAGCGTACATGTGAGGGCACAAGTTAGTCTTGGAGTCCTGGTTAAGATTAGGTCACGGGTGAGGGTAAGGCTTCGGGTAAGGGTCACTGTTAGGATTCAGGTTAGGGTTAGGGTTCCGGAATGGAGAGGGATTAGGGTAGAGGTTAGGGTACGACAATGCTTAAGGGTTAGCGTAAGTGTGAGGGCACGAGTTAGTGTTAGTGTACTGGTTAAGACAACGGCACCGATGAGGGTAAGGCCTCGGCAAAGGGTCACGTTCAGGGTTTCGCTTAGGGTTAGGGTTTCGGAATGGGTAGGGATTAGGGTACAGGATAGGGTACGACAATGCTTAAGGGTTAACGTACGTGTGAGGGCATGAGTTAGTGTTGGTGTCCTGGTTAAGATTAGGGCACGGGTGAGGGTAAGGCTTCAGGTGAGTGTCAGGGTTAGGATTCGGGTTAGGGTTAGGGTTAGGGAATGGGGAGGGATTAGGGTACACTTTAGGGTACGACAACGATTAAGGGTGGGCGTACGTGTGAGGGCACGAGTTAGTGTTGGTGTCCTGGTTAAGATTAGGGCACGGGTGAGGGTAAGGCTTTGGGTGAGGGTCAGGGTTAGGATTCGTGTTAGGGTTAGGGTTAAGGAATGCAGAGGGATTAGGGTACAGCTTAGGGTACGACAGTGCTTAAGGGTTAGCGTTCGTGTGAGGGCAAGTGTTAGTGTTAGTGTCCTGGTTAAGATTAGGGCACGGGTGAGGGTAAGGCTTCAGGTGAGGGTCAGGGTTAGGATTCGGGTTAGGGTTAGGGTTAGGGAATGGGGAGGGATTAGGGTACAGTTTAGGGTACGACAACGATTAAGGGTGGGCGAACATCTGAGGGCACGAGTTAGTGTTGGTGTCCTGGTTAAGATTAGGGCACGGGTGAGGGTAAGGTTTCGGTTGAGGGTCAGGGATAGAATTCGGGTTAGGGTTAGGGTAAGGGAATGGGGAGATATTACGGCACAGTTTAGGGTACCACAACGCTTAAGGTTTAGCGTACGTGTGAGGTCACTAGTTAGTGTTAGTGTACTGCTTACGATTTGGGCATGGGTGAGGGTAAGGCCTCGGAAGAGGGTCACGTTAAGGGTTAGGGTTAGGGTTAGGGAATGGGGATTGATTTGGGTACAGGTTACAGTACGGCAATGGCTTAGGGTTAGCGTACGTTAGAGGGCATGTGTTAGTGTTGATGTACCGGTTAAAATTAGGACAGGGGTGAGGGTAAAGTTTCGGGTGTGTGTCATGGTTAGGTTTCAGGTTAGGGTTAGGTTTAGGGAATGGAGAGGGATTAGGGTACAGGTTAGGGTACCGCTGCGGTTTAGCGTTAGCGTACGTGTGAGGGCACAAGTTAGTCTTGGTGTCCTGGTTAAGATTAGGTCACAGGTGAGGTTAAGGCTTCGGGTGAGGGTCAGGGTTTGGATTCGGGTTAGGGTTAGGGTTCGGGAAAGGAGAGGGATTAGGGTACAGGTTAGGGTACGATAATGCTTAAGGGTTAGCGTAAGTGTGAGGGCATGAGTTAGTGTTGGTGTACTGCTTAAGACAAGGGCACCGATGAGGGTAAGGCCTCGGAAAAGGGACACGTTCAGGGTTTCGCTTAGGGTTAGGGTTTCGGAATGGGGAGGGATTAGGGTACAGGATAGTGTACGACAATGCTTAAGGGTTAACGTACGTTTTTGGGAATGAGTTAGTGTTTGTGTAATGGTTAAGATTAGGGCATTGGTTAGGGTAGGGCATCGGAAGTGGGTCAGGTTTAGGGATTGGGTTAGGGTTAGGGTTAAGGAATGGTGAGGGATTAGGGTACAATTTAGGGTACGACAGCGCTTAAGGTTTAGCGTATGTGTGAGGGCATGCGTTAGTGTTGGTGTCCTGGTTAAGATTAGGGCACGGGTGAGGGTAAGGCTTCGGGTGAGGGTCAGGGTTAGGATTCGTGTTAGGGTTAAGGTTAAGGAATGCAGAGGGATTAGGGTACAGCTTAGGGTACGACAGTGCTTAAGGGTTAGCGTTCGTGTGAGGGCAAGGGTTAGTGTTAGTGTCCTGGTTAAGATTAGGGCACGGGTGAGGGTAAGGCTTCAGGTGAGGGTCAGGGTTAGGATTCGGGTTAGGGTTAGGGAATGGGGAGGGATTAGGGTACAGTTTAGGGTACGACAACGATTAAGGGTTAGCGTACGTGTGAGAGCACGAGTTAGTGTTAGTGTACTGCTTACGACTAGGGCACGGGTGAGGGTAAGGCCTCGGAAGAGGGTCACGTTAAGGGTTAGGGTTTGGGTTAGGGTTAGGGAATGGGGATGGATTAGGATACAGGTTAGTGTACGGCAATGGCTTAGGGTTAGCATACGTTAGAGGGCATGGGTTAGTGTTGATGTACTGGTTAAAATTAGGACAGGGGTGAGGGTAAAGTGTCGAGTGAGTGTCATGGTTAGGTTTCAGGTTAGGGCTAGGGTTGGGGAATGGAGAGGGATTAGGGTACAGGTTAGGGTACCGCTGCGGTTTAGTGTTAGCGTACATGTGAGGGCACAAGTTAGTCTTGGAGTCCTGGTTAAGATTAGGTCACGGGTGAGGGTAAGGCTTCGGGTAAGGGTCACTGTTAGGATTCAGGTTAGGGTTAGGGTTCCGGAATGGAGAGGGATTAGGGTAGAGGTTAGGGTACGACAATGCTTAAGGGTTAGCGTAAGTGTGAGGGCACGAGTTAGTGTTAGTGTACTGGTTAAGACAACGGCACCGATGAGGGTAAGGCCTCGGCAAAGGGTCACGTTCAGGGTTTCGCTTAGGGTTAGGGTTTCGGAATGGGTAGGGATTAGGGTACAGGATAGGGTACGACAATGCTTAAGGGTTAACGTACGTGTGAGGGCATGAGTTAGTGTTGGTGTCCTGGTTAAGATTAGGGCACGGGTGAGGGTAAGGCTTCAGGTGAGTGTCAGGGTTAGGATTCGGGTTAGGGTTAGGGTTAGGGAATGGGGAGGGATTAGGGTACACTTTAGGGTACGACAACGATTAAGGGTGGGCGTACGTGTGAGGGCACGAGTTAGTGTTGGTGTCCTGGTTAAGATTAGGGCACGGGTGAGGGTAAGGCTTTGGGTGAGGGTCAGGGTTAGGATTCGTGTTAGGGTTAGGGTTAAGGAATGCAGAGGGATTAGGGTACAGCTTAGGGTACGACAGTGCTTAAGGGTTAGCGTTCGTGTGAGGGCAAGTGTTAGTGTTAGTGTCCTGGTTAAGATTAGGGCACGGGTGAGGGTAAGGCTTCAGGTGAGGGTCAGGGTTAGGATTCGGGTTAGGGTTAGGGTTAGGGAATGGGGAGGGATTAGGGTACAGTTTAGGGTACGACAACGATTAAGGGTGGGCGAACATCTGAGGGCACGAGTTAGTGTTGGTGTCCTGGTTAAGATTAGGGCACGGGTGAGGGTAAGGTTTCGGTTGAGGGTCAGGGATAGAATTCGGGTTAGGGTTAGGGTAAGGGAATGGGGAGATATTACGGCACAGTTTAGGGTACCACAACGCTTAAGGTTTAGCGTACGTGTGAGGTCACTAGTTAGTGTTAGTGTACTGCTTACGATTTGGGCATGGGTGAGGGTAAGGCCTCGGAAGAGGGTCACGTTAAGGGTTAGGGTTAGGGTTAGGGAATGGGGATTGATTTGGGTACAGGTTACAGTACGGCAATGGCTTAGGGTTAGCGTACGTTAGAGGGCATGTGTTAGTGTTGATGTACCGGTTAAAATTAGGACAGGGGTGAGGGTAAAGTTTCGGGTGTGTGTCATGGTTAGGTTTCAGGTTAGGGTTAGGTTTAGGGAATGGAGAGGGATTAGGGTACAGGTTAGGGTACCGCTGCGGTTTAGCGTTAGCGTACGTGTGAGGGCACAAGTTAGTCTTGGTGTCCTGGTTAAGATTAGGTCACAGGTGAGGTTAAGGCTTCGGGTGAGGGTCAGGGTTTGGATTCGGGTTAGGGTTAGGGTTCGGGAAAGGAGAGGGATTAGGGTACAGGTTAGGGTACGATAATGCTTAAGGGTTAGCGTAAGTGTGAGGGCATGAGTTAGTGTTGGTGTACTGCTTAAGACAAGGGCACCGATGAGGGTAAGGCCTCGGAAAAGGGACACGTTCAGGGTTTCGCTTAGGGTTAGGGTTTCGGAATGGGGAGGGATTAGGGTACAGGATAGTGTACGACAATGCTTAAGGGTTAACGTACGTTTTTGGGAATGAGTTAGTGTTTGTGTAATGGTTAAGATTAGGGCATTGGTTAGGGTAGGGCATCGGAAGTGGGTCAGGTTTAGGGATTGGGTTAGGGTTAGGGTTAAGGAATGGTGAGGGATTAGGGTACAATTTAGGGTACGACAGCGCTTAAGGTTTAGCGTATGTGTGAGGGCATGCGTTAGTGTTGGTGTCCTGGTTAAGATTAGGGCACGGGTGAGGGTAAGGCTTCGGGTGAGGGTCAGGGTTAGGATTCGTGTTAGGGTTAAGGTTAAGGAATGCAGAGGGATTAGGGTACAGCTTAGGGTACGACAGTGCTTAAGGGTTAGCGTTCGTGTGAGGGCAAGGGTTAGTGTTAGTGTCCTGGTTAAGATTAGGGCACGGGTGAGGGTAAGGCTTCAGGTGAGGGTCAGGGTTAGGATTCGGGTTAGGGTTAGGGAATGGGGAGGGATTAGGGTACAGTTTAGGGTACGACAACGATTAAGGGTTAGCGTACGTGTGAGAGCACGAGTTAGTGTTAGTGTACTGCTTACGACTAGGGCACGGGTGAGGGTAAGGCCTCGGAAGAGGGTCACGTTAAGGGTTAGGGTTTGGGTTAGGGTTAGGGAATGGGGATGGATTAGGATACAGGTTAGTGTACGGCAATGGCTTAGGGTTAGCATACGTTAGAGGGCATGGGTTAGTGTTGATGTACTGGTTAAAATTAGGACAGGGGTGAGGGTAAAGTGTCGAGTGAGTGTCATGGTTAGGTTTCAGGTTAGGGCTAGGGTTGGGGAATGGAGAGGGATTAGGGTACAGGTTAGGGTACCGCTGCGGTTTAGTGTTAGCGTACATGTGAGGGCACAAGTTAGTCTTGGAGTCCTGGTTAAGATTAGGTCACGGGTGAGGGTAAGGCTTCGGGTAAGGGTCACTGTTAGGATTCAGGTTAGGGTTAGGGTTCCGGAATGGAGAGGGATTAGGGTAGAGGTTAGGGTACGACAATGCTTAAGGGTTAGCGTAAGTGTGAGGGCACGAGTTAGTGTTAGTGTACTGGTTAAGACAACGGCACCGATGAGGGTAAGGCCTCGGAAAAGGGTCACGTTCAGGGTTTCGCTTAGGGTTAGGGTTTCGGAATGGGTAGGGATTAGGGTACAGGATAGGGTACGACAATGCTTAAGGGTTAACGTACGTGTGAGGGCATGAGTTAGTGTTGGTGTCCTGGTTAAGATTAGGGCACGGGTGAGGGTAAGGCTTCAGGTGAGTGTCAGGGTTAGGATTCGGGTTAGGGTTAGGGTTAGGGAATGGGGAGGGATTAGGGTACACTTTAGGGTACGACAACGATTAAGGGTGGGCGTACGTGTGAGGGCACGAGTTAGTGTTGGTGTCCTGGTTAAGATTAGGGCACGGGTGAGGGTAAGGCTTTGGGTGAGGGTCAGGGTTAGGATTCGTGTTAGGGTTAGGGTTAAGGAATGCAGAGGGATTAGGGTACAGCTTAGGGTACGACAGTGCTTAAGGGTTAGCGTTCGTGTGAGGGCAAGTGTTAGTGTTAGTGTCCTGGTTAAGATTAGGGCACGGGTGAGGGTAAGGCTTCAGGTGAGGGTCAGGGTTAGGATTCGGGTTAGGGTTAGTGTTAGGGAATGGGGAGGGATTAGGGTACAGTTTAGGGTACGACAACGATTAAGGGTTAGCGTACGTGTGAGGGCACGAGTTAGTGTTGGTGTCCTGGTTAAGATTAGGGCACGGGTGAGGATAAGGCCTCGGAAGAGGGTCACGTTAAGGGTTAGGGTTAGGGTTAGGGTTAGGGAATGGGGATTGATTAGGGTACAGGTTAGGGTACGGCAATGGCTTAGGGTTTGCATACGTTAGAGGGCATGAGTTAGTGTTGATGTACTGGTTAAAATTAGGACACGGGTGAGGGTAAAGTTTCGGGTGGGTGTCATGGTTAGGTTTCAGGTTAGGGTTAGGGTTAGGGAATGGAGAGGGATTAGTGTACAGGTTAGGGTACCGCTGCGGTTTAGTGTTAGCGTACGTGTGAGGGAACGAGTTAGTCTTGGTGTCCTGGTTAAGATTAGGGCACGGGTGAGGGTAAGGCTTCGGGTGAGGGTCAGTGTTAGGACTAGGGTTAACGTTAGGGTTAGGGAATTGAGAGGGATTAGGGTACAGGTTAGGGTACAACAATGCTTAAGGGTTAGCGTAAGTGTGAGGGCACGAGTTAGTGTTGGTGTACTGGTTAAGACAAGGACACCATTGAGGGTAAGGCCTCGGAAAAGGGTCACGTTCAGGGTTTCGCTTAGGGTTAGGGTTAGGGAATGGGGAGGGATTAGGGTAGAGGATAGGGTAAGACAATGCTTAAGGAATAAAGTACGTTTGAGGGCATGAGTTAGTGTTTGTGTACTCGTTAAAATTAGGGCATTGGTTAGGGTAGGGCATCGGACGTGGGTCAGGTTTAGGGATGGGTTTAGGGTTAGGGTTAAGGAATGGGGATGGATTAGGGTACAATTTAGGGTACGACAACGCTTAAGGTTTAGCGTACGTGTGAGGGCACGAGTTAGTGTTGGTGTCCTGGTTAAGATTAGGGCATGGGTGAGGGTAAGGCTTCGGGTGAGGGTCAGGGTTAGGATTCGTGTTAGGGTTAGGGTTAAGGAATGCAGAGGGATTACGGTACAGCTTAGGGTACGACAGTGCTTAAGGGTTAACGTTCGTGTGAGGGCAAGGGTTAGTGTTAGTGTCCTGGTTAAGATTAGGGCACGGGTGAGGGTAAGGCTTCAGGTAAGGGTCAGGGTTAGGATTCGGGTTAGGGATAGGGTTAGGGAATGGGGAGGGATTAGGGTACAGTTTAGGGTATGACAACGATTAAGGGTTAGCGTACGTGTGAGGGCACGAGTTAGTGTTAGTGTACTGCTTACGACTAGGGCACGGGTGAGGGTAAGGCCTCGGAAGAGGGTCACGTTAAGGGTTAAGGTTTGGGTTAGGGTTAGGGAATGGGAATGGATTAGGCTACAGGTTAGTGTACGGCAATGGCTTAGGGTTAGCATACGTTAGAGGGCATGGGTTAGTGTTGATGTACTGGTTAAAATTAGGACAGGGGTGAGGGTAAAGTTTCGGGTGAGTGTCATGGTTAGGTTTCAGCTTAGGGTTAGGGTTAGGGAATGGAGAGGGATTAGGGTACAGGTTAGGGTACCGCTGCGGTTTAGTGTTAGCGTATGTGTGAGGGCACGAGTTAGTCTTGGTGTCCTGATTAAGATTAGGGCACGGGTGAGGGTAAGGCTTCGGGTGAGGGTCAGGGTTAGGATTCGGGTTAGGGTTCGGGTTAGGGAATGGAGAGGGATTAGGGTACAGGTTAGGGTACGACAATGCTTAAGGGTTAGCGTAAGTGTGAGGTCACGAGTTAGTGTTGGTGTACTGGTTAAGACAAGGGCACCGATGAGGGTAAGGCCTCGGAAAAGGGTCACGTTCAGGGTTTCGCTTAAGGTTAGGGTTAGGGAATGGGGAGGGATTAAGGTAGAGGATAGGGTACGACAATGCTTAAAGGTTAACGTACGTTTGAGGGCATGAGTTAGTGTTTGTCTACTCGTTAAGATTAGGGCATTGGTTAGGGTAGGGCATCGGAAGTGGGTCAGGTTTAGGGATGGGGTTAGGTTTAGTATTAAGGAATGGGGAGGGATTAGGGTACAATTTAGGGTACGACAACGCTTAAGGTTTAACGTACGTGTGAGGGCACGAGTTAGTGTTGGTGTCCTGGTTAAGATTAGGGCACGAGTGAGGGTAAGGATTCGGGTGATGGTCAGGGTTAGGATTCGGGTTAGGGTTAGGGTTAGGGAATGGGGAGGGATTAGGGTACAGTTTAGGGTACGACAACGATTAAGGGTGGGCGTACGTGTGAGGGCACGAGTTAGTGTTGGTGTCCTGGTGAAGATTAGGGCACGGGTGAGGGTAAGGCTTTGGGTGAGGGTCAGGGTTAGGATTCGTGTTAGGGTTAGGGTTAAGGAATGCAGAGGGATTAGGGTACAGCTTAGGGTACGACAGTGCTTAAGGGTTAGCGTTCGTGTGAGGGCAAGTGTTAGTGTTAGTGTCCTGGTTAAGATTAGGGCACGGGTGAGGGTAAGGCTTCAGGTGAGGGTCAGGGTTAGGATTCGGGTTAGGGTTAGGGTTAGGGAATGGGGAGGGATTAGGGTACAGTTTAGGGTACGACAACGATTAAGGGTTAGCGTAGGTGTGAGGGCACGAGTTAGTGTTAGTGTACTGCTTACGACTTGGGCACGGGTGAGGGTAAGACCTCGGAAGAGGGTCACGTTAAGGGTTAGGGTTTGGGTTAGGGTTAGGGAATGGGGATGGATTAGGGTACAGGTTAGTGTACGGCAATGGCTTAGGGTTAGCATACGTTAGAGGGCATGGGTTAGTGTTGATGTACTGGTTAAAATTAGGACAGGGGTGAGGGTAAAGTTTCGGGTGAGTGTCATGGTTAGGTTTCAGGTTAGGGTTAGGGTTAGGGAATGGAGAGGGATTAGGGTACAGGTTAGGGTACCGCTGCGGTTTAGTGTTAGCGTACATGTGAGGGCACAAGTTAGTCTTGGTGTCCTGGTTAAGATTAGGTCACGGGTGAGGGTAAGGCTTCGGGTGAGGGTCAGGGTTAGGATTCAGGTTAGGGTTAGGGTTCCGGAATGGAGAGGGATTAGGGTACAGGTTAGGGTACGACAATGCTTAAGGGTTAGCGTAAGTGTGAGGGCACGAATTAGTGTTGGTGTACTGGTTAAGACAAGGGCACCGATGAGGGTAAGGCCTCGGAAAAGTGTCACGTTCAGGGTTTCGCTTAGGGTTAGGGTTTCGGAATGGGGAGGGATTAGGGTACAGGATAGGGTACGACAATGCTTAAGGGTTAACGTACGTGTGAGGGCATGAGTTAGTGTTGGTGTCCTGGTTAAGATTAGGGCACGGGTGAGGGTAAGGCTTCAGGTGAGGGTCAGGGTTAGGATTCGGGTTAGGGTTAGGGTTAGGGAATGGGGAGGGATTAGGGTACAGTTTAGGGTACGACAACGATTAAGGGTGGGCGTACGTGTGAGGGCACGAATTAGTGTTGGTGTCCTGGTTAAGATTAGGGCACGGGTGAGAGTAAGGTGTCGGGTGAGGGTCAGGGATAGAATTCGGGTTAGGGATAGGGTTAGGGAATGGGGAGATATTAGGGCACAGTTTAGGGTACCACAACGCTTAATGTTTAGCGTACAAGTGAGGTCACTAGTTAGTGTTAGTGTACTGCTTACGATTAGGGCACGGTTGAGGGTAAGGCCTCGGAAGAGGGTCACATTAAGGGTTAGGGTTTGGGTTAGGGTTAGGGAATGGTTATTGATTAGGGTACAGGTTAGTGTACGGCAATGGCTTAGGGTTAGCATACGTTAGAGGGCATGGGTTAGTGTTGATGTACTGGTTAAAATTAGGTCAGGGGTGAGGGTAAAGTTTCGGGTGAGTGTCATGGTTAGGTTTCATGTTAGGGTTAGGGTTAGGGAATGGAGAGGGATTAGGGTACAGGTTAGGGTTCCGCTGCGGTTTAGTGTTTGCGTACATGTGAGGGCACAAGTTAGTCCTGGTGTCCTGGTTAAGATTAGGTCACAGGTGAGGTTAAGGCTTCGGGTGAGGGTCAGGGTTAGGATTCGGGTTAGGGTTAGGGTTCGGGAAAGGAGAGGGATTAGGGTACAGGTTAGGGTACGACAATGCTTAAGGGTTAGCGTAAGTGTGAGGGCATGAGTTAGTGTTGGTGTAGTGGTTAAGACAAGGGCACCGATGAGGTTAAGGCCTCGGAAAAGGGTCACGTTCAGGGTTTCGCTTAGGGTTAGGGTTTCGGAATGGGGAGGGATTAGGGTACAGGATAGGGTACGACAATGCTTAAGGGTTAACGTACCTTTTTGGGCATGAGTTAGTGTTTGTGTACTGGTTAAGATTAGGGCATTGGTTAGGGTAGGGCATCGGAAGTGGGTCAGGTTTAGGGATGGGGTTAGGGTTAGGGTTAAGGAATGGGAAGGGATTAGGGTACAATTTAGGGTACGACAACGCTTAAGGTTTAGCGTACGTGTGAGGGCATGAGTTAGTGTTGGTGTCCTGGTTAAGATTAGGGCACGGGTGAGGGTAAGGCTTCGGGTGAGGGTCAGGGTTAGGATTCGTGTTAGGGTTAAGGTTAAGGAATGCAGAGGGATTAGGGTACAGCTTAGGGTACGACAGTGCTTAAGGGTTAGCGTTCGTGTGAGGGCAAGGGTTAGTGTTAGTGTCCTGGTTAAGATTAGGGCACGGGTGAGGGTAAGGATTCAGGTGAGGGTCAGTGTTAGTATTCGTGTTAGGGTTAGGGTTAGGGAATGGGGAGATATTAGGGTACAGTTTAGGGTACGACAACGATTAAGGGTTGGCGTACGTGTGAGGGCACGAGTTAGTGTTGGTGTCCTGGTTAAGATTAGGGCACGGGTGAGGTTAAGGTTTCGGGTGAGGGTCAGGGATAAAATTCGGGTTAGGGTTAGGGTTAGGGAATGGGGAGATATTAGGGCACAGTTTAGGGTACCACAACGCTTAATGTTTAGCGTACATGTGAGGTCACTAGTTAGTGTTAGTGTACTGCTTACGATTAGGGCACGGGTGAGGGTAAGGACTCGGAAGAGGGTCACGTTAAGGGTTAGGGTTTGGGTTAGGGTTAGGGAATGGGGATTGATTAGGGTACAGGTTAGTGCACGGCAATGGCTTAGGGTTAGCATACGTTAGAGGGCATGGGTTAGTGTTGATGTACTGGTTAAAATTAGGACAGGGGTGAGGGTAAAGTTTCGGGTGAGTGTCATGGTTAGGTTTCTGGTTAGGGTTAGGGTTACGGAATGGAGAGGGATTAGGGTACAGGTTAGGGTACCGCTGCGGTTTAGTGTTAGCGTACATGTGAGGGCACAAGTTAGTCTTGGTGTCCTGGTTAAGATTAGGTCACAGGTGAGGGTAAGGCTTCGGGTGAGGGTCAGGGTGAGGATTCGGGTTAGGGTTAGGGTTCGGGAAAGGAGAGGGATTAGGGTACAGGTTAGGGTACGACAATGCTTAAGGGTTAGCGTAAGTGTGAGGGCACGAGTTAGTGTTGGTGTACTGGTTAAGACAAGGCACCGATGAGGGTAAGGCCTCGGAAAAGGGTCACGTTCAGGGTTTCACTTAGGGTTAGGGTTTGGGAATGGGGAGGGATTAGGGTACAGGATAGGGTACGACAATGCTTAAGGGTTAACGTACGTTTTTGGGCATGAGTTAGTGTTTGTGTACTGGTTAAGATTAGGGCATTGGTTAGGGTAGGGCATCGGAAGTGGGTCAGGTTTAGGGATGGGGTTAGGGTTAGTGTTAAGGAATGGGGAGGGATTAGGGTACAATTTAGGGTACGACAACGCTTAAGGTTTAGCGTACGTGTGAGGGCACGAGTTAGTGTTGGTGTCCTGGTTAAGATTAGGGCACGGGTGAGGGTAAGGTTTAGGTTGAGGGTCAGGGATAGAATTCGGGTTAGGGTTAGGGTTAGGGAATGGGGAGATATTAAGGCACAGTTTAGGGTACCACAACGCTTAAGGTTTAGCGTACATGTGAGGTCACTATTTAGTGTTAGTGTACTGCTTACGATTAGGGCACGGGTGAGGGTAAGGCCTCGGAAGAGGGTCACGTTAAGGGTTAGGGTTAGGGAATGGGGATTGATTAGGGTACAGGTTACAGTACGGCAATGGCTTAGGGTTAGCGTACGTTAGAGGGCATGGGTTAGTGTTGATGTACTGGTTAAAATTAGGACAGGGGTGAGGGTAAAGTTTCGGGTGTGTGTCATGGTTAGGTTTCAGGTTATGGGTAGGTTTAGGGAATGGAGAGGGATTAGGGTACAGGTTAGGGTACCGCTGCGGTTTAGCGTTAGCGTACGTGTGAGGGTACAAGTTAGTCTTGGTGTCCTGGTTAAGATTAGGTCACAGGTGAGGTTAAGGCTTCGGGTGAGGGTCAGGGTTAGGATTCGGGTTAGGGTTAGGGTTCGGGAAAGGAGAGGGATTAGGGTACAGGTTAGGGTACGACAATGCTTAAGGGTTAGCGTAAGTGTGAGGGCACGAGTTAGTGTTGGTGTACTGGTTAAGACAAGGGCACCGATGAGGGTAAGGCCTCGGAAAAGGGACACGTTCAGGGTTTCGCTTAGGGTTAGGGTTTCGGAATGGGGAGGGATTAGGGTACAGGATAGGGTACGACAATGCTTAAGGGTTAACGTACGTTTTTGGGAATGAGTTAGTGTATGTGTAATGGTTAAGATTAGGGCATTGGTTAGGGTAGGGCATCGGAAGTGGGTCAGGTTTAGGGATGGGGTTAGGGTTAGGGTTAAGGAATGGTGAGGGATTAGGGTACAGCTTAGGGTACGACAGTGCTTAAGGGTTAGCGTTCGTGTGAGGGCAAGGGTTAGTGTTAGTGTCCTGGTTAAGATTAGGGCACGGGTGAGGGTAAGGCTTCAGGTGAGGGTCAGGGTTAGGATTCGGGTTAGGGTTAGGGTTAGGGAATGGGGAGGGATTAGGGTACAGTTTAGGGTACGACAACAATTAAGGGTTAGCGTACGTGTGAGGGCACGAGTTAGTGTTGGTGTCCTGGTTAAGATTAGGGCACGGGTGAGGGTAAGGTTTCGGGTGAGGGTCAGGGATAGAATTCGGGTTAGGGTTAGGGTTAGGGAATGGGGAGATATTAGGGCACAGTTTAGGGTACCACAACGCTTAAGGTTTAGCATACGTGTGAGGTCACTAGTTAGTGTTAGTGTACTGCTTATGATTAGGGCACGGGTGAGGGTAAGGCCTCGGAAGAGGGTCACGTTAAGGGTTAGGGTTAGGGTTAGGGTTAGGGAATGGGGATTGATTAGGGTACAGGTTAGGGTACGGCAATGGCTTAGAGTTAGCGTACGTTAGAGGGCATGGGTTAGTGTTGATGTACTGGTTAAAATTAGGAAAGGGGTGAGGTTTTAGTTTCGGGTGAGTGTCATGGTTAGGTTTCAGGTTAGGGTTAGGGTTAGGGAATGGAGAGGGATTAGGGTACAGGTTAGGGTACCGCTGCGGTTTAGTGTTAACGTACTTGTGAGGGCACGAGTTAGTCTTGGTGTCCTGGTTAAGATTAGGGCACGGGTGAGGGTAAGGCTTCGGGTGAGGGTCAGGGTTAGGATTCGGGTTAGGGTTAGGGTTCGGGAAAGGAGAGGGATAAGGGTACAGGTTAGGGTACGACAATGCTTAAGGGTTAGCGTAAGTGTGAGGGCATGAGTTATTGTTGGTGTACTGGTTAAGACAAGGGCACCGATGAGGGTAAGGCCTCGGAAAAGGGTCACGTTCAGGGTTTCACTTAGGGTTAGGGTTTGGGAATGGGGAGGGATTAGGGTACAGGATAGGGTACGACAATGCTTAAGGGTTAACGTACGTTTTTGGGCATGAGTTAGTGTTTGTGTACTGGTTAAGATTAGGGCATTGGTTAAGGTAGGGCATCGGAAGTGGGTCAGGTTTAGGGATGGGGTTAGGGTTAGGGTTAAGGAATGGGGAGGGATTAGGGTATAATTTAGGGTACGACAACGCTTAAGGTTTAGCGTACGTGTGAGGGCACGAGTTATTGTTGGTGTCCTGGTTAAGATTAGGGCACGGGTGAGGGTAAGGTTTCGGGTGAGGGTCAGGGATAGAATTCGGGTTAGGGTTAGGGTTAGGGAATGGGGAGATATTAGGGCACAGTTTAGGGTACCACAACGCTTAATGTTTAGCGTACATGTGAGGTCACTAGTTAGTGTTAGTGTACTGCTTACGATTAGGGCACGGGTGAGGGTAAGGCCTCGGAAGAGGGTCACGTTAAGGGTTAGGGTTTGGGTTAGGTTAGGGAATGGGGATTGATTAGGGTACAGGTTAGTGTACGGCAATGGCTTAGGGTTAGCATACGTTCGAGGGCATGGATTAGTGTTGATGTACTGGTTTAAATTAGGACAGGGGTGAGGGTAAAGTTTCGGGTGAGTGTCATGGTTAGGTTTCAGGTTAGCGTTAGGGTTAGTGAATGGAGAGGGATTAGGGTACAGGTTAGGGTACCGCTGCGGTTTAGTGTTAGCGTACATGTGAGGGCACAAGTTAGTCTTGGTGTCCAGGTTAAGATTAGGTCACAGGTGAGGGTAAGGCATCGGGTGAGGGTCAGGGTTAGGATTCGGGTTAGGGTTAGGGTTCGGGAAAGGAGAGGGATTAGGGTACAGGTTAGGGTACGAAAATTCTTAAGTGTTAGCGTAAGTGTGAGGGCATGAGTTAGTGTTGGTGTACTGGTTAAAACAAGGGCACCGATGAGGGTAAGGCCTCGGAAAAGGGTCACGTTCAGGGTTTCGCTTAGGGTTAGGGTTTGGGAATGGGGAGGGATTAGGGTATAGGATAGGGTACGACAATGCTTAAGGGTTAACGTACGTTTTTGGGCATGAGTTAGTGTTTGTGTACTGGTTAAGATTAGGGCATTGGTTAGGGTAGGGCATCGGAAGTGGGTCAGGTTTAGGGATGGGGTTAGGGTTAGTGTTAAGGAATGGGGAGGGATTAGGGTACAATTTAGGGTACGACAACGCTTATGGTTTAGCGTACGTGTGAGGGCACGAGTTAGTGTTGGTGTCCTGGTTAAGATTAGGGCACGGGTGAGGGTAAGGATTCGGGTGATGGTCAGGGTTAGGATTCGTGTTAGGGTTAGGGTTAAGGAATGCAGAGGGATTAGGGTACAGCTTAGGGTACGACAGTGCTTAAGGGTTAGCGTTCGTGTGAGGCCAAGGGTTAGTGTTAGTGTCCTGGTTAAGATTAGGGCACGGTTCAGGGTAAGGTTTCAGGTGAGGGTCAGGGTTAGGATTCGGGTTAGGGTTAGGGTTAGGGAATGGGGAGGGAATAGGGTACAGTTTAGGGTACGAGAACGATTAAGGGTTACCGTACATGTGAGGGCACGAGTTAGTGTTGGTGTCCTGGTTAAGATTAGGGCACGGGTGAGGGTAAGGTTTAGGTTGAGGGTCAGGGATAGAATTCGGGTTAGGGTTAGGGTTAGGGAATGGGGAGATATTAAGGCACAGTTTAGGGTACCACAACGCTTAAGGTTTAGCGTACGTGTGAGGTCACTATTTAGTGTTAGTGTACTGCTTACGATTAGGGCACGGGTGAGGGTAAGGCCTCGGAAGAGGGTCACGTTAAGGGTTAGGGTTAGGGAATGGGGATTGATTAGGGTACAGGTTACAGTACGGCAATGGCTTAGGGTTAGCGTACGTTAGAGGGCATGGGTTAGTGTTGATGTACTGGTTAAAATTAGGACAGGGGTGAGGGTAAAGTTTCGGGTGTGTGTCATGGTTAGGTTTCAGGTTATTGGTAGGTTTAGGGAATGGAGAGGGATTAGGGTACAGGTTAGGGTACCGCTGCGGTTTAGCGTTAGCGTACGTGTGAGGGCACAAGTTAGTCTTGGTGTCCTGGTTAAGATTAGGTCACAGGTGAGGTTAAGGCTTCGGGTGAGTGTCAGGGTTAGGATTCGGGTTAGGGTTAGGGTTCGGGAAAGGAGAGGGATTAGGGTACAGGTTAGGGTACGACAATGCTTAAGGGTTAGCGTAAGTGTGAGGGCACGAGTTAGTGTTGGTGTACTGGTTAAGACAAGGGCACCGATGAGGGTAAGGCCTCGGAAAAGGGACACGTTCAGGGTTTCGCTTAGGGTTAGGGTTTCGGAATGGGGAGGGATTAGGGTACAGGATAGGGTACGACAATGCTTAAGGGTTAACGTACGTTTTTGGGAATGAGTTAGTGTATGTGTAATGGTTAAGATTAGGGCATTGGTTAGGGTAGGGCATCGGAAGTGGGTCAGGTTTAGGGATGGGGTTAGGGTTAGGGTTAAGGAATGGTGAGGGATTAGGGTACAGCTTAGGGTACGACAGTGCTTAAGGGTTAGCGTTCGTGTGAGGGCAAGGGTTAGTGTTAGTGTCCTGGTTAAGATTAGGGCACGGGTGAGGGTAAGGCTTCAGGTGAGGGTCAGGGTTAGGATTCGGGTTAGGGTTAGGGTTAGGGAATGGGGAGGGATTAGGGTACAGTTTAGGGTACGACAACGATTAAGGGTTAGCGTACGTGTGAGGGCACGAGTTAGTGTTAGTGTACTGCTTACGACTAGGGCACGGGTGAGGGAAAGGCCTCGGAAGAGGGTCACGTTAAGGGTTAGGGTTTGGGTTAGGGTTAGGGAATGGGGATGGATTAGGGTACAGGTTAGTGTACGGCAATGGCTTAGGGTTAGCATACGTTAGAGGGCATGGGTTAGTGTTGATGTACTGGTTAAAATTAGGACAGGGGTGAGGGTAAAGTTTCGGGTGAGTGTCATGGTTAGGTTTCAGGTTAGGGTTAGGGTTAGGGAATGGAGAGGGATTAGGGTACAGGTTAGGGTACCGCTGCGGTTTAGTGTTAGCGTACATGTGAGGGCACAAGTTAGTCTTGGTGTCCTGGTTAAGATTAGGTCACGGGTGAGGGTAAGGCTTCGGCTAAGGGTCACTGTTAGGATTCAGGTTACGGTTAGGGTTCCGGAATGGAGAGGGATTAGGGTACAGGTTAGGGTACGACAATGCTTAAGGGTTAGCGTAAGTGTGAGGGCACGAGTTAGTGTTGGTGTACTGGTTAAGACAAGGGCACCGATGAGGGTAAGGCCTCGGAAAAGGGTCACGTTCAGGGTTTCGCTTATGGTTAGTGTTTCGGAATGGGGAGGGATTAGGGTACAGGATAGGGTACGACAATGCTTAAGGGTTAACGTACGTGTGAGGGCATGAGTTAGTGTTGGTGTCCTGGTTAAGATTAGGGCACGGGTGAGGGTAAGGCTTCAGGTGAGGGTCAGGGTTAGGATTCGGGTTAGGGTTAGGGTTAGGGAATGGGGAGGGATTAGGGTACAGTTTAGGGTACAACAACGATTAAGGGTGGGCGTACGTGTGAGGGCACGAGTTAGTGTTGGTGTCCTGGTTAAGATTAGGGCACGGGTGAGAGTAAGGTTTCGGGTGAGGGTCAGGGATAGAATTCGGGTTAGGGTTAGTGTTAGGGAATGGGGAGATATTAGGGCATAGTTTAGGGTACCACAACGCTTAATGTTTAGCGTACAAGTGAGGTCAATAGTTAGTGTTAGTGTACTGCTTACGATTAGGGCACGGTTGAGCCTAAGGCCTCGGAAGAGGTTCACATTAAGGGTTAGGGTTTGGGTTAGGGTTACGGAATGGTTATTGATTAGGGTACAGGTTAGTGTACAGCAATGGCTTAGGGTTAGCATACGTTAGAGGGCATGGGTTAGTGTTGATGTACTGGTTTAAATTAGGACAGGGGTGAGGGTAAAGTTTCGGGTGAGTGTCATGGTTAGGTTTCAGGTTAGGGTTAGGGTTAGGGAATGGAGAGGGATTAGGTTACAGGTTAGGGTACCGCTGCGGTTTAGTGTTTGCGTACATGTGAGGGCACAAGTTAGTCTTGGTGTCCTGGTTAAGATTAGGTCACAGGTGAGGTTAAGGCTTCGGGTGAGGGTCAGGGTTAGGATTCGGGTTAGGGTTAGGGTTCGGGAAAGGAGAGGGATTAGGGTACAGGTTAGGGTACGACAATGCTTAAGGGTTAGCGTAAGTGTGAGGGCATGAGTTAGTGTTGGTGTACTGGTTAAGACAAGGGCACCGATGAGGGTAAGGCCTCGGAAAAGGGACACGTTCAGGGTTTCGCTTAGGGTTTGGGTTTCCGAATGGGGAGGGATTAGGGTACAGGATAGGGTACGACAATGCTTAAGGGTTAACGTACGTTTTTGGGAATGAGTTAGTGTTTGTGTACTGGTTAAGATTAGGGCATTGGTTAGGGTAGGGCATCGGAAGTGGGTCAGGTTTAGGGATGGGGTTAGGGTTAGGATTAAGGAATGGGGAGGGATTAGGGTACAATTTAGGGTACGACAACGCTTAAGGTTTAGCGTACGTGTGAGGGCACGCGTTAGTGTTGGTGTCCTGGTTAAGATTAGGGCACGGTGAGGGTAAGGCTTCGGGTGAGGGTCAGGGTTAGTTTTCGTGTTAGGGTTAAGGTTAAGGAATGCAGAGGGATTAGGGTACAGCTTAGGGTACGACAGTGCTTAAGGGTTAGCGTTCGTGTGAGGGCAAGGGTTAGTGTTAGTGTCCTGGTTAAGATTAGGGCACGGGTGAGGGTAAGGCTTCAGGTGAGGGTCAGGGTTAGGATTCGGGTTAGGGTTAGGGTTAGGGAATGGGGAGGGATTAGGGTACAGTTTAGGGTACGACAACGATTAAGGGTTAGCGTACGTGTGAGGGCACGAGTTAGTGTTAGTGTACCGCTTACGACTAGGGCACGGGTGAGGGTAAGGCTTCGAAGAGGGTCACGTTAAGGGTTAGGTTTTGGGTTAGGGTTAGGGAATGGGGATGGATTAGGGTACAGTTTAGTGTACGGCAATGGCTTAGGGGTAGCATACGTTAGAGGGCATGGGTTAGTGTTGATGTACTGGTTAAAATTAGGACAGGGGTGAGGGTAAAGTTTCGGGTGAGTGTCATGGTTAGGTTTCAGGTTAGGGTTAGGGTTAGTGAATGGAGATGGATTAGGGTACAGGTTAGGGTACCGCTGCGGTTTAGTGTTAGCGAACATGTGAGGGCACAAGTTAGTCTTGGTGTCCTGGTTAAGATTAGGTCACGGGTGAGGGTAAGGCTTCGGGTGAGGGTCACTGTTAGGATTCAGGTTAGGGTTAGGGTTCCGGAATGGAGAGGGATTAGGGTACAGGTTAGGGTACGACAATGCTTAAGGGTTAGCGTAAGTGTGAGGGCACGAGTTAGTGTTGGTGTACTGGTTAAGACAAGGGCACCGATGAGGGTAAGGCCTCGGAAAAGGGTCACGTTCAGGGTTTCGCTTAGGGTTAGGGTTTCGGAATGGGGAGGGATTAGGGTACAGGATAGGGTACGACAATGCTTAAGGGTTAACGTACGTGTGAGGGCATGAGTTAGTGTTGGTGTCCTGGTTAAGATTAGGGCACGGGTGAGGGTAAGGCTTCAGGTGAGGGTCAGGGTTAGGATTCGGGTTAGGGTTAGGGTTAGGGAATGGGGAGGGATTAGGGTACAGTTTAGGGTACGACAACGATTAAGGGTGGGCGTACGTGTGAGGGCACGAGTTAGTGTTGGTGTCCTGGTTAAGGTTAGGGCACGGGTGAGAGTAAGGTTTCGGGTGAGGGTCAGGGATAGAATTCGGGTTAGGGTTAGGGTTAGGGAATGGGGAGATATTAGGGCACAGTTTAGGGTACCACAACGCTTAATGTTTAGCGTACATGTGAGGTCACTAGTTAGTGTTAGTGTACTGCTTACGATTAGGGCACGGGTGAGGGTAAGGCCTCGGAAGAGGATCACGTTAAGGGTTAGGGTTTGGGTTAGGGTTAGGGAATGGTTATTGATTAGGGTACAGGTTAGTGTACGGCAATGGCTTAGGGTTAGCATACGTTAGAGGGCATGGGTTAGTGTTGATGTACTGGTTAAAATTAGGACAGGGGCGAGGGTAAAGTTTCGGGTGAGTGTCATTGTTAGGTTTCAGGTTAGGGTTAGGGTTACGGAATGGAGAGGGATTAGGGTACAGGTTAGGGTACCGCTGCGGTTTAGTGTTAGCGTACGTGTGAGGGCACGAGTTAGTCTTGGTGTCCTGGTTAAGATTAGGGCACGGGTGAGGGTAAGGCTTCGGGTGAGGGTCAGGGTTAGGATTCGGGTTAGGGTTAGGGTTCGGGAAAGGAGAGGGATTAGGGTACAGGTTAGGGTACGACAATGCTTAAAGGTTAGCCTAAGTGTGAGGGCACGAGTTAGTGTTGGTGTACTGGTTAAGACAAGGCACCGATGAGGGTAAGGCCTCGGAAAAGGGTCACGTTCAGGGTTTCGCTTAGGGTTAAGGTTAGGGAATGGGGAGGGATTAGGGTAGAGGATTGGGTACGACAATGCTTAAGGGTTAAAGTACGTTTGAGGGCATGAGTTAGTGTTTGTGTACTGGTTAAAATTAGGGCATTGGTTAGGGTAGGGCATCGGACGTGGGTCAGGTTTAGGGATGCGGTTAGGGTTAGGGTTAAGGAATGCGGAGGGATTAGGGTACAATTTAGGGCACGACAACGCTTAAGGTTTAGCGTACGTGTGAGGGCACGGGTTAGTGTTGGTGTCCTGGTTAAGATTAGGGCACGGGTGAGGGTAAGGCTTCGGGTGAGGGTCAGGGTTAGGATTCGTGTTAGGGTTAGGGTTAAGGAATGCAGAGGGATTAGGGTAGAGCTTAGGGTACGACAGTGCTTAAGGGTTAGCGTTCATGTGAGGGCAGGTGTTAGTGTTAGTGTCCTGGTTAAGATTAGGGCACGGGTGAGGGTAAGGCTTCAGGTGAGGGTCAGGGTTAGGATTCGGGTTAGGGTTAGTGTTAGGGAATGGGGAGGGTTTAGGGTACAGTTTAGGGTATGACAACGATTAAGGGTTAGCGTACGTGTGAGGGCACGAGTTAGTGTTGGTGTCCTGGTTAAGATTAGGGCACGGGTGAGGGTAAGGTTTCGGGTTAGGGTCAGGGATAGAATTCGGGTTAGGGTTAGGGTTAGGGAATGGGGAGATATTAAGGCACAGTTTAGGGTACCACAACGCTTAAGGTTTAGCGTACGTGTGAGGTCACTATTTAGTGTTAGTGTACTGCTTACGATTAGGGCACGGGTGAGGATAAGGCCTCGGAAGAGGGTCACGTTAAGGGTTAGGGTTAGGGTTAGGGTTAGGGAATGGGGATTGATTAGGTTACAGGTTAGGGTACGGCAATGGCTTAGGGTTAGCGTACGTTAGAGGGCATGAGTTAGTGTTGATGTACTGGTTAAAATTAGGACACGGGTGAGGGTAAAGTTTCGGGTGAGTGTCATGGTTGTTTCAGGTTAGGGTTAGGGTTAGGGAATGGAGAGGGTTTAGGGTACACGTTAGGGTACCGCTGCGGTTTAGTGATAGCGTACGTGTGAGGGCACGAGTTAGTGTTCGTGTCCTGGTTAAGATTAGGGCACGGGTGAGGGTAAGGTTTCGGTTGAGGGTCATGGATAGAATTGGGGTTAGGGTTAGAGTTAGGGAATGGGGAGATATTAGGGCACAGTTTAGGGTACCACAACGCTTAAGGTTTAGCGTACGTGTGAGGTCACTAGTTAGTGTTAGTGTACTGCTTACGATTAGGGCACGGGTGAGGGTAAGGCCTCGGAAGAGGGTCACGTTAAGGGTTAGGGTTAGGGTTAGGGTTAGGGAATGGGGATTGATTAGGGTACAGGTTACAGTACGGCAATGGCTTAGGGTTAGCGTACGTTAGAGGGCATGGGTTAGTGTTGATGTACTGGTTAAAATTAGGACAGGGGTGAGGGTAAAGTTTCGGGTGTGTGTCATGGTTAGGTTTCAGGTTAGGGTTAGGTTTAGGGAATGGAGAGGGATTAGGGTACAGGTTAGGGTACCGCTGCGGTTTAGCGTTAGCGTACGTGTGAGGGCACAAGTTAGTCTTGGTGTCCTGGTTAAGATTAGGTCACAGGTGAGGTTAAGGCTTCGGGTGAGGGTCAGGGTTAGGATTCGGGTTAGGGTTAGGGTTCGGGAAAGGAGAGGGATTAGGGTACAGGTTAGGGTACGACAATGCTTAAGGGTTAGCGTAAGTGTGAGGGCATGAGTTAGTGTTGGTGTACTGGTTAAGACAAGGGCACCGATGAGGGTAAGGCCTCGGAAAAGGGACACGTTCAGGGTTTCGCTTAGGGTTAGGGTTTCGGAATGGGGAGGGATTAGGGTACAGGATAGGGTACGACAATGCTTAAGGGTTAACGTACGTTTTTGGGAATGAGTTAGTGTTTGTGTGCTGGTTAAGATTAGGGCATTGGTTAGGGTAGGGCATCGGAAGTGGGTCAGGTTTAGGGATGGGGTTAGGGTTAGGGTTAAGGAATGGGGAGGGATTAGGGTACAATTTAGGGTACGACAACGCTTAAGGTTTAGCGTACGTGTGAGGGCATGCGTTAGTGTTGGTGTCCTGGTTAAGATTAGGGCACGGGTGAGGGTAAGGCTTCGGGTGAGGGTCAGGGTTAGGATTCGTGTTAGGGTTAATGTTAAGGAATGCAGAGGGATTAGGGTACAGCTTAGGGTACGACAGTGCTTAAGGGTTAGCGTTCGTGTGAGGGCAAGGGTTAGTGTTAGTGTCCTGGTTAAGATTAGGGCACGGGTGAGGGTAAGGCTTCAGGTGAGGGTCAGGGTTAGGATTCGGGTTAGGGTTAGGGTTAGGGAATGGGGAGGGATTAGGGTACAGTTTAGGGTACGACAACGATTAAGGGTTAGCGTACGTGTGAGGGCACGAGTTAGTGTTAGTGTACTGCTTACGACTAGGGCACGGGTGAGGGTAAGCCCTCGGAAGAGGGTCACGTTAAGGGTTAGGGTTTGGGTTAGGGTTAGGGAATGGGGATAGATTAGGGTACAGGTTAGTGTACGGCAATGGCTTAGGGTTAGCATACGTTAGAGTGCATGGGTTAGTGTTGATGTACTGGTTAAAATTAGGACAGGGGTGAGGGTAAAGTTTCGGGTGAGTGTCATGGTTAGGTTTCAGGTTAGGGTTAGGGTTAGGGAATGGAGAGGGATTAGGGTACAAGTTAGGGTACCGCTGCGGTTTAGTGTTAGCGTACATGTGAGGGCACAAGTTAGTCTTGGTGTCCTGGTTAAGATTAGGTCACGGGTGAGGGTAAGGCTTCGGGTGAGGGTCACTGTTAGGATTCAGGTTAGGGTTAGGGTTCCGGAATGGAGAGGGATTAGGGTACAGGTTAGGGTACGACAATGCTTAAGGGTTAGCGTAAGTGTGAGGGCACGAGTTAGTGTTGGTGTACTGGTTAAGACAAGGGCACCGATGAGGGTAAGGCCTCGTTAAAGGGTCACGTTCAGGGTTTCGCTTAGGGTTAGGGTTTCGGAATGGGGAGGGATTAGGGTACAGTTTAGGGTACGACAACGATTAAGGGTGGGCGTACGTGTGAGGGCACGAGTTAGTGTTGGTGTCCTGGTTAAGATTAGGGCACGGGTGAGAGTAAGGTTTCGGGTGAGGGTCAGGGATAGAATTCGGGTTAGGGTTAGGGTTAGGGAATGGGGAGATATTAGGGCACAGTTTAGGGTACCACAACGCTTAATATTTAGCGTATATGTGAGGTCACTAGTTAGTGTTAGTGTACTGCTTACGATTAGGGCACGGGTGAGGGTAAGGCCTCGGAAGAGGGTCACGTTAATGGGTAGGGTTTGGGTTAGGGTTAGGGAATGGTTATTGATTAGGGTACAGGTTAGTGTACGGCAATGGCTTAGGGTTAGCATACGTTAGAGGGCATTGGTTAGTGTTGATGTACTGGTTAAAATTAGGACAGGGGTGAGGGTAAAGTTTCGGGTGAGTGTCATGGTTAGGTTTCAGGTTAGGGTTAGGGTTAGGGAATGGAGAGGGTTTAGGGTACAGGTTAGGGTTCCGCTGCGGTTTAGTGTTTGCGTACATGTGAGGGCACAAGTTAGTCTTGGTGTCCTGGTTAAGATTAGGTCACAGGTGAGGTTAAGGCTTCGGGTGAGGGTCAGGGTTAGGATTCGGGTTAGGGTTAGGGTTCGGGAAAGGAGAGGGATTAGTGTACACGTTAGGGTACCGCTGCGGTTTAGTGATAGCGTACGTGTGAGGGCACGAGTTAGTGTTCGTGTCCTGGTTAAGATTAGGGCACGGGTGAGGGTAAGGTTTCGGGTGAGGGTCAGGGATAGAATTCGGGTTAGGGTTAGGGTTAGGGAATGGGGAGATATTAGGGCACAGTTTAGGGTACCACAACGCTTAAGGTTTAGCATACGTGTGAGGTCACTAGTTAGTGTTAGTGTACTGCTTATGATTAGGGCACGGGTGAGGGTAAGGCCTCGGAAGAGGGTCACGTTAAGGGTTAGGGTTAGGGTTAGGGTTAGGGAATGGGGATTGATTAGGGTACAGGTTAGGGTACGGCAATGGCTTAGAGTTAGCGTACGTTAGAGGGCATGGGTTAGTGTTGATGTACTGGTTAAAATTAGGAAAGGGGTGAGGTTTTAGTTTCGGGTGAGTGTCATGGTTCGGTTTCAGGTTAGGGTTAGGGTTAGGGAATGGAGAGGGATTAGGGTACAGGTTAGGGTACCGCTGCGGTTTAGTGTTAACGTACGTGTGAGGGCACGAGTTAGTCTTGGTGTTCTGGTTAAGATTAGGGCACGGGTGAGGGTAAGGCTTCGGGTGAGGGTCAGGGTTAGGATTCGGGTTAGGGTTAGGGTTCGGGAAAGGAGAGGGATGAGGGTACAGGTTAGGGTACGACAATGCTTAAGGGTTAGCGTAAGTGTGAGGGCATGAGTTATTGTTGGTGTACTGGTTAAGACAAGGGCACCGATGAGGGTAAGGCCTCGGAAAAGGGTCACGTTCAGGGTTTCACTTAGGGTTAGGGTTTCGGAATGGGGAGGGATTAGGGTACAGGATAGGGTACGACAATGCTTAAGGGTTAACGTACGTTTTTGGGCATGAGTTAGTGTTTGTGTACTGGTTAAGATTAGGGCATTGGTTAAGGTAGGGCATCGGAAGTGGGTCAGGTTTAGGGATGGGGTTAGGGTTAGGGTTAAGGAATGGGGAGGGATTAGGGTATAATTTAGGGTACGACAACGCTTAAGGTTTAGCGTACGTGTGAGGGCACGAGTTATTGTTGGTGTCCTGGTTAAGATTAGGGCACGGGTGAGGGTAAGGTTTCGGGTGAGGGTCAGAGATAGAATTCGGGTTAGGGTTAGGGTTAGGGAATGGGGAGATATTAGGGCACAGTTTAGGGTACCACAACGCTTAATGTTTAGCGTACATGTGAGGTCACTAGTTAGTGTTAGTGTACTGCTTACGATTAGGGAACGGGTGAGAGTAAGGCCTCGGAAGAGGGTCACGTTAAGGGTTAGGGTTTGGGTTAGGGTTAGGGAATGGGGATTGATTAGGGTACAGGTTAGTGTACGGCAATGGCTTAGGGTTAGCATACGTTCGAGGGCATGGATTAGTGTTGATGTACTGGTTTAAATTAGGACAGGGGTGAGGGTAAAGTTTCGGGTGAGTGTCATGGTTAGGTTTCAGGTTAGCGTTAGGGTTAGTGAATGGAGAGGGATTAGGGTACAGGTTAGGGTACCGCTGCGGTTTAGTGTTAGCGTACATGTGAGGGCACAAGTTAGTCTTGGTGTCCAGGTTAAGATTAGGTCACAGGTGAGGGTAAGGCATCGGGTGAGGGTCAGGGTTAGGATTCGGGTTAGGGTTAGGGTTCGGGAAAGGAGAGGGATTAGGGTACAGGTTAGGGTACGAAAATTCTTAAGTGTTAGCGTAAGTGTGAGGGCATGAGTTAGTGTTGGTGTACTGGTTAAAACAAGGGCACCGATGAGGGTAAGGCCTCGGAAAAGGGTCACGTTCAGGGTTTCGCTTAGGGTTAGGGTTTGGGAATGGGGAGGGATTAGGGTACAGGATAGGGTACGACAATGCTTAAGGGTTAACGTACGTTTTTGGGCATGAGTTAGTGTTTGTGTACTGGTTAAGATTAGGGCATTGGTTAGGGTAGGGCATCGGAAGTGGGTCAGGTTTAGGGATGGGGTTAGGGTTAGTGTTAAGGAATGGGGAGGGATTAGGGTACAATTTAGGGTACGACAACGCTTAAGGTTTAGCGTACGTGTGAGGGCACGAGTTAGTGTTGGTGTCCTGGTTAAGATTAGGGCACGGGTGAGGGTAAGGATTCGGGTGATGGTCAGGGTTAGGATTCGTGTTAGGGTTAGGGTTTAGGAATGCAGAGGGATTAGGGTACAGCTTAGGGTACGACAGTGCTTAAGGGTTAGCGTTCGTGTGAGGCCAAGGGTTAGTGTTAGTGTCCTGGTTAAGATTAGGGCACGGTTCAGGGTAAGGTTTCAGGTGAGGGTCAGGGTTAGGATTCGGGTTAGGGTTAGGGTTAGGGAATGGGGAGGGAATAGGGTACAGTTTAGGGTACGAGAACGATTAAGGGTTACCGTACATGTGAGGGCACGAGTTAGTGTTGGTGTCCTGGTTAAGATTAGGGCACGGGTGAGGGTAAGGTTTAGGTTGAGGGTCAGGGATAGAATTCGGGTTAGGGTTAGGGTTAGGGAATGGGGAGATATTAAGGCACAGTTTAGGGTACCACAACGCTTAAGGTTTAGCGTACGTGTGAGGTCACTATTTAGTGTTAGTGTACTGCTTACGATTAGGGCACGGGTGAGGGTAAGGCCTCGGAAGAGGGTCACGTTAAGGGTTAGGGTTAGGGAATGGGGATTGATTAGGGTACAGGTTACAGTACGGCAATGGCTTAGGGTTAGCGTACGTTAGAGGGCATGGGTTAGTGTTGATGTACTGGTTAAAATTAGGACAGGGGTGAGGGTAAAGTTTCGGGTGTGTGTCATGGTTAGGTTTCAGGTTATGGGTAGGTTTAGGGAATGGAGAGGGATTAGGGTACAGGTTAGGGTACCGCTGCGGTTTAGCGTTAGCGTACGTGTGAGGGCACAAGTTAGTCTTGGTGTCCTGGTTAAGATTAGGTCACAGGTGAGGTTAAGGCTTCGGGTGAGGGTCAGGGTTAGGATTCGGGTTAGGGTTAGGGTTCGGGAAAGGAGAGGGATTAGGGTACAGGTTAGGGTACGACAATGCTTAAGGGTTAGCGTAAGTGTGAGGGCACGAGTTAGTGTTGGTGTACTGGTTAAGACAAGGGCACCGATGAGGGTAAGGCCTCGGAAAAGGGACACGTTCAGGGTTTCGCTTAGGGTTAGGGTTTCGGAATGGGGAGGGATTAGGGTACAGGATAGGGTACGACAATGCTTAAGGGTTAACGTACGTTTTTGGGAATGAGTTAGTGTATGTGTAATGGTTAAGATTAGGGCATTGGTTAGGGTAGGGCATCGGAAGTGGGTCAGGTTTAGGGATGGGGTTAGGGTTAGGGTTAAGGAATGGTGAGGGATTAGGGTACAGCTTAGGGTACGACAGTGCTTAAGGGTTAGCGTTCGTGTGAGGGCAAGGGTTAGTGTTAGTGTCCTGGTTAAGATTAGGGCACGGGTGAGGGTAAGGCTTCAGGTGAGGGTCAGGGTTAGGATTCGGGTTAGGGTTAGGGTTAGGGAATGGGGAGGGATTAGGGTACAGTTTAGGGTACGACAACGATTAAGGGTTAGCGTACGTGTGAGGGCACGAGTTAGTGTTAGTGTACTGCTTACGACTAGGGCACGGGTGAGGGAAAGGCCTCGGAAGAGGGTCACGTTAAGGGTTAGGGTTTGGGTTAGGGTTAGGGAATGGGGATGGATTAGGGTACAGGTTAGTGTACGGCAATGGCTTAGGGTTAGCATACGTTAGAGGGCATGGGTTAGTGTTGATGTACTGGTTAAAATTAGGACAGGGGTGAGGGTAAAGTTTCGGGTGAGTGTCATGGTTAGGTTTCAGGTTAGGGTTAGGGTTAGGGAATGGAGAGGGATTAGGGTACAGGTTAGGGTACCGCTGCGGTTTAGTGTTAGCGTACATGTGAGGGCACAAGTTAGTCTTGGTGTCCTGGTTAAGATTAGGTCACGGGTGAGGGTAAGGCTTCGGCTAAGGGTCACTGTTAGGATTCAGGTTAGGGTTAGGGTTCCGGAATGGAGAGGGATTAGGGTACAGGTTAGGGTACGACAATGCTTAAGGGTTAGCGTAAGTGTGAGGGCACGAGTTAGTGTTGGTGTACTGGTTAAGACAAGGGCACCGATGAGGGTAAGGCCTCGGAAAAGGGTCACGTTCAGGGTTTCGCTTATGGTTAGTGTTTCGGAATGGGGAGGGATTAGGGTACAGGATAGGGTACGACAATGCTTAAGGGTTAACGTACGTGTGAGGGCATGAGTTAGTGTTGGTGTCCTGGTTAAGATTAGGGCACGGGTGAGGGTAAGGCTTCAGGTGAGGGTCAGGGTTAGGATTCGGGTTAGGGTTAGGGTTAGGGAATGGGGAGGGATTAGGGTACAGTTTAGGGTACAACAACGATTAAGGGTGGGCGTACGTGTGAGGGCACGAGTTAGTGTTGGTGTCCTGGTTAAGGTTAGGGCACGGGTGAGAGTAAGGTTTCGGGTGAGGGTCAGGGATAGAATTCGGGTTAGGGTTAGGGTTAGGGAATGGGGAGATATTAGGGCACAGTTTAGGGTACCACAACGCTTAATGTTTAGCGTATATGTGAGGTCACTAGTTAGTGTTAGTGTACTGCTTACGATTAGGGCACGGGTGAGGGTAAGGCCTCGGAAGAGGGTCACGTTAATGGGTAGGGTTTGGGTTAGGGTTAGGGAATGGTTATTGATTAGGGTACAGGTTAGTGTACGGCAATGGCTTAGGGTTAGCATACGTTAGAGGGCATGGGTTAGTGTTGATGTACTGGTTAAAATTAGGACAGGGGTGAGGGTAAAGTTTCGGGTGAGTGTCATGGTTAGGTTTCAGGTTAGGGTTAGGGTTAGGGAATGGAGAGGGATTAGGGTACAGGTTAGGGTTCCGCTGCGGTTTAGTGTTTGCGTACATGTGAGGGCACAAGTTAGTCTTGGTGTCCTGGTTAAGATTAGGTCACAGGTGAGGTTAAGGCTTCGGGTGAGGGTCAGGGTTAGGATTCGGGTTAGGGTTAGGGTTCGGGAAAGGAGAGGGATTAGTGTACACGTTAGGGTACCGCTGCGGTTTAGTGATAGCGTACGTGTGAGGGCACGAGTTAGTGTTCGTGTCCTGGTTAAGATTAGGGCACGGGTGAGGGTAAGGTTTCGGGTGAGGGTCAGGGATAGAATTCGGGTTAGGGTTAGGGTTAGGGAATGGGGAGATATTAGGGCACAGTTTAGGGTACCACAACGCTTAAGGTTTAGCATACGTGTGAGGTCACTAGTTAGTGTTAGTGTACTGCTTATGATTAGGGCACGGGTGATGGTAAGGCCTCGGAAGAGGGTCACGTTAAGGGTTAGGGTTAGGGTTAGGGTTAGGGAATGGGGATTGATTAGGGTACAGGTTAGGGTACGGCAATGGCTTAGAGTTAGCGTACGTTAGAGGGCATGGGTTAGTGTTGATGTACTGGTTAAAATTAGGAAAGGGGTGAGGTTTTAGTTTCGGGTGAGTGTCATGGTTCGGTTTCAGGTTAGGGTTAGGGTTAGGGAATGGAGAGGGATTAGGGTACAGGTTAGGGTACCGCTGCGGTTTAGTGTTAACGTACGTGTGAGGGCACGAGTTAGTCTTGGTGTTCTGGTTAAGATTAGGGCACGGGTGAGGGTAAGGCTTCGGGTGAGGGTCAGGGTTAGGATTCGGGTTAGGGTTAGGGTTCGGGAAAGGAGAGGGATGAGGGTACAGGTTAGGGTACGACAATGCTTAAGGGTTAGCGTAAGTGTGAGGGCATGAGTTATTGTTGGTGTACTGGTTAAGACAAGGGCACCGATGAGGGTAAGGCCTCGGAAAAGGGTCACGTTCAGGGTTTCACTTAGGGTTAGGGTTTCGGAATGGGGAGGGATTAGGGTACAGGATAGGGTACGACAATGCTTAAGGGTTAACGTACGTTTTTGGGCATGAGTTAGTGTTTGTGTACTGGTTAAGATTAGGGCATTGGTTAAGGTAGGGCATCGGAAGTGGGTCAGGTTTAGGGATGGGGTTAGGGTTAGGGTTAAGGAATGGGGAGGGATTAGGGTATAATTTAGGGTACGACAACGCTTAAGGTTTAGCGTACGTGTGAGGGCACGAGTTATTGTTGGTGTCCTGGTTAAGATTAGGGCACGGGTGAGGGTAAGGTTTCGGGTGAGGGTCAGAGATAGAATTCGGGTTAGGGTTAGGGTTAGGGAATGGGGAGATATTAGGGCACAGTTTAGGGTACCACAACGCTTAATGTTTAGCGTACATGTGAGGTCACTAGTTAGTGTTAGTGTACTGCTTACGATTAGGGAACGGGTGAGAGTAAGGCCTCGGAAGAGGGTCACGTTAAGGGTTAGGGTTTGGGTTAGGGTTAGGGAATGGGGATTGATTAGGGTACAGGTTAGTGTACGGCAATGGCTTAGGGTTAGCATACGTTCGAGGGCATGGATTAGTGTTGATGTACTGGTTTAAATTAGGACAGGGGTGAGGGTAAAGTTTCGGGTGAGTGTCATGGTTAGGTTTCAGGTTAGCGTTAGGGTTAGTGAATGGAGAGGGATTAGGGTACAGGTTAGGGTACCGCTGCGGTTTAGTGTTAGCGTACATGTGAGGGCACAAGTTAGTCTTGGTGTCCAGGTTAAGATTAGGTCACAGGTGAGGGTAAGGCATCGGGTGAGGGTCAGGGTTAGGATTCGGGTTAGGGTTAGGGTTCGGGAAAGGAGAGGGATTAGGGTACAGGTTAGGGTACGAAAATTCTTAAGTGTTAGCGTAAGTGTGAGGGCATGAGTTAGTGTTGGTGTACTGGTTAAAACAAGGGCACCGATGAGGGTAAGGCCTCGGAAAAGGGTCACGTTCAGGGTTTCGCTTAGGGTTAGGGTTTGGGAATGGGGAGGGATTAGGGTACAGGATAGGGTACGACAATGCTTAAGGGTTAACGTACGTTTTTGGGCATGAGTTAGTGTTTGTGTACTGGTTAAGATTAGGGCATTGGTTAGGGTAGGGCATCGGAAGTGGGTCAGGTTTAGGGATGGGGTTAGGGTTAGTGTTAAGGAATGGGGAGGGATTAGGGTACAATTTAGGGTACGACAACGCTTAAGGTTTAGCGTACGTGTGAGGGCACGAGTTAGTGTTGGTGTCCTGGTTAAGATTAGGGCACGGGTGAGGGTAAGGATTCGGGTGATGGTCAGGGTTAGGATTCGTGTTAGGGTTAGGGTTAAGGAATGCAGAGGGATTAGGGTACAGCTTAGGGTACGACAGTGCTTAAGGGTTAGCGTTCGTGTGAGGCCAAGGGTTAGTGTTAGTGTCCTGGTTAAGATTAGGGCACGGTTCAGGGTAAGGTTTCAGGTGAGGGTCAGGGTTAGGATTCGGGTTAGGGTTAGGGTTAGGGAATGGGGAGGGAATAGGGTACAGTTTAGGGTACGAGAACGATTAAGGGTTACCGTACATGTGAGGGCACGAGTTAGTGTTGGTGTCCTGGTTAAGATTAGGGCACGGGTGAGGGTAAGGTTTAGGTTGAGGGTCAGGGATAGAATTCGGGTTAGGGTTAGGGTTAGGGAATGGGGAGATATTAAGGCACAGTTTAGGGTACCACAACGCTTAAGGTTTAGCGTACGTGTGAGGTCACTATTTAGTGTTAGTGTACTGCTTACGATTAGGGCACGGGTGAGGGTAAGGCCTCGGAAGAGGGTCACGTTAAGGGTTAGGGTTAGGGATTGGGGATTGATTAGGGTACAGGTTACAGTACGGCAATGGCTTAGGGTTAGCGTACGTTAGAGGGCATGGGTTAGTGTTGATGTACTGGTTAAAATTAGGACAGGGGTGAGGGTAAAGTTTCGGGTGTGTGTCATGGTTAGGTTTCAGGTTATGGGTAGGTTTAGGGAATGGAGAGGGATTAGGGTACAGGTTAGTGTACCGCTGCGGTTTAGCGTTAGCGTACGTGTGAGGGCACAAGTTAGTCTTGGTGTCCTGGTTAAGATTAGGTCACAGGTGAGGTTAAGGCTTCGGGTGAGGGTCAGGGTTAGGATTCGGGTTAGGGTTAGGGTTCGGGAAAGGAGAGGAATTAGGGTACAGGTTAGGGTACGACAATGCTTAAGGGTTAGCGTAAGTGTGAGGGCACGAGTTAGTGTTGGTGTACTGGTTAAGACAAGGGCACCGATGAGGGTAAGGCCTCGGAAAAGGGACACGTTCAGGGTTTTGCTTAGGGTTAGGGTTTCGGAATGGGGAGGGATTAGGGTACAGGATAGGGTACGACAATGCTTAAGGGTTAACGTACGTTTTTGGGAATGAGTTAGTGTATGTGTAATGGTTAAGATTAGGGCATTGGTTAGGGTAGGGCATCGGAAGTGGGTCAGGTTTAGGGATGGGGTTAGGGTTAGGGTTAAGGAATGGTGAGGGATTAGGGTACAGCTTAGGGTACGACAGTGCTTAAGGGTTAGCGTTCGTGTGAGGGCAAGGGTTAGTGTTAGTGTCCTGGTTAAGATTAGGGCACGGGTGAGGGTAAGGCTTCAGGTGAGGGTCAGGGTTAGGATTCGGGTTAGGGTTAGGGTTAGGGAATGGGGAGGGATTAGGGTACAGTTTAGGGTACGACAACGATTAAGGGTTAGCGTACGTGTGAGGGCACGAGTTAGTGTTAGTGTACTGCTTACGACTAGGGCACGGGTGAGGGAAAGGCCTCGGAAGAGGGTCACGTTAAGGGTTAGGGTTTGGGTTAGGGTTAGGGAATGGGGATGGATTAGGGTACAGGTTAGTGTACGGCAATGGCTTAGGGTTAGCATACGTTAGAGGGCATGGGTTAGTGTTGATGTACTGGTTAAAATTAGGACAGGGGTGAGGGTAAAGTTTCGGGTGAGTGTCATGGTTAGGTTTAAGGTTAGGGTTAGGGTTAGGGAATGGAGAGGGATTAGGGTACAGGTTAGGGTACCGCTGCGGTTTAGTGTTAGCGTACATGTGAGGGCACAAGTTAGTCTTGGTGTCCTGGTTAAGATTAGGTCACGGGTGAGGGTAAGGCTTCGGCTAAGAGTCACTGTTAGGATTCAGGTTAGGGTTAGGGTTCCGGAATGGAGAGGGATTAGGGTACAGGTTAGGGTACGACAATGCTTAAGGGTTAGCGTAAGTGTGAGGGCACGAGTTAGTGTTGGTGTACTGGTTAAGACAAGGGCACCGATGAGGGTAAGGCCTCGGAAAAGGGTCACGTTCAGGGTTTCGCTTATGGTTAGTGTTTCGGAATGGGGAGGGATTAGGGTACAGGATAGGGTACGACAATGCTTAAGGGTTAACGTACGTGTGAGGGCATGAGTTAGTGTTGGTGTCCTGGTTAAGATTAGGGCACGGGTGAGGGTAAGGCTTCAGGTGAGGGTCAGGGTTAGGATTCGGGTTAGGGTTAGGGTTAGGGAATGGGGAGGGATTAGGGTACAGTTTAGGGTACAACAACGATTAAGGGTGGGCGTACGTGTGAGGGCACGAGTTAGTGTTGGTGTCCTGGTTAAGATTAGGGCACGGGTGAGAGTAAGGTTTCGGGTGAGGGTCAGGGATAGAATTCGGGTTAGGGTTAGTGTTAGGGAATGGGGAGATATTAGGGCATAGTTTAGGGTACCACAACGCTTAATGTTTAGCGTACAAGTGAGGTCAATAGTTAGTGTTAATGTACTGCTTACGATTAGGGCACGGTTGAGCCTAAGGCCTCGGAAGAGGTTCACATTAAGGGTTAGGGTTTGGGTTAGGGTTACGGAATGGTTATTGATTAGGGTACAGGTTAGTGTACAGCAGTGGCTTAGGGTTAGCATACGTTAGAGGGCATGGGTTAGTGTTGATGTACTGGTTAAAATTAGGACAGGGGTGAGGGTAAAGTTTCGGGTGAGTGTCATGGTTAGGTTTCAGGTTAGGGTTAGGGTTAGGGAATGGAGAGGGATTAGGTTACAGGTTAGGGTACCGCTGCGGTTTAGTGTTTGCGTACATGTGAGGGCACAAGTTAGTCTTGGTGTCCTGGTTAAGATTAGGTCACAGGTGAGGTTAAGGCTTCGGGTGAGGGTCAGGGTTAGGATTCGGGTTAGGGTTAGGGTTCGGGAAAGGAGAGGGATTAGGGTACAGGTTAGGGTACGACAATGCTTAAGGGTTAGCGTAAGTGTGAGGGCATGAGTTAGTGTTGGTGTACTGGTTAAGACAAGGGCACCGATGAGGGTAAGGCCTCGGAAAAGGGACACGTTCAGGGTTTCGCTTAGGGTTTGGGTTTCCGAATGGGGAGGGATTAGGGTACAGGATAGGGTACGACAATGCTTAAGGGTTAACGTACGTTTATGGGAATGAGTTAGTGTTTGTGTACTGGTTAAGATTAGGGCATTGGTTAGGGTAGGGCATCGGAAGTGGGTCAGGTTTAGGGATGGGGTTAGGGTTAGGATTAAGGAATGGGGAGGGATTAGGGTACAATTTAGGGTACGACAACGCTTAAGGTTTAGCGTACGTGTGAGGGCACGCGTTAGTGTTGGTGTCCTGGTTAAGATTAGGGCACGGGTGAGGGTAAGGCTTCGGGTGAGGGTCAGGGTTAGGATTCGTGTTAGGGTTAAGGTTAAGGAATGCAGAGGGATTAGGGTACAGCTTAGGGTACGACAGTGCTTAAGGGTTAGCGTTCGTGTTAGGGCAAGGGTTAGTGTTAGTGTCCTGGTTAAGATTAGGGCACGGGTGAGGGTAAGGCTTCAGGTGAGGGTCAGGGTTAGGATTCGGGTTAGGGTTAGGGTTAGGGAATGGGGAGGGATTAGGGTACAGTTTAGGGTACGACAACGATTAAGGGTGGGCGTACGTGTGAGGGCACGAGTTAGTGTTGGTGTCCTGGTTAAGGTTAGGGCACGGGTGAGAGTAAGGTTTCGGGTGAGGGTCAGGGATAGAATTCGGGTTAGGGTTAGGGTTAGGGAATGGGGAGATATTAGGGCACAGTTTAGGGTACCACAACGCTTAATGTTTAGTGTACATGTGAGGTCACTAGTTAGTGTTAGTGTACTGCTTACGATTAGGGCACGGGTGAGGGTAAGGCCTCGGAAGAGGATCACGTTAAGGGTTAGGGTTTGGGTTAGGGTTAGGGAATGGTTATTGATTAGGGTACAGGTTAGTGTACGGCAATGGCTTAGGGTTAGCATACGTTAGAGGGCATGGGTTAGTGTTGATGTACTGGTTAAAATTAGGACAGGGGCGAGGGTAAAGTTTCGGGTGAGTGTCATGGTTAGGTTTCAAGTTAGGGTTAGGGTTACGGAATGGAGAGGGATTAGGGTACAGGTTAGGGTACCGCTGCGGTTTAGTGTTAGCGTACGTGTGAGGGCACGAGTTAGTCTTGGTGTCCTGGTTAAGATTAGGGCACGGGTGAGGGTAAGGCTTCGGGTGAGGGTCAGGGTTAGGATTCGGGTTAGGGTTAGGGTTCGGGAAAGGAGAGGGATTAGGGTACAGGTTAGGGTACGACAATGCTTAAAGGTTAGCCTAAGTGTGAGGGCACGAGTTAGTGTTGGTGTACTGGTTAAGACAAGGCACCGATGAGGGTAAGGCCTCGGAAAAGGGTCACGTTCAGGGTTTCGCTTAGGGTTAAGGTTAGGGAATGGGGAGGGATTAGGGTAGAGGATTGGGTACGACAATGCTTAAGGGTTAAAGTACGTTTGAGGGCATGAGTTAGTGTTTGTGTACTGGTTAAAATTAGGGCATTGGTTAGGGTAGGGCATCGGACGTGGGTCAGGTTTAGGGATGCGGTTAGGGTTAGGGTTAAGGAATGGGGAGGGATTAGGGTACAATTTAGGGTACGACAACGCTTAAGGTTTAGCGTACGTGTGAGGGCACGGGTTAGTGTTGGTGTCCTGGTTAAGATTAGGGCACGGGTGAGGGTAAGGCTTCGGGTGAGGGTCAGGGTTAGGATTCGTGTTAGGGTTAGGGTTAAGGAATGCAGAGGGATTAGGGTAGAGCTTAGGGTACGACAGTGCTTAAGGGTTAGCGTTCATGTGAGGGCAGGTGTTAGTGTTAGTGTCCTGGTTAAGATTAGGGCACGGGTGAGGGTAAGGCTTCAGGTGAGGGTCAGGGTTAGGATTCGGGTTAGGGTTAGTGTTAGGGAATGGGGAGGGTTTAGGGTACAGTTTAGGGTATGACAACGATTAAGGGTTAGCGTACGTGTGAGGGCACGAGTTAGTGTTGGTGTCCTGGTTAAGATTAGGGCACGGGTGAGGGTAAGGTTTCGGGTGAGGGTCAGGGATAGAATTCGGGTTAGGGTTAGGGTTAGGGAATGGGGAGATATTAAGGCACAGTTTAGGGTACGACAACGATTAAGGGTTAGCGTACGTGTGAGGGCACGAGTTAGTGTTAGTGTACTGCTTACGACTAGGGCACGGGTGAGGGTAAGGCCTCGGAAGAGGGTCATGTTAAGGGTTAGGGTTTGGGTTAGGGTTAGGGAATGGGGATGGATTAGGGTACAGGTTAGTGTACGGCAATGGCTTAGGGTTAGCATACGTTAGAGTGCATGGGTTAGTGTTGATGTACTGGTTAAAATTAGGACAGGGGTGAGGGTCAAGTTTCGGGTGAGTGTCATGGTTAGGTTTCAGGTTAGGGTTAGGGTTAGGGAATGGAGAGGGATTAGGGTACAAGTTAGGGTACCGCTGCGGTTTAGTGTTAGCGTACATGTGAGGGCACAAGTTAGTCTTGGTGTCCTGGTTAAGATTAGGTCACGGGTGAGGGTAAGGCTTCGGGTGAGGGTCACTGTTAGGATTCAGGTTAGGGTTAGGGTTCCGGAATGGAGAGGGATTAGGGTACAGGTTAGGGTACGACAATGCTTAAGGGTTAGCGTAAGTGTGAGGGCACGAGTTAGTGTTGGTGTACTGGTTAAGACAAGGGCACCGATGAGGGTAAGGCCTCGTTAAAGGGTCACGTTCAGGGTTTCGCTTAGGGTTAGGGTTTCGGAATGGGGAGGGATTAGGGTACAGGATAGGGTACGACAATGCTTAAGGGTTAACGTACGTGTGAGGGCATGAGTTAGTGTTGGTGTCCTGGTTAAGATTAGGGCACGGGTGAGGGTAAGGCTTCGGGTGAGGGTCAGGGTTAGGATTCGTGTTAGGGTTAAGGTTAAGGAATGCAGAGGGATTAGGGTACAGCTTAGGGTACGACAGTGCTTAAGGGTTAGTGTTCGTGTGAGGGCAAGGGTTAGTGTTAGTGTCCTGGTTAAGATTAAGGCACGGGTGAGGGTAAGGATTCAGGTGAGGGTCAGGGTTAGTATTCGTGTTAGGGTTAGGGTTAGGGAATGGGGAGATATTAGGGTACAGTTAAGGGTACGACAACGATTAAGGGTTGGCGTACGTGTGAGGGCACGAGTTAGTGTTGGTGTCCTGGTTAAGATTAGGGCACGGGTGAGGTTAAGGTTTCGGGTGAGGGTCAGGGATAAAATTCGGGTTAGGGTTAGGGTTAGGGAATGGGGAGATATTAGGGCACAGTTTAGGGTACCACAACGCTTAATGTTTAGCGTACATGTGAGGTCACTAGTTAGTGTTAGTGTACTGCTTACGATTAGGGCACGGGTGATGGTAAGGCCTCGGAAAAGGGTCACGTTAAGGGTTAGGGTTTGGGTTAGGGTTAGGGAATGGGGATTGATTAGGGTACAGGTTAGTGCACGGCAATGGCTTAGGGTTAGCATACGTTAGAGGGCATGGGTTAGTGTTGATGTACTGGTTAAAATTAGGACAGGGGTGAGGGTAAAGTTTCGGGTGAGTGTCATGGTTAGGTTTCAGGTTAGGGTTAGGGTTAGGGAATGGAGAGGGATTAGGGTACAGGTTAGGGTACCGCTGCGGTTTAGTGTTAGCGTACATGTGAGGGCACAAGTTAGTCTTGGTGTCCTGGTTAGATTAGGTCACAGGTGAGGTTAAGGCTTCGGGTGAGGGTCAGGGTTAGGATTCGGGTTAGGGTTTGGGTTCGGGAAAGGAGAGGGATTAGGGTACAGGTTAGGGTATGACAATGCTTAAGGGTTACCGTAAGTGTGAGGGCATGAGTTAGTGTTGGTGTACTGGTTAAAACAAGGGCACCGATGAGGGTAAGGCCTCGGAAAAGGGTCACGTTCAGGGTTTCGCTTAGGGTTAGGGTTTCGGAATGGGGAGGGATTAGGGTACAGGATAGGGTACGACAATGCTTAAGGGTTAACGTACGTTTTTGGGCATGAGTTAGTGTTTGTGTACTGGTTAAGATTAGGGCATTGGTTAAGGTAGGGCATCGGAAGTGGGTCAGGTTTAGGGATGGGGTTAGGGTTAGGGTTAAGGAATGGGAAGGGATTAGGGTACAATTTAGGGTACGACAACGCTTAAGGTTTAGCGTACATGTGAGGGCATGAGTTAGTGTTGGTGTCCTGGTTAAGATTAGGGCACGGGTGAGGGTAAGGCTTCGGGTGAGGGTCAGGGTTAGGATTCGGGTTAGGGTTAGGGTTAAGGAATGGGGAGATATTAGGGCACAGTTTAGGGTACCACAACGCTTAAGGTGTAGCGTACGTGTGTGGTCACTAGTTAGTGTTAGTGTACTGCTTACGATTAGGGCACGGGTGAGGGTAAGGCCTCGGAAGAGGGTCACGTTAAGGGTTAGGGTTAGGGTTAGGGTTAGGGAATGGGGATTGATTAGGGTACAGGTTAGGGTACGGCAATGGCTTAGGGTTAGCGTACGTTAGAGGGCATGGGTTAGTGTTGATGTACTGGTTAAAATTAGGACAGGGGTGAGGGTAAAGTTTCGGGTGAGGGTCATGTTTAGGTTTCAGCTTAGGGTTAGGGTTAGGGAATGGAGAGGGATTCGGGTACAGGTTAGGGTACCGCTGCGGTTTAGTGTTAGCGTACGTGTGAGGGCACGAGTTAGTCTTGGTGTCCTGGTTAAGATTAGGGCACGGGTGAGGGTAAGGCTTCGGGTGAGGGTCAGGGTTAGGATTCGGGTTAGGGTTCGGGTTTGGGAATGGAGAGGGATTAGGGTATAGGTTAGGGTACGACAACGCTTAAGGTTTAGCGTACGTGTGAGGGCACGGGTTAGTGTTGGTGTCCTGGTTAAGATTAGGGCACGGGTGAGGGTAAGGCTTCGGGTGAGGGTCAGGGTTAGGACTCGTGTTAGGGTTAGGGTTAAGGAATGCAGAGGGATTAGGGTAGAGCTTAGGGTACGACAGTGCTTAAGGGTTAGCGTTCATGTGAGGGTAGGTGTTAGTGTTAGTGTCCTGGTTAAGATTAGGGCACGGGTGAGGGTAAGGCTTCAGGTGAGGGTCAGGGTTAGGATTCGGGTTAGGGTTAGTGTTAGGGAATGGGGAGGGTTTAGGGTACAGTTTAGGGTATGACAACGATTAAGGGTTAGCGTACGTGTGAGGGCACGAGTTAGTGTTGGTGTCCTGGTTAAGATTAGGGCACGGGTGAGGGTAAGGTTTCGTGTGAGGGTCAGGGATAGAATTCGGGTTAGGGTTAGGGTTAGGGAATGGGGAGATATTAAGGCACAGTTTAGGGTACCACAACGCTTAAGGTTTAGCGTATGTGTGAGGTCACTATTTAGTGTAAGTGTACTGCTTACGATTAGGGCACGGGTGATGATCAGGCATCGGAAGAGGGTCACGTTAAGGGTTAGGGTTAGGGTTAGGGTTAGGGAATGGGGATTGATTAGGGTACAGGTTAGGGTACGGCAATGGCTTAGGGTTAGCGTACGTTAGAGGGCATGAGTTAGTGTTGATGTACTGGTTAAAATTAGGACACGGGTGAGGATAAAGTTTCGGGTGAGTGTCATGGTTGTTTCAGGTTAGGGTTAGGGTTAGGGAATGGAGAGGGATTAGGGTACACGTTAGGGTACCGCTGCGGTTTAGTGATAGCGTACGTGTGAGGGCACGAGTTAGTGTTCGTGTCCTGGTTAAGATTAGGGCACGGGTGAGGGTAAGGTTTCGGTTGAGGGTCAGGGATAGAATTGGGGTTAGGGTTATGGTTAGGGAATGGGGAGATATTAGGGCACAGTTTAGGGTACCACAACGCTTAAGGTTTAGCGTACGTGTGAGGTCACTAGTTAGTGTTAGTGTACTGCTTACGATTAGGGCACGGGTGAGGGTAAGGCCTCGGAAGAGGGTCACATTAAGGGTTAGGGTTAGGGTTAGGGTTAGGGAATGGGGATTGATTAGGGTACAGGTTACAGTACGGCAATGGCTTAGGGTTAGCGTACGTTAGAGGGCATGGGTTAGTGTTGATGTACTGGTTAAAATTAGGACAGGGGTGAGGGTAAAGTTTCGGGTGTGTGTCATGGTTAGGTTTCAGGTTAGGGTTAGGTTTAGGGAATGGAGAGGGATTAGGGTACAGGTTAGGGTACCGCTGCGGTTTAGCGTTAGCGTACGTGTGAGGGCACAAGTTAGTCTTGGTGTCCTGGTTAAGATTAGGTCACAGGTGAGGTTAAGGCTTCGGGTGAGGGTCAGGGTTAGGAATCGGGTTAGGGTTAGGGTTCGGGAAAGGAGAGGGATTAGGGTACAGGTTAGGGTACGACAATGCTTAAGGGTTAGCGTAAGTGTGAGGGCATGAGTTAGTGTTGGAGTACTGGTTAAGACAAGGGCACCGATGAGGGTAAGGCCTCGGAAAAGGGACACGTTCAGGGTTTCGCTTAGGGTTAGGGTTTGGGAATAGGGAGGGATTAGGGTACAGGATAGGGTACGACAATGCTTAAGGGTTAACGTACGTTTTTGGGCATGAGTTAGTGTTTGTGTACTGGTTAAGATTAGGGCATTGGTTAGGGTAGGGCATCGGAAGTGGGTCAGGTTTAGGGATGGGGTTAGGGTTAGTATTAAGGAATGGGGAGGGATTAGGGTACAATTTAGGGTACGACAACGCTTAAGGTTTAACGTACGTGTGAGGGCACGAGTTAGTGTTGGTGTCCTGGTTAAGATTAGGGCACGAG
The DNA here is from genome assembly GCA_036417435.1 of Inia geoffrensis. NCBI lineage: Eukaryota > Metazoa > Chordata > Mammalia > Artiodactyla > Iniidae > Inia > Inia geoffrensis. The sequence goes on from CM070911.1 coordinate 93,913,949, forward strand.
TGAGGGTAAGGATTCGGGTGATGGTCAGGGTTAGGATTCGGGTTAGGGTTAGGGTTAGGGAATGGGGAGGGATTAGGGTACAGTTTAGGGTACGACAACGATTAAGGGTGGGCGTACGTGTGAGGGCACGAGTTAGTGTTGGTGTCCTGGTTAAGATTAGGGCACGGGTGAGGGTAAGGCTTTGGGTGAGGGTCAGGTTTAGGACTCGTGTTAGGGTTAGGGTTAAGGAATGCAGAGGGATTAGGGTACAGCTTAGGGTACGACAGTGCTTAAGGGTTAGCGTTCGTGTGAGGGCAAGTGTTAGTGTTAGTGTCCTGGTTAAGATTAGGGCACGGGTGAGGGTAAGGCTTCAGGTGAGGGTCAGGGTTAGGATTCGGGTTAGGGTTAGGGTTAGGGAATGGGGAGGGATTAGGGTACAGTTTAGGGTACGACAACGATTAAGGGTGGGCGAACATCTGAGGGCACGAGTTAGTGTTGGTGTCCTGGTTAAGATTAGGGCACGGGTGAGGGTAAGGTTTCGGTTGAGGGTCAGGGATAGAATTCGGGTTAGGGTTAGGGTTAGGGAATGGGGAGATATTACGGCACAGTTTAGGGTACCACAACGCTTAAGGTTTAGCGTACGTGTGAGGTCACTAGTTAGTGTTAGTGTACTGCTTACGATTTGGGCACGGGTGAGGGTAAGGCCTCGGAAGAGGGTCACGTTAAGGGTTAGGGTTAGGGTTAGGGAATGGGGATTGATTAGGGTACAGGTTACAGTACGGCAATGGCTTAGGGTTAGCGTACGTTAGAGGGCATGGGTTAGTGTTGATGTACCGGTTAAAATTAGGACAGGGGTGAGGGTAAATTTTCGGGTGTGTGTCATGGTTAGGTTTCAGGTTAGGGTTAGGTTTAGGGAATGGAGAGGGATTAGGGTACAGGTTAGGGTACCGCTGCGGTTTGGCGTTAGCGTACGTGTGAGGGCACAAGTTAGTCTTGGTGTCCTGGTTAAGATTAGGTCACAGGTGAGGTTAAGGCTTCGGGTGAGGGTCAGGGTTTGGATTCGGGTTAGGGTTAGGGTTCGGGAAAGGAGAGGGATTAGGGTACAGGTTAGGGTACGATAATGCTTAAGGGTTAGCGTAAGTGTGAGGGCATGAGTTAGTGTTGGTGTACTGGTTAAGACAAGGGCACTGATGAGGGTAAGGCCTCGGAAAAGGGACACGTTCAGGGTTTCGCTTAGGGTTAGGGTTTCGGAATGGGGAGGGATTAGGGTATAGGATAGTGTACGACAATGCTTAAGGGTTAACGTACGTTTTTGGGAATGAGTTAGTGTTTGTGTAATGGTTAAGATTAGGGCATTGGTTAGGGTAGGGCATCGGAAGTGGGTCAGGTTTAGGGATGGGGTTAGGGTTAGGGTTAAGGAATGGTGAGGGATTAGGGTACAATTTAGGGTACGACAGCGCTTAAGGTTTAGCGTATGTGTGAGGGCATGCGTTAGTGTTGGTGTCCTGGTTAAGATTAGGGCACGGGTGAGGGTAAGGCTTCGGGTGAGGGTCAGGGTTAGGATTCGTGTTAGGGTTAAGGTTAAGGAATGCAGAGGGATTAGGGTACAGCTTAGGGTACGACAGTGCTTAAGGGTTAGCGTTCGTGTGAGGGCAAGGGTTAGTGTTAGTGTCCTGGTTAAGATTAGGGCACGGGTGAGGGTAAGGCTTCAGGTGAGGGTCAGGGTTAGGATTCGGGTTAGGGTTAGGGAATGGGGAGGGATTAGGGTACAGTTTAGGGTACGACAACGATTAAGGGTTAGCGTACGTGTGAGAGCACGAGTTAGTGTTAGTGTACTGCTTACGACTAGGGCACGGGTGAGGGTAAGGCCTCGGAAGAGGGTCACGTTAAGGGTTAGGGTTTGGGTTAGGGTTAGGGAATGGGGATGGATTAGGATACAGGTTAGTGTACGGCAATGGCTTAAGGTTAGCATACGTTAGAGGGCATGGGTTAGTGTTGATGTACTGGTTAAAATTAGGACAGGGGTGAGGGTAAAGTTTCGAGTGAGTGTCATGGTTAGGTTTCAGGTTAGGGCTAGGGTTGGGGAATGGAGAGGGATTAGGGTACAGGTTAGGGTACCGCTGCGGTTTAGTGTTAGCGTACATGTGAGGGCACAAGTTAGTCTTGGAGTCCTGGTTAAGATTAGGTCACGGGTGAGGGTAAGGCTTCGTGTAAGGGTCACTGTTAGGATTCAGGTTAGGGTTAGGGTTCCGGAATGGAGAGGGATTAGGGTAGAGGTTAGGGTACGACAATGCTTAAGGGTTAGCGTAAGTGTGAGGGCACGAGTTAGTGTTAGTGTACTGGTTAAGACAACGGCACCGATGAGGGTAAGGCCTCGGAAAAGGGTCACGTTCAGGGTTTCGCTTAGGGTTAGGGTTTCGGAATGGGGAGGGATTAGGGTACAGGATAGGGTACGACAATGCTTAAGGGTTAACGTACGTGTGAGGGCATGAGTTAGTGTTGGTGTCCTGGTTAAGATTAGGGCACGGGTGAGGGTAAGGCTTCAGGTGAGTGTCAGGGTTAGGATTCGGGTTAGGGTTAGGGTTAGGGAATGGGGAGGGATTAGGGTACACTTTAGGGTACGACAACGATTAAGGGTGGGCGTACGTGTGAGGGCACGAGTTAGTGTTGGTGTCCTGGTTAAGATTAGGGCACGGGTGAGGGTAAGGCTTTGGGTGAGGGTCAGGGTTAGGATTCGTGTTAGGGTTAGGGTTAAGGAATGCAGAGGGATTAGGGTACAGCTTAGGGTACGACAGTGCTTAAGGGTTAGCGTTCGTGTGAGGGCAAGTGTTAGTGTTAGTGACCTGGTTAAGATTAGGGCACGGGTGAGGGTAAGGCTTCAGGTGAGGGTCAGGGTTAGGATTCGGGTTAGGGTTAGGGTTAGGGAATGGGGAGGGATTAGGGTACAGTTTAGGGTACGACAACGATTAAGGGTTAGCGTACGTGTGAGGGCACGAGTTAGTGTTGGTGTCCTGGTTAAGATTAGGGCACGGGTGAGGGTAAGGTTTCGGGTGAGGGTCAGGGATAGAATTCGGGTTAGGGTTAGGGTTAGGGAATGGGGAGATATTAGGGCACAGTTTAGGGTACCACAACGCTTAAGGTTTAGCGTACGTGTGAGGTCACTAGTTAGTGTTAGTGTACTGCTTACGATTAGGGCACGGGTGAGGATAAGGCCTCGGAAGAGGGTCACGTTAAGGGTTAGGGTTAGGGTTAGGGTTAGGGAATGGGGATTGATTAGGGTACAGGTTAGGGTACGGCAATGGCTTAGGGTTTGCATACGTTAGAGGGCATGAGTTAGTGTTGATGTACTGGTTAAAATTAGGACACGGGTGAGGGTAAAGTTTCGGGTGGGTGTCATGGTTAGGTTTCAGGTTAGGGTTAGGGTTAGGGAATGGAGAGGGATTAGTGTACAGGTTAGGGTACCGCTGCGGTTTAGTGTTAGCGTACGTGTGAGGGAACGAGTTAGTCTTGGTGTCCTGGTTAAGATTAGGGCACGGGTGAGGGTAAGGCTTCGGGTGAGGGTCAGTGTTAGGACTAGGGTTAACGTTAGGGTTAGGGAATGGAGAGGGATTAGGGTACAGGTTAGGGTACAACAATGCTTAAGGGTTAGCGTAAGTGTGAGGGCACGAGTTAGTGTTGGTGTACTGGTTAAGACAAGGACACCATTGAGGGTAAGGCCTCGGAAAAGGGTCACGTTCAGGGTTTCGCTTAGGGTTAGGGTTAGGGAATGGGGAGGGATTAGGGTAGAGGATAGGGTAAGACAATGCTTAAGGAATAAAGTACGTTTGAGGGCATGAGTTAGTGTTTGTGTACTCGTTAAAATTAGGGCATTGGTTAGGGTAGGGCATCGGACGTGGGTCAGGTTTAGGGATGGGTTTAGGGTTAGGGTTAAGGAATGGGGATGGATTAGGGTACAATTTAGGGTACGACAACGCTTAAGGTTTAGCGTACGTGTGAGGGCACGAGTTAGTGTTGGTGTCCTGGTTAAGATTAGGGCATGGGTGAGGGTAAGGCTTCGGGTGAGGGTCAGGGTAAGGATTCGTGTTAGGGTTAGGGTTAAGGAATGCAGAGGGATTACGGTACAGCTTAGGGTACGACAGTGCTTAAGGGTCAACGTTCGTGTGAGGGCAAGGGTTAGTGTTAGTGTCCTGGTTAAGATTAGGGCACGGGTGAGGGTAAGGCTTCAGGTAAGGGTCAGGGTTAGGATTCGGGTTAGGGATAGGGTTAGGGAATGGGGAGGGATTAGGGTACAGTCTAGGGTACGACAACGATTAAGGGTTAGCGTACGTGTGAGGGCACGAGTTAGTGTTAGTGTACTGCTTACGACTAGGGCACGGGTGAGGGTAAGGCCTCGGAAGAGGGTCACGTTAAGGGTTAGGGTTTGGGTTAGGGTTAGGGAATGGGAATGGATTAGGCTACAGGTTAGTGTACGGCAATGGCTTAGGGTTAGCATACGTTAGAGGGCATGGGTTAGTGTTGATGTACTGGTTAAAATTAGGACAGGGGTGAGGGTAAAGTTTCGGGTGAGTGTCATGGTTAGGTTTAAGGTTACGGTTAGGGTTAGGGAATAGAGTGGGATTAGGGTACAGGTTAGGGTACCGCTGCGGTTTAGTGTTTGCGTACATGTGAGGGCACAAGTTAGTCTTGGTGTCCTGGTTAAGATTAGGTCACAGGTGAGGTTAAGGCTTCGGGTGAGGGTCAGGGTTAGGATTCGGGTTAGGGTTAGGGTTCGGGAAAGGAGAGGGATTAGGGTACAGGTTAGGGTACGACAATGCTTAAGGGTTAGCGTAAGTGTGAGGGTATGAGTTAGTGTTGGTGTACTGGTTAAGACAAGGGCACCGATGAGGGTAAGGCCTCGGAAAAGGGACACGTTCAGGGTTTCGCTTAGGGTTAGGGTTTCGGAATGGGGAGGGATTAGGGTACAGGATAGGGCACGACAATGCTTAAGGGTTAACGTACGTTTTTGGGAATGAGTTAGTGTTTGTGTACTGGTTAAGATTAAGGCATTGGTTAGGGTAGGGCATCGGAAGTGGTTCAGGTTTAGGGATGGGGTTAGGGTTAGGGTTAAGGAATGGGGAGGGATTAGGGTACAATTTAGGGTACGACAACGCTTAAGGTTTAGCGTACGTGTGAGGGCATGCGTTAGTGTTGGTGTCCTGGTTAAGATTAGGGCACGGGTGAGGGTAAGGCTTCGGGTGAGGGTCAGGGTTAGGATTCGTGTTAGGGTTAAGGTTAAGGAATGCAGAGGGATTAGGGTACAGCTTAGGGTACGACAGTGCTTAAGGGTTAGCGTTCGTGTGAGGGCAAGTGTTAGTGTTAGTGTCCTGGTTAAGATTAGGGCACGGGTGAGGGTAAGGCTTCAGGTGAGGGTCAGGGTTAGGATTCGGGTTAGGGTTAGGGTTAGGGAATGGGGAGGGATTAGGGTACAGTTTAGGGTACGACAACGATTAAGGGTTAGCGTACGTGTGAGGGCACGAGTTAGTGTTAGTGTACTGCTTACGACTTGGGCACGGGTGAGGGTAAGACCTCGGAAGAGGGTCACGTTAAGGGTTAGGGTTTGGGTTAGGGTTAGGGAATGGGGATGGATTAGGGTACAGTTTAGTGTACGGCAATGGCTTAGGGTTAGCATACGTTAGAGGGCATGGGTTAGTGTTGATGTACTGGTTAAAATTAGGACAGGGGTGAGGGTAAAGTTTCGGGTGAGTGTCATGGTTAGGTTTCAGGTTAGGGTTAGGGTTAGGGAATGGAGAGGGATTAGGGTACAGGTTAGGGTACCGCTGCGGTGTAGTGTTAGCGTACATGTGAGGGCACAAGTTAGTCTTGGTGTCCTGGTTAAGATTAGGTCACGGGTGAGGGTAAGGCTTCGGGTGAGGGTCACTGTTAGGATTCAGGTTAGGGTTAGGGTTCCGGAATGGAGAGGGATTAGGGTACAGGTTAGGGTACGATAATGCTTAAGGGTTAGCGTAAGTGTGAGGGCACGAGTTAGTGTTGGTGTACTGGTTAAGACAAGGGCACCGATGAGGGTAAGGCCTCGGAAAAGGGTCACGTTCAGGGTTTCGCTTAGGGTTAGGGTTTCGGAATGGGGAGGGATTAGGGTACAGGATAGGGTACGACAATGCTTAAGGGTTAACGTACGTGTGAGGGCATGAGTTAGTGTTGGTGTCCTGGTTAAGATTAGGGCACGGGTGAGGCTAAGGCTTCAGGTGAGGGTCAGGGTTAGGATTCAGGTTAGGGTTAGGGTTAGGGAATGGGGAGGGATTAGGGTACAGTTTAGGGTACGACAACGATTAAGGGTGGGCGTACGTGTGAGGGCACGAGTTAGTGTTGGTGTCCTGGTTAAGGTTAGGGCACGGGTGAGAGTAAGGTTTCGGGTGAGGGTCAGGGATAGAATTCGGGTTAGGGTTAGGGTTAGGGAATGGGGAGATATTAGGGCACAGTTTAGGGTACCACAACGCTTAATGTTTAGCGTACATGTGAGGTCACTAGTTAGTGTTAGTGTACTGCTTACGATTAGGGCACGGGTGAGGGTAAGGCCTCGGAAGAGGATCACGTTAAGGGTTAGGGTTTGGGTTAGGGTTAGGGAATGGTTATTGATTAGGGTACAGGTTAGTGTACGGCAATGGCTTAGGGTTAGCATACGTTAGAGGGCATGGGTTAGTGTTGATGTACTGGTTAAAATTAGGACAGGGGCGAGGGTAAAGTTTCGGGTGAGTGTCATGGTTAGGTTTCAGGTTAGGGTTAGAGTTACGGAATGGAGAGGGATTAGGGTACAGGTTAGGGTACCGCTGCGGTTTAGTGTTAGCGTACGTGTGAGGGCACGAGTTAGTCTTGGTGTCCTGGTTAAGATTAGGGCACGGGTGAGGGTAAGGCTTCGGGTGAGGGTCAGGGTTAGGATTCGGGTTAGGGTTAGGGTTCGGGAAAGGAGAGGGATTAGGGTACAGGTTAGGGTACGACAATGCTTAAAGGTTAGCCTAAGTGTGAGGGCACGAGTTAGTGTTGGTGTACTGGTTAAGACAAGGCACCGATGAGGGTAAGGCCTCGGAAAAGGGTCACGTTCAGGGTTTCGCTTAGGGTTAAGGTTAGGGAATGGGGAGGGATTAGGGTAGAGGATTGGGTACGACAATGCTTAAGGGTTAAAGTACGTTTGAGGGCATGAGTTAGTGTTTGTGTACTGGTTAAAATTAGGGCATTGGATAGGGTAGGGCATCGGACGTGGGTCAGGTTTAGGGATGCGGTTAGGGTTAGGGTTAAGGAATGCGGAGGGATTAGGGTACAATTTAGGGTACGACAACGCTTAAGGTTTAGCGTACGTGTGAGGGCACGGGTTAGTGTTGGTGTCCTGGTTAAGATTAGGGCACGGGTGAGGGTAAGGCTTCGGGTGAGGGTCAGGGTTAGGATTCGTGTTAGGGTTAGGGTTAATGAATGCAGAGGGATTAGGGTAGAGCTTAGGGTACGACAGTGCTTAAGGGTTAGCGTTCGTGTGAGGGCAAGGGTTAGTGTTAGTGTCCTGGTTAAGATTAGGGCACGGGTGAGGGTAAGGCTTCAGGTGAGGGTCAGGGTTAGGATTCGGGTTAGGGTTAGGGTTAGGGAATGGGGAGGGATTAGGGTACAGTTTAGGGTACGACAACGATTAAGGGTTAGCGTACGTGTGAGGGCACGAGTTAGTGTTAGTGTACTGCTTACGACTTGGGCACGGGTGAGGGTAAGACCTCGGAAGAGGGTCACGTTAAGGGTTAGGGTTTGGGTTAGGGTTAGGGAATGGGGATGGATTAGGGTACAGGTTAGTGTACGGCAATGGCTTAGGGTTAGCATACGTTAGAGGGCATGGGTTAGTGTTGATGTACTGGTTAAAATTAGGACAGGGGTGAGGGTAAAGTTTCGGGTGAGTGTCATGGTTAGGTTTCAGGTTAGGGTTAGGGTTAGGGAATGGAGAGGGATTAGGGTACAGGTTAGGGTACCGCTGCGGTGTAGTGTTAGCGTACATGTGAGGGCACAAGTTAGTCTTGGTGTCCTGGTTAAGATTAGGTCACGGGTGAGGGTAAGGCTTCGGGTGAGGGTCACTGTTAGGATTCAGGTTAGGGTTAGGGTTCCGGAATGGAGAGGGATTAGGGTACAGGTTAGGGTACGATAATGCTTAAGGGTTAGCGTAAGTGTGAGGGCACGAGTTAGTGTTGGTGTACTGGTTAAGACAAGGGCACCGATGAGGGTAAGGCCTCGGAAAAGGGTCACGTTCAGGGTTTCGCTTAGGGTTAGGGTTTCGGAATGGGGAGGGATTAGGGTACAGGATAGGGTACGACAATGCTTAAGGGTTAACGTACGTGTGAGGGCATGAGTTAGTGTTGGTGTCCTGGTTAAGATTAGGGCACGGGTGAGGCTAAGGCTTCAGGTGAGGGTCAGGGTTAGGATTCAGGTTAGGGTTAGGGTTAGGGAATGGGGAGGGATTAGGGTACAGTTTAGGGTACGACAACGATTAAGGGTGGGCGTACGTGTGAGGGCACGAGTTAGTGTTGGTGTCCTGGTTAAGGTTAGGGCACGGGTGAGAGTAAGGTTTCGGGTGAGGGTCAGGGATAGAATTCGGGTTAGGGTTAGGGTTAGGGAATGGGGAGATATTAGGGCACAGTTTAGGGTACCACAACGCTTAATGTTTAGCGTACATGTGAGGTCACTAGTTAGTGTTAGTGTACTGCTTACGATTAGGGCACGGGTGAGGGTAAGGCCTCGGAAGAGGATCACGTTAAGGGTTAGGGTTTGGGTTAGGGTTAGGGAATGGTTATTGATTAGGGTACAGGTTAGTGTACGGCAATGGCTTAGGGTTAGCATACGTTAGAGGGCATGGGTTAGTGTTGATGTACTGGTTAAAATTAGGACAGGGGCGAGGGTAAAGTTTCGGGTGAGTGTCATGGTTAGGTTTCAGGTTAGGGTTAGGGTTACGGAATGGAGAGGGATTAGGGTACAGGTTAGGGTACCGCTGCGGTTTAGTGTTAGCGTACGTGTGAGGGCACGAGTTAGTCTTGGTGTCCTGGTTAAGATTAGGGCACGGGTGAGGGTAAGGCTTCGGGTGAGGGTCAGGGTTAGGATTCGGGTTAGGGTTAGGGTTCGGGAAAGGAGAGGGATTAGGGTACAGGTTAGGGTACGACAATGCTTAAAGGTTAGCCTAAGTGTGAGGGCACGAGTTAGTGTTGGTGTACTGGTTAAGACAAGGAACCGATGAGGGTAAGGCCTCGGAAAAGGGTCACGTTCAGGGTTTCGCTTAGGGTTAAGGTTAGGGAATGGGGAGGGATTAGGGTAGAGGATTGGGTACGACAATGCTTAAGGGTTAAAGTACGTTTGAGGGCATGAGTTAGTGTTTGTGTACTGGTTAAAATTAGGGCATTGGTTAGGGTAGGGCATCGGACGTGGGTCAGGTTTAGGGATGCGGTTAGGGTTAGGGTTAAGGAATGCGGAGGGATTAGGGTACAATTTAGGGTACGACAACGCTTAAGGTTTAGCGTACGTGTGAGGGCATGCGTTAGTGTTGGTGTCCTGGTTAAGATTAGGGCACGGGTGAGGGTAAGGCTTCGGGTGAGGGTCAGGGTTAGGATTCGTGTTAGGGTTAAGGTTAAGGAATGCAGAGGGATTAGGGTACAGCTTAGGGTACGACAGTGCTTAAGGGTTAGCGTTCGTGTGAGGGCAAGTGTTAGTGTTAGTGTCCTGGTTAAGATTAGGGCACGGGTGAGGGTAAGGCTTCAGGTGAGGGTCAGGGTTAGGATTCGGGTTAGGGTTAGGGTTAGGGAATGGGGAGGGATTAGGGTACAGTTTAGGGTACGACAACGATTAAGGGTTAGCGTACGTGTGAGGGCACGAGTTAGTGTTAGTGTACTGCTTACGACTTGGGCACGGGTGAGGGTAAGACCTCGGAAGAGGGTCACGTTAAGGGTTAGGGTTTGGGTTAGGGTTAGGGAATGGGGATGGATTAGGGTACAGGTTAGTGTACGGCAATGGCTTAGGGTTAGCATACGTTAGAGGGCATGGGTTAGTGTTGATGTACTGGTTAAAATTAGGACAGGGGTGAGGGTAAAGTTTCGGGTGAGTGTCATGGTTAGGTTTCAGGTTAGGGTTAGGGTTAGGGAATGGAGAGGGATTAGGGTACAGGTTAGGGTACCGCTGCGGTGTAGTGTTAGCGTACATGTGAGGGCACAAGTTAGTCTTGGTGTCCTGGTTAAGATTAGGTCACGGGTGAGGGTAAGGCTTCGGGTGAGGGTCACTGTTAGGATTCAGGTTAGGGTTAGGGTTCCGGAATGGAGAGGGATTAGGGTACAGGTTAGGGTACGATAATGCTTAAGGGTTAGCGTAAGTGTGAGGGCACGAGTTAGTGTTGGTGTACTGGTTAAGACAAGGGCACCGATGAGGGTAAGGCCTCGGAAAAGGGTCACGTTCAGGGTTTCGCTTAGGGTTAGGGTTTCGGAATGGGGAGGGATTAGGGTACAGGATAGGGTACGACAATGCTTAAGGGTTAACGTACGTGTGAGGGCATGAGTTAGTGTTGGTGTCCTGGTTAAGATTAGGGCACGGGTGAGGCTAAGGCTTCAGGTGAGGGTCAGGGTTAGGATTCAGGTTAGGGTTAGGGTTAGGGAATGGGGAGGGATTAGGGTACAGTTTAGGGTACGACAACGATTAAGGGTGGGCGTACGTGTGAGGGCACGAGTTAGTGTTGGTGTCCTGGTTAAGGTTAGGGCACGGGTGAGAGTAAGGTTTCGGGTGAGGGTCAGGGATAGAATTCGGGTTAGGGTTAGGGTTAGGGAATGGGGAGATATTAGGGCACAGTTTAGGGTACCACAACGCTTAATGTTTAGCGTACATGTGAGGTCACTAGTTAGTGTTAGTGTACTGCTTACGATTAGGGCACGGGTGAGGGTAAGGCCTCGGAAGAGGATCACGTTAAGGGTTAGGGTTTGGGTTAGGGTTAGGGAATGGTTATTGATTAGGGTACAGGTTAGTGTACGGCAATGGCTTAGGGTTAGCATACGTTAGAGGGCATGGGTTAGTGTTGATGTACTGGTTAAAATTAGGACAGGGGCGAGGGTAAAGTTTCGGGTGAGTGTCATGGTTAGGTTTCAGGTTAGGGTTAGGGTTACGGAATGGAGAGGGATTAGGGTACAGGTTAGGGTACCGCTGCGGTTTAGTGTTAGCGTACGTGTGAGGGCACGAGTTAGTCTTGGTGTCCTGGTTAAGAATAGGGCACGGGTGAGGGTAAGGCTTCGGGTGAGGGTCAGGGTTAGGATTCGGGTTAGGGTTAGGGTTCGGGAAAGGAGAGGGATTAGGGTACAGGTTAGGGTACGACAATGCTTAAAGGTTAGCCTAAGTGTGAGGGCACGAGTTAGTGTTGGTGTACTGGTTAAGACAAGGCACCGATGAGGGTAAGGCCTCGGAAAAGGGTCACGTTCAGGGTTTCGCTTAGGGTTAAGGTTAGGGAATGGGGAGGGATTAGGGTAGAGGATTGGGTACGACAATGCTTAAGGGTTAAAGTACGTTTGAGGGCATGAGTTAGTGTTTGTGTACTGGTTAAAATTAGGGCATTGGTTAGGGTAGGGCATCGGACGTGGGTCAGGTTTAGGGATGCGGTTAGGGTTAGGGTTAAGGAATGCGGAGGGATTAGGGTACAATTTAGGGTACGACAACGCTTAAGGTTTAGCGTACGTGTGAGGGCACGGGTTAGTGTTGGTGTCCTGGTTAAGATTAGGGCACGGGTGAGGGTAAGGCTTCGGGTGAGGGTCAGGGTTAGGATTCGTGTTAGGGTTAGGGTTAAGGAATGCAGAGGGATTAGGGTAGAGCTTAGGGTACGACAGTGCTTAAGGGTTAGCGTTCATGTGAGGGCAGGTGTTAGTGTTAGTGTCCTGGTTAAGATTAGGGCACGGGTGAGGGTAAGGCTTCAGGTGAGGGTCAGGGTTAGGATTCGGGTTAGGGTTAGTGTTAGGGAATGGGGAGGGTTTAGGGTACAGTTTAGGGTATGACAACGATTAAGGGTTAGCGTACGTGTGAGGGCACGAGTTAGTGTTGGTGTCCTGGTTAAGATTAGGGCACGGGTGAGGGTAAGGTTTCGGGTTAGGGTCAGGGATAGAATTCGGGTTAGGGTTAGGGTTAGGGAATGGGGAGATATTAAGGCACAGTTTAGGGTACCACAACGCTTAAGGTTTAGCGTACGTGTGAGGTCACTATTTAGTGTTAGTGTACTGCTTACGATTAGGGCACGGGTGAGGATAAGGCCTCGGAAGAGGGTCACGTTAAGGGTTAGGGTTAGGGTTAGGGTTAGGGAATGGGGATTGATTAGGTTACAGGTTAGGGTACGGCAATGGCTTAGGGTTAGCGTACGTTAGAGGGCATGAGTTAGTGTTGATGTACTGCTTAAAATTAGGACACGGGTGAGGGTAAAGTTTCGGGTGAGTGTCATGGTTGTTTCAGGTTAGGGTTAGGGTTAGGGAATGGAGAGGGTTTAGGGTACACGTTAGGGTACCGCTGCGGTTTAGTGATAGCGTACGTGTGAGGGCACGAGTTAGTGTTCGTGTCCTGGTTAAGATTAGGGCACGGGTGAGGGTAAGGTTTCGGTTGAGGGTCATGGATAGAATTGGGGTTAGGGTTAGAGTTAGGGAATGGGGAGATATTAGGGCACAGTTTAGGGTACCACAACGCTTAAGGTTTAGCGTACGTGTGAGGTCACTAGTTAGTGTTAGTGTACTGCTTACGATTAGGGCACGGGTGAGGGTAAGGCCTCGGAAGAGGGTCACGTTAAGGGTTAGGGTTAGGGTTAGGGTTAGGGAATGGGGATTGATTAGGGTACAGGTTACAGTACGGCAATGGCTTAGGGTTAGCGTACGTTAGAGGGCATGGGTTAGTGTTGATGTACTGGTTAAAATTAGGACAGGGGTGAGGGTAAAGTTTCGGGTGTGTGTCATGGTTAGGTTTCAGGTTAGGGTTAGGTTTAGGGAATGGAGAGGGATTAGGGTACAGGTTAGGGTACCGCTGCGGTTTAGCGTTAGCGTACGTGTGAGGGCACAAGTTAGTCTTGGTGTCCTGGTTAAGATTAGGTCACAGGTGAGGTTAAGGCTTCGGGTGAGGGTCAGGGTTAGGATTCGGGTTAGGGTTAGGGTTCGGGAAAGGAGAGGGATTAGGGTACAGGTTAGGGTACGACAATGCTTAAGGGTTAGCGTAAGTGTGAGGGCATGAGTTAGTGTTGGTGTACTGGTTAAGACAAGGGCACCGATGAGGGTAAGGCCTCGGAAAAGGGACACGTTCAGGGTTTCGCTTAGGGTTAGGGTTTCGGAATGGGGAGGGATTAGGGTACAGGATAGGGTACGACAATGCTTAAGGGTTAACGTACGTTTTTGGGAATGAGTTAGTGTTTGTGTGCTGGTTAAGATTAGGGCATTGGTTAGGGTAGGGCATCGGAAGTGGGTCAGGTTTAGGGATGGGGTTAGGGTTAGGGTTAAGGAATGGGGAGGGATTAGGGTACAATTTAGGGTACGACAACGCTTAAGGTTTAGCGTACGTGTGAGGGCATGCGTTAGTGTTGGTGTCCTGGTTAAGATTAGGGCACGGGTGAGGGTAAGACTTCGGGTGAGGGTCAGGGTTAGGATTCGTGTTAGGGTTAATGTTAAGGAATGCAGAGGGATTAGGGTACAGCTTAGGGTACGACAGTGCTTAAGGGTTAGCGTTCGTGTGAGGGCAAGGGTTAGTGTTAGTGTCCTGGTTAAGATTAGGGCACGGGTGAGGGTAAGGCTTCAGGTGAGGGTCAGGGTTAGGATTCGGGTTAGGGTTAGGGTTAGGGAATGGGGAGGGATTAGGGTACAGTTTAGGGTACGACAACGATTAAGGGTTAGCGTACGTGTGAGGGCACGAGTTAGTGTTAGTGTACTGCTTACGACTAGGGCACGGGTGAGGGTAAGGCCTCGGAAGAGGGTCACGTTAAGGGTTAGGGTTTGGGTTAGGGTTAGGGAATGGGGATGGATTAGGGTACAGGTTAGTGTACGGCAATGGCTTAGGGTTAGCATACGTTAGAGTGCATGGGTTAGTGTTGATGTACTGGTTAAAATTAGGACAGGGGTGAGGGTAAAGTTTCGGGTGAGTGTCATGGTTAGGTTTCAGGTTAGGGTTAGGGTTAGGGAATGGAGAGGGATTAGGGTACAAGTTAGGGTACCGCTGCGGTTTAGTGTTAGCGTACATGTGAGGGCACAAGTTAGTCTTGGTGTCCTGGTTAAGATTAGGTCACGGGTGAGGGTAAGGCTTCGGGTGAGGGTCACTGTTAGGATTCAGGTTAGGGTTAGGGTTCCGGAATGGAGAGGGATTAGGGTACAGGTTAGGGTACGACAATGCTTAAGGGTTAGCGTAAGTGTGAGGGCACGAGTTAGTGTTGGTGTACTGGTTAAGACAAGGGCACCGATGAGGGTAAGGCCTCGTTAAAGGGTCACGTTCAGGGTTTCGCTTAGGGTTAGGGTTTCGGAATGGGGAGGGATTAGGGTACAGTTTAGGGTACGACAACGATTAAGGGTGGGCGTACGTGTGAGGGCACGAGTTAGTGTTGGTGTACTGGTTAAGATTAGGGCACGGGTGAGAGTAAGGTTTCGGGTGAGGGTCAGGGATAGAATTCGGGTTAGGGTTAGGGTTAGGGAATGGGGAGATATTAGGGCACAGTTTAGGGTACCACAACGCTTAATGTTTAGCGTATATGTGAGGTCACTAGTTAGTGTTAGTGTAGTGCTTATGATTAGGGCACGGGTGAGGGTAAGGCCTCGGAAGAGGGTCACGTTAATGGGTAGGGTTTGGGTTAGGGTTAGGGAATGGTTATTGATTAGGGTACAGGTTAGTGTACGGCAATGGCTTAGGGTTAGCATACGTTAGAGGGCATGGGTTAGTGTTGATGTACTGGTTAAAATTAGGACAGGGGTGAGGGTAAAGTTTCGGGTGAGTGTCATGGTTAGGTTTCAGGTTAGGGTTAGGGTTAGGGAATGGAGAGGGATTAGGGTACAGGTTAGGGTTCCGCTGCGGTTTAGTGTTTGCGTACATGTGAGGGCACAAGTTAGTCTTGGTGTCCTGGTTAAGATTAGGTCACAGGTGAGGTTAAGGCTTCGGGTGAGGGTCAGGGTTAGGATTCGGGTTAGGGTTAGGGTTCGGGAAAGGAGAGGGATTAGTGTACACGTTAGGGTACCGCTGCGGTTTAGTGATAGCGTACGTGTGAGGGCACGAGTTAGTGTTCGTGTCCTGGTTAAGATTAGGGCACGGGTGAGGGTAAGGTTTCGGGTGAGGGTCAGGGATAGAATTCGGGTTAGGGTTAGGGTTAGGGAATGGGGAGATATTAGGGCACAGTTTAGGGTACCACAACGCTTAAGGTTTAGCATACGTGTGAGGTCACTAGTTAGTGTTAGTGTACTGCTTATGATTAGGGCACGGGTGAGGGTAAGGCCTCGGAAGAGGGTCACGTTAAGGGTTAGGGTTAGGGTTAGGGTTAGGGAATGGGGATTGATTAGGGTACAGGTTAGGGTACGGCAATGGCTTAGAGTTAGCGTACGTTAGAGGGCATGGGTTAGTGTTGATGTACTGGTTAAAATTAGGAAAGGGGTGAGGTTTTAGTTTCGGGTGAGTGTCATGGTTCGGTTTCAGGTTAGGGTTAGGGTTAGGGAATGGAGAGGGATTAGGGTACAGGTTAGGGTACCGCTGCGGTTTAGTGTTAACGTACGTGTGAGGGCACGAGTTAGTCTTGGTGTTCTGGTTAAGATTAGGGCACGGGTGAGGGTAAGGCTTCGGGTGAGGGTCAGGGTTAGGATTCGGGTTAGGGTTAGGGTTCGGGAAAGGAGAGGGATGAGGGTACAGGTTAGGGTACGACAATGCTTAAGGGTTAGCGTAAGTGTGAGGGCATGAGTTATTGTTGGTGTACTGGTTAAGACAAGGGCACCGATGAGGGTAAGGCCTCGGAAAAGGGTCACGTTCAGGGTTTCACTTAGGGTTAGGGTTTCGGAATGGGGAGGGATTAGGGTACAGGATAGGGTACGACAATGCTTAAGGGTTAACGTACGTTTTTGGGCATGAGTTAGTGTTTGTGTACTGGTTAAGATTAGGGCATTGGTTAAGGTAGGGCATCGGAAGTGGGTCAGGTTTAGGGATGGGGTTAGGGTTAGGGTTAAGGAATGGGGAGGGATTAGGGTATAATTTAGGGTACGACAACGCTTAAGGTTTAGCGTACGTGTGAGGGCACGAGTTATTGTTGGTGTCCTGGTTAAGATTAGGGCACGGGTGAGGGTAAGGTTTCGGGTGAGGGTCAGAGATAGAATTCGGGTTAGGGTTAGGGTTAGGGAATGGGGAGATATTAGGGCACAGTTTAGGGTACCACAACGCTTAATGTTTAGCGTACATGTGAGGTCACTAGTTAGTGTTAGTGTACTGCTTACGATTAGGGAACGGGTGAGAGTAAGGCCTCGGAAGAGGGTCACGTTAAGGGTTAGGGTTTGGGTTAGGGTTAGGGAATGGGGATTGATTAGGGTACAGGTTAGTGTACGGCAATGGCTTAGGGTTAGCATACGTTCGAGGGCATGGATTAGTGTTGATGTACTGGTTTAAATTAGGACAGGGGTGAGGGTAAAGTTTCGGGTGAGTGTCATGGTTAGGTTTCAGGTTAGCGTTAGGGTTAGTGAATGGAGAGGGATTAGGGTACAGGTTAGGGTACCGCTGCGGTTTAGTGTTAGCGTACATGTGAGGGCACAAGTTAGTCTTGGTGTCCAGGTTAAGATTAGGTCACAGGTGAGGGTAAGGCATCGGGTGAGGGTCAGGGTTAGGATTCGGGTTAGGGTTAGGGTTCGGGAAAGGAGAGGGATTAGGGTACAGGTTAGGGTACGAAAATTCTTAAGTGTTAGCGTAAGTGTGAGGGCATGAGTTAGTGTTGGTGTACTGGTTAAAACAAGGGCACCGATGAGGGTAAGGCCTCGGAAAAGGGTCACGTTCAGGGTTTCGCTTAGGGTTAGGGTTTGGGAATGGGGAGGGATTAGGGTACAGGATACGGTACGACAATGCTTAAGGGTTAACGTACGTTTTTGGGCATGAGTTAGTGTTTGTGTACTGGTTAAGATTAGGGCATTGGTTAGGGTAGGGCATCGGAAGTGGGTCAGGTTTAGGGATGGGGTTAGGGTTAGTGTTAAGGAATGGGGAGGGATTAGGGTACAATTTAGGGTACGACAACGCTTAAGGTTTAGCGTACGTGTGAGGGCACGAGTTAGTGTTGGTGTCCTGGTTAAGATTAGGGCACGGGTGAGGGTAAGGATTCGGGTGATGGTCAGGGTTAGGATTCGTGTTAGGGTTAGGGTTAAGGAATGCAGAGGGATTAGGGTACAGCTTAGGGTACGACAGTGCTTAAGGGTTAGCGTTCGTGTGAGGCCAAGGGTTAGTGTTAGTGTCCTGGTTAAGATTAGGGCACGGTTCAGGGTAAGGTTTCAGGTGAGGGTCAGGGTTAGGATTCGGGTTAGGGTTAGGGTTAGGGAATGGGGAGGGAATAGGGTACAGTTTAGGGTACGAGAACGATTAAGGGTTACCGTACATGTGAGGGCACGAGTTAGTGTTGGTGTCCTGGTTAAGATTAGGGCACGGGTGAGGGTAAGGTTTAGGTTGAGGGTCAGGGATAGAATTCGGGTTAGGGTTAGGGTTAGGGAATGGGGAGATATTAAGGCACAGTTTAGGGTACCACAACGCTTAAGGTTTAGCGTACGTGTGAGGTCACTATTTAGTGTTAGTGTACTGCTTACGATTAGGGCACGGGTGAGGGTAAGGCCTCGGAAGAGGGTCACGTTAAGGGTTAGGGTTAGGGAATGGGGATTGATTAGGGTACAGGTTACAGTACGGCAATGGCTTAGGGTTAGCGTACGTTAGAGGGCATGGGTTAGTGTTGATGTACTGGTTAAAATTAGGACAGGGGTGAGGGTAAAGTTTCGGGTGTGTGTCATGGTTAGGTTTCAGGTTATGGGTAGGTTTAGGGAATGGAGAGGGATTAGGGTACAGGTTAGGGTACCGCTGCGGTTTAGCGTTAGCGTACGTGTGAGGGCACAAGTTAGTCTTGGTGTCCTGGTTAAGATTAGGTCACAGGTGAGGTTAAGGCTTCGGGTGAGGGTCAGGGTTAGGATTCGGGTTAGGGTTAGGGTTCGGGAAAGGAGAGGGATTAGGGTACAGGTTAGGGTACGACAATGCTTAAGGGTTAGCGTAAGTGTGAGGGCACGAGTTAGTGTTGGTGTACTGGTTAAGACAAGGGCACCGATGAGGGTAAGGCCTCGGAAAAGGGACACGTTCAGGGTTTCGCTTAGGGTTAGGGTTTCGGAATGGGGAGGGATTAGGGTACAGGATAGGGTACGACAATGCTTAAGGGTTAACGTACGTTTTTGGGAATGAGTTAGTGTATGTGTAATGGTTAAGATTAGGGCATTGGTTAGGGTAGGGCATCGGAAGTGGGTCAGGTTTAGGGATGGGGTTAGGGTTAGGGTTAAGGAATGGTGAGGGATTAGGGTACAGCTTAGGGTACGACAGTGCTTAAGGGTTAGCGTTCGTGTGAGGGCAAGGGTTAGTGTTAGTGTCCTGGTTAAGATTAGGGCACGGGTGAGGGTAAGGCTTCAGGTGAGGGTCAGGGTTAGGATTCGGGTTAGGGTTAGGGTTAGGGAATGGGGAGGGATTAGGGTACAGTTTAGGGTACGACAACGATTAAGGGTTAGCGTACGTGTGAGGGCACGAGTTAGTGTTAGTGTACTGCTTACGACTAGGGCACGGGTGAGGGAAAGGCCTCGGAAGAGGGTCACGTTAAGGGTTAGGGTTTGGGTTAGGGTTAGGGAATGGGGATGGATTAGGGTACAGGTTAGTGTACGGCAATGGCTTAGGGTTAGCATACGTTAGAGGGCATGGGTTAGTGTTGATGTACTGGTTAAAATTAGGACAGGGGTGAGGGTAAAGTTTCGGGTGAGTGTCATGGTTAGGTTTCAGGTTAGGGTTAGGGTTAGGGAATGGAGAGGGATTAGGGTACAGGTTAGGGTACCGCTGCGGTTTAGTGTTAGCGTACATGTGAGGGCACAAGTTAGTCTTGGTGTCCTGGTTAAGATTAGGTCACGGGTGAGGGTAAGGCTTCGGCTAAGGGTCACTGTTAGGATTCAGGTTAGGGTTAGGGTTCCGGAATGGAGAGGGATTAGGGTACAGGTTAGGGTACGACAATGCTTAAGGGTTAGCGTAAGTGTGAGGGCACGAGTTAGTGTTGGTGTACTGGTTAAGACAAGGGCACCGATGAGGGTAAGGCCTCGGAAAAGGGTCACGTTCAGGGTTTCGCTTATGGTTAGTGTTTCGGAATGGGGAGGGATTAGGGTACAGGATAGGGTACGACAATGCTTAAGGGTTAACGTACGTGTGAGGGCATGAGTTAGTGTTGGTGTCCTGGTTAAGATTAGGGCACGGGTGAGGGTAAGGCTTCAGGTGAGGGTCAGGGTTAGGATTCGGGTTAGGGTTAGGGTTAGGGAATGGGGAGGGATTAGGGTACAGTTTAGGGTACAACAACGATTAAGGGTGGGCGTACGTGTGAGGGCACGAGTTAGTGTTGGTGTCCTGGTTAAGATTAGGGCACGGGTGAGAGTAAGGTTTCGGGTGAGGGTCAGGGATAGAATTCGGGTTAGGGTTAGTGTTAGGGAATGGGGAGATATTAGGGCATAGTTTAGGGTACCACAACGCTTAATGTTTAGCGTACAAGTGAGGTCAATAGTTAGTGTTAGTGTACTGCTTACGATTAGGGCACGGTTGAGCCTAAGGCCTCGGAAGAGGTTCACATTAAGGGTTAGGGTTTGGGTTAGGGTTACGGAATGGTTATTGATTAGGGTACAGGTTAGTGTACAGCAGTGGCTTAGGGTTAGCATACGTTAGAGGGCATGGGTTAGTGTTGATGTACTGGTTAAAATTAGGACAGGGGTGAGGGTAAAGTTTCGGGTGAGTGTCATGGTTAGGTTTCAGGTTAGGGTTAGGGTTAGGGAATGGAGAGGGATTAGGTTACAGGTTAGGGTACCGCTGCGGTTTAGTGTTTGCGTACATGTGAGGGCACAAGTTAGTCTTGGTGTCCTGGTTAAGATTAGGTCACAGGTGAGGTTAAGGCTTCGGGTGAGGGTCAGGGTTAGGATTCGGGTTAGGGTTAGGGTTCGGGAAAGGAGAGGGATTAGGGTACAGGTTAGGGTACGACAATGCTTAAGGGTTAGCGTAAGTGTGAGGGCATGAGTTAGTGTTGGTGTACTGGTTAAGACAAGGGCACCGATGAGGGTAAGGCCTCGGAAAAGGGACACGTTCAGGGTTTCGCTTAGGGTTTGGGTTTCCGAATGGGGAGGGATTAGGGTACAGGATAGGGTACGACAATGCTTAAGGGTTAACGTACGTTTTTGGGAATGAGTTAGTGTTTGTGTACTGGTTAAGATTAGGGCATTGGTTAGGGTAGGGCATCGGAAGTGGGTCAGGTTTAGGGATGGGGTTAGGGTTAGGATTAAGGAATGGGGAGGGATTAGGGTACAATTTAGGGTACGACAACGCTTAAGGTTTAGCGTACGTGTGAGGGCACGCGTTAGTGTTGGTGTCCTGGTTAAGATTAGGGCACGGGTGAGGGTAAGGCTTCGGGTGAGGGTCAGGGTTAGGATTCGTGTTAGGGTTAAGGTTAAGGAATGCAGAGGGATTAGGGTACAGCTTAGGGTACGACAGTGCTTAAGGGTTAGCGTTCGTGTGAGGGCAAGGGTTAGTGTTAGTGTCCTGGTTAAGATTAGGGCACGGGTGAGGGTAAGGCTTCAGGTGAGGGTCAGGGTTAGGATTCGGGTTAGGGTTAGGGTTAGGGAATGGGGAGGGATTAGGGTACAGTTTAGGGTACGACAACGATTAAGGGTGGGCGTACGTGTGAGGGCACGAGTTAGTGTTGGTGTCCTGGTTAAGGTTAGGGCACGGGTGAGAGTAAGGTTTTGGGTGAGGGTCAGGGATAGAATTCGGGTTAGGGTTAGGGTTAGGGAATGGGGAGATATTAGGGCACAGTTTAGGGTACCACAACGCTTAATATTTAGTGTACATGTGAGGTCACTAGTTAGTGTCAGTGTACTGCTTACGATTAGGGCACGGGTGAGGGTAAGGCCTCGGAAGAGGATCACGTTAAGGGTTAGGGTTTGGGTTAGGGTTAGGGAATGGTTATTGATTAGGGTACAGGTTAGTGTACGGCAATGGCTTAGGGTTAGCATACGTTAGAGGGCATGGGTTAGTGTTGATGTACTGGTTAAAATTAGGACAGGGGCGAGGGTAAAGTTTCGGGTGAGTGTCATGGTTAGGTTTCAAGTTAGGGTTAGGGTTACGGAATGGAGAGGGATTAGGGTACAGGTTAGGGTACCGCTGCGGTTTAGTGTTAGCGTACGTGTGAGGGCACGAGTTAGTCTTGGTGTCCTGGTTAAGATTAGGGCACGGGTGAGGGTAAGGCTTCGGGTGAGGGTCAGGGTTAGGATTCGGGTTAGGGTTAGGGTTCGGGAAAGGAGAGGGATTAGGGTACAGGTTAGGGTACGACAATGCTTAAAGGTTAGCCTAAGTGTGAGGGCACGAGTTAGTGTTGGTGTACTGGTTAAGACAAGGCACCGATGAGGGTAAGGCCTCGGAAAAGGGTCACGTTCAGGGTTTCGCTTAGGGTTAAGGTTAGGGAATGGGGAGGGATTAGGGTAGAGGATTGGGTACGACAATGCTTAAGGGTTAAAGTACGTTTGAGGGCATGAGTTAGTGTTTGTGTACTGGTTAAAATTAGGGCATTGGTTAGGGTAGGGCATCGGACGTGGGTCAGGTTTAGGGATGCGGTTAGGGTTAGGGTTAAGGAATGGGGAGGGATTAGGGTACAATTTAGGGTACGACAACGCTTAAGGTTTAGCGTACGTGTGAGGGCACGGGTTAGTGTTGGTGTCCTGGTTAAGATTAGGGCACGGGTGAGGGTAAGGCTTCGGGTGAGGGTCAGGGTTAGGATTCGTGTTAGGGTTAGGGTTAAGGAATGCAGAGGGATTAGGGTAGAGCTTAGGGTACGACAGTGCTTAAGGGTTAGCGTTCATGTGAGGGCAGGTGTTAGTGTTAGTGTCCTGGTTAAGATTAGGGCACGGGTGAGGGTAAGGCTTCAGGTGAGGGTCAGGGTTAGGATTCGGGTTAGGGTTAGTGTTAGGGAATGGGGAGGGTTTAGGGTACAGTTTAGGGTATGACAACGATTAAGGGTTAGCGTACGTGTGAGGGCACGAGTTAGTGTTGGTGTCCTGGTTAAGATTAGGGCACGGGTGAGGGTAAGGTTTCGGGTGAGGGTCAGGGATAGAATTCGGGTTAGGGTTAGGGTTAGGGAATGGGGAGATATT
Organism: Inia geoffrensis; assembly: GCA_036417435.1. Taxonomy (NCBI): domain Eukaryota; kingdom Metazoa; phylum Chordata; class Mammalia; order Artiodactyla; family Iniidae; genus Inia; species Inia geoffrensis. Next base: position 93,936,337 of record CM070911.1, read on the forward strand.
AAGGCACAGTTTAGGGTACGACAACGATTAAGGGTTAGCGTACGTGTGAGGGCACGAGTTAGTGTTAGTGTACTGCTTACGACTAGGGCACGGGTGAGGGTAAGGCCTCGGAAGAGGGTCATGTTAAGGGTTAGGGTTTGGGTTAGGGTTAGGGAATGGGGATGGATTAGGGTACAGGTTAGTGTACGGCAATGGCTTAGGGTTAGCATACGTTAGAGTGCATGGGTTAGTGTTGATGTACTGGTTAAAATTAGGACAGGGGTGAGGGTCAAGTTTCGGGTGAGTGTCATGGTTAGGTTTCAGGTTAGGGTTAGGGTTAGGGAATGGAGAGGGATTAGGGTACAAGTTAGGGTACCGCTGCGGTTTAGTGTTAGCGTACATGTGAGGGCACAAGTTAGTCTTGGTGTCCTGGTTAAGATTAGGTCACGGGTGAGGGTAAGGCTTCGGGTGAGGGTCACTGTTAGGATTCAGGTTAGGGTTAGGGTTCCGGAATGGAGAGGGATTAGGGTACAGGTTAGGGTACGACAATGCTTAAGGGTTAGCGTAAGTGTGAGGGCACGAGTTAGTGTTGGTGTACTGGTTAAGACAAGGGCACCGATGAGGGTAAGGCCTCGTTAAAGGGTCACGTTCAGGGTTTCGCTTAGGGTTAGGGTTTCGGAATGGGGAGGGATTAGGGTACAGGATAGGGTACGACAATGCTTAAGGGTTAACGTACGTGTGAGGGCATGAGTTAGTGTTGGTGTCCTGGTTAAGATTAGGGCACGGGTGAGGGTAAGGCTTCAGGTGAGGGTCAGGGTTAGGATTCGGGTTAGGGTTAGGGTTAGGGAATGGGGAGGGATTAGGGTACAGTTTAGGGTACGACAACGATTAAGGGTGGGCGTACGTGTGAGGGCACGAGTTAGTGTTGGTGTCCTGGTTAAGATTAGGGCACGTGTGAGAGTAAGGTTTCGGGTGAGGGTCAGGGATAGAATTCGGGTTAGGGTTAGGGTTAGGGAATGGGGAGATATTAGGGCACAGTTTAGGGTACCACAACGCTTAATGTTTAGCGTACATGTGAGGTCACTAGTTAGTGTTAGTGTACTGCTTACGATTAGGGCACGGGTAATGGTAAGGCCTCGGAAAAGGGTCACGTTAAGGGTTAGGGTTTGGGTTAGGGTTAGGGAATGGGGATTGATTAGGGTACAGGTTAGTGCACGGCAATGGCTTAGGGTTAGCATACGTTAGAGGGCATGGGTTAGTGTTGATGTACTGGTTAAAATTAGGACAGGGGTGAGGGTAAAGTTTCGGGTGAGTGTCATGGTTAGGTTTCAGGTTAGGGTTAGGGTTAGGGAATGGAGAGGGATTAGGGTACAGGTTAGGGTACCGCTGCGGTTTAGTGTTAGCGTACATGTGAGGGCACAAGTTAGTTTTGGTGTCCTGGTTAGATTAGGTCACAGGTGAGGTTAAGGCTTCGGGTGAGGGTCAGGGTTAGGATTCGGGTTAGGGTTTGGGTTCGGGAAAGGAGAGGGATTAGGGTACAGGTTAGGGTATGACAATGCTTAAGGGTTACCGTAAGTGTGAGGGCATGAGTTAGTGTTGGTGTACTGGTTAAAACAAGGGCACCGATGAGGGTAAGGCCTCGGAAAAGGGTCACGTTCAGGGTTTCGCTTAGGGTTAGGGTTTCGGAATGGGGAGGGATTAGGGTACAGGATAGGGTACGACAATGCTTAAGGGTTAACGTACGTTTTTGGGCATGAGTTAGTGTTTGTGTACTGGTTAAGATTAGGGCATTGGTTAAGGTAGGGCATCGGAAGTGGGTCAGGTTTAGGGATGGGGTTAGGGTTAGGGTTAAGGAATGGGAAGGGATTAGGGTACAATTTAGGGTACGACAACGCTTAAGGTTTAGCGTACATGTGAGGGCATGAGTTAGTGTTGGTGTCCTGGTTAAGATTAGGGCACGGGTGAGGGTAAGGCTTCGGGTGAGGGTCAGGGTTAGGATTCGTGTTAGGGTTAAGGTTAAGGAATGCAGAGGGATTAGGGTACAGCTTAGGGTACGACAGTGCTTAAGGGTTAGCGTTCGTGTGAGGGCAAGGGTTAGTGTTAGTGTCCTGGTTAAGATTAGGGCACGGGTGAGGGTAAGGATTCAGGTGAGGGTCAGGGTTAGTATTCGTGTTAGGGTTAGGGTTAGGGAATGGGGAGGGATTAGGGTACAGTTTAGGGTACGACAACGATTAAGGGTTGGCGTACGTGTGAGGGCACGAGTTAGTGTTGGTGTCCTGGTTCAGATTAGGGCACGGGTGAGGTTAAGGTTTCGGGTGAGGGTCAGGGATAAAATTCGGGTTAGGGTTAGGGTTAGGTAATGGGGAGATATTAGGGCACAGTTTAGGGTACCACAATGCTTAAGGTTTAGCGTACGTGTGAGGTCACTAGTTAGTGTTAGTGTACTGCTTACGATTAGGGCACGGGTGAGGGTAAGGCTTCGGAAGAGGGTCACGTTAAGGGTTAGGGTTAGGGTTAGGGTTAGGGAATGGGGATTGACTAGGGTATAGGTTAGGGTACGGCAATGGCTTAGGGTTAGCGTACGTTAGAGGGCATGGGTTAGTGTTGATGTACTGGTTAAAATTAGGACAGGGGTGAGGGTAAAGTTTCGGGTGAGGGTCATGTTTAGGTTTCAGCTTAGGGTTAGGGTTAGGGAATGGAGAGGGATTCGGGTACAGGTTAGGGTACCGCTGCGGTTTAGTGTTAGCGTACGTGTGAGGGCACGAGTTAGTCTTGGTGTCCTGGTTAAGATTAGGGCACGGGTGAGGGTAAGGCTTCGGGTGAGGGTCAGGGTTAGGATTCGGGTTAGGGTTCGGGTTAGGGAATGGAGAGGGATTAGGGTATAGGTTAGGGTACGACAACGCTTAAGGTTTAGCGTACGTGTGAGGGCACGGGTTAGTGTTGGTGTCCTGGTTAAGATTAGGGCACGGGTGAGGGTAAGGCTTCGGGTGAGGGTCAGGGTTAGGATTCGTGTTAGGGTTAGGGTTAAGGAATGCAGAGGGATTAGGGTAGAGCTTAGGGTACGACAGTGCTTAAGGGTTAGCGTTCATGTGAGGGTAGGTGTTAGTGTTAGTGTCCTGGTTAAGATTAGGGCACGGGTGAGGGTAAGGCTTCAGGTGAGGGTCACGGTTAGGATTCGGGTTAGGGTTAGTGTTAGGGAATGGGGAGGGTTTAGGGTACAGTTTAGGGTATGACAACGATTAAGGGTTAGCGTACGTGTGAGGGCACGAGTTAGTGTTGGTGTCCTGGTTAAGATTAGGGCACGGGTGAGGGTAAGGTTTCGTGTGAGGGTCAGGGATAGAATTCGGGTTAGGGTTAGGGTTAGGGAATGGGGAGATATTAAGGCACAGTTTAGGGTACCACAACGCTTAAGGTTTAGCGTATGTGTGAGGTCACTATTTAGTGTAAGTGTACTGCTTACGATTAGGGCACGGGTGATGATCAGGCATCGGAAGAGGGTCACGTTAAGGGTTAGGGTTAGGGTTAGGGTTAGGGAATGGGGATTGATTAGGGTACAGGTTAGGGTACGGCAATGGCTTAGGGTTAGCGTACGTTAGAGGGCATGAGTTAGTGTTGATGTACTGGTTAAAATTAGGACACGGGTGAGGATAAAGTTTCGGGTGAGTGTCATGGTTGTTTCAGGTTAGGGTTAGGGTTAGGGAATGGAGAGGGATTAGGGTACACGTTAGGGTACCGCTGCGGTTTAGTGATAGCGTACGTGTGAGGGCACGAGTTAGTGTTCGTGTCCTGGTTAAGATTAGGGCACGGGTGAGGGTAAGGTTTCGGTTGAGGGTCAGGGATAGAATTGGGGTTAGGGTTATGGTTAGGGAATGGGGAGATATTAGGGCACAGTTTAGGGTACCACAACGCTTAAGGTTTAGCGTACGTGTGAGGTCACTAGTTAGTGTTAGTGTACTGCTTACGATTAGGGCACGGGTGAGGGTAAGGCCTCGGAAGAGGGTCACATTAAGGGTTAGGGTTAGGGTTAGGGTTAGGGAATGGGGATTGATTAGGGTACAGGTTACAGTACGGCAATGGCTTAGGGTTAGCGTACGTTAGAGGGCATGGGTTAGTGTTGATGTACTGGTTAAAATTAGGACAGGGGTGAGGGTAAAGTTTCGGGTGTGTGTCATGGTTAGGTTTCAGGTTAGGGTTAGGTTTAGGGAATGGAGAGGGATTAGGGTACAGGTTAGGGTACCGCTGCGGTTTAGCGTTAGCGTACGTGTGAGGGCACAAGTTAGTCTTGGTGTCCTGGTTAAGATTAGGTCACAGGTGAGGTTAAGGCTTCGGGTGAGGGTCAGGGTTAGGAATCGGGTTAGGGTTAGGGTTCGGGAAAGGAGAGGGATTAGGGTACAGGTTAGGGTACGACAATGCTTAAGGGTTAGCGTAAGTGTGAGGGCATGAGTTAGTGTTGGAGTACTGGTTAAGACAAGGGCACCGATGAGGGTAAGGCCTCGGAAAAGGGACACGTTCAGGGTTTCGCTTAGGGTTAGGGTTTGGGAATAGGGAGGGATTAGGGTACAGGATAGGGTACGACAATGCTTAAGGGTTAACGTACGTTTTTGGGCATGAGTTAGTGTTTGTGTACTGGTTAAGATTAGGGCATTGGTTAGGGTAGGGCATCGGAAGTGGGTCAGGTTTAGGGATGGGGTTAGGGTTAGTATTAAGGAATGGGGAGGGATTAGGGTACAATTTAGGGTACGACAACGCTTAAGGTTTAACGTACGTGTGAGGGCACGAGTTAGTGTTGGTGTCCTGGTTAAGATTAGGGCACGAGTGAGGGTAAGGATTCGGGTGATGGTCAGGGTTAGGATTCGGGTTAGGGTTAGGGTTAGGGAATGGGGAGGGATTAGGGTACAGTTTAGGGTACGACAACGATTAAGGGTGGGCGTACGTGTGAGGGCACGAGTTAGTGTTGGTGTCCTGGTTAAGATTAGGGCACGGGTGAGGGTAAGGCTTTGGGTGAGGGTCAGGTTTAGGACTCGTGTTAGGGTTAGGGTTAAGGAATGCAGAGGGATTAGGGTACAGCTTAGGGTACGACAGTGCTTAAGGGTTAGCGTTCGTGTCAGGGCAAGTGTTAGTGTTAGTGTCCTGGTTAAGATTAGGGCACGGGTGAGGGTAAGGCTTCAGGTGAGGGTCAGGGTTAGGATTCGGGTTAGGGTTAGGGTTAGGGAATGGGGAGGGATTAGGGTACAGTTTAGGGTACGACAACGATTAAGGGTGGGCGAACATCTGAGGGCACGAGTTAGTGTTGGTGTCCTGGTTAAGATTAGGGCACGGGTGAGGGTAAGGTTTCGGTTGAGGGTCAGGGATAGAATTCGGGTTAGGGTTAGGGTTAGGGAATGGGGAGATATTACGGCACAGTTTAGGGTACCACAACGCTTAAGGTTTAGCGTACGTGTGAGGTCACTAGTTAGTGTTAGTGTACTGCTTACGATTTGGGCACGGGTGAGGGTAAGGCCTCGGAAGAGGGTCACGTTAAGGGTTAGGGTTAGGGTTAGGGAATGGGGATTGATTAGGGTACAGGTTACAGTACGGCAATGGCTTAGGGTTAGCGTACGTTAGAGGGCATGGGTTAGTGTTGATGTACCGGTTAAAATTAGGACAGGGGTGAGGGTAAATTTTCGGGTGTGTGTCATGGTTAGGTTTCAGGTTAGGGTTAGGTTTAGGGAATGGAGAGGGATTAGGGTACAGGTTAGGGTACCGCTGCGGTTTGGCGTTAGCGTACGTGTGAGGGCACAAGTTAGTCTTGGTGTCCTGGTTAAGATTAGGTCACAGGTGAGGTTAAGGCTTCGGGTGAGGGTCAGGGTTTGGATTCGGGTTAGGGTTAGGGTTCGGGAAAGGAGAGGGATTAGGGTACAGGTTAGGGTACGATAATGCTTAAGGGTTAGCGTAAGTGTGAGGGCATGAGTTAGTGTTGGTGTACTGGTTAAGACAAGGGCACTGATGAGGGTAAGGCCTCGGAAAAGGGACACGTTCAGGGTTTCGCTTAGGGTTAGGGTTTCGGAATGGGGAGGGATTAGGGTATAGGATAGTGTACGACAATGCTTAAGGGTTAACGTACGTTTTTGGGAATGAGTTAGTGTTTGTGTAATGGTTAAGATTAGGGCATTGGTTAGGGTAGGGCATCGGAAGTGGGTCAGGTTTAGGGATGGGGTTAGGGTTAGGGTTAAGGAATGGTGAGGGATTAGGGTACAATTTAGGGTACGACAGCGCTTAAGGTTTAGCGTATGTGTGAGGGCATGCGTTAGTGTTGGTGTCCTGGTTAAGATTAGGGCACGGGTGAGGGTAAGGCTTCGGGTGAGGGTCAGGGTTAGGATTCGTGTTAGGGTTAAGGTTAAGGAATGCAGAGGGATTAGGGTACAGCTTAGGGTACGACAGTGCTTAAGGGTTAGCGTTCGTGTGAGGGCAAGGGTTAGTGTTAGTGTCCTGGTTAAGATTAGGGCACGGGTGAGGGTAAGGCTTCAGGTGAGGGTCAGGGTTAGGATTCGGGTTAGGGTTAGGGAATGGGGAGGGATTAGGGTACAGTTTAGGGTACGACAACGATTAAGGGTTAGCGTACGTGTGAGAGCACGAGTTAGTGTTAGTGTACTGCTTACGACTAGGGCACGGGTGAGGGTAAGGCCTCGGAAGAGGGTCACGTTAAGGGTTAGGGTTTGGGTTAGGGTTAGGGAATGGGGATGGATTAGGATACAGGTTACTGTACGGCAATGGCTTAAGGTTAGCATACGTTAGAGGGCATGGGTTAGTGTTGATGTACTGGTTAAAATTAGGACAGGGGTGAGGGTAAAGTTTCGAGTGAGTGTCATGGTTAGGTTTCAGGTTAGGGCTAGGGTTGGGGAATGGAGAGGGATTAGGGTACAGGTTAGGGTACCGCTGCGGTTTAGTGTTAGCGTACATGTGAGGGCACAAGTTAGTCTTGGAGTCCTGGTTAAGATTAGGTCACGGGTGAGGGTAAGGCTTCGTGTAAGGGTCACTGTTAGGATTCAGGTTAGGGTTAGGGTTCCGGAATGGAGAGGGATTAGGGTAGAGGTTAGGGTACGACAATGCTTAAGGGTTAGCGTAAGTGTGAGGGCACGAGTTAGTGTTAGTGTACTGGTTAAGACAACGGCACCGATGAGGGTAAGGCCTCGGAAAAGGGTCACGTTCAGGGTTTCGCTTAGGGTTAGGGTTTCGGAATGGGGAGGGATTAGGGTACAGGATAGGGTACGACAATGCTTAAGGGTTAACGTACGTGTGAGGGCATGAGTTAGTGTTGGTGTCCTGGTTAAGATTAGGGCACGGGTGAGGGTAAGGCTTCAGGTGAGTGTCAGGGTTAGGATTCGGGTTAGGGTTAGGGTTAGGGAATGGGGAGGGATTAGGGTACACTTTAGGGTACGACAACGATTAAGGGTGGGCGTACGTGTGAGGGCACGAGTTAGTGTTGGTGTCCTGGTTAAGATTAGGGCACGGGTGAGGGTAAGGCTTTGGGTGAGGGTCAGGGTTAGGATTCGTGTTAGGGTTAGGGTTAAGGAATGCAGAGGGATTAGGGTACAGCTTAGGGTACGACAGTGCTTAAGGGTTAGCGTTCGTGTGAGGGCAAGTGTTAGTGTTAGTGACCTGGTTAAGATTAGGGCACGGGTGAGGGTAAGGCTTCAGGTGAGGGTCAGGGTTAGGATTCGGGTTAGGGTTAGGGTTAGGGAATGGGGAGGGATTAGGGTACAGTTTAGGGTACGACAACGATTAAGGGTTAGCGTACGTGTGAGGGCACGAGTTAGTGTTGGTGTCCTGGTTAAGATTAGGGCACGGGTGAGGGTAAGGTTTCGGGTGAGGGTCAGGGATAGAATTCGGGTTAGGGTTAGGGTTAGGGAATGGGGAGATATTAGGGCACAGTTTAGGGTACCACAACGCTTAAGGTTTAGCGTACGTGTGAGGTCACTAGTTAGTGTTAGTGTACTGCTTACGATTAGGGCACGGGTGAGGATAAGGCCTCGGAAGAGGGTCACGTTAAGGGTTAGGGTTAGGGTTAGGGTTAGGGAATGGGGATTGATTAGGGTACAGGTTAGGGTACGGCAATGGCTTAGGGTTTGCATACGTTAGAGGGCATGAGTTAGTGTTGATGTACTGGTTAAAATTAGGACACGGGTGAGGGTAAAGTTTCGGGTGGGTGTCATGGTTAGGTTTCAGGTTAGGGTTAGGGTTAGGGAATGGAGAGGGATTAGTGTACAGGTTAGGGTACCGCTGCGGTTTAGTGTTAGCGTACGTGTGAGGGAACGAGTTAGTCTTGGTGTCCTGGTTAAGATTAGGGCACGGGTGAGGGTAAGGCTTCGGGTGAGGGTCAGTGTTAGGACTAGGGTTAACGTTAGGGTTAGGGAATGGAGAGGGATTAGGGTACAGGTTAGGGTACAACAATGCTTAAGGGTTAGCGTAAGTGTGAGGGCACGAGTTAGTGTTGGTGTACTGGTTAAGACAAGGACACCATTGAGGGTAAGGCCTCGGAAAAGGGTCACGTTCAGGGTTTCGCTTAGGGTTAGGGTTAGGGAATGGGGAGGGATTAGGGTAGAGGATAGGGTAAGACAATGCTTAAGGAATAAAGTACGTTTGAGGGCATGAGTTAGTGTTTGTGTACTCGTTAAAATTAGGGCATTGGTTAGGGTAGGGCATCGGACGTGGGTCAGGTTTAGGGATGGGTTTAGGGTTAGGGTTAAGGAATGGGGATGGATTAGGGTACAATTTAGGGTACGACAACGCTTAAGGTTTAGCGTACGTGTGAGGGCACGAGTTAGTGTTGGTGTCCTGGTTAAGATTAGGGCATGGGTGAGGGTAAGGCTTCGGGTGAGGGTCAGGGTAAGGATTCGTGTTAGGGTTAGGGTTAAGGAATGCAGAGGGATTACGGTACAGCTTAGGGTACGACAGTGCTTAAGGGTCAACGTTCGTGTGAGGGCAAGGGTTAGTGTTAGTGTCCTGGTTAAGATTAGGGCACGGGTGAGGGTAAGGCTTCAGGTGAGGGTCAGGGTTAGGATTCGGGTTAGGGATAGGGTTAGGGAATGGGGAGGGATTAGGGTACAGTCTAGGGTACGACAACGATTAAGGGTTAGCGTACGTGTGAGGGCACGAGTTAGTGTTAGTGTACTGCTTACGACTAGGGCACGGGTGAGGGTAAGGCCTCGGAAGAGGGTCACGTTAAGGGTTAGGGTTTGGGTTAGGGTTAGGGAATGGGAATGGATTAGGCTACAGGTTAGTGTACGGCAATGGCTTAGGGTTAGCATACGTTAGAGAGCATGGGTTAGTGTTGATGTACTGGTTAAAATTAGGACAGGGGTGAGGGTAAAGTTTCGGGTGAGTGTCATGGTTAGGTTTAAGGTTACGGTTAGGGTTAGGGAATAGAGTGGGATTAGGGTACAGGTTAGGGTACCGCTGCGGTTTAGTGTTTGCGTACATGTGAGGGCACAAGTTAGTCTTGGTGTCCTGGTTAAGATTAGGTCACAGGTGAGGTTAAGGCTTCGGGTGAGGGTCAGGGATAGAATTCGGGTTAGGGTTAGGGTTAGGGAATGGGGAGATATTACGGCACAGTTTAGGGTACCACAACGCTTAAGGTTTAGCATACGTGTGAGGTCACTAGTTAGTGTTAGTGTACTGCTTACGATTTGGGCACGGGTGAGGGTAAGGCCTCGGAAGAGGGTCACGTTAAGGGTTAGGGTTAGGGTTAGGGAATGGGGATTGATTAGGGTACAGGTTACAGTACGGCAATGGCTTAGGGTTAGCGTACGTTAGAGGGCATGGGTTAGTGTTGATGTACCGGTTAAAATTAGGACAGGGGTGAGGGTAAATTTTCGGGTGTGTGTCATGGTTAGGTTTCAGGTTAGGGTTAGGTTTAGGGAATGGAGAGGGATTAGGGTACAGGTTAGGGTACCGCTGCGGTTTGGCGTTAGCGTACGTGTGAGGGCACAAGTTAGTCTTGGTGTCCTGGTTAAGATTAGGTCACAGGTGAGGTTAAGGCTTCGGGTGAGGGTCAGGGTTTGGATTCGGGTTAGGGTTAGGGTTCGGGAAAGGAGAGGGATTAGGGTACAGGTTAGGGTACGATAATGCTTAAGGGTTAGCGTAAGTGTGAGGGCATGAGTTAGTGTTGGTGTACTGGTTAAGACAAGGGCACTGATGAGGGTAAGGCCTCGGAAAAGGGACACGTTCAGGGTTTCGCTTAGGGTTAGGGTTTCGGAATGGGGAGGGATTAGGGTATAGGATAGTGTACGACAATGCTTAAGGGTTAACGTACGTTTTTGGGAATGAGTTAGTGTTTGTGTAATGGTTAAGATTAGGGCATTGGTTAGGGTAGGGCATCGGAAGTGGGTCAGGTTTAGGGATGGGGTTAGGGTTAGGGTTAAGGAATGGTGAGGGATTAGGGTACAATTTAGGGTACGACAGCGCTTAAGGTTTAGCGTATGTGTGAGGGCATGCGTTAGTGTTGGTGTCCTGGTTAAGATTAGGGCACGGGTGAGGGTAAGGCTTCGGGTGAGGGTCAGGGTTAGGATTCGTGTTAGGGTTAAGGTTAAGGAATGCAGAGGGATTAGGGTACAGCTTAGGGTACGACAGTGCTTAAGGGTTAGCGTTCGTGTGAGGGCAAGGGTTAGTGTTAGTGTCCTGGTTAAGATTAGGGCACGGGTGAGGGTAAGGCTTCAGGTGAGGGTCAGGGTTAGGATTCGGGTTAGGGTTAGGGAATGGGGAGGGATTAGGGTACAGTTTAGGGTACGACAACGATTAAGGGTTAGCGTACGTGTGAGAGCACGAGTTAGTGTTAGTGTACTGCTTACGACTATGGCACGGGTGAGGGTAAGGCCTCGGAAGAGGGTCACGTTAAGGGTTAGGGTTTGGGTTAGGGTTGGGAATGGGGATGGATTAGGATACAGGTTAGTGTACGGCAATGGCTTAAGGTTAGCATACGTTAGAGGGCATGGGTTAGTGTTGATGTACTGGTTAAAATTAGGACAGGGGTGAGGGTAAAGTTTCGAGTGAGTGTCATGGTTAGGTTTCAGGTTAGGGCTAGGGTTGGGGAATGGAGAGGGATTAGGGTACAGGTTAGGGTACCGCTGCGGTTTAGTGTTAGCGTACATGTGAGGGCACAAGTTAGTCTTGGAGTCCTGGTTAAGATTAGGTCACGGGTGAGGGTAAGGCTTCGTGTAAGGGTCACTGTTAGGATTCAGGTTAGGGTTAGGGTTCCGGAATGGAGAGGGATTAGGGTAGAGGTTAGGGTACGACAATGCTTAAGGGTTAGCGTAAGTGTGAGGGCACGAGTTAGTGTTAGTGTACTGGTTAAGACAACGGCACCGATGAGGGTAAGGCCTCGGAAAAGGGTCACGTTCAGGGTTTCGCTTAGGGTTAGGGTTTCGGAATGGGGAGGGATTAGGGTACAGGATAGGGTACGACAATGCTTAAGGGTTAACGTACGTGTGAGGGCATGAGTTAGTGTTGGTGTCCTGGTTAAGATTAGGGCACGGGTGAGGGTAAGGCTTCAGGTGAGTGTCAGGGTTAGGATTCGGGTTAGGGTTAGGGTTAGGGAATGGGGAGGGATTAGGGTACACTTTAGGGTACGACAACGATTAAGGGTGGGCGTACGTGTGAGGGCACGAGTTAGTGTTGGTGTCCTGGTTAAGATTAGGGCACGGGTGAGGGTAAGGCTTTGGGTGAGGGTCAGGGTTAGGATTCGTGTTAGGGTTAGGGTTAAGGAATGCAGAGGGATTAGGGTACAGCTTAGGGTACGACAGTGCTTAAGGGTTAGCGTTCGTGTGAGGGCAAGTGTTAGTGTTAGTGACCTGGTTAAGATTAGGGCACGGGTGAGGGTAAGGCTTCAGGTGAGGGTCAGGGTTAGGATTCGGGTTAGGGTTAGGGTTAGGGAATGGGGAGGGATTAGGGTACAGTTTAGGGTACGACAACGATTAAGGGTTAGCGTACGTGTGAGGGCACGAGTTAGTGTTGGTGTCCTGGTTAAGATTAGGGCACGGGTGAGGGTAAGGTTTCGGGTGAGGGTCAGGGATAGAATTCGGGTTAGGGTTAGGGTTAAGGAATGGGGAGATATTAGGGCACAGTTTAGGGTACCACAACGCTTAAGGTTTAGCGTACGTGTGAGGTCACTAGTTAGTGTTAGTGTACTGCTTACGATTAGGGCACGGGTGAGGATAAGGCCTCGGAAGAGGGTCACGTTAAGGGTTAGGGTTAGGGTTAGGGTTAGGGAATGGGGATTGATTAGGGTACAGGTTAGGGTACGGCAATGGCTTAGGGTTTGCATACGTTAGAGGGCATGAGTTAGTGTTGATGTACTGGTTAAAATTAGGACACGGGTGAGGGTAAAGTTTCGGGTGGGTGTCATGGTTAGGTTTCAGGTTAGGGTTAGGGTTAGGGAATGGAGAGGGATTAGTGTACAGGTTAGGGTACCGCTGCGGTTTAGTGTTAGCGTACGTGTGAGGGAACGAGTTAGTCTTGGTGTCCTGGTTAAGATTAGGGCACGGGTGAGGGTAAGGCTTCGGGTGAGGGTCAGTGTTAGGACTAGGGTTAACGTTAGGGTTAGGGAATGGAGAGGGATTAGGGTACAGGTTAGGGTACAACAATGCTTAAGGGTTAGCGTAAGTGTGAGGGCACGAGTTAGTGTTGGTGTACTGGTTAAGACAAGGACACCATTGAGGGTAAGGCCTCGGAAAAGGGTCACGTTCAGGGTTTCGCTTAGGGTTAGGGTTAGGGAATGGGGAGGGATTAGGGTAGAGGATAGGGTAAGACAATGCTTAAGGAATAAAGTACGTTTGAGGGCATGAGTTAGTGTTTGTGTACTCGTTAAAATTAGGGCATTGGTTAGGGTAGGGCATCGGACGTGGGTCAGGTTTAGGGATGGGTTTAGGGTTAGGGTTAAGGAATGGGGATGGATTAGGGTACAATTTAGGGTACGACAACGCTTAAGGTTTAGCGTACGTGTGAGGGCACGAGTTAGTGTTGGTGTCCTGGTTAAGATTAGGGCATGGGTGAGGGTAAGGCTTCGGGTGAGGGTCAGGGTAAGGATTCGTGTTAGGGTTAGGGTTAAGGAATGCAGAGGGATTACGGTACAGCTTAGGGTACGACAGTGCTTAAGGGTCAACGTTCGTGTGAGGGCAAGGGTTAGTGTTAGTGTCCTGGTTAAGATTAGGGCACGGGTGAGGGTAAGGCTTCAGGTAAGGGTCAGGGTTAGGATTCGGGTTAGGGATAGGGTTAGGGAATGGGGAGGGATTAGGGTACAGTCTAGGGTACGACAACGATTAAGGGTTAGCGTACGTGTGAGGGCACGAGTTAGTGTTAGTGTACTGCTTACGACTAGGGCACGGGTGAGGGTAAGGCCTCGGAAGAGGGTCACGTTAAGGGTTAGGGTTTGGGTTAGGGTTAGGGAATGGGAATGGATTAGGCTACAGGTTAGTGTACGGCAATGGCTTAGGGTTAGCATACGTTAGAGGGCATGGGTTAGTGTTGATGTACTGGTTAAAATTAGGACAGGGGTGAGGGTAAAGTTTCGGGTGAGTGTCATGGTTAGGTTTAAGGTTACGGTTAGGGTTAGGGAATAGAGTGGGATTAGGGTACAGGTTAGGGTACCGCTGCGGTTTAGTGTTTGCGTACATGTGAGGGCACAAGTTAGTCTTGGTGTCCTGGTTAAGATTAGGTCACAGGTGAGGTTAAGGCTTCGGGTGAGGGTCAGGGTTAGGATTCGGGTTAGGGTTAGGGTTCGGGAAAGGAGAGGGATTAGGGTACAGGTTAGGGTACGACAATGCTTAAGGGTTAGCGTAAGTGTGAGGGTATGAGTTAGTGTTGGTGTACTGGTTAAGACAAGGGCACCGATGAGGGTAAGGCCTCGGAAAAGGGACACGTTCAGGGTTTCGCTTAGGGTTAGGGTTTCGGAATGGGGAGGGATTAGGGTACAGGATAGGGCACGACAATGCTTAAGGGTTAACGTACGTTTTTGGGAATGAGTTAGTGTTTGTGTACTGGTTAAGATTAAGGCATTGGTTAGGGTAGGGCATCGGAAGTGGTTCAGGTTTAGGGATGGGGTTAGGGTTAGGGTTAAGGAATGGGGAGGGATTAGGGTACAATTTAGGGTACGACAACGCTTAAGGTTTAGCGTACGTGTGAGGGCATGCGTTAGTGTTGGTGTCCTGGTTAAGATTAGCGCACGGGTGAGGGTAAGGCTTCGGGTGAGGGTCAGGGTTAGGATTCGTGTTAGGGTTAAGGTTAAGGAATGCAGAGGGATTAGGGTACAGCTTAGGGTACGACAGTGCTTAAGCGTTAGCGTTCGTGTGAGGGCAAGGGTTAGTGTTAGTGTCCTGGTTAAGATTAGGGCACGGGTGAGGGTAAGGCTTCAGGTGAGGGTCAGGGTTAGGATTCGGGTTAGGGTTAGGGTTAGGGAATGGGGAGGGATTAGGGTACAGTTTAGGGTACGACAACGATTAAGGGTTAGCGTACGTGTGAGGGCACGAGTTAGTGTTAGTGTACTGCTTACGACTTGGGCACGGGTGAGGGTAAGACCTCGGAAGAGGGTCACGTTAAGGGTTAGGGTTTGGGTTAGGGTTAGGGAATGGGGATGGATTAGGGTACAGGTTAGTGTACGGCAATGGCTTAGGGTTAGCATACGTTAGAGGGCATGGGTTAGTGTTGATGTACTGGTTAAAATTAGGACAGGGGTGAGGGTAAAGTTTCGGGTGAGTGTCATGGTTAGGTTTCAGGTTAGGGTTAGGGTTAGGGAATGGAGAGGGATTAGGGTACAGGTTAGGGTACCGCTGCGGTGTAGTGTTTGCGTACATGTGAGGGCACAAGTTAGTCTTGGTGTCCTGGTTAAGATTAGGTCACAGGTGAGGTTAAGGCTTCGGGTGAGGGTCAGGGTTAGGATTCGGGTTAGGGTTAGGGTTCGGGAAAGGAGAGGGATTAGGGTACAGGTTAGGGTACGACAATGCTTAAGGGTTAGCGTAAGTGTGAGGGCATGAGTTAGTGTTGGTGTACTGGTTAAGACAAGGGCACCGATGAGGGTAAGGCCTCGGAAAAGGGACACATTCAGGGTTTCGCTTAGGGTTAGGGTTTCGGAATGGGGAGGAATTAGGGTACAGGATAGGGCACGACAATGCTTAAGGGTTAACGTACGTTTTTGGGAATGAGTTAGTGTTTGTGTACTGGTTAAGATTAGGGCATTGGTTAGGGTAGGGCATCGGAAGTGGTTCAGGTTTAGGGATGGGGTTAGGGTTAGGGTTAAGGAATGGGGAGGGATTAGGGTACAATTTAGGGTACGACAACGCTTAAGGTTTAGCGTACGTGTGAGGGCATGCGTTAGTGTTGGTGTCCTGGTTAAGATTAGGGCACGGGTGAGGGTAAGGCTTCGGGTGAGGTTCAGGGTTAGGATTCGTGTTAGGGTTAAGGTTAAGGAATGCAGAGGGATTAGGGTACAGCTTAGGGTACGACAGTGCTTAAGGGTTAGCGTTCGTGTGAGGGCAAGGGTTAGTGGTAGTGTCCTGGTTAAGATTAGGGCACGGGTGAGGGTAAGGCTTCAGGTGAGGGTCAGGGTTAGGATTCGGGTTAGGGTTAGGGTTAGGGAATGGGGAGGGATTAGGGTACAGTTTAGGGTACGAAAACGATTAAGGGTTAGCGTAGGTGTGAGGGCACGAGTTAGTGTTAGTGTACTGCTTACGACTTGGGCACGGGTGAGGGTAAGACCTCGGAAGAGGGTCACGTTAAGGGTTAGGGTTTGGGTTAGGGTTAGGGAATGGGGATGGATTAGGGTACAGGTTAGTGTACGGCAATGGCTTAGGGTTAGCATACGTTAGAGGGCATGGGTTAGTGTTGATGTACTGGTTAAAATTAGGACAGGGGTGAGGGTAAAGTTTCGGGTGAGTGTCATGGTTAGGTTTCAGGTTAGGGTTAGGGTTAGGGAATGGAGAGGGATTAGGGTACAGGTTAGGGTACCGCTGCGGTTTAGTGTTAGCGTACATGTGAGGGCACAAGTTAGTCTTGGTGTCCTGGTTAAGATTAGGTCACGGGTGAGGGTAAGGCTTCGGGTGAGGGTCACTGTTAGGATTCAGGTTAGGGTTAGGGTTCCGGAATGGAGAGGGATTAGGGTACAGGTTAGGGTACGACAATGCTTAAGGGTTAGCGTAAGTGTGAGGGCATGAGTTAGTGTTGGTGTACTGGTTAAGACAAGGGCACCGATGAGGGTAAGGCCTCGGAAAAGGGTCACGTTCAGGGTTTCGCTTAGGGTTAGGGTTTCGGAATGGGGAGGGATTAGGGTACAGGATAGGGTACGACAATGCTTAAGGGTTAACGTACGTGTGACGGCATGAGTTAGTGTTGGTGTCCTGGTTAAGATTAGGGCACGGGTGAGGCTGAGGCTTCAGGTGAGGGTCAGGGTTAGGATTCAGGTTAGGGTTAGGGTTAGGGAATGGGGAGGGATTAGGGTACAGTTTAGGGTACGACAACGATTAAGGGTGGGCATACGTGTGAGGGCACGAGTTAGTGTTGGTGTCCTGGTTAAGATTAGGGCACGGGTGAGAGTAAGGTTTCGGGTGAGGGTCAGGGATAGAATTCGGGTTAGGGTTAGGGTTAGGGAATGGGGAGATATTAGGGCACTGTTTAGGGTACCACAACGCTTAATGTTTAGCGTACATGTGAGGTCACTAGTTAGTGTTACTGTACTGCTTACGATTAGGGCACGGGTGAGGGTAAGGCCTCGGAAGAGGGTCACGTTAAGGGTTAGGGTTTAGGTTAGGGTTAGGGTATGGTTATTGATTAGGGTACAGGTTAGTGTACGGCAATGGCTTAGGGGTAGCATACGTTAGAGGGCATGGGTTAGTGTTGATGTACTGGTTAAAATTAGGACAGGGGTGAGGGTAAAGTTTCGTGTGAGTGTCATGGTTAGGTTTCAGGTTAGGGTTAGGGTTAGGGAATGGAGAGGGATTAGGGTACAGGTTAGGGTTCCGCTGCGGTTTAGTGTTTGCGTACATGTGAGGGCACAAGTTAGTCTTGGTGTCCTGGTTAAGATTAGGTCACAGGTGAGGTTAAGGCTTCGGGTGAGGGTCAGGGTTAGGATTCGGGTTAGGGTTAGGGTTCGGGAAAGGAGAGGGATTAGGGTACAGGTTAGGGTACGACAATGCTTAAGGGTTAGCGTAAGTGTGAGGGCATGAGTTAGTGTTGGTGTACTGGTTAAGACAAGGGCACCGATGAGGTTAAGGCCTCGGAAAAGGGTCACGTTCAGGGTTTCGCTTAGGGTTAGGGTTTCGGAATGGGGAGGGATTAGGGTACAGGATAGGGTACGACAATGCTTAAGGGTTAACGTACGTGTGAGGGCATGAGTTAGTGTTGGTGTCCTGGTTAAGATTAGGGCACGGGTGAGGGTAAGGCTTCAGGTGAGTGTCAGGGTTAGGATTCGGGTTAGGGTTAGGGTTAGGGAATGGGGAGGGATTAGGGTACACTTTAGGGTACGACAACGATTAAGGGTGGGCGTACGTGTGAGGGCACGAGTTAGTGTTGGTGTCCTGGTTAAGATTAGGGCACGGGTGAGGGTAAGGCTTTGGGTGAGGGTCAGGGTTAGGATTCGTGTTAGGGTTAGGGTTAAGGAATGCAGAGGGATTAGGGTACAGCTTAGGGTACGACAGTGCTTAAGGGTTAGCGTTCGTGTGAGGGCAAGTGTTAGTGTTAGTGTCCTGGTTAAGATTAGGGCACGGGTGAGGGTAAGGCTTCAGGTGATGGTCAGGGTTAGGATTCGGGTTAGGGTTAGGGTTAGGGAATGGGGAGGGATTAGGGTACAGTTTAGGGTACGACAACGATTAAGGGTTAGCGTACGTGTGAGGGCACGAGTTAGTGTTGGTGTCCTGGTTAAGATTAGGGCACGGGTGAGGGTAAGGTTTCGGGTGAGGGTCAGGGATAGAATTCGGGTTAGGGTTAGGGTTAGGGAATGGGGAGATATTAGGGCACAGTTTAGGGTACCACAACGCTTAAGGTTTAGCGTACGTGTGAGGTCACTAGTTAGTGTTAGTGTACTGCTTACGATTAGGGCACGGGTGAGGATAAGGCCTCGGAAGAGGGTCACGTTAAGGGTTAGGGTTAGGGTTAGGGTTAGGGAATGGGGATTGATTAGGGTACAGGTTAGGGTACGGCAATGGCTTAGGGTTTGCATACGTTAGAGGGCATGAGTTAGTGTTGATGTACTGGTTAAAATTAGGACACGGGTGAGGGTAAAGTTTCGGGTGGGTGTCATGGTTAGGTTTCAGGTTAGGGTTAGGGTTAGGGAATGGAGAGGGATTAGTGTACAGGTTAGGGTACCGCTGCGGTTTAGTGTTAGCGTACGTGTGAGGGAACGAGTTAGTCTTGGTGTCCTGGTTAAGATTAGGGCACGGGTGAGGGTAAGGCTTCGGGTGAGGGTCAGTGTTAGGACTAGGGTTAACGTTAGGGTTAGGGAATGGAGAGGGATTAGGGTACAGGTTAGGGTACAACAATGCTTAAGGGTTAGCGTAAGTGTGAGGGCACGAGTTAGTGTTGGTGTACTGGTTAAGACAAGGACACCATTGAGGGTAAGGCCTCGGAAAAGGGTCACGTTCAGGGTTTCGCTTAGGGTTAGGGTTAGGGAATGGGGAGGGATTAGGGTAGAGGATAGGGTAAGACAATGCTTAAGGAATAAAGTACGTTTGAGGGCATGAGTTAGTGTTTGTGTACTCGTTAAAATTAGGGCATTGGTTAGGGTAGGGCATCGGACGTGGGTCAGGTTTAGGGATGGGTTTAGGGTTAGGGTTAAGGAATGGGGATGGATTAGGGTACAATTTAGGGTACGACAACGCTTAAGGTTTAGCGTACGTGTGAGGGCACGAGTTAGTGTTGGTGTCCTGGTTAAGATTAGGGCATGGGTGAGGGTAAGGCTTCGGGTGAGGGTCAGGGTTAGGATTCGTGTTAGGGTTAGGGTTAAGGAATGCAGAGGGATTACGGTACAGCTTAGGGTACGACAGTGCTTAAGGGTTAACGTTCGTGTGAGGGCAAGGGTTAGTGTTAGTGTCCTGGTTAAGATTAGGGCACGGGTGAGGGTAAGGCTTCAGGTAAGGGTCAGGGTTAGGATTCGGGTTAGGGATAGGGTTAGGGAATGGGGAGGGATTAGGGTACAGTCTAGGGTACGACAACGATTAAGGGTTAGCGTACGTGTGAGGGCACGAGTTAGTGTTAGTGTACTGCTTACGACTAGGGCACGGGTGAGGGTAAGGCCTCGGAAGAGGGTCACGTTAAGCGTTAGGGTTTGGGTTAGGGTTAGGGAATGGGAATGGATTAGGCTACAGGTTAGTGTACGGCAATGGCTTAGGGTTAGCATACGTTAGAGGGCATGGGTTAGTGTTGATGTACTGGTTAAAATTAGGACAGGGGTGAGGGTAAAGTTTCGGGTGAGTGTCATGGTTAGGTTTAAGGTTAGGGTTAGGGTTAGGGAATAGAGTGGGATTAGGGTACAGGTTAGGGTACCGCTGCGGTTTAGTGTTTGCGTACATGTGAGGGCACAAGTTAGTCTTGGTGTCCTGGTTAAGATTAGGTCACAGGTGAGGTTAAGGCTTCGGGTGAGGGTCAGGGTTAGGATTCGGGTTAGGGTTAGGGTTCGGGAAAGGAGAGGGATTAGGGTACAGGTTAGGGTACGACAATGCTTAAGGGTTAGCGTAAGTGTGAGGGTATGATTTAGTGTTGGTGTACTGGTTAAGACAAGGGCACCGATGAGGGTAAGGCCTCGGAAAAGGGACACGTTCAGGGTTTCGCTTAGGGTTAGGGTTTCGGAATGGGGAGGGATTAGGGTACAGGATAGGGCACGACAATGATTAAGGGTTAACGTACGTTTTTGGGAATGAGTTAGTGTTTGTGTACTGGTTAAGATTAGGGCATTGGTTAGGGTAGGGCATCGGAAGTGGTTCAGGTTTAGGGATGGGGTTAGGGTTAGGGTTAAGGAATGGGGAGGGATTAGGGTACAATTTAGGGTACGACAACGCTTAAGGTTTAGCGTACGTGTGAGGGCACGCGTTAGTGTTGGTGTCCTGTTTAAGATTAGGGCACGGGTGAGGGTAAGGCTTCGGGTGAGGGTCAGGGTTAGGATTCGTGTTAGGGTTAAGGTTAAGGAATGCAGATGGATTAGGGTACAGCTTAGGGTACGACAGTGCTTAAGGGTTAGCGTTCGTGTGAGGGCAAGGGTTAGTGTTAGTGTCCTGGTTAAGATTAGGGCACGGGTGAGGGTAAGGCTTCAGGTGAGGGTCAGGGTTAGGATTCGGGTTAGGGTTAGGGTTAGGGAATGGGGAGGGATTAGGGTACAGTTTAGGGTACGACAACGATTAAGGGTTAGCGTACGTGTGAGGGCACGAGTTAGTGTTAGTGTACTGCTTACGACTTGGGCACGGGTGAGGGTAAGACCTCGGAAGAGGGTCACGTTAAGGGTTAGGGTTTGGGTTAGGGTTAGGGAATGGGGATGGATTAGGGTACAGGTTAGTGTACGGCAATGGCTTAGGGTTAGCATACGTTAGAGGGCATGGGTTAGTGTTGATGTACTGGTTAAAATTAGGACAGGGGTGAGGGTAAAGTTTCGGGTGAGTGTCATGGTTAGGTTTCAGGTTAGGGTTAGGGTTAGGGAATGGAGAGGGATTAGGGTACAGGTTAGGGTACCGCTGCGGTTTAGTGTTAGCGTACATGTGAGGGCACAAGTTAGTCTTGGTGTCCTGGTTAAGATTAGGTCACGGGTGAGGGTAAGGCTTCGGGTGAGGGTCACTGTTAGGATTCAGGTTAGGGTTAGGGTTCCGGAATGGAGAGGGATTAGGGTACAGGTTAGGGTACGATAATGCTTAAGGGTTAGCGTAAGTGTGAGGGCACGAGTTAGTGTTGGTGTACTGGTTAAGACATGGGCACCGATGAGGGTAAGGCCTCGGAAAAGGGTCATGTTCAGGGTTTCGCTTAGGGTTAGGGTTTCGGAATGGGGAGGGATTAGGGTACAGGATAGGGTACGACAATGCTTAAGGGTTAACGTACGTGTGAGGGCATGAGTTAGTGTTGGTGTCCTGGTTAAGATTAGGGCACGGGTGAGGCTAAGGCTTCAGGTGAGGGTCAGGGTTAGGATTCAGGTTAGGGTTAGGGTTAGGGAATGGGGAGGGATTAGGGTACAGTTTAGGGTACGACAACGATTAAGGGTGGGCGTACGTGTGAGGGCACGAGTTAGTGTTGGTGTCCTGGTTAAGATTAGGGCACGGGTGAGAGTAAGGTTTCGGGTGAGGGTCAGGGATAGAATTCGGGTTAGGGTTAGGGTTAGGGAATGGGGAGATATTAGGGCACAGTTTAGGGTACCACAACGCTTAATGTTTAGCGTACATGTGAGGTCACTAGTTAGTGTTAGTGTACTGCTTACGATTAGGGCACGGGTGAGGGTAAGGCCTCGGAAGAGGGTCACGTTAAGGGTTAGGGTTTAGGTTAGGGTTAGGGTATGGTTATTGATTAGGGTACAGGTTAGTGTACGGCAATGGCTTAGGGTTAGCATACGTTAGAGGGCATGGGTTAGTGTTGATGTACTGGTTAAAATTAGGACAGGGGTGAGGGTAAAGTTTCGTGTGAGTGTCATGGTTAGGTTTCAGGTTAGGGTTAGGGTTAGGGAATGGAGAGGGATTAGGGTACAGGTTAGGGTTCCGCTGCGGTTTAGTGTTTGCGTACATGTGAGGGCACAAGTTAGTCTTTGTGTCCTGGTTAAGATTAGGTCACAGGTGAGGTTAAGGCTTCGGGTGAGGGTCAGGGTTAGGATTCGGGTTAGGGTTAGGGTTCGGGAAAGGAGAGGGATTAGGGTACAGGTTAGGGTACGACAATGCTTAAGGGTTAGCGTAAGTGTGAGGGCATGAGTTAGTGTTGGTGTACTGGTTAAGACAAGGGCACCGATGAGGGTAAGGCCTCGGAAAAGGGACACGTTCAGGGTTTCGCTTAGGGTTAGGGTTTCGGAATGGGGAGGGAGTAGGGTACAGGATAGGGCACGACAATGCTTAAGGGTTAACGTACGTTTTTGGGAATGAGTTAGTGTTTGTGTACTGGTTAAGATTAGGGCATTGGTTAGGGTAGGGCATCGGAAGTGGTTCAGGTTTAGGGATGGGGTTAGGGTTAGGGTTAAGGAATGGGGAGGGATTAGGGTACAATTTAGGGTACGACAACGCTTAAGGTTTAGCGTACGTGTGAGGGCATGCGTTAGTGTTGGTGTCCTGGTTAAGATTAGGGCACGGGTGAGGGTAAGGCTTCGGGTGAGGTTCAGGGTTAGGATTCGTGTTAGGGTTAAGGTTAAGGAATGCAGAGGGATTAGGGTACAGCTTAGGGTACGATAGTGCTTAAGGGTTAGCGTTCGTGTGAGGGCAAGGGTTAGTGTTAGTGTCCTGGTTAAGATTAGGGCACGGGTGAGGGTAAGGCTTCAGGTGAGGGTCAGGGTTAGGATTCGGGTTAGGGTTAGGGTTAGGGAATGGGGAGGGATTAGGGTACAGTTTAGGGTACGACAACGATTAAGGGTTAGCGTAGGTGTGAGGGCACGAGTTAGTGTTAGTGTACTGCTTACGACTTGGGCACGTGTGAGGGTAAGACCTCGGAAGAGGGTCACGTTAAGGGTTAGGGTTTGGGTTAGGGTTAGGGAATGGGGATGGATTAGGGTACAGGTTAGTGTACGGCAATGGCTTAGGGTTAACATACGTTAGAGGGCATGGGTTAGTGTTGATGTACTGGTTAAAATTAGGACAGGGGTGAGGGTAAAGTTTCGGGTGAGTGTCATGGTTAGGTTTCAGGTTAGGGTTAGGGTTAGGGAATGGAGAGGGATTAGGGTACAGGTTAGGGTACCGCTGCGGTTTAGTGTTAGCGTACATGTGAGGGCACAAGTTAGTCTTGGTGTCCTGGTTAAGATTAGGTCACGGGTGAGGGTAAGGCTTCGGGTGAGGGTCACTGTTAGGATTCAGGTTAGGGTTAGGGTTCCGGAATGGAGAGGGATTAGGGTACAGGTTAGGGTACGACAATGCTTAAGGGTTAGCGTAAGTGTGAGGGAACGAGTTAGTGTTGGTGTACTGGTTAAGACAAGGGCACCGATGAGGGTAAGGCCTCGGAAAAGGGTCACGTTCAGGGTTTCGCTTAGGGTTAGGGTTTCGGAATGGGGAGGGATTAGGGTACAGGATAGGGTACGACAATGCTTAAGGGTTAACGTACGTGTGAGGGCATGAGTTAGTGTTGGTGTCCTGGTTAAGATTAGGGCACGGGTGAGGCTGAGGCTTCAGGTGAGGGTCAGGGTTAGGATTCAGGTTAGGGTTAGGGTTAGGGAATGGGGAGGGATTAGGGTACAGTTTAGGGTACGACAACGATTAAGGGTGGGCATACGTGTGAGGGCACGAGTTAGTGTTGGTGTCCTGGTTAAGATTAGGGCACGGGTGAGAGTAAGGTTTCGGGTGAGGGTCAGGGATAGAATTCGGGTTAGGGTTAGGGTTAGGGAATGGGGAGATATTAGGGCACTGTTTAGGGTACCACAACGCTTAATGTTTAGCGTACATGTGAGGTCACTAGTTAGTGTTACTGTACTGCTTACGATTAGGGCACGGGTGAGGGTAAGGCCTCGGAAGAGGGTCACGTTAAGGGTTAGGGTTTAGGTTAGGGTTAGGGTATGGTTATTGATTAGGGTACAGGTTAGTGTACGGCAATGGCTTAGGGTTAGCATACGTTAGAGGGCATGGGTTAGTGTTGATGTACTGGTTAAAATTAGGACAGGGGTGAGGGTAAAGTTTCGTGTGAGTGTCATGGTTAGGTTTCAGGTTAGGGTTAGGGTTAGGGAATGGAGAGGGATTAGGGTACAGGTTAGGGTTCCGCTGCGGTTTAGTGTTTGCGTACATGTGAGGGCACAAGTTAGTCTTGGTGTCCTGGTTAAGATTAGGTCACAGGTGAGGTTAAGGCTTCGGGTGAGGGTCAGGGTTAGGATTCGGGTTAGGGTTAGGGTTCGGGAAAGGAGAGGGATTAGGGTACAGGTTAGGGTACGACAATGCTTAAGGGTTAGCGTAAGTGTGAGGGCATGAGTTAGTGTTGGTGTACTGGTTAAGACAAGGGCACCGATGAGGGTAAGGCCTCGGAAAAGGGACACGTTCAGGGTTTCGCTTAGGGTTAGGGTTTCGGAATGGGGAGGGATTAGGGTACAGGATAGGGTACGACAATGCTTAAGGGTTAACGTACTTTTTTGGGCATGAGTTAGTGTTTGTGTACTGGTTAAGATTAGGGCATTGGTTAGGGTAGGGCATCGGAAGTGGGTCAGGTTTAGGGATGGGGTTAGGGTTAGGGTTAAGGAATGGGAAGGGATTAGGGTACAATTTAGGGTACGACAACGCTTAAGGTTTAGCGTACGTGTGAGGGCATGAGTTAGTGTTGGTGTCCTGGTTAAGATTAGGGCACGGGTGAGGGTAAGGCTTCGGGTGAGGGTCAGGGTTAGGATTCGTGTTAGGGTTAAGGTTAAGGAATGCAGAGGGATTAGGGTACAGCTTAGGGTACGACAGTGCTTAAGGGTTAGCGTTCGTGTGAGGGCAAGGGTTAGTGTTAGTGTCCTGGTTAAGATTAGGGCACGGGTGAGGGTAAGGATTCAGGTGAGGGTCAGGGTTAGTATTCGTGTTAGGTTACGGTTAGGGAATGGGGAGGGATTAGGGTACAGTTTAGGGTACGACAACGATTAAGGGTTGGCGTACGTGTGAGGGCACGAGTTAGTGTTGGTGTCCTGGTTCAGATTAGGGCACGGGTGAGGTTAAGGTTTCGGGTGAGGGTCAGGGATAAAATTCGGGTTAGGGTTAGGGAATGGGGAGATATTAGGGCACAGTTTAGGGTACGACAACGATTAAGGGTTAGCGTAGGTGTGAGGGCACGAGTTAGTGTTAGTGTACTGCTTACGACTTGGGCACGGGTGAGGGTAAGACCTCGGAAGAGGGTCACGTTAAGGGTTAGGGTTTGGGTTAGGGTTAGGGAATGGGGATGGATTAGGGTACAGGTTAGTGTACGGCAATGGCTTAGGGTTAGCATACGTTAGAGGGCATGGGTTAGTGTTGATGTACTGGTTAAAATTAGGACAGGGGTGAGGGTAAAGTTTCGGGTGAGTGTCATGGTTAGGTTTCAGGTTAGGGTTAGGGTTAGGGAATGGAGAGGGATTAGGGTACAGGTTAGGGTACCGCTGCGGTTTAGTGTTAGCGTACATGTGAGGGCACAAGTTAGTCTTGGTGTCCTGGTTAAGATTAGGTCACGGGTGAGGGTAAGGCTTCGGGTGAGGGTCACTGTTAGGATTCAGGTTAGGGTTAGGGTTCCGGAATGGAGAAGGATTAGGGTACAGGTTAGGGTACGACAATGCTTAAGGGTTAGCGTAAGTGTGAGGGAACGAGTTAGTGTTGGTGTACTGGTTAAGACAAGGGCACCGATGAGGGTAAGGCCTCGGAAAAGGGTCACGTTCAGGGTTTCGCTTAGGGTTAGGGTTTCGGAATGGGGAGGGATTAGGGTACAGGATAGGGTACGACAATGCTTAAGGGTTAACGTACGTGTGAGGGCATGAGTTAGTGTTGGTGTCCTGGTTAAGATTAGGGCACGGGTCAGGCTGAGGCTTCAGGTGAGGGTCAGGGTTAGGATTCAGGTTAGGGTTAGGGTTAGGGAATGGGGAGGGATTAGGGTACAGTTTAGGGTACGACAACGATTAAGGGTGGGCATACGTGTGAGGGCACGAGTTAGTGTTGGTGTCCTGGTTAAGATTAGGGCACGGGTGAGAGTAAGGTTTCGGGTGAGGGTCAGGGATAGAATTCGGGTTAGGGTTAGGGTTAGGGAATGGGGAGATATTAGGGCACTGTTTAGGGTACCACAACGCTTAATGTTTAGCGTACATGTGAGGTCACTAGTTAGTGTTACTGTACTGCTTACGATTAGGGCACGGGTGAGGGTAAGGCCTCGGAAGAGGGTCACGTTAAGGGTTAGGATTTAGGTTAGGGTTAGGGTATGGTTATTGATTAGGGTACAGGTTAGTGTACGGCAATGGCTTAGGGTTAGCATACGTTAGAGGGCATGGGTTAGTGTTGATGTACTGGTTAAAATTAGTACAGGGGTGAGGGTAAAGTTTCGTGTGAGTGTCATGGTTAGGTTTCAGGTTAGGGTTAGGGTTAGGGAATGGAGAGGGATTAGGGTACAGGTTAGGGTTCCGCTGCGGTTTAGTGTTTGCGTACATGTGAGGGCACAAGTTAGTCTTGGTGTCCTGGTTAAGATTAGGTCACAGGTGAGGTTAAGGCTTCGGGTGAGGGTCAGGGTTAGGATTCGGGTTAGGGTTAGGGTTCGGGAAAGGAGAGGGATTAGGGTACAGGTTAGGGTACGACAATGCTTAAGGGTTAGCGTAAGTGTGAGGGCATGAGTTAGTGTTGGTGTACTGGTTAAGACAAGGACACCGATGAGGGTAAGGCCTCAGAAAAGGGTCACGTTCAGGGTTTCGCTTAGGGTTAGGGTTTCGGAATGGGGAGGGATTAGGGTACAGGATAGTGTACGACAATGCTTAAGGGTTAACGTACTTTTTTGGGCATGAGTTAGTGTTTGTGTACTGGTTAAGATTAGGGCATTGGTTAGGGTAGGGCATCGGAAGTGGGTCAGGTTTAGGGATGGGGTTAGGGTTAGGGTTAAGGAATGGGAAGGGATTAGGGTACAATTTAGGGTACGACAACGCTTAAGGTTTAGCGTACGTGTGAGGGCATGAGTTAGTGTTGGTGTCCTGGTTAAGATTAGGGCACGGGTGAGGGTAAGGCTTCGGGTGAGGGTCAGGGTTAGGATTCGTGTTAGGGTTAAGGTTAAGGAATGCAGAGGGATTAGGGTACAGCTTAGGGTACGACAGTGCTTAAGGGTTAGCGTTCGTGTGAGGGCAAGGGTTAGTGTTAGTGTCCTGGTTAAGATTAGGGCACGGGAGAGGGTAAGGATTCAGGTGAGGGTCAGGGTTAGTATTCGTGTTAGGTTAGGGTTAGGGAATGGGGAGGGATTAGGGTACAGTTTAGGGTACGACAACGATTAAGGGTTGGCGTACGTGTGAGGGCACGAGTTAGTTTTGGTGTCCTGGTTAAGATTAGGGCACGGGTGAGGTTAAGGTTTCGGGTGAGGGTCAGGGATAAAATTCGGGTTAGGGTTAGGGTTAGGGAATGGGGAGATATAAGGGCACAGTTTAGGGTACCACAACGCTTAAGGTTTAGCGTACGTATGAGGTCACTAGTTAGTGTTAGTGTACTGCTTACGATTAGGGCACGGGTGAGGGTAAGGCTTCGGAAGAGGGTCACGTTAAGGGTTAGGGTTAGGGTTAGGGTTAGGGAATGGGGATTGACTAGGGTACAGGTTAGGGTACGGCAATGGCTTAGGGTTAGCGTACGTTAGAGGGCATGGGTTAGTGTTGATGTACTGGTTAAAATTAGGACAGGGGTGAGGGTAAAGTTTCGGGTGAGGGTCATGGTTAGGTTTCAGCTTAGGGTTAGGGTTAGGGAATGGAGAGGGATTAGGGTACAGGTTAGGGTACCGCTGCGGTTTAGTGTTAGCGTATGTGTGAGGGCACGAGTTAGTCTTGGTGTCCTGGTTAAGATTAGGGCACGGGTGAGGGTAAGGCTTCGGGTGAGGGTCAGGGTTAGGAGTCGGGTTAGGGTTCGGGTTAGGGAATGGAGAGGGATTAGGGTACAGGTTAGGGTACGACAATGCTTAAGGGTTAGCGTAAGTGTGAGGGCACGAGTTAGTGTTGGTGTACTGGTTAAGACAAGGGCACCGATGAGGGTAAGGCCTCGGAAAAGGGTCACGTTCAGGGTTTCGCTTAGGGTTAGGGTTAGGGAATGGGGAGGGATTAAGGTAGAGGATAGGGTACGACAATGCTTAAAGGTTAACGTACGTTTGAGGGCATGAGTTAGTGTTTGTCTACTCGTTAAGATTAGGGCATTGGTTAGGGTAGGGCATCGGAAGTGGGTCAGGTTTAGGGATGGGGTTAGGGTTAGTATTAAGGAATGGGGAGGGATTAGGGTACAATTTAGGGTACGACAACGCTTAAGGTTTAACGTACGTGTGAGGGCACGAGTTAGTGTTGGTGTCCTGGTTAAGATTAGGGCACGATTGAGGGTAAGGTTTCGGGTGATGGTCAGGGTTAGGATTCGGGTTAGGGTTAGGGTTAGGGAATGGGGAGGGATTAGGGTACAGTTTAGGGTACGACAACGATTAAGGGTGGGCGTACGTGTGAGGGCACGAGTTAGTGTTGGTGTCCTGGTTAAGATTAGGGCACGGGTGAGGGTAAGGCTTTGGGTGAGGGTCAGGGTTAGGATTCGTGTTAGGGTTAGGGTTAAGGAATGCAGAGGGATTAGGGTACAGCTTAGGGTACGACAGTGCTTAAGGGTTAGCGTTCGTGTGAGGGCAAGTGTTAGTGTTAGTGTCCTGGTTAAGATTAGGGCACGGGTGAGGGTAAGGCTTCAGGTGAGGGTCAGGGTTAGGATTCGGGTTAGGGTTAGGGTTAGGGAATGGGGAGGGATTAGGGTACAGTTTAGGGTACAACAACGATTAAGGGTGGGCGAACATCTGAGGGCACGAGTTAGTGTTGGTGTCCTGGTTAAGATTAGGGCACGGGTGAGTGTAAGGTTTCGGTTGAGGGTCAGGGATAGAATTCGGGTTAGGGTTAAGGTTAGGGAATGGGGAGATATTACGGCACAGTTTAGGGTACCACAACGCTTAAGGTTTAGCGTACGTGTGAGGTCACTAGTTAGTGTTAGTGTACTGCTTACGATTTGGGCACGGGTGAGGGTAAGGCCTCGGAAGAGGGTCACGTTAAGGGTTAGGGTTAGGGTTAGGGAATGGGGATTGATTAGGGTACAGGTTACAGTACGGCAATGGCTTAGGGTTAGCGTACGTTAGAGGGCATGGGTTAGTGTTGATGTACTGGTTAAAATTAGGACAGGGGTGAGGGTAAAGTTTCGGGTGTGTGTCATGGTTAGGTTTCAGGTTAGGGTTAGGTTTAGGGAATGGAGAGGGATTAGGGTACAGGTTAGGGTACCGCTGCGGTTTAGCGTTAGCGTACGTGTGAGGGCACAAGTTAGTCTTGGTGTCCTGGTTAAGATTAGGTCACAGGTGAGGTTAAGGCTTCGGGTGAGGGTCAGGGTTTGGATTCGGGTTAGGGTTAGGGTTCGGGAAAGGAGAGGGATTAGGGTACAGGTTAGGGTACGATAATGCTTAAGGGTTAGCGTAAGTGTGAGGGCATGAGTTAGTGTTGGTGTACTGGTTAAGACAAGGGCACCGATGAGGGTAAGGCCTCGGAAAAGGGACACGTTCAGGGTTTCGCTTAGGGTTAGGGTTTCGGAATGGGGAGGGATTAGGGTACAGGATAGGGTACGACAATGCTTACGGGTTAACGTACGTTTTTGGGAATGAGTTAGTGTTTGTGTAATGGTTAAGATTAGGGCATTGGTTAGGGTAGGGCATCGGAAGTGGGTCAGGTTTAGGGATGGGGTTAGGGTTAGGGTTAAGGAATGGTGAGGGATTAGGGTACAATTTAGGGTACGACAGCGCTTAAGGTTTAGCGTATGTGTGAGGGCATGCGTTAGTGTTGGTGTCCTGGTTAAGATTAGGGCACGGGTGAGGGTAAGGCTTCGGGTGAGGGTCAGGGTTAGGATTCGTGTTAGGGTTAAGGTTAAGGAATGCAGAGGGATTAGGGTACAGCTTAGGGTACGACAGTGCTTAAGGGTTAGCGTTCGTGTGAGGGCAAGGGTTAGTGTTAGTGTCCTGGTTAAGATTAGGGCACGGGTGAGGGTAAGGCTTCAGGGGAGGGTCAGGGTTAGGATTCGGGTTAGGGTTAGGGAATGGGGAGGGATTAGGGTACAGTTTAGGGTACGACAACGATTAAGGGTTAGCGTACGTGTGAGGGCACGAGTTAGTGTTAGTGTACTGCTTACGACTAGGGCACGGGTGAGGGTAAGGCCTCGGAAGAGGGTCACGTTAAGGGTTAGGGTTTGGGTTAGGGTTAGGGAATGGGGATGGATTAGGATACAGGTTAGTGTACAGCAATGGCTTAGGGTTAGCATACGTTAGAGGGCATGGGTTAGTGTTGATGTACTGGTTAAAATTAGGACAGGGGTGAGGGTAAAGTTTCGAGTGAGTGTCATGGTTAGGTTTCAGGTTAGGGTTAGGGTTGGGGAATGGAGAGGGATTAGGGTACAGGTTAGGGTACCGCTGCGGTTTAGTGTTAGCGTACATGTGAGGGCACAAGTTAGTCTTGGAGTCCTGGTTAAGATTAGGTCACGGGTGAGGGTAAGGCTTCGGGTAAGGGTCACTGTTAGGATTCAGGTTAGGGTTAGGGTTCCGGAATGGAGAGGGATTAGGGTACAGGTTAGGGTACGACAATGCTTAAGGGTTAGCGTAAGTGTGAGGGCACGAGTTAGTGTTAGTGTACTGGTTAAGACAACGGCACCGATGAGGGTAAGGCCTCGGAAAAGGGTCACGTTCAGGGTTTCGCTTAGGGTTAGGGTTTCGGAATGGGGAGGGATTAGGGTACAGGATAGGGTACGACAATGCTTAAGGGTTAACGTACGTGTGAGGGCATGAGTTAGTGTTGGTGTCCTGGTTAAGATTAGGGCACGGGTGAGGGTAAGGCTTCAGGTGAGTGTCAGGGTTAGGATTCGGGTTAGGGTTAGGGTTAGGGAATGGGGAGGGATTAGGGTACACTTTAGGGTACGACAACGATTAAGGGTGGGCGTACGTGTGAGGGCACGAGTTAGTGTTGGTGTCCTGGTTAAGATTAGGGCACGGGTGAGGGTAAGGCTTTGGGTGAGGGTCAGGGTTAGGATTCGTGTTAGGGTTAGGGTTAAGGAATGCAGAGGGATTAGGGTACAGCTTAGGGTACGACAGTGCTTAAGGGTTAGCGTTCGTGTGAGGGCAAGTGTTAGTGTTAGTGTCCTGGTTAAGATTAGGGCACGGGTGAGGGTAAGGCTTCAGGTGAGGGTCAGGGTTAGGATTCGGGTTAGGGTTAGGGTTAGGGAATGGGGAGGGATTAGGGTACAGTTTAGGGTACGACAACGATTAAGGGTTAGCGTACGTGTGAGGGCACGAGTTAGTGTTGGTGTCCTGGTTAAGATTAGGGCACGGGTGAGGGTAAGGTTTCGGGTGAGGGTCAGGGATAGAATTCGGGTTAGGGTTAGGGTTAGGGAATGGGGAGATATTAGGGCACAGTTTAGGGTACCACAACGCTTAAGGTTTAGCGTACGTGTGAGGTCACTAGTTAGTGTTAGTGTACTGCTTACGATTAGGGCACGGGTGAGGATAAGGCCTCGGAAGAGGGTCACGTTAAGGGTTAGGGTTAGGGTTAGGGTTAGGGAATGGGGATTGATTAGGGTACAGGTTAGGGTACGGCAATGGCTTAGGGTTTGCATACGTTAGAGGGCATGAGTTAGTGTTGATGTACTGGTTAAAATTAGGACACGGGTGAGGGTAAAGGTTCGGGTGGGTGTCATGGTTAGGTTTCAGGTTAGGGTTAGGGTTAGGGAATGGAGAGGGATTAGTGTACAGGTTAGGGTACCGCTGCGGTTTAGTGTTAGCGTACGTGTGAGGGAACGAGTTAGTCTTGGTGTCCTGGTTAAGATTAGGGCACGGGTGAGGGTAAGGCTTCGGGTGAGGGTCAGGGTTAGGATTCGGGTTAGGGTTCGGGTTAGGGAATGGAGAGGGATTAGGGTACAGGTTAGGGTACGACAATGCTTAAGGGTTAGCGTAAGTGTGAGGGCACGAGTTAGTGTTGGTGTACTGGTTAAGACAAGGGCACCGATGAGGGTAAGGCCTCGGAAAAGGGTCACGTTCAGGGTTTCGCTTAGGGTTAGGGTTAGGGAATGGGGAGGGATTAAGGTAGAGGATAGGGTACGACAATGCTTAAAGGTTAACGTACGTTTGAGGGCATGAGTTAGTGTTTGTCTACTCGTTAAGATTAGGGCATTGGTTAGGGTAGGGCATCGGACGTGGGTCAGGTTTAGGGATGGGGTTAGGGTTAGGGTTAAGGAATGGGGAGGGATTACGGTATAATTTAGGGTACGACAACGCTTAAGGTTTAGCGTACGTGTGAGGGCACGAGTTATTGGTGGTGTCCTGGTTAAGATTAGGGCACGGGTGAGGGTAAGGCTTCGGGTGAGGGTCAGGGTTAGGATTCGGGTTAGGGTTAGGGTTAGGGAATGGGGAGGGATTAGGGTACAGTTTAGGGTACGACAACGATTAAGGGTGGGCGTACGTGTGAGGGCATGAGTTAGTGTTGGTGTCCTGGTTAAGATTAGGTCACAGGTGAGGGTAAGGCTTCGGGTGATGGTCAGGGTTAGGATTCGGGTTAGGGTTAGGGTTAGGGAATGGGGAGGGATTAGGGTACAGTTTAGGGTACGACAACGATTAAGGGTTAGCGTACGTGTGAGGGCACAAGTTAGTGTTGGTGTCCTGGTAAAGATTAGGGCACGGGTGAGGGTAAGGTTTCGGGTGAGGGTGAGGGATAGAATTCGGGTTAGGGTTAGGGTTAGGGAATGGGGAGATATTAGGGCACAGTTTAGGGTACCACAATGCTTAATGTTTAGCGAACATGTGAGGTCACTAGTTAGTGTTAGTGTACTGCTTACAATTAGGGCACGGGTGAGGGTAAGGCCTCGGAAGAGGGTCACGTTAAGGGTTAGGGTTTGGGTTAGGTTTAGGGAATGGGGATTGATTAGGGTACAGGTTAGTGCACGGCAATGGCTTAGGGTTAGCATACGTTAGAGGGCATGGGTTAGTGTTGATGTACTGGTTAAAATTAGGACAGGGGTGAGGGTAAAGTTTCGGGTGAGTGTCATGGTTAGGTTTCAGGTTAGGGTTAGGGTTACGGAATGGAGAGGGATTAGGGTACAGGTTAGGGTACCGCTGCGGTTTAGTGTTAGCGTACATGTGAGGGCACAAGTTAGTCTTGGTGTCCTTGTTAAGATTAGGTCACAGGTGAGGGTAAGGCTTCGGGTGAGGGTCAGGGTTAGGATTCGGGTTAGGGTTAGGGTTCGGGAAAGGAGAGGGATTAGGGTACAGGTTAGGGTACGACAATGCTTAAGGGTTAGCGTAAGTGTGAGGGCACGAGTTAGTGTTGGTGTACTGGTTAAGACAAGGCACCTATGAGGGTAAGGCCTCGGAAAAGGGTCACGTTCAGGGTTTCACTTAGGGTTAAGTTTAGGGAATGGGGAGGGATTAGGGTAGAGGATTGGGTACGACAATGCTTAAGGGTTAAAGTACGTTTGAGGGCATGAGTTAGTGTTTGTGTACTGGTTAAAATTAGGGCATTGGTTAGGGTAGGGCATCGGACGTGGGTCAGGTTTAGGGATGGGGTTAGGGTTAGGGTTAAGGAATGGGGAGGGATTAGGGTACAATTTAGGGTACGACAACGCTTAAGGTTTAGCGTACGTGTGAGGGCACGAGTTAGTGTTGGTGTCCTGGTTAAGATTAGGGCACGGGTGAGGGTAAGGCTTCGGGTGAGGGTCAGGGTTAGGATTCGTGTTAGGGTTAGGGTTAAGGAATGCAGAGGGATTAGGGTAGAGCTTAGGGTACGAGAGTGCTTAAGGGTTAGCGTTCGTGTGAGGGCAAGGGTTAGTGTTAGTGTCCTGGTTAAGATTAGGGCACGGGTGAGGGTAAGGCTTCAGGTGAGGGTCAGGGTTAGTTTTCGGTTAGGGTTAGGGTTAGGGAATGGGGAGGGTTTAGGGTACGGTTTAGGGTATGACAACGATTAAGGGTTAGCGTACGTGTGAGGGCACAAGTTAGTGTTGGTGTCCTGGTTAAGATTAGGGCACGGGTGAGGGTAAGGTTTCGGGTGAGGGTCAGGGATAGAATTCGGGTTAGGGTTAGGGTTAGGGAATGGGGAGATATTAAGGCACAGTGTAGGGTACGACAACGCTTAAGGTTTAGCGTACGTGTGAGGTCACTAGTTAGTGTTAGTGTACTGCTTATGATTAGGGCACGGGTGAGGATAAGGCCTCGGAAGAGGGTCATGTTAAGGGTTAGGTTTAGGGTTAGGGTTAGGGAATGGGGATTGATTAGCGTACAGGTTAGGGTACGGCAATGGCTTAGGGTTAGCGTACGTTAGAGGGCATGAGTTAGTGTTGATGTACTGGTTAAAATTAGGACACGGGTGAGGGTAAAGTTTCGGGTGAGTGTCATGGTTGTTTCAGGTTAGGGTTAGGGTTAGGGAATGGAGAGGGATTAGGGTACAGGTTAGGGTACCGCTGCGGTTTAGTGATAGCGTACGTGTGAGGGCACGAGTTAGTGTTCGTGTCCTGGTTAAGATTAGGGCACGGGTGAGGGTAAGGTTTCGGTTGAGGGTCAGGGATAGAATTCGGATTAGGGTTAGGGTTAGGGAATGGGGAGATATTAGGGCACAGTTTAGGGTACCACAACGCTTAAGGTTTAGCGTACGTGTGAGGTCACTAGTTAGTGTTAGTGTACTGCTTACGATTAGGGAACGGGTGAGGGTAAGGCCTCGGAAGAGGGTCACGTTAAGGGTTAGGGTTAGGGTTAGGGTTAGGGAATGGGGATTGATTAGGGTACAGGTTACATTACGGCAATGGCTTAGTGTTAGCGTACGTTAGAGGGCATGGGTTAGTGTTGATGTACTGGTTAAAATTAGGACAGGGGTGAGGGTAAAGTTTCGGGTGTGTGTCATGGTTAGGTTTGAGTTTAGGGTTAGGTTTAGGGAATGGAGAGGGATTAGGGTACAGGTTAGGGTACCGCTGCGGTTTAGCGTTAGCGTACGTGTGAGGGCACGAGTTAGTCTTGGTGTCCTGGTTAAGATTAGGGCACGGGTGAGGGTAAGGCTTCGGGTGAGAGTCAGGGTTAGGATTCGGGTTAGGGTTAGGGTTAGGGATTGGAGAGGGATTACGGTACAGGTTAGGGTACGACAATGCTTAAGGGTTAGCGTAAGTGAGAGGGCAGGAGTTAGTGTTGGTGTACTGCTTAAGACAAGGGCACCGATGAGGGTAAGGCCTCGGAAAAGGGTCACGTTCAGGGTTTCGCTTAGGGTTAGGGTTAGGGAATGGGGAGGGATTAGGGTAGAGGATTGGGTACGACAATGCTTAAGGGTTAAAGTACGTTTGAGGGCATGAGTTAGTGTTTGTGTACTGGTTAAAATTAGGGCATTGGTTAGGGTAGGGCATCGGACGTGGGTCAGGTTTAGGGATGCGGTTAGGGTTAAGGTTAAGGAATGGGGAGAGATTAGGGTACAATTTAGGGTACGACAACGCTTAAGGTTTAGCGTACGTGTGAGGGCACGAGTTAGTGTTGGTGTCCTGGTTAAGATTAGGACACGGGTGAGGGTAAGGCTTCGGGTGAGGGTCAGGGTTAGGATTCGGGTTAGGGTTAGGGTTCGGGAAAGGAGAGGGATTAGGGTACAGGTTAGGGTACGAAAATGCTTAAGTGTTAGCGTAAGTGTGAGGGCATGAGTTAGTGTTGGTGTAGTGGTTAAGACAACGGCACCGATGAGGGTAAGGCCTCGGAAAAGGGTCACGTTCAGTGTTTCGCTTAGGGTTAAGGTTTCGGAATGGGGAGGGATTAGGGTACAGGATAGGGTACGACAATGCTTAAGGGTTAACATACGTTTTGGGGCATGAGTTACTGTTTGTGTACTGGTTAAGATTAGGGCATTGGTTAGGGTAGGGCATCGGAAGTGGGTCAGGTTTAGGGATAGGGTTAGGGTTAGGGTTAAGGAATGGGGAGGGATTAGGGTACAGTTTAGGGTACGACAACGATTAAGGGTTAGCGTACGTGTGAGGGCACAAGTTAGTGTTGGTGTCCTGGTTAAGATTAGGGCACGGGTGAGGGTAAGGTTTCGGGTGAGGGTCAGGGATAGAATTCGGGTTAGGGTTAGGGTTAGGGAATGGGGAGATATTAGGGCACAGTTTAGGGTACCACAACGCTTAAGGTTTAGCGTACGTGTGAGGTCACTAGTTAGCGTTAGTGTACTGCTTACGATTAGGGCACGGGTGAGGGTAAGGCCTCGGAAGAGAGTCACGTTAAGGGTTAGTGTTAGGGTTAGTGTTAGGGAATGGGGATTGATTAGGGTACAGGTTAGGGTACGGCAATGGCTTAGGGTTATCGTACGTTAGAGGGCATGGGTTAGTGTTGATGTACTGGTTAAAATTAGGATAGGGGTGAGGGTAAAGTTTCGGGTGAGGGTCATGGTTAGGTTTCAGGTTAGGTTTAGGGTTAGGGAATGGAGAGGGATTAGGGTACAGGTTAGTGTACCGCTGCGGTTTAGTGTTAGCGTACGTGTGAGGGCACGAGTTAGTGTTGGTGTCCTGGTTAAGATTAGGGCACGGGTGAGGGTAAGGCTTCGGGTGAGGGTCAGCGTTAGGATTCGGGTTAGGGTTTGGGTTAGGGAATGGAGAGGGATTAGGGTACAGGTTAGGGTACGACAATGCTTAAGGGTTAGCGTAAGTGTGAGGGCACGAGTTAGTGTTGGTGTACTGGTTAAGACAACGGCACCGATGAGGGTAAGGCCTCGGAAAAGGGTCACTTTCAGGGTTTCGCTTAGGGTTAGGGTTTCGGAATCGGGAGGGATTAGGGTACAGGATAGGGTACGAAAATGCTTAAGGGTTAACGTACGTTTTTGGGCATGAGTTAGTGTTTGTGTACTGGTTAAGATAAGGGCATTGGTTAGGGTAGGGCATCGGAAGTGGGTCAGGTTTAGGGATGGGGTTAGGGTTAGGGTTAAGGAATGGCGAGGGATTAGGGTACAATTTAGGGTACGACAACGCTTAAGGTTTAGCGTACGTGTGAGGGCACGAGTTAGTGTTGGTGTCCTGGTTAAGATTAGGGCACAGTTGAGGGTAAGGCTTCGGGTGAGGGTCAGGGTTAGGATTCGTGTTAGGGTTAGGGTTAAGGAATGCAGAGGGATTAGGGTACAGCTTAGGGTGCGACAGTGCTTAAGGATTAGCGTTCGTGTGAGGGCAAGTGTTAGTGTTAGTGTCCTGGTTAAGATTAGGGCACGGGTGAGGTTAAGGCTTCAGGTGAGGGTCAGGGTTAGTATTCGGGTTAGGGTTAGGGTTAGGGAATGGGGAGGGATTAGGGTACAGTTTAGGGTACGACAACGATTAAGGGTTGGCGTACGTGTGAGGGCACGAGTTAGTGTTGGTGTCCTGGTTAAGATTAGGGCACGGGTGAGGTTAAGGTTTCGGGTGAGGGTCAGGGATAAAATTCGGGTTAGGGTTAGGGTTAGGGAATGGGGAGATATTAGGGCACAGTTTAGGGTACCACAACGCTTAAGGTTTAGCGTACGTATGAGGTCACTAGTTAGTGTTAGTGTACTGCTTACGATTAGGGCACGGGTGAGGGTAAGGCTTCGGAAGAGGGTCACGTTAAGGGTTAGGGTTAGGGTTAGGGTTAGGGAATGGGGATTGACTAGGGTACAGGTTAGGGTACGGCAATGGCTTAGGGTTAGCGTACGTTAGAGGGCATGGGTTAGTGTTGATGTACTGGTTAAAATTAGGACAGGGATGAGGGTAAAGTTTCGGGTGAGGGTCATGGTTAGGTTTCAGCTTAGGGTTAGGGTTAGGGAATGGAGAGGGATTAGGGTACAGGTTAGGGTACCGCTGCGGTTTAGTGTTAGCGTATGTGTGAGGGCACGAGTTAGTCTTGGTGTCCTGGTTAAGATTAGGGCACGGGTGAGGGTAAGGCTTCGGGTGAGGGTCAGGGTTAGGATTCGGGTTAGGGTTCGGGTTAGGGAATGGAGAGGGATTAGGGTACAGATTAGGGTACGACAATGCTTAAGGGTTAGCGTAAGTGTGAGGGCACGAGTTAGTGTTGGTGTACTGTTTAAGACAAGGGCACCAATGAGGGTAAGGCCTCGGAAAAGGGTCACGTTCAGGGTTTCGCTTAGGGTTAGGGTTAGGGAATGGGGAGGGATTAGGGTAGAGGATAGGGTACGACAATGCTTAAAGGTTAACGTACGTTTGAGGGCATGAGTTAGTGTTTGTCTACTGGTTAAGATTAGGGCATTGGTTAGGGTAGGGCATCGGACGTGGGTCAGGTTTAGGGATGGGGTTAGGGTTAGGGTTAAGGAATGGGGAGGGATTAGGGTATAATTTAGGGTACGACAACGCTTAAGGTTTAGCGTACGTGTGAGGGCACGAGTTATTGTTGGTGTCCTGGTTAAGATTAGGGCACGGGTGAGGGTAAGGCTTCGGGTGAGGGTCAGGGTTAGGATTCGGGTTAGGGTTAGGGTTAGGGAATGGGGAGGGATTAGGGTACAGTTTAGGGTACGACAACGATTAAGGGTGGGCGTACGTGTGAGGGCACGAGTTAGTGTTGGTGTCCTGGTTAAGATTAGGTCACAGGTGAGGGTAAGGCTTCGGGTGAGGGACAGGGTTAGGATTCGGGTTAGGGTTAGGGTTAGGGAATGGGGAGGGATTAGGGTACAGTTTAGGGTACGACAACGATTAAGGGTTAGCGTACGTGTGAGGGCACAAGTTAGTGTTGGTGTCCTGGTAAAGATTAGGGCACGGGTGAGGGTAAGGTTTCGGGTGAGGGTGAGGGATAGAATTCGGGTTAGGGTTAGGGTTAGGGAATGGGGAGATATTAGGGCACAGTTTAGGGTACCACAATGCTTAATGTTTAGCGAACATGTGAGGTCACTAGTTAGTGTTAGTGTACTGCTTACAATTAGGGCACGGGTGAGGGTAAGGCCTCGGAAGAGGGTCACGTTAAGGGTTAGGGTTTGGGTTAGGGTTAGGGAATGGGGATTGATTAGGGTACAGGTTAGTGCACGGCAATGGCTTAGGGTTAGCATACGTTAGAGGGCATGGGTTAGTGTTGATGTACTGGTTAAAATTAGGACAGGGGTGAGGGTAAAGTTTCGGGTGAGTGTCATGGTTAGGTTTCAGGTTAGGGTTAGGGTTACGGAATGGAGAGGGATTAGGGTACAGGTTAGGGTACCGCTGCGGTTTAGTGTTAGCGTACATGTGAGGGCACAAGTTAGTCTTGGTGTCCTGGTTAAGATTAGGTCACAGGTGAGGGTAAGGCTTCGGGTGAGGGTCAGGGTTAGGATTCGGGTTAGGGTTAGGGTTCGGGAAAGGAGAGGGATTAGGGTACAGGTTAGGGTACGACAATGCTTAAGAGTTAGCGTAAGTGTGAGGGCACGAGTTAGTTTTGGTGTACTGGTTAAGACAAGGCACCGATGAGGGTAAGGCCTCGGAAAAGGGTCACGTTCAGGGTTTCACTTAGGGTTAAGTTTAGGGAATGGGGAGGGATTAGGGTAGAGGATTGGGTACGACAATGCTTAAGGGTTAAAGTACGTTTGAGGGCATGAGTTAGTGTTTGTGTACTGGTTAAAATTAGGGCATTGGTTAGGGTAGGGCATCGGAAGTGGGTCAGGTTTAGGGATGGGGTTAGGGTTAGGGTTAAGGAATGGCGAGGGATTAGGGTACAATTTAGGGTACGACAACGCTTAAGGTTTAGCGTACGTGTGAGGGCACGAGTTAGTGTTGGTGTCCTGGTTAAGATTAGGGCACAGTTGAGGGTAAGGCTTCGGGTGAGGGTCAGGGTTAGGATTCGTGTTAGGGTTAGGGTTAAGGAATGCAGAGGGATTAGGGTACAGCTTAGGGTGCGACAGTGCTTAAGGATTAGCGTTCGTGTGAGGGCAAGTGTTAGTGTTAGTGTCCTGGTTAAGATTAGGGCACGGGTGAGGTTAAGGCTTCAGGTGAGGGTCAGGGTTAGTATTCGGGTTAGGGTTAGGGTTAGGGAATGGGGAGGGATTAGGGTACAGTTTAGGGTACGACAACGATTAAGGGTTGGCGTACGTGTGAGGGCACGAGTTAGTGTTGGTGTCCTGGTTAAGATTAGGGCACGGGTGAGGTTAAGGTTTCGGGTGAGGGTCAGGGATAAAATTCGGGTTAGGGTTAGGGTTAGGGAATGGGGAGATATTAGGGCACAGTTTAGGGTACCACAACGCTTAAGGTTTAGCGTACGTATGAGGTCACTAGTTAGTGTTAGTGTACTGCTTACGATTAGGGCACGGGTGAGGGTAAGGCTTCGGAAGAGGGTCACGTTAAGGGTTAGGGTTAGGGTTAGGGTTAGGGAATGGGGATTGACTAGGGTACAGGTTAGGGTACGGCAATGGCTTAGGGTTAGCGTACGTTAGAGGGCATGGGTTAGTGTTGATGTACTGGTTAAAATTAGGACAGGGGTGAGGGTAAAGATTCGGGTGAGGGTCATGGTTAGGTTTCAGCTTAGGGTTAGGGTTAGGGAATGGAGAGGGATTAGGGTACAGTTTAGGGTACGACAACGATTAAGGGTTAGCGTACGTGTGAGGGCACAAGTTAGTGGTGGTGTCCTGGTTAAGATTAGGGCACGGGTGAGGGTAAGGTTTCGGGTGAGGGTCAGGGATAGAATTCGGGTTAGGGTTAGGGTTAGGGAATGGGGAGATATTAGGGCACAGTTTAGGGTACCACAACGCTTAAGGTTTAGCGTACGTGTGAGGTCACTAGTTAGCGTTAGTGTACTGCTTACGATTAGGGCACGGGTGAGGGTAAGGCCTCGGAAGAGAGTCACCTTAAGGGTTAGTGTTAGGGTTAGTGTTAGGGAATGGGGATTGATTAGGGTACAGGTTAGGGTACGGCAATGGCTTAGGGTTATCGTACGTTAGAGGGCATGGGTTAGTGTTGATGTACTGGTTAAAATTAGGACAGGGGTGAGGGTAAAGTTTCGGGTGAGGGTCATGGTTAGGTTTCAGGTTAGGTTTAGGGTTAGGGAATGGAGAGGGATTAGGGTACAGGTTAGTGTACCGCTGCGGTTTAGTGTTAGCGTACGTGTGAGGGCACGAGTTAGTCTTGGTGTCCTGGTTAAGATTAGGACACGGGTGAGGGTAAGGCTTCGGGTGAGGGACAGCGTTAGGATTCGGGTTAGGGTTCAGGTTAGGGAATGGAGAGGGATTAGGGTACAGGTTAGGGTACGACAATGCTTAAGGGTTAGCGTAAGTGTGAGGGCACGAGTTAGTGTTGGTGTACTGGTTAAGACAACGGCACCGATGAGGGTAAGGCCTCCGAAAAGGGTCACGTTCAGGGTTTCGCTTAGGGTTAGGGTTTCGGAATGGGGAGGGATTAGGGTACAGGATAGTGTACGAAAATGCTTAAGGGTTAAAGTACGTTTTTGGGCATGAGTTAGTGTTTGTGTACTGGTTAAGATAAGGGCATTGGTTAAGGTAGGGCATCGGAAGTTGGTCAGGTTTAGGGAAGGGGTTAGGGTTAGGGTTAAGGAATGGCGAGGGATTAGGGTACAATTTAGGGTACGACAACGCTTAAGGTTTAGCGTACGTGTGAGGGAACGAGTTAGTGTTGGTGTCCTGGTTAAGATTAGGGCACAGTTGAGGGTAAGGCTTCGGGTGAGGGTCAGGGTTAGGATTCGTGTTAGGGTTAGGGTTAAGGAATGCAGAGGGATTAGGGTACAGCTTAGGGTGCGACAGTGCTTAAGGATTAGCGTTCGTGTGAGGGCAAGTGTTAGTGTTAGTGTCCTGGTTAAGATTAGGGCACGGGTGAGGTTAAGGCTTCAGGTGAGGGTCAGGGTTAGTATTCGGGTTAGGGTTAGGGTTAGGGAATGGTGAGGGATTAGGGTACAGTTTAGGGTACGACAACGATTAAGGGTTGGCGTACGTGTGAGGGCACGAGTTAGTGTTGGTGTGCTGGTTAAGATTAGGGCACGGGTGAGGTTAAGGTTTCGGGTGAGGGTCAGGGATAAAATTCGGGTTAGGGTTAGGGTTAGGGAATGGGGAGATATTAGGGCACAGTTTAGGGTACCACAACGCTTAAGGTTTAGCGTACGTATGAGGTCACTAGTTAGTGTTAGTGTACTGCTTACAATTAGGGCACGGGTGAGGGTAAGGCTTCGGAAGAGGGTCACGTTAAGGGTTAGGGTTAGGGTTAGGGTTAGGGAATGGGGATTGACTAGGGTACAGGTTAGGGTACGGCAATGGCTTACGGTTAGCGTACGTTAGAGGGCATGGTTTAGTGTTGATGTACTGGTTAAAATTAGGACAGGGGTGAGGGTAAAGTTTCGGGTGAGGGTCATGGTTAGGTTTCAGCTTAGGGTTAGGGTTAGGGAATGGAGAGGGATTAGGGTACAGTTTAGGGTACTGCTGCGGTTTAGTGTTAGCGTATGTGTGAGGGCACGAGTTAGTCTTGGTGTCCTGGTTAAGATTAGGGCACGGGTGAGGGTAAGGCTTCGGGTGAGGGTCAGGGTTAGGATTCGGGTTAGGGTTCGGGTTAGGGAATGGAGAGGGATTAGGGTACAGGTTAGGGTACGACAATGCTTAAGGGTTAGCGTAAGTGTGAGGGCACGAGTTAGTGTTGGTGTACTGTTTAAGACAAGGGCACCAATGAGGGTAAGGCCTCGGAAAAGGGTCACGTTCAGGGTTTCGCTTAGGGTTAGGGTTAGGGAATGGGGAGGGATTAGGGTAGAGGATAGGGTACGACAATGCTTAAAGGTTAACGTACGTTTGAGGGCATGAGTTAGTGTTTGTCTACTGGTTAAGATTAGGGCATTGGTTAGGGTAGGGCATCGGACGTGGGTCAGGTTTAGGGATGGGGTTAGGGTTAGGGTTAAGGAATGGGGAGGGATTAGGGTATAATTTAGGGTACGACAACGCTTAAGGTTTAGCGTACGTGTGAGGGCACGAGTTATTGTTGGTGTCCTGGTTAAGATTAGGGCACGGGTGAGGGTAAGGCTTCGGGTGAGGGTCAGGGTTAGGATTCGGGTTAGGGTTAGGGTTAGGGAATGGGGAGGGATTAGGGTACAGTTTAGGGTACGACAACGATTAAGGGTGGGCGTACGTGTGAGGGCACGAGTTAGTGTTGGTGTCCTGGTTAAGATTAGGTCACAGGTGAGGGTAAGGCTTCGGGTGAGGGACAGGGTTAGGATTCGGGTTAGGGTTAGGGTTAGGGAATGGGGAGGGATTAGGGTACAGTTTAGGGTACGACAACGATTAAGGGTTAGCGTACGTGTGAGGGCACAAGTTAGTGTTGGTGTCCTGGTAAAGATTAGGGCACGGGTGAGGGTAAGGTTTCGGGTGAGGGTGAGGGATAGAATTCGGGTTAGGGTTAGGGTTAGGGAATGGGGAGATATTAGGGCACAGTTTAGGGTACCACAATGCTTAATGTTTAGCGAACATGTGAGGTCACTAGTTAGTGTTAGTGTACTGCTTACAATTAGGGCACGGGTGAGGGTAAGGCCTCGGAAGAGGGTCACGTTAAGGGTTAGGGTTTGGGTTAGGGTTAGGGAATGGGGATTGATTAGGGTACAGGTTAGTGCACGGCAATGGCTTAGGGTTAGCATACGTTAGAGGGCATGGGTTAGTGTTGATGTACTGGTTAAAATTAGGACAGGGGTGAGGGTAAAGTTTCGGGTGAGTGTCATGGTTAGGTTTCAGGTTAGGGTTAGGGTTACGGAATGGAGAGGGATTAGGGTACAGGTTAGGGTACCGCTGCGGTTTAGTGTTAGCGTACATGTGAGGGCACAAGTTAGTCTTGGTGTCCTGGTTAAGATTAGGTCACAGGTGAGGGTAAGGCTTCGGGTGAGGGTCAGGGTTAGGATTCGGGTTAGGGTTAGGGTTCGGGAAAGGAGAAGGATTAGGGTACAGGTTAGGGTACGACAATGCTTAAGAGTTAGCGTAAGTGTGAGGGCACGAGTTAGTTTTGGTGTACTGGTTAAGACAAGGCACCGATGAGGGTAAGGCCTCGGAAAAGGGTCACGTTCAGGGTTTCACTTAGGGTTAAGTTTAGGGAATGGGGAGGGATTAGGGTAGAGGATTGGGTACGACAATGCTTAAGGGTTAAAGTACGTTTGAGGGCATGAGTTAGTGTTTGTGTACTGGTTAAAATTAGGGCATTGGTTAGGGTAGGGCATCGGACGTGGGTCAGGTTTAGGGATGCGGTTAGGGTTAGGGTTAAGGAATGGGGAGGGATTAGGGTACAATTTAGGGTACGACAACGCTTAAGGTTTAGCGTACGTGTGAGGGCACGAGTTAGTGTTGGTGTCCTGGTTAAGATTAGGGCACGGGTGAGGGTAAGGCTTCGGGTGAGGGTCAGGGTTAGGATTCGTGTTAGGGTTAGGGTTAA
This sequence comes from Inia geoffrensis, assembly GCA_036417435.1. Classification (NCBI taxonomy): domain Eukaryota; kingdom Metazoa; phylum Chordata; class Mammalia; order Artiodactyla; family Iniidae; genus Inia; species Inia geoffrensis. The sequence goes on from CM070911.1 coordinate 93,980,451, forward strand.
GGAATGCAGAGGGATTAGGGTAGAGCTTAGGGTACGACAGTGCTTAAGGGTTAGCATTCATGTGAGGGCAGGTGTTAGTGTTAGTGTCCTGGTTAAGATTAGGGCACGGGTGAGGGTAAGGCTTCAGGTGAGGGTCAGGGTTAGTTTTCGGTTAGGGTTAGGGTTAGGGAATGGGGAGGGTTTAGGGTACAGTTTAGGGTATGACAACGATTAAGGGTTAGCGTACGTGTAAGGGCACAAGTTAGTGTTGGTGTCCTGGTTAAGATTAGGGCACGGGTGAGGGTAAGGTTTCCGGTGAGGGTCAGGGATAGAATTCGGGTTAGGGTTAGGGTTAGGGAATGTGGAGATATTAAGGCACAGTTTAGGGTACCACAACGCTTAAGGTTTAGCGTACGTGTGAGGTCACTAGTTAGTGTTAGTGTACTGCTTACGATTAGGGCAGGGGTGAGGATAAGGCCTCGGAAGAGGGTCACGTTAAGGGTTAGGGTTAGGGTTAGGGTTAGGGAATGGGGAGTGATTAGGGTACAGGTTAGGGTACGGCAATGGCTTAGGGTTAGCGTACGTTAGAGGGCATGAGTTAGTGTTGATGTACTGGTTAAAATTAGGACACGGGTGAGGGTAAAGTTTCGGGTGAGTGTCATGGTTGTTTCAGGTTAGGGTTAGGGTTAGGGAATGGAGAGGGATTAGGGTACAGGTTAGGGTACCGCTGCGGTTTAGTGATAGCGTACGTGTGAGGGCACGAGTTAGTGTTCGTGTCCTGGTTAAGATTAGGGCACGGGTGAGGGTAAGGTTTCGGTTGAGGGTCAGGGATAGAATTCGGATTAGGGTTAGGGTTAGGGAATGGGGAGATATTAGGGCACAGTTTAGGGTACCACAACGCTTAAGGTTTAGCGTACGTGTGAGGTCACTAGTTAGTGTTAGTGTACCTCTTACGATTAGGGCACGGTTGAGGGTAAGGCCTCGGAAGAGGGTCACGTTAAGGGTTAGGGTTAGGGTTAGGGTTAGGGAATGGGGATTGATTAGGGTACAGGTTACAGTACGGCAATGGCTTAGTGTTAGCGTACGTTAGAGGGCATGGGTTAGTGTTGATGTACTGGTTAAAATTAGGACAGGGGTGAGGGTAAAGTTTCGGGTGTGTGTCATGGTTAGGTTTGAGGTTAGGGTTAGGGTTAGGGAATGGAGAGGGATTAGGGTACAGGTTAGGGTACCGCTGCGGTTTAGCGTTAGCGTACGTGTGAGGGCACGAGTTAGTCTTGGTGTCCTGGTTAAGATTAGGGCACGGGTGAGGGTAAGGCTTCGGGTGAGAGTCAGGGTTAGGATTCGGGTTAGGGTTAGGGTTAGGGATTGGAGAGGGATTACGGTACAGGTTAGGGTACGACAATGCTTAAGAGTTAGTGTAAGTGAGAGGGCAGGAGTTAGTGTTGGTGTACTGCTTAAGACAAGGGCACCGATGAGGGTAAGGCCTCGGAAAAGGGTCACGTTCAGGGTTTCGCTTAGGGTTAGGGTTAGGGAATGGGGAGGGATTAGGGTAGAGGATTGGGTACGACAATGCTTAAGGGTTAAAGTACGTTTGAGGGCATGAGTTAGTGTTTGAGTACTGGTTAAAATTAGGGCATTGGTTAGGGTAGGGCATCGGACGTGGGTCAGGTTTAGGGATGCGGTTAGGGTTAAGGTTAAGGAATGGGGAGAGATTAGGGTACAATTTAGGGTACGACAACGCTTAAGGTTTAGCGTACGTGTGAGGGCACGAGTTAGTGTTGGTGTCCTGGTTAAGATTAGGACACGGGTGAGGGTAAGGCTTCGGGTGAGGGTCAGGGTTAGGATTCGGGTTAGGGTTAGGGTTCGGGAAAGGAGAGGGATTAGGGTACAGGTTAGGGTACGAAAATGCTTAAGTGTTAGCGTAAGTGTGAGGGCATGAGTTAGTGTTGGTGTAGTGGTTAAGACAACGGCACCGATGAGGGTAAGGCCTCGGAAAAGGGTCACGTTCAGTGTTTCTCTTAGTGTTAAGGTTTCGGAATGGGGAGGGATTAGGGTACAGGATAGGGTACGACAATGCTTAAGGGTTAACATACGTTTTGGGGCATGAGTTACTGTTTGTGTACTGGTTAAGATTAGGGCATTGGTTAGGGTAGGGCATCGGAAGTGGGTCAGGTTTAGGGATAGGGTTAGGGTTAGGGTTAAGGAATGGGGAGGGATTAGGGTACAGTTTAGGGTACGACAACGATTAAGGGTTAGCGTACGTGTGAGGGCACAAGTTAGTGTTGGTGTCCTGGTTAAGATTAGGGCACGGGTGAGGGTAAGGTTTCGGGTGAGGGTCAGGGATAGAATTCGGGTTAGGGTTAGGGTTAGGGAATGGGGAGATATTAGGGCACAGTTTAGGGTACCACAACGCTTAAGGTTTAGCGTACGTGTGAGGTCACTAGTTAGCGTTAGTGTACTGCTTACGATTAGGGCACGGGTGAGGGTAAGGCCTCGGAAGAGAGTCACGTTAAGGGTTAGTGTTAGGGTTAGTGTTAGGGAATGGGGATTGATTAGGGTACAGGTTAGGGTACGGCAATGGCTTAGGGTTATCGTACGTTAGAGGGCATGGGTTAGTGTTGATGTACTGGTTAAAATTAGGACAGGGGTGAGGGTAAAGTTTCGGGTGAGGGTCATGGTTAGGTTTCAGGTTAGGTTTAGGGTTAGGGAATGGAGAGGGATTAGGGTACAGGTTAGTGTACCGCTGCGGTTTAGTGTTAGCGTACGTGTGAGGGCACGAGTTAGTCTTGGTGTCCTGGTTAAGATTAGGACACGGGTGAGGGTAAGGCTTCGGGTGAGGGACAGCGTTAGGATTCGGGTTAGGGTTCAGGTTAGGCAATGGAGAGGGATTAGGGTACAGGTTAGGGTACGACAATGCTTAAGGGTTAGCGTAAGTGTGAGGGCACGAGTTAGTGTTGGTATACTGGTTAAGACAACGGCACCGATGAGGGTAAGGCCTCGGAAAAGGGTCACGTTCAGGGTTTCGCTTAGGGTTAGGGTTTCGGAATGGGGAGGGATTAGGGTACAGGATAGTGTACGAAAATGCTTAAGGGTTAAAGTACGTTTTTGGGCATGAGTTAGTGTTTGTGTACTGGTTAAGATAAGGGCATTGGTTAAGGTAGGGCATCGGAAGTTGGTCAGGTTTAGGGAAGGGGTTAGGGTTAGGGTTAAGGAATGGCGAGGGATTAGGGTACAATTTAGGGTACGACAACGCTTAAGGTTTAGCGTACGTGTGAGGGAACGAGTTAGTGTTGGTGTCCTGGTTAAGATTAGGGCACAGTTGAGGGTAAGGCTTCGGGTGAGGGTCAGGGTTAGGATTCGTGTTAGGGTTAGGGTTAAGGAATGCAGAGGGATTAGGGTACAGCTTAGGGTGCGACAGTGCTTAAGGATTAGCGTTCGTGTGAGGGCAAGTGTTAGTGTTAGTGTCCTGGTTAAGATTAGGGCACGGGTGAGGTTAAGGCTTCAGGTGAGGGTCAGGGTTAGTATTCGGGTTAGGGTTAGGGTTAGGGAATGGGGAGGGATTAGGGTACAGTTTAGGGTACGACAACGATTAAGGGTTGGCGTACGTGTGAGGGCACGAGTTAGTGTTGGTGTCCTGGTTAAGATTAGGGCACGGGTGAGGTTAAGGTTTCGGGTGAGGGTCAGGGATAAAATTCGGGTTAGGGTTAGGGTTAGGGAATGGGGAGATATTAGGGCACAGTTTAGGGTACCACAACGCTTAAGGTTTAGCGTACGTATGAGGTCACTAGTTAGTGTTAGTGTACTGCTTACAATTAGGGCACGGGTGAGGGTAAGGCTTCGGAAGAGGGTCACGTTAAGGGTTAGGGTTAGGGTTAGGGTTAGGGAATGGGGATTGACTAGGGTACAGGTTAGGGTACGGCAATGGCTTACGGTTAGCGTACGTTAGAGGGCATGGTTTAGTGTTGATGTACTGGTTAAAATTAGGACAGGGGTGAGGGTAAAGTTTCGGGTGAGGGTCATGGTTAGGTTTCAGCTTAGGGTTAGGGTTAGGGAATGGAGAGGGATTAGGGTACAGTTTAGGGTACTGCTGCGGTTTAGTGTTAGCGTATGTGTGAGGGCACGAGTTAGTCTTGGTGTCCTGGTTAAGATTAGGGCACGGGTGAGGGTAAGGCTTCGGGTGAGGGTCAGGGTTAGGATTCGGGTTAGGGTTCGGGTTAGGGAATGGAGAGGGATTAGGGTACAGGTTAGGGTACGACAATGCTTAAGGGTTAGCGTAAGTGTGAGGGCACGAGTTAGTGTTGGTGTACTGGTTAAGACAAGGGCACCGATGAGGGTAAGGCCTCGGAAAAGGGTCACGTTCAGGGTTTCGCTTAGGGTTAGGGTTAGGGAATGGGGAGGGATTAGGGTAGAGGATAGGGTACGACAATGCTTAAAGGTTAACGTACGTTTGAGGGCATGAGTTAGGGTTTGTCTACTGGTTAAGATTAGGGCATTGGTTAGGGTAGGGCATCGGACGTGGGTCAGGTTTAGGGATGGGGTTAGGGTTAGGGTTAAGGAATGGGGAGGGATTAGGGTATAATTTAGGGTACGACAACGCTTAAGGTTTAGCGTACGTGTGAGGGCACGAGTTATTGTTGGTGTCCTGCTTAAGATTAGGGCACGGGTGAGGGTAAGGCTTCGGGTGAGGGTCAGGGTTAGGATTCGGGTTAGGGTTAGGGTTAGGGAATGGGGAGGGATTAGTTTACAGTTTAGGGTACGACAACGATTAAGGGTGGGCGTACGTGTGAGGGCACGAGTTAGTGTTGGTGTCCTGGTTAAGATTAGGTCACAGGTGAGGGTAAGGCTTCGGGTGAGGGTCAGGGTTAGGATTCGGGTTAGGGTTAGGGTTAGGGAATGGGGAGGGATTAGGGTAAAGTTTAGGGTACGACAACGATTAAGGGTTAGCGTACGTGTGAGGGCACAAGTTAGTGTTGGTGTCCTGGTAAAGATTAGGGCACGGGTGAGTGTAAGGTTTCGGGTGAGGGTGAGGGATAGAATTCGGGTTAGGGTTAGGGTTAGGGAATGGGGAGATATTAGGGCACAGTTTAGGGTACCACAATGCTTAATGTTTAGCGAACATGTGAGGTCACTAGTTAGTGTTAGTGTACTGCTTACAATTAGGGCACGGGTGAGGGTAAGGCCTCGGAAGAGGGTCACGTTAAGGGTTAGGGTTTGGGTTAGGGTTAGGGAATGGGGATTGATTAGGGTACAGGTTAGTGCACGGCAATGGTTTAGGGTTAGCGTACGTTAGAGGGCATGGGTTAGTGTTGATGTACTGGTTAAAAAAAGGACAGGGGTGAGGGTAAAGTTTCGGGTGAGTGTCATGGTTAGGTTTCAGGTTAGGGTTAGGGTTACGGAATGGAGAGGGATTAGGGTACAGGTTAGGGTACCGCTGCGGTTTAGTTTTAGCGTACATGTGAGGGCACAAGTTAGTCTTGGTGTCCTGGTTAAGATTAGGTCACAGGTGCGGTTAAGGCTTCGGGTGAGGGTCAGGGTTAGGATTCGGGTTAGGGTTAGGGTTCGGGAAAGGAGAGGGATTAGGGTACCGGTTAGGGTACGACAATGCTTAAGGGTTAGCGTAAGTGTGAGGGCACGAGTTAGTGTTGGTGTACTGGTTAAGACAAGGCACCGATGAGGGTAAGGCCTCGGAAAAGGGTCACGTTCAGGGTTTCACTTAGGGTTAAGTTTAGGGAATGGGGAGGGATTAGGGTAGAGGATTGGGTACGATAATGCTTAAGGGTTAAAGTACGTTTGAGGGCATGAGTTAGTGTTTGTGTACTGGTTAAAATTAGGGCATTGGTTAGGGTAGGGCATCGGACGTGGGTCAGGTTTAGGGATGCGGTTAGGGTTAGGGTTAAGGAATGGGGAGGGATTAGGGTACAATTTAGGGTACGACAACGCTTAAGGTTTAGCGTACGTGTGAGGGCACGAGTTAGTGTTGGTGTCCTGGTTAAGATTAGGGCACGGGTGAGGGTAAGGCTTCGGGTGAGGGTCAGGGTTAGGATTCGTGTTAGGGTTAGGGTTAAGGAATGCAGAGGGATTAGGGTAGAGCTTAGGGTACGACAGTGCTTAAGGGTTAGCATTCATGTGAGGGCAGGTGTTAGTGTTAGTGTCCTGGTTAAGATTAGGGCACGGGTGAGGGTAAGGCTTCAGGTGAGGGTCAGGGTTAGTTTTCGGTTAGGGTTAGGGTTAGGGAATGGGGAGGGTTTAGGGTACAGTTTAGGGTATGACAACGATTAATTGTTAGCGTACGTGTGAGGGCACAAGTTAGTGTTGGTGTCCTGGTTAAGATTAGGGCACGGGTGAGGGTAAGGTTTCGGGTGAGGGTCAGGGATAGAATTCGGGTTAGGGTTAGGGTTAGGGAATGGGGAGATATTAAGGCACAGTTTAGGGTACCACAACGCTTAAGGTTTAGCGTACGTGTGAGGTCACTAGTTAGTGTTAGTGTACTGCTTACGATTAGGGCACGGGTGAGGATAAGGCCTCGGAAGAGGGTCACGTTAAGGGTTAGGGTTAGGGTTAGGGTTAGGGAATGGGGAGTGATTAGGGTACAGGTTAGGGTACGGCAATGGTTTAGGGTTAGCGTACGTTAGAGGGCATGAGTTAGTGTTGATGTACTGGTTAAAATTAGGACACGGGTGAGGGTAAAGTTTCGGGTGAGTGTCATGGTTGTTTCAGGTTAGGGTTAGGGTTAGGGAATGGAGAGGGATTAGGGTACAGGTTAGGGTACCGCTGCGGTTTAGTGATAGCGTACGTGTGAGGGCACGAGTTAGTGTTCGTGTCCTGGTTAAGATTAGGGCACGGGTGAGGGTAAGGTTTCGGTTGAGGGTCAGGGATAGAATTCGGATTAGGGTTAGGGTTAGGGAATGGGGAGATATTAGGGCACAGTTTAGGGTACCACAACGCTTAAGGTTTAGCGTACGTGTGAGGTCACTAGTTAGTGTTAGTGTACCTCTTACGATTAGGGCACGGTTGAGGGTAAGGCCTCGGAAGAGGGTCACGTTAAGGGTTAGGGTTAGGGTTAGGGTTAGGGAATGGGGATTGATTAGGGTACAGGTTACAGTACGGCAATGGCTTAGTGTTAGCGTACGTTAGAGGGCATGGGTTAGTGTTGATGTACTGGTTAAAATTAGGACAGGGGTGAGGGTAAAGTTTCGGGTGTGTGTCATGGTTAGGTTTGAGGTTAGGGTTAGGTTTAGGGAATGGAGAGGGATTAGGGTACAGGTTAGGGTACCGCTGCGGTTTAGCGTTAGCGTACGTGTGAGGGCACGAGTTAGTCTTGGTGTCCTGGTTAAGATTAGGGCACGGGTGAGGGTAAGGCTTCGGGTGAGAGTCAGGGTTAGGATTCGGGTTAGGGTTAGGGTTAGGGATTGGAGAGATATTACGGTACAGGTTAGGGTACGACAATGCTTAAGGGTTAGTGTAAGTGAGAGAGCAGGAGTTAGTGTTGGTGTACTGCTTAAGACAAGGGCACCGATGAGGGTAAGGCCTCGGAAAAGGGTCACGTTCAGGGTTTCGCTTAGGGTTAGGGTTAGGGAATGGGGAGGGATTAGGGTAGAGGATTGGGTACGACAATGCTTAAGGGTTAAAGTACGTTTGAGGGCATGAGTTAGTGTTTGTGTACTGGTTAAAATTAGGGCATTGGTTAGGGTAGGGCATCGGACGTGGGTCAGGTTTAGGGATGCGGTTAGGGTTAAGGTTAAGGAATGGGGAGAGATTAGGGTACAATTTAGGGTACGACAACGCTTAAGGTTTAGCGTACGTGTGAGGGCACGAGTTAGTGTTGGTGTCCTGGTTAAGATTAGGACACGGGTGAGGGTAAGGCTTCGGGTGAGGGTCAGGGTTAGGATTCGGGTTAGGGTTAGGGTTCGGGAAAGGAGAGGGATTAGGGTACAGGTTAGGGTACGAAAATGCTTAAGTGTTAGCGTAAGTGTGAGGGCATGAGTTAGTGTTGGTGTAGTGGTTAAGACAACGGCACCGATGAGGGTAAGGCCTCGGAAAAGGGTCACGTTCAGTGTTTCTCTTAGGGTTAAGGTTTCGGAATGGGGAGGGATTAGGGTACAGGATAGGGTACGACAATGCTTAAGGGTTAACATACGTTTTGGGGCATGAGTTACTGTTTGTGTACTGGTTAAGATTAGGGCATTGGTTAGGGTAGGGCATCGGAAGTGGGTCAGGTTTAGGGATAGGGTTAGGGTTAGGGTTAAGGAATGGGGAGGGATTAGGGTACAGTTTAGGGTACGACAACGATTAAGGGTTAGCGTACGTGTGAGGGCACAAGTTAGTGTTGGTGTCCTGGTTAAGATTAGGGCACGGGTGAGGGTAAGGTTTCGGGTGAGGGTCAGGGATAGAATTCGGGTTAGGGTTAGGGTTAGGGAATGGGGAGATATTAGGGCACAGTTTAGGGTACCACAACGCTTAAGGTTTAGCGTACGTGTGAGGTCACTAGTTAGCGTTAGTGTACTGCTTACGATTAGGGCACGGGTGAGGGTAAGGCCTCGGAAGAGAGTCACGTTAAGGGTTAGTGTTAGGGTTAGTGTTAGGGAATGGGGATTGATTAGGGTACAGGTTAGGGTACGGCAATGGCTTAGGGTTATCGTACGTTAGAGGGCATGGGTTAGTGTTGATGTACTGGTTAAAATTAGGACAGGGGTGAGGGTAAAGTTTCGGGTGAGGGTCATGGTTAGGTTTCAGGTTAGGTTTAGGGTTAGGGAATGGAGAGGGATTAGGCTACAGGTTAGTGTACCGCTGCGGTTTAGTGTTAGCGTACGTGTGAGGGCACGAGTTAGTCTTGGTGTCCTGGTTAAGATTAGGATACGGGTGAGGGTAAGGCTTCGGGTGAGGGACAGCGTTAGGATTCGGGTTAGGGTTCAGGTTAGGGAATGGAGAGGGATTAGGGTACAGGTTAGGGTACGACAATGCTTAAGGGTTAGCGTAAGTGTGAGGGCACGAGTTAGTGTTGGTGTACTGGTTAAGACAACGGCACCGATGAGGGTAAGGCCTCGGAAAAGGGTCACGTTCAGGGTTTCGCTTAGGGTTAGGGTTTCGGAATGGGGAGGGATTAGGGTACAGGATAGTGTACGAAAATGCTTAAGGGTTAAAGTACGTTTTTGGGCATGAGTTAGTGTTTGTGTACTGGTTAAGATAAGGGCATTGGTTAAGGTAGGGCATCGGAAGTTGGTCAGGTTTAGGGAAGGGGTTAGGGTTAGGGTTAAGGAATGGCGAGGGATTAGGGTACAATTTAGGGTACGACAACGCTTAAGGTTTAGCGTACGTGTGAGGGAACGAGTTAGTGTTGGTGTCCTGGTTAAGATTAGGGCACAGTTGAGGGTAAGAGTTCGGGTGAGGGTCAGGGTTAGGATTCGTGTTAGGGTTAGGGTTAAGGAATGCAGAGGGATTAGGGTACAGCTTAGGGTGCGACAGTGCTTAAGGATTAGCGTTCGTGTGAGGGCAAGTGTTAGTGTTAGTGTCCTGGTTAAGATTAGGGCACGGGTGAGGTTAAGGCTTCAGGTGAGGGTCAGGGTTAGTATTCGGGTTAGGGTTAGGGTTAGGGAATGGGGAGGGATTAGGGTACAGTTTAGGGTACGACAACGATTAAGGGTTGGCGTACGTGTGAGGGCACGAGTTAGTGTTGGTGTCCTGGTTAAGATTAGGGCACGGGTGAGGTTAAGGTTTCGGGTGAGGGTCAGGGATAAAATTCGGGTTAGGGTTAGGGTTAGGGAATGGGGAGATATTAGGGCACAGTTTAGGGTACCACAACGCTTAAGGTTTAGCGTAGGTATGAGGTCACTAGTTAGTGTTAGTGTACTGCTTACGATTAGGGCACGGGTGAGGGTAAGGCTTCGGAAGAGGGTCACGTTAAGGGTTAGGGTTAGGGTTAGGGTTAGGGAATGGGGATTGACTAGGGTACAGGTTAGGGTACGGCAATGGCTTACGGTTAGCGTACGTTAGAGGGCATGGGTTAGTGTTGATGTACTGGTTAAAATTAGGACAGGGGTGAGAGTAAAGTTTCGGGTGAGGGTCATGGTTAGGTTTCAGCTTAGGGTTAGGGTTAGGGAATGGAGAGGGATTAGGGTACAGGTTAGGGTACCGCTGCGGTTTAGTGTTAGCGCATGTGTGAGGGCACGAGTTAGTCTTGATGTCCTGGTTAAGATTAGGGCACGGGTGAGGGTAAGGCTTCGGGTGAGGGTCAGGGTTAGGATTCGGGTTAGGGTTCGGGTTAGGGAATGGAGAGGGATTAGGGTACAGGTTAGGGTACGACAATGCTTAAGGGTTAGCGTAAGTGTGAGGGCACGAGTTAGTGTTGGTGTACTGGTTAAGACAAGGGCACCGATGAGGGTAAGGCCTCGGAAAAGGGTCACGTTCAGGGTTTCGCTTAGGGTTAGGGTTAGGGAATGGGGAGGGATTAGGGTAGAGGATAGGGTACGACAATGCTTAAAGGTTAACGTACGTTTGAGGGCATGAGTTAGGGTTTGTCTACTGGTTAAGATTAGGGCATTGGTTAGGGTAGGGCATCGGACGTGGGTCAGGTTTAGGGATGGGGTTAGCGTTAGGGTTAAGGAATGGGGAGGGATTAGGGTATAATTTAGGGTACGACAACGCTTAAGGTTTAGCGTACGTGTGAGGGCACGAGTTATTGTTGGTGTCCTGCTTAAGATTAGGGCACGGGTGAGGGTAAGGCTTCGGGTGAGGGTCAGGGTTAGGATTCGGGTTAGGGTTAGGGTTAGGGAATGGGGAGGGATTAGGGTACAGTTTAGGGTACGACAACGATTAAGGGTGGGCGTACGTGTGAGGGCACGAGTTAGTGTTGGTGTCCTGGTTAAGATTAGGTCACAGGTGAGGGTAAGGCTTCGGGTGAGGGTCAGGGTTAGGATTCGGGTTAGGGTTAGGGTTCGGGAAAGGAGAGGGATTAGGGTACAGGTTAGGGTACGACAATGCTTAGGGGTTAGCGTAAGTGTGAGGGCACGAGTTAGTGTTGGTGTACTGGTTAAGACAAGGCACCGATGAGGGTAAGGCCTCGGAAAAGGGTCACGTTCAGGGTTTCACTTAGGGTTAAGTTTAGGGAATGGGGAGGGATTAGGGTAGAGGATTGGGTACGATAATGCTTAAGGGTTAAAGTACGTTTGAGGGCATGAGTTAGTGTTTGTGTACTGGTTAAAATTAGGGCATTGGTTAGGGTAGGGCATCGGACGTGGGTCAGGTTTAGGGATGCGGTTAGGGTTAGGGTTAAGGAATGGGGAGGGATTAGGGTACAATTTAGGGTACGACAACGCTTAAGGTTTAGCGTACGTGTGAGGGCACGAGTTAGTGTTGGTGTCCTGGTTAAGATTAGGGCACGGGTGAGGGTAAGGCTTCGGGTGAGGGTCAGGGTTAGGATTCGTGTTAGGGTTAGGGTTAAGGAATGCAGAGGGATTAGGGTAGAGCTTAGGGTACGACAGTGCTTAAGGGTTAGCATTCATGTGAGGGCAGGTGTTAGTGTTAGTGTCCTGGTTAAGATTAGGGCACGGGTGAGGGTAAGGCTTCAGGTGAGGGTCAGGGTTAGTTTTCGGTTAGGGTTAGGGTTAGGGAATGGGGAGGGTTTAGGGTACAGTTTAGGGTATGACAACGATTAATTGTTAGCGTACGTGTGAGGGCACAAGTTAGTGTTGGTGTCCTGTTTAAGATTAGGGCACGGGTGAGGGTAAGGTTTCGGGTGAGGGTCAGGGATAGAATTCGGGTTAGGGTTAGGGTTAGGGAATGGGGAGATATTAAGGCACAGTTTAGGGTACCACAACGCTTAAGGTTTAGCGTACGTGTGAGGTCACTAGTTAGTGTTAGTGTACTGCTTACGATTAGGGCACGGGTGAGGATAAGGCCTCGGAAGAGGGTCACGTTAAGGGTTAGGGTTAGGGTTAGGGTTAGGGAATGGGGATTGATTAGGGTACAGGTTAGGGTACGGCAATGGCTTAGGGTTAGCGTACGTTAGAGGGCATGAGTTAGTGTTGATGTACTGGTTAAAATTAGGACACGGGTGAGGGTAAAGTTTCGGGTGAGTGTCATGGTTGTTTCAGGTTAGGGTTAGGGTTAGGGAATGGAGAGGGATTAGGGTACAGGTTAGGGTACCGCTGCGGTTTAGTGATAGCGTACGTGTGAGGGCACGAGTTAGTGTTCGTGTCCTGGTTAAGATTAGGGCACGGGTGAGGGTAAGGTTTCGGGTGAGGGTCAGGGATAGAATTCGGGTTAGGGTTAGGGTTAGGGAATGGGGAGATATTAGGGCACAGTTTAGGGTACCACAACGCTTAAGGTTTAGCGTACGTGTGAGGTCACTAGTTAGTGTTAGTGTACTGCTCATGATTAGGGCACGGGTGAGGGTAAGGCCTCGGAAGAGGGTCACGTTAAGGGTTAGGGTTAGGGTTAGGGTTAGGGAATGGGGATTGATTAGGGTACAAGTTAGGGTACGGCAATGGCTTAGGGTTTGCGTACGTTAGAGGGCATGGGTTAGTGTTGATGTACTGGTTAAAATTAGGACAGGGGTGAGGTTTTAGTTTCGGGTGAGTGTCATGTTTAGGTTTAAGGTTAGGGTTAGGGTTAGGGAATGGAGAGGGATTAGGGTACAGGTTAGGGTACCGCTGCGGTTTAGTGTTAGCGTACGTGTGAGGGCACGAGATAGTCTTGGTGTCCTGGTTAAGATTAGGGCCCGGGTGAGGGTAAGGCTTCGGGTGAGGGTCAGGGTTAGGATTCGGGTTAGGGTTAGGGTTCGGGAAAGGAGAGGGATTAGGGTACAGGTTAGGGTACGACAAGGCTTAAGGGTTAGCGTAAGTGTGAGGGCATGAGTTAGTGTTGGTGTACTGGTTAAGACAAGGGCACCGATGAGGGTAAGGCCTCGGAAAAGGGTCACGTTCAGGGTTTCGCTTAGGGTTAGGGTTAGGGAATGGGGAGGGATTAGGGTACAGGATTGGGTACGACAATGCTTAAAGGTTAACGTACGTTTTTAGGCATGAGTTAGTGTATGTGTACTGGTTAAGATTAGGGCATTGGTTAGGGTAGGGCATCGGAAGTGGGTCAGGTTTAGGGAAGGGGTTAAGGTTAGGGTTAAGGAATGGGGAGGGATTAGGGTACAATTTAGGGTACAACAACGCTTAACGTTTAGCGTACGTGTGAGGGCACGAGTTAGTGTTGCTGTCCTGGTTAAGTTTAGGGCACGGGTGAGGGTAAGGCTTCGGGTGAGGGTCAGGGTTAGGATTCGTGTTAGGGTTAGGGTTAAGGAATGCAGAGGGATTAGGGTACAGCTTAGGGTACGACAGTGCTTAAGGGTTAGCGTTCGTGTGAGGGCAAGTGTTAGTGTTAGTGTCTTGGTTAAGATTAGGGCACGGGTGAAGGTAAGGTTTCAGGTGAGGGTCAGGGTTAGGATTCGGGTTAGGGTTAGGGTTAGGGAATGGGGAGGGATTAGGGTACAGTTTAGGGTATGACAACGATTAAGGTTTAGCGTACATGTGAGGGCACGAGTTAGTGTTGGTGTCCTGGTTAAGATTAGGGCACGGGTGAGGGTAAGGCTTCGGGTGAGGGTCAGGGTTAGGATTCAGGTTAGGGTTAGGGTTCGGGAATGGAGAGGGATTAGGGTACAGGTTAGGGTACGACAATGCTTAAGGGTTAGCGTAAGTGTGAGGGCATGAGTTAGTGTTGGTGTACTGGTTAAGACAATGGCACCGATGAGGGTAAGGCCTCGGAAAAGGGTCACGTTCAGGGTTTCGCTTAGGGTTAGGGTTTCGGAATGGGGAGGGATTAGGGTACAGGATTGGGTACGACAATGCTTAAGGGTTAACGTACGTGTGAGGGCATGAGTTAGTGTTGGTGTCCTGGTTAAGATTAGGGCATGGGTGAGGGTAAGGCTTCAGGTGAGGGTCAGGGTTAGGATTCGGGTTAGGGTTAGGGTTAGGGAATGGGGAGGGATTAGGGTACAGTTTAGGGTACGACAACGATTAAGGGTGGGCGTACGTGTGAGGGCACGAGTTAGTGTTGGTGTCCTGGTTAAGATTAGGGCACGGGTGAGAGTAAGGTTTCGGGTGAGGGTCAGGGATAGAATTCGGGTTAGGGTTAGGGTTAGGTAATGGGGAGATATTAGGGCACAGTTTAGGGTACCACAACGATTAATGTTTAGCATACATGTGAGGTCACTAGTTAGTGTCAGTGTACTGCTTACGATTAGGGAACGGGAGAGGGTAAGGCCTCAGAAGAGGGTCACGTTAAGGGTTAGGGTTTGGGTTAGGGTTAGGGAATGGGGATTGATTAGGGTACAGGTTAGTGTACGGCAATGGCTTAGGGTTTGCGTACGTTAGAGGGCATGAGTTAGTGTTGATGTACTGGTTAAAATTAGGACACGGGTGAGGGTAAAGTTTCGGGTGAGTGTCATGGTTAGGTTTCAGGTTAGGGTTAGGGTTAGGGAATGGAGACGGATTAGTGTACAGGATAGGGTACCGCTGCGGTTTAGTGTTAGCGTACGTGTGAGGGCATGAGTTAGTCTTGGTGTCCTGGTTAAGATTAGGGCACGGGTGAGGGTAAGGCTTCGGGTGAGGGTCAGGGTTAGGATTCGGGTTAGCGTTAGGGTTAGGGAATGGAGAGGGATTAGGGTACAGGTTAGGGTACGACAATGCTTAAGGGTTAGCGTAAGTGTGAGGGCACGAGTTAGTGTTGGTGTACTGGTTAAGACAAGGACACCGATGAGGGTAAGGCCTTGGAAAAGGGTCACGTTCAGGGTTTCGCTTAGGGTTAGGATTAGGGAATGGGGAGGGATTAGGGTACAGGATTGGGTACGACAATGCTTAAAGGTTAACGTACGTTTTTGGGCATGAGTTAGTGTATGTGTACTGGTTAAGATTAGGGCATTGGTTAGGGTAGGGCATCGGAAGTGGGTCAGGTTTAGGGATGGGGTTAGGGTTAGGGTTAAGGAATGGGGAGGGATTAGGGTAAAATTTAGGGTACAACAACGCTTAAGCTTTAGCATACGTGTGAGGGCACGAGTTAGTGTTGGTGTCCTGGTTAAGTTTAGGGCACGGGTGAGGGTAAGGCTTCGGGTGAGGGTCAGGGTTAGGATTCGTGTTAGGGTTAGGGTTAAGGAATGCAGAGGGATTAGGGTACAGCTTAGGGTACGACAGTGCTTAAGGGTTAGCGTTCGTGTGAGGACAAGGGTTAGTGTTAGTGTCCCGGTTAAGATTAGGGCACGGGTGAGGGTAAGGCTTCAGGTGAGGGTCAGGGTTAGGATTCGGGTTAGGGTTAGGGTTAGGGAATGGGGAGGGATTAGGGTACAGTTTAGGGTACGACAACGATTAAGGGTTAGCGTACGTGTGAGGGCACAAGTTAGTGTTGGTGTCCTGGTTAAGATTAGGGCACGCGTGAGGGTAAGGTTTCGGGTGAGGGTCAGGGATAGAATTCGGGTTAGGGTTAGGGTTAGGGAATGGGGAGATATTAGGGCACAGTTTAGGGTACCACAACGCTTAAGGTTTAGCGTACGTGTGAGGTCACTAATTAGTGTTAGTGTACTGCTTACGATTAGGGCACGGGTGAGGGTAAGGCCTCGGAAGAGGGTCACGTTAAGGGTTAGGGTTAGGGTTAGGGTTAGGGAATGGGGATTGATTAGGGTACAGGTTAGGGTACGGCAATGGCTTAGGGTTGGCATACGTTAGAGGGCATGGGTTAGTGTTGATGTACTGGTTAAAATTAGGACACGGGTGAGGGTAAAGTTTCGGGTGAGTGTCATGGTTAGGTTTCAGGTTAGGGTTAGGGTTAGGGAATGGAGAGGGATTAGGGTACAGGTTAGGGTACCGCTGCGGTTTAGTGTTAGCGTACGTTTGAGGGCACGAGTTAGTCTTGGTGTCCTGGTTAAGATTAGGGCACGGGTGAGGGTAAGGCTTCGGATGAGGGTCAGGGTTAGGATTCGGGTTAGGGTTAGGGTTAGGGAATGGAGAGGGATTAGGGTACAGGTTAGGGTACGACAATGCTTAAGGGTTAGCGTAAGTGTGAGGGCACGAGTTAGTGTTGGTGTACTGGTTAAGAAAACGGCACCGATGAGGGTAAGGCCTCGGAAAAGGGTCACGTTCAGGGTTTCGCTTAGGGTTAGGGTTAGGGAATGGGGAGGGATTAGGGTACAGGATAGGGTACGACAATGCTTAAGGGTTAGCGTACGTTTGAGGGCATGAGTTAGTGTTTGTGTACTGGTTAAGATTAGGGCATTGGTTAGGGTAGGGTATCGGAAGTGGGTCAGGTTTAGGGATGGGGTTAGGGTTTGGGTTAAGGAATGGGGAGGGATTAGGGTACAATTTAGGGTACGAGAACGCTTAAGGTTTAGCGTACGTGTGAGGGCACGAGTTAGTGTTGGTGTCCTGGTTAAGATTAGGGCACGGGTGAGGGTAAGGCTTCGGGTGAGGGTCAGGGTTAGGATTCGGGTTAGCGTTAGGGTTAAGGAATGCAGAGGGATTAGGGTACAGCTTAGGGTACGACAGTGCTTAAGGGTTAGCGTTCGTGTGAGGGCAAGGGTTAGTGTTAGTGTCCTGGTTAAGATTAGGGCACGGGTGAGGGTAAGGCTTCAGGTGAGGGTCAGTTTTAGGATTCGGGTTAGGGTTAGGGTTAGGGAATGGGGAGGGATTAGGGTACAGTTTAGGGTACGATAATGATTAAGGGTTAGCGTACGTGTGAGGGCACGAGTTAGTGTTAGTGTACTGCTTACGATTAGGGCACGGGTGAGGGTAAAGCCTCGGAAGAGGGTCACGTTAAGGGTTAGGGTTAGGGTTAGGGTTAGGGAATGGGGATTGATTAGGGTACAGGTTAGGGTACGGCAATGGCTTAGGGTTGGCGTATGTTAGAGGGCATGGGTTAGTGTTGATGTACTGGTTAAAATTAGGACACGGGTGAGGGTAAAGTTTCGGGTGAGTGTCATGGTTAGGTTTCAGGTTAGGGTTAGGGTTAGGGAATGGAGAGGGATTAGGGTACAGGTTAGGGTACCGCTGCGGTTTAGTGTTAGCGTACGTTTGAGGGCACAAGTTAGTTTTGGTTTCCTGGTTAAGATTAGGGCACGGGTGAGGGTAAGGCTTCGGGTGAGGGTCAGGGTTAGGATTCGGGTTAGGGTTAGGGTTAGGGAATGGAGAGGGATTAGGGTACAGGTTAGGGTATGACAATTCTTAAGGGTTAGCGTAAGTGTGAGGGCACGAGTTAGTGTTGGTGTACTGGTTAAGACAACGGCACCGATGAGGGTAAGGCCTCGGAAAAGGGTCACGTTCAGGGTTTCGCTTAGGGTTAGGGTTAGGGAATGGGGAGGGATTAGGGTACAGGCTAGGGTACGACAATGCTTAAGGGTTAGCGTACGTTTGAGGGCATGAGTTAGTGTTTGTGTACTGGTTAAGATTAGGGCATTGGTTAGGGTAGGGCATCGGAAGTGGGTCAGGTTTAGGGATGGGGTTAGGGTTAGGGTTAAGGAATGGGGAGGGATTAGGGTACAATTTAGGGTACGACAACGCTTAAGGTTTAGCGTACGTGTGAGGGCATGCGTTAGTGTTGGTGTCCTGGTTAAGATTAGGGCACGGGTGAGGGTAAGGCTTTGGGTGAGGGTCAGGGTTAGGATTCGGGTTAGGGTTAGGGTTAATGAATGCAGAGGGATTAGGGTACAGCTTAGGGTACGACAGTGCTTAAGGGTTAGCGTTCGTGTGAGGGCAAGGGTTAGTGTTAGTGTCCTGGTTAAATGTAGGGCACGGGTGAGGGTAAGGCTTCGGCTGAGGGTCAGGGTTAGGATTCGGGTTAGGGTTAGGGTTAGGGAATCGGGAGGGATTAGGGTAGAGTTTAGGGTACGACAACGATTAAGCGTTAGCGTACGTGTGAGGGCACGAGTTAGTGTTGGTGTCCTGGTTAAGATTAGGGCACGGATGAGGGTAAGGTTTCGGGTGAGGGTCAGGGATAGAATTCGGGTTAGGGTTAGGGTTAGGGAATGGGGAGATATTAGGGCACAGTTTAGGGTACCACAACGCTTAAGGTTTAGCGTACGTGTGAGGTCACTAGTTAGTGTTAGTGTTCTGCTTACGATTAGGGCACGGGTGAGGGTAAGGCCTCGGAAGAGGGTCACGTTAACGGTTAGAGTTAGGGTTAGGGCTAGGGAATGGGGATTGATTAGGGTACAGGTTAGGGTACGGCAATGGCTTAGGGTTGGCGTACGTTAGAGGGCAGGGGTTAGTGTTGATGTACTGGTTAAAATTAGGACACGGGTGAGGGTAAAGTTTCGGGTGAGTGTCATGGTTAGGTTTCAGGTTAGGGTTAGGGTTAGGGAATGGAGAGGGATTAGGGTACAGGTTAGGGTACCACTGCGGTTTAGTGTTAGCGTACGTTTGAGGGCACGAGTTAGTCTTGGTGTCCTGGTTAAGATTAGGGCACGGGTGAGGGTAAGGCTTCGGGTGAGGGTCAGGGTTAGGATTCGGGTTAGGGTTAGGGTTAGAGAATGGAGAGGGATTAGGGTACAGGATAGGGTACGACAATGCTTAAGGGTTAGCGTACGTTTGAGGGCATGAGTTAGTGTTTGTGTACTGGTTAAGATTAGGGCATTGGTTAGGGTAGGGCATCGGAAGTGGGTCAGGTTTAGGGATGGGGTTATGGTTAGGGTTAAGGAATGGGGAGGGATTAGGGTACAATTTAGGGTACGACAATGCTTAAGGTTTAGCGTACGTGTGAGGGCACACGTTAGTGTTGGTGTCCTGGTTAAGATTAGGGCACGGGTGAGGGTAAGGCTTCGGGTGAGGGTCAGGGTTAGGATTCGGGTTAGGGTTAGGGTTAAGGAATGCAGAGGGATTAGGGTACAGCTTAGGGTACGACAGTGCTTAAGGGTTAGCGTTCCTGTGAGGGCAAGGGTTAGTGTTAGTGTCCTGGTTAAGATTAGGGCACGGGTGAGGGTAAGGCTTCAGGTGAGGGTCAGGGTTAGGATTCGGGTTAGGGTTAGGGTTAGGGAAAGGGGAGAGATTAGGGTACAGTTTAGGGTACGACAACGATTAAGGGTTAGCGTACGTGTGAGGGCACAAGTTAGTGTTGGTGTCCTGGTTAAGATTAGGGCACGGGTGAGGGTAAGGTTTCGGGTGAGGGTCAGGGATAGAATTCGGGTTAGGGTTAGGGTTAGGGAATGGGGAGATATTAGGGCACAGTTTAGGGTACCACAACGCTTAAGGTTTAGCGTACGTGTGAGGTCACTAGTTAGTGTTAGTGTACTGCTTACGATTAGGGTACGGGTGAGGGTAAGGCCTCGGAAGAGGGTCACGTTAAGGGTTAGGGTTAGGGTTAGTGTTAGGGAATGGGGATTGATTAGGGTACAGGTTAGGGTACGGCAATGGCTTAGGGTTGGCGTACGTTAGAGGGCATGGGTTAGTGTTGATGTACTGGTTAAAATTAGGACACGGGTGAGGGTAAAGTTTCGGGTGAGTGTCATGGTTAGGTTTCAGGTTAGGGTTAGGGTTAGGGAATGGAGAGGGATTAGGGTACAGGTTAGGGTACCGCTGCGGTTTAGTGTTAGCGTATGTTTGAGGGCACGAGTTAGTCTTGGTGTCCTGGTTAAGATTAGGGCACGGGTGAGGGTAAGGCTTCGGGTGAGGGTCAGGGTTAGGATTCGGGTTAGGGTTAGGGTTAGGGAATGGAGAGGGATTAGGGTACAGGTTAGGGTACGACAATGCTTAAGGGTTAGCGTAAGTGTGAGGGCACGAGTTAGTGTTGGTGTACTGGTTAAGACAACGGCACCGATGAGGGTAAGGACTCGGAAAAGGGTCACGTTCAGGGTTTCGCTTAGGGTTAGGGTTAGGGAATGGGGAGGGATTAGGGTACAGGATAGGGTACGACAATGCTTAAGGGTTAGCGTACGTTTGAGGGCATGAGCTAGTGTTTGTGTACTGGTTAAGATTAGGGCATTGGTTAGGGTAGGGCATCGGAAGTGGGTCAGGTTTAGGGATGTGGTTAGGGTTAGGGTTAAGGAATGGGGAGGGATTAGGGTACAATTTAGGGTACGACAACGCTTAAGGTTTAGCGTACGTGTGAGGGCACGCGTTAGTGTTGGTGTCCTGGTTAAGATTAGGCCACGGGTGAGGGTAAGGCTTCGGGTGAGGGTCTGGGTTAGGATTCGGGTTAGGGTTAGGGTTAAGGAATGGAGACGGATTAGGGTACAGGTTAGGGTACGACAATGCTTAAGGGTTAGCGTAAGTTTGAGGGCACGAGTTAGTGTTGGTGTACTGGTTAAGACAACGGCACCGATGAGGGTAAGGCCTCGGAAAAGGGTCACGTTCAGGGTTTCGCTTAGGGTTAGGGTTAGGGAATGGGGAGGGATTAGGGTACAGGATAGGGTACGACAATGCTTAAGGGTTAGCGTACGTTTGAGGGCATGAGTTAGTGTTTGTGTA
The DNA here is from genome assembly GCA_036417435.1 of Inia geoffrensis. Lineage (NCBI taxonomy): Eukaryota > Metazoa > Chordata > Mammalia > Artiodactyla > Iniidae > Inia > Inia geoffrensis. Next base: position 94,000,856 of record CM070911.1, read on the forward strand.
CTGGTTAAGATTAGGGCATTGGTTAGGGTAGGGCATCGGAAGTGGGTCAGGTTTAGGGATGGGGTTATGGTTAGGGTTAAGGAATGGGGAGGGATTAGGGTACAATTTAGGGTACGACAACGCTTAAGGTTTAGCGTACGTGTGAGGGCACGCGTTAGTGTTGGTGTCCTCGTTAAGATTAGGGCACGGGTGAGGGTAAGGCTTCGGGTGAGGGTCAGGGTTAGGATTCGGGTTAGGGTTAGGGTTAAGGAATGCAGAGGGATTAGGGTACAGCTTAGGGTACGACAGTGCTTAAGGGTTAGCGTTCGTGTGAGGGCAATGGTTAGTGTTAGTGTCCTGGTTAAGATTAGGGCACGGGTGAGGGTAAGGCTTCAGGTGAGGGTCAGGGTTAGGATTCGGGTTAGGGTTAGGGTTAGGGAATGGGGAGAGATTAGGGTAGAGTTTAGGGTACGACAACGATTAAGGGTTAGCGTAAGTGTGAGGGCACGAGTTAGTGTTGGTGTACTGGTTAAGACAAGGACACCGATGAGGGTAAGGCCTTGGAAAAGGGTCACGTTCAGGGTTTCGCTTAGGGTTAGGATTAGGGAATGGGGAGGGATTAGGGTACAGGATTGGGTACGACAATGCTTAAAGGTTAACGTACGTTTTTGGGCATGAGTTAGTGTATGTGTACTGGTTAAGATTAGGGCATTGGTTAGGGTAGGGCATCGGAAGTGGGTCAGGTTTAGGGATGGGGTTAGGGTTAGGGTTAAGGAATGGGGAGGGATTAGGGTAAAATTTAGGGTACAACAACGCTTAAGCTTTAGCATACGTGTGAGGGCACGAGTTAGTGTTGGTGTCCTGGTTAAGTTTAGGGCACGGGTGAGGGTAAGGCTTCGGGTGAGGGTCAGGGTTAGGATTCGTGTTAGGGTTAGGGTTAAGGAATGCAGAGGGATTAGGGTACAGCTTAGGGTACGACAGTGCTTAAGGGTTAGCGTTCGTGTGAGGACAAGGGTTAGTGTTAGTGTCCCGGTTAAGATTAGGGCACGGGTGAGGGTAAGGCTTCAGGTGAGGGTCAGGGTTAGGATTCGGGTTAGGGTTAGGGTTAGGGAATGGGGAGGGATTAGGGTACAGTTTAGGGTACGACAACGATTAAGGGTTAGCGTACGTGTGAGGGCACAAGTTAGTGTTGGTGTCCTGGTTAAGATTAGGGCACGCGTGAGGGTAAGGTTTCGGGTGAGGGTCAGGGATAGAATTCGGGTTAGGGTTAGGGTTAGGGAATGGGGAGATATTAGGGCACAGTTTAGGGTACCACAACGCTTAAGGTTTAGCGTACGTGTGAGGTCACTAATTAGTGTTAGTGTACTGCTTACGATTAGGGCACGGGTGAGGGTAAGGCCTCGGAAGAGGGTCACGTTAAGGGTTAGGGTTAGGGTTAGGGTTAGGGAATGGGGATTGATTAGGGTACAGGTTAGGGTACGGCAATGGCTTAGGGTTGGCATACGTTAGAGGGCATGGGTTAGTGTTGATGTACTGGTTAAAATTAGGACACGGGTGAGGGTAAAGTTTCGGGTGAGTGTCATGGTTAGGTTTCAGGTTAGGGTTAGGGTTAGGGAATGGAGAGGGATTAGGGTACAGGTTAGGGTACCGCTGCGGTTTAGTGTTAGCGTACGTTTGAGGGCACGAGTTAGTCTTGGTGTCCTGGTTAAGATTAGGGCACGGGTGAGGGTAAGGCTTCGGATGAGGGTCAGGGTTAGGATTCGGGTTAGGGTTAGGGTTAGGGAATGGAGAGGGATTAGGGTACAGGTTAGGGTACGACAATGCTTAAGGGTTAGCGTAAGTGTGAGGGCACGAGTTAGTGTTGGTGTACTGGTTAAGAAAACGGCACCGATGAGGGTAAGGCCTCGGAAAAGGGTCACGTTCAGGGTTTCGCTTAGGGTTAGGGTTAGGGAATGGGGAGGGATTAGGGTACAGGATAGGGTACGACAATGCTTAAGGGTTAGCGTACGTTTGAGGGCATGAGTTAGTGTTTGTGTACTGGTTAAGATTAGGGCATTGGTTAGGGTAGGGTATCGGAAGTGGGTCAGGTTTAGGGATGGGGTTAGGGTTTGGGTTAAGGAATGGGGAGGGATTAGGGTACAATTTAGGGTACGAGAACGCTTAAGGTTTAGCGTACGTGTGAGGGCACGAGTTAGTGTTGGTGTCCTGGTTAAGATTAGGGCACGGGTGAGGGTAAGGCTTCGGGTGAGGGTCAGGGTTAGGATTCGGGTTAGCGTTAGGGTTAAGGAATGCAGAGGGATTAGGGTACAGCTTAGGGTACGACAGTGCTTAAGGGTTAGCGTTCGTGTGAGGGCAAGGGTTAGTGTTAGTGTCCTGGTTAAGATTAGGGCACGGGTGAGGGTAAGGCTTCAGGTGAGGGTCAGTTTTAGGATTCGGGTTAGGGTTAGGGTTAGGGAATGGGGAGGGATTAGGGTACAGTTTAGGGTACGATAATGATTAAGGGTTAGCGTACGTGTGAGGGCACGAGTTAGTGTTAGTGTACTGCTTACGATTAGGGCACGGGTGAGGGTAAAGCCTCGGAAGAGGGTCACGTTAAGGGTTAGGGTTAGGGTTAGGGTTAGGGAATGGGGATTGATTAGGGTACAGGTTAGGGTACGGCAATGGCTTAGGGTTGGCGTATGTTAGAGGGCATGGGTTAGTGTTGATGTACTGGTTAAAATTAGGACACGGGTGAGGGTAAAGTTTCGGGTGAGTGTCATGGTTAGGTTTCAGGTTAGGGTTAGGGTTAGGGAATGGAGAGGGATTAGGGTACAGGTTAGGGTACCGCTGCGGTTTAGTGTTAGCGTACGTTTGAGGGCACAAGTTAGTTTTGGTTTCCTGGTTAAGATTAGGGCACGGGTGAGGGTAAGGCTTCGGGTGAGGGTCAGGGTTAGGATTCGGGTTAGGGTTAGGGTTAGGGAATGGAGAGGGATTAGGGTACAGGTTAGGGTATGACAATTCTTAAGGGTTAGCGTAAGTGTGAGGGCACGAGTTAGTGTTGGTGTACTGGTTAAGACAACGGCACCGATGAGGGTAAGGCCTCGGAAAAGGGTCACGTTCAGGGTTTCGCTTAGGGTTAGGGTTAGGGAATGGGGAGGGATTAGGGTACAGGCTAGGGTACGACAATGCTTAAGGGTTAGCGTACGTTTGAGGGCATGAGTTAGTGTTTGTGTACTGGTTAAGATTAGGGCATTGGTTAGGGTAGGGCATCGGAAGTGGGTCAGGTTTAGGGATGGGGTTAGGGTTAGGGTTAAGGAATGGGGAGGGATTAGGGTACAATTTAGGGTACGACAACGCTTAAGGTTTAGCGTACGTGTGAGGGCATGCGTTAGTGTTGGTGTCCTGGTTAAGATTAGGGCACGGGTGAGGGTAAGGCTTTGGGTGAGGGTCAGGGTTAGGATTCGGGTTAGGGTTAGGGTTAATGAATGCAGAGGGATTAGGGTACAGCTTAGGGTACGACAGTGCTTAAGGGTTAGCGTTCGTGTGAGGGCAAGGGTTAGTGTTAGTGTCCTGGTTAAATGTAGGGCACGGGTGAGGGTAAGGCTTCGGCTGAGGGTCAGGGTTAGGATTCGGGTTAGGGTTAGGGTTAGGGAATCGGGAGGGATTAGGGTAGAGTTTAGGGTACGACAACGATTAAGCGTTAGCGTACGTGTGAGGGCACGAGTTAGTGTTGGTGTCCTGGTTAAGATTAGGGCACGGATGAGGGTAAGGTTTCGGGTGAGGGTCAGGGATAGAATTCGGGTTAGGGTTAGGGTTAGGGAATGGGGAGATATTAGGGCACAGTTTAGGGTACCACAACGCTTAAGGTTTAGCGTACGTGTGAGGTCACTAGTTAGTGTTAGTGTTCTGCTTACGATTAGGGCACGGGTGAGGGTAAGGCCTCGGAAGAGGGTCACGTTAACGGTTAGAGTTAGGGTTAGGGCTAGGGAATGGGGATTGATTAGGGTACAGGTTAGGGTACGGCAATGGCTTAGGGTTGGCGTACGTTAGAGGGCAGGGGTTAGTGTTGATGTACTGGTTAAAATTAGGACACGGGTGAGGGTAAAGTTTCGGGTGAGTGTCATGGTTAGGTTTCAGGTTAGGGTTAGGGTTAGGGAATGGAGAGGGATTAGGGTACAGGTTAGGGTACCACTGCGGTTTAGTGTTAGCGTACGTTTGAGGGCACGAGTTAGTCTTGGTGTCCTGGTTAAGATTAGGGCACGGGTGAGGGTAAGGCTTCGGGTGAGGGTCAGGGTTAGGATTCGGGTTAGGGTTAGGGTTAGAGAATGGAGAGGGATTAGGGTACAGGATAGGGTACGACAATGCTTAAGGGTTAGCGTACGTTTGAGGGCATGAGTTAGTGTTTGTGTACTGGTTAAGATTAGGGCATTGGTTAGGGTAGGGCATCGGAAGTGGGTCAGGTTTAGGGATGGGGTTATGGTTAGGGTTAAGGAATGGGGAGGGATTAGGGTACAATTTAGGGTACGACAATGCTTAAGGTTTAGCGTACGTGTGAGGGCACACGTTAGTGTTGGTGTCCTGGTTAAGATTAGGGCACGGGTGAGGGTAAGGCTTCGGGTGAGGGTCAGGGTTAGGATTCGGGTTAGGGTTAGGGTTAAGGAATGCAGAGGGATTAGGGTACAGCTTAGGGTACGACAGTGCTTAAGGGTTAGCGTTCCTGTGAGGGCAAGGGTTAGTGTTAGTGTCCTGGTTAAGATTAGGGCACGGGTGAGGGTAAGGCTTCAGGTGAGGGTCAGGGTTAGGATTCGGGTTAGGGTTAGGGTTAGGGAAAGGGGAGAGATTAGGGTACAGTTTAGGGTACGACAACGATTAAGGGTTAGCGTACGTGTGAGGGCACAAGTTAGTGTTGGTGTCCTGGTTAAGATTAGGGCACGGGTGAGGGTAAGGTTTCGGGTGAGGGTCAGGGATAGAATTCGGGTTAGGGTTAGGGTTAGGGAATGGGGAGATATTAGGGCACAGTTTAGGGTACCACAACGCTTAAGGTTTAGCGTACGTGTGAGGTCACTAGTTAGTGTTAGTGTACTGCTTACGATTAGGGTACGGGTGAGGGTAAGGCCTCGGAAGAGGGTCACGTTAAGGGTTAGGGTTAGGGTTAGTGTTAGGGAATGGGGATTGATTAGGGTACAGGTTAGGGTACGGCAATGGCTTAGGGTTGGCGTACGTTAGAGGGCATGGGTTAGTGTTGATGTACTGGTTAAAATTAGGACACGGGTGAGGGTAAAGTTTCGGGTGAGTGTCATGGTTAGGTTTCAGGTTAGGGTTAGGGTTAGGGAATGGAGAGGGATTAGGGTACAGGTTAGGGTACCGCTGCGGTTTAGTGTTAGCGTATGTTTGAGGGCACGAGTTAGTCTTGGTGTCCTGGTTAAGATTAGGGCACGGGTGAGGGTAAGGCTTCGGGTGAGGGTCAGGGTTAGGATTCGGGTTAGGGTTAGGGTTAGGGAATGGAGAGGGATTAGGGTACAGGTTAGGGTACGACAATGCTTAAGGGTTAGCGTAAGTGTGAGGGCACGAGTTAGTGTTGGTGTACTGGTTAAGACAACGGCACCGATGAGGGTAAGGACTCGGAAAAGGGTCACGTTCAGGGTTTCGCTTAGGGTTAGGGTTAGGGAATGGGGAGGGATTAGGGTACAGGATAGGGTACGACAATGCTTAAGGGTTAGCGTACGTTTGAGGGCATGAGCTAGTGTTTGTGTACTGGTTAAGATTAGGGCATTGGTTAGGGTAGGGCATCGGAAGTGGGTCAGGTTTAGGGATGTGGTTAGGGTTAGGGTTAAGGAATGGGGAGGGATTAGGGTACAATTTAGGGTACGACAACGCTTAAGGTTTAGCGTACGTGTGAGGGCACGCGTTAGTGTTGGTGTCCTGGTTAAGATTAGGCCACGGGTGAGGGTAAGGCTTCGGGTGAGGGTCTGGGTTAGGATTCGGGTTAGGGTTAGGGTTAAGGAATGGAGACGGATTAGGGTACAGGTTAGGGTACGACAATGCTTAAGGGTTAGCGTAAGTTTGAGGGCACGAGTTAGTGTTGGTGTACTGGTTAAGACAACGGCACCGATGAGGGTAAGGCCTCGGAAAAGGGTCACGTTCAGGGTTTCGCTTAGGGTTAGGGTTAGGGAATGGGGAGGGATTAGGGTACAGGATAGGGTACGACAATGCTTAAGGGTTAGCGTACGTTTGAGGGCATGAGTTAGTGTTTGTGTACTGGTTAAGATTAGGGCATTGGTTAGGGTAGGGCATCGGAAGTGGGTCAGGTTTAGGGATGGGGTTATGGTTAGGGTTAAGGAATGGGGAGGGATTAGGGTACAATTTAGGGTACGACAACGCTTAAGGTTTAGCGTACGTGTGAGGGCACGCGTTAGTGTTGGTGTCCTCGTTAAGATTAGGGCACGGGTGAGGGTAAGGCTTCGGGTGAGGGTCAGGGTTAGGATTCGGGTTAGGGTTAGGGTTAAGGAATGCAGAGGGATTAGGGTACAGCTTAGGGTACGACAGTGCTTAAGGGTTAGCGTTCGTGTGAGGGCAATGGTTAGTGTTAGTGTCCTGGTTAAGATTAGGGCACGGGTGAGGGTAAGGCTTCAGGTGAGGGTCAGGGTTAGGATTCGGGTTAGGGTTAGGGTTAGGGAATGGGGAGAGATTAGGGTAGAGTTTAGGGTACGACAACGATTAAGGGTTAGCTTACGTGTGAGGGCACAAGTTAGTGTTGGTGTCCTGGTTAAGATTAGGGCACGGGTGAGGGTAAGGTTTCGGCTGAGGGTCAGGGATAGAATTCGGGTTAGGGTAGCGTTAGGGAATGGGGAGATATTAGGGCACAGTTTAGGGTACCACAACGCTTAAGGTTTAGCGTACGTGTGAGGTCACTAGTTAGTGTTAGTGTACTGCTTACGATTAGGGTACGGGTGAGGGTAAGGCCTCGGAAGAGAGTCACGTTAAGGGTTAGGGTTAGGGTTAGTGTTAGGGAATGGGGATTGATTAGGGTACAGGTTAGGGTACGGCAATGGCTTAGGGTTGGCGTACGTTAGAGGGCATGGGTTAGTGTTGATGTACTGGTTAAAATTAGGACACGGGTGAGGGTAAAGTTTCGGGTGAGTGTCATGGTTAGGTTTCAGGTTAGGGTTAGGGTTAGGGAATGGAGAGGGATTAGGGTACAGGTTAGGGTACCGCTGCGGGTTAGTGTTAGCGTACGTTTGAGGGCACGAGTTAGTCTTGGTGTCCTGGTTAAGATTAGGGCACGGGTGAGGGTAAGGCTTCGGGTGAGGGTCAGGGTTAGGATTCGGGTTAGGGTTAGGGTTAGAGAATGGAGAGGGATTAGGGTACAGGATAGGGTACGACAATGCTTAAGGGTTAGCGTAAGTTTGAGGGCACGAGTTAGTGTTGGTGTTCTGGTTAAGACAACGGCACCGATGAGGGTAAGGCCTCGGAAAAGGGTCACGTTCAGTGTTTAGCTTAGGGTTAGGGTTAGGGAATGGGGAGGGATTAGGGTACAGGATAGGGTACGACAATGCTTAAGGGTTAGCCTACGTTTGAGGGCATGAGTTAGTGTTTGTGTACTGGTTAAGATTAGGGCATTGTTTAGGGTAGGGAATCGGAAGTGGGTCAGGTTTAGGAATGGGGTTAGGGTTAGGGTTAAGGAATGGGGAGGGATTAGGGTACAATTTAGGGTACGACAACGCTTAAGGTTTAGCGTACGTGTGAGGGCACGCGTTAGTGTTGGTGTCCTGGTTAAGATTAGGGCACGGGTGAGGGTAAGGCTTCGGGTGAGGGTCAGGGTTAGGATTCGGGTTAGGGTTAGGGTTAAGGAATGCAGAGGGATTAGGGTACAGCTTGGGGTACGACAGTGCTTAAGGGTTAGCGTTCGTGTGAGGGCAAGGGTTAGTGTTAGTGTCCTGGTTAAGATTAGGGCACGGGTGAGGGTAAGGCTTCAGGTGAGGGTCAGGGTTAGGATTCGGGTTAGGGTTAGGGTTAGGGAATGGGGAGAGATTAGGGTACAGTTTAGGGTACGACAACGATTAAGGCTTACCGTACGTGTGAGGGCACATGTTAGTGTTGGTGTCCTGGTTAAGATTAGGGCACGGGTGAGGGTAAGGTTTCGGGTGAGGGTCAGGGATAGAATTCGGGTTAGGGTTAGGGTTAGGGAATGGGGAGATATTAGGGCACAGTTTAGGGTACCACAACGCTTAAGGTTTAGCGTACGTGTGAGGTCACTATTTAGTGTTAGTGTACTGCTTACGATTAGGGCACGGGTGAGGGTAAGGTCTCGGAAGAGGGTCACGTTAAGGGTTAGGTTTAGGGTTAGGGTTAGGGAATGGGGATTGATTAGGGTACAGGTTAGGGTACGGCAATGGCTTAGGGTTGGCGTACGTTAGAGGGCATGGGTTAGTGTTGATGTACTGGTTAAAATTAGGATACGGGTGAGGGTAAAGTTTCGGGTGAGTGTCATGGTTAGGTTTCAGGTTAGGGTTAGGGTTAGGGAATGGAGAGGGATTAGGGTACAGGTTAGGGTACCGCTGCGGTTTAGTGTTAGCGTACGTTTGAGGGCATGAGTTAGTCTTGGTGTCCTGGTTAAGATTAGGGCACGGGTGAGGGTAAGGCTTCGGGTGAGGGTCAGGGTTAGGATTCGGGTTAGGGTTAGGGTTAGAGAATGGAGAGGGATTAGGGTACAGGTTAGGGTACGACAATGCTTAAGGGTTAGCGTAAGTGTGAGGGCACGAGTTAGTGTTGGTGTACTGGTTAAGACAACGGCACCGATGAGGGTAAGGCTTCGGAAAAGGGTCACGTTCAGGGTTTCGCTTAGGGTTAGGGTTAGGGAATGGGGAGGGATTAGGGTACAGGATAGGGTACGACAACGCTTAAGGGTTAGCGTACGTTTGAGGGCAGGAGTTAGTGTTTGTGTACTGGTTAAGATTAAGGCATTGGTTAGGGTAGGGCATCGGAAGTGGGTCAGGTTTAGGGATGTGGTTAGGGTTAGGGTTAAGGAATGGGGAGGGATTAGGGTACAATTTAGGGTACGACAACGCTTAAGGTTTAGCGTACGTGTGAGGGCACGCGTTAGTGTTGGTGTCCTGGTTAAGATTAGGGCACGGGTGAGGGTAAGGCTTCGGGTGAGGGTCAGGGTTAGGATTCGGGTTAGGGTTAGGGTTAAGGAATGCAGAGGGATTAGGGTACAGCTTAGGGTATGACAGTGCTTAAGGGTTAGCGTTCGTGTGAGGGCAAGGGTTAGTGTTAGTGTCCTGGTTAAGATTAGGGCACGGGTGAGGGTAAGGCTTCAGGTGAGGGTCAGGGTTAGGATTCGGGTTAGGGTTAGGGTTAGGGAATGGGGAGGGATTAGGGTACAGTTTAGGGTACGACAACGATTAAGGCTTACCGTACGTGTGAGGGCACAAGTTAGTGTTGGTGTCCTGGTTAAGATTAGGGCACGGGTGAGGGTAAGGTTTCAGGTGAGGGTCAGGGATAGAATTCGGGTTAGGGTTAGGGTTAGGGAATGGGGAGATATTAGGGCACAGTTTAGGGTACCACAACTCTTAAGGTTTAGTGTACGTGTGAGGTCACTAGTTAGTGTTAGTGTACTGCTTACGATTAGGGCACGGGTGAGGGTAAGGCCTCGGAAGAGGGTCACGTTAAGGGTTAGGGTTAAGGTTAGGGTTAGGGAATGGGGATTGATTAGGGTACAGGTTAGGGTACGGCAATGGCTTAGGGTTGGCATACGTTAGAGGGCATGGGTTAGTGTTGATGTACTGGTTAAAATTAGGACACGGGTGAGGGTAAAGTTTCGGGTGTGTGTCATGGTTAGGTTTCAGGTTAGGGTTAGGTTTAGGGAATGGAGAGGGATTAGGGTACAGGTTAGGGTACCGCTGCGGTTTAGTGTTAGCGTACGTTGGAGGGCACGACTTAGTCTTGGTGTCCTGGTTAAGATTAGGGCATGGGTGAGGGTAAGGCTTCGGGTGAGGGTCAGGGTTAGGATTCGGGTGAGGGTTAGGGTTAGGGAATGGAGAGGGATTAGGGTACAGGTTAGGGTACGACAATGCTTAAGGGTTAGCATAAGTGTGAGGGCACGAGTTAGTGTTGGTGTACTGGTTAAGACAACGGCACTGATGAGTGTAAGGCCTCGGAAAAGGGTCACGTTCAGGGTTTCGCTTAGGGTTAGGGTTAGGGAATGGGGAGGGATTAGGGTACAGGATAGGGTACGACAATGCTTAAGGGTTAGCATACGTTTGAGGGCATGAGTTAGTGTTTGTGTACTGGTTAAGATTAGGGCATTGGTTAGGGTAGGGCATCGGAAGTGGGTCAGGTTTAGGGATGGGGTTAGGGTTAGGGTTAAGGAATGGGGAGGGATTAGGGTACAATTTAGGGTACGACAACGCTTAAGGTTTAGCGTACGTGTGAGGGCACGCGTTAGTGTTGGTGTTCTGGTTAAGATTAGGGCACGGGTGAGGGTAAGGCTTCGGGTGAGGGTCAGGGTTAGGATTCGTGTTAGGGTTAGGGTTAAGGAATGCAGAGGGATTAGGGTACAGCTTAGGGTACGACAGTGCTTAAGGGTTAGCGTTCGTGTGAGGGCAAGGGTTAGTGTTAGTGTCCTGGTTAAGATTAGGGCACGGTTGAGGGTAAGGCTTCAGGTGAGGGTCAGGGTTAGGATTCGGGTTAGGGTTAGGGTTAGGGAATGGGGAGGGATTAGGGTACAGTTTAGGGTACGACAACGATTAAGGGTTAGCGTACGTGTGAGGGCACAAGTTAGTGTTGGTGTCCTGATTAAGATTAGGGCACGGGTGAGGGTAAGGTTTCGGGTGAGGGTGAGGGATAGAATTCGGGTTAGGGTTAGGGTTAGGGAATGGGGAGATATTAGGGCACAGTTTAGGGTACCACAACGCTTAAGGTTTAGCGTACGTGTGAGGTCACTAGTTAGTGTTAGTGTACTGCTTACGATTAGGGCACGGGTGAGGGTAAGGCCTCGGAAGAGGGTCACGTTAAGGGTTAGGGTTAGGGTTAGGGTTAGGGAATGGGGATTGATTAGGGTACAGGTTAGGGTACGGCAATGGCTTAGGGTTGGCGTACGTTAGAGGGCATGGGTTAGTGTTGATGTACTGGTTAAAATTAGGACACGGGTGAGGGTAAAGTTTCGGGTGAGTGTCATGGTTAGGTTTCAGGTTAGGGTTAGGGTTAGGGAATGGAGAGGGATTAGGGTACAGGTTAGGGTACCGCTGCGGTTTAGTGTTAGGGTACGTTTTAGGGCACGAGTTAGTGTTGGTGTCCTGGTTAAGATTAGGGCACGGGTGAGGGTAAGGCTTCGGGTGAGGGTCAGGGTTAGGATTCGGGTTAGGGTTAGGGTTAGGGAATGGAGAGGGATTAGGGTACAGGTTAGGGTACGACAATGCTTAAGGGTTAGCGTAAGTGTGAGGGCACGAGTTAGTGTTGGTGTACTGGTTAAGACAACGGCACCGATGAGGGTAAGGCCTCGGAAAAGGGTCACGTTCAGGGTTTCGCTTAGGGTTAGGGTTAGGGAATGGGGAGGGATTAGGGTACAGGATAGGGTACGACAATGCTTAAGGGTTAACGTACGTTTGAGGGCATGAGTTAGTGTTTGTGTACTGGTTAAGATTAGGGCATTGGTTAGGGTAGGGCATCGGAAGTGGGTCAGGTTTAGGGATGGGGTTAGATTTAGGGTTAAGGAATGGGGATGGATTAGGGTACAATTTAGTGTACGACAACGCTTAAGGTTTAGCGTACGTGTGAGGGCACGAGTTAGTGTTGGTGTCCTGGTTAAGATTAGGGCACGGGTGAGGGTAAGGCTTCGGGTGAGGGTCAGGGTTAGGATTCGGGTTAGGGTTAGGGTTAAGGAATGCAGAGGGATTAGGGTACAGCTTAGGGTACGACAGTGCTTAAGGGTTAGCGTTCGTGTGAGGGCAAGGGTTAGTGTTAGTGTCCTGGTTAAGATTAGGGCACGGGTGAGGGTAAGGCTTCAGGTGAGGGTCAGTTTTAGGATTCGGGTTAGGGTTAGGGTTAGGAAATGGGGAGGGATTAGGGTACAGTTTAGGGTACGACAATGATTAAGGGTTAGCGTACGTGTGAGGGCACGAGTTAGTGTTGGTGTCCTGGTTAAGATTAAGCCACGGGTGAGGGTAAGGTTTCGGGTGAGGGTCAGGGATAGAATTCGGGTTAGGGTTAGGGTTAGGGAATGGGGAGATATTAGGGCACAGTTTAGGGTACCACAACGCTTAAGGTTTAGCGTACATGTGAGGTCACTAGTTAGTGTTAGTGTACTGCTTACGATTAGGGCACGGGTGAGGGTAAGGCCTCGGAAGAGGGTCACGTTAAGGGTTAGGGTTAGGGTTAGGGTTAGGGAATGGGGATTGATTAGGGTACAGGTTAGGGTACGGCAATGGCTTAGGGTTGGCGTACGTAAGAGGGCATGGGTTAGTGTTGATGTACTGGTTAAAATTAGGACACGGGTGAGGGTAAAGTTTCGGGTGAGTGTCATGGTTAGGTTTCAGGTTAGGGTTAGGGTTAGGGAATGGAGAGGGATTAGGGTACAGGTTAGGGTACCGCTGCGGTTTAGTGTTAGAGTACGTTTGAGGGCACGAGTTAGTCTTGGTGTCCTGGTTAAGATTAGGGCACGGGTGAGGGTAAGGCTTCGGGTGAGGGTCAGGGTTAGGATTCAGGTTAGGGTTAGGGTTCGGGAAAGGAGAGGGATTAGGGTACAGGTTATGGTACGAAAATTCTTAAGTGTTAGCGTAAGTGTGAGGGCATGAGTTAGTGTTGGTGTACTGGTTAAAACAAGGGCACCGATGAAGGTAAGGCGTCGGAAAAGGGTCACGTTCAGGGTTTCGCTTAGGGTTAGGGTTTCGGAATGGGGAGGGATTAGGGTACAGGTTACGGTACGACAATGCTTAAGGGTTAACGTACGTTTTTGGGCATGAGTTAGTGTTTGTGTACTGGTTAAGATTAGGGCATTGGTTAGGGTAGGGCATCGGAAGTGGGTCAGGTTTAGGGATGGGATTAGGGTTAGTGTTAAGGAATGGGGAGGGATTAGGGTACAATTTAGGGTACGACAACGCTTAAGGTTTAGCGTACGTGTGAGGGCACGAGTTAGTGTTGGTGTCCTGGTTAAGATTAGGGCACGGGTGAGGGTAAGGATTCGGGTGATGGTCAGGGTTAGGATTCGTTTTAGGGTTAGGGTTAAGGAATGCAGAGGGATTAGGGTACAGCTTAGGGTACGACAGTGCTTAAGGGTTAGCGTTCGTGTGAGGGCAAGGGTTAGTGTTAGTGTCCTGGTTAAGATTAGGGCACGGGTGAGGGTAAGGCTTCAGGTGAGGGTCAGGGTTAGTATTCGGGTTAGGGTTAGGGTTAGGGAATGGGGAGGGATTAGGGTACAGTTTAGGGTACGACAACGATTAAGGGTTGGCGTACGTGTGAGGGCACGAATTAGTGTTGGTGTCCTGGTTAAGATTAGGGCACGGGTGAGGGTAAGGTTTCGGGTGAGGGTCAGGGATAGAATTCGGGTTAGGGTTAGGGTTAGGGAATGGGGAGATATTAGGGCACAGTTTAGGGTACCACAACGCTTAAGGTTTAGCGTACGTGTGAGGTCACTAGTTAGTGTTAGTGTACTGCTTACGATTAGGGCACGGGTGAGGGTAAGGCCTCGGAAGAGGGTCACGTTAAGGGTTAGGGTTAAGGTTAGGGTTAGGGAATGGGGATTGATTAGGGTACAGGTTAGGGTACGGCAATGGCTTAGGGTTGGCATACGTTAGAGGGCATGGGTTAGTGTTGATGTACTGGTTAAAATTAGGACACGGGTGAGGGTAAAGTTTCGGGTGTGTGTCATGGTTAGGTTTCAGGTTAGGGTTAGGTTTAGGGAATGGAGAGGGATTAGGGTACAGGTTAGGGTACCGCTGCGGTTTAGTGTTAGCGTACGTTGGAGGGCACGACTTAGTCTTGGTGTCCTGGTTAAGATTAGGGCATGGGTGAGGGTAAGGCTTCGGGTGAGGGTCAGGGTTAGGATTCGGGTGAGGGTTAGGGTTAGGGAATGGAGAGGGATTAGGGTACAGGTTAGGGTACGACAATGCTTAAGGGTTAGCGTAAGTGTGAGGGCACGAGTTAGTGTTGGTGTACTGGTTAAGACAACGGCACTGATGAGGGTAAGGCCTCGGAAAAGGGTCACGTTCAGGGTTTCGCTTAGGGTTAGGGTTAGGGAATGGGGAGGGATTAGGGTACAGGATAGGGTACGACAATGCTTAAGGGTTAGCGTACGTTTGAGGGCATGAGTTAGTGTTTGTGTACTGGTTAAGATTAGGGCATTGGTTAGGGTAGGGCATCGGAAGTGGGTCAGGTTTAGGGATGGGGTTAGGGTTAGTGTTAAGGAATGGGGAGGGATTAGGGTACAATTTAGGGTACGACAACGCTTAAGGTTTAGCGTACGTGTGAGGGCACGCGTTAGTGTTGTTGTTCTTGTTAAGATTAGGGCACGGGTGAGGGTAAGGCTTCGGGTGAGGGTCAGGGTTAGGATTCGTGTTAGGGTTAGGGTTAAGGAATGCAGAGGGATTAGGGTACAGCTTAGGGTACGACAGTGCTTAAGGGTTAGCGTTCGTGTGAGGGCAAGGGTTAGTGTTAGTGTCCTGGTTAAGATTAGGGCACGGTTGAGGGTAAGGCTTCAGGTGAGGGTCAGGGTTAGGATTCGGGTTAGGGTTAGAGTTAGGGAATGGGGAGGGATTAGGGTACAGTTTAGGGTACGACAACGATTAAGGGTTAGCGTACGTGTGAGGGCACAAGTTAGTGTTGGTGTCCTGATTAAGATTAGGGCACGGGTGAGGGTAAGGTTTCGGGTGAGGGTGAGGGATAGAATTCGGGTTAGGGTTAGGGTTAGGGAATGGGGAGATATTAGGGCACAGTTTAGGGTACCACAACGCTTAAGGTTTAGCGTACGTGTGAGGTCACTAGTTAGTGTTAGTGTACTGCTTACGATTAGGGCACGGGTGAGGGTAAGGCCTCGGAAGAGGGTCACGTTAAGGGTTAGGGTTAGGGTTAGGGTTAGGGAATGGGGATTGATTAGGGTACAGGTTAGGGTACGGCAATGGCTTAGGGTTGGCGTACGTTAGAGGGCATGGGTTAGTGTTGATGTACTGGTTAAAATTAGGACACGGGTGAGGGTAAAGTTTCGGGTGAGTGTCATGGTTAGGTTTCAGGTTAGGGTTAGGGTTAGGGAATGGAGAGGGATTAGGGTACAGGTTAGGGTACCGCCGCGGTTTAGTGTTAGGGTACGTTTTAGGGCACGAGTTAGTGTTGGTGTCCTGGTTAAGATTAGGGCACGGGTGAGGGTAAGGCTTCGGGTGAGGGTCAGGGTTAGGATTCGGGTTAGGGTTAGGGTTAGGGAATGGAGAGGGATTAGGGTACAGGTTAGGGTACGACAATGCTTAAGGGTTAGCGTAAGTGTGAGGGCACGAGTTAGTGTTGGTGTACTGGTTAAGACAACGGCACCGATGAGGGTAAGGCCTCGGAAAAGAGTCACGTTCAGGGTTTCGCTTAGGGTTAGGGTTAGGGAATGGGGAGGGATTAGGGTACAGGATAGGGTACGACAATGCTTAAGGGTTAACGTACGTTTGAGGGCATGAGTTAGTGTTTGTGTACTGGTTAAGATTAGGGCATTGGTTAGGGTAGGGCATCGGAAGTGGGTCAGGTTTAGGGATGGGGTTAGATTTAGGGTTAAGGAATGGGGATGGATTAGGGTACAATTTAGTGTACGACAACGCTTAAGGTTTAGCGTACGTGTGAGGGCACGGGTTAGTGTTGGTGTCCTGGTTAAGATTAGGGCACGGGTGAGGGTAAGGCTTCGGGTGAGGGTCAGGGTTAGGATTCGGGTTAGGGTTAGGGTTAAGGAATGCAGAGGGATTAGGGTACAGCTTAGGGTACGACAGTGCTTAAGGGTTAGCGTTCGTGTGAGGGCAAGGGTTAGTGTTAGTGTCCTGGTTAAGATTAGGGCACGGGTGAGGGTAAGGCTTCAGGTGAGGGTCAGTTTTAGGATTCGGGTTAGGGTTAGGGTTAGGAAATGGGGAGGGATTAGGGTACAGTTTAGGGTACGACAATGATTAAGGGTTAGCGTACGTGTGAGGGCACGAGTTAGTGTTGGTGTCCTGGTTAAGATTAAGCCACGGGTGAGGGTAAGGTTTCGGGTGAGGGTCAGGGATAGAATTCGGGTTAGGGTTAGGGTTAGGGAATGGGGAGATATTAGGGCACAGTTTAGGGTACCACAACGCTTAAGGTTTAGCGTACGTGTGAGGTCACTAGTTAGTGTTAGTGTACTGCTTACGATTAGGGCACGGGTGAGGGTAAGGCCTCGGAAGAGGGTCACGTTAAGGGTTAGGGTTAGGGTTAGGGTTAGGGAATGGGGATTGATTAGGGTACAGGTTAGGGTACGGCAATGGCTTAGGGTTGGCGTACGTAAGAGGGCATGGGTTAGTGTTGATGTACTGGTTAAAATTAGGACACGGGTGAGGGTAAAGTTTCGGGTGAGTGTCATGGTTAGGTTTCAGGTTAGGGTTAGGGTTAGGGAATGGAGAGGGATTAGGGTACAGGTTAGGGTACCGCTGCGGTTTAGTGTTAGAGTACGTTTGAGGGCACGAGTTAGTCTTGGTGTCCTGGTTAAGATTAGGGCACGGGTGAGGGTAAGGCTTCGGGTGAGGGTCAGGGTTAGGATTCAGGTTAGGGTTAGGGTTCGGGAAAGGAGAGGGATTAGGGTACAGGTTATGGTACGAAAATTCTTAAGTGTTAGCGTAAGTGTGAGGGCATGAGTTAGTGTTGGTGTACTGGTTAAAACAAGGGCACCGATGAGGGTAAGGCGTCGGAAAAGGGTCACGTTCAGGGTTTCGCTTAGGGTTAGGGTTTCGGAATGGGGAGGGATTAGGGTACAGGTTACGGTACGACAATGCTTAAGGGTTAACGTACGTTTTTGGGCATGAGTTAGTGTTTGTGTACTGGTTAAGATTAGGGCATTGGTTAGGGTAGGGCATCGGAAGTGGGTCAGGTTTAGGGATGGGATTAGGGTTAGTGTTAAGGAATGGGGAGGGATTAGGGTACAATTTAGGGTACGACAACGCTTAAGGTTTAGCGTACGTGTGAGGGCACGAGTTAGTGTTGGTGTCCTGGTTAAGATTAGGGCACGGGTGAGGGTAAGGATTCGGGTGATGGTCAGGGTTAGGATTCGTTTTAGGGTTAGGGTTAAGGAATGCAGAGGGATTAGGGTACAGCTTAGGGTACGACAGTGCTTAAGGGTTAGCGTTCGTGTGAGGGCAAGGGTTAGTGTTAGTGTCCTGGTTAAGATTAGGGCACGGGTGAGGGTAAGGCTTCAGGTGAGGGTCAGGGTTAGTATTCGGGTTAGGGTAAGGGTTAGGGAATGGGGAGGGATTAGGGTACAGTTTAGGGTACGACAACGATTAAGGGTTGGCGTACGTGTGAGGGCACGAATTAGTGTTGGTGTCCTGGTTAAGATTAGGGCACGGGTGAGGGTAAGGTTTCGGGTGAGGGTCAGGGATAGAATTCGGGTTAGGGTTAGGGTTAGGGAATGGGGAGATATTAGGGCACAGTTTAGGGTACCACAACGCTTAAGGTTTAGCGTACGTGTGAGGTCACTAGTTAGTGTTAGTGTACTGCTTACGATTAGGGCACGGGTGAGGGTAAGGCCTCGGAAGAGGGTCACGTTAAGGGTTAGGGTTAGGGTTAGGGTTAGGGAATGGGGATTGATTAGGGTACAGGTTAGGGTACGGCAATGGCTTAGGGTTAGCGTACGTTAGAGGGCATGGGTTAGTGTTGATGTACTGGTTAAAATTAGGACAGGGGTGAGGGTAAAGTTTCGGGTGAGTGTCATGGTTAGGTTTCAGGTTAGGGTTAGGTTTAGGGAATGGAGAGGGATTAGGGTACAGGTTAGGGTACCGCTGCTGTTTAGCGTTAACGTACATGTGAGGGCACGAGTTAGTCTTGGTGTCCTGGTTAAGATTAGGGCATGGGTGAGGGTAAGGCTTCGGGTGAGAGTCAGGGTTAGGATTCGGGTTAGGGTTAGGGTTAGGGAATGGAGAGGGATTAGGGTACAGGTTAGGGTACCGCTGCGGTTTAGTGTTAGCGTACGTTGGAGGGCACGACTTAGTCTTGGTGTCCTGGTTAAGATTAGGGCATGGGTGAGGGTAAGGCTTCGGGTGAGGGTCAGGGTTAGGATTCGGGTGAGGGTTAGGGTTAGGGAATGGAGAGGGATTAGGGTACAGGTTAGGGTACGACAATGCTTAAGGGTTAGCGTAAGTGTGAGGGCACGAGTTAGTGTTGGTGTACTGGTTAAGACAACGGCACTGATGAGGGTAAGGCCTCGGAAAAGGGTCACGTTCAGGGTTTCGCTTAGGGTTAGGGTTAGGGAATGGGGAGGGATTAGGGTACAGGATAGGGTACGACAATGCTTAAGGGTTAGCGTACGTTTGAGGGCATGAGTTAGTGTTTGTGTACTGGTTAAGATAGGGCATTGGTTAGGGTAGGGCATCGGAAGTGGGTCAGGTTTAGGGATGGGGTTAGGGTTAGGGTTAAGGAATGGGGAGGGATTAGGGTACAATTTAGGGTACGACAACGCTTAAGGTTTAGCGTACGTGTGAGGGCACGCGTTAGTGTTGGTGTCCTGGTTAAGATTAGGGCACGGGTGAGGGTAAGCCTTCGGGTGAGGGTCAGGGTTAGGATTCGTGTTAGGGTTAGGGTTAAGGAATGCAGAGGGATTAGGGTACAGCTTAGGGTACGACAGTGCTTAAGGGTTAGCGTTCGTGTGAGGGCAAGGGTTAGTGTTAGTGTCCTGGTTAAGATTAGGGCACGGTTGAGGGTAAGGCTTCAGGTGAGGGTCAGGGTTAGGATTCGGGTTAGGGTTAGGGTTAGGGAATGGGGAGGGATTACGGTACAGTTTAGGGTACGACAACGATTAAGGGTTAGCGTACGTGTGAGGGCACAAGTTAGTGTTGGTGTCCTGATTAAGATTAGGGCACGGGTGAGGGTAAGGTTTCGGGTGAGGGTGAGGGATAGAATTCGGGTTAGGGTTAGGGTTAGGGAATGGGGAGATATTAGGGCACAGTTTAGGGTACCACAACGCTTAAGGTTTAGCGTACGTGTGAGGTCACTAGTTAGTGTTAGTGTACTGCTTACGATTAGGGCACGGGTGAGGGTAAGGCCTCGGAAGAGGGTCACGTTAAGGGTTAGGGTTAGGGTTAGGGTTAGGGAATGGGGATTGATTAGGGTACAGGTTAGGGTACGGCAATGGCTTAGGGTTGGCATACGTTAGAGGGCATGGGTTAGTGTTGATGTACTGGTTAAAATTAGGACACGGGTGAGGGTAAAGTTTCGGGTGAGTGTCATGGTTAGGTTTCAGGTTAGGGTTAGGGTTAGGGAATGGAGAGGGATTAGGGTACAGGTTAGGGTACCGCTGCGGTTTAGTGTTAGGGTACGTTTTAGGGCACGAGTTAGTGTTGGTGTCCTGGTTAAGATTAGGGCACGGGTGAGGGTAAGGCTTCGGGTGAGGGTCAGGGTTAGGATTCGGGTTAGGGTTAGGGTTAGGGAATGGAGAGGGATTAGGGTACAGGTTAGGGTACGACAATGCTTAAGGGTTAGCGTAAGTGTGAGGGCACGAGTTAGTGTTGGTGTACTGGTTAAGACAACGGCACCGATGAGGGTAAGGCGTCGGAAAAGGGTCACGTTCAGGGTTTCGCTTAGGGTTAGGGTTTCGGAATGGGGAGGGATTAGGGTACAGGATAGGGTACGACAATGCTTAAGGGTTAACGTACGTTTTTGGGCATGAGTTAGTGTTTGTGTACTGGTTAAGATTAGGGCATTGGTTAGGGTAGGGCATCGGAAGTGGGTCAGGTTTAGGGATGGGATTAGGGTTAGTGTTAAGGAATGGGGAGGGATTAGGGTACAATTTAGGGTACGACAGCGCTTAAGGTTTAGCGTACGTGTGAGGGCACGAGTTAGTGTTGGTGTCCTGGTTAAGATTAGGGCACGGGTGAGGGTAAGGATTCGGGTGATGGTCAGGGTTAGGATTCGTTTTAGGGTTAGAGTTAAGGAATGCAGAGGGATTAGGGTACAGCTTAGGGTACGACAGTGCTTAAGGGTTAGCGTTCGTGTGAGGGCAAGGGTTAGTGTTAGTGTCCTGGTTAAGATTAGGGCACGGGTGAGGGTAAGGCTTCAGGTGAGGGTCAGGGTTAGTATTCGGGTTAGGGTTAGGGTT
The DNA here is from genome assembly GCA_036417435.1 of Inia geoffrensis. NCBI lineage: Eukaryota > Metazoa > Chordata > Mammalia > Artiodactyla > Iniidae > Inia > Inia geoffrensis. The sequence continues at coordinate 94,021,092 of CM070911.1, forward strand.
AGGGAATGGGGAGGGATTAGGGTACAGTTTAGGGTACGACAACGATTAAGGGTTGGCGTACGTGTGAGGGCACGAATTAGTGTTGGTGTCCTGGTTAAGATTAGGGCACGGGTGAGGGTAAGGTTTCGGGTGAGGGTCAGGGATAGAATTCGGGTTAGGGTTAGGGTTAGGGAATGGGGAGATATTAGGGCACAGTTTAGGGTACCACAACGCTTAAGGTTTAGCGTACGTGTGAGGTCACTAGTTAGTGTTAGTGTACTGCTTACGATTAGGGCACGGGTGAGGGTAAGGCCTCGGAAGAGGGTCACGTTAAGGGTTAGGGTTAGGGTTAGGGTTAGGGAATGGGGATTGATTAGGGTACAGGTTAGGGTACGGCAATGGCTTAGGGTTAGCGTACGTTAGAGGGCATGGGTTAGTGTTGATGTACTGGTTAAAATTAGGACACGGGTGAGGGTAAAGTTTCGGGTGAGTGTCATGGTTAGGTTTCAGGTTAGGGTTACGGTTAGGGAATGGAGAGGGATTAGGGTACAGGTTAGGGTACCACTGCGGTTTAGTGTTAGCGTACGTTTGAGGGCACGAGTTAGTCTTTGTGTCCTGGTTAAGATTAGGGCACGGGTGAGGTTAAGGCTTCGGTGAGGGTCAGGGTTAGGATTCGGGTTAGGGTTAGGGTTAGGGAATGGAGAGGGATTAGGGTACAGGTTAGGGTACGACAATGCTTAAGGGTTAGCGTAAGTGTGAGGGCACGAGTTAGTGTTGGTGTACTGGTTAAGACAACGGCACCGATGTGGGTAAGGCCTCGGAAAAGGGTCACGTTCAGGGTTTCGCTTAGGGTTAGGGTTAGGGAATGGGGAGGGATTAGGGTACAGGATAGGGTACGACAATGCTTAAGGGTTAGCGTACGTTTGAGGGCATGAGTTAGTGTTTGTGTACTGGTTAAAATTAGGGCATTGTTTAGGGTAGGGCATCGGAAGTGGGTCAGGTTTAGGGATGGGGTTAGGGTTAGGGTTAAGGAATGGGGTGGGATTAGGGTACAATTTAGGGTACGACAACGCTTAAGGTTTAGCGTACGTGTGAGGGCACGAGTTAGTGTTGGTGTCCTGGTTAAGATTAGGGCACGGGTGAGGGTAAGGCTTCAGGTGAGGGTCAGGGTTAGGATTCGGGTTAGGGTTAGGGTTAGGGAATGGAGAGGGATTAGGGTACAGGTTAGGGTACGACAATGCTTAAGGGTTAGCGTAAGTGTGAGGGCACGAGTTACTGTTGGTGTACTGGTTAAGACAACGGCACCGATGAGGGTAAGGCCTCGGATAAGGGTCACGTTCAGGGTTTCGCTTAGGGTTAGGGTTAGGGAATGGGGAGGGATTAGGGTACAGGATAGGGTGCGACAATGCTTAAGGGTTAACGTACGTTTGAGGGCATGAGTTAGTGTTTGTGTACTGGTTAAGATTAGGGCATTGGTTAGGGTAGGGCATCGGAAGTGGGTCAGGTTTAGGGATGGGGTTAGTGTTAGGGTTAAGGAATGGGGAGGGATTAGGGTACAATTTAGGGTACGACAACGCTTAAGGTTTAGCGTACGTGTGAGGGCACGAGTTAGTGTTGGTGTCCTGGTTAAGATTAGGGCACAGGTGAGGGTAAGGCTTCGGGTGAGGGTCAGGGTTAGGATTCGTGTTAGGGTTAGGGTTAAGGAATGCAGAGGGATTAGGGTACAGCTTAGGGTACGACAGTGCTTAAGGGTTAGCGTTCGTGTGAGGGCAAGGGTTAGTGTTAGTGTCCTGGTTAAGATTAGGGCACGGGTGAGGTTAAGGCTTCAGGTGAGGGTCAGGGTTAGCATTAGGGTTAGGGTTAAGGTTAGGGAATGGGGAGGGATTAGGGTACAGTTTAGGGTACGACAACGACTAAGGGTTGGCGTACGTGTGAGGGCACGTGTTAGTGTTGGTTTCCTGGTTAAGATTAGGGCACGGGTGAGGGTAAGGCTTCGGGTGAGGGTCAGGGTTAGGATTCGTGTTAGGGTTAGGGTTAAGGAATGCAGAGGGATTAGGGTACAGCTTAGGGTACGACAGTGCTTAAGGGTTAGCGTTCGTGTGAGGGCAAGGGTTAGTGTTAGTGTCCTGGTTAAGATTAGGGCACGGTTGAGGGTAAGGCTTCAGGTGAGGGTCAGGGTTAGGATTCGGGTTAGGGTTAGGGTTAGGGAATGGGGAGGGATTAGGGTACAGTTTAGGGTACGACAACGATTAAGGGTTAGCGTACGTGTGAGGGCACAAGTTAGTGTTGGTGTCCTGATTAAGATTAGGGCACGGGTGAGGGTAAGGTTTCGGGTGAGGGTGAGGGATAGAATTCGGGTTAGGGTTAGGGTTAGGGAATGGGGAGATATTAGGGCACAGTTTAGGGTACCACAACGCTTAAGGTTTAGCGTACGTGTGAGGTCACTAGTTAGTGTTAGTGTACTGCTTACGATTAGGGCACGGGTGAGGGTAAGGCCTCGGAAGAGGGTCACGTTAAGGGTTAGGGTTAGGGTTAGGGTTAGGGAATGGGGATTGATTAGGGTACAGGTTAGGGTACGGCAATGGCTTAGGGTTGGCGTACGTTAGAGGGCATGGGTTAGTGTTGATGTACTGGTTAAAATTAGGACACGGGTGAGGGTAAAGTTTCGGGTGAGTGTCATGGTTAGGTTTCAGGTTAGGGTTAGGGTTAGGGAATGGAGAGGGATTAGGGTACAGGTTAGGGTACCGCTGCGGTTTAGTGTTAGGGTACGTTTTAGGGCACGAGTTAGTGTTGGTGTCCTGGTTAAGATTAGGGCACGGGTGAGGGTAAGGCTTCGGGTGAGGGTCAGGGTTAGGATTCGGATTAGGGTTAGGGTTAGGGAATGGAGAGGGATTAGGGTACAGGTTAGGGTACGACAATGCTTAAGGGTTAGCGTAAGTGTGAGGGCACGAGTTAGTGTTGGTGTACTGGTTAAGACAACGGCACCGATGAGGGTAAGGCCTCGGAAAAGGGTCACGTTCAGGGTTTCGCTTAGGGTTAGGGTTAGGGAATGGGGAGGGATTAGGGTACAGGATAGGGTACGACAATGCTTAAGGGTTAACGTACGTTTGAGGGCATGAGTTAGTGTTTGTGTACTGGTTAAGATTAGGGCATTGGTTAGGGTAGGGCATCGGAAGTGGGTCAGGTTTAGGGATGGGGTTAGATTTAGGGTTAAGGAATGGGGATGGATTAGGGTACAATTTAGTGTACGACAACGCTTAAGGTTTAGCGTACGTGTGAGGGCACGAGTTAGTGTTGGTGTCCTGGTTAAGATTAGGGCACGGGTGAGGGTAAGGCTTCGGGTGAGGGTCAGGGTTAGGATTCGGGTTAGGGTTAGGGTTAAGGAATGCAGAGGGATTAGGGTACAGCTTAGGGTACGACAGTGCTTAAGGGTTAGCGTTCGTGTGAGGGCAAGGGTTAGTGTTAGTGTCCTGGTTAAGATTAGGGCACGGGTGAGGGTAAGGCTTCAGGTGAGGGTCAGTTTTAGGATTCGGGTTAGGGTTAGGGTTAGGAAATGGGGAGGGATTAGGGTACAGTTTAGGGTACGACAATGATTAAGGGTTAGCGTACGTGTGAGGGCACGAGTTAGTGTTGGTGTCCTGGTTAAGATTAAGCCACGGGTGAGGGTAAGGTTTCGGGTGAGGGTCAGGGATAGAATTCGTGTTAGGGTTAGGGTTAGGGAATGGGGAGATATTAGGGCACAGTTTAGGGTACCACAACGCTTAAGGTTTAGCGTACGTGTGAGGTCACTAGTTAGTGTTAGTGTACTGCTTACGATTAGGGCACGGGTGAGGGTAAGGCCTCGGAAGAGGGTCACGTTAAGGGTTAGGGTTAGGGTTAGGGTTAGGGAATGGGGATTGATTAGGGTACAGGTTAGGGTACGGCAATGGCTTAGGGTTGGCGTACGTAAGAGGGCATGGGTTAGTGTTGATGTACTGGTTAAAATTAGGACACGGGTGAGGGTAAAGTTTCGGGTGAGTGTCATGGTTAGGTTTCAGGTTAGGGTTAGGGTTAGGGAATGGAGAGGAATTAGGGTACAGGTTAGGGTACCGCTGCGGTTTAGTGTTAGAGTACGTTTGAGGGCACGAGTTAGTCTTGGTGTCCTGGTTAAGATTAGGGCACGGGTGAGGGTAAGGCTTCGGGTGAGGGTCAGGGTTAGGATTCGGGTTAGGGTTAGGGTTCGGGAAAGGAGAGGGATTAGGGTACAGGTTATGGTACGAAAATTCTTAAGTGTTAGCGTAAGTGTGAGGGCATGAGTTAGTGTTGGTGTACTGGTTAAAACAAGGGCACCGATGAGGGTAAGGCGTCGGAAAAGGGTCACGTTCAGGGTTTCGCTTAGGGTTAGGGTTTCGGAATGGGGAGGGATTAGGGTATAGGTTAGGGTACGACAATGCTTAAGGGTTAACGTACGTTTTTGGGCATGAGTTAGTGTTTGTGTACTGGTTAAGATTAGGGCATTGGTTAGGGTAGGGCATCGGAAGTGGGTCAGGTTTAGGGATGGGATTAGGGTTAGTGTTAAGGAATGGGGAGGGATTAGGGTACAATTTAGGGTACGACAACGCTTAAGGTTTAGCGTACGTGTGAGGGCACGAGTTAGTGTTGGTGTCCTGGTTAAGATTAGGGCACGGGTGAGGGTAAGGATTCGGGTGATGGTCAGGGTTAGGATTCGTTTTAGGGTTAGGGTTAAGGAATGCAGAGGGATTAGGGTACAGCTTAGGGTACGACAGTGCTTAAGGGTTAGCGTTCGTGTGAGGGCAAGGGTTAGTGTTAGTGTCCTGGTTAAGATTAGGGCACGGGTGAGGGTAAGGCTTCAGGTGAGGGTCAGGGTTAGTATTCGGGTTAGGGTTAGGGTTAGGGAATGGGGAGGGATTAGGGTACAGTTTAGGGTACGACAACGATTAAGGGTTGGCGTACGTGTGAGGGCACGAATTAGTGTTGGTGTCCTGGTTAAGATTAGGGCACGGGTGAGGGTAAGGTTTCGGGTGAGGGTCAGGGATAGAATTCGGGTTAGGGTTAGGGTTAGGGAATGGGGAGATATTAGGGCACAGTTTAGGGTACCACAACGCTTAAGGTTTAGCGTACGTGTGAGGTCACTAGTTAGTGTTAGTGTACTGCTTACGATTAGGGCACGGGTGAGGGTAAGGCCTCGGAAGAGGGTCACGTTAAGGGTTAGGGTTAGGGTTAGGGTTAGGGCATGGGGATTGATTAGGGTACAGGTTAGGGTACGGCAATGGCTTAGGGTTAGCGTACGTTAGAGGGCATGGGTTAGTGTTGATGTACTGGTTAAAATTAGGACAGGGGTGAGGGTAAAGTTTCGGGTGAGTGTCATGGTTAGGTTTCAGGTTAGGGTTAGGTTTAGGGAATGGAGAGGGATTAGGGTACAGGTTAGGGTACCGCTGCTGTTTAGCGTTAACGTACATGTGAGGGCACGAGTTAGTCTTGGTGTCCTGGTTAAGATTAGGGCATGGGTGAGGGTAAGGCTTCGGGTGAGAGTCAGGGTTAGGATTCGGGTTAGGGTTAGGGTTAGGGATTGGAGAGGGATTAGGGTACAGGTTAGGGTACGACAATGCTTAAGGGTTAGCGTAAGTGTGAGGGCACGAGTTAGTGTTGGTGTACTGCTTAAGACAAGGGCACCGATGAGGGTAAGGCCTCGGAAAAGGGTCACGTTCAGGGTTTCGCTTAGGGTTAGGGTTGGGAATGGGGAGGGATTAGGGTAGAGGATTGGGTACGACAATGCTTAAGGGTTAAAGTACGTTTGAGGGCATGAGTTAGTGTTGGTGTACTGGTTAAAATTATTGCATTGGTTAGGGTAGGGCATCGGACGTGGGTCAGGTTTAGGGATGCGGTTAGGGTTAGGGTTAAGGAATGGGGAGGGATTAGGGTACAATTTAGGGTACGACAACGCTTAAGGTTTAGTGTACGTGTGAGGGCACGAGTTAGTGTTGGTGTCCTGGTTAAGATTAGGTCACGGGTGAGGGTAAGGCTTCGGGTGAGGGTCAGGGTTAGGATTGGTGTTAGTGTTAAGGTTAAGGAATGCAGAGGGATTAGGGTACAGCTTAGGGTACGACAGTGCTTAAGGGTTAGCGTTCGTGTGAGGGCAAGGGTTAGTGTTAGTGTCCTGGTTAAGATTAGAGCACGGGTGAGGGTAAGGCTTCAGGTGAGGGTCAGGGTTAGTATTCGGGTTAGGGCTAGGGTTAGGGAATGGGGAGGGATTAGGGTACAGTTTAGGGTACGACAACGATTAAGGGTTGGCGTACGTGTGAGGGCACAAGTTAGTGTTGGTGTCCTGGTTAAGATTAGGGCACGGGTGAGGGTAAGGTTTCGGGTGAGGGTCAGGGATAGAATTCGGGTTAGGGTTAGGGTTAGGGAATGGGGAGATATTAGGGCACAATTTAGGGTACCACAACGCTTAAGGTTTATCGTACGTGTGAGGTCACTAGTTAGTGTTAGTGTACTGCTTACGATTAGGGCACGGGTGAGGGTAAGGCCTCGGAAGAGGGTCACGTTAAGGGTTAGGGTTAGGGTTAGGGTTAGGGAATGGGGATTGATTAGGGTACAGGTTAGGGTACGGCAATGGCTTAAGGTTAGCGTACGTTAGAGGGCATGGGTTAGTGTTGATGTACTGGTTAAAATTAGGACAGGGGTGAGGGTAAAGTTTCGGGTGAGGGTCATGGCTAGGTTTCAGGTTAGGTTTAGGGTTAGGGAATGGAGAGGGGTTAGGGTACAGGTTAGGGTACCGCTGCGGTTTAGTGTTAGCGTACGTGTGAGGGCACAAGTTAGTCTTGGTGTCCTGGTTAAGATTAGGGCACGGGTGAGGGTAAGGCTTCGGGTGAGGGTCAGGGTTAGGATTCGGGTTAGGGTTCGGGTTAGGGAATGGAGAGGGATTAGGGTACAGGTTAGGGTACGACAATGCTTAAGGGTTAGCGTAAGTGTGAGGGCACAAGTTAGTGTTGGTGTACTGGTTAAGACAAGGGCACCGATGAGGGTAAGGCCTTGGAAAAGGGTCACGTTCAGGGTTTCGCTTAGGGTTAGGGTTTCGGAATGGGGAGGGATTAGGGTACAGGATAGGGTACGACAATGCTTAAGGGTTAACGTACGTTTTTGGGCATGAGTTAGTGTTTGTGTACTGGTTAAGATAAGGGCATTGGTTAGGGTAGGGCATCGGAAGTGGGTCAGGTTTAGGGATGGGGTTAGGGTTAGGGTTAAGCAATGGGGAGGGATTAGGGTACAATTTAGGGTATGACAACGCTTAAGGTTTAGCGTACGTGTGAGGGCACGAGTTAGTGTTGGTGTCCTGGTTAAGATTAGGGCACAGGTGAGGGTAAGGCTTCGGGTGAGGGTCAGGGTTAGGATTCGTGTTAGGGTTAGGGTTAAGGAATGCAGAGGGATTAGGGTACAGCTTAGGGTACGACAGTGCTTAAGGGTTAGCGTTCGTGTGAGGGCAAGGGTTAGTGTTAGTGTCCTGGTTAAGATTAGGGCACGGGTGAGTTTAAGGCTTCAGGTGAGGGTCAGGGTTAGTATTAGGGTTAGGGTTAAGGTTAGGGAATGGGGAGGGATTAGGGTACAGTTTAGGGTACGACAACGATTAAGGGTTAGCGTAAGTGTGAGGGCACGAGTTAGTGTTGGTGTACTGGTTAAGACAACGGCACCGATGTGGGTAAGGCCTCGGAAAAGGGTCACGTTCAGGGTTTCGCTTAGGGTTAGGGTTAGGGAATGGGGAGGGATTAGGGTACAGGATAGGGTACGACAATGCTTAAGGGTTAGCGTACGTTTGAGGGCATGAGTTAGTGTTTGTGTACTGGTTAAAATTAGGGCATTGTTTAGGGTAGGGCATCGGAAGTGGGTCAGGTTTAGGGATGGGGTTAGGGTTAGGGTTAAGGAATGGGGTGGGATTAGGGTACAATTTAGGGTACGACAACGCTTAAGGTTTAGCGTACGTGTGAGGGCACGAGTTAGTGTTCGTGTCCTGGTTAAGATTAGGGCACGGGTGAGGGTAAGGCTTCAGGTGAGGGTCAGGGTTAGGATTCGGGTTAGGGTTAGGGTTAGGGAATGGAGAGGGATTAGGGTACAGGTTAGGGTACGACAATGCTTAAGGGTTAGCGTAAGTGTGAGGGCACGAGTTACTGTTGGTGTACTGGTTAAGACAACGGCACCGATGAGGGTAAGGCCTCGGAAAAGGGTCACGTTCAGGGTTTCGCTTAGGGTTAGGGTTAGGGAATGGGGAGGGATTAGGGTACAGGATAGGGTGCGACAATGCTTAAGGGTTAACGTACGTTTGAGGGCATGAGTTAGTGTTTGTGTACTGGTTAAGATTAGGGCATTGGTTAGGGTAGGGCATCGGAAGTGGGTCAGGTTTAGGGATGGGGTTAGGGTTAGGGTTAAGGAATGGGGAGGGATTAGGGTACAATTTAGGGTACGACAACGCTTAAGGTTTAGCGTACGTGTGAGGGCACAAGTTAGTGTTGGTGTCCTGGTTAAGATTAGGGCACGGGTGAGGGTAAGGCTTCGGGTGAGGGTCAGGGTTAGGATTCGGGTTAGGGTTAGGGTTAAGGAATGCAGAGGTATTAGGGTACAGCTTAGGGTACGACAGTGCTTAAGGGTTAGCGTTCGTGTGAGGGCAAGGGTTAGTGTTAGTGTCCTGGTTAAGATTAGGGCACGGGTGAGGGTAAGGTTTCAGGTGAGGGTCAGGGTTAGTATTCGGGTTAGGGCTAGGGTTAGGGAATGGGGAGGGATTAGGGTACAGTTTAGGGTACGACAACGATTAAGGGTTGGCGTACGTGTGAGGGCACAAGTTAGTGTTGGTGTCCTGGTTAAGATTAGGGCACGGGTGAGGGTAAGGTTTCGGGTGAGGGTCAGGGATAGAATTCGGGTTAGGGTTAGGGTTAGGGAATGGGGAGATATTAGGGCACAATTTAGGGTACCACAACGCTTAAGGTTTATCGTACGTGTGAGGTCACTAGTTAGTGTTAGTGTACTGCTTACGATTAGGGCACGGGTGAGGGTAAGGCCTCGGAAGAGGGTCACGTTAAGGGTTAGGGTTAGGGTTAGGGTTAGGGAATGGGGATTGATTAGGGTACAGGTTAGGGTACGGCAATGGCTTAAGGTTAGCGTACGTTAGAGGGCATGGGTTAGTGTTGATGTACTGGTTAAAATTAGGACAGGGGTGAGGGTAAAGTTTCGGGTGAGGGTCATGGCTAGGTTTCAGGTTAGGTTTAGGGTTAGGGAATGGAGAGGGGTTAGGGTACAGGTTAGGGTACCGCTGCGGTTTAGTGTTAGCGTACGTGTGAGGGCTCAAGTTAGTCTTGGTGTCCTGGTTAAGATTAGGGCACGGGTGAGGGTAAGGCTTCGGGTGAGGGTCAGGGTTAGGATTCGGGTTAGGGTTCGGGTTAGGGAATGGAGAGGGATTAGGGTACAGGTTAGGGTACGACAATGCTTAAGGGTTAGCGTAAGTGTGAGGGCACAAGTTAGTGTTGGTGTACTGGTTAAGACAAGGGCACCGATGAGGGTAAGGCCTCGGAAAAGGGTCACGTTCAGGGTTTCGCTTAGGGTTAGGGTTTCGGAATGGGGAGGGATTAGGGTACAGGATAGGGTACGACAATGCTTAAGGGTTAACGTACGTTTTTGGGCATGAGTTAGTGTTTGTGTACTGGTTAAGATAAGGGCATTGGTTAGGGTAGGGCATCGGAAGTGGGTCAGGTTTAGGGATGGGGTTAGGGTTAGGGTTAAGGAATGGGGAGGGATTAGGGTACAATTTAGGGTATGACAACGCTTAAGGTTTAGCGTACGTGTGAGGGCACGAGTTAGTGTTGGTGTCCTGGTTAAGATTAGGGCACAGGTGAGGGTAAGGCTTCGGGTGAGGGTCAGGGTTAGGATTCGTGTTAGGGTTAGGGTTAAGGAATGCAGAGGGATTAGGGTACAGCTTAGGGTACGACAGTGCTTAAGGGTTAGCGTTCGTGTGAGGGCAAGGGTTAGTGTTAGTGTCCTGGTTAAGATTAGGGCACGGGTGAGTTTAAGGCTTCAGGTGAGGGTCAGGGTTAGTATTAGGGTTAGGGTTAAGGTTAGGGAATGGGGAGGGATTAGGGTACAGTTTAGGGTACGACAACGAATAAGGGTTAGCGTAAGTGTGAGGGCACGAGTTAGTGTTGGTGTACTGGTTAAGACAACGGCACCGATGTGGGTAAGGCCTCGGAAAAGGGTCACGTTCAGGGTTTCGCTTAGGGTTAGGGTTAGGGAATGGGGAGGGATTAGGGTACAGGATAGGGTACGACAATGCTTAAGGGTTAGCGTACGTTTGAGGGCATGAGTTAGTGTTTGTGTACTGGTTAAAATTAGGGCATTGTTTAGGGTAGGGCATCGGAAGTGGGTCAGGTTTAGGGATGGGGTTAGGGTTAGGGTTAAGGAATGGGGTGGGATTAGGGTACAATTTAGGGTACGACAACGCTTAAGGTTTAGCGTACGTGTGAGGGCACGAGTTAGTGTTCGTGTCCTGGTTAAGATTAGGGCACGGGTGAGGGTAAGGCTTCAGGTGAGGGTCAGGGTTAGGATTCGGGTTAGGGTTAGGGTTAGGGAATGGAGAGGGATTAGGGTACAGGTTAGGGTACGACAATGCTTAAGGGTTAGCGTAAGTGTGAGGGCACGAGTTACTGTTGGTGTACTGGTTAAGACAACGGCACCGATGAGGGTAAGGCCTCGGAAAAGGGTCACGTTCAGGGTTTCGCTTAGGGTTAGGGTTAGGGAATGGGGAGGGATTAGGGTACAGGATAGGGTGCGACAATGCTTAAGGGTTAACGTACGTTTGAGGGCATGAGTTAGTGTTTGTGTACTGGTTAAGATTAGGGCATTGGTTAGGGTAGGGCATCGGAAGTGGGTCAGGTTTAGGGATGGGGTTAGGGTTAGGGTTAAGGAATGGGGAGGGATTAGGGTACAATTTAGGGTACGACAACGCTTAAGGTTTAGCGTACGTGTGAGGGCACAAGTTAGTGTTGGTGTCCTGGTTAAGATTAGGGCACGGGTGAGGGTAAGGCTTCGGGTGAGGGTCAGGGTTAGGATTCGGGTTAGGGTTAGGGTTAAGGAATGCAGAGGTATTAGGGTACAGCTTAGGGTACGACAGTGCTTAAGGGTTAGCGTTCGTGTGAGGGCAAGGGTTAGTGTTAGTGTCCTGGTTAAGATTAGGGCACGGGTGAGGGTAAGATTTCAGGTGAGGGTCAGGGTTAGGATTCGGGTTAGGTTTAGGGTTAGGGAATGGGGAGGGATTAGGGTACAGTTTAGGGTACGACAAAGATTAAGGGTTACCGTACATGTGAGGGCACGAGTTAGTGTTGGTGTCCTGGTTAAGATTAGGGCACGGGTGAGGGTAAGGTTTCGGTTGAGGGTCAGGGATAGAATTCGGGTTAGGGTTAGGGTTAGGGAATGGGGAGATATTAGGGCACAGTTTAGGGTACCACAACGCTTAAGGTTTAGCATACGTGTGAGGTCACTAGTTAGTGTTAGTGTACTGCTTACGATTAGGGCACGGGTGAGGGTAAGGCCTCGGAAGAGGGTCACGTTAAGGGTTAGGGTTAGGGTTAGGGTTAGGGAATGGGGATTGATTAGGGTACAGGTTACGGTACGGCAATGGCTTAGGGTTAGCGTACGTTAGAGGGCATGGGTTAGTGTTGATGTACTGGTTAAAATTAGGACAGGGGTGAGGGTAAAATTTCGGGTGAGTGTCATGGTTAAGTTTCAGGTTAGGGTTAGGTTTAGGGAATGGAGAGGGATTAGGGTACAGGTTAGGGTACCGCTGCGGTTTAGCGTTAACGTACATGTGAGGGCACGAGTTAGTCTTGGTGTCCTGGTTAAGATTAGGGCATGGGTGAGGGTAAGGCTTCGGGTGAGAGTCAGTGTTAGGATTCGGGTTAGGGTTAGGGTTAGGGATTGGAGAGGGATTAGGGTACAGGTTAGGGTACGACAATGCTTAAGGGTTAGCGTAAGTGTGAGGGCACGAGTTAGTGTTGGTGTACTGCTTAAGACAAGGGCACCGATGAGGGTAAGGCCTCGGAAAAGGGTCATGTTCAGGGTTTCGCTTAGGGTTAGGGTTAGGGAATGGGGAGGGATTAGGGTAGAGGATTGGGTATGACAATGCTTAAGGGTTAAAGTACGTTTGAGGGCATGAGTTAGTGTTTGTGTACTGGTTAAAATTATTGCATTGGTTAGGGTAGGGCATCGGACGTGGGTCAGGTTTAGGGATGCGGTTAGGGTTAGGGTTAAGGAATGGGGAGGGATTAGGGTACAATTTAGGGTGCGACAACGCTTAAGGTTTAGCGTACGTGTGAGGGCACGAGTTAGTGTTGGTGTCCTGGTTAAGATTAGGTCACGTGTGAGGGTAAGGCTTCGGGTGAGGGTCAGGGTTAGGATTGGTGTTAGTGTTAAGGTTAAGGAATGCAGAGGGATTAGGGTACAGCTTAGGGTACGACAGTGCTTAAGGGTTAGCGTTCGTGTGAGGGCAAGGGTTAGTGTTAGTGTCCTGGTTAAGATTAGAGCACGGGTGAGGGTAAGGCTTCAGGTGAGGGTCAGGGTTAGGATTCGGGTTAGGGTTAGGGAATGGGGAGGGATTAGGGTACAGTTTAGGGTACGACAACGATTAAGTGTTAGCGTACGTGTGAGGGCACAAGTTAGTGTTGGTGTCCTGGTTAAGATTAGGGCACGGGTGAGGGTAAGGTTTCGGGTGAGGGTCAGGGATAGAATTCGGGTTAGGGTTAGGGTTAGGGAATGGGGAGATATTAGGGCACAGTTTAGGGTACCACAACGCTTAAGGTTTGGCGTACGTGTGAGGTCACTAGTTAGTGTTAGTGTACTGCTTACGATTAGGGCACGGGTGAGGGTAAGGCCTCGGAAGAGGGTCACGTTAAGGGTTAGGGTTAGGGTTAGGGTTAGGGAATGGGGATTGATTAGGGTACAGGTTAGGGTACGGCAATGGCTTAGGGGTGGCGTACGTTAGAGGGCATGGGTTAGTGTTGATGTACTGGTTAAAATTAGGACACGGGTGAGGGTAAGGTTTCGGGTGAGTGTCATGGTTAGGTTTCAGGTTAGTGTTAGGGTTAGGGAATGGAGAGGGATTAGGGTACAGGTTAGGGTACCGCTGCGGTTTAGTGTTAGCGTACGTTTGAGGGCACGAGTTAGTCTTGGTGTCCTGGTTAAGATTCGGGCACAGGTGAGGGTATGGCTTCGCGTGAGGGTCAGGATTAGGATTCGGGTTAGGGTTAGGGTTAGGGAATGGAGAGGGATTAGGGTACAGGTTAGGGTACGACAATGCTTAAAGGTTAGCGTAAGTTTGAGGGCACGAGTTAGTGTTGGTGTACTGGTTAAGACAACGGCACCGATGAGGGTAAGGCCTCGGAAAAGGGTCACGTTCAGGGTTTCGCTTAGGGTTAGTGTTAGGGAATGGGGAGGGATTAGGGTACAGGATAGGGTACGACAATGCTTAAGGGTTAGCGTACGTTTGAGGGCATGAGTTAGTGTTTGTGTACTGGTTAAGATTAGGGCATTGGTTAGGGTAGGGCATCGGAAGTGGGTCAGTTTTAGGGATGGGGTTAGGGTTAGGGTTAAGGAATGGGGAGGGATTAGGGTACAATTTAGGGTACGACAACGCTTAAGGTTTAGCGTACGTGTGAGGGCACGCGTTAGTGTTGGTGTCCTGGTTAAGATTAGGGCACGGGTGAGGGTAAGGCTTCGGGTGAGGGTCAGGGTTAGGATTCGTGTTAGGGTTAGGGTTAAGGAATGCAGAGGGATTAGGGTACAGTTTAGGGTACAACAGTGCTTAAGGGTTAGCGTTCGTGTGAGGGCAAGGGTTAGTGTTAGTGTCCTGGTTAAGATTAGGGCACGGGTGAGGGTAAGGCTTCAGGTGAGTGTCAGGGTTAGGATTCGGGTTAGGGTTAGGGTTAGGGAATGGGGAGGGATTAGGGTACAGTTTAGGGTACGACAACGATTAAGGGTTAGCGTACGTGTGAGGGCACAAGTTAGTGTTGGTGTCCTGGTAAAGATTAGGGCACGGGTGAGGGTAAGGTTTCGGGTGAGGGTCAGGGATAGAAATCGGGTTAGGGTTAGGGTTAGGGAATGGGGAGATATTAGGGCACAGTTTAGGGTACCACAACGCTTAAGGTTTAGCGTACGTGTGAGGTCACTAGTTAGTGTTAGTGTACTGCTTACGATTAGGGCACGGGTGAGGGTAAGGCCTCGGAAGAGGGTCACGTTAAGGGTTAGGGTTAGGGTTAGGGTTAGGGAATGGGGATTGATTAGGGTACAGGTTAGGGTATGGCAATGGCTTAGGGTTGGCGTACGTTAGAGGGCATGGGTTAGTGTTGATGTAGTGGTTAAAATTAGGACATGGGTGAGGGTAAAGTTTCGGGTGAGTGTCATGTTTAGGTTTCAGGTTACGGTTAGGGTTAGGGAATGGAGACGGATTAGGGTACAGGTTAGGGTACCGCTGCGGTTTAGTGTTAGCGTACGTTGGAGGGCACGAGTTAGTATTGGTGTTCTGGTTAAGATTAGGGCACGGGTGAGGGTAAGGCTTCGGGTGAGGGTCAGGGTTAGGATTCGGGATAGGGTTAGGGTTAGGGAATGGAGAGGGATTAGGGTACAGGTTAGGGTACGACAATGCTTAAGGGTTAGCGTAAGTGTGAGGGCACGAGTTAGTGTTGGTGTACTGGTTAAGACAACGGCACCGATGAGGGTAAGGCCTCGGAAAACGGTCACGTTTAGGGTTTCGCTTAGGGTTAGGGTTAGGGAATGGGGAGGGATTAGGGTACAGGATAGGGTACGACAATGCTTAAGGGTTAGCGTACGTTTGAGGGCATGAGTTAGTGTTTGTGTACTGGTTAAGATTAGGGCATTGGTTAGGGTAGGGCATTGGAAGTTTGTCAGGTTTAGGGATGGGGTTAGGGTTAGGGTTAAGGAATGGGGAGGGATTAGGGTACAATTTAGGGTACGACAACGCTTAAGGTTTAGCGTACGTGTGAGAGCACGCGTTAGTGATGGTGTCCTGGTTAAGATTAGGGCACGTGTGAGGGTAAGGCTTCGGGTGAGGGTCAGGGTTAGGATTCGGGTTAGGGTTAGGGTTAAGGAATGCAGAGGGATTAGGGTACAGCTTAGGGTACGACAGTGCTTAAGGGTTAGCGTTCGTGTGAGGGCAAGGGTTAGTGTTAGTGTCCTGGTTAAGTGTAGGGCACGGGTGAGGGTAAGGCTTCAGGTGAGGGTCAGTTTTAGGATTCGGGTTAGGGTTAGGGTTAGGGAATGGGGAGGGATTAGGGTACAGTTTAGGGTACGAAAATGATTAAGGGTTAGCGTACGTGTGAGGGCACGAGTTAGTGTTGGTGTCCTGGTTAAGATTAGGGCACGGATGAGGGTAAGGTTTCGGGTGAGGGTCAGGGATAGAATTCGGGTTAGGTTTAGGTTTAGGGAATGGGGAGATATTAGGGCACAGTTTAGGGTACCACAACGCTTAAGGTTTAGCGAACGTGTGAGGTCACTAGTTAGTGTTAGTGTACTGCTTACGATTAGGGCACGGGTGAGGGTAAGGCCTCGGAAGAGGGTCACGTTAAGGGTTAGGGTTAGGGTTAGGGTTAGGGAATGGGGATTGATTAGGGTACAGGTTAGGGTACGGCAATGGCTTAGGGTTGGCGTACGTTAGAGGGCATGGGTTAGTGTTGATGTACTGGTTAAAATTAGGACACGGGTGAGGGTAAAGTTTCAGGTGAGTGTCATGGTTAGGTTTCAGGTTAGGGTTAGGGTTAGGAAATGGGGAAGGATTAGGGTACAGGTTAGGGTACCGCTGCGGTTTAGTGTTAGCGTACGTGTGAGGGCACGAGTTAGTCTTGGTGTCCTGGTTAAGATTAGGGCACGGGTGAGGGTAAGGCTTCGGGTGAGGGTCAGGTTTAGGATTCGGGTTAGGGTTAGGGTTAGGGAATGGAGAGGGATTAGGGTACAGGTTAGGGTATGACAGTGTTTAAGGGTTAACGTTCGTGTGAGGGCAAGGGTTAGTGTTGGTGTCCTGGTTAAGATTAGGGCACGGGTGAGGGTAAGGTTTCGGGTGAGGGTCAGGGATAGAATTCGGGTTAGGGTTAGGGTTAGGGAATGGGGAGATATTAGGGCACAGTTTAGGGTAGCACAACGCTTAAGGTTTAGCGTACGTGTGAGGTCACTAGTTAGTGTTAGTGTACTGCTTACGATTAGGGCACGGGTGAGGGTAAGGCCTCGGAAGAGGGTCACGTTAAGGGTTAGGGTTAGGGTTAGGGTTAGGGAATGGGGATTGATTAGGGTACAGGTTAGGGTGTGGCAATGGCTTAGGGTTGGCGTACGTTAGAGGGCATGGGTTAGTGTTGATGTACTGGTTAAAATTAGGACATGGGTGAGGGTAAAGTTTCGGGTGAGTGTCATGGTTAGGTTTCAGGTTACGGTTAGGGTTAGGGAATGGAGACGGATTAGGGTACAGGTTAGGGTACCGCTGCGGTTTAGTGTTAACGTACGTTGGAGGGCACGAGTTAGTCTTGGTGTCCTGGTTAAGATTAGGGCACGGGTGAGGGTAAGGCTTCGGGTGAGGGTCAGGGTTAGGATTAGGGATAGGGTTAGGGTTAGGGAATGGAGAGGGATTAGGGTACAGGTTAGGGTACGACAATGCTTAAGGGTTAGCGTAAGTGTGAGGGCACGAGTTAGTGTTGGTGTACTGGTTAAGACAACGGCACCGATGAGGGTAAGGCCTCGGAAAAGGGTCACGTTCAGGGTTTCGCTTAGGGTTAGGGTTAGGGAATGGGGAGGGATTAGGGTACAGGATAGGGTACGACAATGCTTAAGGGTTAGCGTACGTTTGAGGGCATGAGTTAGTGTTTGTGTACTGGTTAAGATTAGGGCATTGGTTAGGGTAGGGCATTGGAAGTGGGTCAGGTTTAGGGATGGGGTTAGGGTTAGGGTCAAGGAATGGGGAGGGATTAGGGTACAATTTAGGGTACGACAACGCTTAAGGTTTAGCGTACGTGTGAGAGCACGCGTTAGTGATGGTGTCAAGGTTAATATTAGGGCACGGGGGAGGGTAAGGCTTCGGGTGAGGGTCAGGGTTAGGATTCGGGTTAGGGTTAGGGTTAAGGAATGCAGAGGGATTAGGGTACAGCTTAGGGTACGACAGTGCTTAAGGGTTAGCGTTCGTGTGAGGGCAAGGGTTAGTGTTAGTGTCCTGGTTAAGTGTAGGGCACGGGTGAGGGTAAGGCTTCAGGTGAGGGTCAGTTTTAGGATTCGGGTTAGGGTTAGCGTTAGGGAATGGGGAGGGATTAGGGTACAGTTTAGGGTACGACAATGATTAAGGGTTAGCGTACGTGTGAGGGCACGAGTTAGTGTTGGTGTCCTGGTTAAGATTAGGGCACGGGTGAGGGTAAGGTTTCGGGTGAGGGTCAGGGATAGAATTCGGGTTAGGGTTAGGGTTAGTGAATGGGGAGATATTAGGGCACAGTTTAGGGTACCACAACGCTTAAGGTTTAGCGAACGTGTGAGGTCACTAGTTAGTGTTAGTGTACTGCTTACGATTAGGGCACGGGTGAGGGTAAGGCCTCGGAAGAGGGTCACGTTAAGGGTTAGGGTTAGGGTTAGGGTTAGGGAATGGGGATTGATTAAGGTACAGGTTAGGGTACGGCAATGGCTTAGGGTTGGCGTACGTTAGAGGGCATGGGTTAGTGTTGATGTACTGGTTAAAATTAGGACACGGGTGAGGGTAACGTTTCGGGTGAGGGTCATGGTTAGGTTTAAGGTTAGGGTTAGGGTTAGGGAATGGAGAGGGATTTGGGTACAGGTTAGGGTACCGCTGCGGTTTAGTGTTAGCGTACGTTTGAGGGCACGAGTTAGTCTTGGTGTCCTGGTTAAGATTAGGGCAAGGGTGAGGGTAAGGCTACGGGTGAGGGTCAGGGTTAGGATTCGGGTTAGGGTTAGGGTTAGGGAATGGAGAGGGATTAGGGTTCAGTTTAGGGTACGACAACGATTAAGGGTTACCGTACGTGTGAGGGCACGAGTTAGTGTTGGTGTCCTGGTTAAGATTAGGGCACGGGTGAGAGTAAGGCCTCGGGTGAGGGTCAGGGTTAGGATTCGGGTTAGGGTTAGGGTTAAGGAATGCAGAGGGATTAGGGTACAGCTTAGGGTACGACAGTGTTTAAGGGTTAACGTTCGTGTGAGGGCAAGGGTTAGTGTTAGTGTCCTGGTTAAGATTAGGGCACGGGTGAGGGTAAGGCTTCGGGTGAGGGTCAGGGTTAGGATTCGGGTTAGGGTTAGGGTTAGGGAATGGAGAGGGATTAGGGTACAGGTTAGGGTACGACAATGCTTAAGGGTTAGCGTACGTTTGAGGGCATGAGTTAGTGTTTGTGTACTGGTTAAGATTAGGGCATTGGTTAGGGTAGGGCATCGGAAGTGGGTCAGGTTTAGGGATGGGGTTAGGGTTAGGGTTAAGAAATGGGGAGGGATTAGGGTACAGTTTAGGGTACGACAAAGATTAAGGGTTAGTGTACGCGTGAGGGCACGAGTTAGTGTTGGTGTCCTTGTTAAGATTAGGGCACGGGTGAGGGTAAGGTTTCGGGTGAGGGTCAGGGATAGAATTCGTGTTAGGGTTAGGGTTAGGGAATGGGGAGATATTAGGGCACAGTTTAGGGCACCACAACGCTTAAGGTTTAGCGTACGTGTGAGGTCACTAGTTAGTGTTAGTGTACTGATTACGATTAGGGCACGGGTGAGGGTAAGGCCTCGGAAGAGGGTCACGTTAAGGGTTAGGGTTAGGGTTAGGGTTAGTTAATGGGGATTGATTAGGGTACAGGTTAGGGTACGGCAATGGCTTAGGGTTGGCGTACGTTAGAGGGCATGGGTTAGTGTTGATGTACTGGTTAAAATTAGGACACGGGTGAGGGTAAAGTTTCGGGTGAGTGTCATGGTTAGGTTTCAGGTTAGGGTTATGGTTAGGGAATGGAGAAGGATTAGGGTACAGGTTAGGGTACCGCTGCGGTTTAGTGTTAGCGTACGTGTGAGGGCACGAGTTAGTGTTGGTGTCCTGGTTAAGATTAGGGCACGGGTGAGGGTAAGGCTTCGGGTGAGGGTCAGGGTTAGGATTCGGGTTAGGGTTAGGGTTAGGGAATGGAGAGGGATTAGGGTACAGGTTAGGGTACGACAATGCTTAAAGGTTAGCGTAAGTTTGAGGGCACGAGTTAGTGTTGGTGTACTGGTTAAGACAACGGCACCGATGAGGGTAAGGCCTCGGAAAAGGGTCACGTTCAGGGTTTCGCTTAGGGTTAGTGTTAGGGAATGGGGAGGGATTAGGGTACAGGATAGGGTACGACAATGCTTAAGGGTTAGCGTACGTTTGAGGGCATGAGTTAGTGTTTGTGTACTGGTTAAGATTAGGGCATTGGTTAGGGTAGGGCATCGGAAGTGGGTCAGTTTTAGGGATGGGGTTAGGGTTAGGGTTAAGGAATGGGGAGGGATTAGGGTACAATTTAGGGTACGACAACGCTTAAGGTTTAGCGTACGTGTGAGGGCACGCGTTAGTGTTGGTGTCCTGGTTAAGATTAGGGCACGGGTGAGGGTAAGGCTTCGGGTGAGGGTCAGGGTTAGGATTCGTGTTAGGGTTAGGGTTAAGGAATGCAGAGGGATTAGGGTACAGTTTAGGGTACGACAGTGCTTAAGGGTTAGCGTTCGTGTGAGGGCAAGGGTTAGTGTTACTATCCTGGTTAAGATTAGGGCACGGGTGAGGGTAAGGCTTCAGGTGAGTGTCAGGGTTAGGATTCGGGTTAGGGTTAGGGTTAGGGAATGGGGAGGGATTAGGGTACAGTTTAGGGTACGACAACGATTAAGGGTTAGCGTACGTGTGAGGGCACAAGTTAGTGTTGGTGTCCTGGTAAAGATTAGGGCACGGGTGAGGGTAAGGTTTCGGGTGAGGGTCAGGGATAGAAATCGGGTTAGGGTTAGGGTTAGGGAATGGGGAGATATTAGGGCACAGTTTAGGGTACCACAACGCTTAAGGTTTAGCGTACGTGTGAGGTCACTAGTTAGTGTTAGTGTACTGCTTACGATTAGGGCACGGGTGAGGGTAAGGCCTCGGAAGAGGGTCACGTTAAGGGTTAGGGTTAGGGTTAGGGTTAGGGAATGGGGATTGATTAGGGTACAGGTTAGGGTACGGCAATGGCTTAAGGTTAGCGTACGTTAGAGGGCATGGGTTAGTGTTGATGTACTGGTTAAAATTAGGAGAGGGGTGAGGGTAAAGTTTCGGGTGAGGGTCATGGCTAGGTTTCAGGTTAGGTTTAGGGTTAGGGAATGGAGAGGGGTTAGGGTACAGGTTAGGGTACCGCTGCGGTTTAGTGTTAGCGTACGTGTGAGAGCACAAGTTAGTCTTGGTGTCCTGGTTAAGATTAGGGCACGGGTGAGGGTAAGGCTTCGGGTGAGGGTCAGGGTTAGGATTCGGGTTAGGGTTCGGGTTAGGGAATGGAGAGGGATTAGGGTACAGGTTAGGGTACGACAATGCTTAAGGGTTAGCGTAAGTGTGAGGGCACAAGTTAGTGTTGGTGTACTGGTTAAGACAAGGGCACCGATGAGGGTAAGGCCTCGGAAAAGGGTCACGTTCAGGGTTTCGCTTAGGGTTAGGGTTTCGGAATGGGGAGGGATTAGGGTACAGGATAGGGTACGACAATGCTTAAGGGTTAACGTACGTTTTTGGGCATGAGTTAGTGTTTGTGTACTGGTTAAGATAAGGGCATTGGTTAGGGTAGGGCATCGGAAGTGGGTCAGGTTTAGGGATGGGGTTAGGGTTAGGGTTAAGGAATGGGGAGGGATTAGGGTACAATTTAGGGTATGACAACGCTTAAGGTTTAGCGTACGTGTGAGGGCACGAGTTAGTGTTGGTGTCCTGGTTAAGATTAGGGCACAGGTGAGGGTAAGGCTTCGGGTGAGGGTCAGGGTTAGGATTCGTGTTAGGGTTAGGGTTAAGGAATGCAGAGGGATTAGGGTACAGCTTAGGGTACGACAGTGCTTAAGGGTTAGAGTTCGTGTGAGGGCAAGGGTTAGTGTTAGTGTCCTGGTTAAGATTAGGGCACGGGTGAGTTTAAGGCTTCAGGTGAGGGTCAGGGTTAGTATTAGGGTTAGGGTTAAGGTTAGGGAATGGGGAGGGATTAGGGTACAGTTTAGGGTACGACAACGATTAAGGGTTAGCGTAAGTGTGAGGGCACGAGTTAGTGTTGGTGTACTGGTTAAGAGAACGGCACCGATGTGGGTAAGGCCTCGGAAAAGGGTCACGTTCAGGGTTTCGCTTAGGGTTAGGGTTAGGGAATGGGGAGGGATTAGGGTACAGGATAGGGTACGACAATGCTTAAGGGTTAGCGTACGTTTGAGGGCATGAGTTAGTGTTTGTGTACTGGTTAAAATTAGGGCATTGTTTAGGGTAGGGCATCGGAAGTGGGTCAGGTTTAGGGATGGGGTTAGGGTTAGGGTTAAGGAATGGGGTGGGATTAGGGTACAATTTAGGGTACGACAACGCTTAAGGTTTAGCGTACGTGTGAGGGCACGAGTTAGTGTTCGTGTCCTGGTTAAGATTAGGGCACGGGTGAGGGTAAGGCTTCAGGTGAGGGTCAGGGTTAGGATTCGGGTTAGGGTTAGGGTTAGGGAATGGAGAGGGATTAGGGTACAGGTTAGGGTACGACAATGCTTAAGGGTTAGCGTAAGTGTGAGGGCACGAGTTACTGTTGGTGTACTGGTTAAGACAACGGCACCGATGAGGGTAAGGCCTCGGAAAAGGGTCACGTTCAGGGTTTCGCTTAGGGTTAGGGTTAGGGAATGGGGAGGGATTAGGGTTCAGGATAGGGTGCGACAATGCTTAAGGGTTAACGTACGTTTGAGGGCATGAGTTAGTGTTTGTGTACTGGTTAAGATTAGGGCATTGGTTAGGGTAGGGCATCGGAAGTGGGTCAGGTTTAGGGATGGGGTTAGGGTTAGGGTTAAGGAATGGGGAGGGATTAGGGTACAATTTAGGGTACGACAACGCTTAAGGTTTAGCGTACGTGTGAGGGCACGCGTTAGTGTTGGTGTCCTGGTTAAGATTAGGGCACGGGTGAGGGTAAGGCTTCGGGTGAAGGTCAGGGTTAGGATTCGGGTTAGGGTTAGGGTTAAGGAATGCAGAGGGATTGGGTACAGCTTAGGGTACGACAGTGCTTAAGGGTTAGCGTTCGTGTGAGGGCAAGGGTTAGTGTTAGTGTCCTGGTTAAGATTAGGGCACGGGTGAGGGTAAGGCTTCAGGTGAGGGTCAGGGTTAGGATTCGGGTTAGGGTTAGGGAATGGGGAGGGATTAGGGTACAGTTTAGGGTACGACAACGATTAAGTGTTAGCGTACGTGTGAGGGCACAAGTTAGTGTTGGTGTCCTGGTTAAGATTAGGGCACGGGTGAGGGTAAGGTTTCGGGTGAGGGTCAGGGATAGAATTCGGGTTAGGGTTAGGGTTAGGGAATGGGGAGATATTAGGGCACAGTTTAGGGTACCACAACGCTTAAGGTTTGGCGTACGTGTGAGGTCACTAGTTAGTGTTAGTGTACTGCTTACGATTAGGGCACGGGTGAGGGTAAGGCCTCGGAAGAGGGTCACGTTAAGGGTTAGGGTTAGGGTTAGGGTTAGGGAATGGGGATTGATTAGGGTACAGGTTAGGGTACGGCAATGGCTTAGGGGTGGCGTACGTTAGAGGGCATGGGTTAGTGTTGATGTACTGGTTAAAATTAGGACACGGGTGAGGGTAAGGTTTCGGGTGAGTGTCATGGTTAGGTTTCAGGTTAGTGTTAGGGTTAGGGAATGGAGAGGGATTAGGGTACAGGTTAGGGTACCGCTGCGGTTTAGTGTTAGCGTACGTTTGAGGGCACGAGTTAGTCTTGGTGTCCTGGTTAAGATTCGGGCACAGGTGAGGGTATGGCTTCGCGTGAGGGTCAGGATTAGGATTCGGGTTAGGGTTAGGGTTAGGGAATGGAGAGGGATTAGGGTACAGGTTAGGGTACGACAATGCTTAAAGGTTAGCGTAAGTTTGAGGGCACGAGTTAGTGTTGGTGTACTGGTTAAGACAACGGCACCGATGAGGGTAAGGCCTCGGAAAAGGGTCACGTTCAGGGTTTCGCTTAGGGTTAGTGTTAGGGAATGGGGAGGGATTAGGGTACAGGATAGGGTACGACAATGCTTAAGGGTTAGCGTACGTTTGAGGGCATGAGTTAGTGTTTGTGTACTGGTTAAGATTAGGGCATTGGTTAGGGTAGGGCATCGGAAGTGGGTCAGTTTTAGGGATGGGGTTAGGGTTAGGGTTAAGGAATGGGGAGGGATTAGGGTACAATTTAGGGTACGACAACGCTTAAGGTTTAGCGTACGTGTGAGGGCACGCGTTAGTGTTGGTGTCCTGGTTAAGATTAGGGCACGGGTGAGGGTAAGGCTTCGGGTGAGGGTCAGGGTTAGGATTCGTGTTAGGGTTAGGGTTAAGGAATGCAGAGGGATTAGGGTACAGTTTAGGGTACAACAGTGCTTAAGGGTTAGCGTTCGTGTGAGGGCAAGGGTTAGTGTTAGTGTCCTGGTTAAGATTAGGGCACGGGTGAGGGTAAGGCTTCAGGTGAGTGTCAGGGTTAGGATTCGGGTTAGGGTTAGGGTTAGGGAATGGGGAGGGATTAGGGTACAGTTTAGGGTACGACAACGATTAAGGGTTAGCGTACGTGTGAGGGCACAAGTTAGTGTTGGTGTCCTGGTAAAGATTAGGGCACGGGTGAGGGTAAGGTTTCGGGTGAGGGTCAGGGATAGAAATCGGGTTAGGGTTAGGGTTAGGGAATGGGGAGATATTAGGGCACAGTTTAGGGTACCACAACGCTTAAGGTTTAGCGTACGTGTGAGGTCACTAGTTAGTGTTAGTGTACTGCTTACGATTAGGGCACGGGTGAGGGTAAGGCCTCGGAAGAGGGTCACGTTAAGGGTTAGGGTTAGGGTTAGGGTTAGGGAATGGGGATTGATTAGGGTACAGGTTAGGGTATGGCAATGGCTTAGGGTTGGCGTACGTTAGAGGGCATGGGTTAGTGTTGATGTAGTGGTTAAAATTAGGACATGGGTGAGGGTAAAGTTTCGGGTGAGTGTCATGTTTAGGTTTCAGGTTACGGTTAGGGTTAGGGAATGGAGACGGATTAGGGTACAGGTTAGGGTACCGCTGCGGTTTAGTGTTAGCGTACGTTGGAGGGCACGAGTTAGTATTGGTGTTCTGGTTAAGATTAGGGCACGGGTGAGGGTAAGGCTTCGGGTGAGGGTCAGGGTTAGGATTCGGGATAGGGTTAGGGTTAGGGAATGGAGAGGGATTAGGGTACAGGTTAGGGTACGACAATGCTTAAGGGTTAGCGTAAGTGTGAGGGCACGAGTTAGTGTTGGTGTACTGGTTAAGACAACGGCACCGATGAGGGTAAGGCCTCGGAAAACGGTCACGTTTAGGGTTTCGCTTAGGGTTAGGGTTAGGGAATGGGGAGGGATTAGGGTACAGGATAGGGTACGACAATGCTTAAGGGTTAGCGTACGTTTGAGGGCATGAGTTAGTGTTTGTGTACTGGTTAAGATTAGGGCATTGGTTAGGGTAGGGCATTGGAAGTTTGTCAGGTTTAGGGATGGGGTTAGGGTTAGGGTTAAGGAATGGGGAGGGATTAGGGTACAATTTAGGGTACGAGAACGCTTAAGGTTTAGCGTACGTGTGAGAGCACGCGTTAGTGATGGTGTCCTGGTTAAGATTAGGGCACGTGTGAGGGTAAGGCTTCGGGTGAGGGTCAGGGTTAGGATTCGGGTTAGGGTTAGGGTTAAGGAATGCAGAGGGATTAGGGTACAGCTTAGGGTACGACAGTGCTTAAGGGTTAGCGTTCGTGTGAGGGCAAGGGTTAGTGTTAGTGTCCTGGTTAAGTGTAGGGCACGGGTGAGGGTAAGGCTTCAGGTGAGGGTCAGTTTTAGGATTCGGGTTAGGGTTAGGGTTAGGGAATGGGGAGGGATTAGGGTACAGTTTAGGGTACGAAAATGATTAAGGGTTAGCGTACGTGTGAGGGCACGAGTTAGTGTTGGTGTCCTGGTTAAGATTAGGGCACGGATGAGGGTAAGGTTTCGGGTGAGGGTCAGGGATAGAATTCGGGTTAGGTTTAGGTTTAGGGAATGGGGAGATATTAGGGCACAGTTTAGGGTACCACAACGCTTAAGGTTTAGCGAACGTGTGAGGTCACTAGTTAGTGTTAGTGTACTGCTTACGATTAGGGCACGGGTGAGGGTAAGGCCTCGGAAGAGGGTCACGTTAAGGGTTAGGGTTAGGGTTAGGGTTAGGGAATGGGGATTGATTAGGGTACAGGTTAGGGTACGGCAATGGCTTAGGGTTGGCGTACGTTAGAGGGCATGGGTTAGTGTTGATGTACTGGTTAAAATTAGGACACGGGTGAGGGTAAAGTTTCAGGTGAGTGTCATGGTTAGGTTTCAGGTTAGGGTTAGGGTTAGGAAATGGGGAAGGATTAGGGTACAGGTTAGGGTACCGCTGCGGTTTAGTGTTAGCGTACGTGTGAGGGCACGAGTTAGTCTTGGTGTCCTGGTTAAGATTAGGGCACGGGTGAGGGTAAGGCTTCGGGTGAGGGTCAGGTTTAGGATTCGGGTTAGGGTTAGGGTTAGGGAATGGAGAGGGATTAGGGTACAGGTTAGGGTATGACAGTGTTTAAGGGTTAACGTTCGTGTGAGGGCAAGGGTTAGTGTTGGTGTCCTGGTTAAGATTAGGGCACGGGTGAGGGTAAGGTTTCGGGTGAGGGTCAGGGATAGAATTCGGGTTAGGGTTAGGGTTAGGGAATGGGGAGATATTAGGGCACAGTTTAGGGTAGCACAACGCTTAAGGTTTAGCGTACGTGTGAGGTCACTAGTTAGTGTTAGTGTACTGCTTACGATTAGGGCACGGGTGAGGGTAAGGCCTCGGAAGAGGGTCACGTTAAGGGTTAGGGTTAGGGTTAGGGTTAGGGAATGGGGATTGATTAGGGTACAGGTTAGGGTGTGGCAATGGCTTAGGGTTGGCGTACGTTAGAGGGCATGGGTTAGTGTTGATGTACTGGTTAAAATTAGGACATGGGTGAGGGTAAAGTTTCGGGTGAGTGTCATGGTTAGGTTTCAGGTTACGGTTAGGGTTAGGGAATGGAGACGGATTAGGGTACAGGTTAGGGTACCGCTGCGGTTTAGTGTTAACGTACGTTGGAGGGCACGAGTTAGTCTTGGTGTCCTGGTTAAGATTAGGGCACGGGTGAGGGTAAGGCTTCGGGTGAGGGTCAGGGTTAGGATTAGGGATAGGGTTAGGGTTAGGGAATGGAGAGGGATTAGGGTACAGGTTAGGGTACGACAATGCTTAAGGGTTAGCGTAAGTGTGAGGGCACGAGTTAGTGTTGGTGTACTGGTTAAGACAACGGCACCGATGAGGGTAAGGCCTCGGAAAAGGGTCACGTTCAGGGTTTCGCTTAGGGTTAGGGTTAGGGAATGGGGAGGGATTAGGGTACAGGATAGGGTACGACAATGCTTAAGGGTTAGCGTACGTTTGAGGGCATGAGTTAGTGTTTGTGTACTGGTTAAGATTAGGGCATTGGTTAGGGTAGGGCATTGGAAGTGGGTCAGGTTTAGGGATGGGGTTAGGGTTAGGGTCAAGGAATGGGGAGGGATTAGGGTACAATTTAGGGTACGACAACGCTTAAGGTTTAGCGTACGTGTGAGAGCACGCGTTAGTGATGGTGTCAAGGTTAATATTAGGGCACGGGGGAGGGTAAGGCTTCGGGTGAGGGTCAGGGTTAGGATTCGGGTTAGGGTTAGGGTTAAGGAATGCAGAGGGATTAGGGTACAGCTTAGGGTACGACAGTGCTTAAGGGTTAGCGTTCGTGTGAGGGCAAGGGTTAGTGTTAGTGTCCTGGTTAAGTGTAGGGCACGGGTGAGGGTAAGGCTTCAGGTGAGGGTCAGTTTTAGGATTCGGGTTAGGGTTAGCGTTAGGGAATGGGGAGGGATTAGGGTACAGTTTAGGGTACGACAATGATTAAGGGTTAGCGTACGTGTGAGGGCACGAGTTAGTGTTGGTGTCCTGGTTAAGATTAGGGCACGGGTGAGGGTAAGGTTTCGGGTGAGGGTCAGGGATAGAATTCGGGTTAGGGTTAGGGTTAGGGAATGGGGAGATATTAGGGCACAGTTTAGGGTACCACAACGCTTAAGGTTTAGCGAACGTGTGAGGTCACTAGTTAGTGTTAGTGTACTGCTTACGATTAGGGCACGGGTGAGGGTAAGGCCTCGGAAGAGGGTCACGTTAAGGGTTAGGGTTAGGGTTAGGGTTAGGGAATGGGGATTGATTAAGGTACAGGTTAGGGTACGGCAATGGCTTAGGGTTGGCGTACGTTAGAGGGCATGGGTTAGTGTTGATGTACTGGTTAAAATTAGGACACGGGTGAGGGTAACGTTTCGGGTGAGGGTCATGGTTAGGTTTAAGGTTAGGGTTAGGGTTAGGGAATGGAGAGGGATTTGGGTACAGGTTAGGGTACCGCTGCGGTTTAGTGTTAGCGTACGTTTGAGGGCACGAGTTAGTCTTGGTGTCCTGGTTAAGATTAGGGCAAGGGTGAGGGTAAGGCTACGGGTGAGGGTCAGGGTTAGGATTCGGGTTAGGGTTAGGGTTAGGGAATGGAGAGGGATTAGGGTTCAGTTTAGGGTACGACAACGATTAAGGGTTACCGTACGTGTGAGGGCACGAGTTAGTGTTGGTGTCCTGGTTAAGATTAGGGCACGGGTGAGAGTAAGGCCTCGGGTGAGGGTCAGGGTTAGGATTCGGGTTAGGGTTAGGGTTAAGGAATGCAGAGGGATTAGGGTACAGCTTAGGGTACGACAGTGTTTAAGGGTTAACGTTCGTGTGAGGGCAAGGGTTAGTGTTAGTGTCCTGGTTAAGATTAGGGCACGGGTGAGGGTAAGGCTTCGGGTGAGGGTCAGGGTTAGGATTCGGGTTAGGGTTAGGGTTAGGGAATGGAGAGGGATTAGGGTACAGGTTAGGGTACGACAATGCTTAAGGGTTAGCGTACGTTTGAGGGCATGAGTTAGTGTTTGTGTACTGGTTAAGATTAGGGCATTGGTTAGGGTAGGGCATCGGAAGTGGGTCAGGTTTAGGGATGGGGTTAGGGTTAGGGTTAAGAAATGGGGAGGGATTAGGGTACAGTTTAGGGTACGACAAAGATTAAGGGTTAGTGTACGCGTGAGGGCACGAGTTAGTGTTGGTGTCCTTGTTAAGATTAGGGCACGGGTGAGGGTAAGGTTTCGGGTGAGGGTCAGGGATAGAATTCGTGTTAGGGTTAGGGTTAGGGAATGGGGAGATATTAGGGCACAGTTTAGGGCACCACAACGCTTAAGGTTTAGCGTACGTGTGAGGTCACTAGTTAGTGTTAGTGTACTGATTACGATTAGGGCACGGGTGAGGGTAAGGCCTCGGAAGAGGGTCACGTTAAGGGTTAGGGTTAGGGTTAGGGTTAGTTAATGGGGATTGATTAGGGTACAGGTTAGGGTACGGCAATGGCTTAGGGTTGGCGTACGTTAGAGGGCATGGGTTAGTGTTGATGTACTGGTTAAAATTAGGACACGGGTGAGGGTAAAGTTTCGGGTGAGTGTCATGGTTAGGTTTCAGGTTAGGGTTATGGTTAGGGAATGGAGAAGGATTAGGGTACAGGTTAGGGTACCGCTGCGGTTTAGTGTTAGCGTACGTGTGAGGGCACGAGTTAGTGTTGGTGTCCTGGTTAAGATTAGGGCACGGGTGAGGGTAAGGCTTCGGGTGAGGGTCAGGGTTAGGATTCGGGTTAGGGTTAGGGTTAGGGAATGGAGAGGGATTAGGGTACAGGTTAGGGTACGACAATGCTTAAGGGTTAGCTTAAGTGTGAGGGCACGAGTTAGTGTTGGTGTACTGGTTAAGACAACGGCACCGATGAGGGTAAGGCCTCGGAAAAGGGTCACGTTCAGGGTTTCGCGTAGGGTTAGGGTTAGGGAATGGAGAGGGATTAGGGTACAGGTTAGGGTACGACAATGCTTAAGGGTTAGCGTAAGTGTGAGGGCACGAGTTAGTGTTGGTGTAGTGGTTAAGACAACGGCACCGATGAGGGTAAGGCGTCGGAAAAGGGTCACGTTCAGGGTTTCGCTTAGGGTTAGGGTTAGGGAATGGGGAGGGATTAGGGTACAGGATAGGGTACGACAATGCTTAAGGGTTAGCGTACTTTTGAGGGCATGAGTTAGTGTTTGTGTACTGGTTAAGATTAGGGCATTGGTTAGGGTAGGGCATCGGAAGTGGGTCAGGTTTAGGGATGGGGTTAGGGTTAGGGTTGAGGAATGCAGAGGGATTAGGGTACAGCTTAGGGTACGACAGTGCTTAAGGGTTAGCGTTCGTTTGAGGGCAAGGGTTAGTGTTAGTGTCCTGGTTAAGATTAGGGCACGGGTGAGGGTAAGGCTTCAGGTGAGGGTCAGGGTTAGGATTTGGGTTAGGGTTAGGGAATGGGGAGGGATTAGGGTACAGTTTATTGTACGACAACGATTAAGGGTTAGCGTACGTGTGAGGGAACGAGTTAGTGTTGGTGTCCTGGTTAAGATTAGGGCACAGGTGAGGGTAAGGCTTCGGGTGAGGGTCAGGGTTAGGATTCGGGTTAGGGTTAGGGTTAAGGAATGCAGAGGGATTAGGGTACAGCTTAGGGTACGACAGTGCTTAAGGGTTAGCGTTCGTTTGAGGGCAAGTGTTAGTGTTAGTGTCCTGGTTAAGAATAGGGCACGGGTGAGGGTAAGGCTTCAGGTGAGGGTCAGGGTTAGGATTCGGGTTAGGGTTAGGGTTAGGGAATGGAGAGGGATTAGGGTACAGGTTAGGGTATGACAGTGTTTAAGGGTTAACGTTCGTGTGAGGGCAAGGGTTAGTGTTGGTGTCCTGGTTAAGATTAGGGCACGGGTGAGGGTAAGGTTTCGGGTGAGGGTCAGGGATAGAATTCGGGTTAGGGTTAGGGTTAGGGAATGGGGAGATATTAGGGCACAGTTTAGGGTAGCACAACGCTTAAGGTTTAGCGTACGTGTGAGGTCACTAGTTAGTGTTAGTGTACTGCTTACGATTAGGGCACGGGTGAGGGTAAGGCCTCGGAAGAGGGTCACGTTAAGGGTTAGGGTTAGGGTTAGGGTTAGGGAATGGGGATTGATTAGGGTACAGGTTAGGGTGTGGCAATGGCTTAGGGTTGGCGTACGTTAGAGGGCATGGGTTAGTGTTGATGTACTGGTTAAAATTAGGACATGGGTGAGGGTAAAGTTTCGGGTGAGTGTCATGGTTAGGTTTCAGGTTACGGTTAGGGTTAGGGAATGGAGACGGATTAGGGTACAGGTTAGGGTACCGCTGCGGTTTAGTGTTAACGTACGTTGGAGGGCACGAGTTAGTCTTGGTGTCCTGGTTAAGATTAGGGCACGGGTGAGGGTAAGGCTTCGGGTGAGGGTCAGGGTTAGGATTAGGGATAGGGTTAGGGTTAGGGAATGGAGAGGGATTAGGGTACAGGTTAGGGTACGACAATGCTTAAGGGTTAGCGTAAGTGTGAGGGCACGAGTTAGTGTTGGTGTACTGGTTAAGACAACGGCACCGATGAGGGTAAGGCCTCGGAAAAGGGTCACGTTCAGGGTTTCGCTTAGGGTTAGGGTTAGGGAATGGGGAGGGATTAGGGTACAGGATAGGGTACGACAATGCTTAAGGGTTAGCGTACGTTTGAGGGCATGAGTTAGTGTTTGTGTACTGGTTAAGATTAGGGCATTGGTTAGGGTAGGGCATTGGAAGTGGGTCAGGTTTAGGGATGGGGTTAGGGTTAGGGTCAAGGAATGGGGAGGGATTAGGGTACAATTTAGGGTACGACAACGCTTAAGGTTTAGCGTACGTGTGAGAGCACGCGTTAGTGATGGTGTCAAGGTTAATATTAGGGCACGGGGGAGGGTAAGGCTTCGGGTGAGGGTCAGGGTTAGGATTCGGGTTAGGGTTAGGGTTAAGGAATGCAGAGGGATTAGGGTACAGCTTAGGGTACGACAGTGCTTAAGGGTTAGCGTTCGTGTGAGGGCAAGGGTTAGTGTTAGTGTCCTGGTTAAGTGTAGGGCACGGGTGAGGGTAAGGCTTCAGGTGAGGGTCAGTTTTAGGATTCGGGTTAGGGTTAGCGTTAGGGAATGGGGAGGGATTAGGGTACAGTTTAGGGTACGACAATGATTAAGGGTTAGCGTACGTGTGAGGGCACGAGTTAGTGTTGGTGTCCTGGTTAAGATTAGGGCACGGGTGAGGGTAAGGTTTCGGGTGAGGGTCAGGGATAGAATTCGGGTTAGGGTTAGGGTTAGGGAATGGGGAGATATTAGGGCACAGTTTAGGGTACCACAACGCTTAAGGTTTAGCGAACGTGTGAGGTCACTAGTTAGTGTTAGTGTACTGCTTACGATTAGGGCACGGGTGAGGGTAAGGCCTCGGAAGAGGGTCACGTTAAGGGTTAGGGTTAGGGTTAGGGTTAGGGAATGGGGATTGATTAAGGTACAGGTTAGGGTACGGCAATGGCTTAGGGTTGGCGTACGTTAGAGGGCATGGGTTAGTGTTGATGTACTGGTTAAAATTAGGACACGGGTGAGGGTAACGTTTCGGGTGAGGGTCATGGTTAGGTTTAAGGTTAGGGTTAGGGTTAGGGAATGGAGAGGGATTTGGGTACAGGTTAGGGTACCGCTGCGGTTTAGTGTTAGCGTACGTTTGAGGGCACGAGTTAGTCTTGGTGTCCTGGTTAAGATTAGGGCAAGGGTGAGGGTAAGGCTACGGGTGAGGGTCAGGGTTAGGATTCGGGTTAGGGTTAGGGTTAGGGAATGGAGAGGGATTAGGGTTCAGTTTAGGGTACGACAACGATTAAGGGTTACCGTACGTGTGAGGGCACGAGTTAGTGTTGGTGTCCTGGTTAAGATTAGGGCACGGGTGAGAGTAAGGCCTCGGGTGAGGGTCAGGGTTAGGATTCGGGTTAGGGTTAGGGTTAAGGAATGCAGAGGGATTAGGGTACAGCTTAGGGTACGACAGTGTTTAAGGGTTAACGTTCGTGTGAGGGCAAGGGTTAGTGTTAGTGTCCTGGTTAAGATTAGGGCACGGGTGAGGGTAAGGCTTCGGGTGAGGGTCAGGGTTAGGATTCGGGTTAGGGTTAGGGTTAGGGAATGGAGAGGGATTAGGGTACAGGTTAGGGTACGACAATGCTTAAGGGTTAGCGTACGTTTGAGGGCATGAGTTAGTGTTTGTGTACTGGTTAAGATTAGGGCATTGGTTAGGGTAGGGCATCGGAAGTGGGTCAGGTTTAGGGATGGGGTTAGGGTTAGGGTTAAGAAATGGGGAGGGATTAGGGTACAGTTTAGGGTACGACAAAGATTAAGGGTTAGTGTACGCGTGAGGGCACGAGTTAGTGTTGGTGTCCTTGTTAAGATTAGGGCACGGGTGAGGGTAAGGTTTCGGGTGAGGGTCAGGGATAGAATTCGTGTTAGGGTTAGGGTTAGGGAATGGGGAGATATTAGGGCACAGTTTAGGGCACCACAACGCTTAAGGTTTAGCGTACGTGTGAGGTCACTAGTTAGTGTTAGTGTACTGATTACGATTAGGGCACGGGTGAGGGTAAGGCCTCAGAAGAGGGTCACGTTAAGGGTTAGGGTTAGGGTTAGGGTTAGTTAATGGGGATTGATTAGGGTACAGGTTAGGGTACGGCAATGGCTTAGGGTTGGCGTACGTTAGAGGGCATGGGTTAGTGTTGATGTACTGGTTAAAATTAGGACACGGGTGAGGGTAAAGTTTCGGGTGAGTGTCATGGTTAGGTTTCAGGTTAGGGTTATGGTTAGGGAATGGAGAAGGATTAGGGTACAGGTTAGGGTACCGCTGCGGTTTAGTGTTAGCGTACGTGTGAGGGCACGAGTTAGTGTTGGTGTCCTGGTTAAGATTAGGGCACGGGTGAGGGTAAGGCTTCGGGTGAGGGTCAGGGTTAGGATTCGGGTTAGGGTTAGGGTTAGGGAATGGAGAGGGATTAGGGTACAGGTTAGGGTACGACAATGCTTAAGGGTTAGCTTAAGTGTGAGGGCACGAGTTAGTGTTGGTGTACTGGTTAAGACAACGGCACCGATGAGGGTAAGGCCTCGGAAAAGGGTCACGTTCAGGGTTTCGCGTAGGGTTAGGGTTAGGGAATGGAGAGGGATTAGGGTACAGGTTAGGGTACGACAATGCTTAAGGGTTAGCGTAAGTGTGAGGGCACGAGTTAGTGTTGGTGTAGTGGTTAAGACAACGGCACCGATGAGGGTAAGGCGTCGGAAAAGGGTCACGTTCAGGGTTTCGCTTAGGGTTAGGGTTAGGGAATGGGGAGGGATTAGGGTACAGGATAGGGTACGACAATGCTTAAGGGTTAGCGTACTTTTGAGGGCATGAGTTAGTGTTTGTGTACTGGTTAAGATTAGGGCATTGGTTAGGGTAGGGCATCGGAAGTGGGTCAGGTTTAGGGATGGGGTTAGGGTTAGGGTTGAGGAATGCAGAGGGATTAGGGTACAGCTTAGGGTACGACAGTGCTTAAGGGTTAGCGTTCGTTTGAGGGCAAGGGTTAGTGTTAGTGTCCTGGTTAAGATTAGGGCACGGGTGAGGGTAAGGCTTCAGGTGAGGGTCAGGGTTAGGATTTGGGTTAGGGTTAGGGAATGGGGAGGGATTAGGGTACAGTTTATTGTACGACAACGATTAAGGGTTAGCGTACGTGTGAGGGAACGAGTTAGTGTTGGTGTCCTGGTTAAGATTAGGGCACAGGTGAGGGTAAGGCTTCGGGTGAGGGTCAGGGTTAGGATTCGGGTTAGGGTTAGGGTTAAGGAATGCAGAGGGATTAGGGTACAGCTTAGGGTACGACAGTGCTTA
The DNA here is from genome assembly GCA_036417435.1 of Inia geoffrensis. NCBI lineage: Eukaryota > Metazoa > Chordata > Mammalia > Artiodactyla > Iniidae > Inia > Inia geoffrensis. Next base: position 94,055,049 of record CM070911.1, read on the forward strand.
AGGGTTAGCGTTCGTTTGAGGGCAAGTGTTAGTGTTAGTGTCCTGGTTAAGAATAGGGCACGGGTGAGGGTAAGGCTTCAGGTGAGGGTCAGGGTTAGGATTCGGGTTAGGGTTAGGGTTAGGGAATGGGGAGGGATTAGGGTACAGTTTAGGGTACGACAACGATTAAGGGTTAGCGTACGTGTGAGGGCACGAGTTAGTGTTGGTGTCCTGGTTAAGATTAGGGCACGGGTGAGGGTAAGGTTTCAGGTGAGGGTCAGGGATAGAATTCGGTTTAGGGTTAGGGTTAGGGAATGGGGAGATATTAGGGCACAGTTTAGGGTACCACAACGCTTCAGGTTTAGCGTACGTGTGAGGTCACTAGTTAGTGTTAGTGTACTGCTTACGATTAGGGCACGGGTGAGGGTAAGGCCTCGGAAGAGGGTCACGTTAAGGGTTAGGGTTAGGGTTAGGGTTAGGGAATGGGGATTGATTAGGGTACAGGTTAGGGTGTGGCAATGGCTTAGGGTTGGCGTACGTTAGAGGGCATGGGTTAGTGTTGATGTACTGGTTAAAATTAGGACATGGGTGAGGGTAAAGTTTCGGGTGAGTGTCATGGTTAGGTTTCAGGTTACGGTTAGGGTTAGGGAATGGAGACGGATTAGGGTACAGGTTAGGGTACCGCTGCGGTTTAGTGTTAACGTACGTTGGAGGGCACGAGTTAGTCTTGGTGTCCTGGTTAAGATTAGGGCACGGGTGAGGGTAAGGCTTCGGGTGAGGGTCAGGGTTAGGATTCGGGATAGGGTTAGGGTTAGGGAATGGAGAGGGATTAGGGTACAGGTTAGGGTACGACAATGCTTAAGGGTTAGCGTAAGTGTGAGGGCACGAGTTAGTGTTGGTGTACTGGTTAAGACAGCGGCACCGATGAGGGTAAGGCCTCGGAAAAGGGTAACGTTCAGGGTTTCGCTTAGGGTTAGGGTTAGGGTATGGGGAGGGATAAGGGTACAGGATAGGGTACGACAATGCTTAAGGGTTAGCGTACGTTTGAGGGCATGAGTTAGTGTTTGTGTACTGGTTAAGATTAGGGCATTGGTTAGGGTAGGGCATTGGAAGTGGGTCAGGTTTAGGGATGGGGTTAGGGTTAGGGTCAAGGAATGGGGAGGGATTAGGGTACAATTTAGGGTACGACAACGCTTAAGGTTTAGTGTACGTGTGAGAGCACGCGTTAGTGATGGTGTCCTGGTTAAGATTAGGGCACGGGTGAGGGTAAGGCTTCGGGTGAGGGTCAGGGTTAGGATTCGGGTTAGGGTTAGGGTTAAGGAATGCAGAGGGATTAGGGTACAGCTTAGGGTACGACAGTGCTTAAGGGTTAGCGTTCGTGTGAGGGCAAGGGTTAGTGTTAGTGTCCTGATTAAGTGTAGGGCACGGGTGAGGGTAAGGCTTCAGGTGAGGGTCAGTTTTAGGATTCGGGTTAGGGTTAGCGTTAGGGAATGGGGAGGGATTAGGGTACAGTTTAGCGTACGACAATGATTAAGGGTTAGCGTACGTGTGAGGGCACGAGTTAGTGTTGGTGTCCTGGTTAAGATTAGGGCACGGATGAGGGTAAGGTTTCGGGTGAGGGTCAGGGATAGAATTCGGGTTAGGGTTAGGGTTAGGGAATGGGGAGATATTAGGGCACAGTTTAGGGTACCACAACGCTTAAGGTTCAGCGAACGTGTGAGGTCACTAGTTAGTGTTAGTGTACTGCTTACGATTAGGGCACGGGTGAGGGTAAGGCCTCGGAAGAGGGTCACGTTAAGGGTTAGGGTTAGGGTTAGGGTTAGTTAATGGGGTTTGATTAGGGTACAGGTTAGGGTACGGCAATGGCTTAGGGTTGGCGTACGTTAGAGGGCATGGGTTAGTGTTGATGTACTGGTTAAAATTAGGACACGGGTGAGGGTAAAGTTTCGGGTGAGTGTCATGGTTAGGTTTCAGGTTAGGGTTTGGGTTAGGGAATGGAGAAGGATTAGGGTACAGGTTAGGGTACCGCTGCGGTTTAGTGTTAGCGTACGTGTGAGGGCACGAGTTAGTCTTGGTGTCCTGGTTAAGATTAGGGCACGGGTGAGGGTAAGGCTTCGGGTGAGGGTCAGGTTTAGGATTCGGGTTAGGGTTAGGGTTAGGGAATGGAGAGGGATTAGGGTACAGGTTAGGGTACGACAATGCTTAAGGGTTAGCGTAAGTGTGAGGGCACGAGTTAGTGTTGGTGTACTGGTTAAGACAGCGGCACCGATGAGGGTAAGGCCTCGGAAAACGGTCACGTTCAGGGTTTCGCTTAGGGTTAGGGTTAGGGAATGGTGAGGGTTTAGGGTACAGGATAGGGTACGACAATGCTTAAGGGTTAGCGTACGTTTGAGGGCATGAGTTAGTGTTGGTGTACTGGTTAAGATTAGGGCATTGGTTAGGGTAGGGCATCGGAAGTGGGTCAGGTTTAGGGATGGGGTTAGGGTTAGGGTTAAGGAATGGGGATGGATTAGGGTACAATTTAGGGTACGACAACGCTTAAGGTTTAGTGTACGTGTGAGGGCACGCGTTAGTGTTGGTGTCCTGGTTAAGATTAGGGCACGGGTGAGAGTAAGGCCTCGGGTGAGGGTCAGGGTTAGGATTCGGGTTAGGGTTAGGGTTAAGGAATGCAGAGGGGTTAGGGTACAGCTTAGGGCACGACAGTGTTTAAGGGTTAACGTTCGTGTGAGGGCAAGGGTTAGTGTTAGTGTCCTGGTTAAGATTAGGGCACGGGTGAGGGTAAGGCTTCGGGTGAGGGTCAGGGTTAGGATTCGGGTTAGGGTTAGGGTTAGGGAATGGGGAGGGAATAGGGTACAGTTTAGGGTACGACAACGATTAAGGGTTAGCGTACGTGTGAGGGCACGAGTTAGTGTTGGTGTCCTGGTTAAGATTAGGGCACGGGTGAGGGTAAGGTTTCGGGTGAGGGTCAGGGATAGAATTCGGTTTAGGTTTAGGGTTAGGGAATGGGGAGATATTAGGGCACAGTTTAGGGTACCACAACGCTTAAGGTTTAGCGTACGTGTGAGGTCACAAGTTAGTGTTAGTGTACTGCTTACGATTAGGGCACGGGTGAGGATAAGGCCTCGGAAGAGGGTCACGTTAAGGGTTAGGGTAAGGGTTAGGGTTAGGGAATGGGGATTGATTAGGGTACAGGTTAGGGTACGGCAATGGCTTAGGGTTGGCGTACGTTAGAGGGCATGGGTTAGTGTTGATGTACTGGTTAAAATTAGGACACGGGTGAGGGTAAAGTTTCGGGTGAGTGTCATGGTTAGGTTTCAGGTTAGTGTTAGGGTTAGGGAATGGAGAGGGATTAGGGTACAGTTTAGGGTACGACAACGATTAAGGGTTAGCGTACGTGTGAGGGCACGAGTTAGTGTTGGTGTCCTGGTTAAGATTAGGGCACGGATGAGGGTAAGGTTTCGGGTGAGGGTCAGGGATAGAATTCGGGTTAGGGTTAGGGTTATGGAATGGGGAGATATTAGGGCACAGTTTAGGGTACCACAACGCTTAAGGTTTAGCGAACGTGTGAGGTCACTAGTTAGTGTTAGTGTACTGCTTACGATTAGGGCACGGGTGAGGGTAAGGCCTCGGAAGAGGGTCACGTTAAGGGTTAGGGTTAGGGTTAGGGTTAGGGAATGGGGATTGATTAGGGTACAGGTTAGGGTACGGCAATGGCTTAGGGTTGGCGTACGTTAGAGGGCATGGGTTAGTGTTGATGTAATGGTTAAAATTAGGACACGGGTGAGGGTAAAGTTGCGGGTGAGTGTCATGGTTAGGTTTCAGGTTAGGGTTAGGGTTAGGGAATGGAGAGGGATTTGGGTACAGGTTAGGGTACCGCTGCAGTTTAGTGTTAGCGTACGTTTGAGGGCACGAGTTAGTCTTGGTGTCCTGGTTAAGATTAGGGCAAGGGTGAAGGTAAGGCTTCGGGTGAGGGTCAGGGTTAAGATTCGGGTTAGGGTTAGGGTTAGGGAATGGAGAGGGATTAGGGTACAGGTTAGGGTACGACAATGCTTAAGGGTTAGCGTAAGTGTGAGGGCACGAGTTAGTGTTGGTGTACTGGTTAAGACAACGGCACCGATGAGGGTAAGGCCTCGGAAAAGGGTCACGTTCAGGGTTTCGCTTAGGGTTAGGGTTAGGGAATGGGGAGGGATTAGGGTACAGGACAGGGTACGACAATGCTTAAGGGTTAGCGTATGTTTGAGGGCATGAGTTAGTGTTTGTGTACTGATTAAGATTAGGGCATTGGTTAGGGTAGGGCATCGGAAGTGGTTCAGGTTTAGGGATGGGTTTCGGGTTAGGGTTAAGGAATGGGGAGGGATTAGGGTACAGTTTAGGGTACGACAACGATTAAGGGTTACCGTACGTGTGAGGGCACGAGGTAGTGTTGGTGTCCTTGTTAAGATTAGGGCACGGGTGAGGGTAAGGTTTCGGGTGAGGGTCAGGGATAGAATTCGTGTTAGGGTTAGGGTTACTGAATGGGGAGATATTACGGCACAGTTTAGGGCACCACAACGCTTAAGGTTTAGCGTACGTGTGAGGTCACTAGTCAGTGTTAGTGTACTGATTACGATTAGGGCACGGGTGAGGGTAAGGCCTCGGAAGAGGGTCACGTTAAGGGTTAGGGTTAGGGTTAGGGTTAATTAATGGGGATTGATTAGGGTACAGGTTAGGGTACGGCAATGGCTTAGGGTTGGCGTACGTTAGAGGGCATGGGTTAGTGTTGATGTACTGGTTAAAATTAGGACACGGATGAGGGTAAAGTTTCGGGTGAGTGTCATGGTTAGGTTTCAGGTTAGGGTTTGGGTTAGGGAATGGAGAAGGATTAGGGTACAGGTTAGGGTACCGCTGCGGTTTAGTGTTAGCGTACGTGTGAGGGCACGAGTTAGTCTTGGTGTCCTGGTTAAGACTAGGGCACGGGTGAGGGTAAGGCTTCGGGTGAGGGTCAGGTTTAGGATTCGGGTTAGGGTTAGGGTTAGGGAATGGAGAGGGATTAGGGTACAGGTTAGGGTACGAAAATGCTTAAGGGTTAGCGTAAGTGTGAGGGCACGAGTTAGTGTTGGTGTACTGGTTAAGACAGCGGCACCGATGAGGGTAAAGCCTCGGAAAAGGGTCACGTTCAGGGTTTCGCTTAGGGTTAGGGTTAGGGAATGGGGAGGGTTTAGGGTACAGGATAGGGTACGACAATGCTTAAGGGTTAGCGTACGTTTGAGGGCATGAGTTAGTGTTGGTGTACTGGTTAAGATTAGGGCATTGGTTAGGGTAGGGCATCGGAAGTGGGTCAGGTTTAGGGATGGGGTTAGGGTTAGGGTTAAGGAATGGGGATGGATTAGGGTACAATTTAGGGTACGACAACGCTTAAGGTTTAGTGTACGTGTGAGGGCACGCGTTAGTGTTGGTGTCCTGGTTAAGATTAGGGCACGGGTGAGAGTAAGGCCTCGGGTGAGGGTCAGGGTTAGGATTCGGGTTAGGGTTAGGGTTAAGGAATGCAGAGGGATTAGGGTACAGTTTAGGGTACGACAACGATTAAGGGTTAGCGTACGTGTGAGGGCACGAGTTAGTGTTGGTGTCCTGGTTAAGATTAGGGCACGGGTGAGGGTAAGGCTTCGGGTGAGGGTCAGGGTTAGGATTCGGGTTAGGGTTAGGGTTAGGGAATGGGGAGGGATTAGGGTACAGTTTAGGGTACGACAACGATTAAGGGTTAGCGTACGTGTGAGGGCACGAGTTAGTGTTGGTGTCCTGGTTAAGATTAGGGCACGGGTGAGGGTAAGTTTTCGGGTGAGGGGCAGGGATAGAATTCGGTTTAGGGTTAGGGTTAGGGAATGGGGAGATATTAGGGCACAGTTTAGGGTACCACAACGCTTAAGGTTTAGCGTACGTGTGAGGTCACAAGTTAGTGTTAGTGTACTGCTTACGATTAGGGCACGGGTGAGGATAAGGCCTCGGAAGAGGGTCACATTAAGGGTTAGGGTAAGGGTTAGGGTTAGGGAATGGGGATTGATTAGGGTACAGGTTAGGGTACGGCAATGGCTTAGGGTTGGCGTACGTTAGAGGGCATGGGTTAGTGTTGATGTACTGGTTAAAATTAGGACACGGGTGAGGGTAAAGTTTCGGGTGAGTGTCATGGTTAGGTTTCAGGTTAGGATTAGGGTTAGGGAATGGAGAGGGATTATGGTACAGGTTAGGGTACCGCTGCGGTTTAGTGTTAGCGTACGTTTGAGGGCACGAGTTAGTCTTGGTGTCCTGGTTAAGATTAGGGCACGGTTGAGGGTAAGGCTTCGGGTGAGGGTCAGGGTTAGGATTCGGGTTAGGGTTAGGGTTAGGGAATGGAGAGGGATTAGGGTACAGGTTAGGGTACGACAGTGCTTAAGGGTTAGCGTAAGTGTGAGGGCACGAGTTAGTGTTGGTGTACTGGTTAAGACAACGGCACCGATGAGGGTAAGGCCTCGGAAAAGGGTCACGTTCAGGGTTTCGCTTAGGGTTAGGGTTAGGGAATGGGGACGGTTTAGGGTACAGGATAGGGTACGACAATGCTTAAGGGTTAGCGTACTTTTGAGGGCATGAGTTAGTGTTTGTGTACTGGTTAAGATTAGGGCATTGGTTAGGGCAGGGCATCGGAAGTGGGTCAGGTTTAGGGATGGGGTTAGGGTTAGGGTTAAGGAATGGGGAGGGATTAGGGTACAGTTTAGGGTACGACAACGATTAAGGGTTAGCGTACGCGTGAGGGCACGAGTTAGTGTTGGTGTCCTTGTTAAGATTAGGGCACGGGTGAGGGTAAGGTTTCGGGTGAGGGTCAGGGATAGAATTCGTGTTAGGGTTAGGGTTAGGGAATGGGGAGATATTAGGGCACAGTTTAGGGCACCACAACGCTTAAGGTTTAGCGTACGTGTGAGGTCACTAGTTAGTGTTAGTGTACTGATTACGATTAGGGCACGGGTGAGGGTAAGGCCTCGGAAGAGGGTCACGTTAAGGGTTAGGGTTAGGGTTAGGATTAGTTAATGGGGATTGATTAGGGTACAGGTTAGGGTACGGCAATGGCTTAGGGTTGGCGTACGTTAGAGGGCATGGGTTAGTGTTGATGTACTGGTTAAAATTAGGACACGGGTGAGGGTAAAGTTTCGGGTGAGTGTCATGGTTAGGTTTCAGGTTAGGGTTAGGGTTAGGGAATGGAGAAGGATTAGGGTACAGGTTAGGGTACCGCTGCGGTTTAGTGTTAGCGTACGTGTGAGGGCACGAGTTAGTGTTGGTGTCCTGGTTAAGATTAGGGCACGGGTGAGGGTAAGGCTTCGGGTGAGGGTCAGGGTTAGGATTCGGGTTAGGGTTAGGGTTAGGGAATGGAGAGGGATTAGGGTACAGGTTAGGGTACGACAATGCTTAAGGGTTAGCGTAAGTGTGAGGGCATGAGTTAGTGTTGGTGTACTGGTTAAGACAACGGCACCGATGAGGGTAAGGCCTCGGAAAAGGGTCACGTTCAGGGTTTCGCTTAGGGTTAGGGTTAGGGAATGGAGAGGGATTAGGGTACAGGTTAGGGTACGACAATGCTGAAGGGTTAGCGTAAGTGTGAGGGCACGAGTTAGTGTTGGTGTACTGGTTAAGACAACGGCACCGATGAGGGTAAGGCCTCGGAAAAGGGTCACGTTCAGGGTTTCGCTTAGGGTTAGGGTTAGGGAATGGGGAGGGATTAGGGTACAGGATAGGGTACGACAATGCTTAAGGGTTAGCGTACTTTTGAGGGCATGAGTTAGTGTTTGTGTACTGGTTAAGTTTAGGGCATTGGTTAGGGTAGGGCATCGGAAGTGGGTCAGGTTTAGGGATGGGGTTAGGGTTAGGGTTAAGGAATGGGGAGGGATTAGGGTACAGTTTAGGGTACGACAACGATTAAGGGTTAGCGTACGCGTGAGGGCACGAGTTAGTGTTGGTGTCCTTGTTAAGATTAGGGCACGGGTGAGGGTAAGGTTTCGGGTGAGGGTCAGGGATAGAATTCGTGTTAGGGTTAGGGTTAGGGAACGGGGAGATATTAGGGCACAGTTTAGGGCACCACAACGCTTAAGGTTTAGCGTACGTGTGAGGTCACTAGTTAGTGTTAGTGTACTGATTATGATTAGGGCACGGGTGAGGGTAAGGCCTCGGAAGAGGGTCAGGTTAAGGGTTAGGGTTAGGGTTAGGGTTAGTTAATGGGGATTGATTAGGGTACAGGTTAGGGTACGGCAATGGCTTAGGGTTGGCGTACGTTAGAGGGCATGGGTTAGTGTTGATGTACTGGTTAAAATTAGGACACGGGCGAGGGTAAAGTTTCGGGTGAGTGTCATGGTTAGGTTTCATGTTAGGGTTAGGGTTAGGGAATGGAGAAGGATTAGGGTACAGTTTAGGGTACCGCTGCGGTTTAGTGTTAGCGTACGTGTGAAGGCAAGAGTTAGTGTTGGTGTCCTGGTTAAGATTAGGGCACGGGTGAGGGTAAGGCTTCGGGTGAGGGTCAGGGTTAGGATTCGGGTTAGGGTTAGGGTTAGGGAATGGAGAGGGATTAGGGTACAGGTTAGGGTACGACAATGCTTAAGGGTTAGCATAAGTGTGAGGGCACGAGTTAGTGTTGGTGTACTGGTTAAGACAACGGCACCGATGAGGGTAAGGCCTCGGAAAAGGGTCACGTTCAGGGTTTCGCTTAGGGTTAGGGTTAGGGAATGGGGAGGGTTTAGGGTACAGGATAGGGTACGACAATGCTTAAGGGTTAGAGTACGTTTGAGGGCATGAGTTAGTGTTGGTGTACTGGTTAAGATTAGGGCATTGGTTAGGGTAGGGCATCGGAAGTGGGTCAGGTTTAGGCATGGGGTTAGGGTTAGGGTTAAGGAATGGGGATGGATTAGCGTACAATTTAGGGTACGACAACGCTTAAGGTTTAGTGTACGTGTGAGGGCACGCGTTAGTGTTGGTGTCCTGGTTAAGATTAGGGCACGGGTGAGAATAAGGCCTCGGGTGAGGGTCAGGGTTAGGATTCGGGTTAGGGTTAGGGTTAAGGAATGCAGAGGGATTAGGGTACAGCTTAGGGTACGACAGTGTTTAAGGGTTAACGTTCGTGTGAGGGCAATGGTTAGTGTTAGTGTCCTGGTTAAGATTAGGGCACGGGTGAGGGTAAGGCTTCGGGTGAGGGTCAGGGTTAGGATTCGGGTTAGGGTTAGGGTTAGGGAATGGGGAGGGATTAGGGTACAGTTTAGGGTACGACAACGATTAAGGGTTAGCGTACGTGTGAGGGCACGAGTTAGTGTTGGTGTCCTCGTTAAGATTAGGGCACGGGTGAGGGTAAGGTTTCGGGTGAGGGTCAGGGATAGAATTCGGTTTAGGGTTAGGGTTAGGGAATGGGGAGATATTAGGGCACAGTTTAGGGTACCACAACGCTTAAGGTTTAGCGTACGTGTGAGGTCACAAGTTAGTGTTAGTGTACTGCCTACGATTAGGGCACGGGTGAGGATAAGGCCTCGGAAGAGGGTCACGTTAAGGGTTAGGGTTAGGGTTAGGGTTAGGGAATGGGGATTGATTAGGGTACAGGTTAGGGTACGGCAATGGCTTAGGGTTGGCGTACGTTAGAGGGCATGGGTTAGTGTTGATGTACTGGTTAAAATTAGGACACGGGTGAGGGTAAAGTTTCGGGTGAGTGTCATGGTTAGGTTTCAGGTTAGGGTTAGGGTTAGGGAATGGAGAGGGATTAGGGTACAGGTTAGGGTACCGCTGCGGTTTAGTGTTAGCGTACGTTTGAGGGCACGAGTTAGTCTTGGTGTCCTGGTTAAGATTAGGGCACGGGTGAGGGTAAGGCTTCGGGTGAGGGTCAGGGTTAGGATTCGGGTTAGGGTTAGGGTTAGGGAATGGAGAGGGATTAGGGTACAGGTTAGGGCACTACAATGCTTAAGGCTTAGCGTAAGTGTGAGGGCACGAGTTAGTGTTGGTGTACCGGTTAAGACAACGGCACCGATGAGGGTAAGGCCTCGGAAAAGGGTCACGTTCAGGGTTTCGCTTAGGGTTAGGGTTAGGGAATGGGGAGGGATTAGGGTAAAGGATAGTGTACGACAATGCTTAAGGGTTAGCGTACTTTTGAGGGCATGAGTTAGTGTTTGTGTACTGGTTAAGATTAGGGCATTGTTTAGGGTAGGGCATCGGAAGTGGGTCAGGTTTAGGGATGGGGTTAGGGTTAGGGTTAAGGAATGGGGAGGGATTAGGGTACAGTTTAGGGTACGACAACGATTAAGGGTTAGCGTACATGTGAGGGCACGAGTTAGTGTTGGTGTCCTTGTTAAGATTAGGGCACGGGTGAGGGTAAGGTTTCGGGTGAGGGTCAGGGATAGAATTCGGGTTAGGGTTAGGGTTAGGGAATGGGGAGATATTAGGGCACAGTTTAGGGCACCACAACGCTTAAGGTTTAGCGTACGTGTGAGGTCACTAGTTAGTGTTAGTGTACTGATTACGATTAGGGCACGGGTGAGGGTAAGGCCTCGGAAGAGGGTCACGTTAAGGGTTAGGGTTAGTGTTAGGGTTAGTTAATGGGGATTGATTAGGGTACAGGTTAGGGTACGGCAATGGCTTAGGGTTGGCGTACGTTAGAGGGCATGGGTTAGTGTTGATGTACTGGTTAAAATTAGGACACGGGTGAGGGTAAAGTTTCGGGTGAGTGTCATGGTTAGGTTTCAGGTTAGGGTTAGGGTTAGGGAATGGAGAAGGATTAGGGTACAGGTTAGGGTACCGCTGCGGTTTAGTGTTAGCGTACGTGTGAGGGCACGAATTAGTCTTGGTGTCCTGGTTAAGATTAGGGCACGGGTGAGGGTAAGGCTTCGGGTGAGGGTCAGGGTTAGGATTCGGGTTAGGGTTAGTGTTAGGGAATGGAGAGGGAGTAGGGTACAGGTTAGGGTACGACAATGCTTAAGGGTTAGCGTAAGTGTGAGGGCACGAGTTAGTGTTGGTGTACTGGTTAAGACAACGGCACCGATGAGGGTAAGGCCTCGGAAAAGAGTCACGTTCAGGGTTTCGCTTAGGGTTAGGGTTAGGGAATGGGGAGGGTTTTGGGTACAGGATAGGGTACGACAATGCTTAGGGGTTAGCGTACGTTTGAGGGCATGAGTTAGTGTTTGTGTACTGGTTAAGATTAGGGCATTGGTTAGGGTAGGGCATCGGAAGTGGGTCAGGTTTAGGGATGGGGTTAGGGTTAGGGTTAAGGAATGGGGATGGATTAGGGTACAATTTAGGGTACGACAACGCTTAAGGTTTAGCGTACGTGTGAGGGCACGCGTTAGTGTTGGTGTCCTGGTTAAGATTAGGGCACGGGTGAGAGTAAGGCCTCGGGTGAGGGTCAGGGTTAGGATTCGGGTTAGGGTTAGGGTTAAGGAATGCAGAGGGATTAGGGTACAGCTTAGGGTACGACAGTGTTTAAGGGTTAACGTTCGTGTGAGGGCAAGGGTTAGTGTTAGTGTCCTGGTTAAGATTAGGGCACGGGTGAGGGTAAGGCTTCGGGTGAGGGTCAGGGTTAGGATTCGGGTTAGGGTTAGGGTTAGGGAATAGGGAGGGATTAGGGTACAGTTTAGGGTTAGGGTTAGGGTTAGGGTTAGGGAATGAGGAGGGATTAGGGTATAGTTTAGGGTACGACAACGATTAAGGGTTAGCGTACGTGTGAGGGCACGAGTTAGTGTTGGTGTCCTGTTTAAGATTAGGACACGGGTGAGGGTAAGGTTTCGGGTGAGGGTCAGGGATAGGATTCGGGTTAGGGTTAGGGTTAGGGAATGGGGAGATATTAGGGCACAGTTTAGGGTACCACAACGCTTAATGTTTAGCGTACGTGTGAGGTCACTAGTTAGTGTTAGTGTACTGCTTACGATTAGGGCACGGGTGGGGGTAAGGCCTCGGAAGAGGGTCACGTTAAGGGTTAGGGTTAGGGTTAGGGTTAGGGAATGGGGATTGATTAGGGTACAGGTTAGGGTATGGCAATGGCTTAGGGTTGGCGTACGTTAGAGGGCATGGGTTAGTGTTGATGTACTGGTTAAAATTAGGACACGGGTGAGGGTAAAGTTTCGGGTGAGTGTCATGGTTAGGTTTCAGGTTAGGGTTAGGGTTAGGGAATGGAGAGGGATCAGGGTACAGGTTAGGGTACCGCTGCGGTTTAGTGTTAGCGTACGTTTGAGGGAACGAGTTAGTGTTGGTGTCCTGGTTAAGATTAGGGCACGGGTGAGGGTAAGGCTTCGGGTGAGGGTCAGGGTTAGGATTCGGGTTAGGGTTAGGGTTAGGGAATGGAGAGGGATTAGGGTACAGGTTAGTGCACGACAATGCTTAAGGGTTAGCTTAAGTGTGAGGGCACGAGTTAGTGTTGGTGTACTGGTTAAGACAACGGCACCGATGAGGGTAAGGCCTCGGAAAAGGGTCACGTTCAGGGTTTCGCTTAGGGTTAGGGTTAGGGAATGGGCAGGGATTAGGGTACAGGATAGGGTACGACAATGCTTAAGGGTTAGCGTACGTTTGAGGGCATGAGTTAGTGTTTGTGTACTGGTTAAGATTAGGGCATTGGTTAGGGTAGGGCATCGGAAGTGGGTCAGGTTTAGGGATGGGGTTAGGGTTAGGGTTAAGGAATGGGGTGGGATTAGGGTACAATTTAGGGTACGAAAACGCTTAAGGTTTAGCGTATGTGTGAGGGCACGAGTTAGTGTTGGTGTCCTGGTTAAGATTAGGGCACGGGTGAGGGTAAGGACTCGGGTGAGGGTCAGGTTTAGGATTCGGGTTAGGGTTAGCGTTAAGGAAGGCAGAGGGATTAGGTTACAGCTTAAGGTACGACAGTGTTTAAGGGTTAACGTTCGTGTGAGGGCAAGGTTTAGTGTTAGTGTCTTGGTTAAGATTAGGGCACGGGTGAGGGTTAGGCTTTGGGTGAGGGTCAGGGTTAGGATTCGGGTTAGGGTTAGGGTTAGGGAATGGGGAGGGATTAGGGTACAGTTTAGGGTACGACAACTATTAAGGGTTAGCGTACGTGTGAGGGCACGAGTTAGTGCTGGTGTCCTGGTTAAGATTAGGGCACGGGTGAGGGTAAGGTTTCGGGTGAGGGTCAGGGATAGAATTCGGTTTAGGGTTAGGGTTAGGGAATGGGGAGATATTAGGGCACAGTTTAGGGTACCACAACGCTTAAGGTTTAGCTTACGTGTGAGGTCACTAGTTAGTGTTAGTGTACTGCTTACGATTAGGGCACGGGTGAGGGTAAGGCCTCGGAAGAGGGTCACGTTAAGGGTTAGGGTTAGGGTTAGGGTTAGGGAATTGGGATTGATTAGGGTACAGGTTAGGGTACGGCAATGGCTTAGGGTTTCCGTACGTTAGAGGGCATGGGTTAGTGTTGATGTACTGGTTAAAATTAGGACAAGGGTGAGGGTAAAGTTTCGGGTGAGTGTCATGGTTAGGTTTCAGTTTAGGGTTAGGCTTAGGGAATGGGGAGGGATTAGGGTACAGGTTAGTGTACCGCTGCGGTTTAGTGTTAGCGTACGTTTGAGGGCACGAGTTAGTCTTCGTGTCCTGGTTAAGATTAGGACACGGGTGAGGGCAAGGCTTCGGGTGAGTGTCAGGGATAGGATTCGGGTTAGGGTTAGGGTTAGGCAATGGAGAGGGATTAGGGTACAGGTTAGGGTACGACAATGCTTAAGGGTTAGCGTAAGTGTGAGGGCACGAGTTCGTGTTGGTGTACTGGTTAAGACAACGGCACCGATGAGGGTAAGGCCTCGGAAAAGGGTCACGTTCAGGGTTTCGCTTAGGGTTAGGTTTAGGGAATGGGGAGGGATTAGGGTACAGGATAGGGTATGACAATGCTTAAGGGTTAGCATATGTTTGAGGGCATGAGTTAGTGTTTGTGTACTGGTTAAGATTAGGGCATTGGTTAGGGTAGGGCATCGGAAGTGGGTCAGGTTTAGGGATGGGGTTCGGATTAGGGTTAAGGAATGGGGAGGGATTAGGGTACAATTTAGGGTACGACAACGCTTAAGGTTTAGCGTACGTGTGAGGGCACGAGTTAGTGTTGGTGTCCTGGTTAAGATTAGGGCACGGGTGAGGGTAAGGCTTCGGGTGAGGGTCAGGGTTAGGATTCGGGTTAGGGTTAGGGTTAAGAAATGCAGAGGGATTAGGGTACAGCTTAGGGTACGACAGTGCTTAAGGGTTAGCGTTCGTGTGAGGGCAAGGGTTAGTTTTAGTGTCCTGGTTAAGATTAGGGCACGGGTGAGGGTAAGGCTTCAGGTGAGGGTCAGGGTTAGGATTCGGGTTAGGGTTAGGGTTAGGGAATGGGAAGGGATTAGGGTACAGTTTAGGGTACGACAACGATTGAGGGTTAGCGTACGTGTGAGGGCACGAGTTAGTGTTGGTGTCCTGTTTAAGATTAGGGCACTGGTGAGGGTAAGGTTTCGGGTGAGGGTCAGGGATAGAATTCGGGTTAGGGTTAGGGTTAGGGAATGGGGAGATATTAGGGCACAGTTTAGGGTACCACAACTCTTAAGGTTTAGCGTACGTGTGAGGTCACTAGTTAGTGTTAGTGTACTGCTTACGATTAGGGCACGGGTGATGGTAAGGCCTCGGAAGAGGGTCACGTTAATGGTTAGGGTTAGGGTTAGGGTTAGAGAATGGGGATTGATTAGGGTACAGGTTAGGGTACGGCAATGGCTTAGGGTTGACATACGTTAGAGGGCATGGGTTAGTGTTGATGTACTGGTTAAAATTAGGACACGGGTGAGGGTAAAGTTTCGGGTGAGTGTCATGGTTAGGTTTCAGGTTAGGGTTAGGGTTAGGGAATGGAGAGGGATTAGGGTACAGGTTAGGGTACCGCTGCGGTTTAGTGTTAGCGTACGTTTGAGGGCACGAGTTAGTCTTGGTGTCCAGGTTAAGATTAGGGCACGGGTGAGGGTAAGGTTTCGGGTGAGGGTCAGGGATAGAATTCTGGTTAGGGTTAGGGTTAGGGAATGGGGAGATATTAGGGCACAGTTTAGGGTACCACAACTCTTAAGGTTTAGCGTACGTGTGAGGTAACTAGTTAGTGTTAGTGTACTGCTTACGATTAGGGCACGGGTGAGGGTAAGGCCTCGGAAAAGGGTCACGTTCAGGGTTTCGCTTAGGGTTAGGGTTAGGGAATGGGGAGGGATTAGGGTACAGGATAGGGTACGACAATGCTTAAGGGTTAGCATACGTTTGAGGGCATGAGTTAGTGTTTGTGTACTGGTTAAGATTAGGGCATTGGTTAGGGTAGGGCATCGGAAGTGGGTCAGGTTTAGGGATGGGTTTAGGGTTAGGGTTAAGGAAAGGGGAGGGATTAGGGTACAATTTAGGGTACGACAACTCTTAAGGTTTAGCGTACGTGTGAGGGCACGAGTTAGTGTTGGTGTCCTGGTTAAGATTAGGGCACGGGTGAGGGTAAGGCTTCGGGTGAGGGTCAGGGTTAGGATACGGGTTAGGGTTAGGGTTAAGGAATGCAGAGGGATTATGGTACAGCTTAGGGTACGACAGTGCTTAAGGGTTAGCGTTCGTGTGAGGGCAAGGGTTAGTGTTAGTGTCCTGGTTAAGATTAGGGCACGGGTGAGGGTAAGGCTTCGGGTGAGGGTCAGGGTTAGGATTCGGGTTAGGGTTAGGGTTAGGGAATGGGGAGATATTAGGGCACAGTTTAGGGTAGCACAATGCTTAAGGTTTAGCGTACGTGTGAGGTCTCTAGTTAGTGTTAGTGTACTGCTTACGATTAGGGCACGGGTGAGGGTAAGGCCTCGGAAGAGGGTCACGTTAAGGGTTAGGGTTAGGGTTAGGGTTAGGGAATGGGGATTGAATAGGGTACAGGTTAGGGTACGGCAATGGCTTAGGGTTGGCGTACGTTAGAGGGCATGGGTTAGTGTTGATGTACTGGTTAAAGTTAGGACACGGGTGAGGGTAAAGTTTCGGGTGAGTGTCATGGTTAGGTTTCAGGTTAGGGTTAGGGTTAGGGAATGGAGAGGGATTAGGGTACGGGTTAGGGTACCGCTGCTATTTAGTGTTAGCGTACGTTTCAGGGCACGAGTTAGTCTTGGTGTCCTGGTTAAGATTAGGGCACGGGTGAGGGTAAGGCTTCGGGTGAGGGTCAGGGTTAGGATTCGGGTTAGGGTTATGGTTAGGGAATGGAGAGGGATTAGGGTACAGGTTAGGGTACGACAATGCTTAAGGGTTAGTGTACGTTTGAGGGCATGAGTTAGTGTTTGTGTACTGGTTAAGATTAGGGCATTGGTTAGGGTAGGGCATCGGAAGTGGGTCAGGTTTAGGGATGGGGTTAGAGTTAGGGTTAAGGAATGGAGAGGGATTAGGGTACAATTTAGGGTACGACAACGCTTAAGGTTTAGCGTACGTGTGAGGGCACGAGTTAGTGTTGGTGTCCTGGTTAAGATTAGGGCACGGGTGAGGGTAAGGCTTCGGGTGAGGGTCAGGGTTAGGATTCGGGTTAGGGTTAGGGTGAAGGAATGCAGAGGGATTAGGGTACAGCTTAGGGTACGAAAGTGCTTAAGGGTTAGCGTTCGTGTGAGGGCAAGGGTTAGTGTTAGTGTCCTGGTTAAGATTAAGGCACGGGTGAGGGTAAGGCTTAAGGTGAGGGTCAGGGTTAGGATTCGGATTAGGGTTAGGGTTAGGGAATGGGGAGGGATTAGGGTACAGTTTAGGGTACGACAACGATTAAGGGTTAGCGTACGTGTGAGGGCACAAGTTAGTGTTGGTGTCCTGGTTAAGATTAGGGCACGGTTGAGGGTAAGGTTTCGGGTGAGGGGCAGGGATAGAATTCGGGTTAGGGTTAGGGTTAGGGACTGGGGAGATATTAGGGCACAGTTTAGGGTACCACAACGCTTAAGGTTTAGCGTACGTGTGAGGTCACTAGTTAGTGTTAGTGTACTGCTTACGATTAGGGCACGGGTGAGAGTAAGGCCTCGGAAGACGGTCACGTTAAGGGTAAGGGTTAGGGTTAGGGTTAGGGAATGGGGATTGATTAGGGTACAGGTTAGGGTACGGCAATGGTTTAGGTTTGGCGTACGTTAGAGGGCATGGGTTAGTGTTGATATACTGGTTAAAATTAGGACACGGGTGAGGGTAAAGTTTCGGGTGAGTGTCATGGTTAGGTTTCAGGTTAGGGTTAGGGTTAGGGAATGGAGAGGGATTAGGGTACAGGTTAGGGTACCGCTGCGGTTTAGTGTTAGCGTACGTTTGAGGGCACGTGTTAGTCTTGGTGTCCTGGTTAAGATTAGGGCACGGGCGAGGGTAAGGCTTCGGGTGAGGGTCAGGGTTAGGATTCGGGTTAGGTTTAGGGTTAGGGAATGGAGAGGGATTAGGGTACAGGTTAGGGTACGACAATGCTTAAGGGTTAGCGTAAGTGTGAGGGCACGAGTTAGTGTTGGTGTACTGGTTAAGACAACGGAACCGATGAGGGTAGGGCATCGGAAAAGGGTCACGTTCAGGGTTTCGCTTAGGGTTAGGGTTAGGGAATGAGGAGGGATTAGGGTACAGGATAGGGTACGACAACGCTTAAGGGTTAGCGTACGTTTGAGGGCATGAGTTAGTATTTGTGTACTGGTTAAGATTAGGGCATTGGTTAGGGTAGGGCATCGGAAGTGGGTCAGGTTTAGGGATGGGGTTAGGGTTAGGGTTAAGGAATGGGGAGGGATTAGGGTACAATTTAGGGTACGACATCGCTTAAGGTTTAGCCTACGTGTGATTGCACGAGTTAGTGTTGGTGTCCTGGTTAAGATTAGTTCACGGGTGAGGGTTAGGCTTTGGGTGAGGGTCAGGGTTAGGATTCGGGTTAGGGTTAGGGTTAAGGAATGCAGAGGGTTTAGGGTACAGCTTAGGGTACGACAGTGCTTAAGGGTTAGCATTCATGTGAGGGCAAGGGTTAGTGTTAGTGTCCTGGTTAAGATTAGGGCAAGGGTGAGGGTAAGGCTTCAGGTGAGGGTCAGGGTTAGGATTCGGGTTAGGGTTACGGTTAGGGAATGGGGAGGGATTAGGGTACAGTTTAGGGTACGACAACGATTAAGGGTTAGCGTACGTGTGAGGGCACAAGTTAGTGTTGGTGTCCTGGTTAAGATTAGGGCACGGGTGAGGGTAAGGTTTCGGGTGAGGGTCAGGGATAGAATTCGGGTTAGGGTTAGGGTTAGGGAATGGGGCGATATTAGGGCACAGTTTAGGGTACCACAACGCTTAAGGTTTAGCGTACGTGTGAGCTCACTAGTTAGTTTTAGTGTACTCCTTACGATTAGGGCACGGGTGAGGGTAAGGCCTCGGAAGAGGGTCACGTTAAGGGTTAGGGTTAGGGTTAGGGTTAGGGAATGGGTATTGATTAGGGTACAGGTTAGGGTACGGCAATGGCTTAGGGTTGGCGTACGTTAGAGGGCATGAGTTAGTGTTGATATACTGGTTAAAATTAGGACACGGGTGAGGGTAAAGTTTCGGGTGAGTGTCATGGTTAGGTTTCAGGTTAGGGTTAGGGTTAGGGAATGGAGAGGGATTAGGGTACAGGTTAGGGTACCGCTGCGGTTTAGTGTTAGCGTACGTTTGGGGGCACGAGTTAGTCTTGGTGTCCTGGTGAAGATTAGGGCACGGGTGAGGGTAAGGCTTCGGGTGAGGGTCAGGGTTAGGATTCGGGTTAGGGTTAGGGTTAGGGAATGGAGAGGGATTAGGGTACAGGTTAGGGTATGACAATGCTTAAGGGTTAGCGTAAGTGTGAGGGCACGAGTTAGTGTTGGTGTACTGTTTAAGACAACGGCACCGATGAGGGTAAGGCCTCGGAAAAGGGTCACGTTCAGGGTTTCGCTTAGGGTTAGGGTTAGGGAATGGGGAGGGATTAGGGTACAGGATAGGGTACGACAATGCTTAAGGGTTAGTGTACGTTTGAGGGCATGAGTTAGTGTTTGTGTACTGGTTAAGATTAGGGCATTGGTTAGGGTAGGGCATCCGAAGTGGGTCAGGTTTAGGGATGGGGTTAGGGTTAGGGTTAAGGAATGGGGAGGGATTAGGGTACAATTTAGGGTACGACAACGCTTAAGGTTTAGCGTACGTGTGAGGGCACGAGTTTGTGTTGGTGTCCTGGTTAAGATTAGGGCACGGGTGAGGGTAAGGCTTCGGGTGAGGGTCAGGTTTACGATTCGGGTTAGGGTTAAGGTTAAGGAATGCAGAGGGATTAGGGTACAGCTTAGGGCATGACAGTGCTTAAGGGTTAGCGTTCGTGTGAGGGCAAGTGTTAGTGTTAGTGTCCTGGATAAGATTAGGGCACGGGTGAGGGTAAGGCTTAAGGTGAGGGTCAGGGTTAGGATTCGGGTTAGGGTTAGGGTTAGGGAATGGGGAGATATTAGGGCACAGTTTAGGGTACCACAACGCTTAAGGTTTAGCGTACGTGTGAGGTCACTTGTTAGTGTTAGTGTACTGCTTACGATTAGGGCACGGGTGAGGGTAAGGCCTCGGAAGAGGGTCTCGTTCAGGGTTTCGCTTAGGGTTAGGGTTAAGGAATGGGGAGGGATTAGGGTACAATTTAGGGTATGACAACGCTTAAGGTTTAGCGTACGTGTGAGGGCACGAGTTAGTGTTTGTGTACTGGTTAAGATTAGGGCATTGGTTAGGGTAGGGCATCGGAAGTGGGGCAGGTTTAGGGATGGGGTTAGGGTTAGGGTTAAGGAATGGGGAGGGATTAGGGTACAATTTAGGGTATGACAACGCTTAAGGTTTAGCGTACGTGTGAGGGCACGAGTTAGTGTTGGTGTCCTGGTTAAGATTAGGGCACGGGTGAGGGTAAGGCTTCGGGTGAGGGTCAGGGTTAGGATTCGGGTTAGGGTTAGGGTTAAGGAATGCAGAGGGATTAGAGTACAGCTTAGGGTACGACAGTGCTTAAGGGTTAGCGTTCGTGTGAGGGCAAGGGTTAGTGTTACTGTCCTGGTTAAGATTAGGGCACGGGTGAGGGTAAGGCTTCGTGTGAGGGTCAGGGTTAGGATTCGGGTTAGGGTTAGGGTTAGGGAATGGGGAGATATTAGGGCACAGTTTAGGGTACGACAACGCTTAAGGTTTAGCGTACGTGTGAGGTCACTAGTTAGTGTTAGTGTACTGCTTACGATTAGGGCTCGGGTGAGGGTAAGGCCTCGGAAGAGGGTCACGTTAAGGGTTAGGGTTAGGGTTAGGGTTAGGGAATGGGGATTGATTAGGGTACAGGTTAGGGTACGGCAATGGCTTAGGGTTGCGGTACATTAGAGGGCATGGGTTAGTGTTGATGTACTGGTTAAAATTAGGTCACGGGTGAGGGTAAAGTTTCGGGTGAGTGTCATGGTTAGGTTTCAGGTTAGGGTTAGGGTTAGGAAATGGAGAGGGATTAGGGTACAGGTCAGGGTACCGCTGCGGTTTAGTGTTAGCGTACGTTTGAGGGCACGAGTTAGTCTTGGTGTCCTGGTTAAGATTAGGGCACGGGTGAGGGTAAGGCTTCGGGTGAGGGTCAGGGTTAGGATTCGGGATAGGGTTAGGGTTAGGGAATGTAGAGGGATTAGGGTACAGGTTAGGGTACGACAATGCTTTAGGGGTAGCGTAAGTGTGAGGGCACGAGTTAGTGTTGGTGTACTGGTTAAGACAACGGCACCGATGAGGGTAAGGCCTCGGAAAAGGGTGAGGTTCAGGGTTTCGCTTAGGGTTAGGGTTAGGGAATGGGTATTGATTAGGGTACAGGTTAGGGTACGGCAATGGCTTAGGGTTGGCGTACGTTAGAGGGCATGAGTTAGTGTTGATATACTGGTTAAAATTAGGACACGGGTGAGGGTAAAGTTTCGGGTGAGTGTCATGGTTAGGTTTCAGGTTAGGGTTAGGGTTAGGGAATGGAGAGGGATTAGGGTACAGGTTAGGGTACCGCTGCTGTTTAGTGTTAGCGTACGTTTGGGGGCACGAGTTAGTCTTGGTGTCCTGGTGAAGATTAGGGCACGGGTCAGGGTAAGGCTTCGGGTGAGGGTCAGGGTTAGGATTCGGGTTAGGGTTAGGGTTAGGGAATGGAGAGGGATTAGGGTACAGGTTAGGGTACGACAATGCTTAAGGGTTAGCGTAAGTGTGAGGGCACGAGTTAGTGTTGGTGTACTGGTTAAGACAACGGCACCGATGAGGGTAAGGCCTCGGAAAAGGGTCACGTTCAGGGTTTCGCTTAGGGTTAGGGTTAGGGAATGGGGAGGGATTAGGGTACAGGATAGGGTACGACAATGCTTAAGGGTTAGCGTACGTTTGAGGCCATGAGTTAGTGTTTGTGTACTGGTTAAGATTAGGGCATTGGTTAGGGTAGGGCATCGGAAGTGGGTCAGGTTTATGGATGGGGTTAGGGTTAGGGTTAAGGAATGGGGAAGGATTAGGGTACAATTTAGGGTACGACAACGCTTAAGGTTTAGCGTACGTGTGAGGGCACGAGTTAGTGTTGGTGTCCTGGTTAAGATTAGGGCACGGGTGAGGGTAAGGCTTCGGGTGAGGGTCAGGGTTAGGATTCGGGTTAGGGATAGGGTTAGGGAATGGGGAGGGATTAGGGTAAAGTTTAGGGTACGACAACGATTAAGGGTTAGCGTACGTGAGAGGGCACAAGTTAGTGTTGGTGTCCTGGTTAAGATTAGGGCACGGGTGAGGGTAAGGCTTCGGGTGAGGGTCAGGGTTAGGATTCGGGTTAGGGTTAGGGTTAAGGAATGCAGAGGGATTAGGGTACAGCTTAGGGTACGACAGTGCTTAAGGGTTAGCGTTCGTGTGAGGGCAAGGGTTAGTGTTAGTGTCCTGGTTAAGATTAGGGCACGGGTGAGGGTAAGGCTTCAGGTGAGGGTCAGGGTTAGGATTCGGGTTAGCGTCAGGGTTAGGGAATGGGGAGGGATTACGGTACAGTTTAGGGTACGACAACGATTAAGGGTTAGGGTACGTGTGAGCGCACAAGTTAGTGTTGGTGTCCTGGTTAGGATTAGGGTACGGGTGAGGGTAAGGTTTCGGGTGAGGGTCAGGGATAGAATTCGGAATAGGGTTAGGGTTAGGGAATGGGGCGATATTAGGGCACAGTTTAGGGTACCACAAGGCTTAAGGTTTAGCGTACGTGTGAGGTCACTAGTTAGTGTTAGTGTACTGCTTACGATTAGGGCACGGGTGAGGGTAAGGCCTCGGAAGAGGGTCACGTTAATGGTTAGGGTTAGGGTTAGGGTTAGGGAATGGGGATTGATTAGGGTACAGGTTAGGGCACGGCAATGGCTTAGGGTTGGCGTAAGTTAGAGGGCATGAGTTAGTGTTGATATACTGGTTAAAATTAGGACACGGGTGAGGGTAAAGTTTCGGGTGAGTGTCATGGTTAGGTTTCAGTTAGGGTTAGGGTTAGGGAATGGAGAGGGATTAGGGTACAGGTTAGGGTACCGCTGCGGTTTAGTGTTAGCGTACGTTTGGGGGCACGAGTTAGTCTTGGTGTCCTGGTGAAGATTAGGGCACGGGTGAGGGTAAGGCTTCGGGTGAGGGTCAGGGTTAGGATTCGGGTTAGGGTTAGGGTTAGGGAATGGAGAGGGATTAGGGTACAGGTTAGGGTACGACAATGCTTAAGGGTTAGCGTAAGTGTGAGGGCACGAGTTAGTGTTGGTGTACTGGTTAAGGCAATGGCACCGATGAGGGTAAGGCCTCGGAAAAGTGTCACGTTCAGGGTTTCGCTTAGGGTTAGGGTTAGGGAATGGGGAGGGATTAGGGTACAGGATAGGGTACGACAATGCTTAAGGGTTAGCGTACGTTTGAGGCCATGTGTTAGTGTTTGTGTACTGGTTAAGATTAGGGCATTGGTTAGGGTAGGGCATCGGAAGTGGGTCAGGTTTATGGATGGGGTTAGGGTTAGGGTTAAGGAATGGGGAAGGATTAGGGTACAATTTAGGGTACGACAACACTTAAGGTTTAGCGTACGTGTGAGGGCACGCGTTAGTGTTGGTGTCCTGGTTAAGATTAGGGCACGGGTGAGGGTAAGGCTTCGGGTGAGGGTCAGGGTTAGGATTCGGGTTAGGGTTAGTGTTAAGGAATGCAGAGGGATTAGGGTACAGCTTAGGGTACGACAGTGGTAAAGGGTTAGCGTTCGTGTGAGGGCAAGGGTTAGTGTTAGTGTCCTGGTTAAGATTAGGGCACGGGTGAGGGTAAGGCTTCAGGTGAGGGTCAGGGTTAGGATTCGGGTTAGGGTCCGGGTTAGGGAATGGGGAGGGATTGGGGTACAGTTTAGGGTACGACAACGATTAAGGGTTAGCGTACGTGTGAGCGCACAAGTTAGTGTTGGTGTCCTGGTTAAGATTAGGGCACGGGTGAGGGTAAGGTTTCGGGTGAGGGTCAGGGATAGAATTCGGGTTATGGTTAGGGTTAGGGACTGGGGAGAAATTAGGGCACAGTTTAGGGTACCACAACACTTAATGTTTAGCGTACGTGTGAGGTCACTAGTTAGTGTTAGTGTACTGCTTACGATTAGGGCACGGGTGAGGGTAAGGCCTCGGAAGAGGGTCACGTTAACGGTTAGGGTTAGGTTTAGGGTTAGGGAATGGGGATTGATTAGGGTACAGGTTAGGGTACTGCAATGGCTTAGGGTTGGCGTACGTTAGAGGTCATGGGTTAGTGTTGATGTACTGGTTAAAATTAGGACACGGGTGAGGGTAAAGTTTCGGGTGAGTGTCATGGTTAGGTTTCAGGTTAGGGTTAGGGTTAGGGAATGGTGAGGGATTAGGGTACAGGTTAGGGTACCGCTGCAGTTTAGTGTTAGCGTACGTTTGAGGGCACGAGTTAGTCTTGGTGTCCTGGTTAAGATTAGGGCACGGGTGAGGGTAAGGCTTCGGGTGAGGGTCAGGGTTAGGATTCGGGTTAGTGTTAGGGTTAGGGAATGGAGAGGGATTAGGGTACAGGTTAGGGTACGACAATGCTTAAGGTTTAGCGTAGGTTTGAGGGCATGAGTTAGTGTTTGTGTACTGGTTAAGATTAGGGCATTGGTTAGGGTAGGGCATCGGAAGTGGGTCAGGGTTAGGGATGGGGTTAGGGTTAGGGTTAAGGAATGGGGAGGGATTAGGGTACAATTTAGGGTACGACAACGCTTAAGGTTTAGCGTACGTGTGAGGGCACGAGTTAGTGTTGGTGTCCTGGTTAAGATTAGGGCACGGGTGAGGGTAAGGCTTCGGGTGAGGGTCAGGGTTAGGATTCGGGTTAGGGTTAGGGTTAAGGAATGCAGAGGGATTAGGATACAGCTTAGGGTACGACAGTGCTTAAGTGTTAGCGTTCGTGTGAGGGCAAGTGTTAGTGTTAGTGTCCTGGTTAAGATTAGGGCACGGGTGAGGTTAAGGCTTCAGGTGAGGGTCAGGGTTAGGATTCGGGTTAGGGTTAGGGTTAGGGAATGGGGAGGGATTAGGGTACAGTTTAGGGTACGACAACGATTAAGGTTTAGCGTACGTGTGAGGGCACAAGTTAGTGTTGGTGTCCTGGTTAAGATTAGGGCACGGGTGAGGGTAAGGTTTCGGGTGAGGGTCAGGGATAGAATTCGGGTTAGGGTTAGGGTTAGGGAATGGGGAGATATTAGGGCACAGTTTAGGGTACCACAACGCTTAAGGTTTAGCGTACGTGTGAGGTCACTAGTTAGTGTTAGTGTACTGCTTACGATTAGGGCACGGTTGAGAGTAAGGCCTCGGAAGAGGGTCACGTTAAGGGTTAGGTTTAGGGTTAGGGTTAGGGAATGGGGATTGATTAGGGTACAGGTTAGGGTACGGCAATGGCTTAAGGTTGGCGTACGTTAGAGGGCATGGGTTAGTGTTGATATACTGGTTAAAATTAGTACACGGGTGAGGGTAAAGTTTCGGGTGAGTGTCATGGTTAGGTTTCAGGTTAGGGTTAGGGTTAGGGAATGGAGAGGGATTAGGGTACAGGTTAGGGTACCGCTGCGGTTTAGTGTTAGCGTACGTGTGAGGGCACGAGTTAGTCTTGGTGTCCTGGTTAAGATTAGGGCACGTGTGAGGGTAAGGCTTCGGGTGAGGGTCATGGTTAGGATTCGAGTTAGGGTTAGGGTTAGGGAATGGAGAGGGATTAGGGTACAGGTTAGGGTACGACAATGCTTAAGGGTTAGCATAAGTGTGAGGGCACGAGTTAGTGTTGGTGTACTGGTTAAGACAACGACACCGATGAGGGTAAGGCCTCGGAAAAGGGTCACGTTCAGGGTTTCGCTTAGGGTTAGGGTTAGGGAATGGGGAGGGATTAGGGTACAGGATAGGGTACGACAATGCTTAAGGGTTAGCGTACGTTTGGGGCATGAGTTAGTGTTTGTGTACTGGTTAAGATTAGGGCATTGGTTAGGGTAGGGCATCGGAAGTGGGTCAGGTTTAGGGATGGGGTTAGGGTTAGGGTTAAGGAATCGGGAGGGATTAGGGTACAATTTAGGGTACGACAACGCTTAAGGTTTAGCGTACGTGTGAGGGCACGCGTTAGTGTTGGTGTCCTGTTTAAGATTAGGGCACGGGTGAGGGTAAGCCTTCGGGTGAGGGTCAGGGTTAGGATTCGGGTTAGGGTTAGGGTTAAGGAATGCAGAGGGATTAGGGTACAGCTTAGGGTACGACAGTGCTTAACGGTTAGCGTTCGTGTGAGGGAAATTGTTAGTGTTAGTGTCCTGGTTAAGCTTAGGGCACGGGTGAGGGTAAAGCTACAGGTGAGGGTCAGGGTTAGGATTCGGGTTCGGGTTAGGGTTAGGGAATGGGGAGGGATTAGGGTACAGTTTAGGGTACGACAACGATTAATGGTTAGCGTACGTGTGAGGGAACAAGTTAGTGTTGGTGTCCTGGTTAAGATTAGGGCACGGGTGAGGGTAAGGTTTCGGGGGAGGGTCAGGGATAGAATTTGGGTTAGGTTTCGGGTTAGGGAATGGCGAGATATTAGGGCACAGTTTAGGGTACAACAACGCTTAAGGTTTAGCGTACGTGTGAAGTCACTAGTTAGTGTTAGTGTACTGCTTACGATTAGGTCACGGGTGAGGGAAAGGCCTCGGAAGAGGGTCACGTTAAGGGTTAGGGTTAGGGTTAGGGTTAGGGAATGGGGATTGATTAGGGTACAGGTTAGCGTACAGCAATGGCTTAGGGTTGGCGTACGTTAGAGGGCATGGGTTAGGGTTGATGTACTGGTTAAAATTAGGACATGGGTGAGGGTAAAGTATCGGGTGAGTGTCATGTTTAGGTTTCAGGTAAGGGTTAGGGTTAGGGAATGGAGAGGGATTAGGGTACAGGTTAGGGTATCGCTGCGGTTTAGTGTTAGTGTACGTGTGAGGGCACGAGTTAGTCGTGGTGTCCTGGTTAAGGTTAGGGCACGGGTGAGGGTAAGGCTTCGGGTGAGGGTCAGGGTTAGGATTCGGGTTAGGGTTAGGGTTAGGGAATGGAGAGGGATTAGGGTACAGGTTAGGGTACGACAATGCTTAAGGGTTAGCGTAAGTGTGAGGGCACGAGTTATTGTTGGTGTACTGGTTAAGACAACGGCACCGATGAGGGTAAGGCCTCGGAAAAGGGTCACGTTCTGGGTTTCGCTTAGGGTTAGGGTTAGGGAATGGGGAGGGATTAGGGTACAGGATAGGATACGACAATGCTTAAGGGTTAGCGTACGTTTGAGGGCATGAGTTAGTGTTTGTGTACTGGTTAAGATTAGGGCATTGGTTAGGGTAGGGCATCGGAAGTGGGTCAGGTTTAGGGATGGGGTTAGGGTTAGGGTTAAGGAATGGGGAGGGATTAGGGTACAATTTAGGGTACGACAACGCTTAAGGTTTAGCGTACGTGTGAGGGCACGAGTTAGTGTTGGTGTCCTGGTTAAGATTAGGGCACGGGTGAGGGTAAGGTTTCGGGTGAGGGTCAGGGATAGAATTCGGGTTAGGGTTAGGGTTACGGAATGGGGAGATATTTGGGCACAGTTTAGGGTACCACAACGCTTAAGGTTTAGCGTACGTGTGAGGTCACTAGTTAGTGTTAGTGTACTGCTTATGATTAGGGCACGGGTGAGGGTAAGGCCTCAGAAGAGGGTCACGTTAAGGGTTAGGTTTAGGGTTAGGGTTAGGGAATGGGGATTGATTAGGGTACAGGTTAGGGTACAGCAATTGCTTAAGGTTGGCGTACGTTAGAGGGCATGGGTTAGTGTTGATATACTGGTTAAAATTAGGACACGGGTGAGGGTAAACTTTAGGGTGAGTGTCATGGTTAGGTTTCAGGTTAGGGTTAGGGTTAGGGAATGGAGAGGGATTAGGGTACAGGTTAGGGTACCGCTGCGGTTTAGTGTTAGCGTACGTTTGAGGGCACGAGTTAGTCTTGGTGTCCTGGTTAAGATTAGGGCACGGGTGAGGGTAAGGCTTCGGGTGAGGGTCAGGGTTAGGATTCGGGTTAGGGTTAGGGTTAGGGAATGGAGAGGGATTAGGGTACAGGTTAGGGTATGACAATGCTTAAGGGTTAGCGTAAGTGTGAGGGCACGAGTTAGTGTTGGTGTACTGGTTAAGAAAACGGCACCGATGAGGGTAAGGCCTCGGAAAAGGGTCACGTTCAGGGTTTCGCTTAGGGTTAGGGTTAGGGAATGGGGAGGGATTAGGGTACAGGATAGGGTACGACAATGCTTAAGGGTTAGCGTACGTTTGAGTGCATGAGTTAGTGTTTGTGTACTGGTTAAGATTAGGGCATTGGTTAGGGTAGGGCATCGGAAGTGGGTCAGCTTTAGGGATGGGGTTAGGGTTAGGGTTAAGGAATGGGGAGGGATTAGGGTACAATTTAGGGTACGACAACGCTTAAGGTTTAGCGTACGTGTGAGGGCGCGAGTTAGTGTTTGTGTCCTGGTTAAGATTAGGACACGGGTGAGGGTAAGGCTTCGGGTGAGGGTCAGGGTTAGGATTCGGGTTAGGGTTAGGGTTAAGGAATACAGAGGGATTAGGGTACAGCTTAGGGTACGACAGTGCTTAAGGGTTAGCGTTCGTGTGAGGGCAAGGGTTAGTGTTAGTGTCCTGATTAAGATTAGGGCACGGGTGAGGGTAAGGCTTCAGGTGAGGGTCAGGGTTAGGATTCGGGTTAGGGTTAGGGTTAGGGAATGGGGAGGGATTAGGGTACAGTTTAGGGTACGACAACGATTAAGGGCTAGCGTACCTGTGAGGCCACAAGTTAGTGTTAGTCTACTGCTTACGATTAGGGCACGGGTGAGGGTAAGGCCTCGGAAGAGGGTCACGTTAAGGGTTAGGGTTAGGGTTAGTGTTAGGGATTGGGGATTGATTAGGGTACAGGTTAGGGTACCGCAATGGCTTAGGGTTGGCGTACGTTAGAGGGCATGGGTTAGTGTTGAAGTACTGGTTAAAATTAGGACACGGGTGAGGGTAAAGTTTCGGGTGAGTGTCATGGCTAGGTTTCAGGTTAGGGTTAGGGTTAGGGAATGGAGAGGGATTAGGGTACAGGTTAGTGTACGACAATGCTTAAGGGTTAGCGTACGTTTGGGGCATGATTTAGTGTTTGTGTACTGGTTAAGATTAGGGCATTGGTTAGGGTAGGGCATCGGAAGTGGGTCAGGTTTAGGGATGGGGTTAGGGTTAGGGTTAAGGAATGGGGAGGGATTAGGGTACAATTTAGGGTACGACAACGCTTAAGGTTTAGCGTACGTGTGAGGGCACGAGTTAGTGTTGGTATCCTGGTTAAGATTAGGGCACGGGTGAGTGTAAGGCTTCGGGTGAGGGTCAGGGTTAGGATTCGGGTTAGGGTTAGGGTTAAGGAATGCAGAGGGATTAGGATATAGCTTAGGGTACGACAGTGCTTAAGGGTTAGCGTTCGTTTGAGGGCAAGGGTTAGTGTTAGTGTCCTGGTTAAGATTAGGGCACGGGTGTGGTTAAGGCTTCAGGTGAGGGTTAGGGTTAGGATTCGGGTTAGGGTTAGGGTTAGGGAATGGGGAGGGATTAGGGTACAGTTTAGGGTTCGACAACGATTAAGGTTTAGCGTACGTGTGAGGGCACAAGTTAGTGTTGGTGTCCTGGTTAAGATTAGGGCACGGGTGATGGTAAGGTTTCGGGTGAGGGTCTGGGATAGAATTCGGGTTAGGGTTAGGGTTAGGGAATGGGGAGATATTAGGGCACAGTTTAGGGTACCACAACGCTTAAGGTTTAGCGTACGTGTGAGGTCACTAGTTAGTGTTAGTGTACTGCTTACGATTAGGGCACGGGTGATTGTAAGGCCTCGGAAGAGGGTCACGTTAAGGGTTAGGTTTAGGGTTAGGTTTAGGGAATGGGGATTGATTAGGGTACAGGTTAGGGTACGGCAATGGCTTAAGGTTGGCGTACGTTAGAGGGCATGGGTTAGTGTTGATATACTGGTTAAAATTAGGACATGGGTGAGGGTAAACTTTAGGGTGAGTGTCATGGTTAGGTTTCAGGTTAGGGTTAGAGTTAGGGAATGGAGAGGGATTAGGGTACAGGTTAGGGTACCGCTGCAGTTTAGTGTTAGCGTACGTTTGAGGGCACGAGTTAGTCTTGGTGTCCTGGTTAAGATTAGGGCACGGGTGAGGGTAAGGCTTCGGGTGAGGGTCAGGGTTAGGATTCGGGTTAGGGTTAGGGTTAGGGAATGGAGAGGGATTACGTACAGGTTAGGGTATGACAATGCTTAAGGGTTAGCGTAAGTGTGAGGGCACGAGTTAGTGTTGGTGTACTGGTTAAGACAACGGCACCGATGAGGGTAAGGCCTCCGAATAGGGTCACGTTCAGGGTTTCGCTTAGGGTTAGGGTTAGGGAATGGGGAGGGATTAGGGTACAGGATAGGGTACGACAATGCTTAAGTGTTAGCGTACGTTTGAGTGCATGAGTTAGTGTTTGTGTACTGGTTAAGATTGGGCATTGGTTTGGGTAGGGCATCGGAAGTGGGTCAGGTTTAGGGATGGGGTTAGGGTTAGGGTTAAGGAATTGGGAGGAATTAGGGTACAATTTAGGGTACGACAACGCTTAAGGTTTAGCGTACGTGTGAGGGCGCGAGTTAGTGTTGGTGTCCTGGTTAAGATTAGGACACGGGTGTGGGTAAGGCTTCGGGTGAGGGTCAGGGTTAGGATTCGGGTTAGGGTTAGGGTTAAGGAATGCAGAGGGATTAGGGTACAGCTTAGGGTACGACAGTGCTTAAGGGTTAGCGTTCGTGTGAGGGCAAGGGTTAGTGTTAGTGTCCTGATTAAGATTAGGGCACGGGTGAGGTTAAGGCTTCGGGTGAGGGTCAGGGTTAGGATTCGGGTTAGGGTTAGGGTTAGGGAATGGAGAGGGATTAGGGTACAGGTTAGGGTATGACAATGCTTAAGGGTTAGCGTAAGTGTGAGGGCACGAGTTAGTGTTGGTGTACTGGTTACGACAACGGCACCGATGAGAGTAAGGCCTCGGAAAAGGGTCACGTTCAGGGTTTCGCTTAGGGTTAGGGTTAGGGAATGGGGAGGGATTAGGGTACAGGATAGGGTACGACAATGCTTAAGGGTTAGCGTAAGTGTGAGGGCACGAGTTAGTGTTGGTGTACTGGTTACGACAACGGCACCGATGAGAGTAAGGCCTCGGAAAAGGGTCACGTTCAGGGTTTCGCTTAGGGTTAGGGTTAGGGAATGGGGAGGGATTAGGGTACAGGTTAGGGTACGGCAATGGCTTAGGATTGGCGTACGTTAGAGGGCATGGGTTAGTGTTGATGTACTGGTTAAAATTAGGACACGGTTGAGGGTAAAGTTTCGGGTGAGTGTCATGGTTAGGTTTCAGGTTAGGGTTAGGGTTAGGGAATGGAGAGGGATTCGGGTACAGGTTAGGGTACCGCTGCGGTTTAGTGTTACCGTACGTGTGAGGGCACGAGTTAGTCTTGGTATCCTGGTTAAGATTAGGGCACGTGTGAGGGTAAGGCTTCGGGTGAGGGTCAGGTTTAGGATTCGGGTTAGGGTTAGGGTTAGGGAATGGAGAGGGATTAGGGTACAGGTTAGGGTACGACAATGCTTAAGGGTTAGCGTAAGTGTGAGGGCACGAGTAAGTGTTGGTGTACTGGTTAAGACAACGACACCGATGAGGGTAAGGCCTCGGAAAAGGGTCACGTTCAGGGTTTCGCTTAGGGTTAGGGTTAGGGAATGGGGAGGGATTAGGGTACAGGATAGGGTACGACAATGCTTAAGGGTTAGCGTACTTTTGAGGGCATGAGTTAGTGTTTGTGTACTGGTTAAGATTAGGGCATTGGTTAGGGTAGGGCATCGGAAGTGGGTCAGGTTTAAGGATGGGGTTAGGGTTAGGGTTAAGGAATGGGGAGGGATTAGGGTACAATTTAGGGTACGACAACGCTTAAGGTTTAGCGTACGTGTGAGGGCACGAGTTAGTGTTGGTGTCCTGGTTAAGATTAGGGCACGGGTGAGGGTAAGGCTTCGGGTGAGGGTCAGGGTTAGGATTCGGGTTAGGTTTAGGGTTAAGGAATGCAGAGGGATTAGGTTACAGCTTAGGGTACGACAGTGCTTAACGGTTAGCGTTCGTGTGAGGGCAATTGTTAGTGTTAGTGTCCTGGTTAAGATTAGGGCACGGGTGAGGGTAAGGCTTCAGGTGAGGGTCAGGGTTAGGATTCGGGTTAGGGTTAGGGTTAGGGAATGGGGAGGGATTAGGGTACAGTTTAGGGTACGACAACGATTAAGGGTTAGCGTACGTGTGAGGGAACAAGTTAGTGTTGGTGTCCTGGTTAAGATTAGGGCACGGGTGAGTGTAAGGTTTCGGGTGAGGGTCAGGGATAGAATTCGGTTTAGGTTTTGGGTTAGGGAATGGCGAGATATTAGGGCACAGTTTAGGGTACAACAACGCTTAAGGTTTAGCGTACGTGTGAGGTCACTAGTTAGTGTTAGTGTACTGCTTACGATTAGGTCACGGGTGAGGGAAAGGCCTCGGAAGAGGGTCACGTTAAGGGTTAGGTTTAGGGTTAGGGTTAGGGAATGGGGATTGATTAGGGTACAGGTTAGGGTACAGCAATGGCTTAAGTTTGGCGTACGTTAGAGGGCATGGGTTAGTGTTGATATACTGGGTAAAATTAGGACACGGGTGAGGGTAAACTTTAGGGTGAGTGTCATGGTTAGGTTTCAGGTTAGGGTTAGGGTTAGGGAATGGAGAGGGATTAGGGTACAGGTTAGGGTACCGCTGCGGTTTAGTGTTAGCGTACGTTTGAGGGCACGAGTTAGTCTTGGTGTCCTGGTTAAGATTAGGGCACGGGTGAGGGTAAGGCTTCGGGTGAGGGTCAGGGTTAGGATTCGGGTTAGGGTTAGGGTTAGGGAATGGAGAGGGATTAGGGTACAGGTTAGGGTATGACAATGCTTAAGGGTTAGCGTAAGTGTGAGGGCACGAGTTAGTGTTGGTGTACTGGTTAAGACAACGGCACCGATGAGGGTAAGGCCTCGGAAAAGGGTCACGTTCAGGGTTTCGCTTAGGGTTAGGGTTAGGGAATGGGGAGGGATTAGGGTACAGGATAGGGTACGACAATGCTTAAGGGTTAGCGTACGTTTGAGTGCATGAGTTAGTGTTTGTGTACTGGTTAAGATTAGGGCATTGGTTAGGGTAGGGCATCGGAAGTGGGTCAGCATTAGGGATGGGGTTAGGGTTAGGGTTAAGGAATGGGGAGGGATTAGGGTACAATTTAGGGTACGACAACGCTTAAGGTTTAGCGTACGTGTGAGGGCGCGGGTTAATGTTTGTGTCCTGGTTAAGATTAGGACACGGGTGAGGGTAAGGCTTCGGGTGAGGGTCAGGGTTAGGATTCGGGTTAGGGTTAGGGTTAAGGAATACAGAGGGATTAGGGTACAGCTTAGGGTACGAGAGTGCTTAAGGGTTAGCGTTCGTGTGAGGGCAAGGGTTAGTGTTAGTGTCCTGATTAAGATTAGGGCACGGGTGAGGGTAAGGCTTCAGGTGAGGGTCAGGGTTAGGATTCGGGTTAGGGTTAGGGTTAGGGAATGGGGAGGGATTAGGGTACAGTTTAGGGTACGACAACGATTAAGGGTTAGCGTACCTGTGAGACCACAAGTTAGTGTTAGTCTACTGCTTACGATTAGGGCACGGGTGAGGGTAAGGCCTCGGAAGAGGGTCACGTTAAGGGTTAGGGTTAGGGTTAGTGTTAGGGATTGGGGATTGATTAGGGTACAGGTTAGTGTACCGCAATGGCTTAGGGTTGGCGTACGTTAGAGGGCATGGGTTAGTGTTGATGTACTGGTTAAAATTAGGACACGGGTGAGGGTAAAGTTTCGGGTGAGTGTCATGGCTAGGTTTCAGGTTAGGGTTAGGGTTAGGGAATGGAGAGGGATTAGGGTACAGGTTAGGGTACGACAATGCTTAAGGGTTAGCGTACGTTTGGGGCATGATTTAGTGTTTGTGTACTGGTTAAGATTAGGGCATTGGTTAGGGTAGGGCATCGGAAGTGGGACAGGTTTAGGGATGGGGTTAGGGTTAGGGTTAAGGAATGGGGAGGGATTAGGGTACAATTTAGGGTACGACAACGCTTAAGGTTTAGCGTACGTGTGAGGGCACGAGTTAGTGTTGGTGTCCTGGTTAAGATTAGGGCACGGGTGAGTGTAAGGCTTCGGGTGAGGGTCAGGGTTAGTATTCGGTTTAGGGTTAGGGTTAAGGAATGCAGAGGGATTAGGATATAGCTTAGGGTACGACAGTGCTTAAGGGTTAGCGTTCGTGTGAGGGCAAGGGTTAGTGTTAGTGTCCTGGTTAAGATTAGGGCACGGGTGAGGTTAAGGCTTCAGGTGAGGGTCAGGGTTAGGATTCGGGTTAGGGTTAGGGTTAGGGAATGGGGAGGGATTAGGGTACAGTTTAGGGTTCGACAACGATTAAGGTTTAGCGTACGTGTGAGGGCACAAGTTAGTGTTGGTGTCCTGGTTAAGATTAGGGCACGGGTGATGGTAAGGTTTCGGGTGAGGGTCTGGGATAGAATTCGGGTTAGGGTTAGGGTTAGGGAATGGGGAGATATTAGGGCACAGTTTAGGGTACCACAACGCTTAAGGTTTAGCGTACGTGTGAGGTCACTAGTTAGTGTTAGTGTACTGCTTACGATTAGGGCACGGGTGATTGTAAGGCCTCGGAAGAGGGTCACGTTAAGGGTTAGGTTTAGGGTTAGAGTTAGGGAATGGGGATTGATTAGGGTACAGGTTAGGGTACGGCAATGGCTTAAGGTTGGCGTACGTTAGCGGGCATGGGTTAGTGTTGATATACTGGTTAAAATTAGGACACGGGTGAGGGTAAACTTTAGGGTGAGTGTCATGGTTAGGTTTCAGGTTAGGGTTAGAGTTAGGGAATGGAGAGGGATTAGGGTACAGGTTAGGGTACCGCTGCGGTTTAGTGTTAGCGTACGTTTGAGGGCACGAGTTAGTCTTGGTGTCCTGGTTAAGATTAGGGCATTGGTGAGGGTAAGGCTTCGGGTGAGGGTCAGGGTTAGGATTCGGGTTAGGGTTAGGGTTAGGGAATGGAGAGGGATTAGGGTACAGGTTAGGGTATGACAATGCTTAAGGGTTAGCGTAAGTGTGAGGGCACGAGTTAGTGTTGGTGTACTGGTTAAGACAACGGCACCGATGAGGGTAAGGCCTCGGAAAAGGGTCACGTTCAGGGTTTCGCTTAGCGTTAGGGTTAGGGAATGGGGAGGGATTAGGGTACAGGATAGGGTACGACAATGCTTAAGGGTTAGCGTACGTTTGAGTGCATGAGTTAGTGTTTGTGTACTTGTTAAGATTGGGCATTGGTTTGGGTAGGGCATCGGAAGTGGGTCAGGTTTAGGGATGGGGTTAGGGTTAGGGTTAAGGAATGGGGAGGGATTAGGGTACAATTTAGGGTACGACAACGCTTAAGGTTTAGCGTACGTGTGAGGGCGCGAGTTAGTGTTGGTGTCCTGGTTAAGATTAGGACACGGGTGTGGGTAAGGCTTCGGGTGAGGGTCAGGGTTAGGATTCGGGTTAGGGTTAGGGTTAAGGAATGCAGAGGGATTAGGGTACAGCTTAGGGTACGACAGTGCTTAAGGGTTAGCGTTCGTGTGAGGGCAAGGGTTAGTGTTAGTGTCCTGATTAAGATTAGGGCACGGGTGAGGGTAAGGCTTCGGGTGAGGGTCAGGGTTAGGATTCGGGTTAGGGTTAGGGTTACGGAATGGAGAGGGATTAGGGTACAGGTTAGGGTATGACAATGCTTAAGGGTTAGCGTAAGTGTGAGGGCACGAGTTAGTGTTGGTGTACTGGTTACGACAACGGCACCGATGAGAGTAAGGCCTCGGAAAAGGGTCACGTTCAGGGTTTCGCTTAGGGTTAGGGTTAGGGAATGGGGAGGGATTAGGGTACAGGATAGGGTACGACAATGCTTAAGGGTTAGCGTAAGTGTGAGGGCACGAGTTAGTGTTGGTGTACTGGTTACGACAACGGCACCGATGAGAGTAAGGCCTCGGAAAAGGGTCACGTTCAGGGTTTCGCTTAGGGTTAGGGTTAGGGAATGGGGAGGGATTAGGGTACAGGTTAGGGTACGGCAATGGCTTAGGATTGGCGTACGTTAGAGGGCATGGGTTAGTGTTGATGTACTGGTTAAAATTAGGACACGGGTGAGGGTAAAGTTTCGGGTGAGTGTCATGGTTAGGTTTCAGGTTAGGGTTAGGGTTAGGGAATGGAGAGGGATTCGGGTACAGGTTAGGGTACCGCTGCGGTTTAGTGTTACCGTACGTGTGAGGGCACGAGTTAGTCTTGGTATCCTGGTTAAGATTAGGGCACGTGTGAGGGTAAGGCTTCGGGTGAGGGTCAGGTTTAGGATTCGGGTTAGGGTTAGGGTTAGGGAATGGAGAGGGATTAGGGTACAGGTTAGGGTACGACAATGCTTAAGGGTTAGTGTAAGTGTGAGGGCACGAGTTAGTGTTGGTGTACTGGTTAAGACAACGACACCGATGAGGGTAAGGCCTCGGAAAAGGGTCACGTTCAGGGTTTCGCTTAGGGTTAGGGTTAGGGAATGGGGAGGGATTAGGGTACAGGATAGGGTACGACAATGCTTAAGGGTTAGCGTACGTTTGAGGGCATGAGTTAGTGTTTGTGTACTGGTTAAGATTAGGGCATTGGTTAGGGTAGAGCATCGGAAGTGGGTCAGGTTTAGGGATGGGGTTAGGGTTAGGGTTAAGGAATGGGGAGGGATTAGGGTACAATTTAGGGTACGACAACGCTTAAGGTTTAGCGTACGTGTGAGGGCACGAGTTAGTGTTGGTGTCCTGGTTAAGATTAGGGCACGGGTGAGGGTAAGGCTTCGGGTGAGGGTCAGGGTTAGGATTCGGGTTAGGTTTAGGGTTAAGGAATGCAGAGGGATTAGGTTACAGCTTAGGGTACGACAGTGCTTAACGGTTAGCGTTCGTGTGAGGGCAATTGTTAGTGTTAGTGTCCTGGTTAAGATTAGGGCACGGGTGAGGGTAAGGCTTCAGGTGAGGGTCAGGGTTAGGATTCGGGTTAGGGTTAGGGTTAGGGAATGGGGAGGGATTAGGGTACAGTTTAGGGTACGACAACGATTAAGGGTTAGCGTACGTGTGAGGGAACAAGTTAGTGTTGGTGTCCTGGTTAAGATTAGGGCACGGGTGAGTGTAAGGTTTCGGGTGAGGGTCCGGGATAGAATTCGGTTTAGGTTTTGGGTTAGGGAATGGCGAGATATTAGGGCACAGTTTAGGGTACAACAACGCTTAAGGTTTAGCGTACGTGTGAGGTCACTAGTTAGTGTTAGTGTACTGCTTACGATTAGGTCACGGGTGAGGGAAAGGCCTCGGAAGAGGGTCACGTTAAGGGTTAGGTTTAGGGTTAGGGTTAGGGAATGGGGATTGATTAGGGTACAGGTTAGGGTACAGCAATGGCTTAAGGTTGGCGTACGTTAGAGGGCATGGGTTAGTGTTGATATACTGGTTAAAATTAGGACACGGGTGAGGGTAAACTTTAGGGTGAGTGTCATGGTTAGGTTTCAGGTTAGGGTTAGGGTTAGGAAATGGAGAGGGATTAGGGTACAGGTTAGGGTACCGCTGCGGTTTAGTGTTAGCGTACGTTTGAGGGCACGAGTTAGTCTTGGTGTCCTGGTTAAGATTAGGGCACGGGTGAGGGTAAGGCTTCGGGTGAGGGTCAGGGTTAGGATTCGGGTTAGGGTTAGGGTTAGGGAATGGAGAGGGATTAGGGTATAGGTTAGGGTATGACAATGCTTAAGGGTTAGCGTAAGTGTGAGGGCACGAGTTAGTGTTGGTGTACTGGTTAAGACAACGGCACCGATGAGGGTAAGGCCTCGGAAAAGGGTCACGTTCAGGGTTTCGCTTAGGGTTAGGGTTAGGGAATGGGGAGGGATTAGGGTACAGGATAGGGTACGACAATGCTTAAGGGTTAGCGTACGTTTGAGTGCATGAGTTAGTGTTTGTGTACTGGTTAAGATTAGGGCATTGGTTAGGGTAGGGCATCGGAAGTGGGTCAGGTTTAGGGATGGGGTTAGGGTTAGGGTTAAGGAATGGGGAGGGATTAGGGTACAATTTAGGGTACGACAACGCTTAAGGTTTAGCGTACGTGTGAGGGCGCGAGTTAGTGTTTGTGTCCTGGTTAAGATTAGGACACGGGTGAGGGTAAGGCTTCGGGTGAGGGTCAGGGTTAGGATTCGGGTTAGGGTTAGGGTTAAGGAATACAGAGGGATTAGGGTACAGCTTAGGGTACGACAGTGCTTAAGGGTTAGCGTTCGTGTGAGGGCAAGGGTTAGTGTTAGTGTCCTGATTAAGATTAGGGCACGGGTGAGGGTAAGGCTTCAGGTGAGGGTCAGGGTTAGGATTCGGGTTAGGGTTAGGGTTAGGGAATGGGGAGGGATTAGGGTACAGTTTAGGGTACGACAACGATTAAGGGTTAGCGTACCTGTGAGGCCACAAGTTAGTGTTAGTCTACTGCTTACGATTAGGGCACGGGTGAGGGTAAGGCCTCGGAAGAGGGTCACGTTAAGGGTTAGGGTTAGGGTTAGTGTTAGGGATTGGGGATTGATTAGGGTACAGGTTAGTGTACCGCAATGGCTTAGGGTTGGCGTACGTTAGAGGGCATGGGTTAGTGTTGATGTACTGGTTAAAATTAGGACACGGGTGAGGGTAAAGTTTCGGGTGAGTGTCATGGCTAGGTTTCAGGTTAGGGTTAGGGTTAGGGAATGGAGAGGGATTAGGGTACAGGTTAGGGTACGACAATGCTTAAGGGTTAGCGTACGTTTGGGGCATGAGTTAGTGTTTGTGTACTGGTTAAGATTAGGGCATTGGTTAGGGTAGGGCATCGGAAGTGGGTCAGGTTTAGGGATGGGGTTAGGGTTAGGGTTAAGGAATGGGGAGGGATTAGGGTACAATTTAGGGTACGACAACGCTTAAGGTTTAGCGTACGTGTGAGGGCGCGAGTTAGTGTTTGTGTCCTGGTTAAGATTAGGACACGGGTGAGGGTAAGGCTTCGGGTGAGGGTCAGGGTTAGGATTCGGGTTAGGGTTAGGGTTAAGGAATACAGAGGGATTAGGGTACAGCTTAGGGTACGACAGTGCTTATGGGTTAGCGTTCGTGTGAGGGCAAGGGTTAGTGTTAGTGTCCTGATTAAGATTAGGGCACGGGTGAGGGTAAGGCTTCAGGTGAGGGTCAGGGTTAGGATTCGGGTTAGGGTTAGGGTTAGGGAATGGGGAGGGATTAGGGTACAGTTTAGGGTACGACAACGATTAAGGGTTAGCGTACCTGTGAGGCCACAAGTTAGTGTTAGTCTACTGCTTACGATTAGGGCACGGGTGAGGGTAAGGCCTCGGAAGAGGGTCACGTTAAGGGTTAGGGTTAGGGTTAGTGTTAGGGATTGGGGATTGATTAGGGTACAGGTTAGTGTACCGCAATGGCTTAGGGTTGGCGTACGTTAGAGGGCATGGGTTAGTGTTGATGTACTGGTTAAAATTAGGACACGGGTGAGGGTAAAGTTTCGGGTGAGTGTCATGGCTAGGTTTCAGGTTAGGGTTAGGGTTAGGGAATGGAGAGGGATTAGGGTACAGGTTAGGGTACGACAATGCTTAAGGGTTAGCGTACGTTTGGGGCATGATTTAGTGTTTGTGTACTGGTTAAGATTAGGGCATTTGTTAGGGTAGGGCATCGGAAGTGGGTCAGGTTTAGGGATGGGGTTAGGGTTAGGGTTAAGGAGTGGGGAGGGATTAGGGTACAATTTAGGGTACGACAACGCTTAAGGTTTAGCGTACGTGTGAGGGCACGAGTTAGTGTTGGTGTCCTTGTTAAGATTAGGGCACGGGTGAGTGTAAGGCTTCGGGTGAGGGTCAGGGTTAGTATTCGGTTTAGGGTTAGGGTTAAGGAATGCAGAGGGATTAGGATATAGCTTAGGGTACGACAGTGCTTAAGGGTTAGCGTTCGTGTGAGGGCAAGGGTTAGTGTTAGTGTCCTGGTTAAGATTAGGGCACGGGTGAGGTTAAGGCTTCAGGTGAGGGTCAGGGTTAGGATTCGGGTTAGGGTTAGGGTTAGGGAATGGGGACGGATTAGGGTACAGTTTAGGGTTCGACAACGATTAAGGTTTAGCGTACGTGTGAGGGCACAAGTTAGTGTTGGTGTCCTGGTTAAGATTAGGGCACGGGTGATGGTAAGGTTTCGGGTGAGGGTCTGGGATAGAATTCGGGTTAGGGTTAGGGTTAGGGAATGGGGAGATATTAGGGCACAGTTTAGGGTACCACAACGCTTAAGGTTTAGCGTACGTGTGAGGTCACTAGTTAGTGTTAGTGTACTGCTTACGATTAGGGCACGGGTGATTGTAAGGCCTCGGAAGAGGGTCACGTTAAGGGTTAGGTTTAGGGTTAGGGTTAGGGAATGGGGATTGATTAGGGTACAGGTTAGGGTACGGCAATGGCTTAAGGTTGGCGTACGTTAGAGGGCATGGGTTAGTGTTGATATACTGGTTAAAATTAGGACACGGGTGAGGGTAAACTTTAGGGTGAGTGTCATGGATAGGTTTCAGGTTAGGGTTAGGGTTAGGGAATGGAGAGGGATTAGGGTACAGGTTAGGGTACCGCTGCGGTTTAGTGTTAGCGTACGTTTGAGGGCACGAGTTAGTCTTGGTGTCCTGGTTAAGATTAGGGCATTGCTGAGGGTAAGGCTTCGGGTGAGGGTCAGGGTTAGGATTCGGGTTAGGGTTAGGGTTAGGGAATGGAGAGGGATTAGGGTACAGGTTAGGGTATGACAATGCTTAAGGGTTAGCGTAAGTGTGAGGGCACGAGTTAGTGTTGGTGTACTGGTTAAGACAACGGCACCGATGAGGGTAAGGCCTCGGAAAAGGGTCACGTTCAGGGTTTCGCTTAGGGTTAGGGTTAGGGAATGGGGAGGGATTAGGGTACAGGATAGGGTACGACAATGCTTAAGGGTTAGCGTACGTTTGAGTGCATGAGTTAGTGTTTGTGTACTGGTTAAGATTGGGCATTGGTTTGGGTAGGGCATCGGAAGTGGGTCAGGTTTAGGGATGGGGTTAGGGTTAGGGTTAAGGAATGGGGAGGGATTACGGTACAATTTAGGGTACGACAACGCTTAAGGTTTAGCGTACGTGTGAGGGCGCGAGTTAGTGTTGGTGTCCTGGTTAAGATTAGAACACGGGTGTGGGTAAGGCTTCGGGTGAGGGTCAGGGTTAGGATTCGGGTTAGGGTTAGGGTTAAGGAATGCAGAGGCATTAGGGTACAGCTTAGGGTACGACAGTGCTTAAGGGTTAGCGTTCGTGTGAGGGCAAGGGTTAGTGTTAGTGTCCTGATTAAGATTAGGGCACGGGTGAGGGTAAGGCTTCGGTTGAGGGTCAGGGTTAGGATTCGGGTTAGGGTTAGGGTTAGGGAATGGAGAGGGATTAGGGTACAGGTTAGGGTATGAGAATGCTTAAGGGTTAGCGTAAGTGTGAGGGCACGAGTTAGTGTTGGTGTACTGGTTAAGACAACGGCACCGATGAGAGTAAGGCCTCGGAAAAGGGTCACGTTCAGGGTTTCGCTTAGGGTTAGTGTTAGGGAATGGGGAGGGATTAGGGTACAGGTTAGGGTACGGCAATGGCTTAGGATTGGCGTACGTTAGAGGGCATGGGTTAGTGTTGATGTACTGGTTAAAATTAGGACACGGGTGAGGGTAAAGTTTCGGGTGAGTGTCATGGTTAGGTTTCAGGTTAGGGTTAGGGTTAGGGAATGGAGAGGGATTCGGGTACAGGTTAGGGTACCGCTGCGGTTTAGTGTTACCGTACGTGTGAGGGCACGAGTTAGTCTTGGTGTCCTGGTTAAGATTAGGGCACGTGTGAGGGTAAGGCTTCGGGTGAGGGTCAGGTTTAGGATTCGGGTTAGGGTTAGGGTTAGGGAATGGAGAGGGATTAGGGTACAGGTTAGGGTACGACAATGCTTAAGGGTTAGCGTAAGTGTGAGGGCACGAGTTAGTGTTGGTGTACTGGTTAAGACAACGACACCGATGAGGGTAAGGCCTCGGAAAAGGGTCACGTTCAGGGTTTCGCTTAGGGTTAGGGTTAGGGAATGGGGAGGGATTAGGGTACAGGATAGGGTACGACAATGCTTAAGGGTTAGCGTACTTTTGAGGGCATGAGTTAGTGTTTGTGTACTGGTTAAGATTAGGGCATTAGTTAGGGTAGGGCATCGGAAGTGGGTCAGGTTTAGGGATGGGGTTAGGGTTAGGGTTAAGGAATGGGGAGGGATTAGGGTACAATTTAGGGTACGACAACGCTTAAGGTTTAGCGTACGTGTGAGGGCACGAGTTAGTGTTGGTGTCCTGGTTAAGATTAGGGCACGGGTGAGGGTAAGGCTTCGGGTGAGTGTCAGGGTTAGGATTCGGGTTAGGTTTAGGGTTAAGGAATGCAGAGGGATTAGGTTACAGCTTAGGGTACGACAGTGCTTAACGGTTAGCGTTCGTGTGAGGGCAATTGTTAGTGTTAGTGTCCTGGTTAAGATTAGGGCACGGGTGAGGGTAAGGTTTCGGGTGAGGGTCAGGGATAGAATTCGGTTTAGGTTTTGGGTTAGGGAATGGCGAGATATTAGGGCACAGTTTAGGGTACAACAACGCTTAAGGTTTAGCGTACGTGTGAGGTCACTAGGTAGTGTTAGTGTACTGCTTACGATTAGGTCACGGGTGAGGGAAAGGCCTCGGAAGAGGGTCACGTTAAGGGTTAGGGTTAGGGTTAGGTTTAGGGAATGGGGATTGATTAGGGTACAGGTTAGGGTACAGCAATGGCTTAGGGTTGGCATACGTTACAGGGCATGGGTTAGTGTTAATGTACTGGTTTAAATTAGGACACGGGTGAGGGTAAAGTATCGGGTGAGTGTCATGGTTAGGTTTCAGGTTAGGGTTAGGGTTAGGGAATGGAGAGGGATTAGGGTACAGGTTAGGGTACCGCTGCAGTTTAGTGTTAGCGTACGTGTGAGGGCACGAGTTAGTCTTGGTGTCCTGCTTAAGATTAGGGCACGGGTGAGGGTAAGGCTTCGGGTGAGGGTCAGGGTTAGGATTCGGGTTAGGGTTAGGGTTAGGGAATGGAGAGGGATTAGGGTACAGGTTAGGGTACGACAATGCTTAAGGGTTAGCGTAAGTGTGAGGGCACGAGTTAGTGTTGGTGTACTGGTTTAGACAACGGCAACGATGAGGGTAAGGCCTCGGAAAAGGGTCACGTTCAGGGTTTCGCTTAGGGTTAGGGTTAGGGAATGGGGAGGGATTAGGGTACAGGATAGGGTACGACAATGCTTAAGGGTTAGCGTACGTTTGAGGGCATGAGTTAGTGTTTGTGTACTGGTTAAGATTAGGGCATTGGTTAGGGTAGGGCATCGGAAGTGGGTCAGGTTTAGGGATGGGGTTAGGGTTAGGGTTAAGGAATGGGGAGGGATTAGGGTACAATTTAGGGTACGACAACGCTTAAGGTTTAGCATACGTGTGAGGGCACGAGTTAGTGTTGGTGTTCTGGTTAAGATTAGGGCACGGGTGAGGGTAAGGCTTCGGGTGAGGGTCAGGGTTAGGATTCGGGTAAGGCTTAGGGTTAAGGATGCAGAGGGTTTAGGTTAGAGCTTAGGGTACGACAGTGCTTAAGGGTTAGCGTTCGTGTGAGGGCAAGGGTTAGTGTTAGTGTCCTGGTTAAGATTAATGCACGGGTGAGGGTAAGGCTTCAGGTGAGGGTCAGGGTTAGGATTCGGGTTAGGTTTAGGGTTAGGGAATGGGGAGGGATTAGGGTACAGTTTAGGGTACGACAACGATTAAGGGTCAGCGTACGTGTGAGGGCACAAGTTAGTGTTGGTGTCCTGGTTAAGATAAGGGCACGGGTGAGGGTAAGGTTTCGGGTGAGGGTCAGGGATAGAATTCTGGTTAGGGTTAGGGTTAGGGAATGGGGAGATATTAGGGCACAGTTTAGGGTACGACAACGCTTAAGCTTTAGCGTACGTGTGAGGTCACTAGTTAGTGTTAGAGTACTGCTTACGATTAGGGCACGGGTGAGGGTAAGGCTTCGGAAGGGGTCACGTTAAGGGTTAGGGTTAGGGTTAGGGTTAGGGAATGGGGATTGATTAGGGTACAGGTTAGGGTACGGCAATGGCTTAGGGTTGGCGTACATTAGAGGGCATGGGTTAGTGTTGATGTACTGGTTAAAATTAGGACACGGGTGAGGGTAAAGTTTCGGGTGAGTGTCATGGTTAGGTTTCAGGTTAGGGCTAGGGTTAGGGAATGGAGAGGGATTCGGGTACAGGTTAGGGTACCGCTGCGGTTTAGTGTTGGCGTACGTGTGAGGGCACGAGTTAGTCTTGGTGTCCTGGTTAAGATTAGGGCACGGGTGAGGGTAAGGCTTCGGGTGAGGGTCAGGGTTAGGATTCGGGTTAGGTTTAGGGTTGGGGAATGGAGTGGGATTAGGGTACAGGTTAGGGTACGACAATGCTTAAGGGTTAGCGTAAGTGTGAGGGCACGAGTTAGTGTTGGTGTACTGGTTAAGACAACGGCACCGATGAGGGTAAGGCCTCGGAAAAGGGTCACGTTCAGGGTTTCGCTTAGGGTTAGGGTTAGGGAATGGGGAGGGATTAGGGTACAGGATAGG
Organism: Inia geoffrensis; assembly: GCA_036417435.1. Lineage (NCBI taxonomy): Eukaryota > Metazoa > Chordata > Mammalia > Artiodactyla > Iniidae > Inia > Inia geoffrensis. Next base: position 94,099,092 of record CM070911.1, read on the forward strand.
GTACGACAATGCTTAAGGGTTAGCGTACGTTTCAGGGCATGAGTTAGTGTTTGTGTACTGGTTAAGTTTAGGGCATTGGTTAGTGTAGGGCATCCTAAGTGGGTCAGGTTTAGTGATGGGGTTAGGGTTAGGGTTAAGGAATGGGGAGGGATTAGGGTACAATTTAGGGTATGACAACGCTTAAGGTTTAGCGTACGTCTGAGGGCACGAGTTAGTGGTGGTGTCCTGGTTAAGATTAAGACACGGGTGAGGGTAAGGCTTCGGGTGAGGGTCAGGGTTAGGATTCGGGTTAGGATTAGGGTTAAGGAATGCAGAGGGATTAGGGTACAGCTTAGGGTACGACAGTGCTTAAGGGTTAGCGTTCGTGTGAGGGCAAGGGTTAGTGTTAGTGTCCTGGTTAAGATTAGGGCACGGGTGAGGGTAAGGCTTCAGGTGAGGGTCAGGGTTAGGATTCGGGTTAGGGTTAGGGTTAGGGAATGGGGAGGGATTAGGGTACAGTTTAGGGTACGACAACGATTAAGTGTTAGCGTACGTGTGAGGGCACAAGTTAGTGTTGGTGTCCTGGTTAAGATTAGGGCACGGGTGAGGGTAAGGTTTCGGGTGAGGGTCAGGGATAGAATTCGGGTTTGGATTAGGGTTAGGGAATGGGGAGATATTAGGGCACAGTTTAGGGTAGCACAACGCTTAAGGTTTAGCGTACGTGTGAGGTCACTAGTTAGTGTTAGTGTACTGCTTACGATTAGGGCACGGGTGAGGGTAAGGCCTCGGAAGAGGGTCACGTTAAGGGTTAGGGTTAGGGTTAGGGTTAGGGAATGGGGATTGATTAGGGTACAGGTTAGGGTACGGCAATGGCTTAAGGTTGGCGTACGTTAGAGGGCATGGGTTAGTGTTGATGTATTGGTTAAAATTGGGACACGGGTGAGGGTAAAGTATCGGGTGAGTGTCATGGTTAGGTTTCAGGTTAGGGTTAGGGTTAGGGAATGGAGAGGGATTAGGGTACAGGTTAGGGTACCGCTGCGGTTTAGTGTTAGCGTACGTGTGAGGGCACGAGTTAGTCTTGGTGTCCTGGTTAAGATTAGGGCATGGGTGAGGGTAAGGCTTCGGGTGAGGGTCAGGGTTAGGATTCGGGTTAGGGTTAGGGTTAGGGAATGGAGAGGGATTAGGGTACAGGTTAGGGTACGACAATGCTTAAGTGTTAGCGTAAGTGTGAGGGCACGAGTTAGTGTTGGGTACTGGTTAAGACAACGGCACCGATGAGGGTAAGGACTCGGAAAAGGGTCACGTTCAGGGTTTCGCTTAGGGTTAGGTTTAGGGAATGGGAAGGGATTAGGGTACAGGATAGGATATGACAATGCTTAAGGGTTAGCGTACGTTTGAGGGCATGAGTTAGTGTTTGTGTACTGGTTAAGATTAGGGCATTGGTTAGGGTAGGGCATCGGAAGTGGGTCAGGTTTAGGGATGGGGTTAGGGTTAGGGTTAAGGAATGGGGAGGGATTAGGGTACAATTTAGGGTACGACAATGCTTAAGGTTTAGCGTACGTGTGAGGGCACGAGTTAGTGTTGGTGTTCTGGTTAAGATTAGGGCAAGGGTGAGGGTAAGGCGTCGGGTGAGGGTCAGGGTTAGGATTCGGGTAAGGCTTAGGGTTAAGGAATGCAGAGGGATTAGGTTACAGCTTAGGGTACGACAGTGCTTAAGGGTTAGCGTTCGTGTGAGGGCAAGGGTTAGTGTTAGTGTCCTGGTTAAGTTTAGGGCACGGGTGAGGGTAAGGCTTCAGGTGAGGGTCAGGGTTAGGATTCGGGTTAGGGTTAGGGTTAGGGAATGGGGAGGGATTAGGGTACAGTTTAGGGTACGACAACGATTAAGGGTTAGCGTACGTGTGAGGGCACAAGTTAGTGTTGGTGTCCTGCTTCAGATAAGGGCACGGGTGAGGGTAAGGTTTCGGGTGAGGGTCAGGGATAGAATTCGGGTTAGGGTTAGGGTTAGGGAATGGAGAGGGATTAGGGTACAGGTTAGGGTATGACAATGCTTAAAGGTTAGCGTAAGTGTGAGGGCACGAGTTAGTGTTGGTGTACTGGTTAAGACAACGGCACCGATGAGGGTAAGGTTTCGGAAAAGGGTCACGTTCAGGGTTTCGCTTAGGGTTAGGGTTAGGGAATGGGGAGGGATTAGGGTACAGGATAGGGTACGACAATGCTAAAGGGTTAGCGTACGTTTGAGGGCATGAGTTCGTGTTTGTGTACTGGTTAAGATTAGGGCTTTGGTTAGGGTAGGGCATCGGAAGTGGGTCAGGTTTAGGGATGGGGTTAGGGTTAGGGTTAAGGAATGGGGAGGGATTAGGGTACAATTTAGGGTACGACAACGCTTAAGGTTTAGCGTACGTGTGAGGGGACGAGTTAGTGTTGGTGTCCTGGTTAAGATTAGGGCACGGGTGAGGGTAAGACTTCGGGTGAGGGTCAGGGTTAGGATTCGGGTTAGGGTTAGGGTTAAGAAATGGGGAGATATTAGGGCACAGTTTAGGGTACCACAACGCTTAAGGTTTAGCGTACGTGTGAGGTCACTAGTTAGTGTTAGTGTACTGCTTACCATTAGGGCACGGGTGAGGGTAAGGCCTCGGAAGAGGGTCACGTTAAGGGTTAGGGTTAGGGTTAGGGTTAGGGAATGGGGATTGATTAGGGTACAGGTTAGGGTACGGCAATGGCTTAGGGTTGGCGTACGATAGAGGGCATGGGTTAGTGTTGATGTACTGGTTAAAATTAGGACACGGGTGAGGGTAAAGTTTCGCGTGAGTGTCATGGTTAGGTTTCAGGTTTCAGGTTAGGGTTAGGGTTAGGGAATGGAGAGGGATTAGGGTACAGGTTAAGGTACCGCTGCGGTTTAGTGTTAGCGTACGTTTGAGGGCACGAGTTAGTCTTGGTGTCCTGGTTAAGATTAGGGCACGGGTGAGGGTAAGGCTTCGGATGAGGGTCAGGGTTAGGATTCGGGTTAGGGTTAGGGTTCGGGAAAGGAGAGGGATTAGGGTACAGGTTAGGGTACGACAATGCTTAAGGGTTAGCGTAAGTGTGAGGGCACGAGTTAGTGTTGGTGTACTGGTTTAGACAACGGCAACGATGAGGGTAAGGCCTCGGAAAAGGGTCACGTTCAGGGTTTCGCTTAGGGTTAGGGTTAGGGAATGGGGAGGGATTAGGGTACAGGATAGGGTACGACAATGCTTAAGGGTTAGCGTACGTTTGAGGGCATGAGTTAGTGTTTGTGTACTGGTTAAGATTAGGGCATTGGTTAGGGTAGGGCATCGGAAGTGGGTCAGGTTTAGGGATGGGGTTAGGGTTAGGGTTAAGGAATGGGGAGGGATTAGGGTACAATTTAGGGTACGACAACGCTTAAGGTTTAGCATACGTGTGAGGGCACGAGTTAGTGTTGGTGTTCTGGTTAAGATTAGGGCAAGGGTGAGGGTAAGGCTTCGGGTGAGGGTCAGGGTTAGGATTCGGGTAAGGCTTAGGGTTAAGAATGCAGAGGGTTTAGGTTAGAGCTTAGGGTACGACAGTGCTTAAGGGTTAGCGTTCGTGTGAGGGCAAGGGTTAGTGTTAGTGTCCTGGTTAAGATTAGGGCACGGGTGAGGGTAAGGATTCAGGTGAGGGTCAGGGTTAGGATTCGGGTTAGGTTTAGGGTTAGGGAATGGGGAGGGATTAGGGTACAGTTTAGGGTACGACAACGATTAAGGGTCAGCGTACGTGTGAGGGCACAAGTTAGTGTTGGTGTCCTGGTTAAGATAAGGGCACGGGTGAGGGTAAGGTTTCGGGTGAGGGTCAGGGATAGAATTCTGGTTAGGGTTAGGGTTAGGGAATGGGGAGATATTAGGGCACACTTTAGGGTACGACAACGCTTAAGCTTTAGCGTACGTGTGAGGTCACTAGTTAGTGTTAGAGTACTGCTTACGATTAGGGCACGGGTGAGGGTAAGGCTTCGGAAGGGGTCACGTTAAGGGTTAGGGTTAGGGTTAGGGTTAGGGAATGGGGATTGATTAGGGTACAGGTTAGGGTACGGCAATGGCTTAGGGTTGGCGTACATTAGAGGGCATGGGTTAGTGTTGATGTACTGGTTAAAATTAGGACACGGGTGAGGGTAAAGTTTCGGGTGAGTGTCATGGTTAGGTTTCAGGTTAGGGCTAGGGTTAGGGAATGGAGAGGGATTCGGGTACAGGTTAGGGTACCGCTGCGGTTTAGTGTTGGCGTACGTGTGAGGGCACGAGTTAGTCTTGGTGTCCTGGTTAAGATTAGGGCACGGGTGAGGGTAAGGCTTCGGGTGAGGGACAGGGTTAGGATTCGGGTTAGGTTTAGGGTTGGGGAATGGAGTGGGATTAGGGTACAGGTTAGGGTACGACAATGCTTAAGGGTTAGCGTAAGTGTGAGGGCACGAGTTAGTGTTGGTGTACTGGTTAAGACAATGGCACCGATGAGGGTAAGGTCTAGGAAAAGGGTCACGTTCAGGGTTTCGCTTAGGGTTAGGGTTAGGGAATGGGGAGGGATTAGGGTACAGGATAGGGTACGACAATGCTTAAGGGTTAGCGTACGTTTCAGGGCATGAGTTAGTGTTTGTGTACTGGTTAAGTTTAGGGCATTGGTTAGTGTAGGGCATCCTAAGTGGGTCAGGTTTAGTGATGGGGTTAGGGTTAGGGTTAAGGAATGGGGAGGGATTAGGGTACAATTTAGGGTATGACAACGCTTAAGGTTTAGCGTACGTGTGAGGGCACGAGTTAGTGGTGGTGTCCTGGTTAAGATTAGGACACGGGTGAGGGTAAGGCTTCGGGTGAGGGTCAGGGTTAGGATTCGGGTTAGGGTTAGGGTTAAGGAATGCAGAGGGATTAGGGTACAGCTTAGGGTACGACAGTGCTTAAGGGTTAGCGTTCGTGTGAGGGCAAGGGTTAGTGTTAGTGTCCTGGTTAAGATTAGGGCACGGGTGAGGGTAAGGCTTCAGGTGAGGGTCAGGGTTAGGATTCGGGTTAGGGTTAGGGTTAGGGAATGGGGAGGGATTAGGGTACAGTTTAGGGTACGACAACGATTAAGTGTTAGCGTACGTGTGAGGGCACAAGTTAGTGTTGGTGTCCTGGTTAAGATTAGGGCACGGGTGAGGGTAAGGTTTCGGGTGAGGGTCAGGGATAGAATTCGGGTTTGGATTAGGGTTAGGGAATGGGGAGATATTAGGGCACAGTTTAGGGTAGCACAACGCTTAAGGTTTAGCGTACGTGTGAGGTCACTAGTTAGTGTTAGTGTACTGCTTACGATTAGGGCACGGGTGAGGGTAAGGCCTCGGAAGAGGGTCACGTTAAGGGTTAGGGTTAGGTTTAGGGTTAGGGAATGGGGATTGATCAGGGTACAGGTTAGGGTACGGCAATGGCTTAGGGTTGGCGTACGTTAGACGGCATGGGTTAGTGTTGATGTACTGGTTAAAATTGGGACACGGGTGAGGGTAAAGTATCGGGTGAGTGTCATGGTTAGGTTTCAGGTTAGGGTTAGGGTTAGGGAATGGAGAGGGATTAGGGTACAGGTTAGGGTACCGCTGCGGTTTAGTGTTAGCGTACGTGTGAGGGCACGAGTTAGTCTTGGTGTCCTGGTTAAGATTAGGGCATGGGTGAGGGTAAGGCTTCGGGTGAGGGTCAGGGTTAGGATTCGGGTTAGGGTTAGGGTTAGGGAATGGAGAGGGATTAGGGTACAGGTTAGGGTACGACAATGCTTAAGGGTTAGCGTAAGTGTGAGGGCACGAGTTAGTGTTGGGTACTGGTTAAGACAACGGCACCGATGAGGGTAAGGACTCGGAAAAGGGTCACGTTCAGGGTTTCGCTTAGGGTTAGGTTTAGGGAATGGGAAGGGATTAGGGTACAGGATAGGATATAACAATGCTTAAGGGTTAGCGTACGTTTGAGGGCATGAGTTAGTGTTTGTGTACTGGTTAAGATTAGGGCATTGGTTAGGGTAGGGCATCGGTAGTGGGTCAGGTTTAGGGATGGGGTTAGGGTTAGGGTTAAGGAATGGGGAGGGATTAGGGTACAATTTAGGGTACGACAATGCTTAAGGTTTAGCGTACGTGTGAGGGAACGAGTTAGTGTTGGTGTTCTGGTTAAGATTAGGGCAAGGGTGAGGGTAAGGCGTCGGGTGAGGGTCAGGGTTAGGATTCGGGTAAGGCTTAGGGTTAAGGAATGCAGAGGGATTAGGTTACAGCTTAGGGTACGACAGTGCTTAAGGGTTAGCGTTCGTGTGAGGGCAAGGGTTAGTGTTAGTGTCCTGGTTAAGTTTAGGGCACGGGTGAGGGTAAGGCTTCAGGTGAGGGTCAGGGTTAGGATTCGGGCTAGGGTTAGGGTTAAGGAATGGGGATTGATAAGGGTACAGTTTAGGGTACGACAACGATTAAGGGTTAGCGTACGTGTGAGGGCACAAGTTAGTGTTGGTGTCCTGGTTAAGATTAGGGCACGGGTGTGGGTAAGGTTTCGGGTGAGGGTCAGGGATAGAATTCGAGTTAGGTTTAGGGTTAGGGAATGGGGCGATATTAGGGCACAGTTTTGGGTACCACAAGGCTTAAGGTTTAGCGTACGTGTGAGGTCACTAGTTAGTGTTAGTGTACTGCTTACGATTAGGGAACGGGTGAGGGTAAGGCCTCGGAAGAGGGTCACGTTAACGGTTAGGGTTAGGGTTAGGGTTAGGGAATGGGGATTGATTAGGGTACAGGTTAGGGTAGGGCAATGGCTTAGGGTTGGCGTAAGTTAGATTGCATGGGTTAGTGTTGATATACTGGTTAAAATTAGGACACGGGTGAGGGTAAAGTTTCGGGTGAGTGTCATGGTTAGGTTTCAGGTTAGGGTTAGGGTTAGGGAATGGAGAGGGATTAGGGTACAGGTTAGGGTACCGCTGCGGTTTAGTGTTAGCATACGTTTGAGAGCACGAGTTAGTCTTGGTGTCCTGGTTAAGATTAGGGCACGGGTGAGGGTAAGGCTTCGGGTGAGGGTCAGGGTTAGGATTCGGGTTAGGGTTAGGGTTAGGGAATGGAGAGGGATTAGGGTACAGGTTAGGGTACGACAATGCTTAAGGGTTAGCGTAAGTGTGAGGGCACGAGTTAGTGTTGGTGTACTGGTTAAGACAACGGCACCCATGAGGGTAAGGTCTCGAAAAAGGGTCACGTTCAGGGTTTCGCTTAGGGTTAGGGTTAGGGAATGGGGAGAGATTAGGGTACAGGATAGGGTACGACAATGCTGGAGGGTTAGCGTACGTTTGAGGGCATGAGTTAGTGTTTGTGTACTGGTTAAGATTAGGGCATTGGTTAGGGTAGGGCATCGGAAGTGGGTCAGGTTTAGGGATGGGGTTAGGGTTAGGGTTAAGGAATGGGGAGGGATTAGGGTACAATTTAGGGTACGACAACGCTTAAGGTTTAGCGTACGTGTGAGGGCACGAGTTAGTGTTGGTGTCCTGGTTAAGATTAGGGCACGGGTGAGGGTAAGGCTTCGGGTGAGGGTCAGGGTTAGGATTCGGGTTAGGGTTAGGGTTAAGGAATGCAGAGGGATTAGGGTACAGCTTAGGGTACGACAGTGCTTAAGGGTTAGCGTTCGTGTGAGGGCAAGGGTTAGTGTTAATGTCCTGGTTAAGATTAGGGCACGGGTGAGGATAAGGCTTCAGGTGAGGGTCAGGGTTAGGATTCGGGTTAGGGTTAGGGTTACGGAATGGGGAGGGATTAGGGTACAGTTTAGGGTACGACAACGATTAAGGGTTAGCGTACGTGTGAGGGCACAAGTCAGTGTTGGTGTCCTGGTTAAGATTAGGGCACAGGTGAGGGTAAGGTTTCGGGTGAGGGTCAGGGATAGAATTCGGGTTAGGGTTAGGGTTAGGGAATGGGGAGATATTAGGGCACAGTTTAGGGTAGCACAACGCTTAAGGTTTAGCGTACGTGTGAGGTCACTAGTTAGTGTTAGTGTACTGCTTACGATTAGGGCACGGGTGAGGGTAAGGCCTCGGAAGAGGGTCACGTTAAGGCTTAGGGTTAGGGTTAGGGTTAGGGAATGGGGATTGATTAGGGTACAGGTTAGGGTACGGCAATGGCTTAGGGTTGGCGTACGTTAGAGGGCATGGGTTAGTGTTGATGTACTTGTTAAAATTAGGACACGGGTGAGGGTAAAGTTTCGGGTGAGTTTCATGGTTAGGTTTCAGGTTAGGGTTAGGGTTAGGGAATGGAGAGGGATTTGGGTACAGGTTAGGGTACCGCTGCGGTTCTGTGTTAGCGTACGTTTGAGGGCATGAGTTAGTCTTGGTGTCCTGGTTAAGATTAGGTCACGGGTGAGGGTAAGGCTTCGGGTGAGGGTCAGGGTTAGGATTCGGGTTAGGGTTAGGGTTAGGGAATGGAGAGGGATTAGGGTACAGGTTAGGGTACGACAATGCTTAAGGGTTAGCGTAAGTGTGAGGGCACGAGTTAGTGTTGGTGTACTGGTTAAGAAAACGGCACCGATGAGGGTAAGGCCTCGGAAAAGGGTCACGTTCAGGGTTTCGCTTAGGGTTAGGGTTAGGGAATGGGGAGGGATTAGTGTACAGGATAGGGTACGACAATGCTTAATGGTTAGCGTACGTTTGAGGGCATGAGTTAGTGTTTGTGTACTGGATAAGATTAGGGCAGTGGTTAGGGTAGGGCATCGGAAGTGGGTCAGGTTTAGGGATAGGGTTAGGGTTAGGGTTAAGGAATGGGGAGGGATTAGGGTACAATTTAGGGTACGACAACGCTTAAGGTTTAGCATACGTGTGAGGGCACGAGTTAGTGTTGGTGTTCTGGTTAAGATTAGGGCACGGGTGAGGGTAAGGCTTCGGGTGAGGGTCAGGGTTAGGATTCGGGTAAGGCTTAGAGTTAAGGATGCAGAGGGTTTAGGTTAGAGCTTAGGGTACGAGAGTGCTTAAGGGTTAGCGTTCGTGTGAGGGCAAGGGTTAGTGTTAGTGTCCTGGTTAAGATTAGGGCACGGGTGAGGGTAAGGCTTCAGGTGAGGGTCAGGGTTAGGATTCGGGTTAGGTTTAGGGTTAGGGAATGGGGAGGGATTAGGGTACAGTTTAGGGTACGACAACGATTAAGGGTCAGCGTACGTGTGAGGGCACAAGTTAGTGTTGGTGTCCTGGTTAAGATAAGGGCACGGGTGAGGGTAAGGTTTCGGGTGAGGGTCAGGGATAGAATTCTGGTTAGGGTTAGGGTTAGGGAATGGGGAGATATTAGGGCACAGTTTAGGGTACGACAACGCTTAAGCTTTAGCGTACGTGTGAGGTCACTAGTTAGTGTTAGAGTACTGCTTACGATTAGGGCACGGGTGAGGGTAAGGCTTCGGAAGGGGTCACGTTAAGGGTTAGGGTTATGGTTAGGGTTAGGGAATGGGGATTGATTAGGGTACAGGTTAGGGTACGGCAATGGCTTAGGGTTGGCGTACATTAGAGGGCATGGGTTAGTGTTGATGTACTGGTTAAAATTAGGACACGGGTGAGGGTAAAGTTTCGGGTGAGTGTCATGGTTAGGTTTCAGGTTAGGGCTAGGGTTAGGGAATGGAGAGGGATTCGGGTACAGGTTAGGGTACCGCTGCGGTTTAGTGTTGGCGTACGTGTGAGGGCACGAGTTAGTCTTGGTGTCCTGGTTAAGATTAGGGCACGGGTGAGGGTAAGGCTTCGGGTGAGGTTCAGGGTTAGGATTCGGGTTAGGTTTAGGGTTGGGGAATGGAGTGGGATTAGGGTACAGGTTAGGGTACGACAATGCTTAAGGGTTAGCGTAAGTGTGAGGGCACGAGTTAGTGTTGGTGTACTGGTTAAGACAACGGCACCGATGAGGGTAAGGTCTAGGAAAAGGGTCACGTTCAGGGTTTCGCTTAGGGTTAGGGTTAGGGAATGGGGAGGGATTAGGGTACAGGATAGGGTACGACAATGCTTAAGGGTTAGCGTACGTTTCAGGGCATGAGTTAGTGTTTGTGTACTGGTTAAGATTAGGGCATTGGTTAGTGTAGGGCATCCTAAGTGGGTCAGGTTTAGTGATGGGGTTAGGGTTAGGGTTAAGGAATGGGGAGGGATTAGGGTACAATTTAGGGTATGACAACGCTTAAGGTTTAGCGTACGTGTGAGGGCACGAGTTAGTGGTGGTGTCCTGGTTAAGATTAGGACACGGGTGAGGGTAAGGCTTCGGGTGAGGGTCAGGGTTAGGATTCGGGTTAGGGTTAGGGTTAAGGAATGCAGAGGGATTAGGGTACAGCTTAGGGTACGACAGTGCTTAAGGGTTAGCGTTCGTGTGAGGGCAAGGGTTAGTGTTAGTGTCCTGGTTAAGATTAGGGCACGGGTGAGGGTAAGGCTTCAGGTGAGGGTCAGGGTTAGGATTCGGGTTAGGGTTAGGGTTAGGGAATGGGGAGGGATTAGGGTACAGTTTAGGGCACGACAACGATTAAGTGTTAGCGTACGTGTGAGGGCACAAGTTAGTGTTGGTGTCCTGGTTAAGATTAGGGCACGGGTGAGGGTAAGGTTTCGGGTGAGGGTCAGGGATAGAATTCGGGTTTGGATTAGGGTTAGGGAATGGGGAGATATTAGGGCACAGTTTAGGGTAGCACAACGCTTAAGGTTTAGCGTACGTGTGAGGTCACTAGTTAGTGTTAGTGTACTGCTTACGATTAGGGCACGGGTGAGGGTAAGGCCTCGGAAGAGGGTCACGTTAAGGGTTAGGGTTAGGGTTAGGGTTAGGGAATGGGGATTGATTAGGGTACAGGTTAGGGTACGGCAATGGCTTAGGGTTGGCGTACGTTAGAGGGCATGGGTTAGTGTTGATGTACTGGTTAAAATTGGGACACGGGTGAGGGTAAAGTATCGGGTGAGTGTCATGGTTAGGTTTCAGGTTAGGGTTAGGGTTAGGGAATGGAGAGGGATTAGGGTACAGGTTAGGGTACCGCTGCGGTTTAGTGTTAGCGTACGTGTGAGGGCACGAGTTAGTCTTGGTGTCCTGGTTACGATTAGGGCATGGGTGAGGGTAAGGCTTCGGGTGAGGGTCAGGGTTAGGATTCGGGTTAGGGTTAGGGTTAGGGAATGGAGAGGGATTAGGGTACAGGTTAGGGTACGACAATGCTTAAGGGTTAGCGTAAGTGTGAGGGCACGAGTTAGTGTTGGGTACTGGTTAAGACAACGGCAACGATGAGGGTAAGGACTCGGAAAAGGGTCACGTTCTGGGTTTCGCTTAGGGTTAGGTTTTGGGAATGGGAAGGGATTAGGGTACAGGATAGGATATGACAATGCTTAAGGGTTAGCGTACGTTTGAGGGCATGAGTTAGTGTTTGTGTACTGGTTATGATTAGGGCATTGGTTAGGGTAGGGCATCGGAAGTGGGTCAGGTTTAGGGATGGGGTTAGGGTTAGGGTTAAAGAATGGGGAGGGATTAGGGTACAATTTAGGGTACGACAATGCTTAAGGTTTAGCGTACGTGTGAGGGCACGAGTTAGTGTTGGTGTTCTGGTTAAGATTAGGGCAAGGGTGAGGGTAAGGCGTCGGGTGAGGGTCAGGGTTACGATTCGGGTAAGGCTTAGGGTTAAGGAATGCAGAGGGATTAGGTTACAGCTTAGGGTACGACAGTGCTTAAGGGTTAGCGTTCGTGTGAGGGCAAGGGTTAGTGTTAGTGTCCTGGTTAAGTTTAGGGCACGGGTGAGGGTAAGGCTTCAGGTGAGGGTCAGGGTTAGGATTCGGGTTAGGGTTAGGGTTAGGGAATGGGGAGGGATTAGGGTACAGTTTAGGGTACGACAACGATTAAGGGTTAGCGTACGTGTGAGGGCACAAGTTAGTGTTGGTGTCCTGCTTCAGATAAGGGCACGGGTGAGGGTAAGGTTTCGGGTGAGGGTCAGGGATAGAATTCGGGTTAGGGTTAGGGTTAGGGAATGGAGAGGGATTAGGGTACAGGTTAGGGTATGACAATGCTTAAAGGTTAGCGTAAGTGTGAGGGCACGAGTTAGTGTTGGTGTACTGGTTAAGACAACGGCACCGATGAGGGTAAGGTCTCGGAAAAGGGTCACGTTCAGGGTTTCGCTTAGGGTTAGGGTTAGTGAATGGGGAGGGATTAGGGTACAGGATAGGGTACGACAATGCTAAAGGGTTAGCGTACGTTTGAGGGCATGAGTTAGTGTTTGTGTACTGGTTAAGATTAGGGCATTGGTTAGGGTAGGGCATCGGAAGTGGGTCAGGTTTAGGGATGGGGTTAGGGTTAGGGTTAAGGAATGGGGAGGGATTAGGGTACAATTTAGGGTACGACAACGCTTAAGGTTTAGCGTACGTGTGAGGGGACGGGTTAGTGTTGGTGTCCTGGTTAAGATTAGGGCACGGGTGAGGGTAAGACTTCGGGTGAGGGTCAGGGTTAGGATTCGGGTTAGGGTTAGGGTTAAGAAATGGGGAGATATTAGGGCACAGTTTAGGGTACCACAACGCTTAAGGTTTAGCGTACGTGTGAGGTCACTAGTTAGTGTTAGTGTACTGCTTACGATTAGGGCACGGGTGAGGGTAAGGCCTCGGAAGAGGGTCACGTTAAGGGTTAGGGTTAGGGTTAGGGTTAGGGAATGGGGATTGATTAGGGTACAGGTTAGGGTACGGCAATGGCTTAGGGTTGGCGTACGATAGAGGGCATGGGTTAGTGTTGATGTACTGGTTAAAATTAGGACACGGGTGAGTGTAAAGTTTCGCGTGAGTGTCATGGTTAGGTTTCAGGTTTCAGGTTAGGGTTAGGGTTAGGGAATGGAGAGGGATTAGGGTACAGGTTAGGGTACCGCTGCGGTTTAGTGTTAGCGTACGTTTGAGGGCACGAGTTAGTCTTGGTGTCCTGGTTAAGATTAGGGCACGGGTGAGGGTAAGGCTTCGGGTGAGGGTCAGGGTTAGGATTCGGGTTAGGGTTAGGGTTAGGGAATGGAGAGGGATTAGGGTAGAGGTTAGGGTACCGCTGCGGTTTAGTGTTAGCGTACGTTTGAGGGCACGAGTTAGTCTTGGTGTAATGGTTAAGATTAGGGCACGGGTGAGGGTAAGTCTTCGGGTGAGGGTCAGAGTTAGGATTCGGGTTAGGGTTAGGGTTAGGGAATGGAGAGGCATTAGGGTACAGGTTAGGGTACGACAATGCTTAAGGGTTAGCGTAAGTGTGAGGGCACGAGTTAGTGTTGGTGTACTGGTTAAGACAACGGCACCGATGAGGGTAAGGCCTCGGAAAAGGGTCACGTTCAGGGTTTCGCTTAGGGTTAGGATTAGGGAATAGAAAGGGATTAGGGTACAGGATAGGGTACAACAATGCTTAAGGGTTAGCGTACGTTTGTGGGCATAAGTTAGTGTTTGTGTACTGGTTAAGATTAGGACATTGGTTAGGGTAGGGCATCGGAAGTGGGTCAGGTTTAGGGATGGGGTTAGGGTTAGGGTTGAGGAATGCAGAGGGATTAGGGTACAGCTTAGGGTACGACAGTGCTTAAGGGTTAGCGTTCGTGTGAGGGCAAGGGTTAGTGTTAGTGTCCTGGTTAAGTTTAGGGCACGGGTGAGGGTAAGGCTTCAGGTGAGGGTCAGGGTTAGGATTCGGGCTAGGGTTAGGGTTAAGGAATGGGGAGGGATTAGGGTACAGTTTAGGGTACGACAACGATTAAGGGTTAGCGTACGTGTGAGGGCACAAGTTAGTGTTGGTGTCCTGGTTAAGATTAGGGCACGGGTGAGGGTAAGGTTTCGGGTGAGGGTCAGGGATAGAATTCGAGTTAGGTTTAGGGTTAGGGAATGGGGCGATATTAGGGCACAGTTTTGGGTACCACAAGGCTTAAGGTTTAGCGTACGTGTGAGGTCACTAGTTAGTGTTAGTGTACTGCTTACGATTAGGGCACGGGTGAGGGTAAGGCCTCGGAAGAGGGTCACGTTAACGGTTAGGGTTAGGGTTAGGGTTAGGGAATGGGGATTGATTAGGGTACAGGTTAGGGTAGGGCAATGGCTTAGGGTTGGCGTAAGTTAGATTGCATGGGTTAGTGTTGATATACTGGTTAAAATTAGGACACGGGTGAGGGTAAAGTTTCGGGTGAGTGTCATGGTTAGGTTTCAGGTTAGGGTTAGGGTTAGGGAATGGAGAGGGATTAGGGTACAGGTTAGGGTACCGCTGCGGTTTAGTGTTAGCATACGTTTGAGAGCACGAGTTATTCTTGGTGTCCTGGTTAAGATTAGGGCACGGGTGAGGGTAAGGCTTCGGGTGAGGGTCAGGGTTAGGATTCGGGTTAGGGTTAGGGTTAGGGAATGGAGAGGGATTAGGGTACAGGTTAGGGTACGACAATGCTTAAGGGTTAGCGTAAGTGTGAGGGCACGAGTTAGTGTTGGTGTACTGGTTAAGACAACGGCACCCATGAGGGTAAGGTCTCGAAAAAGGGTCACGTTCAGGGTTTCGCTTAGGGTTAGGGTTAGGGAATGGGGAGAGATTAGGGTACAGGATAGGGTACGACAATGCTGGAGGGTTAGCGTACGTTTGAGGGCATGAGTTAGTGTTTGTGTACTGGTTAAGATTAGGGCATTGTTTAGGGTAGGGCATCGGAAGTGGGTCAGGTTTAGGGATGGGGTTAGGGTTAGGGTTAAGGAATGGGGAGGGATTAGGGTACAATTTAGGGTACGACAACGCTTATGGTTTAGCGTACGTGTGAGGGCACGAGTTAGTGTTGGTGTCCTGGTTAAGATTAGGGCACGGGTGAGGGTAAGGCTTCGGGTGAGGGTCAGGGTTAGGATTCGGGTTAGGGTTAGGGTTAAGGAATGCAGAGGGATTATGGTACAGCTTAGGGTACGACAGTGCTTAAGGGTTAGCGTTCGTGTGAGCGCAAGGGTTAGTGTTAATGTCCTGGTTAAGATTAGGGCACGGGTGAGGATAAGGCTTCAGGTGAGGGTCAGGGTTAGGATTCGGGTTAGGGTTAGGGTTAGGGAATGGGGAGGGATTAGGGTACAGTTTAGGGTACGACAACGCTTAAGGTTTAGCGTACGTGTGAGGGCACGAGTTAGTGTTGGTGTCCTGGTTAAGATTAGGGCACGGGTGAGGGTAAGGCTTCGGGTGAGGGTCAGGGTTAGGATTCGGGTTAGGGTTAGGGTTAAGGAATGGGGAGATATTAGGGCACAGTTTAGGGTACCACAACGCTTAAGGTTTAGCGTACGTGTGAGGTCACTAGTTAGTGTTAGTGTACTGCTTACGATTAGGGCACGGGTGAGGGTAAGGCCTCGGAAGAGGGTCACGTTAAGGGTTAGGGTTAGGGTTAGGGTTAGGGAATGGGGATTGATTAGGGTACAGGTTAGGGTACGGCAATGGCTTAGGGTTGGCGTACGTTCGAGGGCATGGGTTAGTGTTGATGTACTGGTTAAAATTAGGACACGAGTGAGGGTAAAGTTTCGGGTGAGTGTCATGGTTAGGTTTCAGGTTAGGGTTAGGGTTAGGGAATGGAGAGGGATTAGGGTACAGGTTAGGGTACCGCTGCGGTTCTGTGTTAGCGTACGTTTGAGGGCACGAGTTAGTCTTGGTGTCCTGGTTAAGATTAGGGCACGGGTGAGGGTAAGGCTTCGGGTGAGGGTCAGGGTTAGGATTCGGGTTAGGGTTAGGGTTAGGGAATGGAGAGGGATTAGGGTACAGGTTAGGGTACGACAATGCTTAAGGGTTAGCGTAAGTGTGAGGGCACGAGTTAGCGTTGGTGTATTGGTTAAGAAAACGGCACCGATGAGGGTAAGGCCTCGGAAAAGGGTCACGTTCAGGGTTTCGCTTAGGGTTAGGGTTAGGGAATGGGGAGGGATTAGTGTACAGGATAGGGTACGACAATGCTTAATGGTTAGCGTACGTTTGAGGGCATGAGTTAGTGTTTGTGTACTGGTTAAGATTAGGGCATTGGTTAGTGTAGGGCATCGGAAGTGGGTCAGGTTTAGGGATAGGGTTAGGGTTAGGGTTAAGGAATGGGGAGGGATTAGGGTACAATTTAGGGTACGACAACGCTTAAGGTTTAGCGTACGTGTGAGGGCACCATTTAGTGTTGGTGTCCTGGTTAAGATTAGGCCACGGTTGAGGGTAAGGCTTCGTGTGAGGGTCAGGGTTAGGATTCGAGTTAGGGTTAGGGTTAGGGAATGGAGAGGGATTAGGGTACAGGTTAGGGTACGACAATGCTTAAGGGTTAGCGTAAGTGTGAGGGCACAAGTTAGTGTTGGTGTACTGGTTAAGACAACGGCACCGATGAGGGTAAGGCCTCGGAAAAGGGTCACGTTCAGGGTTTCGCTTAGGGTTAGGGTTAGGGAATGGGGAGGGATTAGGGTACAGGATAGGGTACGACAATGCTTAAGGGTTAGCGTACGTTTGAGGGCATGAGTTAGTGTTTGTGTACTGGTTAAGAATAGGGCATTGGTTAGGGTAGGGCATCGGAGGTGGGTCAGGTTTAGGGATGGGGTTAGGGTTAGGGTTAAGGAATGGGGAGGGATTAGGGTACAATTTAGGGTACGACAACGCTTAAGGTTTAGCGTACGTGTGAGGGCACGAGTTAGTGTTGGTGTTCTGGTTAAGATTAGGGCACGGGTGAGGGTAAGGCTTCGGGTGAGGGTCAGGGTTAGGATTCGGGTTAGGGTTAGGGTTAAGGAATGGGGAGATATTAGGGCACAGTTTAGGGTACCACAACGCTTAAGGTGTAGCGTACGTGTGAGGTCACTAGTTAGTGTTAGTGTACTGCTTACGATTAGGGCACGGGTGAGGGTAAGGCCTCGGAAGAGGGTCACGTTAAGGGTTAGGGTTAGGGTTAGGGTTAGGGAATGGGGATTGATTAGGGTACAGGTTAGGGTACGGCAATGGCTTAGGGTTGGCGTACGTTAGAGGGCATGGGTTAGTGTTGATGTACTGGTTAAAATTAGGACACGAGTGAGGGTAAAGTTTCGGGTGAGTGTCATGGTTAGGTTTCAGGTTAGGGTTAGGGTTAGGGAATGGAGAGGGATTAGGGTACAGGTTAGGGTACCGCTGCGGTTTAGTGTTAGCGTACGTTTGAGGGCACGAGTTAGTCTTGGTGTCCTGGTTAAGATTAGGGCACGGGTGAGGGTAAGTCTTCGGGTGAGGGTCAGAGTTAGGATTCGGGTTAGGGTTAGGGTTAGGGAATGGAGAGGGATTAGGGTACAGGTTAGGGTACGACAATGCTTAAGGGTTAGCGTAAGTGTGAGGGCACAAGTTAGTGTTGGTGTACTGGTTAAGACAACGGCACCGATGAGGGTAAGGCCTCGGAAAAGGGTCACGTTCAGGGTTTCGCTTAGGGTTAGGGTTAGGGAATGGGGAGGGATTTGGGTACAGGATAGGGTACAACAATGCTTAAGGGTTAGCGTACGTTTGAGGGCATGAGTTAGTGTTTGTGTACTGGTTAAGATTAGGGCATTGGTTAGGGTAGGGCATCGGAAGTGGGTCAGGTTTAGGGATGGGGTTAGGGTTAGGGTTAAGGAATGGGGAGGGATTAGGGTACAATTTAGGGTACGACAACGCTTAAGGTTTAGCGTACGTGTGAGGGCACGAGTTAGTGTTGGTGTCCTGGTTAAGATTAGGGCACGGGTGAGAGTAAGGCTTCGGGTGAGGGTCAGGGTTAGGATTCGGGTTAGGGTTAGGGTTAAGGAATGCAGAGGGATTAGGGTACAGTTTAGGGTACGACAACGATTAAAGGTTAGCGTACGTGTGAGGGCACAAGTTAGTGTTAGTGTCCTGGTTAAGATTAGGGCACGGGTGAGGGTAAGGTTTCGGGTGAGGGTCAGGGATAGAATTCGGGTTAGGGTTAGGGTTAGGGAATGGGGAGATATTAGGGCACAGTTTAGGGTAGCACAACGCTTAAGGTTTAGCGTACGTGTGAGGTCACTAGTTAGTGTTAGTGTACTGCTTACGATTAGGGCACGGATGAGGGTAAGGCCTCGGAAGAGGGTCACGTTAAGGCTTAGGGTTAGGGTTAGGGTTAGGGAATGGGGATTGATTAGGGTACAGGTTAGGGTACGGCAATGGCTTAGGGTTGGCGTACGTTAGAGGGCATGGGTTAGTGTTGATGTACTTGTTAAAATTAGGACACGGGTGAGGGTAAAGTTTCGGGTGAGTTTCATGGTTAGGTTTCAGGTTAGGGTTAGGGTTAGGGAATGGAGAGGGATTAGGGTACAGGTTAGGGTACCGCTGCGGTTTAGTGTTAGCGTACGGTTGAGGGCACGAGTTAGTCTTGGTGTCCTGGTTAAGATTAGGGCACGGGTGAGGGTAAGTCTTCGGGTGAGGGTCAGAGTTAGGATTCGGGTTAGGGTTAGGGTTAGGGAATGGAGAGGGATTAGGGTACAGGTTAGGGTACGACAATGCTTAAGGGTTAGCGTAAGTGTGAGGGCACAAGTTAGTGTTGGTGTACTGGTTAAGACAACGGCACCGATGAGGGTAAGGCCTCGGAAAAGGGTCACGTTCAGGGTTTCGCTTAGGGTTAGGGTTAGGGAATGGGGAGGGATTTGGGTACAGGATAGGGTACAACAATGCTTAAGGGTTAGCGTACGTTTGAGGGCATGAGTTAGTGTTTGTGTACTGGTTAAGATTAGGGCATTGGTTAGGGTAGGGCATCGGAAGTGGGTCAGGTTTAGGGATGGGGTTAGGGTTAGGGTTAAGGAATGGGGAGGGATTAGGGTACAATTTAGGGTACGACAACGCTTAAGGTTTAGCGTACGTGTGAGGGCACGAGTTAGTGTTGGTGTCCTGGTTAAGATTAGGGCACGGGTGAGAGTAAGGCTTCGGGTGAGGGTCAGGGTTAGGATTCGGGTTAGGGTTAGGGTTAAGGAATGCAGAGGGATTAGGGTACAGTTTAGGGTACGACAACGATTAAAGGTTAGCGTACGTGTGAGGGCACAAGTTAGTGTTAGTGTCCTGGTTAAGATTAGGGCACGGGTGAGGGTAAGGTTTCGGGTGAGGGTCAGGGATAGAATTCGGGTTAGGGTTAGGTTTAGGGAATGGGGAGATATTAGGGCACAGTTTAGGGTAGCACAACGCTTAAGGTTTAGCGTACGTGTGAGGTCACTAGTTAGTGTTAGTGTACTGCTTACGATTAGGGCACGGATGAGGGTAAGGCCTCGGAAGAGGGTCACGTTAAGGCTTAGGGTTAGGGTTAGGGTTAGGGAATGGGGATTGATTAGGGTACAGGTTAGGGTACGGCAATGGCTTAGGGTTGGCGTACGTTAGAGGGCATGGGTTAGTGTTGATGTACTTGTTAAAATTAGGACACGGGTGAGGGTAAAGTTTCGGGTGAGTTTCATGGTTAGGTTTCAGGTTAGGGTTAGGGTTAGGGAATGGAGAGGGATTAGGGTACAGGTTAGGGTACCGCTGCGGTTCTGTGTTAGCGTAGGTTTGAGGGCACGAGTTAGTCTTGGTGTCCTGGTTAAGATTACGGCACGGGTGAGGGTAAGGCTTCGGGTGAGGGTCAGGGTTAGGATTCGGGTTAGGGTTAGGGTTAGGGAATGGAGAGGGATTAGGGTACAGGTTAGGGTACGACAATGCTTAAGGGTTAGCGTAAGTGTGAGGGCACGAGTTAGTGTTGGTGTACTGGTTAAGAAAACGGCACCGATGAGGGTAAGGCCTCGGAAGAGGGTCACGTTCAGGGTTTCGCTTAGGGTTAGGATTAGGGAATGGGGAGGGATTAGGGTACAATTTAGGGTACGACAACGCTTAAGGTTTAGCGTACGTGTGAGGGCACGATTTAGTGTTGGTGTTCTGGTTAAGATTAGGCCACGGTTGAGGGTAAGGCTTCGTGGGAGGGTCAGGGTTAGGATTCGAGTTAGGGTTAGGGTTAGGGAATGGAGAGGGATTAGGGTACAGGTTAGGGTACGACAATGCTTAAGGGTTAGCGTAAGTGTGAGGGCACAAGTTAGTGTTGGTGTACTGGTTAAGACAACGGCACCGATGAGGGTAAGGCCTCGGAAAAGGGTCACGTTCAGGGTTTCGCTTAGGGTTAGGGTTAGGGAATGGGTAGGGATTTGGGTACAGGATAGGGTACGACAATGCTTAAGGGTTAGCGTACGTTTGAGGGCATGAGTTAGTGTTTGTGTACTGGTTAAGATTAGGGCATTGGTTAGGGTAGGGCATCGGAGGTGGGTCAGGTTTAGGGATGGGGTTAGGGTTAGGGTTAAGGAATGGGGAGGGATTAGGGTACAATTTAGGGTACGACAACGATTAAAGGTTAGCGTACGTGTGAGGGCACAAGTTAGTGTTAGTGTCCTGGTTAAGATTAGGGCACGGGTGAGGGTAAGGTTTCGGGTGAGGGTCAGGGATAGAATTCGGGTTAGGGTTAGGGTTAGGGAATGGGGAGATATTAGGGCACAGTTTAGGGTAGCACAACGCTTAAGGTTTAGCGTACGTGTGAGGTCACTAGTTAGTGTTAGTGTACTGCTTACGATTAGGGCACGGATGAGGGTAAGGCCTCGGAAGAGGGTCACGTTAAGGCTTAGGGTTAGGGTTAGGGTTAGGGAATGGGGATTGATTAGGGTACAGGTTAGGGTACGGCAATGGCTTAGGGTTGGCGTACGTTAGAGGGCATGGGTTAGTGTTGATGTACTTGTTAAAATTAGGACACGGGTGAGGGTAAAGTTTCGGGTGAGTTTCATGGTTAGGTTTCAGGTTAGGGTTAGGGTTAGGGAATGGAGAGGGATTAGGGTACAGGTTAGGGTACCGCTGCGGTTCTGTGTTAGCGTACGTTTGAGGGCACGAGTTAGTCTTGGTGTCCTGGTTAAGATTAGGGCACGGGTGAGGGTAAGGCTTCGGGTGAGGGTCAGGGTTAGGATTCGGGTTAGGGTTAGGGTTAGGGAATGGAGAGGGATTAGGGTACAGGTTAGGGTACGACAATGCTTAAGGGTTAGCGTAAGTGTGAGGGCACGAGTTAGTGTTGGTGTACTGGTTAAGAAAACGGCACCGATGAGGGTAAGGCCTCGGAAAAGGGTCACGTTCAGGGTTTCGCTTAGGGTTAGGATTAGGGAATGGGGAGGGATTAGTGTACAGGATAGGGTACGACAATGCTTAATGGTTAGCGTACGTTTGAGGGCATGAGTTAGTGTTTGTGTACTGGTTAAGATTAGGGCATTGGTTAGGGTAGGGCATCGGAAGTGGGTCAGGTTTAGGGATGGGGTTAGGGTTAGGGTTAAGGAATGGGGAGGGATTAGGGTACAATTTAGGGTACGACAACGCTTAAGGTTTAGCGTACGTGTGAGGGCACGATTTAGTGTTGGTGTCCTGGTTAAGATTAGGCCACGGTTGAGGGTAAGGCTTCGTGGGAGGGTCAGGGTTAGGATTCGAGTTAGGGTTAGGGTTAGGGAATGGAGAGGGATTAGGGTACAGGTTAGGGTACGACAATGCTTAAGGGTTAGCGTAAGTGTGAGGGCACAAGTTAGTGTTGGTGTACTGGTTAAGACAACGGCACCGATGAGGGTAAGGCCTCGGAAAAGGGTCACGTTCAGGGTTTCGCTTAGGGTTAGGGTTAGGGAATGGGGAGGGATTAGGGTACAGGATAGGGTACGACAATGCTTAAGGGTTAGCGTACGTTTGAGGGCATGAGTTAGTGTTTGTGTACTGGTTAAGAATAGGGCATTGGTTAGGGTAGGGCATCGGAGGTGGGTCAGGTTTAGGGATGGGGTTAGGGTTAGGGTTAAGGAATGGGGAGGGATTAGGGTACAATTTAGGGTAGGACAACGCTTAAGGTTTAGCGTACGTGTGAGGGCACGAGTTAGTGTTGGTGTCCTGGTTAAGATTAGGGCACGGGTGAGGGTAAGGCTTCGGGTGAGGGTCAGGGTTAGGATTCGGGTTAGGGTTAGGGTTAAGGAATGGGGAGATATTAGGGCACAGTTTAGGGTACCACAACGCTTAAGGTTTAGCGTACGTGTGAGGTCACTAGTTAGTGTTAGTGTACTGCTTATGATTAGGGCACGGGTGAGGGTAAGGCCTCGGAAGAGGGTCACGTTAAGGGTTAGGGTTAGGGTTAGGGTTAGGGAATGGGGATTGATTAGGGTACAGGTTAGGGTACGGCAATGGCTTAGGGTTGGCGTACGTTAGAGGGCATGGGTTAGTGTTGATGTACTGGTTAAAATTAAGACACGAGTGAGGGTAAAGTTTCGGGTGAGTGTCATGGTTAGGTTTCAGGTTAGGGTTAGGGTTAGGGAATGGAGAGGGATTAGGGTACAGGTTAGGGTACCGCTGCGGGTCTGTGTTAGCGTAGGTTTGAGGGCACGAGTTAGTCTTGGTGTCCTGGTTAAGATTAGGGCACGGGTGAGGGTAAGTCTTCGGGTGAGGGTCAGAGTTAGGATTCGGGTTAGGGTTAGGGTTAGGGAATGGAGAGGGATTAGGGTACAGGTTAGGGTACGACAATGCTTAAGGGTTAGCGTAAGTGTGAGGGCACGAGTTAGTGTTGGTGTACTGGTTAAGAAAACGGCACCGATGAGGGTAAGGCCTCGGAAAAGGGTCACGTTCAGGGTTTCGCTTAGGGTTAGGGTTAGGGAATGGGGAGGGATTTGGGTACAGGATAGGGTACAACAATGCTTAAGGGTTAGCGTACGTTTGAGGGCATGAGTTAGTGTTTGTGTACTGGTTAAGATTAGGGCATTGGTTAGGGTAGGGCATCGGAAGTGGGTCAGGTTTAGGGATGGGGTTAGGGTTAGGGTTAAGGAATGGGGAGGGATTAGGGTACAATTTAGGGTACGACAACGCTTAAGGTTTAGCGTACGTGTGAGGGCACGAGTTAGTGTTGGTGTCCTGGTTAAGATTAGGGCACGGGTGAGAGTAAGGCTTCGGGTGAGGGTCAGGGTTAGGATTCGGGTTAGGGTTAGGGTTAAGGAATGCAGAGGGATTAGGGTACAGTTTAGGGTACGACAACGATTAAAGGTTAGCTTACGTGTGAGGGCACAAGTTAGTGTTAGTGTCCTGGTTAAGATTAGGGCACGGGTGAGGGTAAGGTTTCGGGTGAGGGTCAGGGATAGAATTCGGGTTAGGGTTAGGGTTAGGGAATGGGGAGATATTAGGGCACAGTTTAGGGTAGCACAACGCTTAAGGTTTAGCGTACGTGTGAGGTCACTAGTTAGTGTTAGTGTACTGCTTACGATTAGGGCACGGATGAGGGTAAGGCCTCGGAAGAAGGTCACGTTAAGGCTTAGGGTTAGGGTTAGGGTTAGGGAATGGGGATTGATTAGGGTACAGGTTAGGGTACGGCAATGGCTTAGGGTTGGCGTACGTTAGAGGGCATGGGTTAGTGTTGATGTACTTGTTAAAATTAGGACACGGGTGAGGGTAAAGTTTCGGGTGAGTTTCATGGTTAGGTTTCAGGTTAGGGTTAGGGTTAGGGAATGGAGAGGGATTAGGGTACAGGTTAGGGTACCGCTGCGGTTCTGTGTTAGCGTACGTTTGAGGGCACGAGTTAGTCTTGGTGTCCTGGTTAAGATTAGGGCATTGGTTAGGGTAGGGCATCGGAAGTGGGTCAGGTTTAGGGATGGGGTTAGGGTTAGGGTTAAGGAATGGGGAGGGATTAGGGTACAATTTAGGGTACGACAACGCTTAAGGTTTAGCGTACGTGTGAGGGCACGATTTAGTGTTGGTGTCCTGGTTAAGATTAGGCCACGGTTGAGGGTAAGGCTTCGTGTGAGGGTCAGGGTTAGGATTCGAGTTAGGGTTAGGGTTAGGGAATGGAGAGGGATTAGGGTACAGGTTAGGGTACGACAATGCTTAAGGGTTAGCGTAAGTGTGAGGGCACAAGTTAGTGTTGGTGTACTGGTTAAGACAACGGCACCGATGAGGGTAAGGCCTCGGAAAAGGGTCACGTTCAGGGTTTCGCTTAGGGTTAGGGTTAGGGAATGGGGAGGGATTAGGGTACAGGATAGGGTACGACAATGCTTACGGGTTAGCGTACGTTTGAGGGCATGAGTTAGTGTTTGTGTACTGGTTAAGAATAGGGCATTGGTTAGGGTAGGGCATCGGAAGTGGGTCAGGTTTAGGGATGGGGTTAGGGTTAGGGTTAAGGAATGGGGAGTGATTACGGTACAATTTAGGGTACGACAACGCTTAAGGTTTAGCGTACGTGTGAGGGCGCGATTTAGTGTTGGTGTCCTGGTTAAGATTAGGACACGGGTGTGGGTAAGGCTTCGGGTGAGGGTCAGGGTTAGGATTCGGGTTAGGGTTAGGGTTAAGGAATGCAGAGGGATTAGGGTACAGCTTAGGGTACGACAGTGCTTAAGGGTTAGCGTTCGTGTGAGGGCAAGGGTTAGTGTTAGTGTCCTGATTAAGATTAGGGCACGGGTGAGGGTAAGGCTTCGGTTGAGGGTCAGGGTTAGGATTCGGGTTAGGGTTAGGGTTAGGGAATGGAGAGGGATTAGGGTACAGGTTAGGGTATGAGAATGCTTAAGGGTTAGCGTAAGTGTGAGGGCACGAGTTAGTGTTGGTGTACTGGTTACGACAACGGCACCGATGAGAGTAAGGCCTCGGAAAAGGGTCACGTTCAGGGTTTCGCTTAGGGTTAGGGTTAGGGAATGGGGAGGGATTAGGGTACAGGATAGGGTACGACAATGCTTAAGGGTTAGCGTAAGTGTGAGGGCACGAGTTAGTGTTGGTGTACTGGTTACGACAACGGCACCGATGAGAGTAAGGCCTCGGAAAAGGGTCACGTTCAGGGTTTCGCTTAGGGTTAGTGTTAGGGAATGGGGAGGGATTAGGGTACAGGTTAGGGTACGGCAATGGCTTAGGATTGGCGTACGTTAGAGGGCATGGGTTAGTGTTGATGTACTGGTTAAAATTAGGACACGGGTAAGGGTAAAGTTTCAGGTGAGTGTCATGGTTAGGTTTCAGGTTAGGGTTAGGGTTAGGGAATGGAGAGGGATTCGGGTACAGGTTAGGGTACCGCTGCGGTTTAGTGTTACCGTACGTGTGAGGGCACGAGTTAGTCTTGGTGTCCTGGTTAAGATTAGGGCACGGGTGAGGGTAAGGCTTCGGGTGAGGGTCAGGGTTAGGATTCGGGTTAGGTTTAGGGTTAAGGAATGCAGAGGGATTAGGTTAGAGCTTAGGGTACGACAGTGCTTAACGGTTAGCGTTCGTGTGAGGGCAATTGTTAGTGTTAGTGTCCTGGTTAAGATTAGGGCACGGGTGAGGGTAAGGTTTTGGGTGAGGGTCAGGGATAGAATTCGGTTTAGGTTTTGGGTTAGGGAATGGCGAGATATTAGGGCACAGTTTAGGGTACAACAACGCTTAAGGTTTAGCGTACGTGTGAGGTCACTAGTTAGTGTTAGTGTACTGCTTACGATTAGGTCACGGGTGAGGGAAAGGCCTCGGAAGAGGGTCACGTTAAGGGTTAGGGTTAGGGTTAGGTTTAGGGAATGGGGATTGATTAGGGTACAGGTTAGGGTACAGCAATGGCTTAGGGTTGGCATACGTTACAGGGCATGGGTTAGTGTTAATGTACTGGTTTAAATTAGGACACGGGTGAGGGTAAAGTATCGGGTGAGTGTCATGGTTAGGTTTCAGGTTAGGGTTAGGGTTAGGGAATGGAGAGTGATTAGGGTACAGGTTAGAGTACCGCTGCGGTTTAGTGTTAGCGTACGTGTGAGGGCACAAGTTAGTCTTGGTGTCCTGCTTAAGATTAGGGCACGGGTGAGGGTAAGGCTTCGGGTGAGGGTCAGGGTTAGGATTCGGGTTAGGGTTAGGGTTAGGGAATGGAGAGGGATTAGGGTACAGGTTAGGGTACGACAATGCTTAAGGGTTAGCGTAAGTGTGAGGGCACGAGTTAGTGTTGGTGTACTGGTTTAGACAACGGCAACGATGAGGGTAAGGCCTCGGAAAAGGGTCACGTTCAGGGTTTCGCTTAGGGTTAGGGTTAGGGAATGGGGAGGGATTAGGGTACAGGATAGGGTACGACAATGCTTAAGGTTTAGCGTACGTTTGAGGGCATGAGTTAGTGTTTGTGTACTGGTTAAGATTAGGGCATTGTTTAGGGTAGGGCATCGGAAGTGGGTCAGGTTTAGGGATGGGGTTAGGGTTAGGGTTAAGGAATGGGGAGGGATTAGGGTACAATTTAGGGTACGACAACGCTTAAGGTTTAGCATACGTGTGAGGGCACGAGTTAGTGTTGGTGTTCTGGTTAAGATTAGGGCACGGGTGAGGGTAAGGCTTCGGGTGAGGGTCAGGGTTAGGATTCGGGTAAGGCTTAGGGTTAAGGATGCAGAGGGATTAGGTTAGAGCTTAGGGTACGACAGTGCTTAAGGGTTAGCGTTCGTGTGAGGGCAAGGGTTAGTGTTAGTGTCCTGGTTAAGATTAGGGCACGGGTGAGGGTAAGGCTTCGGGTGAGGGTCAGGGTTAGGATTCGGGTTAGGGTTAGGGTTAGGGAATGGGGAGGGATTAGGGTACAGTTTAGGGTACGACAACGATTAAGGGTCAGCGTACGTGTGAGGGCACAAGTTAGTGTTGGTGTCCTGGTTAAGATAAGGTCACGGGTGAGGGTAAGGTTTCGGGTGAGGGTCAGGGATAGAATTCTGGTTAGGGATAGGGTTAGGGAATGGCGAGATATTAGGGCACAGTTTAGGGTACGACAACGCTTAAGCTTTAGCGTACGTGTGAGGTCACTAGTTAGTGTTAGAGTACTGCTTACGATTAGGGCACGGGTGAGGGTAAGGCTTCGGAAGGGGTCACGTTAAGGGTTAGGGTTAGGGTTAGGGTTAGGGAATGGGGATTGATTAGGGTACAGGTTAGGGTAAGGCAATGGCTTAGGGTTGGCGTACATTAGAGGGCATGGGTTAGTGTTGATGTACTGGTTAAAATTAGGACACGGGTGAGGGTAAAGTTTCGGGTGAGTGTCATGGTTAGGTTTCAGGTTAGGGCTCGGGTTAGGGAATGGAGAGGGATTCGGGTACAGGTTAGGGTACCGCTGCGGTTTAGTGTTGGCGTACGTGTGAGGGCACGAGTTAGTCTTGGTGTCCTGGTTAAGATTAGGGCACGGGTGAGGGTAAGGCTTCGGGTGAGGGTCAGTGTTAGGATTCGGGTTGGGGTTAGGGTTAGGGAATGGAGAGGGATTAGGGTACAGGTTAGGGTACGAAAATGCTTAAGGGTTAGCGTAAGTGTGAGGGCACGAGTTAGTGTTGGGTACTGGTTAAGACAACGGCACCGATGAGGGTAAGGACTCGGAAAAGGGTCACGTTCAGGGTTTCGCTTAGGGTTAGGTTTAGGGAATGGGAAGGGATTAGGGTACAGGATAGGATATGACAATGCTTAAGGGTTAGCGTACGTTTGAGGGCATGAGTTAGTGTTTGTGTACTGGTTAAGATTAGGGCATTGGTTAGGGTAGGGCATCGGAAGTGGGTCAGGTTTAGGGATGGGGTTAGGGTTAGGGTTAAGGAATGGGGAAGGATTAGGGTACAATTTAGGGTACGACAATGCTTAAGGTTTAGCGTACGTGTGAGGGCACGAGTTAGTGTTGGTGTTCTGGTTAAGATTAGGGCAAGGGTGAGGGTAAGGCGTCGGGTGAGGGTCAGGGTTAGGATTCGGGTAAGGCTTAGGGTTAAGGAATGCAGAGGGATTAGGTTACAGCTTAGGGTACGACAGTGCTTAAGGGTTAGCGTTCGTGTGAGGGCAAGGGTTAGTGTTAGTGTCCTGGTTAAGTTTAGGGCACGGGTGAGGGTAAGGCTTCAGGTGAGGGTCAGGGTTAGGATTCGGGTTAGGGTTAGGGTTAGGGAATGGGGAGGGATTAGGGTACAGTTTAGGGTACGACAACGATTAAGGGTTAGCGTACGTGTGAGGGCACAAGTTAGTGTTGGTGTCCTGCTTCAGATAAGGGCACGGGTGAGGGTAAGGTTTCGGGTGAGGGTCAGGGATAGAATTCGGGTTAGGGTTAGGGTTAGGGAATGGAGAGGGATTAGGGTACAGGTTAGGGTATGACAATGCTTAAAGGTTAGCGTAAGTGTGAGGGCACGAGTTAGTGTTGGTGTACTGGTTAAGACAACGGCATCGATGAGGGTAAGGTCTCGGAAAAGGGTCACGTTCAGGGTTTCGCTTAGGGTTAGGGTTAGGGAATGGGGAGGGATTAGGGTACAGGATAGGGTACGACAATGCTAAAGGGTTAGCGTACGTTTGAGGGCATGAGTTAGTGTTTGTGGACTGGTTAAGATTAGGGCATTGGTTAGGGTAGGGCATCGGAAGTGGGTCAGGTTTAGGGATGGGGTTAGGGTTAGGGTTAAGGAATGGGGAGGGATTAGGGTACAATTTAGGGTACGACAACGCTTAAGGTTTAGCGTACGTGTGAGGGGACGAGTTAGTGTTGGTGTCCTGGTTAAGATTAGGGCACGGGTGAGGTTAAGACTTCGGGTGAGGGTCAGGGTTAGGATTCGGGTTAGGGTTAGGGTTAAGAAATGGGGAGATATTAGGGCACAGTTTTGGGTACCACAACGCTTAAGGTTTAGCGTACGTGTGAGGTCACTAGTTAGTGTTAGTGTACTGCTTACGATTAGGGCACGGGTGAGGGTAAGGCCTCGGAAGAGGGTCCCGTTAAGG
Organism: Inia geoffrensis; assembly: GCA_036417435.1. NCBI lineage: Eukaryota > Metazoa > Chordata > Mammalia > Artiodactyla > Iniidae > Inia > Inia geoffrensis. The sequence goes on from CM070911.1 coordinate 94,127,602, forward strand.
GTTAGGGTTAGGGTTAGGGTTAGGGAATGGGGATTGATTAGGGTACAGGTTAGTGTACGGCAATGGCTTAGGGTTGGCGTACGATAGAGGGCATGGGTTAGTGTTGATGTACTGGTTAAAATTAGGACACGGGTGAGGGTAAAGTTTCGCGTGAGTGTCATGGTTAGGTTTCAGGTTTCAGGTTAGGGTTAGGGTTAGGGAATGGAGAGGGATTAGGGTAGAGGTTAGGGTACCGCTGCGGTTTAGTGTTAGCGTACGTTTGAGGGCACGAGTTAGTCTTGGTGTCCTGGTTAAGATTAGGGCACGGGTGAGGGTAAGGCTTCGGGTGAGGGTCAGGGTTAGGATTCGGGTTAGGGTTAGGGTTAGGGAATGGAGAGGGATTAGGGTAGAGGTTAGGGTACCGCTGCGGTTTAGTGTTAGCGTACGTTTGAGGGCACGAGTTAGTCTTGGTGTAATGGTTAAGATTAGGGCACGGGTGAGGGTAAGTCTTCGGGTGAGGGTCAGAGTTAGGATTCGGGTTAGGGTTAGGGTTAGGGAATGGAGAGGCATTAGGGTACAGGTTAGGGTACGACAATGCTTAAGGGTTAGCCTAAGTGTGAGGGCACGAGTTAGTGTTGGTGTACTGGTTAAGACAACGGCACCGATGAGGGTAAGGCCTCGGAAAAGGGTCACGTTCAGGGTTTCGCTTAGGGTTAGGATTAGGGAATAGAAAGGGATTAGGGTACAGGATAGGGTACAACAATGCTTAAGGGTTAGCGTACGTTTGAGGGCATGAGTTAGTGTTTGTGTACTGGTTAAGATTAGGGCATTGGTTAGGGTAGGGCATCGGAAGTGGGTCAGGTTTAGGGATGGGGTTAGGGTTAGGGTTGAGGAATGCAGAGGGATTAGGGTACAGCTTAGGGTACGACAGTGCTTAAGGGTTAGCGTTCGTGTGAGGGCAAGGGTTAGTGTTAGTGTCCTGGTTAAGTTTAGGGCACGGGTGAGGGTAAGGCTTCAGGTGAGGGTCAGGGTTAGGATTCGGGCTAGGGTTAGGGTTAAGGAATGGGGAGGGATTAGGGTACAGTTTAGGGTACGACAACGATTAAGGGTTAGCGTACGTGTGAGGGCACAAGTTAGTGTTGGTGTCCTGGTTAAGATTAGGGCACGGGTGAGCGTAAGTTTTCGGGTGAGGGTCAGGGATAGAATTCGAGTTAGGTTTAGGGTTAGGGAATGGGGCGATATTAGGGCACAGTTTTGGGTACCACAAGGCTTAAGGTTTAGCGTACGTGTGAGGTCACTAGTTAGTGTTAGTGTACTGCTTACGATTAGGGCACGGGTGAGGGTAAGGCCTCGGAAGAGGGTCACGTTAACGGTTAGGGTTAGGGTTAGGGTTAGGGAATGGGGATTGATTAGGGTACAGGTTAGGGTAGGGCAATGGCTTAGGGTTGGCGTAAGTTAGATTGCATGGGTTAGTGTTGATATACTGGTTAAAATTAGGACACGGGTGAGGGTAAAGTTTCGGGTGAGTGTCATGGTTAGGTTTCAGGTTAGGGTTAGGGTTAGGGAATGGAGAGGGATTAGGGTACAGGTTAGGGTACCGCTGCGGTTTAGTGTTAGCATACGTTTGAGAGCACGAGTTAGTCTTGGTGTCCTGGTTAAGATTAGGGCACGGGTGAGGGTAAGGCTTCGGGTGAGGGTCAGGGTTAGGATTCGGGTTAGGGTTAGGGTTAGGGAATGGAGAGGGATTAGGGTACAGGTTAGGGTACGACAATGCTTAAGGGTTAGCGTAAGTGTGAGGGCACGAGTTAGTGTTGGTGTACTGGTTAAGACAACGGCACCCATGAGGGTAAGGTCTCGAAAAAGGGTCACGTTCAGGGTTTCGCTTAGGGTTAGGGTTAGGGAATGGGGAGAGATTAGGGTACAGGATAGGGTACGACAATGCTGGAGGGTTAGCGTACGTTTGAGGGCATGAGTTAGTGTTTGTGTACTGGTTAAGATTAGGGCATTGGTTAGGGTAGGGCATCGGAAGTGGGTCAGGTTTAGGGATGGGGTTAGGGTTAGGGTTAAGGAATGGGGAGGGATTAGGGTACAATTTAGGGTACGACAACGCTTAAGGTTTAGCGTACGTGTGAGGCACGAGTTAGTGTTGGTGTCCTGGTTAAGATTAGGGCACGGGTGAGGGTAAGGCTTCGGGTGAGGGTCAGGGTTAGGATTCGGGTTAGGGTTAGGGTTAAGGAATGCAGAGGGATTATGGTACAGCTTAGGGTACGACAGTGCTTAAGGGTTAGCGTTCGTGTGAGGGCAAGGGTTAGTGTTAATGTCCTGGTTAAGATTAGGGCACGGGTGAGGATAAGGCTTCAGGTGAGGGTCAGGGTTAGGATTCCGGTTAGGGTTAGGGTTAGGGAATGGGGAGGGTTTAGGGTACAGGTTAGGGTACGACAATGCTTAAGGGTTAGCGTAAGTGTGAGGGCACGAGTTAGTGTTGGTGTACTGGTTAAGACAACGGCACCGATGAGGGTAAGGCCTCGGAAAAGGGTCACGTTCAGGGTTTCGCTTAGGGTTAGGGTTAGGGAATGGGGAGGGATTTGGGTACAGGATAGGGTACAACAATGCTTAAGGGTTAGCGTACGTTTGAGGGCATGAGTTAGTGTTTGTGTACTGGTTAAGATTAGGGCATTGGTTAGGGTAGGGCATCGGAAGTGGGTCAGGTTTAGGGATGGGGTTAGGGTTAGGGTTAAGGAATGGGGAGGGATTAGGGTACAATTTAGGGTACGACAACGCTTAAGGTTTAGCGTACGTGTGAGGGCACGAGTTAGTGTTGGTGTCCTGGTTAAGATTAGGGCACGGGTGAGAGTAAGGCTTCGGGTGAGGGTCAGGGTTAGGATTCGGGTTAGGGTTAGGGTTAAGGAATGCAGAGGGATTAGGGTACAGTTTAGGGTACGACAACGATTAAAGGTTAGCGTACGTGTGAGGGCACAAGTTAGTGTTAGTGTCCTGGTTAAGATTAGGGCACGGGTGAGGGTAAGGTTTCGGGTGAGGGTCAGGGATAGAATTCGGGTTAGGGTTAGGGTTAGGGAATGGGGAGATATTAGGGCACAGTTTAGGGTAGCACAACGCTTAAGGTTTAGCGTACGTGTGAGGTCACTAGTTAGTGTTAGTGTACTGCTTACGATTAGGGCACGGATGAGGGTAAGGCCTCGGAAGAGGGTCACGTTAAGGCTTAGGGTTAGGGTTAGGGTTAGGGAATGGGGATTGATTAGGTTACAGGTTAGGGTACGGCAATGGCTTAGGGTTGGCGTACGTTAGAGGGCATGGGTTAGTGTTGATGTACTTGTTAAAATTAGGACACGGGTGAGGGTAAAGTTTCGGGTGAGTTTCATGGTTAGGTTTCAGGTTAGGGTTAGGGTTAGGGAATGGAGAGGGATTAGGGTACAGGTTAGGGTACCGCTGCGGTTCTGTGTTAGCGTACGTTTGAGGGCACGAGTTAGTCTTGGTGTCCTGGTTAAGATTAGGGCACAGGTGAGGGTAAGGCTTCGGGTGAGGGTCAGGGTTAGGATTCGGGTTAGGGTTAGGGTTAGGGAATGGAGAGGGATTAGGGTACAGGTTAGGGTACGACAATGCTTAAGGGTTAGCGTAAGTGTGAGGGCACGAGTTAGTGTTGGTGTACTGGTTAAGAAAACGGCACCGATGAGGGTAAGGCCTCGGAAAAGGGTCACGTTCAGGGTTTCGCTTAGGGTTAGGATTAGGGAATGGGGAGGGATTAGTGTACAGGATAGGGTACGACAATGCTTAATGGTTAGCGTACGTTTGAGGGCATGAGTTAGTGTTTGTGTACTGGTTAAGATTAGGGCATTGGTTAGGGTAGGGCATCGGAAGTGGGTCAGGTTTAGGGATGGGGTTAGGGTTAGGGTTAAGGAATGGGGAGGGATTAGGGTACAATTTAGGGTACGACAACGCTTAAGGTTTAGCGTACGTGTGAGGGCACGATTTAGTGTTGGTGTCCTGGTTAAGATTAGGCCACGGTTGAGGGTAAGGCTTCGTGTGAGGGTCAGGGTTAGGATTCGAGTTAGGGTTAGGGTTAGGGAATGGAGAGGGATTAGGGTACAGGTTAGGGTACGACAATGCTTAAGGGTTAGCGTAAGTGTGAGGGCACAAGTTAGTGTTGGTGTACTGGTTAAGACAACGGCACCGATGAGGGTAAGGCCTCGGAAAAGGGTCACGTTCAGGGTTTCGCTTAGGGTTAGGGTTAGGGAATGGGGAGGGATTAGGGTACAGGATAGGGTACGACAATGCTTAAGGGTTAGCGTACGTTTGAGGGCATGAGTTAGTGTTTGTGTACTGGTTAAGAATAGGGCATTGGTTAGGGTAGGGCATCGGAGGTGGGTCAGGTTTAGGGATGGGGTTAGGGTTAGGGTTAAGGAATGGGGAGGGATTAGGGTACAATTTAGGGTAGGACAACGCTTAAGGTTTAGCGTACGTGTGAGGGCACGAGTTAGTGTTGGTGTCCTGGTTAAGATTAGGGCACGGGTGAGGGTAAGGCTTCGGGTGAGGGTCAGGGTTAGGATTCGGGTTAGGGTTAGGGTTAAGGAATGGGGAGATATTAGGGCACAGTTTAGGGTACCACAACGCTTAAGGTTTAGCGTACGTGTGAGGTCACTAGTTAGTGTTAGTGTACTGCTTACGATTAGGGCACGGGTGAGGGTAAGGCCTCGGAAGAGGGTCACGTTAAGGGTTAGGGTTAGGGTTAGGGTTAGGGAATGGGGATTGATTAGGGTACAGGTTAGGGTACGGCAATGGCTTAGGGTTGGCGTACGTTAGAGGGCATGGGTTAGTGTTGATGTACTGGTTAAAATTAGGACACGAGTGAGGGTAAAGTTTCGGGTGAGTGTCATGGTTAGGTTTCAGGTTAGGGTTAGGGTTAGGGAATGGAGAGGGATTAGGGTACAGGTTAGGGTACCGCTGCGGTTTAGTGTTAGCGTACGTTTGAGGGCACGAGTTAGTCTTGGTGTCCTGGTTAAGATTAGGGCACGGGTGAGGGTAAGGCTTCGGGTGAGGGTCAGGGTTAGGATTCGGGTTAGGGTTAGGGTTAGGGAATGGAGAGGGATTAGGGTAGAGGTTAGGGTACCGCTGCGGTTTAGTGTTAGCGTACGTTTGAGGGCATGAGTTAGTCTTGGTGTAATGGTTAAGATTAGGGCACGGGTGAGGGTAAGTCTTCGGGTGAGGGTCAGAGTTAGGATTCGGGTTAGGGTTAGGGTTAGGGAATGGAGAGGCATTAGGGTACAGGTTAGGGTACGACAATGCTTAAGGGTTAGCGTAAGTGTGAGGGCACGAGTTAGTGTTGGTGTACTGGTTAAGACAACGGCACCGATGAGGGTAAGGCCTCGGAAAAGGGTCACGTTCAGGGTTTCGCTTAGGGTTAGGATTAGGGAATAGAAAGGGATTAGGGTACAGGATAGGGTACGACAATGCTTAAGGGTTAGCGTACGTTTGAGGGCATGAGTTAGTGTTTGTGTACTGGTTAAGATTAGGGCATTGGTTAGGGTAGGGCATCGGAAGTGGGTCAGGTTTAGGGATGGGGTTAGGGTTAGGGTTGAGGAATGCAGAGGGATTAGGGTACAGCTTAGGGTACGACAGTGCTTAAGGGTTAGCGTTCGTGTGAGGGCAAGGGTTAGTGTTAGTGTCCTGGTTAAGTTTAGGGCACGGGTGAGGGTAAGGCTTCAGGTGAGGGTCAGGGTTAGGATTCGGGCTAGGGTTAGGGTTAAGGAATGGGGAGGGATTAGGGTACAGTTTAGGGTACGACAACGATTAAGGGTTAGCCTACGTGTGAGGGCACAAGTTAGTGTTGGTGTCCTGGTTAAGATTAGGGCACGGGTGAGGGTAAGGTTTCGGGTGAGGGTCAGGGATAGAATTCGAGTTAGGTTTAGGGTTAGGGAATGGGGCGATATTAGGGCACAGTTTTGGGTACCACAAGGCTTAAGGTTTAGCGTACGTGTGAGGTCACTAGTTAGTGTTAGTGTACTGCTTACGATTAGGGCACGGGTGAGGGTAAGGCCTCGGAAGAGGGTCACGTTAAGGGTTAGGGTTAGGGTTAGGGTTAGGGAATGGGGATTGATTAGGGTACAGGTTAGGGTAGGGCAATGGCTTAGGGTTGGCGTAAGTTAGATTGCATGGGTTAGTGTTGATATACTGGTTAAAATTAGGACACGGGTGAGGGTAAAGTTTCGGGTGAGTGTCATGGTTAGGTTTCAGGTTAGGGTTAGGGTTAGGGAATGGAGAGGGATTAGGGTACAGGTTAGGGTACCGCTGCGGTTTAGTGTTAGCATACGTTTGAGAGCACGAGTTAGTCTTGGTGTCCTGGTTAAGATTAGGGCACGGGTGAGGGTAAGTCTTCGGGTGAGGGTCAGAGTTAGGATTCGGGTTAGGGTTAGGGTTAGGGAATGGAGAGGGATTAGGGTACAGGTTAGGGTACGACAATGCTTAAGGGTTAGCGTAAGTGTGAGGGCACGAGTTAGTGTTGGTGTACTGGTTAAGACAACGGCACCGATGAGGGTAAGGCCTCGGAAAAGGGTCACGTTCAGGGTTTCGCTTAGGGTTAGGGTTAGGGAATGGGGAGGGATTTGGGTACAGGATAGGGTACAACAATGCTTAAGGGTTAGCGTACGTTTGAGGGCATGAGTTAGTGTTTGTGTCCTGGTTAAGATTAGGGCATTGGTTAGGGTAGGGCATCGGAAGTGGGTCAGGTTTAGGGATGGGGTTAGGGTTAGGGTTAAGGAATGGGGAGGGATTAGGGTACAATTTAGGGTACGACAACGCTTAAGGTTTAGCGTACGTGTGAGGGCACGAGTTAGTGTTGGTGTCCTGGTTAAGATTAGGGCACGGGTGAGAGTAAGGCTTCGGGTGAGGGTCAGGGTTAGGATTCGGGTTAGGGTTAGGGTTAAGGAATGCAGAGGGATTAGGGTACAGTTTAGGGTACGACAACGATTAAAGGTTAGCGTACGTGTGAGGGCACAAGTCAGTGTTAGTGTCCTGGTTAAGATTAGGGCACGGGTGAGGGTAAGGTTTCGGGTGAGGGTCAGGGATAGAATTCGGGTTAGGGTTAGGGTTAGGGAATGGGGAGATATTAGGGCACAGTTTAGGGTAGCACAACGCTTAAGGTTTAGCGTACGTGTGAGGTCACTAGTTAGTGTTAGTGTACTGCTTACGATTAGGGCACGGATGAGGGTAAGGCCTCGGAAGAGGGTCACGTTAAGGCTTAGGGTTAGGGTTAGGGTTAGGGAATGGGGATTGATTAGGTTACAGGTTAGGGTACGGCAATGGCTTAGGGTTGGCGTACGTTAGAGGGCATGGGTTAGTGTTGATGTACTTGTTAAAATTAGGACACGGGTGAGGGTAAAGTTTCGGGTGAGTTTCATGGTTAGGTTTCAGGTTAGGGTTAGGGTTAGGGAATGGAGAGGGATTAGGGTACAGGTTAGGGTACCGCTGCGGTTCTGTGTTAGCGTACGTTTGAGGGCACGAGTTAGTCTTGGTGTCCTGGTTAAGATTAGGGCACGGGTGAGGGTAAGGCTTCGGGTGAGGGTCAGGGTTAGGATTCGGGTTAGGGTTAGGGTTAGGGAATGGAGAGGGATTAGGGTACAGGTTAGGGTACGACAATGCTTAAGGGTTAGCGTAAGTGTGAGGGCACGAGTTAGTGTTGGTGTACTGGTTAAGAAAACGGCACCGATGAGGGTAAGGCCTCGGAAAAGGGTCACGTTCAGGGTTTCGCTTAGGGTTAGGATTAGGGAATGGGGAGGGATTAGTGTACAGGATAGGGTACGACAATGCTTAATGGTTAGCGTACGTTTGAGGGCATGAGTTAGTGTTTGTGTACTGGTTAAGATTAGGGCATTGGTTAGGGTAGGGCATCGGAAGTGGGTCAGGTTTAGGGATGGGGTTAGGGTTAGGGTTAAGGAATGGGGAGGGATTAGGGTACAATTTAGGGTACGACAACGCTTAAGGTTTAGCGTACGTGTGAGGGCACGATTTAGTGTTGGTGTCCTGGTTAAGATTAGGCCACGGTTGAGGGTAAGGCTTCGTGTGAGGGTCAGGGTTAGGATTCGAGTTAGGGTTAGGGTTAGGGAATGGAGAGGGATTAGGGTACAGGTTAGGGTACGACAATGCTTAAGGGTTAGCGTAAGTGTGAGGGCACAAGTTAGTGTTGGTGTACTGGTTAAGACAACGGCACCGATGAGGGTAAGGCCTCGGAAAAGGGTCACGTTCAGGGTTTCGCTTAGGGTTAGGGTTAGGGAATGGGGAGGGATTAGGGTACAGGATAGGGTACGACAATGCTTAAGCGTTAGCGTACGTTTGAGGGCATGAGTTAGTGTTTGTGTACTGGTTAAGAATAGGGCATTGGTTAGGGTAGGGCATCGGAGGTGGGTCAGGTTTAGGGATGGGGTTAGGGTTAGGGTTAAGGAATGGGGAGGGATTAGGGTACAATTTAGGGTAGGACAACGCTTAAGGTTTAGCGTACGTGTGAGGGCACGAGTTAGTGTTGGTGTCCTGGTTAAGATTAGGGCACGGGTGAGGGTAAGGCTTCGGGTGAGGGTCAGGGTTAGGATTCGGGTTAGGGTTAGGGTTAAGGAATGGGGAGATATTAGGGCACAGTTTAGGGTACCACAACGCTTAAGGTTTAGCGTACGTGTGAGGTCACTAGTTAGTGTTAGTGTACTGCTTACGATTAGGGCACGGGTGAGGGTAAGGCCTCGGAAGAGGGTCACGTTAAGGGTTAGGGTTAGGGTTAGGGTTAGGGAATGGGGATTGATTAGGGTACAGGTTAGGGTACGGCAATAGCTTAGGGTTGGCGTACGTTAGAGGGCATGGGTTAGTGTTGATGTACTGGTTAAAATTAGGACACGAGTGAGGGTAAAGTTTCGGGTGAGTGTCATGGTTAGGTTTCAGGTTAGGGTTAGGGTTAGGGAATGGAGAGGGATTAGGGTACAGGTTAGGGTACCGCTGCGGTTTAGTGTTAGCGTACGTTTGAGGGCACGAGTTAGTCTTGGTGTCCTGGTTAAGATTAGGGCACGGGTGAGGGTAAGTCTTCGGGTGAGGGTCAGAGTTAGGATTCGGGTTAGGGTTAGGGTTAGGGAATGGAGAGGGATTAGGGTACAGGTTAGGGTACGACAATGCTTAAGTGTTAGCGTAAGTGTGAGGGCACGAGTTAGTGTTGGTGTACTGGTTCAGACAACGGCACCGATGAGGGTAAGGCCTCGGAAAAGGGTCACGTTCAGGGTTTCGCTTAGGGTTAGGGTTAGGGAATGGGGAGGGATTTGGGTACAGGATAGGGTACAACAATGCTTAAGGGTTAGCGTACGTTTGAGGGCATGAGTTAGTGTTTGTGTACTGGTTAAGATTAGGGCATTGGTTAGGGTAGGGCATCGGAAGTGGGTCAGGTTTAGGGATGGGGTTAGGGTTAGGGTTAAGGAATGGGGAGGGATTAGGGTACAATTTAGGGTACGACAACGCTTAAGGTTTAGCGTACGTGTGAGGGCACGAGTTAGTGTTGGTGTCCTGGTTAAGATTAGGGCACGGGTGAGAGTAAGGCTTCGGGTGAGGGTCAGGGTTAGGATTCGGGTAAGGGTTAGGGTTAAGGAATGCAGAGGGATTAGGGTACAGTTTAGGGTACGACAACGATTAAAGGTTAGCGTACGTGTGAGGGCACAAGTTAGTGTTAGTGTCCTGGTTAAGATTAGGGCACGGGTGAGGGTAAGGTTTCGGGTGAGGGTCAGGGATAGAATTCGGGTTAGGGTTAGGGTTAGGGAATGGGGAGATATTAGGGCACAGTTTAGGGTAGCACAACGCTTAAGGTTTAGCGTACGTGTGAGGTCACTAGTTAGTGTTAGTGTACTGCTTACGATTAGGGCACGGGTGAGGGTAAGGCCTCGGAAGAGGGTCACGTTAAGGCTTAGGGTTAGGGTTAGTGTTAGGGAATGGGGATTGATTAGGGTACAGGTTAGGGTAGGGCAATGGCTTAGGGTTGGCGTACGATAGAGGGCATGGGTTAGTGTTGATGTACTTGTTAAAATTAGGACACGGGTGAGGGTAAAGTTTCGGGTGAGTTTCATGGTTAGGTTTCAGGTTAGGGTTAGGGTTAGGGAATGGAGAGGGATTAGGGTACAGGTTAGGGTACCGCTGCGGTTCTGTGTTAGCGTACGTTTGAGGGCACGAGTTAGTCTTGGTGTCCTGGTTAAGATTAGGGCACGGGTGAGGGTAAGGCTTCGGGTGAGGGTCAGGGTTAGGATTCGGGTTAGGGTTAGGGTTAGGGAATGGAGAGGGATTAGGGTACAGGTTAGGGTACGACAATGCTTAAGGGTTAGCGTAAGTGTGAGGGCACGAGTTAGTGTTGGTGTACTGGTTAAGAAAACGGCACCGATGAGGGTAAGGCCTCGGAAAAGGGTCACGTTCAGGGTTTCGCTTAGGGTTAGGGTTAGGGAATGGGGAGGGATTAGTGTACAGGATAGGGTACGACAATGCTTAATGGTTAGCGTACGTTTGAGGGCATGAGTTAGTGTTTGTGTACTGGTTAAGATTAGGGCATTGGTTAGGGTAGGGCATCGGAAGTGGGTCAGGTTTAGGGATGGGGTTAGGGTTAGGGTTAAGGAATGGGGAGGGATTCGGGTACAATTTAGGGTACGACAACGCTTAAGGTTTAGCGTACGTGTGAGGGCACGATTTAGTGTTGGTGTCCTGGTTAAGATTAGGCCACGGTTGAGGGTAAGGCTTCGTGTGAGGGTCAGGGTTAGGATTCGAGTTAGGGTTAGGGTTAGGGAATGGAGAGGGATTAGGGTACAGTTTAGGGTACGACAATGCTTAAGGGTTAGCGTAAGTGTGAGGGCACAAGTTAGTGTTGGTGTACTGGTTAAGACAACGGCACCGATGAGGGTAAGGCCTCGGAAAAGGGTCACGTTCAGGGTTTCGCTTAGGGTTAGGGTTAGGGAATGGGGAGGGATTAGGGTACAGGATAGGGTACGAAAATGCTTAAGGGTTAGCGTACGTTTGAGGGCATGAGTTAGTGTTTGTGTACTGGTTAAGAATAGGGCATTGGTTAGGGTAGGGCATCGGAGGTGGGTCAGGTTTAGGGATGGGGTTAGGGTTAGGGTTAAGGAATGGGGAGGGATTAGGGTACAATTTAGGGTAGGACAACGCTTAAGGTTTAGCGTACGTGTGAGGGCACGAGTTAGTGTTGTTGTCCTGTTTAAGATTAGGGCACGGGTGAGGGTAAGGCTTCGGGTGAGGGTCAGGGTTAGGCTTCGGGTTAGGGTTAGGGTTAAGGAATGGGGAGATATTAGGGCACAGTTTAGGGTACCACAACGCTTAAGGTTTAGCGTACGTGTGAGGTCACTAGTTAGTGTTAGTGTACTGCTTACGATTAGGGCACGGGTGAGGGTAAGGCCTCGGAAGAGGGTCACGTTAAGGGTTAGGGTTAGGGTTAGGGTTAGGGAATGGGGATTGATTAGGGTACAGGTTAGGGTACGGCAATGGCTTAGGGTTGGCGTACGTTAGAGGGCATGGGTTAGTGTTGATGTACTGGTTAAAATTAGGACACTAGTGAGGGTAAAGTTTCGGGTGAGTGTCATGGTTAGGTTTCAGGTTAGGGTTAGGGTTAGGGAATGGAGAGGGATTAGGGTACAGGTTAGGGTACCGCTGCGGTTTAGTGTTAGCGTACGTTTGAGGGCACGAGTTAGTCTTGGTGTCCTGGTTAAGATTAGGGCACGGGTGAGGGTAAGTCTTCGGGTGAGGGTCAGAGTTAGGATTCGGGTTAGGGTTAGGGTTAGGGAATGGAGAGGGATTAGGGTACAGGTTAGGGTACGACAATGCTTAAGGGTTAGCGTAAGTGTGAGGGCACGAGTTAGTGTTGGTGTACTGGTTAAGACAACGGCACCGATGAGGGTAAGGCCTCGGAAAAGGGTCACGTTCAGGGTTTCGCTTAGGGTTAGGGTTAGGGAATGGGGAGGGATTTGGGTACAGGATAGGGTACAACAATGCTTAAGGGTTAGCGTACGTTTGAGGGCATGAGTTAGTGTTTGTGTACTGGTTAAGATTAGGGCATTGGTTAGGGTAGGGCATCGGAAGTGGGTCAGGTTTAGGGATGGGGTTAGGGTTAGGGTTAAGGAATGGGGAGGGATTAGGGTACAATTTAGGGTACGACAATGCTTAAGGTTTAGCGTACGTGTGAGGGCACGAGTTAGTGTTGGTGTCCTGGTTAAGATTAGGGCACGGGTGAGAGTAAGGCTTCTGGTGAGGGTCAGGGTTAGGATTCGGGTTTGGGTTAGGGTTAAGGAATGCAGAGGGATTAGGGTACAGTTTAGGGTACGACAACGATTAAAGGTTAGCGTACGTGTGAGGGCACAAGTTAGTGTTAGTGTCCTGGTTAAGATTAGGGCACGGGTGAGGGTAAGGTTTCGGGTGAGGGTCAGGGATAGAATTCGGGTTAGGTTTAGGTTTAGGGAATGGCGAGATATTAGGGCACAGTTTAGGGTACAACAACGCTTAAGGTTTAGCGTACGTGTGAGGTCACTTGTTAGTGTTAGTGTACTGCTTACGATTAGGGCACGGGTGAGGGTAAGGCCTCGGAAGAGGGTCACGTTAAGGGTTAGGGTTAGGGTTAGGGTTAGGGAATGGGGATTGATTAGGGTACAGGTTAGGGTACGGCAATGGCTTAGGGTTGGCGTACGTTAGAGGGCGTGGGTTAGTGTTGATGTACTGGTTAAAATTAGGACACGGGTGAGGGTAAAGTTTCGGGTGAGTTTCATGGTTAGGTTTCAGGTTAGGGTTAGGGTTAGGGAATGGAGAGGGATTAGGGTACAGGTTAGGGTACCGCCGCGGTTCTGTGTTAGCGTACGTTTGAGAGCACGAGTTAGTCTTGGTGTCCTGGTTAAGATTAGGGCACGGGTGAGGGTAAGGCTTCGGGTGAGGGTCAGGGTTAGGATTCGGGTTAGGGTTAGGGTTAGGGAATGGAGAGGGATTAGGGTACAGGTTAGGGTACGACAATGCTTAAGGGTTAGCGTAAGTGTGAGGGCACGAGTTAGTGTTGGTGTACTGGTTAAGAAAACGGCACCGATGAGGGTAAGGCCTCGGAAAAGGGTCACGTTCAGGGTTTCGCTTAGGGTTAAGATTAGGGAATGGGGAGGGATTAGTGTACAGGATAGGGTACGACAATGCTTAATGGTTAGCGTACGTTTGAGGGCATGAGTTAGTGTTTGTGTACTGGTTAAGATTAGGGCATTGGTTAGGGTAGGGCATCGGAAGTGGGTCAGGTTTAGGGATGGGGTTAGGGTTAGGGTTAAGGAATGGGGAGGGATTAGGGTACAATTTAGGGTACGACAACGCTTAAGGTTTAGCGTACGTGTGAGGGCACGATTTAGTGTTGGTGTCCTGGTTAAGATTAGGCCACGGTTGAGGGTAAGGCTTCGTGTGAGGGTCAGGGTTAGGATTCGAGTTAGGGTTAGGGTTAGGGAATGGAGAGGGATTAGGGTACAGGTTAGGGTACGACAATGCTTAAGGGTTAGCGTAAGTGTGAGGGCACAAGTTAGTGTTGGTGTACTGGTTAAGACAACGGCACCGATGAGGGTAAGGCCTCGGAAAAGGGTCACGTTCAGGGTTTCGCTTAGGGTTAGGGTTAGGGAATGGGGAGGGATTAGGGTACAGGATAGGGTACGACAATGCTTAAGGGTTAGCGTACGTTTGAGGGCATGAGTTAGTGTTTGTGTACTGGTTAAGAATAGGTCATTGGTTAGGGTAGGGCATCGGAGGTGGGTCAGGTTTAGGGATGGGGTTAGGGTTAGGGTTAAGGAATGGGGAGGGATTAGGGTACAATTTAGGGTACGACAACGCTTAAGGTTTAGCGTACGTGTGAGGGCACGAGTTAGTGTTGGTGTCCTGGTTAAGATTAGGGCACGGGTGAGGGTAAGGCTTCGGGTGAGGGTCAGGGTTAGGATTCGGGTTAGGGTTAGGGTTAAGGAATGGGGAGATATTAGGGCACAGTTTAGGGTACCACAACGCTTAAGGTTTAGCGTACGTGTGAGGTCACTAGTTAGTGTTAGTGTACTGCTTACGATTAGGGCACGGGTGAGGGTAAGGCCTCGGAAGAGGGTCACGTTAAGGGTTAGGTTTAGGGTTAGGGTTAGGGAATGGGGATTGATTAGGGTACAGGTTAGGGTACGGCAATGGCTTAGGGTTGGCGTACGTTAGAGGGCATGGGTTAGTGTTGATGTACTGGTTAAAATTAGGACACGAGTGAGGGTAAAGTTTCGGGTGAGTGTCATGGTTAGGTTTCAGGTTAGGGTTAGGGTTAGGGAATGGAGAGGGATTAGGGTACAGGTTAGGGTACCGCTGCGGTTTAGTGTTAGCGTACGTTTGAGGGCACGAGTTAGTCTTGGTGTCCTGGTTAAGATTAGGGCACGGGTGAGGGTAAGGCTTCGGGTGAGGGTCAGGGTTAGGATTCGGGTTAGGGTTAGGGTTAGGGAATGGAGAGGGATTAGGGTACAGGTTAGGGTACGACAATGCTTAAGGGTTAGCGTAAGTGTGAGGGCACGAGTTAGTGTTGGTGTACTGGTTAAGACAACGGCACCGATGAGGGTAAGGCCTCGGAAGAAGGTCACGTTAAGGGTTAGGGTTAGGGTTAGGGTTAGGGAATGGGGATTGATTAGGGTACAGGTTAGGGTACGGCAATGGCTTAGGGTTGGCGTACGTTAGAGGGCATGGGTTAGTGTTGATGTACTGGTTAAAATTAGGACACGGGTGAGGGTAAAGTTTCGGGTGAGTGTCATGGTTAGGTTTCAGGTTAGGGTTAGGGTTAAGGAATGGAGAGGGATTAGGGTACAGGTTAGGGTACCGCTGCGGGTTAGTGTTAGCGTACGTGTGAGGGAACGAGTTAGTCTTGGTGTCCTGGTTAAGATTAGGGCACGGGTGAGGGTAAGGATTCGGGTGAGGGTCAGGGTTAGGATTCGGGTTAGGGTTAGGGTTAGGGAATGGAGAGGGATTAGGGTACAGGTTAGGGTACGATAATGCTTAAGGGTTAGCGTATGTGTGAGGGCACGAGTTAGTGTTTGTGTACTGGTTAAGATTAGGGCATTGGTTAGGGTAGGGCATCGGAAGTGGGTCAGGTTTAGGGATGGGGTTAGGGTTAGGGTTAAGGAATGGGGAGGGATTAGGGTACAATTTAGGGTACGACAACGCTTAAGGTTTAGCGTACGTGTGAGGGCACGAGTTAGTGTTGGTGTCCTGGTTAAGATTAGGGCACGGGTGAGAGTAAGGCTTCGGGTGAGGGTCAGGGTTAGGATTCGGGTTTGGGTTAGGGTTAAGGAATGCAGAGGGATTAGGGTACAGTTTAGGGTACGACAACGATTAAAGGTTAGCGTACGTGTGAGGGCACAAGTTAGTGTTAGTGTCCTGGTTAAGATTAGGGCACGGGTGAGGGTAAGGTTTCGGGTGAGGGTCAGGGATAGAATTCGGGTTAGGTTTAGGTTTAGGGAATGGCGAGATATTAGGGCACAGTTTAGGGTACAACAACGCTTAAGGTTTAGCGTACGTGTGAGGTCACTTGTTAGTGTTAGTGTACTGCTTACGATTAGGGCACGGGTGAGGGTAAGGCCTCGGAAGAGGGTCACGTTAAGGGTTAGGGTTAGGGTTAGGGTTAGGGAATGGGGATTGATTAGGGTACAGGTTAGGGTACGGCAATGGCTTAGGGTTGGCGTACGTTAGAGGGCATGGGTTAGTGTTGATGTACTGGTTAAAATTATGACACGGGTGAGGGTAAAGTTTCGGGTGAGTTTCATGGTTAGGTTTCAGGTTAGGGTTAGGGTTAGGGAATGGAGAGGGATTAGGGTACAGGTTAGGGTACCGCTGCGGTTCTGTGTTAGCGTACGTTTGAGGGCACGAGTTAGTCTTGGTGTCCTGGTTAAGATTAGGGCATGGGTGAGGGTAAGGCTTCGGGTGAGGGTCAGGGTTAGGATTCGGGTTAGGGTTAGGGTTAGGGAATGGAGAGGGATTAGGGTACAGGTTAGGGTACGACAATGCTTAAGGGTTAGCGTAAGTGTGAGGGCACGAGTTAGTGTTGGTGTACTGGTTAAGAAAACGACACCGATGAGGGTAAGGCCTCGGAAAAGGGTCACGTTCAGGGTTTCGCTTAGGGTTAAGATTAGGGAATGGGGAGGGATTAGTGTACAGGATAGGGTACGACAATGCTTAATGGTTAACGTTTGAGGGCATGAGTTAGTGTTTGTGTACTGGTTAAGATTAGGGCATTGGTTAGGGTAGGGCATCGGAGGTGGGTCAGGTTTAGGGATGGGGTTAGGGTTAGGGTTAAGGAATGGGGAGGGATTAGGGTACAATTTAGGGTACGACAACGCTTAAGGTTTAGCGTACGTGTGAGGGCACGAGTTAGTGTTGGTGTCCTGGTTAAGATTAGGGCACGGGTGAGGGTAAGGCTTCGGGTGAGGGTCAGGGTTAGGATTCGGGTTAGGGTTAGGGTTAAGGAATGGGGAGATATTAGGGCACAGTTTAGGGTACCACAACGCTTAAGGTTTAGCGTACGTGTGAGGTCACTAGTTAGTGTTAGTGTACTGCTTACGATTAGGGCACGGGTGAGGGTAAGGCCTCGGAAGAGGGTCACGTTAAGGGTTAGGTTTAGGGTTAGGGTTAGGGAATGGGGATTGATTAGGGTACAGGTTAGGGTACGGCAATGGCTTAGGGTTGGCGTACGTTAGAGGGCATGGGTTAGTGTTGATGTACTGGTTAAAATTAGGACACGAGTGAGGGTAAAGTTTCGGGTGAGTGTCATGGTTAGGTTTCAGGTTAGGGTTAGGGTTAGGGAATGGAGAGGGATTAGGGTACAGGTTAGGGTACCGCTGCGGTTTAGTGTTAGCGTACGTTTGAGGGCACGAGTTAGTCTTGGTGTCCTGGTTAAGATTAGGGCACGGGTGAGGGTAAGGCTTCGGGTGAGGGTCAGGGTTAGGATTCGGGTTAGGGTTAGGGTTAGGGAATGGAGAGGGATTAGGGTACAGGTTAGGGTACGACAATGCTTAAGGGTTAGCGTAAGTGTGAGGGCACGAGTTAGTGTTGGTGTACTGGTTAAGACAACGGCACCGATGAGGGTAAGGCCTCGGAAGAAGGTCACGTTAAGGGTTAGGGTTAGGGTTAGGGTTAGGGAATGGGGATTGATTAGGGTACAGGTTAGGGTACGGCAATGGCTTAGGGTTGGCGTACGTTAGAGGGCATGGGTTAGTGTTGATGTACTGGTTAAAATTAGGACACGGGTGAGGGTAAAGTTTCGGGTGAGTGTCATGGTTAGGTTTCAGGTTAGGGTTAGGGTTAAGGAATGGAGAGGGATTAGGGTACAGGTTAGGGTACCGCTGCGGGTTAGTGTTAGCGTACGTGTGAGGGAACGAGTTAGTCTTGGTGTCCTGGTTAAGATTAGGGCACGGGTGAGGGTAAGGCTTCGGGTGAGGGTCAGGGTTAGGATTCGGGTTAGGGTTAGGGTTAGGGAATGGAGAGGGATTAGGGTACAGGTTAGGGTACGATAATGCTTAAGGGTTAGCGTATGTGTGAGGGCACGAGTTAGTGTTTGTGTACTGGTTAAGATTAGGGCATTGGTTAGGGTAGGGCATCGGAAGTGGGTCAGGTTTAGGGATGGGGTTAGGGTTAGGGTTAAGGAATGGGGAGGGATTAGGGTACAATTTAGGGTACGACAACGCTTAAGGTTTAGCGTACGTGTGAGGGCACGAGTTAGTGTTGGTGTCCTGGTTAAGATTAGGGCACGGGTGAGAGTAAGGCTTCGGGTGAGGGTCAGGGTTAGGATTCGGGTTTGGGTTAGGGTTAAGGAATGCAGAGGGATTAGGGTACAGTTTAGGGTACGACAACGATTAAAGGTTAGCGTACGTGTGAGGGCACAAGTTAGTGTTAGTGTCCTGGTTAAGATTAGGGCACGGGTGAGGGTAAGGTTTCGGGTGAGGGTCAGGGATAGAATTCGGGTTAGGTTTAGGTTTAGGGAATGGCGAGATATTAGGGCACAGTTTAGGGTACAACAACGCTTAAGGTTTAGCGTACGTGTGAGGTCACTTGTTAGTGTTAGTGTACTGCTTACGATTAGGGCACGGGTGAGGGTAAGGCCTCGGAAGAGGGTCACGTTAAGGGTTAGGGTTAGGGTTAGGGTTAGGGAATGGGGATTGATTAGGGTACAGGTTAGGGTACGGCAATGGCTTAGGGTTGGCGTACGTTAGAGGGCATGGGTTAGTGTTGATGTACTGGTTAAAATTATGACACGGGTGAGGGTAAAGTTTCGGGTGAGTTTCATGGTTAGGTTTCAGGTTAGGGTTAGGGTTAGGGAATGGAGAGGGATTAGGGTACAGGTTAGGGTACCGCTGCGGTTCTGTGTTAGCGTACGTTTGAGGGCACGAGTTAGTCTTGGTGTCCTGGTTAAGATTAGGGCATGGGTGAGGGTAAGGCTTCGGGTGAGGGTCAGGGTTAGGATTCGGGTTAGGGTTAGGGTTAGGGAATGGAGAGGGATTAGGGTACAGGTTAGGGTACGACAATGCTTAAGGGTTAGCGTAAGTGTGAGGGCACGAGTTAGTGTTGGTGTACTGGTTAAGAAAACGACACCGATGAGGGTAAGGCCTCGGAAAAGGGTCACGTTCAGGGTTTCGCTTAGGGTTAAGATTAGGGAATGGGGAGGGATTAGTGTACAGGATAGGGTACGACAATGCTTAATGGTTAGCGTACGTTTGAGGGCATGAGTTAGTGTTTGTGTACTGGTTAAGATTAGGGCATTGGTTAGGGTAGGGCATCGGAAGTGGGTCAGGTTTAGGGATGGGGTTAGGGTTAGGGTTAAGGAATGGGGAGGGATTAGGGTACAATTTAGGGTACGACAACGCTTAAGGTTTAGCGTACGTGTGAGGGCACGATTTAGTGTTGGTGTCCTGGTTAAGATTAGGCCACGGTTGAGGGTAAGGCTTCGTGTGAGGGTCAGGGTTAGGATTCGAGTTAGGGTTAGGGTTAGGGAATGGAGAGGGATTAGGGTACAGGTTAGGGTACGACAATGCTTAAGGGTTAGCGTAAGTGTGAGGGCACAAGTTAGTGTTGGTGTACTGGTTAAGACAACGGCACCGATGAGGGTAAGGCCTCGGAAAAGGGTCACGTTCAGGGTTTCGCTTAGGGTTAGGGTTAGGGAATGGGGAGGGATTAGGGTACAGGATAGGGTACGACAATGCTTAAGGGTTAGCGTACGTTTGCGGGCATGAGTTAGTGTTTGTGTACTGGTTAAGAATAGGTCATTGGTTAGGGTAGGGCATCGGAGGTGGGTCAGGTTTAGGGATGGGGTTAGGGTTAGGGTTAAGGAATGGGGAGGGATTAGGGTACAATTTAGGGTACGACAACGCTTAAGGTTTAGCGTACGTGTGAGGGCACGAGTTAGTGTTGGTGTCCTGGTTAAGATTAGGGCACGGGTGAGGGTAAGGCTTCGGGTGAGGGTCAGGGTTAGGATTCGGGTTAGGGTTAGGGTTAAGGAATGGGGAGATATTAGGGCACAGTTTAGGGTACCACAACGCTTAAGGTTTAGCGTACGTGTGAGGTCACTAATTAGTGTTAGTGTACTGCTTACGATTAGGGCACGGGTGAGGGTAAGGCCTCGGAAGAGGGTCACGTTAAGGGTTAGGGTTAGGGTTAGGGTTAGGGAATGGGGATTGATTAGGGTACAGGTTAGGGTACGGCAATGGCTTAGGGTTGGCGTACGTTAGAGGGCATGGGTTAGTGTTGATGTACTGGTTAAAATTAGGACACGAGTGAGGGTAAAGTTTCGGGTGAGTGTCATGGTTAGGTTTCAGGTTAGGGTTAGGGTTAGGGAATGGAGAGGGATTAGGGTACAGGTTAGGGTACCGCTGCGGTTTAGTGTTAGCGTACGTTTGAGGGCACGAGTTAGTCTTGGTGTCCTGGTTAAGATTAGGGCACGGGTGAGGGTAAGGCTTCGGGTGAGGGTCAGGGTTAGGATTCGGGTTAGGGTTAGGGTTAGGGAATGGAGAGGGATTAGGGTACAGGTTAGGGTACGACAATGCTTAAGGGTTAGCGTAAGTGTGAGGGCACGAGTTAGTGTTGGTGTACTGGTTAAGACAACGGCACCGATGAGGGTAAGGCCTCGGAAGAAGGTCACGTTAAGGGTTAGGGTTAGGGTTAGGGTTAGGGAATGGGGATTGATTAGGGTACAGGTTAGGGTACGGCAATGGCTTAGGGTTGGCGTACGTTAGAGGGCATGGGTTAGTGTTGATGTACTGGTTAAAATTAGGACACGGGTGAGGGTAAAGTTTCGGGTGAGTGTCATGGTTAGGTTTCAGGTTAGGGTTAGGGTTAAGGAATGGAGAGGGATTAGGGTACAGGTTAGGGTACCGCTGCGGGTTAGTGTTAGCGTACGTGTGAGGGAACGAGTTAGTCTTGGTGTCCTGGTTAAGATTAGGGCACGGGTGAGGGTAAGGCTTCGGGTGAGGGTCAGGGTTAGGATTCGGGTTAGGGTTAGGGTTAGGGAATGGAGAGGGATTAGGGTACAGGTTAGGGTACGATAATGCTTAAGGGTTAGCGTATGTGTGAGGGCACGAGTTAGTGTTTGTGTACTGGTTAAGATTAGGGCATTGGTTAGGGTAGGGCATCGGAAGTGGGTCAGGTTTAGGGATGGGGTTAGGGTTAGGGTTAAGGAATGGGGAGGGATTAGGGTACAATTTAGGGTACGACAACGCTTAAGGTTTAGCGTACGTGTGAGGGCACGAGTTAGTGTTGGTGTCCTGGTTAAGATTAGGGCACGGGTGAGAGTAAGGCTTCGGGTGAGGGTCAGGGTTAGGATTCGGGTTTGGGTTAGGGTTAAGGAATGCAGAGGGATTAGGGTACAGTTTAGGGTACGACAACGATTAAAGGTTAGCGTACGTGTGAGGGCACAAGTTAGTGTTAGTGTCCTGGTTAAGATTAGGGCACGGGTGAGGGTAAGGTTTCGGGTGAGGGTCAGGGATAGAATTCGGGTTAGGTTTAGGTTTAGGGAATGGCGAGATATTAGGGCACAGTTTAGGGTACAACAACGCTTAAGGTTTAGCGTACGTGTGAGGTCACTTGTTAGTGTTAGTGTACTGCTTACGATTAGGGCACGGGTGAGGGTAAGGCCTCGGAAGAGGGTCACGTTAAGGGTTAGGGTTAGGGTTAGGGTTAGGGAATGGGGATTGATTAGGGTACAGGTTAGGGTACGGCAATGGCTTAGGGTTGGCGTACGTTAGAGGGCATGGGTTAGTGTTGATGTACTGGTTAAAATTATGACACGGGTGAGGGTAAAGTTTCGGGTGAGTTTCATGGTTAGGTTTCAGGTTAGGGTTAGGGTTAGGGAATGGAGAGGGATTAGGGTACAGGTTAGGGTACCGCTGCGGTTCTGTGTTAGCGTACGTTTGAGGGCACGAGTTAGTCTTGGTGTCCTG
Source organism: Inia geoffrensis (assembly GCA_036417435.1). Taxonomy (NCBI): domain Eukaryota; kingdom Metazoa; phylum Chordata; class Mammalia; order Artiodactyla; family Iniidae; genus Inia; species Inia geoffrensis. Next base: position 94,149,054 of record CM070911.1, read on the forward strand.
GTTAAGATTAGGGCATGGGTGAGGGTAAGGCTTCGGGTGAGGGTCAGGGTTAGGATTCGGGTTAGGGTTAGGGTTAGGGAATGGAGAGGGATTAGGGTACAGGTTAGGGTACGACAATGCTTAAGGGTTAGCGTAAGTGTGAGGGCACGAGTTAGTGTTGGTGTACTGGTTAAGAAAACGACACCGATGAGGGTAAGGCCTCGGAAAAGGGTCACGTTCAGGGTTTCGCTTAGGGTTAAGATTAGGGAATGGGGAGGGATTAGTGTACAGGATAGGGTACGACAATGCTTAATGGTTAGCGTACGTTTGAGGGCATGAGTTAGTGTTTGTGTACTGGTTAAGATTAGGGCATTGGTTAGGGTAGGGCATCGGAAGTGGGTCAGGTTTAGGGATGGGGTTAGGGTTAGGGTTAAGGAATGGGGAGGGATTAGGGTACAATTTAGGGTACGACAACGCTTAAGGTTTAGCGTACGTGTGAGGGCACGATTTAGTGTTGGTGTCCTGGTTAAGATTAGGCCACGGTTGAGGGTAAGGCTTCGTGTGAGGGTCAGGGTTAGGATTCGAGTTAGGGTTAGGGTTAGGGAATGGAGAGGGATTAGGGTACAGGTTAGGGTACGACAATGCTTAAGGGTTAGCGTAAGTGTGAGGGCACAAGTTAGTGTTGGTGTACTGGTTAAGACAACGGCACCGATGAGGGTAAGGCCTCGGAAAAGGGTCACGTTCAGGGTTTCGCTTAGGGTTAGGGTTAGGGAATGGGGAGGGATTAGGGTACAGGATAGGGTACGACAATGCTTAAGGGTTAGCGTACGTTTGAGGGCATGAGTTAGTGTTTGTGTACTGGTTAAGAATAGGTCATTGGTTAGGGTAGGGCATCGGAGGTGGGTCAGGTTTAGGGATGGGGTTAGGGTTAGGGTTAAGGAATGGGGAGGGATTAGGGTACAATTTAGGGTACGACAACGCTTAAGGTTTAGCGTACGTGTGAGGGCACGAGTTAGTGTTGGTGTCCTGGTTAAGATTAGGGCACGGGTGAGGGTAAGGCTTCGGGTGAGGGTCAGGGTTAGGATTCGGGTTAGGGTTAGGGTTAAGGAATGGGGAGATATTAGGGCACAGTTTAGGGTACCACAACGCTTAAGGTTTAGCGTACGTGTGAGGTCACTAATTAGTGTTAGTGTACTGCTTACGATTAGGGCACGGGTGAGGGTAAGGCCTCGGAAGAGGGTCACGTTAAGGGTTAGGGTTAGGGTTAGGGTTAGGGAATGGGGATTGATTAGGGTACAGGTTAGGGTACGGCAATGGCTTAGGGTTGGCGTACGTTAGAGGGCATGGGTTAGTGTTGATGTACTGGTTAAAATTAGGACACGAGTGAGGGTAAAGTTTCGGGTGAGTGTCATGGTTAGGTTTCAGGTTAGGGTTAGGGTTAGGGAATGGAGAAGGATTAGGGTACAGGTTAGGGTACCGCTGCGGTTTAGTGTTAGCGTACGTTTGAGGGCACGAGTTAGTCTTGGTGTCCTGGTTAAGATTAGGGCACGGGTGAGGGTAAGGCTTCGGGTGAGGGTCAGGGTTAGGATTCGGGTTAGGGTTAGGGTTAGGGAATGGAGAGGGATTAGGGTACAGGTTAGGGTACGACAATGCTTAAGGGTTAGCGTAAGTGTGAGGGCACGAGTTAGTGTTGGTGTACTGGTTAAGACAACGGCAACGATGAGGGTAAGGCCTCGGAAAAGGGTCACGTTCAGGGTTTCGCTTAGGGTTAGGGTTAGGGAATGGGGAGGGATTTGGGTACAGGATAGGGTACAACAATGCTTAAGGGTTAGCGTACGTTTGAGGGCATGAGTTAGTGTTTGTGTACTGGTTAAGATTAGGGCATTGGTTAGGGTAGGGCATCGGAAGTGGGTCAGGTTTAGGGATGGGGTTAGGGTTAGGGTTAAGGAATGGGGAGGGATTAGGGTACAATTTAGGGTACGACAACGCTTAAGGTTTAGCGTACGTGTGAGGGCACGAGTTAGTGTTGGTGTCCTGGTTAAGATTAGGGCACGGGTGAGAGTAAGGCTTCGGGTGAGGGTCAGGGTTAGGATTCGGGTTTGGGTTAGGGTTAAGGAATGCAGAGGGAGTAGGGTACAGTTTAGGGTACGACAACGATTAAATGTTAGCGTACGTGTGAGGCCACAAGTTAGTGTTTGTGTCCTGGTTAAGATTAGGGCACGGGTGAGGGTAAGGTTTCGGGTGAGGGTCAGGGATAGAATTCGGGTTAGGTTTAGGTTTAGGGAATGGCGAGATATTAGGGCACAGTTTAGGGTACAACAACGCTTAAGGTTTAGCGTACGTGTGAGGTCACTTGTTAGTGTTAGTGTACTGCTTACGATTAGGGCACGGGTGAGGGTAAGGCCTCGGAAGAGGGTCACGTTAAGGGTTAGGGTTAGGGTTAGGGTTAGGGAATGGGGATTGATTAGGGTACAGGTTAGGGTACGGCAATGGCTTAGGGTTGGCGTACGTTAGAGGGCATGGGTTAGTGTTGATGTACTGGTTAAAATTAGGACACGGGTGAGGGTAAAGTTTCGGGTGAGTGTCATGGTTAGGTTTCAGGTTAGGGTTAGGGTTAAGGAATGGAGAGGGATTAGGGTACAGGTTAGGGTACCGCTGCGGGTTAGTGTTAGCGTACGTGTGAGGGAACGAGTTAGTCTTGGTGTCCTGGTTAAGATTAGGGCACGGGTGAGGGTAAGGCTTCGGGTGAGGGTCAGGGTTAGGATTCAGGTTAGGGTTAGGGTTAGGGAATGGAGAGGGATTAGGGTACAGGTTAGGGTACGATAATGCTTAAGGGTTAGCGTATGTGTGAGGGCACGAGTTAGTGTTTGTGTACTGGTTAAGATTAGGGCATTGGTTAGGGTAGGGCATCGGAAGTGGGTCAGGTTTAGGGATGGGGTTAGGGTTAGGGTTAAGGAATGGGGAGGGATTAGGGTACAATTTAGGGTACGATAATGCTTAAGGGTTAGCGTATGTGTGAGGGCACGAGTTAGTGTTGGTGTACTGGTTAAGACAACGGCACCGATGAGGGTAAGGCCTCGGAAAAGGGTCAAGTTCAGGGTTTCGCTTAGGGTTAGGGTTAGGGAATGGGGAGGGATTAGGGTACAGGATAGGGTACGACAATGCTTAAGGGTTAACGTTTGAGGGCATGAGTTAGTGTTTGTGTACTGGTTAAGATTAGGGCATTGGTTAGGGTAGGGCATCGGAAGTGGGTCAGGTTTAGGGATGGGGTTAGGGTTAGGGTTAAGGAATGGGGAGGGATTAGGGTACAATTTAGGGTACGACAACGATTAAGGTTTAGCGTACGTGTAAGGGCATGAGTTAGTGTTGGTGTCCAGGTTAAGATTAGGGCACGGGTGAGGGTAAGCCTTCGGGTGAGGGTCAGGGTTAGGATTCGGGTTAGGGTTAGGGTTAGGGAATGGGGAGGGATTAGGGTACAGTTTTGGGTACGACAACGATTAAGGGTTAGCGTACGTGTGAGGGCACAATTTAGTGTTGGTGTCCTGGTTAAGATTAGGGCACGGGTGAGGGTAGGGTTTTGGGTGAGGGTCAGGGATAGAATTCGGGTTAGGGTTAGGGTTAGGGAATGGGGAGATATTAGGGCACAGTTTAGGGTACCACAACGCTTAAGGTTTAGCGTACGTGTGAGGTCACTAATTAGTGTTATTGTACTGCTTACGATTAGGGCACGGGTGAGGGTAAGGCCTCGGAAGAGGGTCACGTTAAGGGTTAGGTTTAGGGTTAGGGTTAGGGAATGGGGATTGATTAGGGTACAGGTTTGGGTACGGCAATGGCTTAGGGCTGGCATACTTTAGAGGGCATAGGTTAGTGTTGATGTACCGGTTAAAATTAGGACACGGGTGAGGGTAAAGTTTCGGGTGAGTGTCATGGTTAGGTTTCAGGTTACGGTTAGGGTTAGGGAATGGAGAGGGATTAGGGTACAGGTTAGGGTACGACAATGCTTAAGGGTTAGCGTAAGTGTGAGGGCACGAGTTAGTGTTGGTGTACTGGTTAAGACAACGGCACCGATGAGGGTAAGGCCTCGGAAAAGGGTCACGTTCAGGGTTTCGCTTAGGGTTAGGGTTAGGGAATGGGGAGGGATTAGGGTACAGGATAGGGTACGACAATGCTTAAGGGTTAGCGTACGTTTGAGGGCATGAGTTAGTGTTTGTGTACTGGTTAAGAATAGGGCATTGGTTAGGGTAGGGCATCGGAGGTGGGTCAGGTTTAGGGATGGGGTTAGGGTTAGGGTTAAGGAATGGGGAGGGATTAGCGTACAATTTAGGGTAGGACAACGCTTAAGGTTTAGCGTACGTGTGAGGGCACGAGTTAGTGTTGTTGTCCTGGTTAAGATTAGGGCACGGGTGAGGGTAAGGCTTCGGGTGAGGGTCAGGGTTAGGATTCGGGTTAGGGTTAGGGTTAAGGAATGGGGAGATATTAGGGCACAGTTTAGGGTACCACAACGCTTAAGGTTTAACGTACGTGTGAGGTCACTAGTTAGTGTTAGTGTACTGCTTACGATTAGGGCACGGGTGAGGGTAAGGCCTCGGAAGAGGGTCACGTTAAGGGTTAGGGTTAGGGTTAGGGTTAGGGAATGGGGATTGATTAGGGTACAGGTTAGGGTACGGCAATGGCTTAGGGTTGGCGTACGTTAGAGGGCATGGGTTAGTGTTGATGTACTGGTTAAAATTAGGACACGAGTGAGGGTAAAGTTTCGGGTGAGTGTCATGGTTAGGTTTCAGGTTAGGGTTAGGGTTAGGGAATGGAGAGGGATTAGGGTACAGGTTAGGGTACCGCTGCGGTTTAGTGTTAGCGTACGTTTGAGGGCACGAGTTAGTCTTGGTGTCCTGGTTAAGATTAGGGCACGGGTGAGGGTAAGTCTTCGGGTGAGGGTCAGAGTTAGGATTCGGGTTAGGGTTAGGGTTAGGGAATGGAGAGGGATTAGGGTACAGGTTAGGGTACGACAATGCTTAAGGGTTAGCGTAAGTGTGAGGGCACGAGTTAGTGTTGGTGTACTGGTTAAGACAACGGCACCGATGAGGGTAAGGCCTCGGAAAAGAGTCACGTTCAGGGTTTCGCTTAGGGTTAGGGTTAGGGAATGGGGAGGGATTTGGGTACAGGATAGGGTACAACAATGCTTAAGGGTTAGCGTACGTTTGAGGGCATGAGTTAGTGTTTGTGTACTGGTTAAGATTAGGGCATTGGTTAGGGTAGGGCATCGGAAGTGGGTCAGGTTTAGGGATGGGGTTAGGGTTAGGGTTAAGGAATGGGGAGGGATTAGGGTACAATTTAGGGTACGACAACGCTTAAGGTTTAGCGTACGTGTGAGGGCACGAGTTAGTGTTGGTGTCCTGGTTAAGATTAGGGCACGGGTGAGAGTAAGGCTTCGGGTGAGGGTCAGGGTTAGGATTCGGGTTTGGGTTAGGGTTAAGGAATGCAGAGGGATTAGGGTACAGTTTAGGGTACGACAACGATTAAAGGTTAGCGTACGTGTGAGGGCACAAGTTAGTGTTAGTGTCCTGGTTAAGATTAGGGCACGGGTGAGGGTAAGGTTTCGGGTGAGGGTCAGGGATAGAATTCGGGTTAGGTTTAGGTTTAGGGAATGGCGAGATATTAGGGCACAGTTTAGGGTACAACAACGCTTAAGGTTTAGCGTACGTGTGAGGTCACTTGTTAGTGTTAGTGTACTGCTTACGATTAGGGCACGGGTGAGGGTAAGGCCTCGGAAGAGGGTCACGTTAAGGGTTAGGGTTAGGGTTAGGGTTAGGGAATGGGGATTGATTAGGGTACAGGTTAGGGTACGGCAATGACTTAGGGTTGGCGTACGTTAGAGGGCATGGGTTAGTGTTGATGTACTGGTTAAAATTAGGACACGGGTGAGGGTAAAGTTTCGGGTGAGTGTCATGGTTAGGTTTCAGGTTAGGGTTAGGGTTAAGGAATGGAGAGGGATTAGGGTACAGGTTAGGGTACCGCTGCGGGTTAGTGTTAGCGTACGTGTGAGGGAACGAGTTAGTATTGGTGTCCTGGTTAAGATTAGGGCACGGGTGAGGGTAAGGCTTCGGGTGAGGGTCAGGGTTAGGATTCGGGTTAGGGTTAGGGTTAGGGAATGGAGAGGGATTAGGGTACAGGTTAGGGTACGATAATGCTTAAGGGTTAGCGTATGTGTGAGGGCACGAGTTAGTGTTGGTGTACTGGTTAAGACAACGGCACCGATGAGGGTAAGGCCTCGGAAAAGGGTCAAGTTCAGGGTTTCGCTTAGGGTTAGGGTTAGGGAATGGGGAGGGATTAGGGTACAGGATAGGGTACGACAATGCTTAAGGGTTAACGTTTGAGGGCATGAGTTAGTGTTTGTGTACTGGTTAAGATTAGGGCATTGGTTAGGGTAGGGCATCGGAAGTGGGTCAGGTTTAGGGATGGGGTTAGGGTTAGGGTTAAGGAATGGGGAGGGATTAGGGTACAATTTAGGGTACGACAACGATTAAGGTTTAGCGTACGTGTAAGGGCATGAGTTAGTGTTGGTGTCCTGGTTAAGATTAGGGCACGGGTGAGGGTAAGCCTTCGGGTGAGGGTCAGGGTTAGGATTCGGGTTAGGGTTAGGGTTAGGGAATGGGGAGGGATTAGGGTACAGTTTTGGGTACGACAACGATTAAGGGTTAGCGTACGTGTGAGGGCACAATTTAGTGTTGGTGTCCTGGTTAAGATTAGGGCACGGGTGAGGGTAGGGTTTTGGGTGAGGGTCAGGGATAGAATTCGGGTTAGGGTTAGGGTTAGGGAATGGGGAGATATTAGGGCACAGTTTAGGGTACCACAACGCTTAAGGTTTAGCGTACGTGTGAGGTCACTAATTAGTGTTAGTGTACTGCTTACGATTAGGGCACGGGTGAGGGTAAGGCCTCGGAAGAGGGTCACGTTAAGGGTTAGGTTTAGGGTTAGGGTTAGGGAATGGGGATTGATTAGGGTACAGGTTTGGGTACGGCAATGGCTTAGGGCTGGCATACTTTAGAGGGCATAGGTTAGTGTTGATGTACCGGTTAAAATTAGGACACGGGTGAGGGTAAAGTTTCGGGTGAGTGTCATGGTTAGGTTTCAGGTTAGGGTTAGGGTTAGGGAATGGAGAGGGATTAGGGTACAGGTTAGGGTACGACAATGCTTAAGGGTTAGCGTAAGTGTGAGGGCACGAGTTAGTGTTGGTGTACTGGTTAAGACAACGGCACCGATGAGGGTAAGGCCTCGGTAAAGCGTCACGTTCAGGGTTTCGCTTAGGGTTAGGGTTAGGGAATGGGGAGGGATTAGGGTACAGGATAGGGTACGACAATGCTTAAAGGTTAGCGTACGTTTGAGGGCATGAGTTAGTGTTTGTGTACTGGTTAAGAATAGGGCATTGGTTAGGGTAGGGCATCGGAGGTGGGTCAGGTTTAGGGATGGGGTTAGGGTTAGGGTTAAGGAATGGGGAGGGATTAGGGTACAATTTAGGGTACGACAACGCTTAAGGTTTAGCGTACGTGTGAGGGCACGAGTTAGTGTTGTTGTCCTGGTTAAGATTAGGGCACGGGTGAGGGTAAGGCTTCGGGTGAGGGTCAGGGTTAGGATTCGGGTTAGGGTTAGGGTTAAGGAATGGGGAGATATTAGGGCACAGTTTAGGGTACCACAACGCTTAAGGTTTAACGTACGTGTGAGGTCACTAGTTAGTGTTAGTGTACTGCTTACGATTAGGGCACGGGTGAGGGTAAGGCCTCGGAAGAGGGTCACGTTAAGGGTTAGGGTTAGGGTTAGGGTTAGGGAATGGGGATTGATTAGGGTACAGGTTAGGGTACGGCAATGGCTTAGGGTTGGCGTACGTTAGAGGGCATGGGTTAGTGTTGATGTACTGGTTAAAATTAGGACACGAGTGAGGGTAAAGTTTCGGGTGAGTGTCATGGTTAGGTTTCAGGTTAGGGTTAGGGTTAGGGAATGGAGAGGGATTAGGGTACAGGTTAGGGTACCGCTGCGGTTTAGTGTTAGCGTACGTTTGAGGGCACGAGTTAGTCTTGGTGTCCTGGTTAAGATTAGGGCACGGGTGAGGGTAAGTCTTCGGGTGAGGGTCAGAGTTAGGATTCGGGTTAGGGTTAGGGTTAGGGAATGGAGAGGGATTAGGGTACAGGTTAGGGTACGACAATGCTTAAGGGTTAGCGTAAGTGTGAGGGCACGAGTTAGTGTTGGTGTACTGGTTAAGACAACGGCACCGATGAGGGTAAGGCCTCGGAAAAGAGTCACGTTCAGGGTTTCGCTTAGGGTTAGGGTTAGGGAATGGGGAGGGATTTGGGTACAGGATAGGGTACAACAATGCTTAAGGGTTAGCGTACGTTTGAGGGCATGAGTTAGTGTTTGTGTACTGGTTAAGATTAGGGCATTGGTTAGGGTAGGGCATCGGAAGTGGGTCAGGTTTAGGGATGGGGTTAGGGTTAGGGTTAAGGAATGGGGAGGGATTAGGGTACAATTTAGGGTACGACAACGCTTAAGGTTTAGCGTACGTGTGAGGGCACGAGTTAGTGTTGGTGTCCTGGTTAAGATTAGGGCACGGGTGAGAGTAAGGCTTCGGGTGAGGGTCAGGGTTAGGATTCGGGTTTGGGTTAGGGTTAAGGAATGCAGAGGGATTAGGGTACAGTTTAGGGTACGACAACGATTAAAGGTTAGCGTACGTGTGAGGGCACAAGTTAGTGTTAGTGTCTTGGTTAAGATTAGGGCACGGGTGAGGGTAAGGTTTCGGGTGAGTGTCAGGGATAGAATTCGGGTTAGGTTTAGGTTTAGGGAATGGCGAGATATTAGGGCACAGTTTAGGGTACAACAACGCTTAAGGTTTAGCGTACGTGTGAGGTCACTTGTTAGTGTTAGTGTACTGCTTACGATTAGGGCACGGGTGAGGGTAAGGCCTCGGAAGAGGGTCACGTTAAGGGTTAGGGTTAGGGTTAGGGTTAGGGAATGGGGATTGATTAGGGTACAGGTTAGGGTACGGCAATGGCTTAGTGTTGGCGTACGTTAGAGGGCATGGGTTAGTGTTGATGTACTGGTTAAAATTAGGACACGGGTGAGGGTAAAGTTTCGGGTGAGTGTCATGGTTAGGTTTCAGGTTAGGGTTAGGGTTAAGGAATGGAGAGGGATTAGGGTACAGGTTAGGGTACCGCTGCGGGTTAGTGTTAGCGTACGTGTGAGGGCACGAGTTAGTCTTGGTGTCCTGGTTAAGATTAGGGCACAGGTGAGGGTAAGGCTTCGGGTGAGGGTCAGGGTTAGGATTCGGGTTAGGGTTAGGGTTAGGGAATGGAGAGGGATTAGGGTACAGGTTAGGGTACGATAATGCTTAAGGGTTAGCGTATGTGTGAGGGCACGATTTAGTTTTGGTGTACTGGTTAAGAAAACGGCACCGATGAGGGTAAGGCCTCGGAAAAGGGTCAAGTTCAGGGTTTCGCTTAGGGTTAGGGTTAGGGAATGGGGAGGGATTAGGGTACAGGATAGGGTACGACAATGCTTAAGGGTTAACGTTTGAGGGCATGAGTTAGTGTTTGTGTACTGGTTAAGATTAGGGCATTGGTTAGGGTAGGGCATCGGAAGTGGGTCAGGTTTAGGGATGGGGTTAGGGTTAGGGTTAAGGAATGGGGAGGGATTAGGGTACAATTTAGGGTACGACAACGATTAAGGTTTAGCGTACGTGTAAGGGCATGAGTTAGTGTTGGTGTCCTGGTTAAGATTAGGGCACGGGTGAGGGTAAGCCTTCGGGTGAGGGTCAGGGTTAGGATTCGGGTTAGGGTTAGGGTTAGGGAATGGGGAGGGATTAGGGTACAGTTTTGGGTACCACAACGATTAAGGGTTAGCGTACGTGTGAGGGCACAATTTAGTGTTGGTGTCCTGGTTAAGATTAGGGCACGGGTGAGGGTAGGGTTTTGGGTGAGGGTCAGGGATAGAATTCGGGTTAGGGTTAGGGTTAGGGAATGGGGAGATATTAGGGCACAGTTTAGGGTACCACAACACTTAAGGTTTAGCGTACGTGTGAGGTCACTAGTTAGTGTTAGTGTACTGCTTACGATTAGGGCACGGGTGAGGGTAAGGCCTCGGAAGAGGGTCACGTTAAGGGTTAGGTTTAGGGTTAGGGTTAGGGAATGGGGATTGATTAGGGTACAGGTTTGGGTACGGCAATGGCTTAGGGTTGGCATACTTTAGAGGGCATAGGTTAGTGTTGATGTACCGGTTAAAATTAGGACACGGGTGAGGGTAAAGTTTCGGGTGAGTGTCATGGTTAGGTTTCAGGTTAGGGTTAGGGTTAGGGAATGGAGAGGGATTAGGGTACAGGTTAGGGTACGACAATGCTTAAGGGTTAGCGTAAGTGTGAGGGCACGAGTTAGTGTTGGTGTACTGGTTAAGACAACGGCACCGATGAGGGTAAGGCCTCGGAAAAGCGTCACGTTCAGGGTTTCGCTTAGGGTTAGGGTTAGGGAATGGGGAGGGATTAGGGTACAGGATAGGGTACGACAATGCTTAAGGGTTAGCGTACGTTTGAGGGTATGAGTTAGTGTTTGTTTACTGGTTAAGATTAGGGCATTGTTTAGGGTAGGGCATCGGAAGTGGGTCAGGTTTAGGGATGGGGTTAGGTTTAGTGTTAAGGAATGGGGAGGGATTAGGGTACAATTTAGTGTACGACAATGCTTAAGGTTTAGCATACGTGTGAGGGCACGAGTTAGTGTTGGTGTCCTGGTTAAGATTAGGGCACGGGTGTGGGTAAGGCTTCGGGTGAAGGTCAGGGTTAGGATTCGGGTTAGGGCTAGGGTTAAGGATTGCAGAGGGATTAGGGTACGGCTTAGGGTACGACAGGGCTTAAGGGTTAGCGTTCGTGTGAGGGCAAGGGTTATTGTTAGTGTCCTGGTTAAGAATAGGGCACGGGTGAGGGTAAGGCTTCAGGTGAGGGTCAGGGTTAGGATTCGGGTTAGGGTTAGGGTTAGGGAATGGGGAGGGATTAGGGTACAGTTTAGGGTACGACAACGATTAAGGGTTAGCGTACGTGTGAGGGCACAAGTTACTGTTGGTGTCCTGGTTAAGATTAGGGCACGGGTGAGGGTAAGGTTTCGGGTTAGGGTCAGGGATAGAATTCGGGTTAGGGTTAGGGTTAGGGAATGGGGAGATATTAGGGCACAGTTTAGGGTACCACAACGCTTAAGGTTTAACGTACGTGTGAGGTCACTAGTTAGTGTTAGTGTACTGCTTACGATTAGGCCACGGGTGAGGTTAAGGCCTCGGAAGTGGGTCACATTAAGGGTTAGGGTTAGGGTTAGGGTTAGGGAATGGGGATTGATTAGGGTACAGGTTAGGTTATGGCAATGGCTTAGGGTTGGCGTACGTTAGAGGGCATGGGTTAGTGTTTATGTACTGGTTAAAATTAGGACATGGGTGAGGGTAAAGTATCGGGTGAGTGTCATGGTTAGGTTTCAGGTTAGGGTTAGGGTAAGGGAATTGAGAGGGATTAGGGTACAGGTTAGGGTGCCGCTGCGGTTTAGTGTTAGCGTAAGTGTGAGGGCACGAGTTAGTCTTGGTGTCCTGGTTAAGATTAGGGCACGGGTGAGGGTAAGGCTTCGGGTGATGGTCAGGGTTAGGATTCGGGTTAGGGTTAGGGTTAGGGAATGGAGAGGGATTAGGGTACAGGTTAGGGTACGACAATGCTTAAGGGTTAGCGTAAGTGTGAGGGCACGAGTTAGTGTTGGTGTACTGGTTAAGACAACGGCAGCGATGAGGGTAAGGCCTCGGAAAAGGGTCACGTTCAGGGTTTCGCTTAGGGTTAGGGTTAGGGAATGGGGAGGGATTAGGGTACAGGATAGGATACGACAATGCTTAAGGGTTAGCGTACGTTTGAGGGCATGAGTTAGTGTTTGTGTACTGGTTAAGATTAGGGCATTGGTTAGGGTAGGGCATCAGAAGTGGGTCAGGTTTAGGGATGGGGTTAGGGTTAGGGTTAAGGAATGGGGAGGGATTAGGGTACAATTTAGGATACGACAACGCTTAAGGTTTAGCGTACGTGTGAGGGCACGAGTTAGTGTTGGTGTCCTGGTTAAGATTAGGGCACGGGTGAGGGTAAGGCTTCGGGTGAGGGTCAGGGTTAGGATTCGGGTTAGGGTTAGGGTTAAGGAATGCAGAGGGATTATGGTACAGCTTAGGGTACGACAGTGCTTAAGGTTTAGCGTTCGTGTGAGGGCAAGGGTTAGTGTTAATGTCCTGGTTAAGATTAGGGCACGGGTGAGGGTAAGGCTTCAGGTGAGGGTCAGGGTTAGGATTCGGGTTAGGGTTAGGGTTAGGGAATGGGGAGGGATTAGGGTACAGTTTAGGGTACGATAACGATTAAGGGTTAGCGTACGTGTGAGGGCACAAGTTAGTGTTGGTGTCCTGGTTAAGATTAGGGCACAGGTGAGGGTAAGGTTTCGGGTGAGGGTCAGGGATAGAATTCGGGTTAGGGTTAGGGTTAGGGAATGGGGAGATATTAGGGCACAGTTTAGGGTAGCACAACGCTTAAGGTTTAGCGTACGTGTGAGGTCACTAGTTAGTGTTAGTGTACTGCTTACGATTAGGGCACGGGTGAGGGTAAGGCCTCGGAAGAGGGTCACGTTAAGGGTTAGGGTTAGGGTTAGGGTTAGGGAATGGGGATTGATTAGGGTACAGGTTAGGGTACGGCAATGGCTTAGGGTTGGCGTACGTTAGAGGGCATGGGTTAGTGTTGATGTACTTGTTAAAATTAAGACACGGGTGAGGGTAAAGTTTCGGGTGAGTGTCATGGTTAGGTTTCAGGTTAGGGTTAGGGTTAGGGAACGGAGAGGGATTAGGGTACAGGTTAGGGTACCGCTGCGGTTCTGTGTTAGCGTACGTTTGAGGGCACGAGTTAGTCTTGGTGTCCTGGTTAAGATTAGGTCACAGGTGAGGGTAAGGCATCGGGTGAGGGTCAGGGTTAGGATTCGGGTTAGGGTTAGGGTTAGGGAATGGAGAGGGATTAGGGTACAGGTTAGGGTACGACAATGCTTAAGGGTTAACGTAAGTGTGAGGGCACGAGTTAGTGTTGGTGTACTGGTTAAGAAAACGGCACCGATGAGGGTAAGGCCTCGGAAAAGGGTCACGTTCAGGGTTTCGCTTAGGGTTAGGGTTAGGGAATGGGGAGGGATTAGTGTACAGGATAGGGTACGACAATGCTTAATGGTTAGCGTACGTTTGAGGGCATGAGTTAGTGTTTGTGTACTGGTTAAGATTAGGGCATTGGTTAGGGTAGGGCATCGGAAGTGGGTCAGGTTTAGGGATGGGGTTAGGGTTAGGGTTAAGGAATGCAGAGGGATTAGGGTACAGTTTAGGGTACGACAACGATTAAAGGTTAGCGTACGTGTGAGGGCACAAGTTAGTGTTAGTGTCCTGGTTAAGATTAGGGCACGGGTGAGGGTAAGGTTTCGGGTGAGGGTCAGGGATAGAATTCGGGTTAGGTTTAGGTTTAGGGAATGGCGAGATATTAGGGCACAGTTTAAGGTACAACAACGCTTAAGGTTTAGCGTACGTTTGAGGTCACTTGTTAGTGTTAGTGTACTGCTTACGATTAGGGCACGGGTGAGGGTAAGGCCTCGGAAGAGGGTCACGTTAAGGGTTAGGGTTAGGGTTAGGGTTAGGGAATGGGGATTGATTAGGGAACAGGTTAGGGTACGGCAATGGCTTAGGGTTGGCGTACGTTAGAGGGCATGGGTTAGTGTTGATGTACTGGTTAAAATTAGGACACGGGTGAGGGTAAAGTTTCGGGTGAGTGTCATGGTTAGGTTTCAGGTTAGGGTTAGGGTTAGGGAATGGAGAGGGATTAGGGTACAGGTTAGGGTACCGCTGCGGGTTAGTGTTAGCGTACGTGTGAGGGCACGAGTTAGTCTTGGTGTCCTGGTTAAGATTAGGGCACGGGTGAGGGTAAGGCTTCGGGTGAGGGTCAGGGTTAGGATTCGGGTTAGGGTTAGGGTTAGGGAATGGAGAGGGATTAGGGTACAGGTTAGGGTACGATAATGCTTAAGGGTTAGCGTATGTGTGAGGGCACGAGTTAGTGTTGGTGTACTGGTTAAGACAACGGCACCGATGAGGGTAAGGCCTCGGAAAAGGGTCAAGTTCAGGGTTTCGCTTAGGGTTAGGGTTAGGGAATGGGGAGGGATTAGGTTACAGGATAGGGTACGACAATGCTTAAGGGTTAACGTTTGAGGGCATGAGTTAGTGTTTGTGTACTGGTTAAGATTAGGGCATTGGTTAGGGTAGGGCATCGGAAGTGGGTCAGGTTTAGGGATGGGGTTAGGGTTAGGGTTAAGGAATGGGGAGGGATTAGGGTACAATTTAGGGTACGACAACGATTAAGGTTTAGCGTACGTGTAAGGGCATGAGTTAGTGTTGGTGTCCTGGTTAAGATTAGGGCACGGGTGAGGGTAAGCCTTCGGGTGAGGGTCAGGGTTAGGATTCGGGTTAGGGTTAGGGTTAGGGAATGGGGAGGGATTAGGGTACAGTTTTGGGTACGACAACGATTAAGGGTTAGCGTACGTGTGAGGGCACAATTTAGTGTTGGTGTCCTGGTTAAGATTAGGGCACGGGTGAGGGTAGGGTTTTGGGTGAGGGTCAGGGATAGAATTCGGGTTAGGGTTAGGGTTAGGGAATGGGGAGATATTAGGGCACAGTTTAGGGTACCACAACGCTTAAGGTTTAGCGTACGTGTGAGGTCACTAGTTAGTGTTAGTGTACTGCTTACGATTAGGGCACGGGTGAGGGTAAGGCCTCGGAAGAGGGTCACGTTAAGGGTTAGGTTTAGGGTTAGGGTTAGGGAATGGGGATTGATTAGGGTACAGGTTAGGGTACGGCAATGGCTTAGGGTTGGCGTACGTTAGAGGGCATGGGTTAGTGTTGATGTACTGGTTAAAATTAGGACACGAGTGAGGGTAAAGTTTCGGGTGAGTGTCATGGTTAGGTTTCAGGTTAGGGTTAGGGTTAGGGAATGGAGAGGGATTAGGGTACAGGTTAGGGTACCGCTGCGGTTTAGTGTTAGCGTACGTTTGAGGGCACGAGTTAGTCTTGGTGTCCTGGTTAAGATTAGGGCACGGGTGAGGGTAAGGCTTCGGGTGAGGGTCAGGGTTAGGATTCGGGTTAGGGTTAGGGTTAGGGAATGGAGAGGGATTAGGGTACAGGTTAGGGTACGACAATGCTTAAGGGTTAGCGTAAGTGTGAGGGCACGAGTTAGTGTTGGTGTACTGGTTAAGACAACGGCACCGATGAGGGTAAGGCCTCGGAAGAAGGTCACGTTAAGGGTTAGGGTTAGGGTTAGGGTTAGGGAATGGGGATTGATTAGGGTACAGGTTAGGGTACGGCAATGGCTTAGGGTTGGCGTACGTTAGAGGGCATGGGTTAGTGTTGATGTACTGGTTAAAATTAGGACACGGGTGAGGGTAAAGTTTCGGGTGAGTGTCATGGTTAGGTTTCAGGTTAGGGTTAGGGTTAAGGAATGGAGAGGGATTAGGGTACAGGTTAGGGTACCGCTGCGGGTTAGTGTTAGCGTACGTGTGAGGGAACGAGTTAGTCTTGGTGTCCTGGTTAAGATTAGGGCACGGGTGAGGGTAAGGCTTCGGGTGAGGGTCAGGGTTAGGATTCGGGTTAGGGTTAGGGTTAGGGAATGGAGAGGGATTAGGGTACAGGTTAGGGTACGATAATGCTTAAGGGTTAGCGTATGTGTGAGGGCACGAGTTAGTGTTTGTGTACTGGTTAAGATTAGGGCATTGGTTAGGGTAGGGCATCGGAAGTGGGTCAGGTTTAGGGATGGGGTTAGGGTTAGGGTTAAGGAATGGGGAGGGATTAGGGTACAATTTAGGGTACGACAACGCTTAAGGTTTAGCGTACGTGTGAGGGCACGAGTTAGTGTTGGTGTCCTGGTTAAGATTAGGGCACGGGTGAGAGTAAGGCTTCGGGTGAGGGTCAGGGTTAGGATTCGGGTTTGGGTTAGGGTTAAGGAATGCAGAGGGATTAGGGTACAGTTTAGGGTACGACAACGATTAAAGGTTAGCGTACGTGTGAGGGCACAAGTTAGTGTTAGTGTCCTGGTTAAGATTAGGGCACGGGTGAGGGTAAGGTTTCGGGTGAGGGTCAGGGATAGAATTCGGGTTAGGTTTAGGTTTAGGGAATGGCGAGATATTAGGGCACAGTTTAGGGTACAACAACGCTTAAGGTTTAGCGTACGTGTGAGGTCACTTGTTAGTGTTAGTGTACTGCTTACGATTAGGGCACGGGTGAGGGTAAGGCCTCGGAAGAGGGTCACGTTAAGGGTTAGGGTTAGGGTTAGGGTTAGGGAATGGGGATTGATTAGGGTACAGGTTAGGGTACGGCAATGGCTTAGGGTTGGCGTACGTTAGAGGGCATGGGTTAGTGTTGATGTACTGGTTAAAATTATGACACGGGTGAGGGTAAAGTTTCGGGTGAGTTTCATGGTTAGGTTTCAGGTTAGGGTTAGGGTTAGGGAATGGAGAGGGATTAGGGTACAGGTTAGGGTACCGCTGCGGTTCTGTGTTAGCGTACGTTTGAGGGCACGAGTTAGTCTTGGTGTCCTGGTTAAGATTAGGGCATGGGTGAGGGTAAGGCTTCGGGTGAGGGTCAGGGTTAGGATTCGGGTTAGGGTTAGGGTTAGGGAATGGAGAGGGATTAGGGTACAGGTTAGGGTACGACAATGCTTAAGGGTTAGCGTAAGTGTGAGGGCACGAGTTAGTGTTGGTGTACTGGTTAAGAAAACGACACCGATGAGGGTAAGGCCTCGGAAAAGGGTCACGTTCAGGGTTTCGCTTAGGGTTAAGATTAGGGAATGGGGAGGGATTAGTGTACAGGATAGGGTACGACAATGCTTAATGGTTAGCGTACGTTTGAGGGCATGAGTTAGTGTTTGTGTACTGGTTAAGATTAGGGCATTGGTTAGGGTAGGGCATCGGAAGTGGGTCAGGTTTAGGGATGGGGTTAGGGTTAGGGTTAAGGAATGGGGAGGGATTAGGGTACAATTTAGGGTACGACAACGCTTAAGGTTTAGCGTACGTGTGAGGGCACGATTTAGTGTTGGTGTCCTGGTTAAGATTAGGCCACGGTTGAGGGTAAGGCTTCGTGTGAGGGTCAGGGTTAGGATTCGAGTTAGGGTTAGGGTTAGGGAATGGAGAGGGATTAGGGTACAGGTTAGGGTACGACAATGCTTAAGGGTTAGCGTAAGTGTGAGGGCACAAGTTAGTGTTGGTGTACTGGTTAAGACAACGGCACCGATGAGGGTAAGGCCTCGGAAAAGGGTCACGTTCAGGGTTTCGCTTAGGGTTAGGGTTAGGGAATGGGGAGGGATTAGGGTACAGGATAGGGTACGACAATGCTTAAGGGTTAGCGTACGTTTGCGGGCATGAGTTAGTGTTTGTGTACTGGTTAAGAATAGGTCATTGGTTAGGGTAGGGCATCGGAGGTGGGTCAGGTTTAGGGATGGGGTTAGGGTTAGGGTTAAGGAATGGGGAGGGATTAGGGTACAATTTAGGGTACGACAACGCTTAAGGTTTAGCGTACGTGTGAGGGCACGAGTTAGTGTTGGTGTCCTGGTTAAGATTAGGGCACGGGTGAGGGTAAGGCTTCGGGTGAGGGTCAGGGTTAGGATTCGGGTTAGGGTTAGGGTTAAGGAATGGGGAGATATTAGGGCACAGTTTAGGGTACCACAACGCTTAAGGTTTAGCGTACGTGTGAGGTCACTAATTAGTGTTAGTGTACTGCTTACGATTAGGGCACGGGTGAGGGTAAGGCCTCGGAAGAGGGTCACGTTAAGGGTTAGGGTTAGGGTTAGGGTTAGGGAATGGGGATTGATTAGGGTACAGGTTAGGGTACGGCAATGGCTTAGGGTTGGCGTACGTTAGAGGGCATGGGTTAGTGTTGATGTACTGGTTAAAATTAGGACACGAGTGAGGGTAAAGTTTCGGGTGAGTGTCATGGTTAGGTTTCAGGTTAGGGTTAGGGTTAGGGAATGGAGAGGGATTAGGGTACAGGTTAGGGTACCGCTGCGGTTTAGTGTTAGCGTACGTTTGAGGGCACGAGTTAGTCTTGGTGTCCTGGTTAAGATTAGGGCACGGGTGAGGGTAAGGCTTCGGGTGAGGGTCAGGGTTAGGATTCGGGTTAGGGTTAGGGTTAGGGAATGGAGAGGGATTAGGGTACAGGTTAGGGTACGACAATGCTTAAGGGTTAGCGTAAGTGTGAGGGCACGAGTTAGTGTTGGTGTACTGGTTAAGACAACGGCACCGATGAGGGTAAGGCCTCGGAAGAAGGTCACGTTAAGGGTTAGGGTTAGGGTTAGGGTTAGGGAATGGGGATTGATTAGGGTACAGGTTAGGGTACGGCAATGGCTTAGGGTTGGCGTACGTTAGAGGGCATGGGTTAGTGTTGATGTACTGGTTAAAATTAGGACACGGGTGAGGGTAAAGTTTCGGGTGAGTGTCATGGTTAGGTTTCAGGTTAGGGTTAGGGTTAAGGAATGGAGAGGGATTAGGGTACAGGTTAGGGTACCGCTGCGGGTTAGTGTTAGCGTACGTGTGAGGGAACGAGTTAGTCTTGGTGTCCTGGTTAAGATTAGGGCACGGGTGAGGGTAAGGCTTCGGGTGAGGGTCAGGGTTAGGATTCGGGTTAGGGTTAGGGTTAGGGAATGGAGAGGGATTAGGGTACAGGTTAGGGTACGATAATGCTTAAGGGTTAGCGTATGTGTGAGGGCACGAGTTAGTGTTTGTGTACTGGTTAAGATTAGGGCATTGGTTAGGGTAGGGCATCGGAAGTGGGTCAGGTTTAGGGATGGGGTTAGGGTTAGGGTTAAGGAATGGGGAGGGATTAGGGTACAATTTAGGGTACGACAACGCTTAAGGTTTAGCGTACGTGTGAGGGCACGAGTTAGTGTTGGTGTCCTGGTTAAGATTAGGGCACGGGTGAGAGTAAGGCTTCGGGTGAGGGTCAGGGTTAGGATTCGGGTTTGGGTTAGGGTTAAGGAATGCAGAGGGATTAGGGTACAGTTTAGGGTACGACAACGATTAAAGGTTAGCGTACGTGTGAGGGCACAAGTTAGTGTTAGTGTCCTGGTTAAGATTAGGGCACGGGTGAGGGTAAGGTTTCGGGTGAGGGTCAGGGATAGAATTCGGGTTAGGTTTAGGTTTAGGGAATGGCGAGATATTAGGGCACAGTTTAGGGTACAACAACGCTTAAGGTTTAGCGTACGTGTGAGGTCACTTGTTAGTGTTAGTGTACTGCTTACGATTAGGGCACGGGTGAGGGTAAGGCCTCGGAAGAGGGTCACGTTAAGGGTTAGGGTTAGGGTTAGGGTTAGGGAATGGGGATTGATTAGGGTACAGGTTAGGGTACGGCAATGGCTTAGGGTTGGCGTACGTTAGAGGGCATGGGTTAGTGTTGATGTACTGGTTAAAATTATGACACGGGTGAGGGTAAAGTTTCGGGTGAGTTTCATGGTTAGGTTTCAGGTTAGGGTTAGGGTTAGGGAATGGAGAGGGATTAGGGTACAGGTTAGGGTACCGCTGCGGTTCTGTGTTAGCGTACGTTTGAGGGCACGAGTTAGTCTTGGTGTCCTGGTTAAGATTAGGGCATGGGTGAGGGTAAGGCTTCGGGTGAGGGTCAGGGTTAGGATTCGGGTTAGGGTTAGGGTTAGGGAATGGAGAGGGATTAGGGTACAGGTTAGGGTACGACAATGCTTAAGGGTTAGCGTAAGTGTGAGGGCACGAGTTAGTGTTGGTGTACTGGTTAAGAAAACGACACCGATGAGGGTAAGGCCTCGGAAAAGGGTCACGTTCAGGGTTTCGCTTAGGGTTAAGATTAGGGAATGGGGAGGGATTAGTGTACAGGATAGGGTACGACAATGCTTAATGGTTAGCGTACGTTTGAGGGCATGAGTTAGTGTTTGTGTACTGGTTAAGATTAGGGCATTGGTTAGGGTAGGGCATCGGAAGTGGGTCAGGTTTAGGGATGGGGTTAGGGTTAGGGTTAAGGAATGGGGAGGGATTAGGGTACAATTTAGGGTACGACAACGCTTAAGGTTTAGCGTACGTGTGAGGGCACGATTTAGTGTTGGTGTCCTGGTTAAGATTAGGCCACGGTTGAGGGTAAGGCTTCGTGTGAGGGTCAGGGTTAGGATTCGAGTTAGGGTTAGGGTTAGGGAATGGAGAGGGATTAGGGTACAGGTTAGGGTACGACAATGCTTAAGGGTTAGCGTAAGTGTGAGGGCACAAGTTAGTGTTGGTGTACTGGTTAAGACAACGGCACCGATGAGGGTAAGGCCTCGGAAAAGGGTCACGTTCAGGGTTTCGCTTAGGGTTAGGGTTAGGGAATGGGGAGGGATTAGGGTACAGGATAGGGTACGACAATGCTTAAGGGTTAGCGTACGTTTGAGGGCATGAGTTAGTGTTTGTGTACTGGTTAAGAATAGGTCATTGGTTAGGGTAGGGCATCGGAGGTGGGTCAGGTTTAGGGATGGGGTTAGGGTTAGGGTTAAGGAATGGGGAGGGATTAGGGTACAATTTAGGGTACGACAACGCTTAAGGTTTAGCGTACGTGTGAGGGCACGAGTTAGTGTTGGTGTCCTGGTTAAGATTAGGGCACGGGTGAGGGTAAGGCTTCGGGTGAGGGTCAGGGTTAGGATTCGGGTTAGGGTTAGGGTTAAGGAATGGGGAGATATTAGGGCACAGTTTAGGGTACCACAACGCTTAAGGTTTAGCGTACGTGTGAGGTCACTAATTAGTGTTAGTGTACTGCTTACGATTAGGGCACGGGTGAGGGTAAGGCCTCGGAAGAGGGTCACGTTAAGGGTTAGGGTTAGGGTTAGGGTTAGGGAATGGGGATTGATTAGGGTACAGGTTAGGGTACGGCAATGGCTTAGGGTTGGCGTACGTTAGAGGGCATGGGTTAGTGTTGATGTACTGGTTAAAATTAGGACACGAGTGAGGGTAAAGTTTCGGGTGAGTGTCATGGTTAGGTTTCAGGTTAGGGTTAGGGTTAGGGAATGGAGAAGGATTAGGGTACAGGTTAGGGTACCGCTGCGGTTTAGTGTTAGCGTACGTTTGAGGGCACGAGTTAGTCTTGGTGTCCTGGTTAAGATTAGGGCACGGGTGAGGGTAAGGCTTCGGGTGAGGGTCAGGGTTAGGATTCGGGTTAGGGTTAGGGTTAGGGAATGGAGAGGGATTAGGGTACAGGTTAGGGTACGACAATGCTTAAGGGTTAGCGTAAGTGTGAGGGCACGAGTTAGTGTTGGTGTACTGGTTAAGACAACGGCAACGATGAGGGTAAGGCCTCGGAAAAGGGTCACGTTCAGGGTTTCGCTTAGGGTTAGGGTTAGGGAATGGGGAGGGATTTGGGTACAGGATAGGGTACAACAATGCTTAAGGGTTAGCGTACGTTTGAGGGCATGAGTTAGTGTTTGTGTACTGGTTAAGATTAGGGCATTGGTTAGGGTAGGGCATCGGAAGTGGGTCAGGTTTAGGGATGGGGTTAGGGTTAGGGTTAAGGAATGGGGAGGGATTAGGGTACAATTTAGGGTACGACAACGCTTAAGGTTTAGCGTACGTGTGAGGGCACGAGTTAGTGTTGGTGTCCTGGTTAAGATTAGGGCACGGGTGAGAGTAAGGCTTCGGGTGAGGGTCAGGGTTAGGATTCGGGTTTGGGTTAGGGTTAAGGAATGCAGAGGGAGTAGGGTACAGTTTAGGGTACGACAACGATTAAATGTTAGCGTACGTGTGAGGCCACAAGTTAGTGTTTGTGTCCTGGTTAAGATTAGGGCACGGGTGAGGGTAAGGTTTCGGGTGAGGGTCAGGGATAGAATTCGGGTTAGGTTTAGGTTTAGGGAATGGCGAGATATTAGGGCACAGTTTAGGGTACAACAACGCTTAAGGTTTAGCGTACGTGTGAGGTCACTTGTTAGTGTTAGTGTACTGCTTACGATTAGGGCACGGGTGAGGGTAAGGCCTCGGAAGAGGGTCACGTTAAGGGTTAGGGTTAGGGTTAGGGTTAGGGAATGGGGATTGATTAGGGTACAGGTTAGGGTACGGCAATGGCTTAGGGTTGGCGTACGTTAGAGGGCATGGGTTAGTGTTGATGTACTGGTTAAAATTAGGACACGGGTGAGGGTAAAGTTTCGGGTGAGTGTCATGGTTAGGTTTCAGGTTAGGGTTAGGGTTAAGGAATGGAGAGGGATTAGGGTACAGGTTAGGGTACCGCTGCGGGTTAGTGTTAGCGTACGTGTGAGGGAACGAGTTAGTCTTGGTGTCCTGGTTAAGATTAGGGCACGGGTGAGGGTAAGGCTTCGGGTGAGGGTCAGGGTTAGGATTCAGGTTAGGGTTAGGGTTAGGGAATGGAGAGGGATTAGGGTACAGGTTAGGGTACGATAATGCTTAAGGGTTAGCGTATGTGTGAGGGCACGAGTTAGTGTTTGTGTACTGGTTAAGATTAGGGCATTGGTTAGGGTAGGGCATCGGAAGTGGGTCAGGTTTAGGGATGGGGTTAGGGTTAGGGTTAAGGAATGGGGAGGGATTAGGGTACAATTTAGGGTACGACAACGCTTAAGGTTTAGCGTACGTGTGATGGCACGAGTTAGTGTTGGTGTCCTGGTTAAGATTAGGGCACGGGTGAGAGTAAGGCTTCGGGTGAGGGTCAGGGTTAGGATTCGGGTTTGGGTTAGGGTTAAGGAATGCAGAGGGATTAGGGTACAGTTTAGGGTACGACAACGATTAAAGGTTAGCGTACGTGTGAGGGCACAAGTTAGTGTTAGTGTCCTGGTTAAGATTAGGGCACGGGTGAGGGTAAGGTTTCGGGTGAGGGTCAGGGATAGAATTCGGGTTAGGTTTAGGTTTAGGGAATGGCGAGATATTAGGGCACAGTTTAGGGTACAACAACGCTTAAGGTTTAGCGTACGTGTGAGGTCACTTGTAAGTGTTAGTGTACTGCTTACGATTAGGGCACGGGTGAGGGTAAGGCCTCGGAAGAGTGTCACGTTAAGGGTTAGGGTTAGGGTTAGGGTTAGGGAATGGGGATTGATTAGGGTACAGGTTAGGGTACGGCAATGACTTAGGGTTGGCGTACGTTAGAGGGCATGGGTTAGTGTTGATGTACTGGTTAAAATTAGGACACGGGTGAGGGTAAAGTTTCGGGTGAGTGTCATGGTTAGGTTTCAGGTTAGGGTTAGGGTTAAGGAATGGAGAGGGATTAGGGTACAGGTTAGGGTACCGCTGCGGGTTAGTGTTAGCGTACGTGTGAGGGAACGAGTTAGTATTGGTGTCCTGGTTAAGATTAGGGCACGGGTGAGGGTAAGGCTTCGGGTGAGGGTCAGGGTTAGGATTCGGGTTAGGGTTAGGGTTAGGGAATGGAGAGGGATTAGGGTACAGGTTAGGGTACGATAATGCTTAAGGGTTAGCGTATGTGTGAGGGCACGAGTTAGTGTTGGTGTACTGGTTAAGACAACGGCACCGATGAGGGTAAGGCCTCGGAAAAGGGTCAAGTTCAGGGTTTCGCTTAGGGTTAGGGTTAGGGAATGGGGAGGGATTAGGGTACAGGATAGGGTACGACAATGCTTAAGGGTTAACGTTTGAGGGCATGAGTTAGTGTTTGTGTACTGGTTAAGATTAGGGCATTGGTTAGGGTAGGGCATCGGAAGTGGGTCAGGTTTAGGGATGGGGTTAGGGTTAGGGTTAAGGAATGGGGAGGGATTAGGGTACAATTTAGGGTACGACAACGATTAAGGTTTAGCGTACGTGTAAGGGCATGAGTTAGTGTTGGTGTCCAGGTTAAGATTAGGGCACGGGTGAGGGTAAGCCTTCGGGTGAGGGTCAGGGTTAGGATTCGGGTTAGGGTTAGGGTTAGGGAATGGGGAGGGATTAGGGTACAGTTTTGGGTACGACAACGATTAAGGGTTAGCGTACGTGTGAGGGCACAATTTAGTGTTGGTGTCCTGGTTAAGATTAGGGCACGGGTGAGGGTAGGGTTTTGGGTGAGGGTCAGGGATAGAATTCGGGTTAGGGTTAGGGTTAGGGAATGGGGAGATATTAGGGCACAGTTTAGGGTACCACAACGCTTAAGGTTTAGCGTACGTGTGAGGTCACTAATTAGTGTTATTGTACTGCTTACGATTAGGGCACGGGTGAGGGTAAGGCCTCGGAAGAGGGTCACGTTAAGGGTTAGGTTTAGGGTTAGGGTTAGGGAATGGGGATTGATTAGGGTACAGGTTTGGGTACGGCAATGGCTTAGGGCTGGCATACTTTAGAGGGCATAGGTTAGTGTTGATGTACCGGTTAAAATTAGGACACGGGTGAGGGTAAAGTTTCGGGTGAGTGTCATGGTTAGGTTTCAGGTTACGGTTAGGGTTAGGGAATGGAGAGGGATTAGGGTACAGGTTAGGGTACGACAATGCTTAAGGGTTAGCGTAAGTGTGAGGGCACGAGTTAGTGTTGGTGTACTGGTTAAGACAACGGCACCGATGAGGGTAAGGCCTCGGAAAAGGGTCACGTTCAGGGTTTCGCTTAGGGTTAGGGTTAGGGAATGGGGAGGGATTAGGGTACAGGATAGGGTACGACAATGCTTAAGGGTTAGCGTACGTTTGAGGGCATGAGTTAGTGTTTGTGTACTGGTTAAGAATAGGGCATTGGTTAGGGTAGGGCATCGGAGGTGGGTCAGGTTTAGGGATGGGGTTAGGGTTAGGGTTAAGGAATGGGGAGGGATTAGCGTACAATTTAGGGTAGGACAACGCTTAAGGTTTAGCGTACGTGTGAGGGCACGAGTTAGTGTTGTTGTCCTGGTTAAGATTAGGGCACGGGTGAGGGTAAGGCTTCGGGTGAGGGTCAGGGTTAGGATTCGGGTTAGGGTTAGGGTTAAGGAATGGGGAGATATTAGGGCACAGTTTAGGGTACCACAACGCTTAAGGTTTAACGTACGTGTGAGGTCACTAGTTAGTGTTAGTGTACTGCTTACGATTAGGGCACGGGTGAGGGTAAGGCCTCGGAAGAGGGTCACGTTAAGGGTTAGGGTTAGGGTTAGGGTTAGGGAATGGGGATTGATTAGGGTACAGGTTAGGGTACGGCAATGGCTTAGGGTTGGCGTACGTTAGAGGGCATGGGTTAGTGTTGATGTACTGGTTAAAATTAGGACACGAGTGAGGGTAAAGTTTCGGGTGAGTGTCATGGTTAGGTTTCAGGTTAGGGTTAGGGTTAGGGAATGGAGAGGGATTAGGGTACAGGTTAGGGTACCGCTGCGGTTTAGTGTTAGCGTACGTTTGAGGGCACGAGTTAGTCTTGGTGTCCTGGTTAAGATTAGGGCACGGGTGAGGGTAAGTCTTCGGGTGAGGGTCAGAGTTAGGATTCGGGTTAGGGTTAGGGTTAGGGAATGGAGAGGGATTAGGGTACAGGTTAGGGTACGACAATGCTTAAGGGTTAGCGTAAGTGTGAGGGCACGAGTTAGTGTTGGTGTACTGGTTAAGACAACGGCACCGATGAGGGTAAGGCCTCGGAAAAGAGTCACGTTCAGGGTTTCGCTTAGGGTTAGGGTTAGGGAATGGGGAGGGATTTGGGTACAGGATAGGGTACAACAATGCTTAAGGGTTAGCGTACGTTTGAGGGCATGAGTTAGTGTTTGTGTACTGGTTAAGATTAGGGCATTGGTTAGGGTAGGGCATCGGAAGTGGGTCAGGTTTAGGGATGGGGTTAGGGTTAGGGTTAAGGAATGGGGAGGGATTAGGGTACAATTTAGGGTACGACAACGCTTAAGGTTTAGCGTACGTGTGAGGGCACGAGTTAGTGTTGGTGTCCTGGTTAAGATTAGGGCACGGGTGAGAGTAAGGCTTCGGGTGAGGGTCAGGGTTAGGATTCGGGTTTGGGTTAGGGTTAAGGAATGCAGAGGGATTAGGGTACAGTTTAGGGTACGACAACGATTAAAGGTTAGCGTACGTGTGAGGGCACAAGTTAGTGTTAGTGTCCTGGTTAAGATTAGGGCACGGGTGAGGGTAAGGTTTCGGGTGAGGGTCAGGGATAGAATTCGGGTTAGGTTTAGGTTTAGGGAATGGCGAGATATTAGGGCACAGTTTAGGGTACAACAACGCTTAAGGTTTAGCGTACGTGTGAGGTCACTTGTTAGTGTTAGTGTACTGCTTACGATTAGGGCACGGGTGAGGGTAAGGCCTCGGAAGAGGGTCACGTTAAGGGTTAGGGTTAGGGTTAGGGTTAGGGAATGGGGATTGATTAGGGTACAGGTTAGGGTACGGCAATGACTTAGGGTTGGCGTACGTTAGAGGGCATGGGTTAGTGTTGATGTACTGGTTAAAATTAGGACACGGGTGAGGGTAAAGTTTCGGGTGAGTGTCATGGTTAGGTTTCAGGTTAGGGTTAGGGTTAAGGAATGGAGAGGGATTAGGGTACAGGTTAGGGTACCGCTGCGGGTTAGTGTTAGCGTACGTGTGAGGGAACGAGTTAGTATTGGTGTCCTGGTTAAGATTAGGGCACGGGTGAGGGTAAGGCTTCGGGTGAGGGTCAGGGTTAGGATTCGGGTTAGGGTTAGGGTTAGGGAATGGAGAGGGATTAGGGTACAGGTTAGGGTACGATAATGCTTAAGGGTTAGCGTATGTGTGAGGGCACGAGTTAGTGTTGGTGTACTGGTTAAGACAACGGCACCGATGAGGGTAAGGCCTCGGAAAAGGGTCAAGTTCAGGGTTTCGCTTAGGGTTAGGGTTAGGGAATGGGGAGGGATTAGGGTACAGGATAGGGTACGACAATGCTTAAGGGTTAACGTTTGAGGGCATGAGTTAGTGTTTGTGTACTGGTTAAGATTAGGGCATTGGTTAGGGTAGGGCATCGGAAGTGGGTCAGGTTTAGGGATGGGGTTAGGGTTAGGGTTAAGGAATGGGGAGGGATTAGGGTACAATTTAGGGTACGACAACGATTAAGGTTTAGCGTACGTGTAAGGGCATGAGTTAGTGTTGGTGTCCTGGTTAAGATTAGGGCACGGGTGAGGGTAAGCCTTCGGGTGAGGGTCAGGGTTAGGATTCGGGTTAGGGTTAGGGTTAGGGAATGGGGAGGGATTAGGGTACAGTTTTGGGTACGACAACGATTAAGGGTTAGCGTACGTGTGAGGGCACAATTTAGTGTTGGTGTCCTGGTTAAGATTAGGGCACGGGTGAGGGTAGGGTTTTGGGTGAGGGTCAGGGATAGAATTCGGGTTAGGGTTAGGGTTAGGGAATGGGGAGATATTAGGGCACAGTTTAGGGTACCACAACGCTTAAGGTTTAGCGTACGTGTGAGGTCACTAATTAGTGTTAGTGTACTGCTTACGATTAGGGCACGGGTGAGGGTAAGGCCTCGGAAGAGGGTCACGTTAAGGGTTAGGTTTAGGGTTAGGGTTAGGGAATGGGGATTGATTAGGGTACAGGTTTGGGTACGGCAATGGCTTAGGGCTGGCATACTTTAGAGGGCATAGGTTAGTGTTGATGTACCGGTTAAAATTAGGACACGGGTGAGGGTAAAGTTTCGGGTGAGTGTCATGGTTAGGTTTCAGGTTAGGGTTAGGGTTAGGGAATGGAGAGGGATTAGGGTACAGGTTAGGGTACGACAATGCTTAAGGGTTAGCGTAAGTGTGAGGGCACGAGTTAGTGTTGGTGTACTGGTTAAGACAACGGCACCGATGAGGGTAAGGCCTCGGTAAAGCGTCACGTTCAGGGTTTCGCTTAGGGTTAGGGTTAGGGAATGGGGAGGGATTAGGGTACAGGATAGGGTACGACAATGCTTAAAGGTTAGCGTACGTTTGAGGGCATGAGTTAGTGTTTGTGTACTGGTTAAGAATAGGGCATTGGTTAGGGTAGGGCATCGGAGGTGGGTCAGGTTTAGGGATGGGGTTAGGGTTAGGGTTAAGGAATGGGGAGGGATTAGGGTACAATTTAGGGTACGACAACGCTTAAGGTTTAGCGTACGTGTGAGGGCACGAGTTAGTGTTGTTGTCCTGGTTAAGATTAGGGCACGGGTGAGGGTAAGGCTTCGGGTGAGGGTCAGGGTTAGGATTCGGGTTAGGGTTAGGGTTAAGGAATGGGGAGATATTAGGGCACAGTTTAGGGTACCACAACGCTTAAGGTTTAACGTACGTGTGAGGTCACTAGTTAGTGTTAGTGTACTGCTTACGATTAGGGCACGGGTGAGGGTAAGGCCTCGGAAGAGGGTCACGTTAAGGGTTAGGGTTAGGGTTAGGGTTAGGGAATGGGGATTGATTAGGGTACAGGTTAGGGTACGGCAATGGCTTAGGGTTGGCGTACGTTAGAGGGCATGGGTTAGTGTTGATGTACTGGTTAAAATTAGGACACGAGTGAGGGTAAAGTTTCGGGTGAGTGTCATGGTTAGGTTTCAGGTTAGGGTTAGGGTTAGGGAATGGAGAGGGATTAGGGTACAGGTTAGGGTACCGCTGCGGTTTAGTGTTAGCGTACGTTTGAGGGCACGAGTTAGTCTTGGTGTCCTGGTTAAGATTAGGGCACGGGTGAGGGTAAGTCTTCGGGTGAGGGTCAGAGTTAGGATTCGGGTTAGGGTTAGGGTTAGGGAATGGAGAGGGATTAGGGTACAGGTTAGGGTACGACAATGCTTAAGGGTTAGCGTAAGTGTGAGGGCACGAGTTAGTGTTGGTGTACTGGTTAAGACAACGGCACCGATGAGGGTAAGGCCTCGGAAAAGAGTCACGTTCAGGGTTTCGCTTAGGGTTAGGGTTAGGGAATGGGGAGGGATTTGGGTACAGGATAGGGTACAACAATGCTTAAGGGTTAGCGTACGTTTGAGGGCATGAGTTAGTGTTTGTGTACTGGTTAAGATTAGGGCATTGGTTAGGGTAGGGCATCGGAAGTGGGTCAGGTTTAGGGATGGGGTTAGGGTTAGGGTTAAGGAATGGGGAGGGATTAGGGTACAATTTAGGGTACGACAACGCTTAAGGTTTAGCGTACGTGTGAGGGCACGAGTTAGTGTTGGTGTCCTGGTTAAGATTAGGGCACGGGTGAGAGTAAGGCTTCGGGTGAGGGTCAGGGTTAGGATTCGGGTTTGGGTTAGGGTTAAGGAATGCAGAGGGATTAGGGTACAGTTTAGGGTACGACAACGATTAAAGGTTAGCGTACGTGTGAGGGCACAAGTTAGTGTTAGTGTCTTGGTTAAGATTAGGGCACGGGTGAGGGTAAGGTTTCGGGTGAGTGTCAGGGATAGAATTCGGGTTAGGTTTAGGTTTAGGGAATGGCGAGATATTAGGGCACAGTTTAGGGTACAACAACGCTTAAGGTTTAGCGTACGTGTGAGGTCACTTGTTAGTGTTAGTGTACTGCTTACGATTAGGGCACGGGTGAGGGTAAGGCCTCGGAAGAGGGTCACGTTAAGGGTTAGGGTTAGGGTTAGGGTTAGGGAATGGGGATTGATTAGGGTACAGGTTAGGGTACGGCAATGGCTTAGTGTTGGCGTACGTTAGAGGGCATGGGTTAGTGTTGATGTACTGGTTAAAATTAGGACACGGGTGAGGGTAAAGTTTCGGGTGAGTGTCATGGTTAGGTTTCAGGTTAGGGTTAGGGTTAAGGAATGGAGAGGGATTAGGGTACAGGTTAGGGTACCGCTGCGGGTTAGTGTTAGCGTACGTGTGAGGGCACGAGTTAGTCTTGGTGTCCTGGTTAAGATTAGGGCACAGGTGAGGGTAAGGCTTCGGGTGAGGGTCAGGGTTAGGATTCGGGTTAGGGTTAGGGTTAGGGAATGGAGAGGGATTAGGGTACAGGTTAGGGTACGATAATGCTTAAGGGTTAGCGTATGTGTGAGGGCACGATTTAGTTTTGGTGTACTGGTTAAGAAAACGGCACCGATGAGGGTAAGGCCTCGGAAAAGGGTCAAGTTCAGGGTTTCGCTTAGGGTTAGGGTTAGGGAATGGGGAGGGATTAGGGTACAGGATAGGGTACGACAATGCTTAAGGGTTAACGTTTGAGGGCATGAGTTAGTGTTTGTGTACTGGTTAAGATTAGGGCATTGGTTAGGGTAGGGCATCGGAAGTGGGTCAGGTTTAGGGATGGGGTTAGGGTTAGGGTTAAGGAATGGGGAGGGATTAGGGTACAATTTAGGGTACGACAACGATTAAGGTTTAGCGTACGTGTAAGGGCATGAGTTAGTGTTGGTGTCCTGGTTAAGATTAGGGCACGGGTGAGGGTAAGCCTTCGGGTGAGGGTCAGGGTTAGGATTCGGGTTAGGGTTAGGGTTAGGGAATGGGGAGGGATTAGGGTACAGTTTTGGGTACCACAACGATTAAGGGTTAGCGTACGTGTGAGGGCACAATTTAGTGTTGGTGTCCTGGTTAAGATTAGGGCACGGGTGAGGGTAGGGTTTTGGGTGAGGGTCAGGGATAGAATTCGGGTTAGGGTTAGGGTTAGGGAATGGGGAGATATTAGGGCACAGTTTAGGGTACCACAACACTTAAGGTTTAGCGTACGTGTGAGGTCACTAGTTAGTGTTAGTGTACTGCTTACGATTAGGGCACGGGTGAGGGTAAGGCCTCGGAAGAGGGTCACGTTAAGGGTTAGGTTTAGGGTTAGGGTTAGGGAATGGGGATTGATTAGGGTACAGGTTTGGGTACGGCAATGGCTTAGGGTTGGCATACTTTAGAGGGCATAGGTTAGTGTTGATGTACCGGTTAAAATTAGGACACGGGTGAGGGTAAAGTTTCGGGTGAGTGTCATGGTTAGGTTTCAGGTTAGGGTTAGGGTTAGGGAATGGAGAGGGATTAGGGTACAGGTTAGGGTACGACAATGCTTAAGGGTTAGCGTAAGTGTGAGGGCACGAGTTAGTGTTGGTGTACTGGTTAAGACAACGGCACCGATGAGGGTAAGGCCTCGGAAAAGCGTCACGTTCAGGGTTTCGCTTAGGGTTAGGGTTAGGGAATGGGGAGGGATTAGGGTACAGGATAGGGTACGACAATGCTTAAGGGTTAGCGTACGTTTGAGGGTATGAGTTAGTGTTTGTTTACTGGTTAAGATTAGGGCATTGTTTAGGGTAGGGCATCGGAAGTGGGTCAGGTTTAGGGATGGGGTTAGGTTTAGTGTTAAGGAATGGGGAGGGATTAGGGTACAATTTAGTGTACGACAATGCTTAAGGTTTA
Source organism: Inia geoffrensis (assembly GCA_036417435.1). Classification (NCBI taxonomy): domain Eukaryota; kingdom Metazoa; phylum Chordata; class Mammalia; order Artiodactyla; family Iniidae; genus Inia; species Inia geoffrensis. The sequence goes on from CM070911.1 coordinate 94,180,236, forward strand.
GCATACGTGTGAGGGCACGAGTTAGTGTTGGTGTCCTGGTTAAGATTAGGGCACGGGTGTGGGTAAGGCTTCGGGTGAAGGTCAGGGTTAGGATTCGGGTTAGGGCTAGGGTTAAGGATTGCAGAGGGATTAGGGTACGGCTTAGGGTACGACAGGGCTTAAGGGTTAGCGTTCGTGTGAGGGCAAGGGTTATTGTTAGTGTCCTGGTTAAGAATAGGGCACGGGTGAGGGTAAGGCTTCAGGTGAGGGTCAGGGTTAGGATTCGGGTTAGGGTTAGGGTTAGGGAATGGGGAGGGATTAGGGTACAGTTTAGGGTACGACAACGATTAAGGGTTAGCGTACGTGTGAGGGCACAAGTTACTGTTGGTGTCCTGGTTAAGATTAGGGCACGGGTGAGGGTAAGGTTTCGGGTTAGGGTCAGGGATAGAATTCGGGTTAGGGTTAGGGTTAGGGAATGGGGAGATATTAGGGCACAGTTTAGGGTACCACAACGCTTAAGGTTTAACGTACGTGTGAGGTCACTAGTTAGTGTTAGTGTACTGCTTACGATTAGGCCACGGGTGAGGTTAAGGCCTCGGAAGTGGGTCACATTAAGGGTTAGGGTTAGGGTTAGGGTTAGGTAATGGGGATTGATTAGGGTACAGGTTAGGTTATGGCAATGGCTTAGGGTTGGCGTACGTTAGAGGGCATGGGTTAGTGTTTATGTACTGGTTAAAATTAGGACATGGGTGAGGGTAAAGTATCGGGTGAGTGTCATGGTTAGGTTTCAGGTTAGGGTTAGGGTAAGGGAATTGAGAGGGATTAGGGTACAGGTTAGGGTGCCGCTGCGGTTTAGTGTTAGCGTAAGTGTGAGGGCACGAGTTAGTCTTGGTGTCCTGGTTAAGATTAGGGCACGGGTGAGGGTAAGGCTTCGGGTGATGGTCAGGGTTAGGATTCGGGTTAGGGTTAGGGTTAGGGAATGGAGAGGGATTAGGGTACAGGTTAGGGTACGACAATGCTTAAGGGTTAGCGTAAGTGTGAGGGCACGAGTTAGTGTTGGTGTACTGGTTAAGACAACGGCAGCGATGAGGGTAAGGCCTCGGAAAAGGGTCACGTTCAGGGTTTCGCTTAGGGTTAGGGTTAGGGAATGGGGAGGGATTAGGGTACAGGATAGGATACGACAATGCTTAAGGGTTAGCGTACGTTTGAGGGCATGAGTTAGTGTTTGTGTACTGGTTAAGATTAGGGCATTGGTTAGGGTAGGGCATCAGAAGTGGGTCAGGTTTAGGGATGGGGTTAGGGTTAGGGTTAAGGAATGGGGAGGGATTAGGGTACAATTTAGGATACGACAACGCTTAAGGTTTAGCGTACGTGTGAGGGCACGAGTTAGTGTTGGTGTCCTGGTTAAGATTAGGGCACGGGTGAGGGTAAGGCTTCGGGTGAGGGTCAGGGTTAGGATTCGGGTTAGGGTTAGGGTTAAGGAATGCAGAGGGATTATGGTACAGCTTAGGGTACGACAGTGCTTAAGGTTTAGCGTTCGTGTGAGGGCAAGGGTTAGTGTTAATGTCCTGGTTAAGATTAGGGCACGGGTGAGGGTAAGGCTTCAGGTGAGGGTCAGGGTTAGGATTCGGGTTAGGGTTAGGGTTAGGGAATGGGGAGGGATTAGGGTACAGTTTAGGGTACGATAACGATTAAGGGTTAGCGTACGTGTGAGGGCACAAGTTAGTGTTGGTGTCCTGGTTAAGATTAGGGCACAGGTGAGGGTAAGGTTTCGGGTGAGGGTCAGGGATAGAATTCGGGTTAGGGTTAGGGTTAGGGAATGGGGAGATATTAGGGCACAGTTTAGGGTAGCACAACGCTTAAGGTTTAGCGTACGTGTGAGGTCACTAGTTAGTGTTAGTGTACTGCTTACGATTAGGGCACGGGTGAGGGTAAGGCCTCGGAAGAGGGTCACGTTAAGGGTTAGGGTTAGGGTTAGGGTTAGGGAATGGGGATTGATTAGGGTACAGGTTAGGGTACGGCAATGGCTTAGGGTTGGCGTACGTTAGAGGGCATGGGTTAGTGTTGATGTACTTGTTAAAATTAAGACACGGGTGAGGGTAAAGTTTCGGGTGAGTGTCATGGTTAGGTTTCAGGTTAGGGTTAGGGTTAGGGAACGGAGAGGGATTAGGGTACAGGTTAGGGTACCGCTGCGGTTCTGTGTTAGCGTACGTTTGAGGGCACGAGTTAGTCTTGGTGTCCTGGTTAAGATTAGGTCACAGGTGAGGGTAAGGCATCGGGTGAGGGTCAGGGTTAGGATTCGGGTTAGGGTTAGGGTTAGGGAATGGAGAGGGATTAGGGTACAGGTTAGGGTACGACAATGCTTAAGGGTTAACGTAAGTGTGAGGGCACGAGTTAGTGTTGGTGTACTGGTTAAGAAAACGGCACCGATGAGGGTAAGGCCTCGGAAAAGGGTCACGTTCAGGGTTTCGCTTAGGGTTAGGGTTAGGGAATGGGGAGGGATTAGTGTACAGGATAGGGTACGACAATGCTTAATGGTTAGCGTACGTTTGAGGGCATGAGTTAGTGTTTGTGTACTGGTTAAGATTAGGGCATTGGTTAGGGTAGGGCATCGGAAGTGGGTCAGGTTTAGGGATGGGGTTAGGGTTAGGGTTAAGGAATGCAGAGGGATTAGGGTACAGTTTAGGGTACGACAACGATTAAAGGTTAGCGTACGTGTGAGGGCACAAGTTAGTGTTAGTGTCCTGGTTAAGATTAGGGCACGGGTGAGGGTAAGGTTTCGGGTGAGGGTCAGGGATAGAATTCGGGTTAGGTTTAGGTTTAGGGAATGGCGAGATATTAGGGCACAGTTTAAGGTACAACAACGCTTAAGGTTTAGCGTACGTTTGAGGTCACTTGTTAGTGTTAGTGTACTGCTTACGATTAGGGCACGGGTGAGGGTAAGGCCTCGGAAGAGGGTCACGTTAAGGGTTAGGGTTAGGGTTAGGGTTAGGGAATGGGGATTGATTAGGGAACAGGTTAGGGTACGGCAATGGCTTAGGGTTGGCGTACGTTAGAGGGCATGGGTTAGTGTTGATGTACTGGTTAAAATTAGGACACGGGTGAGGGTAAAGTTTCGGGTGAGTGTCATGGTTAGGTTTCAGGTTAGGGTTAGGGTTAGGGAATGGAGAGGGATTAGGGTACAGGTTAGGGTACCGCTGCGGGTTAGTGTTAGCGTACGTGTGAGGGCACGAGTTAGTCTTGGTGTCCTGGTTAAGATTAGGGCACGGGTGAGGGTAAGGCTTCGGGTGAGGGTCAGGGTTAGGATTCGGGTTAGGGTTAGGGTTAGGGAATGGAGAGGGATTAGGGTACAGGTTAGGGTACGATAATGCTTAAGGGTTAGCGTATGTGTGAGGGCACGAGTTAGTGTTGGTGTACTGGTTAAGACAACGGCACCGATGAGGGTAAGGCCTCGGAAAAGGGTCAAGTTCAGGGTTTCGCTTAGGGTTAGGGTTAGGGAATGGGGAGGGATTAGGTTACAGGATAGGGTACGACAATGCTTAAGGGTTAACGTTTGAGGGCATGAGTTAGTGTTTGTGTACTGGTTAAGATTAGGGCATTGGTTAGGGTAGGGCATCGGAAGTGGGTCAGGTTTAGGGATGGGGTTAGGGTTAGTGTTAAGGAATGGGGAGGGATTAGGGTACAATTTAGGGTACGACAATGCTTAAGGTTTAGCATACGTGTGAGGGCACGAGTTAGTGTTGGTGTCCTGGTTAAGATTAGGGCACGGGTGTGGGTAAGGCTTCGGGTGAAGGTCAGGGTTAGGATTCGGGTTAGGGTTAGGGTTAAGGATTGCAGAGGGATTAAGGTACGGCTTAGGGTACGACAGTGCTTAAGGGTTAGCGTTCGTGTGAGGGCAAGGGTTATTGTTAGTGTCCTGGTTAAGAATAGGGCACGGGTGAGGGTAAGGCTTCAGGTGAGGGTCAGGGTTAGGATTCGGGTTAGGGTTAGGGTTAGGGAATGGGGAGGGATTAGGGTACAGTTTAGGGTACGACAACGATTAAGGGTTAGCGTACGTGTGAGGGCACAAGTTACTGTTGGTGTCCTGGTTAAGATTAGGGCACGGGTGAGGGTAAGGTTTCGGGTTAGGGTCAGGGATAGAATTCGGGTTAGGGTTAGGGTTAGGGAATGGGGAGATATTAGGGCACAGTTTAGGGTACCACAACGCTTAAGGTTTAACGTACGTGTGAGGTCACTAGTTAGTGTTAGTGTACTGCTTACGATTAGGCCACGGGTGAGGTTAAGGCCTCGGAAGAGGGTCACATTAAGGGTTAGGGTTAGGGTTAGGGTTAGGGAATGGGGATTGATTAGGGTACAGGTTAGGGTACGGCAATGGCTTAGGGTTGGCGTACGTTAGAGGGCATGGGTTAGTGTTGATGTACTGGTTAAAATTAGGACATGGGTGAGGGTAAAGTATCGGGTGAGTGTCATGGTTAGGTTTCAGTTTAGGGTTAGGGTAAGGGAATTGAGAGGGATTAGGGTACAGGTTAGGGTGCCGCTGCGGTTTAGTGTTAGCGTACGTGTGAGGGCACGAGTTAGTCTTGGTGTCCTGGTTAAGATTAGGGCATGGGTGAGGGTAAGGCTTCGGGTGATGGTCAGGGTTAGGATTCGGGTTAGGGTTAGGGTTAGGGAATGGAGAGGGATTAGGGTACAGGTTAGGGTACGACAATGCTTAAGGGTTAGCGTAAGTGTGAGGGCACGAGTTAGTGTTGGTGTACTGGTTAAGACAACGGCACCGATGAGGGTAAGGCCTCGGAAAAGGGTCACGTACAGGGTTTCGCTTAGGGTTAGGGTTAGGGAATGGGGAGGGATTAGGGTACAGGATAGGATACGACAATGCTTAAGGGTTAGCGTACGTTTGAGGGCATGAGTTAGTGTTTGTGTACTGGTTAAGATTAGGGCATTGGTTAGGGTAGGGCATCAGAAGTGGGTCAGGTTTAGGGATGGGGTTAGGGTTAGGGTTAAGGAATGGGGAGGGATTAGGGTACAATTTAGGGTACGACAACGCTTAAGGTTTAGCGTACGTGTGAGGGCACGAGTTAGTGTTGGTGTCCTGGTTAAGATTAGGGCACGGGTGAGGGTAAGGCTTCGGGTGAGGGTCAGAGTTAGGATTCGGGTTAGGGTTAGGGTTAAGGAATGCAGAGGGATTATGGTACAGCTTAGGGTACGACAGTGCTTAAGGTTTAGCGTTCGTGTGAGGGCAAGGGTTAGTGTTAATGTCCTGGTTAAGATTAGGGCACGGGTGATGGTAAGGCTTCAGGTGAGGGTCAGGGTTAGGATTCGGGTTAGGGTTAGGGTTAGGGAATGGGGAGGGATTAGGGTACAGTTTAGGGTACGACAACGATTAAGGGTTAGCGTACGTGTGAGGGCACAAGTTAGTGTTGGTGTCCTGGTTAAGATTAGGGCACAGGTGAGGGTAAGGTTTCGGGTGAGGGTCAGGGATAGAATTCGGGTTAGGGTTAGGGTTAGGGAATGGGGAGATATTAGGGCACAGTTTAGGGTAGCACAACGCTTAAGGTTTAGCGTACGTGTGAGGTCACTAGTTAGTGTTAGTGTACTGCTTACGATTAGGGCACGGGTGAGGGTAAGGCCTCGGAAGAGGGTCACGTTAAGGGTTAGGGTTAGGGTTAGGGTTAGGGAATGGGGATTGATTAGGGTACAGGTTAGGGTACGGCAATGGCTTAGGGTTGGCGTACGTTAGAGGGCATGGGTTAGTGTTGATGTACTTGTTAAAATTAGGACACGGGTGAGGGTAAAGTTTCGGGTGAGTGTCATGGTTAGGTTTCAGGTTAGGGTTAGGGTTAGGGAATGGAGAGGGATTAGGGTACAGGTTAGGGTACCGCTGCGGTTCTGTGTTAGCGTACGTTTGAGGGCACGAGTTAGTCTTGGTGTCCTGGTTAAGATTAGGTCACAGGTGAGGGTAAGGCATCGGGTGAGGGTCAGGGTTAGGATTCGGGTTAGGGTTAGGGTTAGGGAATGGAGAGGGATTAGGGTACAGGTTAGGGTACGACAATGCTTAAGGGTTAGCGTAAGTGTGAGGGCACGAGTTAGTGTTGGTGTACTGGTTAAGAAAATGGCACCGATGAGGGTAACGCCTCGGAAAAGGGTCACGTTCAGGGTTTCGCTTAGGGTTAGGGTTAGGGAATGGGGAGGGATTAGTGTACAGGATAGGGTACGACAATGCTTAATGGTTAGCGTACGTTTGAGGGCATGAGTTAGTGTTTGTGTACTGGTTAAGATTAGGGCATTGGTTAGGGTAGGGCATCGGAAGTGGGTCAGGTTTAGGGATGGGGTTAGGGTTAGGGTTAAGGAATGCAGAGGGATTAGGGTACAGTTTAGGGTACGACAACGATTAAAGGTTAGCGTACGTGTGAGGGCACAAGTTAGTGTTAGTGTCCTGGTTAAGATTAGGGCACGGGTGAGGGTAAGGTTTCGGGTGAGGGTCAGGGATAGAATTCGGGTTAGGTTTAGGTTTAGGGAATGGCGAGATATTAGGGCACAGTTTAGGGTACAACAACGCTTAAGGTTTAGCGTACGTTTGAGGTCACTTGTTAGTGTTAGTGTACTGCTTACGATTAGGGCACGGGTGAGGGTAAGGCCTCGGAAGAGTGTCACGTTAAGGGTTAGGGTTAGGGTTAGGGTTAGGGAATGGGGATTGATTAGGGAACAGGTTAGGGTACGGCAATGGCTTAGGGTTGGCGTACGTTAGAGGGCATGGGTTAGTGTTGATGTACTGGTTAAAATTAGGACACGGGTGAGGGTAAAGTTTCGGGTGAGTGTCATGGTTAGGTTTCAGGTTAGGGTTAGGGTTAGGGAATGGAGAGGGATTAGGGTACAGGTTAGGGTACCGCTGCGGGTTAGTGTTAGCGTACGTGTGAGGGCACGAGTTAGTCTTGGTGTCCTGGTTAAGATTAGGGCACGGGTGAGGGTAAGTCTTCGGGTGAGGGTCAGAGTTAGGATTCGGGTTAGGGTTAGGGTTAGGGAATGGAGAGGGATTAGGGTACAGGTTAGGGTACGATAATGCTTAAGGGTTAGCGTATGTGTGAGGGCACGAGTTAGTGTTGGTGTACTGGTTAAGACAACGGCACCGATGAGGGTAAGGCCTCGGAAAAGGGTCAAGTTCAGGGTTTCGCTTAGGGTTAGGGTTAGGGAATGGGGAGGGATTAGGTTACAGGATAGGGTACGACAATGCTTAAGGGTTAACGTTTGAGGGCATGAGTTAGTGTTTGTGTACTGGTTAAGATTAGGGCATTGGTTAGGGTAGGGCATCGGAAGTGGGTCAGGTTTAGGGATGGGGTTAGGGTTAGGGTTAAGGAATGGGGAGGGATTAGGGTACAATTTAGGGTACGACAACGCTTAAGGTTTAGCGTACGTGTAAGGGCATGAGTTAGTGTTGGTGTCCTGGTTAAGATTAGGGCACGGGTGAGGGTAAGCCTTCGGGTGAGGGTCAGGGTTAGGATTCGGGTTAGGGTTAGGGTTAGGGAATGGGGAGGGATTAGGGTACAGTTTTGGGTACGACAACGATTAAGGGTTAGCGTACGTGTGAGGTCACAATTTAGTGTTGGTGTCCTGGTTAAGATTAGGGCACGGTTGAGGGTAAGGCTTCGTGTGAGGGTCAGGGTTAGGATTCGAGTTAGGGTTAGGGTTAGGGAATGGAGAGGGATTAGGGTACAGGTTAGGGTACGACAATGCTTAAGGTTTAGCGTAAGTGTGAGGGCACGAGTTAGTGTTGGTGTACTGGTTAAGACAACGGCACCGATGAGGGTAAGGTCTCGGAAAAGGGTCACGTTCAGGGTTTCGCTTAGGGTTAGGGTTAGGGAATGGGGAGGGATTAGGGTACAGGATATGGTACGACAATGCTTAAGGGTTAGCGTACGTTTGAGGGCATGAGTTAGTGTTTGTGTACTGGTTAAGAATAGGGCATTGGTTAGGGTAGGGCATCGGAGGTGGGTCAGGATTAGGGATGGGGTTAGGGTTAGGGTTAAGGAATGGGGAGGGATTAGGGTACAATTTAGGGTACGACAACGCTTAAGGTTTAGCGTACGTGTGAGGGCAAGGGTTAGTGTTAATGTCCTGGTTAAGATTAGGGCACGGGTGAGGGTAAGGCTTCAGGTGAGGGTCAGGGTTAGGATTCGGGTTAGGGTTAGGGTTAGGGAATGGGGAGGGATTAGGGTACAGTTTAGGGTACGACAACGATTAAGGGTTAGCGTACGTGTGAGGGCACAAGTTAGTGTTGGTGTCCTGGTTAAGATTAGGGCACAGGTGAGGGTAAGGTTTCGGGTGAGGGTCAGGGATAGAATTCGGGTTAGGGTTAGGGTTAGGGAATGGGGAGATATTAGGGCACAGTTTAGGGTAGCACAACGCTTAAGGTTTAGCGTACGTGTGAGGTCACTAGTTAGTGTTAGTGTACTGCTTACGATTAGGGCACGGGTGAGGGTAAGGCCTCGGAAGAGGGTCACGTTAAGGGTTAGGGTTAGGGTTAGGGTTAGGGAATGGGGATTGATTAGGGTACAGGTTAGGGTACGGCAATGGCTTAGGGTTGGCGTACGTTAGAGGGCATGGGTTAGTGTTGATGTACTTGTTAAAATTAGGACACGGGTGAGGGTAAAGTTTCGGGTGAGTGTCATGGTTAGGTTTCAGGTTAGGGTTAGGGTTAGGGAATGGAGAGGGATTAGGGTACAGGTTAGGGTACCGCTGCGGTTCTGTGTTAGCGTACGTTTGAGGGCACGAGTTAGTCTTGGTGTCCTGGTTAAGATTAGGTCACAGGTGAGGGTAAGGCATCGGGTGAGGGTCAGGGTTAGGATTCGGGTTAGGGTTAGGGTTAGGGAATGGAGAGGGATTAGGGTACAGGTTAGGGTACGACAATGCTTAAGGGTTAGCGTAAGTGTGAGGGCACGAGTTAGTGTTGGTGTACTGGTTAAGAAAATGGCACCGATGAGGGTAAGGCCTCGGAAAAGGGTCACGTTCAGGGTTTCGCTTAGGGTTAGGGTTAGGGAATGGGGAGGGATTAGTGTACAGGATAGGGTACGACAATGCTTAATGGTTAGCGTACGTTTGAGGGCATGAGTTAGTGTTTGTGTACTGGTTAAGATTAGGGCATTGGTTAGGGTAGGGCATCGGAAGTGGGTCAGGTTTAGGGATGGGGTTAGGGTTAGGGTTAAGGAATGCAGAGGGATTAGGGTACAGTTTAGGGTACGACAACGATTAAAGGTTAGCGTACGTGTGAGGGCACAAGTTAGTGTTAGTGTCCTGGTTAAGATTAGGGCACGGGTGAGGGTAAGGTTTCGGGTGAGGGTCAGGGATAGAATTCGGGTTAGGTTTAGGTTTAGGGAATGGCGAGATATTAGGGCACAGTTTAGGGTACAACAACGCTTAAGGTTTAGCGTACGTTTGAGGTCACTTGTTAGTGTTAGTGTACTGCTTACGATTAGGGCACGGGTGAGGGTAAGGCCTCGGAAGAGGGTCACGTTAAGGGTTAGGGTTAGGGTTAGGGTTAGGGAATGGGGATTGATTAGGGAACAGGTTAGGTACGGCAATGGCTTAGGGTTGGCGTACGTTAGAGGGCATGGGTTAGTGTTGATGTACTGGTTAAAATTAGGACACGGGTGAGGGTAAAGTTTCGGGTGAGTGTCATGGTTAGGTTTCAGGTTAGGGTTAGGGTTAGGGAATGGAGAGGGATTAGGGTACAGGTTAGGGTACCGCTGCGGGTTAGTGTTAGCGTACGTGTGAGGGCACGAGTTAGTCTTGGTGTCCTGGTTAAGATTAGGGCACGGGTGAGGGTAAGGCTTCGGGTGAGGGTCAGGGTTAGGATTCGGGTTAGGGTTAGGGTTAGGGAATGGAGAGGGATTAGAGTACAGGTTAGGGTACGATAATGCTTAAGGGTTAGCGTATGTGTGAGGGCACGAGTTAGTGTTGGTGTACTGGTTAAGACAACGGCACCGATGAGGGTAAGGCCTCGGAAAAGGGTCAAGTTCAGGGTTTCGCTTAGGGTTAGGGTTAGGGAATGGGGAGGGATTAGGTTACAGGATAGGGTACGACAATGCTTAAGGGTTAACGTTTGAGGGCATGAGTTAGTGTTTGTGTACTGGTTAAGATTAGGGCATTGGTTAGGGTAGGGCATCGGAAGTGGGTCAGGTTTAGGGATGGGGTTAGGGTTAGGGTTAAGGAATGGGGAGGGATTAGGGTACAATTTAGGGTACGACAACGCTTAAGGTTTAGCGTACGTGTGAGGGCACGATTTAGTGTTGGTGTCCTGGTTAAGATTAGGGCACGGTTGAGGGAAAGGCTTCGTGTGAGGGTCAGGGTTAGGATTCGAGTTAGGGTTAGGGTTAGGGAATGGAGAGGGATTAGGGTACAGGTTAGGGTACGACAATGCTTAAGGGTTAGCGTAAGTGTGAGGGCACAAGTTAGTGTTGGTGTACTGGTTAAGACAACGGCACCAATGAGGGTAAGGCCTCGGAAAAGGGTCACGTTCAGGGTTTCGCTTAGGGTTAGGGTTAGGGAATGGGGAGGGATTAGGGTACAGGATAGGGTACGACAATGCTTAAGGGTTAGCGTACGTTTGAGGGCATGAGTTAGTGTTTGTGTACTGGTTAAGAATAGGGCATTGGTTAGGGTAGGGCATCGGAGGTGGGTCAGGTTTAGGGATGGGGTTAGGGTTAGGGTTAAGGAATGGGGAGGGATTAGGGTACAATTTAGGGTACGACAACGCTTAAGGTTTAGCGTACGTGTGAGGGCACGAGTTAGTGTTGGTGTCCTGGTTAAGATTAGGGCACGGGTGAGGGTAAGGCTTCGGGTGAGGGTCAGGGTTAGGATTCGGGTTAGGGTTAGGTTTAAGGAATGGGGAGATATTAGGGCACAGTTTAGGGTACCACAACGCTTAAGGTTTAGCGTACGTGTGAGGTCACTAGTTAGTGTTAGTGTACTGCTTACGATTAGGGCACGGGTGAGGGTAAGGCCTCGGAAGAGGGTCACGTTAAGGGTTAGGGTTAGGGTTAGGGTTAGGGAATGGGGATTGATTAGGGTACAGGTTAGGGTACGGCAATGGCTTAGGGTTGGCGTACGTTAGAGGGCATGGGTTAGTGTTGATGTACTGGTTAAAATTAGGACACGAGTGAGGGTAAAGTTTCGGGTGAGTGTCATGGTTAGGTTTCAGGTTAGGGTTAGGGTTAGGGAATGGAGAGGGATTAGGGTACAGGTTAGGGTACCGCTGCGGTTTAGTGTTAGCGTACGTTTGAGGGCATGAGTTAGTCTTGGTGTCCTGGTTAAGATTAGGGCACGGGTGAGGGTAAGTCTTCGGGTGAGGGTCAGAGTTAGGATTCGGGTTAGGGTTAGGGTTAGGGAATGGAGAGGGATTAGGGTACAGGTTAGGGTACGACAATGCTTAAGGGTTAGCGTAAGTGTGAGGGCACGAGTTAGTGTTGGTGTACTGGTTAAGACAACGGCACCGATGAGGGTAAGGCCTCGGAAAAGGGTCACGTTCAGGGTTTCGCTTAGGGTTAGGGTTAGGGAATGGGGAGGGATTTGGGTACAGGATAGGGTACAACAATGCTTAAGGGTTAGCGTACGTTTGAGGGCATGAGTTAGTGTTTGTGTACTGGTTAAGATTAGGGCATTGGTTAGGGTAGGGCATCGGAAGTGGGTCAGGTTTAGGGATGGGGTTAGGGTTAGGGTTAAGGAATGGGGAGGGATTAGGGTACAATTTAGGGTACGACAACGCTTAAGGTTTAGCGTTCGTGTGAGGGCAAGGGTTAGTGTTAGTGTCCTGGTTAAGATTAGGGCACGGGTGAGGGTAAGGCTTCAGGTGAGGGTCAGGGTTAGGATTCGGGTTAGGGTTAGGGATAGCGAATGGGGAGGAATTAGGGTACAGTTTAGTGTTCGACAACGATTAAGGGTTAGCGTACGTGTGAGGGAACAAGTTAGTGTTGGTGTCCTGGTTAAGATTAGGGCACGGGTGAGGGTAAGGTTTCGGGTGAGGGTCAGGGATAGAATTCGGGTTAGGGTTAGGGTTAGGGAATGGGGAGATATTAGGGCACAGTTTAAGGTACTACAACGCTTAAGGTTTAGCGTACGTGTGAGGTCACTAGTTAGTGTTAGTGTACTGCTTACGATTAGGGCACGGGTGAGGGTAAGGCCTCGGAAGAGGGTCACGTTAAGGGTTAGGGTTAGGGTTAAGGTTAGGGAAAGGGGATTGATTAGGGTACAGGTTAGGGTACGGCAATGTCTTAGGGTTGGCGTACGTTAGAGGGCATGGGTTAGTGTTGATGTACTGGTTAAAATTAGGACACGGGTGAGGGTAAAGTTTCGCGTGAGTGTCATGGTTAGGATTCAGGTTAGGGTTAGGGTTAGGGAATGGAGAGGGATTAGGGTACAGGTTAGGGTACCGCTGCGGTTTAGTGTTAGCGTACGTGTGAGGGCACGAGTTAGTCTTGGTGTCCTGGTTAAGATTAGGGCACGGGTGAGGGTAAGGCTTCGTGTGAGGGTCAGGGTTAGGATTCGGGTTAGGTTTAGGGTTAGGGAATGGAGAGGGATTAGGGTACAGGTTAGGGTACGACAATGCTTAAGGATTAGCGTAAGTGTGAGGGCACGAGTTAGTGTTGGTGTACTGGTTAAGACAACGGCACCGATGAGGGTAAGGCCTCGGAAAAGGGTCACGTTCAGGGTTTCGCTTAGGGTTAGGGTTAGGGAATGGGGAGGGATTAGGGTACAGGATAGGGTACGACAATGCTTAAGGGTTAGCGTACGTTTGAGGGCATGAGTTAGTGTTTGTTTACTGGTTAAGATTAGGGCATTGGTTAGGGTAGGGCATCGGAAGTGGGTCAGGTTTAGGGATGGGGTTAGGGTTAGTGTTAAGGAATGGGGAGGGATTAGGGTACAATTTAGGGTACGACAATGCTTAAGGTTTAGCATACGTGTGAGGGCACGAGTTAGTGTTGGTGTCCTGGTTAAGATTAGGGCACGGGTGAGGGTAAGGCTTCGGGTGAAGGTCAGGGTTAGGATTCGGGTTAGGGTTAGGGTTAAGGATTGCAGAGGGATTAGGGTACGGCTTAGGGTACGACAGTGCTTAAGGGTTAGCGTTCGTGTGAGGGCAAGGGTTATTGTTAGTGTCCTGGTTAAGAATAGGGCACGGGTGAGGGTAAGGCTTCAGGTGAGGGTCAGGGTTAGGATTCGGGTTAGGGTTAGGGTTAGGGAATGGGGAGGGATTAGGGTACAGTTTAGGGTACGACAACGATTAAGGGTTAGCGTACGTGTGAGGGCACAAGTTACTGTTGGTGTCCTGGTTAAGATTAGGGCACGGGTGAGGGTAAGGTTTCGGGTTAGGGTCAGGGATAGAATTCGGGTTAGGGTTAGGGTTAGGGAATGGGGAGATATTAGGGCACAGTTTAGGGTACCACAACGCTTAAGGTTTAACGTACGTGTGAGGTCACTAGTTAGTGTTAGTGTACTGCTTACGATTAGGCCACGGGTGAGGTTAAGGCCTCGGAAGAGGGTCACATTAAGGGTTAGGGTTAGGGTTAGGGTTAGGGAATGGGGATTGATTAGGGTACAGGTTAGGGTACGGCAATGGCTTAGGGTTGGCGTACGTTAGAGGGCATGGGTTAGTGTTGATGTACTGGTTAAAATTAGGACATGGGTGAGGGTAAAGTATCGGGTGAGTGTCATGGTTAGGTTTCAGGTTAGGGTTAGGGTTAGGGAATTGAGAGGGATTAGGGTACAGGTTAGGGTGCCGCTGCGGTTTAGTGTTAGCGTACGTGTGAGGGCACGAGTTAGTCTTGGTGTCCTGGTTAAGATTAGGGCACGGGTGAAGGTAAGGCTTCGGGTGAGGGTCAGGGTTAGGATTCGGGTTAGGGTTAGGGTTAGGGAATGGAGAGGGATTAGGGTACAGGTTAGGGTACGACAATGCTTAAGGGTTAGCGTAAGTGTGAGGGCACGAGTTAGTGTTGGTGTACTGGTTAAGACAACGGCACCGATGAGGGTAAGGCCTCGGAAAAGGGTCACGTTCAGGGTTTCGCTTAGGGTTAGGGTTAGGGAATGGGGAGGGATTAGGGTACAGGATAGGATACGACAATGCTTAAGGGTTAGCGTACGTTTGAGGGCATGAGTTAGTGTTTGTGTACTGGTTAAGATTAGGGCATTGGTTAGGGTAGGGCATCAGAAGTGGGTCAGGTTTAGGGATGGGGTTAGGGTTAGGGTTAAGGAATGGGGAGGGATTAGGGTACAATTTAGGGTACGACAACGCTTAAGGTTTAGCGTACGTGTGAGGGCACGAGTTAGTGTTGGTGTCCTGGTTAAGATTAGGGCACGGGTGAGGGTAAGGCTTCGGGTGAGGGTCAGGGTTAGGATTCGGGTTAGGGTTAGGGTTAAGGAATGCAGAGGGATTATGGTACAGCTTAGGGTACGACAGTGCTTAAGGTTTAGCGTTCGTGTGAGGGCAAGGGTTAGTGTTAATGTCCTGGTTAAGATTAGGGCACGGGTGAGGGTAAGGCTTCAGGTGAGGGTCAGGGTTAGGATTCGGGTTAGGGTTAGGGTTAGGGAATGGGGAGGGATTAGGGTACAGTTTAGGGTACGACAACGATTAAGGGTTAGCGTACGTGTGAGGGCACAAGTTAGTGTTGGTGTCCTGGTTAAGATTAGGGCACAGGTGAGGGTAAGGTTTCGGGTGAGGGTCAGGGATAGAATTCGGGTTAGGGTTAGGGTTAGGGAATGGGGAGATATTAGGGCACAGTTTAGGGTAGCACAACGCTTAAGGTTTAGCGTACGTGTGAGGTCACTAGTTAGTGTTAGTGTACTGCTTACGATTAGGGCACGGGTGAGGGTAAGGCCTCGGAAGAGGGTCACGTTAAGGGTTAGGGTTAGGGTTAGGGTTAGGGAATGGGGATTGATTAGGGTACAGGTTAGGGTACGGCAATGGCTTAGGGTTGGCGTATGTTAGAGGGCATGGGTTAGTGTTGATGTACTTGTTAAAATTAGGACACGGGTGAGGGTAAAGTTTCGGGTGAGTGTCATGGTTAGGTTTCAGGTTAGGGTTAGGGTTAGGGAATGGAGAGGGATTAGGGTACAGGTTAGGGTACCGCTGCGGTTCTGTGTTAGCGTACGTTTGAGGGCACGAGTTAGTCTTGGTGTCCTGGTTAAGATTAGGTCACAGGTGAGGGTAAGGCATCGGGTGAGGGTCAGGGTTAGGATTCGGGTTAGGGTTAGGGTTAGGGAATGGAGAGGGATTAGGGTACAGGTTAGGGTACGACAATGCTTAAGGGTTAGCGTAAGTGTGAGGGCACGAGTTAGTGTTGGTGTACTGGTTAGGAAAACGGCACCGATGAGGGTAAGGCCTCGGAAAAGGGTCACGTTCAGGGTTTCGCTTAGGGTTAGGGTTAGGGAATGGGGAGGGATTAGTGTACAGGATAGGGTACGACAATGCTTAATGGTTAGCGTACGTTTGAGGGCATGAGTTAGTGTTTGTGTACTGGTTAAGATTAGGGCATTGGTTAGGGTAGGGCATCGGAAGTGGGTCAGGTTTAGGGATGGGGTTAGGGTTAGGGTTAAGGAATGCAGAGGGATTAGGGTACAGTTTAGGGTACGACAACGATTAAAGGTTAGCGTACGTGTGAGGGCACAAGTTAGTGTTAGTGTCCTGGTTAGGATTAGGGCATGGGTGAGGGTAAGGTTTCGGGTGAGGGTCAGGGATAGAATTCGGGTTAGGTTTAGGTTTAGGGAATGGCGAGATATTAGGGCACAGTTTAGGGTACAACAACGCTTAAGGTTTAGCGTACGTTTGAGGTCACTTGTTAGTGTTAGTGTACTGCTTACGATTAGGGCACGGGTGAGGGTAAGGCCTCGGAAGAGGGTCACGTTAAGGGTTAGGGTTAGGGTTAGGGTTAGGGAATGGGGATTGATTAGGGAACAGGTTAGGGTACGGCAATGGCTTGGGGTTGGCGTACGTTAGAGGGCATGGGTTAGTGTTGATGTACTGGTTAAAATTAGGACACGGGTGAGGGTAAAGTTTCGGGTGAGTGTCATGGTTAGGTTTCAGGTTAGGGTTAGGGTTAGGGAATGGAGAGGGATTAGGGTACAGGTTAGGGTACCGCTGCGGGTTAGTGTTAGCGTACGTGTGAGGGCACGAGTTAGTCTTGGTGTCCTGGTTAAGATTAGGGCACGGGTGAGGGTAAGGCTTCGGGTGAGGGTCAGGGTTAGGATTCGGGTTAGGGTTAGGGTTAGGGAATGGAGAGGGATTAGGGTACAGGTTAGGGTACGATAATGCTTAAGGGTTAGCGTATGTGTGAGGGCACGAGTTAGTGTTGGTGTACTAGTTAAGACAACGGCACCGATGAGGGTAAGGCCTCGGAAAAGGGTCAAGTTCAGGGTTTCGCTTAGGGTTAGGGTTAGGGAATGGGGAGGGATTAGGTTACAGGATAGGGTACGACAATGCTTAAGGGTTAACGTTTGAGGGCATGAGTTAGTGTTTGTGTACTGGTTAAGATTAGGGCATTGGTTAGGGTAGGGCATCGGAAGTGGGTCAGGTTTAGGGATGGGGTTAGGGTTAGGGTTAAGGAATGGGGAGGGATTAGGGTACAATTTAGGGTACGACAACGCTTAAGGTTTAGCGTACGTGTAAGGGCATGAGTTAGTGTCGGTGTCCTGGTTAAGATTAGGGCACGTGTTAAGGTAAGCCTTCGGGTGAGGGTCAGTGTTAGGATTCGGGTTAGGGTTAGGGTTAGGGAATGGGGAGGGATTAGGGTACAGTTTTGGGTACGACAACGATTAAGGGTTAGCGTACGTGTGAGGTCACAATTTAGTGTTGGTGTCCTGGTTAAGATTAGGGCACGGTTGAGGGTAAGGCTTCGTGTGAGGGTCAGGGTTAGGATTCGAGTTAGGGTTAGGGTTAGGGAATGGAGAGGGATTAGGGTACAGGTTAGGGTACGACAATGCTTAAGGTTTAGCGTAAGTGTGAGGGCACGAGTTAGTGTTGGTGTACTGGTTAAGACAACGGCACCGATGAGGGTAAGGTCTCGGAAAAGGGTCACGTTCAGGGTTTCGCTTAGGGTTAGGGTTAGGGAATGGGGAGGGATTAGGGTACAGGATATGGTACGACAATGCTTAAGGGTTAGCGTACGTTTGAGGGCATGAGTTAGTGTTTGTGTACTGGTTAAGAATAGGGCATTGGTTAGGGTAGGGCATCGGAGGTGGGTCAGGTTTAGGGATGGGGTTAGGGTTAGGGTTAAGGAATGGGGAGGGATTAGGGTACAATTTAGGGTACGACAACGCTTAAGGTTTAGCGTACGTGTGAGGGCACGAGTTAGTGTTGGTGTCCTGGTTAAGATTAGGGCACGGGTGAGGGTAAGGCTTCGGGTGAGGGTCAGGGTTAGGATTCGGGTTAGGGTTAGGGTTAAGGAATGGGGAGATATTAGGGCACAGTTTAGGGTACCACAACGCTTAAGGTTTAGCGTACGTGTGAGATCACTAGTTAGTGTTAGTGTACTGCTTACGATTAGGGCACGGGTGAGGGTAAGGCCTCGGAAGAGGGTCACGTTAAGGGTTAGGGTTACGGTTAGGGTTAGGGAATGGGGATTGATTAGGGTACAGGTTAGGGTACGGCAATGGCTTAGGGTTGGCGTACGTTAGAGGGCATGGGTTAGTGTTGATGTACTGGTTAAAATTAGGACACGAGTGAGGGTAAAGTTTCGCGTGAGTGTCATGGTTAGGTTTCAGGTTAGGGTTAGGGTTAGGGAATGGAGAGGGATTAGGGTACAGGTTAGGGTACCGCTGCGGTTTAGTGTTAGCGTACGTTTGAGGGCACGAGTTAGTCTTGGTGTCCTGGTTAAGATTAGGGCACGGGTGAGGGTAAGTCTTCGGGTGAGGGTCAGAGTTAGGATTCGGGTTAGGGTTAGGGTTAGGGAATGGAGAGGGATTAGGGTACAGATTAGGGTACGACAATGCTTAAGGGTTAGCGTAAGTGTGAGGGCATGAGTTAGTGTTGGTGTACTGGTTAAGACAACGGCACCGATGAGGGTAAGGCCTCGGAAAAGGGTCACGTTCAGGGTTTCGCTTAGGGTTAGGGTTAGGGAATGGGGAGGGATTTGGGTACAGGATAGGGTACAACAATGCTTAAGGGTTAGCGTACGTTTGAGGGCATGAGTTAGTGTTTGTGTACTGGTTAAGATTAGGGCATTGGTTAGGGTAGGGCATCGGAAGTGGGTCAGGTTTAGGGATGGGGTTAGGGTTAGGGTTAAGGAATGGGGAGGGATTAGGGTACAATTTAGGGTACGACAACACTTAAGGTTTAGCGTACGTGTGAGGGCACGAGTTAGTGTTGGTGTCCTGGTTAAGATTAGGGCACGGGTGAGAGTAAGGCTTCGGGTGAGGGTCAGGGTTAGGATTCGGGTTAGGGTTAGGGTTAAGGAATGCAGAGGGATTAGGGTACAGTTTAGGGTACGACAACGATTAAAGGTTAGCGTACGTGTGAGGGCACAAGTTAGTGTTAGTGTCCTGGTTAAGATTAGGGCACGGGTGAGGGTAAGGTTTCGGGTGAGGGTCAGGGATAGAATTCGGGTTAGGTTTAGGTTTAGGGAATGGCGAGATATTAGGGCACAGTTTAGGGTACAACAACGCTTAAGGTTTAGCGTACGTTTGAGGTCACTTGTTAGTGTTAGTGTACTGCTTACGATTAGGGCACGGGTGAGGGTAAGGCCTCGGAAGAGGGTCACGTTAAGGGTTAGGGTTAGGGTTAGGGTTAGGGAATGGGGATTGATTAGGGTACAGGTAAGGGTACGGCAATGGCTTAGGGTTGGCGTACGTTAGAGGGCATGGGTTAGTGTTGATGTACTGGTTAAAATTAGGACACGGGTGAGGGTAAAGTTTCGGGTGAGTGTCATGGTTAGGTTTCAGGTTAGGGTTAGGGTTAGGGAATGGAGAGGGATTAGGGTACAGGTTAGGGTACCGCTGCGGGTTAGTGTTAGCGTACGTGTGAGGGCACGAGTTAGTCTTGGTGTCCTGGTTAAGATTAGGGCACGGGTGAGGGTAAGGCTTCGGGTGAGGGTCAGGGTTAGGATTCGGGTTAGGGTTAGGGTTAGGGAATGGAGAGGGATTAGGGTACAGGTTAGGGTACGATAATGCTTAAGGGTTAGCGTATGTGTGAGGGCACGCGTTAGTGTTGGTGTACTGGGTAAGACAACGGCACCGATGAGGGTAAGGACTCGGAAAAGGGTCAAGTTCAGGGTTTCCCTTAGGGTTAGGGTTAGGGAATGGGGAGGGATTAGGTTACAGGATAGGGTACGACAATGCTTAAGGGTTAACGTTTGAGGGCAAGAGTTAGTGTTTGTGTACTGGTTAAGATTAGGGCATTGGTTAGGGTAGGGCATCGGAAGTGGGTCAGGTTTAGGGATGGGGTTAGGGTTAGGGTTAAGGAATGGGGAGGGATTAGGGTACAATTTAGGGTACGACAACGCTTAAGGTTTAGCGTACGTGTAAGGGCATGAGTTAGTGTTGGTGTCCTGGTTAAGATTAGGGCACGGGTGAGGGTAAGACTTCGGGTGAGGGTCAGGGTTAGGATTCGGGTTAGGGTTAAGGTTAGGGAATGGGGAGGGATTAGGGTACAGTTTTGGGTACGACAACGATTAAGGGTTAGCGTACGTGTGAGGGCACAATTTAGTGTTGGTGTCCTGGTTAAGATTAGGGCACGGTTGAGGGTAAGGCTTCGTGTGAGGGTCAGGGTTAGGATTCGAGTTAGGGTTAGGGTTAGGGAATGGAGAGAGATTAGGGTACAGGTTAGGGTACCGCTGCGGTTCTGTGTTAGCGTACGTTTGAGGGCACGAGTTAGTCTTGGTGTCCTGGTTAAGATTAGGGCACAGGTGAGGGTAAGGCTTCGGGTGAGGGTCAGGGTTAGGATTCGGGTTAGGGTTAGGGTTAGGGAATGGAGAGGCATTAGGGTACAGGTTAGGGTACGACAATGCTTAAGGGTTAGCGTAAGTGTGAGGTCACGAGTTAGTGTTGGTTTACTGGTGAAGAAAACGGCACCGATGAGGGTAAGGCCTCGGAAAAGGGTCACGTTCAGGGTTTCGCTTAGGGTTAGGGTTAGGGAATGGGGAGGGATTAGTGTACAGGATAGGGTACGACAATGCTTAATGGTTAGCGTACGTTTGAGGGCATGAGTTAGTGTTTGTGTACTGGTTAAGATTAGGGCATTGGTTAGGGTAGGGCATCGGAAGTGGGTCAGGTTTAGGGATGGGGTTAGGGTTAGGGTTAAGGAATGGGGAGGGATTAGGGTACAATTTAGGGTACGACAACGCTTAAGGTTTAGCGTACGTGTGAGGGCACGATTTAGTGTTGGTGTCCTAGTTAAGATTAGGGCACGGTTGAGGGTAAGGCTTCGTGTGAGGGTCAGGGTTAGGATTCGAGTTAGGGTTAGGGTTAGGGAATGGAGAGGGATTAGGGTACAGGTTAGGGTACGACAATGCTTAAGGGTTAGCGTAAGTGTGAGGGCACAAGTTAGTGTTGGTGTACTGGTTAAGACAACGGCACCGATGAGGGTAAGGCCTCGGAAAAGGGTCACGTTCAGGGTTTCGCTTAGGGTTAGGGTTAGGGAATGGGGAGGGATTAGGGTACAGGATAGGGTACGACAATGCTTAAGGGTTAGCGTACGTTTGAGGGCATGAGTTCGTGTTTGTGTACTGGTTATGAATAGGGCATTGGTTAGGGTAGGGCATCGGAGGTGGGTCAGGTTTAGGGATGGGGTTAGGGTTAGGGTTAAGGAATGGGGAGGGATTAGGGTACAATTTAGGGTACGACAACGCTTAAGGTTTAGCGTACGTGTGAGGGCACGAGTTAGTGTTGGTGTCCTGGTTAAGATTAGGGCACGGGTGAGGGTAAGGCTTCGGGTGAGGGTCAGGGTTAGGATTCGGGTTAGGGTTAGGGTTAAGGAATGGGGAGATATTAGGGCACAGTTTAGGGTACCACAACGCTTAAGGTTTAGCGTACGTGTGAGGTCACTAGTTAGTGTTAGTGTACTGCTTACGATTAGGGCACGGGTGAGGGTAAGGCCTCGGAAGAGGGTCACGTTAAGGGTTAGGGTTAGGGTTAGGGTTAGGGAATGGGGATTGATTAGGGTACAGGTTAGGGTACGGCAATGGCTTAGGGTTGGCGTACGTTAGAGGGCATGGGTTAGTGTTGATGTACTGGTTAAAATTAGGACACGAGTGAGGGTAAAGTTTCGGGTGAGTGTCATGGTTAGGTTTCAGGTTAGGGTTAGGGTTAGGGAATGGAGAGGGATTAGGGTACAGGTTAGGGTACCGCTGCGGTTTAGTGTTAGCGTACGTTTGAGGGCATGAGTTAGTCTTGGTGTCCTGGTTAAGATTAGGGCACGGGTGAGGGTAAGTCTTCGGGTGAGGGTCAGAGTTAGGATTCGGGTTAGGGTTAGGGTTAGGGAATGGAGAGGGATTAGGGTACAGGTTAGGGTACGACAATGCTTAAGGGTTAGCGTAAGTGTGAGGGCACGAGTTAGTGTTGGTGTACTGGTTAAGACAACGGCAACGATGAGGGTAAGGCCTCGGAAAAGGGTCACGTTCAGGGTTTCGCTTAGGGTTAGGGTTAGGGAATGGGGAGGGATTTGGGTACAGGATAGGGTACAACAATGCTTAAGGGTTAGCGTACGTTTGAGGGCATGAGTTAGTGTTTGTGTACTGGTTAAGATTAGGGCATTGGTTAGGGTAGGGCATCGGAAGTGGGTCAGGTTTAGGGATGGGGTTAGGGTTAGGGTTAAGGAATGGGGAGGGATTAGGGTACAATTTAGGGTACAACAACGCTTAAGGTTTAGCGTACGTGTGAGGGCACGAGTTAGTGTTGGTGTCCTGGTTAAGATTAGGGCACGGGTGAGAGTAAGGCTTCGGGTGAGGGTCAGGGTTAGGATTCGGGTTAGGGTTAGGGTTAAGGAATGCAGAGGGATTAGGGTACAGTTTAGGGTACGACAACGATTAAAGGTTAGCGTACGTGTGAGGGCACAAGTTAGTGTTAGTGTCCTGGTTAAGATTAGGGCACGGGTGAGGGTAAGGTTTCGCGTGAGGGTCAGGGATAGAATTCGGGTTAGGTTTAGGTTTAGGGAATGGCGAGATATTAGGGCACATTTTAGGGTACAACAACGCTTAAGGTTTAGCGTACGTGTGAGGACACTTGTTAGTGTTAGTGTACTGCTTACGATTAGGTCACGGGTGAGGGTAAGGCCTCGGAAGAGGGTCACGTTAAGGGTTAGGGTTAGGGTTAGGGTTAGGGAATGGGGATTGATTAGGGTACAGGTTAGGGTACGGCAATGGCTTAGGGTTGTCGTACGTTAGAGGGCATGGGTTAGTGTTGATGTACTGGTTAAAATTAGGACACGGGTGAGGGTAAAGTTTCGGGTGAGTGTCATGGTTAGGTTTCAGGTTAGGGTTAGGGTTAGGGAATGGAGAGGGATTAGGGTACAGGTTAGGGTACCACTGCGGGTTAGTGTTAGCGTACGTGTGAGGGCACGAGTTAGTCTTGGTGTCCTGGTTAAGATTAGGGCACGGGTGAGGGTAAGGCTTCGGGTGAGGGTCAGGGTTAGGATTCGAGTTAGGGTTAGGGTTAGGGAATGGAGAGGGATTAAGGTACAGGTTAGGGTACGATAATGCTTAAGGGTTAGCGTATGTGTGAGGGCACGAGTTAGTGTTGGTGTACTGGTTAAGACAACGGCACCAATGAGGGTAAGGCCTCGGAAAAGGGTCAAGTTCAGGGTTTCGCTTAGGGTTAGGATTAGGGAATGGGGAGGGATTAGGGTACAGGATAGGGTACGACAATGCTTAAGGGTTAACGTTTGAGGGCATGAGTTAGTGTTTGTGTACTGGTTAAGATTAGGGCATTTGTTAGGGTAGGGCATCGGAAGTGGGTCAGGTTTAGGGATGGGGTTAGGGTTAGGGTTAAGGAATGGGGAGGGATTAGGGTACAATTTAGGGTACGACAACGCTTAAGGTTTAGCGTACGTGTGAGGGCACGAGTTAGTGTTGGTGTCCTGGTTAAGATTAGGGCACGGGTGAGGGTAAGGCTTCGGGTGAGGGTCAGGGATAGAATTCGGTTTAGGTTTTGGGTTAGGGAATGGCGAGATATTAGGGCACAGTTTAGGGTACAACAACGCTTAAGGTTTAGCGTACGTGTGAGGTCACTAGTTAGTGTTAGTGTACTGCTTACGATTAGGTCACGGGTGAGGGAAAGGCCTCGGAAGAGGGTCACGTTAAGGGTTAGGGTTAGGGTTAGGTTTAGGGAATGGGGATTGATTAGGGTACAGGTTAGGGTACAGCAATGGCTTAGGGTTGGCATACGTTACAGGGCATGGGTTAGTGTTAATGTACTGGTTTAAATTAGGACACGGGTGAGGGTAAAGTATCGGGTGAGTGTCATGGTTAGGTTTCAGGTTAGGGTTAGGGTTAGGGAATGGAGAGGGATTAGGGTACAGGTTAGGGTACCGCTGCGGTTTAGTGTTAGCGTACGTGTGAGGTCACGAGTTAGTCTTGGTGTCCTGCTTAAGATTAGGGCACGGGTGAGGGTAACGCTTCGGGTGAGGGTCAGGGTTAGGATTCGGGTTAGGGTTAGGGTTAGGGAATGGAGAGGGATTAGGGTACAGGTTAGGGTACGACAATGCTTAAGGGTTAGCGTAAGTGTGAGGGCACGAGTTAGTGTTGGTGTACTGGTTTAGACAACGGCAACGATGAGGGTAAGGCCTCGGAAAAGGGTCACGTTCAGGGTTTCGCTTAGGGTTAGGGTTAGGGAATGGGGAGGGATTAGGGTACAGGATAGGGTACGACAATGCTTAAGGGTTAGCGTACGTTTGAGGGCATGAGTTAGTGTTTGTGTACTGGTTAAGATTAGGGCATTGGTTAGGGTAGGGCATCGGAAGTGGGTCAGGTTTAGGGATGGGGTTAGGGTTAGGGTTAAGGAATGGGGAGGGATTAGGGTACAATTTAGGGTACGACAACGCTTAAGGTTTAGCATACGTGTGAGGGCACGAGTTAGTGTTGGTGTTCTGGTTAAGATTAGGGCACGGGTGAGGGTAAGGCTTCGGGTGAGGGTCAGGTTTAGGATTCGGGTAAGGCTTAGGGTTAAGGATGCAGAGGGATTAGGTTAGAGCTTAGGGTACGACAGTGCTTAAGGGTTAGCGTTCGTGTGAGGGCAAGGGTTAGTGTTAGTGTCCTGGTTAAGATTAGGGCACGGGTGAGGGTAAGGCTTCAGGTGAGGGTCAGGGTTAGGATTCGGGTTAGGGTTAGGGTTAGGGAATGGGGAGGGATTAGGGTACAGTTTAGGGTACGACAACGATTAAGGGTCAGCGTACGTGTGAGGGCACAAGTTAGTGTTGGTGTCCTGGTTAAGATAAGGGCACGGGTGAGTGTAAGGTTTCGGGTGAGGGTCAGGGATAGAATTCTGGTTAGGGTTAGGGTTAGGGAATGGGGAGATATTAGGGCACAGTTTAGGGTACGACAACGCTTAAGCTTTAGCGTACGTGTGAGGTCACTAGTTAGTGTTAGAGTACTGCTTACGATTAGGGCACGGGTGAGGGCAAGGCTTCGGAAGGGGTCACGTTAAGGGTTAGGGTCAGGGTTAGGGTTAGGGAATGGGGATTGATTGGGGTACAGGTTAGGGTACGGCAATGGCTTAGGGTTGGCGTACATTAGAGGGCATGGGTTAGTGTTGATGTACTGGTTAAAATTAGGACACGGGTGAGGGTAAAGTTTCGGGTGAGTGTCATGGTTAGGTTTCAGGTTAGGGCTAGGGTTAGGGAATGGAGAGGGATTCGGGTACAGGTTAGGGTACCGCTGCGGTTTAGTGTTGGCGTACGTGTGAGGGCACGAGTTAGTCTTGGTGTCCTGGTTAAGATTAGGGCACGGGTGAGGGTAAGGCTTCGGGTGAGGGTCAGGGTTAGGATTCGGGTTAGGTTTAGTGTTGGGGAATGGAGTGGGATTAGGGTACAGGTTAGGGTATGACAATGCTTAAGGGTTAGCGTAAGTGTGAGGGCACGAGTTAGTGTTGGTGTACTGGTTAAGACAACGGCACCGATGAGGGTAAGGTCTAGGAAAAGGGTCACGTTCAGGGTTTCGCTTAGGGTTAGGGTTAGGGAATGGGGAGGGATTAGGGTACAGGATAGGGTACGACAATGCTTAAGGGTTAGCGTACGTTTCAGGGCATGAGTTAGTGTTTGTGTACTGGTTAAGATTAGGGCATTGGTTAGTGTAGGGCATCCTAAGTGGGTCAGGTTTAGTGATGGGGTTAGGGTTAGGGTTAAGGAATGGGGAGGGATTAGGGTACAATTTAGGGTACGACAATGCTTAAGGTTTAGCGTACGTGTGAGGGCACGAGTTAGTGTTGGTGTTCTGGTTAAGATTAGGGCAAGGGTGAGGGTAAGGCGTCGGGTGAGGGTCAGGGTTAGGATTCGGGTAAGGCTTAGGGTTAAGGAATGCAGAGGGATTAGGTTACAGCTTAGGGTACGACGGTGCTTAAGGGTTAGCGTTCGTGTGAGGGCAAGGGTTAGTGTTAGTGTCCTGGTTAAGTTTAGGGCACGGGTGAGGGTAAGGCTTCAGGTGAGGGTCAGGGTTAGGATTCGGGTTAGGGTTAGGGTTAGGGAATGGGGAGGGATTAGGGTACAGTTTAGGGTACGACAACGATTAAGGGTTAGCGTACGTGTGAGGGCACAAGTTAGTGTTGGTGTCCTGCTTCAGATAAGGGCACGGGTGAGGGTAAGGTTTCGGGTGAGGGTCAGGGATAGAATTCGGGTTAGGGTTAGGGTTAGGGAATGGAGAGGGATTAGGGTACAGGTTAGGGTATGACAATGCTTAAAGGTTAGCGTAAGTGTGAGGGCACGAGTTAGTGTTGGTGTACTGGTTAAGACAACGGCACCGATGAGGGTAAGGTCTCGGAAAAGGGTCACGTTCAGGGTTTCGCTTAGGGTTAGGGTTAGGGAATGGGGAGGGATTAGGGTACAGGATAGGGTACGACAATGCTAAAGGGTTAGCGTACGTTTGAGGGCATGAGTTAGTGTTTGTGTACTGGTTAAGATTAGGGCATTGGTTAGGGTAGGGCATCGGAAGTGGGTCAGGTTTAGGGATGGGGTTAGGGTTAGGGTTAAGGAATGGGGAGGGATTAGGGTACAATTTAGGGTACGACAACGCTTAAGGTTTAGCGTACGTGTGAGGGGACGAGTTAGTGTTGGTGTCCTGGTTAAGATTAGGGCACGGGTGAGGGTAAGACTTCGGGTGAGGGTCAGGGTTAGGATTCGGGTTAGGGTTAGGGTTAAGAAATGGGGAGATATTAGGGCACAGTTTAGGGTACCACAACGCTTAAGGTTTAGCGTACGTGTGAGGTCACTAGTTAGTGTTAGTGTACTGCTTACGATTAGGGCACGGGTGAGGGTAAGGCCTCGGAAGAGGGTCACGTTAAGGGTTAGGGTTAGGGTTAGGGTTAGGGAATGGGGATTGATTAGGGTACAGGTTAGGGTACGGCAATGGCTTAGGGTTGGCGTACGATAGGGGGCATGGGTTAGTGTTGATGTACTGGTTAAAATTAGGACACGGGTGAGGGTAAAGTTTCGCGTGAGTGTCATGGTTAGGTTTCAGGTTTCAGGTTAGGGTTAGGGTTAGGGAATGGAGAGGGATTAGGGTACAGGTTAGGGTACCGCTGCGGTTTAGTGTTAGCGTACGTTTGAGGGCACGAGTTAGTCTTGGTGTCCTGGTTAAGATTAGGGCACGGGTGAGGGTAAGGCTTCGGGTGAGGGTCAGGGTTAGGATTCGGGTTAGGGTTAGGGTTAGGGAATGGAGAGGGATTAGGGTAGAGGTGAGGGTACCGCTGCGGTTTAGTGTTAGCGTACGTTTGAGGGCACGAGTTAGTCTTGGTGTAATGGTTAAGATTAGGGCACGGGTGAGGGTAAGTCTTCGGGTGAGGGTCAGAGTTAGGATTCGGGTTAGGGTTAGGGTTAGGGAATGGAGAGGCATTAGGGTACAGGTTAGGGTACGACAATGCTTAAGGGTTAGCGTAAGTGTGAGGGCACGAGTTAGTGTTGGTGTACTGGTTAAGACAACGGCACCGATGAGGGTAAGGCCTCGGAAAAGGGTCACGTTCAGGGTTTCGCTTAGGGTTAGGATTAGGGAATAGAAAGGGATTAGGGTACAGGATAGGGTACAACAATGCTTAAGGGTTAGCGTACGTTTGAGGGCATGAGTTAGTGTTTGTGTACTGGTTAAGATTAGGGCATTGGTTAGGGTAGGGCATCGGAAGTGGGTCAGGTTTAGGGATGGGGTTAGGGTTAGGGTTGAGGAATGCAGAGGGATTAGGGTACAGCTTAGGGTACGACAGGGCTTAAGGGTTAGCGTTCGTGTGAGGGCAAGGGTTAGTGTTAGTGTCCTGGTTAAGTTTAGGGCACGGGTGAGGGTAAGGCTTCAGGTGAGGGTCAGGGTTAGGATTCGGGCTAGGGTTAGGGTTAAGGAATGGGGAGGGATTAGGGTACAGTTTAGGGTACGACAACGATTAAGGGTTAGCGTACGTGTGAGGGCACAAGTTAGTGTTGGTGTCCTGGTTAAGATTAGGGCACGGGTGAGGGTAAGGTTTCGGGTGAGGGTCAGGGATAGAATTCGAGTTAGGTTTAGGGTTAGGGAATGGGGCGATATTAGGGCACAGTTTTGGGTACCACAAGGCTTAAGGTTTAGCGTACGTGTGAGGTCACTAGTTAGTGTTAGTGTACTGCTTACGATTAGGGCACGGGTGAGGGTAAGGCCTCGGAAGAGGGTCACGTTAACGGTTAGGGTTAGGGTTAGGGTTAGGGAATGGGGATTGATTAGGGTACAGGTTAGGGTAGGGCAATGGCTTAGGGTTGGCGTAAGTTAGATTGCATGGGTTAGTGTTGATATACTGGTTAAAATTAGGACACGGGTGAGGGTAAAGTTTCGGGTGAGTGTCATGGTTAGGTTTCAGGTTAGGGTTAGGGTTAGGGAATGGAGAGGGATTAGGGTACAGGTTAGGGTACCGCTGCGGTTTAGTGTTAGCATACGTTTGAGAGCACGAGTTAGTCTTGGTGTCCTGGTTAAGATTAGGGCACGGGTGAGGGTAAGGCTTCGGGTGAGGGTCAGGGTTAGGATTCGGGTTAGGGTTAGGGTTAGGGAATGGAGAGGGATTAGGGTACAGGTTAGGGTACGACAATGCTTAAGGGTTAGCGTAAGTGTGAGGGCACGAGTTAGTGTTGGTGTACTGGTTAAGAAAACGGCACCGATGAGGGTAAGGCCTCGGAAAAGGGTCACGTTCAGGGTTTCGCTTAGGGTTAGGGTTAGGGAATGGGGAGGGATTAGTGTACAGGATAGGGTACGACAATGCTTAATGGTTAGCGTACGTTTGAGGGCATGAGTTAGTGTTTGTGTACTGGTTAAGATTAGGGCATTGGTTAGGGTAGGGCATCGGAAGTGGGTCAGGTTTAGGGATGGGGTTAGGGTTAGGGTTAAGGAATGGGGAGGGATTAGGGTACAATTTAGGGTACGACAACGCTTAAGGTTTAGCGTACGTGTGAGGGCACGATTTAGTGTTGGTGTCCTGGTTAAGATTAGGCCACGGTTGAGGGTATGGCTTCGTGTGAGGGTCAGGGTTAGGATTCGAGTTAGGGTTAGGGTTAGGGAATGGAGAGGGATTAGGGTACAGGTTAGGGTACGACAATGCTTAAGGGTTAGCGTAAGTGTGAGGGCACAAGTTAGTGTTGGTGTACTGGTTAAGACAACGGCACCGATGAGGGTAAGGCCTCGGAAAAGGGTCACGTTCAGGGTTTCGCTTAGGGTTAGGGTTAGGGAATGGGGAGGGATTAGGGTACAGGATAGGGTACGACAATGCTTAAGGGTTAGCGTACGTTTGAGGGCATGAGTTAGTGTTTGTGTACTGGTTAAGAATAGGGCATTGGTTAGGGTAGGGCATCGGAGGTGGGTCAGGTTTAGGGATGGGGTTAGGGTTAGGGTTAAGGAATGGGGAGGGATTAGGGTACAATTTAGGGTACGACAACGCTTAAGGTTTAGCGTACGTGTGAGGGCAAGAGTTAGTGTTGGTGTCCTGGTTAAGATTAAGGCACGGGTGAGGGTAAGGCTTCGGGTGAGGGTCAGGGTTAGGATTCGGGTTAGGGTTAGGGTTAAGGAATGCAGAGGGATTATGGTACAGCTTAGGGTACGACAGTGCTTAAGGTTTAGCGTTCGTGTGAGGGCAAGGGTTAGTGTTAATGTCCTGGTTAAGATTAGGGCACGGGTGAGGGTAAGGCTTCAGGTGAGGGTCAGGGTTAGGATTCGGGTTAGGGTTAGGGTTAGGGAAAGGGGAGGGATTAGGGTACAGTTTAGGGTACGACAACGATTAAGGGTTAGCGTACGTGTGAGGGCACAAGTTAGTGTTGGTGTCCTGGTTAAGATTAGGGCACAGGTGAGGGTAAGGTTTCGGGTGAGGGTCAGGGATAGAATTCGGGTTAGGGTTAGGGTTAGGGAATGGGGAGATATTAGGGCACAGTTTAGGGTAGCACAACGCTTAAGGTTTAGCGTACGTGTGAGGTCACTAGTTAGTTTTAGTGTACTGCTTACGATTAGGGCACGGGTGAGGGTAAGGCCTCGGAAGAGGGTCACGTTAAGGGTTAGGGTTAGGGTTAGGGTTAGGGAATGGGGATTGATTAGGGTACAGGTTAGGGTACGGCAATGGCTTAGGGTTGGCCTACGTTAGAGGGCATGGGTTAGTGTTGATGTACTTGTTAAAATTAGGACACGGGTGAGGGTAAAGTTTCGGGTGAGTGTCATGGTTAGGTTTCAGGTTAGGGTTAGGGTTAGGGAATGGAGAGGGATTAGGGTACAGGTTAGGGTACCGCTGCGGTTCTGTGTTAGCGTACGTTTGAGGGCACGAGTTAGTCTTGGTGTCCTGGTTAAGATTAGGTCACAGGTGAGGGTAAGGCATCGGGTGAGGGTCAGGGTTAGGATTCGGGTTAGGGTTAGGGTTAGGGAATGGAGAGGGATTAGGGTACAGGTTAGGGTACGACAATGCTTAAGGGTTAGCGTAAGTGTGAGGGCACGAGTTAGTGTTGGTGTACTGGTTAGGAAAACGGCACCGATGAGGGTAAGGCCTCGGAAAAGGGTCACGTTCAGGGTTTCGCTTAGGGTTAGGGTTAGGGAATGGGGAGGGATTAGTGTACAGGATAGGGTACGACAATGCTTAATGGTTAGCGTACGTTTGAGGGCATGAGTTAGTGTTTGTGTACTGGTTAAGATTAGGGCATTGGTTAGGGTAGGGCATCGGAAGTGGGTCAGGTTTAGGGATGGGGTTAGGGTTAGGGTTAAGGAATGCAGAGGGATTAGGGTACAGTTTAGGGTACGACAACGATTAAAGGTTAGCGTACGTGTGAGGGCACAAGTTAGTGTTAGTGTCCTGGTTAGGATTAGGGCATGGGTGAGGGTAAGGTTTCGGGTGAGGGTCAGGGATAGAATTCGGGTTAGGTTTAGGTTTAGGGAATGGCGAGATATTAGGGCACAGTTTAGGGTACAACAACGCTTAAGGTTTAGCGTACGTTTGAGGTCACTTGTTAGTGTTAGTGTACTGCTTACGATTAGGGCACGGGTGAGGGTAAGGCCTCGGAAGAGGGTCACGTTAAGGGTTAGGGTTAGGGTTAGGGTTAGGGAATGGGGATTGATTAGGGAACAGGTTAGGGTACGGCAATGGCTTAGGGTTGGCGTACGTTAGAGGGCATGGGTTAGTGTTGATGTACTGGTTAAAATTAGGACACGGGTGAGGGTAAAGTTTCGGGTGAGTGTCATGGTTAGGTTTCAGGTTAGGGTTAGGGTTAGGGAATGGAGAGGGATTAGGGTACAGGTTAGGGTACCGCTGCGGGTTAGTGTTAGCGTACGTGTGAGGGCACGAGTTAGTCTTGGTGTCCTGGTTAAGATTAGGGCACGGGTGAGGGTAAGGCTTCGGGTGAGGGTCAGGGTTAGGATTCGGGTTAGGGTTAGGGTTAGGGAATGGAGAGGGATTAGGGTACAGGTTAGGGTACGATAATGCTTAAGGGTTAGCGTATGTGTGAGGGCACGAGTTAGTGTTGGTGTACTAGTTAAGACAACGGCACCGATGAGGGTAAGGCCTCGGAAAAGGGTCAAGTTCAGGGTTTCGCTTAGGGTTAGGGTTAGGGAATGGGGAGGGATTAGGTTACAGGATAGGGTACGACAATGCTTAAGGGTTAACGTTTGAGGGCATGAGTTAGTGTTTGTGTACTGGTTAAGATTAGGGCATTGGTTAGGGTAGGGCATCGGAAGTGGGTCAGGTTTAGGGATGGGGTTAGGGTTAGGGTTAAGGAATGGGGAGGGATTAGGGTACAATTTAGGGTACGACAACGCTTAAGGTTTAGCGTACGTGTAAGGGCATGAGTTAGTGTCGGTGTCCTGGTTAAGATTAGGGCACGTGTGAGGGTAAGCCTTCGGGTGAGGGTCAGGGTTAGGATTCGGGTTAGGGTTAGGGTTAGGGAATGGGGAGGGATTAGGGTACAGTTTTGGGTACGACAACGATTAAGGGTTAGCGTACGTGTGAGGTCACAATTTAGTGTTGGTGTCCTGGTTAAGATTAGGGCACGGTTGAGGGTAAGGCTTCGTGTGAGGGTCAGGGTTAGGATTCGAGTTAGGGTTAGGGTTAGGGAATGGAGAGGGATTAGGGTACAGGTTAGGGTACGACAATGCTTAAGGTTTAGCGTAAGTGTGAGGGCACGAGTTAGTGTTGGTGTACTGGTTAAGACAACGGCACCGATGAGGGTAAGGTCTCGGAAAAGGGTCACGTTCAGGGTTTCGCTTAGGGTTAGGGTTAGGGAATGGGGAGGGATTAGGGTACAGGATATGGTACGACAATGCTTAAGGGTTAGCGTACGTTTGAGGGCATGAGTTAGTGTTTGTGTACTGGTTAAGAATAGGGCATTGGTTAGGGTAGGGCATCGGAGGTGGGTCAGGTTTAGGGATGGGGTTAGGGTTAGGGTTAAGGAATGGGGAGGGATTAGGGTACAATTTAGGGTACGACAACGCTTAAGGTTTAGCGTACGTGTGAGGGCACGAGTTAGTGTTGGTGTCCTGGTTAAGATTAGGGCACGGGTGAGGGTAAGGCTTCGGGTGAGGGTCAGGGTTAGGATTCGGGTTAGGGTTAGGGTTAAGGAATGGGGAGATATTAGGGCACAGTTTAGGGTACCACAACGCTTAAGGTTTAGCGTACGTGTGAGATCACTAGTTAGTGTTAGTGTACTGCTTACGATTAGGGCACTGGTGAGGGTAAGGCCTCGGAAGAGGGTCACGTTAAGGGTTAGGGTTAGGGTTAGGGTTAGGGAATGGGGATTGATTAGGGTACAGGTTAGGGTACGGCAATGGCTTAGGGTTGGCGTACGTTAGAGGGCATGGGTTAGTGTTGATGTACTGGTTAAAATTAGGACACGAGTGAGGGTAAAGTTTCGGGTGAGTGTCATGGTTAGGTTTCAGGTTAGGGTTAGGGTTAGGGAATGGAGAGGGATTAGGGTACAGGTTAGGGTACCGCTGCGGTTTAGTGTTAGCGTACGTTTGAGGGCACGAGTTAGTCTTGGTGTCCTGGTTAAGATTAGGGCACGGGTGAGGGTAAGTCTTCGGGTGAGGGTCAGAGTTAGGATTCGGGTTAGGGTTAGGGTTAGGGAATGGAGAGGGATTAGGGTACAGGTTAGGGTACGACAATGCTTAAGGGTTAGCGTAAGTGTGAGGGCACGAGTTAGTGTTGGTGTACTGGTTAAGACAACGGCACCGATGAGGGTAAGGCCTCTGAAAAGGGTCACGTTCAGGGTTTCGCTTAGGGTTAGGGTTAGGGAATGGGGAGGGATTTGGGTACAGGATAGGGTACAACAATGCTTAAGGGTTAGCGTACGTTTGAGGGCATGAGTTAGTGTTTGTGTACTGGTTAAGATTAGGGCATTGGTTAGGGTAGGGCATCGGAAGTGGGTCAGGTTTAAGGATGGGGTTAGGGTTAGGGTTAAGGAATGGGGAGGGATTAGGGTACAATTTAGGGTACGACAACACTTAAGGTTTAGCGTACGTGTGAGGGCACGAGTTAGTGTTGGTGTCCTGGTTAAGATTAGGGCACGGGTGAGAGTAAGGCTTCGGGTGAGGGTCAGGGTTAGGATTCGGGTTAGGGTTAGGGTTAAGGAATGCAGAGGGATTAGGGTACAGGTTAGGGTACGACAATGCTTAAGGGTTAGCGTAAGTGTGAGGGCACGAGTTAGTGTTGGTGTACTGGTTAGGAAAACGGCACCGATGAGGGTAAGGCCTCGGAAAAGGGTCACGTTCAGGGTTTCGCTTAGGGTTAGGGTTAGGGAATGGGGAGGGATTAGTGTACAGGATAGGGTACGACAATGCTTAATGGTTAGCGTACGTTTGAGGGCATGAGTTAGTGTTTGTGTACTGGTTAAGATTAGGGCATTGGTTAGGGTAGGGCATCGGAAGTGGGTCAGGTTTAGGGATGGGGTTAGGGTTAGGGTTAAGGAATGCAGAGGGATTAGGGTACAGTTTAGGGTACGACAACGATTAAAGGTTAGCGTACGTGTGAGGGCACAAGTTAGTGTTAGTGTCCTGGTTAGGATTAGGGCATGGGTGAGGGTAAGGTTTCGGGTGAGGGTCAGGGATAGAATTCGGGTTAGGTTTAGGTTTAGGGAATGGCGAGATATTAGGGCACAGTTTAGGGTACAACAACGCTTAAGGTTTAGCGTACGTTTGAGGTCACTTGTTAGTGTTAGTGTACTGCTTACGATTAGGGCACGGGTGAGGGTAAGGCCTCGGAAGAGGGTCACGTTAAGGGTTAGGGTTAGGGTTAGGTTTAGGGAATGGCGAGATATTAGGGCACAGTTTAGGGTACAACAACGCTTAAGGTTTGGCGTACGTTTGAGGTCACTTGTTAGTGTTAGTGTACTGCTTACGATTAGGGCACGGGTGAGGGTAAGGCCTCGGAAGAGGGTCACGTTAAGGGTTAGGGTTAGGGTTAGGGTTAGGGAATGGGGATTGATTAGGATACAGGTTAGGGTACGGCAATGGCTTAGGGTTGGCGTACGTTAGAGGGCATGGGTTAGTGTTGATGTACTGGTTAAAATTAGGACACGGGTGAGGTTAAAGTTTCGGGTGAGTGTCATGGTTAGGTTTCAGGTTAGGGTTAGGGTTAGGGAATGGAGAGGGATTAGGGTACAGGTTAGGGTACCGCTGCGGGTTAGTGTTAGCGTACGTGTGAGGGCACGAGTTAGTCTTGGTGTCCTGGTTAAGATTAGGGCACGGGTGAGGGTAAGGCTTCGGGTGAGGGTCAGGGTTAGGATTCGGGTTAGGGTTAGGGTTAGGGAATGGAGAGGGATTAGGGTACAGGTTAGGGTACGATAATGCTTAAGGGTTAGCGTATGTGTGAGGGCACGCGTTAGTGTTGGTGTACTGGGTAAGACAACGGCACCGATGAGGGTAAGGCCTCGGAAAAGGGTCAAGTTCAGGGTTTCGCTTAGGGTTAGGGTTAGGGAATGGGGAGGGATTAGGTTACAGGATAGGGTACGACAATGCTTAAGGGTTAACGTTTGAGGGCATGAGTTAGTGTTTGTGTACTGGTTAAGATTAGGGCATTGGTTAGGGTAGGGCATCGGAAGTGGGTCAGGTTTAGGGATGGGGTTAGGGTTAGGGTTAAGGAATGGGGAGGGATTAGGGTACAATTAAGGGTACGACAACGCTTAAGGTTTAGCGTACGTGTAAGGGCATGAGTTAGTGTTGGTGTCCTGGTTAAGATTAGGGCACGGGTGAGGGTAAGACTTCGGGTGAGGGTCAGGGTTAGGATTCGGGTTAGGGTTAGGGTTAGGGAATGGGGAGGGATAAGGGTACAGTTTTGGGTACGACAACGATTAAGTGTTAGCGTACGTGTGAGGGCACAATTTAGTGTTGGTGTCCTGGTTAAGATTAGGGCACGGTTGAGGGTAAGGCTTCGTGTGAGGGTCAGGGTTAGGATTCGAGTTAGGGTTAGGGTTAGGGAATGGAGAGAGATTAGGGTACAGGTTAGGGTACCGCTGCGGTTCTGTGTTAGCGTACGTTTGAGGGCACGAGTTAGTCTTGGTGTCCTGGTTAAGATTAGGGCACGGGTGAGGGTAAGTCTTCGGGTGAGGGTCAGAGTTAGGATTCGGGTTAGGGTTAGGGTTAGGGAATGGAGAGGGATTAGGGTACAGGTTAGGGTACGACAATGCTTAAGGGTTAGCGTAAGTGTGAGGGCACGAGTTAGTGTTGGTGTACTGGTTAAGACAACGGCACCGATGAGGGTAAGGCCTCGGAAAAGGGTCACGTTCAGGGTTTCGCTTAGGGTTAGGGTTAGGGAATGGGGAGGGATTTGGGTACAGGATAGGGTACAACAATGCTTAAGGGTTAGCGTACGTTTGAGGGCATGAGTTAGTGTTTGTGTACTGGTTAAGATTAGGGCATTGGTTAGGGTAGGGCATCGGAAGTGGGTCAGGTTTAAGGATGGGGTTAGGGTTAGGGTTAAGGAATGGGGAGGGATTAGGGTACAATTTAGGGTACGACAACACTTAAGGTTTAGCGTACGTGTGAGGGCACGAGTTAGTGTTGGTGTCCTGGTTAAGATTAGGGCACGGGTGAGAGTAAGGCTTCGGGTGAGGGTCAGGGTTAGGATTCGGGTTAGGGTTAGGGTTAAGGAATGCAGAGGGATTAGGGTACAGGTTAGGGTACGACAATGCTTAAGGGTTAGCGTAAGTGTGAGGGCACGAGTTAGTGTTGGTGTACTGGTTAGGAAAACGGCACCGATGAGGGTAAGGCCTCGGAAAAGGGTCACGTTCAGGGTTTCGCTTAGGGTTAGGGTTAGGGAATGGGGAGGGATTAGTGTACAGGATAGGGTACGACAATGCTTAATGGTTAGCGTACGTTTGAGGGCATGAGTTAGTGTTTGTGTACTGGTTAAGATTAGGGCATTGGTTAGGGTAGGGCATCGGAAGTGGGTCAGGTTTAGGGATGGGGTTAGGGTTAGGGTTAAGGAATGCAGAGGGATTAGGGTACAGTTTAGGGTACGACAACGATTAAAGGTTAGCGTACGTGTGAGGGCACAAGTTAGTGTTAGTGTCCTGGTTAGGATTAGGGCATGGGTGAGGGTAAGGTTTCGGGTGAGGGTCAGGGATAGAATTCGGGTTAGGTTTAGGTTTAGGGAATGGCGAGATATTAGGGCACAGTTTAGGGTACAACAACGCTTAAGGTTTAGCGTACGTTTGAGGTCACTTGTTAGTGTTAGTGTACTGCTTACGATTAGGGCACGGGTGAGGGTAAGGCCTCGGAAGAGGGTCACGTTAAGGGTTAGGGTTAGGGTTAGGTTTAGGGAATGGCGAGATATTAGGGCACAGTTTAGGGTACAACAACGCTTAAGGTTTGGCGTACGTTTGAGGTCACTTGTTAGTGTTAGTGTACTGCTTACGATTAGGGCACGGGTGAGGGTAAGGCCTCGGAAGAGGGTCACGTTAAGGGTTAGGGTTAGGGTTAGGGTTAGG
Source organism: Inia geoffrensis (assembly GCA_036417435.1). Lineage (NCBI taxonomy): Eukaryota > Metazoa > Chordata > Mammalia > Artiodactyla > Iniidae > Inia > Inia geoffrensis. The sequence goes on from CM070911.1 coordinate 94,216,780, forward strand.
GAATGGGGATTGATTAGGATACAGGTTAGGGTACGGCAATGGCTTAGGGTTGGCGTACGTTAGAGGGCATGGGTTAGTGTTGATGTACTGGTTAAAATTAGGACACGGGTGAGGGTAAAGTTTCGGGTGAGTGTCATGGTTAGGTTTCAGGTTAGGGTTAGGGTTAGGGAATGGAGAGGGATTAGGGTACAGGTTAGGGTACCGCTGCGGGTTAGTGTTAGCGTACGTGTGAGGGCACGAGTTAGTCTTGGTGTCCTGGTTAAGATTAGGGCACGGGTGAGGGTAAGGCTTCGGGTGAGGGTCAGGGTTAGGATTCGGGTTAGGGTTAGGGTTAGGGAATGGAGAGGGATTAGGGTACAGGTTAGGGTACGATAATGCTTAAGGGTTAGCGTATGTGTGAGGGCACGCGTTAGTGTTGGTGTACTGGGTAAGACAACGGCACCGATGAGGGTAAGGCCTCGGAAAAGGGTCAAGTTCAGGGTTTCGCTTAGGGTTAGGGTTAGGGAATGGGGAGGGATTAGGTTACAGGATAGGGTACGACAATGCTTAAGGGTTAACGTTTGAGGGCATGAGTTAGTGTTTGTGTACTGGTTAAGATTAGGGCATTGGTTAGGGTAGGGCATCGGAAGTGGGTCAGGTTTAGGGATGGGGTTAGGGTTAGGGTTAAGGAATGGGGAGGGATTAGGGTACAATTTAGGGTACGACAACGCTTAAGGTTTAGCGTACGTGTAAGGGCATGAGTTAGTGTTGGTGTCCTGGTTAAGATTAGGGCACGGGTGAGGGTAAGACTTCGGGTGAGGGTCAGGGTTAGGATTCGGGTTAGGGTTAGGGTTAGGGAATGGGGAGGGATAAGGGTACAGTTTTGGGTACGACAACGATTAAGGGTTAGCGTACGTGTGAGGGCACAATTTAGTGTTGGTGTCCTGGTTAAGATTAGGGCACGGTTGAGGGTAAGGCTTCGTGTGAGGGTCAGGGTTAGGATTCGAGTTAGGGTTAGGGTTAGGGAATGGAGAGAGATTAGGGTACAGGTTAGGGTACCGCTGCGGTTCTGTGTTAGCGTACGTTTGAGGGCACGAGTTAGTCTTGGTGTCCTGGTTAAGATTAGGGCACAGGTGAGGGTAAGGCTTCGGGTGAGGGTCAGGGTTAGGATTCGGGTTAGGGTTAGGGTTAGGGAATGGAGAGGCATTAGGGTACAGGTTAGGGTACGACAATGCTTAAGGGTTAGCGTAAGTGTGAGGTCACGAGTTAGTGTTGGTTTACTGGTGAAGAAAACGGCACCGATGAGGGTAAGGCCTCGGAAAAGGGTCACGTTCAGGGTTTCGCTTAGGGTTAGGGTTAGGGAATGGGGAGGGATTAGTGTACAGGATAGGGTACGACAATGCTTAATGGTTAGCGTACGTTTGAGGGCATGAGTTAGTGTTTGTGTACTGGTTAAGATTAGGGCATTGGTTAGGGTAGGGCATCGGAAGTGGGTCAGGTTTAGGGATGGGGTTAGGGTTAGGGTTAAGGAATGGGGAGGGATTAGGGTACAATTTAGGGTACGACAACGCTTAAGGTTTAGCGTACGTGTGAGGGCACGATTTAGTGTTGGTGTCCTGGTTAAGATTAGGGCACGGTTGAGGGTAAGGCTTCGTGTGAGGGTCAGGGTTAGGATTCGAGTTAGGGTTAGGGTTAGGGAATGGAGAGGGATTAGGGTACAGGTTAGGGTACGACAATGCTTAAGGGTTAGCGTAAGTGTGAGGGCACAAGTTAGTGTTGGTGTACTGGTTAAGACAACGGCACCGATGAGGGTAAGGCCTCGGAAAAGGGTCACGTTCAGGGTTTCGCTTAGGGTTAGGGTTAGGGAATGGGGAGGGATTAGGGTACAGGATAGGGTACGACAATGCTTAAGGGTTAGCGTACGTTTGAGGGCATGAGTTCGTGTTTGTGTACTGGTTAAGAATAGGGCATTGGTTAGGGTAGGGCATCGGAGGTGGGTCAGGTTTAGGGATGGGGTTAGGGTTAGGGTTAAGGAATGGGGAGGGATTAGGGTACAATTTAGGGTACGACAACGCTTAAGGTTTAGCGTACGTGTGAGGGCACGAGTTAGTGTTGGTGTCCTGGTTAAGATTAGGGCACGGGTGAGGGTAAGGCTTCGGGTGAGGGTCAGGGTTAGGATTCGGGTTAGGGTTAGGGTTAAGGAATGGGGAGATATTAGGGCACAGTTTAGGGTACCACAACGCTTAAGGTTTAGCGTACGTGTGAGGTCACTAGTTAGTGTTAGTGTACTGCTTACGATTAGGGCACGGGTGAGGGTAAGGCCTCGGAAGAGGGTCACGTTAAGGGTTAGGGTTAGGGTTAGGGTTAGGGAATGGGGATTGATTAGGGTACAGGTTAGGGTACGGCAATGGCTTAGGGTTGGCGTACGTTAGAGGGCATGGGTTAGTGTTGATGTACTGGTTAAAATTAGGACACGAGTGAGGGTAAAGTTTCGGGTGAGTGTCATGGTTAGGTTTCAGGTTAGGGTTAGGGTTAGGGAATGGAGAGGGATTAGGGTACAGGTTAGGGTACCGCTGCGGTTTAGTGTTAGCGTACGTTTGAGGGCACGAGTTAGTCTTGGTGTCCTGGTTAAGATTAGGGCACGGGTGAGGGTAAGTCTTCGGGTGAGGGTCAGAGTTAGGATTCGGGTTAGGGTTAGGGTTAGGGAATGGAGAGGGATTAGGGTACAGGTTAGGGTACGACAATGCTTAAGGGTTAGCGTAAGTGTGAGGGCACGAGTTAGTGTTGGTGTACTGGTTAAGACAACGGCAACGATGAGGGTAAGGCCTCGGAAAAGGGTCACGTTCAGGGTTTCGCTTAGGGTTAGGGTTAGGGAATGGGGAGGGATTTGGGTACAGGATAGGGTACAACAATGCTTAAGGGTTAGCGTACGTTTGAGGGCATGAGTTAGTGTTTGTGTACTGGTTAAGATTAGGGCATTGGTTAGGGTAGGGCATCGGAAGTGGGTCAGGTTTAGGGATGGGGTTAGGGTTAGGGTTAAGGAATGGGGAGGGATTAGGGTACAATTTAGGGTACAACAACGCTTAAGGTTTAGCGTACGTGTGAGGGCACGAGTTAGTGTTGGTGTCCTGGTTAAGATTAGGGCACGGGTGAGAGTAAGGCTTCGGGTGAGGGTCAGGGTTAGGATTCGGGTTAGGGTTAGGGTTAAGGAATGCAGAGGGATTAGGGTACAGTTTAGGGTACGACAACGATTAAAGGTTAGCGTACGTGTGAGGGCACAAGTTAGTGTTAGTGTCCTGGTTAAGATAAGGGCACGGGTGAGGGTAAGGTTTCGCGTGAGGGTCAGGGATAGAATTCGGGTTAGGTTTAGGTTTAGGGAATGGCGAGATATTAGGGCACATTTTAGGGTACAACAACGCTTAAGGTTTAGCGTACGTGTGAGGTCACTTGTTAGTGTTAGTGTACTGCTTACGATTAGGTCACGGGTGAGGGTAAGGCCTCGGAAGAGGGTCACGTTAAGGGTTAGGGTTAGGGTTAGGGTTAGGGAATGGGGATTGATTAGGGTACAGGTTAGGGTACGGCAATGGCTTAGGGTTGTCGTACGTTAGAGGGCATGGGTTAGTGTTGATGTACTGGTTAAAATTAGGACACGGGTGAGGGTAAAGTTTCGGGTGAGTGTCATGGTTAGGTTTCAGGTTAGGGTTAGGGTTAGGGAATGGAGAGGGATTAGGGTACAGGTTAGGGTACCACTGCGGGTTAGTGTTAGCGTACGTGTGAGGGCACGAGTTAGTCTTGGTGTCCTGGTTAAGATTAGGGCACGGGTGAGTGTAAGGCTTCGGGTGAGGGTCAGGGTTAGGATTCGGGTTAGGGTTAGGGTTAGGGAATGGAGAGGGATTAAGGTACAGGTTAGGGTACGATAATGCTTAAGGGTTAGCGTATGTGTGAGGGCACGAGTTAGTGTTGGTGTACTGGTTAAGACAACGGCACCAATGAGGGTAAGGCCTCGGAAAAGGGTCAAGTTCAGGGTTTCGCTTAGGGTTAGGATTAGGGAATGGGGAGGGATTAGGGTACAGGATAGGGTACGACAATGCTTAAGGGTTAACGTTTGCGGGCATGAGTTAGTGTTTGTGTACTGGTTAAGATTAGGGCATTTGTTAGGGTAGGACATCGGAAGTGGGTCAGGTTTAGGGATGGGGTTAGGGTTAGGGTTAAGGAATGGGGAGGGATTAGGGTACAATTTAGGGTACGACAACGCTTAAGGTTTAGCGTATGTGTGAGGGCACGAGTTAGTGTTGGTGTCCTGGTTAAGATTAGGGCACGGGTGAGGGTAAGGCTTCGGGTGAGGGTCAGGGATAGAATTCGGTTTAGGTTTTGGGTTAGGGAATGGCGAGATATTAGGGCACAGTTTAGGGTACAACAACGCTTAAGGTTTAGCGTACGTGTGAGGTCACTAGTTAGTGTTAGTGTACTGCTTACGATTAGGTCACGGGTGAGGGAAAGGCCTCGGAAGAGGGTCACGTTAAGGGTTAGGGTTAGGGTTAGGTTTAGGGAATGGGGATTGATTAGGGTACAGGTTAGGGTACAGCAATGGCTTAGGGTTGGCATACGTTACAGGGCATGGGTTAGTGTTAATGTACTGGTTTAAATTAGGACACGGGTGAGGGTAAAGTATCGGGTGAGTGTCATGGTTAGGTTTCAGGTTAGGGTTAGGGTTAGGGAATGGAGAGGGATTAGGGTACAGGTTAGGGTGCCGCTGCGGTTTAGTGTTAGCGTACGTGTGAGGTCACGAGTTAGTCTTGGTGTCCTGCTTAAGATTAGGGCACGGGTGAGGGTAAGGCTTCGGGTGAGGGTCAGGGTTAGGATTCGGGTTAGGGTTAGGGTTAGGGAATGGAGAGGGATTAGGGTACAGGTTAGGGTACAACAATGCTTAAGGGTTAGCGTAAGTGTGAGGGCACGAGTTAGTGTTGGTGTACTGGTTTAGACAACGGCAACGATGAGGGTAAGGCCTCGGAAAAGGGTCACGTTCAGGGTTTCGCTTAGGGTTAGGGTTAGGGAATGGGGAGGGATTAGGGTACAGGATAGGGTACGACAATGCTTAAGGGTTAGCGTACGTTTGAGGGCATGAGTTAGTGTTTGTGTACTGGTTAAGATTAGGGCATTGGTTAGGGTAGGGCATCGGAAGTGGGTCAGGTTTAGGGATGGGGTTAGGGTTAGGGTTAAGGAATGGGGAGGGATTAGGGTACAATTTAGGGTACGACAACGCTTAAGGTTTAGCATACGTGTGAGGGCACGAGTTAGTGTTGGTGTTCTGGTTAAGATTAGGGCACGGGTGAGGGTAAGGCTTCGGGTGAGGGTCAGGTTTAGGATTCGGGTAAGGCTTAGGGTTAAGGATGCAGAGGGATTAGGTTAGAGCTTAGGGTACGACAGTGCTTAAGGGTTAGCGTTCGTGTGAGGGCAAGGGTTAGTGTTAGTGTCCTGGTTAAGATTAGGGCACGGGTGAGGGTAAGGCTTCAGGTGAGGGTCAGGGTTAGGATTCGGGTTAGGGTTAGGGTTAGGGAATGGGGAGGGATTAGGGTACAGTTTAGGGTACGACAACGATTAAGGGTCAGCGTACGTGTGAGGGCACAAGTTAGTGTTGGTGTCCAGGTTAAGATAAGGGCACGGGTGAGGGTAAGGTTTCGGGTGAGGGTCAGGGATAGAATTCTGGTTAGGGTTAGGGTTAGGGAATGGGGAGATATTAGGGCACAGTTTAGGGTACGACAACGCTTAAGCTTTAGCGTACGTGTGAGGTCACTAGTTAGTGTTAGAGTACTGCTTACGATTAGGGCACGGGTGAGGGCAAGGCTTCGGAAGGGGTCACGTTAAGGGTTAGGGTTAGGGTTAGGGTTAGGGAATGGGGATTGATTAGGGTACAGGTTAGGGTACGGCAATGGCTTAGGGTTGGCGTACATTAGAGGGCATGGGTTAGTGTTGATGTACTGGTTAAAATTAGGACACGGGTGAGGGTAAAGTTTCGGGTGAGTGTCATGGTTAGGTTTCAGGTTAGGGCTAGGGTTAGGGAATGGAGAGGGATTCGGGTACAGGTTAGGGTGCCGCTGCGGTTTAGTGTTGGCGTACGTGTGAGGGCACGAGTTAGTCTTGGTGTCCTGGTTAAGATTAGGGCACGGGTGAGGGTAAGGCTTCGGGTGAGGGTCAGGGTTAGGATTCGGGTTAGGTTTAGGGTTGGGGAATGGAGTGGGATTAGGGTACAGGTTAGGGTATGACAATGCTTAAGGGTTAGCGTAAGTGTGAGGGCACAAGTTAGTGTTGGTGTACTGGTTAAGACAACGGCACCGATGAGGGTAAGGTCTAGGAAAAGGGTCACGTTCAGGGTTTCGCTTAGGGTTAGGGTTAGGGAATGGGGAGGGATTAGGGTACAGGATAGGGTACGACAATGCTTAAGGGTTAGCGTACGTTTCAGGGCATGAGTTAGTGTTTGTGTACTGGTTAAGATTAGGGCATTGGTTAGTGTAGGGCATCCTAAGTGGGTCAGGTTTAGTGATGGGGTTAGGGTTAGGGTTAAGGAATGGGGAGGGATTAGGGTACAATTTAGGGTACGACAATGCTTAAGGTTTAGCGTACGTGTGAGGGCACGAGTTAGTGTTGGTGTTCTGGTTAAGATTAGGGCAAGGGTGAGGGTAAGGCGTCGGGTGAGGGTCAGGGTTAGGATTCGGGTAAGGCTTAGGGTTAAGGAATGCAGAGGGATTAGGTTACAGCTTAGGGTACGACAGTGCTTAAGGGTTAGCGTTCGTGTGAGGGCAAGGGTTAGTGTTAGTGTCCTGGTTAAGTTTAGGGCACGGGTGAGGGTAAGGCTTCAGGTGAGGGTCAGGGTTAGGATTCGGGTTAGGGTTAGGGTTAGGGAATGGGGAGGGATTAGGGTACAGTTTAGGGTACGACAACGATTAAGGGTTAGCGTACGTGTGAGGGCACAAGTTAGTGTTGGTGTCCTGGTTAAGATTAGGCCACGGTTGAGGGTAAGGCTTCGTGTGAGGGTCAGGGTTAGGATTCGAGTTAGGGTTAGGGTTAGGGAATGGAGAGGGATTAGGGTACAGGTTAGGGTACGACAATGCTTAAGGGTTAGCGTAAGTGTGAGGGCACCAGTTAGTGTTGGTGTACTGGTTAAGACAACGGCACCGATGAGGGTAAGGCCTCGGAAAAGGGTCACGTTCAGGGTTTCGCTTAGGGTTAGGGTTAGGGAATGGGGAGGGATTAGGGTACAGGATAGGGTACGACAATGCTTAAGGGTTAGCGTACGTTTGAGGCATGAGTTAGTGTTTGTGTACTGGTTAAGAATAGGGCATTGGTTAGGGTAGGGCATCGGAGGTGGGTCAGGTTTAGGGATGGGGTTAGGGTTAGGGTTAAGGAATGGGGAGGGATTAGGGTACAATTTAGGGTACGACAACGCTTAAGGTTTAGCGTACGTGTGAGGGCACGAGTTAGTGTTGTTGTCCTGGTTAAGATTAGGGCACGGGTGAGGGTAAGGCTTCGGGTGAGGGTCAGGGTTAGGATTCGGGTTAGGGTTAGGGTTAAGGAATGGGGAGATATTAGGGCACAGTTTAGGGTACCACAACGCTTAAGGTTTAGCGTACGTGTGAGGTCACTAGTTAGTGTTAGTGTACTGCTTACGATTAGGGCACGGGTGAGGGTAAGGCCTCGGAAGAGGGTCACGTTAAGGGTTAGGGTTAGGGTTAGGGTTAGGGAATGGGGATTGATTAGGGTACAGGTTAGGGTACGGCAATGGCTTAGGGTTGGCGTACGTTAGAGGGCATGGGTTAGTGTTGATGTACTGGTTAAAATTAGGACACGAGTGAGGGTAAAGTTTCGGGTGAGTGTCATGGTTAGGTTTCAGGTTAGGGTTAGGGTTAGGGAATGGAGAGGGATTAGGGTACAGGTTAGGGTACCGCTGCGGTTTAGTGTTAGCGTACGTTTGAGGGCACGAGTTAGTCTTGGTGTCCTGGTTAAGATTAGGGCACGGGTGAGGGTAAGTCTTCGGGTGAGGGTCAGAGTTAGGATTCGGGTTAGGGTTAGGGTTAGGGAATGGAGAGGGATTAGGGTACAGGTTAGGGTACGACAATGCTTAAGGGTTAGCGTAAGTGTGAGGGCACGAGTTAGTGTTGGTGTACTGGTTAAGACAACGGCACCGATGAGGGTAAGGCCTCGGAAAAGGGTCACGTTCAGGGTTTCGCTTAGGGTTAGGGTTAGGGAATGGGGAGGGATTTGGGTACAGGATAGGGTACAACAATGCTGAAGGGTTAGCGTACGTTTGAGGGCATGAGTTAGTGTTTGTGTACTGGTTAAGATTAGGGCATTGGTTAGGGTAGGGCATCGGAAGTGGGTCAGGTTTAGGGATGGGGTTAGGGTTAGGGTTAAGGAATGGGGAGGGATTAGGGTACAATTTAGGGTACGACAACGCTTAAGGTTTAGCGTACGTGTGAGGGCACGAGTTAGTGTTGGTGTCCTGGTTAAGATTAGGGCACGGGTGAGAGTAAGGCTTCGGGTGAGGGTCAGGGTTAGGATTCGGGTTAGGGTTAGGGTTAAGGAATGCAGAGGGATTAAGGTACAGTTTAGGGTACGACAACGATTAAAGGTTAGCGTACGTGTGAGGGCACAAGTTAGTGTTAGTGTCCTGGTTAAGATTAGGGCACGGGTGAGGGTAAGGTTTCGGGTGAGGGTCAGGGATAGAATTCGGGTTAGGGTTAGGGTTAGGGAATGGGGAGATATTAGGGCACAGTTTAGGGTAGCACAACGCTTAAGGTTTAGCGTACGTGTGAGGTCACTAGTTAGTGTTAGTGTACTGCTTACGATTAGGGCACGGATGAGGGTAAGGCCTCGGAAGAGGGTCACGTTAAGGCTTAGGGTTAGGGTTAGGGTTAGGGAATGGGGATTGATTAGGGTACAGGTTAGGGTACGGCAATGGCTTAGGGTTGGCGTACGTTAGAGGGCATGGGTTAGTGTTGATGTACTTGTTAAAATTAGGACACGGGTGAGGGTAAAGTTTCGGGTGAGTTTCATGGTTAGGTTTCAGGTTAGGGTTAGGGTTAGGGAATGGAGAGGGATTAGGGTACAGGTTAGGGTACCGCTGCGGTTCTGTGTTAGCGTACGTTTTAGGGCACGAGTTAGTCTTGGTGTCCTGGTTAAGATTAGGGCACGGGTGAGGGTAAGGCTTCGGGTGAGGGTCAGGGTTAGGATTCGGGTTTGGGTTAGGGTTAAGGAATGCAGAGGGATTAGGGTACAGTTTAGGGTACGACAACGATTAAAGGTTAGCGTACGTGTGAGGGCACAAGTTAGTGTTAGTGTCCTGGTTAAGATTAGGGCACGGGTGAGGGTAAGGTTTCGGGTGAGGGTCAGGGATAGAATTCGGGTTAGGTTTAGGTTTAGGGAATGGCGAGATATTAGGGCACAGTTTAGGGTACAACAACGCTTAAGGTTTAGCGTACGTGTGAGGTCACTTGTTAGTGTTAGTGTACTGCTTACGATTAGGGCACGGGTGAGGGTAAGGCCTCGGAAGAGGGTCACGTTAAGGGTTAGGGTTAGGGTTAGGGTTAGGGAATGGGGATTGATTAGGGTACAGGTTAGGGTACGGCAATGGCTTAGGGTTGGCGTACGTTAGAGGGCATGGGTTAGTGTTGATGTACTGTTTAAAATTAGGACACGGGTGAGGGTAAAGTTTCGGGTGAGTGTCATGGTTAGGTTTCAGGTTAGGGTTAGGGTTAAGGAATGGAGAGGGATTAGGGTACAGGTTAGGGTACCGCTGCGGGTTAGTGTTAGCGTACGTGTGAGGGCACGAGTTAGTCTTGGTGTCCTGGTTAAGATTAGGGCACGGGTGAGGGTAAGGCTTCGGGTGAGGGTCAGGGTTAGGATTCGGGTTAGGGTTAGGGTTAGGGAATGGAGAGGGATTAGGGTACAGGTTAGGGTACGATAATGCTTAAGGGTTAGCGTATGTGTGAGGGCACGAGTTAGTGTTGGTGTACTGGTTAAGACAACGGCACCGATGAGGGTAAGGCCTCGGAAAAGGGTCAAGTTCAGGGTTTCGCTTAGGGTTAGGGTTAGGGAATGGGGAGGGATTAGGGTACAGGATAGGGTACGACAATGCTTAAGGGTTAACGTTTGAGGGCATGAGTTAGTGTTTGTGTACTGGTTAAGATTAGGGCATTGGTTAGGGTAGGGCATCGGAAGTGGGTCAGGTTTAGGGATGGGGTTAGGGTTAGGGTTAAGGAATGGGGAGGGATTAGGGTACAATTTAGGGTACGACAACGATTAAGGTTTAGCGTACGTGTAAGGGCATGAGTTAGTGTTGGTGTCCTGGTTAAGATTAGGACACGGGTGAGGGTAAGCCTTCGGGTGAGGGTCAGGGTTAGGATTCAGGTTAGGGTTAGGGTTAGGGAATGGGGAGGGATTAGGGTACAGTTTTGGGTACGACAACGATTAAGGGTTAGCGTACGTGTGAGGGCACAATTTAGTGTTGGTGTCCTGGTTAAGATTAGGGCACGGGTGAGGGTAGGGTTTTGGGTGAGGGTCAGGGATAGAATTCGGGTTAGGGTTAGGGTTAGGGAATGGGGAGATATTAGGGCACAGTTTAGGGTACCACAACGCTTAAGGTTTAGCGTACGTGTGAGGTCACTAGTTAGTGTTAGTGTACTGCTTACGATTAGGGCACGGCTGAGGGTAAGGCCTCGGAAGAGGGTCACGTTAAGGGTTAGGTTTAGGGTTAGGGTTAGGGAATGGGGATTGATTAGGGTACAGGTTTGGGTACGGCAATGGCTTAGGGTTGGCATACTTCAGAGGGCATAGGTTAGTGTTGATGTACCGGTTAAAATTAGGACACGGGTGAGGGTAAAGTTTCGGGTGAGTGTCATGGTTAGGTTTCAGGTTAGGGTTAGGGTTAGGGAATGGAGAGGGATTAGGGTACAGGTTAGGGTACGACAATGCTTAAGGGTTAGCGTAAGTGTGAGGGCACGAGTTAGTGTTGGTGTACTGGTTAAGACAACGGCACCGATGAGGGTAAGGCCTCGGAAAAGCGTCACGTTCAGGGTTTCGCTTAGGGTTAGGGTTAGGGAATGGGGAGGGATTAGGGTACAGGATAGGGTACGACAATGCTTAAGGGTTAGCGTACGTTTGAGGGCATGAGTTAGTGTTGGTGTCCTGGTTAAGATTAGGGCACGGGTGAGGGTAAGGCTTCGGGTGAAGGTCAGGGTTAGGATTCGGGTTAGGGTTAGGGTTAAGGATTGCAGAGGGATTAGGGTACGGCTTAGGGTACGACAGTGCTTAAGGGTTAGCGTTCGTGTGAGGGCAAGGGTTATTGTTAGTGTCCTGGTTAAGAATAGGGCACGGGTGAGGGTAAGGCTTCAGGTGAGGGTCAGGGTTAGGATTCGGGTTAGGGTTAGGGTTAGGGAATGGGGAGGGATTAGGGTACAGTTTAGGGTACGACAACGATTAAGGGTTAGCGTACGTGTGAGGGCACAAGTTACTGTTGGTGTCCTGGTTAAGATTAGGGCACGGGTGAGGGTAAGGTTTCGGGTTAGGGTCAGGGATAGAATTCGGGTTAGGGTTAGGGTTAGGGAATGGGGAGATATTAGGGCACAGTTTAGGGTACCACAACGCTTAAGGTTTAACGTACGTGTGAGGTCACTAGTTAGTGTTAGTGTACTGCTTACGATTAGGCCACGGGTGAGGTTAAGGCCTCGGAAGAGGGTCACATTAAGGGTTAGGGTTAGGGTTAGTGTTAGGGAATGGGGATTGATTAGGGTACAGGTTAGGGTACGGCAATGGCTTAGGGTTGGCGTACGTTAGAGGGCATGGGTTAGTGTTGATGTACTGGTTAAAATTAGGACATGGGTGAGGGTAAAGTATCAGGTGAGTGTCATGGTTAGGTTTCAGGTTAGGGTTAGGGTAAGGGAATTGAGAGGGATTAGGGTACAGGTTAGGGTGCCGCTGCGGTTTAGTGTTAGCGTACGTGTGAGGGCACGAGTTAGTCTTGGTGTCCTGGTTAAGATTAGGGCACGGGTGAGGGTAAGGCTTCGGGTGAGGGTCAGGGTTAGGATTCGGGTTAGGGTTAGGGTTAGGGAATGGAGAGGGATTAGGGTACAGGTTAGGGTACGACAATGCTTAAGGGTTAGCGTAAGTGTGAGGGCACGAGTTAGTGTTGGTGTACTGGTTAAGACAACGGCACCGATGAGGGTAAGGCCTCGGAAAAGGGTCACGTTCAGGGTTTCGCTTAGGGTTAGGGTTAGGGAATGGGGAGGGATTAGGGTACAGGATAGGATACGACAATGCTTAAGGGTTAGCGTACGTTTGAGGGCATGAGTTAGTGTTTGTGTACTGGTTAAGATTAGGGCATTGGTTAGGGTAGGGCATCAGAAGTGGGTCAGGTTTAGGGATGGGGTTAGGGTTAGGGTTAAGGAATGGGTAGGGATTAGGGTACAATTTAGGGTACGACAACGCTTAAGGTTTAGCGTACGTGTGAGGGCACGAGTTAGTGTTGGTGTCCTGGTTAAGATTAGGGCACGGGTGAGGGTAAGGCTTCGGGTGAGGGTCAGGGTTAGGATTCGGGTTAGGGTTAGGGTTAAGGATTGCAGAGGGATTATGGTACAGCTTAGGGTACGACAGTGCTTAAGGTTTAGCGTTCGTGTGAGGGCAAGGGTTAGTGTTAATGTCCTGGTTAAGATTAGGGCACGGGTGAGGGTAAGGCTTCAGGTGAGGGTCAGGGTTAGGATTCGGGTTAGGGTTAGGGTTAGGGAATGGGGAGGGATTAGGGTACAGTTTAGGGTACGACAACGATTAAGGGTTAGCGTACGTGTGAGGGCACAAGTTAGTGTTGGTGTCCTGGTTAAGATTAGGGCACAGGTGAGGGTAAGGTTTCGGGTGAGGGTCAGGGATAGAATTCGGGTTAGGGTTAGGGTTAGGGAATGGGGAGATATTAGGGCACAGTTTAGGGTAGCACAACACTTAAGGTTTAGCGTACGTGTGAGGTCACTAGTTAGTGTTAGTGTACTGCTTACGATTAGGGCACGGGTGAGGGTAATGCCTCGGAAGAGGGTCACGTTAAGGGTTAGGGTTAGGGTTAGGGTTAGGGAATGGGGATTGATTAGGGTACAGGTTAGGGTACGACAATGGCCTAGGGTTGGCGTACGTTAGAGGGCATGGGTTAGTGTTGATGTACTTGTTAAAATTAGGACACGGGTGAGGGTAAAGTTTCGGGTGAGTGTCATGGTTAGGTTTCAGGTTAGGGTTAGGGTTAGGGAATGGAGAGGGATTAGGGTACAGGTTAGGGTACCGCTGCGGTTCTGTGTTAGCGTACGTTTGAGGGCACGAGTTAGTCTTGGTGTCCTGGTTAAGATTAGGTCACAGGTGAGGGTAAGGCATCGGGTGAGGGTCAGGGTTAGGATTCGGGTTAGGGTTAGGGTTAGGGAATGGAGAGGGATTAGGGTACAGGTTAGGGTACGACAATGCTTAAGGGTTAGCGTAAGTGTGAGGGCACGAGTTAGTGTTGGTGTACTGGTTAAGAAAACGGCACCGATGAGTGTAAGGCCTCGGAAAAGGGTCACGTTCAGGGTTTCGCTTAGGGTTAGGGTTAGGGAATGGGGAGGGATTAGTGTACAGGATAGGGTACGACAATGCTTAATGGTTAGCGTACGTTTGAGGGCATGAGTTAGTGTTTGTGTACTGGTTAAGATTAGGGCATTGGTTAGGGTAGGGCATCGGAAGTGGGTCAGGTTTAGGGATGGGGTTAGGGTTAGGGTTAAGGAATGCAGAGGGATTAGGGTACAGTTTAGGGTACGACAACGATTAAAGGTTAGCGTACGTGTGAGGGCACAAGTTAGTGTTAGTGTCCTGGTTAAGATTAGGGCACGGGTGAGGGTAAGGTTTCGGGTGAGGGTCAGGAATAGAATTCGGGTTAGGTTTAGGTTTAGGGAATGGCGAGATATTAGGGCACAGTTTAGGGTACAACAACGCTTAAGGTTTAGCGTACGTTTGAGGTCACTTGTTAGTGTTAGTGTACTGCTTACGATTAGGGCACGGGTGAGGGTAAGGCCTCGGAAGAGGGTCACGTTAAGGGTTAGGGTTAGGGTTAGGGTTAGGGAATGGGGATTGATTAGGGAACAGGTTAGGGTACGGCAATGGCTTAGGGTTGGCGTACGTTAGAGGGCATGGGTTAGTGTTGATGTACTGGTTAAAATTAGGACACGGGTGAGGGTAAAGTTTCGGGTGAGTGTCATGGTTAGGTTTCAGGTTAGGGTTAGGGTTAGGGAATGGAGAGGGATTAGGGTACAGGTTAGGGTACCGCTGCGGGTTAGTGTTAGCGTACGTGTGAGGGCACGAGTTAGTCTTGGTGTCCTGGTTAAGATTAGGGCACGGGTGAGGGTAAGGCTTCGGGTGAGGGTCAGGGTTAGGATTCGGGTTAGGGTTAGGGTTAGGGAATGGAGAGGGATTAGGGTACAGGTTAGGGTACGATAATGCTTAAGGGTTAGCGTATGTGTGAGGGCACGAGTTAGTGTTGGTGTACTGGTTAAGACAACGGCACCGATGAGGGTAAGGCCTCGGAAAAGGGTCAAGTTCAGGGTTTCGCTTAGGGTTAGGGTTAGGGAATGGGGAGGGATTAGGTTACAGGATAGGGTACGACAATGCTTAAGGGTTAACGTTTGAGGGCATGAGTTAGTGTTTGTGTACTGGTTAAGATTAGGGCATTGGTTAGGGTAGGGCATCGGAAGTGGGTCAGGTTTAGGGATGGGGTTAGGGTTAGGGTTAAGGAATGGGGAGGGATTAGGGTACAATTTAGGGTACGACAACGCTTAAGGTTTAGCGTACGTGTAAGGGCATGAGTTAGTGTTGGTGTCCTGGTTAAGATTAGGGCACGGGTGAGGGTAAGACTTCGGGTGAGGGTCAGGGTTAGGATTCGGGTTAGGGTTAGGGTTAGGGAATGGGGAGGGATTAGGGTACAGTTTTGGGTACGACAACGATTAAGGGTTAGCGTACGTGTGAGGGCACAATTTAGTGTTGGTGTCCTGGTTAAGATTAGGGCACGGTTGAGGGTAAGGCTTCGTGTGAGGGTCAGGGTTAGGATTCGAGTTAGGGTTAGGGTTAGGGAATGGAGAGGGATTAGGGTACAGGTTAGGGTACAACAATGCTTAAGGTTTAGCGTAAGTGTGAGGGCACGAGTTAGTGTTGGTGTACTGGTTAAGACAACGGCACCGATTAGGGTAAGGTCTCGGAAAAGGGTCACGTTCAGGGTTTCGCTTAGGGTTAGGGTTAGGGAATGGGGAGGGATTAGGGTACAGGATATGGTACGACAATGCTTAAGGGTTAGCGTACGTTTGAGGGCATGAGTTAGTGTTTGTGTACTGGTTAAGATTAGGGCATTGGTTAGGGTAGGGCATCAGAAGTGGGTCAGGTTTAGGGATGGGGTTAGGGTTAGGGTTAAGGAATGGGGAGGGATTAGGGTACAATTTAGGGTACGACAACGCTTAAGGTTTAGCGTACGTGTGAGGGCACGAGTTAGTGTTGGTGTCCTGGTTAAGATTAGGGCACGGGTGAGGGTAAGGCTTCGGGTGAGGGTCAGAGTTAGGATTCGGGTTAGGTTTAGGGTTAAGGAATGCAGAGGGATTAGGTTACAGCTTAGGGTACGACAGTGCTTAACGGTTAGCGTTCGTGTGAGGGCAATTGTTAGTGTTAGTGTCCTGGTTAAGATTAGGGCACGGGTGAGGGTAAGGCTTCAGGTGAGGGTCAGGGTTAGGATTCGGGTTAGGGTTAGGGTTAGGGAATGGGGAGGGATTAGGGTACAGTTTAGGGTACGACAACGATTAAGGGTTAGCGTACGTGTGAGGGAACAAGTTAGTGTTGGTGTCCTGGTTAAGATTAGGGCACGGGTGAGTGTAAGGTTTCGGGTGAGGGTCAGGGATAGAATTCGGTTTAGGTTTTGGGTTAGGGAATGGCGAGATATTAGGGCACAGTTTAGGGTACAACAACGCTTAAGGTTTAGCGTACGTGTGAGGTCACTAGTTAGTGTTAGTGTACTGCTTACGATTAGGTCACGGGTGAGGGAAAGGCCTCGGAAGAGGGTCACGTTAAGGGTTAGGTTTAGGGTTAGGGTTAGGGAATGGGGATTGATTAGGGTACAGGTTAGGGTACAGCAATGGCTTAAGGTTGGCGTACGTTAGAGGGCATGGGTTAGTGTTGATATACTGGTTAAAATTAGGACACGGGTGAGGGTAAACTTTAGGGTGAGTGTCATGGTTAGGTTTCAGGTTAGGGTTAGGGTTAGGGAATGGAGAGGGATTAGGGTACAGGTTAGGGTACCGCTGCGGTTTAGTGTTAGCGTACGTTTGAGGGCACGAGTTAGTCTTGGTGTCCTGGTTAAGATTAGGGCACGGGTGAGGGTAAGCCTTCGGGTGAGGGTCAGGGTTAGGATTCGGGTTAGGGTTAGGGTTAGGGAATGGGGAGGGATTAGGGTACAGTTTTGGGTACGACAACGATTAAGGGTTAGCGTACGTGTGAGGTCACAATTTAGTGTTGGTGTCCTGGTTAAGATTAGGGCACGGTTGAGGGTAAGGCTTCGTGTGAGGGTCAGGGTTAGGATTCGAGTTAGGGTTAGGGTTAGGGAATGGAGAGGGATTAGGGTACAGGTTAGGGTACGACAATGCTTAAGGTTTAGCGTAAGTGTGAGGGCACGAGTTAGTGTTGGTGTACTGGTTAAGACAACGGCACCGATGAGGGTAAGGTCTCGGAAAAGGGTCACGTTCAGGGTTTCGCTTAGGGTTAGGGTTAGGGAATGGGGAGGGATTAGGGTACAGGATATGGTACGACAATGCTTAAGGGTTAGCGTACGTTTGAGGGCATGAGTTAGTGTTTGTGTACTGGTTAAGAATAGGGCATTGGTTAGGGTAGGGCATCGGAGGTGGGTCAGGTTTAGGGATGGGGTTAGGGTTAGGGTTAAGGAATGGGGAGGGATTAGGGTACAATTTAGGGTACGACAACGCTTAAGGTTTAGCGTACGTGTGAGGGCACGAGTTAGTGTTGGTGTCCTGGTTAAGATTAGGGCACGGGTGAGGGTAAGGCTTCGGGTGAGGGTCAGGGTTAGGATTCGGGTTAGGGTTAGGGTTAAGGAATGGGGAGATATTAGGGCACAGTTTAGGGTACCACAACGCTTAAGGTTTAGCGTACGTGTGAGGTCACTAGTTAGTGTTAGTGTACTGCTTACGATTAGGGCACGGGTGAGGGTAAGGCCTCGGAAGAGGGTCACGTTAAGGGTTAGGGTTAGGGTTAGGGTTAGGGAATGGGGATTGATTAGGGTACAGGTTAGGGTACGGCAATGGCTTAGGGTTGGCGTACGTTAGAGGGCATGGGTTAGTGTTGATGTACTGGTTAAAATTAGGACACGAGTGAGGGTAAAGTTTCGGGTGAGTGTCATGGTTAGGTTTCAGGTTAGGGTTAGGGTTAGGGAATGGAGAGGGATTAGGGTACAGGTTAGGGTACCGCTGCGGTTTAGTGTTAGCGTACGTTTGAGGGCACGAGTTAGTCTTGGTGTCCTGGTTAAGATTAGGGCACGGGTGAGGGTAAGTCTTCGGGTGAGGGTCAGAGTTAGGATTCGGGTTAGGGTTAGGGTTAGGGAATGGAGAGGGATTAGGGTACAGATTAGGGTACGACAATGCTTAAGGGTTAGCGTAAGTGTGAGGGCACGAGTTAGTGTTGGTGTACTGGTTAAGACAACGGCACCGATGAGGGTAAGGCCTCGGAAAAGGGTCACGTTCAGGGTTTCGCTTAGGGTTAGGGTTAGGGAATGGGGAGGGATTTGGGTACAGGATAGGGTACAACAATGCTTAAGGGTTAGCGTACGTTTGAGGGCATGAGTTAGTGTTTGTGTACTGGTTAAGATTAGGGCATTGGTTAGGGTAGGGCATCGGAAGTGGTTCAGGTTTAGGGATGGGGTTAGGGTTAGGGTTAAGGAATGGGGAGGGATTAGGGTACAATTTAGGGTACGACAACACTTAAGGTTTAGCGTACGTGTGAGGGCACGAGTTAGTGTTGGTGTCCTGGTTAAGATTAGGGCACGGGTGAGAGTAAGGCTTCGGGTGAGGGTCAGGGTTAGGATTCGGGTTAGGGTTAGGGTTAAGGAATGCAGAGGGATTAGGGTACAGTTTAGGGTACGACAACGATTAAAGGTTAGCGTACGTGTGAGGGCACAAGTTAGTGTTAGTGTCCTGGTTAAGATTAGGGCACGGGTGAGGGTAAGGTTTCGGGTGAGGGTCAGGGATAGAATTCGGGTTAGGTTTAGGTTTAGGGAATGGCGAGATATTAGGGCACAGTTTAGGGTACAACAACGCTTAAGGTTTAGCGTACGTTTGAGGTCACTTGTTAGTGTTAGTGTACTGCTTACGATTAGGGCACGGGTGAGGGTAAGGCCTCGGAAGAGGGTCAGGTTAAGGGTTAGGGTTAGGGTTAGGGTTAGGGAATGGGGATTGATTAGGGTACAGGTTAGGGTACGGCAATGGCTTAGGGTTGGCGTACGTTAGAGGGCATGGGTTAGTGTTGATGTACTGGTTAAAATTAGGACACGGGTGAGGGTAAAGTTTCGGGTGAGTGTCATGGTTAGGTTTCAGGTTAGGGTTAGGGTTAAGGAATGGAGAGGGATTAGGGTACAGGTTAGGGTACCGCTGCGGTTTAGTGTTAGCGTACGTTTGAGGGCACGAGTTAGTCTTGGTGTCCTGGTTAAGATTAGGGCACGGGTGAGGGTAAGTCTTCGGGTGAGGGTCAGAGTTAGGATTCGGGTTAGGGTTAGGGTTAGGGAATGGAGAGGGATTAGGGTACAGATTAGGGTACGACAATGCTTAAGGGTTAGCGTAAGTGTGAGGGCACGAGTTAGTGTTGGTGTACTGGTTAAGACAACGGCACCGATGAGGGTAAGGCCTCGGAAAAGGGTCACGTTCAGGGTTTCGCTTAGGGTTAGGGTTAGGGAATGGGGAGGGATTTGGGTACAGGATAGGGTACAACAATGCTTAAGGGTTAGCGTACGTTTTAGGGCATGAGTTAGTGTTTGTGTACTGGTTAAGATTAGGGCATTGGTTAGGGTAGGGCATCGGAAGTGGGTCAGGTTTAGGGATGGGGTTAGGGTTAGGGTTAAGGAATGGGGAGGGATTAGGGTACAATTTAGGGTACGACAACACTTAAGGTTTAGCGTACGTGTGAGGGCACGAGTTAGTGTTGGTGTCCTGGTTAAGATTAGGGCACGGTTGAGAGTAAGGCTTCGGGTGAGGGTCAGGGTTAGGATTCGGGTTAGGGTTAGGGTTAAGGAATGCAGAGGGATTAGGGTACAGTTTAGGGTACGACAACGATTAAAGGTTAGCGTACGTGTGAGGGCACAAGTTAGTGTTAGTGTCCTGGTTAAGATTAGGGCACGGGTGAGGGTAAGGTTTCGGGTGAGGGTCAGGGATAGAATTCGGGTTAGGTTTAGGTTTAGGGAATGGCGAGATATTAGGGCACAGTTTAGGGTACAACAACGCTTAAGGTTTAGCGTACGTTTGAGGTCACTTGTTAGTGTTAGTGTACTGCTTACGATTAGGGCACGGGTGAGGGTAAGGCCTCCGAAGTGGGTCACGTTAAGGGTTAGGGTTAGGGTTAGGGTTAGGGAATGGGGATTGATTAGGGTACAGGTTAGGGTACGGCAATGGCTTAGGGTTGGCGTACGTTAGAGGGCATGGGTTAGTGTTGATGTACTGGTTAAAATTAGGACACGGGTGAGGGTAAAGTTTCGGGTGAGTGTCATGGTTAGGTTTCAGGTTAGGGTTAGGGTTAGGGAATGGAGAGGGATTAGGGTACAGGTTAGGGTACCGCTGCGGGTTAGTGTTAGCGTACGTGTGAGGGCACGAGTTAGTCTTGGTGTCCTGGTTAAGATTAGGGCACGGGTGAGGGTAAGGCTTCGGGTGAGGGTCAGGGTTAGGATTCGGGTTAGGGTTAGGGTTAGGGAATGGAGAGGGATTAGGGTACAGGTTAGGGTACGATAATGCTTAAGGGTTTGCGTATGTGTGAGGGCACGCGTTAGTGTTGGTGTACTGGGTAAGACAACGGCACCGATGAGGGTAAGGCCTCGGAAAAGGGTCAAGTTCAGGGTTTCGCTTAGGGTTAGGGTTAGGGAATGGGGAGGGATTAGGTTACAGGATAGGGTACGACAATGCTTAAGGGTTAACGTTTGAGGGCATGAGTTTGTGTACTGGTTAAGATTAGGGCATTGGTTAGGGTAGGGCATCGGAAGTGGGTCAGGTTTAGGGATGGGGTTAGGGTTAGGGTTAAGGAATTGGGAGGGATTAGGGTACAATTTAGGGTACGACAACGCTTAAGGTTTAGCGTACGTGTAAGGGCATGAGTTAGTGTTGGTGTCCTGGTTAAGATTAGGGCACGGGTGAGGGTAAGACTTCGGGTGAGGGTCAGGGTTAGGATTCGGGTTAGGGTTAGGGTTAGGGAATGGGGAGGGATTAGGGTACAGTTTTGGGTACGACAACGATTAAGGGTTAGCGTACGTGTGAGGGCACAATTTAGTGTTGGTGTCCTGGTTAAGATTAGGGCACGGTTGAGGGTAAGGCTTCGTGTGAGGGTCAGGTTTAGGATTCGAGTTAGGGTTAGGGTTAGGGAATGGAGAGAGATTAGGGTACAGGTTAGGGTACCGCTGCGGTTCTGTGTTAGCGTACGTTTGAGGGCACGAGTTAGTCTTGGTGTCCTGGTTAAGATTAGGGCACAGGTGAGGGTAAGGCTTCGGGTGAGGGTCAGGGTTAGGATTCGGGTTAGGGTTCGGGTTAGGGAATGGAGAGGGATTAGGGTACAGGTTAGGGTACGACAATGCTTAAGGGTTAGCGTAAGTGTGAGGGCACGAGTTAGTGTTCGTTTACTGGTGAAGAAAACGGCACCGATGAGGGTAAGGCCTCGGAAAAGGGTCACGTTCAGGGTTTCGCTTAGGGTTAGGGTTAGGGAATGGGGAGGGATTAGTGTACAGGATAGGGTACGACAATGCTTAATGGTTAGCGTATGTTTGAGGGCATGAGTTAGTGTTTGTGTACTGGTTAAGATTAGGGCATTGGTTAGGGTAGGGCATCGGAAGTGGGTCAGGTTTAGGGATGGGGTTAGGGTTAGGGTTAAGGAATGGGGAGGGATTAGGGTACAATTTAGGGTACGACAACGCTTAAGGTTTAGCGTACGTGTGAGGGCACGATTTAGTGTTGGTGTCCTGGTTAAGATTAGGGCACGGTTGAGGGTAAGGCTTCGTGTGAGGGTCAGGGTTAGGATTCGAGTTAGGGTTAGGGTTAGGGAATGGAGAGGGATTAGGGTACAGGTTAGGGTACGACAATGCTTAAGGGTTAGCGTAAGTGTGAGGGCACAAGTTAGTGTTGGTGTACTGGTTAAGACAACGGCACCGATGAGGGTAAGGCCTCGGAAAAGGGTCACGTTCAGGGTTTCGCTTAGGGTTAGGGTTAGGGAATGGGGAGGGATTAGGGTACAGGATAGGGTACGACAATGCTTAAGGGTTAGCGTACGTTTGAGGGCATGAGTTAGTGTTTGTGTACTGGTTAAGAATAGGGCATTGGTTAGGGTAGGGCATCGGAGGTGGGTCAGGTTTAGGGATGGGGTTAGGGTTAGGGTTAAGGAATGGGGAGGGATTAGGGTACAATTTAGGGTACGACAACACTTAAGGTTTAGCGTACGTGTGAGGGCACGAGTTAGTGTTGGTGTCCTGGTTAAGATTAGGGCACGGGTGAGAGTAAGGCTTCGGGTGAGGGTCAGGGTTAGGATTCGGGTTAGGGTTAGGGTTAAGGAATGCAGAGGGATTAGGGTACAGTTTAGGGTACGACAACGATTAAAGGTTAGCGTCCGTGTGAGGGCACAAGTTAGTGTTAGTGTCCTGGTTAAGATTAGGGCACGGGTGAGGGTAAGGTTTCGGGTGAGGGTCAGGGATAGAATTCGGGTTAGGTTTAGGTTTAGGGAATGGCGAGATATTAGGGCACAGTTTAGGGTACAACAACGCTTAAGGTTTAGCGTACGTTTGAGGTCACTTTTTAGTGTTAGTGTACTGCTTACGATTAGGGCACGGGTGAGGGTAAGGCCTCGGAAGAGGGTCACGTTAAGGGTTAGGGTTAGGGTTAGGGAATGGGGAGGGATTAGGGTACAGTTTTGGGTACGACAACGATTAAGGGTTAGCGTACGTGTGAGGGCACAATTTAGTGTTGATGTACTGGTTAAAATTAGGACACGGGTGAGGGTAAAGTTTCGGGTGAGTGTCATGGTTAGGTTTCAGGTTAGGGTTAGGGTTAGGGAATGGAGAGGGATTAGGGTACAGGTTAGGGTACCGCTGCGGGTTAGTGTTAGCGTACGTGTGAGGGCACGAGTTAGTCTTGGTGTCCTGGTTAAGATTAGGGCACGGGTGAGGGTAAGGCTTCGGGTGAGGGTCAGGGTTAGGATTAGGGTTAGGGTTAGGGTTAGGGAATGGAGAGGGATTAAGGTACAGGTTAGGGTACGATAATGCTTAAGGGTTAGCGTATGTGTGAGGGCACGAGTTAGTGTTGGTGTACTGGTTAAGACAACGGCACCAATGAGGGTAAGGCCTCGGAAAAGGGTCAAGTTCAGGGTTTCGCTTAGGGTTAGGGTTAGGGAATGGGGAGGGATTAGGGTACAGGATAGGGTACGACAATGCTTAAGGGTTAACGTTTGAGGGCATGAGTTAGTGTTTGTGTACTGGTTAAGATTAGGGCATTGGTTAGGGTAGGGCATCGGAAGTGGGTCAGGTTTAGGGATGGGGTTAGGGTTAGGGTTAAGGAATGGGGAGGGATTAGGGTACAATTTAGGGTACGACAACGCTTAAGGTTTAGCGTACGTGTGAGGGCACGAGTTAGTGTTGGTGTCCTGGTTAAGATTAGGGCACGGGTGAGGGTAAGGCTTCGGGTGAGGGTCAGGGTTAGGATTCGGGTTAGGGTTAGGGTTAAGAAATGCAGAGGGATTAGGGTACAGCTTAGGGTACGACAGTGCTTAAGGGTTAGCGTTCGTGTGAGGGCAAGGGTTAGTGTTAGTGTCCTGGTTAAGATTAGGGCACGGGTGAGGGTAAGGCTTCAGGTGAGGGTCAGGGTTAGGATTCGGGTTAGTGTTAGGGTTAGGGAATGGGGAGGGATTAGGGTACAGTTTAGGGTACAACAACGATTAAGGGTTAGCGTACGTGTGAGGGCACAAGTTAGTGTTGGTGTCCTGGTTAAGATTAGGGCACGGGTGAGGGTAAGGTTTCGGGTGAGGGTGAGGGATAGAATTCGGGTTAGGGTTAGGGTTAGGTAATGGGGAGATATTAGGGCACAGTTTAGGGTACCACAACGCTTAAGGTTTATTGTACGTGTGAGGTCACTAGTTAGTGTTAGTGTACTGCTTACGATTAGGGCACGGGTGAGGGTAAGGCCTCGGAAGAGGGTCACGTTAAGGGTTAGGGTTAGGGTTAGGGTTAGGGAATGGGGATTGATTAGGGTACAGGTTAGGGTACGGCAATGGCTTAGGGTTGGCGTACGTTAGAGGGCATGGGTTAGTCTTGATGTACTGGTTAAAATTAGGACACGGGTGAAGGTAAAGTTTCGGGTGAGAGTCATGGTTAGGTTTCAGGTTAGGGTTAGGGTTAGGGAATGGAGAGGGATTAGGGTACAGTTTAGGGTACGACAACGATTAAGGGTTAGCGTACGTTTGAGGGCATGAGTTAGTGTTTGTGTACTGGTTAAGATTAGGGCATTGGTTAGGGTAGGGCATCGGAAGTGGGTCAGGTTTAGGGATGGGGTTAGGGTTAGGGTTAAGGAATTGGGAGGGATTAGGGTACAATTTATGGTACGACAACGCTTAAGGTTTAGCGTACGTGTGTGGGCACGAGTTAGTGTTGGTGTCCTGGTTAAGATTAGGGCACGGGTGAGGGTAAGGCTTCGGGTGAGGGTTAGGGTTAGGATTCGGGTTAAGGTTAGGGTTAAGGAATGCAGAGGGATTAGGGTACAGCTTAGGGTACGACAGTGCTTAAGGGTTAGTGTTCGTGTGAGGGCAAGGGTTAGTGTTAGTGTCCTGGTTAAGATTAGGGCACGGGTGAGGGTAAGGCTTCATGTGAGGGTCAGGGTTAGGATTCGGGTAAGGGTTAGGGTTAGGGAATGGGGAGGGATTAGGGTACAGTTTAGTGTTCGACAACGATTAAGGGTTAGCGTACGTGTGAGGGAACAAGTTAGTGTTGGTGTCCTGGTTAAGATTAGGGCACGGGTGAGGGTAAGGTTTCGGGTGAGGGTCAGGGATAGAATTCGGGTTAGGGTTAGGGTTAGGGAATGGGGAGATATTAGGGCACAGTTTAGGGTACTACAACGCTTAAGGTTTAGCGTACGTGTGAGGTCACTAGTTAGCGTTAGTGTACTGCTTACGATTAGGGCACGGGTGAGGGTAAGGCCTCGGAAGAGGGTCACGTTATGGGTTAGGGTTAGGGTTAGGGTTAGGGAATGGGGATTGATTAGGGTACAGGTTAGGGTACGGCAATGGCTTAGGGTTGGCGTACGTTAGAGGGCATGGGTTAGTGTTGATGGACTGGTTAAAATTAGGACACGGGTGAGGGTAAAGTTTCGGGTGAGTGTCATGGTTAGGTTTCAGGTTAGGGTTAGGTTTAGGGAATGGAGAGGGATTAGGGTACAGGTTAGGGTACCGCTGCGGTTTAGTGTTAGCGTACGTGTGAGGGCACGAATTAGTCTTGCTGTCCTGGTTAAGATTAGGTCACGGGTGAGGGTAAGGCTTCGGGTGAGGGTCAGGTTTAGGATTCGGGTTAGGGTTAGGGTTAGGGAATGGAGAGGGATTAGGGTACAGGTTAGGGTACGACAATGCTTAAGGATTAGCGTAAGTGTGAGGGCACGAGTTAGTGTTGGTGTACTGGTTAAGACAACGGCACCGATGAGGGTAAGGCCTCGGAAAAGGGTCACGTTCAGTGTTTCGCTTAGGGTTAGGTTTAGGGAATGGGGAGGGATTAGGGTACAGGATAGGGTACGACAATGCTTAAGGGTTAGCGTACGTTTGAGGGCATGAGTTAGTGTTTGTGTACTGGTTAAGATAAGGGCATTGGTTAGGGTAGGGCATCGGAAGTGGGTCAGGTTTAGGGATGGGGTTAGGGTTAGGGTTAAGGAATGGGGAGCGATTAGGGTACAATTTAGGGTACGACAACGCTTAAGGTTTAGCATACGTGTGAGGGCACGAGTTAGTGTTGGTGTCCTGGTTAAGATTAGGCCACGGGTGAGGGTAAGGCTTCGGGTGAAGGTCAGGGTTAGGATTCGGGTTAGGGTTAGGGTTAAGGATTGCAGAGGGATTAGGGTACGGCTTAGGGTACGACAGTGCTTAAGGGTTAGCGTTCGTGTGAGGGCAAGTGTTAGTGTTAATGTCCTGGTTAAGATTAGGGCACTTGTGAGGGTAAGGCTTCATGTGAGGGTCAGGGTTAGGATTCGGGTTAGGGTTAGGGTTAGGGAATGGGGAGGGATTAGGATACAGTTTAGGGTACGACAACGATTAAGGGTTAGCGTACGTGTGAGGGCACAAGTTAGTGTTGGTGTCCTGGTTAAGATTAGGGCACGGGTGAGGGTAAGGTTTCGGGTTAGGGTCAGAGATAGAATTCGGGTTAGGGTTAGGGTTAAGGAATGCAGAGGGATTAGGGTACAGTTTAGGGTAGCACAACGCTTAAGGTTTAGCGTACGTGTGAGGTCACTAGTTAGTGTTAGTGTACTGCTTACGATTAGGGCACGGGTGAGGGTAAGGCCTCGGAAGAGGGTCACGTTAAGGGTTAGGGTTAGGGTTAAGGTTAGGGAATGGGGATTGATTAGGGTACAGGTTAGTGTACGGCAATGGCTTAGGGTTAGCATACGTTAGAGGGCATGGGTTAGTGTTGATGTACTTGTTAAAATTAGGACACGGGTGAGGGTAAAGTTTCGGGTGAGTGTCATGGTTAGGTTTCAGGTTAGGATTAGGGTTAGGGAATGGAGAGGGATTAGGGTACAGGTTAGGGTACCGCTGCGGTTCTGTGTTAGCGTACGTTTGAGGGCACGAGTTAGTCTTGGTGTCCTGGTTAAGATTAGGGCACGGGTGAGGGTGAGGCTTCGGGTGAGGGTCAGGGTTAGGATTCGGGTTAGGGTTAGGGTTAGGGAATGGAGAGGGATTAGGGTACAGGTTAGGGTACGACAATGCTTAAGGGTTAGCGTAAGTGTGAGGGCACAAGTTAGTGTTGGTGTACTGGTTAAGAAAACGGCACCGATGAGGGTAAGGCCTCGGAAAAGGGTCACGTTCAGGTTTTCGCTTAGGGTTAGGGTTAGGGAATGGGGAGGGATTAGGGTACAGGATAGGGTACGACAATGCTTAAGGGTTAGCGTACGTTTGAGGGCATGAGTTAGTGTTTGTGTACTGGTTAAGAATAGGGCATTGGTTAGGGTAGGGCATCGGAGGTGGGTCAGGTTTAGGGATGGGGTTAGGGTTAGGGTTAAGGAATGGGGAGGGATTAGGGTACAATTTAGGGTACGACAACGCTTAAGGTTTAGCGTACGTGTGAGGGCACGAGTTAGTGTTGGTGTCCTGGTTAAGATTAGGGCACGGGTGAGGGTAAGGCTTCGGGTGACGGTCAGGGTTAAAATTCGGGTTAGGGTTAGGGTTAAGGAATGGGGAGATATTAGGGCACAGTTTAGGGTACCACAACGCTTAAGGTTTAGCGTACGTGTGAGGTCACTAGTTAGTGTTAGTGTACTGCTTACGATTAGGGCACGGGTGAGGGTAAGGCCTCGGAAGAGGGTCACGTTAAGGGTTAGGGTTAGGGTTAGGGTTAGGGAATGGGGATTGATTAGGGTACAGGTTAGGGTACGGCAATGGCTTAGGGTTGGCGTACGTTAGAGGGCATGGGTTAGTGTTGATGTACTGGTTAAAATTAGGACACGAGTGAGGGAAAAGTTTCGGGTGAGTGTCATGGTTAGGTTTCAGGTTAGGGTTAGGGTTAGGGAATGGAGAGGGATTAGGGTACAGGTTAGGGTACCGCTGCGGTTTAGTGTTAGCGTACGTGTGAGGGCACGAATTAGTCTTGCTGTCCTGGTTAAGATTAGGTCACGGGTGAGGGTAAGGCTTCGGGTGAGGGTCAGGTTTAGGATTCGGGTTAGGGTTAGGGTTAGGGAATGGAGAGGGATTAGGGTACAGGTTAGGGTACGACAATGCTTAAGGATTAGCGTAAGTGTGAGGGCACGAGTTAGTGTTGGTGTACTGGTTAAGACAACGGCACCGATGAGGGTAAGGCCTCGGAAAAGGGTCACGTTCAGGGTTTCGCTTAGGGTTAGGTTTAGGGAATGGGGAGGGATTAGGGTACAGGATAGGGTACGACAATGCTTAAGGGTTAGCGTACGTTT
Organism: Inia geoffrensis; assembly: GCA_036417435.1. Taxonomy (NCBI): domain Eukaryota; kingdom Metazoa; phylum Chordata; class Mammalia; order Artiodactyla; family Iniidae; genus Inia; species Inia geoffrensis. Next base: position 94,244,187 of record CM070911.1, read on the forward strand.
GAGGGCATGAGTTAGTGTTTGTGTACTGGTTAAGATAAGGGCATTGGTTAGGGTAGGGCATCGGAAGTGGGTCAGGTTTAGGGATGGGGTTAGGGTTAGGGTTAAGGAATGGGGAGCGATTAGGGTACAATTTAGGGTACGACAACGCTTAAGGTTTAGCATACGTGTGAGGGCACGAATTAGTGTTGGTGTCCTGGTTAAGATTAGGCCACGGGTGAGGGTAAGGCTTCGGGTGAAGGTCAGGGTTAGGATTCGGGTTAGGGTTAGGGTTAAGGATTGCAGAGGGATTAGGGTACGGCTTAGGGTACGACAGTGCTTAAGGGTTAGCGTTCGTGTGAGGGCAAGTGTTAGTGTTAATGTCCTGGTTAAGATTAGGGCACTTGTGAGGGTAAGGCTTCATGTGAGGGTCAGGGTTAGGATTCGGGTTAGGGTTAGGGTTAGGGAATGGGGAGGGATTAGGATACAGTTTAGGGTACGACAACGATTAAGTGTTAGCGTACGTGTGAGGGCACAAGTTAGTGTTGGTGTCCTGGTTAAGATTAGGGCACGGGTGAGGGTAAGGTTTCGGGTTAGGGTCAGAGATAGAATTCGGGTTAGGGTTAGGGTTAAGGAATGCAGAGGGATTAGGGTACAGTTTAGGGTAGCACAACGCTTAAGGTTTAGCGTACGTGTGAGGTCACTAGTTAGTGTTAGTGTACTGCTTACGATTAGGGCACGGGTGAGGGTAAGGCCTCGGAAGAGGGTCACGTTAAGGGTTAGGGTTAGGGTTAAGGTTAGGGAATGGGGATTGATTAGGGTACAGGTTAGTGTACGGCAATGGCTTAGGGTTAGCATACGTTAGAGGGCATGGGTTAGTGTTGATGTACTTGTTAAAATTAGGACACGGGTGAGGGTAAAGTTTCGGGTGAGTGTCATGGTTAGGTTTCAGGTTAGGGTTAGGGTTAGGGAATGGAGAGGGATTAGGGTACAGGTTAGGGTACCGCTGCGGTTCTGTGTTAGCGTACGTTTGAGGGCACGAGTTAGTCTTGGTGTCCTGGTTAAGATTAGGGCACGGGTGAGGGTGAGGCTTCGGGTGAGGGTCAGGGTTAGGATTCGGGTTAGGGTTAGGGTTAGGGAATGGAGAGGGATTAGGGTACAGGTTAGGGTACGACAATGCTTAAGGGTTAGCGTAAGTGTGAGGGCACAAGTTAGTGTTGGTGTACTGGTTAAGAAAACGGCACCGATGAGGGTAAGGCCTCGGAAAAGGGTCACGTTCAGGGTTTCGCTTAGGGTTAGGGTTAGGGAATGGGGAGGGATTAGTGTACAGGATAGGGTACGACAATGCTTAATGGTTAGCGTACGTTTGAGGGCATGAGTTAGTGTTTGTGTACTGGTTAAGATTAGGGCATTGGTTAGGGTAGGGCATCGGACGTGGGTCAGGTTTAGGGATGGGGTTAGGGTTAGGGTTAAGGAATGGGGAGGGATTAGGGTACAATTTAGGGTACGACAACGCTTAAGGTTTAGCGTACGTGTGAGGGCAAGATTTAGTGTTGGTGTCCTGGTTAAGATTAGGGCACGGTTGAGGATAAGGCTTCGTGTGAGGGTCAGGGTTAGGATTCGAGTTAGGGTTAGGGTTAGGGAATGGAGAGGGATTAGGGTACAGGTTAGGGTACGACAATGCTTAAGGGTTAGCGTAAGTGTGAGGGCACAAGTTAGTGTTGGTGTACTGGTTAAGACAACGGCACCGATGAGGGTAAGGCCTCGGAAAAGGGTCACGTTCAGGTTTTCGCTTAGGGTTAGGGTTAGGGAATGGGGAGGGATTAGGGTACAGGATAGGGTACGACAATGCTTAAGGGTTAGCGTACGTTTGAGGGCATGAGTTAGTGTTTGTGTACTGGTTAAGAATAGGGCATTGGTTAGGGTAGGGCATCGGAGGTGGGTCAGGTTTAGGGATGGGGTTAGGGTTAGGGTTAAGGAATGGGGAGGGATTAGGGTACAATTTAGGGTACGACAACGCTTAAGGTTTAGCGTACGTGTGAGGGCACGAGTTAGTGTTGGTGTCCTGGTTAAGATTAGGGCACGGGTGAGGGTAAGGCTTCGGGTGAGGGTCAGGGTTAAAATTCGGGTTAGGGTTAGGGTTAAGGAATGGGGAGATATTAGGGCACAGTTTAGGGTACCACAACGCTTAAGGTTTAGCGTACGTGTGAGGTCACTAGTTAGTGTTAGTGTACTGCTTACGATTAGGGCACGGGTGAGGGTAAGGCCTCGGAAGAGGGTCACGTTAAGGGTTAGGGTTAGGGTTAGGGTTAGGGAATGGGGATTGATTAGGGTACAGGTTAGGGTACGGCAATGGCTTAGGGTTGGCGTACGTTAGAGGGCATGGGTTAGTGTTGATGTACTGGTTAAAATTAGGACACGAGTGAGGGAAAAGTTTCGGGTGAGTGTCATGGTTAGGTTTCAGGTTAGGGTTAGGGTTAGGGAATGGAGAGGGATTAGGGTACAGGTTAGGGTACCGCTGCGGTTTAGTGTTAGCGTACGTTTGAGGGCACGAGTTAGTCTTGGTGTCCTGGTTAAGATTAGGGCACGGGTGAGGGTAAGTCTTCGGGTGAGGGTCAGAGTTAGGATTCGGGTTAGGGTTAGGGTTAGGGAATGGAGAGGGATTAGGGTACAGGATAGGGTATGACAATGCTTAAGGGTTAACGTAAGTGTGAGGGCACGAGTTAGTGTTGGTGTACTGGTTAAGACAACGGCACCGATGAGGGTAAGGCCTCGGAAAAGGGTCACGTTCAGGGTTTCGCTTAGGGTTAGGGTTAGGGAATGGGGAGGGATTTGGGTACAGGATAGGGTACAACAATGCTTAAGGGTTAGCGTACGTTTGAGGGCATGAGTTAGTGTTTGTGTACTGGTTAAGATTAGGGCATTGGTTAGGGTAGGGCATCGGAAGTGGGTCAGGTTTAGGGATGGGGTTAGGGTTAGGGTTAAGGAATGGGGAGGGATTAGGGTACAATTTAGGGTACGACAACGCTTAAGGTTTAGCGTACGTGTGAGGGCACGAGTTAGTGTTGGTGTCCTGGTTAAGATTAGGGCACGGGTGAGAGTAAGGCTTCGGGTGAGGGTCAGGGTTAGGATTCGGGTTAGTGTTAGGGTTAAGGAATGCAGAGGGATTAGGGTACAGTTTAGGGTACGACAATGATTAAAGGTTAGCGTACGTGTGAGGGCACCAGTTAGTGTTGGTGTCCTGGTTAAGATTAGGGCACGGGTGAGGGTAAGGTTTCGGGTGAGGGTCAGGGATAGAATTCGGGTTAGGTTTAGGTTTAGGGAACGGCGAGATATTAGGGCACAGTTTAGGGTACAACAACGCTTAAGGTTTAGCGTACGTGTGAGGTCACTAGTTAGTGTTAGTGTACTGCTTACGATTAGGGCACGGGTGAGGGTAAGGCCTCGGAAGAGGGTCACGTTAAGGGTTAGGGTTAGGGTTAGGGTTAGGGAATGGGGATTGATTAGGGTACAGGTTAGGGTACGGCAATGGCTTAGGGTTGGCGTACGTTAGAGGGCATGGGTTAGTGTTGATGTACTGGTTAAAATTAGGACACGGGTGAGGGTAAAGTTTCGGGTGAGTGTCATGGTTAGGTTTCAGGTTAGGGTTAGGGTTAGGGAATGGAGAGGGATTAGGGTACAGGTTAGGGTACCGCTGCGGGTTAGTGTTAGCGTACGTGTGAGGGCACGAGTTAGTCTTGGTGTCCTGGTTAAGATTAGGGCACGGGTGAGGGTAAGGCTTCGGGTGAGGGTCAGGGTTAGGATTCGGGTTAGGGTTAGGGTTAGGGAATGGAGAGGGTTTAGGGTACAGGTTAGGGTACGATAATGCTTAAGGGTTAGCGTATGTGTGAGGGCACGAGTTAGTGTTGGTGTACTGGTTAAGACAACGGCACCGATGAGGGTAAGGCCTCGGAAAAGGGTCAAGTTCAGGGTTTCGCTTAGGGTTAGGGTTAGGGAATGGGGAGGGATTAGTGTACAGGATAGGGTACGACAATGCTTAAGGGTTAGCGTACGTTTGAGGGCATTAGTTAGTGTTTGTGTACTGGTTAAGATTAGGGCATTGGTTAGGGTAGGGCATCGGAAGTGGGTCAGGTTTAGGGATGGGGTTAGGGTTAGGGTTAAGGAATGGGGAGGGATTAGGGTACAATTTAGGGTACGACAACGCTTAAGGTTTAGCGTACGTGTGAGGGCACGAGTTAGTGTTGGTGTCCTGGTTAAGATTAGGGCACGGGTGAGAGTAAGGCTTCGGGTGAGGGTCAGGGTTAGGATTCGGGTTAGGGTTAGGGTTAAGGAATGCAGAGGGATTAGGGTACAGTTTAGGGTACGACAATGATTAAAGGTTAGCGTACGTGTGAGGGCACAAGTTAGTGTTGGTGTCCTGGTTAAGATTAGGGCACGGGTGAGGGTAAGGTTTCGGGTGAGGGTCAGGGATAGAATTCGGGTTAGGTTTAGGTTTAGGGAATGGCGAGATATTAGGGCACAGTTTAGGGTACAACAACGCTTAAGGTTTAGCGTACGTGTGAGGTCACTAGTTAGTGTTAGTGTACTGCTTACGATTAGGGTACGGGTGAGGGTAAGGCCTCGGAAGAGGGTCACGTTAAGGGTTAGGGTTAGGGTTAGGGTTAGGGAATGGGGATTGATTAGGGTACAGGTTAGGGTACGGCAATGGCTTAGGGTTGGCGTACGTTAGAGGGCATGGGTTAGTGTTGATGTACTGGTTAAAATTAGGACACGGGTGAGGGTAAAGTTTCGGGTGAGTGTCATGGTTAGGTTTCAGGTTAGGGTTAGGGTTAGGGAATGGAGAGGGATTAGGGTACAGGTTAGGGTACGACAATGCTTAAGGGTTAGCGTAAGTGTGAGGGCACGAGTTAGTGTAGGTGTACTGGTTAAGACAACGGAACCGATGATGGTAAGGCCTCGGAAAAGCGTCACGTTCAGGGTTTCGCTTAGGGTTAGGGTTAGGGAATGGGGAGGGATTAGGGTACAGGATAGGGTACGACAATGCTTAAGGGTTAGCGTACGTTTGAGGGCATGAGTTAGTGTTTGTGTACTGGTTAAGATTAGGGCATTGGTTAGGGTAGGGCATCGGAAGTGGGTCAGGTTTAGGGATGGGGTTAGGGTTAGGTTTAAGGAATTGGGAGGGATTAGGGTAAAATTTAGGGTACGACAACGCTTAAGGTTTAGCGTACGTGTGTGGGCACGAGTTAGTGTTGGTGTCCTGGTTAAGATTAGGGAACGGGTGAGGGTAAGGCTTCGGGTGAGGGTCAGGGTTAGGATTCGGGTTAAGGTTAGGGTTAAGGAATGCAGAGGGATTAGGGTACAGCTTAGGGTACGACAGTGCTTAAGGGTTAGCGTTCGTGTGAGGGCAAGGGTTAGTGTTAGTGTCCTGGTTAAGATTAGGGCACGGGTGAGGGTAAGGCTTCAGGTGAGGGTCAGGGTTAGGATTCGGGTTAAGGTTAGGGTTAGGGAATGGGGAGGAATTAGGGTACAGTTTAGTGTTCGACAACGATTAAGGGTTAGCGTACGTGTGAGGGAACAAGTTAGTGTTGGTGTCCTGGTTAAGATTAGGGCACAGGTGAGGGTAAGGTTTCGGGTGAGGGTCAGGGATAGAATTCGGGTTAGGGTTAGGGTTAGGGAATGGGGAGATATTAGGGCACAGTTTAGGGTACCACAACGCTTAAGGTTTAGCGTACGTGTGAGGTCACTAGTTAGTGTTAGTGTACTGCTTACGATTAGGGCACGGGTGAGGGTAAGGCCTCGGAAGAGGGTCACGTTAAGGGTTAGGGTTAGGGTTAGGGTTAGGGAATGGGTTTGATTAGGGTACAGGTTAGGGTACGGCAATGGCTTAGGGTTGGCGTACGTTAGAGGGCATGGGTTAGTGTTGATGTACTGGTTAAAATTAGGACACGGGTGAGGGTAAAGTTTCGGGTGAGTGTCATGGTTAGGTTTCAGGTTAGGGTTAGGGTTAGGGAATGGAGAGTGATTAGGGTACAGGTTAGGGTACCGCTGCGGTTTAGTGTTAGCGTACGTTTGAGAGCACGAGTTAGTCTTGGTGTCCTGGTTAAGATTAGGGCATGGGTGAGGGTAAGGCTTCGGGTGAGGGTCAGGGTTAGGATTCGGGTTAGGGTTAGGGTTAGGGAATGGAGAGGGATTAGGGTACAGGTTAGGGTACAAGAATGCTTAAGGGTTAGCGTAAGTGTGAGGGCACGAGTTAGTGTTGGTGTACTGGTTAAGACAACGGCACCGATGAGGGTAAGGCCTCGGAAAAGGGTCACGTTCAGGGTTTCGCTTAGGGTTAGGTTTAGGGAATGGGGAGGGATTAGGGTACAGGATAGGGTACGACAATGCTTAAGGGTTAGCGTACGTTTGAGGGCATGAGTTAGTGTTTGTGTACTGGTTAAGATAAGGGCATTGGTTAGGGTAGGGCATCGGAAGTGGGTCAGGTTTAGGGATGGGGTTAGGGTTAGGGTTAAGGAATGGGGAGCGATTAGGGTACAATTTAGGGTACGACAACGCTTAAGGTTTAGCATACGTGTGAGGGCACGAATTAGTGTTGGTGTCCTGGTTAAGATTAGGCCACGGGTGAGGGTAAGGCTTCGGGTGAAGGTCAGGGTTAGGATTCGGGTTAGGGTTAGGGTTAAGGATTGCAGAGGGATTAGGGTACGGCTTAGGGTACGACAGTGCTTAAGGGTTAGCGTTCGTGTGAGGGCAAGTGTTAGTGTTAATGTCCTGGTTAAGATTAGGGCACTTGTGAGGGTAAGGCTTCATGTGAGGGTCAGGGTTAGGATTCGGGTTAGGGTTAGGGTTAGGGAATGGGGAGGGATTAGGATACAGTTTAGGGTACGACAACGATTAAGTGTTAGCGTACGTGTGAGGGCACAAGTTAGTGTTGGTGTCCTGGTTAAGATTAGGGCACGGGTGAGGGTAAGGTTTCGGGTTAGGGTCAGAGATAGAATTCGGGTTAGGGTTAGGGTTAAGGAATGCAGAGGGATTAGGGTACAGTTTAGGGTAGCACAACGCTTAAGGTTTAGCGTACGTGTGAGGTCACTAGTTAGTGTTAGTGTACTGCTTACGATTAGGGCACGGGTGAGGGTAAGGCCTCGGAAGAGGGTCACGTTAAGGGTTAGGGTTAGGGTTAAGGTTAGGGAATGGGGATTGATTAGGGTACAGGTTAGTGTACGGCAATGGCTTAGGGTTAGCATACGTTAGAGGGCATGGGTTAGTGTTGATGTACTTGTTAAAATTAGGACACGGGTGAGGGTAAAGTTTCGGGTGAGTGTCATGGTTAGGTTTCAGGTTAGGGTTAGGGTTAGGGAATGGAGAGGGATTAGGGTACAGGTTAGGGTACCGCTGCGGTTCTGTGTTAGCGTACGTTTGAGGGCACGAGTTAGTCTTGGTGTCCTGGTTAAGATTAGGGCACGGGTGAGGGTGAGGCTTCGGGTGAGGGTCAGGGTTAGGATTCGGGTTAGGGTTAGGGTTAGGGAATGGAGAGGGATTAGGGTACAGGTTAGGGTACGACAATGCTTAAGGGTTAGCGTAAGTGTGAGGGCACAAGTTAGTGTTGGTGTACTGGTTAAGAAAACGGCACCGATGAGGGTAAGGCCTCGGAAAAGGGTCACGTTCAGGGTTTCGCTTAGGGTTAGGGTTAGGGAATGGGGAGGGATTAGTGTACAGGATAGGGTACGACAATGCTTAATGGTTAGCGTACGTTTGAGGGCATGAGTTAGTGTTTGTGTACTGGTTAAGATTAGGGCATTGGTTAGGGTAGGGCATCGGACGTGGGTCAGGTTTAGGGATGGGGTTAGGGTTAGGGTTAAGGAATGGGGAGGGATTAGGGTACAATTTAGGGTACGACAACGCTTAAGGTTTAGCGTACGTGTGAGGGCAAGATTTAGTGTTGGTGTCCTGGTTAAGATTAGGGCACGGTTGAGGATAAGGCTTCGTGTGAGGGTCAGGGTTAGGATTCGAGTTAGGGTTAGGGTTAGGGAATGGAGAGGGATTAGGGTACAGGTTAGGGTACGACAATGCTTAAGGGTTAGCGTAAGTGTGAGGGCACAAGTTAGTGTTGGTGTACTGGTTAAGACAACGGCACCGATGAGGGTAAGGCCTCGGAAAAGGGTCACGTTCAGGTTTTCGCTTAGGGTTAGGGTTAGGGAATGGGGAGGGATTAGGGTACAGGATAGGGTACGACAATGCTTAAGGGTTAGCGTACGTTTGAGGGCATGAGTTAGTGTTTGTGTACTGGTTAAGAATAGGGCATTGGTTAGGGTAGGGCATCGGAGGTGGGTCAGGTTTAGGGATGGGGTTAGGGTTAGGGTTAAGGAATGGGGAGGGATTAGGGTACAATTTAGGGTACGACAACGCTTAAGGTTTAGCGTACGTGTGAGGGCACGAGTTAGTGTTGGTGTCCTGGTTAAGATTAGGGCACGGGTGAGGGTAAGGCTTCGGGTGAGGGTCAGGGTTAAAATTCGGGTTAGGGTTAGGGTTAAGGAATGGGGAGATATTAGGGCACAGTTTAGGGTACCACAACGCTTAAGGTTTAGCGTACGTGTGAGGTCACTAGTTAGTGTTAGTGTACTGCTTACGATTAGGGCACGGGTGAGGGTAAGGCCTCGGAAGAGGGTCACGTTAAGGGTTAGGGTTAGGGTTAGGGTTAGGGAATGGGGATTGATTAGGGTACAGGTTAGGGTACGGCAATGGCTTAGGGTTGGCGTACGTTAGAGGGCATGGGTTAGTGTTGATGTACTGGTTAAAATTAGGACACGAGTGAGGGAAAAGTTTCGGGTGAGTGTCATGGTTAGGTTTCAGGTTAGGGTTAGGGTTAGGGAATGGAGAGGGATTAGGGTACAGGTTAGGGTACCGCTGCGGTTTAGTGTTAGCGTACGTTTGAGGGCACGAGTTAGTCTTGGTGTCCTGGTTAAGATTAGGGCACGGGTGAGGATAAGTCTTCGGGTGAGGGTCAGAGTTAGGATTCGGGTTAGGGTTAGGGTTAGGGAATGGAGAGGGATTAGGGTACAGGATAGGGTATGACAATGCTTAAGGGTTAACGTAAGTGTGAGGGCACGAGTTAGTGTTGGTGTACTGGTTAAGACAACGGCACCGATGAGGGTAAGGCCTCGGAAAAGGGTCACGTTCAGGGTTTCGCTTAGGGTTAGGGTTAGGGAATGGGGAGGGATTTGGGTACAGGATAGGGTACAACAATGCTTAAGGGTTAGCGTACGTTTGAGGGCATGAGTTAGTGTTTGTGTACTGGTTAAGATTAGGGCATTGGTTAGGGTAGGGCATCGGAAGTGGGTCAGGTTTAGGGATGGGGTTAGGGTTAGGGTTAAGGAATGGGGAGGGATTAGGGTACAATTTAGGGTACGACAACGCTTAAGGTTTAGCGTACGTGTGAGGGCACGAGTTAGTGTTGGTGTCCTGGTTAAGATTAGGGCACGGGTGAGAGTAAGGCTTCGGGTGAGGGTCAGGGTTAGGATTCGGGTTAGTGTTAGGGTTAAGGAATGCAGAGGGATTAGGGTACAGTTTAGGGTACGACAATGATTAAAGGTTAGCGTACGTGTGAGGGCACCAGTTAGTGTTGGTGTCCTGGTTAAGATTAGGGCACGGGTGAGGGTAAGGTTTCGGGTGAGGGTCAGGGATAGAATTCGGGTTAGGTTTAGGTTTAGGGAACGGCGAGATATTAGGGCACAGTTTAGGGTACAACAACGCTTAAGGTTTAGCGTACGTGTGAGGTCACTAGTTAGTGTTAGTGTACTGCTTACGATTAGGGCACGGGTGAGGGTAAGGCCTCGGAAGAGGGTCACGTTAAGGGTTAGGGTTAGGGTTAGGGTTAGGGAATGGGGATTGATTAGGGTACAGGTTAGGGTACGGCAATGGCTTAGGGTTGGCGTACGTTAGAGGGCATGGGTTAGTGTTGATGTACTGGTTAAAATTAGGACACGGGTGAGGGTAAAGTTTCGGGTGAGTGTCATGGTTAGGTTTCAGGTTAGGGTTAGGGTTAGGGAATGGAGAGGGATTAGGGTACAGGTTAGGGTACCGCTGCGGGTTAGTGTTAGCGTACGTGTGAGGGCACGAGTTAGTCTTGGTGTCCTGGTTAAGATTAGGGCACGGGTGAGGGTAAGGCTTCGGGTGAGGGTCAGGGTTAGGATTCGGGTTAGGGTTAGGGTTAGGGAATGGAGAGGGTTTAGGGTACAGGTTAGGGTACGATAATGCTTAAGGGTTAGCGTATGTGTGAGGGCACGAGTTAGTGTTGGTGTACTGGTTAAGACAACGGCACCGATGAGGGTAAGGCCTCGGAAAAGGGTCAAGTTCAGGGTTTCGCTTAGGGTTAGGGTTAGGGAATGGGGAGGGATTAGTGTACAGGATAGGGTACGACAATGCTTAAGGGTTAGCGTACGTTTGAGGGCATTAGTTAGTGTTTGTGTACTGGTTAAGATTAGGGCATTGGTTAGGGTAGGGCATCGGAAGTGGGTCAGGTTTAGGGATGGGGTTAGGGTTAGGGTTAAGGAATGGGGAGGGATTAGGGTACAATTTAGGGTACGACAACGCTTAAGGTTTAGCGTACGTGTGAGGGCACGAGTTAGTGTTGGTGTCCTGGTTAAGATTAGGGCACGGGTGAGAGTAAGGCTTCGGGTGAGGGTCAGGGTTAGGATTCGGGTTAGGGTTAGGGTTAAGGAATGCAGAGGGATTAGGGTACAGTTTAGGGTACGACAATGATTAAAGGTTAGCGTACGTGTGAGGGCACAAGTTAGTGTTGGTGTCCTGGTTAAGATTAGGGCACGGGTGAGGGTAAGGTTTCGGGTGAGGGTCAGGGATAGAATTCGGGTTAGGTTTAGGTTTAGGGAATGGCGAGATATTAGGGCACAGTTTAGGGTACAACAACGCTTAAGGTTTAGCGTACGTGTGAGGTCACTAGTTAGTGTTAGTGTACTGCTTACGATTAGGGTACGGGTGAGGGTAAGGCCTCGGAAGAGGGTCACGTTAAGGGTTAGGGTTAGGGTTAGGGTTAGGGAATGGGGATTGATTAGGGTACAGGTTAGGGTACGGCAATGGCTTAGGGTTGGCGTACGTTAGAGGGCATGGGTTAGTGTTGATGTACTGGTTAAAATTAGGACACGGGTGAGGGTAAAGTTTCGGGTGAGTGTCATGGTTAGGTTTCAGGTTAGGGTTAGGGTTAGGGAATGGAGAGGGATTAGGGTACAGGTTAGGGTACGACAATGCTTAAGGGTTAGCGTAAGTGTGAGGGCACGAGTTAGTGTTGGTGTACTGGTTAAGACAACGGAACCGATGATGGTAAGGCCTCGGAAAAGCGTCACGTTCAGGGTTTCGCTTAGGGTTAGGGTTAGGGAATGGGGAGGGATTAGGGTACAGGATAGGGTACGACAATGCTTAAGGGTTAGCGTACGTTTGAGGGCATGAGTTAGTGTTTGTGTACTGGTTAAGATTAGGGCATTGGTTAGGGTAGGGCATCGGAAGTGGGTCAGGTTTAGGGATGGGGTTAGGGTTAGGTTTAAGGAATTGGGAGGGATTAGGGTAAAATTTAGGGTACGACAACGCTTAAGGTTTAGCGTACGTGTGTGGGCACGAGTTAGTGTTGGTGTCCTGGTTAAGATTAGGGAACGGGTGAGGGTAAGGCTTCGGGTGAGGGTCAGGGTTAGGATTCGGGTTAAGGTTAGGGTTAAGGAATGCAGAGGGATTAGGGTACAGCTTAGGGTACGACAGTGCTTAAGGGTTAGCGTTCGTGTGAGGGCAAGGGTTAGTGTTAGTGTCCTGGTTAAGATTAGGGCACGGGTGAGGGTAAGGCTTCAGGTGAGGGTCAGGGTTAGGATTCGGGTTAAGGTTAGGGTTAGGGAATGGGGAGGAATTAGGGTACAGTTTAGTGTTCGACAACGATTAAGGGTTAGCGTACGTGTGAGGGAACAAGTTAGTGTTGGTGTCCTGGTTAAGATTAGGGCACAGGTGAGGGTAAGGTTTCGGGTGAGGGTCAGGGATAGAATTCGGGTTAGGGTTAGGGTTAGGGAATGGGGAGATATTAGGGCACAGTTTAGGGTACCACAACGCTTAAGGTTTAGCGTACGTGTGAGGTCACTAGTTAGTGTTAGTGTACTGCTTACGATTAGGGCACGGGTGAGGGTAAGGCCTCGGAAGAGGGTCACGTTAAGGGTTAGGGTTAGGGTTAGGGTTAGGGAATGGGTTTGATTAGGGTACAGGTTAGGGTACGGCAATGGCTTAGGGTTGGCGTACGTTAGAGGGCATGGGTTAGTGTTGATGTACTGGTTAAAATTAGGACACGGGTGAGGGTAAAGTTTCGGGTGAGTGTCATGGTTAGGTTTCAGGTTAGGGTTAGGGTTAGGGAATGGAGAGTGATTAGGGTACAGGTTAGGGTACCGCTGCGGTTTAGTGTTAGCGTACGTTTGAGAGCACGAGTTAGTCTTGGTGTCCTGGTTAAGATTAGGGCATGGGTGAGGGTAAGGCTTCGGGTGAGGGTCAGGGTTAGGATTCGGGTTAGGGTTAGGGTTAGGGAATGGAGAGGGATTAGGGTACAGGTTAGGGTACAAGAATGCTTAAGGGTTAGCGTAAGTGTGAGGGCACGAGTTAGTGTTGGTGTACTGGTTAAGACAACGGCACCGATGAGGGTAAGGTCTCGGAAAAGTGTCACGTTCAGGGTTTCGCTTAGGGTTAGGGTTAGGGAATGGGGAGGGAACAGGGTACAGGATAGGGTACGACAATGCTTAAGGGTTAGCGTATGTTTGAGGGCATGAGTTAGTGTTTGTGTACTGGTTAAGATTAGGACATTGGTTAGGGTAGGGCATCGGAAGTGGGTCAGGTTTAGGGATGGGGTTAGGGTTAGGGTTAAGGAATGGGGAGGGATTAGGGTACAATTTAGGGTACGACAACGCTTAAGGTTTAGCGTATGTGTGAGGGAACGAGTTAGTGTTGGTGTCGTGGTTAAGATTAGGGCACGGGTGAGGGTAAGGCTTCGGGTGAGGGTCAGGGTTAGGATTCGGGTTAGGGTTAGGGTTAAGGAATGGGGAGATATTAGGGCACAGTTTAGGGTACCACAACGCTTAAGGTTTAGCGTACGTGTGAGGTCACTAGTTAGTGTTAGTGTACTGCTTACGATTAGGGCACGGGTGAGGGTAAGGCCTCGGAAGAGGGTCACGTTAAGGGTTAGGGTTAGGGTTAGGGTTATTGAATGGGGATTGATTAGGGTACAGGTTAGGGTACGGCAATGGCTTAGGGTTGGCGTACGTTAGAGGGCATGGGTTAGTGTTGATGTACTGGTTAAAATTAGGACACGGGTGAGGGTAAAGTTTCAGGTGAGTGTCATGGTTAGGTTTCAGGTTAGGGTTAGGGTTAGGGAATGGAGAGGGATTAGGGTACAGGTTAGGGTACCGCTGCGGGTTAGTGTTAGCGTACGTGTGAGGGCACGAGTTAGTCTTGGTGTCCTGGTTAAGATTAGGGCACGGGTGAGTGTAAGGCTTCGGGTGAGGGTCAGGGTTAGGATTCGGGTTAGGGTTAGGGCTAGGGAATGGAGAGGGATTAGGGTACAGGTTAGGGTACGATAATGCTTAAGGGTTAGCGTATGTGTGAGGGCACGAGTTAGTGTTGGTGTACTGGTTAAGACAACGGCACCGATGAGGGTAAGGCCTCGGAAAAGGGTCAAGTTCAGGGTTTCGCTTAGGGTTAGGGTTAGGGAATGGGGAGGGATTAGGGTACAGGATAGGGTACGACAATGCTTAAGGGTTAGCGTACGTTTGAGGGCATGAGTTAGTGTTTGTGTACTGGTTAAGTTTAGGGCATTGGTTAGGGTAGGGCATCGGAAGTGGGTCAGGTTTAGGGATGGGGTTAGGGTTAGGGTTAAGGAATGGGGAGGGATTAGGGTACAATTTAGGGTACGACAACGCTTAAGGTTTAGCGTACGTGTAAGGGCATGAGTTAGTGTTGGTGTCCTGGTTAAGTTTAGGGCACGGGTGAGGGTAAGCCTTCGGGTGAGGGTCAGGGTTAGGATTCGGGTTAGGGTTAGGGTTCGGGAATGGGGAGGTATTAGGGTACAGTTTTGGGTACGACAACGATTAAGGGTTAGCGTACGTGTGAGGGCACAATTTAGTGTTGGTGTCCTGGTTAAGATTAGGGCACGGGTGAGGGTAGGGTTTCGGGTGAGGGTCAGGGATAGAATTCGGGTTAGGGTTAGGGTTAGGGAATGGGGAGATATTAGGGCACAGTTTAGGGTACCACAACGCTGAAGGTTTAGCGTACGTGTGAGGTCACTAGTTAGTGTTAGTGTACTGCTTACGATTAGGGCACGGGTTAGGGTAAGGCCTCGGAAGAGGGTCACGTTAAGGGTTAGGGTTAGGGTTAGGGTTAGGGAATGGGGATTGATTAGGGTACAGGTTTGGGTACGGCAATGGCTTAGGGTTGGCATACTTTAGAGGGCATAGGTTAGTGTTGATGTACTGGTTAAAATTAGGACACGGGTGAGGGTAAAGTTTCGGGTGAGTGTCATGGTTAGGTTTCAGGTTAGGGTTAGGGTTAGGGAATGGAGAGGGATTAGGGTACAGGTTAGGGTACGACAATGCTTAAGGATTAGCGTAAGTGTGAGGGCACGAGTTAGTGTTGGTGTACTGGTTAAGACAACGGCACCGATGAGGGTAAGGCCTTGGAAAAGGGTCACGTTCAGGGTTTCGCTTAGGGTTAGGGTTAGGGAATGGGGAGGGATTAGGGTACAGGATAGGATACGACAATGCTTAAGGGTTAGCGTACGTTTGAGGGCATGAGTTAGTGTTTGTCTACTGGTTAAGATTAGGGCATTGGTTAGGGAAGGGCATCGGAAGTGGGTCAGGTTTAGGGATGGGGTTAGGGTTAGGGTTAAGGAATGGGGAGGGATTAGGGTACAATTTAGGGTACGATAACGCTTAAGGTTTAGCGTACGTGTGAGTGCACGAGTTAGTGTTGGTGTTCTGGTTAAGATTAGGGCACGGGTGAGGGTAAGGCTTCGGGTGAGGGTCAGGGTTTGGATTCGGGTAAGGCTTAGGGTTAAGGAATGCAGAGGGATTAGGTTACAGTTTAGGGTACGACAGTGCTTAAGGGTTAGCGTTCGTGTGAGGGCAAGGGTTAGTGTTAGTGTCCTGGTTAAGATTAGGGCACGGGTGAGGGTAAGGCTTCAGGTGAGGGTCAGGGTTAGGATTCGGGTTAGGGTTAGGGTTAGGGAATGGGGAGGGATTAGGGTACCGTTTAGGGTACGACAACGATTAAGGGTTAGCGTACGTGTGAGGGCACAAGTTAGTGTTGGTGTCCTGGTTAAGATTAGGGCACGGGTGAGGGTAAGGTTTCGGGTGAGGGTCAGGGATAGAATTCGGGTTAGGGTTAGGGTTAGGGAATGGGGAGATATTAGGGCAGAGTTTAGGGTAGCACAACGCTTAAGGTTTAGCGTACGTGTGAGGTCACTAGTTAGTGTTAGTGTACTGCTTACGATTAGGGCACGGGTGAGGGTAAGGCCTCGGAAGAGGGTCACGTTAAGGGTTAGGGTTAGGGTTAGGGTTAGGGAATGGGGATTGATTAGGGTACAGGTTAGGGTACGGCAATGGCTTTGGGTTGGCGTACGTTAGAGGGCATGGGTTAGTGTTGATGTACTGGTTAAAATTAGGACACGGGTGAGGGTAAAGTTTCGGGTGAGTGTCATGGTTAGGTTTCAGGTTAGGGTTAGGGTTAGGGAATGGAGAGGGATTAGGGTACAGGTTAGGGTACCGCTGCGGTTTAGTGTTAGCGTACGTTTGAGAGCACGAGTTAGTCTTGGTGTCCTGGTTAAGATTAGGGCATGGGTGAGGGTAAGGCTTCGGGTGAGGGTCAGGGTTAGGATTCGGGTTAGGGTTAGGGTTAGGGAATGGAGAGGGATTAGGGTACAGGTTAGGGTACAAGAATGCTTAAGGGTTAGCGTAGGTGTGAGGGCACGAGTTAGTGTTGGTGTACTGGTTAAGACAACGGCACCGATGAGGGTAAGGTCTCGGAAAAGTGTCACGTTCAGGGTTTCGCTTAGGGTTAGGGTTAGGGAATGGGGAGGGAACAGGGTACAGGATAGGGTACGACAATGCTTAAGGGTTAGCGTATGTTTGAGGGCATGAGTTAGTCTTTGTGTACTGGTTAAGATTAGGGCATTGGTTAGGGTAGGGCATCGGAAGTGGGTCAGGTTTAGGGATGGGGTTAGGGTTAGGGTTAAGGAATGGGGAGGGATTAGGGTACAATTTAGGGTACGACAACGCTTAAGGTTTAGCGTACGTGTGAGGTCACTAGTTAGTGTTAGTGTACTGCTTACGATTAGGGCACGGGTGAGGGTAAGGCCTCGGAAGAGGGTCACGTTAAGGGTTAGGGTTAGGGTTAGGGTTAGGGAATGGGTTTGATTAGGGTACAGGTTAGGGTACGGCAATGGCTTAGGGTTGGCGTACGTTAGAGGGCATGGGTTAGTGTTGATGTACTGGTTAAAATTAGGACACGGGTGAGGGTAAAGTTTCGGGTGAGTGTCATGGTTAGGTTTCAGGTTAGGGTTAGGGTTAGGGAATGGAGAGGGATTAGGGTACAGGTTAGGGTACCGCTGCGGTTTAGTGTTAGCGTACGTTTGAGAGCACGAGTTAGTCTTGGTGTCCTGGTTAAGATTAGGGCATGGGTGAGGGTAAGGCTTCGGGTGAGGGTCAGGGTTAGGATTCGGGTTAGGGTTAGGGTTAGGGAATGGAGAGGGATTAGGGTACAGGTTAGGGTACAAGAATGCTTAAGGGTTAGCGTAAGTGTGAGGGCACGAGTTAGTGTTGGTGTACTGGTTAAGACAACGGCACCGATGAGGGTAAGGTCTCGGAAAAGTGTCACGTTCAGGGTTTCGCTTAGGGTTAGGGTTAGGGAATGGGGAGGGAACGGGGTACAGGATAGGGTACGACAATGCTTAAGGGTTAGCGTATGTTTGAGGGCATGAGTTAGTCTTTGTGTACTGGTTAAGATTAGGGCATTGGTTAGGGTAGGGCATCGGAAGTGGGTCAGGTTTAGGGATGGGGTTAGGGTTAGGGTTAAGGAATGGGGAGGGATTAGGGTACAATTTAGGGTACGACAACGCTTAAGGTTTAGCGTATGTGTGAGGGAACGAGTTAGTGTTGGTGTCCTGGTTAAGATTAGGGCACGGGTGAGGGTAAGGCTTCGGGTGAGGGTCAGGGTTAGGATTCGGGTTAGGGTTAGGGTTAAGGAATGGGGAGATATTAGGGCACAGTTTAGGGTACCACAACGCTTAAGGTTTAGCGTACGTGGGAGGTCACTAGTTAGTGTTAGTGTACTGCTTACGATTAGGGCACGGGTGAGGGTAAGGTCTCGGAAGAGGGTCACGTTAAGGGTTAGGGTTAGGGTTAGGGTTAGGGAATGGGGATTGATTAGGGTACAGGTTAGGGTACGGCAATGGCTTAGGGTTGGCGTACGTTAGTGGGCATGGGTTAGTGTTGATGTACTGGTTAGAATTAGGACACGGGTGAGGTTAAAGTTTCGGGTGAGTGTCATGGTTAGGTTTCAGGTTAGGGTTAGGGTTAGGGAATGGAGAGGGATTAGGGTACAGGTTAGGGTACCGCTGCGGTTTAGTGTTAGCGTACGTTTGAGGGCACGAGTTAGTCTTGGTGTCCTGGTTAAGATTAGGGCACGGGTGAGGGTAAGTCTTCGGGTGAGGGTCAGAGTTAGGATTCGGGTTAGGGTTAGGGTTAGGGAATGGAGAGGGATTAGCGTACAGGTTAGGGTACGACAATGCTTAAGGGTTAGCGTAAGTGTGAGGGCACGAGTTAGTGTTGGTGTACTGGTTAAGACAACGGCACCGATGAGGGTAAGGCCTCGGAAAAGGGTCACGTTCAGGGTTTCGCTTAGGGTTAGGGTTAGGGAATGGGGAGGTATTAGGGTACAGGATAGGGTACAACAATGCTTAAGGGTTAGCGTACGTTTGAGGGCATGAGTTAGTGTTTGTGTACTGGTTAAGATTAGGGCATTGGTTAGGGTAGGGCATCGGAAGTGGGTCAGGTTTAGGGATGGGGTTAGGGTTAGGGTTAAGGAATGGGGAGGGATTAGGGTACAATTTAGGGTACGACAACGCTTAAGGTTTAGCGTACGTGTGAGGGCACGAGTTAGTGTTGGTGTCCTGGTTAAGATTAGGGCACGGGTGAGGGTAAGGCTTCGGGTGAGGGTCAGGGTTAGGATTCGGGTTAGGGTTAGGGTTAAGGAATGCAGAGGGTTTATGGTACAGCTTAGGGTACGACAGTGCTTAAGGGTTAGCGTTCGTGTGAGGGCAAGGGTTAGTGTTAGTGTCCTGGTTAAGATTAGGGCACGGGTGAGGGTAAGGCTTCAGGTGAGGGTCAGGGTTAGGATTCGGGTTAGGGTTAGGGTTAGGGAATGGGGAGGGATTAGGGTACAGTTTAGGGTACGACAACGATTAAGGGTTAGCGTACTTGTGAGGGCACAAGTTAGTGTTGGTGTCCTGGTTAAGATTAGGGCACGGGTGAGGGTAAGGTGTCGGGTGAGGGTCAGGGATAGAATTCGGGTTAGGGTTAGGGTTAGGGAATTGGGAGATATTAGGGCACAGTTTAGGGTACCACAACGCTTAAGGTTTAGCGTACGTGTGAGGTCACTAGTTAGTGTTAGTGTACTGCTTACGATTAGGGCACGGGTGAGGGTAAGGCCTCGGAAGAGGGTCACGTTAAGGGTTAGGGTTAGGGTTAGGGTTAGGGAATGTGGATTGATTAGGGTACAGGTTAGGGTACGGCAATGGCTTAGGGTTGGCGTTCGTTAGAGGGCAGGAGTTAGTGTTGATGTACTGGTTAAAATTAGGACACGGGTGAGGGTAAAGTTTCGGGTGAGTGTCATGGTTAGGTTTCAGGTTAGGGTTAGGGTTAGGGAATGGAGAGGGATTAGGGTACAGGTTAGGGTACCTCTGCGGTTTAGTGTTAGCGTACGTTTGAGGGCACGAGTTAGTCTTCGTGTCCTGGTTAAGATTAGGGCACGGGTGAGGGTAAGGCTTCGGGTGAGGGTCAGGGTTAGGATTCGGGTTAGGGTTAGGGTTAGGGAATGGAGAGGGATTAGGGTACAGGTTAGGGTACGACAATGCTTAAGGGTTAGCGTAAGTGTGAGGGCACAAGTTAGTGTTGGTGTACTGGTTAAGAAAACGGCACCGATGAGGGTAAGGCCTCGGAAAAGGGTCACGTTCAGGGTTTCGCTTAGGGTTAGGGTTAGGGAATGGAGAGGGATTAGGGTACAGGTTAGGGTACGACAATGCTTAAGGGTTAGCGTAAGTGTGAGGGCACGAGTTAGTTTTGGTGTACTGGTTAAGACAACGGCACCGATGAGGGTAAGGCCTCGGAAAAGGGTCACGTTCAGGGTTTCGCTTAGGGTTAGGGTTAGGGAATGGGGAGGTATTAGGGTACAGGATAGGGTACGACAATGCTTAAGGGTTAGTGTACGTTTGAGGGCATGAGTTAGTGTTTGTGTACTGGTTAAGAATAGGGCATTGGTTAGGGTAGGGCATCTGAGGTGGGTCAGGTTTAGGGATGGGTTTAGGGTTAGGGTTAAGGAATGGGGAGGGATTAGGGTACAATTTAGGGTACGACAACGCTTAAGGTTTAGCGTACGTGTGACGGCACGAGTTAGTGTTGGTGTCCTGGTTAAGATTAGGGCACGGGTGAAGGTTAGGCTTCGGGTGAGGGTCAGGGTTAGGATTCGGGTTAGGGTTAGGGTTAAGGAATGGGGAGATATTAGGGCAGAGTTTAGAGTACCACAACGCTTAAGGTTTAGCGTACGTGTGAGGTCACTAGTTAGTGTTAGTGTACTGCTTACGATTAGGGCACGGGTGAGGGTAAGGCCTCGGAAGAGGGTCACGTTAAGGGTTAGGGTTAGGGTTAGGGAATGGGGATTGATTAGGGTACAGGTTAGGGTATGGCAATGGCTTAGGGTTGGCGTACGTTAGAGGGCATGGGTTAGTGTTGATGTACTGGTTAAAATTAGGACACGGGTGAGGGTAAAGTGTCGGGTGAGTGTCATGGTTAGGTTTCAGGTTAGGGTTAGGGTTAGGGAATGGAGAGGGATTAGGGTACAGGTTAGGGTACCTCTGCGGTTTAGTGTTAGCGTACGTTTGAGGGCCCGAGTTAGTCTTGGTGTCCTGGTTAAGATTAGGGCACGGGTGAGGGTAAGGCTTCGGGTGAGGGTCAGGGTTAGGATTCGGGTTAGGGTTAGGGTTAGGGGATGGAGAGGGATTTGGGTACAGGTTAGGGTACGACAATGCTTAAGGGTTAGCGTAAGTGTGAGGGCACGAGTTAGTGTTGGTGTACTGGTTAAGACAACGGCACCGATGAGGGTAAGGCCTCGGAAAAGGGTCACGTTCAGGGTTTCGCTTAGGGTTAGGGTTAGGGAATGGGGAGGGATTAGGGTACAGGATAGGGTACGACAATGCTTAAGGGTTAGCGTACGTTTGAGGGCATGAGTTAGTGTTTGTGTACTGGTTAAGATTAGGGCATTGGTTAGGGTAGGGCATCGGACGTGGGTCAGGTTTAGGGATGGGGTTAGGGTTAGGGTTAAGGAATGGGGAGGGATTAGGGTACAATTTAGTGTACGACAACGCTTAAGGTTTAGCGTACGTGTGAGGGCACAAGTTAGTGTTGGTGTCCTGGTTAAGATTAGGGCACGGGTGAGGGTAAGGCTTCGGGTGAGGGTCAGGGTTAGGATTCGGGTTAGGGTTAGGGTTAAGGAATGCAGAGGGATTAGGGTACAGCTTAGGGTACGACAGTGCTTAAGGGTTAGCGTTCGTGTGAGGGCAAGTGTTAGTGTTAGTGTCCTGGTTAAGATTAGGGCACGGGTGAGGGTAAGGCTTCAGGTGAGGGTCAGGGTTAGGATTCGGGTTAGGGTTAGGGTTAGGGAATGGGGAGGGATTAGGGTACAGCTTAGGGTACGACAACGATTAAGGGTTAGCGTACGTGTGAGGGCACAAGTTAGTGTTAGTGTCCTGGTTAAGATTAGGGCACGGGTGAGGGTAAGGTTTCGGGTGAGGGTCAGAGATAGAATTCAGGTTAGGGTTAGGGTTAGGGAATGGGGAGATATTAGGGCACAGTTTAGGGTACCACAACGCTTAAGGTTTAGCGTACGTGTGAGGTCACTAGTTAGTGTTAGTGTACTGCTTACGATTAGGGCACGGGTGAGGGTAAGGCCTCGGAAGAGGGTCACGTTAAGGTTTAGGGTTAGGGTTAGGGTTAGGGAATGGGGATTGATTAGGGTACAGGTTAGGGTACGGCAATGGCTTAGGGTTGGCGTACGTTAGAGGGCATGGGTTAGTGTTGATGTACTGGTTAAAATTAGGACACGGGTGAGGGTAAAGTTTCGGGTGAGTGTCATGGTTAGGTTTCAGGTTAGGGATAGGGTTAGGGAATGGAGAGGGATTAGGGTACAGGTTAGGGTACCGCTGCGGTTTAGTGTTAGCGTACGTTTGAGGGCACGAGTTAGTGTTGGTGTCCTGGTTAAGATTAGGGCACGGGTGAGGGTAAGGCTTCGGGTGAGGGTCAGGGTTAGGATTCGGGTTAGGGTTAGGGTTAGGGAATGGAGAGGGTTTAGGGTACAGGTTAGGGTACGACAATGTTTAAGGGTTAGCGTAAGTGTGAGGGCACGAGTTAGTGTTGGTGTACTGGTTAAGACAACGGCACCGATGAGTGTCAGGCCTCGGAAAAGGGTCACGTTCAGGGTTTCGCTTAGGGTTAGGGTTAGGGAATGGGGAGGGATTAGGGTACAGGATAGGGTACGACAATGCTTAAGGGTTAGCGTACGTTTGAGGGCATGAGTTAGTGTTTGTGTACTGGTTAAGATTAGGGCATTGGTTAGGGTAGGGCATCGGAGGTGGGTCAGGTTTAGGGATGGGGTTAGGGTTAGGGTTAAGGAATGGGGAGGGATTAGGGTACAATTTAGGTTACGACAACGCTTAAGGTTTAACGTACGTGTGAGGGCACGAGTTAGTGTTGGTGTCCTGGTTAAGATTAGGGCACGGGTGAGGGTAAGGCTTCGGGTGAGGGTCAGGGTTAGGATTCGGCTTAGGGTTAGGGTTAAGGAATGCAGAGGGATTAGGGTACAGCTTAGGGTACGACAGTGCTTAAGGGTTAGCGTTCATGTGAGGGCAAGGTTTAGTGTTAGTGTCCTGGTTAAGATTAGGGCACGGGTGAGGGTAAGGCTTCAGGTGAGGGTCAGGGATAGAATTCGGGTTAGGGTTAGGGTTAGGGAATGGGGAGATATTAGGGCACAGTTTAGGGTAACACAACGCTTAAGGTTTAGCGTACGTGTGAGGTCACTAGTTAGTGTTAGTGTACTGCTTACGATTAGGGCACGGGTGAGGGTAAGGCCTCGGAAGAGGGTCACGTTAAGGGTTAGGGTTAGGGTTAGGGTTAGGGAATGGGGATTGATTAGGGTACAGGATAGGGTACGGCAATGGCTTAGGGTTGGCGTACGTTAGAGGGCATGGGTTAGTGTTGATGTACTGGTTAAAATTAGGACACGGGTGAGGGTAAAGTTTCGGGTGAGTGTCATGGTTAGGTTTCAGGTTAGGGTTAGGGTTAGGGAATGGAGAGGGATTAGGGTACAGGTTAGGGTACCGCTGCGGTTTAGTGTTAGCATACGTTTGAGAGCACGAGTTAGTCTTGGTGTCCTGGTTAAGATTAGGGCACGGGTTAGGGTAAGGCTTCGGGTGAGGGTCAGGGCTAGGATTCGGGTTAGGGTTAGGGTTAGGGAATGGAGAGGGATTAGGGTACAGGTTAGGGTACGACAATGCTTAAGGGTTAGCGTAAGAGTGAGGGCACGAGTTAGTGTTGGTGTACTGGTTAAGACAACGGCACCGATGAGGGTAAGGTCTCGGAAAAGGGTCACGTTCAGGGTTTCGCTTAGGGTTAGGGTTAGGGAATGGGGAGGGATTAGGGTACAGGATAGGGTACGACAATGCTTAAGGGTTAGCGTACGTTTGAGGGCATGAGTTAGTGTTTGTGTACTGGTTAAGATTAGGGCATTGGTTAGGGTAAGGCATCGGAAGTGGGTCAGGTTTAGGGATGGGGTTAGGGTTAGGGTTAAGGAATGGGGAGGGATTAGGGTACAATTTAGGGTACGACAACGCTTAAGGTTTAGCGTACGTGTGAGGGTACGAGTTAGTGTTGGTGTCCTGGTTAAGATTAGGGCACGGGTGAGGGTAAGGCTTCGGGTGAGAGTCAGGGTTAGGATTCGGGTTAGGGTTAGGGTTAGGGTTAAGGAATGGGGAGATATTAGGGCACAGTTTAGGGTACCAGAACGCTTAAGGTTTAGCGTACGTGTGAGGTCACTAGTTAGTGTTACTGTACTGCTTACGATTAGGGCACGGGTGAGGGTAAGGCCTCGGAAGAGGGTCACGTTAAGGGTTAGGGTTAGGGTTAGGGTTAGGGAATGGGGATTGATTAGGGTACAGGTTAGGGTACGGCAATGGCTTAGGCTTGGCGTACGTTAGTGGGCATGGGTTAGTGTTGATGTACTGGTTAAAATTAGGACACGGGTGAGGGTTAAGTTTCGGGTGAGTGTCATGTTTAGGTTTCAGGTTAGGGTTAGGGTTAGGGAATGGAGAGGGATTAGGGTACAGGTTAGGGTTCCGCTGCGGTTTAGTGTTAGCGTACGTTTGAGGGCACGAGTTAGTCTTGGTGTCCTGGTTAAGATTAGGGCACGGGTGAGGGTAAGTCTTCGGGTGAGGGTCAGAGTTAGGATTCGGGTTAGGGTTAGGGTTAGGGAATGGAGAGGGATTAGGGTACAGGTTAGGGTACGACAATGCTTAAGGGTTAGCGTAAGTGTGAGGGCACGAGTTAGTGTTGGTGTACTGGTTAAGACAACGGCACCGATGAGGGTAAGGCCTCGGGAAAGGGGCACGTTCAGGGTTTCGCTTAGGGTTAGGGTTAGGGAATGGGGAGGGATTAGGGTACAGGATAGGGTACGACAATGCTTAAGGGTTAGCGTACGTTTGAGGGCATGAGTTAGTGTTTGTGTACTGGTTAAGATTAGGGCATTGGTTAGGGTAGGGCATCGGAAGTGGGTCACGTTTAGGGATGGGGTTAGGGTTAGGGTTAAGGAATGGGGAGGGATTAAGGTACAATTTAGGGTACGACAACACTTAAGGTTTAGCGTACGTGTGAGGGCACGAGTTAGTGTTGGTGTCCTGGTTAAGATTAGGGCACGGGTGAGGGTAAGGCTTCGGGTGAGGGTCAGGGTTAGGATTCGGGTTAGGGTTAGGGTTAAGGAATGCAGAGGGATTATGGTACAGCTTAGGGTATGACAGTGCTTAAGGGTTAGCGTTCGTGTGAGGGCAAGGGTTAGTGTTAGTGTCCTGGTTAAGATTAGGGCACGGGTGAGGGTAAGGCTTCAGGTGAGGGTCAGGGTTAGGATTCAGGTTAGGGTTAGGGTTAGGGAATGGGGAGGGATTAGGGTACAGTTTAGGGTAGGACAACGATTAAGGGTTAGCGTACTTGTGCAGGCACAAGTTAGTGTTGGTGTCCTGGTTAAGATTAGGGCACGGGTGAGGGTAAGGCTTCGGGTGAGGGTCAGGGTTAGGATTCGGCTTAGGGTTAGGGTTAAGGAATGCAGAGGGATTAGGGTACAGCTTAGGGTACGACAGTGCTTAAGGGTTAGCGTTCGTGTGAGGGCAAGGGTTAGTGTTAGTGTCCTGGTTAAGATTAGGGCACGGGTGAGGGTAAGGCTTCAGGTGAGGGTCAGGGATAGAATTCGGGTTAGGGTTAGGGTTAGGGAATGGGGAGATATTAGGGCACAGTTTAGGGTAACACAACGCTTAAGGTTTAGCGTACGTGTGAGGTCACTAGTTAGTGTTAGTGTACTGCTTACGATTAGGGCACGGGTGAGGGTAAGGCCTCGGAAGAGGGTCACGTTAAGGGTTAGGGTTAGGGTTAGGGTTAGGGAATGGGGATTGATTAGGGTACAGGTTAGTGTACGGCAATGGGTTAGGGTTGGCGTACGTTAGAGGGCATGGGTTAGTGTTGATGTACTGGTTAAAATTAGGACACGGGTGAGGGTAAAGTTTCGGGTGAGTGTCATGGTTAGGTTTCAGGTTAGGGTTAGGGTTAGGGAATGGAGAGGGATTAGGGTACAGGTTAGGGTACCGCTGCGGTTTAGTGTTAGCATACGTTTGAGAGCACGAGTTAGTCTTGGTGTCCTGGTTAAGATTAGGGCACGGGTGAGGGTAAGGCTTCGGGTGAGGGTCAGGGCTAGGATTCGGGTTAGGGTTAGGGTTAGGGAATGGAGAGGGATTAGGGTACAGGTTAGGGTACGACAATGCTTAAGGGTTAGCGTAAGAGTGAGGGCACGAGTTAGTGTTGGTGTACTGGTTAAGACAACGGCACCGATGAGGGTAAGGTCTCGGAAAAGGGTCACGTTCAGGGTTTCGCTTAGGGTTAGGGTTAGGGAATGGGGAGGGATTAGGGTACAGGATAGGGTACGACAATGCTTAAGGGTTAGCGTACGTTTGAGGGCATGAGTTAGTGTTTGTGTACTGGTTAAGATTAGGGCATTGGTTAGGGTAGGGCATCGGAAGTGGGTCAGGTTTAGGGATGGGGTTAGGGTTAGGGTTAAGGAATGGGGAGGGATTAGGGTACAATTTAGGGTACGACAACGCTTAAGGTTTAGCGTACGTGTGAGGGTACGAGTTAGTGTTGGTGTCCTGGTTAAGATTAGGGCACGGGTGAGGGTAAGGCTTCGGGTGAGAGTCAGGGTTAGGATTCGGGTTAGGGTTAGGGTTAGGGTTAAGGAATGGGGAGATATTAGGGCACAGTTTAGGGTACCACAACGCTTAAGGTTTAGCGTACGTGTGAGGTCACTAGTTAGTGTTACTGTACTGCTTACGATTAGGGCACGGGTGAGGGTAAGGCCTCGGAAGAGGGTCACGTTAAGGGTTAGGGTTAGGGTTAGGGTTAGGGAATGGGGATTGATTAGGGTACAGGTTAGGGTACGGCAATGGCTTAGGGTTGGCGTACGTTAGTGGGCATGGGTTAGTGTTGATGTACTGGTTAAAATTATGACACGGGTGAGGGTTAAGTTTCGGGTGAGTGTCATGTTTAGGGTTCAGGTTAGGGTTAGGGTTAGGGAATGGAGAGGGATTAGGGTACAGGTTAGGGTTCCGCTGCGGTTTAGTGTTAGCGTACGTTTGAGGGCACGAGTTAGTCTTGGTGTCCTGGTTAAGATTAGGGCACGGGCGAGGGTAAGTCTTCGGGTGAGGGTCAGAGTTAGGATTCGGGTTAGGGTTAGGGTTAGGGAATGGAGAGGGATTAGGGTACAGGTTAGGGTACGACAATGCTTAAGGGTTAGCGTAAGTGTGAGGGCACGAGTTAGTGTTGGTGTACTGGTTAAGACAACGGCACCGATGAGGGTAAGGCCTCGGGAAAGGGGCACGTTCAGGGTTTCGCTTAGGGTTAGGGTTAGGGAATGGGGAGGGATTAGGGTACAGGATAGGGTACGACAATGCTTAAGGGTTAGCGTACGTTTGAGGGCATGAGTTAGTGTTTGTGTACTGGTTAAGATTAGGGCATTGGTTAGGGTAGGGCATCGGAAGTGGGTCAGGTTTAGGGATGGGGTTAGGGTTAGGGTTAAGGAATGGGGAGGGATTAAGGTACAATTTAGGGTACGACAACGCTTAAGGTTTAGCGTACGTGTGAGGGCACGAGTTAGTGTTGGTGTCCTGGTTAAGATTAGGGCACGGGTGAGGGTAAGGCTTCGGGTGAGGGTCAGGGTTAGGATTCGGGTTAAGGTTAGGGTTAAGGAATGCAGAGGGATTATGGTACAGCTTAGGGTACGACAGTGCTTAAGGGTTAGCGTTCGTGTGAGGGCAAGTGTTAGTGTTAGTGTCCTGGTTAAGATTAGGGCACGGGTGAGGGTAAGGCTTCAGGTGAGGGTCAGGGTTAGGATTCGGGTTAGGGTTAGGGTTAGGGAATGGGGAGGGATTAGGGTACAGTTTAGGGTAGGACAACGATTAAGGGTTAGCGTACTTGTGCAGGCACAAGTTAGTGTTGGTGTCCTGGTTAAGATTAGGGCACGGGTGAGGGTAAGGTGTCGGGTGAGGGTCAGGGATAGAATTCGGGTTAGGGTTAGCGTTAGGGAATGGGGAGATATTAGGGCACAGTTTAGGGTACCACAACGCTTAAGGTTTAGCGTACGTGTGAGGTCACTAGTTAGTGTTAGTGTACTGCTTACGATTAGGGCACGGGTGAGGGTAAGGCCTCGGAAGAGGGTCACGTTAAGGGTTAGGGTTAGGGTTAGGGTTAGGGAATGGGGATTGATTAGGGTACAGGTTAGGGTACGGCAATGGCTTAGGGTTGGCGTTCGTTAGAGGGCATGAGTTAGTGTTGATGTACTGGTTAAAATTAGGACACGGGTGAGGGTAAAGTTTCGGGTGAGTGTCATGGTTAGGTTTCATGTTAGGGTTAGGGTTAGGGAATGGAGAGGGATTAGGGTACAGGTTACGGTACCTCTGCGGTTTAGTGTTAGCGTACGTTTGAGGGCACGAGTTAGTCTTGGTGTCCTGGTTAAGATTAGGGCACGGGTGCGGGTAAGTCTTCGGGTGAGGGTCAGAGTTAGGATTCGGGTTAGGGTTAGGGTTAGGGAATGGAGAGGGATTAGGGTACAGGTTAGGGTACGACAATGCTTAAGGGTTAGCGTAAGTGTGAGAGCACGAGTTAGTGTTGGTGTACTGGTTAAGACAACGGCACCGATGAGAGTAAGGCCTCGGAAAAGGGTCAGGTTCAGGGTTTCGCTTAGGGTTAGGATTAGGGAATGGGGAGGGATTTGGGTACAGGATAGGGTACAACAATGCTTAAGGGTTAGCGTACGTTTGAGGGCATGAGTTAGTGTTTGTGTACTGGTTAAGATTAGGGCATTGGTTAGGGTAGGGCATCGGAAGTGGGTCAGGTTTAGGGATGGGGTTAGGGTTAGTGTTAAGGAATGGGGAGGGATTAGGGTACAATTTAGGGTACGACAACGCTTAAGGTTTAGCGTACGTGTGAGGGCACGAGTTAGTGTTGGTGTCCTGGTTAAGATTAGGGCACGGGTGAGGGTAAGGCTTCGGGTGAGGGTCAGGGTTAGGATTCGGGTTAGGGTTAGGGTTAGGGAATGGAGAGGGATTAGGGTACAGGTTAGGGTACGACAATGCTTAAGGGTTAGCGTAAGTGTGAGGGCACGAGTTAGTGTTGGTGTACTGGTTAAGAGAACGGCACCGATGAGGGTAAGGCCTCGGAAAATGGTTACGTTCAGGGTTTCGCTTAGGGTTAGGGTTAGGGAATGGGGAGGGATTAGGGTACAGGATAGGGTACGACAATGCTTAAGTGTTAGCGTACGTTTGAGGGCAGGAGTTAGTGTTTGTGTACTGGTTAAGAATAGGGCATTGGTTAGGGTAGGGCATCGGAGGTGGGTCAGGTTTAGGGATGGGGTTAGGGTTAGGGTTAAGGAATGGGGAGGGATTAGGGTACAATTTAGGGTACGACAACGCTTAAGATTTAGCGTACGTGTGAGGGCACGAGTTAGTGTTGGTGTCCTGGTTAAGATTAGGGCACGGGTGAGGGTAAGGTTTCGGGTGAGGTTCAGGGTTAGGATTCGGGTTAGGGTTAGGGTTAAGGAATGGGGAGATATTAGGGCACAGTTTAGGGTACCACAACGCTTAATGTTTAGCGTACGTGTGAGGTCACTAGTTAGTGTTAGTGTACTGCTTACGATTAGGGCACGGGTGAGGGTAAGGCCTCGGAAGAGGGTCACGTTAAGGGTTAGGGTTAGGGTTAGGGTTAGGGAATGGGGATTGATTAGGGTACAGGTTAGGGTACGGCAATGGCTTAGGGTTGGCGTACGTTAGAGGGCATGGGTTAGTGTTGAAGTACTGGTTAAAATTAGGACACGGGTGAGGGTAAAGTTTCGGGTGAGTTTCATGGTTAGGTTTCAGGTTAGGGTTAGGGTTAGGGAATGAAGAGGGATTAGGGTACAGGTAAGGGTACCGCTGCGGTTTAGTGTTAGCGTACGTTTGAGGGCACGAGTTAATCTTGGTGTCCTGGTTAAGATTAGGGCACGAGTGAGGGTAAGTCTTCGGGTGAGGGTCAGAGTTAGGATTCGGGTTAGGGTTAGGGTTAGGGAATGGAGAGGGATTAGGGTACAGGTTAGGGTTCGACAATGCTTAAGTGTTAGCGTAAGTGTGAGGGCACGAGTTAGTGTTGGTGTACTGGTTAAGACAACGGCACCGATGAGGGTAAGGCCTCGGAAAAGGGTCACGTTCAGGGTTTCGCTTAGGGTTAGGGTTAAGGAATGGGGAGGGATTAGGGCACAGGATAGGGTACGACAATGCTTAAGGGTTAGCGTACGTTTGAGGGCATGAGTTAGTGTTTGTGTACTGGTTAAGAATAGGGCATTGGTTAGGGTAGGGCATCGGAAGTGGGTCAGGTTTAGGGATGGGGTTAGGGTTAGTGTTAAGGAATGGGGACGGATTAGGGTACAATTTAGGGTACGACAACGCTTAAGGTTTAGCGTACGTGTGAGGGCACGAGTTAGTGTTGGTGTCCTGGTTAAGATTAGGGCACGGGTGAGGGTAAGGCTTCGGGTGAGGGTCAGGGTTAGGATTCGGGTTAGGGTTAGGGTTAAGGAATGCAGAGGGATTATGGTACAGCTTAGGGTACGACAGTGCTTAAGGGTTAGCGTTCGTGTGAGGGCAAGGGTTAGTGTTAGTGTCCTGGTTAAGATTAGGGCACGGGTGAGGGTAAGGCTTCAGGTGAGGGTCAGGGTTAGGATTCGGGTTAGGGTTAGGGTTAGGGAATGGGGAGGGATTAGGGTACAGTTTAGGGTAGGACAACGATTAAGGGTTAGCGTACTTGTGCAGGCACAAGTTAGTGTTGGTGTCCTGGTTAAGATTAGGGCACGGGTGAGGGTAAGGTGTCGGGTGAGGGTCAGGGATAGAATTCTGGTTAGGGTTAGGGTTAGGGAATGGGGAGATATTAGGGCACAGTTTAGGGTACCACAACGCTTAAGGTTTAGCGTACGTGTGAGGTCACTAGTTAGTGTTAGTGTACTGCTTACGATTAGGGCACGGGTGAGGGTAAGGCCTCGGAAGAGGGTCACGTTAAGGGTTAGGGTTAGGGTTAGGGTTAGGGAATGGGGATTGATTAGGGTACAGGTTAGGGTACGGCAATGGCTTAGGGTTGGCGTTCGTTAGAGGGCATGAGTTAGTGTTGATGTACTGGTTAAAATTAGGACACGGGTGAGGGTAAAGTTTCGGGTGAGTGTCATGGTTAGGTTTCATGTTAGGGTTAGGGTTAGGGAATGGAGAGGGATTAGGGTACAGGTTACGGTACCTCTGCGGTTTAGTGTTAGCGTACGTTTGAGGGCACGAGTTAGTCTTGGTGTCCTGGTTAAGATTAGGGCACGGGTGCGGGTAAGTCTTCGGGTGAGGGTCAGAGTTAGGATTCGGGTTAGGGTTAGGGTTAGGGAATGGAGAGGGATTAGGTTACAGGTTAGGGTACGACAATGCTTAAGGGTTAGCGTAAGTGTGAGAGCACGAGTTAGTGTTGGTGTACTGGTTAAGACAACGGCACCGATGAGGGTAAGGCCTCGGAAAAGGGTCACATTCAGGGTTTCGCTTAGGGTTAGGATTAGGGAATGGGGAGGGATTTGGGTACAGGATAGGGTACAACAATGCTTAAGGGTTAGCGTACGTTTGAGGGCATGAGTTAGTGTTTGTGTACTGGTTAAGATTAGGGCATTGGTTAGGGTAGGGCATCGGAAGTGGGTCAGGTTTAGGGATGGGGTTAGGGTTAGTGTTAAGGAATGGGGAGGGATTAGGGTACAATTTAGGGTACGACAACGCTTAAGGTTTAGCGTACGTGTGAGGGCACGAGTTAGTGTTGGTGTCCTGGTTAAGATTAGGGCACGGGTGAGGGTAAGGCTTCGGGTGAGGGTCAGGGTTAGGATTCGGGTTAGGGTTAGGGTTAGGGAATGGAGAGGGATTAGGGTACAGGTTAGGGTACGACAATGCTTAAGGGTTAGCGTAAGTGTGAGGGCACGAGTTAGTGTTGGTGTACTGGTTAAGAGAACGGCACCGATGAGGGTAAGGCCTCGGAAAATGGTTACGTTCAGGGTTTCGCTTAGGGTTAGGGTTAGGGAATGGGGAGGGATTAGGGTACAGGATAGGGTACGACAATGCTTAAGTGTTAGCGTACGTTTCAGGGCATGAGTTAGTGTTTGTGTACTGGTTAAGAATAGGGCATTGGTTAGGGTAGGGCATCGGAGGTGGGTCAGGTTTAGGGATGGGGTTAGGGTTAGGGTTAAGGAATGGGGAGGGATTAGGGTACAATTTAGGGTACGACAACGCTTAAGGTTTAGCGTACGTGTGAGGGTACGAGTTAGTGTTGGTGTCCTGGTTAAGATTAGGGCACGGGTGAGGGTAAGGCTTCGGGTGAGAGTCAGGGTTAGGATTCGGGTTAGGGTTAGGGTTAGGGTTAAGGAATGGGGAGATATTAGGGCACAGTTTAGGGTACCACAACGCTTAAGGTTTAGCGTACGTGTGAGGTCACTAGTTAGTGTTACTGTACTGCTTACGATTAGGGCACGGGTGAGGGTAAGGCCTCGGAAGAGGGTCACGTTAAGGGTTAGGGTTAGGGTTAGGGTTAGGGAATGGGGATTGATTAGGGTACAGGTTAGGGTACGGCAATGGCTTAGGGTTGGCGTACGTTAGTGGGCATGGGTTAGTGTTGATGTACTGGTTAAAATTATGACACGGGTGAGGGTTAAGTTTCGGGTGAGTGTCATGTTTAGGTTTCAGGTTAGGGTTAGGGTTAGGGAATGGAGAGGGATTAGGGTACAGGTTAGGGTTCCGCTGCGGTTTAGTGTTAGCGTACGTTTGAGGGCACGAGTTAGTCTTGGTGTCCTGGTTAAGATTAGGGCACGGGCGAGGGTAAGTCTTCGGGTGAGGGTCAGAGTTAGGATTCGGGTTAGGGTTAGGGTTAGGGAATGGAGAGGGATTAGGGTACAGGTTAGGGTACGACAATGCTTAAGGGTTAGCGTAAGTGTGAGGGCACGAGTTAGTGTTGGTGTACTGGTTAAGACAACGGCACCGATGAGGGTAAGGCCTCGGGAAAGGGGCACGTTCAGGGTTTCGCTTAGGGTTAGGGTTAGGGAATGGGGAGGGATTAGGGTACAGGATAGGGTACGACAATGCTTAAGGGTTAGCGTACGTTTGAGGGCATGAGTTAGTGTTTGTGTACTGGTTAAGATTAGGGCATTGGTTAGGGTAGGGCATCGGAAGTGGGTCAGGTTTAGGGATGGGGTTAGGGTTAGGGTTAAGGAATGGGGAGGGATTAAGGTACAATTTAGGGTACGACAACGCTTAAGGTTTAGCGTACGTGTGAGGGCACGAGTTAGTGTTGGTGTCCTGGTTAAGATTAGGGCACGGGTGAGGGTAAGGCTTCGGGTGAGGGTCAGGGTTAGGATTCGGGTTAGGGTTAGGGTTAAGGAATGCAGAGGGATTATGGTACAGCTTAGGGTACGACAGTGCTTAAGGGTTAGCGTTCGTGTGAGGGCAAGTGTTAGTGTTAGTGTCCTGGTTAAGATTAGGGCACGGGTGAGGGTAAGGCTTCA
Organism: Inia geoffrensis; assembly: GCA_036417435.1. NCBI lineage: Eukaryota > Metazoa > Chordata > Mammalia > Artiodactyla > Iniidae > Inia > Inia geoffrensis. The sequence goes on from CM070911.1 coordinate 94,276,851, forward strand.
GGTGAGGGTCAGGGTTAGGATTCGGGTTAGGGTTAGGGTTAGGGAATGGGGAGGGATTAGGGTACAGTTTAGGGTAGGACAACGATTAAGGGTTAGCGTACTTGTGCAGGCACAAGTTAGTGTTGGTGTCCTGGTTAAGATTAGGGCACGGGTGAGGGTAAGGTGTCGGGTGAGGGTCAGGGATAGAATTCGGGTTAGGGTTAGGGTTAGGGAATGGGGAGATATTAGGGCACAGTTTAGGGTACCACAACGCTTAAGGTTTAGCGTACGTGTGAGGTCACTAGTTAGTGTTAGTGTACTGCTTACGATTAGGGCACGGGTGAGGGTAAGGCCTCGGAAGAGGGTCACGTTAAGGGTTAGGGTTAGGGTTAGGGTTAGGGAATGGGGATTGATTAGGGTACAGGTTAGGGTACGGCAATGGCTTAGGGTTGGCGTTCGTTAGAGGGCATGAGTTAGTGTTGATGTACTGGTTAAAATTAGGACACGGGTGAGGGTAAAGTTTCGGGTGAGTGTCATGGTTAGGTTTCATGTTAGGGTTAGGGTTAGGGAATGGAGAGGGATTAGGGTACAGGTTACGGTACCTCTGCGGTTTAGTGTTAGCGTACGTTTGAGGGCACGAGTTAGTCTTGGTGTCCTGGTTAAGATTAGGGCACGGGTGCGGGTAAGTCTTCGGGTGAGGGTCAGAGTTAGGATTCGGGTTAGGGTTAGGGTTAGGGAATGGAGAGGGATTAGGGTACAGGTTAGGGTACGACAATGCTTAAGGGTTAGCGTAAGTGTGAGAGCACGAGTTAGTGTTGGTGTACTGGTTAAGACAACGGCACCGATGAGAGTAAGGCCTCGGAAAAGGGTCAGGTTCAGGGTTTCGCTTAGGGTTAGGATTAGGGAATGGGGAGGGATTTGGGTACAGGATAGGGTACAACAATGCTTAAGGGTTAGCGTACGTTTGAGGGCATGAGTTAGTGTTTGTGTACTGGTTAAGATTAGGGCATTGGTTAGGGTAGGGCATCGGAAGTGGGTCAGGTTTAGGGATGGGGTTAGGGTTAGTGTTAAGGAATGGGGAGGGATTAGGGTACAATTTAGGGTACGACAACGCTTAAGGTTTAGCGTACGTGTGAGGGCACGAGTTAGTGTTGGTGTCCTGGTTAAGATTAGGGCACGGGTGAGGGTAAGGCTTCGGGTGAGTGTCAGGGTTAGGATTCGGGTTAGGGTTATGGTTAAGTAATGCAGAGGGATTAGGGTACAGCTTAGGGTACGACAGTGCTTAAGGGTTATCGTTCGTGTGAGGGCAAGGGTTAGTGTTAGTGTCCTGGTTAAGATTACGGCACGGGTGAGGGTAAGGCTTCGGGTGAGGGTCAGGGTTAGGATTCGGGTTAGGGTTAGGGATAAGGAATGCAGAGGGATTAGGGTACAGCTTAGGGTACGACAACGATTAAGGGTTAGCCTACGTGTGAGGGCACAAGTTAGTGTTGGTGTCCTGGTTAAGATTAGGGCACGGGTGAGGGTAAGGTTTCGGGTGAGGGTCAGGGATAGAATTCGGGTTAGGGTTAGGGTTAGGGAATGGGGAGATATTAGGGCACAGTTTAGGGTACCACAACGCTTAAGGTTTAGCGTACGTGTGAGGTCACAAGTTAGTGTTAGTGTACTGCTTCCGATTAGGGCACGGGTGAGGGTAAGCCCTCGGAAGAGGGTCAAGTTAAGGGTTAGGGTTAGGGTTAGGGTTAGGGAATGCGGATTGATTAGGGTACAGGTTAGGGTACGGCAATGGCTTAAGTTTGGCGTACGTTAGAGGGCATGGGTTAGTGTTGATGTACTGGTTAAAATTAGGACACGGGTGAGGGTAAAGTTTCGGGTGAATGTCATGGTTAGGTTTCAGGTTAGGGTTAGGGTTAGGGAATGGAGAGGGATTAGGGTACAGGTTAGGGTACCGCTGCGGTTTAGTGTTAGCGTACGTGTGAGGGCACGAGTTAGTCTTGGTGTCCTGGTTAAGATTAGGGCACGGGTGAGGGTAAGGCTTCGGGTGAGGGTCAGGGTTAGGATTCGGGTTAGGGTTAGGGTTAGCTAATGGAGAGGGATTAGGGTACAGGTTAGGGTACGACAATGCTTAAGGGTTAGCGTAAGTGTGAGGGCACGAGTTAGTGTTGGTGTACTGGTTAAGACAACGGCACCGATGAGGGTAAGACCTCGGAAAAGGGTCACGTTCAGGGTTTCGCTTAGGGTTAGTGTTAGGGAATGGGGAGGGATTAGGGTACAGGATAGGTTACGAGAATGCTTAAGGGTTAGCGTACGTTTGAGGCCATGAGTTAGTGTTTGTGTACTGGTTAAGATTAGGGCATTGGTTAGGGTAGGGCATCGGAAGTGGGTCAGGTTTAGGGATGGGGTTAGGGTTAGGGTTAAGGAATGGGGAGGGATTAGGTTACAATTCAGGGTACGGCAACGCTTAAGGTTTAGCATACGTGTGAGGGCACGAGTTAGTGTTGGTGTTCTGGTTATGATTAGGGCACGGGTGAGGGTAAGGCTTCGGGTGAGGGTCAGGGTTAGGATTCGGGTTAGGGTTAGGGTTAAGGAATGCAGAGGGATTAGGCTACAGCTTAGGGTACGACAACGAATAAGGGTTAGCGTACGTGTGAGGGCACAAGTTAGTGTTGGTGTCCTGGTTAAGATTAGGGCACGGGTGAGGGTAAGGTTTCGGGTGAGGGTCAGGGATAGAATTCGGGTTAGGGTTAGGGTTAGGGAATGGGGAGATATTAGGGCACAGTTTAGGGTACCACAACGCTTAAGGTTTAGCGTACGTGTGAGGTCACTAGTTAGTGTTAGTGTACTGCTTACGATTAGGGCACAGGTGAGGGTAAGGCCTCGGAAGAGGGTCACGTTAAGGGTTAGGGTTAGGGTTACGGTTAGGGAATGGGGATTGATTAGGGTACAGGTTAGGGTACGGCAATGGCTTAGGGTTGGCGTACGTTTGAGGGCATGGGTCAGTGTTGATGTACTGGTTAAAATTAGGACACGGGTGAGGGTAAAGTTTCGGGTGAGTGTCATGGTTAGGTTTCAGGTTAGGGTTAGAGTTAGGGAATGGAGAGGGATTAGGGTACAGGTTAGGGTACCGCTGCGGTTAAGTGTTAGCGTACGTTTGAGGGCACGAGTTAGTCTTGGTGTCCTGGTTAAGATTAGGGCACGGGTGAGGGTAAGGCTTCGGGTGAGGGTCAGGTTTAGGATTCGGATTAGGGTTAGGGTTAGGGAATGGAGAGGGTTTAGGGTACAGGTTAGGGTACGACAATGCTTAAGGGTTAACGTAAGTGTGAGGGCACGAGTTAGTGTTGGTGCACTGGTTAAGACAACGGCACCGATGAGGGTAAGGCTTCGGAAAAGGGTCACGTTCAGGGTTTTGCTTAGGGTTAGGGTTAGGGAATGGGGAGGGATTAGGGTACAGGATAGGGTACGACAATGCTTAAGGGTTAGCGTACGTTTGAGGGCATGAGTTAGTGTTTGTGTACTGGTTAAGATTAGGGCACTGGTTAGGGTAGGGCATCGGAAGTGGGTCAGGTTTAGGGATGGGGTTAGGGTTAGGTTTAAGGAATGGGGAGGGATTAGGGTACAATTTAGGGTACGACAACGCTTAAGGTTTAGCGTATGTGTGACGGCACGAGTTAGTGTTGGTGTCCTGGTTAAGATTAGGGCACGGGTGAGGGTAAGGCTTCGGGTGAGGGTCAGGGTTAGGATTCGGGTTAGGGTTAGGGTTAAGGAATGCAGAGGGATTAGGGTACAGCTTAGGGTACGACAGTGCTTAAGGGTTAGCGTTCGTGTGAGGGCAAGGGTTAGTGTTAGTGTCCTGGTTAAGATTAGGGCACGGGTGAGGGTAAGGCTGCAGGTGATGGTCAGGGTTAGGATTCGGGTTAGGGTTAGGGTTAGGGAATGGGGAGGGATTAGGGTACAGTTTAGGGTAAGACAACGATTAAGGGTTAGCGTACGTGTGAGGGCACAAGTTAGTGTTTGTGTCCTGGTTAAGATTAGGGCACGGGTGAGTGTAAGGTTTCGGGTGAGGGTCAGGGATAGAATTCGAGTTAGGGTTAGGGTTAGGGAATGGGGAGATATTAGGGCACAGTTTAGGGTACCACAACGCTTAAGGTTTAGCGTACGTGTGAGGTCACTAGTTAGTGTTAGTGTACTGTTTACGATTAGGGCACGGGTGAGGGTAAGGCTTCGGGTGAGGGTCAGGGTTAGGATTCGGGTTAGGGTTAGGGTTAAGGAATGCAGAGGGAGTAGGGTACAGCTTAGGGTACGACAGTGCTTAAGGGTTAGCGTAAGTGTGAGGGCACGAGTTAGTGTTGGTGTACTGGTTAAGACAACGGCACCGATGAGGGTAAGGCATCGGAAAAGGGTCACGTTCAGGGTTTCGCTTAGGGTTAGGGTTAGGGAATGGGGAGGGATTAGGGTACAGGATAGGGTACGACAATGCTTAAGGGTTAGCGTACGTTTGAGGGCATGAGTTAGTGTTTGTGTACTGGTTAAGATTAGGGCATTGGTTAGGGTAGGGCATCCGACGTGGTTCAGGTTTAGGAATGGGGTTAGGGTTAGGGTTAAGGAATGGGGAGGGATTAGGGTACAATTTAGGGTACGACAACGCTTAAGGTTTAGCGTACGTGTGAGGGCACGAGTTAGTGTTGGTGTCCTGGTTAAGATTAGGGCACGGGTGAGGGTAAGGCTTCGGGTGAGGGTCAGGATTAGGATTCGGGTTAGGGTTAGGGTTAAGGAATGCAGAGGGATTAGGGTACAGCTTAGGGTACGACAGTGCTTAAGGGTTAGCGTTCGTGTGAGGGCAAGGGTTAGTGTTAGTGTCCTGGTTAAGATTAGGGCACGGGTGAGGGTAAGGCTTCAGGTGAGGGTCAGGATTAGGATTCGGGTTAGGGTTAGGGTTAAGGAATGGGGAGGGATTAGGGTACAATTTAGGGTAGACAACGCTTAAGGTTTAGCGTACGTGTGAGGGCACGAGTTAGTGTTGGTGTCCTGGTTAAGATTAGGGCACGGGTGAGGGTAAGGCTTCGGGTGAGGGTCAGGTTTAGGAATGGGGTTAGGGTTAGGGTTAGGGAATGGGGAGGGATTAGGGTACAGTTTAGGGTACGACAACGATTAAGGGTTAGCGTACGTGTGAATGCACAAGTTAGTGTTGGTGTCCTGGTTAAAGTTAGGGCACGGGTGAGGGTAAGGTTTCGGGTGAGGGTCAGGGATAGAATTCGGGTTAGGGTTAGGGTTAGGGAATGGGGAGATATTAGGGCACAGTTTAGGGTACCACAACGCTTAAGGTTTAGCATACGTGTGAGGTCACTAGTTAGTGTTAGTGTACTGCTTACGATTAGGGCACGGGTGAGGGTAAGGCCTCGGAAGAGCGTCACGTTAAGGGTTAGGGTTAGGGTTAGGGTTAGGGAATGGGGATTGATTAGGGTACAGGTTAGGGTACGGCAATGGCTTAGGGTTGGCGTTCGTTAGAGGGCATGGGTTAGTGTTGATGTACTGGTTAAAATTAGTACACGGGTGAGGGTAAAGTTTCGGGTGAGTGTCATGGTTAGGTTTCAGGTTAGGGTTAGGGTTAGGGAATGGAGAGGGATTAGGGTACAGGTTAGGGTACCACTGCGGTTTAGTGTTAGTGTACGTTTGAGGGCACGAGTTAGTCTTGGTGTCCTGGTTAAGATTAGGCCACGGGTGAGGGTAAGGCTTCGGGTGAGGGTCAGGGTTAGGATTCGGGTTAGGGTTAGGGTTAGGGAATGGAGAGGGATTAGGGTACAGGTTAGGGTACGACAATGCTTAAGGGTTAGCGTAAGTGCGAGGGCACGAGTTAGTTTTGGTGTACTGGTTAAGACAATGGCACCGAAGAGGTTAAGGCCTCGGAAAAGGGTCACGTTCAGGGTTTAGCTTAGGGTTAGGGTTAGGGAATGGGGAGGGATTAGGGTACAGGATAGGGTACGACAATGCTTAAGGGTTAGCGTACGTTTGAGGGCATGAGTTAGTGTTTGTGTAATGGTTAAGATTAGAGCATTGGTTAGGGTAGGGCATCGGAAGTGGGTCAGGTTTAGGGATGGGGTTAGGGTTAGGGTTAAGGAATGGGGAGGGATTAGGGTACAATTTAGGGTACGACAACGCTTAAGGTTTAACGTACGTGTGAGGGCACGAGTTAGTGTTGGTGTCCTGGTTAAGATTAGGGCACGGGTGAGGGTAAGGCTTCGAGTGAGGGTCAGGGTTAGGATTCGGGTTAGGGTTAGGGTTAAGGAATGCAGAGGGATTAGGGTACAGCTTAGGGTACGACAACGATTAAGGGTTAGCGTACGTGTGAGGGCACAAGTTAGTGTTGGTGTCCTGGTTAAGATTAGGGCACGGGTGAGGGTAAGGTTTCGGGTGAGGGTCAGGGATAGAATTCGGGTTAGGGTTAGGGTTAGGGAATGGGGAGATATTAGGGCACTGTTTAGGGTATCACAACGCTTAAGGTTTAGCGTACGTGTGAGGTCACTAGTTAGTGTTAGTGTACTGCTTACGATTAGGGCACAGGTGAGGGTAAGGCCTCGGAAGAGGGTCACGTTAAGGGTTAGGGTTAGGGTTACGGTTAGGGAATGGGGATTGATTAGGGTACAGGTTAGGGTACGGCAATGGCTTAGGTTTGGCGTACGTTTGAGGGCATGGGTCAGTGTTGATGTACTGGTTAAAATTAGGACACGGGTGAGGGTAAAGTTTCGGGTGAGTGTCATGGTTAGGTTTCAGGTTAGGGTTAGAGTTAGGGAATGGAGAGGGATTAGGGTACAGGTTAGGGTACCGCTGCGGTTTAGTGTTAGCGTACGTTTGAGGGCACGAGTTAGTCTTGGTGTCCTGGTTAAGATTAGGGCACGGGTGAGGGTAAGGCTTCGGGTGAGGGTCAGGGTTAGGATTCGGGTTAGGGTTAGGGTTAGGGAATGGAGAGGGATTAGGGTACAGGTTAGGGTACGACAATGCTTAAGGTTTAACGTAAGTGTGAGGCCACGAGTTAGTGTTGGTGTACTGGTTAAGACAACGGCACCGATGAGGGTAAGGCTTCGGAAAAGGGTCACGTTCAGGGTTTTGCTTAGGGTTAGGGTTAGGGAATGGGGAGGGATTAGGGTACAGGATAGGGTACGACAATGCTTAAGGGTTAGCGTACGTTTGAGGGCATGAGATAGTGTTTGTGTACTGGATAAGATTAGGGCATTGGTTAGGGTAGGGCATCGGAAGTGGGTCAGGTTTAGGGATGGGGTTAGGGTTACGGTTAAGGAATGGGGAGGGATTAGGGTACAATTTAGGGTACGACAACGCTTAAGGTTTAGCGTATGTGTGACGGCACGAGTTAGTGTTGGTGTCCCGGTTAAGATTAGGGCACGGGTGAGGGTAAGGCTTCGGGTGAGGTTCAGGGTTAGGATTCGGGTTAGGGTTAGGGTTAAGGAATGCAGAGGGATTAGGGTACAGCTTAGGGTACGACAGTGCTTAAGGGTTAGCGTTCGTGTGAGGGCAAGGGTTAGTGTTAGTGTCCTGGTTAAGATTAGGGCACGGGTGAGGGTAAGGCTTCAGGTGGGGGTCAGGGTTAGGATTCGGGTTAGGGTTAGGGTTAGGGAATGGGGAGGGATTAGGGTACAGTTTAGGGTAAGACAACGATTAAGGGTTAGCGTACGTGTGAGGGCACAAGTTAGTGTTGGTGTCCTGGTTAAGATTAGGGCACGGGTGAGTGTAAGGTTTCGGGTGAGGGTCAGGGATAGAATTCGAGTTAGGGTTAGGGTTAGGGAATGGGGAGATATTAGGGCACAGTTTAGGGTACCACAACGCTTAAGGTTTAGCGTACGTGTGAGGTCACTAGTTAGTGTTAGTGTACTGCTTACGATTAGGGCACGGGTGAGGGTAAGGCCTCGGAAGTGGGTCACGTTAAGGGTTAGGGTTAGGGTTAGGGTTAGGGAATGGGGATTGATTAGGGTACAGGTTAGGGTACGGCAATGGCTTAGGGTTGGCGTACGTTAGAGGGCATGGGTTAGTGTTGATATACTGGTTAATATTAGGACACGGGTGAGGGTAAAGTTTCGGGTGAGTGTCATGGTTAGGTTTCAGGTTAGGGTTAGGGTTAGGGTTAGGCTTAGGGTTAGGGTTAGGGTTAGGGAATGGGGAGGGATTAGGGTACAGTTTAGGGTACGACAACGATTAAGGGTTAGCGTACGTGTGAGGGCACAAGTTAGTGTTGGTGTCCTGGTTAAGATTAGGGCACGGGTGCGGGTAAGGTTTCGGGTGAGGGTCAGGGATAGAATTCGGGTTAGGGTTAGGGTTAGGGAATGGGGAGATATTAGGGCACAGTTTAGGGTACCACAATGCTTAAGGTTTAGCGTACGTGTGAGGTCAATAGTTAGTGTTAGTGTACTGCTTACGATTAGGGCACGGGTGAGGGTAAGGCCTCGGAAGAGGGTCACGTTAAGGGTTAGGGTTAGGGTTAGGGTTAAGGAATGGGGATTGATTAGGGTACAGGTTAGGGTACGGCAATGGCTTAGGGTTGGCGTACGTTAGAGGGCATGGGTTAGTGTTGATGTACTGGTTAAAATTAGGACACGGGTGAGGGTAAAGTTTTGGGTGAGTGTCATGGTTAGGTTTCAGGTTAGGGTTAGGGTTAGGGAATGGAGAGGGATTAGGGTACAGGTTAGGGTACCGCTGCGGTTTAGTGTTAGCGTACGTTTGAGGGCACGAGTTAGTCTTGTTGTCCTGGTTAAGATTAGGGCACGGGTAAGGGTAAGGCTTCGGGTGAGGGTCAGGGTTAGGATTCGGGTTAGGGTTAGGGTTAGGGAATGGAGAGGGATTAGGGTACAGGTTAGGGTTCGACAATGCTTAAGGGTTAGCGTAAGTGTGAGGGCACGAGTTAGTGTTGGTGTACTGGTTAAGACAACGGCACCGATGAGGGTAAGGCCACGGAAAAGGGTAACGTTCAGGGTTTCGCTTAGGGTTAGTGTTAGGGAATGGGGAGGGATTAGGGTACAGGATCGGGTACGACAAAGCTTAAGGGTTAGCGTACGTTTGAGGGCATGAGTTAGTGTTTGTGTCCTGGTTAAGATTAGGGCATTGGTTAGGGTAGGGCATCGGAAGTGGGTCAGGTTTAGGGATGGGTTTAGGGTTAGGGTTAAGGAATGGGGAGGGATTAGGGTACAATTTAGGGTACGACAACGCTTAAGGTTTAGCGTACGTGTGAGGGCACGAGTTAGTGTTGGTGTCCTGGTTAAGATTAGGGCACGGGTGAGGGTAAGGCTTCGGGTGAGGGTCAGGGTTAGGATTCGGGTTAGGGTTAGGGTTAAGGAATGCAGAGGGATTAGGGTACAGCTTAGGGTACGACAGTGCTTAAGGGTTAGCGTTCGTGTGAGGGCAAGGGTTAGTGTTAGTGTCCTGGTTAAGATTAGGGCACGGGTGAGGGAAAGGCTTCAGGTGAGGGTCAGGGTTAGGATTCGGGTTAGGGTTAGGGTTAGGGAATGGGGAGGGATTAGGGTACAGTTTAGGGTACGACAACGATTAAGGGTTAGCGTACGTGTGAGGGCACAAGTTAGTGTTGGTGTCCTGGTTAAGATTAGGGCACGGGTGAGGGTAAGGTTTCGGGTGAGGGTCAGGGATAGAATTCGGGTTAGGGTTAGGGTTAGGGAATGGGGAGATATTAGGGCACAGTTTAGGGTACCACAGCGCTTAAGGTTTAGCGTACGTGTGAGGTCACTAGTTAGTGTTAGTGTACTGCTTACGATTAGGGCACGGGTGAGGGTAAGGCCTCGGAAGAGGGTCACGTTAAGGGTTAGGGTTAGGGTTAGGGTTAGGGAATGGGGATTGATTAGGGTACAGGTTAGGGTACGGCAATGGCTTAGGGTTGGCGTACGTTAGAGGGCATGGGTTAGTGTTGATGTACTGGTTAAAATTAGGACACGGGTGAGGGTAATGTTTCGGGTGAGTGTCATGGTTAGGTTTCAGGTTAGGGTTAGGGTTAGGGAATGGAGAGGGATTAGGGTACAGGTTAGGGTACCGCTGCGGTTTAGTGTTAGCGTACGTTTGAGGGCACGAGTTAGTCTTGGTGTCCTGGTTAAGATTAGGGCACGGGTGAGGGTAAGGCTTCGGGTGAGGGTCAGGGTTAGGATTCGGGTTAGGGTTAGGGTTAGGGAATGGAGAGGGATTAGGGTACAGGTTAGGGTACGACAATGCTTAAGGGTTAGCGTAAGTGTGAGGGCACGAGTTAGTGTTGGTGTACTGGTTAAGACAACGGCACCGATGAGGGTAAGGCCTCGGAAAACGGTCACGTTTAGGGTTTCGCTTAGGGTTAGGGTTAGGGAATGGAGAGGGATTAGGGTACAGGATAGGGTACGACAATGCTTAAGGGTTAGCGTACGTTTGAGGGCATGAGTTAGTGTTTGTGTACTCTTTAAGATTAGGGCATTGGTTAGGGTAGGGCATCGGAAGTGGGTCAGGTTTAGGGATGGGGTTAGGGTTAGGGTTAAGGAATGGGGAGGGATTAGGGTACAATTTAGGGTACGACAATGCTTAAGGTTTAGCGTACGTGTGAGGGCACGAGTTAGTGTTGGTGTCCTGGTTAAGATTAGGGCACGGGTGAGGGTAAGGCTTCGGGTGAGGGTCAGGGTTAGGATTCGGGTTAGGGTTAGGGTTAAGGAATGCAGAGGGTTTAGGGTACAGCTTAGGGTACGACAGTGCTTAAGGGTTAGCGTTCATGTGAGGGCAAGGGTTAGTGTTAGTGTCCTAGTTAAGATTAGGGCACGGGTGAGGGTAAGGCTTCAGGTGAGGGTCAGGGATAGAATTCGGGTTAGGGTTAGGGTTAGGGAATGGGGAGATATTAGGGCACAGTTTAGGGTACCACAACGCTTAAGGTTTAGCGTACTTGTGAGGTCACTAGTTAGTGATAGTGTACTGCTTACGATTAGGGCACGGGTGAGGGTAAGGCCTCGGAAGAGGGTCACGTTAAGGGTTAGGGTTAGGGAATGGGGATTGATTAGGGTACAGGTTAGGGTACGGCAATGGCTTAGGGTTGGCGTACGTTAGAGGGCATGGGTTAGTGTTGATGTACTGGTTAAAATTAGGACACGGGTGAGGGTAAAGTTTCTGGTGAGTGTCATGGTTAGGTTTCAGGTTAGGGTTAGGGTTAGGGAATGGAGAGGGATTAGGGTACAGGTTAGGGTACCGCTGCGGTTTAGTGTTAGCGTACGTTTGAGGGCACGAGTTAGTCTTGGTGTCCTGGTTAAGATTAGGGCACGGGTGAGGGTAAGGCTTCGGGTGAGGGTCAGGGTTAGGATTCGGGTTAGGGTTAGGGTTAAGGAATGCAGAGGGATTAGGGTACAGCTTAGGGTACGACAGTGCTTAAGTGTTAGCGTTCGTGTGACGGCAAGGGTTAGTGTTAGTGTCCTGGTTAAGATTAGGGCACGGGTGAGGGTAAGGCTTCAGGTGAGGGTCAGGGTTAGGATTCGGTTTAGGGTTAGGGTTAGGGAATGGGGAGGGATTAGGGTACAGTTTAGTTTACGACAACGATTAAGGGTTAGCGTACGTGTGAGGGCACAAGTTAGTGTTGGTGTCCTGGTTAAGATTAGGGCACGGGTGCGGGTAAGGTTTCGGGTGAGGGTCAGGGATAGAATTAGGGTTAGGGTTAGGGTTAGGGAATGGGGAGATATTAGGGCACAGTTTAGGGTACCACAACGCTTAAGGTTTAGCGTACGTGTGAGGTCAATAGTTAGTGTTAGTGTACTGCTTACGATTAGGGCACGGGTGAGGGTAAGGCCTCGGAAGAGGGTCACGTTAAGGGTTAGGGTTAGGGTTAGGGTTAGGGAATGGGGATTGATTAGGGTACAGGTTAGGGTACGGCAATGGCTTAGGGTTGGCGTACGTTAGAGGGCATGGGTTATTGTTGATGTACTGGTTAAAATTAGGACACGGGTGAGGGTAAAGTTTCGGGTGAGTGTCATGGTTAGGTTTCAGGTTAGGGTTAGGGTTAGGGAATGGAGAGGGATTAGGGTACAGGTTAGGGTACCGCTGCGGTTTAGTGTTAGCGTACGTTTGAGGGCACGAGTTAGTCTTGTTGTCCTGGTTAAGATTAGGGCACGGGTAAGGGTAAGGCTTCGGGTGAGGGTCAGGGTTAGGATTCGGGTTAGGGTTAGGGTTAGGGAATGGAGAGGGATTAGGGTACAGGTTAGGGTACGACAATGCTTAAGGGTTAGCGTAAGTGTGAGGGCACGAGTTAGTGTTGGTGTACTGGTTAAGACAACGGCACCGATGAGGGTAAGGCCACGGAAAAGGGTAACGTTCAGGGTTTCGCTTAGGGTTAGTGTTAGGGAATGGGGAGGGATTAGGGTACAGGATAGGGTACGACAAAGCTTAAGGGTTAGCGTACGTTTGAGGGCATGAGTTAGTGTTTGTGTACTGGTTAAGATTAGGGCATTGGTTAGGGTAGGGCATCGGAAGTGGGTCAGGTTTAGGTTTGGGGTTAGGGTTAGGGTTAAGGAATGGGGAGGGATTAGGGTACAATTTAGGGTACGACAATGCTTAAGGTTTAGCGTACGTGTAAGGGCACGAGTTAGTGTTGGTGTCCTGGTTAAGATTAGGGCACGGGTGAGGGTAAGGCTTCGGGTGAGGGTCAGGGTTAGGATTCGGGTTAGGGATAGGGTTAAGGAATGCAGAGGGATTAGGGTACAGCTTAGGGTACGACAGTGCTTAAGGGTTAGCGTTCGTGTGAGGGCAAGGGTTAGTTTTAGTGTCCTGGTTAAGATTAGGGCACGGGTGAGGGTAAGGCTTCAGGTGAGGGTCAGGGTTAGGATTCGGGTTAGGGTTAGGGTTAGGGAATGGGGAGGGATTAGGGTACAGTTTAGGGTACGACAACGATTAATTGTTAGCGTACGTGTGAGGGCACAAGTTAGTGTTGGTGTCCTGGTTAAGATTAGGGCACGGGTGAGGGTAAGGTTTCGGGTGAGGATCAGGGATAGAATTCGGGTTAGGGTTAGGGTTAGGGAATGGGGAGATATTAGGGCACAGTTTAGGGTACCACAACGCTTAAGGTTTAGCGTACGTGTGAGGTCACTGGTTAGTGTTAGTGTACTGCTTACGATTAGGGCACGGGTGAGGGTAAGGCCTCGGAAGAGGGTAACGTTAAGGGTTAGGGTTAGGGTTAGGGTTAGGGAATGGGGATTGATTAGGGTACAGGTTAGGGTACGGCAATGGCTTAGGGTTGGCGTACGTTAGAGGGCATGGGTTAGTGTTGATGTACTGGTTAAAATGAGGACACGGGTGAGGGTAAAGTTTCGGGTGAGTGTCATGTTTAGGTTTCAGGTTAGGGTTAGGGTTAGGGAATGGAGAGGGATTAGGGTACAGGATAGGGTACTGCTGCGGTTTAGTGTTAGCGTACGTTTGAGGGCACGAGTTAGTCTTGGTGTCCTGGTTAAGATTAGGGCACGGGTGAGGGTAAGGCTTCGGGTGAGGGTCAGGGTTAGGATTCGGGTTAGGGTTAGTGTTAGGGAATGGAGAGGGATTAGGGTACAGGTTAGGGTACGACAATGCTTAAGGGTTAGCGTAAGTGTGAGGGCGCGAGTTAGTGTTGGTGTACTGGTTAAGACAAGGGCACCGATGAGGGTAAGGCCTCGGAAAAGGGTCACGTTCAGGGTTTCGCTTAGGGTTAGTGTTAGGGAATGGGGAGGAATTAGGGTACAGGATAGGGTACGACAATGCTTAAGGGTTAGCATACGTTTGAGGGCATGAGTTAGTGTTTGTGTACTGGTTAAGATTAGGGCATTGGTTAGGGTAGGGTATCGGAAGTGGGTCAGGTTTAGGGATGGGGTTAGGGTTAGGGTTAAGGAATGGGGAGGGATTAGGGTACAATTTAGGGTACGACAACGCTTAAGGTTTAGCGTACGTGTGAGGGCACGAGTTAGTGTTGGTGTCCTGGTTAAGATTAGGGCACGGGTCAGGGTAAGGCTTCGGGTGAGGGTCAGGGTTAGGATTCGGGTTAGGGTTAGGGTTAAGGAATGCAGAGAGATTAGGGTACAGCTTAGGGTACGACAGTGCTTAAGGGTTAGCGTTCGTGTGAGGGCAAGGGTTAGTGTTAGTGTCCTGGTTAAGATTAGGGCACGGGTGAGGGTAAGGCTTCAGGTGAGGGTCAGAGTTAGGATTCGGGTTAGGGTTAGGGTTAGGGAATGGGGAGGGATTAGGGTACAGTTTAGGGTACGACAACGATTAAGGGTTAGCGTACGTGTGAGGGCACAAGTTAGTGTTGGTGTCCTGGTTAAGATTAGGGCACGGGTGCGGGTAAGGTTTCGGGTGAGGGTCAGGGATAGAATTCGGGTTAGGGTTAGGGTTAGGGAATGGGGAGATATTAGGGCACAGTTTAGGGTACCACAACACTTAAGGTTTAGCGTACGTGTGAGGTCACTAGTTAGTGTTAGTGTACTGCTTACGATTAGGGCACGGGTGAGGGTAAGGCCTCGGAAGAGGGTCACGTTAAGGGTTAGGGTTAGGGTTAGGGTTAGGGAATGGGGATTGATTAGGGTACAGGTTAGGGTACGGCAATGGCTTAGGGTTGGCGTACGTTAGAGGGCATGGATTCGTGTTGATGTACTGGTTAAAATTAGGACACGGGTGAGGGTAAAGTTTCGGGTGTGTGTCATGGTTAGGTTTCAGGTTAGGGTTAGGGTTAGGGAATGGAGAGGGATTAGGGTACAGGTTAGGGTACCGCTGCGGTTTAGTGTTAGCGTACGTTTGAGGGCACGAGTTAGTCTTGGTGTCCTGGTTAAGATTAGGGCATGGGTGAGGGTAAGGCTTCGGGTGAGGGTCAGGGTTAGGATTCGGGTTAGAGTTAGGGTTAGGGAATGGAGAGGGATTAGGGTACAGGTTAGGGTACGACAATGCTTAAGGGTTAGCGTAAGTGTGAGGGCACGAGTTAGTGTTGGTGTACTGGTTAAGACAACGGCACCGATGAGGGTAAGGCCACGGAAAAGGGTAACGTTCAGGGTTTCGCTTAGGGTTAGGGTTAGGGAATGGGGAAGGATTAGGGTACAGGATAGGGTACGACAAAGCTTAAGGGTTAGCGTACGTTTGAGGGAATGAGTTTGTGTTTGTGTCCTGGTTAAGATTAGGGCATTGGTTAGGGTAGGGCATCGGAAGTGGGTCAGGTTTAGGTTTGGGGTTAGGGTTAGGGTTCAGGAATGGGGAGGGATTAGGGTACAATTTAGGGTACGACAACGCTTAAGGTTTAGCGTACGTGTGAGGGCACGAGTTAGTGTTGGTGTCCTGGTTAAGATTAGGGCACGGGTGAGGGTAAGGCTTCGGGTGAGGGTCAGGGTTAGGATTCGGGTTAGGGTTAGGGTTAAGGAATGCAGAGGGATTAGGGTACAGCTTAGGGTACGACAGTGCTTAAGGGTTAGCGTTCGTGTGAGGGCAAGGGTTAGTGTTAGTGTCCTGGTTAAGATTAGGGCACGGGTGAGGGTAAGGCTTCAGGTGAGGGTCAGGGTTAGGATTCGGGTTAGGGTTAGGGTTAGGGAATGGGGAGGGATTAGGGTACAGTTTAGGGTACGACAACGATTAAGGGTTAGCGTACTTGTGAGGGCACAAGTTAGTGTTGGTGTCCTGGTTAAGATTAGGGCACGGGTGAGGGTAAGGTTTCGGGTGAGGATCAGGGATAGAATTCGGGTTAGGGTTAGGGTTAGGGAATGGGGAGATATTAGGGCACAGTTTAGGGTACCACAACGCTTAAGGTTTAGCGTACGTGTGAGGTCACTGTTTAGTGTTAGTGTACTGCTTAGGATTAGGGCACGGGTGAGGGTAAGGCCTCGGAAGAGGGTCACGTTAAGGGTTAGGGTTAGGGTTAGGGTTAGGGAATGGGGATTGATTAGGGTACAGGTTAGGGTACGGCAATGGCTTAGGGTTGGCGTACGTTAGAGGGCATGGGTTAGTGTTGATGTACTGGTTAAAATTAGGACACGGGTGAGGGTAAAGTTTCGGGTGAGTGTCATGGTTAGGTTTCAGGTTAGGGTTAGGGTTAGGGAATGGAGAGGGATTAGGGTACAGGTTAGGGTACCGCTGCGGTTTAGTGTTAGCATACTTTTGAGGGCACGAGTTAGTCTTGGTGTCCTGGTTAAGATTAGGGCACGGGTGAGGGTAAGGCTTCGGGTGAGGGTCAGGGTTAGGATTCGGGTTAGGGTTAGGGTTAGGGAATGGAGAGGGATTAGGGTACAGGTTAGGGTACGACAATGCTTAAGGGTTAGCGTAAGTGTGAGGGCACGAGTTAGTGTTGGTGTACTGGTTAAGACAACGACACCGATGAGGGTAAGGCCACGGAAAAGGGTAACGTTCAGGGTTTCGCTTAGGGTTAGGGTTCGGGAATGGGGAGGGATTAGGGTACAGGATAGGGTACGACAAAGCTTAAGGGTTAGCGTACGTTTGAGGGCATGAGTTAGTGTTTGTGTCCTGGTTAAGATTAGGGCATTGGTTAGGGTAGGGCATCGGAAGTGGGTCAGGTTTAGGTTTGGGGTTAGGGTTAGGGTTAAGGAATGGGGAGGGATTAGGGTACAATTTAGGGTTCGACAACGCTTAAGGTTTAGCGTACGTGTGAGGGCACGTGTTAGTGTTGGTGTCCTGGTTAAGATTAGGGCACGGGTGAGGGTAAGGCTTCGGGTGAGGGTCAGGGTTAGGATTCGGGTTAGGGTTAGGGTTAAGGAATGCTGAGGGATTAGGGTACAGCTTAGGGTACGACAGTGCTTAAGGGTTAGCGTTCGTGTGAGGGCAAGGGTTAGTGTTAGTGTCCTGGTTAAGATTAGGGCACGGGTGAGGGTAAGGCTTCAGGTGAGGGTCAGGGTTAGGATTCGGGTTAGGGTTAGGGTTAGGGAATGGGGAGGGATTAGGGTACAGTTTAGGGTACGACAACGATTAAGGGTTAGCGTACGTGTGAGGGCACAAGTTAGTGTTGGTGTCCTGGTTAAGATTAGGGCACGGGTGCGGGTAAGGTTTCGGGTGAGGGTCAGGGATAGAATTCGGGTTAGGGTTAGGGTTAGGGAATGGGGAGATATTAGGGCACAGTTTAGGGTACCACAACGCTTAAGGTTTAGCGTACGTGTGAGGTCACTAGTTAGTGTTAGTGTACTGCTTACGATTAGGGCACGGGTGAGGGTAAGGCCTCGGAAGAGGGTCACGTTAAGGGTTAGGGTTAGGGTTAGGGTTAGGGAATGGGGATTGATTAGGGTACAGGTTAGGGTACGGCAATGGCATAGGGTTGGCGTACGTTAGAGGGCATGGGTTAGTGTTGATGTACTGGTTAAAATTAGGACACGGGTGAGGGTAAAGTTTCGGGTGAGTGTCATGGTTAGGTTTCAGGTTAGGGTTAGGGTTAGGGAATGGAGAGGGATTAGGGTACAGGTTAGGGTACCGCTGCGGTTTAGTGTTAGCGTACGTTTGAGGGCACGAGTTAGTCTTGGTGTCCTGGTTAAGATTAGGGCACGGGTGAGGGTAAGGCTTCGGGTGAGGGTCAGGGTTAGGATTCTGGTTAGGGTTAGGGTTAGGGAATGGAGAGGGAGTAGGGTACAGGTTAGGGTACGACAATGCTTAAGGGTTAGCGTAAGTGTGAGGGCACGAGTTAGTGTTGGTGTACTGGTTAAGACAACGGCACCGATGAGGGTAAGGCCACGGAAAAGGGTAACGTTCAGGGTTTCGCTTAGGGTTAGGGTTAGGGAATGGGGAGGGATTAGGGTACAGGATAGGGTACGACAAAGCTTAAGGGTTAGCGTACGTTTGAGGGCATGAGTTAGTGTTTGTGTCCTGGTTAAGATTAGGGCATTGGTTAGGGTAGGGCATCGGAAGTGGGTCAGGTTTAGGTTTGGGGTTAGGGTTAGGGTTAAGGAATGGGGAGGGATTAGGGTACAATTTAGGGTACGACAACGCTTAAGGTTTAGCGTACGTGTGAGGGCACGAGTTAGTGTTGGTGTCCTGGTTAAGATTTGGGCACGGGTGAGGGTAAGGCTTCGGGTGAGGGTCAGGGTTAGGATTCGGGTTAGGGTTAGGGTTAAGGAATGCAGAGGGATTAGGGTACAGCTTAGTGTACGACAGTGCTTAAGGGTTAGCGTTCGTGTGAGGGCAAGGGTTAGTGTTAGTGTCCTGGTTAAGATTAGGGCACGGGTGAGGGTAAGGCTTCAGGTGAGGGTCAGGGTTAGGATTCGGGTTAGGGTTAGGGTTAGGGAATGGGGAGGGTTTAGGGTACAGTTTAGGGTACGACAACGATTAAGGGTTAGCGTACGTGTGAGGGCACAAGTTAGTGTTGGTGTCCTGGTTAAGATTAGGGCACGGGTGAGGGTAAGGTTTCGGGTGAGGGTCAGGGATAGAATTCGGGTTAGGGTTAGGGTTAGGGAATGGGGAGATATTAGGGCACAGTTTAGGGTACCACAACGCTTAAGGCTTAGCGTACGTGTGAGGTCACTAGTTAGTGTTAGTGTACTGCTTACGATTAGGGCACGGGTGAGGGTAAGGCCTCGGAAGAGGGTCACGTTAAGGGTTAGGGTTAGGGTTAGTGTTAGGGAATGGGGATTGATTAGGGTACAGGTTAGGGTACGGCAATGGCTTAGGGTTGGCGTACGTTAGAGGGCATACACTTCCCCAGAGTGCCTCTTCTCAGTTTACACACAGCCCGTCAGTGTATAAAGGCTGCCTGTTCTCCATGGCCTGTCCTGCATTTCTGCGTTTTACAATTTTTTCAGATGGCCCTTTTGACCGGTGGGAAATGAGACTTCTTTGGTGTGCAGATTTGCATTGCTTTCTTTCTTGGTTGCCCATAAAGTGCATATGCGTGTTTTCCTGAATATATTCAGGAGAAAATGCATACGCCCTTTTTGGCCAACTGCACCATTTTAGAAATCCTGCCACCTTGGGCCTTGGGATGTAGGCAGAGTGCGAACTTTAGATGACTGATGCCGTCAGGGTCAGAAGCACTCACCAACAGCTTCCCTTAGGTTACATTTTAACTGTCCTTGATAGATGATGTCAATAAAAATATCTATTCTTTTTCAGATTTTTTCCCCTTACACGTTATTGCAAAATATTGAGTGTAGTTCCCTATGCTATATAGTAGTTCCTTGTTGATGATCTACTTTATACATAGCAGTGTGTATGTGTTAATCCCAAACTGTTAATTTATCCCTCCTCCCACTTTCCCCTTTGGTAATAATAAATTATAAGATTTTATACTTCTCAGAAATGGGGGAGCTGAAACAGAGGTATAATTTTCAATGGAAAAACATTTAAAACAAGATTGAAGCTTTAACCAAGATTATTAGATGTGCATCCTTGGAAAAAAATCACTTCATTTCTCTAATATTGACCTGACAAATAAGACAAATCTTTTCACTGAACTTGCTTATAATGGAATGATGGAAATATAAAATGGAAGTGTTAGAAACATCTTATTTTACCCGAGCCTTATACACTGTTCTATGTTAATTACAGTTTGGCTCACATATCTGTTTATTGAAGTTACAATGTTATCAATTTCTGTTACTGATCCTCCACAATGGACCCCAACAAGTATCCCCCTGCCCAGTGTCATTGGAGCCAACAGATAGAGACTGAGTTTGGTTCAGAAGCAAAGGAAACTATATTTTGATCAGAGAATGGAGAAGTGAGAGAATGCGCTACCCCACAGGCTGTGTGTTGGCCTGCTGTGTACAGGTCCTGTCAGAGTCAGTGGGAGGGAGGGGGCGGAGCTCTCAGAGGCCGGGTTGGATGCAGCTCAGGCTCTATATCTTGGAGCCTGCACTGGTCCCCAGGAGCTGAAGTGTCGACCCAGCCATTCTGCAGTAGGAAATCTGGTCTGAAGTGCCGGGTGTGGCAGCTCTGCATGCGGGAACCTAGGAGCACTTGAAATTAGACAAATCACAAAGGATAACAAAGGTTAGACTTTATTTTATTGCCCAGATTCTATTTTTATCTCCCAAGGATTTTTAATGGGCTTTGCTGGTGACAAAGCCCTCCTCTGCCTTTTGTCCCATTCCTCGTTCTTGGAGTTCTGAGTGTGCAGACCCCTCTTCTGTAACTGCTGAGTGCTGAGTTGGGAGCCCTCATACCCGGGGGTGAGGGTCAGTACTTCTCCCCAGCAGCCTCCAGGTGAGATTCATTGTTCCCAGAGCTGCTGCCTCCCTGCTCGTCCACCTGAGTACCAGCATTGGAAGTGTTATAGATTCTAATGACCTTTAAGGGTACAGGAAAGGGATGTGCAGAGAAAATGTGGAGGCAGGTTTTACCCCACCGCACATTTGTTAGGCCACCTTAGGCTGACCATTTCTGCCAGCCTAGATGCTCTGACCAGCAGTCTTTGTTTTCTTCAATTAGGCCCCTGAATTAATGTAAAAACAGTACCAGGTGTCAGAGCCTTGCCTGCTCAACTCCCAGTCAGTCCAGGGTCAGTGGTGATGCAAGACCATGATGGACACTGAGTCAACAGCCTTTTGAGGTAGCCAGGACTGCAGCTGGTCTTATTGGCCACCATCACCACGGTGGCTGTAGGCTTTTCTATGGTGACAATGTGATATATGGTTCCCCTGCCAAGCTTATTAGCTCCCCTCTGGGTGCAGTAAGCCCTGAAAGCAGTAGTCTACTCTTTTTTGACACACTCTTGTTGTTTTCTGAGAGAAACTCCAGGTAAAGTGATGGTTACACGAGTTGCCATGGGGCCCCGTTGCCCCCAGTTGTCTTTCTGGAGGTTGGAGTTGGGGGGTCTCCTCACTCGAGGTCAGTGTGCCCATGGAGCGAACCCTGCAACCTCAGGGCATGTTTGGTGGTTAGGATCAACACATGGGGTCCTTTTCCCTTAGGAGGGAGGTGGCCTTTCAGGCTGCTGATTTCCAGGTTTTTAGATACTGCCAGTATCCTGGCCAGATGTGGTGGTGGACCAAGCCCCTTAGTGACCGTAGTTTATCCTACCTGGTTAGCATTCATGCGTTGTTCCTTTTCAAGTGGTCCCGGTTTTTGCACTAATACTCCAATGGCAATTCACCTTTCACCAGGAATGTAAAGGTCAAAGGGTTTAGCTAAATTAGGGAGTTCCAGGTCAAGGGTCTGAATTGACTGCTCTTTCCATTCTTGAAAGACCACTTCTGGATTCTATTCAAAAGGATCATCATCTTTTCCTTTCAGTGCTTCATATAGAGGCCCAGCTATTAGACTGTAGTTCGGGATCCAGATGCAGCAAACCCCAGCCTCCCCAGGAACTCCTAAGCTGTCTTCTACTTTTAGAAGGGCTAAGGCTGCAAATGGTTTCTTCCCTTTCCTGGGATGGGCTTCTCAGACCTTCTGTGACAACGAAGCCCAGGTAGGTCACCTTAGTGTGATATTTGAGCTTTATCTTGGACAACTTCTATCCTATATTGGCTTGGTAGTTCAGAGGCCTCCTTAGTAGAGCTGGCGATCAGATTGGTGTCTGCATATTGAAGGAGGGTTTCCTTTTCCAGAGGTAGAACTTTTAGGTCTTTAGCTAAGCTTTCCCAAAGATGGTGTGGGAATTTTTATACCCTTGGGGCGAGGCGGCCCAGCAGTATTATTTTTGTTGTATGTTGAGTCCTGCCAGTCACGAGGCAAAATTTCTTGTGACTCTGGGACTAATGGAATACAAAAGAAGGCATCATTGAAGTCTAATACAGAACACCATGTCCTGGTGGTTGGTAGAATGACTAGCAGTGTGTAGGAATTAGGAACTACTGGAGGTATACCCTCGGTGGCATAACTGACTGTCCTGACATCCTTTACCAGGTCCCCAGCGGCCCATTTGTCTCTCGTGGTCAGGCAATTACCAGGATATGGAGCTCACCTGGGCAGGTACCTCACCCCCACGCCAGCTCATTGGGCTCTCCTGGTCAAGCCCCTCCCAGGATACAGATCTACCCTTGCAGGTACCGTGGCAGGGCTGGGCAAAGAGGAACCGTGCACATAGCCTTCATTGCAGAGCAACCTCAGCTCACCTGTCTCTCAGAGCTGACACAGAGCACCTCAGAGCAGGACTTGAACTAACAAACAGCAGCTCCGACATGTCTGTGACCCTGGGCATCACTCTGCAGGGCCTCCCTCTGCCTGGTCTTCCAGACACTTCCACTGAACCCAGGGCACCAAGCCGCTGCCTCCAGCCACCACTCACCCCTCCTCTCCCTGACTTCTGTGTCCCTTTCATTAGGAGACGATTTTCTTGAAGCTGTCTCCCACTCATGGGCCAGATAAAATGATTAGAAAACAAGCCAGAGCTGCAGCCCCTTGTGTATCCGGACTTTCAAGAGCCTACACCTGTTGCTTGGAGATGGCCCGTTCAGCAAGGTCAATTTTCTGCAACTGTGAGCCCCTGAGTAGTGAGGATTGGCTGACCTGTGCAGCCTGACCAATCGGGCCAGCCCTCCCCAGGTGTGCATGTTTTGAGGTCAATATAAACACCGCACCAGGCAGCAAGAGCCCCTGCAGCTCTGCCTGACACCATATTCTCTGCCCTGTCATTAGTCTCGGGGCTGGGCTGGTGGGAGGGATTGAGAAGCCACGGCTTTGTGAGAGGTCTAGTGTGAGTTGGGCTCTGCTGGACTTTCTGCAGCAGTTTCCAGGCTGCCACCTGCTAAAGAAGAGGATGTGTCACCTATAACTGCTGCTGGAATTTCTCCCTGGGCAGAGGTGAGGGAGGAAAAAAAGCAGTGGGGGCGGGACAGGAGGGGTTTCTCAGGCAGGGAAATGGAAGGCTTCCAGAAGAGCACCCAGGGCCAGGACCATCCTGGCTGGCCTGCAGGCACCAAGTCGGCCGGCATGCTGTCGCTTGTGTGGCTCCACGGCTCTTCCTCTAGGCTTTCAAGTCCTTGCACATATTCAGGTGTTTTACCTGGGAAGGGTGGGAACAGTTCAGCAGCAGCTGGCCTGGGCCTCAGCTCACGTTTACTCACAGAGGTCTCGGCACAGTCCCCCAGCTTTACAATGAGGACACTTGTTGCGTGGGGGCTGCTGGTTGAATGGGAGATGATTCCCCTCACTGACCAACTTCAGAATTGTTTACAACTGGAGCAAGTGCCCTGATACGGTTTTCCTCTGTGTAACTGGTGGGTTCTGTTTAGATTTTTTTTTTCTTTATTTTGGGTTCTAGGTAGATTTTATTCCTCTTTTTTGTATTTACAGATATAAGCATGGAAATAATGTATTCATATAAAAGCACGTGTGTGAAGGGAAGAACCTTTTTTTCTGTTTTAATTGTTTTTTCAATTTTGAAATATATTTTAGTTTTTTATACAGCAGGTTTATATTGGTTATCTATTTTACACTTGGTTATCTATTTATCTACTGGTTATCTATTTTATACATATAAATGCCAATCTGAATCTCTCAACTTCTCCCACCACCTAACCCCCACAGCTTTCCCCACTTGATGTCCATATGTTTTTTCTCTACATCTGTTGCTCTATTTCTGCCTTGCAAACTGGTCCATCTGCACAATTTTTCTAGGTTCCACATATATGCATTCATATACAATATTTGTTTTCCTCTTTCTGACATACTTCACTCTCTATGACAGTCTCTAGATCCATTGACATCTCTACAAATGATCCAACTTCATTCATTCTTATGGCTGAGTAATATTCCATTTTATATATGTATCATCTCTTTATGCATTCATGTGTCTGTGGACATTTAGGTTGCTTCCATTACCTGGTTATTATAGTGATGCAATGAACTTTGTGGTGAAAGCCTCCTCTTTATTTTTGTTTTTTTTCTCGATATATGCCCAGGAGTGAGATGGCTGGATCATATTGTAATTTATGGTTAGTTTTTAAGGAACCTCCATGCTGTTCTCTATTGTAACTGTATCAATTTACATTCCCAACAGTAGTGGAAGAGGTTTCCTTTTCTCCACACCATTCGAGCCTTTGTTGTTTGCAGAATTTCTGATAATGCCTATTCTAACAGGTGTGAGGTGATACTTCATTGTTGAGTTTATTTCTTTGAGCAAGGAGTAGGTCCTGTCTATTACATACTTGGCTTATGGAATGGTTTTTGGGCTAATTTCAATCTCTGGTTTTATGACGCACCCCAACTCAACTTTCCCCTTAAAAGAAGCATAAGATTGTTTCCTAAAAGTGAGACTCTGTTGTGTTTTGTAATTCAATTCATGTGTAGCCAAGTTTACATTCCCTTTATTAGTGATAACCTATAATAATTTTCTTTTTCTGTGTGACTTATTTCACATAGAATCATCGTACTGGAATCCATTCATTTTGCTTCTACAGGCCTGATTACATTAATATCACTGTTGAGTGATATTTCATTATACAAAATAAGCACAAGGTCTTTATCCATTTTTTTCTGTCCAGGATATATAAGTTGTACTGTAGTGGACATTGCTGAAAACACAGCAGTCCTAAATATTGGGGTAGCTGTGTCTTCCTTCTTTAAATTTTCCTAAGCTATAGGGCCATAAGTGGAAGTGCCCTAGGCTCTGTGGCTTTGATTTTTAGATGTTTCAGGAAACACCATACACATCTCCACAGTACTCGTTGGCAATTTACATCCCGCCAATCAGCATAACCAAGCTCCCTGTACTCCATGGCCAGTCCTGTCTCTCGGGATTTTACACTTTTTTCAGACGACACTTTAAAGCGTTGGGAAGTGAGACTTCATTGTAGTGCAAATTTCCATTACAGGCTTGTTTGTTGGCCAAAAAGAGTGTATGCGTTTTTTCTGGGATATATTTAGGAAAAAACACATACACCCTTTTTGGCTAAGTGTATCATTGTCGAAGTGCTGCCTCTTTTCCTTTACTTTCAGAGCAATTTTAATCTACCACCGGATATCTGTTTTCTGCAATTCTGCCTCGCGTTCAAGTCCTCTTCACAGCCTTCCTTCAAAATATTTTTGGATGATAGGGGTCATGTGTAATTGTGCAGGATTGTGAATTACAGTGTTCAAAAAGCTCCTTTTTTCAACTAGCTTCCTTGTGAGCTGACTGCAAAACCGAAGAATTGCTTCAGGCCCTAACCTGGTTCTGGCAAGGCACGCTGAGCCTTTGGTGAATTCTTCTCCCTGGTGGGAAATCAGAGTTCAATGTGCCCGTCCAAACACATAGAGATAGTCCCTCATTGGATCTCCTTATTCCTGGTCATCTTCTACAGAAATTACTAACTGTGAAACAGTTCATCTGGAGCTGTGTTTATACTCCCGGTGTTAGTGATATGTTGTGATGTTTCTTTTTCTGTGTGACTTATTTCACTTAAAAGCATCGTACCTACATCCACTCATTATGCTGCTACTGGTCTGTTGCCATTGATTTCATTGTTGAGTGATATTCCATTGTAGGGATGTACCACAACTTCTATATCCATTTTTCTTTTTCTTGGCTATTGAAGTTGTACCATAGTCAAGGTTCCCGTACAGAGAGCAGCCCCAAACTTTGGTGTGGCTGTGTCTTTTTCATTTAAATTTTCCGAATATATAGCACTATAAGTGTATGTGCCCTAGGCTCTCTAGCTTGGTTTTTTCTTCGTTCCAGGAAACACCATGCACTTCTCCAGAGTGGCTGTTGGCAATTTACATCCTGCCCATCAGCATAACAAGGCTGCCGGTTCTCCATGGCCTGTCCAGCCTCTCTGGATTTTACACTTTTTTCGGACGGCCCTTTTGATCGGTGGGAAGTGAGACTTCCTTGTAGTGCTGACTTCCATTGCAGGCTTGCTTGGTTGGCCAAAAACGTCGTATGCATTTTTTCCTGAATATATTCAGGAAAAAACGCATACGCCCTTTTTGGCCAAGTGCATCAGTTTTGAACTGCTGCCTCTTTTCCTACGCTTTCAGAGCAATTCTTATCTACCACCTGATATGTTTTCTGCAATTCTGTGTCGCGTTCAAGTCCTCTTCATAGCCTTCCTTCAATAAATTTTTGGATGATAGGGGTCATTTGGAACTCTGCAGGATTGTGAGTAACAGTGCCAAAAATCTCCTTTTCTCAACTCGCTTTCTTCTGAGCTGGCCGCAAACCCGAAGAATTGCTTCAGGCCCTAATCTCGTTGTGGCATGGCAAGCTGAGCCTTTGGTGAATTCTTCTTACTGTAGGGAATTCAGAGTTCAATGTGCCCGACCAAACACATTGAGATAGCCGCTCTTTGGTTCTCCTTATTCCTGTTCATCTTCCACAGAAATTGCAATCTGTGCCAAACAAGAGGTCAAAGGCACTGACTCTCCAAGTGGGGAGAATGTTAATATCGCATCTGGAATGGCGAACTCGAGTACCAGGGGGCGAAAATGGCAATGAGGTTTAGAAATTTTGCCTGATCACTTCGTGGACCATATTCTGGGTTTTCCATGCATATTTTAGCTGAAGGATAAATAACTTAAACGTGGAGATTTGGGACCCGTGGAATGGGAACCATGCACCATTACCTCAAAGGGTCTGCATTCCCTCACCAATAGTATCAGCCCAAAGTGTCCAGCCTTATCTCTCCCCCAGCTGTGGATGTAGAGGTGGTAAATCCAAGATTCCTCACAGGCCCTGAAGGACTTATTTAAGAATTTCTCTCTATTTGACAGTCCTTGTGTTTTCTTTTTCAAATTTATTTTTATAAGGGGATTTAGCTTCTTGACACTGCTGTGTGTATGCTGATGTACACAAATGATTTTCTTATGGAGACCTATAAATGTATGGGTTTTAATTTTCTTCATAGTCAGGTATATTCCTAGGTTTTGAATATAGCTTGTTGAGTCCATTTGATTGAGCAAGGAGTAGGTCTTGTCTAATATATATTTGGCTTATGGAATGGTATCTGTCCTAATGTCAACCTCTGGTTTTATGCAGCCTCCCCACTCTCCTTTCCCCTTATGCAAGCCTAAGTTTCTTTTGTAAATGTGAGACTCTGTTGTGTTTTGAAATGCAGTTCATGCGTAGTCGTGTTTACATTCCCTGTATTAGTGATATCTTATGATATTTCTTTTTCTGTGTGACTTATTTCACTTAGAATCATCGTAACTAAATCCACTCATTATGGTGCTACTGGTCTGTTGCCATTGATTTCATTGTTGAGTGATATTCCATTGTAGGGATGTACCACAACTTCTATATCCATTTTTCTCTTTCTGGGCTACTAAAGTTGTACCATAGTCAAGGCTCCCGTACACAGAGCAGCCCCAAACTTTGGTGTTGCTGTGTCTTTGTCATTTAAATTTTCCGAATCTATAGCACTATAAGTGGAAGTGCCCTAGGCTCTCTAGCTTGTTTTTTCTTTGTTCCAGGAAACACCATCCACTTCTCCAGAGTGGCTGTTGGCAATTTACATCCCGCCCATCAGCATAACAAGGCTGCCAGTTCTCCATGGCCTGTCCTGCCTCTCTGGATTTTACACTTTTTTCTGACGGCCCTTTTGATCAGTGGGAAGTGAGACTTCATTGTAGTGCGGATTTCCTTTGCAGGCTTGATGGGTTGGCCAAAAAGGGCCTAGGCGTTTTTTCGTGAATATATTTAGGAAAAAAACGCATACGCACTTTTTGGCCAATTGTATCACGGTGGAAATGCTGCCTCCTCTCCTACGCTTTCAGAGCAATTCTTGTCTACCACCTGATATCTGTTTTCTGCAATTCTGCGTCGCATTCAAGTCCTCTTCACAGCCTTCCTTCAATAAATTTTTGGATGATAGGAGTCATTTGGACCTCTGCAGGACTGTGAATTACAGTGCCAAAAATCTCCTTTTCTCAACTCGCTTTATTGTGAGCTGACCGCAAAACCGAAAAATTGCTTCAGGCCTTAATCTCGTTCCGGCATGGCACGCTGAGCCTTTGATGAATTCTTCTTCCTGTAGGGAAATCAGTGTTCAATGTGCCCGTCCAAACACATCAAGTTAGCTGCTCATTCGTTCTCCTTATTCCTGTTCATCTTCCACAGAAATTGCAAACTGTGCCAAACAAGAGGTCAAAGGCACTGACTCTCCAAGTGGGGAGAATGTTAATATTGCATCTGGAACGGTGAACTCGAGTACCAGGAGGCTAAAATGGCGATGAGTTTTAGAAATTGTGCCTGATCACTTCGTGGACCATATTCTGGGTTTTCCATGCATATTTTAGCTGAAGGATAAATCCCTTACACGTGGAGATTTGGGACCCGTGGAATGGGAACCATGCACCATTACCTCAAAGGGTCTGCATTCCCTCACCAATAGTATCAGCCCCAAGTGTCCAGCCTTATCTCTCCCACAGCTGTGGATGTAGAGTTTGTAAATCCCAGATTCCTCACAAGCCCTGAAGGACTTATTTAAGAATTTCTCTCTAATTCACAGTCCTTGTGTTTTCTTTTTCAAATTTATTTTTATAAGGGGATTTAGCTTATTTACAGTGCTGTGTGTATGCTGCTGTACACAAATGATTTTCTTATGGAAACCTATAAATGTATGGGTTTTAATTTTCTTCATAGTCAGGTATATTCCTAGGTTTTGAATACGGGGTGTTGAGTCCATTTGCTTGAGCAAGGAGTAGGTCTCGTCTAATATATATTTGGCTTATGGAATGGTAGCTGTCCTAATGTCACCCTCTGGTTTTATGCAGCCTCCCCACTCTCCTTTCCCCTTAAGCAAGCATAAGTTTCTTTTGTAAATGTAAGACTCTGTTGTGTTTTGTAATGCAGTTCACACGTAGCCGTGTTTACATTCCCGGTATTAGTGATATCTTATGATGTTTCTTTTTCTGTGTGACTTATTTCACTTAGAATCTTCGTAACTAAATCCACTCATTATGCTGCTACTGGTCTGTTGCCATTGATTTCACTGTTGAGTGATACTCCATTGTAGGGATGTACCACAACTTCTATATCCATTTTTCTCTTTCTGGGCTCTTGAAGTTGTACCATAGCCAAGATTCCTGTACGCAGAGCAGCCCCAAACTTTGGTGTGGCTGTGTCTTTTTCATTTAAATTTTCCGAATCTATAGTACCATAAGTGGAAGTGCCCTAGGCTCTCTAGCTTGTTTTTTTCTTTGTTCCAGGAAACACCATCCACTTCTCCATAGTAGCTGTTGTCAATTTACATCCTGCCCATCAGCATAACAAGGCTGCCCGTTCTCCATGGCCTGTCCTGCCTCTCTGGATTTTACACTTTTTTTGGACGGCTCTTTTGATCGGTGGGAAGTGAGACTTCATTGTAGTGCGGATTTCCATTGCAGGCTTGCTTGGTTGGCCAAAAAGGGCGTATGCGTTTTTTCCTTAATATATTCAGGAAAAAACTCATACGCCCTTTTTGGCCAAGAGCATCACTGTCGAACTGCTGCCTCTTTTCCTACGCTTTCAGAGCAATTCTTATCTACCACCTGATATCTCTTTTCTGCGATTCTGCTTCGCGTTCAAGTCCTCTTCACAGCCTTCCTTCAATAAATATTGGGATGATAGGGGTCATTTGGAACTCTGCAGGATTGTGAGTTACAGTTCCAAAAATTTCCTTTTCTCAACTCGCTTTCTTGTGAGCTGACCGCAAACCCGAAGAATTGCTTCAGGCCCTAATCTCGTTCCGGAATGGCATGCTGAGCCTTTGGAGAATGCTTCTTCCTGTAGGGAAATCAGAGTTCAATGTGCCCGTCCAAACATATCGAGTTAGCCGCTCATTGGTTCTCCTTATTCCTCTTCAACTTCCACAGAAGTTGCAAACTGTGCCAAACAAGAGGTCAAAGGCACTGACTCTCCAAGTGGGGAGAATATTTATATCGCATCTGGAACGGTGTACTCGAGTATCAGGGGGCGAAAATGGCGATGAGTTTTAGAAATTTTGCCTGATCACTTCGTGGACAATATTCTGGGTTTTCCATGCATATTTTAGCTGAAGGATAAATCCCTTACACGTGGAGATTGGTGACCCATGGAATGGGCACCATGCACCATTACCTCAAAGGGTCTGCATTCCCTCATCAATTGTATCAGCCCCAAGTTTCCAGCCTTATCGCTCCCCCAGCTGTGGATGTAGAGGAGGTAAATCCAAGATTCCTCACAAGCCCTGAAGGTCTTATTTAAGAATTTCTCTCTATTTCACAGTCTTGTGTTTTCTTTTTCAAATTTATTTTTATAAAGGGATTTAGCTTATTTACAGTGCTGTGTGTATGCTGCTGTACACAAATGATTTTCTTATGGAAACCTATAAATGTATGGGTTTTAATTTTCTTCATAGTCAGGTATATTCCTAGGTTTTGAATGCGGGTTGTTGAGTCCATTTGCTTGAGCAAGGAGTAGGTCTCGTCTAATATATATTTGGCTTATGGAATGGTAGCTGTCCTAATGTCACCCTCTGGTTTTATGCAGCCTCCCCACTCTCCTTTCCCCTTAAGCAAGCATAAGTTTCTTTTGTAAATGTAAGACTCTGTTGTGTTTTGTAATGCAGTTCACACGTAGCCGTGTTTACATTCCCGGTATTAGTGATATCTTATGATGTTTCTTTTTCTGTGTGACTTATTTCACTTAGAATCTTCGTAACTAAATCCACTCATTATGCTGCTACTGGTCTGTTGCCATTGATTTCACTGTTGAGTGATACTCCATTGTAGGGATGTACCACAACTTCTATATCCATTTTTCTCTTTCTGGGCTCTTGAAGTTGTACCATAGCCAAGATTCCTGTACGCAGAGCAGCCCCAAACTTTGGTGTGGCTGTGTCTTTTTCATTTAAATTTTCCGAATCTATAGTACCATAAGTGGAAGTGCCCTAGGCTCTCTAGCTTGTTTTTTTCTTTGTTCCAGGAAACACCATCCACTTCTCCATAGTAGCTGTTGTCAATTTACATCCTGCCCATCAGCATAACAAGGCTGCCCGTTCTCCATGGCCTGTCCTGCCCCTCTGGATTTTACACTTTTTTTGGACGGCTCTTTTGATCGGTGGGAAGTGAGACTTCATTGTAGTGTGGATTTCCATTGCAGGCTTGCTTGGTTGGCCAAAAAGGGCGTATGCGTTTTTTCCTTAATATATTCAGGAAAAAACTCATACGCCCTTTTTGGCCAAGAGCATCACTGTCGAACTGCTGCCTCTTTTCCTACGCTTTCAGAGCAATTCTTATCTACCACCTGATATCTCTTTTCTGCGATTCTGCTTCGCGTTCAAGTCCTCTTCACAGCCTTCCTTCAATAAATATTGGGATGATAGGGGTCATTTGGAACTCTGCAGGATTGTGAGTTACAGTTCCAAAAATTTCCTTTTCTCAACTCGCTTTCTTGTGAGCTGACCGCAAACCCGAAGAATTGCTTCAGGCCCTAATCTCGTTCCGGCATGGCATGCTGAGCCTTTGGAGAATGCTTCTTCCTGTAGGGAAATCAGAGTTCAATGTGCCCGTCCAAACATATCGAGTTAGCCGCTCATTGGTTCTCCTTATTCCTCTTCAACTTCCACAGAAGTTGCAAACTGTGCCAAACAAGAGGTCAAAGGCACTGACTCTCCAAGTGGGGAGAATGATTATATCACATCTGGAACGGCGTACTCGAGTATCAGGGGGCGAAAATGGCGATGAGTTTTAGAAATTTTGCCTGATCACTTCGTGGACAATATTCTGGGTTTTCCATGCATATTTTAGCTGAAGGATAAATCCCTTACACGTGGAGATTGGTGACCCATGGAATGGGAACCATGCACCATTACCTCAAAGGGTCTGCATTCCCTCATCAATTGTATCAGCCCCAAGTTTCCAGCCTTATCGCTCCCCCAGCTGTGGATGTAGAGGAGGTAAATCCAAGATTCCTCACAAGCCCTGAAGGTCTTATTTAAGAATTTCTCTCTATTTCACAGTCTTGTGTTTTCTTTTTCAAATTTATTTTTATAAAGTGGTTTAGCTTATTTACAGTGCTGTGTGTATGCTGCTGTACACAAATGATTTTCTTATGGAAACCTATAAATGTATGGGTTTTAATTTTCTTCATAGTCAGGTATATTCCTAGGTTTTGAATACGGGGTGTTGAGTCCATTTGCTTGAGCAAGGAGTAGGTCTCGTCTAATATATATTTGGCTTATGGAATGGTAGCTGTCCTAATGTCACCCTCTGGTTTTATGCAGCCTCCCCACTCTCCTTTCCTCTTAAGCAAGCATAAGTTTCTTTTGTAAATGTAAGACTCTGTTCTGTTTTGTAATGCAGTTCACACGTAGCCGTGTTTACATTCCCGGTATTAGTGATATCTTATGATGTTTCTTTTTCTGTGTGACTTATTTCACTTAGAATCTTCGTAACTAAATCCACTCATTATGCTGCTACTGGTCTGTTGCCATTGATTTCACTGTTGAGTGATACTCCATTGTAGGGATGTACCACAACTTCTATATCCATTTTTCTCTTTCTGGGCTCTTGAAGTTGTACCATAGCCATGATTCCTGTACGCAGAGCAGCCCCAAACTTTGGTGTGGCTGTGTCTTTTTCATTTAAATTTTCCGAATCTATAGTACCATAAGTGGAAGTGCCCTAGGCTCTCTAGCTTGTTTTTTTCTTTGTTCCAGGAAACACCATCCACTTCTCCATAGTAGCTGTTGTCAATTTACATCCTGCCCATCAGCATAACAAGGCTGCCCGTTCTCCATGTCCTGTCCTGCCTCTCTGGATTTTACACTTTTTTTGGACGGCTCTTTTGATCGGTGGGAAGTGAGACTTCATTGTAGTGCCGATTTCCATTGCAGGCTTGCTTGGTTGGCCAAAAAGGGCGTATGCGTTTTTTCCTTAATATATTCAGGAAAAAACTCATACGCCCTTTTTGGCCAAGAGCATCACTGTCGAACTGCTGCCTCTTTTCCTACGCTTTCAGAGCAGTTCTTATCTACCACATGATATCTCTTTTCTGCGATTCTGCTTCGCGTTCAAGTCCTCTTCACAGCCTTCCTTCAATAAATATTGGGATGATAGGGGTCATTTGGAACTCTGCAGGATTGTGAGTTACAGTTCCAAAAATTTCCTTTTCTCAACTCGCTTTCTTGTGAGCTGACCGCAAACCCGAAGAATTGCTTCAGGCCCTAATCTCGTTCCGGCATGGCATGCTGAGCCTTTGGAGAATGCTTCTTCCTGTAGGGAAATCAGAGTTCAATGTGCCCGTCCAAACATATCGAGTTAGCCGCTCATTGGTTCTCCTTATTCCTCTTCAACTTCCACAGAAGTTGCAAACTGTGCCAAACAAGAGGTCAAAGGCACTGACTCTCCAAGTGGGGAGAATGTTTATATCGCATCTGGAACGGCGTACTCGAGTATCGGGGCGAAAATGGCGATGAGTTTTAGAAATTTTGCCTGATCACTTCGTGGACAATATTCTGGGTTTTCCATGCATATTTTAGCTGAAGGATAAATCCCTTACACGTGGAGATTGGTGACCCATGGAATGGGAACCATGCACCATTACCTCAAAGGGTCTGCATTCCCTCATCAATTGTATCAGCCACAAGTTTCCAGCCTTATCGCTCCCACAGCTGTGGATGTAGAGGAGGTAAATCCAAGATTCCTCACAAGCCCTGAAGGTCTTATTTAAGAATTTCTCTCTATTTCACAGTCTTGTGTTTTCTTTTTCAAATTTATTTTTATAAAGGGATTTAGCTTATTTACAGTGCTGTGTGTATGCTGCTGTACACAAATGATTTTCTTATGGAGACCTATAAATGTATGGGTTTTAATTTTCTTCATAGTCAGGTATATTCCTAGGTTTTGAATACGGGGTGTTGAGTCCATTTGCTTGAGCAAGGAGTAGGTCTCGTCTAATATATATTTGGCTTATGGAATGGTAGCTGTCCTAATGTCACCCTCTGGTTTTATGCAGCCTCCCCACTCTCCTTTCCCCTTAAGCAAGCATAAGTTTCTTTTGTAAATGTAAGACTCTGTTGTGTTTTGTAATGCAGTTCACACGTAGCCGTGTTTACATTCCCGGTATTAGTGATATCTTATGATGTTTCTTTTTCTGTGTGACTTATTTCACTTAGAATCTTCGTAACTAAATCCACTCATTATGCTGCTACTGGTCTGTTGCCATTGATTTCACTGTTGAGTGATACTCCATTGTAGGGATGTACCACAACTTCTATATCCATTTTTCTCTTTCTGGGCTCTTGAAGTTGTACCATAGCCAAGATTCCTGTACGCAGAGCAGCCCCAAACTTTGGTGTGGCTGTGTCTTTTTCATTTAAATTTTCCGAATCTATAGTACCATAAGTGGAAGTGCCCTAGGCTCTCTAGCTTGTTTTTTTCTTTGTTCCAGGAAACACCATCCACTTCTCCATAGTAGCTGTTGTCAATTTACATCCTGCCCATCAGCATAACAAGGCTGCCCGTTCTCCATGGCCTGTCCTGCCCCTCTGGATTTTACACTTTTTTTGGACGGCTCTTTTGATCGGTGGGAAGTGAGACTTCATTGTAGTGTGGATTTCCATTGCAGGCTTGCTTGGTTGGCCAAAAAGGGCGTATGCGTTTTTTCCTTAATATATTCAGGAAAAAACTCATACGCCCTTTTTGGCCAAGAGCATCACTGTCGAACTGCTGCCTCTTTTCCTACGCTTTCAGAGCAATTCTTATCTACCACCTGATATCTCTTTTCTGCGATTCTGCTTCGCGTTCAAGTCCTCTTCACAGCCTTCCTTCAATAAATATTGGGATGATAGGGGTCATTTGGAACTCTGCAGGATTGTGAGTTACAGTTCCAAAAATTTCCTTTTCTCAACTCGCTTTCTTGTGAGCTGACCGCAAACCCGAAGAATTGCTTCAGGCCCTAATCTCCTTCCGGCATGGCATGCTGAGCCTTTGGAGAATGCTTCTTCCTGTAGGGAAATCAGAGTTCAATGTGCCCGTCCAAACATATCGAGTTAGCCGCTCATTGGTTCTCCTTATTCCTCTTCAACTTCCACAGAAGTTGCAAACTGTGCCAAACAAGAGCTCAAAGGCACTGACTCTCCAAGTGGGAAGAATGTTTATATCGCATCTGGAACGGCGTACTCGAGTATCGGGGCGAAAATGGCGATGAGTTTTAGAAATTTTGCCTGATCACTTCGTGGACAATATTCTGGGTTTTCCATGCATATTTTAGCTGAAGGATAAATCCCTTACACGTGGAGATTGGTGACCCATGGAATGGGAACCATGCACCATTACCTCAAAGGGTCTGCATTCCCTCATCAATTGTATCAGCCCCAAGTTTCCAGCCTTATCGCTCCCACAGCTGTGGATGTAGAGGAGGTAAATCCAAGATTCCTCACAAGCCCTGAAGGTCTTATTTAAGAATTTCTCTCTATTTCACAGTCTTGTGTTTTCTTTTTCAAATTTATTTTTATAAAGGGATTTAGCTTATTTACAGTGCTGTGTGTATGCTGCTGTACACAAATGATTTTCTTATGGAAACCTATAAATGTATGGGTTTTAATTTTCTTCATAGTCAGGTATATTCCTAGGTTTTGAATACGGGGTGTTGAGTCCATTTGGTTGAGCAAGGAGCAGCTCTTGTCTAATATATATTTGGCTTATGGAATGGTATCTGTCCTAATGTCAACCTCTGGTTTTATGCAGCCTCCCCACTCTCCTTTCCCCTTAAGCAAGCATAAGTTTCTTTTGTAAATGTGAGACTCTCTTGTGTTTTGTAATGCAGTTCACACGTAGCCGTGTTTACATTCCCGGTATTAGTGATATCTTATGATGTTTCTTTTTCTGTGTGACTTATTTCACTTAGAATCATCGTAACTAAATCCACTCATTATGCTGCTACTGGTCTGTTGCCATTGATTTCATTGTTGAGTGATATTCCATTGTAGGGATGTACCACAACTTCTATATCCATTTTTCTCTTTCTGGGCTATTAAAGTTGTACCATAGTCAAGGCTCCCGTACACAGAGCAGCCCCAAACTTTGGTGTGGCTGTGTCTTTTTCATTTAAATTTTTCGAATCTATAGCACCATATGTGGACGTGCCCTAGGCTCTCTAGCTTGGTTTTTTCTTTGTTCCAGGAAACACCATCCACTTCTCCAGAGTGGCTGTTGGCAATTTACATCCCGCCAATCAGCATAACAAGGCTGCCGGTTCTCCATGGCCTGTCCTGCCTCTCTGGATTTTACACTTTTTTCGTACGGCCCTTTGGATCGGTGGGATGTTAGACTGCCTTGTAGTGCGGATTTCCATTGCAGGCTTGCATGGTTGGCCGAAAAGGGCGTATGCGTTTTCTCCTGAATATATTCAGGAGAAAACGCATACGCCCTTTTTGGCCAAGTGCATCACTGTCGAAATGCTGCCTCTTTTCCTACGCTTTCAGAGGAATTCTTATCTACCCCCTGATATCTGTTTTCTGCAATTCTGTTTCGCGTTCAAGTCCTCTTCACAGCCTTCCTTCAATAAATTTTTGGATGATAGTGGTCATTTGGAACTCTGCAGGATTGTGAGTTACAGTGCCAAAAATCTCCTTTTCTCAACTCGCTTTCTTGTGAGCTGACCGCAAACCCGAAGAATTGCTACAGGCCCTAATCTCGTTCCGGC
The DNA here is from genome assembly GCA_036417435.1 of Inia geoffrensis. Classification (NCBI taxonomy): domain Eukaryota; kingdom Metazoa; phylum Chordata; class Mammalia; order Artiodactyla; family Iniidae; genus Inia; species Inia geoffrensis. The sequence goes on from CM070911.1 coordinate 94,313,296, forward strand.
ATGGCATGCTGAGCCTTTGATGAATTCTTCTTCCTGTAGGGAAAACAGTGTTCAATGTGCCCGTCCAAACACATCAAGTTAGCTGCTCATTCGTTCTCCTTATTCCTGTTCATCTTCCACAGAAATTGCAAACTGTGCCAAACAAGAGGTCAAAGGCACTGACTCTCCAAGTGGGGAGAATGTTAATATAACATCTGGAACGGCGAACTCGAGTACCAGGGGGCTAAAATGGGGATGAGTTTTAGAAATTGTGCCTGATCACTTCGTGGACCATATTCTGGGATTTCCATGCATATTATAGCTGAAGGATAAATCCCTTACACGTGGAGATTTGGGACCCGTGGAATGGGAACCATGCACCATTACCTCAAAGGGTCTGCATTCCCTCACCAATAGTATCAGCCCCAAGTGTCCAGCCTTATCTCTCCCACAGCTGTGGATGTAGAGGTGGTAAATCCATGATTCCTCACAAGCCCTCAAGGACTTATTTAAGAATTTCTCTCTATTTGACAGTCCTTGTGTTTTCTTTTTCAAATTTATTTTTATAAGGGGATTTAGCTTATTGACACTGCTGTATGTATGCTGCTGTACACAAATCATTTTCTTATGGAGACCTATAAATGTATGGGTTTTAATTTTCTTCATAGTCAGGTATATTCCTAGGTTTTGAATACGGGGTGTTGAGTCCATTTGGTTGAGCAAGGAGTAGCTCTTGTCTAATATATATTTGGCTTATGGAATGGTATCTGTCCTAATGTCAACCTCTGGTTTTATGCAGCCTCCCCACTCTCCTTTCCCCTTAAGCAAGCATAAGTTTCTTTTGTAAATGTGAGACTCTCTTGTGTTTTGTAATGCAGTTCACACGTTGCCGTGTTTACATTCCCGGTATTAGTGATATCTTATGATGTTTCTTTTTCTGTGTGACTTATTTCACTTAGAATCATCGTAACTATATCCACTCATTATGCTGCTACTGGTCTGTTGCCATTGATTTCATTGTTGAGTGATATTCCATTGTAGGGATGTACCACAACTTCTATATACATTTTTCTCTTTCTGGGCTATTAAAGTTGTACCATAGTCAAGGCTCCCGTACACAGAGCAGCCCCAAACTTTGGTGTGGCTGTGTCTTTTTCATTTAAATTTTCCGAATCTATAGCACCATAAGTGGAAGTGCCCTAGGCTCTCTAGCTTGGTTTTTTCTTTGTTCCAGGAAACACCATCCACTTCTCCAGAGTGGCTGTTGGCAATTTACATCCCGCCTATCAGCATAACAAGGCTGCCGGTTCTCCATGGCCTGTCCTGCCTCTCTGGATTTTACACTTTTTTCGGACGGCCCTTTGGATCGGTGGGAAGTGAGACTGCCTTGTAGTGCAGATTTCCATTGCAGGCTTGCTTGGTTGGCCAAAAAGGGCGTATGCGTTTTTTCCTGAATATATTCAGGAAAAAACGCATACGCCCTTTTTGGCCAAGTGCATCACTGTCGAACTGCTGCCTCTTTTCCTACGCTTTCAGAGCAATTCTTATCTTCCCCCTGATATCTGTTTTCTGCAATTCTGTGTCGCGTTCAAGTCCTCTTCACAGCCTTCCTTCAATAAATTTTTGGAAGATAGGGGTCATTTGGAACTCTGCAGGATGGTGAGTTACAGTGCCAAAAATCTCCTTTTCTCCACTCACTTTCTTGTGAGCTGACCGCAAACCCGAAGAATTGCTTCAGGCCCTAATCTCGTTCTGGCATGGCACGCTGAGCCTTTGATGAATTCTTCTTCCTGTAGGGAAATCAGTGTTCAATGTGCCCGTCTAAACACATCAAGTTAGCTGCTCATTCGTTCTCCTTATTCCTGTTCATCTTCCACAGATATTGCAAACTGTGCCAAACAAGAGGTCAAAGGCACTGACTCTCCAAGTGGGGAGAATGTTAATATTGCATCTGGAACGGCGAACTCGAGTACCAGGGGGCTAAAATGGCGATGAGTTTTAGAAATTGTGCCTGATCACTTCGTGGACCATATTCTGGGTTTTCCATGCATATTTTAGCTGAAGGATAAATCCCTTACACATGGATCTTTGGGACCCGTGGAATGGGAACCATGCAGCATTACCTCAAAGGGTCTGCATTCCCTCACCAATAGTATCAGCCCCAAGTGTCCAGCCTTATCTCTCCCACAGCTGTGGATGTAGAGGTGGTAAATCCAAGATTCCTCACAAGCCCTCAAGGACCTATTTAAGAATTTCTCTCTATTTGACAGTCCTTGTGTTTTCTTTTTCAAATTTATTTTTATAAGGGTATTTAGCTTATTTACACTGCTGTGTGTATGCTGCTGTACACAAATCATTTTCTTATGGAGACCTATAAATGTATGGGTTTTAATTTTCTTCATAGTCAGGTATATTCCTAGGTTTTGAATACGGGGTGTTGAGTCCATTTGGTTGAGCAAGGAGTAGCTCTTGTCTAATATATATTTGGCTTATGGAATGGTATCTGTCCTAATGTCAACCTCTGGTTTTATGCAGCCTCCCCACTCTCCTTTCCCCTTAAGCAAGCATAAGTTTCTTTTGTAAATGTGAGACTCTCTTGTGTTTTGTAATGCAGTTCACACGTTGCCGTGTTTACATTCCCGGTATTAGTGATATCTTATGATGTTTCTTTTTCTGTGTGACTTATTTCACTTAGAATCATCGTAACTATATCCACTCATTATGCTGCTACTGGTCTGTTGCCATTGATTTCATTGTTGAGTGATATTCCATTGTAGGGATGTACCACAACTTCTATATACATTTTTCTCTTTCTGGGCTATTAAAGTTGTACCATAGTCAAGGCTCCCGTACACAGAGCAGCCCCAAACTTTGGTGTGGCTGTGTCTTTTTCATTTAAATTTTCCGAATCTATAGCACCATAAGTGGAAGTGCCCTAGGCTCTCTAGCTTGTTTTTTTCTTTGTTCCAGGAAACACCATCCACTTCTCCAGAGTGGCTGTTGGCAATTTACATCCCGCCTATCAGCATAACAAGGCTGCCGGTTCTCCATGGCCTGTCCTGCCTCTCTGGATTTTACACTTTTTTCGGACGGCCCTTTGGATCGGTGGGAAGTGAGACTGCCTTGTAGTGCGGATTTCCATTGCAGGCTTGCTTGGTTGGCCAAAAAGGGCGTATGCGTTTTTTCCTGAATATATTCAGGAAAAAACGCATACGCCCTTTTTGGCCAAGTGCATCACTGTCGAACTGCTGCCTCTTTTCCTACGCTTTCAGAGCAATTCTTATCTTCCCCCGATATCTGTTTTCTGCAATTCTGTGTCGCGTTCAAGTCCTCTTCACAGCCTTCCTTCAATAAATTTTTGGAAGATAGGGGTCATTTGGAACTCTGCAGGATGGTGAGTTACAGTGCCAAAAATCTCCTTTTCTCCACTCACTTTCTTGTGAGCTGACCGCAAACCCGAAGAATTGCTTCAGGCCCTAATCTCGTTCTGGCATGGCACGCTGAGCCTTTGATGAATTCTTCTTCCTGTAGGGAAATCAGTGTTCAATGTGCCCGTCTAAACACATCAAGTTAGCTGCTCATTCGTTCTCCTTATTCCTGTTCATCTTCCACAGAAATTGCAAACTGTGCCAAACAAGAGGTCAAAGGCACTGACTCTCCAAGTGGGGAGAATGTTAATATTGCATCTGGAACGGCGAACTCGAGTACCAGGGGGCTAAAATGGCGATGAGTTTTAGAAATTGTGCCTGATCACTTCGTGGACCATATTCTGGGTTTTCCATGCATATTTTAGCTGAAGGATAAATCCCTTACACATGGATCTTTGGGACCCGTGGAATGGGAACCATGCAGCATTACCTCAAAGGGTCTGCATTCCCTCACCAATAGTATCAGCCCCAAGTGTCCAGCCTTATCTCTCCCACAGCTGTGGATGTAGAGGTGGTAAATCCAAGATTCCTCACAAGCCCTCAAGGACCTATTTAAGAATTTCTCTCTATTTGACAGTCCTTGTGTTTTCTTTTTCAAATTTATTTTTATAAGGGTATTTAGCTTATTTACACTGCTGTGTGTATGCTGCTGTACACAAATCATTTTCTTATGGAGACCTATAAATGTATGGGTTTTAATTTTCTTCATAGTCAGGTATATTCCTAGGTTTTGAATACGGGGTGTTGAGTCCATTTGGTTGAGCAAGGAGTAGCTCTTGTCTAATATATATTTGGCTTATGGAATGGTATCTGTCCTAATGTCAACCTCTGGTTTTATGCAGCCTCCCCACTCTCCTTTCCCCTTAAGCAAGCATAAGTTTCTTTTGTAAATGTGAGACTCTCTTGTGTTTTGTAATGCAGTTCACACGTTGCCGTGTTTACATTCCCGGTATTAGTGATATCTTATGATGTTTCTTTTTCTGTGTGACTTATTTCACTTAGAATCATCGTAACTATATCCACTCATTATGCTGCTACTGGTCTGTTGCCATTGATTTCATTGTTGAGTGATATTCCATTGTAGGGATGTACCACAACTTCTATATACATTTTTCTCTTTCTGGGCTATTAAAGTTGTACCATAGTCAAGGCTCCCGTACACAGAGCAGCCCCAAACTTTGGTGTGGCTGTGTCTTTTTCATTTAAATTTTCCGAATCTATAGCACCATAAGTGGAAGTGCCCTAGGCTCTCTAGCTTGTTTTTTTCTTTGTTCCAGGAAACACCATCCACTTCTCCAGAGTGGCTGTTGGCAATTTACATCCCGCCTATCAGCATAACAAGGCTGCCGGTTCTCCATGGCCTGTCCTGCCTCTCTGGATTTTACACTTTTTTCGGACGGCCCTTTGGATCGGTGGGAAGTGAGACTGCCTTGTAGTGCGGATTTCCATTGCAGGCTTGCTTGGTTGGCCAAAAAGGGCGTATGCGTTTTTTCCTGAATATATTCAGGAAAAAACGCATACGCCCTTTTTGGCCAAGTGCATCACTGTCGAACTGCTGCCTCTTTTCCTACGCTTTCAGAGCAATTCTTATCTTCCCCCTGATATCTGTTTTCTGCAATTCTGTGTCGCGTTCAAGTCCTCTTCACAGCCTTCCTTCAATAAATTTTTGGAAGATAGGGGTCATTTGGAACTCTGCAGGATGGTGAGTTACAGTGCCAAAAATCTCCTTTTCTCCACTCACTTTCTTGTGAGCTGACCGCAAACCCGAAGAATTGCTTCAGGCCCTAATCTCGTTCTGGCATGGCACGCTGAGCCTTTGATGAATTCTTCTTCCTGTAGGGAAATCAGTGTTCAATGTGCCCGTCTAAACACATCAAGTTAGCTGCTCATTCGTTCTCCTTATTCCTGTTCATCTTCCACAGAAATTGCAAACTGTGCCAAACAAGAGGTCAAAGGCAATGACTCTCCAAGTGGGGAGAATGTTAATATTGCATCTGGAACGGCGAACTCGAGTACCAGGGGGCTAAAATGGCGATGAGTTTTAGAAATTGTGCCTGATCACTTCGTGGACCATATTCTGGGTTTTCCATGCATATTTTAGCTGAAGGATAAATCCCTTACACATGGATCTTTGGGACCCGTGGAATGGGAACCATGCAGCATTACCTCAAAGGGTCTGCATTCCCTCACCAATAGTATCAGCCCAAAGTGTCCAGCCTTATCTCTCCCACAGCTGTGGATGTAGAGGTGGTAAATCCAAGATTCCTCACAAGCCCTCAAGGACCTATTTAAGAATTTCTCTCTATTTGACAGTCCTTGTGTTTTCTTTTTCAAATTTATTTTTATAAGGGTATTTAGCTTATTTACACTGCTGTGTGTATGCTGCTGTACACAAATCATTTTCTTATGGAGACCTATAAATGTATGGGTTTTAATTTTCTTCATAGTCAGGTATATTCCTAGGTTTTGAATACGGGGTGTTGAGTCCATTTGGTTGAGCAAGGAGTAGCTCTTGTCTAATATATATTTGGCTTATGGAATGGTATCTGTCCTAATGTCAACCTCTGGTTTTATGCAGCCTCCCCACTCTCCTTTCCCCTTAAGCAAGCATAAGTTTCTTTTGTAAATGTGAGACTCTCTTGTGTTTTGTAATGCAGTTCACACGTAGCCGTGTTTACATTCCCGGTATTAGTGATATCTTATGATGTTTCTTTTTCTGTGTGACTTATTTCACTTAGAATCATCGTAACTAAATCCACTCATTATGCTGCTACTGGTCTGTTGCCATTGATTTCATTGTTGAGTGATATTCCATTGTAGGGATGTACCACAACTTCTATATCCATTTTTCTCTTTCTGGGCTATTAAAGTTGTACCATAGTCAAGGCTCCCGTACACAGAGCAGCCCCAAACTTTGGTGTGGCTGTGTCTTTTTCATTTAAATTTTCCGAATCTATAGCACCATAAGTGGAAGTGCCCTAGGCTCTCTAGCTTGGTTTTTTCTTTGTTCCAGGAAACACCATACACTTTTACAGAGTGGCTGTTGGCAATTTACATCCCGCCCATCAGCATAACAAGGCTGCCGGTTCTTCATGGCCTGTCCTGCCTCTCTGGATTTTACACTTTTTTCGGACGGCCCTTTGGATCGGTGGGATGTGAGACTGCCTTGTAGTGCGGATGTCCATTGCAGGCTTGCTTGGTTGGCCAAAAAGGGCGTATGCGTTTTTTCCTGAATATATTCAGGAAAAAACGCATACGCCCTTTTTGTCCAAGTGCATCACTGTCGAACTGCTGCCTCTTTTCCTACGCTTTGAGAGCAATTCTTATCTACCCCCTGATATCTGTTTTCTGCAATTCTGTTTCGCGTTCAAGTCCTCTTCACAGCCTTCCTTCAATAAATTTTTGGATGATAGGGGTCATTTGGAACTCTGCAGGATTGTGAGTTACAGTGCCAAAAATCTCCTTTTCTCAACTCGCTTTCTTGTGAGCTGACCGCAAACCCGAAGAATTGCTTCAGGCCCTAATCTCGTTCCGGCATGGCATGCTGAGCCTTTGATGAATTCTTCTTCCTGTAGGGAAAACAGTGTTCAATGTGCCCGTCCAAACACATCAAGTTAGCTGCTCATTCGTTCTCCTTATTCCTGTTCATCTTCCACAGAAATTGCAAACTGTGCCAAACAAGAGGTCAAAGCACTAACTCTCCAAGTGGGGAGAATGTTAATATTGCATCTGGAACGGCGAACTCGAGTTCCAGGGGGCTAAAATGGCGAAGAGTTTTAGAAATTTTGCCTGATCACTTCGTGGACCATATTCTGGGTTTTCCATGCATATTTTAGCTGAAGGATAAATCCCTTTCACGTGGAGATTTGGGACCCGTGGAATGGGAACCATGCACCATTACCTCAAAGGGTCTGCATTCCCTCACCAATAGTATCAGCCCCAAGTGTCCAGCCTTATCTCTCCCACAGCTGTGGATGTAGAGGTGGTAAATCCAAGATTCCTCACAAGCCCTGAAGGACTTATTTAAGAATTTCTCTCTATTTGACAGTCCTTGTGTTTTCTTTTTCAAATTTATTTTTATACGGGGATTTAGCTTATTGACACTGCTGTGTGTATGCTGCTGTACACAAATGATTTTCTTATGGAGACCTATAAATGTATGGGTTTTAATTTTCTTCATAGTCAGGTATATTCCTAGGTTTTGAATACGGGGTGTTGAGTCCATTTGGTTGAGCAAGGAGTAGCTCTTGTCTAATATATATTTGGCTTATGGAATGGTATCTGTCCTAATGTCAACCTCTGGTTTTATGCAGCCTCCCCACTCTCCTTTCCCCTTAAGCAAGCATAAGTTTGTTTAGTAAATGTGAGACTCTGTTGTGTTTTGTAATGAAGTTCACACGTAGCCGTGTTTACATTCCCGGTATTAATGATATCTTATGATGTTTCTTTTTCTGTGTGACTTATTTCACTTAGAATCATCGTAACTAAATCCACTCATTATGCTGCTACTGGTCTGTTGCCATTGATTTCATTGTTGAGTGATATTCCATTGTAGGGATGTACCACAACTTCTATATCCATTTTTCTCTTTCTGGGTTATTAAAGTTGTACCATAGTCAAGGCTACCGTACACAGAGCAGCCCCAAACTTTGGTGTGGCTGTGTCTTTTTCATTTAAATTTTCCGAATCTATAGCACCATAAGTGGAAGTGCCCTAGGCTCTCTAGCTTGGTTTTTTCTTTGTTCCAGGAAACACCATCCACTTCTCCAGAGTGGCTGTTGGCAATTTACATCCCGCCCATCAGCATAACAAGGCTGCCGGTTCTCCATGGACTGTCCTGCCTCTCTGGATTTTACACTTTTTTCGGACGGCCCTTTGGATCGGTGGGAAGTGAGACTGCCTTGTAGTGCGGATTTCCACTGCAGGCTTGCTTGGTTGGCCAAAAAGGGCGTATGCTTTTTTTCCTGAATATATTCAGGAAAAAACGCATACGCCCTTTTTGGCCAAGTGCATCAATGTCGAACTGCTGCCTCTTTTCCTACGCTTTCAGAGCAATTCTTATCTACCCCCTGATATCTGTTTTCTGCAATTCTGCGTCGCGTTCAAATCCTCTTCACAGCCTTCCTTCAATAAATTTTTGGATGATAGGGGTCATTTGGAACTCTGCAGGATTGTGAGTTACAGTGCCAAAAATCTCCTTTTCTCCACTCACTTTCTTGTGAGCTGACCGCAAACCCGAAGAATTGCTTCAGGCCCTAATCTCGTTCTGGCATGGCACGCTGAGCCTTTGATGAATTCTTCTTCCTGTAGGGAAATCAGTGTTCAATGTGCCCGTCCAAACACATCAAGTTAGCTGCTCATTCGTTCTCCTTATTCCTGTTCATCTTCCACAGAAATTGCAAACTGTGCCAAACAAGAGGTCAAAGGCACTGACTCTCCAAGTGGGGAGAATGTTAATATTGCATCTGGAACGGCGAACTCGAGTACCAGGGGGCTAAAATGGCGATGAGTTTTAGAAATTGTGCCTGATCACTTCGTGGACCATATTCTGGGTTTTCCATGCACATTTTAGCTGACGGATAAATCCCTTACACGTGGAGATTTGGGACCCGTGGAATGGGAACCATGCACCATTACCTCAAAGGGTCTGCATTCCCTCACCAATAGTATCAGCCCCAAGAGTCCAGCCTTATCTCTCCCCCAGCTGTGGATGGAGAGGTGCTAAATCCAAGATTTCCCACAAGCCCTCAAGGGCTTATTTAAGAATTTCTCTCTATTTGACAGTCCTTGTGTTTTCTTTTTCAAATTTATTTTTATAAGGGGATTTAGCTTATTTACACTGCTGTGTGTATGCTGCTGTACACAAATGATTTTCTTATGGAGACCTATAAATGTATGGGTTTTAATTTTCTTCATAGTCAGGTATATTCCTAGGTTTTGAATATGGGGTGTTGAGTCCATTTGGTTGAGCAAGGAGTAGCTCTCGTCTAATATATATTTGGCTTATGGAATGGTATCTGTCCTAATGTCAACCTCTGGTTTTATGCAGCCTCCCCACTCTCCTTTCCCGTTAAGCAAGCATAAGTTTCTTTTGTAAATGTGAGACTCTCTTGTGTTTTGTAATGCAGTTCACACATAGCCGTGTTTACATTCCCGGTATTAGTGATATCTTATGATGTTTCTTTTTCTGTGTGACTTATTTCACTTAGAATCATCGTAACTAAATCCACTCATTATGCTGCTACTGCTCTGTTGCCATTGATTTCATTGTTGAGTTATATTCCATTGTAGGGATGTACCACAACTTCTATATCCATTTTTCTCTTTCTGGGCTATTAAAGTTGTACCATAGTCAAGGCTGCCATACACAGAGCCGCCCCAAACTTTGGTGTGGCTGTTTCTTTTTCATTTAAATATTACGAATCTATAGCACCATAAGTGGAAGTGCCCTTGGCTCTCTAGCTTGGTTTTTTCTTTGTTCCAGGAATCACCATCCACTTCTCCAGAGTGGCTGTTGGCAATTTACATCCCGCCCATCAGCATAACAAGGCTGCCGGTTCTCCATGGCCTGTCCTGCCTCTCTGGATTTTACACTTTTTTCGGACGGCCCTTAAGATCGGTGGGAAGTGAGACTGCCTTGTAGTGCGGATTTCCATTGCAGGCTTGCTTGGTTGGCCAAAAAGGGCGTATGCGTTTTTTCCTGAATATATTCAGGAAAAAACGCATACGCCCTTTTTGGCCAAGTGCATCACTGTCGAACTGCTGCCTCTTTTCCTACGCTTTCAGAGCAATTCTTATCTACCCCCTGATATCTGTTTTCTGCAATTCTGCTTGGAGTTCAAGCCCTCTTCACAGCCTTCCTTCAATAAATTTTTGGATGATAGGGGTCATTTGGAACTCTGCAGGATTGTGAGTTACAGTGCCAAAAATCTCCTTTTCTCAACTCGCTTTCTTGTGAGCTGACCGCAAACCCGAAGAATTGCTTCAGGCCCTAATCTCGTTCCAGCATGGCACGCTGAGCCTTTGATGAATTCTTCTTCCTGTAGGGAAATCAGTGTTCAATGTGCCTGTCCAAACACATCAAGTTAGCTGCTCATTTGTTCTCCTTATTCCTGTTCATCTTCCACAGAAATTGCAAACTGTGCCAAACAAGAGGTCAAAGGCACTGACTCTCCAAGTGGGGAGAATGTTAATATTGCATCTGGAACGGCGAACTCGAGTACCAGGGGGCTAAAATGGCGATGAGTTTTAGAAATTTTGCCTGATCACTTCGTGGACCATATTCTGGGTTTTCCATGCATATTTTAGCTGAAGGATAAATCCCTTACACATGGATCTTTGGGACCCGTGGAATGGGAACCATGCAGCATTACCTCAAAGGGTCTGCATTCCCTCACCAATAGTATCAGCCCCAAGTGTCCAGCCTTATCTCTCCCACAGCTGTGGATGTAGAGGTGGTAAATCCACGATTCCTCACAAGCCCTCAAGGACTTATTTAAGAATTTCTCTCTATTTCACAGTCTTGTGTTTTCTTTTTCAAATTTATTTTTATAAAGATATTTAGCTTATTTACAGTGCTGTGTGTATGCTGCTGTACACAAATGATTTTCTTATGGAAACCTATAAATGTATGGGTTTTAATTTTCTTCATAGTCAGGTATATTCCTAGGTTTTGAATACGGGGTGTTGAGTCCATTTGCTTGAGCAAGGAGTAGGTCTCGTCTAATATATATTTGGCTTATGGAATGGTAGCTGTCCTAATGTCACCCTCTGGTTTTATGCAGCCTCCCCACTCTCCTTTCCCCTTAAGCAAGCATAAGTTTCTTTTGTAAATGTAAGACTCTGTTGTGTTTTGTAATGCAGTTCACACGTAGCCGTGTTTACATTCCCGGTATTAGTGATATCTTATGATGTTTCTTTTTCTGTGTGACTTATTTCACTTAGAATCTTCGTAACTAAATCCACTCATTATGCTGCTACTGGTCTGTTGCCATTGATTTCACTGTTGAGTGATACTCCATTGTAGGGATGTACCACAACTTCTATATCCATTTTTCTCTTTCTGGGCTCTTGAAGTTGTACCATAGCCAAGATTCCTGTACGCAGAGCAGCCCCAAACTTTGGTGTGGCTGTGTCTTTTTCATTTAAATTTTCCGAATCTATAGTACCATAAGTGGAAGTGCCCTAGGCTCTCTAGCTTGTTTTTTTCTTTGTTCCAGGAAACACCATCCACTTCTCCATAGTAGCTGTTGTCAATTTACATCCTGCCCATCAGGATAACAAGGCTGCCCGTTCTCCATGGCCTGTCCTGCCCCTCTGGATTTTACACTTTTTTTGGACGGCTCTTTTGATCGGTGGGAAGTGAGACTTCATTGTAGTGTGGATTTCCATTGCAGGCTTGCTTGGTTGGCCAAAAAGGGCGTATGCGTTTTTTCCTTAATATATTCAGGAAAAAACTCATACGCCCTTTTTGGCCAAGAGCATCACTGTCGAACTGCTGCCTCTTTTCCTACGCTTTCAGAGCAATTCTTATCTACCACCTGATATCTCTTTTCTGCGATTCTGCTTCGCGTTCAAGTCCTCTTCACAGCCTTCCTTCAATAAATATTGGGATGATAGGGGTCATTTGGAACTCTGCAGGATTGTGAGTTACAGTTCCAAAAATTTCCTTTTCTCAACTCGCTTTCTTGTGAGCTGACCGCAAACCCGAAGAATTGCTTCAGGCCCTAATCTCGTTCCGGCATGGCATGCTGAGCCTTTGGAGAATGCTTCTTCCTGTAGGGAAATCAGAGTTCAATGTGCCCGTCCAAACATATCGAGTTAGCCGCTCATTGGTTCTCCTTATTCCTCTTCAACTTTCACAGAAGTTGCAAACTGTGCCAAACAAGAGGTCAAAGGCACTGACTCTCCAAGTGGGGAGAATGTTTATATCACATCTGGAACGGCGTACTCGAGTATCAGGGGGCGAAAATGGCGATGAGTTTTAGAAATTTTGCCTGATCACTTCGTGGACAATATTCTGGGTTTTCCATGCATATTTTAGCTGAAGGATAAATCCCTTACACGTGGAGATTGGTGACCCATGGAATGGGAACCATGCACCATTACCTCAAAGGGTCTGCATTCCCTCATCAATTGTATCAGCCCCAAGTTTCCAGCCTTATCGCTCCCCCAGCTGTGGATGTAGAGGAGGTAAATCCAAGATTCCTCACAAGCCCTGAAGGTCTTATTTAAGAATTTCTCTCTATTTCACAGTCTTGTGTTTTCTTTTTCAAATTTATTTTTATAAAGGGATTTAGCTTATTTACAGTGCTGTGTGTATGCTGCTGTACACAAATGATTTTCTTATGGAAACCTATAAATGTATGGGTTTTAATTTTCTTCATAGTCAGGTATATTCCTAGGTTTTGAATACGGGGTGTTGAGTCCATTTGCTTGAGCAAGGAGTAGGTCTCGTCTAATATATATTTGGCTTATGGAATGGTAGCTGTCCTAATGTCACCCTCTGGTTTTATGCAGCCTCCCCACTCTCCTTTCCCCTTAAGCAAGCATAAGTTTCTTTTGTAAATGTAAGACTCTGTTGTGTTTTGTAATGCAGTTCACACGTAGCCGTGTTTACATTCCCGGTATTAGTGATATCTTATGATGTTTCTTTTTCTGTGTGACTTATTTCACTTAGAATCTTCGTAACTAAATCCACTCATTATGCTGCTACTGGTCTGTTGCCATTGATTTCACTGTTGAGTGATACTCCATTGTAGGGATGTACCACAACTTCTATATCCATTTTTCTCTTTCTGGGCTCTTGAAGTTGTACCATAGCCAAGATTCCTGTACGCAGAGCAGCCCCAAACTTTGGTGTGGCTGTGTCTTTTTCATTTAAATTTTCCCAATCTATAGTACCATAAGTGGAAGTGCCCTAGGCTCTCTAGCTTGTTTTTTTCTTTGTTCCAGGAAACACCATCCACTTCTCCATAGTAGCTGTTGTCAATTTACATCCTGCCCATCAGCATAACAAGGCTGCCCGTTCTCCATGTCCTCTCCTGCCTCTCTGGATTTTACACTTTTTTTGGACGGCTCTTTTGATCGGTGGGAAGTGAGACTTCATTGTAGTGCCGATTTCCATTGCAGGCTTGCTTGGTTGGCCAAAAAGGGCGTATGCGTTTTTTCCTTAATATATTCAGGAAAAAACTCATACGCCCTTTTTGGCCAAGAGCATCACTGTCGAACTGCTGCCTCTTTTCCTACGCTTTCAGAGCAATTCTTATCTACCACCTGATATCTCTTTTCTGCGATTCTGCTTCGCGTTCAAGTCCTCTTCACAGCCTTCCTTCAATAAATATTGGGATGATAGGGGTCATTTGGAACTCTGCAGGATTGTGAGTTACAGTTCCAAAAATTTCCTTTTCTCAACTCGCTTTCTTGTGAGCTGACCGCAAACCCGAAGAATTGCTTCAGGCCCTAATCTCCTTCCGGCATGGCATGCTGAGCCTTTGGAGAATGCTTCTTCCTGTAGGGAAATCAGAGTTCAATGTGCCCGTCCAAACATATCGAGTTAGCCGCTCATTGGTTCTCCTTATTCCTCTTCAACTTCCACAGAAGTTGCAAACTGTGCCAAACAAGAGCTCAAAGGCACTGACTCTCCAAGTGGGAAGAATGTTTATATCGCATCTGGAACGGCGTACTCGAGTATCGGGGCGAAAATGGCGATGAGTTTTAGAAATTTTGCCTGATCACTTCGTGGACAATATTCTGGGTTTTCCATGCATATTTTAGCTGAAGGATAAATCCCTTACACGTGGAGATTGGTGACCCATGGAATGGGAACCGTGCACCATTACCTCAAAGGGTCTGCATTCCCTCATCAATTGTATCAGCCCCAAGTTTCCAGCCTTATCGCTCCCACAGCTGTGGATGTAGAGGAGGTAAATCCAAGATTCCTCACAAGCCCTGAAGGTCTTATTTAAGAATTTCTCTCTATTTCACAGTCTTGTGTTTTCTTTTTCAAATTTATTTTTATAAGGGTATTTAGCTTATTTACACTGCTGTGTGTATGCTGCTGTACACAAATCATTTTCTTATGGAGACCTATAAATGTATGGGTTTTAATTTTCTTCATAGTCAGGTATATTCCTAGGTTTTGAATACGGGGTGTTGAGTCCATTTGGTTGAGCAAGGAGTAGCTCTTGTCTAATATATATTTGGCTTATGGAATGGTATCTGTCCTAATGTCAACCTCTGGTTTTATGCAGCCTCCCCACTCTCCTTTCCCCTTAAGCAAGCATAAGTTTCTTTTGTAAATGTGAGACTCTCTTGTGTTTTGTAATGCAGTTCACACGTAGCCGTGTTTACATTCCCGGTATTAGTGATATCTTATGATGTTTCTTTTTCTGTGTGACTTATTTCACTTAGAATCATCGTAACTAAATCCACTCATTATGCTGCTACTGGTCTGTTGCCATTGATTTCATTGTTGAGTGATATTCCATTGTAGGGATGTACCACAACTTCTATATCCATTTTTCTCTTTCTGGGCTATTAAAGTTGTACCATAGTCAAGGCTCCCGTACACAGAGCAGCCCCAAACTTTGGTGTGGCTGTGTCTTTTTCATTTAAATTTTCCGAATCTATAGCACCATAAGTGGAAGTGCCCTAGGCTCTCTAGCTTGGTTTTTTCTTTGTTCCAGGAAACACCATACACTTTTACAGAGTGGCTGTTGGCAATTTACATCCCGCCCATCAGCATAACAAGGCTGCCGGTTCTTCATGGCCTGTCCTGCCTCTCTGGATTTTACACTTTTTTCGGACGGCCCTTTGGATCGGTGGGATGTGAGACTGCCTTGTAGTGCGGATGTCCATTGCAGGCTTGCTTGGTTGGCCAAAAAGGGCGTATGCGTTTTTTCCTGAATATATTCAGGAAAAAACGCATACGCCCTTTTTGTCCAAGTGCATCACTGTCGAACTGCTGCCTCTTTTCCTACGCTTTGAGAGCAATTCTTATCTACCCCCTGATATCTGTTTTCTGCAATTCTGTTTCGCGTTCAAGTCCTCTTCACAGCCTTCCTTCAATAAATTTTTGGATGATAGGGGTCATTTGGAACTCTGCAGGATTGTGAGTTACAGTGCCAAAAATCTCCTTTTCTCAACTCGCTTTCTTGTGAGCTGACCGCAAACCCGAAGAATTGCTTCAGGCCCTAATCTCGTTCCGGCATGGCATGCTGAGCCTTTGATGAATTCTTCTTCCTGTAGGGAAAACAGTGTTCAATGTGCCCGTCCAAACACATCAAGTTAGCTGCTCATTCGTTCTCCTTATTCCTGTTCATCTTCCACAGAAATTGCAAACTGTGCCAAACAAGAGGTCAAAGCACTAACTCTCCAAGTGGGGAGAATGTTAATATTGCATCTGGAACGGCGAACTCGAGTACCAGGGGGCTAAAATGGCGAAGAGTTTTAGAAATTTTGCCTGATCACTTCGTGGACCATATTCTGGGTTTTCCATGCATATTTTAGCTGAAGGATAAATCCCTTTCACGTGGAGATTTGGGACCCGTGGAATGGGAACCATGCACCATTACCTCAAAGGGTCTGCATTCCCTCACCAATAGTATCAGCCCCAAGTGTCCAGCCTTATCTCTCCCACAGCTGTGGATGTAGAGGTGGTAAATCCAAGATTCCTCACAAGCCCTGAAGGACTTATTTAAGAATTTCTCTCTATTTGACAGTCCTTGTGTTTTCTTTTTCAAATTTATTTTTATACAGGGATTTAGCTTATTGACACTGCTGTGTGTATGCTGCTGTACACAAATGATTTTCTTATGGAGACCTATAAATGTATGGGTTTTAATTTTCTTCATAGTCAGGTATATTCCTAGGTTTTGAATACGGGGTGTTGAGTCCATTTGGTTGAGCAAGGAGTAGCTCTTGTCTAATATATATTTGGCTTATGGAATGGTATCTGTCCTAATGTCAACCTCTGGTTTTATGCAGCCTCGCCACTCTCCTTTCCCCTTAAGCAAGCATAAGTTTGTTTAGTAAATGTGAGACTCTGTTGTGTTTTGTAATGAAGTTCACACGTAGCCGTGTTTACATTCCCGGTATTAGTGATATCTTATGATGTTTCTTTTTCTGTGTGACTTATTTCACTTAGAATCATCGTAACTAAATCCACTCATTATGCTGCTACTGGTCTGTTGCCATTGATTTCATTGTTGAGTGATATTCCATTGTAGGGATGTACCACAACTTCTATATCCATTTTTCTCTTTCTGGGTTATTAAAGTTGTACCATAGTCAAGGCTCCCGTACACAGAGCAGCCCCAAACTTTGGTGTGGCTGTGTCTTTTTCATTTAAATTTTCCGAATCTATAGCACCATAAGTGGAAGTGCCCTAGGCTCTCTAGCTTGGTTTTTTCTTTGTTCCAGGAAACACCATCCACTTCTCCAGAGTGGCTGTTGGCAATTTACATCCCGCCCATCAGCATAACAAGGCTGCCGGTTCTCCATGGACTGTCCTGCCTCTCTGGATTTTACACTTTTTTCGGACGGCCCTTTGGATCGGTGGGAAGTGAGACTGCCTTGTAGTGCGGATTTCCACTGCAGGCTTGCTTGGTTGGCCAAAAAGGGCGTATGCGTTTTTTCCTGAATATATTCAGGAAAAAACGCATACGCCCTTTTTGGCCAAGTGCATCAATGTCGAACTGCTGCCTCTTTTCCTACGCTTTCAGAGCAATTCTTATCTACCCCCTGATATCTGTTTTCTGCAATTCTGCGTCGCGTTCAAATCCTCTTCACAGCCTTCCTTCAATAAATTTTTGGATGATAGGGGTCATTTGGTACTCTGCAGGATTGTGAGTTACAGTGCCAAAAATCTCCTTTTCTCCACTCACTTTCTTGTGAGCTGACCGCAAACCCGAAGAATTGCTTCAGGCCCTAATCTCGTTCTGGCATGGCACGCTGAGCCTTTGATGAATTCTTCTTCCTGTAGGGAAATCAGTGTTCAATGTGCCCGTCCAAACACATCAAGTTAGCTGCTCATTCGTTCTCCTTATTCCTGTTCATCTTCCACAGAAATTGCAAACTGTGCCAAACAAGAGGTCAAAGGCACTGACTCTACAAGTGGGGAGAATGTTAATATTGCATCTGGAACGGCGAACTCGAGTACCAGGGGGCTAAAATGGCGATGAGTTTTAGAAATTGTGCCTGATCACTTCGTGGACCATATTCTGGGTTTTCCATGCATATTTTAGCTGAAGGATAAATCCCTTACACGTGGAGATTTGGGACCCGTGGAATGGGAACCATGCACCATTACCTCAAAGGGTCTGCATTACCTCACCAATAGTATCAGCCCCAAGAGTCCAGCCTTATCTCTCCCCCAGCTGTGGATGGAGAGGTGCTAAATCCAAGATTTCCCACAAGCCCTCAAGGGCTTATTTAAGAATTTCTCTCTATTTGACAGTCCTTGTGTTTTCTTTTTCAAATTTATTTTTATAAGGGGATTTAGCTTATTTACACTGCTGTGTGTATGCTGCTGTACACAAATGATTTTCTTATGGAGACCTATAAATGTATGGGTTTTAATTTTCTTCATAGTCAGGTATATTCCTAGGTTTTGAATATGGGGTGTTGAGTCCATTTGGTTGAGCAAGGAGTAGCTCTTGTCTAATATATATTTGGTTTATGGAATGGTATCTGTCCTAATGTCAACCTCTGGTTTTATGCAGCCTCCCCACTCTCCTTTCCCGTTAAGCAAGCATAAGTTTCTTTTGTAAATGTGAGACTCTCTTGTGTTTTGTAATGCAGTTCACACGTAGCCGTGTTTACATTCCCGGTATTAGTGATATCTTATGATGTTTCTTTTTCTGTGTGACTTATTTCACTTAGAATCATCGTAACTAAATCCACTCATTATGCTGCTACTGCTCTGTTGCCATTGATTTCATTGTTGAGTTATATTCCATTGTAGGGATGTACCACAACTTCTATATCCATTTTTCTCTTTCTGGGCTATTAAAGTTGTACCATAGTCAAGGCTGCCATACACAGAGCCGCCCCAAACTTTGGTGTGGCTGTTTCTTTTTCATTTAAATATTCCGAATCTATAGCACCATAAGTGGAAGTGCCCTTGGCTCTCTAGCTTGGTTTTTTCTTTGTTCCAGGAATCACCATCCACTTCTCCAGAGTGGCTGTTGGCAATTTACATCCCGCCCATCAGCATAACAAGGCTGCCAGTTCTCCATGGCCTGTCCTGCCTCTCTGGATTTTACACTTTTTTCGGACGGCACTTTGGATCGGTGGGAAGTGAGACTGCCTTGTAGTGCGGATTTCCATTGCAGGCTTGCTTGGTTGGCCAAAAAGGGCGTATGCGTTTTTTCCTGAATATATTCAGGAAAAAACGCATACGCCCTTTTTGGCCAAGTGCATCACTGTCGAACTGCTGCCTCTTTTCCTACGCTTTCAGAACAATTCTTATCTTCCCCCTGATATCTGTTTTCTGCAATTCTGTGTCGCGTTCAAGTCCTCTTCACAGCCTTCCTTCAATAAATTTTTGGATGATAGGGGTCATTTGGAACTCTGCAGGATTGTGAGTTACAGTGCCAAAAATCTCCTTTTCTCCACTCACTTTCTTGTGAGCTGACCGCAAACCCGAAGAATTGCTTCAGGCCCTAATCTCGTTCTGGCATGGCCCGCTGAGCCTTTGATGAATTCTTCTTCCTGTAGGGAAATCAGTGTTCAATGTGCCCGTCCAAACACATCAAGTTAGCTGCTCATTCGTTCTCCTTATTCCTGTTCATCTTCCACAGAAATTGCAAACTGTGCCAAACAAGAGGTCAAAGGCACTGACTCTCCAAGTGGGGAGAATGTTAATATTGCATCTGGAACGGCGAACTCGAGTACCAGGGGGCTAAAATGGCGATGAGTTTTAGAAATTGTGATTGATCACTTCGTGGACCATTTTCTGGGTTTTCCATGCATATTTTAGCTGAAGGATAAATCCCTTTCACGTGGAGATTTGGGACCCGTGGAATGGGAACCATGCACCATTACCTCAAAGGGTCTGCATTCCCTCACCAATAGTATCAGCCCCAAGTGTCCAGCCTTATCTCTCCCACAGCTGTGGATGTAGAGGTGGTAAATCCAAGATTCCTCACAAGCCCTGAAGGACTTATTTAAGAATTTCTCTCTATTTCACAGTCCTTGTGTTTTCTTTTTCAAATTTATTTTTATAAGGGGATTTAGCTTATGTACACTGCTGTGTGTATGCTGCTGTACACAAATGATTTTCTTATGGAGACCTATAAATGTATGGGTTTTAATTTTCTTCATAGTCAGGTATATTCCTAGGTTTTGAATACGGGTTGTTGAGTCCATTTGGTTGAGCAAGGAGTAGCTCTTGTCTAATATATATTTGGCTTATGGAATGGTATCTGTCCTAATGTCAACCTCTGGTTTTATGCAGCCTCCCCACTCTCCTTTCCCCTTAAGCAAGCATAAGTTTCTTTTGTAAATGTGAGACTCTCTTGTGTTTTGTAATGCAGTTCACACGTAGCCGTGTTTACATTCCCGGTATTAGTGATATCTTATGATGTTTCTTTTTCTGTGTGACTTATTTCACTTAGAATCATCGTAACTAAATCCACTCATTATGCTGCTACTGGTCTGTTGCCATTGATTTCATTGTTGAGTGATATTCCATTGTAGGGATGTACCACAACTTCTATATCCATTTTTCTCTTTCTGGGCTATTAAAGTTGTACCATAGTAAAGGCTCCCGTACACAGAGCAGCCCCAAACTTTGGTGTGGCTGTGTCTTTTTCATTTAAATTTTCCGAATCTATAGCACCATAAGTGGAAGTGCCCTAGGCTCTCTAGCTTGGTTTTTTCTTTGTTCCAGGAAACACCATCCACTTCTCCAGAGTGGCTGTTGGCAATTTACATCCCGCCCATCAGCATAACAAGGCTGCCGGTTCTCCATGGCCTGTCTTGCCTCTTTGGATTTTACACTTTTTTCGGACGGCCCTTTGGATCGGTGGGATGTGAGACTGCCTTGTAGTGCGGATGTCCATTGCAGGCTTGCTTGGTTGGCCAAAAAGGGCGTATGCGTTTTTTCCTGAATATATTCAGGAAAAAACGCATACGCCCTTTTTGGCCAAGTGCATCACTGTCGAACTGCTGCCTCTTTTCCTACGCTTTCAGAGAAATTCTTATCTACCCCCTGATATCTGTTTTCTGCAATTCTGCATCGCGTTCATGTCCTCTTCACAGCCGTCCTTCAATAAATTTTTGGATGATAGGGGTCATTAGGAACTCTGCAGGAGTGTGAGTTACAGTGCCACAAATCTCCTTTTCTCAACTCGCTTTCTTGTGAGCTGACCGCAAACCCGAAGAATTGCTTCAGACCCTAATCTCGTTCCGGCATGGCACGCTGAGCCTTTGATGAATTCTTCTTCCTGTAGGGAAATCAGTGTTCAATGTGCCCGTCCAAACACATCAAGTTAGCTGCTCATTCGTTCTCCTTATTCCTGTTCATCTTCCACAGAAATTGCAAACTGTGCCAAACAAGAGGTCAAAGGCACTGACTCTCCAAGTGGGGAGAATGTTAATATTGCATCTGGAACGGCGAACTCGAGTACCAGGGGGCTAAAATGGCGATGAGTTTTAGAAATTGTGATTGATCACTTCGTGGACCATATTCCGGGTTTTCCATGCATATTTTAGCTGAAGGATAAATCCCTTTCACGTGGAGATTTGGGACTCGTGGAATGGGAACCATGCACCATTACCTCAAAGGGTCTGCATTCCCTCACCAATAGTATCAGCCCCAAGTGTCCAGCCTTATCTCTCCCACAGCTGTGGATGTAGAGGTGGTAAATCCAAGATTCCTCACAAGCCCTGAAGGACTTATTTAAGAATTTCTCTCTATTTGACAGTCCTTGTGTTTTCTTTTTCAAATTTATTTTTATAAGGGGATTTAGCTTATGTACACTGCTGTGTGTATGCTGCTGTACACAAATGATTTTCTTATGGAGACCTATAAATGTATGGGTTTTAATTTTCTTCATAGTCAGGTATATTCCTAGGTTTTGAATACGGGTTGTTGAGTCCATTTGGTTGAGCAAGGAGTAGCTCTTGTCTAATATATATTTGGCTTATGGAATGGTATCTGTCCTAATGTCAACCTCTGGTTTTATGCAGCCTCCCCACTCTCCTTTCCCCTTAAGCAAGCATAAGTTTCTTTTGTAAATGTGAGACTCTCTTGTGTTTTGTAATGCAGTTCACACGTAGCCGTGTTTACATTCCCGGTATTAGTGATATCTTATGATGTTTCTTTTTCTGTGTGACTTATTTCACTTAGAATCATCGTAACTAAATCCACTCATTATGCTGCTACTGGTCTGTTGCCATTGATTTCATTGTTGAGTGATATTCCATTGTAGGGATGTACCACAACTTCTATATCCATTTTTCTCTTTCTGGGCTATTAAAGTTGTACCATAGTCAAGGCTCCCGTACACAGAGCAGCCCCAAACTTTGGTGTGGCTGTGTCTTTTTCATTTAAATTTTCCGAATCTATAGCACCATAAGTGGAAGTGCCCTAGGCTCTCTAGCTTGGTTTTTTCTTTGTTCCAGGAAACACCATCCACTTCTCCAGAGTGGCTGTTGGCAATTTACATCCCGCCCATCAGCATAACAAGGCTGCCGGTTCTCCATGGCCTGTCCTGCCTCTCTGGATTTTACACTTTTTTCGGACGGCCCTTTGGATCGGTGGGAAGTGAGACTGCCTTGTAGTGCGGATTTCCACTGCAGGCTTGCTTGGTTGGCCAAAAAGGGCGTATGCGTTTTTTCCTGAATATATTCAGGAAAAAACGCATACGCCCTTTTTGGCCAAGTGCATCACTGTCGAACTGCTGCCTCTTTTCCTACGCTTTCAGAGCAATTCTTATCTACCCCCTGATATCTGTTTTCTGCAATTCTGCATCGCGTTCATGTCCTCTTCACAGCCGTCCTTCAATAAATTTTTGGATGATAGGGGTCATTAGGAACTCTGCAGGAGTGTGAGTTACAGTGCCACAAATCTCCTTTTCTCAACTCGCTTTCTTGTGAGCTGACCGCAAACCCGAAGAATTGCTTCAGACCCTAATCTCGTTCCGGCATGGCACGCTGAGCCTTTGATGAATTCTTCTTCCTGTAGGGAAATCAGTGTTCAATGTGCCCGTCCAAACACATCAAGTTAGCTGCTCATTCGTTCTCCTTATTCCTGTTCATCTTCCACAGAAATTGCAAACTGTGCCAAACAAGAGGTCAAAGGCACTGACTCTCCAAGTGGGGAGAATGTTAATATTGCATCTGGAACGGCGAACTCGAGTACAAGGGGGCTAAAATGGCGATGAGTTTTAGAAATTGTGATTGATCACTTCGTGGACCATATTCCGGGTTTTCCATGCATATTTTAGCTGAAGGATAAATCCCTTTCACGTGGAGATTTGGGACTCGTGGAATGGGAACCATGCACCATTACCTCAAAGGGTCTGCATTCCCTCACCAATAGTATCAGCCCCAAGTGTCCAGCCTTATCTCTCCCACAGCTGTGGATGTAGAGGTGGTAAATCCAAGATTCCTCACAAGCCCTGAAGGACTTATTTAAGAATTTCTCTCTATTTGACAGTCCTTGTGTTTTCTTTATCAAATTTATTTTTATAAGGGGATTTAGCATATGTACACTGCTGTGTGTATGCTGCTGTACACAAATGATTTTCTTATGGAGACCTATAAATGTATGGGTTTTAATTTTCTTCATAGTCAGGTATATTCCTAGGTTTTGAATACGGGTTGTTGAGTCCATTTGGTTGAGCAAGGAGTAGCTCTTGTCTAATATATATTTGGCTTATGGAATGGTATCTGTCCTAATGTCAACCTCTGGTTTTATGCAGCCTCCCCACTCTCCTTTCCCCTTAAGCAAGCATAAGTTTCTTTTGTAAATGTGAGACTCTCTTGTGTTTTGTAATGCAGTTCACACGTAGCCGTGTTTACATTCCCGGTATTAGTGATATCTTATGATGTTTCTTTTTCTGTGTGACTTATTTCACTTAGAATCATCGTAACTAAATCCACTCATTATGCTGCTACTGGTCTGTTGCCATTGATTTCATTGTTGAGTGATATTCCATTGTAGGGATGTACCACAACTTCTATATCCATTTTTCTCTTTCTGGGCTATTAAAGTTGTACCATAGTCAAGGCTCCCGTACACAGAGCAGCCCCAAACTTTGGTGTGGCTGTGTCTTTTTCATTTAAATTTTCCGAATCTATAGCACCATAAGTGGAAGTGCCCTAGGCTCTCTAGCTTGGTTTTTTCTTTGTTCCAGGAAACACCATCCACTTCTCCAGAGTGGCTGTTGGCAATTTACATCCCGCCCATCAGCATAACAAGGCTGCCGGTTCTCCATGGCCTGTCCTGCCTCTCTGGATTTTACACTTTTTTCGGACGGCCCTTTGGATCGGTGGGAAGTGAGACTGCCTTGTAGTGCGGATTTCCACTGCAGGCTTGCTTGGTTGGCCAAAAAGGGCGTATGCGTTTTTTCCTGAATATATTCAGGAAAAAACGCATACGCCCTTTTTGGCCAAGTGCATCACTGTCGAACTGCTGCCTCTTTTCCTACGCTTTCAGAGCAATTCTTATCTACCCCCTGATATCTGTTTTCTGCAATTCTGCGTCGCGTTCAAATCCTCTTCACAGCCTTCCTTCAATAAATTTTTGGATGATAGGGGTCATTTGGAACTCTGCAGGATTGTGAGTTACAGTGCCAAAAATCTCCTTTTCTCCACTCACTTTCTTGTGAGCTGACCGCAAACCCGAAGAATTGCTTCAGGCCCTAATCTCGTTCTGGCATGGCACGCTGAGCCTTTGATGAATTCTTCTTCCTGTAGGGAAATCAGTGTTCAATGTTCCCGTCCAAACACATCAAGTTAGCTGCTCATTCGTTCTCCTTATTCCTGTTCATCTTCCACAGAAATTGCAAACTGTGCCAAACAAGAGGTCAAAGGCACTGACTCTCCAAGTGGGGAGAATGTTAATATTGCATCTGGAACGGCGAACTCGAGTACCAGGGGGCTAAAATGGCGATGAGTTTTAGAAATTGTGCCTGATCACTTCGTGGACCATATTCTGGGATTTCCATGCATATTTTAGCTGAAGGATAAATCCCTTTCACGTGGAGATTTGGGACCCGTGGAATGGGAACCATGCACCAATACCTCAAAGGGTCTGCATTCCCTCAACAATAGTATCAGCCCCAAGTGTCCAGCCTTATCTCTCCCACAGCTGTGGATGTAGAGGTGGTAAATCCAAGATTCCTCACAAGCCCTCAAGGACTTATTTAAGAATTTCTCTCTATTTGACAGTCCTTGTGTTTTCTTTTTCAAATTTATTTTTATAAGGGGATTTAGCTTATTGACACTGCTGTGTGTATGCTGCTGTACACAAATGATTTTCTTATGGAGACCTATAAATGTATGGGTTTTAATTTTCTTCATAGTCAGGTATATTCCTAGGTTTTGAATACGGGTTGTTGAGTCCATTTGGTTGAGCAAGGAGTAGCTCTTGTCTAATATATATTTGGCTTATGGAATGGTATCTGTCCTAATGTCAACCTCTGGTTTTATGCAGCCTCCCCACTCTCCTTTCCCCTTAAGCAAGCATAAGTTTCTTTTGTAAATGTGAGACTCTCTTGTGTTTTGTAATGCAGTTCACACGTAGCCGTGTTTACATTCCCGGTATTAGTGATATCTTATGATGTTTCTTTTTCTGTGTGACTTATTTCACTTAGAATCATCGTAACTAAATCCACTCATTATGCTGCTACTGGTCTGTTGCCATTGATTTCATTGTTGAGTGATATTCCATTGTAGGGATGTACCACAACTTCTATATCCATTTTTCTCTTTCTGGGCTATTAAAGTTGTACCATAGTCAAGGCTCCCGTACACAGAGCAGCCCCAAACTTTGGTGTGGCTGTGTCTTTTTCATTTAAATTTTCCGAATCTATAGCACCATAAGTGGAAGTGCCCTAGGCTCTCTAGCTTGGTTTTTTCTTTGTTCCAGGAAACACCATCCACTTCTCCAGAGTGGCTGTTGGCAATTTACATCCCGCCCATCAGCATAACAAGGCTGCCGGTTCTCCATGGCCTGTCCTGCCTCTCTGGATTTTACACTTTTTTCGGACGGCCCTTTGGATCGGTGGGAAGTGAGACTGCCTTGTAGTGCGGATTTCCACTGCAGGCTTGCTTGGTTGGCCAAAAAGGGCGTATGCGTTTTTTCCTGGATATATTCAGGAAAAAACGCATACGCCCTTTTTGGCCAAGTGCATCACTGTCGAACTGCTGCCTCTTTTCCTACGCTTTCAGAGCAATTCTTATCTACCCCCTGATATCTGTTTTCTGCAATTCTGCGTCGCGTTCAAATCCTCTTTACAGCCTTCCTTCAATAAATTTTTGGATGATAGGGGTCATTTGGAACTCTGCAGGATTGTGAGTTACAGTGCCAAAAATCTCCTTTTCTCCACTCACTTTCTTGTGAGCTGACCGCAAACCCGAAGAATTGCTTCAGGCCCTAATCTCGTTCTGGCATGGCACGCTGAGCCTTTGATGAATTCTTCTTCCTGTAGGGAAATCAGTGTTCAATGTGCCCGTCCAAACACATCAAGTTAGCTGCTCATTCGTTCTCCTTATTCCTGTTCATCTTCCACAGAAATTGCAAAATGTGCCAAACAAGAGGTCAAAGGCACTGACTCTCCAAGTGGGGAGAATGTTAATATTGCATCTGGAACGGCGAACTCGAGTACCAGGGGGCTAAAATGGCGATGAGTTTTAGAAATTGTGCCTGATCACTTCGTGGACCATATTCTGGGATTTCCATGCATATTTTAGCTGAAGGATAAATCCCTTTCACGTGGAGATTTGGGACCCGTGGAATGGGAACCATGCACCATTACCTCAAAGGGTCTGCATTCCCTCAACAATAGTATCAGCCCCAAGTGTCCAGCCTTATCTCTCCCACAGCTGTGGATGTAGAGGTGGTAAATCCAAGATTCCTCACAAGCCCTCAAGGACTTATTTAAGAATTTCTCTCTATTTGACAGTCCTTGTGTTTTCTTTTTCAAATTTATTTTTATAAGGGGATTTAGCTTATTGACACTGCTGTGTGTATGCTGCTGTACACAAATGATTTTCTTATGGATACCTATAAATGTATGGGTTTTAATTTTCTTCATAGTCAGGTATATTCCTAGGTTTTGAATACGGGTTGTTGAGTCCATTTGGTTGAGCAAGGAGTAGCTCTTGTCTAATATATATTTGGCTTATGGAATGGTATCTGTCCTAATGTCAACCTCTGGTTTTATGCAGCCTCCCCACTCTCCTTTCCCCTTAAGCAAGCATAAGTTTCTTTTGTAAATGTGAGACTCTCTTGTGTTTTGTAATGCAGTTCACACGTAGCCGTGTTTACATTCCCGGTATTAGTGATATCTTATGATGTTTCTTTTTCTGTGTGACTTATTTCACTTAGAATCATCGTAACTAAATCCACTCATTATGCTGCTACTGGTCTGTTGCCATTGATTTCATTGTTGAGTGATATTCCATTGTAGGGATGTACCACAACTTCTATATCCATTTTTCTCTTTCTGGGCTATTAAAGTTGTACCATAGTCAAGGCTCCCGTACACAGAGCAGCCCCAAACTTTGGTGTGGCTGTGTCTTTTTCATTTAAATTTTCCGAATCTATAGCACCATAAGTGGAAGTGCCCTAGGCTCTCTAGCTTGGTTTTTTCTTTGTTCCAGGAAACACCATCCGCTTCTCCAGAGTGGCTGTTGGCAATTTACATCCCGCCCATCAGCATAACAAGGCTGCCGGTTCTCCATGGCCTGTCCTGCCTCTCTGGATTTTACACTTTTTTCGTACGGCCCTTTGGATCGGTGGGAAGTGAGACTGCCTTGTAGTGCGGATTTCCACTGCAGGCTTGCTTGGTTGGCCAAAAAGGGCGTATGCGTTTTTTCCTGAATATATTCAGGAAAAAACGCATACGCCCTTTTTGGCCAAGTGCATCACTGTCGAACTGCTGCCTCTTTTCCTACGCTTTCAGAGCAATTCTTATCTACCCCCTGATATCTGTTTTCTGCAATTCTGCGTCGCGTTCAAATCCTCTTTACAGCCTTCCTTCAATAAATTTTTGGATGATAGGGGTCATTTGGAACTCTGCAGGATTGTGAGTTACAGTGCCAAAAATCTCCTTTTCTCCACTCACTTTCTTGTGAGCTGACCGCAAACCCGAAGAATTGCTTCAGGCCCTAATCTCGTTCTGGCATGGCACGCTGAGCCTTTGATGAATTCTTCTTCCTGTAGGGAAATCAGTGTTCAATGTGCCCGTCCAAACACATCAAGTTAGCTGCTCATTCGTTCTCCTTATTCCTGTTCATCTTCCACAGAAATTGCAAACTGTGCCAAACAAGAGGTCAAAGGCACTGACTCTCCAAGTGGGGAGAATGTTAATATTGCATCTGGAACGGCGAACTCGAGTACCAGGGGGCTAAAATGGCGATGAGTTTTAGAAATTGTGCCTGATCACTTCGTGGACCATATTCTGGGATTTCCATGCATATTTTAGCTGAAGGATAAATCCCTTTCACGTGGAGATTTGGGACCCGTGGAATGGGAACCATGCACCATTACCTCAAAGGGTCTGCATTCCCTCAACAATAGTATCAGCCCCAAGTGTCCAGCCTTATCTCTCCCACAGCTGTGGATGTAGAGGTGGTAAATCCAAGATTCCTCACAAGCCCTCAAGGACTTATTTAAGAATTTCTCTCTATTTGACAGTCCTTGTGTTTTCTTTTTCAAATTTATTTTTATAAGGGGATTTAGCTTATTGACACTGCTGTGTGTATGCTGCTGTACACAAATGATTTTCTTATGGATACCTATAAATGTATGGGTTTTAATTTTCTTCATAGTCAGGTATATTCCTAGGTTTTGAATACGGGTTGTTGAGTCCATTTGGTTGAGCAAGGAGTAGCTCTTGTCTAATATATATTTGGCTTATGGAATGGTATCTGTCCTAATGTCAACCTCTGGTTTTATGCAGCCTCCCCACTCTCCTTTCCCCTTAAGCAAGCATAAGTTTCTTTTGTAAATGTGAGACTCTCTTGTGTTTTGTAATGCAGTTCACACGTAGCCGTGTTTACATTCCCGGTATTAGTGATATCTTATGATGTTTCTTTTTCTGTGTGACTTATTTCACTTAGAATCATCGTAACTAAATCCACTCATTATGCTGCTACTGGTCTGTTGCCATTGATTTCATTGTTGAGTGATATTCCATTGTAGGGATGTACCACAACTTCTATATCCATTTTTCTCTTTCTGGGCTATTAAAGTTGTACCATAGTCAAGGCTCCCGTACACAGAGCAGCCCCAAACTTTGGTGTGGCTGTGTCTTTTTCATTTAAATTTTCCGAATCTATAGCACCATAAGTGGAAGTGCCCTAGGCTCTCTAGCTTGGTTTTTTCTTTGTTCCAGGAAACACCATCCACTTCTCCAGAGTGGCTGTTGGCAATTTACATCCCGCCCATCAGCATAACAAGGCTGCCGGTTCTCTATGGCCTGTCCTGCCTCTCTGGATTTTACACTTTTTTCGTACGGCCCTTTGGATCGGTGGGAAGTGAGACTGCCTTGTAGTGCGGATTTCCACTGCAGGCTTGCTTGGTTGGCCAAAAAGGGCGTATGCGTTTTTTCCTGAATATATTCAGGAAAAAACGCATACGCCCTTTTTGGCCAAGTGCATCACTGTCGAACTGCTGCCTCTTTTCCTACGCTTTCAGAGCAATTCTTATCTACCCCCTGATATCTGTTTTCTGCAATTCTGCGTCCCGTTCAAATCCTCTTTACAGCCTTCCTTCAATAAATTTTTGGATGATAGGGGTCATTTGGAACTCTGCAGGATTGTGAGTTACAGTGCCAAAAATCTCCTTTTCTCCACTCACTTTCTTGTGAGCTGACCGCAAACCCGAAGAATTGCTTCAGGCCCTAATCTCGTTCTGGCATGGCACGCTGAGCCTTTGATGAATTCTTCTTCCTGTAGGGAAATCAGTGTTCAATGTGCCCGTCCAAACACATCAAGTTAGCTGCTCATTCGTTCTCCTTATTCCTGTTCATCTTCCACAGAAATTGCAAACTGTGCCAAACAAGAGGTCAAAGGCACTGACTCTCCAAGTGGGGAGAATGTTAATATTGCATCTGGAACGGCGAACTCGAGTACCAGGGGGCTAAAATGGCGATGAGTTTTAGAAATTGTGCCTGATCACTTCGTGGACCATATTCTGGGTTTTCCATGCATATTTTAGCTGAAGGATAAATCCCTTTCACGTGGAGATTTGGGACCCGTGGAATGGGAACCATGCACCATTACCTCAAAGGGTCTGCATTCCCTCACCAATAGTATCAGCCCCAAGTGTCCAGCCTTATCTCTCCCACAGCTGTGGATGTAGAGGTGGTAAATCCAAGATTCCTCACAAGCCCTCAAGGACTTATTTAAGAATTTCTCTGTATTTGACAGTCCTTGTGTTTTCTTTTTCAAATTTATTTTTATAAGGGGATTTAGCTTATTGACACTGCTGTGTGTATGCTGCTGTACACAAATGATTTTCTTATGGAGACCTATAAATGTATGGGTTTTAATTTTCTTCATAGTCAGGTATATTCCTAGGTTTTGAATACGGGTTGTTGAGTCCATTTGGTTGAGCAAGGAGTAGCTCTTGTCTAATATATATTTGGCTTATGGAATGGTATCTGTCCTAATGTCAACCTCTGGTTTTATGCAGCCTCCCCACTCTCCTTTCCCCTTAAGCAAGCATAAGTTTCTTTTGTAAATGTGAGACTCTCTTGTGTTTTGTAATGCAGTTCACACGTAGCCGTGTTTACATTCCCGGTATTAGTGATATCTTATGATGTTTCTTTTTCTGTGTGACTTATTTCACTTAGAATCATCGTAACTAAATCCACTCATTATGCTGCTACTGGTCTGTTGCCATTGATTTCATTGTTGAGTGATATTCCATTGTAGGGATGTACCACAACATCTATATCCATTTTTCTCTTTCTGGGCTATTAAAGTTGTACCATAGTCAAGGCTCCCGTACACAGAGCAGCCCCAAACTTTGGTGTGGCTGTGTCTTTTTCATTTAAATTTTCCAAATCTATAGCACCATAAGTGGAAGTGCCCTAGGCTCTCTAGCTTGGTTTTTTCTTTGTTCCAGGAAACACCATCCACTTCTCCAGAGTGGCTGTTGGCAATTTACATCCCACCCATCAGCATAACAAGGCTGCCGGTTCTCCATGGCCTGTCCTGCCTCTCTGGATTTTACACTTTTTTCGGACGGCCCTTTGGATCGGTGGGATGTGAGACTGCCTTGTAGTGCGGATGTCCATTGCAAGCTTGCTTGGTTGGCCAAAAAGGGCGTATGCGTTTTTTCCTGAATATATTCAGGAAAAAACGCATACGCCCTTTTTGGCCAAGTGCATCACTGTCGAACTGCTGCCTCTTTTCCTACGCTTTCAGAGAAATTCTTATCTACCCCCTGATATCTGTTTTCTGCAATTCTGCATCGCGTTCATGTCCTCTTCACAGCCTTCCTTCAGTAAATTTTTGGATGATAGGGGTCATTAGGAACTCTGCAGGATTGTGAGTTACAGTGCCACAAATCTCCTTTTCTCAACTCGCTTTCTTGTGAGCTGACCGCAAATCCGAAGAATTGCTTCAGGCCCTAATCTCGTTCCGGCATGGCACGCTGAGCCTTTGATGAATTCTTCTTCCTGTAGGGAAATCAGTGTTCAATGTGCCCGTCCAAACACATCAAGTTAGCTGCTCATTCGTTCTCCTTATTCCTGTTCATCTTCCACAGAAATTGCAAACTGTGCCAAACAAGAGGTCAAAGGCACTGACTCTCCAAGTGGGGAGAATGTTAATATTGCATCTGGAATGGCGAACTCGAGTACCAGAGGGTGAAAATGGCGATGAGTTTTAGAAATTTTGCCTGATCACTTCGTGGACCATATTCTGGGATTTCCATGCATATTTTAGCTGAAGGATAAATCCCTTACACGTGGAGATTTGGGACCCGTGGAATGGGAACCATGCACCATTACCTCAAAGGGTCTGCATTCCCTCACCAATAGTATCAGCCCCAAGTGTCCAGCCTTATCTCTCCCACAGCTGGGCATGTAGAGGTGGTAAATCCAAGATTCCTCACAAGCCCTGAAGGACTTATTTAAGAATTTCTCTCTATTTGACAGTCCTTGTGTTTTCTTTTTGAAATTTATTTTTATAAGGGGATTTAGCTTATTTACACTGCTGTGTGTATGCTGCTGTACACAAATGATTTTCTTATGGAGACCTATAAATGTATGGGTTTTAATTTTCTTCATAGTCAGGTATATTCCTAGGTTTTGAATACGGGGTGTTGAGTCCATTTGGTTGAGCAAGGAGTAGCTCTTGTCTAATATATATGTGGCTTATGGAATGGTATCTGTCCTAATGTCAACCTTTGGTTTTATGCAGCCTCCCCACTCTCCTTTCCCCTTAAGCAAGCAAAAGTTTGTTTTGTAAATGTGAGACTCTCTTGTGTTTTGTAATGCAGTTCACACGTAGCCGTGTTTACATTCCCGGTATTAGTGATATCTTATGATGTTTCTTTTTCTGTGTGACTTATTTCACTTAGAATCATCGTAACTAAATCCACTCATTATGCTGCTACTGGTCTGTTGCCATTGATTTCATTGTTGAGTGATATTCCATTGTAGGGGTGTACCACAACTTCTATATCCATTTTTCTCTTTCTGGGCTATTAAAGTTGTACCATAGTCAAGGCTCCCTTACAGAGAGCAGCCCCAAACTTTGGTGTGGCTGTGTCTTTTTCATTTAAATTTTCCGAATCTATAGCACCATAAGTGGAAGTGCCCTAGGCTCTCTAGCTTGGTTTTTTCTTTGTTCCAGGAAACACCATCCACTTCTCCAGAGTGGCTGTTGGCAATTTACATCCCACCCATCAGCATAACAAGGCTGCCGGTTCTCCATGGCCTGTCCTGCCTCTCTGGATTTTACACTTTTTTCGGACGGCCCTTTGGATCGGTGGGAAGTGAGACTGCCTTGTAGTGCGGATTTCCATTGCAGGCTTGCTTGGTCGGCCAAAAAGGGCGTATGCGTTTTTTCCTGAATATATTCAGGAAAAAACGCATACGCCCTTTTTGGCCAAGTGCATCACTGTCGAACTGCTGCCTCTTTTCCTACGCTTTCAGAGCAATTCTTATCTACCCCCTGATATCTGTTTTCTGCAATTCTGCATCGCGTTCAAGTCCTCTTCTCAGCCTTCCTTCAATAAATTTTTGGATGATAGGGGTCATTTGGAACTCTGCAGGATTGTGAGTTACAGTGCCAAAAATCTCCTTTTCTCAACTCGCTTTATTGTGAGCTGACCGCAAAACCGAAAAATTGCTTCAGGCCTTAATCTCGTTCCGGCATGGCACGCTGAGCCTTTGATGAATTCTTCTTCCTGTAGGGAAATCAGTGTTCAATGTGCCCGTCCAAACACATCAAGTTAGCTGCTCATTCGTTCTCCTTATTCCTGTTCATCTTCCACAGAAATTGCAAACTGTGCCAAACAAGAGGTCAAAGGCACTGACTCTCCAAGTGGGGAGAATGTTAATATTGCATCTGGAACGGCGAACTCGAGTACCAGGGGGCTAAAATGGCGATGAGTTTTAGAAATTGTGCCTGATCACTTCGTGGACCATATTCTGGGTTTTCCATGCATATTTTAGCTGAAGGATAAATCCCTTTCACGTGGAGATTTGGGACCCGTGGAATGGGAACCATGCACCATTACCTCAAAGGGTCTGCATTCCCTCACCAATAGTATCAGCCCCAAGTGTCCAGCCTTATCTCTCCCACAGCTGTGGATGTAGAGGTGGTAAATCCAAGATTCCTCACAAGCCCTCAAGGACTTATTTAAGAATTTCTCTCTATTTGACAGTCCTTGTGTTTTCTTTTTCAAATTTATTTTTATAAGGGGATTTAGCTTATTGACACTGCTGTGTGTATGCTGCTGTACACAAATTATTTTCTTATGGATACCTATAAATGTATGGGTTTTAATTTTCTTCATAGTCAGGTATATTCCTAGGTTTTGAATACGGGGTGTTGAGTCCATTTGGTTGAGCAAGGAGTAGCTCTTGTCTAATATATATTTGGCTTATGGAATGGTATCTGTCCTAATGTCAACCTCTGGTTTTATGCAGCCTCCCCACTCTCCTTTCCCCTTAAGCAAGCAAAAGTTTGTTTTGTAAATGTGAGACTCTCTTGTGTTTTGTAATGCAATTCACACGTAGCCGTGTTTACATTCCCGGTATTAGTGATATCTTATGATGTTTCTTTTTCTGTGTGACTTATTTCACTTAAAATCATCGTAACTAAATCCACTCATTATGCTGCTACTGGACTGTTGCCATTGATTTCATTGTTGAGTGATATTCCATTGTAGGGATGTACCACAACATCTATATCCATTTTTCTCTTTCTGGGCTATTAAAGTTGTACCATAGTCAAGGCTCCCGTACACAGAGCAGCCCCAAACTTTGGTGTGGCTGTGTCTTTTTCATTTAAATTTTCCGAATCTATAGCACCATAAGTGGAAGTGCCCTAGGCTCTCTAGCTTGGTTTTTTCTTTGTTCCAGGAAACACCATCCACTTCTCCAGAGTGGCTGTTGGCAATTTACATCCCACCCATCAGCATAACAAGGCTGCCGGTTCTCCATGGCCTGTCCTGCCTCTCTGGATTTTACACTTTTTTCGGACGGCCCTTTGGATCGGTGGGATGTGAGACTGCCTTGTAGTGCGGATGTCCATTGCAGGCTTGCTTGGTTGGCCAAAAAGGGCGTATGCGTTTTTTCCTGAATATATTCAGGAAAAAACGCATACGCCCTTTTTGGCCAAGTGCATCACTGTCGAACTGCTGCCTCTTTTCCTACGCTTTCAGAGAAATTCTTATCTACCCCCTGATATCTGTTTTCTGCAATTCTGCATCGCGTTCATGTCCTCTTCACAGCCTTCCTTCAGTAAATTTTTGGATGATAGGGGTCATTAGGAACTCTGCAGGATTGTGAGTTACAGTGCCACAAATCTCCTTTTCTCAACTCGCTTTCTTGTGAGCTGACCGCAAATCCGAAGAATTGCTTCAGGCCCTAATCTCGTTCCGGCATGGCACGCTGAGCCTTTGATGAATTCTTCTTCCTGTAGGGAAATCAGTGTTCAATGTGCCCGTCCAAACACATCAAGTTAGCTGCTCATTCGTTCTCCTTATTCCTGTTCATCTTCCACAGAAATTGCAAACTGTGCCAAACAAGAGGTCAAAGGCACTGACTCTCCAAGTGGGGAGAATGTTAATATTGCATCTGGAATGGCGAACTCGAGTACCAGAGGGTGAAAATGGCGATGAGTTTTAGAAATTTTGCCTGATCACTTCGTGGACCATATTCTGGGATTTCCATGCATATTTTAGCTGAAGGATAAATCCCTTACACGTGGAGATTTGGGACCCGTGGAATGGGAACCATGCACCATTACCTCAAAGGGTCTGCATTCCCTCACCAATAGTATCAGCCCCAAGTGTCCAGCTTTATCTCTCCCACAGCTGGGCATGTAGAGGTGGTAAATCCAAGATTCCTCACAAGCCCTGAAGGACTTATTTAAGAATTTCTCTCTATTTGACAGTCCTTGTGTTTTCTTTTTGAAATTTATTTTTATAAGGGGATTTAGCTTATTTACACTGCTGTGTGTATGCTGCTGTACACAAATGATTTTCTTATGGAGACCTATAAATGTATGGGTTTTAATTTTCTTCATAGTCAGGTATATTCCTAGGTTTTGAATACGGGGTGTTGAGTCCATTTGGTTGAGCAAGGAGTAGCTCTTGTCTAATATATATTTGGCTTATGGAAAGGTATCTGTCCTAATGTCAACCTTTGGTTTTATGCAGCCTCCCCACTCTCCTTTCCCCTTAAGCAAGCAAAAGTTTGTTTTGTAAATGTGAGACTCTCTTGTGTTTTGTAATGCAGTTCACACGTAGCCGTGTTTACATTCCCGGTATTAGTGATATCTTATGATGTTTCTTTTTCTGTGTGACTTATTTCACTTAGAATCATCGTAACTAAATCCACTCATTATGCTGCTACTGGTCTGTTGCCATTGATTTCATTGTTGAGTGATATTCCATTGTAGGGGTGTACCACAACTTCTATATCCATTTTTCTCTTTCTGGGCTATTAAAGTTGTACCATAGTCAAGGCTCCCTTACAGAGAGCAGCCCCAAACTTTGGTGTGGCTGTGTCTTTTTCATTTAAATTTTCCGAATCTATAGCACCATAAGTGGAAGTGCCCTAGGCTCTCTAGCTTGGTTTTTTCTTTGTTCCAGGAAACACCATCCACTTCTCCAGAGTGGCTGTTGGCAATTTACATCCCACCCATCAGCATAACAAGGCTGCCGGTTCTCCATGGCCTGTCCTGCCTCTCTGGATTTTACACTTTTTTCGGACGGCCCTTTGGATCGGTGGGAAGTGAGACTGCCTTGTAGTGCGGATTTCCATTGCAGGCTTGCTTGGTCGGCCAAAAAGGGCGTATGCGTTTTTTCCTGAATATATTCAGGAAAAAACGCATACGCCCTTTTTGGCCAAGTGCATCACTGTCGAACTGCTGCCTCTTTTCCTACGCTTTCAGAGCAATTCTTATCTACCCCCTGATATCTGTTTTCTGCAATTCTGCATCGCGTTCAAGTCCTCTTCTCAGCCTTCCTTCAATAAATTTTTGGATGATAGGGGTCATTTGGAACTCTGCAGGATTGTGAGTTACAGTGCCAAAAATCTCCTTTTCTCAACTCGCTTTATTGTGAGCTGACCGCAAAACCGAAAAATTGCTTCAGGCCTTAATCTCGTTCAGGCATGGCACGCTGAGCCTTTTATGAATTCTTCTTCCTGTAGGGAAATCAGTGTTCAATGTGCCCGTCCAAACACATCAAGTTAGCTGCTCATTCGTTCTCCTTATTCCTGTTCATCTTCCACAGAAATTGCAAACTGTGCCAAACAAGAGGTCAAAGGCACTGACTCTCCAAGTGGGGAGAATGTTAATATTGCATCTGGAACGGCGAACTCGAGTACCAGGGGGCTAAAATGGCGATGAGTTTTAGAAATTGTGCCTCATCACTTCGTGGACCATATTCTGGGTTTTCCATGCATATTTTAGCTGAAGGATAAATCCCTTACACGTGGAGATTTGGGACCCGTGGAATGGGAACCATGCACCATTACCTCAAAGGGTCTGCATTCCCTCACCAATAGTATCAGCCCCAAGTGTCCAGCCTTATCTCTCCCACAGCTGTGGATGTAGAGGTGTTAAATCCAAGATTCCTCACAAGCCCTGAAGGACTTATTTAAGAATTTCTCTCTATTTGACAGTCCTTGTGTTTTCTTTTTCAAATTTATTTTTATAAGGGGATTTAGCTTATTGACACTGCTGTGTGTATGCTGCTGTACACAAATGATTTTCTTATGGATACCTATAAATGTATGGGTTTTAATTTTCTTCATAGTCAGGTATATTCCTAGGTTTTGAATACGGGGTGTTGAGTCCATTTGGTTGAGCAAGGAGTAGCTCTTGTCTAATATATATTTGGCTTATGGAATGGTATCTGTCCTAATGTCAACCTCTGGTTTTATGCAGCCTCCCCACTCTCCTTTCCCCTTAAGCAAGCAAAAGTTTGTTTTGTAAATGTGAGACTCTCTTGTGTTTTGTAATGCAATTCACACGTAGCCGTGTTTACATTCCCGGTATTAGTGATATCTTATGATGTTTCTTTTTCTGTGTGACTTATTTCACTTAGAATCATCGTAACTAAATCCACTCATTATGCTGCTACTGGACTGTTGCCATTGATTTCATTGTTGAGTGATATTCCATTGTAGGGATGTACCACAACATCTATATCCATTTTTCTCTTTCTGGGCTATTAAAGTTGTACCATAGTCAAGGCTCCCGTACACAGAGCAGCCCCAAACTTTGGTGTGGCTGTGTCTTTTTCATTTAAATTTTCCGAATCTATAGCACCATAAGTGGAAGTGCCCTAGGCTCTCTAGCTTGGTTTTTTCTTTGTTCCAGGAAACACCATCCACTTCTCCAGAGTGGCTGTTGGCAATTTACATCCCACCCATCAGCATAACAAGGCTGCCGGTTCTCCATGGCCTGTCCTGCCTCTCTGGATTTTACACTTTTTTCGGACGGCCCTTTGGATCGGTGGGATGTGAGACTGCCTTGTAGTGCGGATATCCATTGCAGGCTTGCTTGGTTGGCCAAAAAGGGCGTATGCGTTTTTTCCTGAATATATTCAGGAAAAAACGCATACGCCCTTTTTGGCCAAGTGCATCACTGTCGAACTGCTGCCTCTTTTCCTACGCTTTCAGAGAAATTCTTATCTACCCCCTGATATCTGTTTTCTGCAATTCTGCATCGCGTTCATGTCCTCTTCACAGCCTTCCTTCAGTAAATTTTTGGATGATAGGGGTCATTAGGAACTCTGCAGGATTGTGAGTTACAGTGCCACAAATCTCCTTTTCTCAACTCGCTTTCTTGTGAGCTGACCGCAAATCCGAAGAATTGCTTCAGGCCCTAATCTCGTTCCGGCATGGCACGCTGAGCCTTTGATGAATTCTTCTTCCTGTAGGGAAATCAGTGTTCAATGTGCCCGTCCAAACACATCAAGTTAGCTGCTCATTCGTTCTCCTTATTCCTGTTCATCTTCCACAGAAATTGCAAACTGTGCCAAACAAGAGGTCAAAGGCACTGACTCTCCAAGTGGGGAGAATGTTAATATTGCATCTGGAATGGCGAACTCGAGTACCAGAGGGTGAAAATGGCGATGAGTTTTAGAAATTTTGCCTGATCACTTCGTGGACCATATTCTGGGATGTCCATGCATATTTTAGCTGAAGGATAAATCCCTTACACGTGGAGATTTGGGACCCGTGGAATGGGAACCATGCACCATTACCTCAAAGGGTCTGCATTCCCTCACCAATAGTATCAGCCCCAAGTGTCCAGCTTTATCTCTCCCACAGCTGGGCATGTAGAGGTGGTAAATCCAAGATTCCTCACAAGCCCTGAAGGACTTATTTAAGAATTTCTCTCTATTTGACAGTCCTTGTGTTTTCTTTTTCAAATTTATTTTTATAAGGGGATTTAGCTTATTTACACTGCTGTGTGTATGCTGCTGTACACAAATGATTTTCTTATGGAGACCTATAAATGTATGGGTTTTAATTTTCTTCATAGTCAGGTATATTCCTAGGTTTTGAATACGGGGTGTTGAGTCCATTTGGTTGAGCAAGGAGTAGCTCTTGTCTAATATATATTTGGCTTATGGAATGGTATCTGTCCTAATGTCAACCTTTGGTTTTATGCAGCCTCCCCACTCTCCTTTCCCCTTAAGCAAGCAAAAGTTTGTTTTGTAAATGTGAGACTCTCTTGTGTTTTGTAATGCAGTTCACACGTGGCCGTGTTTACATTCCCGGTATTAGTGATATCTTATGATGTTTCTTTTTCTGTGTGACTTATTTCACTTAGAATCATCGTAACTAAATCCACTCATTATGCTGCTACTGGTCTGTTGCCATTGATTTCATTGTTGAGTGATATTCCATTGTAGGGATGTACCACAACTTCTATATCCATTTTTCTCTTTCTGGGCTATTAAAGTTGTACCATAGTCAAGGCTCCCGTACAGAGAGCAGCCCCAAACTTTGGTGTGGCTGTGTCTTTTTCATTTAAATTTTCCGAATCTATAGCACCATAAGTGGAAGTGCCCTAGGCTCTCTAGCTTGGTTTTTTCTTTGTTCCAGGAAACACCATCCACTTCTCCAGAGTGGCTGTTGGCAATTTACATCCCGCCCATCAGCATAACAAGGCTGCCGGTTCTCCATGGCCTGTCCTGCCTCTCTGGATTTTACACTTTTTTCGGACGGCCCTTTGGATCGGTGGGAAGTGAGACTGCCTTGTAGTGCGGATTTCCATTGCAGGCTTGCTTGGTTGGCCAAAAAGGGCGTATGCGTTTTTTCCTGAATATATTCAGGAAAAAACGCATACGCCCTTTGTGGCCAAGTGCATCACTGTCGAACTGCTGCCTCTTTTCCTACGCTTTCAGAGCAATTCTTATCTACCCCCTGATATCTGTTTTCTGCAATTCTGCATCGCGTTCAAGTCCTCTTCTCAGCCTTCCTTCAATAAATTTTTGGATGATAGGGGTCATTTGGAACTCTGCAGGATTGTGAGTTACAGTGCCAAAAATCTCCTTTTCTCAACTCGCTTTATTGTGAGCAGACCGCAAAACCGAAAAATTGCTTCAGGCCTTAATCTCGTTCAGGCATGGCACGCTGAGCCTTTTATGAATTCTTCTTCCTGTAGGGAAATCAGTGTTCAATGTGCCCGTCCAAACACATCAAGTTAGCTGCTCATTCGTTCTCCTTATTCCTGTTCATCTTCCACAGAAATTGCAAACTGTGCCAAACAAGAGGTCAAAGGCACTGACTCTCCAAGTGGGGAGAATGTTAATATTGCATCTGGAACGGCGAACTCGAGTACCAGGGGGCTAAAATGGCGATGAGTTTTAGAAATTGTGCCTCATCACTTCGTGGACCATATTCTGGGTTTTCCATGCATATTTTAGCTGAAGGATAAATCCCTTACACGTGGAGATTTGGGACCCGTGGAATGGGAACCATGCACCATTACCTCAAACGGTCTGCATTCCCTCACCAATAGTATCAGCCCCAAGTGTCCAGCCTTATCTCTCCCACAGCTGTGGATGTAGAGGTGTTAAATCCAAGATTCCTCACAAGCCCTGAAGGACTTATTTAAGAATTTCTCTCTATTTGACAGTCCTTGTGTTTTCTTTTTCAAATTTATTTTTATAAGGGGATTTAGCTTATTGACACTGCTGTGTGTATGCTGCTGTACACAAATGATTTTCTTATGGATACCTATAAATGTATGGGTTTTAATTTTCTTCATAGTCAGGTATATTCCTAGGTTTTGAATACGGGTTGTTGAGTCCATTTGGTTGAGCAAGGAGTAGCTCTTGTCTAATATATATTTGGCTTATGGAATGGTATCTGTCCTAATGTCAACCTCTGGTTTTATGCAGCCTCCCCACTCTCCTTTCCCCTTAAGCAAGCAAAAGTTTGTTTTGTAAATGTGAGACTCTCTTGTGTTTTGTAATGCAATTCACACGTAGCCGTGTTTACATTCCCGGTATTAGTGATATCTTATGATGTTTCTTTTTCTGTGTGACTTATTTCACTTAGAATCATCGTAACTAAATCCACTCATTATGCTGCTACTGGTCTGTTGCCATTGATTTCATTGTTGAGTGATATTCCATTGTAGGGATGTACCACAACATCTATATCCATTTTTCTCTTTCTGGGCTATTAAAGTTGTACCATAGTCAAGGCTCCCGTACACAGAGCAGCCCCAAACTTTGGTGTGGCTGTGTCTTTTTCATTTAAATTTTCCGAATCTATAGCACCATAAGTGGAAGTGCCCTAGGCTCTCTAGCTTGGTTTTTTCTTTGTTCCAGGAAACACCATCCACTTCTCCAGAGTGGCTGTTGACAATTTACATCCCACCCATCAGCATAACAAGGCTGCCGGTTCTCCATGGCCTGTCCTGCCTCTCTGGATTTTACACTTTTTTCAGACGGCCCTTTGGATCGGTGGGATGTGAGACTGCCTTGTAGTGCGGATGTCCATTTCAGGCTTGCTTGGTTGGCCAAAAAGGGTGTATGCGTTTTTTCCTGAATATATTCAGGAAAAAACGCATACGCCCTTTTTGGCCAAGTGCATCACTGTCGAACTGCTGCCTCTTTTCCTACGCTTTCAGAGAAATTCTTATCTACCCCCTGATATCTGTTTTCTGCAATTCTGCATCGCGTTCATGTCCTCTTCACAGCCTTCCTTCAGTAAATTTTTGGATGATAGGGGTCATTAGGAACTCTGCAGGATTGTGAGTTACAGTGCCACAAATCTCCTTTTCTCAACTCGCTTTCTTGTGAGCTGACCGCAAATCCGAAGAATTGCTTCAGGCCCTAATCTCGTTCCGGCATGGCACGCTGAGCCTTTGATGAATTCTTCTTCCTGTAGGGAAATCAGTGTTCAATGTGCCCGTCCAAACACATCAAGTTAGCTGCTCATTCGTTCTCCTTATTCCTGTTCATCTTCCACAGAAATTGCAAACTGTGCCAAACAAGAGGTCAAAGGCACTGACTCTCCAAGTGGGGAGAATGTTAATATTGCATCTGGAATGGCGAACTCGAGTACCAGAGGGTGAAAATGGCGATGAGTTTTAGAAATTTTGCCTGATCACTTCGTGGACCATATTCTGGGATTTCCATGCATATTTTAGCTGAAGGATAAATCCCTTACACGTGGAGATTTGGGACCCGTGGAATGGGAACCATGCACCATTACCTCAAAGGGTCTGCATTCCCTCACCAATAGTATCAGCCCCAAGTGTCCAGCTTTATCTCTCCCACAGCTGTGGATGTAGAGGTGGTAAATCCAAGATTCCTCACAAGCCCTGAAGGACTTATTTAAGAATTTCTCTCTATTTGACAGTCCTTGTGTTTTCTTTTTCAAATTTATTTTTATAAGGGGATTTAGCTTATTTACACTGCTGTGTGTATGCTGCTGTACACAAATGATTTTCTTATGGAGACCTATAAATGTATGGGTTTTAATTTTCTTCATAGTCAGGTATATTCCTAGGTTTTGAATACGGGGTGTTGAGTCCAT
The DNA here is from genome assembly GCA_036417435.1 of Inia geoffrensis. Classification (NCBI taxonomy): domain Eukaryota; kingdom Metazoa; phylum Chordata; class Mammalia; order Artiodactyla; family Iniidae; genus Inia; species Inia geoffrensis. The sequence goes on from CM070911.1 coordinate 94,355,642, forward strand.
TTGGTTGAGCAAGGAGTAGCTCTTGTCTAATATATATTTGGCTTATGGAATGGTGTCTGTCCTAATGTCAACCTTTGGTTTTATGCAGCCTCCCCACTCTCCTTTCCCCTTAAGCAAGCAAAAGTTTGTTTTGTAAATGTGAGACTCTCTTGTGTTTTGTAATGCAGTTCACACGTAGCCGTGTTTACATTCCCGGTATTAGTGATATCTTATGATGTTTCTTTTTCTGTGTGACTTATTTCACTTAGAATCATCGTAACTAAATCCACTCATTATGCTGCTACTGGTCTGTTGCCATTGATTTCATTGTTGAGTGATATTCCATTGTAGGGATGTACCACAACTTCTATATCCATTTTTCTCTTTCTGGGCTATTAAAGTTGTACCATAGTCAAGGCTCCCGTACAGAGAGCAGCCCCAAACTTTGGTGTGGCTGTGTCTTTTTCATTTAAATTTTCCGAATCTATAGCACCATAAGTGGAAGTGCCCTAGGCTCTCTAGCTTGGTTTTTTCTTTGTTCCAGGAAACACCATCCACTTCTCCAGAGTGGCTGTTGGCAATTTACATCCCGCCCATCAGCATAACAAGGCTGCCGGTTCTCCATGGCCTGTCCTGCCTCTCTGGATTTTACACTTTTTTCGGACGGCCCTTTGGATCGGTGGGATGTGAGACTGCCTTGTAGTGCGGATGTCCATTGCAGGCTTGCTTGGTTGGCCAAAAAGGGCGTATGCGTTTTTTCCTGAATATATTCAGGAAAAAACGCATACGCCCTTTTTGGCCAAGTGCATCACTGTCGAACTGCTGCCTCTTTTCCTACGCTTTCAGAGAAATTCTTATCTACCCCCTGATATCTGTTTTCTGCAATTCTGCATTGCGTTCATGTCCTCTTCACAGCCTTCCTTCATTAAATTTTTGGATGATAGGGGTCATTAGGAACTCTGCAGGATTGTGAGTTACAGTGCCACAAATCTCCTTTTCTCAACTCGCTTTCTTGTGAGCTGACCGCAAACCCGAAGAATTGCTTCAGGCCCTAATCTCGTTCCGGCATGGCACGCTGAGCCTTTGATGAATTCTTCTTCCTGTAGGAAAATCAGTGTTCAATGTGCCCGTCCAAACACATCAAGTTAGCTGCTCATTCGTTCTCCTTATTCCTGTTCATCTTCCACAGAAATTGCAAACTGTGCCAAACAAGAGGTCAAAGGCACTGACTCTCCAAGTGGGGAGAATGTTAATATTGCATCTGGAACGGCGAACTCGAGTACCAGGGGGCTAAAATGGCGATGAGTTTTAGAAATTGTGCCTCATCACTTCGTGGACCATATTCTGGGTTTTCCATGCATATTTTAGCTGAAGGATAAATCCCTTACACGTGGAGATTTGGGACCCGTGGAATGGGAACCATGCACCATTACCTCAAAGGGTCTGCATTCCCTCACCAATAGTATCAGCCCCAAGTGTTCAGCCTTATCTCTCCCACAGCTGTGGATGTAGAGGTGTTAAATCCAAGATTCCTCACAAGCCCTGAAGGACTTATTTAAGAATTTCTCTCTATTTGACAGTCCTTGTGTTTTCTTTTTCAAATTTATTTTTATAAGGGGATTTAGCTTATTGACACTGCTGTGTGTATGCTGCTGTACACAAATGATTTTCTTATGGATACCTATAAATGTATGGGTTTTAATTTTCTTCATAGTCAGGTATATTCCTAGGTTTTGAATACGGGGTGTTGAGTCCATTTGGTTGAGCAAGGAGTAGCTCTTGTCTAATATATATTTGGCTTATGGAATGGTATCTGTCCTAATGTCAACCTCTGGTTTTATGCAGCCTCCCCACTCTCCTTTCCCCTTAAGCAAGCAAAAGTTTGTTTTGTAAATGTGAGACTCTCTTGTGTTTTGTAATGCAATTCACACGTAGCCGTGTTTACATTCCCGGTATTAGTGATATCTTATGATGTTTCTTTTTCTGTGTGACTTATTTCACTTAGAATCATCGTAACTAAATCCACTCATTATGCTGCTACTGGTCTGTTGCCATTGATTTCATTGTTGAGTGATATTCCATTGTAGGGATGTACCACAACTTCTATATCCATTTTTCTCTTTCTGGGCTATTAAAGTTGTACCATAGTCAAGGCTCCCGTACAGAGAGCAGCCCCAAACTTTGGTGTGGCTGTGTCTTTTTCATTTAAATTTTCCGAATCTATAGCACCATAAGTGGAAGTGCCCTAGGCTCTCTAGCTTGGTTTTTTCTTTGTTCCAGGAAACACCATCCACTTCTCCAGAGTGGCTGTTGGCAATTTACATCCCGCCCATCAGCATAACAAGGCTGCCGGTTCTCCATGGCCTGTCCTGCCTCTCTGGATTTTACACTTTTTTCGGACGGCCCTTTGGATCGGTGGGATGTGAGACTGCCTTGTAGTGCGGATGTCCATTGCAGGCTTGCTTGGTTGGCCGAAAAGGGCGTATGCGTTTTTTCCTGAATATATTCAGGAAAAAACGCATACGCCCTTTTTGGCCAAGTGCATCACTGTCGAACTGCTGCCTCTTTTCCTACGCTTTCAGAGAAATACTTATCTACCCCCTGATATCTGTTTTCTGCAATTCTGCATTGGGTTCATGTCCTCTTCACAGCCTTCCTTCATTAAATTTTTGGATGATAGGGGTCATTAGGAACTCTGCAGGATTGTGAGTTACAGTGCCACAAATCTCCTTTTCTCAACTCGCTTTCTTGTGAGCTGACCGCAAACCCGAAGAATTGCTTCAGGCCCTAATCTCGTTCCGGCATGGCACGCTGAGCCTTTGATGAATTCTTCTTCCTGTAGGAAAATCAGTGTTCAATGTGCCCGTCCAAACACATCAAGTTAGCTGCTCATTCGTTCTCCTTATTCCTGTTCATCTTCCACAGAAATTGCAAACTGTGCCAAACAAGAGGTCAAAGGCACTGACTCTCCAAGTGGGGAGAATGTTAATATTGCATCTGGAACGGCGAACTCGAGTACCAGGGGGCTAAAATGGCGATGAGTTTTAGAAATTTTGCCTGATCACTTCGTGGACCATATTCTGGGATTTCCATGCATATTTTAGCTGAAGGATAAATCCCTTACACGTGGAGATTTGGGACCCGTGGAATGGGAACTATGCACCATTACCTCAAAGGGTCTACATTCCCTCACCAATAGTATCAGCCCCGAGTGTCCAGCTTTATCTCTCCCACAGCTGGGGATGTAGAGGTGGTAAATCCAAGATTCCTCACAAGCCCTGAAGGACTTATTTAAGAATTTCTCTCCATTTGACAGTCCTTGTGTTTTCTTTTTCAAATTTATTTTTATAAGGGGATTTAGCTTATTTACACTGCTGTGTGTATGCTGCTGTACACAAATGATTTTCTTATGGAGACCTATAAATGTATGGGTTTTAATTTTCTTCATAGTCAGGTATATTCCTAGGTTTTGAATACGGGGTGTTGAGTCCATTTGGTTGAGCAAGGAGTAGCTCTTGTCTAATATATATTTGGCTTATGGAATGGTATCTGTCCTAATGTCAACCTCTGGTTTTATGCAGCCTCCCCACTCTCCCTTCCCCTTAAGCAAGCATAAGTTTGTTTTGTAAATGTGAGACTCTGTTGTGTTTTGTAATGAAGTTCACACGTAGCCGTGTTTACATTCCCGGTATTAGTGATATCTTATGATGTTTCTTTTTCTGTGTGACTTATTTCACTTAGAATCATCGTAACTAAATCCACTCATTATGCTGCTACTGGTCTGTTGCCATTGATTTCATTGTTGAGTTATATTCCATTGTAGGGATGTACCACAACTTCTATATCCATTTTTCTCTTTCTGGGCTATTAAAGTTGTACCATAGTCAAGGCTGCCGTACACAGAGCAGCCCCAAACTTTGGTGTGGCTGTGTCTTTTTCATTTAAATTTTCCGAATCTATAGCACCATAAGTGGAAGTGCCCTTGGCTCTCTAGCTTGGTTTTTTCTTTGTTCCAGGAATCACCATCCACTTCTCCAGAGTGGCTGTTGGCAATTTACATCCCGCCCATCAGCATAACAAGGCTGCCAGTTCTCCATGGCCTGTCCTGCCTCTCTGGATTTTACACTTTTTTCCGACGGCACTTTGGATCGGTGGGAAGTGAGACTGCCTTGTAGTGCGGATTTCCATTGCAGGCTTGCTTGGTTGGCCAAAAAGGGCGTATGCGTTTTTTCCTGAATATATTCAGGAAAAAACGCATACACCCTTTTCGGCCAAGTGCATCACTGTCGAATTGCTGCCTCTTTTCCTACGCTTTCAGAGCAATTCTTATCTTCCCCCTGATATCTGTTTTCTGCAATTCTGTGTCGCGTTCAAGTCCTCTTCACAGCCTTCCTTCAATAAATTTTTGGATGATAGGGGTCATTTGGAACTCTGCAGGTTTGTGAGTTACAGTGTCAAAAATCTCCTTTTCTCCACTCACTTTCTTGTGAGCTGACCGCAAACCCGAAGAATTGCTTCAGGCCCTAATCTCGTTCTGGCATGGCACGCTGAGCCTTTGATGAATTCTTCTTCCTGTAGGGAAATCAGAGTTCAATGTGCCCGTCCAAACACATCAAGTTAGCTGCTCATTCGTTCTCCTTATTCCTGTTCATCTTCCACAGAAATTGCAAACTGTGCCAAACAAGAGGTCAAAGGCACTGACTCTCCAAGTTGGGAGAATGTTAATATTGCATCTGGAACGGCGAACTCGAGTACCAGGGGGCTAAAATGGCGATGAGTTTTAGAAATTGTGCCTCATCACTTCGTGGACCATATTCTGGGTTTTCCATGCATATTTTAGCTGAAGGATAAATCCCTTACACGTGGAGATTTGGGACCCGTGGAATGGGAACCATGCACCATTACCTCAAAGGGTCTGCATTCCCTCACCAATAGTATCAGCCCCAAGAGTCCAGCCTTATCTCTCCCCCAGCTGTGGATGTAGAGGTGGTAAATCCAAGATTTCTCACAAGCCCTCAAGGGCTTATTTAAGAATTTCTCTCTATTTGACAGTCCTTGTGTTTTCTTTTTCAAATTTATTTTTATAATGGGATTTAGCTTATTTACACTGCTGTGTGTATGCTGCTGTACACAAATGATTTTCTTATGGAGACCTATAAATGTATGGGTTTTAATTTTCTTCATAGTCAGGTATATTCCTAGGTTTTGAATATGGGGTGTTGAGTCCATTTGGTTGAGCAAGGTGTAGGTCTTGTCTAATATATATTTGGCTTATGGAATGGTATCTGTCCTAATGTCAACCTCTGGTTTTATGCAGCGTCCCCACTCTCCTTTCCCCTTAAGCAAGCATAAGTTTCTTTTGTAAATGTGAGACTCTCTTGTGTTTTGTAATGCAGTTCACACGTAGCCGTGTTTACATTCCCGGTATTAGTGATATCTTATGATGTTTCTTTTTCTGTGTGACTTATTTCACTTAGAATCATCGTAACTAAATCCACTCATTATGCTGCTACTGGTCTGTTGCCATTGATTTCATTGATGAGTGATATTCCATTGTAGGGATGTACCACAACTTCTATATCCATTTTTCTCTTTCTGGGCTATTAAAGTTGTACCATAGTCAAAGCTCCCGTACACAGAGCAGCCCCAAACTTTGGTGTGGCTGTGTCTTTTTCATTTAAATTTTCCGAATCTATAGCACCATAAGTGGAAGTGCCCTAGGCTCTCTAGCTTGTTTTTTTCTTTGTTCCAGGAAACACCATCCACTTCTCCAGAGTGGCTGGTGGCAATTTACATCCCGCCAATCAGCATAACAAGGCTGCCAGTTCTCCATGGCCTGTCCTGCCTCTCTGGATTTTACACTTTTTTCCGACGGCACTTTGGATCGGTGGGAAGTGAGACTGCCTTGTAGTGCGGATTTCCATTGCAGGCTTGCTTGGTTGGCCAAAAAGGGCGTATGCGTTTTTTCCTGAATATATTCAGGAAAAAACGCATACGCCCTTTTTGGCCAAGTGCATCACTGTCGAACTGCTGCCTCTATTCCTACGCTTTCAGAGCAATTCTAATCTACCCCCTGATATCTGTTTTCTGCAATTCTGCATCGCGTTCATGTCCTCTTCACAGCCTTCCTTCAATAAATTTTTGGATGATAGGGATCATTAGGAACTCTGCAGGATTGCGAGTTACAGTGCCAGAAATCTCCTTTTCTCAACTCGCTTCCTTGTGAGCTGACCGCAAACCCGAAGAATTGCTTCAGGCCCTAATCTCGTTCCGGCATGGCACGCTGAGCCTTTGGTGAACTCTTCTTCCTGTAGGGAAATCAGAGTTCAATGTGCCCGTCCAAACACATCGAGTTAGCCGCTCATTGGTTCTCCTTATTCCTGATCATCTTCTACCGAAATTGCAAAGTGTGCAAAACAAGAGGTCAAAGGCACTGACTCTCCAAGTGCGGAGAATGTTAATATGGCCTCTGGAACGGCGAAGTCGAGTCCCAGGTTTCGAAAATGGCGATGAGTTTTAGAAACTTTGCCTGATCACTTCGTGGACCATATTCTGGGTTTTCCATGCATATTTTAGCTGAAGGATAAATCCCTTAAACGTGGAGATTTGGGACCCGTGGAATGGGAACCATGCACCATTACCTCAAAGGGTCTGCATTCCCTCACCAATAGCATCAGCCCCAAGTGTCCAGCCTTATCTCTCCCACCGCTGTGGATGTAGAGGTGGTAAATCCAAGATTCCACACAAGCCCTGAAGGACTTATTTAAGAATTTCTCTCTATTTCACAGTCCTTGTGTTTTCTTTTTCAAATTTATTTTTATAAGGGGATTTAGCTTATGTACACTGCTGTGTGTATGCTGCTGTACACAAATGATTTTCTTATGGAGAACTATAAATGTATGGGTTTTAATTTTCTTCATTGTCAGGTATATTCCTCGGTTTTGAACACGGGGTGCTGAGTCCATGTGGTTGAGCGAGCAGGAGGTCTTCTCTAATATATATTTGGCTTATGGAATGGTATCTGTCCTAATATCAACCTCTGGTTTTATGCAGCCTCCCCACTCTCCTTTCCCCTTAAGCAAGCATCAGTTTCTTTTGTAAATGTGAGACTCTGTTGTGTTTTGTAATGCAGTTCACGCGTAGCCGTGTTTACGTTCCCGGTATTCGTGATACCTTATGATGTTTCTTTTTCTGTGTGACTTATTTCACTTAGAATCATCGTAACTAAATCCACTCATTATGCTGCTACTGGTCTGTTGCCATTGATTTCATTGTTGAGTGATATTCCATTGTAGGGATGTACCACAACTTTTATATCCATTTTTCTATTTCTGGGCTATTGAAGTTGTACCATAGTCAAGGTTCCCGTACACAGAGCAGCCCCAAACTTTGGTGTGGCTGTGTCTTTTTCATTTAAATTTTCCGAATCTATGGCACCATAAGTGGAAGTGCCCTAGGCTCTCAAGCTTGGTTTTCTCTTTGTTCCAGGAAACACCATCCACTTCTCCAGAGTGGCTGTTGGCAATTTACATCCCGCCCATCAGCATAACAAGGCTGCCGGTTCTCCATGGCCTGTCCTGCCTCTCTGGATTTTACACTTTTTTTCGGAGGGCCCTTTTGATCGGTGGGAAGTGAGAGTTGCTTGCAGTGCGGATTTCCATTGCAGGCTTGCTTGGTTGGCCAGAAAGGGCGTATGCGTTTTTTCCTGAATATATTCAGGAAAAAACGCATACGCCCTTTTTGGCCAAGTGCATCACTGTCGAACTGCTGCCTCTTTTCCTACGCTTTCAGAGCAATTCTTATCTACCCCCCGATATCTGTTTTCTGCAATTCTGTGTCGCGTTCAAGTCCTCCTCACAGCCTTCCTTCAATAAATTTTTGGATGATAGGGGTCATTTGGAACTCTGCAGGATTGTGAGTTACAGTGCCAGAAATCTCCTTTTCTCAACTCGCTTTCTTGTGAGCTGACCGCAAACCCGAAGAATTGCTTCAGGCCCTAATCTCGTTCCGGCATGGCACGCTGAGCCTTTGGTGAACTCTTCTTCCTGTAGGGAAATCAGAGTTCAATGTGCCCGTCCAAACACATCGAGTTAGCCGCTCATTGGTTCTCCTTATTCCTGATCATCTTCTACCGAAATTGCAAAGTGTGCGAAACAAGAGGTCAAAGGCACTGACTCTCCAAGTGGGGAGAATGTTAATATGGCCTCTGGAACGGCGAACTCGAGTCCCAGGGTTCGAAAATGACGATGAGTTTTAGAAACTTTGCCTGATCACTTCGTGGACCATATTCTGGGTTTTCCATGCATATTTTAGCTGAAGGATAAATCCCTTAAACGTGGAGATTTGGGACCCGTGGAATGGGAACCATGCACCATTACCTCAAAGGGTCTGCATTCCCTCACCAATAGCATCAGCCCCAAGTGTCCAGCCTTATCTCTCCCACGGCTGTGGATGTAGAGGTGGTAAATCCAAGATTCCACACAAGCCCTGAATGACTTATTTAAGAATTTCTCTCTATTTCACAGTCCTTGTGTTTTCTTTTTCAAATTTATTTTTATAAGGGGATTTAGCTTATGTACACTGCTGTGTGTATGCTGCTGTACACAAATGATTTTCTTATGGAGACCTATAAATGTATGGGTTTTAATTTTCTTCATAGTCAGGTATATTTCTCGGTTTTGAACACGGGGTGCTGAGTCCATGTGGTTGAGCGAGGAGGAGGTCTTGTCTAATATATATTTGGCTTATGGAATGGTATCTGTCCTAATATCAACCTCTGGTTTTATGCAGCCTCCCCACTCTCCTTTCCCCTTAAGCAAGCATCAGTTTCTTTTGTAAATGTGAGACTCTGTTGTGTTTTGTAATGCAGTTCACGCGTAGCCGTGTTTACGTTCCCGGTATTCGTGATACCTTATGATGTTTCTTTTTCTGTGTGACTTATTTCACTTAGAATCATCGTAACTAAATCCACTCATTATGCTGCTACTGGTCTGTTGCCATTGATTTCATTGTTGAGTGATATTCCATTGTAGGGATGTACCACAACTTTTATATCCATTTTGCTCTTTCTGGGCTATTGAAGTTGTACCATTGTCAAGGTTCCCGTAAAGAGCGCAGCCCCAAACTTTGGTGTGGCTGTGTCTTTTTCATTTAAATTTTCCGAATCTATGGCACCATAAGTGGAAGTTCCCTAGGCTCTCTAGCTTGGTTTTCTCTTTGTTCCAGGAAACACCATCCACTTCTCCAGAGTGGCTGTTGGCAATTTACATCCCGCCCATCAGCATAACAAGGCTGTCGGTTCTCCATGGCCTGTCCTGCCTCTCTGGATTTTACACTTTTTTTCGGAGGGCCCTTTTGATCGGTGGGAAGTGAGAGTTGCTTGTAGTGCGGATTTCCATTGCAGGCTTGCTTGGTTGGCCAAAAAGGGCGTATGCATTTTTTCCTGAATATATTCAGGAAAAAACGCATACGCCCTTTTTGGCCAAGTGCATCACTGTCGAACTGCTGCCTCTTTTCCTACGCTTTCAGAGCAATTCTTATCTACCCCACGATATCTGTTTTCTGCAATTCTGCGTCGCATTCAAGTCCTCCTCACAGCCTTCCTTCAATAAATTTTTGGATGATAGGGGTCATTTGGAACTCTGCAGGATTGTGAGTTACAGTGCCAGAAATCTCCTTTTCTCAACTCGCTTTCTTGTGAGCTGACCGCAAATCCGAAGAATTGCTTCAGGCCCTAATCTCGTTCCGGCATGGCACGCTGAGCCTTTGATGAATTCTTCTTCCTGTAGGGAAATCAGTGTTCAATGTGCCCGTCCAAACACATCAAGTTAGCTGCTCATTCGTTCTCCTTATTCCTGTTCATCTTCCACAGAAATTGCAAACTGTGCCAAACAAGAGGTCAAAGGCACTGACTCTCCAAGTGGGGAGAATGTTAATATTGCATCTGGAATGGCGAACTCGAGTACCAGAGGGTGAAAATGGCGATGAGTTTTAGAAATTTTGCCTGATCACTTCGTGGACCATATTCTGGGATTTCCATGCATATTTTAGCTGAAGGATAAATCCCTTACACGTGGAGATTTGGGACCCGTGGAATGGGAACCATGCACCATTACCTCAAAGGGTCTGCATTCCCTCACCAATAGTATCAGCCCCAAGTGTCCAGCTTTATCTCTCCCACAGCTGGGCATGTAGAGGTGGTAAATCCAAGATTCCTCACAAGCCCTGAAGGACTTATTTAAGAATTTCTCTCTATTTGACAGTCCTTGTGTTTTCTTTTTGAAATTTATTTTTATAAGGGGATTTAGCTTATTTACACTGCTGTGTGTATGCTGCTGTACACAAATGATTTTCTTATGGAGACCTATAAATGTATGGGTTTTAATTTTCTTCATAGTCAGGTATATTCCTAGGTTTTGAATACGGGGTGTTGAGTCCATTTGGTTGAGCAAGGAGTAGCTCTTGTCTAATATATATTTGGCTTATGGAAAGGTATCTGTCCTAATGTCAACCTTTGGTTTTATGCAGCCTCCCCACTCTCCTTTCCCCTTAAGCAAGCAAAAGTTTGTTTTGTAAATGTGAGACTCTCTTGTGTTTTGTAATGCAGTTCACACGTAGCCGTGTTTACATTCCCGGTATTAGTGATATCTTATGATGTTTCTTTTTCTGTGTGACTTATTTCACTTAGAATCATCGTAACTAAATCCACTCATTATGCTGCTACTGGTCTGTTGCCATTGATTTCATTGTTGAGTGATATTCCATTGTAGGGGTGTACCACAACTTCTATATCCATTTTTCTCTTTCTGGGCTATTAAAGTTGTACCATAGTCAAGGCTCCCGTACAGAGAGCAGCCCCAAACTTTGGTGTGGCTGTGTCTTTTTCATTTAAATTTTCCGAATCTATAGCACCATAAGTGGAAGTGCCCTAGGCTCTCTAGCTTGGTTTTTTCTTTGTTCCAGGAAACACCATCCACTTCTCCAGAGTGGCTGTTGGCAATTTACATCCCACCCATCAGCATAACAAGGCTGCCGGTTCTCCATGGCCTGTCCTGCCTCTCTGGATTTTACACTTTTTTCGGACGGCCCTTTGGATCGGTGGGAAGTGAGACTGCCTTGTAGTGCGGATTTCCATTGCAGGCTTGCTTGGTCGGCCAAAAAGGGCGTATGCGTTTTTTCCTGAATATATTCAGGAAAAAACGCATACGCCCTTTTTGGCCAAGTGCATCACTGTCGAACTGCTGCCTCTTTTCCTACGCTTTCAGAGCAATTCTTATCTACCCCCTGATATCTGTTTTCTGCAATTCTGCATCGCGTTCAAGTCCTCTTCTCAGCCTTCCTTCAATAAATTTTTGGATGATAGGGGTCATTTGGAACTCTGCAGGATTGTGAGTTACAGTGCCAAAAATCTCCTTTTCTCAACTCGCTTTATTGTGAGCTGACCGCAAAACCGAAAAATTGCTTCAGGCCTTAATCTCGTTCAGGCATGGCACGCTGAGCCTTTTATGAATTCTTCTTCCTGTAGGGAAATCAGTGTTCAATGTGCCCGTCCAAACACATCAAGTTAGCTGCTCATTCGTTCTCCTTATTCCTGTTCATCTTCCACAGAAATTGCAAACTGTGCCAAACAAGAGGTCAAAGGCACTGACTCTCCAAGTGGGGAGAATGTTAATATTGCATCTGGAACGGCGAACTCGAGTACCAGGGGGCTAAAATGGCGATGAGTTTTAGAAATTGTGCCTCATCACTTCGTGGACCATATTCTGGGTTTTCCATGCATATTTTAGCTGAAGGATAAATCCCTTACACGTGGAGATTTGGGACCCGTGGAATGGGAACCATGCACCATTACCTCAAAGGGTCTGCATTCCCTCACCAATAGTATCAGCCCCAAGTGTCCAGCCTTATCTCTCCCACAGCTGTGGATGTAGAGGTGTTAAATCCAAGATTCCTCACAAGCCCTGAAGGACTTATTTAAGAATTTCTCTCTATTTGACAGTCCTTGTGTTTTCTTTTTCAAATTTATTTTTATAAGGGGATTTAGCTTATTGACACTGCTGTGTGTATGCTGCTGTACACAAATGATTTTCTTATGGATACCTATAAATGTATGGGTTTTAATTTTCTTCATAGTCAGGTATATTCCTAGGTTTTGAATACGGGGTGTTGAGTCCATTTGGTTGAGCAAGGAGTAGCTCTTGTCTAATATATATTTGGCTTATGGAATGGTATCTGTCCTAATGTCAACCTCTGGTTTTATGCAGCCTCCCCACTCTCCTTTCCCCTTAAGCAAGCAAAAGTTTGTTTTGTAAATGTGAGACTCTCTTGTGTTTTGTAATGCAATTCACACGTAGCCGTGTTTACATTCCCGGTATTAGTGATATCTTATGATGTTTCTTTTTCTGTGTGACTTATTTCACTTAGAATCATCGTAACTAAATCCACTCATTATGCTGCTACTGGACTGTTGCCATTGATTTCATTGTTGAGTGATATTCCATTGTAGGGATGTACCACAACATCTATATCCATTTTTCTCTTTCTGGGCTATTAAAGTTGTACCATAGTCAAGGCTCCCGTACACAGAGCAGCCCCAAACTTTGGTGTGGCTGTGTCTTTTTCATTTAAATTTTCCGAATCTATAGCACCATAAGTGGAAGTGCCCTAGGCTCTCTAGCTTGGTTTTTTCTTTGTTCCAGGAAACACCATCCACTTCTCCAGAGTGGCTGTTGGCAATTTACATCCCACCCATCAGCATAACAAGGCTGCCGGTTCTCCATGGCCTGTCCTGCCTCTCTGGATTTTACACTTTTTTCGGACGGCCCTTTGGATCGGTGGGATGTGAGACTGCCTTGTAGTGCGGATATCCATTGCAGGCTTGCTTGGTTGGCCAAAAAGGGCGTATGCGTTTTTTCCTGAATATATTCAGGAAAAAACGCATACGCCCTTTTTGGCCAAGTGCATCACTGTCGAACTGCTGCCTCTTTTCCTACGCTTTCAGAGAAATTCTTATCTACCCCCTGATATCTGTTTTCTGCAATTCTGCATCGCGTTCATGTCCTCTTCACAGCCTTCCTTCAGTAAATTTTTGGATGATAGGGGTCATTAGGAACTCTGCAGGATTGTGAGTTACAGTGCCACAAATCTCCTTTTCTCAACTCGCTTTCTTGTGAGCTGACCGCAAATCCGAAGAATTGCTTCAGGCCCTAATCTCGTTCCGGCATGGCACGCTGAGCCTTTGATGAATTCTTCTTCCTGTAGGGAAATCAGTGTTCAATGTGCCCGTCCAAACACATCAAGTTAGCTGCTCATTCGTTCTCCTTATTCCTGTTCATCTTCCACAGAAATTGCAAACTGTGCCAAACAAGAGGTCAAAGGCACTGACTCTCCAAGTGGGGAGAATGTTAATATTGCATCTGGAATGGCGAACTCGAGTACCAGAGGGTGAAAATGGCGATGAGTTTTAGAAATTTTGCCTGATCACTTCGTGGACCATATTCTGGGATGTCCATGCATATTTTAGCTGAAGGATAAATCCCTTACACGTGGAGATTTGGGACCCGTGGAATGGGAACCATGCACCATTACCTCAAAGGGTCTGCATTCCCTCACCAATAGTATCAGCCCCAAGTGTCCAGCTTTATCTCTCCCACAGCTGTGGATGTAGAGGTGGTAAATCCAAGATTCCTCACAAGCCCTGAAGGACTTATTTAAGAATTTCTCTCTATTTGACAGTCCTTGTGTTTTCTTTTTCAAATTTATTTTTATAAGGGGATTTAGCTTATTTACACTGCTGTGTGTATGCTGCTGTACACAAATGATTTTCTTATGGAGACCTATAAATGTATGGGTTTTAATTTTCTTCATAGTCAGGTATATTCCTAGGTTTTGAATACGGGGTGTTGAGTCCATTTGGTTGAGCAAGGAGTAGCTCTTGTCTAATATATATTTGGCTTATGGAATGGTATCTGTCCTAATGTCAACCTTTGGTTTTATGCAGCCTCCCCACTCTCCTTTCCCCTTAAGCAAGCAAAAGTTTGTTTTGTAAATGTGAGACTCTCTTGTGTTTTGTAATGCAGTTCACACGTAGCCGTGTTTACATTCCCGGTATTAGTGATATCTTATGATGTTTCTTTTTCTGTGTGACTTATTTCACTTAGAATCATCGTAACTAAATCCACTCATTATGCTGCTACTGGTCTGTTGCCATTGATTTCATTGTTGAGTGATATTCCATTGTAGGGATGTACCACAACTTCTATATCCATTTTTCTCTTTCTGGGCTATTAAAGTTGTACCATAGTCAAGGCTCCCGTACAGAGAGCAGCCCCAAACTTTGGTGTGGCTGTGTCTTTTTCATTTAAATTTTCCGAATCTATAGCACCATAAGTGGAAGTGCCCTAGGCTCTCTAGCTTGGTTTTTTCTTTGTTCCAGGAAACACCATCCACTTCTCCAGAGTGGCTGTTGGCAATTTACATCCCGCCCATCAGCATAACAAGGCTGCCGGTTCTCCATGGCCTGTCCTGCCTCTCTGGATTTTACACTTTTTTCGGACGGCCCTTTGGATCGGTGGGATGTGAGACTGCCTTGTAGTGCGGATGTCCATTGCAGGCTTGCTTGGTTGGCCAAAAAGGGCGTATGCGTTTTTTCCTGAATATATTCAGGAAAAAACGCATACGCCCTTTTTGGCCAAGTGCATCACTGTCGAACTGCTGCCTCTTTTCCTACGCTTTCAGAGAAATTCTTATCTACCCCCTGATATCTGTTTTCTGCAATTCTGCATTGCGTTCATGTCCTCTTCACAGCCTTCCTTCATTAAATTTTTGGATGATAGGGGTCATTAGGAACTCTGCAGGATTGTGAGTTACAGTGCCACAAATCTCCTTTTCTCAACTCGCTTTCTTGTGAGCTGACCGCAAACCCGAAGAATTGCTTCAGGCCCTAATCTCGTTCCGGCATGGCACGCTGAGCCTTTGATGAATTCTTCTTCCTGTAGGAAAATCAGTGTTCAATGTGCCCGTCCAAACACATCAAGTTAGCTGCTCATTCGTTCTCCTTATTCCTGTTCATCTTCCACAGAAATTGCAAACTGTGCCAAACAAGAGGTCAAAGGCACTGACTCTCCAAGTGGGGAGAATGTTAATATTGCATCTGGAACGGCGAACTCGAGTACCAGGGGGCTAAAATGGCGATGAGTTTTAGAAATTGTGCCTCATCACTTCGTGGACCATATTCTGGGTTTTCCATGCATATTTTAGCTGAAGGATAAATCCCTTACACGTGGAGATTTGGGACCCGTGGAATGGGAACCATGCACCATTACCTCAAAGGGTCTGCATTCCCTCACCAATAGTATCAGCCCCAAGTGTCCAGCCTTATCTCTCCCACAGCTGTGGATGTAGAGGTGTTAAATCCAAGATTCCTCACAAGCCCTGAAGGACTTATTTAAGAATTTCTCTCTATTTGACAGTCCTTGTGTTTTCTTTTTCAAATTTATTTTTATAAGGGGATTTAGCTTATTGACACTGCTGTGTGTATGCTGCTGTACACAAATGATTTTCTTATGGATACCTATAAATGTATGGGTTTTAATTTTCTTCATAGTCAGGTATATTCCTAGGTTTTGAATACGGGGTGTTGAGTCCATTTGGTTGAGCAAGGAGTAGCTCTTGTCTAATATATATTTGGCTTATGGAATGGTATCTGTCCTAATGTCAACCTCTGGTTTTATGCAGCCTCCCCACTCTCCTTTCCCCTTAAGCAAGCAAAAGTTTGTTTTGTAAATGTGAGACTCTCTTGTGTTTTGTAATGCAATTCACACGTAGCCGTGTTTACATTCCCGGTATTAGTGATATCTTATGATGTTTCTTTTTCTGTGTGACTTATTTCACTTAGAATCATCGTAACTAAATCCACTCATTATGCTGCTACTGGTCTGTTGCCATTGATTTCATTGTTGAGTGATATTCCATTGTAGGGATGTACCACAACTTCTATATCCATTTTTCTCTTTCTGGGCTATTAAAGTTGTACCATAGTCAAGGCTCCCGTACAGAGAGCAGCCCCAAACTTTGGTGTGGCTGTGTCTTTTTCATTTAAATTTTCCGAATCTATAGCACCATAAGTGGAAGTGCCCTAGGCTCTCTAGCTTGGTTTTTTCTTTGTTCCAGGAAACACCATCCACTTCTCCAGAGTGGCTGTTGGCAATTTACATCCCGCCCATCAGCATAACAAGGCTGCCGGTTCTCCATGGCCTGTCCTGCCTCTCTGGATTTTACACTTTTTTCGGACGGCCCTTTGGATCGGTGGGATGTGAGACTGCCTTGTAGTGCGGATGTCCATTGCAGGCTTGCTTGGTTGGCCGAAAAGGGCGTATGCGTTTTTTCCTGAATATATTCAGGAAAAAACGCATACGCCCTTTTTGGCCAAGTGCATCACTGTCGAACTGCTGCCTCTTTTCCTACGCTTTCAGAGAAATACTTATCTACCCCCTGATATCTGTTTTCTGCAATTCTGCATTGGGTTCATGTCCTCTTCACAGCCTTCCTTCATTAAATTTTTGGATGATAGGGGTCATTAGGAACTCTGCAGGATTGTGAGTTACAGTGCCACAAATCTCCTTTTCTCAACTCGCTTTCTTGTGAGCTGACCGCAAACCCGAAGAATTGCTTCAGGCCCTAATCTCGTTCCGGCATGGCACGCTGAGCCTTTGATGAATTCTTCTTCCTGTAGGAAAATCAGTGTTCAATGTGCCCGTCCAAACACATCAAGTTAGCTGCTCATTCGTTCTCCTTATTCCTGTTCATCTTCCACAGAAATTGCAAACTGTGCCAAACAAGAGGTCAAAGGCACTGACTCTCCAAGTGGGGAGAATGTTAATATTGCATCTGGAACGGCGAACTCGAGTACCAGGGGGCTAAAATGGCGATGAGTTTTAGAAATTTTGCCTGATCACTTCGTGGACCATATTCTGGGATTTCCATGCATATTTTAGCTGAAGGATAAATCCCTTACACGTGGAGATTTGGGACCCGTGGAATGGGAACTATGCACCATTACCTCAAAGGGTCTACATTCCCTCACCAATAGTATCAGCCCCGAGTGTCCAGCTTTATCTCTCCCACAGCTGGGGATGTAGAGGTGGTAAATCCAAGATTCCTCACAAGCCCTGAAGGACTTATTTAAGAATTTCTCTCCATTTGACAGTCCTTGTGTTTTCTTTTTCAAATTTATTTTTATAAGGGGATTTAGCTTATTTACACTGCTGTGTGTATGCTGCTGTACACAAATGATTTTCTTATGGAGACCTATAAATGTATGGGTTTTAATTTTCTTCATAGTCAGGTATATTCCTAGGTTTTGAATACGGGGTGTTGAGTCCATTTGGTTGAGCAAGGAGTAGCTCTTGTCTAATATATATTTGGCTTATGGAATGGTATCTGTCCTAATGTCAACCTCTGGTTTTATGCAGCCTCCCCACTCTCCCTTCCCCTTAAGCAAGCATAAGTTTGTTTTGTAAATGTGAGACTCTGTTGTGTTTTGTAATGAAGTTCACACGTAGCCGTGTTTACATTCCCGGTATTAGTGATATCTTATGATGTTTCTTTTTCTGTGTGACTTATTTCACTTAGAATCATCGTAACTAAATCCACTCATTATGCTGCTACTGGTCTGTTGCCATTGATTTCATTGTTGAGTTATATTCCATTGTAGGGATGTACCACAACTTCTATATCCATTTTTCTCTTTCTGGGCTATTAAAGTTGTACCATAGTCAAGGCTGCCGTACACAGAGCAGCCCCAAACTTTGGTGTGGCTGTGTCTTTTTCATTTAAATTTTCCGAATCTATAGCACCATAAGTGGAAGTGCCCTTGGCTCTCTAGCTTGGTTTTTTCTTTGTTCCAGGAATCACCATCCACTTCTCCAGAGTGGCTGTTGGCAATTTACATCCCGCCCATCAGCATAACAAGGCTGCCAGTTCTCCATGGCCTGTCCTGCCTCTCTGGATTTTACACTTTTTTCCGACGGCACTTTGGATCGGTGGGAAGTGAGACTGCCTTGTAGTGCGGATTTCCATTGCAGGCTTGCTTGGTTGGCCAAAAAGGGCGTATGCGTTTTTTCCTGAATATATTCAGGAAAAAACGCATACGCCCTTTTCGGCCAAGTGCATCACTGTCGAATTGCTGCCTCTTTTCCTACGCTTTCAGAGCAATTCTTATCTTCCCCCTGATATCTGTTTTCTGCAATTCTGTGTCGCGTTCAAGTCCTCTTCACAGCCTTCCTTCAATAAATTTTTGGATGATAGGGGTCATTTGGAACTCTGCAGGTTTGTGAGTTACAGTGTCAAAAATCTCCTTTTCTCCACTCACTTTCTTGTGAGCTGACCGCAAACCCGAAGAATTGCTTCAGGCCCTAATCTCGTTCTGGCATGGCACGCTGAGCCTTTGATGAATTCTTCTTCCTGTAGGGAAATCAGTGTTCAATGTGCCCGTCCAAACACATCAAGTTAGCTGCTCATTCGTTCTCCTTATTCCTGTTCATCTTCCACAGAAATTGCAAACTGTGCCAAACAAGAGGTCAAAGGCACTGACTCTCCAAGTTGGGAGAATGTTAATATTGCATCTGGAACGGCGAACTCGAGTACCAGGGGGCTAAAATGGCGATGAGTTTTAGAAATTGTGCCTCATCACTTCGTGGACCATATTCTGGGTTTTCCATGCATATTTTAGCTGAAGGATAAATCCCTTACACGTGGAGATTTGGGACCCGTGGAATGGGAACCATGCACCATTACCTCAAAGGGTCTGCATTCCCTCACCAATAGTATCAGCCCCAAGAGTCCAGCCTTATCTCTCCCCCAGCTGTGGATGTAGAGGTGGTAAATCCAAGATTTCTCACAAGCCCTCAAGGGCTTATTTAAGAATTTCTCTCTATTTGACAGTCCTTGTGTTTTCTTTTTCAAATTTATTTTTATAATGGGATTTAGCTTATTTACACTGCTGTGTGTATGCTGCTGTACACAAATGATTTTCTTATGGAGACCTATAAATGTATGGGTTTTAATTTTCTTCATAGTCAGGTATATTCCTAGGTTTTGAATATGGGGTGTTGAGTCCATTTGGTTGAGCAAGGTGTAGGTCTTGTCTAATATATATTTGGCTTATGGAATGGTATCTGTCCTAATGTCAACCTCTGGTTTTATGCAGCGTCCCCACTCTCCTTTCCCCTTAAGCAAGCATAAGTTTCTTTTGTAAATGTGAGACTCTCTTGTGTTTTGTAATGCAGTTCACACGTAGCCGTGTTTACATTCCCGGTATTAGTGATATCTTATGATGTTTCTTTTTCTGTGTGACTTATTTCACTTAGAATCATCGTAACTAAATCCACTCATTATGCTGCTACTGGTCTGTTGCCATTGATTTCATTGATGAGTGATATTCCATTGTAGGGATGTACCACAACTTCTATATCCATTTTTCTCTTTCTGGGCTATTAAAGTTGTACCATAGTCAAAGCTCCCGTACACAGAGCAGCCCCAAACTTTGGTGTGGCTGTGTCTTTTTCATTTAAATTTTCCGAATCTATAGCACCATAAGTGGAAGTGCCCTAGGCTCTCTAGCTTGTTTTTTTCTTTGTTCCAGGAAACACCATCCACTTCTCCAGAGTGGCTGGTGGCAATTTACATCCCGCCAATCAGCATAACAAGGCTGCCAGTTCTCCATGGCCTGTCCTGCCTCTCTGGATTTTACACTTTTTTCCGACGGCACTTTGGATCGGTGGGAAGTGAGACTGCCTTGTAGTGCGGATTTCCATTGCAGGCTTGCTTGGTTGGCCAAAAAGGGCGTATGCGTTTTTTCCTGAATATATTCAGGAAAAAACGCATACGCCCTTTTTGGCCAAGTGCATCACTGTCGAACTGCTGCCTCTTTTCCTACGCTTTCAGAGCAATTCTAATCTACCCCCTGATATCTGTTTTCTGCAATTCTGCATCGCGTTCATGTCCTCTTCACAGCCTTCCTTCAATAAATTTTTGGATGATAGGGATCATTAGGAACTCTGCAGGATTGCGAGTTACAGTGCCAGAAATCTCCTTTTCTCAACTCGCTTCCTTGTGAGCTGACCGCAAACCCGAAGAATTGCTTCAGGCCCTAATCTCGTTCCGGCATGGCACGCTGAGCCTTTGGTGAACTCTTCTTCCTGTAGGGAAATCAGAGTTCAATGTGCCCGTCCAAACACATCGAGTTAGCCGCTCATTGGTTCTCCTTATTCCTGATCATCTTCTACCGAAATTGCAAAGTGTGCAAAACAAGAGGTCAAAGGCACTGACTCTCCAAGTGCGGAGAATGTTAATATGGCCTCTGGAACGGCGAAGTCGAGTCCCAGGTTTCGAAAATGGCGATGAGTTTTAGAAACTTTGCCTGATCACTTCGTGGACCATATTCTGGGTTTTCCATGCATATTTTAGCTGAAGGATAAATCCCTTAAACGTGGAGATTTGGGACCCGTGGAATGGGAACCATGCACCATTACCTCAAAGGGTCTGCATTCCCTCACCAATAGCATCAGCCCCAAGTGTCCAGCCTTATCTCTCCCACCGCTGTGGATGTAGAGGTGGTAAATCCAAGATTCCACACAAGCCCTGAAGGACTTATTTAAGAATTTCTCTCTATTTCACAGTCCTTGTGTTTTCTTTTTCAAATTTATTTTTATAAGGGGATTTAGCTTATGTACACTGCTGTGTGTATGCTGCTGTACACAAATGATTTTCTTATGGAGAACTATAAATGTATGGGTTTTAATTTTCTTCATTGTCAGGTATATTCCTCGGTTTTGAACACGGGGTGCTGAGTCCATGTGGTTGAGCGAGCAGGAGGTCTTCTCTAATATATATTTGGCTTATGGAATGGTATCTGTCCTAATATCAACCTCTGGTTTTATGCAGCCTCCCCACTCTCCTTTCCCCTTAAGCAAGCATCAGTTTCTTTTGTAAATGTGAGACTCTGTTGTGTTTTGTAATGCAGTTCACGCGTAGCCGTGTTTACGTTCCCGGTATTCGTGATACCTTATGATGTTTCTTTTTCTGTGTGACTTATTTCACTTAGAATCATCGTAACTAAATCCACTCATTATGCTGCTACTGGTCTGTTGCCATTGATTTCATTGTTGAGTGATATTCCATTGTAGGGATGTACCACAACTTTTATATCCATTTTTCTATTTCTGGGCTATTGAAGTTGTACCATAGTCAAGGTTCCCGTACACAGAGCAGCCCCAAACTTTGGTGTGGCTGTGTCTTTTTCATTTAAATTTTCCGAATCTATGGCACCATAAGTGGAAGTGCCCTAGGCTCTCAAGCTTGGTTTTCTCTTTGTTCCAGGAAACACCATCCACTTCTCCAGAGTGGCTGTTGGCAATTTACATCCCGCCCATCAGCATAACAAGGCTGCCGGTTCTCCATGGCCTGTCCTGCCTCTCTGGATTTTACACTTTTTTTCGGAGGGCCCTTTTGATCGGTGGGAAGTGAGAGTTGCTTGCAGTGCGGATTTCCATTGCAGGCTTGCTTGGTTGGCCAGAAAGGGCGTATGCGTTTTTTCCTGAATATATTCAGGAAAAAACGCATACGCCCTTTTTGGCCAAGTGCATCACTGTCGAACTGCTGCCTCTTTTCCTACGCTTTCAGAGCAATTCTTATCTACCCCCCGATATCTGTTTTCTGCAATTCTGTGTCGCGTTCAAGTCCTCCTCACAGCCTTCCTTCAATAAATTTTTGGATGATAGGGGTCATTTGGAACTCTGCAGGATTGTGAGTTACAGTGCCAGAAATCTCCTTTTCTCAACTCGCTTTCTTGTGAGCTGACCGCAAACCCGAAGAATTGCTTCAGGCCCTAATCTCGTTCCGGCATGGCACGCTGAGCCTTTGGTGAACTCTTCTTCCTGTAGGGAAATCAGAGTTCAATGTGCCCGTCCAAACACATCGAGTTAGCCGCTCATTGGTTCTCCTTATTCCTGATCATCTTCTACCGAAATTGCAAAGTGTGCGAAACAAGAGGTCAAAGGCACTGACTCTCCAAGTGGGGAGAATGTTAATATGGCCTCTGGAACGGCGAACTCGAGTCCCAGGGTTCGAAAATGGCGATGAGTTTTAGAAACTTTGCCTGATCACTTCGTGGACCATATTCTGGGTTTTCCATGCATATTTTAGCTGAAGGATAAATCCCTTAAACGTGGAGATTTGGGACCCGTGGAATGGGAACCATGCACCATTACCTCAAAGGGTCTGCATTCCCTCACCAATAGCATCAGCCCCAAGTGTCCAGCCTTATCTCTCCCACGGCTGTGGATGTAGAGGTGGTAAATCCAAGATTCCACACAAGCCCTGAAGGACTTATTTAAGAATTTCTCTCTATTTCACAGTCCTTGTGTTTTCTTTTTCAAATTTATTTTTATAAGGGGATTTAGCTTATGTACACTGCTGTGTGTATGCTGCTGTACACAAATGATTTTCTTATGGAGACCTATAAATGTATGGGTTTTAATTTTCTTCATAGTCAGGTATATTTCTCGGTTTTGAACACGGGGTGCTGAGTCCATGTGGTTGAGCGAGGAGGAGGTCTTGTCTAATATATATTTGGCTTATGGAATGGTATCTGTCCTAATATCAACCTCTGGTTTTATGCAGCCTCCCCACTCTCCTTTCCCCTTAAGCAAGCATCAGTTTCTTTTGTAAATGTGAGACTCTGTTGTGTTTTGTAATGCAGTTCACGCGTAGCCGTGTTTACGTTCCCGGTATTCGTGATACCTTATGATGTTTCTTTTTCTGTGTGACTTATTTCACTTAGAATCATCGTAACTAAATCCACTCATTATGCTGCTACTGGTCTGTTGCCATTGATTTCATTGTTGAGTGATATTCCATTGTAGGGATGTACCACAACTTTTATATCCATTTTGCTCTTTCTGGGCTATTGAAGTTGTACCATTGTCAAGGTTCCCGTAAAGAGCGCAGCCCCAAACTTTGGTGTGGCTGTGTCTTTTTCATTTAAATTTTCCGAATCTATGGCACCATAAGTGGAAGTTCCCTAGGCTCTCTAGCTTGGTTTTCTCTTTGTTCCAGGAAACACCATCCACTTCTCCAGAGTGGCTGTTGGCAATTTACATCCCGCCCATCAGCATAACAAGGCTGTCGGTTCTCCATGGCCTGTCCTGCCTCTCTGGATTTTACACTTTTTTTCGGAGGGCCCTTTTGATCGGTGGGAAGTGAGAGTTGCTTGTAGTGCGGATTTCCATTGCAGGCTTGCTTGGTTGGCCAAAAAGGGCGTATGCGTTTTTTCCTGAATATATTCAGGAAAAAACGCATACGCCCTTTTTGGCCAAGTGCATCACTGTCGAACTGCTGCCTCTTTTCCTACGCTTTCAGAGCAATTCTTATCTACCCCCCGATATCTGTTTTCTGCAATTCTGCGTCGCGTTCAAGTCCTCCTCACAGCCTTCCTTCAATAAATTTTTGGATGATAGGGGTCATTTGGAACTCTGCAGGATTGCGAGTTACAGTGCCAGAAATCTCCTTTTCTCAACTCGCTTTCTTGTGAGCTGACCGCAAACCCGAAGAATTGCTTCAGGCCCTAATCTCCTTCCGGCATGTCACGCTGAGCCTTTGGTGAACTCTTCTTCCTGTAGGGAAATCAGAGTTCAATGTGCCCGTCCAAACACATCGAGTTAGCCGCTCATTTGTTCTCCTTATTCCTGATCATCTTCTACCGAAATTGCAAAGTGTGCGAAACAAGAGGTCAAAGGCACTGACTCTCCAAGTGGGGAGAATGTTCATATGGCCTCTGGAACGGCGAACTCGAGTCCCAGGGTTCGAAAATGACGATGAGTTTTAGAAACTTTGCCTGATCACTTCGTGGACCATATTCTGGGTTTTCCATGCATATTTTAGCTGAAGGATAAATCCCTTAAACGTGGAGATTTGGGACCCGTGGAATGGGAACCATGCACCATTACCTCAAAGGGTCTGCATTCCCTCACCAATAGCATCAGCCCCAAGTGTCCAGCCTTATCTCTCCCACAGCTGTGGATGTAGAGGTGGTAAATCCAAGATTCCACACAAGCCCTGAAGGACTTATTTAAGAATTTCTCTCTATTTCACAGTCCTTGTGTTTTCTTTTTCAAATTTATTTTTATAAGGGGATTTAGCTTATGTACACTGCTGTGTGTATGCTGCTGTACACAAATGATTTTCTTATGGAGACCTATAAATGTATGGGATTTAATTTTCTTCATAGTCAGGTATATTCCTCGGTTTTGAACACGGGGTGCTGAGTCCATGTGGTTGAGCGAGGAGGAGGTCTTGTCTAATAGATATTTGGCTTATGGAATGGTATCTGTCCTAATATCAACCTCTGGTTTTATGCAGCCTCCCCACTCTCCTTTCCCCTTAAGCAAGCATCAGTTTCTTTTGTAAATGTGAGACTCTGTTGTGTTTTGTAATGCAGTTCACGCGTAGCCGTGTTTACGTTCCCAGTATTCGTGATACCTTATGATGTTTCTTTTTCTGTGTGACTTATTTCACTTAGAATCATCGTAACTAAATCCACTCATTATGCTGCTACTGGTCTGTTGCCATTGATTTCATTGTTGAGTGATATTCCATTGTAGGGATGTACCACAACTTTTATATCCATTTTTCTCTTTCTGGGCTATTGAAGTTGTACCATAGTCAAGGTTCCCGTAAAGAGCGCAGCCCCAAACTTTGGTGTGGCTGTGTCTTTTTCATTTAAATTTTCCGAATCTATGGCACCATAAGTGGAAGTGCCCTAGGCTCTCTAGCTTGGTTTTCTCTTTGTTCCAGGAAACACCATCCACTTCTCCAGAGTGGCTGTTGGCAATTTACATCCCGCCCATCAGCATAACAAGGCTGCCGGTTCTCCATGGCCTGTCCTGCCTCTCTGGATTTTACACTTTTTTTCGGAGGGCCCTTTTGATCAGTGGGAAGTGAGAGTTGCTTGTAGTGCGGATTTCCATTGCAGGCTTGCTTGGTTGGCCAAAAAGCGTGTATGCGTTTTTTCCTGAATATATTCAGGAAAAAACGCATACGCGCTTTTTGGCCAAGTGCATCACTGTCGAACTGCTGCCTCTTTTCCTACGCTTTCAGAGCAATTCTTATCTACCCCCCGATATCTGTTTTCTGCAATTCTGTGTCACGTTCAAGTCCTCCTCACAGCCTTCCTTCAATAAATTTTTGGATGATAGGGGTCATTTGGAACTCTGCAGGATTGTGAGTTACAGTGCCAGAAATCTCCTTTTCTCAACTCGCTTTCTTGTGAGCTGACCGCAAACCCGAAGAATTGCTTCAGGCCCTAATCTCGTTCCGGCATGGCACGCTGAGCCTTTGGTGAACTCTTCTTCTTGTAGGGAAATCAGAGTTCAATGTGCCCGTCCAAACACATCGAGTTAGCCGCTCATTGGTTCTCCTTATTCCTGATCATCTTCTACCGAAATTGCAAAGTGTGCGAAACAAGAGGTCAAAGGCACTGACTCTCCAAGTGGGGAGAATGTTAATATGGCCTCTGGAGGGGCGAACTCGAGTCCCAGGGTTCGAAAAGGGCGATGAGCTTTAGAAAATTTGCCTGATCACTTCGTGGACCATATTCTGGGTTTTCCATGCATATATTAGCTGAAGGATAAATCCCTTAAACGTGGAGATTTGGGACCCGTGGAATGGGAACCATGCACCATTACCTCAAAGGGTCTGCATTCCCTCACCAATAGCATCAGCCCCAAGTGTCCAGCCTTATCTCTCCCACCGCTGTGGATGTAGAGGTGGTAAATCCAAGATTCCACACAAGCCCTGAAGGACTTATTTAAGAATTTCTCTCTATTTCACAGTCCTTGTGTTTTCTTTTTCAAATTTATTTTTATAAGGGGATTTAGCTTATGTACACTGCTGTGTGTATGCTGCTGTATACAAATGATTTTCTTATGGAGACCTATAAATGTATGGGTTTTAATTTTCTTCATAATCAGGTATATTCCTCGGTTTTGAACACGGGGTGCTGAGTCCATGTGGTTGAGCGAGGAGGAGGTCTTGTCTAATATATATTTGGCTTATGGAATGGTATCTGTCCTAATATCAACCTCTGGTTTTATGCAGCCTCCCCACTCTCCTTTCCCCTTAAGCAAGCATCAGTTTCTTTTTTAAATGTGAGACTCTGTTGTGTTTTGTAATGCAGTTCACGCGTAGCCGTGTTTACGTTCCCGGTATTCGTGATACCTTATGATGTTTCTTTTTCTGTGTGACTTATTTCACTTAGAATCATTGTAACTAAATCCACTCATTATGCTGCTACTGGTCTGTTGCCATTGATTTCATTGTTGAGTGATATTCCATTGTAGGGATGTACCACAACTTTTATATCCATTTTTCTCTTTCTGGGCTATTGAAGTTGTACCATAGTCAAGGTTCCCGTCAAGAGAGCAGCCCCAAACTTTGGTGTGGCTGTGTCTTTTTCATTTAAATTTTCCGAATCTATGGCACCATAAGTGGAAGTGCCCTAGGCTCTCTAGCTTGGTTTTCTCTTTGTTCCAGGAAACACCATCCACTTCTCCAGAGTGGCTGTTGGCAATTTACATCCCGCCCAACAGCATAACAAGGCTGCCGGTTCTCCATGGCCTGTCCTGCCTCTCTGGATTTTACACTTTTTTTCGGAGGGCCCTTTTGATCGGTGGGAAGTGAGAGTTGCTTGTAGTGCGGATTTCCATTGCAGGCTTGCTTGGTTGGCCAAAAAGGGCGTATGCGTTTTTTCCTGAACATATTCAGGAAAAAACGCATACGCGCTTTTTGGCCAAGTGCATCACTGTCGAACTGCTGCCTCTTTTCCTACGCTTTCAGAGCAATTCTTATCTACCCCCCGATATCTGTTTTCTGCAATTCTGTGTCACGTTCAAGTCCTCCTCACAGCCTTCCTTCAATAAATTTTTGGATGATAGGGGTCATTTGGAACTCTGCAGGATTGTGAGTTACAGTGCCAGAAATCTCCTTTTCTCAACTCGCTTTCTTGTGAGCTGACCGCAAACCCGAAGAATTGCTTCAGGCCCTAATCTCGTTCCGGCATGGCACGCTGAGCCTTTGGTGAACTCTTCTTCCTGTAGGGAAATCAGAGTTCAATGTGCCCGTCCAAACACATCGAGTTAGCCACTCATTGGTTCTCCTTATTCCTGATCATCTTCTACCGAAATTGCAAAGTGTGAGAAACAAGAGGTCAAAGGCACTGACTCTCCAAGTGGGGAGAATGTTAATATGGCCTCTGGAGGGGCGAACTCGAGTCCCAGGGTTCGAAAATGGCGATGAGATTTAGAAACTTTGCCTGATCACTTCGTGGACCATATTCTGGGTTTTCCATGCATATTTTAGCTGAAGGATAAATCCCTTAAACGTGGAGATTTGGGACCCGTGGATTGGGAACCATGCACCATTACATCAAAGGGTCTGCGTTCCCTCACCAATAGCATCAGGCCCAAGTGTCCAGCCTTATCTCTCCCACGGCTGTGGATGTAGAGGTGGTAAATCCAAGATTCCACACAAGCCCTGAAGGACTTATTTAAGAATTTCTCTCTATTTCACAGTCCTTGTGTTTTCTTTTTCAAATTTATTTTTATAAGGGGATTTAGCTTATGTACACTGCTGTGTGTATGCTGCTGTACACAAATGATTTTCTTATGGAGACCTATAAATGTATGGGTTTTAATTTTCTTCATAGTCAGGTATATTCCTCGGTTTTGAACACGGGGTGCTGAGTCCATGTGGTTGAGCGAGGAGGAGGTCTTGTCTAATATATATTTGGCTTATGGAATGGTATCTGTCCTAATATCAACCTCTGGTTTTATGCAGCCTCCCCACTCTCCTTTCCCCTTAAGCAAGCATCAGTTTCTTTTGTAAATGTGAGACTCTGTTGTGTTTTGTAATGCAGTTCACGCATAGCCGTGTTTACGTTCCCGGTATTCGTGATACCTTATGATGTTTCTTTTTCTGTGTGACTTATTTCACTTAGAATCATCGTAACTAAATCCACTCATTATGCTGCTACTGGTCTGTTGCCATTGATTTCATTGTTGAGTGATATTCCATTGTAGGGATGTACCACAACTTTTATATCCATTTTTCTCTTTCTGGGCTATTGAAGTTGTTCCATAGTCAAGGTTCCCGTAAAGAGCGCAGCCCCAAACTTTGGTGTGGCTGTGTCTTTTTCATTTAAATTTTCCGAATCTATGGCACCATAAGTGGAAGTGCCCTAGGCTCTCTAGCTTGGTTTTCTCTTTGTTCCAGGAAACACCATCCTCTTCTCCAGAGTGGCTGTTGGCAATTTACATCCCGCCCATCAGCATAACAAGGCTGCCGGTTCTCCATGGCCAGTCCTGCCTCTCTGGATTTTACACTTTTTTTCGGAGGGCCCTTTTGATCGGTGGGAAGTGAGAGTTGCTTGTAGTGCGGATTTCCATTGCAGGCTTGCTTGGTTGGCCAAAAAGGGCGTATGCGTTTTTTCCTGAATATATTCAGGAAAAAACGCATACGCCCTTTTTGGCCAAGTGCATCACTGTCGAACTGCTGCCTCTTTTCCTACGCTTTCAGAGCAATTCTTATCTACCCCACGATATCTGTTTTCTGCAATTCTGCGTCGCATTCAAGTCCTCCTCACAGCCTTCCTTCAATAAATTTTTGGATGATAGGGGTCATTTGGAACTCTGCAGGATTGTGAGTTACAGTGCCAGAAATCTCCTTTTCTCAACTCGCTTTCTTGTGAGCTGACCGCAAACCCGAAGAATTGCTTCAGGCCCTAATCTCGTTCCGGCATGGCACGCTGAGCCTTTGGTGAACTCTTCTTCCTGTAGGGAAATCAGAGTTCAATGTGCCCGTCCAAACACATCGAGTTAGCCACTCATTGGTTCTCCTTATTCCTGATCATCTTCTACCGAAATTGCAAAGTGTGAGAAACAAGAGGTCAAAGGCACTGACTCTCCAAGTGGGGAGAATGTTAATATGGCCTCTGGAGGGGCGAACTCGAGTCCCAGGGTTCGAAAATGGCGATGAGATTTAGAAACTTTGCCTGATCACTTCGTGGACCATATTCTGGGTTTTCCATGCATATTTTAGCTGAAGAATAAATCCCTTAAACGTGGAGATTTGGGACCCGTGGAATGGGAACCATGCACCATTACATCAAAGGGTCAGCGTTCCCTCACCAATAGCATCAGCCCCAAGTGTCCAGCCTTATCTCTCCCACGGCTGTGGATGTAGAGGTGGTAAATCCAAGATTCCACACAAGCCCTGAAGGACTTATTTAAGAATTTCTCTCTATTTCACAGTCCTTGTGTTTTCTTTTTCAAATTTATTTTTATAAGGGGATTTAGCTTATGTACACTGCTGTGTGTATGCTGCTGTACACAAATGATTTTCTTATGGAGACCTATAAATGTATGGGTTTTAATTTTCTTCATAGTCAGGTATATTCCTCGGTTTTGAACACGGGGTGCTGAGTCCATGTGGTTGAGCGAGGAGGAGGTCTTGTCTAATATATATTTGGCTTATGGAATGGTATCTGTCCTAATATCAACCTCTGGTTTTATGCAGCCTCCCCACTCTCCTTTCCCCTTAAGCAAGCATCAGTTTCTTTTGTAAATGTGAGACTCTGTTGTGTTTTGTAATGCAGTTCACGCGTAGCCGTGTTTACGTTCCCGGTATTCGTGATACCTTATGATGTTTCTTTTTCTGTGTGACTTATTTCACTTAGAATCATCGTAACTAAATCCACTCATTATGCTGCTACTGGTCTGTTGCCATTGATTTCATTGTTGAGTGATATTCCATTGTAGGGATGTACCACAACTTTTATATCCATTTTTCTCTTTCTGGGCTATTGAAGTTGTTCCATAGTCAAGGTTCCCGTAAAGAGCGCAGCCCCAAACTTTGGTGTGGCTGTGTCTTTTTCATTTAAATTTTCCGAATCTATGGCACCATAAGTGGAAGTGCCCTAGGCTCTCTAGCTTGGTTTTCTCTTTGTTCCAGGAAACACCATCCACTTCTCGAGAGTGGCTGTTGGCAATTTACATCCCGCCCATCAGCATAACAAGGCTGCCGGTTCTCCATGGCCTGTCCTGCCTCTCTGGATTTTACACTTTTTTTCGGAGGGCCCTTTTGATCGGTGGGAATTGAGAGTTGCTTGTAGTGCGGATTTCCATTGCAGGCTTTCTTGCTTGGCCAAAAAGGGCGTATGCGTTTTTTCCTGAATATATTCAGGAAAAAACGCATACGCCCTTTTTGGCCAAGTGCATCACTGTCGAACTGCTGCCTCTTTTCCTACGCTTTCAGAGCAATTCTTATCTACTCCCCGATATCTGTTTTCTGCAATTCTGCGTCGCGTTCAAGTCCTCCTCACAGCCTTCCTTCAATAAATTTTTGGATGATAGGGGTCATTTGGAACTCTGCAGGATTGTGAGTTACAGTGCCAGAAATCTCCTTTTCTCAACTCGCTTTCTTGTGAGCTGACCGCAAACCCGAAGAATTGCTTCAGGCCCTAATCTCGTTCCGGCATGGCACGCTGAGCCTTTGGTGAACTCTTCTTCCTGTAGGGAAATCAGAGTTCAATGTGCCCGTCCAAACACATCGAGTTAGCCGCTCATTGGTTCTCCTTATTCCTGATCATCTTCTACCGAAATTGCAAAGTGTGAGAAACAAGAGGTCAAAGGCACTGACTCTCCAAGTGGGGAGAATGTTAATATGGCCTCTGGAGGGGCGAACTCGAGTCCCAGGGTTCGAAAATGGCGATGAGATTTAGAAACTTTGCCTGATCACTTCGTGGACCATATTCTGGGTTTTCCATGCATATTTTAGCTGAAGGATAAATCCCTTAAACGTGGAGATTTGGGACCCGTGGAATGGGAACCATGCACCATTACCTCAAAGGGTCTGCATTCCCTCACCAATAGCATCAGCCCCAAGTGTCCAGCCTTATCTCTCCCACGGCTGTGGATGTAGAGGTGGTAAATCCAAGATTCCACACAAGCCCTGAAGGACTTATTTAAGAATTTCTCTCTATTTCACAGTCCTTGTGTTTTCTTTTTCAAATTTATTTTTATAAGGGGATTTAGCTTATGTACACTGCTGTGTGTATGCTGCTGTACACAAATGATTTTCTTATGGAGACCTATAAATGTATGGGTTTTAATTTTCTTCATAGTCAGGTATATTCCTCGGTTTTGAACACGGGGTGCTGAGTCCACGTGGTTGAGCGAGGAGGAGGTCTTGTCTAATATATATTTGGCTTATGGAATGGTATCTGTCCTAATATCAACCTCTGGTTTTATGCAGCCTCCCCACTCTCCTTTCCCCTTAAGCAAGCATCAGTTTCTTTTGTAAATGTGAGACTCTGTTGTGTTTTGTAATGCAGTTCACGCGTAGCCGTGTTTACGTTCCCGGTATTCGTGATACCTTATGATGTTTCTTTTTCTGTGTGACTTATTTCACTTAGAATCATCGTAACTAAATCCACTCATTATGCTGCTACTGGTCTGTTGCCATTGATTTCATTGTTGAGTGATATTCCATTGTAGGGATGTACCACAACTTTTATATCCATTTTTCTCTTTCTGGGCTATTGAAGTGGTTCCATAGTCAAGGTTCCCGTAAAGAGCGCAGCCCCAAACTTTGGTGTGGCTGTGTCTTTTTCATTTAAATTTTCCGAATCTATGGCACCATAAGTGGAAGTGCCCTAGGCTCTCTAGCTTGGTTTTCTCTTTGTTCCAGGAAACACCATCCACTTCTCCAGAGTGGCTGTTGGCAATTTACATCCCGCCCATCAGCATAACAAGGCTGCCGGTTCTCCATGGCCTGTCCTGCCTCTCTGGATTTTACACTTTTTTTCGGAGGGCCCTTTTGATCGGTGGGAAGTGAGAGTTGCTTGTAGTGCGGATTTCCATTGCAGGCTTGCTTGGTTGGCCAAAAAGGGTGTATGCGTTTTTTCCTGAATATATTCAGGAAAAAACGCATACGCCCTTTTTGGCCAAGTGCATCACTGTCGAACTGCTGCCTCTTTTCCTACGCTTTCAGAGCAATTCTTATCTACCCCACGATATCTGTTTTCTGCAATTCTGCGTCGCATTCAAGTCCTCCTCACAGCCTTCCTTCAATAAATTTTTGGATGATAGGGGTCATTTGGAACTCTGCAGGATTGTGAGTTACAGTGCCAGAAATCTCCTTTTCTCAACTCGCTTTCTTGTGAGCTGACCGCAAACCCGAAGAATTGCTTCAGGCCCTAATCTCGTTCTGGCATGGCACGCTGAGCCTTTGGTGAACTCTTCTTCCTGTAGGGAAATCAGAGTTCAATGTGCCCGTCCAAACACATCGAGTTAGCCACTCATTGGTTCTCCTTATTCCTGATCATCTTCTACCGAAATTGCAAAGTGTGAGAAACAAGAGGTCAAAGGCACTGACTCTCCAAGTGGGGAGAATGTTAATATGGCCTCTGGAGGGGCGAACTCGAGTCCCAGGGTTCGAAAATGGCGATGAGATTTAGAAACTTTGCCTGATCACTTCGTGGACCATATTCTGGGTTTTCCATGCATATTTTAGCTGAAGAATAAATCCCTTAAACGTGGAGATTTGGGACCCGTGGAATGGGAACCATGCACCATTACATCAAAGGGTCAGCGTTCCCTCACCAATAGCATCAGCCCCAAGTGTCCTGCCTTATCTCTCCCACCGCTGTGGATGTAGAGGTGGTAAATCCAAGATTCCACACAAGCCCTGAAGGACTTATTTAAGAATTTCTCTCTATTTCACAGTCCTTGTGTTTTCTTTTTCAAATTTATTTTTATAAGGGGATTTAGCTTATGTACACTGCTGTGTGTATGCTGCTGTACACAAATGATTTTCTTATGGAGACCTATAAATGTATGGGTTTTAATTTTCTTCATAGTCAGGTATATTCCTCGGTTTTGAACACGGGGTGCTGAGTCCATGTGGTTGAGCGAGGAGGAGGTCTTGTCTAATATATATTTGGCTTATGGAATGGTATCTGTCCTAATATCAACCTCTGGTTTTATGCAGCCTCCCCACTCTCCTTTCCCCTTAAGCAAGCATCAGTTACTTTTGTAAATGTGAGACTCTGTTGTGTTTTGTAATGCAGTTCACGCGTAGCCGTGTTTACGTTCCCGGTATTCGTGATACCTTATGATGTTTCTTTTTCTATGTGACTTATTTCACTTAGAATCATCGTAACTAAATCCACTCATTATGCTGCTACTGGTCTGTTGCCATTGATTTCATTGTTGAGTGATATTCCATTGTAGGGATGTACCACAACTTTTATATCCATTTTTCTCTTTCTGGGCTATTGAAGTTGTTCCATAGTCAAGGTTCCCGTAAAGAGCGCAGCCCCAAACTTTGGTGTGGCTGTGTCTTTTTCATTTAAATTTTCCGAATCTATGGCACCATAAGTGTAAGTGCCCTAGGCTCTCTAGCTTGGTTTTCTCTTTGTTCCAGGAAACACCATCCACTTCTCCAGAGTGGCTGTTGGCAATTTACATCCCGCCCATCAGCATAACAAGGCTGCCGGTTGTCCATGGCCTGTCCTGCCTCTCTGGATTTTACACTTTTTTTCGGAGGGCCCTTTTGATCGGTGGGAAGTGAGAGTTGCTTGTAGTGCGGATTTCCATTGCAGGCTTGCTTGGTTGGCCATAAAGGGCGTATGCGTTTTTTCCTGAATATATTCAGGAAAAAACGCATACACCCTTTTTGGCCAAGTGCATCACTGTCGAACTGCTGCCTCTTTTCCTACGCTTTCAGAGCAATTCTTATCTACCCCACGATATCTGTTTTCTGCAATTCTGCGTCGCATTCAAGTCCTCCTCACAGCCTTCCTTCAATAAATTTTTGGATGATAGGGGTCATTTGGAACTCTGCAGGATTCTGAGTTACAGTGCCAGAAATCTCCTTTTCTCAACTCGCTTTCTTGTGAGCTGACCGCAAACCCGAAGAATTGCTTCAGGCCCTAATCTCGTTCCGGCATGGCACGCTGAGCCTTTGGTGAACTCTTCTTCCTGTAGGGAAATCAGAGTTCAATGTGCCCGTCCAAACACATCGAGTTAGCCACTCATTGGTTCTCCTTATTCCTGATCATCTTCTACCGAAATTTCAAAGTGTGAGAAACAAGAGGTCAAAGGCACTGACTCTCCAAGTGGGGAGAATGTTAATATGGCCTCTGGAGGGGCGAACTCGAGTCCCAGGGTTCGAAAATGGCGATGAGATTTAGAAACTTTGCCTGATCACTTCGTGGACCATATTCTGGGTTTTCCATGCATATTTTAGCTGAAGAATAAATCCCTTAAACGTGGAGATTTGTGACCCGTGGAATGGGAACCATGCACCATTACATCAAAGGGTCAGCGTTCCCTCACCAATAGCATCAGCCCCAAGTGTCCAGCCTTATCTCTCCCACGGCTGTGGATGTAGAGGTGGTAAATCCAAGATTCCACACAAGCCCTGAAGGACTTATTTAAGAATTTCTCTCTATTTCACAGTCCTTGTGTTTTCTTTTTCAAATTTATTTTTATAAGGGGATTTAGCTTATGTACACTGCTGTGTGTATGCTGCTGTACACAAATGATTTTCTTATGGAGACCTATAAATGTATGGGTTTTAATTTTCTTCATAGTCAGGTATATTCCTCGGTTTTGAACACGGGGTGCTGAGTCCATGTGGTTGAGCGAGGAGGAGGTCTTGTCTAATATATATTTGGCTTATGGAATGGTATCTGTCCTAATATCAACCTCTGGTTTTATGCAGCCTCCCCACTCTCCTTTCCCCTTAAGCAAGCATCAGTTTCTTTTGTAAATGTGAGACTCTGTTGTGTTTTGTAATGCAGTTCACGCATACCCGTGTTTACGTTCCCGGTATTCGTGATACCTTATGATGTTTCTTTTTCTGTGTGACTTATTTCACTTAGAATCATCGTAACTAAATCCACTCATTATGCTGCTACTGGTCTGTTGCCATTGATTTCATTGTTGAGTGATATTCCATTGTAGGGATGTACCACAACTTTTATATCCATTTTTCTCTTTCTGGGCTATTGAAGTTGTTCCATAGTCAAGGTTCCCGTAAAGAGCGCAGCCCCAAACTTTGGTGTGGCTGTGTCTTTTTCATTTAAATTTTCCGAATCTATGGCACCATAAGTGGAAGTGCCCTAGGCTCTCTAGCTTGGTTTTCTCTTTGTTCCAGGAAACACCATCCACTTCTCCAGAGTGGCTGTTGGCAATTTACATCCCGCCCATCAGCATAACAAGGCTGCCGGTTCTCCATGGCCTGTCCTGCCTCTCTGGATTTTACACTTTTTTTCGGAGGGCCCTTTTGATCGGTGGGAAGTGAGAGTTGCTTGTAGTGCGGATTTCCATTGCAGGCTTGCTTGGTTGGCCAAAAAGGGCGTATGCGTTTTTTCCTGAATATATTCAGGAAAAAACGCATACGCCCTTTTTGGCCAAGTGCATCACTGTCGAACTGCTGCCTCTTTTCCTACGCTTTCAGAGCAATTCTTATCTACCCCACGATATCTGTTTTCTGCAATTCTGTGTCGCATTCAAGTCCTCCTCACAGCCTTCCTTCAATAAATTTTTGGATGATAGGGGTCATTTGGAACTCTGCAGGATTGTGAGTTACAGTGCCAGAAATCTCCTTTTCTCAACTCGCTTTCTTGTGAGCTGACCGCAAACCCGAAGAATTGCTTCAGGCCCTAATCTCGTTCCGGCATGGCACTCTGGGCCTTTGGTGAACTCTTCTTCCTGTAGGGAAATCAGAGTTCAATGTGCCCGTCCAAACACATCGAGTTAGCCACTCATTGGTTCTCCTTATTCCTGATCATCTTCTACTGAAATTGCAAAGTGTGAGAAACAAGAGGTCAAAGGCACTGACTCTCCAAGTGGGGAGAATGTTAATATGGCCTCTGGAGGGGCGAACTCGAGTCCCAGGGTTCGAAAATGGCGATGAGATTTAGAAACTTTGCCTGATCACTTCGTGGACCATATTCTGGGTTTTCCATGCATATTTTAGCTGAAGGATAAATCCCTTAAACGTGGAGATTTGGGACCCGTGGAATGGGAACCATGCACCATTACCTCAAAGGGTCTGCATTCCCTCACCAATAGCATCAGCCCCAAGTGTCCAGCCTTATCTCTCCCACGGCTGTGGATGTAGAGGTGGTAAATCCAAGATTCCACACAAGCCCTGAAGGACTTATTTAAGAATTTCTCTCTATTTCACAGTCCTTGTGTTTTCTTTTTCAAATTTATTTTTATAAGGGGATTTAGCTTATGTACACTGCTGTGTGTATGCTGCTGTACACAAATGATTTTCTTATGGAGACCTATAAATGTATGGGTTTTAATTTTCTTCATAGTCAGGTATATTCCTCGGTTTTGAACACGGGGTGCTGAGTCCATGTGGTTGAGCGAGGAGGAGGTCTTGTCTAATATATATTTGGCTTATGGAATGGTATCTGTCCTAATATCAACCTCTGGTTTTATGCAGCCTCCCCACTCTCCTTTCCCCTTAAGCAAGCATCAGTTTCTTTTGTAAATGTGAGACTCTGTTGTGTTTTGTAATGCAGTTCACGCGTAGCCGTGTTTACGTTCCCGGTATTCGTGATACCTTATGATGTTTCTTTTTCTGTGTGACTTATTTCACTTAGAATCATCGTAACTAAATCCACTCATTATGCTGCTACTGGTCTGTTGCCATTGATTTCATTGTTGAGTGATATTCCATTGTAGGGATGTACCACAACTTTTATATCCATTTTGCTCTTTCTGGGCTATTGAAGTTGTACCATAGTCAAGGTTCCCGTAAAGAGCGCAGCCCCAAACTTTGGTGTGGCTGTGTCTTTTTCATTTAAATTTTCCGAATCTATGGCACCATAAGTGGAAGTGCCCTAGGCTCTCTAGCTTGGTTTTCTCTTTGTTCCAGGAAACACCATCCACTTCTCCAGAGTGGCTGTTGGCAATTTACATCCCGCCCATCAGCATAACAAGGCTGCCGGTTCTCCATGGCCTGTCCTGCCTCTCTGGATTTTACACTTTTTTTCGGAGGGCCCTTTTGATCGGTGGGAAGTGAGAGTTGCTTGTAGTGCGGATTTCCATTGCAGGCTTGCTTGGTTGGCCAAAAAGGGCGTATGCGTTTTTTCCTGAATATATTCAGGAAAAAACGCATACGCCCTTTTTGGCCAAGTGCATCACTGTCGAACTGCTGCCTCTTTTCCTACGCTTTCAGAGCAATTCTTATCTACCCCACGATATCTGTTTTCTGCAATTCTGCGTCGCATTCAAGTCCTCCTCACAGCCTTCCTTCAATAAATTTTTGGATGATAGGGGTCATTTGGAACTCTGCAGGATTGTGAGTTACAGTGCCAGAAATCTCCTTTTCTCAACTCGCTTTCTTGTGAGCTGACCGCAAACCCGAAGAATTGCTTCAGGCCCTAATCTCGTTCCGGCATGGCACGCTGAGCCTTTGGTGAACTCTTCTTCCTGTAGGGAAATCAGAGTTCAATGTGCCCGTCCAAACACATCGAGTTAGCCACTCATTGGTTCTCCTTATTCCTGATCATCTTCTACCGAAATTGCAAAGTGTGAGAAACAAGAGGTCAAAGGCACTGACTCTCCAAGTGGGGAGAATGTTAATATGGCCTCTGGAGGGGCGAACTCGAGTCCCAGGGTTCGAAAATGGCGATGAGATTTAGAAACTTTGCCTGATCACTTCGTGGACCATATTCTGGGTTTTCCATGCATATTTTAGCTGAAGAATAAATCCCTTAAACGTGGAGATTTGGGACCCGTGGAATGGGAACCATGCACCATTACATCAAAGGGTCAGCGTTCCCTCACCAATAGCATCAGCCCCAAGTGTCCAGCCTTATCTCTCCCACGGCTGTGGATGTAGAGGTGGTAAATCCAAGATTCCACACAAGCCCTGAAGGACTTATTTAAGAATTTCTCTCTATTTCACAGTCCTTGTGTTTTCTTTTTCAAATTTATTTTTATAAGGGGATTTAGCTTATGTACACTGCTGTGTGTATGCTGCTGTACACAAATGATTTTCTTATGGAGACCTATAAATGTATGGGTTTTAATTTTCTTCATAGTCAGGTATATTCCTCGGTTTTGAACACGGGGTGCTGAGTCCATGTGGTTGAGCGAGGAGGAGGTCTTGTCTAATATATATTTGGCTTATGGAATGGTATCTGTCCTAATATCAACCTCTGGTTTTATGCAGCCTCCCCACTCTCCTTTCCCCTTAAGCAAGCATCAGTTTCTTTTGTAAATGTGAGACTCTGTTGTGTTTTGTAATGCAGTTCACGCATACCCGTGTTTACGTTCCCGGTATTCGTGATACCTTATGATGTTTCTTTTTCTGTGTGACTTATTTCACTTAGAATCATCGTAACTAAATCCACTCATTATGCTGCTACTGGTCTGTTGCCATTGATTTCATTGTTGAGTGATATTCCATTGTAGGGATGTACCACAACTTTTATATCCATTTTTCTCTTTCTGGGCTATTGAAGTTGTTCCATAGTCAAGGTTCCCGTAAAGAGCGCAGCCCCAAACTTTGGTGTGGCTGTGTCTTTTTCATTTAAATTTTCCGAATCTATGGCACCATAAGTGGAAGTGCCCTAGGCTCTCTAGCTTGGTTTTCTCTTTGTTCCAGGAAACACCATCCACTTCTCCAGAGTGGCTGTTGGCAATTTACATCCCGCCCATCAGCATAACAAGGCTGCCGGTTCTCCATGGCCTGTCCTGCCTCTCTGGATTTTACACTTTTTTTCGGAAGGCCCTTGTGATCGGTGGGAAGTGAGAGTTGCTTGTAGTGCGGATTTCCATTGCAGGCTTGCTTGGTTGGCCAAAAAGGGCGTATGCGTTTTTTCCTGAACATATTCAGGAAAAAACGCATACGCCCTTTTTGGCCAAGTGCATCACTGTCGAACTGCTGCCTCTTTTCCTACGCTTTCAGAGCAATTCTTATCTACCCCCCGATATCTGTTTTCTGCAATTCTGTGTCGCGTTCAAGTCCTCCTCACAGCCTTCCTTCAATAAATTTTTGGATGATAGGGGTCATTTGGAACTCTGCAGGATTGTGAGTTACAGTGCCAGAAATCTCCTTTTCTCAACTCGCTTTCTTGTGAGCTGACCGCAAACCCGAAGAATTGCTTCAGGTCCTAATCTCGTTCCGGCATGGCACGCTGAGCCTTTGGTGAACTCTTCTTCCTGTAGGGAAATCAGAGTTCAATGTGCCCGTCCAAACACATCGAGTTAGCCGCTCATTGGTTCTCCTTATTCCTGATCATCTTCTACCGAAATTGCAAAGTTTGCGAAACAAGAGGTCAAAGGCACTGACTCTCCAAGTGGGGAGAATGTTAATATGGCCTCTGGAACGGCGAACTCGAGTCCCAGGGTTCGAAAATGGCGATGAGTTTTAGAAACTTTGCCTGATCACTTCGTGGACCATATTCTGGGTTTTCCATGCATATTTTAGCTGAAGGATAAATCCCTTAAACGTGGAGATTTGGGACCCGTGGAATGGGAACCATGCACCATTACCTCAAAGGGTCTGCATTCCCTCACCAATAGCATCAGCCCCAAGTGTCCAGCCTTATCTCTCCCACGGCTGTGGATGTAGAGGTGGTAAATCCAAGATTCCACACAAGCCCTGAAGGACTTATTTAAGAATTTCTCTCTATTTCACAGTCCTTGTGTTTTCTTTTTCAAATTTATTTTTATAAGGGGATTTAGCTTATGTACACTGCTGTGTGTATGCTGCTGTACACAAATGATTTTCTTATGGAGACCTATAAATGTATGGGTTTTAATTTTCTTCATAGTCAGGTATATTCCTCGGTTTTGAACACGGGGTGCTGAGTCCATGTGGTTGAGCGAGGAGGAGGTCTTGTCTAATATATATTTGGCTTATGGAATGGTATCTGTCCTAATATCAACCTCTGGTTTTATGCAGCCTCCCCACTCTCCTTTCCCCTTAAGCAAGCATCAGTTTCTTTTGTAAATGTGAGACTCTGTTGTGTTTTTTAATGCAGTTCACGCGTAGCCGTGTTTACGTTCCCGGTATTC
This sequence comes from Inia geoffrensis, assembly GCA_036417435.1. Taxonomy (NCBI): domain Eukaryota; kingdom Metazoa; phylum Chordata; class Mammalia; order Artiodactyla; family Iniidae; genus Inia; species Inia geoffrensis. The sequence continues at coordinate 94,395,784 of CM070911.1, forward strand.
GTGATACCTTATGATGTTTCTTTTTCTGTGTGACTTATTTCACTTAGAATCATCGTAACTAAATCCACTCATTATGCTGCTACTGGTCTGTTGCCATTGATTTCATTGTTGAGTGATATTCCATTGTAGGGATGTACCACAACTTTTATATCCATTTTGCTCTTTCTGGGCTATTGAAGTTGTACCATAGTCAAGGTTCCCGTAAAGAGCGCAGCCCCAAACTTTGGTGTGGCTGTGTCTTTTTCATTTAAATTTTCCGAATCTATGGCACCATAAGTGGAAGTGCCCTAGGCTCTCTAGCTTGGTTTTCTCTTTGTTCCAGGAAACACCATCCACTTCTCCAGAGTGGCTGTTGGCAATTTACATCCCGCCCATCAGCATAACAAGGCTGCCGGTTCTCCATGGCCTGTCCTGCCTCTCTGGATTTTACACTTTTTTTTCGGAGGGCCCTTTTGATCGGTGGGAAGTGAGAGTTGCTTGTAGTGCGGATTTCCATTGCAGGCTTGCTTGGTTGGCCAAAAAGGGCGTATGCGTTTTTTCCTGAATATATTCAGGAAAAAACGCATACGCCCTTTTTGGCCAAGTGCATCACTGTCGAACTGCTGCCTCTTTTCCTACGCTTTCAGAGCAATTCTTATCTACCCCACGATATCTGTTTTCTGCAATTCTGCGTCGCATTCAAGTCCTCCTCACAGCCTTCCTTCAATAAATTTTTGGATGATAGGGGTCATTTGGAACTCTGCAGGATTGTGAGTTACAGTGCCAGAAATCTCCTTTTCTCAACTCGCTTTCTTGTGAGCTGACCGCAAACCCGAAGAATTGCTTCAGGCCCTAATCTCGTTCCGGCATGGCACGCTGAGCCTTTGGTGAACTCTTCTTCCTGTAGGGAAATCAGAGTTCAATGTGCCCGTCCAAACACATCGAGTTAGCCACTCATTGGTTCTCCTTATTCCTGATCATCTTCTACCGAAATTGCAAAGTGTGAGAAACAAGAGGTCAAAGGCACTGACTCTCCAAGTGGGGAGAATGTTAATATGGCCTCTGGAGGGGCGAACTCGAGTCCCAGGGTTCGAAAATGGCGATGAGATTTAGAAACTTTGCCTGATCACTTCGTGGACCATATTCTGGGTTTTCCATGCATATTTTAGCTGAAGAATAAATCCCTTAAACGTGGAGATTTGGGACCCGTGGAATGGGAACCATGCACAATTACATCAAAGGGTCAGCGTTCCCTCACCAATAGCATCAGCCCCAAGTGTCCAGCCTTATCTCTCCCACGGCTGTGGATGTAGAGGTGGTAAATCCAAGATTCCACACAAGCCCTGAAGGACTTATTTAAGAATTTCTCTCTATTTCACAGTCCTTGTGTTTTCTTTTTCAAATTTATTTTTATAAGGGGATTTAGCTTATGTACACTGCTGTGTGTATGCTGCTGTACACAAATGATTTTCTTATGGAGACCTATAAATGTATGGGTTTTAATTTTCTTCATAGTCAGGTATATTCCTCGGTTTTGAACACGGGGTGCTGAGTCCATGTGGTTGAGCGAGGAGGAGGTCTTGTCTAATATATATTTGGCTTATGGAATGGTATCTGTCCTAATATCAACCTCTGGTTTTATGCAGCCTCCCCACTCTCCTTTCCCCTTAAGCAAGCATCAGTTTCTTTTGTAAATGTGAGACTCTGTTGTGTTTTGTAATGCAGTTCACGCGTAGCCGTGTTTACGTTCCCGGTATTCGTGATACCTTATGATGTTTCTTTTTCTGTGTGACTTATTTCACTTAGAATCATCGTAACTAAATCCACTCATTATGCTGCTACTGGTCTGTTGCCATTGATTTCATTGTTGAGTGATATTCCATTGTAGGGATGTACCACAACTTTTATATCCATTTTGCTCTTTCTGGGCTATTGAAGTTGTACCATAGTCAAGGTTCCCGTAAAGAGCGCAGCCCCAAACTTTGGTGTGGCTGTGTCTTTTTCATTTAAATTTTCCGAATCTATGGCACCATAAGTGGAAGTGCCCTAGGCTCTCTAGCTTGGTTTTCTCTTTGTTCCAGGAAACACCATCCACTTCTCCAGAGTGGCTGTTGGCAATTTACATCCCGCCCATCAGCATAACAAGGCTGCCGGTTCTCCATGGCCTGTCCTGCCTCTCTGGATTTTACACTTTTTTTCGGAAGGCCCTTGTGATCGGTGGGAAGTGAGAGTTGCTTGTAGTGCGGATTTCCATTGCAGGCTTGCTTGGTTGGCCAAAAAGGGCGTATGCGTTTTTTCCTGAACATATTCAGGAAAAAACGCATACGCCCTTTTTGGCCAAGTGCATCACTGTCGAACTGCTGCCTCTTTTCCTACGCTTTCAGAGCAATTCTTATCTACCCCCCGATATCTGTTTTCTGCAATTCTGTGTCGCGTTCAAGTCCTCCTCACAGCCTTCCTTCAATAAATTTTTGGATGATAGGGGTCATTTGGAACTCTGCAGGATTGTGAGTTACAGTGCCAGAAATCTCCTTTTCTCAACTCGCTTTCTTGTGAGCTGACCGCAAACCCGAAGAATTGCTTCAGGTCCTAATCTCGTTCCGGCATGGCACGCTGAGCCTTTGGTGAACTCTTCTTCCTGTAGGGAAATCAGAGTTCAATGTGCCCGTCCAAACACATCGAGTTAGCCGCTCATTGGTTCTCCTTATTCCTGATCATCTTCTACCGAAATTGCAAAGTTTGCGAAACAAGAGGTCAAAGGCACTGACTCTCCAAGTGGGGAGAATGTTAATATGGCCTCTGGAACGGCGAACTCGAGTCCCAGGGTTCGAAAATGGCGATGAGTTTTAGAAACTTTGCCTGATCACTTCGTGGACCATATTCTGGGTTTTCCATGCATATTTTAGCTGAAGGATAAATCCCTTAAACGTGGAGATTTGGGACCCGTGGAATGGGAACCATGCACCATTACCTCAAAGGGTCTGCATTCCCTCACCAATAGCATCAGCCCCAAGTGTCCAGCCTTATCTCTCCCACGGCTGTGGATGTAGAGGTGGTAAATCCAAGATTCCACACAAGCCCTGAAGGACTTATTTAAGAATTTCTCTCTATTTCACAGTCCTTGTGTTTTCTTTTTCAAATTTATTTTTATAAGGGGATTTAGCTTATGTACACTGCTGTGTGTATGCTGCTGTACACAAATGATTTTCTTATGGAGACCTATAAATGTATGGGTTTTAATTTTCTTCATAGTCAGGTATATTCCTCGGTTTTGAACACGGGGTGCTGAGTCCATGTGGTTGAGCGAGGAGGAGGTCTTGTCTAATATATATTTGGCTTATGGAATGGTATCTGTCCTAATATCAACCTCTGGTTTTATGCAGCCTCCCCACTCTCCTTTCCCCTTAAGCAAGCATCAGTTTCTTTTGTAAATGTGAGACTCTGTTGTGTTTTTTAATGCAGTTCACGCGTAGCCGTGTTTACGTTCCCGGTATTCGTGATACCTTATGATGTTTCTTTTTCTGTGTGACTTATTTCACTTAGAATCATCGTAACTAAATCCACTCATTATGCTGCTACTGGTCTGTTGCCATTGATTTCATTGTTGAGTGATATTCCATTGTAGGGATGTACCACAACTTTTATATCCATTTTGCTCTTTCTGGGCTATTGAAGTTGTACCATAGTCAAGGTTCCCGTAAAGAGCGCAGCCCCAAACTTTGGTGTGGCTGTGTCTTTTTCATTTAAATTTTCCGAATCTATGGCACCATAAGTGGAAGTGCCCTAGGCTCTCTAGCTTGGTTTTCTCTTTGTTCCAGGAAACACCATCCACTTCTCCAGAGTGGCTGTTGGCAATTTACATCCCGCCCATCAGCATAACAAGGCTGCCGGTTCTCCATGGCCTGTCCTGCCTCTCTGGATTTTACACTTTTTTTTCGGAGGGCCCTTTTGATCGGTGGGAAGTGAGAGTTGCTTGTAGTGCGGATTTCCATTGCAGGCTTGCTTGGTTGGCCAAAAAGGGCGTATGCGTTTTTTCCTGAATATATTCAGGAAAAAACGCATACGCCCTTTTTGGCCAAGTGCATCACTGTCGAACTGCTGCCTCTTTTCCTACGCTTTCAGAGCAATTCTTATCTACCCCACGATATCTGTTTTCTGCAATTCTGCGTCGCATTCAAGTCCTCCTCACAGCCTTCCTTCAATAAATTTTTGGATGATAGGGGTCATTTGGAACTCTGCAGGATTGTGAGTTACAGTGCCAGAAATCTCCTTTTCTCAACTCGCTTTCTTGTGAGCTGACCGCAAACCCGAAGAATTGCTTCAGGCCCTAATCTCGTTCCGGCATGGCACGCTGAGCCTTTGGTGAACTCTTCTTCCTGTAGGGAAATCAGAGTTCAATGTGCCCGTCCAAACACATCGAGTTAGCCACTCATTGGTTCTCCTTATTCCTGATCATCTTCTACCGAAATTGCAAAGTGTGAGAAACAAGAGGTCAAAGGCACTGACTCTCCAAGTGGGGAGAATGTTAATATGGCCTCTGGAGGGGCGAACTCGAGTCCCAGGGTTCGAAAATGGCGATGAGATTTAGAAACTTTGCCTGATCACTTCGTGGACCATATTCTGGGTTTTCCATGCATATTTTAGCTGAAGAATAAATCCCTTAAACGTGGAGATTTGGGACCCGTGGAATGGGAACCATGCACAATTACATCAAAGGGTCAGCGTTCCCTCACCAATAGCATCAGCCCCAAGTGTCCAGCCTTATCTCTCCCACGGCTGTGGATGTAGAGGTGGTAAATCCAAGATTCCACACAAGCCCTGAAGGACTTATTTAAGAATTTCTCTCTATTTCACAGTCCTTGTGTTTTCTTTTTCAAATTTATTTTTATAAGGGGATTTAGCTTATGTACACTGCTGTGTGTATGCTGCTGTACACAAATGATTTTCTTATGGAGACCTATAAATGTATGGGTTTTAATTTTCTTCATAGTCAGGTATATTCCTCGGTTTTGAACACGGGGTGCTGAGTCCATGTGGTTGAGCGAGGAGGAGGTCTTGTCTAATATATATTTGGCTTATGGAATGGTATCTGTCCTAATATCAACCTCTGGTTTTATGCAGCCTCCCCACTCTCCTTTCCCCTTAAGCAAGCATCAGTTTCTTTTGTAAATGTGAGACTCTGTTGTGTTTTGTAATGCAGTTCACGCGTAGCCGTGTTTACGTTCCCGGTATTCGTGATACCTTATGATGTTTCTTTTTCTGTGTGACTTATTTCACTTAGAATCATCGTAACTAAATCCACTCATTATGCTGCTACTGGTCTGTTGCCATTGATTTCATTGTTGAGTGATATTCCATTGTAGGGATGTACCACAACTTTTATATCCATTTTGCTCTTTCTGGGCTATTGAAGTTGTACCATAGTCAAGGTTCCCGTAAAGAGCGCAGCCCCAAACTTTGGTGTGGCTGTGTCTTTTTCATTTAAATTTTCCGAATCTATGGCACCATAAGTGGAAGTGCCCTAGGCTCTCTAGCTTGGTTTTCTCTTTGTTCCAGGAAACACCATCCACTTCTCCAGAGTGGCTGTTGGCAATTTACATCCCGCCCATCAGCATAACAAGGCTGCCGGTTCTCCATGGCCTGTCCTGCCTCTCTGGATTTTACACTTTTTTTCGGAGGGCCCTTTTGATCGGTGGGAAGTGAGAGTTGCTTGTAGTGCGGATTTCCATTGCAGGCTTGCTTGGTTGGCCAAAAAGGGCGTATGCGTTTTTTCCTGAATATATTCAGGAAAAAACGCATACGCCCTTTTTGGCCAAGTGCATCACTGTCGAACTGCTGCCTCTTTTCCTACGCTTTCAGAGCAATTCTTATCTACCCCACGATATCTGTTTTCTGCAATTCTGCGTCGCATTCAAGTCCTCCTCACAGCCTTCCTTCAATAAATTTTTGGATGATAGGGGTCATTTGGAACTCTGCAGGATTGTGAGTTACAGTGCCAGAAATCTCCTTTTCTCAACTCGCTTTCTTGTGAGCTGACCGCAAACCCGAAGAATTGCTTCAGGCCCTAATCTCGTTCCGGCATGGCACGCTGAGCCTTTGGTGAACTCTTCTTCCTGTAGGGAAATCAGAGTTCAATGTGCCCGTCCAAACACATCGAGTTAGCCACTCATTGGTTCTCCTTATTCCTGATCATCTTCTACCGAAATTGCAAAGTGTGAGAAACAAGAGGTCAAAGGCACTGACTCTCCAAGTGGGGAGAATGTTAATATGGCCTCTGGAACGGCGAACTCGAGTCCCAGGGTTCGAAAATGGCGATGAGATTTAGAAACTTTGCCTGATCACTTCGTGGACCATATTCTGGGTTTTCCATGCATATTTTAGCTGAAGGATAAATCCCTTAAACCTGGAGATTTGGGACCCGTGGAATGGGAACCATGCACCATTACCTCAAAGGGTCTGCATTCCCTCACCAATAGCATCAGCCCCAAGTGTCCAGCCTTATCTCTCCCACGGCTGTGGATGTAGAGGTGGTAAATCCAAGATTCCACACAAGCCCTGAAGGACTTATTTAAGAATTTCTCTCTATTTCACAGTCCTTGTGTTTTCTTTTTCAAATTTATTTTTATAAGGGGATTTAGCTTATGTACACTGCTGTGTGTATGCTGCTGTACACAAATGATTTTCTTATGGAGACCTATAAATGTATGGGTTTTAATTTTCTTCATAGTCAGGTATATTCCTCGGTTTTGAACACGGGGTGCTGAGTCCATGTGGTTGAGCGAGGAGGAGGTCTTGTCTAATATATATTTGGCTTATGGAATGGTATCTGTCCTAATATCAACCTCTGGTTTTATGCAGCCTCCCCACTCTCCTTTCCCCTTAAGCAAGCATCAGTTTCTTTTGTAAATGTGAGACTCTGTTGTGTTTTGTAATGCAGTTCACGCGTAGCCGTGTTTACGTTCCCGGTATTCGTGACACCTTATGATGTTTCTTTTTCTGTGTGACTTATTTCACTTAGAATCATCGTAACTAAATCCACTCATTATGCTGCTACTGGTCTGTTGCCATTTGTTTCATTGTTGAGTGATATTCCATTGTAGGGATGTACCACAACTTTTATATCCATTTTTCTCTTTCTGGGCTATTGAAGTTGTACCATAGTCAAGGTTCCCGTAAAGAGAGCAGCCCCAAACTTTGGTGTGGCTGTGTATTTTTAATTTAAATTTTCCGAATCTATGGCACCATAAGTGGAAGTGCCCTAGGCTCTCTAGCTTGGTTTTCTCTTTGTTCCAGGAAACACCATCCACTTCTCCAGAGTGGCTGTTGGCAATTTACATCCCGCCCATCAGCATAACAAGGCTGCCGGTTCTCCATGGCCTGTCCTGCCTCTCTGGATTTTACACTTTTTTTCGGAAGGCCCTTGTGATCGGTGGGAAGTGAGAGTTGCTTGTAGTGCGGATTTCCATTGCAGGCTTGCTTGGTTGGCCAAAAAGGGCGTATGCGTTTTTTCCTGAACATATTCAGGAAAAAACGCATACGCCCTTTTTGGCCAAGTGCATCACTGTCGAACTGCTGCCTCTTTTCCTACGCTTTCAGAGCAATTCTTATCTACCCCCCGATATCTGTTTTCTGCAATTCTGTGTCGCGTTCAAGTCCTCCTCACAGCCTTCCTTCAATAAATTTTTGGATGATAGGGGTCATTTGGAACTCTGCAGGATTGTGAGTTACAGTGCCAGAAATCTCCTTTTCTCAACTCGCTTTCTTGTGAGCTGACCGCAAACCCGAAGAATTGCTTCAGGCCCTAATCTCGTTCCGGCATGGCACGCTGAGCCTTTGGTGAACTCTTCTTCCTGTAGGGAAATCAGAGTTCAATGTGCCCGTCCAAACACATCGAGTTAGCCGCTCATTGGTTCTCCTTATTCCTGATCATCTTCTACCGAAATTGCAAAGTTTGCGAAACAAGAGGTCAAAGGCACTGACTCTCCAAGTGGGGAGAATGTTAATATGGCCTCTGGAACGGCGAACTCGAGTCCCAGGGTTCGAAAATGGCGATGAGATTTAGAAACTTTGCCTGATCACTTCGTGGACCATATTCTGGGTTTTCCATGCATATTTTAGCTGAAGGATAAATCCCTTAAACGTGGAGATTTGGGACCCGTGGAATGGGAACCATGCACCATTACCTCAAAGGGTCTGCATTCCCTCACCAATAGCATCAGCCCCAAGTGTCCAGCCTTATCTCTCCCACGGCTGTGGATGTAGAGGTGGTAAATCCAAGATTCCACACAAGCCCTGAATGACTTATTTAAGAATTTCTCTCTATTTCACAGTCCTTGTGTTTTCTTTTTCAAATTTATTTTTATAAGGGGATTTAGCTTATGTACACTGCTGTGTGTATGCTGCTGTACACAAATGATTTTCTTATGGAGACCTATAAATGTATGGGTTTTAATTTTCTTCATAGTCAGGTATATTTCTCGGTTTTGAACACGGGGTGCTGAGTCCATGTGGTTGAGCGAGGAGGAGGTCTTGTCTAATATATATTTGGCTTATGGAATGGTATCTGTCCTAATATCAACCTCTGGTTTTATGCAGCCTCCCCACTCTCCTTTCCCCTTAAGCAAGCATCAGTTTCTTTTGTAAATGTGAGACTCTGTTGTGTTTTGTAATGCCGTTCACGCGTAGCCGTGTTTACGTTCCCGGTATTCGTGATACCTTATGATGTTTCTTTTTCTGTGTGACTTATTTCACTTAGAATCATCGTAACTAAATCCACTCATTATGCTGCTACTGGTCTGTTGCCATTGATTTCATTGTTGAGTGATATTCCATTGTAGGGATGTACCACAACTTTTATATCCATTTTGCTCTTTCTGGGCTATTGAAGTTGTACCATTGTCAAGGTTCCCGTAAAGAGCGCAGCCCCAAACTTTGGTGTGGCTGTGTCTTTTTCATTTAAATTTTCCGAATCTATGGCACCATAAGTGGAAGTTCCCTAGGCTCTCTAGCTTGGTTTTCTCTTTGTTCCAGGAAACACCATCCACTTCTCCAGAGTGGCTGTTGGCAATTTACATCCCGCCCATCAGCATAACAAGGCTGTCGGTTCTCCATGGCCTGTCCTGCCTCTCTGGATTTTACACTTTTTTTCGGAGGGCCCTTTTGATCGGTGGGAAGTGAGAGTTGCTTGTAGTGCGGATTTCCATTGCAGGCTTGCTTGGTTGGCCAAAAAGGGCGTATGCGTTTTTTCCTGAATATATTCAGGAAAAAACGCATACGCCCTTTTTGGCCAAGTGCATCACTGTCGAACTGCTGCCTCTTTTCCTACGCTTTCAGAGCAATTCTTATCTACCCCCCGATATCTGTTTTCTGCAATTCTGCGTCGCGTTCAAGTCCTCCTCACAGCCCTCCTTCAATAAATTTTTGGATGATAGGGGTCATTTGGAACTCTGCAAGATTGCGAGTTACAGTGCCAGAAATCTCCTTTTCTCAACTCGCTTTCTTGTGAGCTGACCGCAAACCCGATGAATTGCTTCAGGCCCTAATCTCGTTCCGGCATGTCACGCTGAGCCTTTGGTGAACTCTTCTTCCTGTAGGGAAATCAGAGTTCAATGTGCCCGTCCAAACACATCGAGTTAGCCGCTCATTTGTTCTCCTTATTCCTGATCATCTTCTACCGAAATTGCAAAGTGTGCGAAACAAGAGGTCAAAGGCACTGACTCTCCAAGTGGGGAGAATGTTCATATGGCCTCTGGAACGGCGAACTCGAGTCCCAGGGTTCGAAAATGACGATGAGTTTTAGAAACTTTGCCTGATCACTTCGTGGACCATATTCTGGGTTTTCCATGCATATTTTAGCTGAAGGATAAATCCCTTAAACGTGGAGATTTGGGACCCGTGGAATGGGAACCATGCACCATTACCTCAAAGGGTCTGCCTTCCCTCACCAATAGCATCAGCCCCAAGTGTCCAGCCTTATCTCTCCCACAGCTGTGGATGTAGAGGTGGTAAATCCAAGATTCCACACAAGCCCTGAAGGACTTATTTAAGAATTTCTCTCTATTTCACAGTCCTTGTGTTTTCTTTTTCAAATTTATTTTTATAAGGGGATTTAGCTTATGTACACTGCTGTGTGTATGCTGCTGTACACAAATGATTTTCTTATGGAGACCTATAAATGTATGGGATTTAATTTTCTTCATAGTCAGGTATATTCCTCGGTTTTGAACACGGGGTGCTGAGTCCATGTGGTTGAGCGAGGAGGAGGTCTTGTCTAATAGATATTTGGCTTATGGAATGGTATCTGTCCTAATATCAACCTCTGGTTTTATGCACCCTCCCCACTCTCCTTTCCCCTTAAGCAAGCATCAGTTTCTTTTGTAAATGTGAGACTCTGTTGTGTTTTGTAATGCAGTTCACGCGTAGCCGTGTTTACGTTCCCGGTATTCGTGATACCTTATGATGTTTCTTTTTCTGTGTGACTTATTTCACTTAGAATCTTCGTAACTAAATCCACTCATTATGCTGCTACTGGTCTGTTGCCATTGATTTCATTGTTGAGTGATATTCCATTGTAGGGATGTACCACAACTTTTATATCCATTTTTCTCTTTCTGGGCTATTGAAGTTGTACCATAGTCAAGGTTCCCGTAAAGAGCGCAGCCCCAAACTTTGGTGTGGCTGTGTCTTTTTCATTTAAATTTTCCGAATCTATGGCACCATAAGTGGAAGTGCCCTAGGCTCTCTAGCTTGGTTTTCTCTTTGTTCCAGGAAACACCATCCACTTCTCCAGAGTGGCTGTTGGCAATTTACATCCCGCCCATCAGCATAACAAGGCTGCCGGTTCTCCATGGCCTGTCCTGCCTCTCTGGATTTTACACTTTTTTTCGGAGGGCCCTTTTGATCGGTGGGAAGTGAGAGTTGCTTGTAGTGCGGATTTCCATTGCAGGCTTGCTTGGTTGGCCAAAAAGGGCGTATGCGTTTTTTCCTGAATATATTCAGGAAAAACCGCATACGCCCTTTTTGGCCAAGTGCATCACTGTCGAACTGCTGCCTCTTTTCCTACGCTTTCAGAGCAATTCTTACCTACCCCCCGATATCTGTTTTCTGCAATTCTGCATCTCGTTCAAGTCCTCCTCACAGCTTTCCTTCAATAAATTTTTGGATGATAGGGGTCATTTGGAACTCTGCAGGATTGTGAGTTACAGTGCCAGAAATCACCTTTTCTCAACTCGCTTTCTTGTGAGCTGACCGCAAACCCGAAGAATTGCTTCAGGCCCTAATCTCGTTCCGGCATGGCACGCTGAGCCTTTGGTGAACTCTTCTTCCTGTAGGGAAATCAGAGTTCAATGTGCCCGTCCAAACACATCGAGTTAGCCGCTCATTGGTTCTCCTTATTCCTGATCATCTTCTACCGAAATTGCAAAGTGTGCGAAACAAGAGGTCAAAGGCACTGACTCTCCAAGTGGGGAGAATGTTCATATGGCCTCTGGAGGGGCGAACTCGAGTCCCAGGGTTCGAAAATGGCGATGAGTTTTAGAAACTTTGCCTGATCACTTCGTGGACCATATTCTGGGTTTTCCATGCATATTTTAGCTGAAGGATAAATCCCTTAAACGTGGAGATTTGGGACCCGTGGAATGGGAACCATGCACCATTACCTCAAAGGGTCTGCATTCCCTCACCAATAGCATCAGCCCCAAGTGTCCAGCCTTATCTCTCCCACGGCTGTGGATGTAGAGGTGGTAAATCCAAGATTCCACACAAGCCTTGAAGGACTTATTTAAGAATTTCTCTCTATTTCACAGTCCTTGTGTTTTCTTTTTCAAATTTATTTTTATAAGGGGATTTAGCTTATGTACACTGCTGTGTGTATGCTGCTGTACACAAATGATTTTCTTATGGAGACCTATAAATGTATGGGTTTTAATTTTCTTCATAGTCAGGTATATTCCTCGGTTTTGAACACGGGGTGCTGAGTCCATGTGGTTGAGCGAGGAGGAGGTCTTCTCTAATATATATTTGGCTTATGGAATGGTATCTGTCCTAATATCAACCTCTGGTTTTATGCAGCCTCCCCACTCTCCTTTCCCCTTAAGCAAGCATCAGTTTCTTTTGTAAATGTGAGACTCTGTTGTGTTTTGTAATGCAGTTCACGCGTAGCCGTGTTTACGTTCCCGGTATTCGTGATACCTTATGATGTTTCTTTTTCTGTGTGACTTATTTCACTTAGAATCATCGTAACTAAATCCACTCATTATGCTGCTACTGGTCTGTTGCCATTGATTTCATTGTTGAGTGATATTCCATTGTAGGGATGTACCACAACTTTTATATCCATTTTTCTCTTTCTGGGCTATTGAAGTTGTACCATAGTCAAGGTTCCCATAAAGAGAGCAGCCCCAAACTTTAGTGCGGCTGTGTCTTTTTCATTTAAATTTTCCGAATCTATGGCACCATAAGTGGAAGTGCCCTAGGCTCTCTAGCTTGGTTTTCTCTTTGTTCCAGGAAACACCATCCACTTCTCCAGAGTGGCTGTTGGCAATTTACATCCCGCCCATCAGCATAACAAGGCTGCAGGTTCTCCATGGCCTGTCCTGCCTCTCTGGATTTTACACTTTTTTTCGGAGGGCCCTTTTGATCGGTGGGAAGTGAGAGTTGCTTGGAGTGCGGATTTCCATTGCAGGCTTGCTTGGTTGGCCAAAAAGGGCGTATGCTTTTTTTCCTGAATATATTCAGGAAAAAAAGCATACGCCCTTTTTGGCCAAGTGCATCACTGTCGAACTGCTGCCTCTTTTCCTACGCTTTCAGAGCAATTCTTATCTACCCCACGATATCTGTTTTCTGCAATTCTGCGTCGCGTTTATGTCCTCCTCACAGCCTTCCTTCAATAAATTTTTGGATGATAGGGGTCATTTGGAACTCTGCAGGATTGTGAGTTACAGTGCCAGAAATCTCATTTTCTCAATTCGCTTTTTTGTGAGCTGACCGCAAACCCGAAGAATTGCTTCAGGCCCTAATCTCGTTCCGGCATGGCACGCTGAGCCTTTGGTGAACTCTTCTTCCTGTAGGGAAATCAGAGTTCAATGTGCCCGTCCAAACACATCGAGTTAGCCGCTCATTGGTTCTCCTTATTCCTGATCATCTTCTACCGAAATTGCAAAGTGTGCGAAACAAGAGGTCAAAGGCACTGACTCTCCAAGTGGGGAGAATGTTCATATGGCCTCTGGAGGGGCGAACTCGAGTCCCAGGGTTCGAAAATGGCGATGAGTTTTAGAAACTTTGCCTGATCACTTCGTGGACCATATTCTGGGTTTTCCATGCATATTTTATCTGAAGGATAAATCCCTTAAACGTGGAGATTTGGGACCCTTGGAGTGGGAACCATGCACCATTACCTCAAAGGGTCTGCATTCCCTCACCAATAGCATCAGCCCCAAGTGTCCAGCCTTATCTCTCCCACGGCTGTGGACGTAGAGGTGGTAAATCCAAGATTCCACACAAGCCCTGAAGGACTTATTTAAGAATTTCTCTCTATTTCACAGTCCTTGTGTTTTCTTTTTCAAATTTATTTTTATAAGGGGATTTAGCTTATGTACACTGCTGTGTGTATGCTGCTGTACACAAATGATTTTCTTATGGAGACCTATAAATGTATGGGTCTTAATTTTCTTCATAGTCAGGTATATTCCTCGGTTTTGAACACGTGGCGCTGAGTCCATGTGGTTGAGCGAGGAGTAGGTCTTGTCTAATATATATTTGGCTTATGGAATGGTATCTGTCCTAATATCAACCTCTGGTTTTATGCAGCCTCCCCACTCTCCTTTCCCCTTAAGCAAGCATCAGTTTCTTTTGTAAATGTGAGACTCTGTTGTGTTTTGTAATGCAGTTCACGCGTAGCCGTGTTTACGTTCCCGGTATTCGTGATACCTTATGATGTTTCTTTTTCTGTGTGACTTATTTCACTTAGAATCATCGTAACTAAATCCACTCATTATGCTGCTACTGGTCTGTTGCCATTGATTTCATTGTTGAGTGATATTCCATTGTAGGGATGTACCACAACTTTTATATCCATTTTTCTCTTTCTGGGCTTTTGAAGTTGTACCATAGTCAAGGTTCCCATAAAGAGAGCAGCCCCAAACTTTGGTGTGGCTGTGTCTTTTTCATTTAAATTTTCCGAATCTATGGCACCATAAGTGGAAGTGCCCTAGGCTCTCTAGCTTGGTTTTCTCTTTGTTCCAGGAAACACCATCCACTTCTCCAGAGTGGCTGTTGGCAATTTACATCCCGGCCATCAGCATAACAAGGCTGCCGGTTCTCCATGGCCTGTCCTGCCTCTCTGGATTTTACACTTTTTTTCGGAGGGCCCTTTTGATCGGTGGGAAGTGAGAGTTGCTTGTAGTGCGGATTTCCATTGCAGGCTTGCTTGGTTGGTCAAAAAGGGCGTATGCGTTTTTTCCTGAATATATTCAGGAAAAAACGCATACGCCCTTTTTGGCCAAGTGCATCACTGTCGAACTGCTGCCTCTTTTCCTACGCTTTCAGAGCAATTCTTATCTACCCCCCGATATCTGTTTTCTGCAATTCTGCGTCGCGTTCAAGTCCTCCTCACAGCCTTCCTTCAATAAATTTTTGGATGATAGGGGTCATTTGGAACTCTGCAGGATTGTGAGTTACAGTTCCAGAAATCTCCTTTTCTCAACTCGCTTTCTTGTGAGCTGACCGCAAACCCGAAGAATTGCTTCAGGCCCTAATCTCGTTCCGGCATGGCACGCTGAGCCTTTGGTGAACTCTTCTTCCTGTAGGGAAATCAGAGTTCAATGTGCCCGTCCAAACACATCGAGTTAGCCGCTCATTGGTTCTCCTTATTCCTGATCATCTTCTACCGAAATTGCAAAGTGTGCAAAACAAGAGGTCAAAGGCACTGACTCTCCAAGTGGGGAGAATGTTAATATCGCCTCTGGAACGGCGAACTCGAGCTCCAGGGTTCGAAAATTGCGAAGAGTTTTAGAAACTTTGCCTGATCACTTCGTGGACCATATTCTGGGTTTTCCATGCATATTTTAGCTGAAGGATAAATCCCTTAAATGTGGAGATTTGGGACCCGTGGAATGGGAACCATGCACCATTACCTCAAAGGGTCTGCATTCCCTCACCAATAGCATCAGCCCCAAGTGTCCAGCCTTATCTCTCCCACGGCTGTGGATGTAGAGGTGGTAAATCCAATATTCCACACAAGCCCTGAAGGACTTATTTAAGAATTTCTCTCTATTTCACAGTCCTTGTGTTTTCTTTTTCAAATTTATTTTTATAAGGGGATTTAGCTTATGTACACTGCTGTGTGTATGCTGCTGTACACAAATGATTTTCTTATGGAGACCTATAAATGTATGGGTTTTAATTTTCTTCATAGTCAGGTATATTCCTCGGTTTTACACGGGGTGCTGAGTCCATGTGGTTGAGCGAGGAGGAGGTCTTGTCTAATAGATATTTGGCTTATGGAATGGTATCTGTCCTAATATCAACCTCTGGTTTTATGCAGCCTCCCCACTCTCCTTTCCCCTTAAGCAAGCATCAGTTTCTTTTGTAAATGTGAGACTCTGTTGTGTTTTGTAATGCAGTTCACGCGTAGCCGTGTTTACGTTCCCGGTATTCGTGATACCTTATGATGTTTCTTTTTCTGTGTGACTTATTTCACTTAGAATCATCGTAACTAAATCCACTCATTATGCTGCTACTGGTCTGTTGCCATTGATTTCATTGTTGAGTGATATTCCATTGTAGGGATGTACCACAACTTTTATATCCATTTTTCTCTTTCTGGGCTATTGAAGTTGTACCATAGTCAAGGTTCCCGTAAAGAGCGCAGCCCCAAACTTTGGTGTGGCTGTGTCTTTTTCATTTAAATTTTCCGAATCTATGGCACCATAAGTGGAAGTGCCCTAGGCTCTCTAGCTTGGTTTTCTCTTTGTTCCAGGAAACACCATCCACTTCTCCAGAGTGGCTGTTGGCAATTTACATCCCGCCCATCAGCATAACAAGGCTGCCGGTTCTCCATGGCCTGTTCTGCCTCTCTGGATTTTACACTTTTTTTCGGAGGGCCCTTGTGATCGGTGGGAAGTGAGAGTTGCTTGTAGTGCGGATTTCCATTGCAGGCTTGCTTGGTTGGCCAAAAAGGGCGTATGCGTTTTTTCCTGAATATATTCAGGAAAAAACGCATACGCCCTTTTTGGCCAAGTGCATCACTGTCGAACTGCTGCCTCTTTTCCTACGCTTTCAGAGCAATTCTTATCTACTCCCCGATATCTGTTTTCTGCAATTCTGCGTCGCGTTCAAGTCCTCCTCACAGCCTTCCTTCAATAAATTTTTGGATGATAGGGGTCATTTGGAACTCTGCAGGATTGTGAGTTACAGTGCCAGAAATCTCCTTTTCTCAACTCGCTTTCTTGTGAGCTGACCGCAAATCCGAAGAATTGCTTCAGGCCTTAATCTCGTTCCGGCATGGCACGCTGAGCCTTTGGTGAACTCTTCTTCCTGTAGGGAAATCAGAGTTCAATGTGCCCGTCCAAACACATCGAGTTAGCCGCTCATTGGTTCTCCTTATTCCTGATCATCTTCTACCGAAATTGCAAAGTGTGCGAAACAAGAGGTCAAAGGCACTGACTCTCCAAGTGGGGAGAATGTTAATATGGCCTCTGGAACGGCGGACTCGAGTCCCAGGGTTCGAAAATGGCGATGAGTTTTAGAAACTTTGCCTGATCACTTCGTGGACCATATTCTGGGTTTTCCATGCATATTTTAGCTGAAGGATAAATCCCTTAAACGTGGAGATTTGGGACCCGTGGAATGGGAACCATGCACCATTACCTCAAAGGGTCTGCATTCCCTCACCAATAGCATCAGCCCCAAGTGTCCAGCCTTATCTCTCCCACGGCTGTGGATGTAGAGGTGGTAAATCCAAGATTCCACACAAGCCTTGAAGGACTTATTTAAGAATTTCTCTCTATTTCACAGTCCTTGTGTTTTCTTTTTCAAATTTATTTTTATAAGGGGATTTAGCTTATGTACACTGCTGTGTGTATGCTGCTGTACACAAATGATTTTCTTATGGAGACCTATAAATGTATGGGTTTTAATTTTCTTCATAGTCAGGTATATTCCTCGGTTTTGAACACGGGGTGCTGAGTCCATGTGGTTGAGCGAGGAGGAGGTCTTCTCTAATATATATTTGGCTTATGGAATGGTATCTGTCCTAATATCAACCTCTGGTTTTATGCAGCCTCCCCACTCTCCTTTCCCCTTAAGCAAGCATCAGTTTCTTTTGTAAATGTGAGACTCTGTTGTGTTTTGTAATGCAGTTCACGCGTAGCCGTGTTTACGTTCCCGGTATTCGTGATACCTTATGATGTTTCTTTTTCTGTGTGACTTATTTCACTTAGAATCATCGTAACTAAATCCACTCATTATGCTGCTACTGGTCTGTTGCCATTGATTTCATTGTTGAGTGATATTCCATTGTAGGGATGTACCACAACTTTTATATCCATTTTTCTCTTTCTGGGCTATTGAAGTTGTACCATAGTCAAGGTTCCCATAAAGAGAGCAGCCCCAAACTTTAGTGCGGCTGTGTCTTTTTCATTTAAATTTTCCGAATCTATGGCACCATAAGTGGAAGTGCCCTAGGCTCTCTAGCTTGGTTTTCTCTTTGTTCCAGGAAACACCATCCACTTCTCCAGAGTGGCTGTTGGCAATTTACATCCCGCCCATCAGCATAACAAGGCTGCCTGTTCTCCATGGCCTGTCCTGCCTCTCTGGATTTTACACTATTTTTCGGAGGGCCCTTTTGATCGGTGGGAAGTGAGAGTTGCTTGTAGTGCGGATTTCCATTGCAGGCTTGCTTGGTTGGCCAAAAAGGGCGTATGCGTTTTTTCCTGAATATATTCAGGAAAAAAAGCATACGCCCTTTTTGGCCAAGTGCATCACTGTCGAACTGCTGCCTCTTTTCCTACGCTTTCAGAGCAATTCTTATCTACCCCACGATATCTGTTTTCTGCAATTCTGCGTCGCGTTTAAGTCCTCCTCACAGCCTTCCTTCAATAAATTTTTGGATGATAGGGGTCATTTGGAACTCTGCAGGATTGTGAGTTACAGTGCCAGAAATCTCATTTTCTCAATTCGCTTTCTTGTGAGCTGACCGCAAACCCGAAGAATTGCTTCAGGCCCTAATCTCGTTCCGGCATGGCACGCTGAGCCTTTGGTGAACTCTTCTTCCTGTAGGGAAATCAGAGTTCAATGTGCCCGTCCAAACACATTGAGTTAGCCGCTCATTGGTTCTCCTTATTCCTGATCATCTTCTACCGAAATTGCAAAGTGTGCGAAACAAGAGGTCAAAGGCACTGACTCTCCAAGTGGGGAGAATGTTAATATCGCCTCTGGAACGGCGAACTTGAGTCCCAGGGGGCGAAAATGGCGATGAGTTTTAGAAACTTTGCCTGATCACTTCGTGGACCATATTCTGGGTTTTCCATGCATATTTTATCTGAAGGATAAATCCCTTAAACGTGGAGATTTGGGACCCTTGGAGTGGGAACCATGCACCATTACCTCAAAGGGTCTGCATTCCCTCACCAATAGCATCAGCCCCAAGTGTCCAGCCTTATCTCTCCAACGGCTGTGGACGTAGAGGTGGTAAATCCAAGATTCCACACAAGCCCTGAAGGACTTATTTAAGAATTTCTCTCTATTTCACAGTCCTTGTGTTTTCTTTTTCAAATTTATTTTTATAAGGGGATTTAGCTTATGTACACTGCTGTGTGTATGCTGCTGTACACAAATGATTTTCTTATGGAGACCTATAAATGTATGGGTCTTAATTTTCTTCATAGTCAGGTATATTCCTCGGTTTTGAACACGTGGTGCTGAGTCCATGTGGTTGAGCGAGGAGTAGGTCTTGTCTAATATATATTTGGCTTATGGAATGGTATCTGTCCTAATATCAACCTCTGGTTTTATGCAGCCTCCCCACTCTCCTTTCCCCTTAAGCAAGCATCAGTTTCTTTTGTAAATGTGAGACTCTGTTGTGTTTTGTAATGCAGTTCACGCGTAGCCGTGTTTACGTTCCCGGTATTCGTGATACCTTATGATGTTTCTTTTTCTGGGTGACTTATTTCACTTAGAATCATCGTAACTAAATCCACTCATTATGCTGCTACTGGTCTGTTGCCATTGATTTCATTGTTGAGTGATATTCCATTGTAGGGATGTACCACAACTTTTATATCCATTTTTCTCTTTCTGGGCTATTGAAGTTGTACCATAGTCAAGGTTCCCATAAAGAGAGCAGCCCCAAACTTTGGTGTGGCTGTGTCTTTTTCATTTAAATTTTCCGAATCTATGGCACCATAAGTGGAAGTGCCCTAGGCTCTCTAGCTTGGTTTTCTCTTTGTTCCAGGAAACACCATCCACTTCTCCAGAGTGGCTGTTGGCAATTTACATCCCGCCCATCAGCATAACAAGGCTGCCGGTTCTCCATGGCCTGTCCTGCCTCTCTGGATT
This sequence comes from Inia geoffrensis, assembly GCA_036417435.1. Classification (NCBI taxonomy): domain Eukaryota; kingdom Metazoa; phylum Chordata; class Mammalia; order Artiodactyla; family Iniidae; genus Inia; species Inia geoffrensis. The sequence goes on from CM070911.1 coordinate 94,415,317, forward strand.
TTACACTTTTTTTCGGAGGGCCCTTTTGATCGGTGGGAAGTGAGAGTTGCTTGTAGTGCGGATTTCCATTGCAGGCTTGCTTGGTTGGTCAAAAAGGGCGTATGCGTTTTTTCCTGAATATATTCAGGAAAAAACGCATACGCCCTTTTTGGCCAAGTGCATCACTGTCGAACTGCTGCCTCTTTTCCTACGCTTTCAGAGCAATTCTTATCTACCCCCCGATATCTGTTTTCTGCAATTCTGCGTCGCGTTCAAGTCCTCCTCACAGCCTTCCTTCAATAAATTTTTGGATGATAGGGGTCATTTGGAACTCTGCAGGATTGTGAGTTACAGTTCCAGAAATCTCCTTTTCTCAACTCGCTTTCTTGTGAGCTGACCGCAAACCCGAAGAATTGCTTCAGGCCCTAATCTCGTTCCGGCATGGCACGCTGAGCCTTTGGTGAACTCTTCTTCCTGTAGGGAAATCAGAGTTCAATGTGCCCGTCCAAACACATCGAGTTAGCCGCTCATTGGTTCTCCTTATTCCTGATCATCTTCTACCGAAATTGCAAAGTGTGCAAAACAAGAGGTCAAAGGCACTGACTCTCCAAGTGGGGAGAATGTTAATATCGCCTCTGGAACGGCGAACTCGAGCCCCAGGGTTCGAAAATTGCGAAGAGTTTTAGAAACTTTGCCTGATCACTTCGTGGACCATATTCTGGGTTTTCCATGCATATTTTAGCTGAAGGATAAATCCCTTAAATGTGGAGATTTGGGACCCGTGGAATGGGAACCATGCACCATTACCTCAAAGGGTCTGCATTCCCTCACCAATAGCATCAGCCCCAAGTGTCCAGCCTTATCTCTCCCACGGCTGTGGATGTAGAGGTGGTAAATCCAAGATTCCACACAAGCCCTGAAGGACTTATTTAAGAATTTCTCTCTATTTCACAGTCCTTGTGTTTTCTTTTTCAAATTTATTTTTATAAGGGGATTTAGCTTATGTACACTGCTGTGTGTATGCTGCTGTACACAAATGATTTTCTTATGGAGACCTATAAATGTATGGGTTTTAATTTTCTTCATAGTCAGGTATATTCCTCGGTTTTACACGGGGTGCTGAGTCCATGTGGTTGAGCGAGGAGGAGGTCTTGTCTAATATATATTTGGCTTATGGAATGGTATCTGTCCTAATATCAACCTCTGGTTTTATGCAGCCTCCCCACTCTCCTTTCCCCTTAAGCAAGCATCAGTTTCTTTTGTAAATGTGAGACTCTGTTGTGTTTTGTAATGCAGTTCACGCGTAGCCGTGTTTACGTTCTCGGTATTCGTGATACCTTATGATGTTTCTTTTTCTGTGTGACTTATTTCACTTAGAATCATCGTAACTAAATCCACTCATTATGCTGCTACTGGTCTGTTGCCATTGATTTCATTGTTGAGTGATATTCCATTGTAGGGATGTACCACAACTTTTATATCCATTTTTCTCTTTCTGGGCTATTGAAGTTGTACCATAGTCAAGGTTCCCGTAAAGAGAGCAGCCCCAAACTTTGGTGTGGCTGTGTCTTTTTCATTTAAATTTTCCGAATCTATGGCACCATAAGTGGAAGTGCCCTAGGCTCTCTAGCTTGGTTTTCTCTTTGTTCCAGGAAACACCATCCACTTCTCCAGAGTGGCTGTTCGCAATTTACATCCCGCCCATCAGCATAACAAGGCTGCCGGTTCTCCATAGCCTGTCCTGCCTCTCTGGATTTTACACTTTTTTTCGGAGGGCCCTTTTGATCGGTGGGAAGTGAGAGTTGCTTGTAGTGCGGATTTCCATTGCAGGCTTGCTTGGTTGGTCAAAAAGGGCGTATGCGTTTTTTCCTGAATATATTCAGGAAAAAACGCATACGCCCTTTTTGGCCAAGTGCATCACTGTCGAACTGCTGCCTCTTTTCCTACGCTTTCAGAGCAATTCTTATCTACCCCCCGATATCTGTTTTCTGCAATTCTGCGTCGCGTTCAAGTCCTCCTCACAGCCTTCCTTCAATAAATTTTTCGATGATAGGGGTCATTTGGAACTCTGCAGGATTGCGAGTTACAGTGCCAGAAATCTCCTTTTCTCAACTCGCTTTCTTGTGAGCTGACCGCAAACCCGAAGAATTGCTTCAGGCCCTAATCTCGTTCCGGCATGGCACGCTGAGCCTTTGGTGAACTCTTCTTCCTGTAGGGAAATCAGAGTTCAATGTGCCCGTCCAAACACATCGAGTTAGCCGCTCATTGGTTCTCCTTATTCCTGATCATCTTCTACCGAAATTGCAAAGTGTGCGAAACAAGAGGTCAAAGGCACTGACTCTCCAAGTGGGGAGAATATTAATATGGCCTCTGGAGGGGAGAACTCGAGTCCCAGGGTTCGAAAATTGCGATGAGTTTTAGAAACTTTGCCTGATCACTTCGTGCACCATATTCTGGGTTTTCCATGCATATTTTAGCTGAAGGATAAATCCCTTAAACGTGGAGATTTGGGACCCATGCACCATTACCTCAAAGGGTCTGCATTCCCAAATCAATAGCATCAGCCCCAAGTGTCCAGCCTTATCTCTCTCACGGCTGTGGATGTAGAGGTGGTAAATCCAAGATTCCACACAAGCCCTGAAGGACTTATTTAAGAATTTCTCTCTATTTCACAGTCCTTGTGTTTTCTTTTTCAAATTTATTTTTATAAGGGGATTTAGCTTATGTACACTGCTGTGTGTATGCTGCTGTACACAAATGATTTTCTTATGGAGACCTATAAATGTATGGGTTTTAATTTTCTTCATAGTCAGGTATATTCCTCGGTTTTGAACACGGGGTGCTGAGTCCATGTGGTTGAGTGAGGAGGAGGTCTTCTCTAATATATATTTGGCTTATGGAATGATATCTGTCCTAATATCAACCTCTGGTTTTATGCAGCCTCCCCACTCTCCTTTCCCCTTAAGCAAGCATCAGTTTCTTTTGTAAATGTGAGACTCTGTTGTGTTTTGTAATGCAGTTCACGCGTAGCCGTGTTTACGTTCCCGGTATTCGTGATACCTTATGATGTTTCTTTTTCTGTGTGACTTATTTCACTTAGAATCATCGTAACTAAATCCACTCATTATGCTGCTACTGGTCTGTTGCCATTGATTTCATTGTTGAGTGATATTCCATTGTAGGGATGTACCACAACTTTTATATCCATTTTTCTCTTTCTGGGCTATTGAAGTTGTACCATAGTCAAGGTTCCCGTAAAGAGAGCAGCCGCAAACTTTGGTGTGGCTGTGTCTTTTTCATTTAAATTTTCCGAATCTATGGCACCATAAGTGGAAGTGCCCTAGGATCTCTAGCTTGGTTTTCTCTTTGTTCCAGGAAACACCATCCACTTCTCCAGAGTGGCTGTTCGCAATTTATATCCCGCCCATCAGCATAACAAGGCTGCCGGTTCTCCATGGCCTGTCCTGCCTCTCTGGATTTTACACTTTTTTTCGGAGGGCCCTTTTGATCGGTGGGAAGTGAGAGTTGCTTGTAGTGCGGATTTCCATTGCAGGCTTGCTTGGTTGGCCAAAAAGGGCGTATGCGTTTTTTCCTGAATATATTCAGGAAAAAACGCATACGCCCTTTTTGGCCAAGTGCATCACTGTCGAACTGCTGCCTCTTTTCCTACGCTTTCAGAGCAATTCTTATCTACCCCCCGATATCTGTTTTCTGCAATTCTGTGTCGCGTTCAAGTCCTCCTTACAGCCTTCTTTCAATAAATTTTTGGATGATAGGGGTCATTTGGAACTCTGCAGGATTGTGAGTTACAGTGCCAGAAATCTCCTTTTCTCAACTCGCTTTCTTGTGAGCAGACCGCAAACCCGAAGAATTGCTTCAGGCCCTAATCTCGTTCCGGCATGGCACGCTGAGCCTTTGGTGAACTCTTCTTCCTGTAGGGAAATCAGAGTTCAATGTGCCCGTCCAAACACATCGAGTTAGCCGCTCATTGGTTCTCCTTATTCCTGATCATCTTCTACCGAAATTGCAAAGTGTGCGAAACAAGAGGTCAAAGGCACTGACTCTCCAAGTGGGGAGAATGTTCATATGGCCTCTGGAGGGGCGAACTCGAGTCCCAGGGTTCGAAAATGGCGATGAGTTTTAGAAACTTTGCCTGATCACTTCGTGGACCATATTCTGGGTTTTCCATGCATATTTTAGCTGAAGGATAAATCCCTTAAACGTGGAGATTTGGGACCCTTGGAATGGGAACCATGCACCATTACCTCAAAGGGTCTGCATTCCCTCACCAACAGTATCAGCCCCAAGTGTCCAGCCTTATCTCTCCCACCGCTGTGGATGTAGAGGTGGTAAATCCAAGATTCCACACAAGCCCTGAAGGACTTATTTAAGAATTTCTCTCTATTTCACAGTCCTTGTGTTTTCTTTTTCAAATTTATTTTTATAAGGGGATTTAGCTTATGTACACTGCTGTGTGTATGCTGCTGTACACAAATGATTTTCTTATGGAGACCTATAAATGTATGGGTTTTAATTTTCTTCATAGTCAGGTATATTCCTCGGTTTTGAACACGGGGTGCTGAGTCCATGTGGTTGAGCGAGGAGGAGGTCTTCTCTAATATATATTTGGCTTATGGAATGGTATCTGTCCTAATATCAACCTCTGGTTTTATGGAGCCTCCCCACTCTCCTTTCCCCTTAAGCAAGCATCAGTTTCTTTTGTAAATGTGAGACTCTGTTGTGTTTTGTAATGCAGTTCACGCGTAGCCGTGTTTACGTTCCCGGTATTCGTGATACCTTATGATGTTTCTTTTTCTGTGTGACTTATTTCACTTAGAATCATCGTAACTAAATCCACTCATTATGCTGCTACTGGTCTGTTGCCATTGATTTCATTGTTGAGTGATATTCCATTGTAGGGATGTACCACAACTTTTATATCCATTTTTCTCTTTCTGGGCTATTGAAGTTGTACCATAGTCAAGGTTCCCGTAAAGAGAGCAGCCCCAAACATTGGTGTGGCTGTGTCTTTTTCATTAAAATTTTCCGAATCTATGGCACCATAAGTGGAAGTGCCCTAGGCTCTCTAGCTTGGTTTTCTCTTTGTTCCAGGAAACACCATCCACTTCTCGAGAGTGGCTGTTGGCAATTTACATCCCGCCCATCAGCATAACAAGGCTGCCGGTTCTCCATGGCCTGTCCTGCCTCTCTGGATTTTACACTTTTTTTCGGAGGGCCCTTTTGATCGGTGGGAAGTGAGAGTTGCTTGTAGTGCGGATTTCCATTGCAGGATTGCTTGGTTGGCCAAAAAGGGCGTATGCGTTTTTTCCTGAATATATTCAGGAAAAAACGCATACGCCCTTTTTGGCCAAGTGCATCACTGTCGAACTGCTGCCTCTTTTCCTACGCTTTCAGAGCAATTCTTATCTACCCCCCGATATTTTTTTTCTGCAATTCTGCGTCGCGTTCAAGTCCTCCTCACAGCCTTCCTTCAATAAATTTTTGGATGATAGGGGTCATTTGGAACTCTGCAGGAGTGCGAGTTACAGTGCCAGAAATCTCCTTTTCTCAACTCGCTTTCTTGTGAGCTGACCGCAAACCCGAAGAATTGCTTCAGGCCCTAATCTCGTTCCGGCATGTCACGCTGAGCCTTTGGTGAACTCTTCTTCCTGTAGGGAAATCAGAGTTCAGTGTGCCCGTCCAAACACATCGAGTTAGCCGCTCATTGGTTCTCCTTATTCCTGATCATCTTCTACCGAAATTGCAAAGTGTGCGAAACAAGAGGTCAAAGGCACTGACTCTCCAAGTGGGGAGAATGTTCATATGGCCTCTGGAGGGGCGAACTCGAGTCCCAGGGTTCGAAAATGGCGATGAGTTTTAGAAACTTTGCCTGATCACTTCGTGGACCATATTCTGGGTTTTCCATGCATATTTTAGCTGAAGGATAAATCCCTTAAACGTGGAGATTTGGGACCCGTGGAATGGGAACCATGCACCATTACCTCAAAGGGTCTGCATTCCCTCACCAATAGCATCAGCCCCAAGTGTCCAGCTTTATCTCTCCCACAGCTGTGGATGTAGAGGTGGTAAATCCAAGATTCCACACAAGCCCTGAAGGACTTATTTAAGAATTTCTCTCTATTTCACAGTCTTTGTGTTTTCTTTTTCAAATTTATTTTTATAAGGGGATTTAGCTTATGTACACTGCTGTGTGTATGCTGCTGTACACAAATGATTTTCTTATGGAGACTTATAAATGTATGGGTTTTAATTTTCTTCATAGTCAGGTATATTCCTCGGTTTTGAACACGGGGTGCTGAGTCCATGTGGTTGAGCGAGGAGGAGGTCTTCTCTAATATATATTTGGCTTATGGAATGGTATCTGTCCTAATATCAACCTCTGGTTTTATGCAGCCTCCCCACTCTCCTTTCCCCTTAAGCAAGCATCAGTTTCTTTTGTAAATGTGAGACTCTGTTGTGTTTTGTAATGCAGTTCACGCGTAGCCGTGTTTACGTTCCCGGTATTCGTGATACCTTATGATGTTTCTTTTTCTGTGTGACTTATTTCACTTAGAATCATCGTAACTAAATCCACTCATTATGCTGCTACTGGTCTGTTGCCATTGATTTCATTGTTGAGTGATATTCCATTGTAGGGATGTACCACACCTTTTATACCTATTTTTCTCTTTCTGGGCTATTGAAGTTGTACCATAGTCAAGGTTCCCGTAAAGAGCGCAGCCCCAAACTTTGGTGTGGCTGTGTCTTTTTCATTTAAATTTTCCGAATCTATGGCACCATAAGTGGAAGTGCCCTAGGCTCTCTAGCTTGGTTTTCTCTTTGTTCCAGGAAACACCATCCACTTCTCCAGAGTGGCTGTTGGAAATTTACATCCCGCCCATCAGCATAACAAGGCTGCCGGTTCTCCATGGCCTGTCCTGCCTCTCTGGATTTTACACTTTTTTTCGGAGGGCCCTTTTGATCGGTGGGAAGTGAGAGTTGCTTGTAGTGCGGATTTCCATTGCAGGCTTGCTTGGTTGGCCAAAAAGGGCGTATGCGTTTTTTCCTGAATATATTCAGGAAAAAACGCATACGCCCTTTTTGGCCAAGTGCATCACTGTCGAACTGCTGCCTCTTTTCCTACGCTTTCAGAGCAATTCTTATCTACCCCCCGATATCTGTTTTCTGCAATTCTGCGTCGCGTTCAAGTCCTCCTCACAGCCTTCCTTCAATAAATTTTTGGATGATAGGGGTCATTTGGAACTCTGCAGGATTGCGAGTTACAGTGCCAGAAATCTCCTTTTCTCAACTCGCTTTCTTGTGAGCTGACCGCAAACCCGAAGAATTGCTTCAGGCCCTAATCTCGTTCCGGAATGGCACGCTGAGCCTTTGGTGAACTCTTCTTCCTGTAGGGAAATCAGAGTTCAATGTGCCCGTCCAAACACATCGAGTTAGCCGCTCATTGGTTCTCCTTATTCCTGATCATCTTCTACCAAAATTGCAAAGTGTGCGAAACAAGAGGTCAAAGGCACTGACTCTCCAAGTGGTGAGAATGTTAATATGGCCTCTGGAGGGGCGAACTCGAGTCCCAGGGTTCGAAAATGGCGATGAGTTTTAGAAACTTTGCCTGATCACTTCGTGGACCATATTCTGGGTTTTCCATGCATATTTTAGCTGAAGGATAAATCCCTTAAACGTGGAGATTTGGGACCCGTGGAATGGGAACCATGCACCATTACCTCAAAGGGTCTGCATTCCCTCACCAATAGCATCAGCCCCAAGTGTCCAGCCTTATCTCTCCCACGGCTGTGGATGTAGAGGTGGTAAATCCAAGATTCCACACAAGCCCTGAAGGACTTATTTAAGAATTTCTCTCTATTTCACATTCCTTGTGTTTTCTTTTTCAAATTTATTTTTATAAGGGGATTTAGCTTATGTACACTGCTGTGTGTATGCTGCTGTACACAAATGATTTTCTTATGGAGACCTATAAATGTATGGGTTTTAATTTTCTTCATAGTCAGGTATATTCCTCGGTTTTGAACACGGGGTGCTGAGTCCATGTGGTTGAGCGAGGAGGAGGTCTTGTCTAATATATATTTGGCTTATGGAATGGTATCTGTCCTAATATCAACCTCTGGTTTTATGCAGCCTCCCCACTCTCCTTTCCCCTTAAGCAAGCATCAGTTTCTTTTGTAAATGTGAGACTCTGTTGTGTTTTGTAATGCAGTTCACGCGTAGCCGTGTTTACGTTCCCGGTATTCGTGATACCTTATGATGTTTCTTTTTCTGTGTGACTTATTTCACTTAGAATCATCGTAACTAAATCCACTCATTATGCTGCTACTGGTCTGTTGCCATTGATTTCATTGTTGAGTGATATTCCATTGTAGGGATGTACCACAACTTTTATATCCATTTTTCTCTTTCTGGGCTATTGAAGTTGTACCATAGTCAAGGTTCCCGTAAAGAGAGCAGCCCCAAACTTTGGTGTGGCTGTGTCTTTTTCATTTAAATTTTCCGAATCTATGGCACCATAAGTGGAAGTGCCCTAGGATCTCTAGCTTGGTTTTCTCTTTGTTCCAGGAAACACCATCCACTTCTCCAGAGTGGCTGTTGGCAATTTACATCCCGCCCATCAGCATAACAAGGCTGCCGGTTCTCCATGGCCTGTCCTGCCTCTCTGGATTTTACACTTTTTTTCGGAGGGCCCTTTTGATCGGTGGGAAGTGAGAGTTGCTTGTAGTGCGGATTTCCATTGCAGGCTTGCTTGGTTGGCCAAAAAGGGCGTATGCGTTTTTTCCTGAATATATTCAGGAAAAAACGCATACGCCCTTTTTGGCCAAGTGCATCACTGTCGAACTGCTGCCTCTTTTCCTACGCTTTCAGAGCAATTCTTATCTACCCCCCGATATCTGTTTTCTGCAATTCTGCGTCGCATTCAAGTCCTCCTCACAGCCTTCCTTCAATAAATTTTTGGATGATAGGGGTCATTTGGAACTCTGCAGGATTGCGAGTTACAGTGCCAGAAATCTCCTTTTCTCAACTCGCTTTCTTGTGAGCTGACCGCAAACCCGAAGAATTGCTTCAGGCCCTAATCTCGTTCCGGCATGTCACGCTGAGCCTTTGGTGAACTCTTCTTCCTGTAGGGAAATCAGAGTTCAATGTGCCCGTCCAAACACATCGAGTTAGCCGCTCATTGGTTCTCCTTATTCCTGATCATCTTCTACCGAAATTGCAAAGTGTGCGAAACAAGAGGTCAAAGGCACTGACTCTCCAAGTGGGGAGAATGTTAATATGGCCTCTGGAGGTGCGAACTCGAGTCCCAGGGTTCGAAAATGGCGATGAGTTTTAGAAACTTTGCCTGATCACTTCGTGGACCATATTCTGGGTTTTCCATGCATATTTTAGCTGAAGGATAAATCCCTTAAACGTGGAGATTTGGGACCCTTGGAATGGGAACCATGCACCATTACCTCAAAGGGTCTGCATTCCCTCACCAATAGCATCAGCCCCAAGTGTCCAGCCTTATCTCTCCCACCGCTGTGGATGTAGAGGTGGTAAATCCAAGATTCCACACAAGCCCTGAAGGACTTATTTAAGAATTTCTCTCTATTTCACAGTCCTTGTGTTTTCTTTTTCAAATTTATTTTTATAAGGGGATTTAGCTTATGTACACTGCTGTGTGTATGCTGCTGTACACAAATGATTTTCTTATGGAGACCTATAAATGTATGGGTTTTAATTTTCTTCATAGTCAGGTATATTCCTCGGTTTTGAACACGGGGTGCTGAGTCCATGTGGTTGAGCGAGGAGGAGGTCTTGTCTAATATATATTTGGCTTATGGAATGGTATCTGTCCTAATATCAACCTCTGGTTTTATGCAGCCTCCCCACTCTCCTTTCCCCTTAAGCAAGCATCAGTTTCTTTTGTAAATGTGAGACTCTGTTGTGTTTTGTAATGCAGTTCACGCGTAGCCGTGTTTACGTTCCCGGTATTCGTGATACCTTATGATGTTTCTTTTTCTGTGTGACTTATTTCACTTAGAATCATCGTAACTAAATCCACTCATTATGCTGCTACTGGTCTGTTGCCATTGATTTCATTGTTGAGTGATATTCCATTGTAGGGATGTACCACAACTTTTATATCCATTTTTCTCTTTCTGGGCTATTGAAGTTCTACCATAGTCAAGGTTCCCGTAAAGAGAGCAGCCCCAAACTTTGGTGTGGCTGTGTCTTTTTCATTTAAATTTTCCGAATCTATGGCACCATAAGTGGAAGTGCCCTAGGCTCTCTAGCTTGGTTTTCTCTTTGTTCCAGGAAACACCATCCACTTCTCCAGAGTGGCTGTTGGCAATTTACATCCCGCCCATCAGCATAACAAGGCTGCCGGTTCTCCATGGCCTTTCCTGCCTCTCTGGATTTTACACTTTTTTTCGGAGGGCCCTTTTGATCGGTGGGAAGTGAGAGTTGCTTGTAGTGCGGATTTCCATTGCAGGCTTGCTTGGTTGGCCAAAAAGGGCGTATGCGTTTTTTCCTGAATATATTCAGGAAAAAACGCATACGCCCTTTTTGGCCAAGTGCATCACTGTCGAACTGCTGCCTCTTTTCCTACGCTTTCAGAGCAATTCTTATCTACCCCCCGATATCTGTTTTCTGCAATTCTGCGTCGCGTTCAAGTCCTCCTCACAGCCTTCCTTCAATAAATTTTTGGATGATAGGGGTCATTTAGAACTCTGCAGCATTGCGAGTTACAGTGCCAGAAATCTCCTTTTCTCAACTCGCTTTCTTGTGAGCTGACCGCAAACCCGAAGAATTGCTTCAGGCCCTAATCTCGTTCTGGCATGTCACGCTGAGCCTTTGGTGAACTCTTCTTCCTGTAGGGAAATCAGAGTTCAATGTGCCCGTCCAAACACATCGAGTTAGCCGCTCATTGGTTCTCCTTATTCCTGATCATCTTCTACCGAAATTGCAAAGTGTGCGAAACAAGAGGTCAAAGGCACTGACTCTCCAAGTGGGGAGAATGTTAATATGGCCTCTGGAGGGGCGAACTCGAGTCCCAGGGTTCGAAAATGGCGATGAGTTTTAGAAACTTTGCCTGATCACTTCGTGGACCATATTCTGGGTTTTCCATGCATATTTTAGCTGAAGGATAAATCCCTTAAGCGTGGAGATTTGGGACCCGTGGAATGGGAACCATGCACCATTACCTCAAAGGGTCTGCATTCCCTCACCAATAGCATCAGCCCCAAGTGTCCAGCCTTATCTCTCCCACAGCTGTGGATGTAGAGGTGGTAAATCCAACATTCCACACAAGCCCTGAAGGACTTATATAAGAATTTCGCTCTATTTCATAGTCCTTGTGTTTTCTTTTTCAAATTTATTTTTATAGGGGGATTTAACTTATGTACACTGCTGTGTGTATGCTGCTGTACACAAATGATTTTCTTATGGAGACCTATAAATGTATGGGTTTTAATTTTCTTCATAGTCAGGTATATTCCTCGGTTTTGAACACGGGGTGCTGAGTCCATGTGGTTGAGCGAGGAGGAGGTCTTGTCTAATATATATTTGGCTTATGGAATGGTATCTGTCCTAATATCAACCTCTGGTTTTATGCAGCCTCCCCACTCTCCTTTCCCCTTAAGCAAGCATCAGTTTCTTTTGTAAATGTGAGACTCTGTTGTGTTTTGTAATGCAGTTCACGCGTAGCCGTGTTTAGGTTCCCGGTATTCGTGATACCTTATGATGTTTCTTTTTCTGTGTGACTTATTTCACTTAGAATCATCGTAACTAAATCCACTCATTATGCTGCTACTGGTCTGTTGCCATTGATTTCATTGTTGAGTGATATTCCATTGTAGGGATGTACCCCAACTTTTATATCCATTTTTCTCTTTCTGGGCTATTGAAGTTGTACCATAGTCAAGGTTCCCGTAAAGAGAGCAGCCCCAAACTTTGGTGCGGCTGTGTCTTTTTCATTTAAATTTTCCGAATCTATGGCACCATAAGTGGAAGTGCCCTAGGCTCTCTAGCTTGGTTTTTTCTTTGTTCCAGGAAACACCATCCACTTCTCCAGAGTGGCTGTTGGCAATTTACATCCCGCCCATCAGCATAACAAGGCTGCCGGTTCTCCATGGGCTGTCCTGCCTCTCTGGATTTTACACTTTTATCGGATGGCCCTTTGGATCGGTGGGAAGTGAGACTGCCTTGTAGTGCGGATTTCCATTGCAGGCTTGCTTGGTTGGCCAAAAAGGGCGTATGCGTTTTTTCCTGAATATATTCAGGAAAAAACGCATACGTCCATTTTGGCCAAGTGCATCACTGTCGAACTGCTGCCTCTTTTCCTATGCTTTCAGAGCAATTCTTATCTACCCCCTGATATCTGTTTTCTGCAATTCTGCATCGCGTTCAAGTCCTCTTCACAGCCTTCCTTCAATAAATTTTTGGATGATAGGGGTCATTTGGAACTCTGCAGGATTGTGAGTTACAGTGCTAGAAATCTCCTTTTCTCAACTCGCTTTCTTGTGAGCTGACCGCAAACCCGAAGAATTGCTTCAGGCCCTAATCACGTTCCGGCATGGCACGCTGAGCCTTTGGTGAACACTTCTTCCTGTAGGGAAATCAGAGTTCAATGTGCCCGTCCAAACACATCGAGTTAGCCGCTCATTGGTTCTCCTTATTCCTGATCATCTTCTACCGAAATTGCAAAGTGTGAGAAACAACAGGTCAAAGGCACTGACTCTCCAAGTGGGGAGAATGTTAATATGGCATCTGGAACGGCGAACTCGAGTCCCAGGGTTTGAAAATGGCGATGAGTTTTAGAAACTTTGCCTGATCACTTCGTCGACCATATTCTGGGTTTTCCATGCATATTTTAGCTAAAGGATAAATCCCTTAAACGTGGAGATTTGGGACCCGTGGAATGGGAACCATGCACCATTACCTCAAAGGGTCTGCATTCCCTCACCAATAGCATCAGCCCCAAGTGTCCAGCCTTATCTCTCCCACGGCTGTGGATGTAGAGGTGGTAAATCCAAGATTCCACACAAGCCCTGAAGGACTTATTTAAGAATTTCTCTCTATTTCACAGTCCTTGTGTTTTCTTTTTCAAATTTATTTTTATAAGGGGATTTAGCTTATGTACACTGCTGTGTGTATGCTGCTGTACACAAATGATTTTCTTATGGAGACCTATAAATGTATGGGTTTTAATTTTCTTCATAGTCAGGTATATTCCTCTGTTATGAACACGGGGTGGTGAGTCCATGTGGTTGAGCGAGCAGGAGGTCTTGTCTAATATATATTTGGCTTATGGAATGGTATCTGTCCTAATATCAACCTCTGGTTTTATGCAGCCTCCCCACTATCCTTTCCCCTTAAGCAAGCATCAGTTTCTTTTGTAAATGTGAGACTCTCTTGTGTTTTGTAATGCAGTTTACGCGTAGCCGTGTTTACGTTCCCGGTATTCGTGATACCTTATGATGTTTCTTTTTCTGTGTGACTTATTTCACTTAGAATCATCGTAACTAAATCCACTCATTATGCTGCTACTGGTCTGTTGCCATTGATTTCATTGTTGAGTGATATTCCATTGTAGGGATGTACCACAACTTTTATATCCATTTTTCTCTTTCTGGGCTATTGAAGTTCTACCATAGTCAAGGTTCCCGTAAAGAGAGCAGCCCCAAACTTTGGTGTGGCTGTGTCTTTTTCATTTAAATTTTCCGAATCTATGGCACCATAAGTGGAAGTGCCCTAGGCTCTCTAGCTTGGTTTTCTCTTTGTTCCAGGAAACACCATCCACTTCTCCAGAGTGGCTGTTGGCAATTTACATCCCGCCCATCAGCATAACAAGGCTGCCGGTTCTCCATGGCCTGTCCTGCCTCTCTGGATTTTACACTTTTTTTCGGAGGGCCCTTTTGATCGGTGGGAAGTGAGAGTTGCTTGTAGTGCGGATTTCCATTGCAGGGTTGCTTGGTTGGCCAAAAAGGGCGTATGCGTTTTTTCCTGAATATATTCAGGAAAAAACGCATACGCCCTTTTTGGCCAAGTGCATCACTGTCGAACTGCTGCCTCTTTTCCTACGCTTTCAGAGCAATTCTTATCTACCCCCCGATATCTGTTTTCTGCAATTCTGCGTCGCGTTCAAGTCCTCCTCACAGCCTTCCTTCAATAAATTTTTGGATGATAGGGGTCATTTGGAACTCTGCAGGATTGCGAGTTACAGTGCCAGAAATCTCCTTTTCTCAACTCGCTTTCTTGTGAGCTGACCGCAAACCCGAAGAATTGCTTCAGGCCCTAATTTCGTTCCGGCATGTCACGCTGAGCCTTTGGTGAACTCTTCTTCCTGTAGGGAAATCAGAGTTCAATGTGCCCGTCCAAACACATCGAGTTAGCCGCTCATTGGTTCTCCTTATTCCTGATCATCTTCTACCGAAATTGCAAAGTGTGCGAAACAAGAGGTCAAAGGCACTGACTCTCCAAGTGGGGAGAATGTTAATATGGCCTCTGGAGGGGCGAACTCGAGTCCCAGGGTTCGAAAATGGCGATGAGTTTTAGAAACTTTGCCTGATCACTTCGTGGACCATATTCTGGGTTTTCCATGCATATTTTAGCTGAAGGATAAATCCCTTAAGCGTGGAGATTTGGGACCCGTGGAATGGGAACCATGCACCATTACCTCAAAGGGTCTGCATTCCCTCACCAATAGCATCAGCCCCAAGTGTCCAGCCTTATCTCTCCCACAGCTGTGGATGTAGAGGTGGTAAATCCAACATTCCACACAAGCCCTGAAGGACTTATATAAGAATTTCTCTCTATTTCACAGTCCTTGTGTTTTCTTTTTCAAATTTATTTTTATAGGGGGATTTAGCTTATGTACACTGCTGTGTGTATGCTGCTGTACACAAATGATTTTCTTATGGAGACCTATAAATGTATGGGTTTTAATTTTCTTCATAGTCAGGTATATTCCTCGGTTTTGAACACGGGGTGCTGAGTCCATGTGGTTGAGCGAGGAGGAGGTCTTGTCTAATATATATTTGGCTTATGGAATGGTATCTGTCCTAATATCAACCTCTGGTTTTATGCAGCCTCCCCACTCTCCTTTCCCCTTAAGCAAGCATCAGTTTCTTTTGTAAATGTGAGACTCTGTTGTGTTTTGTAATGCAGTTCACGCGTAGCCGTGTTTAGGTTCCCGGTATTCGTGATACCTTATGATGTTTCTTTTTCTGTGTGACTTATTTCACTTAGAATCATCGTAACTAAATCCACTCATTATGCTGCTACTGGTCTGTTGCCATTGATTTCATTGTTGAGTGATATTCCATTGTAGGGATGTACCCCAACTTTTATATCCATTTTTCTCTTTCTGGGCTATTGAAGTTGTACCATAGTCAAGGTTCCCGTAAAGAGAGCAGCCCCAAACGTTGGTGCGGCTGTGTCTTTTTCATTTAAATTTTCCGAATCTATGGCACCATAAGTGGAAGTGCCCTAGGCTCTCTAGCTTGGTTTTTTCTTTGTTCCAGGAAACACCATCCACTTCTCCAGAGTGGCTGTTGGCAATTTACATCCCGCCCATCAGCATAACAAGGCTGCCGGTTCTCCATGGGCTGTCCTGCCTCTCTGGATTTTACACTTTTATCGGATGGCCCTTTGGATCGGTGGGAAGTGAGACTGCCTTGTAGTGCGGATTTCCATTGCAGGCTTGCTTGGTTGGCCAAAAAGGGCGTATGCGTTTTTTCCTGAATATATTCAGGAAAAAACGCATACGTCCATTTTGGCCAAGTGCATCACTGTCGAACTGCTGCCTCTTTTCCTATGCTTTCAGAGCAATTCTTATCTACCCCCTGATATCTGTTTTCTGCAATTCTGCATCGCGTTCAAGTCCTCTTCACAGCCTTCCTTCAATAAATTTTTGGATGATAGGGGTCATTTGGAACTCTGCAGGATTGTGAGTTACAGTGCTAGAAATCTCCTTTTCTCAACTCGCTTTCTTGTGAGCTGACCGCAAACCCGAAGAATTGCTTCAGGCCCTAATCACGTTCCGGCATGGCACGCTGAGCCTTTGGTGAACACTTCTTCCTGTAGGGAAATCAGAGTTCAATGTGCCCGTCCAAACACATCGAGTTAGCCGCTCATTGGTTCTCCTTATTCCTGATCATCTTCTACCGAAATTGCAAAGTGTGAGAAACAACAGGTCAAAGGCACTGACTCTCCAAGTGGGGAGAATGTTAATATGGCATCTGGAACGGCGAACTCGAGTCCCAGGGTTTGAAAATGGCGATGAGTTTTAGAAACTTTGCCTGATCACTTCGTCGACCATATTCTGGGTTTTCCATGCATATTTTAGCTAAAGGATAAATCCCTTTCACGTGGAGATTTGGGACCCGTGGAATGGGAACCATGCACCATTACCTCAAAGGGTCTGCATTCCCTCACCAATAGCATCAGCCCCAAGTGTCCAGCCTTATCTCTCCCACGGCTGTGGATGTAGAGGTGGTAAATCCAAGATTCCACACAAGCCCTGAAGGACTTATTTAAGAATTTCTCTCTATTTCACAGTCCTTGTGTTTTCTTTTTCAAATTTATTTTTATAAGGGGATTTAGCTTATGTACACTGCTGTGTGTATGCTGCTGTACACAAATGATTTTCTTATGGAGACCTATAAATGTATGGGTTTTAATTTTCTTCATAGTCAGGTATATTCCTCGGTTTTGAACACGGGGTGCTGAGTCCATGTGGTTGAGCGAGGAGGAGGTCTTGTCTAATATATATTTGGCTTATGGAATGGTATCTGTCCTAATATCAACCTCTGGTTTTATGCAGCCTCCCCACTCTCCTTTCCCCTTAAGCAAGCATCAGTTTCTTTTGTAAATGTGAGACTCTGTTGTGTTTTGTAATGCAGTTCACGCGTAGCCGTGTTTAGGTTCCCGGTATTCGTGATACCTTATGATGTTTCTTTTTCTGTGTGACTTATTTCACTTAGAATCATCGTAACTAAATCCACTCATTATGCTGCTACTGGTCTGTTGCCATTGATTTCATTGTTGAGTGATATTCCATTGTAGGGATGTACCCCAACTTTTATATCCATTTTTCTCTTTCTGGGCTATTGAAGTTGTACCATAGTCAAGGTTCCCGTAAAGAGAGCAGCCCCAAACGTTGGTGCGGCTGTGTCTTTTTCATTTAAATTTTCCGAATCTATGGCACCATAAGTGGAAGTGCCCTAGGCTCTCTAGCTTGGTTTTTTCTTTGTTCCAGGAAACACCATCCACTTCTCCAGAGTGGCTGTTGGCAATTTACATCCCGCCCATCAGCATAACAAGGCTGCCGGTTCTCCATGGGCTGTCCTGCCTCTCTGGATTTTACACTTTTATCGGATGGCCCTTTGGATCGGTGGGAAGTGAGACTGCCTTGTAGTGCGGATTTCCATTGCAGGCTTGCTTGGTTGGCCAAAAAGGGCGTATGCGTTTTTTCCTGAATATATTCAGGAAAAAACGCATACGTCCATTTTGGCCAAGTGCATCACTGTCGAACTGCTGCCTCTTTTCCTATGCTTTCAGAGCAATTCTTATCTACCCCCTGATATCTGTTTTCTGCAATTCTGCATCGCGTTCAAGTCCTCTTCACAGCCTTCCTTCAATAAATTTTTGGATGATAGGGGTCATTTGGAACTCTGCAGGATTGTGAGTTACAGTGCTAGAAATCTCCTTTTCTCAACTCGCTTTCTTGTGAGCTGACCGCAAACCCGAAGAATTGCTTCAGGCCCTAATCACGTTCCGGCATGGCACGCTGAGCCTTTGGTGAACACTTCTTCCTGTAGGGAAATCAGAGTTCAATGTGCCCGTCCAAACACATCGAGTTAGCCGCTCATTGGTTCTCCTTATTCCTGATCATCTTCTACCGAAATTGCAAAGTGTGAGAAACAACAGGTCAAAGGCACTGACTCTCCAAGTGGGGAGAATGTTAATATGGCATCTGGAACGGCGAACTCGAGTCCCAGGGTTTGAAAATGGCGATGAGTTTTAGAAACTTTGCCTGATCACTTCGTCGACCATATTCTGGGTTTTCCATGCATATTTTAGCTAAAGGATAAATCCCTTAAACGTGGAGATTTGGGACCCGTGGAATGGGAACCATGCACCATTACCTCAAAGGGTCTGCATTCCCTCACCAATAGCATCAGCCCCAAGTGTCCAGCCTTATCTCTCCCACGGCTGTGGATGTAGAGGTGGTAAATCCAAGATTCCACACAAGCCCTGAAGGACTTATTTAAGAATTTCTCTCTATTTCACAGTCCTTGTGTTTTCTTTTTCAAATTTATTTTTATAAGGGGATTTAGCTTATGTACACTGCTGTGTGTATGCTGCTGTACACAAATGATTTTCTTATGGAGACCTATAAATGTATGGGTTTTAATTTTCTTCATAGTCAGGTATATTCCTCTGTTTTGAACACGGGGTGGTGAGTCCATGTGGTTGAGCGAGCAGGAGGTCTTGTCTAATATATATTTGGCTTATGGAATGGTATCTGTCCTAATATCAACCTCTGGTTTTATGCAGCCTCCCCACTATCCTTTCCCCTTAAGCAAGCATCAGTTTCTTTTGTAAATGTGAGACTCTCTTGTGTTTTGTAATGCAGTTTACGCGTAGCCGTTTTTACGTTCCCGGTATTCGTGATACCTTATGATGTTTCTTTTTCTGTGTGACTTATTTCACTTAGAATCATCGTAACTAAATCCACTCATTATGCTGCTACTGGTCTGTTGCCATTGATTTCATTGTTGAGTGATATTCCATTGTAGGGATGTACCACAACTTTATATCCATTTTTCTCTTTCTGGGCTATTGAAGTTGTACCATAGTCAAGGTTCCCGTCAAGAGAGCAGCCGCAAACTTTGGTGTGGCTGTGTCTTTTTCATTTAAATTTTCCGAATCTATGGCACCATAAGTGGAAGTGCCCTAGGCTCTCTAGCTTGGTTTTCTCTTTGTTCCAGAAAACACCATCCACTTCTCCAGAGTGGCTGTTGGCAATTTACATCCCGCCCATCAGCATAACAAGGCTGCCGGTTCTCCATGGCCTGTCCTGCCTCTCTGAATTTTACACTTTTTTTCGGAGGGCCCTTTTGATCGGTGGGAAGTGAGACTGCCTTGTAGTGCGGATTTCCATTGCAGGCTTGCTTGGTTGGCCAAAAAGGGCGTATGCGTTTTTTCCTGAATATATTCAGGAAAAAACGCATACGCCCTTTGTGGCCAAGTGCATCACTGTCGAACTGCTGCCTCTTTTCCTACGCTTTCAGAGCAATTCTTATCTACCCCCCGATATCTGTTTTCTGCAATTCTGCGTCGCGTTCAAGTCCTCCTCACAGCCTTCCTTCAATAAATTTTTGGATGATAGGGGTCATTTGGAACTCTGCAGGATTGCGAGTTACAGTGCCAGAAATCTCCTTTTCTCAACTCGCTTTCTTGTGAGCTGACCGCAAACCCGAAGAATTGCTTCAGGCCCTAAACTCGTTCCGGCATGTCACGCTGAGCCTTTGGTGAACTCTTCTTCCTGTAGGGAAATCAGAGTTCAATGTGCCCGTCCAAACACATCGAGTTAGCCGCTCATTGGTTCTCCTTATTCCTGATCATCTTCTACCGAAATTGCAAAGTGTGCGAAACAAGAGGTCAAAGGCACTGACTCTCCAAGTGGGGAGAATGTTAATATGGCCTCTGGAGGGGCGAACTCGAGTCCCAGGGTTCGAAAATGGCGATGAGTTTTAGAAACTTTGCCTGATCACTTCGTGGACCATATTCTGGGTTTTCCATGCATATTTTAGCTGAAGGATAAATCCCTTAAACGTGGAGATTTGGGACCCGTGGAATGGGAACCATGCACCATTACCTCAAAGGGTCTGCATTCCCTCACCAATAGCATCAGCCCCAAGTGTCCAGCCTTATCTCTCCCACGGCTGTGGATGTAGAGGTGGTAAATCCAAGATTCCACAAAAGCCCTGAAGGACTTATTTAAGAATTTCTCTCTATTTCACAGTCCTTGTGTTTTCTTTTTCAAATTTATTTTTATAAGGGGATTTAGCTTATGTACACTGCTGTGTGTATGCTGCTGTACACAAATGATTTTCTTATGGAGACCTATAAATGTATGGGTTTTAATTTTCTTCATATTCACGTATATTCCTCGGTTTTGAACACGGGGTGCTGAGTCCATGTGGTTGAGCGAGGAGGAGGTCTTGTCTAATAGATATTTGGCTTATGGAATGGTATCTGTCCTAATATCAACCTCTGGTTTTATGCAGCCTCCCCACTCTCCTTTCCCCTTAAGCAAGCATCAGTTTCTTTTGTAAATGTGAGACTCTGTTGTGTTTTGTAATGCAGTTCACGCGTAGCCGTGTTTACGTTCCCGGTATTCGTGATACCTTATGATGTTTCTTTTTCTGTGTGACTTATTTCACTTAAAATCATCGTAACTAAATCCACTCATTATGCTGCTACTGGTCTGTTGCCATTGATTTCATTGTTGAGTGATATTCCATTGTAGGGATGTACCACAACTTTTATATCCATTTTTCTCTTTCTGGGCTATTGAAGTTGTACCATAGTCAAGGTTCCCGTAAAGAGAGCAGCCCCAAACTTTGGTGTGGCTGTGTCTTTTTCATTTAAATTTTCCGAATCTATGGCACCATAAGTGGAAGTGCCCTAGGCTCTCTAGCTTGGTTTTCTCTTTGTTCCAGGAAACACCATCCACTTCTCCAGAGTGGCTGTTGGCAATTTACATCCCGCCCATCAGCATAACAAGGCTGCCGGTTCTCCATGGCCTGTCCTGCCTCTCTGGATTTTACACTTTTTTTCGGAGGGCCCTTTTGATCGGTGGGAAGTGAGAGTTGCTTGTAGTGCGGATTTCCATTGCAGGCTTGCTTGGTTGGCCAAAAAGGGCGTATGCGTTTTTTCCTGAATATATTCAGGAAAAAACGCATACGCCCTTTTTGGCCAAGTGCATCAATGTCGAACTGCTGCCTCTTTTCCTACGCTTTCAGAGCAATTCTTATCTACCCCCCGATATCTGTTTTCTGCAATTCTGCGTCGCGTTCAAGTCCTCCTCACAGCCTTCCTTCAATAAATTTTTGGATGATAGGGGTCATTTGGAACTCTGCAGGATTGCGAGTTACAGTGCCAGAAATCTCCTTTTCTCAACTCGCTTTCTTGTGAGCTGACCGCAAACCCGAAGAATTGCTTCAGGCCCTAAACTCGTTCCGGCATGTCACGCTGAGCCTTTGGTGAACTCTTCTTCCTGTAGGGAAATCAGAGTTCAATGTGCCCGTCCAAACACATCGAGTTAGCCGCTCATTGTTTCTCCTTATTCCTGATCATCTTCTACCGAAATTGCAAAGTGTGCGAAACAAGAGGTCAAAGGCACTGACTCTCCAAGTGGGGAGAATGTTAATATGGCCTCTGGAACAGCGAACTCGAGTCCCAGGGTTTGAAAATGGCGATGAGTTTTAGAAACTTTGCCTGATCACTTCGTGGACCATATTCTGGGTTTTCCATGCATATTTTAGCTGAAGGATAAATCCCTTAAACGTGGAGATTTGGGACCCGTGGAATGGGAACCATGCACCATTACCTCAAAGGGTCTGCATTCCCTCACCAATAGCATCAGCCCCAAGTGTCCAGCCTTATCTCTCCCACGGCTGTGGATGTAGAGGTGGTAAATCCAAGATTCCACACAAGCCCTGAAGGACTTATTTAAGAATTTCTCTCTATTTCACAGTCCTTGTGTTTTCTTTTTCAAATTTATTTTTATAAGGGAATTTAGCTTATGTACACTGCAGTGTGTATGCTGCTGTACACAAATGATTTTCTTATGGATACCTATAAATGTATGGGTTTTAATTTTCTTCATAGTCAGGTATATTCCTCGGTTTTGAACACGGGGTGCTGAGTCCATGTGGTTGAGCGAGCAGGAGGTCTTGTCTAATATATATTTGGCTTATGGAATGGTATCTGTCCTAATATCAACCTCTGGTTTTATGCAGCCTCCCCACTCTCCTTTCCCCTTAAGCAAGCATCAGTTTCTTTTGTAAATGTGAGACTCTGTTGTGTTTTGTAATGCAGTTCACGCGTAGCCGTGTTTACGTTCCCGGTATTCGTGATAACTTATGATGTTTCTTTTTCTGTGTGACTTATTTCACTTAGAATCATCGTAACTAAATCCACTCATTATGCTGCTACTGGTCTGTTGCCATTGATTTCATTGTTGAGTGATATTCCATTGTAGGGATGTACCACAACTTTTATATCCATTTTTCTCTTTCTGGGCTATTGAAGTTGTACCATAGTCAAGGTTCCCGTAAAGAGCGCAGCCCCAAACTTTGGTGTGGCTGTGTCTTTTTCATTTAAATTTTCCGAATCTATGGCACCATAAGTGGAAGTGCCCTAGGCTCTCTAGCTTGGTTTTCTCTTTGTTCCAGGAAACACCATCCACTTCTCCAGAGTGGCTGTTGGCAATTTACATCCCGCCCATCAGCATAACAAGGCTGCCGGTTCTCCATGGCCTGTCCTGCCTCTCTGGATTTTACACTTTTTTTCGGAGGGCCCTTTTGATCGGTGGGAAGTGAGAGTTGCTTGTAGTGCGGATTTCCATTGCAGGCTTGCTTGGTTGGCCAAAAAGGGCGTATGCGTTTTTTCCTGAACATATTCAGGAAAAAACGCATACGCCCTTTTTGGCCAAGTGCATCACTGTCGAACTGCTGCCTCTTTTCCTACGCTTTCAGAGCAATTCTTATCTACCCCCCGATATCTGTTTTCTGCAATTCTGTGTCGCGTTCAAGTCCTCCTCACAGCCTTCCTTCAATAAATTTTTGGATTTTAGGGGTCATTTAGAACTCTGCAGGATTGTGAGTTACAGTGCCAGAAATCTCCTTTTCTCAACTCGCTTTCTTGTGAGCTGACCGCAAACCCGAAGAATTGCTTCAGGCCCTAATCTCGTTCCGGCATGGCACGCTGAGCCTTTGGTGAACTCTTCTTCCTGTAGGGAAATCAGAGTTCAATGTGCCCGTCCAAACACGTCGAGTTAGCCGCTCATTGTTTCTCCTTATTCCTGATCATCTTCTACCGAAATTGCAAAGTGTGCGAAACAAGAGGTCAAAGGCACTGACTCTCCAAGTGGGGAGAATGTTAATATGGCCTCTGGAGGGGCGAACTCGAGTCCCAGGGTTCGAAAATGGCGATGAGTTGTAGAAACTTTGCCTGATCACTTCGTGGACCATATTCTGGGTTTTCCATGCATATTTTAGCTGAAGGATAAATCCCTTAAACGTGGAGATTTGGGACCCGTGGAATGGGAACCATGCACCATTACCTCAAAGGGTCTGCATTCCCTCACCAATAGCATCAGCCCCAAGTGTCCAGCCTTATCTCTCCCACGGCTGTGGATGTAGAGGTGGTAAATCCAAGATTCCACACAAGCCCTGAAGGACTTATTTAAGAATTTCTCTCTATTTCACAGTCCTTGTGTTTTCTTTTTCAAATTTATTTTTATAAGGGAATTTAGCTTATGTACACTGCAGTGTGTATGCTGCTGTACACAAATGATTTTCTTATGGAGACCTAGAAATGTATGGGTTTTAATTTTCTTCATAGGTATATTCCTCGGTTTTGAACACGGGGTGCTGAGTCCATGTGGTTGAGCGAGCAGGAGGTCTTGTCTAATATATATTTGGCTTATGGAATGGTATCTGTCCTAATATCAACCTCTGGTTTTATGCAGCCTCCCCACTCTCCTTTCCCCTTAAGCAAGCATCAGTTTCTTTTGTAAATGTGAGACTCTGTTGTGTTTTGTAATGCAGTTCACGCGTAGCCGTGTTTACGTTCCCGGTATTCGTGATACCTTATGATGTTTCTTTTTCTGTGTGACTTATTTCACTTAGAATCATCGTAACTAAATCCACTCATTATGCTGCTACTGGTCTGTTGCCATTGATTTCATTGTTGAGTGATATTCCATTGTAGGGATGTACCACAACTTTTATATCCATTTTTCTCTTTCTGGGCTATTGAAGTTGTACCATAGTCAAGGTTCCCGTAAAGAGCGCAGCCCCAAACTTTGGTGTGGCTGTGTCTTTTTCATTTAAATTTTCCGAATCTATGGCACCATAAGTGGAAGTGCCCTAGGCTCTCTAGCTTGGTTTTCTCTTTGTTCCAGGAAACACCATCCACTTCTCCAGAGTGCCTGTTGGCAATTTACATCCCGCCCATCAGCATAACAAGGCTGCCGGTTCTCCATGGCCTGTCCTGCCTCTCTGGATTTTATACTTTTTTTCGGAGGGCCCTTTTGATCGGTGGGAAGTGAGAGTTGCTTGTAGTGCGGATTTCCATTGCAGGCTTGCTTGGTTGGCCAAAAAGGGCGTATGCGTTTTTTCCTGAACATATTCAGGAAAAAACGCATACGCCCTTTTTGGCCAAGTGCATCACTGTCGAACTGCTGCCTCTTTTCCTACGCTTTCAGAGCAATTCTTATCTACCCCCCGATATCTGTTTTCTGCAATTCTGTGTCGCGTTCAAGTCCTCCTCACAGCCTTCCTTCAATAAATTTTTGGATTTTAGGGGTCATTTAGAACTCTGCAGGATTGTGAGTTACAGTGCCAGAAATCTCCTTTTCTCAACTCGCTTTCTTGTGAGCTGACCGCAAACCCGAAGAATTGCTTCAGGCCCTAATCTCGTTCCGGCATGGCACGCTGAGCCTTTGGTGAACTCTTCTTCCTGTAGGGAAATCAGAGTTCAATGTGCCCGTCCAAACACATCGAGTTAACCGCTCATTGGTTCTCCTTATTCCTGATCATCTTCTACCGAAATTGCAAAGTGTGCGAAACAAGAGGTCAAAGGCACTGACTCTCCAAGTGGGGAGAATGTTAATATGGCCTCTGGAACGGCGAACTCGAGTCCCAGGGTTCGAAAATGGCGATGAGTTTTAGAAACTTTGCCTGATCACTTCGTGGACCATATTCTGGGTTTTCCATGCATATTTTAGCTGAAGGATAAATCCCTTAAACGTGGAGATTTGGGACCCGTGGAATGGGAACCATGCACCATTACCTCAAAGGGTCTGCATTCCCTCACCAATAGCATCAGCCCCAAGTGTCCAGCCTTATCTCTCCCACGGCTGTGGATGTAGAGGTGGTAAATCCAAGATTCCACACAAGCCCTGAAGGACTTATTTAAGAATTTCTCTCTATTTCACAGTCCTTGTGTTTTCTTTTTCAAATTTATTTTTATAAGGGGATTTAGCTTATGTACACTGCTGTGTGTATGCTGCTGTACACAAATGATTTTCTTATGGAGACCTATAAATGTATGGGTTTTAATTTTCTTCATAGTCAGGTATATTCCTCGGTTTTGAACACGGGGTGCTTAGTCCATGTGGTTGAGCGAGGAGGAGGTCTTGTCTAATATATATTTGGCTTATGGAATGGTATCTGTCCTAATATCAACCTCTGGTTTTATGCAGCCTCCCCACTCTCCTTTCCCCTTAAGCAAGCATCAGTTTCTTTTGTAAATGTGAGACTCTGTTGTGTTTTGTAATGCAGTTCACGCGTAGCCGTGTTTACGTTCCCGGTATTCGTGATACCTTATGATGTTTCTTTTTCTGTGTGACTTATTTCACTTAGAATCATCGTAACTAAATCCACTCATTATGCTGCTACTGGTCTGTTGCCATTGATTTCATTGTTGAGTGATATTCCATTGTAGGGATGTACCACAACTTTTATATCCATTTTTCTCTTTCTGGGCTATTGAAGTTGTACCATAGTCAAGGTTCCCGTAAAGAGCGCAGCCCCAAACTTTGGTGTGGCTGTGTCTTTTTCATTTAAATTTTCCGAATCTATGGCACCATAAGTGGAAGTGCCCTAGGCTCTCTAGCTTGGTTTTCTCTTTGTTCCAGGAAACACCATCCACTTCTCCAGAGTGGCTGTTGGCAATTTACATCCCGCCCATCAGCATAACAAGGCTGCCTGTTCTCCATGGCCTGTCCTGCTTCTCTGGATTTTACACTTTTTTTCGGAGGGCCCTTTTGATCGGTGGGAAGTGAGAGTTGCTTGTAGTGCGGATTTCCATTGCAGGCTTGCTTGGTTGGCCAAAAAGGGCGTATGCGTTTTTTCCTGAATATATTCAGGAAAAAACGCATACGCCCTTTTTGGCCAAGTGCATCACTGTCGAACTGCTGCCTCTTTTCCTACGCGTTCAGAGCAATTCTTATCTACCCCCGATATCTGTTTTCTGCAATTCTGTGTCGCGTTCAAGTCCTCCTCACAGCCTTCCTTCAATAAATTTTTGGATGATAGGGGTCATTTGGAACTCTGCAGCATTGTGAGTTACAGTGCCAGAAATCTCCTTTTCTCAACTCGCTTTCTTGTGAGCTGACCGCAAACCCGAAGAATTGCTTCAGGCCCTAATCTCGTTCCGGCATGGCACGCTGAGCCTTTGGTGAACTCTTCTTCCTGTAGGGAAATCAGAGTTCAATGTGCCCGTCCAAACACATCGAGTTAGCCGCTCATTGGTTCTCCTTATTCCTGATCATCTTCTACCGAAATTGCAAAGTGTGCGAAACAAGAGGTCAAAGGCACTGACTCTCCAAGTGGGGAGAATGTTAATATGGCTTCTGGAACGGCGAACTCGAGTCCCAGGGTTCGAAAATGGCGATGAGTTTTAGAAACTTTGCCTGATCACTTCGTGGACCATATTCTGGGTTTTCCATGCATATTTTAGCTGAAGGATAAATCCCTTAAACGTGGAGATTTGGGACCCGTGGAATGGGAACCATGCAGCATTGCCTCAAAGGGTCTGCATTCCCTCACCAATAGCATCAGCCCCAAGTGTCCAGCCTTATCTCTCCCACGGCTGTGGATGTAGAGGTGGTAAATCCAAGATTCCACACAAGCCCTGAAGGACTTATTTAAGAATTTCTCTCTATTTCACAGTCCTTGTGTTTTCTTTTTCAAATTTATTTTTATAAGGGGATTTAGCTTATGTACACTGCTGTGTGTATGCTGCTGTACACAAATGATTTTCTTATGGAGACCTATAAATGTATGGGTTTTAATTTTCTTCATAGTCAGGTATATTCCTCGGTTTTGAACACGGGGTGCTGAGTCCATGTGGTTGAGCGAGGAGGAGGTCTTGTCTAATATATATTTGGCTTATGGAATGGTATCTGTCCTAATATCAACCTCTGGTTTTATGCAGCCTCCCCACTCTCCTTTCCCCTTAAACAAGCATCAGTTTCTTTTGTAAATGTGAGACTCTGTTGTGTTTTGTAATGCAGTTCACGCGTAGCCGTGTTTACGTTCCCGGTATTCGTGATACCTTATGATGTTTCTTTTTCTGTGTGACTTATTTCACTTAGAATCATCGTAACTAAATCCACTCATTATGCTGCTACTGGTCTGTTGCCATTGATTTCATTGTTGAGTGATATTCCATTGTAGGGATGTACCACAACTTTTATATCCATTTTTCTCTTTCTGGGCTATTGAAGTTGTACCAGAGAAAAGGTTCCCGTCAAGAGCGCAGCCCCAAACTTTGGTGTGGCTGTGTCTTTTTCATTTAAATTTTCCGAATCTATGGCACCATAAGTGGAAGTGCCCTAGGCTCTCTAGCTTGGTTTTCTCTTTGTTCCAGGAAACACCATCCACTTCTCCAGAGTGGCTGTTGGCAATTTACATCCCGCCCATCAGCATAACAAGGCTGCCGGTTCTCCATGGCCTGTCCTGCCTCTCTGGATTTTACACTTTTTTTCAGAGGGCCCTTTTGATCGGTGGGAAGTGAGAGTTGCTTGTAGTGCGGATTTCCATTGCAGGCTTGCTTGGTTGGCCAAAAAGGGCGTATGCGTTTTTTCCTGAATATATTCAGGAAAAAACGCATACGCTCTTTTTGGCCAAGTGCATCACTGTCGAACTGCTGCCCCTTTTCCTTCGCTTTCAGAGCAATTCTTATCTACCCCCCGATATCTGTTTTCTGCAATTCTGCGTCGCGTTCAAGTCCTCCTCACAGCCTTCCTTCAATAAATTTTTGGATGATAGGGGTCATTTGGAACTCTGCAGGATTGCGAGTTACAGTGCCAGAAATCTCCTTTTCTCAACTCGCTTTCCTGTGAGCTGACCGCAAACCCGAAGAATTGCTTCAGGCCCTAATCTCGTTCCGGCATGGCATGCTGAGCCTTTGGTGAACTCTTCTTCCTGTAGGGAAATCAGAGTTCAATGTGCCCGTCCAAACACATCGAGTTAGCCGCTCATTGGTTCTCCTTATTCCTGATCATCTTCTACCGAAATTGCAAAGTGTGCGAAACAAGAGGTCAAAGGCACTGACTCTCCAAGTGGGGAGAATGTTAATATGGCCTCTGGAACGGCGAACTCGAGGCCCAGGGTTCGAAAATGGCGATGAGTTTTAGAAACTTTGCCTGATCACTTCGTGGACCATATTCTGGGTTTTCCATGCATATTTTAGCTGAAGGATAAATCCCTTAAACGTGGAGATTTGGGACCCGTGGAATGGGAACCATGCCCCATTACCTCAAAGGGTCTGCATTCCCTCACCAATATCATCAGCCCCAAGTGTCCAGCCTTATCTCTCCCACGGCTGTGGATGTAGAGGTGGGAAATCCAAGATTCCACACAAGCCCTGAAGGACTTATTTAAGAATTTCTCTCTATTTCACAGTCCTTGTGTTTTCTTTTTCAAATTTATTTTTATAACGGGATTTAGCTTATGTACACTGCTGTGTGTATGCTG
This sequence comes from Inia geoffrensis, assembly GCA_036417435.1. Classification (NCBI taxonomy): domain Eukaryota; kingdom Metazoa; phylum Chordata; class Mammalia; order Artiodactyla; family Iniidae; genus Inia; species Inia geoffrensis. Next base: position 94,444,089 of record CM070911.1, read on the forward strand.
CTGTACACAAATGATTTTCTTATGGAGACCTATAAATGTATGGGTTTTAATTTTCTTCATAGTCAGGTATATTCCTCGGTTTTGAACACGGGGTGCTGAGTCCATGTGGTTGAGCGAGGAGGAGGTCTTGTCTAATAGATATTTGGCTTATGGAATGGTATCTGTCCTAATATCAACCTCTGGTTTTATGCAGCCTCCCCACTCTCCTTTCCCCTTAAGCAAGCATCAGTTTCTTTTGTAAATGTGAGACTCTGTTGTGTTTTGTAATGCAGTTCACGCGTAGCCGTGTTTACGTTCCCGGTATTCATGATACCTTATGATGTTTCTTTTTCTGTGTGACTTATTTCACTTAGAATCATCGTAACTAAATCCACTCATTATTCTGCTACTGGTCTGTTGCCATTGATTTCATTGTTGAGTGATATTCCATTGTAGGGATGTACCACAACTTTTATATCCATTTTTCTCTCTCTGGGCTATTGAAGTTGTACCATAGTCAAGGTTCCCGTAAAGAGCGCAGCCCCAAACTTTGGTGTGGCTGTGTCTTTTTCATTTAAATTTTCCGAATCTATGGCACCATAAGTGGAAGTGCCCTAGGCTCTCTAGCTTGGTTTTCTCTTTGTTCCAGGAAACACCATCCACTTCTCCAGAGTGGCTATTGGCAATTTACATCCCGCCCATCAGCATAACAAGGCTGCCGGTTCTCCATGGCCTGTCCTGCCTCTCTGGATTTTACACTTTTTTTCGGAGGGCCCTTTTGATCGGTGGGAAGTGAGAGTTGCTTGTAGTGCGGATTTCCATTGCAGGCTTGCTTGGTTGGCCAAAAAGGGCGTATGCGTTTTTTCCTGAATATATTCAGGAAAAAACGCATACGCCCTTTTTGGCCAAGTGCATCACTGTCGAACTGCTGCCCCTTTTCCTTCGCTTTCAGAGCAATTCTTATCTACCCCACGATATCTGTTTTCTGCAATTCTGCGTCGCGTTCAAGTCCTCCTCACAGCCTTCCTTCAATAAATTTTTGGATGATAGGGGTCATTTGGAACTCTGCAGGATTGCGAGTTACAGTGCCAGAAATCTCCTTTTCTCAACTCGCTTTCCTGTGAGCTGACCGCAAACCCGAAGAATTGCTTCAGGCCCTAATCTCGTTCCGGCATGGCACGCTGAGCCTTTGGTGAACTCTTCTTCCTGTAGGGAAATCAGAGTTCAATGTGCCCGTCCAAACACATCGAGTTAGCCGCTCATTGGTTCTCCTTATTCCTGATCATCTTCTACCGAAATTGCAAAGTGTGCGAAACAAGAGGTCAAAGACACTGACTCTCCAAGTGGGGAGAATGTTAATATGGCCTCTGGAACGGCGAACTCGAGGCCCAGGGTTCGAAAATGGCGATGAGTTTTAGAAACTTTGCCTGATCACTTCGTGGACCATATTCTGGGTTTTCCATGCATATTTTAGCTGAAGGATAAATCCCTTAAACGTGGAGATTTGGGACCCGTGGAATGGGAACCATGCCCCATTATCTCAAAGGGTCTGCATTCCCTCACCAATATCATCAGCCCCAAATGTCCAGCCTTATCTCTCCCACGGCTGTGGATGTAGAGGTGGGAAATCCAAGATTCCACACAAGCCCTGAAGGACTTATTTAAGAATTTCTCTCTATTTCACAGTCCTTGTGTTTTCTTTTTCAAATTTATTTTTATAAGGGGATTTAGCTTATGTACACTGCTGTGTGTATGCTGCTGTACACAAATGATTTTCTTATGGAGACCTATAAATGTATGGGTTTTAATTTTCTTCATAGTCAGGTATATTCCTCGGTTTTGAACACGGGGTGCTGAGTCCATGTGGTTGAGCGAGCAGGAGGTCTTGTCTAATAGATATTTGGCTTATGGAATGGTATCTGTCCTAATATCAACCTCTGGTTTTATGCAGCCTCCCCACTCTCCTTTCCCCTTAAGCAAGCATCAGTTTCTTTTGTAAATGTGAGACTCTGTTGTGTTTTGTAATGCAGTTCACGCGTAGCCGTGTTTACGTTCCCGGTATTCGTGATACCTTATGATGTTTCTTTTTCTGTGTGACTTATTTCACTTAGAATCATCGTAACTAAATCCACTCATTATGCTGCTACTGGTCTGTTGCCATTGATTTCATTGTTGAGTGATATTCCATTGTAGGGATGTACCACAACTTTTATATCCATTTTTCTCTCTCTGGGCTATTGAAGTTGTACCATAGTCAAGGTTCCCGTAAAGAGCGCAGCCCCAAACATTGGTGTGGCTGTGTCTTTTTCATTTAAATTTTCCGAATCTATGGCACCATAAGTGGAAGTGCCCTAGGCTCTCTAGCTTGGTTTTCTCATTGTTCCAGGAAACACCATCCACTTCTCCAGAGTGGCTGTTGGCAATTTACATCCCGCCCATCAGCATAACAAGGCTGCCGGTTCTCCATGGCCTGTCATGCCTCTCTGGATTTTACACTTTTTTTCGGTGGGCCCTTTTGATCGGTGGGAAGTGAGAGTTGCTTGTAGTGCGGATTTCCATTGCAGGCTTGCTTGGTTGGCCAAAAAGGGCGTATGCGTTTTTTCCTGAATATATTCAGGAAAAAACGCATACGCCCTTTTTGGCCAAGTGCATCACTGTCGAACTGCTGCCCCTTTTCCTTCGCTTTCAGAGCAATTCTTATCTACCCCCCGATATCTGTTTTCTGCAATTCTGCGTCGCGTTCAAGTCCTCCTCACAGCCTTCCTTCAATAAATTTTTGGATGATAGGGGTCATTTGGAACTCTGCAGGATTGCGAGTTACAGTGCCAGAAATCTCCTTTTCTCAACTCGCTTTCCTGTGAGCTGACCGCAAACCCGAAGAATTGCTTCAGGCCCTAATCTCTTTCCGGCATGGCACGCTGAGCCTTTGGTGAACTCTTCTTCCTGTAGGGAAATCAGAGTTCAATGTGCCCGTCCAAACACATCGAGTTAGCCGCTCATTGGTTCTCCTTATTCCTGATCATCTTCTACCGAAATTGCAAAGTGTGTGAAACAAGAGGTCAAAGGCACTGACTCTCCAAGTGGGGAGAATGTTAATATGGCCTCTGGAGGGGCGAACTCGACTCCCAGGGTTCGAAAATGGTGATGAGTTTTAGAAACTTTGCCTGATGACTTCGTGGACCATATTCTGGGTTTTCCATGCATATTTTAGCTGAAGGATAAATCCCTTAAACGTGGAGATTTGGGACCCGTGGAATGGGAACCATGCACCATTACCTCAAAGGGTCTGCATTCCCTCACCAATAGCATCAGCCCCAAGTGTCCAGCGTTATCTCTCCCACAGCTGTGGATGTAGAGGTGGTAAATCCAAGATTCCACACAAGCCCTGAAGGACTTATTTAAGAATTTCTCTCTATTTCACAGTCCTTGTGTTTTCTTTTTCAAATTTATTTTTATAAGGGGATTTAGCTTATGTACACTGCTGTGTGTATGCTGCTGTACACAAATGATTTTCTTATAGAGACCTATAAATGTATGGGTTTTAATTTTCTTCATAGTCACGTATATTCCTCGGTTTTGAACACGAGGTGCTGAGTCCATGTGGTTGAGCGAGGAGGAGGTCTTGTCTAATATATATTTGGCTTATGGAATGGTATCTGTCCTAATATCAACCTCTGGTTTTATGCAGCCTCCCCACTCTCCTTTCCCCTTAAGCAAGCATCAGTTTCTTTTGTAAATGTGAGACTCTGTTGTGTTTTGTAATGCAGTTCACGCGTAGCCGTGTTTACGTTCCCGGTATTCGTGATACCTTATGATGTTTCTTTTTCTGTGTGACTTATTTCACTTAGAATCATCGTAAGTAAATCCACTCATTATGTTGCTACTGGTCTGTTGCCATTGATTTCATTGTTGAGTGATATTCCATTGTAGGGATGTACCACAACTTTTATATCCATTTTTCTCTTTCTGGGCTATTGAAGTTGTACCATAGTCAAGGTTCCCGTAAAGAGAGCAGCCCCAAACTTTGGTGTGGCTGTGTCTTTTTCATTTAAATTTTCCGAATCTATGGCACCATAAGTGGAAGTGCCCTAGGCTCTCTAGCTTGGTTTTCTCTTTGTTCCAGGAAACACCATCCACTTCTCCAGAGTGGCTGTTGGCAATTTACATCCCGCCCATCAGCATAACAAGGCTGCCGGTTCTCCATGGCCTGTCCTGCCTCTCTGGATTTTACACTTTTTTTCGGAGGGCCCTTTCGATCGGTGGGAAGTGAGAGTTGCTTGTAGTGCGGATTTCCATTGCAGGCTTGCTTGGTAGGCCAAAAAGGGCGTATGCGTTTTTTCCTGAATATATTCAGGAAAAAACGCATACGCCCTTTTTGGCCAAGTGCATCACTGTCGAACTGCTGCCTCTTTTCCTACGCTTTCAGAGCAATTCTTATCTACCCCCCGATATCTGTTTTCTGAAATTCTGCATCGCGTTCAAGTCCTCCTCACAGCCTTCCTTCAATAAATTTTTGGATGATAGGGGTCATTTGGAACTCTGCAGGATTGTGAGTTACAGTGCCAGAAATCTCCTTTTCTCAACTCGCTTTCTTGTGAGCTGACCGCAAACCCGAAGAATTGCTTCAGGCCCTAATCTCGTTCCGGCATGGCACGCTGAGACTTTGGTGAACTCTTCTTCCTGTAGGGAAATCAGAGTTCAATGTGCCCATCCAAACACATCGAGTTAGCCGCTCATTGGTTCTCCTTCTTCCTGATCATCTTCTACCGAAATTGCAAAGTGTGCGAAACAAGAGGTCAAAGGCACTGACTCTCCAAGTGGGGAGAATGTTAATATGGCCTCTGGAACGGCGAACTCGAGGCCCAGGGTTCGAAAATGGCGATGAGTTTTAGAAACTTTGCCTGATCACTTCGTGGACCATATTCTGGGTTTTCCATGCATATTTTAGCTGAAGGATAAATCCCTTAAACGTGGAGATTTGGGACCCGTGGAATGGGAACCATGCACCATTACCTCAAAGGGTCTGCATTCCCTCACCAATAGCATCAGCCGCAAATGTCCAGCCTTATCTCTCCCACGGCTGTGGATGTAGAGGTGGTAAATCCAAGATTCCACACAAGCCCTGAAGGACTTATTTAAGAATTTCTCTCTATTTCACAGTCCTTGTGTTTTCTTTTTCAAATTTATTTTTATAAGGGGATTTAGCTTATGTACACTGCTGTGTGTATGCTGCTGTACACAAATGATTTTCTTATGGAGACCTATAAATGTATGGGTTTTAATTTTCTTCATAGTCATGTATATTCCTAGGATTTGAATACGGTGTGTTGAGTCCAATTGGTTGAGCGAGGAGTAGGTCTTGTCTAATATATATTGGGCTTATGGAATGGTATCTGTCCTAATGTCAACCTCTGGTTTAATGCAGCCTCCATACTCTCCTTTCCCCTTAGGCAAGCATCAGTTTCTTTTGTAAATGTGAGACTCTGTTGTGTTTTGTAATGCAGTTCATGCGTATCCGTGTTTACGTTCCCGGTATTCGTGATACCTTATGATGTTTCTTTTTCTGTGTGACTTATTTCACTTAGAATCATCGTAACTAAATCCACTCATTATGCTGCTACTGGTCTGTTGCCATTGATTTCATTGTTGAGTGATATTCCATTGTAGGGATGTACCACAACTTTTATATCCATTTTTCTCTCTCTGGGCTATTGAAGTTGTACCATAGTCAAGGTTCCCGTAAAGAGAGCAGCCCCAAACTTTGGTGTGGCTGTGTCTTTTTCATTTAAATTTTGCGAATCTATGGCACCATAAGTGGAAGTGCCCTAGGGTCTCTAGCTTGGTTTTCTCTTTTTTCTAGGAAACACCATCCACTTCTCCAGAGTTGCTGTTGGCAATTTACATCCCGCCCATCAGCATAACAAGGCTGCCGGTTCTCCATGGCCTGTCCTGCCTCTCTGGATTTTACACTTTTTTTCGGAGGGCCCTTTTGATCGGTGGGAAGTGAGAGTTGCTTGTAGTGCGGATATCCATTGCAGGCTTGCTTGGTTGGCCAAAAAGGGCGTATGCGTTTTTTCCTGAATATATTCAGGAAAAAACGCATACGCCCTTTTTGGCCCAGTGCATCACTGTCGAACTGCTGCATCTTTTCCTGCGCTTTCAGAGCAATTCTTATCTACCCCCCGATATCTGTTTTCTGCAATTCTGCGTCGCGTTCAAGTCCTCCTCACAGCCTTCCTTCAATAAATTTTTGGATGATAGGGGTCATTTGGAACTCTGCAGGATTGTGAGTTACAGTGCCAGAAATCTCCTTTTCTCAAGTCGCTTTCTTGTGAGCTGACCGCAAACCCGAAGAATTGCTTCAGGCCCTAATCTCGTTCCGGCATGGCACGCTGAGCCTTTGGTGAACTCTTCTTCCTGTAGGGAAATCAGAGTTCAATGTGCCCGTCCAAACACATCGAGGTAGCCGCTCATTGGTTCTCCTTATTCCTGATCATTTTCTACCGAAATTGCAAAGTGTGCGAAACAAGAGGTCAAAGGCACTGACTCTCCAAGTGGGGAGAATGTTAATATGGCCTCTGGAGGGGCGAACTCGAGTCCCAGGGTTCGAAAATGGCGATGAGTTTTAGAAACTTTGCCTGATCACTTCGTGGACCATATTCTGGGTTTTCCATGCATATTTTAGCTGAAGGATAAATCCCTTAAACGTGGAGATTTGGGACCCGTGGAATGGGAACCATGCACCATTACCTCAAAGGGTCTGCATTCCCTCACCAATAGCATCAGCCCCAAGTGTCCAGCCTTATCTCTCTCACAGCTCTGGATGTAGAGGTGGTAAATCCAAGATTCCACACAAGCCCTGAAGGACTTATTTAAGAATTTCTCTCTATTTCACAGTCCTTGTGTTTTCTTTTTCAAATTTATTTTTATAAGGGGATTTAGATTATGTACACTGCTGTGTGTATGCTGCTGTACACAAATGATTTTCTTATGGAGACCTATAAATGTATGGGTTTTAATTTTCTTCATAGTCAGGTATATTCCTAGGATTTGAATACGGTGTGTTGAGTCCAATTGGTTGAGCGAGGAGTAGGTCTTCTCTAATATATATTTGGCTTATGGAATGGTATCTGTCCTAATGTCAACCTCTGGTTTAATGCAGCCTCCCCACTCTCCTTTCCCCTTAAGCAAGCATCAGTTTCTTTTGTAAATGTGAGACTCTGTTGTGTTTTGTAATGCAGTTCACGCGTAGCCGTGTTTACGTTCCCGGTATTCGTGATACCTTATGATGTTTCTTTTTCTGTGTGACTTATTTCACTTAGAATCATCGTAACTAAATCCACTCATTATGCTGCTACTGGTCTGTTGCCATTGATTTCATTGTTGAGTGATATTCCATTGTAGGGATGTACCACAACTTTTATATCCATTTTTCTCTCTCTGGGCTATTGAAGTTGTACCATAGTCAAGGTTCCCGTAAAGAGCGCAGCCCCAAACTTTGGTGTGGCTGTGTCTTTTTCATTTAAATTTTCCAAATCTATGGCACCATAAGTGGAAGTGCCCTAGGCTCTCTAGCTTGGTTTTCTCTTTGTTCCAGGAAACACCATCCACTTCTCCAGAGTGGCTGTTGGCAATTTACATCCCGCCCATCAGAATAACAAGGCTGCCGGTTCTCCATGGCCTGTCCTGCCTCTCTGGATTTTACACTTTTTTTCGGAGGGCCCTTTTGATCGGTGGGAAGTGAGAGTTGCTTGTAGTGCGGATTTCCATTGCAGGCTTGCTTGGTTGGCCAAAAAGGGCGTATGCGTTTTTTCCTGAATATATTCAGGAAAAAACGCATACGCCCTTTTTGGCCAAGTGCATCACTGTCGAACTGCTGCCTCTTTTCCTGCGCTTTCAGAGCAATTCTTATCTACCCCCCGATATCTGTTTTCTGCAATTCTGCGTCGCGTTCAAGTCCTCCTCACAGCCTTCCTTCAATAAATTTTTGGATGATAGGGGTCATTTGGAACTCCGCAGGATTGTGAGTTACAGTGCCAGAAATCTCCTTTTCTCAACTCGCTTTCTTGTGATCTGACCGCAAACCCGAAGAATTGCTTCAGGCCCTAATCTCGTTCCGGCATGGCACGCTGAGCCTTTGGTGTACTCTTCTTCCTGTAGGGAAATCAGAGTTCAATGTGCCCGTCCAAACACATCGAGTTAGCCGCTCATTGGTTCTCCTTATTCCTGATCATCTTCTACCGAAATTGCAAAGTGTGCGAAACAAGAGGTCAAAGGCACTGACTCTCCAAGTGGGGAGAATGTTCATATGGCCTCTGGAGGGGCGAACTCGAGTCCCAGGGTTCGAAAATGGCGATGAGTTTTAGAAACTTTGCCTGATCACTTCGTGGACCATATTCTGGGTTTTCCATGCATATTTTAGCTGAAGGATAAATCCCTTAAACGTGGAGATTTGGGACCCGTGGAATGGGAACCATGCACCATTACCTCAAAGGGTCTGCATTCCCTCACCAATAGCATCAGCCCCAAGTGTCCAGCCTTATCTGTCCCACAGCTGTGGATGTAGAGGTGGTAAATCCAAGATTCCACACAAGCCCTGAAGGACTTATTTAAGAATTTCTCTCTATTTCACAGTCCTTGTGTTTTCTTTTTCAAATTTATTTTTATAAGGGGATTTAGCTTATGTACACTGCTGTGTGTATGCTGCTGTACACAAATGATTTTCTTATGGAGACCTATAAATGTATGGGTTTTAATTTTCTTCATAGTCAGGTATATTCCTCGGTTTTGAACACGGGGTGCTGAGTCCATGTGGTTGAGCGAGGAGGAGGCCTTGTCTAATATATATTTGGCTTATGGAATGGTATCTGTCCTAATATCAACCTCTGGTTTTATGCAGCCTCCCCTCTCTCCTTTCCCCTTAAGCAAGCATCAGTTTCTTTTGTAAATGTGAGACTCTGTTGTGTTTTGTAATGCAGTTCACGCGTAGCCGTGTTTACGTTCCCGGTATTCGTGATACCTTATGATGTTTCTTTTTCTGTGTGACTTATTTCACTTAGAATCATCGTAACTAAATCCACTCATTATGCTGCTACTGGTCTGTTGCCATTGATTTCATTGTTGAGTGATATTCCATTGTAGGGATGTACCACAACTTTTATATCCATTTTTCTCTTTCTGGGCTATTGAAGTTGTACCAGAGTCAAGGTTCCCGTCAAGAGCGCAGCCCCAAACTTTGGTGTGGCTGTGTCTTTTTCATTTAAATTTTCCGAATCTATGGCACCATAAGTGGAAGTGCCCTAGGCTCTCTAGCTTGGTTTTCTCTTTGTTCCAGGAAACACCATCCACTTCTCCAGAGTGGCTGTTGGCAATTTCCATCCCGCCCATCAGCATAACAAGGCTGCCGGTTCTCCATGGCCTGTCCTGCCTCTCTGGATTTTACACTTTTTTTCAGAGGGCCCTTTTGATCGGTGGGAAGTGAGAGTTGCTTGTAGTGCGGATTTCCATTGCAGGCTTGCTTGGTTGGCCAAAAAGGGCGTATGCGTTTTTTCCTGAATATATTCAGGAAAAAACGCATACGCCCTTTTTGGCCAAGTGCATCACTGTCGAATTGCTGCCCCTTTTCCTTCGCTTTCAGAGCAATTCTTATCTACCCCCCGATATCTGTTTTCTGCAATTCTGCGTCGCGTTCAAGTCCTCCTCACAGCCTTCCTTCAATGAATTTTTGGATGATAGGGGTCATTTGGAACTCTGCAGGATTGCGAGTTACAGTGCCAGAAATCTCCTTTTCTCAACTCGCTTTCCTGTGAGCTGACCGCAAACCCGAAGAATTGCTTCAGGCCCTAATCTCGTTCCGGCATGGCACGCTGAGCCTTTGGTGAACTCTTCTTCCTGTAGGGAAATCAGAGTTCAATGTGCCCGTCCAAACACATCGAGTTAGCCGCTCATTGGTTCTCCTTATTCCTGATCATCTTCTACCGAAATTGCAAAGTGTGCGAAACAAGAGGTCAAAGGCACTGACTCTCCAATTGGGGAGAATGTTAATATGACCTCTGGAGGGGCGAACTCGACTCCCAGGTTTCGAAAATGGTGATGAGTTTTAGAAACTTTGCCTGATCACTTCGTGGACCATATTCTGGGTTTTCCATGCATATTTTAGCTGAAGGATAAATCCCTTAAACGTGGAGATTTGGGACCCGTGGAATGGGAACCATGCACCATTACCTCAAAGGGTCTGCATTCCCTCACCAATAGCATCAGCCCCAAGTGTCCAGCCTTATCTCTCCCACAGCTGTGGTTGTAGAGGTGGTAAATCCTAGATTCCACACAAGCCCTGAAGGACTTATTTAAGAATTTCTCTCTATTTCACAGTCCTTGTGTTTTCTTTTTCAAATTTATTTTTATAAGGGGATTTAGCTTATGTACACTGCTGTGTGTATGCTGCTGTACACAAATGATTTTCTTATGGAGACCTATAAATGTATGGGTTTTAATTTTCTTCATAGTCAGGTATATTCCTCGGTTTTGAACACGGGGTGCTGAGTCCATGTGGTTGAGCGAGGAGGAGGTCTTGTCTAATATATATTTGGCTTATGGAATGGTATCTGTCCTAATATCAACCTCTGGTTTTATGCAGCCTCCCCACTCTCCTTTCCCCTTTAGCAAGCATCAGTTACTTTTGTAAATGTGAGACTCTGTTGTATTTTGTAATGCAGTTCACGCGTAGCCGTGTTTACGTTCCCGGTATTCGTGATACCTTATGATGTTTCTTTTTCTGTGTGACTTATTTCACTTAGAATCATCGTAACTAAATCCACTCATTATGCTGCTACTGGTCTGTTGCCATTGATTTCATTGTTGAGTGATATTCCATTGTAGGGATGTACCACAACTTTTATATCCATTTTTCTCTCTCTGGGCTATTGAAGTTGTACCATAGTCAAGGTTCCCGTAAAGAGCGCAGCCCCAAACTTTGGTGTGGCTGTGTCTTTTTCATTTAAATTTTCCAAATCTATGGCACCATAAGTGGAAGTGCCCTAGGCTCTCTAGCTTGGTTTTCTCTTTGTTCCAGGAAACACCATCCACTTCTCCAGAGTGGCTGTTGGCAATTTACATCCCGCCCATCAGCATAACAAGGCTGCCGGTTCTCCATGGCCTGTCCTGCCTCTCTGGATTTTACACTTTTTTTCGGAGGGCCCTTTTGATCGGTGGGAAGTGAGAGTTGCTTGTAGTGCGGATTTCCATTGCAGGCTTGCTTGGTTGGCCAAAAAGGGCGTATGCGTTTTTTCCTGAATATATTCAGGAAAAAACGCATACGCCCTTTTTGGCCAAGTGAATCACTGTCGAACTGCTGCCTCTTTTCCTACGCTTTTAGAGCAATTCTTATCTACCCCCCGATATCTGTTTTCTGCAATTCTGCATCGCGTTCAAGTCCTCCTCACAGCCTTCCTTCAATAAATTTTTGGATGATAGGGGTCATTTGGAACTCTGCAGGATTGTGAGTTACAGTGCCAGAAATCTCCTTTTCTCAACTCGCTTTCTTGTGAGCTGACCGCAAACCCGAAGAATTGCTTCAGGCCCTAATCTCGTTCCGGCATGGCACGCTGAGCCTTTGGTGAACTCTTCTTCCTGTAGGGAAATCAGAGTTCAATGTGCCCGTCCAAACACATCGAGTTAGCCGCTCATTGGTTCTCCTTATTCCTGATCATCTTCTACCGAAATTGCAAAGTGTGCGAAACAAGAGGTCAAAGGCACTGACTCTCCAAGTGGGGAGAATGTTAATATGACCTCTGGAGGGGCGAACTCGACTCCCAGGGTTCGAAAATGGTGATGAGTTTTAGAAACTTTGCCTGATCACTTCGTGGACCATATTCTGGGTTTTCCATGCATATTTTAGCTGAAGGATAAATCCCTTAAACGTGGAGATTTGGGACCCGTGGAATGGGAACCATGCACCACTACCTCAAAGGGTCTGCATTCCCTCACCAATAGCATCAGCCCCAAGTGTCCAGCCTTATCTCTCCCACAGCTGTGGTTGTAGAGGTGGTAAATCCAAGATTCCACACAAGCCCTGAAGGACTTATTTAAGAATTTCTCTCTATTTCACAGTCCTTGTGTTTTCTTTTTCAAATTTATTTTTATAAGGGGATTTAGCTTATGTACACTGCTGTGTGTATGCTGCTGTACACAAATGATTTTCTTATGGAGACCTATAAATGTATGGGTTTTAATTTTTTTCATAGTCAGGTATATTCCTCGGTTTTGAACACGGGGTGCTGAGTCCATGTGGTTGAGCGAGGAGGAGGTCTTGTCTAATATATATTTGGCTTATGGAATGGTATCTGTCCTAATATCAACCTCTGGTTTTATGCAGCCTCCCCACTCTCCTTTCCCCTTAAGCAAGCATCAGTTACTTTTGTAAATGTGAGACTCTGTTGTATTTTGTAATGCAGTTCACGCGTAGCCGTGTTTACGTTCCCGGTATTCGTGATACCTTATGATGTTTCTTTTTCTGTGTGACTTATTTCACTTAGAATCATCGTAACTAAATCCACTCATTATGCTGCTACTGGTCTGTTGCCATTGATTTCATTGTTGAGTGATATTCCATTGTAGGGATGTACCACAACTTTTATATCCATTTTTCTCTTTCTGGGCTATTGAAGTTGTACCATAGTCAAGGTTCCCGTAAAGAGAGCAGCCCCAAACTTTGGTGTGGCTGTGTCTTTTTCATTTAAATTTTCCGAATCTATGGCACCATAAGTGGAAGTGCCCTAGGCTCTCTAGCTTGGTTTTCTGTTTGTTCCAGGAAACACCATCCACTTCTCCAGAGTGGCTGTTGGCAATTTACGTCCCGCCCATCAGCATAATAAGGCTGCCGGTTCTCCATGGCCTGTCCTGCCTCTCTGGATTTTACACGTTTTTCGGAGGGCCCTTTTGATCGGTGGGAAGTGAGAGTTGCTTGTAGTGCGGATTTCCATTGCAGTCTTGCTTGGTTGACCAAAAAGGGCGTATGCGTTTTTTCCTGAATATATTTAGGAAAAAACGCATACGCCCTTTTTGGCCATGTGCATCACTGTCGAACTGCTGCCTCTATTCCTACGCTTTCAGAACAATTCTTATCTACCCCTTGATATCTGTTTTCCGCAATTCTGCGTCGCGTTCAAGTCCTCCTCACAGCCTTCCTTCAATAAATTTTTGGATGATAGGGGCTTTTTGGAACTCTGCAGGATTGTGAGTTCAGTGCCAAAAATCTCCTTTTCTCCACTCGCTTTCTTGTGAGCTGACCGCAAACCCGAAGAATTGCTTCAGACCCTAATCTCGTTCTGGCATGGCATGCTGAGCCTTTGGTGAACTCTTGATCCTGTAGGGAAATCAGAGTTCAATGTGCCCGTCCATACACATCGAGTTAGCCGCTCATTGGTTCTCCTTATTCCTGATCATCTTCTACAGAAATTGCAAAGTGTGCGAAACAAGAGGTCAAAGGCACTGAATCTCCAATTGGGGAGAATGTTAATATCGCCTCTGGAACGGCGAACTCGAGTCTTAGGGGGCGAAAATGGCGATGAGTTTTAGAAACTTTGCCTGATCACTTCGTGGAACATATTCCGGGTTTTCCATACATATTTTAGCTGAAGGATAAATCCCTTAAACGTGGAGATTTGGGACCCGTGGAATGGGAACCATGCACCATTACCTCAAAGGGTCTGCATTCCCTCACCAATAGCATCAGCCCCAAGTGTCCAGCCTTATCTCTCCCACAGCTGTGGATGTAGAGGGGGTAAACCCAAGATTGCACACAAGCCCTGAAGGACTTATTTAAGAATTTCTCTCTGTTTCACAGTCCTTGTGTTTTCTTTTTCAAATTTATTTTTAAAAGGGGATTTAGTTTATTTACACGGCTGTGTGTATGCTGCTGTACACAAATGATTTTCTTATAAAGACCTAAAAATGTATGGGTTTTAATTTTCTTCATTGTTAGGTATATTCCTAGGTTTTGAATACGGGGTGTTGAGTCCATTTGGTTGAGCGAGGAGTAGGTCTTGTCTAACATATATTTGGCTTATGGAATGGTATCTGTCCTAATATCAACCTCTGGTTTTATGCAGCCTCCCCACTCTCCTTTCCCCTTAAGCAAGCATCAGTTTCTTTTGTAAATGTGAGACTCTGTTGTGTTTTGTAATGCAGTTCACGCGTAGCCGTGTTTACATTCCTGGTATTCGTGATGTCTTATGATGTTTCTTTTTCTGTGTGACTTATTTCACTTAGAATCAGCGTAACTAAATCCACTCATTATGCTGCTACTGGTCTGTTGCCACTGATTTCATTGTTGAGTGATATTCCATTGTAGGGATGTACCACAACTTTTATATCCATTTTTCTCTTTCTGGGCTATTGAAGTTGTACCATAGTCAAGGTTCCCATAAAGAGAGCAGCCCCAAACTTTGGTGTGGCTGTGTCTTTTTCATTTAAATTTTCCGAATCTATAGCACCATAAGTGGAAGTGCCCTAGGCTCACTAGCTTGGTTTTCTCTTTGTTCCAGGAAACACCATCCAATTCTCCAGAGTGGCTGTTGGCAATTTACATCCCGCCCATCAGTATAACAAGGCTGCCGGTTCTCCATGGCCTGTCCTGCCTCTCTGGATTTTACACTTTTTTCGGAGGGCCCTTTTGATCAGTGGGAAGTGAGAGTTGCTTGTAGGGCGGATTTCCATTGCAGGCTTGCTTGGTTGGCCAAAAAGGGCGTATGCGTTTTTTCCTGAATATATTCAGGAAAAAACGCATACGCCCTTTTTGGCCAAGTGCATCACTGTCGAAATGCTGCCTCTTTTCCTACCCTTTCAGAGCAATTCTTACCTACCCCCTGATATCTGTTTTCTGCAATTCTGCGTCGAGTTCAAGTCCTCCTCACAGCCTTCCTTCAATAAATTTTTGGATGATAGGGACCATTTGGAACTCTGCAGGATTGTGAGTTACAGTGCCAGAAATCTCCTTTTCTCAACTCGCTTTCTTGTGAGCTGACCGCAAACCCGAAGAAATGCTTCAGGCCCTAATCTCGTTCTGGCATGGCACGCTGAGCCTTTGGTGAACTCTTCTTCCTGTATGGAAATCAGAGTTCAATGTGCCCGTACAAACACAACGAGTTAGCCGCTCATTGGTTCTCCTTATTCCTGATCATCTTCTACAGAAATTGCAAACTGTGCGAAAGAAGAGGTCAAAGGCACTGACTCTCCAAGTGGGGAGAATGTTAATATCGCCTCTGGAACGGCGAACTCGAGTCCCAGGGGGCGAAAATGGCGATGAGTTTTAGAAACTTTGCCTGATCACTTCGTGGACCATATTCTGGGTTTTCCATGCATATTTTAGCTGAAGGGTAAATCCCTTAAACGTGGAGATTTGGTACCCGTGGAATGGGAACCATGCCCCATTACCTCAAAGGATCTGCATTCCCTCACCAATAGCATCAGCCCCAAGTGTCCAGCCTTATCTCTCCCACAGCTGTGGATGTAGAGGTGGTAAATCCAAGATTGCACACAAGCCCTGAAGGACTTATTTAAGAATTTCTCTCTATTTCACAGTCCTTGTGTTTTCTTTTTCAAATTTATTATTATAAGGGGATTTAACTTATTTACACGGCTGTGTGTATGCTGCTGTACACAAATGATTTTCTTTTGGAGACCTACAAATATATGGGTTTTAATTTTCTTCATAGACAGGTATATTCCTAGGTTTTGAATACGGGGTGTTGAGTCCATTTGGTTGAGCGAGGAGTAGGTCTTGTCTAATATATATTTGGCTTATGGAATGGTATCTGTCCTAATATCAACCTCTGGTTTTATGCAGCCTCCCCACTCTCCTTTCCCCTTAAGCAAGCATCAGTTTCTTTTGTAAATGTGAGACTCTGTTGTGTTTTGTAATGCAGTTCACGCGTAGCCGTGTTTACGTTCCCGGTATTCGTGATACCTTATGATGTTTCTTTTTCTGTGTGACTTATTTCACTTAGAATCATCGTAACTAAATCCACTCATTATGCTGCTACTGGTCTGTTGCCATTGATTTCATTGTTGAGTGATATTCCATTGTAGGGATGTACCACAACTTTTATATCCATTTTTCTCTTTCTGGGCTATTGAAGTTGCACCATAGTCAAGGTTCCCGTAAAGAGCGCAGCCCCAAACTTTGGTGTGGCTGTGTGTTTTTCATTTAAATTTTCCGAATCTATAGCACCATAAGTGGAAGTGCCCTAGGCTCTCTAGCTTGGTTTTCTCTTTGTTCCAGGAAACACCATCCACTTCTCCAGAGTGGCTGTTGGCAATTTACATTCCGCCCATCAGTATAACAAGGCTGCCGGTTCTCCATGGCCTGTCCTGCCTCTCTGGATTTTACACTTTTTTCGGAGGGCCCTTTTGATCGGTGGGAAGTGAGAGTTGCTTGTAAGGCGGATTTCCATTGCAGGCTTGCTTGGTTGGCCAAAAAGGGCGTATGCGTTTTTTCCTGAATATATTCAGGAAAAAACGCATACGCCCTTTTTGGCCAAGTGCATCACTGTCGAAATGCTGCCTCTTTTCCTACCCTTTCAGAGCAATTCTTATCTACCCCCTGGTATCTGTTTTCCGCAATTCTGCGTCACGTTCAAGTCCTCCTCACAGCCTTCCTTCAATAAATTTTTGGATGATAGTGGTCATTTGGAACTCTGCAGGATTGTGAGTTTAGTGCCAAAAATCTCCTTTTCTCCACTCGCTTTCTTGGGAGCTGACCGCAAACCCGAAGAATTGCTTCAGGCCCTAATCTCGTTCTGGCATGGCACGCTGAGCCTTTGGTGAACTCTTCTTCCTGCAGGGAAATTAGAGTTCAATGTGCCCGTCCAAACACATCGAGTTAGCCGCTCATTGGTTCTCCTTATTCCTGATCATCTTCTACAGAAATTGCAAACTGTGCGAAACAAGAGGTCAAAGGCACTGACTCTCCAAGTGGGGAGAATGTTAATATCGCCTCTGGAACGGCGAACTCGAGTCCCAGGGGGCGAAAATGGCGATGAGTTTTAGAAACTTTGCCTGATCACTTCGTGGAACATATTCCGTGTTTTCCATGCATATTTTAGCTGAAGGATAAATCCCTTAAACGTGGAGATTTGGGACCCGTGGAATGGGAACCATGCACCATTACCTCAAAGGGTCTGCATTCCCTCACCAATAGCATCAGCCACAAGTGTCCAGCCTTATCTCTCCCACAGCTGTGGATGTAGAGGTGGTAAATCCAAGATTGCACACAAGCCCTGAAGGACTTATTTAAGAATGTCTCTCTATTTCACAGTCCTTGTGTTTTCTTTTTCAAATTTATTTTTAAAAGGGAATTTAGCTTATTTACACGGCTGTGTGTATGCTGCTGTACACAAATGACTTTCTTATGGAGACCTATAAATGTATGGGTTTTAATTTTCTTCATTGTCAGGTATATTCCTCGGTTTTGAATACGTGGTGTTGAGTCCATTTGGTTGAGCGAGGAGTAGGTCTTGTCTAACATATATTTGGCTTATGGAATGGTATCTGTCCTAATATCAACCTCTGGTTTTATGCAGCCTCCCCACTCTCCTTTCCCCTTAAGCAAGCATCAGTTTCTTTTGTAAATGTGAGACTCTGTTGTGTTTTGTAATGCAGTTCACGCGTAGCCGTGTTTACGTTCCCGGTATTCGTGATACCTTATGATGTTTCTTTTTCTGTGTGACTTATTTGACTTAGAATCATCGTAACTAAATCCACTCATTATGCTGCTACTGGTCTGTTGCCATTGATTTCATTGTTGAGTGATATTCCATTGTAGGGATGTACCACAACTTTTATATCCATTTTTCTCTTTCTGGGCTATTGAAGTTGTACCATAGTCAAGGTTCCCGTAAAGAGAGCAGCCCCAAACTTTGGTGTGGCTGTGTCTTTTTCATTTAAATTTTCCGAATCTATGGCACCATAAGTGGAAGTGCCCTAGGCTCTCTAGCTTGGTTTTCTGTTTGTTCCAGGAAACACCATCCACTTCTCCAGAGTGGCTGTTGGCAATTTACATCCCGCCCATCAGCATAATAAGGCTGCCGGTTCTCCATGGCCTGTCCTGCCTCTCTGGATTTTACACGTTTTTCGGAGGGCCCTTTTGATCGGTGGGAAGTGAGAGTTGCTTGTAGTGCGGATTTCCATTGCAGTCTTGCTTGGTTGACCAAAAAGGGCGTATGCGTTTTTTCCTGAATATATTTAGGAAAAAACGCATACGCCCTTTTTGGCCATGTGCATCACTATCGAACTGCTGCCTCTATTCCTACGCTTTCAGAACAATTCTTATCTACCCCTTGATATCTGTTTTCCGCAATTCTGCGTCGCGTTCAAGTCCTCCTCACAGCCTTCCTTCAATAAATTTTTGGATGATAGGGGCTTTTTGGAACTCTGCAGGATTGTGAGTTCAGTGCCAAAAATCTCCTTTTCTCCACTCGCTTTCTTGTGAGCTGACCGCAAACCCGAAGAATTGCTTCAGACCCTAATCTCGTTCTGGCATGGCATGCTGAGCCTTTGGTGAACTCTTGATCCTGTAGGGAAATCAGAGTTCAATGTGCCCGTCCATACACATCGAGTTAGCCGCTCATTGGTTCTCCTTATTCCTGATCATCTTCTACAGAAATTGCAAACTGTGCGAAACAAGAGGTCAAAGGCACTGACTCTCCAATTGGGGAGAATGTTAATATCGCCTCTGGAACGGCGAACTCGAGTCCTAGGGGGCGAAAATGGCGATGAGTTTTAGAAACTTTGCCTGATCACTTCGTGGAACATATTCCGGGTTTTCCATGCATATTTTAGCTGAAGGATAAATCCCTTAAACGTGGAGATTTGGGACCCGTGGAATGGGAACCATGCACCATTACCTCAAAGGGTCTGCATTCCCTCACCAATAGCATCAGCCCCAAGTGTCCAGCCTTATCTCTCCCACAGCTGTGGATGTAGAGGTGGTAAACCCAAGATTGCACACAAGCCCTGAAGGACTTATTTAAGAATTTCTCTCTGTTTCACAGTCCTTGTGTTTTCTTTTTCAAATTTATCTTTAAAAGGGCATTTAGTTTATTTACACGGCTGTGTGTATGCTGCTGTACACAAATGATTTTCTTATAAAGACCTAAAAATGTATGGGTTTTAATTTTCTTCATTGTTAGGTATATTCCTAGGTTTTGAATACGGGGTGTTGAGTCCATTTGGTTGAGCGAGGAGTAGGTCTTGTCTAACATATATTTGGCTTATGGAATGGTATCTGTCCTAATATCAACCTCTGGTTTTATGCAGCCTCCCCACTCTCCTTTCCCCTTAAGCAAGCATCAGTTTCTTTTGTAAATGTGAGACTCTGTTGTGTTTTGTAATGCAGTTCACGCGTAGCCGTGTTTACATTCCTGGTATTCGTGATGTCTTATGATGTTTCTTTTTCTGTGTGACTTATTTCACTTAGAATCAGCGTAACTAAATCCACTCATTATGCTGCTACTGGTCTGTTGCCACTGATTTCATTGTTGAGTGATATTCCATTGTAGGGATGTACCACAACTTTTATATCCATTTTTCTCTTTCTGGGCTATTGAAGTTGTACCATAGTCAAGGTTCCCGTCAAGAGAGCAGCCCCAAACTTTGGTGTGGCTGTGTCTTTTTCATTTAAATTTTCCGAATCTATAGCACCATAAGTGGAAGTGCCCTAGGCTCTCTAGCTTGGTTTTCTCTTTGTTCCAGGAAACACCATCCACTTCTCCAGAGTGGCTGTTGGCAATTTACATCCCGCCCATCAGTATAACAAGGCTGCCGGTTCTCCATGGCCTGTCCTGCCTCTCTGGATTTTACACTTTTTTCGGAGGGCCCTTTTGATCGGTGGGAAGTGAGAGTTGCTTGTAGGGCGGATTTCCATTGCAGGCTTGCTTGGTTGGCCAAAAAGGGCGTATGCGTTTTTTCCTGAATATATTCAGGAAAAAACGCATACGCCCTTTTTGGCCAAGTGCATCACTGTGGAAATGCTGCCTCTTTTCCTACCCTTTCAGAGCAATTCTTACCTACCCCCTGATATCTGTTTTCTGCAATTCTGCGTCGCGTTCAAGTCCTCCTCACAGCCTTCCTTCAATAAATTTTTGGATGATAGGGGTCATTTGGAACTCTGCAGGATTGTGAGTTACGGTGCCAGAAATCTCCTTTTCTCAACTCGCTTTCTTGTGAGCTGACCGCAAACCCGAAGAATTGCTTCAGGCCCTAATCTCGTTCCGGCATGGCACGCTGAGCCTTTGGTGAACTCTTCTTCCTGTAGGGAAATCAGAGTTCAATGTGCCCGTCCAAACACATCGAGTTAGCCGCTCATTGGTTCTCCTTATTCCTGATCATCTTCTACCGAAATTGCAAAGTGTGCGAAACAAGAGGTCAAAGGCACTGACTCTCCAAGTGGGGAGAATTTTAATATGGCCTCTGGAACGGCGAACTCGAGCCCCAGGTTTCGAAAATGGCGATGAGTTTTAGAAACTTTGCCTGATCACTTCGTGGACCATATTCTGGGTTTTCCATGCATATTTTAGCTGAAGGATAAATCCCTTAAACGTGGAGATTTGGGACCCGTGGAATGGGAACCATGCACCATTACCTCAAAGGGTCTGCATTCCCTCACCAATAGCATCAGCCCCAAGTGTCCAGCCTTATCTCTCCCACGGCTGTGGATGTAGCGGTGGTAAATCCAAGATTCCACACAAGCCCTGAAGGACTTATTTAAGAATTTCTCTCTATTTCACAGTCCTTGTGTTTTCTTTTTCAAATTTATTTTTATAAGGGGATTTAGCTTATGTACACTGCTGTGTGTATGCTGCTGTATACAAATGATTTTCTTATGAGGACCTATAAATGTATGGGTTTTAATTTTCTTCATAGTCAGGTATATTCCTCGGTTTTGAACACGGGGTGCTGAGTCCATGTGGTTGAGCGAGGAGGAGGTCTTGTCTAATAGATATTTGGCTTATGGAATGGTATCTGTCCTAATATCAACCTCTGGTTTTATGCAGCCTCTCCACTCTCCTTTCCCCTTAAGCAAGCATCAGTTTCTTTTGTAAATGTGAGACTCTGTTGTGTTTTGTAATGCAGTTCACGCGTAGCCGTGTTTACGTTCCCGGGATTCGTGATACCTTATGATGTTTCTTTTTCTGTGTGACTTATTTCACTTAGAATCATCGTAACTAAATCCACTCATTATGCTGCTACTGGTCTGTTGCCATTGATTTCATTGTTGAGTGATATTCCATTGTAGGGATGTACCACAACTTTTATATCCATTTTTCTCTTTCTGGGCTATTGAAGTTGTACCATAGTCAAGGTTCCCGTCAAGAGAGCAGCCCCAAACTTTGGTGTGGCTGTGTCTTTTTCATTTAAATTTTCCGAATCTATGGCACCATAAGTGGAAGTGCCCTATTCTCTCTAGCTTGGTTTTCTCTTTGTTCCAGGAAACACCATCCACTTCTCCAGAGTGGCTGTTGGCAATTTACATCCCGCCCATCAGCATAACAAGGCTGCCGGTTCTCCATGGCCTGTCCTGCCTCTGTGGATTTTACACTTTTTATCGGAGGGCCCTTTTGATCGGTGGGAAGTGAGAGTTGCTTGTAGTGCGGATTTCCATTGCAGGCTTGCTTGGTTGGCCAAAAAGGGCGTATGCGTTTTTTCCTGAATATATTCAGGAAAAAACGCATACGCCCTTTTTGGCCAAGTGCATCACTGTCGAACTGCTGCCTCTTTTCCTACGCTTTCAGAGCAATTCTTATCTACCCCACGATATCTGTTTTCTGCAATTCTGCGTCGCGTTCAAGTCCTCCTCACAGCCTTCCTTCAATAAATTTTTGGATGATAGGGGTCATTTGGAACTCTGCAGGATTGTGAGTTACGGTGCCAGAAATCTCCTTTTCTCAACTCGCTTTCTTGTGAGCTGACCGCAAACCCGAAGAATTGCTTCAGGCCCTAATCTCGTTCCGGCATGGCACGCTGAGCCTTTGGTGAACTCTTCTTCCTGTAGGGAAATCAGAGTTCAATGTGCCCGTCCAAACACATCGAGTTAGCCGCTCATTGGTTCTCCTTATTCCTGATCATCTTCTACCGAAATTGCAAAGTGTGCGAAACAAGAGGTCAAAGGCACTGACTCTCCAAGTGGGGAGAATGTTAATATGGCCTCTGGAACGGCGAACTCGAGCCCCAGGGTTCGAAAATGGTGATGAGTTTTAGAAACTTTGCCTGATCACTTCGTGAACCATGTTCTGGCTTTTCCATGCATATTTTAGCTGAAGGATAAATCCCTTAAACGTGGAGATTTGGGACCCGTGGAATGGGAACCATGCACCATTACCTCAAAGGGTCTGCATTCCCTCACCAATAGCATCAGCCCCAAGTGTCCAGCCTTATCTCTCCCACGGCTGTGGATGTAGAGGTGGTAAATCCAAGATTCCACACAAGCCCTGAAGGACTTATTTAAGAATTTCTCTCTATTTCACAGTCCTTGTGTTTTCTTTTTCAAATTTATTTTTATAAGGGGATTTAGCTTATGTACACTGCTGTGTGCATGCTGCTGTACACAAATGATTTTCTTATGGAGACCTATAAATGTATGGGTTTTAATTTTCTTCATAGTCAGGTATATTCCTCGGTTTTGAACACGGGGTGCTGAGTCCATGTGGTTGAGCGAGGAGGAGGTCTTCTCTAATATATATTTGGCTTATGGAATGGTATCTGTCCTAATATCAACCTCTGGTTTTATGCAGCCTCCCCACTCTCTTTTCCCCTTAAGCAAGCATCAGTTTCTTTTGTAAATGTGAGACTCTGTTGTGTTTTGTAATGCAGTTCACGCGTAGCCGTGTTTACGTTCCCGGTATTCGTGATACCTTATGATGTTTCTTTTTCTGTGTGACTTATTTCACTTAGAATCATCGTAACTAAATCCACTCATTATGCTGCTACTGGTATGTTGCCATTGATTTCATTGTTGAGTGATATTCCATTGTAGGGATGTACCACAACTTTTATATCCAGTTTTCTCTTTCTGGGCTATTGAAGTTGTACCATAGTCAAGGTTCCCGTAAAGAGCGCAGCCCCAAACTTTGCTGTGGCTGTGTCTTTTTCATTTAAATTTTCCGAATCTATGGCACCATAAGTGGAAGTGCCCTAGGCTCTCTAGCTTGGTTTTCTCTTTGTTAGAGGAAACACCATCCACTTCTCCAGAGTGGCTGTTGGCAATTTACATCCCGCCCATCAGCATAACAAGGCTGCCGGTTCTCCATGGCCTGTCCTGCCTCTCTGGATTTTACACTTTTTTTCGGAGGGCCCTTTTGATCGGTGGGAAGTGAGAGTTGCTTGTAGTGCGGATTTCCATTCAGGAAAAAACGCATACGCCCTTTTTGGCCAAGTGCATCACTGTCGAACTGCTGCCTCTTTTCCTACTCTTTCAGAGCAATTCTTATCTACCCCCCGATATCTGTTTTCTGCAATTCTGCGTCGCGTTCAAGTCCTCCTCACAGCCTTCCTTCAATAAATTTTTGGATGATAGGGGTCATTTGGAACTCTGCAGGATTGCGAGTTACAGTGCCAGAAATCTCCTTTTCTCAACTCGCTTCCTTGTGAGCTGACCGCAAACCCGAAGAATTGCTTCAGGCCCTAATCTCGTTCCGGCATGGCACGCTGAGCCTTTGGTGAACTCTTCTTCCTGTAGGGAAATCAGAGTTCAATGTGCCCGTCCAAACACATCGAGTTAGCCGCTCATTGGTTCTCCTTATTCCTGATCATCTTCTACCGAAATTGCAAAGTGTGCGAAACAAGAGGTCAAAGGCACTGACTCTCCAAGTGGGGAGAATGTTAATATGGCCTCTGGAACGGCGAACTCGAGCCCCAGGGTTCGAAAATGGTGATGAGTTTTAGAAACTTTGCCTGATCACTTCGTGAACCATGTTCTGGCTTTTCCATGCATATTTTAGCTGAAGGATAAATCCCTTAAACGTGGAGATTTGGGACCCGTGGAATGGGAACCATGCACCATTACCTCAAAGGGTCTGCATTCCCTCACCAATAGCATCAGCCCCAAGTGTCCAGCCTTATC
Organism: Inia geoffrensis; assembly: GCA_036417435.1. Lineage (NCBI taxonomy): Eukaryota > Metazoa > Chordata > Mammalia > Artiodactyla > Iniidae > Inia > Inia geoffrensis. The sequence goes on from CM070911.1 coordinate 94,468,183, forward strand.
TCTCCCACGGCTGTGGATGTAGAGGTGGTAAATCCAAGATTCCACACAAGCCCTGAAGGACTTATTTAAGAATTTCTCTCTATTTCACAGTCCTTGTGTTTTCTTTTTCAAATTTATTTTTATAAGGGGATTTAGCTTATGTACACTGCTGTGTGCATGCTGCTGTACACAAATGATTTTCTTATGGAGACCTATAAATGTATGGGTTTTAATTTTCTTCATAGTCAGGTATATTCCTCGGTTTTGAACACGGGGTGCTGAGTCCATGTGGTTGAGCGAGGAGGAGGTCTTCTCTAATATATATTTGGCTTATGGAATGGTATCTGTCCTAATATCAACCTCTGGTTTTATGCAGCCTCCCCACTCTCTTTTCCCCTTAAGCAAGCATCAGTTTCTTTTGTAAATGTGAGACTCTGTTGTGTTTTGTAATGCAGTTCACGCGTAGCCGTGTTTACGTTCCCGGTATTCGTGATACCTTATGATGTTTCTTTTTCTGTGTGACTTATTTCACTTAGAATCATCGTAACTAAATCCACTCATTATGCTGCTACTGGTATGTTGCCATTGATTTCATTGTTGAGTGATATTCCATTGTAGGGATGTACCACAACTTTTATATCCAGTTTTCTCTTTCTGGGCTATTGAAGTTGTACCATAGTCAAGGTTCCCGTAAAGAGCGCAGCCCCAAACTTTGCTGTGGCTGTGTCTTTTTCATTTAAATTTTCCGAATCTATGGCACCATAAGTGGAAGTGCCCTAGGCTCTCTAGCTTGGTTTTCTCTTTGTTAGAGGAAACACCATCCACTTCTCCAGAGTGGCTGTTGGCAATTTACATCCCGCCCATCAGCATAACAAGGCTGCCGGTTCTCCATGGCCTGTCCTGCCTCTCTGGATTTTACACTTTTTTTCGGAGGGCCCTTTTGATCGGTGGGAAGTGAGAGTTGCTTGTAGTGCGGATTTCCATTCAGGAAAAAACGCATACGCCCTTTTTGGCCAAGTGCATCACTGTCGAACTGCTGCCTCTTTTCCTACTCTTTCAGAGCAATTCTTATCTACCCCCCGATATCTGTTTTCTGCAATTCTGCGTCGCGTTCAAGTCCTCCTCACAGCCTTCCTTCAATAAATTTTTGGATGATAGGGGTCATTTGGAACTCTGCAGGATTGCGAGTTACAGTGCCAGAAATCTCCTTTTCTCAACTCGCTTCCTTGTGAGCTGACCGCAAACCCGAAGAATTGCTTCAGGCCCTAATCTCGTTCCGGCATGGCACGCTGAGCCTTTGGTGAACTCTTCTTCCTGTAGGGATATCAGAGTTCAATGTGCCCGTCCAAACACATCGAGTTAGCCGCTCATTGGTTCTCCTTATTCCTGATCATCTTCTACCGAAATTGCAAAGTGTGCGAAACAAGAGGTCAAAGGCACTGACTCTCCAAGTGAGGAGAATGTTAATATGGCCTCTGGAGGGGCGAACTCGAGTCCCAGGGTTCGAAAATGGCGATGAGTTTTAGAAACTTTGCCTGATCACTTCGTGGACCATATTCTGGGTTTTCCATGCATATTTTAGCTGAAGGATAAATCCCTTAAACGTGGAGATTTGGGACCCGTGGAATTGGAACCATGCACCATTACCTCAAAGGGTCTGCATTCCCTCACCAATAGCATCAGCCCCAAGTGTCCAGCCTTATCTCTCCCACGGCTGTGGATGTAGCGGTGGTAAATCCAAGATTCCACACAAGCCCTGAAGGACTTATTTAAGAATTTCTCTCTATTTCACAGTCCTTGTGTTTTCTTTTTCAAATTTATTTTTATAAGGGGATTTAGCTTATGTACACTGCTGTGTGTATGCTGCTGTATACAAATGATTTTCTTATGAGGACCTATAAATGTATGGGTTTTAATTTTCTTCATAGTCAGGTATATTCCTCGGTTTTGAACACGGGGTGCTGAGTCCATGTGGTTGAGCGAGGAGGAGGTCTTGTCTAATAGATATTTGGCTTATGGAATGGTATCTGTCCTAATATCAACCTCTGGTTTTATGCAGCCTCTCCACTCTCCTTTCCCCTTAAGCAAGCATCAGTTTCTTTTGTAAATGTGAGACTCTGTTGTGTTTTGTAATGCAGTTCACGCGTAGCCGTGTTTACGTTCCCGGGATTCGTGATACCTTATGATGTTTCTTTTTCTGTGTGACTTATTTCACTTAGAATCATCGTAACTAAATCCACTCATTATGCTGCTACTGGTCTGTTGCCATTGATTTCATTGTTGAGTGATATTCCATTGTAGGGATGTACCACAACTTTTATATCCATTTTTCTCTTTCTGGGCTATTGAAGTTGTACCATAGTCAAGGTTCCCGTCAAGAGAGCAGCCCCAAACTTTGGTGTGGCTGTGTCTTTTTCATTTAAATTTTCCGAATCTATGGCACCATAAGTGGAAGTACCCTATTCTCTCTAGCTTGGTTTTCTCTTTGTTCCAGGAAACACCATCCACTTCTCCAGAGTGGCTGTTGGCAATTTACATCCCGCCCATCAGCATAACAAGGCTGCCGGTTCTCCATGGCCTGTCCTGCCTCTGTGGATTTTACACTTTTTATCGGAGGGCCCTTTTGATCGGTGGGAAGTGAGAGTTGCTTGTAGTGCGGATTTCCATTGCAGGCTTGCTTGGTTGGCCAAAAAGGGCGTATGCGTTTTTTCCTGAATATATTCAGGAAAAAACGCATACGCCCTTTTTGGCCAAGTGCATCACTGTCGAACTGCTGCCTCTTTTCCTACGCTTTCAGAGCAATTCTTATCTACCCCACGATATCTGTTTTCTGCAATTCTGCGTCGCGTTCAAGTCCTCCTCACAGCCTTCCTTCAATAAATTTTTGGATGATAGGGGTCATTTGGAACTCTGCAGGATTGTGAGTTACGGTGCCAGAAATCTCCTTTTCTCAACTCGCTTTCTTGTGAGCTGACCGCAAACCCGAAGAATTGCTTCAGGCCCTAATCTCGTTCCGGCATGGCACGCTGAGCCTTTGGTGAACTCTTCTTCCTGTAGGGAAATCAGAGTTCAATGTGCCCGTCCAAACACATCGAGTTAGCCGCTCATTGGTTCTCCTTATTCCTGATCATCTTCTACCGAAATTGCAAAGTGTGCGAAACAAGAGGTCAAAGGCACTGACTCTCCAAGTGGGGAGAATGTTAATATGGCCTCTGGAACGGCGAACTCGAGCCCCAGGGTTCGAAAATGGTGATGAGTTTTAGAAACTTTGCCTGATCACTTCGTGAACCATGTTCTGGCTTTTCCATGCATATTTTAGCTGAAGGATAAATCCCTTAAACGTGGAGATTTGGGACCCGTGGAATGGGAACCATGCACCATTACCTCAAAGGGTCTGCATTCCCTCACCAATAGCATCAGCCCCAAGTGTCCAGCCTTATCTCTCCCACGGCTGTGGATGTAGAGGTGGTAAATCCAAGATTCCACACAAGCCCTGAAGGACTTATTTAAGAATTTCTCTCTATTTCACAGTCCTTGTGTTTTCTTTTTCAAATTTATTTTTATAAGGGGATTTAGCTTATGTACACTGCTGTGTGTATGCTGCTGTACACAAATGATTTTCTTATGGAGACCTATAAATGTATGGGTTTTAATTTTCTTCATAGTCAGGTATATTCCTCGGTTTTGAACACGGGGTGCTGAGTCCATGTGGTTGAGCGAGGAGGAGGTCTTCTCTAATATATATTTGGTTTATGGAATGGTATCTGTCCTAATATCAACCTCTGGTTTTATGCAGCCTCCCCACTCTCCTTTCCCCTTAAGCAAGCATCAGTTTCTTTTGTAAATGTGAGACTCTGTTGTGTTTTGTAATGCAGTTCACGCGTAGCCGTGTTTACGTTCCCGGTATTCGTGATACCTTATGATGTTTCTTTTTCTGTGTGACTTATTTCACTTAGAATCATCGTAACTAAATCCACTCATTATGCTGCTACTGGTCTGTTGCCATTGATTTCATTGTTGAGTGATATTCCATTGTAGGGATGTACCACAACTTTTATATCCATTTTTCTCTTTCTGGGCTATTGAAGTTGTACCATAGTCAAGGTTCCCGTAAAGAGCGCAGCCCCAAACTTTGGTGTGGCTGTGTCTTTTTCATTTAAATTTTCCGAATCTATGGCACCATAAGTGGAAGTGCCCTAGGCTCTCTAGCTTGGTTTTCTCTTTGTTAGAGGAAACACCATCCACTTCTCCAGTGTGGCTGTTGGCAATTTACATCCCGCCCATCAGCATAACAAGGCTGCCGGTTCTCCATGGCCTGTCCTGCCTCTCTGGATTTTACACTTTTTTCCGGAGGGCCCTTTTGATCGGTGGGAAGTGAGAGTTGCTTGTAGTGCGGATTTCCATTCAGGAAAAAACGCATACGCCCTTTTTGGCCAAGTGCATCACTGTCGAACTGCTGCCTCTTTTCCTACTCTTTCAGAGCAATTCTTATCTACCCCCCGATATCTGTTTTCTGCAATTCTGCGTCGCGTTCAAGTCCTCCTCACAGCCTTCCTTCAATAAATTTTTGGATGATAGGGGTCATTTGGAACTCTGCAGGATTGCGAGTTACAGTGCCAGAAATCTCCTTTTCTCAACTCGCTTCCTTGTGAGCTGACCGCAAACCCGAAGAATTGCTTCAGGCCCTAATCTCGTTCCGGCATGGCACGCTGAGCCTTTGGTGAACTCTTCTTCCTGTAGGGATATCAGAGTTCAATGTGCCCGTCCAAACACATCGAGTTAGCCGCTCATTGGTTCTCCTTATTCCTGATCATCTTCTACCGAAATTGCAAAGTGTGCGAAACAAGAGGTCAAAGGCACTGACTCTCCAAGTGAGGAGAATGTTAATATGGCCTCTGGAGGGGCGAACTCGAGTCCCAGGGTTCGAAAATGGCGATGAGTTTTAGAAACTTTGCCTGATCACTTCGTGGACCATATTCTGGGTTTTCCATGCATATTTTAGCTGAAGGATAAATCCCTTAAACGTGGAGATTTGGGACCCGTGGAATGGGAACCATGCACCATTACCTCAAAGGGTCTGCATTCCCTCACCAATAGCATCAGCCCCAAGTGTCCAGCCTTATCTCTCCCACAGCTGTGGATGTAGAGGTGGTAAATCCAAGATTCCACACAAGCCCTGAAGGACTTATTTAAGAATTTCTCTCTATTTCACAGTCCTTGTGTTTTCTTTTTCAAATTTATTTTTATAAGGGGATTTAGCTTATGTACACTGCTGTGTGTATGCTGCTGTACACAAATGATTTTCTTATGGAGACCTATAAATGTATGGGTTTTAATTTTCTTCATAGTCAGGTATATTCCTCGGTTTTGAACACAGGGTGCTGAGTCCATGTGGTTGAGCGAGCAGGAGGTCTTCTCTAATATATATTTGGCTTATGGAATGGTATCTGTCCTAATATCAACCTCTGGTTTTATGCAGCCTCCCCACTCTCCTTTCCCCTTAAGCAAGCATCAGTTTCTTTTGTAAATGTGAGACTCTGTTGTGTTTTGTAATGCAGTTCACGCGTAGGCGTGTTTACGTTCCCAGTATTCGTTATACCTTATGATGTTTCTTTTTCTGTGTGACTTATTTCACTTAGAATCATCGTAACTAAATCCACTCATTATGCTGCTACTGGTCTGTTGCCATTGATTTCATTGTTGAGTGATATTCCATTGTAGGGATGTACCACAACTTTTATATCCATTTTTCTCTTTCTGGGCTATTGAAGTTGTACCATAGTCAAGGTTCCCGTAAGGAGCTCAGCCCCAAACTTTGGTGTGGCTGTGTCTTTTTCATTTAAATTTTCCGAATCTATGGCACCATAAGTGGAAGTGCCCTAGGCTCTCTAGCTTGGTTTTCTCTTTGTTCCAGGAAACACCATCCACTTCTCCAGAGTGGCTGTTGGCAATTTACATCCCGCCCATCAGCATAACAAGGCTGCCTGTTCTCCATGGCCTGTCCTGCCTCTCTGGATTTTACACTATTTTTCGGAGGGCCCTTTTGATCGGTGGGAAGTGAGAGTTGCTTGTAGTGCGGATTTCCATTGCAGGCTTGCTTGGTTGGCCAAAAAGGGCGTATGCGTTTTTTCCTGAATATATTCAGGAAAAAACGTATACGCCCTTTTTGGCCAAGTGCATCACTGTCGAACTGCTGCCTATTTTCCTACGCTTTCAGAGCAATTCTTATCTACCCCCCGCTATCTGTTTTCTGCAATTCTGCGTCGCGTTCAAGTCCTCCTCACAGCCTTCCTTCAATAAATTTTTGGATGATAGGGGTCATTTGGAACTCTGCAGGATTGTGAGTTACAGTGCCAGAAATCTCCATTTCTCAACTCGCTTTCTTGTGAGCTGACCGCAAACCCGAAGAATTGCTTCAGGCCCTAATCTCGTTCCGGCATGGCACGCTGAGCCTTTGGTGAACTCTTCTTCCTGTAGGGAAATCAGAGTTCAATGTGCCCGTCCAAATACATCGAGTTAGCCGCTCATTGGTTCTCCTTATTCCTGATCATCTTCTACCGAAATTGCAAAGTGTGCGAAACAAGAGGTCAAAGGCACTGACTCTCCAAGTTGGGAGAATATTAATTTGGCCTCTGGAGCGGCGAACTCGAGTCCCAGGGTTCGAAAATGGCGATGAGTTTTAGAAACTTTGCCTGATCACTTCGTGGACCATATTCTGGGTTTTCCATGCATATTTTAGCTGAAGCATAAATCCCTTAAACGTGGAGATTTGGGACCCGTGGAATGGGAACCATGCACCATTACCTCAAAGGGTCTGCATTCCCTCACCAATAGCATCAGCCCCAAGTGTCCAGCCTTATCTCTCTCACGGCTGTGGATGTAGAGGTGGTAAATCCAAGATTCCACACAAGCCCTGAAGGACTTATTTACGAATTTCTCTCTATTTCACAGTCCTTGTGTTTTCTTTTTCAAATTTATTTTTATAAGGGGATTTAGCTTATGTACACTGCTGTGTGTATGCTGCTGTACACAAATGATTTTCTTATGGAGACCTATAAATGTATGGGTTTTAATTTTCTTCATAGTCAGGTATATTCCTCGGTTTTGAACACGGGGTGCTGAGTCCATGTGGTTGAGCGAGGAGGAGGTCTTGTCTAATAGATATTTGGCTTATGGAATGGTATCTGTCCTAATATCAACCTCTGGTTTTATGCAGCCTCTCCACTCTCCTTTCCCCTTAAGCAAGCATCAGTTTCTTTTGTAAATGTGAGACTCTGTTGTGTTTTGTAATGCAGTTCACGCGTAGCCGTGTTTACGTTCCCGGTATTCGTGATACCTTATGATGTTTCTTTTTCTGTGTGACTTATTTCACTTAGAATCATCGTAACTAAATCCACTCATTATGCTGCTACTGGTCTGTTGCCATTGATTTCATTGTTGAGTGATATTCCATTGTAGGGATGTACCACAAATTTTATATCCATTTTTCTCTTTCTGGGCTATTGAAGTTGTACCATAGTCAAGGTTCCCGTCAAGAGAGCAGCCCCAAACTTTGGTGTGGCTGTGTCTTTTTCATTTAAATTTTCCGAATCTATGTCACCATAAGTGGAAGTGCCCTAGGCTCTCTAGCTTGGTTTTCTCTTTGTTCCAGGAAACACCATCCACTTCTCCAGAGTGGCTGTTGGCAATTTACATCCCGCCCATCAGCATAACAAGGCTGCCGGTTCTCCATGGCCTGTCCTGCCTCTGTGGATTTTACACTTTTTATCGGAGGGCCCTTTTGATCGGTGGGAAGTGAGAGTTGCTTGTAGTGCGGATTTCCATTGCAGGCTTGCTTGGTTGGCCAAAAAGGGCGTATGCGTTTTTTCCTGAATATATTCAGGAAAAAACGCATACGCCCTTTTTGGCCAAGTGCATCACTGTCGAACTGCTGCCTCTTTTCCTGCGCTTTCAGAGCAATTCTTATCTACCCCACGATATCTGTTTTCTGCAATTCTGCGTCGCGATCAAGTCCTCCTCACAGCCTTCCTTCAATAAATTTTTGGATGATAGGGGTCATTTGGAACTCTGCAGGATTGTGAGTTACGGTGCCAGAAATCTCCTTTTCTCAACTCGCTTTCTTGTGAGCTGACCGCAAACCCGAAGAATTGCTTCAGGCCCTAATCTCGTACCGGCATGGCACGCTGAGCCTTTGGTGAACTCTTCTTCCTGTAGGGAAATCAGAGTTCAATGTGCCCGTCCAAACACATCGAGTTAGCCGCTCATTGGTTCTCCTTATTCCTGATCATCTTCTACCGAAATTGCAAAGTGTGCGAAACAAGAGGTCAAAGGCACTGACTCTCCAAGTGGGGAGAATGTTAATATGGCCTCTGAAGGGGCGAACTCGAGCCCCAGGGTTCGAAAATGGCGATGAGTTTTAGAAACTTTGCCTGATCACTTCGTGAACCATATTCTGGCTTTTCCATGCATATTTTAGCTGAAGGATAAATCCCTTAAACGTGGAGATTTGGGACCCATGGAATGGGAACCATGCACCATTACCTCAAAGGGTCTGCATTCCCTCACCAATAGCATCAGCCCCAAGTGTCCAGCCTTATCTCTCCCACGGCTGTGGATGTAGAGGTGGTAAATCCAAGATTCCACACAAGCCCTGAAGGACTTATTTAAGAATTTCTCTCTATTTCACAGTCCTTGTGTTTTCTTTTTCAAATTTATTTTAATAAGGGGATTTAGCTTATGTACACTGCTGTGTGTATGCTGCTGTACACAAATGATTTTCTTATGGAGACCTATAAATGTATGGGTTTTAATTTTCTTCATAGTCAGGTATATTCCTCGGTTTTGAACACGGGGTGCTGAGTCCATGTGGTTGAGCGAGGAGGAGGTCTTCTCTAATATATATTTGGCTTATGGAATGGTATCTGTCCTAATATCAACCTCTGGTTTTATGCAGCCTCCCCACTCTCTTTTCCCCTTAAGCAAGCATCAGTTTCTTTTGTAAATGTGAGACTCTGTTGTGTTTTGTAATGCAGTTCACGCGTAGCCGTGTTTACGTTCCCGGTATTCGTGATACCTTATGATGTTTCTTTTTCTGTGTGACTTATTTCACTTAGAATCATCGTAACTAAATCCACTCATTATGCTGCTACTGGTATGTTGCCATTGATTTCATTGTTGAGTGATATTCCATTGTAGGGATGTACCACAACTTTTATATCCATTTTTCTCTTTCTGGGCTATTGAAGTTGTACCATAGTCAAGGTTCCCGTAAAGAGCGCAGCCCCAAACTTTGGTGTGGCTGTGTCTTTTTCATTTAAATTTTCCGAATCTATGTCACCATAAGTGGAAGTGCCCTAGGCTCTCTAGCTTGGTTTTCTCTTTGTTCCAGGAAACACCATCCACTTCTCCAGAGTGGCTGTTGGCAATTTACATCCCGCCCATCAGCATAACAAGGCTGCCGGTTCTCCATGGCCTGTCCTGCCTCTCTGGATTTTACACTTTTTTTCGGAGGGCCCTTTTGATCGGTGGGAAGTGAGAGTTGCTTGTAGTGCGGATTTCCATTCAGGAAAAAACGCATACGCCCTTTTTGGCCAAGTGCATCACTGTCGAACTGCTGCCTCTTTTCCTACTCTTTCAGAGCAATTCTTATCTACCCCCCGATATCTGTTTTCTGCAATTCTGCGTCGCGTTCAAGTCCTCCTCACAGCCTTCCTTCAATAAATTTTTGGATGATAGGGGTCATTTGGAACTCTGCAGGATTGCGAGTTACAGTGCCAGAAATCTCCTTTTCTCAACTCGCTTCCTTGTGAGCTGACCGCAAACCCGAAGAATTGCTTCAGGCCCTAATCTCGTGCCGGCATGGCACGCTGAGCCTTTGGTGAACTCTTCTTCCTGTAGGGAAATCAGAGTTCAATGTGCCCGTCCAAACACATCGAGTTAGCCGCTCATTGGTTCTCCTTATTCCTGATCATCTTCTAGCGAAATTGCAAAGTGTGCGAAACAAGAGGTCAAAGGCACTGACTCTCCAAGTGAGGAGAATGTTAATATGGCCTCTGGAGGGGCGAACTCGAGTCCCAGGGTTCGAAAATGGCGATGAGTTTTAGAAACTTTGCCTGATCACTTCGTGGACCATATTCTGGGTTTTCCATGCATATTTTAGCTGAAGGATAAATCCCTTAAACGTGGAGATTTGGGACCCGTGGAATGGGAACCATGCACCATTACCTCAAAGGGTCTGCATTCCCTCACCAATAGCATCAGCCCCAAGTGTCCAGCCTTATCTCTCCCACGGCTGTGGATGTAGAGGTGGTAAATCCAAGATTCCACACAAGCCCTGAAGGACTTATTTAAGAATTTCTCTCTATTTCACAGTCCTTGTGTTTTCTTTTTCAAATTTATTTTTATAAGGGGATTTAGCTTATGTACACTGCTGTGTGTATGCTGCTGTACACAAATGATTTTCTTATGGAGACCTATAAATGTATGGGTTTTAATTTTCTTCATAGTCAGGTATATTCCTCGGTTTTGAACACGGGGTGCTGAGTCCATGTGGTTGAGCGAGCAGGAGGTCTTCTCTAATATATATTTGGCTTATGGAATGGTATCTGTCCTAATATCAACCTCTGGTTTTATGCAGCCTCCCCACTCTCCTTTCCCCTTAAGCAAGCATCAGTTTCTTTTGTAAATGTGAGACTCTGTTGTGTTTTGTAATGCAGTTCACGCGTAGCCGTGTTTACGTTCCCGGTATTCATGATACCTTATGATGTTTCTTTTTCTGTGTGACTTATTTCACTTAGAATCATCGTAACTAAATCCACTCATTATGCTGCTACTGGTCTGTTGCCATTGATTTCATTGTTGAGTGATATTCCATTGTAGGGATGTACCACAACTTTTATATCCATTTTTCTCTTTCTGGGCTATTGAAGTTGTACCATAGTCAAGGTTCCCGTAAAGAGCGCAGCCCCAAACTTTGGTGTGGCTGTGTCTTTTTCATTTAAATTTTCCGAATCTATGGCACCATAAGTGGAAGTGCCCTAGGCTCTCTAGCTTGGTTTTCTCTTTGTTCCAGGAAACACCATCCACTTCTCCAGAGTGGCTGTTGGCAATTTACATCCCGCCCATCAGCATAACAAGGCTGCCTGTTCTCCATGGCCTGTCCTGCCTCTCTGGATTTTACACTATTTTTCGGAGGGCCCTTTTGATCGGTGGGAAGTGAGAGTTGCTTGTAGTGCGGATTTCCATTGCAGGCTTGCTTGGTTGGCCAAAAAGGGCGTATGCGTTTTTTCCTGAATATATTCAGGAAAAAACGCATACGCCCTTTTTGGCCAAGTGCATCACTGTCGAACTGCTGCCTCTTTTCCTACGCTTTCAGAGCAATTCTTATCTACCCCACGCTATGTGTTTTCTGCAATTCTGCGTCGCGTTCAAGTCCTCCTCACAGCCTTCCTTCAATAAATTTTTGGATGATAGGGGTCATTTGGAACTCTGCAGGATTGTGAGTTACAGTGCCAGAAATCTCCTTTTCTCAACTCGCTTTCTTGTGAGCTGACCGCAAACCCGAAGAATTGTTTCAGGCCCTAATCTCGTTCCGGCTTGGCACGCTGAGCCTTTGGTGAACTCTTCTTCCTGTAGGGAAATCAGAGTTCAATGTGCCCGTCCAAATACATCGAGTTAGCCGCTCATTGGTTCTCCTTATTCCTGATCATCTTCTAGCGAAATTGCAAAGTGTGCGAAACAAGAGGTCAAAGGCACTGACTCTCCAAGTTGGGAGAATATTAATTTGGCCTCTGGAGCGGCGAACTCGAGTCCCAGGGTTCGAAAATGGCGATGAGTTTTCGAAACTTTGCCTGATCACTTCGTGGACCATATTCTGGGTTTTCCATGCATATTTTAGCTGAAGCATAAATCCCTTAAACGTGGAGATTTGGGACCCGTGGAATGGGAACCATGCACCATTACCTCAAAGGGTCTGCATTCCCTCACCAATAGCATCAGCCCCAAGTGTCCAGCCTTATCTCTCCCAAGGCTGTGGATGTAGAGGTGGTAAATCCAAGATTCCACACAAGCCCTGAAGGACTTATTTACGAATTTCTCTCTATTTCACAGTCCTTGTGTTTTCTTTTTCAAATGTATTTTTATAAGGGGATTTAGCTTATGTACACTGCTGTGTGTATGCTGCTGTACACAAATGATTTTCTTATGGAGACCTATAAATGTATGGGTTTTAATTTTCTTCATAGTCAGGTATATTCCTCGGTTTTGAACACGGGGTGCTGAGTCCATGTGGTTGAGCGAGGAGGAGGTCTTGTCTAATATATATTTTGCTTATGGAATGGTATCTGTCCTAATATCAACCTCTGGTTTTATGCAGCCTCCCCACTCTCCTTTCCCCTTAAGCAAGCATCAGTTTCTTTTGTAAATGTGAGACTCTGTTGTGTTTTGTAATGCAGTTCACGCGTAGCCGTGTTTACGTTCCCGGTATTCGTGATACCTTATGATGTTTCTTTTTCTGTGTGACTTATTTCACTTAGAATCATCGTAACTAAATCCACTCATTATGCTGCTACTGGTCTGTTGCCATTGATTTCATTGTTGAGTGATATTCCATTGTAGGGATGTACCACAACTTTTATATCCATTTTTCTCTTTCTGGGCTATTGAAGTTGTACCATAGTCAAGGTTCCCGTAAAGAGCGCAGCCCCAAACTTTGGTGTGGCTGTGTCTTTTTCATTTAAATTTTCCGAATCTATGTCACCATAAGTGGAAGTGCCCTAGGCTCTCTAGCTTGGTTTTCTCTTTGTTCCAGGAAACACCATCCACTTCTCCAGAGTGGCTGTTGGCAATTTACATCCCGCCCATCAGCATAACAAGGCTGCCGGTTCTCCATGGCCTGTCCTGCCTCTGTGGATTTTACACTTTTTATCGGAGGGCCCTTTTGATCGGTGGGAAGTGAGAGTTGCTTGTAGTGCGGATTTCCATTGCAGGCTTGCTTGGTTGGCCAAAAAGTGCGTATGCGTTTTTTCCTGAATATATTCAGGAAAAAACGCATACGCCCTTTTTGGCCAAGTGCATCACTGTCGAACTGCTGCCTCTTTTCCTACGCTTTCAGAGCAATTCTTATCTACCCCACGCTATCTGTTTTCTGCAATTTTGCGTTGCGTTCAAGTCCTCCTCACAGCCTTCCTTCAATAAATTTTTGGATGATAGGGGTCATTTGGAACTCTGCAGGATTGTGAGTTACAGTGCCAGAAATCTCCTTTTCTCAACTCGCTTTCTTGTGAGCTGACCGCAAACCCGAAGAATTGCTTCAGGCCCTAATCTCGTTCCGGCATGGCACGCTGAGCCTTTGGTGAACTCTTCTTCCTGTAGGGAAATCAGAGTTCAATGTGCCCGTCCAAATACATCGAGTTAGCCGCTCATTGGTTCTCCTTATTCCTGATCATCTTCTACCGAAATTGCAAAGTGTGCGAAACAAGAGGTCAAAGGCACTGACTCTCCAAGATGGGAGAATATTAATTTGGCCTCTGGAGCGGCGAACTCGAGTCCCAGGGTTCGAAAATGGCGATGAGTTTTAGAAACTTTGCCTGATCACTTCGTGGGCCATATTCTGGGTTTTCCATGCATATTTTAGCTGAAGCATAAATCCCTTAAACGTGGAGATTTGGGACCCGTGGAATGGGAACCATGCACCATTACCTCAAAGGGTCTGCATTCCCTCACCAATAGCATCAGCCCCAAGTGTCCAGCCTTATCTCTCCCAAGGCTGTGGATGTAGAGGTGGTAAATCCAAGATTCCACACAAGCCCTGAAGGACTTATTTACGAATTTCTCTCTATTTCACAGTCCTTGTGTTTTCTTTTTCAAATGTATTTTTATAAGGGGATTTAGCTTATGTACACTGCTGTGTGTATGCTGCTGTACACAAATGATTTTCTTATGGAGACCTATAAATGTATGGGTTTTAATTTTCTTCATAGTCAGGTATATTCCTCGGTTTTGAACACGGGGTGCTGAGTCCATGTGGTTGAGCGAGGAGGAGGTCTTGTCTAATATATATTTGGCTTATGGAATGGTATCTGTCCTAATATCAACCTCTGGTTTTATGCAGCCTCCCCACTCTCCTTTCCCCTTAAGCAAGCATCAGTTTCTTTTGTAAATGTGAGACTCTGTTGTGTTTTGTAATGCAGTTCACGCGTAGCCGTGTTTACGTTCCCGGTATTCGTGATACCTTATGATGTTTCTTTTTCTGTGTGACTTATTTCACTTTGAATCATCGTAACTAAATCCACTCATTATGCTGCTACTGGTCTGTTGCCATTGATTTCATTGTTGAGTGATATTCCATTGTAGGGATGTACCACAACTTTTATATCCATTTTTCTCTTTCTGGGCTATTGAAGTTGTACCATAGTCAAGGTTCCGGTAAAGAGCGCAGCCCCAAACTTTGGTGTGGCTGTGTCTTTTTCATTTAAATTTTCCGAATCTATGGCACCATAATTGGAAGTGCCCTAGGCTCTCTAGCTTGGTTTTCTCTTTGTTCCAGGAAACACCATCCACTTCTCCAGAGTGGCTGTTGGCAATTTACATCCCGCCCATCAGCATAACAAGGCTGCCGTTCTCCATGGCCTGTCCTGCCTCTCTGGATTTTACACATTTTTTCGGAGGGCCCTTTTGATCGGTGGGAAGTGAGAGTTGCTTGTAGTGCGGATTTCCATTGCAGGCTTGCTTGGTTGGCCAAAAAGGGCGTATGCGTTTTTTCCTGAATAAATTCAGGAAAAAACGCATACGCCCTTTTTGGCCAAGTGCATCACTGTCGAACTGCTGCCTCTTTTCCTACGCTTTCAGAGCAATTCTTATCTACCCCCCGATATCTGTTTTCTGCAATTCTGCGTCGCGTTCAAGTCCTCCTCACAGCCTTCCTTCAATAAATTTTTGGATGATAGGGGTCATTTGGAACTCTGCAGGATTGCGAGTTACAGTGCCAGAAATCTCCTTTTCTCAACTCGCTTCCTTGTGAGCTGACCGCAAACCCGAAGAATTGCTTCAGGCCCTAATCTCGTTCCGGCATGGCACGCTGAGCCTTTGGTGAACTCTTCTTCCTGTAGGGAAATCAGAGTTCAATGTGCCCGTCCAAACACATCGAGTTAGCCGCTCATTGGTTCTCCTTATTCCTGATCATCTTCTACCGAAATTGCAAAGTGTGCGAAACAAGAGGTCAAAGGCACTGACTCTCCAAGTGGGGAGAATGTTAATATTGCCTCTGGAGGTGCGAACTCGAGTCCCAGGGTTCGAAAATGGCGATGAGTTTTAGAAACTTTGCCTGATCACTTCGTGGACCATATTCTGGGTTTTCCATGCATATTTTAGCTGAAGGATAAATCCCTTAAACGTGGAGATTTGGGACCCGTGGAATGGGAACCATGCACCATTACCTCAAAGGGTCTGCATTCCCTCACCAATAGCATCAGCCCCAAGTGTCCAGCCTTATCTCTCCCACGGCTGTGGATGTAGAGGTGGTAAATCCAAGATTCCACAGAAGCCCTGAAGGACTTATTTAAGAATTTCTCTCTATTTCACAGTCCTTGTGTTTTCTTTTTCAAATTTATTTTTATAAGGGGATTTAGCTTATGTACACTGCTGTGTGTATGCTGCTGTACACAAATGATTTTCTTATGGAGACCTATAAATGTATGGGTTTTAATTTTCTTCATAGTCAGGTATATTCCTCGGTTTTGAACACGGGGTGCTGAGTCCATGTGGTTGAGCGAGCAGGAGGTCTTCTCTAATATATATTTGGCTTATGGAATGGTATCTGTCCTAATATCAACCTCTGGTTTTATGCAGCCTCCCCACTCTCCTTTCCCCTTAAGCAAGCATCAGTTTCTTTTGTAAATGTGAGACTCTGTTGTGTTTTGTAATGCAGTTCACGCGTAGCCGTGTTTACGTTCCCGGTATTCGTGATACCTTATGATGTTTCTTTTTCTGTGTGACTTATTTCACTTAGAATCATCGTAACTAAATCCACTCATTATGCTGCTACTGGTCTGTTGCCATTGATTTCATTGTTGAGTGATATTCCATTGTAGGGATGTACCACACCTTTTATATCCATTTTTCTCTTTCTGGGCTATTGAAGTTGTACCATAGTCAAGGTTCCCGTAAAGAGCGCAGCCCCAAACTTTGGTGTGGCTGTGTCTTTTTCATTTAAATTTTCCGAATCTATGGCACCATAAGTGGAAGTGCCCTAGGCTCTCTAGCTTGGTTTTCTCTTTGTTCCAGGAAACACCATCCACTTCTCCAGAGTGGCTGTTGGCAATTTACATCCCGCCCATCAGCATAACAAGGCTGCCTGTTCTCCATGGCCTGTCCTGCCTCTCTGGATTTTACACTATTTTTCGGAGGGCCCTTTTGACCGGTGGGAAGTGAGAGTTGCTTGTAGTGCGGATTTCCATTGCAGGCTTGCTTGGTTGGCCAAAAAGGGCGTATGCGTTTTTTCCTGAATATATTCAGGAAAAAACGCATACGCCCTTTTTGGCCAAGTGCATCACTGTCGAACTGCTGCCTCTTTTCCTACGCTTTCAGAGCAATTCTTATGTACACCCCGATATCTGTTTTCTGCAATTCTGCGTCGCGTTCAAGTCCTCCTCACAGCCTTCCTTCAATAAATTTTTGGATGATAGGGGTCATTTGGAACTCTGCAGGATTGTGAGTTACAGTGCCAGAAATCTCCTTTTCTCAACTCGCTTTCTTGTGAGCTGACCGCAAACCCGAAGAATTGCTTCAGGCCCTAATCTCGTTCCGGCATGGCACGCTGAGCCTTTGGTGAACTCTTCTACCTGTAGGGAAATCAGAGTTCAATGTGCCCGTCCAAACACATCGAGTTAGCCGCTCATTGGTTCTCCTTATTCCTGATCATCTTCTACCGAAATTGCAAAGTGTGCGAAACAAGAGGTCAAAGGCACTGACTCTCCAAGTGGGGAGAATGTTAATATGGCCTCTGGAACGGCGAACTCGAGCCCAAGGGTTCGAAAATGGTGATGAGTTTTAGAAACTTTGCCTGATCACTTCGTGGACCATATTCTGGGTTTTCCATGCATATTTTAGCTGAAGGATAAATCCCTTAAACGTGGAGATTTGGGACCCGTGGAATGGGAACCATGCACCATTACCTCAAAGGGTCTGCATTCCCTCACCAATAGCATCAGCCCCAAGTGTCCAGCCTTATCTCTCCCACGGCTGTGGATGTAGAGGTGGTAAATCCAAGATTCCACACAAGCCCTGAAGGACTTATTTAAGAATTTCTCTCTATTTCACAGTCCTTGTGTTTTCTTTTTCAAATTTATTTTTATAAGGGGATTTAGCTTATGTACACTGCTGTGTGTATGCTGCTGTACACAAATGATTTTCTTATGGAGACCTATAAATGTATGGGTTTTAATTTTCTTCATAGTCAGGTATTTTCCTCGGTTTTGAACACGGGGTGCTGAGTCCATGTGGTTGAGCGAGGAGGAGGTCTTGTCTAATAGATATTTGGCTTATGGAATGGTATCTGTCCTAATATCAACCTCTGGTTTTATGCAGCCTCCCCACTCTCCTTTCCCCTTAAGCAAGCATCAGTTTCTTTTGTAAATGTGAGACTCTGTTGTGTTTTGTAATGCAGTTCACGCGTAGCCGTGTTTACGTTCCCGGTATTCGTGATACCTTATGATGTTTCTTTTTCTGTGTGACTTATTTCACTTAGAATCATCGTAACTAAATCCACTCATTATGCTGCTACTGGTCTGTGGCCATTGATTTCATTGTTGAGTGATATTCCATTGTAGGGATGTACCACAACTTTTATATCCATTTTTCTCTTTCTGGGCTATTGAAGTTGTACCATAGTCAAGGTTCCCGTAAAGAGCGCAGCCCCAAACTTTGGTGTGGCTGTGTCTTTTTCATTTAAATTTTCCGAATCTATGGCACCATAAGTGGAAGTGCCCTAGGCTCTCTAGCTTGGTTTTCTCTTTGTTCCAGGAAACACCATCCACTTCTCCAGAGTGGCTATTGGCAATTTACATCCCGCCCATCAGCATAACAAGGCTGCCGGTTCTCCATGGCCTGTCCTGCCTCTCTGGATTTTACACTTTTTTTCGGAGGGCCCTTTTGATCGGTGGGAAGTGAGAGTTGCTTGTAGTGCGGATTTCCATTGCAGGCTTGCTTGGTTGGCCAAAATGGGCGTATGCGTTTTTTCCTGAATATATTCAGGAAAAAACGCATACGCCCTTTTTGGCCAAGTGCATCACTGTCGAACTGCTGCCTCTTTTCCTACGCTTTCAGAGCAATTCTTATCTACACCCCGATATCTGTTTTCTGCAATTCTGCGTCGCGTTCAAGTCCTCCTCACAGCCTTCCTTCAATAAATTTTTGGATGATAGGGGTCATTTGGAACTCTGCAGGATTGTGAGTTACGGTGCCAGAAATCTCCTTTTCTCAACTCGCTTTCTTGTGAGCTGACCGCAAACCCGAAGAATTGCTTCAGGCCCTAATCTCCTTCCGGCATGGCACGCTGAGCCTTTGGTGAACTCTTCTTCCTGTAGGGAAATCAGAGTTCAATGTGCCCGTCCAAACACATCGAGTTAGCCGCTCATTGTTTCTCCTTATTCCTGATCATCTTCTACCGAAATTGCAAAGTGTGCGAAACAAGAGGTCAAAGGCACTGACTCTCCAAGTGGGGAGAATGTTAATATCGCCTCTGGAACGGCGAACTCGAGCCCCATGTTTCGAAAATGGTGATGAGTTTTAGAAACTTTGCCTGATCACTTCGTGGACCATATTCTGGGTTTTCCATGCATATTTTAGCTGAAGGATAAATCCCTTAAACGTGGAGATTTGGGACCCGTGGAATGGGAACCATGCACCATTACCTCAAAGGGTCTGCATTCCCTCACCAATAGCATCAGCCCCAAGTGTCCAGCCTTATCTCTCCCACGGCTGTGGATGTAGAGGTGGTAAATCCAAGATTCCACACAAGCCCTGAAGGACTTATTTAAGAATTTCTCTCTATTTCACAGTCCTTGTGTTTTCTTTTTCAAATTTATTTTTATAAGGGGATTTAACTTATGTACACTGCTGTGTGTATGCTGCTGTACACAAATGATTTTCTTATGGAGACCTATAAATGTATGGGTTTTAATTTTCTTCATAGTCAGGTATATTCCTCGGTTTTGAACACGGGGTGCTGAGTCCATGTGGTTGCGCGAGGAGGAGGTCTTCTCTAATATATATTTGGCTTATGGAATGGTATCTGTCCTAATATCAACCTCTGGTTTTATGCAGCCTCCCCACTCTCCTTTCCCCTTAAGCAAGCATCAGTTTCTTTTGTAAATGTGAGACTCTGTTGTGTTTTGTAATGCAGTTCACGCGTAGCCGTGTTTACGTTCCCAGTATTCGTGATACCTTATGATGTTTCTTTTTCTGTGTGACTTATTTCACTTAGAATCATCGTAACTAAATCCACTCATTATGCTGCTACTGGTCTGTTGCCATTGATTTCATTGTTGAGTGATATTCCATTGTAGGGATGTACCACAACTTTTATATCCATTTTTCTCTTTCTGGGCTATTGAAGTTGTACCATAGTCAAGGTTCCCGTAAAGAGCGCAGCCCCAAACTTTGGTGTGGCTGTGTCTTTTTCATTTAAATTTTCCGAATCTATGGCACCATAAGTGGAAGTGCCCTAGGCTCTCTAGCTTGGTTTTCTCTTTGTTCCAGGCAACACCATCCACTTCTCCAGAGTGGCTGTTGGCAATTTACATCCCGCCCATCAGCATAACAAGGCTGCCGGTTCTCCATGGCCTGTCCTGCCTCTCTGGATTTTACACTTTTTTTCGGAGGGCCCTTTTGATCGGTGGGAAGTGAGAGTTGCTTGTAGTGCGGATTTCCATTGCAGGCTTGCTTGGTTGGCCAAAAAGGGCGTATGCGTTTTTTCCTGAATATATTCAGGAAAAAACGCATACGCCCTTTTTGGCCAAGTGCATCACTGTCGAACTGCTGCCTCTTTTCCTACGCTTTCAGAGCAATTCTTATCTACTCCCCGATATCTGTTTTCTGCAATTCTGCGTCGCGTTCAAGTCCTCCTCACAGCCTTCCTTCAATAAATTTTTGGATGTTAGGGGTCATTTGGAACTCTGCAGGATTGTGAGTTACAGTGCCAGAAATCTCCTTTTCTCAACTCGCTTTCTTGTGAGCTGACCGCAAACCCGAAGAATTGCTTCAGGCCCTAATCTCGTTCCGGCATGGCACGCTGAGCCTTTGGTGAACTCTTCTTCCTGTAGGGAAATCAGAGTTCAATGTGCCCGTCCAAACACATCGAGTTAGCCGCTTATTGTTTCTCCTTATTCCTGATCATCTTCTACCGAAATTGCAAAGTGTGCGAAAAAAGAGGTCAAAGGCACTGACTCTCCAAGTGGGGAGAATGTTAATATCGCCTCTGGAACGGCGAACTCGAGCCCCATGTTTCGAAAATGGTGATGAGTTTTAGAAACTTTGCCTGATCACTTCGTGGACCATATTCTGGGTTTTCCATGCATATTTTAGCTGAAGGATAAATCCCTTAAACGTGGAGATTTGGGACCCGTGGAATGGGAACCATGCACCATTACCTCAAAGGGTCTGCATTCCCTCACCAATAGCATCAGCCCCAAGTGTCCAGCCTTATCTCTCCCACGGCTGTGGATGTAGAGGTGGTAAATCCAAGATTCCACACAAGCCCTGAAGGACTTATTTAAGAATTTCTCTCTATTTCACAGTCCTTGTGTTTTCTTTTTCAAATTTATTTTTATAAGGGGATTTAGCTTATGTACACTGCTGTGTGTATGCTGCTGTACACAAATGATTTTCTTATGGAGACCTATAAATGTATGGATTTTAATTTTCTTCATAGTCAGGTATATTCCTCGGTTTTGAACACGGGGTGCTGAGTCCATGTGGTTGAGCGAGGAGGAGGTCTTCTCTAATATATATTTGGCTTATGGAATGGTATCTGTCCTAATATCAACCTCTGGTTTTATGCAGCCTCCCCACTCTCCTTTCCCCTTAAGCAAGCATCAGTTTCTTTTGTAAATGTGAGACTCTGTTGTGTTTTGTAATGCAGTTCACGCGTAGCAGTGTTTACGTTCCCGGTATTCGTGATACCTTATGATGTTTCTTTTTCTGTGTGACTTATTTCACTTAGAATCATCGTAACTAAATCCACTCATTATGCTGCTACTGGTCTGTTGCCACTGATTTCATTGTTGAGTGATATTCCATTGTAGGGATGTACCACAACTTTTATATCCATTTTTCTCTTTCTGGGCTATTGAAGTTGTACCATAGTCAAGGTTCCCGTAAGGAGCGCAGCCCCAAACTTTGGTGTGGCTGTGTCTTTTTCATTTAAATTTTCCGAATCTATGGCACCATAAGTGGAAGTGCCCTAGGCTCTCTAGCTTGGTTTTCTCTTTGTTCCAGGAAACACCATCCACTTCTCCAGAGTGGCTGTTGGCAATTTACATCCCGCCCATCAGCATAACAAGGCTGCCTGTTCTCCATGGCCTGTCCTGCCTCTCTGGATTTTACACTATTTTTCGGAGGGCCCTTTTGATCGGTGGGAAGTGAGAGTTGCTTGTAGTGCGGATTTCCATTGCAGGCTTGCTTGGTTGGCCAAAAAGGGCGTATGCGTTTTTTCCTGAATATATTCAGGAAAAAACGTATACGCCCTTTTTGGCCAAGTGCATCACTGTCGAACTGCTGCCTATTTTCCTACGCTTTCAGAGCAATTCTTATCTACCCCCCGCTATCTGTTTTCTGCAATTCTGCGTCGCGTTCAAGTCCTCCTCACAGCCTTCCTTCAATAAATTTTTGGATGATAGGGGTCATTTGGAACTCTGCAGGATTGTGAGTTACAGTGCCAGAAATCTCCTTTTCTCAACTCGCTTTCTTGTGAGCTGACCGCAAACCCGAAGAATTGCTTCAGGCCCTAATCTCGTTCCGGCATGGCACGCTGAGCCTTTGGTGAACTCTTCTTCCTGTAGGGAAATCAGAGTTCAATGTGCCCGTCCAAATACATCGAGTTAGCCGCTCATTGGTTCTCCTTATTCCTGATCATCTTCTACCGAAATTGCAAAGTGTGCGAAACAAGAGGTCAAAGGCACTGACTCTCCAAGTTGGGAGAATATTAATTTGGCCTCTGGAGCGGCGAACTCGAGTCCCAGGGTTCGAAAATGGCGATGAGTTTTAGAAACTTTGCCTGATCACTTCGTGGACCATATTCTGGGTTTTCCATGCATATTTTAGCTGAAGCATAAATCCCTTAAACGTGGAGATTTGGGACCCGTGGAATGGGAACCATGCACCATTACCTCAAAGGGTCTGCATTCCCTCACCAATAGCATCAGCCCCAAGTGTCCAGCCTTATCTCTCCCACGGCTGTGGATGTAGAGGTGGTAAATCCAAGATTCCACACAAGCCCTGAAGGACTTATTTACGAATTTCTCTCTATTTCACAGTCCTTGTGTTTTCTTTTTCAAATTTATTTTTATAAGGGGATTTAGCTTATGTACACTGCTGTGTGTATGCTGCTGTACACAAATGATTTTCTTATGGAGACCTATAAATGTATGGGTTTTAATTTTCTTCATAGTCAGGTATATTCCTCGGTTTTGAACACGGGGTGCTGAGTCCATGTGGTTGAGCGAGGAGGAGGTCTTGTCTAATATATATTTGGCTTATGGAATGGTATCTGTCCTAATATCAACCTCTGGTTTTATGCAGCCTCCCCACTCTCCTTTCCCCTTAAGCAAGCATCAGTTTCTTTTGTAAATGTGAGACTCTGTTGTGTTTTGTAATGCAGTCCACGCGTAGCCGTGTTTACGTTCCCGGTATTCGTGATACCTTATGATGTTTCTTTTTCTGTGTGACTTATTTCACTTAGAATCATCGTAACTAAATCCACTCATTATGCTGCTACTGGTCTGTTGCCATTGATTTCATTGTTGAGTGATATTCCATTGTAGGGATGTACCACAACTTTTATATCCATTTTTCTCTTTCTGGGCTATTGAAGTTGTACCATAGTCAAGGTTCCCGTAAAGAGCGCAGCCCCAAACTTTGGTGTGGCTGTGTCTTTTTCATTTAAATTTTCCGAATCTATGGCACCATAATTGGAAGTGCCCTAGGCTCTCTAGCTTGGTTTTCTCTTTGTTCCAGGAAACACCATCCACTTCTCCAGAGTGGCTGTTGGCAATTTACGTCCCGCCCATCAGCATAACAAGGCTGCCGGTTCTCCATGGCCTGTCCTGCCTCTCTGGATTTTACACTTTTTTCGGAGGGCCCTTTTGATCGGTGGGAAGTGAGAGTTGCTTGTAGTGCGGATTTCCATTGCAGGCTTGCTTGGTTGGCCAAAAAGGGCGTATGCGTTTTTTCCTGAATATATTCAGGAAAAAACGCATACGCCCTTTTTGGCCAAGTGCATCACTGTCGAACTGCTGCCTCTTTTCCTACGCTTTCAGAGCAATTCTTATCTACCCCCCGATATCTGTTTTCTGCAATTCTGCGTCGCGTTCAAGTCCTCCTCACAGCCTTCCTTCAATAAATTTTTGGATGATAGGGGTCATTTGGAACTCTGCAGGATTGCGAGTTACAGTGCCAGAAATCTCCTTTTCTCAACTCGCTTCCTTGTGAGCTGACCGCAAACCCGAAGAATTGCTTCAGGCCCTAATCTCGTTCCGGCATGGCACGCTGAGCCTTTGGTGAACTCTTCTTCCTGTAGGGAAATCAGAGTTCAATGTGCCCGTCCAAACACATCGAGTTAGCCGCTCATTGGTTCTCCTTATTCCTGATCATCTTCTACCGAAATTTCAAAGTGTGCGAAACAAGAGGTCAAAGGCACTGACTCTCCAAGTGGGGAGAATGTTCATATGGCCTCTGGAGGGGCGAACTCGAGTCCCAGGGTTCGAAAATGGCGATGAGTTTTAGAAACTTTGCCTGATCACTTCGTGGACCATATTCTGGGTTTTCCATGCATATTTTAGCAGAAGGATAAATCCCTTAAACGTGGAGATTTGGGACCCGTGGAATGGGAACCATGCACCATTACCTCAAAGGGTCTGCATTCCCTCACCAATAGCATCAGCCCCAAGTGTCCAGCCTTATCTCTCCCACAGCTGTGGATGTAGAGGTGGTAAATCCAAGATTCCACACAAGCCCTGAAGGACTTATTTAAGAATTTCTCTCTATTTCACAGTCCTTGTGTTTTCTTTTTCAAATTTATTTTTATAAGGGGATTTAGCTTATGTACACTGCTGTGTGTATGCTGCTGTACACAAATGATTTTCTTATGAGGACCTATAAATGTATGGGTTTTAATTTTCTTCATAGTCAGGTATATTCCTCGGTTTTGAACACGGGGTGCTGAGTCCATGTGGTTGAGCGAGGAGGAGGTCTTGTCTAATAGATATTTGGCTTATGGAATGGTATCTGTCCTAATATCAACCTCTGGTTTTATGCAGCCTCTCCACTCTCCTTTCCCCTTAAGCAAGCATCAGTTTCTTTTGTAAATGTGAGACTCTGTTGTGTTTTGTAATGCAGTTCACGCGTAGCCGTGTTTACGTTCCCGGTATTCGTGATACCTTATGATGTTTCTTTTTCTGTGTGACTTATTTCACTTAGAATCATCGTAACTAAATCCACTCATTATGCTGCTACTGGTCTGTTGCCATTGATTTCATTGTTGAGTGATATTCCATTGTAGGGATGTACCACAACTTTTATATCCATTTTTCTCTTTCTGGGCTATTGAAGTTGTACCATAGTCAAGGTTCCCGTCAAGAGAGCAGCCCCAAACTTTGGTGTGGCTGTGTCTTTTTCATTTAAATTTTCCGAATCTATGTCACCATAAGTGGAAGTGCCCTAGGCTCTCTAGCTTGGTTTTCTCTTTGTTCCAGGAAACACCATCCACTTCTCCAGAGTGGCTGTTGGCAATTTACATCCCGCCCATCAGCATAACAAGGCTGCCGGTTCTCCATGGCCTGTCCTGCCTCTGTGGATTTTACACTTTTTATCGGAGGGCCCTTTTGATCGGTGGGAAGTGAGAGTTGCTTGTAGTGCGGATTTCCATTGCAGGCTTGCTTGGTTGGCCAAAAAGGGCGTATGCGTTTTTTCCTGAATATATTCAGGAAAAAACGCATACGCCCTTTTTGGCCAAGTGCATCACTGTCGAACTGCTGCCTCTTTTCCTACTCTTTCAGAGCAATTCTTATCTACCCCCCGATATCTGTTTTCTGCAATTCTGCGTCGCGTTCAAGTCCTCCTCACAGCCTTCCTTCAATAAATTTTTGGATGATAGGGGTCATTTGGAACTCTGCAGGATTGCGAGTTACAGTGCCAGAAATCTCCTTTTCTCAACTCGCTTCCTTGTGAGCTGACCGCAAACCCGAAGAATTGCTTCAGGCCCTAATCTCGTGCCGGCATGGCACGCTGAGCCTTTGGTGAACTCTTCTTCCTGTAGGGAAATCAGAGTTCAATGTGCCCGTCCAAACACATCGAGTTAGCCGCTCATTGGTTCTCCTTATTCCTGATCATCTTCTAGCGAAATTGCAAAGTGTGCGAAACAAGAGGTCAAAGGCACTGACTCTCCAAGTGAGGAGAATGTTAATATGGCCTCTGGAGGGGCGAACTCGAGTCCCAGGGTTCGAAAATGGCGATGAGTTTTAGAAACTTTGCCTGATCACTTCGTGGACCATATTCTGGGTTTTCCATGCATATTTTAGCTGAAGGATAAATCCCTTAAACGTGGAGATTTGGGACCCGTGGAATGGGAACCATGCACCATTACCTCAAATGGTCTGCATTCCCTCACCAATAGCATCAGCCCCAAGTGTCCAGCCTTATCTCTCCCACGGCTGTGGATGCAGAGGTGGTAAAACAAAGATTCCACACAAGCCCTGAAGGACTTATTTAAGAATTTCTCTCTATTTCACAGTCCTTGTGTTTTCTTTTTCAAATTTATTTTTATAAGGGGATTTAGCTTATGTACACTGCTGTGTGTATGCTGCTGTACACAAATGATTTTCTTATGGAGACCTATAAATGTATGGGTTTTAATTTTCTTCATAGTCAGGTATATTCCTCGGTTTTGAACACGGGGTGCTGAGTCCATGTGGTTGAGCGAGCAGGAGGTCTTCTCTAATATATATTTGGCTTATGGAATGGTATCTGTCCTAATATCAACCTCTGGTTTTATGCAGCCTCCCCACTCTCCTTTCCCCTTAAGCAAGCATCAGTTTCTTTTGTAAATGTGAGACTCTGTTGTGTTTTGTAATGCAGTTCACGCGTAGCCGTGTTTACGTTCCCGGTATTCATGATACCTTATGATGTTTCTTTTTCTGTGTGACTTATTTCACTTAGAATCATCGTAACTAAATCCACTCATTATGCTGCTACTGGTCTGTTGCCATTGATTTCATTGTTGAGTGATATTCCATTGTAGGGATGTACCACAACTTTTATATCCATTTTTCTCTTTCTGGGCTATTGAAGTTGTACCATAGTCAAGGTTCCCGTAAAGAGCGCAGCCCCAAACTTTGGTGTGGCTGTGTCTTTTTCATTTAAATTTTCCGAATCTATGGCACCATAAGTGGAAGTGCCCTAGGCTCTCTAGCTTGGTTTTCTCTTTGTTCCAGGAAACACCATCCAGTTCTCCAGAGTGGCTGTTGGCAATTTACATCCCGCCCATCAGCATAACAAGGCTGCCTGTTCTCCATGGCCTGTCCTGCCTCTCTGGATTTTACACTATTTTTCGGAGGGCCCTTTTGATCGGTGGGAAGTGAGAGTTGCTTGTAGTGCGGATTTCCATTGCAGGCTTGCTTGGTTGGCCAAAAAGGGCGTATGCGTTTTTTCCTGAATATATTCAGGAAAAAACGCATACGCCCTTTTTGGCCAAGTGCATCACTGTCGAACTGCTGCCTCTTTTCCTACGCTTTCAGAGCAATTCTTATCTACCCCACGCTATGTGTTTTCTGCAATTCTGCGTCGCGTTCAAGTCCTCCTCACAGCCTTCCTTCAATAAATTTTTGGATGATAGGGGTCATTTGGAACTCTGCAGGATTGTGAGTTACAGTGCCAGAAATCTCCTTTTCTCAACTCGCTTTCTTGTGAGCTGACCGCAAACCCGAAGAATTGTTTCAGGCCCTAATCTCGTTCCGGCTTGGCACGCTGAGCCTTTGGTGAACTCTTCTTCCTGTAGGGAAATCAGAGTTCAATGTGCCCGTCCAAATACATCGAGTTAGCCGCTCATTGGTTCTCCTTATTCCTGATCATCTTCTAGCGAAATTGCAAAGTGTGCGAAACAAGAGGTCAAAGGCACTGACTCTCCAAGTTGGGAGAATATTAATTTGGCCTCTGGAGCGGCGAACTCGAGTCCCAGGGTTCGAAAATGGCGATGAGTTTTCGAAACTTTGCCTGATCACTTCGTGGACCATATTCTGGGTTTTCCATGCATATTTTAGCTGAAGCATAAATCCCTTAAACGTGGAGATTTGGGACCCGTGGAATGGGAACCATGCACCATTACCTCAAAGGGTCTGCATTCCCTCACCAATAGCATCAGCCCCAAGTGTCCAGCCTTATCTCTCCCAAGGCTGTGGATGTAGAGGTGGTAAATCCAAGATTCCACACAAGCCCTGAAGGACTTATTTACGAATTTCTCTCTATTTCACAGTCCTTGTGTTTTCTTTTTCAAATGTATTTTTATAAGGGGATTTAGCTTATGTACACTGCTGTGTGTATGCTGCTGTACACAAATGATTTTCTTATGGAGACCTATAAATGTATGGGTTTTAATTTTCTTCATAGTCAGGTATATTCCTCGGTTTTGAACACGGGGTGCTGAGTCCATGTGGTTGAGCGAGGAGGAGGTCTTGTCTAATATATATTTTGCTTATGGAATGGTATCTGTCCTAATATCAACCTCTGGTTTTATGCAGCCTCCCCACTCTCCTTTCCCCTTAAGCAAGCATCAGTTTCTTTTGTAAATGTGAGACTCTGTTGTGTTTTGTAATGCAGTTCACGCGTAGCCGTGTTTACGTTCCCGGTATTCGTGATACCTTATGATGTTTCTTTTTCTGTGTGACTTATTTCACTTAGAATCATCGTAACTAAATCCACTCATTATGCTGCTACTGGTATGTTGCCATTGATTTCATTGTTGAGTGATATTCCATTGTAGGGATGTACCACAACTTTTATATCCATTTTTCTCTTTCTGGGCTATTGAAGTTGTACCATAGTCAAGGTTCCCGTAAAGAGCGCAGCCCCAAACTTTGGTGTGGCTGTGTCTTTTTCATTTAAATTTTCCGAATCTATGGCACCATAAGTGGAAGTGCCCTAGGCTCTCTAGCTTGGTTTTCTCTTTGTTCCAGGAAACACCATCCACTTCTCCAGAGTGGCTGTTGGCAATTTACATCCCGCCCATCAGCATAACAAGGCTGCCGTTCTCCATGGCCTGTCCTGCCTCTCTGGATTTTACACATTTTTTCGGAGGGCCCTTTTGATCGGTGGGAAGTGAGAGTTGCTTGTAGTGCGGATTTCCATTGCAGGCTTGCTTGGTTGGCCAAAAAGGGCGTATGCGTTTTTTCCTGAATAAATTCAGGAAAAAACGCATACGCCCTTTTTGGCCAAGTGCATCACTGTCGAACTGCTGCCTCTTTTCCTACGCTTTCAGAGCAATTCTTATCTACCCCCCGATATCTGTTTTCTGCAATTCTGCGTCGCGTTCAAGTCCTCCTCACAGCCTTCCTTCAATAAATTTTTGGATGATAGGGGTCATTTGGAACTCTGCAGGATTGCGAGTTACAGTGCCAGAAATCTCCTTTTCTCAACTCGCTTCCTTGTGAGCTGACCGCAAACCCGAAGAATTGCTTCAGGCCCTAATCTCGTTCCGGCATGGCACGCTGAGCCTTTGGTGAACTCTTCTTCCTGTAGGGAAATCAGAGTTCAATGTGCCCGTCCAAACACATCGAGTTAGCCGCTCATTGGTTCTCCTTATTCCTGATCATCTTCTACCGAAATTGCAAAGTGTGCGAAACAAGAGGTCAAAGGCACTGACTCTCCAAGTGGGGAGAATGTTAATATTGCCTCTGGAGGGGCGAACTCGAGTCCCAGGGTTCGAAAATGGCGATGAGTTTTAGAAACTTTGCCTGATCACTTCGTGGACCATATTCTGGGTTTTCCATGCATATTTTAGCTGAAGGATAAATCCCTTAAACGTGGAGATTTGGGACCCGTGGAATGGGAACCATGCAGCATTACCTCAAAGGGTCTGCATTCCCTCACCAATAGCATCAGCCCCAAGTGTCCAGCCTTATCTCTCCCACGGCTGTGGATGTAGAGGTGGTAAATCCAAGATTCCACAGAAGCCCTGAAAGACTTATTTAAGAATTTCTCTCTATTTCACAGTCCTTGTGTTTTCTTTTTCAAATTTATTTTTATAAGGGGATTTAGCTTATGTACACTGCTGTGTGTATGCTGCTGTACACAAATGATTTTCTTATGGAGACCTATAAATGTATGGGTTTTAATTTTCTTCATAGTCAGGTATATTCCTCGGTTTTGAACACGGGGTGCTGAGTCCATGTGGTTGAGCGAGCAGGAGGTCTTCTCTAATATATATTTGGCTTATGGAATGGTATCTGTCCTAATATCAACCTCTGGTTTTATGCAGCCTCCCCACTCTCCTTTCCCCTTAAGCAAGCATCAGTTTCTTTTGTAAATGTGAGACTCTGTTGTGTTTTGTAATGCAGTTCACGCGTAGCCGTGTTTACGTTCCCGGTATTCGTGATACCTTATGATGTTTCTTTTTCTGTGTGACTTATTTCACTTAGAATCATCGTAACTAAATCCACTCATTATGCTGCTACTGGTCTGTTGCCATTGATTTCATTGTTGAGTGATATTCCATTGTAGGGATGTACCACAACTTTTATATCCATTTTTCTCTTTCTGGGCTATTGAAGTTGTACCATAGTCAAGGTTCCCGTAAAGAGCGCAGCCCCAAACTTTGGTGTGGCTGTGTCTTTTTCATTTAAATTTTCCGAATCTATGGCACCATAAGTGGAAGTGCCCTAGGCTCTCTAGCTTGGTTTTCTCTTTGTTCCAGGAAACACCATCCACTTCTCCAGAGTGGCTGTTGGCAATTTACATCCCGCCCATCAGCATAACAAGGCTGCCTGTTCTCCATGGCCTCTCCTGCCTCTCTGGATTTTACACTATTTTTCGGAGGGCCCTTTTGATCGGTGGGAAGTGAGAGTTGCTTGTAGTGCGGATTTCCATTGCAGGCTTGCTTGGTTGGCCAAAAAGGGCGTATGCGTTTTTTCCTGAATATATTCAGGAAAAAACGCATACGCCCTTTTTGGCCAAGTGCATCACTGTCGAACTGCTGCCTCTTTTCCTACGCTTTCAGAGCAATTCTTATCTACCCCCCGATATCTGTT
Organism: Inia geoffrensis; assembly: GCA_036417435.1. NCBI lineage: Eukaryota > Metazoa > Chordata > Mammalia > Artiodactyla > Iniidae > Inia > Inia geoffrensis. The sequence goes on from CM070911.1 coordinate 94,498,671, forward strand.
TTCTGCAATTCTGCGTCGCGTTCAAGTCCTCCTCACAGCCTTCCTTCAATAAATTTTTGGATGATAGGGGTCATTTGGAACTCTGCAGGATTGTGAGTTACAGTGCCAGAAATCTCCTTTTCTCAACTCGCTTTCTTGTGAGCTGACCGCAAACCCGAAGAATTGCTTCAGGCCCTAATCTCGTTCCGGCATGGCACGCTGAGCCTTTGGTGAACTCTTCTACCTGTAGGGAAATCAGAGTTCAATGTGCCCGTCCAAACACATCGAGTTAGCCGCTCATTGGTTCTCCTTATTCCTGATCATCTTCTACCGAAATTGCAAAGTGTGCGAAACAAGAGGTCAAAGGCACTGACTCTCCAAGTGGGGAGAATGTTAATATGGCCTCTGGAACGGCGAACTCGAGCCCAAGGGTTCGAAAATGGTGATGAGTTTTAGAAACTTTGCCTGATCACTTCGTGGACCATATTCTGGGTTTTCCATGCATATTTTAGCTGAAGGATAAATCCCTTAAACGTGGAGATTTGGGACCCGTGGAATGGGAACCATGCACCATTACCTCAAAGGGTCTGCATTCCCTCACCAATAGCATCAGCCCCAAGTGTCCAGCCTTATCTCTCCCACGGCTGTGGATGTAGAGGTGGTAAATCCAAGATTCCACACAAGCCCTGAAGGACTTATTTAAGAATTTCTCTCTATTTCACAGTCCTTGTGTTTTCTTTTTCAAATTTATTTTTATAAGGGGATTTAACTTATGTACACTGCTGTGTGTATGCTGCTGTACACAAATGATTTTCTTATGGAGACCTATAAATGTATGGGTTTTAATTTTCTTCATAGTCAGGTATATTCCTCGGTTTTGAACACGGGGTGCTGAGTCCATGTGGTTGCGCGAGGAGGAGGTCTTCTCTAATATATATTTGGCTTATGGAATGGTATCTGTCCTAATATCAACCTCTGGTTTTATGCAGCCTCCCCACTCTCCTTTCCCCTTAAGCAAGCATCAGTTTCTTTTGTAAATGTGAGACTCTGTTGTGTTTTGTAATGCAGTTCACGCGTAGCCGTGTTTACGTTCCCAGTATTCGTGATACCTTATGATGTTTCTTTTTCTGTGTGACTTATTTCACTTAGAATCATCGTAACTAAATCCACTCATTATGCTGCTACTGGTCTGTTGCCATTGATTTCATTGTTGAGTGATATTCCATTGTAGGGATGTACCACAACTTTTATATCCATTTTTCTCTTTCTGGGCTATTGAAGTTGTACCATAGTCAAGGTTCCCGTAAAGAGCGCAGCCCCAAACTTTGGTGTGGCTGTGTCTTTTTCATTTAAATTTTCCGAATCTATGGCACCATAAGTGGAAGTGCCCTAGGCTCTCTAGCTTGGTTTTCTCTTTGTTCCAGGCAACACCATCCACTTCTCCAGAGTGGCTGTTGGCAATTTACATCCCGGCCATCAGCATAACAAGGCTGCCGGTTCTCCATGGCCTGTCCTGCCTCTCTGGATTTTACACTTTTTTTCGGAGGGCCCTTTTGATCGGTGGGAAGTGAGAGTTGCTTGTAGTGCGGATTTCCATTGCAGGCTTGCTTGGTTGGCCAAAAAGGGCGTATGCGTTTTTTCCTGAATATATTCAGGAAAAAACGCATACGCCCTTTTTGGCCAAGTGCATCACTGTCGAACTGCTGCCTCTTTTCCTACGCTTTCAGAGCAATTCTTATCTACTCCCCGATATCTGTTTTCTGCAATTCTGCGTCGCGTTCAAGTCCTCCTCACAGCCTTCCTTCAATAAATTTTTGGATGTTAGGGGTCATTTGGAACTCTGCAGGATTGTGAGTTACGGTGCCAGAAATCTCCTTTTCTCAACTCGCTTTCTTGTGAGCTGACCGCAAACCCGAAGAATTGCTTCAGGCCCTAATCTCGTTCCGGCATGGCACGCTGAGCCTTTGGTGAACTCTTCTTCCTGTAGGGAAATCAGAGTTCAATGTGCCCGTCCAAACACATCGAGTTAGCCGCTTATTGTTTCTCCTTATTCCTGATCATCTTCTACCGAAATTGCAAAGTGTGCGAAAAAAGAGGTCAAAGGCACTGACTCTCCAAGTGGGGAGAATGTTAATATCGCCTCTGGAACGGCGAACTCGAGCCCCATGTTTCGAAAATGGTGATGAGTTTTAGAAACTTTGCCTGATCACTTCGTGGACCATATTCTGGGTTTTCCATGCATATTTTAGCTGAAGGATAAATCCCTTAAACGTGGAGATTTGGGACCCGTGGAATGGGAACCATGCACCATTACCTCAAAGGGTCTGCATTCCCTCACCAATAGCATCAGCCCCAAGTGTCCAGCCTTATCTCTCCCACGGCTGTGGATGTAGAGGTGGTAAATCCAAGATTCCACACAAGCCCTGAAGGACTTATTTAAGAATTTCTCTCTATTTCACAGTCCTTGTGTTTTCTTTTTCAAATTTATTTTTATAAGGGGATTTAACTTATGTACACTGCTCTGTGTATGCTGCTGTACACAAATGATTTTCTTATGGAGACCTATAAATGTATGGGTTTTAATTTTCTTCATAGTCAGGTATATTCCTCGGTTTTGAACACGGGGTGCTGAGTCCATGTGGTTGAGCGAGGAGGAGGTCTTCTCTAATATATATTTGGCTTATGGAATGGTATCTGTCCTAATATCAACCTCTGGTTTTATGCAGCCTCCCCACTCTCCTTTCCCCTTAAGCAAGCATCAGTTTCTTTTGTAAATGTGAGACTCTGTTGTGTTTTGTAATGCATTTCACGCGTAGCCGTGTTTACGTTCCCGGTATTCGTGATACCTTATGATGTTTCTTTTTCTGTGTGACTTATTTCACTTAGAATCATCGTAACTAAATCCACTCATTATGCTGCTACTGGTCTGTTGCCATTGATTTCATTGTTGAGTGATATTCCATTGTAGGGATGTACCACAACTTTTATATCCATTTTTCTCTTTCTGGGCTATTGAAGTTGTACCATAGTCAAGGTTCCCGTAAAGAGCGCAGCCCCAAACTTTGGTGTGGCTGTGTCTTTTTCATTTAAATTTTCCGAATCTATGGCACCATAAGTGGCAGTGCCCTAGGCTCTCTAGCTTGGTTTTCTCTTTGTTCCAGGAAACACCATCCACTTCTCCAGAGTGGCTGTTGGCAATTTACATCCCACCCATCAGCATAACCAGGCTGCCGGTTCTCCATGGCCTGTCCTGCCTCTCTGGATTTTACACTTTTTTCGGACGGCCCTTTGGATCGGTGGGAAGTGAGACTGCCTTGTAGTGCAGATTTCCACTGCAGGCTTGCTTGGTTGGCCAAAAAGGGCGTATGCGTTTTTTCCTGAATATATTCAGGAAAAAACGCATACGCCCTTTTTGGCCAAGTGCATCACTGTCGAACTGCTGCCTCTTTTCCTACGCTTTCAGAGCAATTCTTATCTACCCCCCGATATCTGTTTTCTGCAATTCTGCGTCGCGTTCAAGTCCTCCTCACAGCCTTCCTTCAATAAATTTTTGGATGATAGGGGTCATTTGGAACTCTGCAGGATTGCGAGTTACAGTGCCAGAAATCTCCTTTTCTCAACTCGCTTTCTTGTGAGCTGACCGCAAACCCGAACAATTGCTTCAGGCCCTAATCTCGTTCCGGCATGGCACGCTGAGCCTTTGGTGAACTCTTCTTCCTGTAGGGAAATCAGAGTTCAATGTGCCCGTCCAAACACATCGAGTTAGCCGCTCATTGGTTCTCCTTATTCTTGATCATCTTCTACCGAAATTGCAAAGTGTGCGAAACAAGGGGTCAAAGGCACTGACTCTCCAAGTGGGGAGAATGTTAATATGGCCTCTGGAGGGGCGAACTCGAGTCCAAGGGTTCGAAAATGGCTATGAGTTTTAGAAACTTTGCCTGATCACTTCGTGGACCATATTCTGGGTTTTCCATGCATATTTTAGCTGAAGGATAAATCCCTTAAACGTGGAGATTTGGGACCCGTGGAATGGGAACCATGCACCATTACCTCAAAGGGTCTGCATTCCCTCACCAAAGCATCAGCCCAAAGTGTCCAGCCTTATCTCTCCCACAGCTGTGGATGTAGAGGTGGTAAAGCCAAGATTCCACACAAGCCCTGAAGGACTTATTTAAGAATTTCTCTCTATTTCAAAGTCCTTGTGTTTTCTTTTTCAAATTTATTTTTATAAGGGGATTTAGCTTATGTACACTGCTGTGTGTATGCTGCTGTACACAAATGATTTTCTTATGGAGACCTATAAATGTATGGGTTTTAATTTTCTTCATAGTCAGGTTTATTCCTCGGTTTTGAACACGGGGTGCTGAGTCCATGTGGTTGAGCGAGCAGGAGGTCTTCTCTAATATATATTTGGCTTATGGAATGGTATCTGTCCTAATATCAACCTCTGGTTTTATGCAGCCTCCCCACTCTCCTTTCCCCTTAAGCAAGCATCAGTTTCTTTTGTAAATGTGAGACTCTGTTGTGTTTTGTAATGCAGTTCACGCGTAGCCGTGTTTACGTTCCCGGTATTCGTGATACCTTATGATGTTTCTTTTTCTGTGTGACTTATTTCACTTAGAATCATCGTAACTAAATCCACTCATTATGCTGCTACTGGTCTGTTGCCATTGATTTCATTGTTGAGTGATATTCCATTGTAGGGATGTACCACAACTTTTATATCCATTTTTCTCTTTCTGGGCTATTGAAGTTGTACCATAGTCAAGGTTCCCGTAAAGAGCGCAGCCCCAAACTTTGGTGTGGCTGTGTCTTTTTCATTTAAATTTTCCGAATCTATGGCACCATAAGTGGAAGTGCCCTAGGCTCTCTAGCTTGGTTTTCTCTTTGTTCCAGGAAACACCATCCACTTCTCCAGAGTGGCTGTTGGCAATTTACATCCCGCCCATCAGCATAACAAGGCTGCCGGTTCTCCATGGCCTGTCCTGCCTCTCTGGATTTTACACTTTTTTTCGGAGGGTCCTTTTGATCGGTGGGAAGTGAGAGTTGCTTGTAGTGCGGATTTCCATTGCAGGCTTGCTTGGTTGGCCAAAAAGGGCGTATGCGTTTTTTCCTGAATATATTCAGGAAAAAACGCATACGCCCTTTTTGGCCAAGTGCATCACTGTCGAACTGCTGCCTCTTTTCCTATGCTTTCAGAGCAATTCTTATCTACACCCCGATATCTGTTTTCTGCAATTCTGCGTCGCGTTCAAGTCCTCCTCACAGCCTTCCTTCAATAAATTTTTGGATGATAGGGGTCATTTGGAACTCTGCAGGATTGTGAGTTACGGTGCCAGAAATCTCCTTTTCTCAACTCGCTTTCTTGTGAGCTGACCGCAAACCCGAAGAATTGCTTCAGGCCCTAATCTCGTTCCGGCATGGCACGCTGAGCCTTTGGTGAACTCTTCTTCCTGTAGGGAAATCAGAGTTCAATGTGCCCGTCCAAACACATCGAGTTAGCCGCTCATTGGTTCTCCTTATTCCTGATCATCTTCTACCGAAATTGCAAAGTGTGCGAAACAAGAGGTCAAAGGCACTGACTCTCCAAGTGGGGAGAATGTTAATATCGCCTCTGGAACGGCGAACTCGAGCCCCATGTTTCGAAAATGGTGATGAGTTTTAGAAACTTTGCCTGATCACTTCGTGGACCATATTCTGGGTTTTCCATGCATATTTTAGCTGAAGGTTAAATCCCTTAAACGTGGAGATTTGGGACCCGTGGAATGGGAACCATGCACCATTACCTCAAAGGGTCTGCATTCCCTCACCAATAGCATCAACCCCAAGTGTCCAGCCTTATCTCTCCCATGGCTGTGGATGTAGAGGTGGTAAATCCAAGATTCCACACAAGCCCTGAAGGACTTATTTAAGAATTTCTCTCTATTTCACAGTCCTTGTGTTTTCTTTTTCAAATTTATTTTTATAAGGGGATTTAACTTATGTAAACTGTTGTGTGTATGCTGCTGTACACAAATGATTTTCTTATGGAGACCTATAAATGTATGGGTTTTAATTTTCTTCATAGTCAGGTATATTCCTCGGTTTTGAACACGGGGTGCTGAGTCCATGTGGTTGAGCGAGGAGGAGGTCTTGTCTAATAGATATTTGGCTTATGGAATGGTATCTGTCCTAATATCAACCTCTGGTTTTATGCAGCCTCCCCACTCTCCTTTCCCCTTAAGCAAGCATCAGTTTCTTTTGTAAATGTGAGACTCTGTTGTGTTTTGTAATGCAGTTCACGCGTAGCCGTGTTTACGTTCCCGGTATTCGTGATACCTTATGATGTTTCTTTTTCTGTGTGACTTATTTCACTTAGAATCATCGTAACTAAATCCACTCATTATGCTGCTACTGGTCTGTTGCCATTGATTTCATTGTTGAGTGATATTCCATTGTAGGGATGTACCACAACTTTTATATCCATTTTTCTCTTTCTGGGCTATTGAAGTTGTACCATAGTCAAGGTTCCCGTAAAGAGCGCAGCCCCAAACTTTGGTGTGGCTGTGTCTTTTTCATTTAAATTTTCCGAATCTATGGCACCATAAGTGGAAGTGCCCTAGGCTCTCTAGCTTGGTTTTCTCTTTGTTCCAGGAAACACCATCCACTTCTCCAGAGTGGCTGTTGGCAATTTACATCCCGCCCATCAGCATAACAAGGCTGCTGGTTCTCCATGGCCTGTCCTGCCTCTCTGGATTTTACACTTTTTTTCGGAGGGCCCTTTTGATCGGTGGGAAGTGAGAGTTGCTTGTAGTGCGGATTTCCATTGCAGGCTTGCTTGGTTGGCCAAAAAGGGCGTATGCGTTTTTTCCTGAATATATTCAGGAAAAAACGCATACGCCCATTTTGGCCAAGTGCATCACTGTCGAACTGCTGCCTCTTTTCCTACGCTTTCAGAGCAATTCTTATCTACCCCCCGATATCTGTTTTCTGCGATTCTGCGTCGTGTTCAAGTCCTCCTCACAGCCTTCCTTCAATAAATTTTTGGATGATAGGGGTCATTTGGAACTCTGCAGGATTGCGAGTTACAGTGCCAGAAATCTCCTTTTCTCAACTCGCTTCCTTGTGAGCTGACCGCAAACACGAAGAATTGCTTCAGGCCCTAATCTCGTTCCGGCATGGCACGCTGAGCCTTTGGTGAACTCTTCTTCCTGTAGGGAAATCAGAGTTCAATGTGCCTGTCCAAACACATCGAGTTAGCCGCTCATTGGTTCTCCTTATTCCTGATCATCTTCTACCGAAATTGCAAAGTGTGCAAAACAAGAGGTCAAAGGCACTGACTCTCCAAGTGGGGAGAATGTTAATATGGCCTCTGGAGGGGCGAACTCGAGTCCCAGGGTTCGAAAATGGCGATGAGTTTTAGAAACTTTGCCTGATCACTTCGTGGACCATATTCTGGGTTTTCCATGCATATTTTAGCTGAAGGATAAATCCCTTAAACGTGGAGATTTGGGACCCGTGGAATGGGAACCATGCACCATTACCTCAAAGGGTCTGCATTCCCTCACCAATAGCATCAGCCCCAAGTGTCCAGCCTTATCTCTCCCACGGCTGTGGATGTAGAGGTGGTAAATCCAAGATTCCACACAAGCCCTGAAGGACTTATTTAAGAATTTCTCTCTATTTCACAGTCCTTGTGTTTTCTTTTTCAAATTTATTTTTATAAGGGGATTTAGCTTATGTACACTGCTGTGTGTATGCTGCTGTACACAAATGATTTTCTTATGGAGACCTATAAATGTATGGGTTTTAATTTTCTTCATAGTCAGGTATATTCCTCGGTTTTGAACACGGGGTGCTGAGTCCATGTGGTTGAGCGAGCAGGAGGTCTTCTCTAATATATATTTGGCTTATGGAATGGTATCTGTCCTAATATCAACCTCTGGTTTTATGCAGCCTCCCCACTCTCCTTTCCCCTTAAGCAAGCATCAGTTTCTTTTGTAAATGTGAGACTCTGTTGTGTTTTGTAATGCAGTTCACGCGTAGCCGTGTTTACATTCCCGGTATTCGTGATACCTTATGATGTTTCTTTTTCTGTGTGACTTATTTCACTTAGAACCATCGTAACTAAATCCACTCATTATGCTGCTACTGGTCTGTTGCCATTGATTTCATTGTTGAGTGATATTCCATTTTAGGGATGTACCAAAACTTTTATATCCATTTTTCTCTTTCTGGGCTATTGAAGTTGTACCATAGTCAAGGATCCCGTAAAGAGCGCAGCCCCAAACTTTGGTGTGGCTGTGTCTTTTTCATTTAAATTTTCCGAATCTATGGCACCATAAGTGGAAGTGCCCTAGGCTCTCTAGCTTGGTTTTCTCTTTGTTCCAGGAAACACCATCCACTTCTCCAGAGTGGCTGTTGGCAATTTACATCCCGCCCATCAGCATAACAAGGCTGCCGGTTCTCCATGGCCTGTCCTGCCTCTCTGGATTTTACACATTTTTTCGGAGGGCCCTTTTGATCGGTGGGAAGTGAGAGTTGCTTGTAGTGCGGATTTCCATTGCAGGCTTGCTTGGTTGGCCAAAAAGGGCGTATGCGTTTTTTCCTGAATATATTCAGGAAAAAACGCATACGCCCGTTTTGGCCAAGTGCATCACTCTCGAACTGCTGCCTCTTTTCCTACGCTTTCAGAGCAATTCTTATCTACCCCCCGATATCTGTTTTCTGCAATTCTGCGTCGTGTTCAAGTCCTCCTCACAGCCTTCCTTCAATAAATTTTTGGATGATAGGGGTCATTTGGAACTCTGCAGGATTGCGAGTTACAGTGCCAGAAATCTCCTTTTCTCAACTCGCTTCCTTGTGAGCTGACCGCAAACCCGAAGAATTGCTTCAGGCCCTAATCTCGTTCCGGCATGTCACGCTGAGCCTTTGGTGAAGTCTTCTACCTGTAGGGAAATCAGAGTTCAATGTGCCCGTCCAAACACATCGAGTTAGCCGCTCATTGGTTCTCCTTATTCCTGATCATCTTCTACCGAAATTGCAAAGTGTGCAAAACAAGAGGTCAAAGGCACTGACTCTCCAAGTGGGGAGAATGTTAATATGGCCTCTGGAACGGCGAACTCGAGTCCCAGGGTTCGAAAATGGCGATGAGTTTTAGAAACTTTGCCTGATCACTTCGTGGACCATATTCTGGGTTTTCCATGCATATTTTAGCTGAAGGATAAATCCCTTAAACGTGGAGATTTGGGACCCGTTGAATGGGAACCATGCACCATTACCTCAAAGGGTCTGCATTCCCTCACCAATAGCATCAGCCCCAAGTGTCCAGCCTTATCTCTCCCACCGCTGTGGATGTAGAGGTGGTAAATCCAAGATTCCACACAAGCCCTGAAGGACTTATTTAAGAATTTCTCTCTATTTCACAGTCCTTGTGTTTTCTTTTTCAAATTTATTTTTATAAGGGGATTTAGCTTATGTACACTGCTGTGTGTATGCTGCTGTACACAAATGATTTTCTTATGGAGACCTATAAATGTATGGGTTTTAATTTTCTTCATAGTCAGGTATATTCCTCGGTTTTGAACACGGGGTGCTGAGTCCATGTGGTTGAGCGAGCAGGAGGTCTTCTCTAATATATATTTGGCTTATGGAATGGTATCTGTCCTAATATCAACCTCTGGTTTTATGCAGCCTCCCCACTCTCCTTTCCCCTTAAGCAAGCATCAGTTTCTTTTGTAAATGTGAGACTCTGTTGTGTTTTGTAATGCAGTTCACGCGTAGCCGTGTTTACGTTCCCGGTATTCGTGATACCTTATGATGTTTCTTTTTCTGTGTGACTTATTTCACTTAGAATCATCGTAACTAAATCCACTCATTATGCTGCTACTGGTCTGTTGCCATTGATTTCATTGTTGAGTGATATTCCATTGTAGGGATGTACCACAACTTTTATATCCATTTTTCTCTTTCTGGGCTATTGAAGTTGTACCATAGTCAAGGTTCCCGTAAAGAGAGCAGCCCCAAACTTTGGTGTGTCTGTGTCTTTTTCATTTAAATTTTCCGAATCTATGGCACCATAAGTGGAAGTGCCCTAGGCTCTCTAGCTTGGTTTTCTCTTTGTTCCAGGAAACACCATCCATTTCTCCAGAGTGGCTGTTGGCAATTTACATCCTGCCCATCAGCATAACAAGGCTGCCGGTTCTCCATGGCCTGTCCTGCCTCTCTGGATTTTACACTTTTTTTCGGAGGGCCCTTTTGATCGGTGGGAAGTGAGAGTTGCTTGTAGTGCGGATTTCCATTGCAGGCTTGCTTGGTTGGCCAAAAAGGGCGTATGCGTTTTTTCCTGAATATATTCAGGAAAAAACGCATACGCCCTTTTTGGTCAAGTGCATCACTGTCGAACTGCTGCCTCTTTTCCTACGCTTTCAGAGCAATTCTTATCTACCCCCCGATATCTGTTTTCTGCAATTCTGTGTCACGTTCAAGTCCTCCTCACAGCCTTCCTTCAATAAATTTTTGGATGATAGGGGTCATTTGGAACTCTGCAGGATTGTGAGTTACAGTGCCAGAAATCTCCTTTTCTCAACTCGCTTTCTTGTGAGCTGACCGCAAACCAGAAGAATTGCTTCAGGCCCTAATCTCGTTCCGGCATGGCACGCTGAGCCTTTGGTGAACTCTTCTTCCTGTAGGGAAATCAGAGTTCAATGTGCCCGTCCAAACACATCGAGTTAGCCGCTCATTGGTTCTCCTTATTCCTGATCATCTTCTACCGAAATTGCAAAGTGTGCGAAACAAGAGGTCAAAAGCACTAACTCTCCAAGTGGGGAGAATGTTAATATGGCCTCTGGAGGGGCGAACTCGAGTCCCAGGGTTCGAAAATGGCGATGAGTTTTAGAAACTTTGCCTGATCACTTCGTGGACCATATTCTGGGTTTTCCATGCATATTTTAGCTGAAGGATAAATCCCTTAAACGTGGAGATTTGGGACCCGTGGAATGGGAACCGTGCACCACTACCTCAAAGTGTCTGCATTCCCTCACCAATAGCATCAGCCCCAAGTGTCCAGCCTTATCTCTCCCACGGCTGTGGATGTAGAGGTGGTAAATCCAAGATTCCACACAAGCCCTGAAGGACTTATTTAAGAATTTCTCTCTATTTCACAGTCCTTGTGTTTTCTTTTTCAAATTTATTTTTATAAGGGGATTTAGCTTATGTACACTGCTGTGTGTATGCTGCTGTACACAAATGATTTTCTTATGGAGACCTATAAATGTATGGGTTTTAATTTTCTTCATAGTCAGGTATATTCCTCGGTTTTGAACACGGGGTGCTGAGTCCATGTGGTTGAGCGAGCAGGAGGTCTTCTCTAATATATATTTGGCTTATGGAATGGTATCTGTCCTAATATCAACCTCTGGTTTTATGCAGCCTCCCCACTCTCCTTTCCCCTTAAGCAAGCATCAGTTTCTTTTGTAAATGTGAGACTCTGTTGTGTTTTGTAATGCAGTTCACGCGTAGCCGTGTTTACGTTCCCGGTATTCGTGATACCTTATGATGTTTCTTTTTCTGTGTGACTTATTTCACTTAGAATCATCGTAACTAAATCCACTCATTATGCTGCTACTGGTCTGTTGCCATTGATTTCATTGTTGAGTGATATTCCATTGTAGGGATGTACCACACCATTTATATCCATTTTTCTCTTTCTGGGCTATTGAAGTTGTACCATAGTCAAGGTTCCCGTCAAGAGAGCAGCCCCAGGGCTTCCCTGGTGGCGCAGTGGTTGAGAGTCCGCCTGCCGATGCAGGGGATACGGGTTCGTGCCCCGGTCTGGGAAGATCCCACATGCCGCGGGGCGGCTGGGCCCGTGAGCCATGGCCGCTGAGCCTGCGCGTCCGGAGCCTGTCCTCCGCAATGGGAGAGGCCACAACAGTGAGAGGCCCGCATACCGCAAAAAAAAAAAAAAAAAAAAAAAAAAAAGAGAGCAGCCCCAAACTTTGGTGTGGCTGTGTCTTTTTCATTTAAATTTTCCGAATCTATGGCACCATAAGTGGAAGTGCCCTAGGCTCTCTAGCTTGGTTTTCTCTTTGTTCCAGGAAACACCATCCACTTCTCCAGAGTGGCTGTTGGCAATTTACATCCCGCCCATTAGCATAACAAGGCTGCCGGTTCTCCATGGCCTGTCCTGCCTCTCTGGATTTTACACTTTTTTTCGGAGGGCCCTTTTGATCGGTGGGAAGTGAGAGTTGCTTGTAGTGCGGATTTCCATTGCAGGCTTGCTTGGTTGGCCAAAAAGGGCGTATGCGTTTTTTCCTGAATATATTCAGGAAAAAACGCATACGCCCTTTTTGGCCAAGTGCATCACTGTCGAACTGCTGCCTCTTTTCCTACGCTTTCAGAGCAATTCTTATCTACCCCCCGATATCTGTTTTCTGCAATTCTGCGTCGCGTTCAAGTCCTCCTCACAGCCTTCCTTCAATAAATTTTTGGATGATAGGGGTCATTTGGAACTCTGCAGGATTGTGAGTTACAGTGCCAGAAATCTCCTTTTCTCAACTCGCTTTCTTGTGAGCTGACCGCAAACCCGAAGAATTGCTTCAGGCCCTAATCTCGTTCCGGCATGGCACGCTGAGCCTTTGGTGAACTCTTCTTCCTGTAGGGAAATCAGAGTTCAATGTGCCCGTCCAAACACATCGAATTAACCGCTCATTGGTTCTCCTTATTCCTGATCATCTTCTACCGAAATTGCAAAGTGTGCGAAACAAGAGGTCAAAGGCACTGACTCTCCAAGTGGGGAGAATGTTAATATGGCCTCTGGAGGGGCGAACTCGAGTCCCAGGGTTCGAAAATGGCGATGAGTTTTAGAAACTTTGCCTGATCACTTCGTGGACCATATTCTGGGTTTTCCATGCATATTTTAGCTGAAGGATAAATCCCTTCAACGTGGAGATTTGGGACCCGTGGAATGGGAACCATGCACCACTACCTCAAAGGGTCTGCATTCCCTCACCAATAGCATCAGCCCCAAGTGTCCAGCCTTATCTCTCCCACCGCTGTGGATGTAGAGGTGGTAAATCCAAGATTACACACAAGCCCTGAAGGACTTATTTAAGAATTTCTCTCTATTTCACAGTCCTTGTGTTTTCTTTTTCAAATTTATTTTTATAAGGGGATTTAGCTTATGTACACTGCTGTGTGTATGCTGCTGTACACAAATGATTTTCTTATGGAGACCTATAAATGTATGGGTTTTAATTTTCTTCATAGTCAGGTATATTCCTCGGTTTTGAACTCGGGGTGCTGAGTCCATGTGGTTGAGCGAGGAGGAGGTCTTGTCTAATATATATTTGGCTTATGGAATGGTATCTGTCCTAATATCAACCTCTGGTTTTATGCAGCCTCCCCACTCTCCTTTCCCCTTAAGCAAGCATCAGTTTCTTTTGTAAATGTGAGACTCTGTTGTGTTTTGTAATGCAGTTCACGCGTAGCCGTGTTTACGTTCCCGGTATTCGTGATACCTTATGATGTTTCTTTTTCTGTGTGACTTATTTCACTTAGAATCATCGTAACTAAATCCACTCATTATGCTGCTACTGGTCTGTTGCCATTGATTTCATTGTTGAGTGATATTCCATTGTAGGGATGTACCACAACTTTTATATCCATTTTTCTCTTTCTGGGCTATTGAAGTTGTACCATAGTCAAGGTTCCCGTAAAGAGCGCAGTCCCAAAATTTGGTGTGGCAGTGTCTTTTTCATTTAAATTTTCCGAATCTATGGCACCATAAGTGGAAGTGCCCTAGGCTCTCTAGCTTGGTTTTCTCTTTGTTCCAGGAAACACCATCCACTTCTCCAGAGTGGCTGTTGGCAATTTACATCCCACCCATCAGCATAACAAGGCTGCCGGTTCTCCATGGCCTGTCCTGCCTCTCTGGATTTTACACTTTTTTTCGGAGGGCCCTTTTGATCGGTGGGAAGTGAGAGTTGCTTGTAGTGCGGATTTCCATTGCAGGCTTGCTTGGTTGGCCAAAAAGGGCGTATGCGTTTTTTCCTGAATATATTCAGGAAAAAACGCATACGCCCTTTTTAGCCAAGTGCATCACTGTCGAACTGCTGCCTCTTTTCCTACGCTTTCAGAGCAATTCTTATCTACCCCCCGATATCTGTTTTCTGCAATTCTGCGTCGCGTTCAAGTCCTCCTCACAGCCTTCCTTCAATAAATTTTTGGATGATAGGGGTCATTTGGAACTCTGCAGGATTGTGAGTTACAGTGCCAGAAATCTCCTTTTCTCAACTCGCTTTCTTGTGAGCTGACCGCAAACCCGAAGAATTGCTTCAGGCCCTAATCTCGTTCCGGCATGGCACGCTGAGCCTTTGGTGAACTCTTCTTCCTGTAGGGAAATCAGAGTTCAATGTGCCCGTCCAAACACATCGAGTTAGCCGCTCATTGGTTCTCCTTATTCCTGATCATCTTCTACCGAAATTGCAAAGTGTGCGAAACAAGAGGTCAAAGGCACTGACTCTCCAAGTGGAGAGAATGTTCATATGGCCTCTGGAGGGGCGAACTCGAGTCCCAGGGTTCGAAAATGGCGATGAGTTTTAGAAACTTTGCCTGATCACTTCGTGGACCATATTCTGGGTTTTCCATGCATATTTTAGCTGAAGGATAAATCCCTTAAACGTGGAGATTTGGGACCCGTGGAATGGGAACCATGCACCATTACCTCAAAGGGTCTGCATTCCCTCACCAATAGCATCAGCCCCAAGTGTCCAGCTTTATCTCTCCCACAGCTGTGGATGTAGAGGTGGTAAATCCAAGATTCCACACAAGCCCTGAAGGACTTATTTAAGAATTTCTCTCTATTTCACATTCTTTGTGTTTTCATTTTCAAATTTATTTTTATAAGGGGATTTAGCTTATGTACACTGCTGTGTGTATGCTGCTGTACACAAATGATTTTCTTATGGAGACTTATAAATGTATGGGTTTTAATTTTCTTCATAGTCAGGTATATTCCTCGGTTTTGAACACGGGGTGCTGAGTCCATGTGGTTGAGCGAGGAGGAGGTCTTCTCTAATATATATTTGGCTTATGGAATGGTATCTGTCCTAATATCAACCTCTGGTTTTATGCAGCCTCCCCACTCTCCTTTCCCCTTAAGCAAGCATCAGTTTCTTTTGTAAATGTGAGACTCTGTTGTGTTTTGTAATGCAGTTCACGCGTAGCCGTGTTTACGTTCCCGGTATTCGTGATACCTTATGATGTTTCTTTTTCTGTGTGACTTATTTCACTTAGAATCATCGTAACTAAATCCACTCATTATGCTGCTACTGGTCTGTTGCCATTGATTTCATTGTTGAGTGATATTCCATTGTAGGGATGTACCACAACTTTTATATCCATTTTTCTCTTTCTGGGCTATTGAAGTTGTACCATAGTCAAGGTTCCCGTAAAGAGCGCAGTCCCAAAATTTGGTGTGGCAGTGTCTTTTTCATTTAAATTTTCCGAATCTATGGCACCATAAGTGGAAGTGCCCTAGGCTCTCTAGCTTGGTTTTCTCTTTGTTCCAGGAAACACCATCCACTTCTCCAGAGTGGCTGTTGGCAATTTACATCCCGCCCATCAGCATAACAAGGCTGCCGGTTCTCCCTGGCCTGTCCTGCCTCTCTGGATTTTACACTTTTTTTCGGAGGGCCCATTTGATCGGTGGGAAGTGAGAGTTGCTTGTAGTGCGGATTTCCATTGCAGGCTTGCTTGGTTGGCCAAAAAGGGCGTATGCGTTTTTTCCTGAATATATTCAGGAAAAAACGCATACGCCCTTTTTAGCCAAGTGCATCACTGTCGAACTGCTGCCTCTTTTCCTACGCTTTCAGAGCAATTCTTATCTACCCCCCGATATCTGTTTTCTGCAATTCTGTGTCACGTTCAAGTCCTCCTCACAGCCTTCCTTCAATAAATTTTTGGATGATAGGGGTCATTTGGAACTCTGCAGGATTGTGAGTTACAGTGCCAGAAATCTCCTTTTCTCAACTCGCTTTCTTGTGAGCTGACCGCAAACCAGAAGAATTGCTTCAGGCCCTAATCTCGTTCCGGCATGGCACGCTGAGCCTTTGGTGAACTCTTCTTCCTGTAGGGAAATCAGAGTTCAATGTGCCCGTCCAAACACATCGAGTTAGCCGCTCATTGGTTCTCCTTATTCCTGATCATCTTCTACCGAAATTGCAAAGTGTGCGAAACAAGAGGTCAAAAGCACTAACTCTCCAAGTGGGGAGAATGTTAATATGGCCTCTGGAGGGGCGAACTCGAGTCCCAGGGTTCGAAAATGGCGATGAGTTTTAGAAACTTTGCCTGATCACTTCGTGGACCATATTCTGGGTTTTCCATGCATATTTTAGCTGAAGGATAAATCCCTTAAACGTGGAGATTTGGGACCCGTGGAATGGGAACCGTGCACCACTACCTCAAAGTGTCTGCATTCCCTCACCAATAGCATCAGCCCCAAGTGTCCAGCCTTATCTCTCCCACCGCTGTGGATGTAGAGGTGGTAAATCCAAGATTCCACACAAGCCCTGAAGGACTTATTTAAGAATTTCTCTCTATTTCACAGTCCTTGTGTTTTCTTTTTCAAATTTATTTTTATAAGGGGATTTAGCTTATGTACACTGCTGTGTGTATGCTGCTGTACACAAATGATTTTCTTATGGAGACCTATAAATGTATGGGTTTTAATTTTCTTCATAGTCAGGTATATTCCTCGGTTTTGAACACGGGGTGCTGAGTCCATGTGGTTGAGCGAGCAGGAGGTCTTCTCTAATATATATTTGGCTTATGGAATGGTATCTGTCCTAATATCAACCTCTGGTTTTATGCAGCCTCCCCACTCTCCTTTCCCCTTAAGCAAGCATCAGTTTCTTTTGTAAATGTGAGACTCTGTTGTGTTTTGTAATGCAGTTCACGCGTAGCCGTGTTTACGTTCCCGGTATTCGTGATACCTTATGATGTTTCTTTTTCTGTGTGACTTATTTCACTTAGAATCATCGTAACTAAATCCACTCATTATGCTGCTACTGGTCTGTTGCCATTGATTTCATTGTTGAGTGATATTCCATTGTAGGGATGTACCACACCTTTTATATCCATTTTTCTCTTTCTGGGCTATTGAAGTTGTACCATAGTCAAGGTTCCCGTCAAGAGAGCAGCCCCAGGGCTTCCCTGGTGGCGCAGTGGTTGAGAGTCCGCCTGCCGATGCAGGGGATACGGGTTCGTGCCCCGGTCTGGGAAGATCCCACATGCCGCGGGGCGGCTGGGCCCGTGAGCCATGGCCGCTGAGCCTGCGCGTCCGGAGCCTGTCCTCCGCAACGGGAGAGGCCACAACAGTGAGAGGCCCGCATACCGCAAAAAAAAAAAAAAAAAAAAAAAAAAAGAGAGCAGCCCCAAACTTTGGTGTGGCTGTGTCTTTTTCATTTAAATTTTCCGAATCTATGGCACCATAAGTGGAAGTGCCCTAGGCTCTCTAGCTTGGTTTTCTCTTTGTTCCAGGAAACACCATCCACTTCTCCAGAGTGGCTGTTGGCAATTTACATCCCGCCCATTAGCATAACAAGGCTGCCGGTTCTCCATGGCCTGTCCTGCCTCTCTGGATTTTACACTTTTTTTCGGAGGGCCCTTTTGATCGGTGGGAAGTGAGAGTTGCTTGTAGTGCGGATTTCCATTGCAGGCTTGCTTGGTTGGCCAAAAAGGGCGTATGCGTTTTTTCCTGAATATATTCAGGAAAAAACGCATACGCCCTTTTTGGCCAAGTGCATCACTGTCGAACTGCTGCCTCTTTTCCTACGCTTTCAGAGCAATTCTTATCTACCCCCCGATATCTGTTTTCTGCAATTCTGCGTCGCGTTCAAGTCCTCCTCACAGCCTTCCTTCAATAAATTTTTGGATGATAGGGGTCATTTGGAACTCTGCAGGATTGTGAGTTACAGTGCCAGAAATCTCCTTTTCTCAACTCGCTTTCTTGTGAGCTGACCGCAAACCCGAAGAATTGCTTCAGGCCCTAATCTCGTTCCGGCATGGCACGCTGAGCCTTTGGTGAACTCTTCTTCCTGTAGGGAAATCAGAGTTCAATGTGCCCGTCCAAACACATCGAATTAACCGCTCATTGGTTCTCCTTATTCCTGATCATCTTCTACCGAAATTGCAAAGTGTGCGAAACAAGAGGTCAAAGGCACTGACTCTCCAAGTGGGGAGAATGTTAATATGGCCTCTGGAGGGGCGAACTCGAGTCCCAGGGTTCGAAAATGGCGATGAGTTTTAGAAACTTTGCCTGATCACTTCGTGGACCATATTCTGGGTTTTCCATGCATATTTTAGCTGAAGGATAAATCCCTTCAACGTGGAGATTTGGGACCCGTGGAATGGGAACCATGCACCACTACCTCAAAGGGTCTGCATTCCCTCACCAATAGCATCAGCCCCAAGTGTCCAGCCTTATCTCTCCCACCGCTGTGGATGTAGAGGTGGTAAATCCAAGATTACACACAAGCCCTGAAGGACTTATTTAAGAATTTCTCTCTATTTCACAGTCCTTGTGTTTTCTTTTTCAAATTTATTTTTATAAGGGGATTTAGCTTATGTACACTGCTGTGTGTATGCTGCTGTACACAAATGATTTTCTTATGGAGACCTATAAATGTATGGGTTTTAATTTTCTTCATAGTCAGGTATATTCCTCGGTTTTGAACTCGGGGTGCTGAGTCCATGTGGTTGAGCGAGGAGGAGGTCTTGTCTAATATATATTTGGCTTATGGAATGGTATCTGTCCTAATATCAACCTCTGGTTTTATGCAGCCTCCCCACTCTCCTTTCCCCTTAAGCAAGCATCAGTTTCTTTTGTAAATGTGAGACTCTGTTGTGTTTTGTAATGCAGTTCACGCGTAGCCGTGTTTACGTTCCCGGTATTCGTGATACCTTATGATGTTTCTTTTTCTGTGTGACTTATTTCACTTAGAATCATCGTAACTAAATCCACTCATTATGCTGCTACTGGTCTGTTGCCATTGATTTCATTGTTGAGTGATATTCCATTGTAGGGATGTACCACAACTTTTATATCCATTTTTCTCTTTCTGGGCTATTGAAGTTGTACCATAGTCAAGGTTCCCGTAAAGAGCGCAGTCCCAAAATTTGGTGTGGCAGTGTCTTTTTCATTTAAATTTTCCGAATCTATGGCACCATAAGTGGAAGTGCCCTAGGCTCTCTAGCTTGGTTTTCTCTTTGTTCCAGGAAACACCATCCACTTCTCCAGAGTGGCTGTTGGCAATTTACATCCCACCCATCAGCATAACAAGGCTGCCGGTTCTCCATGGCCTGTCCTGCCTCTCTGGATTTTACACTTTTTTTCGGAGGGCCCTTTTGATCGGTGGGAAGTGAGAGTTGCTTGTAGTGCGGATTTCCATTGCAGGCTTGCTTGGTTGGCCAAAAAGGGCGTATGCGTTTTTTCCTGAATATATTCAGGAAAAAACGCATACGCCCTTTTTAGCCAAGTGCATCACTGTCGAACTGCTGCCTCTTTTCCTACGCTTTCAGAGCAATTCTTATCTACCCCCCGATATCTGTTTTCTGCAATTCTGCGTCGCGTTCAAGTCCTCCTCACAGCCTTCCTTCAATAAATTTTTGGATGATAGGGGTCATTTGGAACTCTGCAGGATTGTGAGTTACAGTGCCAGAAATCTCCTTTTCTCAACTCGCTTTCTTGTGAGCTGACCGCAAACCCGAAGAATTGCTTCAGGCCCTAATCTCGTTCCGGCATGGCACGCTGAGCCTTTGGTGAACTCTTCTTCCTGTAGGGAAATCAGAGTTCAATGTGCCCGTCCAAACACATCGAGTTAGCCGCTCATTGGTTCTCCTTATTCCTGATCATCTTCTACCGAAATTGCAAAGTGTGCGAAACAAGAGGTCAAAGGCACTGACTCTCCAAGTGGAGAGAATGTTCATATGGCCTCTGGAGGGGCGAACTCGAGTCCCAGGGTTCGAAAATGGCGATGAGTTTTAGAAACTTTGCCTGATCACTTCGTGGACCATATTCTGGGTTTTCCATGCATATTTTAGCTGAAGGATAAATCCCTTAAACGTGGAGATTTGGGACCCGTGGAATGGGAACCATGCACCATTACCTCAAAGGGTCTGCATTCCCTCACCAATAGCATCAGCCCCAAGTGTCCAGCTTTATCTCTCCCACAGCTGTGGATGTAGAGGTGGTAAATCCAAGATTCCACACAAGCCCTGAAGGACTTATTTAAGAATTTCTCTCTATTTCACATTCTTTGTGTTTTCATTTTCAAATTTATTTTTATAAGGGGATTTAGCTTATGTACACTGCTGTGTGTATGCTGCTGTACACAAATGATTTTCTTATGGAGACTTATAAATGTATGGGTTTTAATTTTCTTCATAGTCAGGTATATTCCTCGGTTTTGAACACGGGGTGCTGAGTCCATGTGGTTGAGCGAGGAGGAGGTCTTCTCTAATATATATTTGGCTTATGGAATGGTATCTGTCCTAATATCAACCTCTGGTTTTATGCAGCCTCCCCACTCTCCTTTCCCCTTAAGCAAGCATCAGTTTCTTTTGTAAATGTGAGACTCTGTTGTGTTTTGTAATGCAGTTCACGCGTAGCCGTGTTTACGTTCCCGGTATTCGTGATACCTTATGATGTTTCTTTTTCTGTGTGACTTATTTCACTTAGAATCATCGTAACTAAATCCACTCATTATGCTGCTACTGGTCTGTTGCCATTGATTTCATTGTTGAGTGATATTCCATTGTAGGGATGTACCACAACTTTTATATCCATTTTTCTCTTTCTGGGCTATTGAAGTTGTACCATAGTCAAGGTTCCCGTAAAGAGCGCAGTCCCAAAATTTGGTGTGGCAGTGTCTTTTTCATTTAAATTTTCCGAATCTATGGCACCATAAGTGGAAGTGCCCTAGGCTCTCTAGCTTGGTTTTCTCTTTGTTCCAGGAAACACCATCCACTTCTCCAGAGTGGCTGTTGGCAATTTACATCCCGCCCATCAGCATAACAAGGCTGCCGGTTCTCCATGGCCTGTCCTGCCTCTCTGGATTTTACACTTTTTTTCGGAGGGCCCATTTGATCGGTGGGAAGTGAGAGTTGCTTGTAGTGCGGATTTCCATTGCAGGCTTGCTTGGTTGGCCAAAAAGGGCGTATGCGTTTTTTCCTGAATATATTCAGGAAAAAACGCATACGCCCTTTTTAGCCAAGTGCATCACTGTCGAACTGCTGCCTCTTTTCCTACGCTTTCAGAGCAATTCTTATCTACCCCCCGATATCTGTTTTCTGCAATTCTGCGTCGCGTTCAAGTCCTCCTCACAGCCTTCCTTCAATAAATTTTTGGATGATAGGGGTCATTTGGAACTCTGCAGGATTGTGAGTTACAGTGCCAGAAATCTCCTTTTCTCAACTCGCTTTCTTGTGAGCTGACCGCAAACCCGAAGAATTGCTTCAGGCCCTAATCTCGTTCCGGCATGGCACGCTGAGCCTTTGGTGAACTCTTCTTCCTGTAGGGAAATCAGAGTTCAATGTGCCCGTCCAAACACATCGAGTTAGCCGCTCATTGGTTCTCCTTATTCCTGATCATCTTCTACCGAAATTGCAAAGTGTGCGAAACAAGAGGTCAAAGGCACTGACTCTCCAAGTGGAGAGAATGTTCATATGGCCTCTGGAGGGGCGAACTCGAGTCCGAGGGTTCGAAAATGGCGATGAGTTTTAGAAACTTTGCCTGATCACTTCGTGGACCATATTCTGGGTTTTCCATGCATATTTTAGCTGAAGGATAAATCCCTTAAACGTGGAGATTTGGGACCCGTGGAATGGGAACCATGCACCATTACCTCAAAGGGTCTGCATTCCCTCACCAATAGCATCAGCCCCAAGTGTCCAGCTTTATCTCTCCCACAGCTGTGGATGTAGAGGTGGTAAATCCAAGATTCCACACAAGCCCTGAAGGACTTATTTAAGAATTTCTCTCTATTTCACAGTCTTTGTGTTTTCATTTTCAAATTTATTTTTATAAGGGGATTTAGCTTATGTACACTGCTGTGTGTATGCTGCTGTACACAAATGATTTTCTTATGGAGACTTATAAATGTATGGGTTTTAATTTTCTTCATAGTCAGGTATATTCCTCGGTTTTGAACACGGGGTGCTGAGTCCATGTGGTTGAGCGAGGAGGAGGTCTTCTCTAATATATATTTGGCTTATGGAATGGTATCTGTCCTAATATCAACCTCTGGTTTTATGCAGCCTCCCCACTCTCCTTTCCCCTTAAGCAAGCATCAGTTTCTTTTGTAAATGTGAGACTCTGTTGTGTTTTGTAATGCAGTTCACGCGTAGCCGTGTTTACGTTCCCGGTATTCGTGATACCTTATGATGTTTCTTTTTCTGTGTGACTTATTTCACTTAGAATCATCGTAACTAAATCCACTCATTATGCTGCTACTGGTCTGTTGCCATTGATTTCATTGTTGAGTGATATTCCATTGTAGGGATGTACCACACCTTTTATATCTATTTTTCTCTTTCTGGGCTATTGAAGTTGTACCATAGTCAAGGTTCCCGTAAAGAGAGCAGCCCCAAACTTTGGTGTGGCTGTGTCTTTTTCATTTAAATTTTCCGAATCTATGGCACCATAAGTGGAAGTGCCCTAGGCTCTCTAGCTTGGTTTTCTCTTTGTTCCAGGAAACACCATCCACTTCTCCAGAGTGGCTGTTGGCAATTTACATCCCGCCCATCAGCATAACCAGGCTGCCGGTTCTCCATGGCCTGTCCTGCCTCTCTGGATTTTACACTTTTTTTCAGAGGGCCCTTTTGATCGGTGGGAAGTGAGAGTTGCTTGTAGTGCGGATTTCCATTGCAGGCTTGCTTGGTTGGCCAAAAAGGGCGTATGCGTTTTTTCCTGAATATATTCAGGAAAAAACGCATACGCCCTTTTTGGCCAAGTGCATCACTGTCGAACTGCTGCCTCTTTTCCTACGCTTTCAGAGCAATTCTTATCTACCCCCCGATATCTGTTTTCTGCAATTCTGCGTCGCGTTCAAGTCCTCCTCACAGCCTTCCTTCAATAAATTTTTGGATGATAGGGGTCATTTGGAACTCTGCAGGATTGCGAGTTACAGTGCCAGAAATCTCCTTTTCTCAACTCGCTTTCTTGTGAGCTGACCGCAAACCCGAAGAATTGCTTCAGGCCCTAATCTCGTTCCGGCATGGCACGCTGAGCCTTTGGTGAACTCTTCTTCCTGTAGGGAAATCAGAGTTCAATGTGCCCGTCCAAACACATCGAGTTAGCCGCTCATTGGTTCTCCTTATTCCTGATCATCTTCTACCGAAATTGCAAAGTGTGCGAAACAAGAGGTCAAAGGCACTGACTCTCCAAGTGGGGAGAATGTTCATATGGCCTCTGGAGGGGCGAACTCGAGTCCCAGGGTTCGAAAATGGCGATGAGTTTTAGAAACTTTGCCTGATCACTTCGTGGACCATATTCTGGGTTTTCCATGCATATTTTAGCTGAAGGATAAATCCCTTAAACGTGGGGATTTGGGACCCGTGGAATGGGAACCATGCAGCATTACCTCAAAGGGTCTGCATTCCCTCACCAATAGCATCAGCCCCAAGTGTCCAGCCTTATCTCTCCCACGGCTGTGGATGTAGAGGTGGTAAATCCAAGATTCCACACAAGCCCTGAAGGACTTATTTAAGAATTTCTCTCTATTTCACAGTCCTTGTGTTTTCTTTTTCAAATTTATTTTTATAAGGGGATTTAGCTTATGTACACTGCTGTGTGTATGCTGCTGTACACAAATGATTTTCTTATGGAGACCTATAAATGTATGGGTTTTAATTTTCTTCATAGTCAGGTATATTCCTCGGTTTTGAACACAGGGTGCTGAGTCCATGTGGTTGAGCGAGGAGGAGGTCTTGTCTAATAGATATTTGGCTTATGGAATGGTATCTGTCCTAATATCAACCTCTGGTTTTATGCAGCCTCCCCACTCTCCTTTCCCCTTAAGCAAGCATCAGTTTCTTTTGTAAATGTGAGACTCTGTTGTGTTTTGTAATGCAGTTCACGCGTAGCCGTGTTTACGTTCCCGGTATTCGTGATACCTTATGATGTTTCTTTTTCTGTGTGACTTATTTCACTTAGAATCATCGTAACTAAATCCACTCATTATGCTGCTACTGGTCTGTTGCCATTGATTTCATTGTTGAGTGATATTCCATTGTAGGGATGTACCAAAACTTTTATATCCATTTTTCTCTTTCTGGGCTATTGAAGTTGTACCATAGTCTAGGTTCCCGTAAAGAGCGCAGCCCCAAACTTTGGTGTGGCTGTGTCTTTTTCATTTAAATTTTCCGAATCTATGGCACCATAAGTGGAAGTGCCCTAGGCTCTCTAGCTTGGTTTTCTCTTTGTTCCAGGAAACACCATCCACTTCTCCAGAGTGGCTGTTGGCAATTTACATCCCGCCCATCAGCATAACAAGGCTGCCGGTTCTCCATGGCCTGTTCTGCCTCTCTGGATTTTACACTTTTTTTCGGAGGGCCCTTTTGATCGGTGGGAAGTGAGAGTTGCTTGTAGTGTGGATTTCCATTGCAGGCTTGCTTGGTTGGCCAAAAAGGGCGTATGCGTTTTTTCCTGAATATATTCAGGAAAAAACGCATACGCCCTTTTTGGCCAAGTGCATCACTGTCGAACTGCTGCCTCTTTTCCTACGCTTTCAGAGCAATTCTTATCTACCCCCCGATATCTGTTTTCTGCAATTCTGCGTCGCGTTCAAGTCCTCCTCACAGCCTTCCTTCAATAAATTTTTGGATGATAGGGGTCATTTGGAACTCTGCAGGATTGTGAGTTACAGTGCCAGAAATCTCCTTTTCTCAACTCGCTTTCTTGTGAGCTGACCGCAAACCCGAAGAATTGCTTCAGGCCCTAATCTCGTTCCGGCATGGCACGCTGAGCCTTTGGTGAACTCTTCTTCCTGTAGGGAAATCAGAGTTCAATGTGCCCGTCCAAACACATCGAGTTAGCCGCTCATTGGTTCTCCTTATTCCTGATCATCTTCTACCGAAATTGCAAAGTGTGCGAAACAAGAGGTCAAAGGCACTGACTCTCCAAGTGGAGAGAATGTTCATATGGCCTCTGGAGGGGCGAACTCGAGTCCGAGGGTTCGAAAATGGCGATGAGTTTTAGAAACTTTGCCTGATCACTTCGTGGACCATATTCTGGGTTTTCCATGCATATTTTAGCTGAAGGATAAATCCCTTAAACGTGGAGATTTGGGACCCGTGGAATGGGAACCATGCACCATTACCTCAAAGGGTCTGCATTCCCTCACCAATAGCATCAGCCCCAAGTGTCCAGCTTTATCTCTCCCACAGCTGTGGATGTAGAGGTGGTAAATCCAAGATTCCACACAAGCCCTGAAGGACTTATTTAAGAATTTCTCTCTATTTCACAGTCTTTGTGTTTTCATTTTCAAATTTATTTTTATAAGGGGATTTAGCTTATGTACACTGCTGTGTGTATGCTGCTGTACACAAATGATTTTCTTATGGAGACTTATAAATGTATGGGTTTTAATTTTCTTCATAGTCAGGTATATTCCTCGGTTTTGAACACGGGGTGCTGAGTCCATGTGGTTGAGCGAGGAGGAGGTCTTCTCTAATATATATTTGGCTTATGGAATGGTATCTGTCCTAATATCAACCTCTGGTTTTATGCAGCCTCCCCACTCTCCTTTCCCCTTAAGCAAGCATCAGTTTCTTTTGTAAATGTGAGACTCTGTTGTGTTTTGTAATGCAGTTCACGCGTAGCCGTGTTTACGTTCCCGGTATTCGTGATACCTTATGATGTTTCTTTTTCTGTGTGACTTATTTCACTTAGAATCATCGTAACTAAATCCACTCATTATGCTGCTACTGGTCTGTTGCCATTGATTTCATTGTTGAGTGATATTCCATTGTAGGGATGTACCACACCTTTTATATCTATTTTTCTCTTTCTGGGCTATTGAAGTTGTACCATAGTCAAGGTTCCCGTAAAGAGAGCAGCCCCAAACTTTGGTGTGGCTGTGTCTTTTTCATTTAAATTTTCCGAATCTATGGCACCATAAGTGGAAGTGCCCTAGGCTCTCTAGCTTGGTTTTCTCTTTGTTCCAGGAAACACCATCCACTTCTCCAGAGTGGCTGTTGGCAATTTACATCCCGCCCATCAGCATAACCAGGCTGCCGGTTCTCCATGGCCTGTCCTGCCTCTCTGGATTTTACACTTTTTTTCAGAGGGCCCTTTTGATCGGTGGGAAGTGA
The DNA here is from genome assembly GCA_036417435.1 of Inia geoffrensis. NCBI lineage: Eukaryota > Metazoa > Chordata > Mammalia > Artiodactyla > Iniidae > Inia > Inia geoffrensis. The sequence goes on from CM070911.1 coordinate 94,525,002, forward strand.
GAGTTGCTTGTAGTGCGGATTTCCATTGCAGGCTTGCTTGGTTGGCCAAAAAGGGCGTATGCGTTTTTTCCTGAATATATTCAGGAAAAAACGCATACGCCCTTTTTGGCCAAGTGCATCACTGTCGAACTGCTGCCTCTTTTCCTACGCTTTCAGAGCAATTCTTATCTACCCCCCGATATCTGTTTTCTGCAATTCTGCGTCGCGTTCAAGTCCTCCTCACAGCCTTCCTTCAATAAATTTTTGGATGATAGGGGTCATTTGGAACTCTGCAGGATTGCGAGTTACAGTGCCAGAAATCTCCTTTTCTCAACTCGCTTTCTTGTGAGCTGACCGCAAACCCGAAGAATTGCTTCAGGCCCTAATCTCGTTCCGGCATGGCACGCTGAGCCTTTGGTGAACTCTTCTTCCTGTAGGGAAATCAGAGTTCAATGTGCCCGTCCAAACACATCGAGTTAGCCGCTCATTGGTTCTCCTTATTCCTGATCATCTTCTACCGAAATTGCAAAGTGTGCGAAACAAGAGGTCAAAGGCACTGACTCTCCAAGTGGGGAGAATGTTCATATGGCCTCTGGAGGGGCGAACTCGAGTCCCAGGGTTCGAAAATGGCGATGAGTTTTAGAAACTTTGCCTGATCACTTCGTGGACCATATTCTGGGTTTTCCATGCATATTTTAGCTGAAGGATAAATCCCTTAAACGTGGGGATTTGGGACCCGTGGAATGGGAACCATGCAGCATTACCTCAAAGGGTCTGCATTCCCTCACCAATAGCATCAGCCCCAAGTGTCCAGCCTTATCTCTCCCACGGCTGTGGATGTAGAGGTGGTAAATCCAAGATTCCACACAAGCCCTGAAGGACTTATTTAAGAATTTCTCTCTATTTCACAGTCCTTGTGTTTTCTTTTTCAAATTTATTTTTATAAGGGGATTTAGCTTATGTACACTGCTGTGTGTATGCTGCTGTACACAAATGATTTTCTTATGGAGACCTATAAATGTATGGGTTTTAATTTTCTTCATAGTCAGGTATATTCCTAGGTTTTGAACACAGGGTGCTGAGTCCATGTGGTTGAGCGAGGAGGAGGTCTTGTCTAATAGATATTTGGCTTATGGAATGGTATCTGTCCTAATATCAACCTCTGGTTTTATGCAGCCTCCCCACTCTCCTTTCCCCTTAAGCAAGCATCAGTTTCTTTTGTAAATGTGAGACTCTGTTGTGTTTTGTAATGCAGTTCACGCGTAGCCGTGTTTACGTTCCCGGTATTCGTGATACCTTATGATGTTTCTTTTTCTGTGTGACTTATTTCACTTAGAATCATCGTAACTAAATCCACTCATTATGCTGCTACTGGTCTGTTGCCATTGATTTCATTGTTGAGTGATATTCCATTGTAGGGATGTACCAAAACTTTTATATCCATTTTTCTCTTTCTGGGCTATTGAAGTTGTACCATAGTCAAGGTTCCCGTAAAGAGCGCAGCCCCAAACTTTGGTGTGGCTGTGTCTTTTTCATTTAAATTTTCCGAATCTATGGCACCATAAGTGGAAGTGCCCTAGGCTCTCTAGCTTGGTTTTCTCTTTGTTCCAGGAAACACCATCCACTTCTCCAGAGTGGCTGTTGGCAATTTACATCCCGCCCATCAGCATAACAAGGCTGCCGGTTCTCCATGGCCTGTTCTGCCTCTCTGGATTTTACACTTTTTTTCGGAGGGCCCTTTTGATCGGTGGGAAGTGAGAGTTGCTTGTAGTGTGGATTTCCATTGCAGGCTTGCTTGGTTGGCCAAAAAGGGCGTATGCGTTTTTTCCTGAATATATTCAGGAAAAAACGCATACGCCCTTTTTGGCCAAGTGCATCACTGTCGAACTGCTGCCTCTTTTCCTACGCTTTCAGAGCAATTCTTATCTACCCCCCGATATCTGTTTTCTGCAATTCTGCGTCGCGTTCAAGTCCTCCTCACAGCCTTCCTTCAATAAATTTTTGGATGATAGGGGTCATTTGGAACTCTGCAGGATTGTGAGTTACAGTGCCAGAAATCTCCTTTTCTCAACTCGCTTTCTTGTGAGCAGACCGCAAACCCGAAGAATTGCTTCAGGCCCTAATCTCGTTCCGGCATGGCACGCTGAGCCTTTGGTGAACTCTTCTTCCTGTAGGGAAATCAGAGTTCAATGTGCCCGTCCAAACACATCGAGTTAGCCGCTCATTGGTTCTCCTTATTCCTGATCATCTTCTACCGAAATTGCAAAGTGTGCGAAACAAGAGGTCAAAGGCACTGACTCTCCAAGTGGGGAGAATGTTAATATGGCCTCTGGAACGGTGAACTCGAGTCCCAGGGTTCGAAAATGGCGATGAGTTTTAGAAACTTTGCCAGATCACTTCGTGGACCATATTCTGTGTTTTCCATGCATATTTTAGCTGAAGGATAAATCTCTTAAACGTGGAGATTTGGGACCCGTGGAATGGGAACCATGCACCATTACCTCAAAGGGTCTGCATTCCCTCACCAATAGCATCAGCCCCAAGTGTCCAGCCTTATCTCTCCCACCGCTGTGGATGTAGAGGTGGTAAATCCAAGATTCCACACAAGCCCTGAAGGACTTATTTAAGAATTTCTCTCTATTTCACAGTCCTCGTGTTTCCTTTTTCAAATTTATTTTTATAAGGAGATTTAGCTTATGTACACTGCTGTGTGTATGCTGCTGTACACAAATGATTTTCTTATGGAGACCTATAAATGTATGGGTTTTAATTTTCTTCATATTCAGGTATATTCCTCGGTTTTGAACACGGGGTGCTGAGTCCATGTGGTTGAGCGAGGAGGAGGTCTTGTCTAATATATATTTGGCTTATGGAATGGTATCTGTCCTAATATCAACCTCTGGTTTTATGCAGCCTCCCCACTCTCCTTTCCCCTTAAGCAAGCATCAGTTTCTTTTGTAAATTTGAGACTCTGTTGTGTTTTGTAATGCAGTTCACGCGTAGCCGTGTTTACGTTCCCGGTATTCGTGATACCTTATGATGTTTCTTTTTCTGTGTGACTTATTTCACTTAGAATCATCGTAACTAAATCCACTCATTATGCTGCTACTGGTCTGTTGCCATTGATTTCATTGTTGAGTGATATTCCATTGTAGGGATGTACCACAACTTTTATATCCATTTTTCTCTTTCTGGGCTATTGAAGTTGTACCATAGTCAAGGTTCCCGTAAAGAGAGCAGCCCCAAACTTTGGTGTGGCTGTGTCTTTTTCATTTAAATTTTCCGAATCTATGGCACCATAAGTGGAAGTGCCCTAGGCTCTCTAGCTTGGTTTTCTCTTTGTTCCAGGAAACACCATCCACTTCTCCAGAGTGGCTGTTGGCAATTTACACCCCGCCCATCAGCATAACAAGGCTGCCGGTTCTCCATGGCCTGTCCTGCCTCTCTGAATTTTACACTTTTTTCGGAGGGCCCTTTTGATCGGTGGGAAGTGAGAGTTGCTTGTAGTGCGGATTTCCATTGCAGGCTTGCTTGGTTGGCCAAAAAGGGCGTATGCGTTTTTTCCTGAACATATTCAGGAAAAAACGCATACGCCCTTTTTGGCCAAGTGCATCACTGTCGAACTGCTGCCTCTTTTCCTACGCGTTCAGAGCAATTCTTATCTACCCCCCGATATCTGTTTTCTGCAATTCTGCGTCGCGTTCAAGTCCTCCTCACAGCCTTCCTTCAATAAATTTTTGGATGATAGGGGTCATTTGGAACTCTGCAGGATTGTGAGTTACAGTGCCAGAAATCTCCTTTTCTCAACTCGCTTTCTTGTGAGCAGACCGCAAACCCGAAGAATTGCTTCAGGCCCTAATCTCGTTCCGGCATGGCACGCTGAGCCTTTGTTGAACTCTTCTTCCTGTAGGGAAATCAGAGTTCAATGTGCCCGTCCAAACACATCGAGTTAGCCGCTCATTGGTTCTCCTTATTCCGGATCATCTTCTACCGAAATTGCAAAGTGTGCGAAACAAGAGGTTAAAGGCACTGACTCTCCAAGTGGGGAGAATGTTAATATGGCCTCTGGAGGGGCGAACTCGAGTCCCAGGGTTCGAAAATGGCGATGAGTTTTAGAAACTTTGCCTGATCACTTCGTGGACCATATTCTGGGTTTTCCATGCATATTTTAGCTGAAGGATAAATCCCTTAAACGTGGAGATTTGGGACCCGTGGAATGGGAACCATGAACCATTACCTCAAAGGGTCTGCATTCCCTCACCAATAGCATCAGCCCCAAGTGTCCAGCCTTATCTCTCCCACGGCTGTGGATGTAGAGGTGGTAAATCCAAGATTCCACACAAGCCCTGAAGGACTTATTTAAGAATTACTCTCTATTTCACAGTCCTTGTGTTTTCTTTTTCAAATTTATTTTTATAAGGGGATTTAGCTTATGTACACTGCTGTGTGTATGCTGCTGTACACAAATGATTTTCTTATGGAGACCTATAAATGTATGGGTTTTAATTTTCTTCATAGTCAGGTATATTCCTCGGTTTTGAACACGGGGTGCTGAGTCCATGTGGTTGAGCGAGGAGGAGGTCTTGTCTAATATATATTTGGCTTATGGAATGGTATCTGTCCTAATATCAACCTCTGGTTTTATGCAGCCTCCCCACTCTCCTTTCCCCTTAAGCAAGCATCAGTTTCTTTTGTAAATGTGAGACTCTGTTGTGTTTTGTAATGCAGTTCACGCGTAGCCGTGTTTACGTTCCCGGTATTCGTGATACCTTATGATGTTTCTTTTTCTGTGTGACTTATTTCACTTAGAATCATCGTAACTAAATCCACTCATTATGCTGCTACTGGTCTGTTGCCATTGATTTCATTGTTGAGTGATATTCCATTGTAGGGATGTACCACAACTTTTATATCCATTTTTCTCTTTCTGGGCTATTGAAGTTGTACCATAGTCAAGGTTCCCGTAAAGAGCGCAGCCCCAAACTTTGGTGTGGCTGTGTCTTTTTCATTTAAATTTTCCGAATCTATGGCACCATAAGTGGAAGTGCCCTAGGCTCTCTAGCTTGGTTTTCTCTTTGTTCCAGGAAACACCATCCACTTCTCCAGAGTGGCTGTTGGCAATTTACATCCCGCCCATCAGCATAACAAGGCTGCCGGTTCTCCATGGCCTGTCCTGCCTCTCTGGATTTTACACTTTTTTTCGGAGGGCCCTTTTGATCGGTGGGAAGTGAGAGTTGCTTGTAGTGCGGATTTCCATTGCAGGCTTGCTTGGTTGGCCAAAAAGGGCGTATGCGTTTTTTCCTGAATATATTCAGGAAAAAACGCATACGCCCTTTTTGGCCAAGTGCATCACTGTCGAACTGCTGCCTCTTTTCCTACGCGTTCAGAGCAATTCTTATCTACCCCCCGATATCTGTTTTCTGCAATTCTTTGTCGCGTTCAAGTCCTCCTCACAGCCTTCCTTCAATAAATTTTTGGATGATAGGTGTCATTTGGAACTCTGCAGGATTGTGAGTTACAGTGCCAGAAATCTCCTTTTCTCAACTCGCTTTCTTGTGAGCTGACCGCAAACATAAAGAATTGCTTCAGGCCCTAATCTCGTTCCGGCATGGCACGCTGAGCCTTTGGTGAACTCTTCTTCCTGTAGGGAAATCAGAGTTCAATGTGCCCGTCCAAACACATCGAGTTAGCCGCTCATTGGTTCTCCTTATTCCTGATCATCTTCTACCGAAATTGCAAAGTGTGCGAAACAAGAGGTCAAAGGCACTGACTCTCCAAGTGGGGAGAATGTTAATATGGCCTCTGGAACGGCGAACTCGAGTCCCAGGGTTCGAAAATGGCGATGAGTTTTAGAAACTTTGCCTGATCACTTCGTGGACCATATTCTGGGTTTTCCATGCATATTTTAGCTGAAGGATAAATCCCTTAAACGTGGAGATTTGGGACCTGTGGAATGGGAACCATGCACCATTACCTCAAAGGGTCTGCATTCCCTCACCAATAGCATCAGCCCCAAGTGTCCAGCCTTATCTCTCCGACGGCTGTGGATGTAGAGGTGGTAAATCCAAGATTCCACACAAGCCCTGAAGGACTTATTTAAGAATTTCTCTCTATTTCACAGTCCTTGTGTTTTCTTTTTCAAATTTATTTTTATAACGGGATTTAGCTTATGTACACTGCTGTGTGTATGCTGCTGTACACAAATGATTTTCTTATGGAGACCTATAAATGTATGGGTTTTAATTTTCTTCATAGTCAGGTATATTCCTCGGTTTTGAACACGGGGTGCTGAGTCCATGTGGTTGAGCGAGGAGGAGGTCTTGTCTAATAGATATTTGGCTTATGGAATGGTATCTGTCCTAATATCAACCTCTGGTTTTATGCAGCCTCCCCACTCTCCTTTCCCCTTAAGCAAGCATCAGTTTCTTTTGTAAATGTGAGACTCTGTTGTGTTTTGTAATGCAGTTCACGCGTAGCCGTGTTTACGTTCCCGGTATTCGTGATACCTTATGATGTTTCTTTTTCTGTGTGACTTATTTCACTTAGAATCATCGTAACTAAATCCACTCATTATGCTGCTACTGGTCTGTTGCCATTGATTTCATTGTTGAGTGATATTCCATTGTAGGGATGTACCACAACTTTTATATCCATTTTTCTCTTTCTGGGCTATTGAAGTTGTACCATAGTCAAGGTTCCCGTAAAGAGCGCAGCCCCAAACTTTGGTGTGGCTGTGTCTTTTTCATTTAAATTTTCCGAATCTATGGCACCATAAGTGGAAGTGCCCTAGGCTCTCTAGCTTGGTTTTCTCTTTGTTCCAGGAAACACCATCCACTTCTCCAGAGTGGCTGTTGGCAATTTACATCCCGCCCATCAGCATAACAAGGCTGCCGGTTCTCCATGGCCTGTCCTGCCTCTCTGGATTTTACACTTTTTTTCGGAGGGCCCTTTTGATCGGTGGGAAGTGAGAGTTGCTTGTAGTGCGGATTTCCATTGCAGGCTTGCTTGGTTGGCCAAAAAGGGCGTATGCGTTTTTTCCTGAATATATTCAGGAAAAAACGCATACGCCCTTTTTGGCCAAGTGCATCACTGTCGAACTGCTGCCTCTTTTCCTACGCGTTCAGAGCAATTCTTATCTACCCCCCGATATCTGTTTTCTGCAATTCTTTGTCGCGTTCAAGTCCTCCTCACAGCCTTCCTTCAATAAATTTTTGGATGATAGGTGTCATTTGGAACTCTGCAGGATTGTGAGTTACAGTGCCAGAAATCTCCTTTTCTCAACTCGCTTTCTTGTGAGCTGACCGCAAACATAAAGAATTGCTTCAGGCCCTAATCTCGTTCCGGCATGGCACGCTGAGCCTTTGGTGAACTCTTCTTCCTGTAGGGAAATCAGAGTTCAATGTGCCCGTCCAAACACATCGAGTTAGCCGCTCATTGGTTCTCCTTATTCCTGATCATCTTCTACCGAAATTGCAAAGTGTGCGAAACAAGAGGTCAAAGGCACTGACTCTCCAAGTGGGGAGAATGTTAATATGGCCTCTGGAACGGCGAACTCGAGTCCCAGGGTTCGAAAATGGCGATGAGTTTTAGAAACTTTGCCTGATCACTTCGTGGACCATATTCTGGGTTTTCCATGCATATTTTAGCTGAAGGATAAATCCCTTAAACGTGGAGATTTGGGACCTGTGGAATGGGAACCATGCACCATTACCTCAAAGGGTCTGCATTCCCTCACCAATAGCATCAGCCCCAAGTGTCCAGCCTTATCTCTCCGACGGCTGTGGATGTAGAGGTGGTAAATCCAAGATTCCACACAAGCCCTGAAGGACTTATTTAAGAATTTCTCTCTATTTCACAGTCCTTGTGTTTTCTTTTTCAAATTTATTTTTATAACGGGATTTAGCTTATGTACACTGCTGTGTGTATGCTGCTGTACACAAATGATTTTCTTATGGAGACCTATAAATGTATGGGTTTTAATTTTCTTCATAGTCAGGTATATTCCTCGGTTTTGAACACGGGGTGCTGAGTCCATGTGGTTGAGCGAGGAGGAGGTCTTGTCTAATAGATATTTGGCTTATGGAATGGTATCTGTCCTAATATCAACCTCTGGTTTTATGCAGCCTCCCCACTCTCCTTTCCCCTTAAGCAAGCATCAGTTTCTTTTGTAAATGTGAGACTCTGTTGTGTTTTGTAATGCAGTTCACGCGTAGCCGTGTTTACGTTCCCGGTATTCGTGATACCTTATGATGTTTCTTTTTCTGTGTGACTTATTTCACTTAGAATCATCGTAACTAAATCCACTCATTATGCTGCTACTGGTCTGTTGCCATTGATTTCATTGTTGAGTGATATTCCATTGTAGGGATGTACCACAACTTTTATATCCATTTTTCTCTTTCTGGGCTATTGAAGTTGTACCATAGTCAAGGTTCCCGTAAAGAGCGCAGCCCCAAACTTTGGTGTGGCTGTGTCTTTTTCATTTAAATTTTCCGAATCTATGGCACCATAAGTGGAAGTGCCCTAGGCTCTCTAGCTTGGTTTTCTCTTTGTTCCAGGAAACACCATCCACTTCTCCAGAGTGGCTGTTGGCAATTTACATCCCGCCCATCAGCATAACAAGGCTGCCGGTTCTCCATGGCCTGTCCTGCCTCTCTGGATTTTACACTTTTTTTCGGAGGGCCCTTTTGATCGGTGGGAAGTGAGAGTTGCTTGTAGTGCGGATTTCCATTGCAGGCTTGCTTGGTTGGCCAAAAAGGGCGTATGCGTTTTTTCCTGAATATATTCAGGAAAAAACGCATACGCCCTTTTTGGCCAAGTGCATCACTGTCGAACTGCTGCCTCTTTTCCTACGCGTTCAGAGCAATTCTTATCTACCCCCCGATATCTGTTTTCTGCAATTCTGCGTCACGTTCAAGTCCTCCTCACAGCCTTCCTTCAATAAATTTTTGGATGATAGGGGTCATTTGGAACTCTGCAGGATTGTGAGTTACAGTGCCAGAAATCTCCTTTTCTCAACTCGCTTTCTTGTGAGCTGACCGCAAACCCGAAGAATTGCTTCAGGCCCTAATCTCGTTCCAGCATGGCACGCTAAGCCTTTGGTGAACTCTTCTTCCTGTAGGGAAATCAGAGTTCAATGTGCCCGTCCAAACACATCGAGTTAGCCGCTCATTGGTTCTCCTTATTCCTGATCATCTTCTACCGAAATTGCAAAGTGTGCGAAACAAGAGGTCAAAGGCACTGATTCTCCAAGTGGGGAGAATGTTAATATGGCCTCTGGAACGGCGAACTCGAGTCCCAGGGTTCGAAAATGGCGATGAGTTTTAGAAACTTTGCCTGATCACTTCGTGGACCATATTCTGGGTTTTCCATGCATATTTTAGCTGAAGGATAAATCCCTTAAACGTGGAGATTTGGGACCCGTGGAATGGGAACCATGCACCATTACCTCAAAGGGTCTGCATTCCCTCACCAATAGCATCAGCCCCAAGTGTCCAGCCTTATCTCTCCCACGGCTGTGGATGTAGAGGTGGTAAATCCAAGATTCCACACAAGCCCTGAAGGACTTATTTAAGAATTTCTCTCTATTTCACAGTCCTTGTGTTTTCTTTTTCAAATTTATTTTTATAAGGGGATTTAGCTTACGTACACTGCTGTGTGTATGCTGCTGTACACAAATGATTTTCTTATGGAGACCTATAAATGTATGGGTTTTAATTTTCTTCATAGTCAAGTATATTCCTCGGTTTTGAACACGGGGTGCTGAGTCCATGTGGTTGAGCGAGGAGGAGGTCTTGTCTAATAGATATTTGGCTTATGGAATGGTATCTGTCCTAATATCAACCTCTGGTTTTATGCAGCCTCCCCACTCTCCTTTCCCCTTAAGCAAGCATCAGTTTCTTTTGTAAATGTGAGACTCTGTTGTGTTTTGTAATGCAGTTCACGCGTAGCCGTGTTTAAGTTCCCGGTATTCGTGATACCTTATGATGTTTCTTTTTCTGTGTGACTTATTTCACTTAGAATCATCGTAACTAAATCCACTCATTATGCTGCTACTGGTCTGTTGTCATTGATTTCATTGTTGAGTGATATTCCATTGTAGGGATGTACCACAACTTTTATATCCATTTTTCTCTCTCTGGGCTATTGAAGTTGTACCATAGTCAAGGTTCCCGTAAAGAGCGCAGCCCCAAAATTTGGTGTGGCTGTGTCTTTTTCATTTAAATTTTCCGAATCTATGGCACCATAAGTGGAAGTGCCCTAGGCTCTCTAGCTTGGTTTTCCCTTTGTTCCAGGAAACACCATCCACTTCTCCAGAGTGGCTGTTGGCAATTTATATCCCGCCCATCAGCATAACAAGGCTGCCGGTTCTCCATGGCCTGTCCTGCCTCTCTGGATTTTACACTTTTTTTCGGAGGGCCCTTTTGATCGGTGGGAAGTGAGAGTTGCTTGTAGTGCGGATTTCCATTGCAGGCTTGCTTCGTTGGCCAAAAAGAGCGTACGCGTTTTTTCCTGAATATATTCAGGAAAAATCGCATACGCCTTTTTTGGCCAAGTGCATCACTGTCGAACTGCTGCCTCTTTTCCTACGCTTTCAGAGCAATTCTTATCTACCCCCCAATATCTGTTTTCTGCAATTCTGCGTCGCGTTCAAGTCCTCCTCACAGCCTTCCTTCAATAAATTTTTGGATGATAGGGGTCATTTGGAACTCTGCAGGATTGTGAGTTACAGTGCCAGAAATCTCCTTTTCTCAACTCGCTTTCTTGTGAGCTGACCGCAAACCCGAAGAATTGCTTCAGGCCCTAATCTCGTTCCGGCATGGCACGCTGAGCCTTTGGTGAACTCTTCTTCCTGTAGGGAAATCAGAGTTCAATGTGCCCGTCCAAACACATCGAGTTAGCCGCTCATTGGTTCTCCTTATTCCTGATCATCTTCTACCGAAATTGCAAAGTGTGCGAAACAAGAGGTCAAAGGCACTGACTCTCCAAGTGGGGAGAATGTTAATATGGCCTCTGGAGGGGCGAACTCGAGTCCCAGGTTTCGAAAATGGCGATGAGTTTTAGAAACTTTGCCTGATCACTTCGTGGACCATATTCTGGGATTTCCATGCATATTTTAGCTGAAGGATAAATCCCTTAAACGTGGAGATTTGGGACCCGTGGAATGGGAACCATGCACCATTACCTCAAAGGGTCTGCATTCCCTCACCAATAGCATCAGCCCCAAGTGTCCAGCCTTATCTCTCCCACGGCTGTGGATGTAGAGGTGGTAAATCCAAGATTCCACACAAGCCCTGAAGGACTTATTTAAGAATTTCTCTCTATTTCACAGTCCTTGTGTTTTCTTTTTCAAATTTATTTTTATAAGGGGATTTAGCTTATGTACACTGCTGTGTGTATGCTGCTGTACACAAATGATTTTCTTATGGAGACCTATAAATGTATGGGTTTTAATTTTCTTCATAGTCAGGTATATTCCTCGGTTTTGAACATGGGGTGCTGAGTCCATGTGGTTGAGCGAGGAGGAGGTCTTGTCTAATAGATATTTGGCTTATTGAATGGTATCTGTCCTAATATCAACCTCTGGTTTTATGCAGCCTCCCCACTCTCCTTTCCCCTTAAGCAAGCATCAGTTTCTTTTGTAAATGTGAGACTCTGTTGTGTTTTGTAATGCAGTTCATGCGTAGCCGTGTTTACGTTCCCGGTATTCGTGATATCTTATGATGTTTCTTTTTCTGTGTGACTTATTTCACTTAGAATCATCGTAACTAAATCCACTCATTATGCTGCTACTGGTCTGTTACCATTGATTTCATTGTTGAGTGATATTCCATTGTAGGGATGTACCACACCTTTTATATCCATTTTTCTCTTTCTGGGCTATTGAAGATGTACCATAGTCAAGGTTCCCGTAAAGAGAGCAGCCCCAAACTTTGGTGTGGCTGTGTCTTTTTCATTTAAATTTTCCGAATCTCTGGCACCATAAGTGGAAGTGCCCTAGGCTCTCTAGCTTGGTTTTCTCTTTGTTCCAGGAAACACCATCCACTTCTCCAGAGTGGCTGTTGGCAATTTACATCCTGCCCATCAGCATAACAAGGCTGCCGGTTCTCCATGGCCTGTCCTGCCTCTCTGGATTTTACACTTTTTTTCGGAGGGCCCTTTTGATCGGTGGGAAGTGAGAGTTGCTTGTAGTGCGGATTTCCATTGCAGGCTTGCTTGGTTGGCCAAAAAGGGCGTATGCGTTTTTTCCTGAATATATTCAGGAAAAAACGCATACGCCCTTTTTGGCCAAGTGCATCACTGTCGAACTGCTGCCTCTTTTCCTACGCTTTCAGAGCAATTCTTATCTACCCCCCGATATCTGTTTCCTGCAATTCTGCGTCGCGTTCAAGTCCTCCTCACAGCCTTCCTTCAATAAATTTTTGGATGATAGGGGTCATTTGGAACTCTGCAGGATTGTGAGTTACAGTGCCAGAAATCTCCTTTTCTCAACTCGCTTTCTTGTGAGCTGACCGCAAACCCGAAGAATTGCTTCAGGCCCTAATCTCGTTCCGGCATGGCACGCTGAGCCTTTGGTGAACTCTTCTTCCTGTAGGGAAATCAGAGTTCAATGTGCCCGTCCAAACACATCGAGTTAGCCGCTCATTGGTTCTCCTTATTCCTGATCATCTTCTACCGAAATTGCAAAGTGTGCGAAACAAGAGGTCAAAGGCACTGACTCTCCAAGTGGGGAGAATGTTCATATGGCCTCTGGAGGGGCGAACTCGACTCCCAGGGTTCGAAAATGGCGATGAGTTTTAGAAACTTTGCCTGATCACTTCGTGGACCATATTCTGGGTTTTCCATGCATATTTTAGCTGAAGGATAAATCCCTTAAACGTGGAGATTTGGGACCCGTGGAATGGGAACCATGCACCATTACCTCAAAGGGTCTGCATTCCCTCACCAATAGCATCAGCCCCAAGTGTCCAGCCTTATCTCTCCCACGGCTGTGGATGTAGAGGTGGTAAATCCAAGATTCCACACAAGCCCTGAACGACTTATTTAAGAATTTCTCTCTATTTCACAGTCCTTGTGTTTTCTTTTTCAAATTTATTTTTATAAGGGGATTTAGCTTATGTACACTGCTGTGTGTATGCTGCTGTACACAAATGATTTTCTTATGGAGACCTATAAATGTATGGGTCTTAATTTTCTTCATAGTCAGGTATATTCCTCGGTTTTGAACACGGGGTGCTGAGTCCATGTGGTTGAGCGAGGAGGAGGTCTTGTCTAATAGATATTTGGCTTATGGAATGGTATCTGTCCTAATATCAACCTCTGGTTTTATGCAGCCTCCCCACTCTCCTTTCCCCTTAAGCAAGCATCAGTTTCTTTTGTAAATGTGAGACTCTGTTGTGTTTTGTAATGCAGTTCACGCGTAGCCGTGTTTACGTTCCCGGTATTCGTGATACCTTATGATGTTTCTTTTTCTGTGTGACTTATTTCACTTAGAATCATCGTAACTAAATCCACTCATTATGCTGCTACTGGTCTGTTGCCATTGATTTCATTGTTGAGTGATATTCCATTGTAGGGATGTACCACAACTTTTATATCCATTTTTCTCTCTCTGGGCTATTGAAGTTGTACCATAGTCAAGGTTCCCGTAAAGAGCGCAGCCCCAAACTTTGGTGTGGCTGTGTCTTTTTCATTTAAATTTTCCGAATCTATGGCACCATAAGTGGAAGTGCCCTAGGCTCTCTAGCTTGGTTTTCCCTTTGTTCCAGGAAACACCATCCACTTCTCCAGAATGGCTGTTGGCAATTTACATCTCGCCCATCAGCATAACAAGGCTGCCGGTTCTCCATGGCCTGTCCTGCCTCTCTGGATTTTACACTTTTTTTCGGAGGGCCCTTTTGATCGGTGGGAAGTGAGAGTTGCTTGTAGTGCGGATTTCCATTGCAGGCTTGCTTGGTTGGCCAAAAAGGGCGTACGCGTTTTTTCCTGAATATATTCAGGAAAAAACGCATACGCCTTTTTTGGCCAAGTGCATCACTGTCGAACTGCTGCCTCTTTTCCTACGCTTTCAGAGCAATTCTTATCTACCCCCCGATATCTGTTTTCTGCAATTCTGCGTCGCGTTCAAGTCCTCCTCACAGCCTTCCTTCAATAAATTTTTGGATGATAGGGGTCATTTGGAACTCTGCAGGATTGTGAGTTACAGTGCCAGAAATCTCCTTTTCTCAACTCGCTTTCTTGTGAGCTGACCGCAAACCCGAAGAATTGCTTCAGGCCCTAATCTCGTTCTGGCATGGCATGCTGAGCCTTTGGTGAACTCTTCTTCCTGTAGGGAAATCAGAGTTCAATGTGCCCGTCCAAACACATCGAGTTAGCCGCTCATTGGTTCTCCTTATTCCTGATCATCTTCTACCGAAATTGCAAAGTGTGCGAAACAAGAGGTCAAAGGCACTGACTCTCCAAGTGGGGAGAATGTTAATATGGCCTCTGGAGGGGCGAACTCGAGTCCCAGGGTTCGAAAATGGCGATGAGTTTTAGAAACTTTGCCTGATCACTTCGTGGACCATATTCTGGGTTTTCCATGCATATTTTAGCTGAAGGATAAATCCCTTAAACGTGGAGATTTGGGACCCGTGGAATGGGAACCATGCACCATTACCTCAAAGGGTCTGCATTCCCTCACCAATAGCATCAGCCCCAAGTGTCCAGCCTTATCTCTCCCACCGCTGTGGATGTAGAGGTGGTAAATCCAAGATTCCACACAAGCCCTGAAGGACTTATTTAAGAATTTCTCTCTATTTCACAGTCCTTGTGTTTTCTTTTTCAAATTTATTTTTATAAGGTGATTTAGCTTATGTACACTGCTGTGTGTATGCTGCTGTACACAAATGATTTTCTTATGGAGACCTATAAATGTATGGGTTTTAATTTTCTTCATAGTCAGGTATATTCCTCGGTTTTGAACACAGGGTGCTGAGTCCATGTGGTTGAGCGAGGACGAGGTCTTGTCTAATAGATATTTGGCTTATGGAATGGTATCTGTCCTAATATCAACCTCTGGTTTTATGCAGCCTCCCCACTCTCCTTTCCCCTTAAGCAAGCATCAGTTTCTTTTGTAAATGTGAGACTCTGTTGTGTTTTGTAATGCAGTTCACGCGTAGCCGTGTTTACGTTCCCGGTATTCGTGATACCTTATGATGTTTCTTTTTCTGTGTGACTTATTTGACTTAGAATCATCGTAACTAAATCCACTCATTATGCTGCTACTGGTCTGTTGCCATTGATTTCATTGTTGAGTGATATTCCATTGTAGGGATGTACCACACCTTTTATATCTATTTTTCTCTCTCTGGGCTATTGAAGTTGTACCATAGTCAAGGTTCCCGTCAAGAGAGCAGCCGCAAACTTTGGTGTGGCTGTGTCTTTTTCATTTAAATTTTCCGAATCTCTGGCACCATAAGTGGAAGTGCCCTAGGCTCTCTAGCTTGGTATTCTCTTTGTTCCAGGAAACACCATCCACTTCTCCAGAGTGGCTGTTGGCAATTTACATCCCGCCCATCAGCATAACAAGGCTGCCGGTTCTCCATGGCCTGTCCTGCCTCTCTGAATTTTACACTTTTTTTCGGAGGGCGCTTTTGATCGGTGGGAAGTGAGAGTTGCTTGTAGTGCGGATTTCCATTGCAGGCTTGCTTGGTTGGCCAAAAAGGGCGTACGCGTTTTTTCCTGAATATATTCAGGAAAAAACGCATACGCCCTTTTTGTCCAAGTGCATCACTGTCGAACTGCTGCCTCTTTTCCTACGCTTTCAGAGCAATTCTTATCTACCCCCCGATATCTGTTTTCTGCAATTCTGCATCGCGTTCAAGTCCTCCTCACAGCCTTCCTTCAATAAATTTTTGGATGATAGGGGTCATTTGGAACTCTGCAGGATTGCGAGTTACAGTGCCAGAAATCTCCTTTTCTCAACTCGCTTTCTTGAGAGCTGACCGCAAACCCGAAGAATTGCTTCAGGCCCTAATCTCGTTCCGGCATGGCACGCTGAGCCTTTGGTGAACTCTTCTTCCTGTAGGGAAATCAGAGTTCAATGTGCCCGTCCAAACACATCGAGTTAGCCGCTCATTGGTTCTCCTTATTCCTGATCATCTTCTACCGAAATTGCAAAGTGTGCGAAACAAGAGGTCAAAGGCACTGACTCTCCAAGTGGGGAGAATGTTAATATGGCCTCTGGAACGGCGAACTCGAGTCCCAGGGTTCGAAAATGGCGATGAGTTTTAGAAACTTTGCCTGATCACTTCGTGGACCATATTCTGGGTTTTCCATGCATATTTTAGCTGAAGGATAAATCCCTTAAACGTGGAGATTTGGGACCCGTGGAATGGGAACCATGCACCATTAGCTCAAAGGGTCTGCATTCCCTCACCAATAGCATCAGCCCCAAGTGTCCAGCCTTATCTCTCCCACGGCTGTGGTTGTAGAGGTGGTAAATCCAAGATTCCACACAAGCCCTGAAGGACTTATTTAAGAATTTCTCTCTATTTCACAGTCCTTGTGTTTTCTTTTTCAAATTTATTTTTATAAGGGGATTTAGCTTATGTACACTGCTGTGTGTATGCTGCTGTACACAAATGATTTTCTTATGGAGACCTATAAATGTATGGGTTTTAATTTTCTTCATAGTCAGGTATATTCCTCGGTTTTGAACACGGGGTGCTGAGTCCATTTGGTTGAGCGAGGAGGAGGTCTTGTCTAATATATATTTGGCTTATGGAATGGTATCTGTCCTAATATCAACCTCTGGTTTATGCAGCCTCTCCACTCTCCTTTCCCCTTAAGCAAGCATCAGTTACTTTTGTAAATGTGAGACTCTGTTGTGTTTTGTAATGCAGTTCACGCATAGCCGTGTTTACGTTCCCGGTATTCGTGATACCTTATGATGTTTCTTTTTCTGTGTGACTTATTTCACTTAGAATCATCGTAACTAAATCCACTCATTATGCTGCTACTGGTCTGTTGCCATTGATTTCATTGTTGAGTGATATTCCATTGTAGGGATGTACCACAACTTTTATATGCATTTTTGTCTCTCTGGGCTATTGAAGTTGTACCATAGTCAAGGTTCCCGTAAAGAGCGCAGCCCCAAACTTTGGTGTGGCTGTGTCTTTTTCATTTAAATTTTCCAAATCTATGGCACCATAAGTGGAAGTGCCCTAGGCTCTCTAGCTTGGTTTTCTCTTTGTTCCAGGAAACACCATCCACTTCTCCAGAGTGGCTGTTGGCAATTTACATCCCGCCCATCAGCATAACAAGGCTGCCGGTTCTCCATGGCCTGTCCTGCCTCTCTGGATTTTACACTTTTTTTCGGAGGGCCCTTTTGATCGGTGGGAAGTGAGAGTTGCTTGTAGTGCGGATTTCCATTGCAGGCTTGCTTGGTTGGCCAAAAAGGGCGTATGCGTTTTTTCCTGAATATATTCAGGAAAAAACTCATACGCCCTTTTTGGCCAAGTGAATCACTGTCGAACTGCTGCCTCTTTTCCTACGCTTTTAGAGCAATTCTTATCTACCCCCCGATATCTGTTTTCTGCAATTCTGCATCGCGTTCAAGTCCTCCTCACAGCCTTCCTTCAATAAATTTTTGGATGATAGGGGTCATTTGGAACTCTGCAGGATTGTGAGTTACAGTGCCAGAAATCTCCTTTTCTCAACTCGCTTTCTTGTGAGCTGACCGCAAACCCGAAGAATTGCTTCAGGCCCTAATCTCGTTCCGGCATGGCACGCTGAGCCTTTGGTGAACTCTTCTTCCTGTCGGGAAATCAGAGTTCAATGTGCCCATCCAAACACATCGAGTTAGCCGCTCATTGTTTCTCCTTATTCCTGATCATCTTCTACCGAAATTGCAAAGTGTGCGAAACAAGAGGTCAAAGGCACTGACTCTCCAAGTGGGGAGAATGTTAATATGGCCTCTGGAACGGCGAACTCGAGGCCCAGGGTTCGAAAATGGCGACGAGTTTTAGAAACTTTGCCTGATCACTTCGTGGACCATATTCTGGGTTTTCCATGCATATTTTAGCTGAAGGATAAATCCCTTAAACGTGGAGATTTGGGACCCGTGGAATGGGAACCATGCCCCATTACCTCAAAGGGTCTGCATTCCCTCACCAATATCATCAGCCCCAAGTGTCCAGCCTTATCTCTCCCACGGCTGTGGATGTAGAGGTGGTAAATCCAAGATTCCACACAAGCCCTGAAGGACTTATTTAAGAATTTCTCTCTATTTCACAGTCCTTGTGTGTTCTTTTTCAAATTTATTTTTATAACGGGATTTAGCTTATGTACACTGCTGTGTGTATGCTGCTGTACACAAATGATTTTCTTATGGAGACCTATAAATGTATGGGTTTTAATTTTCTTCATAGTCAGGTATATTACTCGGTTTTGAACACGGGGTGCTGAGTCCATGTGGTTGAGCGAGCAGGAGGTCTTGTCTAATAGATATTTGGCTTATGGAATGGTATCTGTCCTAATATCAACCTCTGGTTTTATGCAGCCTCCCCACTCTCCTTTCCCCTTAAGCAAGCATCAGTTTCTTTTGTAAATGTGAGACTCTGTTGTGTTTTGTAATGCAGTTCACGCGTAGCCGTGTTTACGTTCCTGGTATTCGTGATACCTTATGATGTTTCTTTTTCTGTGTGACTTATTTCACTTAGAATCATCGTAACTAAATCCACTCATTATGCTGCTACTGGTCTGTCGCCATTGATTTCAATGTTGAGTGATATTCCATTGTAGGGATGTACCACTACTTTTATATCCATTTTTCTCTCTCTGGGCTATTGAAGTTGTACCATAGTCAAGGTTCCCGTAAAGAGCGCAGCCCCAAACTTTGGTGTGGCTGTGTCTTTTTCATTTAAATTTTCCGAATCTCTGGCACCATAAGTGGAAGTGCCCTAGGCTCTCTAGCTTGGTTTTCTCTTTGTTCCAGGAAACACCATCCACTTCTCCAGAGTGGCTGTTGGCAATTTACATCCCGCCCATCAGCATAACAAGGCTGCCGGTTCTCCATGGCCTGTCCTGCCTCTCTGGATTTTACACTTTTTTTCGGAGGGCCCTTTTGATCGGTGGGAAGTGAGAGTTGCTTGTAGTGCGGATTTCCATTGCAGGCTTCCTTGGTTGGCCAAAAAGGGCGTATGCGTTTTTTCCTGAATATATTTAGGAAAAAACGCATACGCCCTTTTTGGCCAAGTGAATCACTGTCGAACTGCTGCCCCTTTTCCTTCGCTTTCAGAGCAATTCTTATCTACCCCCCGATATCTGTTTTCTGCAATTCTGCGTCGCGTTCAAGTCCTCCTCACAGCCTTCCTTCAATAAATTTTTGGATGATAGGGGTCATTTGGAACTCTGCATGATTACGAGTTACAGTGCCAGAAATCTCCTTTTCTCAACTCGCTTTCCTGTGAGCTGACCGCAAACCCGAAGAATTGCTTCAGGCCCTAATCTCGTTCCGGCATGGCACGCTGAGCCTTTGGTGAACTCTTCTTCCTGTAGGGAAATCAGAGTTCAATGTGCCCGTCCAAACACATCGAGTTAGCCGCTCATTGGTTCTCCTTATTCCTGATCATCTTCTACCGAAATTGCAAAGTGTGTGAAACAAGAGGTCAAAGGCACTGACTCTCCAAGTGGGGAGAATGTTAATATGGCCTCTGGAACGGCGAACTCGAGGCCCAGGGTTCGAAAATGGCGATGAGTTTTAGAAACTTTGCCTGATCACTTCGTGGACCATATTCTGGGTTTTCCATGCATATTTTAGCTGAAGGATAAATCCCTTAAACGTGGAGATTTGGGACCCGTGGAATGTGAACCATGCACCATTACCTCAAAGGGTCTGCATTCCCTCACCAATAGCATCAGCCCCAAGTGTCCAGCCTTATCTCTCCCACGGCTGTGGATGTAGAGGTGGTAAATCCAAGATTCCACACAAGCCCTGAAGGACTTATTTAAGAATTTCTCTCTATTTCACAGTCCTTGTGTTTTCTTTTTCAAATTTATTTTTATAAGGGGATTTAGCTTATGTACACTGCTGTGTGTATGCTGCTGTACACAAATGATTTTCATATGGAGACCTATAAATGTATGGGTTTTAATTTTCTTCATAGTCATGTATATTCCTAGGATTTGAATACGGTGTGTTGAGTCCAATTGGTTGAGCGAGGAGTAGGTCTTGTCTAATATATATTTGGCTTAAGGAATGGTATCTGTCCTAATGTCAACCTCTGGTTTAATGCAGCCTCCATACTCTCCTTTCCCCTTAGGCAAGCCTCAGTTTCTTTTGTAAATGTGAGACTCTGTTGTGTTTTGTAATGCAGTTCACGCGTAGCCGTGTTTACGTTCCCGGTATTCGTGGTACCTTATGATGTTTCTTTTTCTGTGTGACTTATTTCACTTAGAATCATCGTAACTAAATCCACTCATTATGCTGCTACTGGTCTGTTGCCATTGATTTCATTGTTGAGTGATATTCCATTGTAGGGATGTACCACAACTTTTATATCCATTTTTCTCTCTCTGGGCTATTGAAGTTGTACCATAGTCAAGGTTCCCATAAAGAGAGCAGCCCCAAACTTTGGTGTGGCTGTGTCTTTTTCATTTAAATTTTCCGAATCTATGGCACCATAAGTGGAAGTGCCCTAGGCTCTCTAGCTTGGTTTTCTCTTTGTTCCAGGAAACACCATCCACTTCTCCAGAGTGGCTGTTGGCAATTTACATCCCGCCCATCAGCATAACAAGGCTGCCGGTTCTCCATGGCCTGTCCTGCCTCTCTGGATTTTACACTTTTTTTCGGAGGGCCCTTTTGATCGGTGGGAAGTGAGAGTTGCTTGTAGTGCGGATTTCCATTGCAGGCTTGCTTGGTTGGCCAAAAAGGGCGTATGCGTTTTTTCCTGAATATATTCAGGAAAAAACGCATACGCCCTTTTTGGCCAAGTGCATCACTGTCGAACTGCTGCCTCTTTTCCTGCGCTTTCAGAGCAATTCTTATCTACCCCCCGATATCTCTTTTCTGCAATTCTGCGTCGCGTTCAAGTCCTCCTCACAGCCTTCCTTCAATAAATTTTTGGATGATAGGGGTCATTTGGAACTCTGCAGGATTGTGAGTTACAGTGCCAGAAATCTCCTTTTCTCAACTCCCTTTCTTGTGAGCAGACCGCAAACCCGAAGAATTGCTTCAGGCCCTAATCTCGTTCCGGCATGGCACGCTGAGCCTTTGGTGAACTCTTCTTCCTGTAGGGAAATCAGAGTTCAATGTGCCCGTCCAAACACATCGAGTTAGCCGCTCATTGGTTCTCCTTATTCCTGATCATCTTCTACCGAAATTGCAAAGTGTGCGAAACAAGAGGTCAAAGGCACTGACTCTCCAAGTGGGGAGAATGTTAATATGGCCTCTGGAACGGCGAACTCGAGTCCCAGGGTTCGAAAATGGCGATGAGTTTTAGAAACTTTGCCTGATCACTTCGTGGACCATATTCTGGGTTTTCCATGCATATTTTAGCTGAAGGATAAATCCCTTAAACGTGGAGATTTGGGACCCGTGGAATGGGAACCATGCACCATTACCTCAAAGGGTCTGCATTCCCTCACCAATAGCATCAGCCCCAAGTGTCCAGCCTTATCTCTCCCACAGCTGTGGATGTAGAGGTGGTAAATCCAAGATACCACACAAGCCCTGAAGGAATTATTTAAGAATTTCTCTCTATTTCACAGTCCTTGTGTTTTCTTTTTCAAATTTATTTTTATAAGGGGATTTAGCTTATGTACACTGCTGTGTGTATGCTGCTGTACACAAATGATTTTCTTATGGAGACCTATAAATGTATGGGTTTTAATTTTCTTCATAGTCAGGTATATTCCTCGGTTTTGAACACGGGGTGCTGAGTCCATGTGGTTGAGCGAGGAGGAGGTCTTGTCTAATATATATTTGGCTTATGGAATGGTATCTGTCCTAATATCAACCTCTGGTTTTATGCAGCCTCCCCACTCTCCTTTCCCCTTAAGCAAGCATCAGTTTCTTTTGTAAATGTGAGACTCTGTTGTGTTTTGTAATGCAGTTCACGCGTAGCCGTGTTTACGTTCCCGGTATTCGTGATACCTTATGATGTTTCTTTTTCTGTGTGACTTATTTGACTTAGAATCATCGTAACTAAATCCACTCATTATGCTGCTACTGGTCTGTTACCATTGATTTCATTGTTGAGTGATATTCCATTGTAGGGATGTACCACAACTTTTATATCCATTTTTCTCTTTCTGGGCTATTGAAGTTGTACCATAGTCAAGGTTCCCGTCAAGAGCGCAGCCCCAAACTTTGGTGTGGCTGTGTCTTTTTCATTTAAATTTTCCGAATCTATGGCACCATAAGTGGAAGTGCCCTAGGCTCTCTAGCTTGGTTTTCTCTTTGTTCCAGGAAACACCATCCACTTCTCCAGAGTGGCTGTTGGCAATTTACATCCCGCCCATCAGCATAACAAGGCTGCCGGTTCTCCATGGCCTGTCCTGCCTCTCTGGATTTTACACTTTTTTTCAGAGGGCCCTTTTGATCGGTGGGAAGTGAGAGTTGCTTGTAGTGCGGATTTCCATTGCAGGCTTGCTTGGTTGGCCAAAAAGGGCGTATGCATTTTTTCCTGAATATATTCAGGAAAAAACGCATACGCCCTTTTTGGCCAAGTGCATCACTGTCGAACTGCTGCCCCTTTTCCTTCGCTTTCAGAGCAATTCTTATATACCCCCCGATATCTGTTTTCTGCAATTCTGCGTCGCGTTCAAGTCCTCCTCACAGCCTTCCTTCAATAAATTTTTGGATGATAGGGGTCATTTGGAACTCTGCAGGATTGCGAGTTACAGTGCCAGAAATCTCCTTTTCTCAACTCGCTTTCCTGTGAGCTGACCGCAAACCCGAAGAATTGCTTCAGGCCCTAATCTCGTTCCGGCATGGCACGCTGAGCCTTTGGTGAACTCTTCTTCCTGTAGGGAAATCAGAGTTCAATGTGTCCGTCCAAACACATCGAGTTAGCCGCTCATTGGTTCTCCTTATTCCTGATCATCTTCTACCGAAATTGCAAAGTGTGTGAAACAAGAGGTCAAAGGCACTGACTCTCCAAGTGGGGAGAATGTTAATATGGCCTCTGGAGGGGCGAACTCGACTCCCAGGGTTCGAAAATGGTGATGAGTTTTAGAAACTTTGCCTGATCACTTCGTGGACCATATTCTGGGTTTTCCATGCATATTTTAGCTGAAGGATAAATCCCTTAAACGTGGAGATTTGGGACCCGTGGAATGGGAACCATGCACCATTACCTCAAAGGGTCTGCATTCCCTCACCAATAGCATCAGCCCCAAGTGTCCAGCCTTATCTCTCCCACGGCTGTGGATGTAGAGGTGGTAAATCCAAGATTCCACACAAGCCCTGAAGGACTTATTTAAGAATTTCTCTCTATTTCACAGTCCTTGTGTTTTCTTTTTCAAATTTATTTTTATAAGGGGATTTAGCTTATGTACACTGCTGTGTGTATGCTGCTGTACACAAATGATTTTCTTATGGAGACCTATAAATGTATGGGTCTTAATTTTCTTCATAGTCAGGTATATTCCTCGGTTTTGAACACGTGGTGCTGAGTCCATGTGGTTGAGCGAGGAGGAGGTCTTGTCTAATATATATTTGGCTTATGGAATGGTATCTGTCCTAATATCAACCTCTGGTTTTATGCAGCCTCCCCACTCTCCTTTCCCCTTAAGCAAGCATCAGTTTCTTTTGTAAATGTGAGACTCTGTTGTGTTTTGTAATGCAGTTCACGCGTAGCCGTGTTTACGTTCCCGGTATTCGTGATACCTTATGATGTTTCTTTTTCTGTGTGACTTATTTGACTTAGAATCATCGTAACTAAATCCACTCATTATGCTGCTACTGGTCTGTTACCATTGATTTCATTGTTGAGTGATATTCCATTGTAGGGATGTACCACAACTTTTATATCCATTTTTCTCTTTCTGGGCTATTGAAGTTGTACCATAGTCAAGGTTCCCGTCAAGAGCGCAGCCCCAAACTTTGGTGTGGCTGTGTCTTTTTCATTTAAATTTTCCAAATCTATGGCACCATAAGTGGAAGTGCCCTAGGCTCTCTAGCTTGGTTTTCTCTTTGTTCCAGGAAACACCATCCACTTCTCCAGAGTGGCTGTTGGCAATTTACATCCCGCCCATCAGCATAACAAGGCTGCCGGTTCTCCATGGCCTGTCCTGCCTCTCTGGATTTTACACTTTTTTTCAGAGGGCCCTTTTGATCGGTGGGAAGTGAGAGTTGCTTGTAGTGCGGATTTCCATTGCAGGCTTGCTTGGTTGGCCAAAAAGGGCGTATGCATTTTTTCCTGAATATATTCAGGAAAAAACGCATACGCCCTTTTTGGCCAAGTGCATCACTGTCGAACTGCTGCCCCTTTTCCTTCGCTTTCAGAGCAATTCTTATATACCCCCCGATATCTGTTTTCTGCAATTCTGCGTCGCGTTCAAGTCCTCCTCACAGCCTTCCTTCAATAAATTTTTGGATGATAGGGGTCATTTGGAACTCTGCAGGATTGCGAGTTACAGTGCCAGAAATCTCCTTTTCTCAACTCGCTTTCCTGTGAGCTGACCGCAAACCCGAAGAATTGCTTCAGGCCCTAATCTCCTTCCGGCATGGCACGCTGAGCCTTTGGTGAACTCTTCTTCCTGTAGGGAAATCAGAGTTCAATGTGTCCGTCCAAACACATCGAGTTAGCCGCTCATTGGTTCTCCTTATTCCTGATCATCTTCTACCGAAATTGCAAAGTGTGTGAAACAAGAGGTCAAAGGCACTGACTCTCCAAGTGGGGAGAATGTTAATATGGCCTCTGGAGGGGCGAACTCGACTCCCAGGGTTCGAAAATGGTGATGAGTTTTAGAAACTTTGCCTGATCACTTCGTGGACCATATTCTGGGTTTTCCATGCATATTTTAGCTGAAGGATAAATCCCTTAAACGTGGAGATTTGGGACCCGTGGAATGGGAACCATGCACCATTACCTCAAAGGGTCTGCATTCCCTCACCAATAGCATCAGCCCCAAGTGTCCAGCCTTATCTCTCCCACGGCTGTGGATGTAGAGGTGGTAAATCCAAGATTCCACACAAGCCCTGAAGGACTTATTTAAGAATTTCTCTCTATTTCACAGTCCTTGTGTTTTCTTTTTCAAATTTATTTTTATAAGGGGATTTAGTTTATGTACACTGCTGTGTGTATGCTGCTGTACACAAATGATTTTCTTATGGAGACCTATAAATGTATGGGTCTTAATTTTCTTCATAGTCAGGTATATTCCTCGGTTTTGAACACGGGGTGCTGAGTCCATGTGGTTGAGCGAGGAGTAGGTCTTGTCTAATATATATTTGGCTTATGGAATGGTATCTGTCCTAATATCAACCTCTGGTTTTATGCAGCCTCCCCACTCTCCTTTCCCCTTAAGCAAGCATCAGTTTCTTTTGTAAATGTGAGACTCTGTTGTGTTATGTAATGCAGTTCACGCGTAGCCGTGTTTACGTTCCCGGTATTCGTGATACCTTATGATGTTTCTTTTTCTGTGTGACTTATTTCACTTAGAATCATCGTAAGTAAATCCACTCATTATGCTGCTACTGGTCTGTTGCCATTGATTTCATTGTTGAGTGATATTCCATTGTAGGGATGTACCACAACTTTTATATCCACTTTTCTCTTTCTGGGCTATTGAAGTTGTACCATAGTCAAGGTTCCCGTAAAGAGAGCAGCCCCAAACTTTGGTGTGGCTGTGTCTTTTTCATTTAAATTTTCCGAATCTATGGCACCATAAGTGGAAGTGCCCTAGGCTCTCTAGCTTGGTTTTCTCTTTGTTCCAGGAAACACCATCCACTTCTCCAGAATGGCTGTTGGCAATTTACATCTCGCCCATCAGCATAACAAGGCTGCCGGTTCTCCATGGCCTGTCCTGCCTCTCTGGATTTTACACTTTTTTTCGGAGGGCCCTTTTGATCGGTGGGAAGTGAGAGTTGCTTGTAGTGCGGATTTCCATTGCAGGCTTGCTTGGTTGGCCAAAAAGGGCGTATGCGTTTTTTCCTGAATATATTCAGGAAAAAACGCATACGCCCTTTTTGGCCCAGTGCATCACTGTCGAACTGCTGCCTCTTTTCCTGCGCTTTCAGAGCAATTCTTATCTACCCCCCGATATCTGTTTTCTGCAATTCTGCGTCGCGTTCAAGTCCTCCTCACAGCCTTCCTTCAATAAATTTTTGGATGATAGGGGTCATTTGGAACTCTGCAGGATTGTGAGTTACAGTGCCAGAAATCTCCTTTTCTCAACTCGCTTTCTTGTGAGCTGACCGCAAACCCGAAGAATTGCTTCAGGCCCTAATCTCATTCCGGCATGGCACGCTGAGCCTTTGGTGAACTCTTCTTCCTGTAGGGAAATCAGAGTTCAATGTGCCCGTCCAAACACATCGAGTTAGCCGCTCATTGGTTCTCCTTATTCCTGATCATCTTCTACCGAAATTGCAAAGTGTGCGAAACAAGAGGTCAAAGGCACTGACTCTCCAAGTGGGGAGAATGTTAATATGGCCTCTGGAGGGTCGAACTCGAGTCCCAGGGTTCGAAAATGGCGATGAGTTTTAGAAACTTTGCCTGATCACTTCGTGGACCATATTCTGGGTTTTCCATGCATATTTTAGCTGAAGGATAAATCCCTTAAACGTGGAGATTTGTGACCCGTGGAATGGGAACCATGCACCATTACCTCAAAGGGTCTGCATTCCCTCACCAATAGCATCAGCCCCAAGTGTCCAGCCTTATCTCTCCCACCGCTGTGGATGTAGAGGTGGTAAATCCAAGATTCCACACAAGCCCTGAAGGACTTATTTAAGAATTTCTCTCTATTTCACAGTCCTTGTGTTTTCTTTTTCAAATTTATTTTTATAAGGGGATTTAGCTTATGTACACTGCTGTGTGTATGCTGCTGTACACAAATGATTTTCTTATGGAGACCTATAAATGTATGGGTTTTAATTTTCTTCATAGTCAGGTATATTCCTCGGTTTTGAACACGGGGTGCTGAGTCCATGTGGTTGAGCGAGGAGGAGGTCTTGTCTAATATATATTTGGCTTATGGAATGGTATCTGTCCTAATATCAACCTCTGGTTTTATGCAGCCTCCCCACTCTCCTTTCCCCTTAAGCAAGCATCAGTTTCTTTTGTAAATGTGAGACTCTGTTGTGTTTTGTAATGCAGTTCATGCGTAGCCGTGTTTACGTTCCCGGTATTCGTGATACCTTATGATGTTTCTTTTTCTGTGTGACTTATTTCACTTAGAATCATCGTAACTAAATCCACTCATTATGCTGCTACTGGTCTGTTGCCATTGATTTCATTGTTGAGTGATCTTCCATTGTAGGGATGTACCACACCTTTTATATCTATTTTTCTCTTTCTGGGCTATTGAAGTTGTACCATAGTCAAGGTTCCCGTAAAGAGAGCAGCCGCAAACTTTGGTGTGGCTGTGTCTTTTTCATTTAAATTTTCCGAATCTATGGCACCATAAGTGGAAGTGCCCTAGGCTCTCTAGCTTGGTATTCTCTTTGTTCCAGGAAACACCATCCACTTCTCCAGAGTGGCTGTTGGCAATTTACATCCCGCCCATCAGCATAACAAGGCTGCCGGTTCTCCATGGCCTGTCCTGCCTCTCTGAATTTTACACTTTTTTTCGGAGGGCGCTTTTGATCGGTGGGAAGTGAGAGTTGCTTGTAGTGCGGATTTCCATTGCAGGCTTGCTTGGTTGGCCAAAAAGGGCGTACGCGTTTTTTCCTGAATATATTCAGGAAAAAACGCATACGCCCTTTTTGGCCAAGTGCATCACTGTCGAACTGCTGCCTCTTTTCCTACGCTTTCAGAGCAATTCTTATCTACCCCCCGATATCTGTTTTCTGCAATTCTGCATCGCGTTCAAGTCCTCCTCACAGCCTTCCTTCAATAAATTTTTGGATGATAGGGGTCATTTGGAACTCTGCAGGATTGTGAGTTACAGTGCCAGAAATCTCCTTTTCTCAACTCGCTTTCTTGAGAGCTGACCGCAAACCCGAAGAATTGCTTCAGGCCCTAATCTCGTTCCGGCATGGCACGCTGAGCCTTTGGTGAACTCTTCTTCCTGTAGGGAAATCAGAGTTCAATGTGCCCGTCCAAACACATCGAGTTAGCCGCTCATTGGTTCTCCTTATTCCTGATCATCTTCTACCGAAATTGCAAAGTGTGCGAAACAAGAGGTCAAAGGCACTGACTCTCCAAGTGGGGAGAATGTTAATATGGCCTCTGGAACGGCGAACTCGAGTCCCAGGGTTCGAAAATGGCGATGAGTTTTAGAAACTTTGCCTGATCACTTCGTGGACCATATTCTGGGTTTTCCATGCAAATTTTATCTGAAGGATAAATCCCTTAAACGTGGAGATTTGGGACCCATGGAATGGGAACCATGCACCATTACCTCAAAGGGTCTGCATTCCCTCACCAATAGCATCAGCCCCAAGTGTCCAGCCTTATCTCTCCCACGGCTGTGGATGTAGAGGTGGTAAATCCAAGATTCCACACAAGTCCTGAAGGACTTATTTAAGAATTTCTCTCTATTTCACAGTCCTTGTGTTTTCTTTTTCAAATTTATTTTTATAAGGGGATTTAGCTTATGTACACTGCTGTGTGTATGCTGCTGTACACAAATGATTTTCTTATGGAGACCTATAAATGTATGGGTTTTAATTTTCTTCATAGTCAGGTATATTCCTCGGTTTTGAACACGGGGTGCTGAGTCCATGTGGTTAAGCGAGGAGGAGGTCTTGTCTAATATATATTTGGCTTATGGAATGGTATCTGTCCTAATATCAACCTCTGGTTTTATGCAGCCTCCCCACTCTCCTTTCCCCTTGAGCAAGCATCAGTTTCTTTTGTAAATGTGAGACTCTGTTGTGTTTTGTAATGCAGTTCACGTGTAGCCGTGTTTACGGTCCTGGTATTCGTGATACCTTATGATGTTTCTTTTTCTGTGTGACTTATTTCACTTAGAATCATCGTAACTAAATCCACTCATTATGCTGCTACTGGTCTGTTGCCATTGATTTCATTGTTGAGTGATATTACATTGTAGGGATGTACCACAACTTTTATATCCATTTTTCTCTCTCTGGGCTATTGAAGTTGTACCATAGTCAAGATTCCCGTAAAGAGAGCAGCCCCAAACTTTGGTGTGACTGTGTCTTTTTCATTTAAATTTTCCAAATCTATGGCACCATAAGTGGAAGTGCCCTAGGCTCTCTAGCTTGGTTTTCTCTTTGTTCCAGGAAACACCATCCACTTCTCCAGAGTGGCTGTTGGCAATTTACATCCCGCCCATCAGCATAACAAGGCTGCCGGTTCTCCATGGCCTGTCCTGCCTCTCTGGATTTTACACTTTTTTTCGGAGGGCCCTTTTGATCGGTGGGAAGTGAGAGTTGCTTGTAGTGCGGATTTCCATTGCAGGCTTGCTTGGTTGGCCAAAAAGGGCGTATGCGTTTTTTCCTGAATATATTCAGGAAAAAACGCATACGCCCTTTTTGGCCAAGTGCATCACTGTCGAACTGCTGCCTCTTTTCCTACGCTTTCAGAGTAATTCTTATCTACCCCCCGATCTCTGTTTTCTGCAATTCTGCGTCGCGTTCAAGTCCTCCTCACAGCCTTCCTTCAATAAATTTTTGGATGATAGGGGTCATTTGGAACTCTGCAGTATTGTGAGTTACAGTGCCAGAAATCTCCTTTTCTCAACTCGCTTTCTTGTGAGCTGACCGCAAACCTGAAGAATTGCTTCAGGCCCTAATCTCGTTCCGGCATGGCACGCTGAGCCTTTGGTGAACTCTTCTTCCTGTAGTGAAATCAGAGTTCAATGTGTCCGTCCAAACACATCGAGTTAGCCGCTCATAGGTTCTCCTTATTCCTGATCATCTTCTACCGAAATTGCAAAGTGTGCGAAACAAGAGGTCAAAGGCACTGACTCTCCAAGTGGGGAGAATGTTAATATGGCCTCTGGAGGGGAGAACTCGACTCCCAGGGTTCGAAAATGGCTATGAGTTTTAGAAACTTTGCCTGATCACTTTGTGGACCATATTCCGGGTTTTCCACGCATATTTTAGCTGAAGGATAAATCCCTTAAACGTGGAGATTTGGGACCCGTGGAATGGGAACCATGCACCATTACCTCAAAGGGTCTGCATTCCCTCACCAATAGCATCAGCCCCAAGTATCCAGCCTTATCTCTCCCACGGCTGTGGATGTAGAGGTGGTAAATCCAAGATTCCACACAAGCCCTGAAGGACTTATTTAAGAATTTCTCTCTATTTCACAGTCCTTGTGTTTTCTTTTTCAAATTTATTTTTATAAGGGGATTTAGCTTATGTACACTGCTGCGTGTATGCTGCTGTACACAAATGATTTTCTTATGGAGACCTATAAATGTATGGGTTTTAATTTTCTTCATAGTCAGGTATATTCCTCGGTTTTGAACACGGGGTGCTGAGTCCATGTGGTTGAGCGAGGAGTAGGTCTTGTCTAATATATATTTGGCTTATGGAATGGTATCTGTCCTAATATCAACCTCTGGTTTTATGCAGCCTCCCCACTCTCCTTTCCCCTTAAGCAAGCATCAGTTTCTTTTGTAAATGTGAGACTCTGTTGTGTTTTGTAATGCAGTTCACGCGTAGCCGTGTTTACGTTCCCGGTATTCGTGATACCTTATGATGTTTCTTTTTCTGTGTGACTTATTTCACTTAGAATCAGCGTAACTAAATCCACTCATTATGCTGCTACTGGTCTGTTGCCATTGATTTCATTGTTGAGTGATATTCCATTGTAGGGATGTACCACAACTTTTATATCCATTTTTCTCTTTCTGGGCTATTGAAGTTGTACCATAGTCAAGGTTCCCGTAAAGAGAGCAGCCCCAAACTTTGGTGTGGCTGTGTCTTTTTCATTTAAATTTTCCGAATCTATGGCACCATAAGTGGAAGTGCCCTAGGCTCTCTAGCTTGGTTTTCTCTTTGTTCCAGGAAACACCATCCACTTCTCCAGAGAGGCTGTTGGCAATTTACATCCCGCCCATCAGCATAACAAGGCTGCCGGTTCTCCATGGCCTGTCCTTCCTCTCTGGATTTTACACTTTTTTTCGGAGGGCCCTTTTGATCGGTGGGAAGTGAGAGTTGCTTGTAGTGCGGATTTCCATTGCAGGCTTGCTTGGTTGGCCAAAAAGGGCGTATGCGTTTTTTCCTGAATATATTCAGGAAAAAACGCATACGCCCTTTTTGGCCAAGTGCATCACTGTCGAACTGCTGCCTCTTTTCCTACGCTTTCAGAGCAATTCTTATCTACCCCCCGATATCTGTTTTCTGCAATTCTGCGTCGCGTTCAAGTCCTCCTCACAGCCTTCCTTCAATAAATTTTTGGATGATAGGGGTCATTTGGAACTCTGCAGGATTGCGAGTTACAGTGCCAGAAATCTCCTTTTCTCAACTCGCTTTCCTGTGAGCTGACCGCAAACCCGAAGAATTGCTTCAGTTCCTAATCTCGTTCCGGCATGGCACGCTGAGCCTTTGGTGAACTCTTCTTCCTTTAGGGAAATCAGAGTTCAATGTGCCCGTCCAAACACATCGAGTTAGCCGCTCATTGGTTCTCCTTATTCCTGATCATCTTCTACCGAAATTGCAAAGTGTGAGAAACAAGAGGTCAAAGGCACTGACTCTCCAAGTGGGGAGAATATTAATATGGCCTCTGGAACGGCGAACTCGAGTCCCAGGGTTCGAAAATGGCGATAAGTTTTAGAAACTTTGCCTGATCACTTCGTGGACCATATTCCGGGTTTTCCACGCATATTTTAGCTGAAGGATAAATCCCTTAAACGTGGAGATTTGGGACCCGTGGAATGGGAACCATGCACCATTACCTCAAAGGGTCTGCATTCCCTCACCAATAGCATCAGCCCCAAGTGTCCAGCCTTATCTCTCCCACAGCTGTGGATGTAGAGGTGGTAAATCCAAGATTCCACACAAGCCCTGAAGGACTTATTTAAGAATTTCTCTCTATTTCACAGTCCTTGTGTTTTCTTTTTCAAATTTATTTTTATAAGGGGATTTAGCTTATGTACACTGCAGTGTGTATGCTGCTGTACACAAATGATTTTCTTATGGAGACCTATAAATGTATGGGTTTTAATTTTCTTCATAATCAGGTATATTCCTAGGTTTTGAATACGGTGTGTTGAGTCCAATTGGTTGAGCGAGGAGTAGGTCTTGTCTAATATATATTTGGCTTATGGAATGGTATCTGTCCTAATGTCAACCTCTGGTTTAATGCAGCCTCCCCACTCTCCTTTCCCCTTAAGCAAGCATCAGTTTCTTTTGTAAATGTGAGACTCTGTTGTGTTTTGTAATGCAGTTCACGCGTAGCCGTGTTTACGTTCCCGGTATTCGTGATACCTTATGATGTTTCTTTTTCTGTGTGACTTATTTCACTTAGAACCATCGTAACTAAATCCACTCATTATGCTGCTACTGGTCTGTTGCCATTGATTTCATTGTTGAGTGATATTCCATTGTAGGGATGTACCACACCTTTTATATCCATTTTTCTCTTTCTGGGCTATTGAAGTTGTACCATAGTCAAGGTTCCCGTAAAGAGCGCAGCCCCAAACTTTGGTGTGGCTGTGTCTTTTTCATTTAAATTTTCCGAATCTATAGCACCATAAGTGGAAGTGCCCTAGGCTCTCTAGCTTGGTTTTCTCTTTGTTCCAGGAAACACCATCCACTTCTCCAGAGTGGCTGTTGGCAATTTACATCCCGCCCATCAGCATAACAAGGCTGCCGGTTCTCCATGACCTGTCCTGCCTCTCTGGATTTTACACTTTTTTCGGAGGGCCCTTTTGATCGGTGGGAAGTGAGAGTTGCTTGTAGTGCGGATTTCCATTGCAGGCTTGCTTGGTTGGCCAAAAAGGGCGTATGCGTTTTTTCCTGAATATATTCAGGACAAAAATCATACGCCCTTTTTGGCCAAGTGCATCACTGTCGAACTGCTGCCTCTTTTCCTAGGCTTTCAGAGCAATTCTTATCAACCCCCTGATATCTGTTTTCTACAATTCTGCATCGCGTTCAAGTCCTCCTCACAGCCTTCCTTCAATAAATTTTTGGATGATAGGGGCCATTTGGAACTCTGCAGGATTGTGAGTTACAGTGCCAAAAATCTCCTTTTCTCAACTCGCTTTCTTGTGAGCTGACCGCAAACCCGAAGAATTGCTTCAGGCCCTAATCTCGTTCGGGCTTGGCACGCTGAGCCTTTGGTGAACTCTTCTTCCTGTAGGGAAATCAGAGTTCAATGTGCCCGTCCAAACAAATCCAGTTAGCCGCTCATTGGTTCTCCTTATTCCTGATCATCTTCTACAGAAATTGCAAACTGTGCGAAACAAGAGGTCAAAGGCACTGACTCTCCAAGTGGGGAGAATGTTAATATCGCCTCTGGAACGGCGAACTCGAGGCCCAGGGGACGAAAATGGCGATGAGTTTTAGAAACTTTGCCTGATCACTTCGTGGAACATATTCCGGGTTTTCCATGCATATTTTAGCTGAAGGAAAAATCCCTTAAACGTGGAGATTTGGGACCCGTGGAATGGGAACCAGGCACCATTACCTCAATGGGTCTGCATTCCCTCACTAATAGCATCAGCCCCAAGTGTCCAGCCTTATCTCTCCCACAGCTGTGGATGTAGAGGTGGTAAATCCAAGATTGCACACAAGCCGTTAAGGGCGTATTTCAGAATTTCTCTCTATTTCACAGTCCTTGTGTTTTCTTTTTCAAATTTATTTTTATAAGGGGATTTAACTTATTTACACGGCTGTGTGTATGCTGCTGTACACAAATGATTTTCTTATGGAGACCTATAAATGTATGGGTTTTAATTTTCTTCATAGTCAGGTATATTCCTAGGTTTTGAATACGGGGTGTTGAGTCCATTTGGTTGAGCGAGGTGTAGGTCTTGTCTAATATATATGTGGCTTATGGAATGGTATCTGTCCTAATATCAACCTCTGGTTTTATGCAGCCTCCCCACTCTCCTTTCCCCTTAAGCAAGCATCAGTTTCTTTTGTAAATGTGAGACTCTGTTGTGTTTTGTAATGCAGTTCATGTGTAGCCGAGTTTACATTTCCGGTATTTGTGATATCTTATGATGTATCTTTTTCTGTGTGACTTATTTCACTTAGAATCAGCGTAACTAAATTCACTCATTATGCTGCTACTGGTCTGTTGCCATTGATTTCACTTTTGAGTGATGTTCCATTGTAGGGATGTACCACAACTTTTATATCCATTTTTCTCTTTCTGGGCTATTGTAGTTGTACCATAGTCAAGGTTCCCGTAAAGAGAGCAGCCCCAAACTTTGGTGTGGCTGTGTGTTTTTCATTTAAATTTTCCGAATCTATAGCACCATAAGTGGAAGTGCCCTAGGCTCTCTAGCTTGGTTTTCTCTTTGTTCCAGGAAACACCATCCACTTCTCCAGAGTGGCTGTTGGCAATTTACATTCCGCCCATCAGTATAACAAGGCTGCCGGTTCTCCATGGCCTGTCCTGCCTCTCTGGATTTTACACTTTTTTCGGAGGGCCCTTTTGATCGGTGGGAAGTGAGAGTTGCTTGTAGGGCGGATTTCCATTGCAGGCTTGCTTGGTTGGCCAAAAAGGGCGTATGCGTTTTTTCCTGAATATATTCAGGAAAAAACGCATACGCCCTTTTTGGCCAAGTGCATCACTGTCGAAATGCTGCCTCTTTTCCTACCCTTTCAGAGCAATTCTTATCTACCCCCTGGTATCTGTTTTCCGCAATTCTGCGTCGCGTTCAAGTCCTCCTCACAGCCTTCCTTCAATAAATTTTTGGATGATAGTGGTCATTTGGAACTCTGCAGGATTGTGAGTTCAGTGCCAAAAATCTCCTTATCTCCACTCGCTTTCTTGGGAGCTGACCGCAAACCCGAAGAATTGCTTCAGGCCCTAATCTCGTTCCAGCATGGCACGCTGAGACTTTGGTGAACTCTTCTTCCTGTAGGGAAATCAGAGTTCAATGTGCCCGTCCAAACACATCGAGTTAGCCGCTCATTGGTTCTCCTTATTCCTGATCATCTTCTACAGAAATTGCAAACTGTGCGAAACAAGAGGTCAAAGGCACTGACTCTCCAAGTGGGGAGAATGTTAATATCGCCTCTGGAACGGCGAACTCGAGTCCCAGGGGGCGAAAATGACGATGAGTTTTAGAAACTTTGCCTGATCACTTCGTGGAACATATTCCGTGTTTTCCATGCATATTTTAGCTGAAGGATAAATCCCTTAAACGTGGAGATTTGGGACCCGTGGAATGGGAACCATGCACCATTACCTCAAAGGGTCTGCATTCCCTCACCAATAGCATCAGCCCCAAGTGTCCAGCCTTATCTCTCCCACAGCTGTGGATGTAGAGGTGGTAAATCCAAGATTGCACACAAGCCCTGAAGGACTTATTTAAGAATGTCTCTCTATTTCACAGTCCTTGTGTTTTCTTTTTCAAATTTATTTTTACAACGGAATTTAGCTTATTTACACGGCTGTGTGTATGCTGCTGTACACAAATGACTTTCTTATGGAGACCTATAAATGTATGGGTTTTAATTTTCTTCATTGTCAGGTATATTCCTCGGTTTTGAATACGTGGTGTTGAGTCCATTTGGTTGAGCGAGGAGTAGGTCTTGTCTAACATATATTTGGCTTAAGGAATGGTATCTGTCCTAATATCAACCTCTGGTTTTATGCAGCCTCCCCACTCTCCTTTCCCCTTAAGCAAGCATCAGTTTCTTTTGTAAATGTGAGACTCTGTTGTGTTTTGTAATGCAGTTCACGCGTAGCCGTGTTTACATTCCCGGTATTCGTGATGTCTTATGATGTTTCTTTTTCTGTGTGACTTATTTCACTTAGAATCATCGTAAGTAAATCCACTCATTATGCTGCTACTGGTCTGTTGCCATTGATTTCATTGTTGAGTGATATTCCATTGTAGGGATGTACCACAACTTTTATATCCATTTTTCTCTTTCTGGGCTATTGAAGTTGTACCATAGTCAAGGTTCCCGTCAAGAGCGCAGCCCCAAACTTTGGTGTGGCTGTGTCTTTTTCATTTAAATTTTCCAAATCTATGGCACCATAAGTGGAAGTGCCCTAGGCTCTCTAGCTTGGTTTTCTCTTTGTTCCAGGAAACACCATCCACTTCTCCAGAGTGGCTGTTGGCAATTTACATCCCGCCCATCAGCATAACAAGGCTGCCGGTTCTCCATGGCCTGTCCTGCCTCTCTGGATTTTACACTTTTTTTCAGAGGGCCCTTTTGATCGGTGGGAAGTGAGAGTTGCTTGTAGTGCGGATTTCCATTGCAGGCTTGCTTGGTTGGCCAAAAAGGGCGTATGCGTTTTTTCCTGAATATATTCAGGAAAAAACGCATACGCCCTTTTTGGCCAAGTGCATCACTGTCGAACTGCTGCCTCTTTTCCTACGCGTTCAGAGCAATTCTTATCTACCCCCCGATATCTGTTTTCTGCAATTCTTTGTCGCGTTCAAGTCCTCCTCACAGCCTTCCTTCAATAAATTTTTGGATGATAGGGGTCATTTGGAACTCTGCAGGATTGTGAGTTACAGTGCCAGAAATCTCCTTTTCTCAACTCGCTTTCCTGTGAGCTGACCGCAAACCCGAAGAATTGCTTCAGGCCCTAATCTCGTTCCGGCATGGCACGCTGAGCCTTTGGTGAACTCTTCTTCCTGTAGGGAAATCAGAGTTCAATGTGTCCGTCCAAACACATCGAGTTAGCCGCTCATTGGTTCTCCTTA
This sequence comes from Inia geoffrensis, assembly GCA_036417435.1. Lineage (NCBI taxonomy): Eukaryota > Metazoa > Chordata > Mammalia > Artiodactyla > Iniidae > Inia > Inia geoffrensis. The sequence continues at coordinate 94,561,953 of CM070911.1, forward strand.
TTCCTGATCATCTTCTACCGAAATTGCAAAGTGTGTGAAACAAGAGGTCAAAGGCACTGACTCTCCAAGTGGGGAGAATGTTAATATGGCCTCTGGAGGGGCGAACTCGACTCCCAGGGTTCGAAAATGGTGATGAGTTTTAGAAACTTTGCCTGATCACTTCGTGGACCATATTCTGGGTTTTCCATGCATATTTTAGCTGAAGGATAAATCCCTTAAACGTGGAGATTTGGGACCCGTGGAATGGGAACCATGCACCATTACCTCAAAGGGTCTGCATTCCCTCACCAATAGCATCAGCCCCAAGTGTCCAGCCTTATCTCTCCCACGGCTGTGGATGTAGAGGTGGTAAATCCAAGATTCCACACAAGCCCTGAAGGACTTATTTAAGAATTTCTCTCTATTTCACAGTCCTTGTGTTTTCTTTTTCAAATTTATTTTTATAAGGGGATTTAGCTTATGTACACTGCTGTGTGTATGCTGCTGTACACAAATGATTTTCTTATGGAGACCTATAAATGTATGGGTCTTAATTTTCTTCATAGTCAGGTATATTCCTCGGTTTTGAACACGTGGTGCTGAGTCCATGTGGTTGAGCGAGGAGTAGGTCTTGTCTAATATATATTTGGCTTATGGAATGGTATCTGTCCTAATATCAACCTCTGGTTTTATGCAGCCTCCCCACTCTCCTTTCCCCTTAAGCAAGCATCAGTTTCTTTTGTAAATGTGAGACTCTGTTGTGTTATGTAATGCAGTTCACGCGTAGCCGTGTTTACGTTCCCGGTATTCGTGATACCTTATGATGTTTCTTTTTCTGTGTGACTTATTTCACTTAGAATCATCGTAAGTAAATCCACTCATTATGCTGCTACTGGTCTGTTGCCATTGATTTCATTGTTGAGTGATATTCCATTGTAGGGATGTACCACAACTTTTATATCCATTTTTCTCTTTCTGGGCTATTGAAGTTGTACCATAGTCAAGGTTCCCGTAAAGAGAGCAGCCCCAAACTTTGGTGTGGCTGTGTCTTTTTCATTTAAATTTTCCGAATCTATGGCACCATAAGTGGAAGTGCCCTAGGCTCTCTAGCTTGGTTTTCTCTTTGTTCCAGGAAACACCATCCACTTCTCCAGAATGGCTGTTGGCAATTTACATCTCGCCCATCAGCATAACAAGGCTGCCGGTTCTCCATGGCCTGTCCTGCCTCTCTGGATTTTACACTTTTTTTCGGAGGGCCCTTTTGATCGGTGGGAAGTGAGAGTTGCTTGTAGTGCGGATTTCCATTGCAGGCTTGCTTGGTTGGCCAAAAAGGGCGTATGCGTTTTTTCCTGAATATATTCAGGAAAAAACGCATACGCCCTTTTTGGCCCAGTGCATCACTGTCGAACTGCTGCCTCTTTTCCTGCGCTTTCAGAGCAATTCTTATCTACCCCCCGATATCTGTTTTCTGCAATTCTGCGTCGCGTTCAAGTCCTCCTCACAGCCTTCCTTCAATAAATTTTTGAATGATAGGGGTCATTTGGAACTCTGCAGGATTGTGAGTTACAGTGCCAGAAATCTCCTTTTCTCAACTCGCTTTCTTGTGAGCTGACCGCAAACCCGAAGAATTGCTTCAGGCCCTAATCTCATTCCGGCATGGCACGCTGAGCCTTTGGTGAACTCTTCTTCCTGTAGGGAAATCAGAGTTCAATGTGCCCGTCCAAACACATCGAGTTAGCCGCTCATTGGTTCTCCTTATTCCTGATCATCTTCTACCGAAATTGCAAAGTGTGCGAAACAAGAGGTCAAAGGCACTGACTCTCCAAGTGGGGAGAATGTTAATATGGCCTCTGGAGGGGCGAAATCGAGTCCCAGGGTTCGAAAATGGCGATGAGTTTTAGAAACTTTGCCTGATCACTTCGTGGACCATATTCTGGGTTTTCCATGCATATTTTAGCTGAAGGATAAATCCCTTAAACGTGGAGATTTGGGACCCGTGGAATGGGAACCATGCACCATTACCTCAAAGGGTCTGCATTCCCTCACCAATAGCATCAGCCCCAAGTGTCCAGCCTTATCTCTCCCACCGCTGTGGATGTAGAGGTGGTAAATCCAAGATTCCACACAAGCCCTGAAGGACTTATTTAAGAATTTCTCTCTATTTCACAGTCCTTGTGTTTTCTTTTTCAAATTTATTTTTATAAGGGGATTTAGCTTATGTACACTGCTGTGTGTATGCTGCTGTACACAAATGATTTTCTTATGGAGACCTATAAATGTATGGGTTTTAATTTTCTTCATAGTCAGGTATATTCCTCGGTTTTGAACACGGGGTGCTGAGTCCATGTGGTTGAGCGAGGAGGAGGTCTTGTCTAATATATATTTGGCTTATGGAATGGTATCTGTCCTAATATCAACCTCTGGTTTTATGCAGCCTCCCCACTCTCCTTTCCCCTTAAGCAAGCATCAGTTTCTTTTGTAAATGTGAGACTCTGTTGTGTTTTGTAATGCAGTTCACGCGTAGCCGTGTTTACGTTCCCGGTATTCGTGATACCTTATGATGTTTCTTTTTCTGTGTGACTTATTTCACTTAGAATCATCGTAACTAAATCCACTCATTATGCTGCTGCTGGTCTGTTGCCATTGATTTCATTGTTGAGTGATCTTCCATTGTAGGGATGTACCACACCTTTTATATCTATTTTTCTCTTTCTGGGCTATTGAAGTTGTACCATAGTCAAGGTTCCCGTAAAGAGAGCAGCCCCAAACTTTGGTGTGGCTGTGTCTTTTTCATTTAAATTTTCCGAATCTATGGCACCATAAGTGGAAGTGCCCTAGGCTCTCTAGCTTGGTATTCTCTTTGTTCCAGGAAACACCATCCACTTCTCCAGAGTGGCTGTTGGCAATTTACATCCCGCCCATCAGCATAACAAGGCTGCCGGTTCTCCATGGCCTGTCCTGCCTCTCTGGATTTTACACTTTTTTTCGGAGGGCCCTTTTGATCGGTGGGAAGTGAGAGTTGCTTGTAGTGCGGATTTCCATTGCAGGCTTGCTTGGTTGGCCAAAAAGGGCGTATGCGTTTTTTCCTGAATATATTCAGGAAAAAACGCATACGCCCTTTTTGGCCAAGTGCATCACTGTCGAACTGCTGCCTCTTTTCCTACGCTTTCAGAGTAATTCTTATCTACCCCCCGATCTCTGTTTTCTGCAATTCTGCGTCGCGTTCAAGTCCTCCTCACAGCCTTCCTTCAATAAATTTTTGGATGATAGGGGTCATTTGGAACTCTGCAGTATTGTGAGTTACAGTGCCAGAAATCTCCTTTTCTCAACTCGCTTTCTTGTGAGCTGACCGCAAACCCGAAGAATTGCTTCAGGCCCTAATCTCGTTCCGGCATGGCACGCTGAGCCTTTGGTGAACTCTTCTTCCTTTAGGGAAATCAGAGTTCAATGTGCCCGTCCAAACACATCGAGTTAGCCGCTCATTGGTTCTCCTTATTCCTGATCATCTTCTACCGAAATTGCAAAGTGTGAGAAACAAGAGGTCAAAGGCACTGACTCTCCAAGTGGGGAGAATATTAATATGGCCTCTGGAACGGCGAACTCGAGTCCCAGGGTTCGAAAATGGCGATGAGTTTTAGAAACTTTGCCTGATCACTTCGTGGACCATATTCCGGGTTTTCCACGCATATTTTAGCTGAAGGATAAATCCCTTAAACGTGGAGATTTGGGACCCGTGGAATGGGAACCATGCACCATTACCTCAAAGGGTCTGCATTCCCTCACCAATAGCATCAGCCCCAAGTGTCCAGCTTTATCTCTCCCACAGCTGTGGATGTAGAGGTGGTAAATCCAAGATTCCACACAAGCCCTGAAGGACTTATTTAAGAATTTCTCTCTATTTCACAGTCCTTGTGTTTTCTTTTTCAAATTTATTTTTATAAGGGGATTTAGCTTATGTACACTGCAGTGTGTATGCTGCTGTACACAAATGATTTTCTTATGGAGACCTATAAATGTATGGGTTTTAATTTTCTTCATAATCAGGTATATTCCTAGGTTTTGAATACGGTGTGTTGAGTCCAATTGGTTGAGCGAGGAGTAGGTCTTGTCTAATATATATTTGGCTTATGGAATGGTATCTGTCCTAATGTCAACCTCTGGTTTAATGCAGCCTCCCCACTCTCCTTTCCCCTTAAGCAAGCATCAGTTTCTTTTGTAAATGTGAGACTCTGTTGTGTTTTGTAATGCAGTTCACGCGTAGCCGTGTTTACGTTCCCGGTATTCGTGATACCTTATGATGTTTCTTTTTCTGTGTGACTTATTTCACTTAGAACCATCGTAACTAAATCCACTCATTATGCTGCTACTGGTCTGTTGCCATTGATTTCATTGTTGAGTGATATTCCATTGTAGGGATGTACCACACCTTTTATATCCATTTTTCTCTTTCTGGGCTATTGAAGTTGTACCATAGTCAAGGTTCCCGTAAAGAGCGCAGCCCCAAACTTTGGTGTGGCTGTGTCTTTTTCATTTAAATTTTCCGAATCTATAGCACCATAAGTGGAAGTGCCCTAGGCTCTCTAGCTTGGTTTTCTCTTTGTTCCAGGAAACACCATCCACTTCTCCAGAGTGGCTGTTGGCAATTTACATCCCGCCCATCAGCATAACAAGGCTGCCGGTTCTCCATGACCTGTCCTGCCTCTCTGGATTTTACACTTTTTTCGGAGGGCCCTTTTGATCGGTGGGAAGTGAGAGTTGCTTGTAGTGCGGATTTCCATTGCAGGCTTGCTTGGTTGGCCAAAAAGGGCGTATGCGTTTTTTCCTGAATATATTCAGGACAAAAATCATACGCCCTTTTTGGCCAAGTGCATCACTGTCGAACTGCTGCCTCTTTTCCTAGGCTTTCAGAGCAATTCTTATCAACCCCCTGATATCTGTTTTCTACAATTCTGCATCGCGTTCAAGTCCTCCTCACAGCCTTCCTTCAATAAATTTTTGGATGATAGGGGCCATTTGGAACTCTGCAGGATTGTGAGTTACAGTGCCAAAAATCTCCTTTTCTCAACTCGCTTTCTTGTGAGCTGACCGCAAACCCGAAGAATTGCTTCAGGCCCTAATCTCGTTCGGGCTTGGCACGCTGAGCCTTTGGTGAACTCTTCTTCCTGTAGGGAAATCAGAGTTCAATGTGCCCGTCCAAACAAATCCAGTTAGCCGCTCATTGGTTCTCCTTATTCCTGATCATCTTCTACAGAAATTGCAAACTGTGCGAAACAAGAGGTCAAAGGCACTGACTCTCCAAGTGGGGAGAATGTTAATATCGCCTCTGGAACGGCGAACTCGAGGCCCAGGGGACGAAAATGGCGATGAGTTTTAGAAACTTTGCCTGATCACTTCGTGGAACATATTCCGGGTTTTCCATGCATATTTTAGCTGAAGGATAAATCCCTTAAACGTGGAGATTTGGGACCCGTGGAATGGGAACCAGGCACCATTACCTCAATGGGTCTGCATTCCCTCACTAATAGCATCAGCCCCAAGTGTCCAGCCTTATCTCTCCCACAGCTGTGGATGTAGAGGTGGTAAATCCAAGATTGCACACAAGCCGTTAAGGGCGTATTTCAGAATTTCTCTCTATTTCACAGTCCTTGTGTTTTCTTTTTCAAATTTATTTTTATAAGGGGATTTAACTTATTTACACGGCTGTGTGTATGCTGCTGTACACAAATGATTTTCTTATGGAGACCTATAAATGTATGGGTTTTAATTTTCTTCATAGTCAGGTATATTCCTCGGTTTTGAACACGGGGTGCTGAGTCCATGTGGTTGAGCGAGGAGGAGGTCTTCTCTAATATATATTTGGCTTATGGAATGGTATCTGTCCTAATATCAACCTCTGGTTTTATGCAGCCTCCCCACTCTCTTTTCCCCTTAAGCAAGCATCAGTTTCTTTTGTAAATGTGAGACTCTGTTGTGTTTTGTAATGCAGTTCACGCGTAGCCGTGTTTACGTTCCCGGTATTCGTGATACCTTATGATGTTTCTTTTTCTGTGTGACTTATTTCACTTAGAATCATCGTAACTAAATCCACTCATTATGCTGCTACTGGTATGTTGCCATTGATTTCATTGTTGAGTGATATTCCATTGTAGGGATGTACCACAACTTTTATATCCATTTTTCTCTTTCTTGGCTATTGAAGTTGTACCATAGTCAAGGTTCCCGTAAAGAGCGCAGCCCCAAACTTTGGTGTGGCTGTGTCTTTTTCATTTAAATTTTCCGAATCTATGGCACCATAAGTGGAAGTGCCCTAGGCTCTCTAGCTTGGTTTTCTCTTTGTTCCAGGAAACACCATCCACTTCTCCAGAGTGGCTGTTGGCAATTTACATCCCGCCCATCAGCATAACAAGGCTGCCGGTTCTCCATGGCCTGTCCTGCCTCTCTGGATTTTACACTTTTTTTCGGAGGGCCCTTTTGATCGGTGGGAAGTGAGAGTTGCTTGTAGTGCGGATTTCCATTCAGGAAAAAACGCATACGCCCTTTTTGGCCCAGTGCATCACTGTCGAACTGCTGCCTCTTTTCCTGCGCTTTCAGAGCAATTCTTATCTACCCCCCGATATCTGTTTTCTGCAATTCTGCGTCGCGTTCAAGTCCTCCTCACAGCCTTCCTTCAATAAATTTTTGGATGATAGGGGTCATTTGGAACTCTGCAGGATTGTGAGTTACAGTGCCAGAAATCTCCTTTTCTCAACTCGCTTTATTGTGAGCTGACCGCAAACCCGAAGAATTACTTCAGGCCCTAATCTCGTTCCGGCATGGCACGCTGAGCCTTTGGTGAACTCTTCTTCCTGTAGGGAAATCAGAGTTCAATGTGCCCGTCCAAATACATCGAGTTAGCCGCTCATTGGTTCTCCTTATTCCTGATCATCTTCTACCGAAATTGCAAAGTGTGCGAAACAAGAGGTCAAAGGCACTGACTCTCCAAGTTGGGAGAATACTAATTTGACCTCTGGAGCGGCGAACTCGAGTCCCAGGGTTCGAAAATGGCGATGAGTTTTAGAAACTTTGCCTGATCACTTCGTGGACCATATTCTGGGTTTTCCATGCATATTTTAGCTGAAGGATAAATCCCTTAAACGTGGAGATTTGGGACCCGTGGAATGGGAACCATGCACCATTACCTCAAAGGGTCTGCATTCCCTCACCAATAGCATCAGCCCCAAGTGTCCAGCCTTATCTCTCCCACGGCTGTGGATGTAGAGGTGGTAAATCCAAGATTCCACACAAGCCCTGAAGGAATTATTTAAGAATTTCTCTCTATTTCACAGTCCTTGTGTTTTCTTTTTCAAATTTATTTTTATAAGGGGATTTAGCTTATGTACACTGCTGTGTGTATGCTGCTGTACACAAATGATTTTCTTATGGAGACCTATAAATGTATGGGTTTTAATTTTCTTCATAGTCAGGTATATTCCTCGGTTTTGAACACGGGGTGCTGAGTCCATGTGGTTGAGCGAGCAGGAGGTCTTCTCTAATATATATTTGGCTTATGGAATGGTATCTGTCCTAATATCAACCTCTGGTTTTATGCAGCCTCCCCACTCTCCTTTCCCCTTAAGCAAGCATCAGTTTCTTTTGTAAATGTGAGACTCTGTTGTGTTTTGTAATGCAGTTCACGCGTAGCCGTGTTTACGTTCCCGGTATTCGTGATACCTTATGATGTTTCTTTTTCTGTGTGACTTATTTCACTTAGAATCATCGTAACTAAATCCACTCATTATGCTGCTACTGGTCTGTTGCCATTGATTTCATTGTTGAGTGATATTCCATTGTAGGGATGTACCACAACTTTTATATCCATTTTTCTCTTTCTGGGCTATTGAAGTTGTACCATAGTCAAGGTTCCCGTAAAGAGCGCAGCCCCAAACTTTGGTGTGGCTGTGTCTTTTTCATTTAAATTTTCCGAATCTATGGCACCATAAGTGGAAGTGCCCTAGGCTCTCTAGCTTGGTTTTCTCTTTGTTCCAGGAAACACCATCCACTTCTCCAGAGTGGCTGTTGGCAATTTACATCCCGCCCATCAGCATAACAAGGCTGCCGGTTCTCCATGGCCTGTCCTGCTTCTCTGGATTTTACACTTTTTTTCGGAGGGCCCTTTTGATCGGTGGGAAGTGAGAGTTGCTTGTAGTGCGGATTTCCATTGCAGGCTTGCTTGGTTGGCCAAAAAGGGCGTATGCGTTTTTTCCTGAATATATTCAGGAAAAAACGCATACACCCTTTTTGGCCAAGTGCATCACTGTCGAACTGCTGCCTCTTTTCCTACGCTTTCAGAGCAATTCTTATCTACCCCCCGATATCTGTTTTCTGCAATTCTGCGTCGCGTTCAAGTCCTCCTCACAGCCTTCCTTCAATAAATTTTTGGATGATAGGGGTCATTTGGAACTCTGCAGGATTGTGAGTTACAGTGCCAGAAATCTCCTTTTCTCAACTCGCTTTCTTGTGAGCTGACCGCAAACCCGAAGAATTGCTTCAGGCCCTAATCTCGTTCCGGCATGGCACGCTGAGCCTTTGGTGAACTCTTCTACCTGTAGGGAAATCAGAGTTCAATGTGCCCGTCCAAACACATCGAGTTAGCCTCTCATTGGTTCTCCTTATTCCTGATCATCTTCTACCGAAATTGCAAAGTGTGCGAAACAAGAGGTCAAAGGCACTGACTCTCCAAGTGGGGAGAATGTTAATATCGCCTCTGGAACGGCGAACTCGAGCCCCATGTTTCGAAAATGGTGATGAGTTTTAGAAACTTTGCCTGATCACTTCGTGGACCATATTCTGGGTTTTCCATGCATATTTTAGCTGAAGGATAAATCCCTTAAACGTGGAGATTTGGGACCCGTGGAATGGGAACCATGCACCATTACCTCAAAGGGTCTGCATTCCCTCAACAATAGCATCAGCCCCAAGTGTCCAGCCTTATCTCTCCCACGGCTGTGGATGTAGAGGTGGTAAATCCAAGATTCCACACAAGCCCTGAAGGAATTATTTAAGAATTTCTCTCTATTTCACAGTCCTTGTGTTTTCTTTTTCAAATTTATTTTTATAAGGGGATTTAGCTTATGTACACTGCTGTGTGTATGCTGCTGTACACAAATGATTTTCTTATGGAGACCTATAAATGTATGGGTTTTAATTTTCTTCATAGTCAGGTATATTCCTCGGTTTTGAACACGGGGTGCTGAGTCCATGTGGTTGAGCGAGGAGGAGGTCTTGTCTAATATATATTTGGCTTATGGAATGGTATCTGTCCTAATATCAACCTCTGGTTTTATGCAGCCTCCCCACTCTCCTTTCCCCTTAAGCAAGCATCAGTTTCTTTTGTAAATGTGAGACTCTGTTGTGTTTTGTAATGCAGTTCACGCGTAGCCGTGTTTACGTTCCCGGTATTCGTGATACCTTATGATGTTTCTTTTTCTGTGTGACTTATTTCACTTAGAATCATCGTAACTAAATCCACTCATTATGCTGCTACTGGTCTGTTGCCATTGATTTCATTGTTGAGTGATATTCCATTGTAGGGATGTACCACAACTTTTATATCCATTTTTCTCTTTCTGGGCTATTGAAGTTGTACCATAGTCAAGGTTCCAGTAAAGAGCGCAGCCCCAAACTTTGGTGTGGCTGTGTCTTTTTCATTTAAATTTTCCGAATCTATGGCACCATAAGTGGAAGTGCCCTAGGCTCTCTAGCTTGGTTTTCTCTTTGTTCCAGGAAACACCATCCACTTCTCCAGAGTGGCTGTTGGCAATTTACATCCCGCCCATCAGCATAACAAGGCTGCCGGTTCTCCATGGCCTGTCCTGCCTCTCTGGATTTTACACTTTTTTTCGGAGGGCCCTTTTGATCGGTGGGAAGTGAGAGTTGCTTGTAGTGCGGATTTCCATTCAGGAAAAAACGCATACGCCCTTTTTGGCCCAGTGCATCACTGTCGAACTGCTGCCTCTTTTCCTGCGCTTTCAGAGCAATTCTTATCTACCCCCCGATATCTGTTTTCTGCAATTCTGCGTCGCGTTCAAGTCCTCCTCACAGCCTTCCTTCAATAAATTTTTGGATGATAGGGGTCATTTGGAACTCTGCAGGATTGTGAGTTACAGTGCCAGAAATCTCCTTTTCTCAACTCGCTTTCTTGTGAGCTGACCGCAAACCCGAAGAATTGCTTCAGGCCCTAATCTCGTTCCGGCATGGCACGCTGAGCCTTTGGTGAACTCTTCTACCTGTAGGGAAATCAGAGTTCAATGTGCCCGTCCAAACACATCGAGTTAGCCGCTCATTGGTTCTCCTTATTCCTGATCATCTTCTACCGAAATTGCAAAGTGTGCGAAACAAGAGGTCAAAGGCACTGACTCTCCAAGTGGGGAGAATGTTAATATCGCCTCTGGAACGGCGAACTCGAGCCCCATGTTTCGAAAATGGTGATGAGTTTTAGAAACTTTGCCTGATCACTTCGTGGACCATATTCTGGGTTTTCCATGCATATTTTAGCTGAAGGATAAATCCCTTAAACGTGGAGATTTGGGACCCGTGGAATGGGAACCATGCACCATTACCTCAAAGGGTCTGCATTCCCTCACCAATAGCATCAGCCCCAAGTGTCCAGCCTTATCTCTCCCACGGCTGTGGATGTAGAGGTGGTAAATCCAAGATTCCACACAAGCCCTGAAGGACTTATTTAAGAATTTCTCTCTATTTCACAGTCCTTGTGTTTTCTTTTTCAAATTTATTTTTATAAGGGGATTTAGCTTATGTACACTGCTGTGTGTATGCTGCTGTACACAAATGATTTTCTTATGGAGACCTATAAATGTATGGGTTTTAATTTTCTTCATAGTCAGGTATATTCCTCGGTTTTGAACACGGGGTGCTGAGTCCATGTGGTTGAGCGAGCAGGAGGTCTTCTCTAATATATATTTGGCTTATGGAATGGTATCTGTCCTAATATCAACCTCTGGTTTTATGCAGCCTCCCCACTCTCCTTTCCCCTTAAGCAAGCATCAGTTTCTTTTGTAAATGTGAGACTCTGTTGTGTTTTGTAATGCAGTTCACGCGTAGCCGTGTTTACGTTCCCGGTATTCGTGATACCTTATGATGTTTCTTTTTCTGTGTGACTTATTTCACTTAGAATCATCGTAACTAAATCCACTCATTATGCTGCTACTGGTCTGTTGCCATTGATTTCATTGTTGAGTGATATTCCATTGTAGGGATGTACCACAACTTTTATATCCATTTTTCTCTTTCTGGGCTATTGAAGTTGTACCATAGTCAAGGTTCCCGTAAAGAGCGCAGCCCCAAACTTTGGTGTGGCTGTGTCTTTTTCATTTAAATTTTCCGAATCTATGGCACCATAAGTGGAAGTGCCCTAGGCTCTCTAGCTTGGTTTTCTCTTTGTTCCAGGAAACACCATCCACTTCTCCAGAGTGGCTGTTGGCAATTTACATCCCGCCCATCAGCATAACAAGGCTGCCGGTTCTCCATGGCCTGTCCTGCTTCTCTGGATTTTACACTTTTTTTCGGAGGGCCCTTTTGATCGGTGGGAAGTGAGAGTTGCTTGTAGTGCGGATTTCCATTGCAGGCTTGCTTGGTTGGCCAAAAAGGGTGTATGCGTTTTTTCCTGAATATATTCAGGAAAAAACGCATACACCCTTTTTGGCCAAGTGCATCACTGTCGAACTGCTGACTCTTTTCCTACGCTTTCAGAGCAATTCTTATCTACCCCCCGATATCTGTTTTCTGCAATTCTGCGTCGCGTTCAAGTCCTCCTCACAGCCTTCCTTCAATAAATTTTTGGATGATAGGGGTCATTTGGAACTCTGCAGGATTGTGAGTTACAGTGCCAGAAATCTCCTTTTCTCAACTCGCTTTCTTGTGAGCTGACTGCAAACCCGAAGAATTGCTTCAGGCCCTAATCTCGTTCCGGCATGGCACGCTGAGCCTTTGGTGAACTCTTCTACCTGTAGGGAAATCAGAGTTCAATGTGCCCGTCCAAACACATCGAGTTAGCCGCTCATTGGTTCTCCTTATTCCTGATCATCTTCTACCGAAATTGCAAAGTGTGCGAAACAAGAGGTCAAAGGCACTGACTCTCCAAGTGGGGAGAATGTTAATATCGCCTCTGGAACGGCGAACTCGAGCCCCATGTTTCGAAAATGGTGATGAGTTTTAGAAACTTTGCCTGATCACTTCGTGGACCATATTCTGGGTTTTCCATGCATATTTTAGCTGAAGGATAAATCCCTTAAACGTGGAGATTTGGGACCCGTGGAATGGGAACCATGCACCATTACCTCAAAGGGTCTGCATTCCCTCACCAATAGCATCAGCCCCAAGTGTCCAGCCTTATCTCTCCCACGGCTGTGGATGTAGAGGTGGTAAATCCAAGATTCCACACAAGCCCTGAAGGAATTATTTAAGAATTTCTCTCTATTTCACAGTCCTTGTGTTTTCTTTTTCAAATTTATTTTTATAAGGGGATTTAGCTTATGTACACTGCTGTGTGTATGCTGCTGTACACAAATGATTTTCTTATGGAGACCTATAAATGTATGGGTTTTAATTTTCTTCATAGTCAGGTATATTCCTCGGTTTTGAACACGGGGTGCTGAGTCCATGTGGTTGAGCGAGCAGGAGGTCTTCTCTAATATATATTTGGCTTATGGAATGGTATCTGTCCTAATATCAACCTCTGGTTTTATGCAGCCTCCCCACTCTCCTTTCCCCTTAAGCAAGCATCAGTTTCTTTTGTAAATGTGAGACTCTGTTGTGTTTTGTAATGCAGTTCACGCGTAGCCGTGTTTACGTTCCCGGTATTCGTGATACCTTATGATGTTTCTTTTTCTGTGTGACTTATTTCACTTAGAATCATCGTAACTAAATCCACTCATTATGCTGCTACTGGTCTGTTGCCATTGATTTCATTGTTGAGTGATATTCCATTGTAGGGATGTACCACAACTTTTATATCCATTTTTCTCTTTCTGGGCTATTGAAGTTGTACCATAGTCAAGGTTCCCGTAAAGAGCGCAGCCCCAAACTTTGGTGTGGCTGTGTCTTTTTCATTTAAATTTTCCGAATCTATGGCACCATAAGTGGAAGTGCCCTAGGCTCTCTAGCTTGGTTTTCTCTTTGTTCCAGGCAACACCATCCACTTCTCCAGAGTGGCTGTTGGCAATTTACATCCCGCCCATCAGCATAACAAGGCTGCCGGTTCTCCATGGCCTGTCCTGCTTCTCTGGATTTTACACTTTTTTTCGGAGGGCCCTTTTGATCGGTGGGAAGTGAGAGTTGCTTGTAGTGCGGATTTCCATTGCAGGCTTGCTTGGTTGGCCAAAAAGGGTGTATGCGTTTTTTCCTGAATATATTCAGGAAAAAACGCATACACCCTTTTTGGCCAAGTGCATCACTGTCGAACTGCTGCCTCTTTTCCTACGCTTTCAGAGCAATTCTTATCTACCCCCCGATATCTGTTTTCTGCAATTCTGCGTCGCGTTCAAGTCCTCCTCACAGCCTTCCTTCAATAAATTTTTGGATGATAGGGGTCATTTGGAACTCTGCAGGATTGTGAGTTACAGTGCCAGAAATCTCCTTTTCTCAACTCGCTTTCTTGTGAGCTGACCGCAAACCCGAAGAATTGCTTCAGGCCCTAATCTCGTTCCGGCATGGCACGCTGAGCCTTTGGTGAACTCTTCTACCTGTAGGGAAATCAGAGTTCAATGTGCCCGTCCAAACACATCGAGTTAGCCGCTCATTGGTTCTCCTTATTCCTGATCATCTTCTACCGAAATTGCAAAGTGTGCGAAACAAGAGGTCAAAGGCACTGACTCTCCAAGTTGGGAGAATATTAATTTGACCTCTGGAGCGGCGAACTCGAGTCCCAGGGTTCGAAAATGGCGATGAGTTTTAGAAACTTTGCCTGATCACTTCGTGGACCATATTCTGGGTTTTCCATGCATATTTTAGCTGAAGGATAAATCCCTTAAACGTGGAGATTTGGGACCCGTGGAATGGGAACCATGCACCATTACCTCAAAGGGTCTGCATTCCCTCACCAATAGCATCAGCCCCAAGTGTCCAGCCTTATCTCTCCCACGGCTGTGGATGTAGAGGTGGTAAATCCAAGATTCCACACAAGCCCTGAAGGACTTATTTACGAATTTCTCTCTATTTCACAGTCCTTGTGTTTTCTTTTTCAAATTTATTTTTATAAGGGGATTTAGCTTATGTACACTGCTGTGTGTATGCTGCTGTACACAAATGATTTTCTTATGGAGACCTATAAATGTATGGGTTTTAATTTTCTTCATAGTCAGGTATATTCCTCGGTTTTGAACACGGGGTGCTGAGTCCATGTGGTTGAGCGAGGAGGAGGTCTTGTCTAATATATATTTGGCTTATGGAATGGTATCTGTCCTAATATCAACCTCTGGTTTTATGCAGCCTCCCCACTCTCCTTTCCCCTTAAGCAAGCAACAGTTTCTTTTGTAAATGTGAGACTCTGTTGTGTTTTGTAATGCAGTTCACGCGTAGCCGTGTTTACGTTCCCAGTATTCGTGATACCTTATGATGTTTCTTTTTCTGTGTGACTTATTTCACTTAGAATCATCGTAACTAAATCCACTCATTATGCTGCTACTGGTCTGTTGCCATTGATTTCATTGTTGAGTGATATTCCATTGTAGGGATGTACCACAACTTTTATATCCATTTTTCTCTTTCTGGGCTATTGAAGTTGTACCATAGTCAAGGTTCCCGTAAAGAGCGCAGCCCCAAACTTTGGTGTGGCTGTGTCTTTTTCATTTAAATTTTCCGAATCTATGGCACCATAAGTGGAAGTGCCCTAGGCTCTCTAGCTTGGTTTTCTCTTTGTTCCAGGCAACACCATCCACTTCTCCAGAGTGGCTGTTGGAAATTTACATCCCGCCCATCAGCATAACAAGGCTGCCGGTTCTCCATGGCCTGTCCTGCCTCTCTGGATTTTACACTTTTTTTCGGAGGGCCCTTTGGATCGGTGGGAAGTGAGAGTTGCTTGTAGTGCGGATTTCCATTGCAGGCTTGCTTGGTTGGCCAAAAAGGGCGTATGCGTTTTTTCCTGAATATATTCAGGAAAAAACGCATACGCCCTTTTTGGCCAAGTGCATCACTGTCGAACTGCTGCCTCTTTTCCTACGCTTTCAGAGCAATTCTTATCTACCCCCCGATATCTGTTTTCTGCAATTCTGCGTCGCGTTCAAGTCCTCCTAACAGCCTTCCTTCAATAAATTTTTGGATGATAGGGGTCATTTGGAACTCTGCAGGATTGCGAGTTACAGTGCCAGAAATCTCCTTTTCCCAACTCGCTTTCTTGTGAGCTGACCGCAAACCCGAAGAATTGCTTCAGGCCCTAATCTCGTTCCGGCATGGCACGCTGAGCCTTTGGTGAACTCTTCTTCCTGAAGGGAAATCAGAGTTCAATGTGCCCGTCCAAACACATCGAGTTAGCCGCTCATTGGTTCTCCTTATTCCTGATCATTTTCTACTGAAATTGCAAAGTGTGCGAAACAAGAGGTCAAAGGCACTGACTCTCCAAGTGGGCAGAATGTTAATATGGCCTCTGGAGGGGCGAACTCGAGTCCCAGGGTTCGAAAATGGCGATGAGTTTTAGAAACTTTGCCTGATCACTTCGTGGACCATATTCTGGGTTTTCCATGCATATTTTAGCTGAAGGATAAATCCCTTAAACGTGGAGATTTGGGACCCGTGGAATGGGAACCATGCACCATTACCTCAAAGGGTCTGCATTCCCTCACCAATAGCATCAGCCCCAAGTGTCCAGCCTTATCTCTCCCACAGCTGTGGATGTAGAGGTGGTAAATCCAAGATTCCACACAAGCCCTGAAGGACTTATTTAAGAATTTCTCTCTATTTCACAGTCCTTGTGTTTTCTTTTTCAAATTTATTTTTATAAGGGGATTTAGCTTATGTACACTGCTGTGTGTATGCTGCTGTACACAAATGATTTTCTTATGGAGACCTATAAATGTATGGGTTTTAATTTTCTTCATAGTCAGGTATATTCCTCGGTTTTGAACACGGGGTGCTGAGTCCATGTGGTTGAGCGAGCAGGAGGTCTTCTCTAATATATATTTGGCTTATGGAATGGTATCTGTCCTAATATCAACCTCTGGTTTTATGCAGCCTCCCCACTCTCCTTTCCCCTTAAGCAAGCATCAGTTTCTTTTGTAAATGTGAGACTCTGTTGTGTTTTGTAATGCAGTTCACGCGTAGCCGTGTTTACGTTCCCGGTATTCGTGATACCTTATGATGTTTCTTTTTCTGTGTGACTTATTTCACTTAGAATCATCGTAACTAAATCCACTCATTATGCTGCTACTGGTCTGTTGCCATTGATTTCATTGTTGAGTGATATTCCATTGTAGGGATGTACCAAAACTTTTATATCCATTTTTCTCTTTCTGGGCTATTGAAGTTGTACCATAGTCAAGGTTCCCGTAAAGAGCGCAGCCCCAAACTTTGGTGTGGCTGTGTCTTTTTCATTTAAATTTTCCGAATCTATGGCACCATAAGTGGAAGTGCCCTAGGCTCTCTAGCTTGGTTTTCTCTTTGTTCCAGGAAACACCATCCACTTCTCCAGAGTGGCTGTTGGCAATTTACATCCCGCCCATCAGCATAACAAGGCTGCCGGTTCTCCATGGCCTGTCCTGCTTCTCTGGATTTTACACTTTTTTTCGGAGGGCCCTTTTGATCGGTGGGAAGTGAGAGTTGCTTGTAGTGCGGATTTCCATTGCAGGCTTGCTTGGTTGGCCAAAAAGGGTGTATGCGTTTTTTCCTGAATATATTGAGGAAAAAACGCATACACCCTTTTTGGCCAAGTGCATCACTGTCGAACTGCTGCCTCTTTTCCTACGCTTTCAGAGCAATTCTTATCTACCCCCCGATATCTGTTTTCTGCAATTCTGCGTCGCGTTCAAGTCCTCCTCACAGCCTTCCTTCAATAAATTTTTGGATGATAGGGGTCATTTGGAACTCTGCAGGATTGTGAGTTACAGTGCCAGAAATCTCCTTTTCTCAACTCGCTTTCTTGTGAGCTGACCGCAAACCCGAAGAATTGCTTCAGGCCCTAATCTCGTTCCGGCATGGCACGCTGAGCCTTTGGTGAACTCTTCTACCTGTAGGGAAATCAGAGTTCAATGTGCCCGTCCAAACACATCGAGTTAGCCGCTCATTGGTTCTCCTTATTCCTGATCATCTTCTACCGAAATTGCAAAGTGTGCGAAACAAGAGGTCAAAGGCACTGACTCTCCAAGTGGGGAGAATGTTAATATCGCCTCTGGAACGGCGAACTCGAGCCCCATGTTTCGAAAATGGTGATGAGTTTTAGAAACTTTGCCTGATCACTTCGTGGACCATATTCTGGGTTTTCCATGCATATTTTAGCTGAAGGATAAATCCCTTAAACGTGGAGATTTGGGACCCGTGGAATGGGAACCATGCACCATTACCTCAAAGGGTCTGCATTCCCTCACCAATAGCATCAGCCCCAAGTGTCCAGCCTTATCTCTCCCACGGCTGTGGATGTAGAGGTGGTAAATCCAAGATTCCACACAAGCCCTGAAGGACTTATTTAAGAATTTCTCTCTATTTCACAGTCCTTGTGTTTTCTTTTTCAAATTTATTTTTATAAGGGGATTTAGCTTATGTACACTGCTGTGTGTATGCTGCTGTACACAAATGATTTTCTTATGGAGACCTATAAATGTATGGGTTTTAATTTTCTTCATAGTCAGGTATATTCCTCGGTTTTGAACACGGGGTGCTGAGTCCATGTGGTTGAGCGAGGAGGAGGTCTTGTCTAATATATATTTGGCTTATGGAATGGTATCTGTCCTAATATCAACCTCTGGTTTTATGCAGCCTCCCCACTCTCCTTTCCCCTTAAGCAAGCATCAGTTTCTTTTGTAAATGTGAGACTCTGTTGTGTTTTGTAATGCAGTTCACGCGTAGCCGTGTTTACGTTCCCGGTATTCGTGATACCTTATGATGTTTCTTTTTCTGTGTGACTTATTTCACTTAGAATCATCGTAACTAAATCCACTCATTATGCTGCTACTGGTCTGTTGCCATTGATTTCATTGTTGAGTGATATTCCATTGTAGGGATGTACCACAACTTTTATATCCATTTTTCTCTTTCTGGGCTATTGAAGTTGTACCATAGTCAAGGTTCCCGTAAAGAGCGCAGCCCCAAACTTTGGTGTGGCTGTGTCTTTTTCATTTAAATTTTCCGAATCTATGGCACCATAAGTGGAAGTGCCCTAGGCTCTCTAGCTTGGTTTTCTCTTTGTTCCAGGAAACACCATCCACTTCTCCAGAGTGGCTGTTGGCAATTTACATCCCGCCCATCAGCATAACAAGGCTGCCGGTTCTCCATGGCCTGTCCTGCTTCTCTGGATTTTACACTTTTTTTCGGAGGGCCCTTTTGATCGGTGGGAAGTGAGAGTTGCTTGTAGTGCGGATTTCCATTGCAGGCTTGCTTGGTTGGCCAAAAAGGGTGTATGCGTTTTTTCCTGAATATATTCAGGAAAAAACGCATACACCCTTTTTGGCCAAGTGCATCACTGTCGAACTGCTGCCTCTTTTCCTACGCTTTCAGAGCAATTCTTATCTACCCCCCGATATCTGTTTTCTGCAATTCTGCGTCGCGTTCAAGTCCTCCTCACAGCCTTCCTTCAATAAATTTTTGGATGATAGGGGTCATTTGGAACTCTGCAGGATTGTGAGTTACAGTGCCAGAAATCTCCTTTTCTCAACTCGCTTTCTTGTGAGCTGACCGCAAACCCGAAGAATTGCTTCAGGCCCTAATCTCGTTCCGGCATGGCACGCTGAGCCTTTGGTGAACTCTTCTACCTGTAGGGAAATCAGAGTTCAATGTGCCCGTCCAAACACATCGAGTTAGCCGCTCATTGGTTCTCCTTATTCCTGATCATCTTCTACCGAAATTGCAAAGTGTGCGAAACAAGAGGTCAAAGGCACTGACTCTCCAAGTGGGGAGAATGTTAATATCGCCTCTGGAACGGCGAACTCGAGCCCCATGTTTCGAAAATGGTGATGAGTTTTAGAAACTTTGCCTGATCACTTCGTGGACCATATTCTGGGTTTTCCATGCATATTTTAGCTGAAGGATAAATCCCTTAAACGTGGAGATTTGGGACCCGTGGAATGGGAACCATGCACCATTACCTCAAAGGGTCTGCATTCCCTCACCAATAGCATCAGCCCCAAGTGTCCAGCCTTATCTCTCCCACGGCTGTGGATGTAGAGGTGGTAAATCCAAGATTCCACACAAGCCCTGAAGGAATTATTTAAGAATTTCTCTCTATTTCACAGTCCTTGTGTTTTCTTTTTCAAATTTATTTTTATAAGGGGATTTAGCTTATGTACACTGCTGTGTGTATGCTGCTGTACACAAATGATTTTCTTATGGAGACCTATAAATGTATGAGTTTTAATTTTCTTCATAGTCAGGTATATTCCTCGGTTTTGAACACGGGGTGCTGAGTCCATGTGGTTGAGCGAGCAGGAGGTCTTCTCTAATATATATTTGGCTTATGGAATGGTATCTGTCCTAATATCAACCTCTGGTTTTATGCAGCCTCCCCACTCTCCTTTCCCCTTAAGCAAGCATCAGTTTCTTTTGTAAATGTGAGACTCTGTTGTGTTTTGTAATGCAGTTCACGCGTAGCCGTGTTTACGTTCCCGGTATTCGTGATACCTTATGATGTTTCTTTTTCTGTGTGACTTATTTCACTTTGAATCATCGTAACTAAATCCACTCATTATGCTGCTACTGGTCTGTTGCCATTGATTTCATTGTTGAGTGATATTCCATTGTAGGGATGTACCACAACTTTTATATCCATTTTTCTCTTTCTGGGCTATTGAAGTTGTACCATAGTCAAGGTTCCCGTAAAGAGCGCAGCCCCAAACTTTGGTGTGGCTGTGTCTTTTTCATTTAAATTTTCCGAATCTATGGCACCATAAGTGGAAGTGCCCTAGGCTCTCTAGCTTGGTTTTCTCTTTGTTCCAGGCAACACCATCCACTTCTCCAGAGTGGCTGTTGGCAATTTACATCCCGCCCATCAGCATAACAAGGCTGCCGGTTCTCCATGGCCTGTCCTGCTTCTCTGGATTTTACACTTTTTTTCGGAGGGCCCTTTTGATCGGTGGGAAGTGAGAGTTGCTTGTAGTGAGGATTTCCATTGCAGGCTTGCTTGGTTGGCCAAAAAGGGTGTATGCGTTTTTTCCTGAATATATTCAGGAAAAAACGCATACACCCTTTTTGGCCAAGTGCATCACTGTCGAACTGCTGCCTCTTTTCCTACGCTTTCAGAGCAATTCTTATCTACCCCCCGATATCTGTTTTCTGCAATTCTGCGTCGCGTTCAAGTCCTCCTCACAGCCTTCCTTCAATAAATTTTTGGATGATAGGGGTCATTTGGAACTCTGCAGGATTGTGAGTTACAGTGCCAGAAATCTCCTTTTCTCAACTCGCTTTCTTGTGAGCTGACCGCAAACCCGAAGAATTGCTTCAGGCCCTAATCTCGTTCCGGCATGGCACGCTGAGCCTTTGGTGAACTCTTCTACCTGTAGGGAAATCAGAGTTCAATGTGCCCGTCCAAACACATCGAGTTAGCCGCTCATTGGTTCTCCTTATTCCTGATCATCTTCTACCGAAATTGCAAAGTGTGCGAAACAAGAGGTCAAAGGCACTGACTCTCCAAGTTGGGAGAATATTAATTTGACCTCTGGAGCGGCGAACTCGAGTCCCAGGGTTCGAAAATGGCGATGAGTTTTAGAAACTTTGCCTGATCACTTCGTGGACCATATTCTGGGTTTTCCATGCATATTTTAGCTGAAGGATAAATCCCTTAAACGTGGAGATTTGGGACCCGTGGAATGGGAACCATGCACCATTACCTCAAAGGGTCTGCATTCCCTCACCAATAGCATCAGCCCCAAGTGTCCAGCCTTATCTCTCCCACGGCTGTGGATGTAGAGGTGGTAAAACCAAGATTCCACACAAGCCCTGAAGGACTTATTTAAGAATTTCTCTCTATTTCACAGTCCTTGTGTTTTCTTTTTCAAATTTATTTTTATAAGGGGATTTAGCTTATGTACACTGCTGTGTGTATGCTGCTGTACACAAATGATTTTCTTATGGAGACCTATAAATGTATGGGTTTTAATTTTCTTCATAGTCAGGTATATTCCTCGGTTTTGAACACGGGGTGCTGAGTCCATGTGGTTGAGCGAGGAGTAGGTCTTGTCTAATATATATTTGGCTTATGGAATGGTATCTGTCCTAATATCAACCTCTGGTTTTATGCAGCCTCCCCACTCTCCTTTCCCCTTAAGCAAGCATCAGTTTCTTTTGTAAATGTGAGACTCTGTTGTGTTTTGTAATGCAGTTCACGCGTAGCCGTGTTTACGTTCCCGGTATTCGTGATACCTTATGATGTTTCTTTTTCTGTGTGACTTATTTCACTTAGAATCATCGTAACTAAATCCACTCATTATGCTGCTACTGGTCTGTTGCCATTGATTTCATTGTTGAGTGATATTCCATTGTAGGGATGTACCACAACTTTTATATCCATTTTTCTCTTTCTGGGCTATTGAAGTTGTACCATAGTCAAGGTTCCCGTAAAGAGCGCAGCCCCAAACTTTGGTGTGGCTGTGTCTTTTTCATTTAAATTTTCCGAATCTATGGCACCATAAGTGGAAGTGCCCTAGGCTCTCTAGCTTGGTTTTCTCATTGTTCCAGGCAACACCATCCACTTCTCCAGAGTGGCTGTTGGCAATTTACATCCCGCCCATCAGCATAACAAGGCTGCCGGTTCTCCATGGCCTGTCCTGCCTCTCTGGATTTTACACTTTTTTTCGGAGGGCCCTTTGGATCGGTGGGAAGTGAGAGTTGCTTGTAGTGCGGATTTCCATTGCAGGCTTGCTTGGTTGGCCAAAAAGGGCGTATGCGTTTTTTCCTGAATATATTCAGGAAAAAACGCATACGCCCTTTTTGGCCAAGTGCATCACTGTCGAACTGCTGCCTCTTTTCCTACGCTTTCAGAGCAATTCTTATCTACCCCCCGATATCTGTTTTCTGCAATTCTGCGTCGCGTTCAAGTCCTCCTAACAGCCTTCCTTCAATAAATTTTTGGATGATAGGGGTCATTTGGAACTCTGCAGGATTGCGAGTTACAGTGCCAGAAATCTCCTTTTCCCAACTCGCTTTCTTGTGAGCTGACCGCAAACCCGAAGAATTGCTTCAGGCCCTAATCTCGTTCCGGCATGGCACGCTGAGCCTTTGGTGAACTCTTCTTCCTGTAGGGAAATCAGAGTTCAATGTGCCCGTCCAAACACATCGAGTTAGCCGCTCATTGGTTCTCCTTATTCCTGATCATTTTCTACTGAAATTGCAAAGTGTGCGAAACAAGAGGTCAAAGGCACTGACTCTCCAAGTGGGCAGAATGTTAATATGGCCTCTGGAGGGGCGAACTCGAGTCCCAGGGTTCGAAAATGGCGATGAGTTTTAGAAACTTTGCCTGATCACTTCGTGGACCATATTCTGGGTTTTCCATGCATATTTTAGCTGAAGGATAAATCCCTTAAACGTGGAGATTTGGGACCCGTGGAATGGGAACCATGCACCATTACCTCAAAGGGTCTGCATTCCCTCACCTATAGCATCAGCCCCAAGTGTCCAGCCTTATCTCTCCCACAGCTGTGGATGTAGAGGTGGTAAATCCAAGATTCCACACAAGCCCTGAAGGACTTATTTAAGAATTTCTCTCTATTTCACAGTCCTTGTGTTTTCTTTTTCAAATTTATTTTTATAAGGGGATTTAGCTTATGTACACTGCTGTGTGTATGCTGCTGTACACAAATGATTTTCTTATGGAGACCTATAAATGTATGGGTTTTAATTTTCTTCATAGTCAGGTATATTCCTCGGTTTTGAACACGGGGTGCTGAGTCCATGTGGTTGAGCGAGCAGGAGGTCTTCTCTAATATATATTTGGCTTATGGAATGGTATCTGTCCTAATATCAACCTCTGGTTTTATGCAGCCTCCCCACTCTCCTTTCCCCTTAAGCAAGCATCAGTTTCTTTTGTAAATGTGAGACTCTGTTGTGTTTTGTAATGCAGTTCACGCGTAGCCGTGTTTACGTTCCCGGTATTCGTGATACCTTATGATGTTTCTTTTTCTGTGTGACTTATTTCACTTAGAATCATCGTAACTAAATCCACTCATTATGCTGCTACTGGTCTGTTGCCATTGATTTCATTGTTGAGTGATATTCCATTGTAGGGATGTACCACAACTTTTATATCCATTTTTCTCTTTCTGGGCTATTGAAGTTGTACCATAGTCAAGGTTCCCGTAAAGAGCGCAGCCCCAAACTTTGGTGTGGCTGTGTCTTTTTCATTTAAATTTTCCGAATCTATGGCACCATAAGTGGAAGTGCCCTAGGCTCTCTAGCTTGGTTTTCTCTTTGTTCCAGGAAACACCATCCACTTCTCCAGAGTGGCTGTTGGCAATTTACATCCCGCCCATCAGCATAACAAGGCTGCCGGTTCTCCATGGCCTGTCCTGCTTCTCTGGATTTTACACTTTTTTTCGGAGGGCCCTTTTGATCGGTGGGAAGTGAGAGTTGCTTGTAGTGCGGATTTCCATTGCAGGCTTGCTTGGTTGGCCAAAAAGGGTGTATGCGTTTTTTCCTGAATATATTCAGGAAAAAACGCATACACCCTTTTTGGCCAAGTGCATCACTGTCGAACTGCTGCCTCTTTTCCTACGCTTTCAGAGCAATTCTTATCTACCCCCCGATATCTGTTTTCTGCAATTCTGCGTCGCGTTCAAGTCCTCCTCACAGCCTTCCTTCAATAAATTTTTGGATGATAGGGGTCATTTGGAACTCTGCAGGATTGTGAGTTACAGTGCCAGAAATCTCCTTTTCTCAACTCGCTTTCTTGTGAGCTGACCGCAAACCCGAAGAATTGCTTCAGGCCCTAATCTCGTTCCGGCATGGCACGCTGAGCCTTTGGTGAACTCTTCTACCTGTAGGGAAATCAGAGTTCAATGTGCCCGTCCAAACACATCGAGTTAGCCGCTCATTGGTTCTCCTTATTCCTGATCATCTTCTACCGAAATTGCAAAGTGTGCGAAACAAGAGGTCAAAGGCACTGACTCTCCAAGTGGGGAGAATGTTAATATCGCCTCTGGAACGGTGAACTCGAGCCCCATGTTTCGAAAATGGTGATGAGTTTTAGAAACTTTGCCTGATCACTTCGTGGACCATATTCTGGGTTTTCCATGCATATTTTAGCTGAAGGATAAATCCCTTAAACGTGGAGATTTGGGACCCGTGGAATGGGAACCATGCACCATTACCTCAAAGGGTCTGCATTCCCTCACCAATAGCATCAGCCCCAAGTGTCCAGCCTTATCTCTCCCACGGCTGTGGATGTAGAGGTGGTAAATCCAAGATTCCACACAAGCCCTGAAGGAATTATTTAAGAATTTCTCTCTATTTCACAGTCCTTGTGTTTTCTTTTTCAAATTTATTTTTATAAGGAGATTTAGCTTATGTACACTGCTGTGTGTATGCTGCTGTACACAAATGATTTTCTTATGGAGACCTATAAATGTATGGGTTTTAATTTTCTTCATAGTCAGGTATATTCCTCGGTTTTGAACACGGGGTGCTGAGTCCATGTGGTTGAGCGAGGAGGAGGTCTTGTCTAATATATATTTGGCTTATGGAATGGTATCTGTCCTAATATCAACCTCTGGTTTTATGCAGCCTCCCCACTCTCCTTTCCCCTTAAGCAAGCATCAGTTTCTTTTGTAAATGTGAGACTCTGTTGTGTTTTGTAATGCAGTTCACGCGTAGCCGTGTTTACGTTCCCGGTATTCGTGATACCTTATGATGTTTCTTTTTCTGTGTGACTTATTTCACTTTGAATCATCGTAACTAAATCCACTCATTATGCTGCTACTGGTCTGTTGCCATTGATTTCATTGTTGAGTGATATTCCATTGTAGGGATGTACCACAACTTTTATATCCATTTTTCTCTTTCTGGGCTATTGAAGTTGTACCATAGTCAAGGTTCCCGTAAAGAGCGCAGCCCCAAACTTTGGTGTGGCTGTGTCTTTTTCATTTAAATTTTCCGAATCTATGGCACCATAAGTGGAAGTGCCCTAGGCTCTCTAGCTTGGTTTTCTCTTTGTTCCAGGAAACACCATCCACTTCTCCAGAGTGGCTGTTGGCAATTTACATCCCGCCCATCAGCATAACAAGGCTGCCGGTTCTCCATGGCCTGTCCTGCCTCTCTGGATTTTACACTTTTTTTTGGAGGGTCCTTTTGATCGGTGGGAAGTGAGAGTTGCTTGTAGTGCGGATTTCCATTGCAGGCTTGCTTGGTTGGCCAAAAAGGGCGTATGCGTTTTTTCCTGAATATATTCAGGAAAAAACGCATACGCCCTTTTTGGCCAAGTGCATCACTGTCGAACTGCTGCCTCTTTTCCTACGCTTTCAGAGCAATTCTTATCTACACCCCGATATCTGTTTTCTGCAATTCTGCGTCGCGTTCAAGTCCTCCTCACAGCCTTCCTTCAATAAATTTTTGGATGATAGGGGTCATTTGGAACTCTGCAGGATTGTGAGTTACGGTGCCAGAAATCTCCTTTTCTCAACTCGCTTTCTTGTGAGCTGACCGCAAACCCGAAGAATTGCTTCAGGCCCTAATCTCGTTCCGGCATGGCACGCTGAGCCTTTGGTGAACTCTTCTTCCTGTAGGGAAATCAGAGTTCAATGTGCCCGTCCAAACACATCGAGTTAGCCGCTCATTGGTTCTCCTTATTCCTGATCATCTTCTACCGAAATTGCAAAGTGTGCGAAACAAGAGGTCAAAGGCACTGACTCTCCAAGTGGGGAGAATGTTAATATCGCCTCTGGAACGGCGAACTCCAGCCCCATGTTTCGAAAATGGTGATGAGTTTTAGAAACTTTGCCTGATCACTTCGTGGACCATATTCTGGGTTTTCCATGCATATTTTAGCTGAAGGATAAATCCCTTAAACGTGGAGATTTGGGACCCGTGGAATGGGAACCATGCACCATTACCTCAAAGGGTCTGCATTCCCTCACCAATAGCATCAGCCCCAAGTGTCCAGCCTTATCTCTCCCACGGCTGTGGATGTAGAGGTGGTAAATCCAAGATTGCACACAAGCCCTGAAGGACTTATTTAAGAATTTCTCTCTATTTCACAGTCCTTGTGTTTTCTTTTTCAAATTTATTTTTATAAGGGGATTTAGCTTATGTACACTGCTGTGTGTATGCTGCTATACACAAATGATTTTCTTATGGAGACCTATAAATGTATGGGTTTTAATTTTCTTCATAGTCAGGTATATTCCTCGGTTTTGAACACGGGGTGCTGAGTCCATGTGGTTGAGCGAGCAGGAGGTCTTCTCTAATATATATTTGGCTTATGGAATGGTATCTGTCCTAATATCAACCTCTGGTTTTATGCAGCCTCCCCACTCTCCTTTCCCCTTAAGCAAGCATCAGTTTCTTTTGTAAATGTGAGACTCTGTTGTGTTTTGTAATGCAGTTCACGCGTAGCCGTGTTTACGTTCCCGGTATTCGTGATACCTTATGATGTTTCTTTTTCTGTGTGACTTATTTCACTTAGAATCATCGTAACTAAATCCACTCATTATGCTGCTACTGGTCTGTTGCCATTGATTTCATTGTTGAGTGATATTCCATTGTAGGGATGTACCACAACTTTTATATCCATTTTTCTCTTTCTGGGCTATTGAAGTTGTACCATAGTCAAGGTTCCCGTAAAGAGCGCAGCCCCAAACTTTGGTGTGGCTGTGTCTTTTTCATTTAAATTTTCCGAATCTATGGCACCATAAGTGGAAGTGCCCTAGGCTCTCTAGCTTGGTTTTCTCTTTGTTCCAGGAAACACCATCCACTTCTCCAGAGTGGCTGTTGGCAATTTACATCCCGCCCATCAGCATAACAAGGCTGCCGGTTCTCCATGGCCTGTCCTGCTTCTCTGGATTTTACACTTTTTTTCGGAGGGCCCTTTTGATCGGTGGGAAGTGAGAGTTGCTTGTAGTGCGGATTTCCATTGCAGGCTTGCTTGGTTGGCCAAAAAGGGTGTATGCGTTTTTTCCTGAATATATTCAGGAAAAAACGCATACACCCTTTTTGGCCAAGTGCATCACTGTCGAACTGCTGCCTCTTTTCCTACGCTTTCAGAGCAATTCTTATCTAACCCCCGATATCTGTTTTCTGCAATTCTGCGTCGCGTTCAAGTCCTCCTCACAGCCTTCCTTCAATAAATTTTTGGATGATAGGGGTCATTTGGAACTCTGCAGGATTGTGAGTTACAGTGCCAGAAATCTCCTTTTCTCAACTCGCTTTCTTGTGAGCTGACCGCAAACCCGAAGAATTGCTTCAGGCCCTAATCTCGTTCCGGCATGGCACGCTGAGCCTTTGGTGAACTCTTCTACCTGTAGGGAAATCAGAGTTCAATGTGCCCGTCCAAACACATCGAGTTAGCCGCTCATTGGTTCTCCTTATTCCTGATCATCTTCTACCGAAATTGCAAAGTGTGCGAAACAAGAGGTCAAAGGCACTGACTCTCCAAGTGGGGAGAATGTTAATATCGCCTCTGGAACGGCGAACTCGAGCCCCATGTTTCGAAAATGGCGATGAGTTTTAGAAACTTTGCCTGATCACTTCGTGGACCATATTCTGGGTTTTCCATGCATATTTTAGCTGAAGGATAAATCCCTTAAACGTGGAGATTTGGGACCCGTGGAATGGGAACCATGCACCATTACCTCAAAGGGTCTGCATTCCCTCACCAATAGCATCAGCCCCAAGTGTCCAGCCTTATCTCTCCCACGGCTGTGGATGTAGAGGTGGTAAATCCAAGATTCCACACAAGCCCTGAAGGACTTATTTAAGAATTTCTCTCTATTTCACAGTCCTTGTGTTTTCTTTTTCAAATTTATTTTTATAAGGGGATTTAGCTTATGTACACTGCTGTGTGTATGCTGCTGTACACAAATGATTTTCTTATGGAGACCTATAAATGTATGGGTTTTAATTTTCTTCATAGTCAGGTATATTCCTCGGTTTTGAACACGGGGTGCTGAGTCCATGTGGTTGAGCGAGGAGGAGGTCTTGTCTAATATATATTTGGCTTATGGAATGGTATCTGTCCTAATATCAACCTCTGGTTTTATGCAGCCTCCCCACTCTCCTTTCCCCTTAAGCAAGCATCAGTTTCTTTTGTAAATGTGAGACTCTGTTGTGTTTTGTAATGCAGTTCACGCGTAGCCGTGTTTACGTTCCCGGTATTCGTGATACCTTATGATGTTTCTTTTTCTGTGTGACTTATTTCACTTTGAATCATCGTAACTAAATCCACTCATTATGCTGCTACTGGTCTGTGGCCATTGATTTCATTGTTGAGTGATATTCCATTGTAGGGATGTACCACAACTTTTATATCCATTTTTCTCTTTCTGGGCTATTGAAGTTGTACCATAGTCAAGGTTCCCGTAAAGAGCGCAGCCCCAAACTTTGCTGTGGCTGTGTCTTTTTCATTTAAATTTTCCGAATCTATGGCACCATAAGTGGAAGTGCCCTAGGCTCTCTAGCTTGGTTTTCTCTTTGTTCCAGGAAACACCATCCACTTCTCCAGAGTGGCTGTTGGCAATTTACATCCCGCCCATCAGCATAACAAGGCTGCCGGTTCTGCATGGCCTGTCCTGCCTCTCTGGATTTTACACTTTTTTTCGGAGGGCCCTTTGGATCGGTGGGAAGTGAGAGTTTCTTGAAGTGCGGATTTCCATTGCAGGCTTGCTTGGTTGGCCAAAAAGGGCCTATGCGTTTTTTCCTGAATATATTCAGGAAAAAACGCATAGGCCCTTTTTGGCCAAGTGCATCACTGTCGAACTGCTGCCTCTTTTCCTACGCTTTCAGAGCAATTCTTATCTACCCCCCGATATCTGTTTTCTGCAATTCTGTGTCACGTTCAAGTCCTCCTCACAGCCTTCCTTCAATAAATTTTTGGATGATAGGGGTCATTTGGAACTCTGCAGGATTGTGAGTTACAGTGCCAGAAATCTCCTTTTCTCAACTCGCTTTCTTGTGAGCTGACCGCAAACCCGAAGAATTGCTTCAGGCCCTAATCTCGTTCCGGCATGGCACGCTGAGCCTTTGGTGAACTCTTCTACCTGTAGGGAAATCAGAGTTCAATGTGCCCGTCCAAACACATCGAGTTAGCCGCTCATTGGTTCTCCTTATTCCTGATCATCTTCTACCGAAATTGCAAAGTGTGCGAAACAAGAGGTCAAAGGCACTGACTCTCCAAGTGGGGAGAATGTTAATATCGCCTCTGGAACGGCGAACTCGAGCCCCATGTTTCGAAAATGGTGATGAGTTTTAGAAACTTTGCCTGATCACTTCGTGGACCATATTCTGGGTTTTCCATGCATATTTTAGCTGAAGGATAAATCCCTTAAACGTGGAGATTTGGGACCCGTGGAATGGGAACCATGCACCATTACCTCAAAGGGTCTGCATTCCCTCACCAATAGCATCAGCCCCAAGTGTCCAGCCTTATCTCTCCCACGGCTGTGGATGTAGAGGTGGTAAATCCAAGATTCCACACAAGCCCTGAAGGCCTTATTTAAGAATTTCTCTCTATTTCACAGTCCTTGTGTTTTCTTTTTCAAATTTATTTTTATAAGGGGATTTAGCTTATGTACACTGCTGTGTGTATGCTGCTGTACACAAATGATTTTCTTATGGAGACCTATAAATGTATGGGTTTTAATTTTCTTCATAGTCAGGTATATTCCTCGGTTTTGAACACGGGGTGCTGAGTCCATGTGGTTGAGCGAGGAGGAGGTCTTGTCTAATATATATTTGGCTTATGGAATGGTATCTGTCCTAATATCAACCTCTGGTTTTATGCAGCCTCCCCACTCTCCTTTCCCCTTAAGCAAGCATCAGTTTCTTTTGTAAATGTGAGACTCTGTTGTGTTTTGTAATGCAGTTCACGCGTAGCCGTGTTTACGTTCCCGGTATTCGTGATACCTTATGATGTTTCTTTTTCTGTGTGACTTATTTCACTTTGAATCATCGTAACTAAATCCACTCATTATGCTGCTACTGGTCTGTGGCCATTGATTTCATTGTTGAGTGATATTCCATTGTAGGGATGTACCACAACTTTTATATCCATTTTTCTCTTTCTGGGCTATTGAAGTTGTACCATAGTCAAGGTTCCCGTAAAGAGCGCAGCCCCAAACTTTGCTGTGGCTGTGTCTTTTTCATTTAAATTTTCCGAATCTATGGCACCATAAGTGGAAGTGCCCTAGGCTCTCTAGCTTGGTTTTCTCTTTGTTCCAGGCAACACCATCCACTTCTCCAGAGTGGCTGTTGGCAATTTACATCCCGGCCATCAGCATAACAAGGCTGCCGGTTCTCCATGGCCTGTCCTGCCTCTCTGGATTTTACACTTTTTTTCGGAGGGTCCTTTTGATCGGTGGGAAGTGAGAGTTGCTTGTAGTGCGGATTTCCATTGCAGGCTTGCTTGGTTGGCCAAAAAGGGCGTATGCGTTTTTTCCTGAATATATTCAGGAAAAAACGCATACGCCCTTTTTGGCCAAGTGCATCACTGTCGAACTGCGGCCTCTTTTCCTACGCTTTCAGAGCAATTCTTATCTACACCCCGATATCTGTTTTCTGCAATTCTGCGTCGCGTTCAAGTCCTCCTCACAGCCTTCCTTCAATAAATTTTTGGATGATAGGGGTCATTTGGAACTCTGCAGGATTGTGAGTTACAGTGCCAGAAATCTCCTTTTCTCAACTCGCTTTCTTGTGAGCTGACCGCAAACCCGAAGAATTGCTTCAGGCCCTAATCTCGTTCCGGCATGGCACGCTGAGCCTTTGGTGAACTCTTCTACCTGTAGGGAAATCAGAGTTCAATGTGCCCGTCCAAACACATCGAGTTAGCCGCTCATTGGTTCTCCTTATTCCTGATCATCTTCTACCGAAATTGCAAAGTGTGCGAAACAAGAGGTCAAAGGCACTGACTCTCCAAGTGGGGAGAATGTTAATATCGCCTCTGGAACGGCGAACTCAAGCCCCATGTTTCGAAAATGGCGATGAGTTTTAGAAACTTTGCCTGATCACTTCGTGGACCATATTCTGGGTTTTCCATGCATATTTTAGCTGAAGGATAAATCCCTTAAACGTGGAGATTTGGGACCCGTGGAATGGGAACCATGCAGCATTACCTCAAAGGGTCTGCATTCCCTCACCAATAGCATCAGCCCCAAGTGTCCAGCCTTATCTCTCCCACGGCTGTGGATGTAGAGGTGGTAAATCCAAGATTCCACACAAGCCCTGAAGGACTTATTGAAGAATTTCTCTCTATTTCACAGTCCTTGTGTTTTCTTTTTCAAATTTATTTTTATAAGGGGATTTAGCTTATGTACACTGCTGTGTGTATGCTGCTGTACACAAATGATTTTCTTATGGAGACCTATAAATGTATGGGTTTTAATTTTCTTCATAGTCAGGTATATTCCTCGGTTTTGAACACGGGGTGCTGAGTCCATGTGGTTGAGCGAGGAGGAGGTCTTGTCTAATATATATTTGGCTTATGGAATGGTATCTGTCCTAATATCAACCTCTGGTTTTATGCAGCCTCCCCACTCTCCTTTCCCCTTAAGCAAGCATCAGTTTCTTTTGTAAATGTGAGACTCTGTTGTGTTTTGTAATGCAGTTCACGCGTAGCCGTGTTTACGTTCCTGGTATTCGTGATACCTTATGATGTTTCTTTTTCTGTGTTACTTATTTCACTTTGAATCATCGTAACTAAATCCACTCATTATGCTGCTACTGGTCTGTGGCCATTGATTTCATTGTTGAGTGATATTCCATTGTAGGGATGTACCACAACTTTTATATCCATTTTTCTCTTTCTGGGCTATTGAAGTTGTACCATAGTCAAGGTTCCCGTAAAGAGCGCAGCCCCAAACTTTGCTGTGGCTGTGTCTTTTTCATTTAAATTTTCCGAATCTATGGCACCATAAGTGGAAGTGCCCTAGGCTCTCTAGCTTGGTTTTCTCTTTGTTCCAGGAAACACCATCCACTTCTCCAGAGTGGCTGTTGGCAATTTACATCCCGCCCATCAGCATAACAAGGCTGCCGGTTCTCCATGGCCTGTCCTGCCTCTCTGGATTTTACACTTTTTTTCGGAGGGCCCTTTGGATCGGTGGGAAGTGAGAGTTGCTTGTAGTGCGGATTTCCATTGCAGGCTTGCTTGGTTGGCCAAAAAGGGCGTATGCGTTTTTTCCTGAATATATTCAGGAAAAAACGCATACGCCCTTTTTGGCCAAGTGCATCACTGTCGAACTGCTGCCTCTTTTCCTATGCTTTCAGAGCAATTCTTATCTACCCCCCGATATCTGTTTTCTGCAATTCTGCGTCGCGTTCAAGTCCTCCTCACAGCCTTCCTTCAATAAATTTTTGGATGATAGGGGTCATTTGGAACTCTGCAGGATTGTGAGTTACAGTGCCAGAAATCTCCTTTTCTCAACTCGCTTTCTTGTGAGCTGACCGCAAACCCGAAGAATTGCTTCAGGCCCTAATCTCGTTCCGGCATGGCACGCTGAGCCTTTGGTGAACTCTTCTACCTGTAGGGAAATCAGAGTTCAATGTGCCCGTCCAAACACATCGAGTTAGCCGCTCATTGGTTCTCCTTATTCCTGATCATCTTCTACCGAAATTGCAAAGTGTGCGAAACAAGAGGTCAAAGGCACTGACTCTCCAAGTGGGGAGAATGTTAATATCGCCTCTGGAACGGCGAACTCGAGCCCCATGTTTCGAAAATGGTGATGAGTTTTAGAAACTTTGCCTGATCACTTCGTGCACCATATTCTGGGTTTTCCATGCATATTTTAGCTGAAGGATAAATCCCTTAAACGTGGAGATTTGGGACCCGTGGAATGGGAACCATGCACCATTACCTCAAAGGGTCTGCATTCCCTCACCAATAGCATCAGCCCCAAGTGTCCAGCCTTATCTCTCCCACGGCTGTGGATGTAGAGGTGGTACATCCAAGATTCCACACAAGCCCTGAAGGAATTATTTAAGAATTTCTCTCTATTTCACAGTCCTTGTGTTTTCTTTTTCAAATTTATTTTTATAAGGGGATTTAGCTTATGTACACTGCTGTGTGTATGCTGCTGTACACAAATGATTTTCTTATGGAGACCTATAAATGTATGGGTTTTAATTTTCTTCATAGTCAGGTATATTCCTCGGTTTTGAACACGGGGTGCTGAGTCCATGTGGTTGAGCGAGGAGGAGGTCTTGTCTAATATATATTTGGCTTATGGAATGGTATCTGTCCTAATATCAACCTCTGGTTTTATGCAGCCTCCCCACTCTCCTTTCCCCTTAAGCAAGCATCAGTTTCTTTTGTAAATGTGAGACTCTGTTGTGTTTTGTAATGCAGTTCACGCGTAGCCGTGTTTACGTTCCCGGTATTCGTGATACCTTATGATGTTTCTTTTTCTGTGTGACTTATTTCACTTTGAATCATCGTAACTAAATCCACTCATTATGCTGCTACTGGTCTGTGGCCATTGATTTCATTGTTGAGTGATATTCCATTGTAGGGATGTACCACAACTTTTATATCCATTTTTCTCTTTCTGGGCTATTGAAGTTGTACCATAGTCAAGGTTCCCGTAAAGAGCGCAGCCCCAAACTTTGCTGTGGCTGTGTCTTTTTCATTTAAATTTTCCGAATCTATGGCACCATAAGTGGAAGTGCCCTAGGCTCTCTAGCTTGGTTTTCTCTTTGTTCCAGGCAACACCATCCACTTCTCCAGAGTGGCTGTTGGCAATTTACATCCCGGCCATCAGCATAACAAGGCTGCCGGTTCTCCATGGCCTGTACTGCCTCTCTGGATTTTACACTTTTTTTCGGAGGGCCCTCTTGATCGGTGGGAAGTGAGAGTTGCTTGTAGTGCGGATTTCCATTGCAGGCTTGCTTGGTTGGCCAAAAAGGGCGTATGCCTTTTTTCCTGAATATATTCAGGAAAAAACGCATACGCCCCTTTTGGCCAAGTGCATCACTGTCGAACTGCTGCCTCTTTTCCTACGCTTTCAGAGCAATTCTTATCTACTCCCCGATATCTGTTTTCTGCAATTCTGCGTCGCGTTCAAGTCCTCCTCACAGCCTTCCTTCAATAAATTTTTGGATGTTAGGGGTCATTTGGAACTCTGCAGGATTGTGAGTTACGGTGCCAGAAATCTCCTTTTCTCAACTCGCTTTCTTGTGAGCTGACCGCAAACCCGAAGAATTGCTTCAGGCCCTAATCTCGTTCTGGCATGGCACGCTGAGCCTTTGGTGAACTCTTCTTCCTGTAGGGAAATCAGAGTTCAATGTGCCCGTCCAAACACATCGAGTTAGCCGCTCATTGGTTCTCCTTATTCCTGATCATCTTCTACCGAAATTGCAAAGTGTGCGAAACAAGAGGTCAAAGGCACTGACTCTCCAAGTGGGGAGAATGTTAATATCGCCTCTGGAACGGCGAACTCGAGCCGCATGTTTCGAAAATGGTGATGAGTTTTAGAAACTTTGCCTGATCACTTCGTGGACCATATTCTGGGTTTTCCATGCATATTTTAGCTGAAGGATAAATCCCTTAAACGTGGAGATTTGGGACCCGTGGAATGGGAACCATGCACCATTACCTCAAAGGGTCTGCATTCCCTCACCAATAGCATCAGCCCCAAGTGTCCAGCCTTATCTCTCCCACGGCTGTGGATGTAGAGGTGGTAAATCCAAGATTCCACACAAGCCCTGAAGGACTTATTTAAGAATTTCTCTCTATTTCACAGTCCTTGTGTTTTCTTTTTCAAATTTATTTTTATAAGGGGATTTAACTTATGTACACTGCTGTGTGTATGCTGCTGTACACAAATGATTTTCTTATGGAGACCTATAAATGTATGGGTTTTAATTTTCTTCATAGTCAGGTATATTCCTCGGTTTTGAACACGGGGTGCTGAGTCCATGTGGTTGAGCGAGGAGGAGGTCTTCTCTAATATATATTTGGCTTATGGAATGGTATCTGTCCTAATATCAACCTCGGGTTTTATGCAGCCTCCCCACTCTCCTTTCCCCTTAAGCAAGCATCAGTTTCTTTTGTAAATGTGAGACTCTGTTGTGTTTTGTAATGCAGTTCACGCGTAGCCGTGTTTACGTTCCCGGTATTCGTGATACCTTATGATGTTTCTTTTTCTGTGTGACTTATTTCACTTAGAATCATCGTAACTAAATCCACTCATTATGCTGCTACTGGTCTGTTGCCATTGATTTCATTTTTGAGTGATATTCCATTGTAGGGATGTACCACAACTTTTATATCCATTTTTCTCTTTCTGGGCTATTGAAGTTGTACCATAGTCAAGGTTCCCGTAAAGAGAGCAGCCCCAAACTTTGGTGTGGCTGTGTCTTTTACATTTAAATTTTCCGAATCTATGGCACCATAAGTGGAAGTGCCCTAGGCTCTCTAGCTTGGTTTTCTCTTTGTTCCAGGCAACACCATCCACTTCTCCAGAGTGCCTGTTGGCAATTTACATCCCGGCCATCAGCATAACAAGGCTGCCGGTTCTCCATGGCCTGTCCTGCCTCTCTGGATTTTACACTTTTTTTCGGAGGGCCCTCTTGATCGGTGGGAAGTGAGAGTTGCTTGTAGTGCGGATTTCCATTGCAGGCTTGCTTGGTTGGCCAAAAAGGGCGTATGCGTTTTTTCATGAATATATTCAGGAAAAAACCATACGCCCTTTTTGGCCAAGTGCATCACTGTCGAACTGCTACCTCTTTTCCTACGCTTTCAGAGCAATTCTTATCTTCCCCCTGATATCTGTTTTCTGCAATTCTGTGTCGCGTTCAAGTCCTCTTCACAGCCTTCCTTCAATAAATTTTTCGACGATAGGGGTCATTTGGAACTCTGCAGGATTGCGAGTTACAGTGCCAGAAATCTCCTTTCCTCAACTCGCTTTCTTGTGAGCGGACCGCAACCCCGAAGAATTGCTTCAGGCCCTAATCTCGTTCCGGCATGGCACGCTGAGCCTTTGATGAATTCTTCTTCCTGTAGGGAAATCAGTGTTCAATGTGCCCGTCCAAACACATCAAGTTAGCTGCTCATTCGTTCTCCTTATTCCTGTTCATCTTCCACAGAAATTGCAAACTGTGCCAAACAAGAGGTCAAAGGCACTGACTCTCCAAGTGGGGAGAATATTAATATTGCATCTGGAACGGCGAACTCGAGTACCAGAGGGCGAAAATGGCGATGAGTTTTAGAAATTTTTCCTGATCACTTCGTGGACCATATTCTGGGATTTCCATGCATATTTTAGCTGAAGGATAAATCCCTTACACGTGAAGATTTGGGACCCGTGGAATGGGAACCATGCACCATTACCTCAAAGGGTCTGCATTCCCTCACCAATAGTATAAGCCCCAAGCGTCCAGCTTTATCTCTCCCACAGCTGTGGATATAGAGGTGGTAAATCCAAGATTCCTCACAAGCCCTGAAGGACTTATTTAAGAATTTCTCTCTATTTGACAGTCCTTGTGTTTTCTTTTTCAAATTTATTTTTATAAGGGGATTTCGCTTATTGACACTGCTGTGTGTATGCTGCTGTACACAAATGATTTTCTTATGGAGACCTATAAATGTATGGGTTTTAATTTTCTTCATAGTCAGGTATATTCCTAGGTTTTGAATACGGCGTGTTGAGTCCATTTGGTTGAGCAAGGAGTAGCTCTTGTCTAATATATATTTGGCTTATGGAATGGTATCTGTCCTAATGTCAACCTCTGGTTTTATGCAGCCTCCCCACTCTCCATTCCCCTTAAGCAAGCATAAGTTTCTTTTGTAAATGTGAGACTCTGTTGTGTTTTGTAATGCAGTTCACACGTAGCCGTGTTTACATTCCCGGTATTAGTGATATCTTATGATGTTTCTTTTTCTGTGTGACTTATTTCACTTAGAATCATCGTAACTAAATCCACTCATTAGGCTGCTACTGGTCTGTTGCCATTGATTTCATTGTTGAGTGATATTCCATTGTAGGGATGTACCACAACTTCTATATCCATTTTTCTCTTTCTGGGCTATTAAAGTTGTACCATAGTGAAAGCTCCCGTACACAGAGCAGCCCCAAACTTTGGTGTGGCTGTGTCTTTTTAATTTAAATTTTCCGAATCTATAGCACCATAAGTGGAAGTGCCCTAGGCTCTCTAGCTTGTTTTTTTCTTTGTCCCAGGAAACACCATCCACTTCTCCAGAGTGGCTGTTGGCAATTTACATCCCGCCCAACAGCATAACAAGGCTGCCGGTTCTCCATGGCCTGTCCTGCCTCTCTGGATTTTACACTTTTTGGACGGCCCTTTGGATCGGTGGGAAGTGAGACTGCCTTGTAGTGCGGATTTCCATTGCAGGCTTGCTTGGTTGGCCAAAAAGGGCATATTCGTTTTTTCCTGAATCTATTCAGGAAGAAACGCATACGCCCTTTTTGGCCAAGTGCATCACTGTCGAACTGCTGCCTCTTTTCCTACGCTTTCAGAGCAATTCTTATCTACCCCCTGATATCTGTTTTCTGCAATTCTGCGTCACGTTCAAGTCCTCTTCAGAGCCTTCCTTCAATAAATTTTTGGATGCTAGGTGTCATTTGGAACTCTGCAGGATTTTGAGCTACAGTGCCACAAATCTCCTTTTCTCAACTCGCTTTCTTGTGAGCTGACCGCAAACCCGAAGAATTGCTTCAGGCCCTAATCTCGTTTCGGCATGGCATGCTGAGCCTTTGATGAATTCTTCTTCCTGTAGGGAAATCAGTGTTCAGTGTGACCGTCCAAACACATCAAGTTAGCTGCTCATTCGTTCTTCTATTCCTCTTCATCTTCCACAGAAATTGCAAACTGTGCCAAACAAGAGGTCAAAGGCACTGACTCTCCAAGTGGGGAGAATGTTAATATTGCATCTAGAACGGCGAACTCGAGTACCAGGGGGCTAAAATGGCGATGAGTTTTAGAAATTGTGCCTGATCACTTCGTGGACCATATTCTGGGTTTTCCATGCATATTTTAGCTGAAGGATAAATCCCTTACACGTGGAGATTTGGGACCCGTGGAATGGGAACCATGCACCATTACCTCAAAGGGTCTGCATTCCCTCACCAATAGTATCAGCCCCAAGTGTCCAGCCTTATCTCTCCCACAGCTGTGGATGTAGAGGTGGTAAATCCAAGATTCCTCAAAAGCCCTCAAGGACTTATTTAAGAATTTCTCTCTATTTGACAGTCCTTGTGTTTTCTTTTTCAAATTTATTTTTATAAGGGGATTTAGCTTATTTACACTGCTCTGTGTATGCTGCTGTACACAAATGATTTTCTTATGGAGACCTATAAATGTATGGGTTTTAATTTTCTTCATAGTCAGGTATATTCCTAGGTTTTGAATACGGGGTGTTGAGTCCATTTGTTTGAGCAAGGAGTAGCTCTTGTCTAATATATATTTGGCTTATGGAATGGTATCTGTCCTAATGTCAACCTCTGGTTTTATGCAGCCTCCCCACTCTCCTTTCCCCTTAAGCAAGCAAAAGTTTGTTTTGTAAATGTGAGACTCTCTTGTGTTTTGTAATGCAGTTCACACGTAGCCGTGTTTACATTCCCGGTATTAGTGATATCTTATGATGTTTCTTTTTCTGTGTGACTTATTTCACTTAGAATCATCGTAACTAAATCCACTCATTATGCTGCTACTGGTCTGTTGCCATTGATTTCATTGTTGAGTGATATTCCATTGTAGGGATGTACCACAACTTCTATATCCATTTTTCTCTTTCTGGGCTATTAAAGTTGTACCATAGTCAAGGCTCCCGTACACAGAGCAGCTGCAAACTTTGGTGTGGCTGTGTCTTTTTCATTTAAATTTTCCGAATCTATAGCACCATAAGTGGAAGTGCCCTAGGCCCTCTAGCTTGGTTTTTTCTTTGTTCCAGGAAACACCATCCACTTCTCCAGAGTGGCTGTTGGCAATTTACTTCCCGCCCATCAGCATAACAAGGCTGCCGGTTCTCCATGGCCTGTCCTGCCTCTCTGGATTTTACACTTTTTTCGGACGGCCCTTTGGATCGGTGGGAAGTGAGACTGCCTTGTAGTGCGGATTTCCATTGCAGGCTTGCTTCGTTGGCCAAAAAGGGCGTATGCGTTTTTTCCTGAATATATTCAGGAAAAAACGCATACGCCCTTTTTGGCCAAGTACATCACTGTCGAACTGCTGCCTCTTTTCCTACGCTTTCAGAGCAATTCTTATCTTCCCACTGATATCTGTTTTCTGCAATTCTGTTTCGCGTTCAAGTCCTCTTCACAGCCTTCCTTCATTAAATTTTTGGATGATAGGGGCCATTTGGAACTCTGCAGGATTGTGAGTTACAGTGCCAAAAATCTCCTTTTCTCAACTCACTGTCTTGTGAGCTGACCGCAAACCCGAAGAATTGCTTCAGGCCCTAATCTCGTTCCGGCATGGCACGCTGAGCCTTTGATGAATTCTTCTTCCTGTAGGGAAATCAGTGTTCAATGTGCCCGTCCAAACACATCAAGTTAGCTGCTCATTCGTTCTCCTTATTCCTGTTCATCTTTCACAGAAATTGCAAACTGTGCCAAACAAGAGGTCAAAGGCACTGACTCTCCAAGTGGGGAGAATGTTAATATTGCATCTGGAATGGCGAACTCGAGTACCAGGGGGCGAAAATGGCGATGAGTTTTAGAAATTTTGCCTGATCACTTCGTGGACCATATTCTAGGTTTTCCATGCATATTTTAGCTGAAGGATAAATCCCTTACACGTGGAGACTTGGGACCCGTGGAATGGGAACCATGCACCACTACCTCAAAGGGTCTGCATTCCCTCACCAATAGTATCAGCCCCAAGTGTCCAGCCTTATCTCTCCCACAGCTGTGGATGTAGAGGTGGTAAATCCAAGATTCCTCACAAGCCCTCAAGGACTTATTTAAGAATTTCTCTCTATTTGACCGTCCTTGTGTTTTCTTTTTCAAATTTTTTTTTATAAGGGGATTTAGCTTATTGACACTGCTGTGTGTATGCTGCTGTAACAAATGATTTTCTTATGGAGACCTATAAATGTATGGGTTTTAATTTTCTTCATAGTCAGGTATATTCCTAGGTTTTGAATACGGGGTGTTGAGTCCATTTGGTTGAGCAAGGAGTAGCTCTTGTCTAATATATATTTGGCTTATGGAATGGTATCTGTCCTAATATCAACCTCTGGTTTTATGCAGCCTCCCCACTCTCCTTTCCCCTTAAGCAAGCATCAGTTTCTTTTGTAAATGTGAGACTCTGTTGTGTTTTGTAATGCAGTTCACGCGTAGCCGTGTTTACGTTCCCGGTATTCGTGATACCTTATGATGTTTTTTTTTCTGTGTGACTTATTTCACTTAGAATCATCGTAACTAAATCCACTCATTATGCTGCTACTGGTCTGTTGCCATTGATTTCATTGTTGAGTGATATTCCATTGTAGGGATGTACCCCAACTTTTATATCCATTTTTCTCTTTCTGGGCTATTGAAGTTGTACCATAGTCAAGGTTCCCGTAAAGAGCGCAGCCCCAAACTTTGGTGTGGCTGTGTCTTTTACATTTAAATTTTCCGAACCTATGGCACCATAAGTGGAAGTGCCCTAGGCTCTCTAGCTTGGTTTTCTCTTTGTTCCAGGAAACACCATCCACTTCTCCAGAGTGGCTGTTGGCAATTTCCATTCCGCCCATCAGCATAACAAGGCTGCCGGTTCTCCATGGCCTGTCCTGCCTCTCTGGATTTTACACTTTTTTTCGGAGGGCCCTTTTGATCGGTGGGAAGTGAGAGTTGCTTGTAGTGCGGATTTCCATTGCAGGCTTGCTTGGTTGGCCAAAAAGGGCGTATGCGTTTTTTCCTGAACATATTCAGGAAAAAACGCATACGCCCTTTTTGGCCAAGTGCATCACTGTCGAACTGCTGCCTCTTTTCCTACGCTTTGAGAGCAATTCTTATCTACCCCACGATATCTGTTTTCTGCAATTCTGCGTCACGTTCAAGTCCTCCTCACAGCCTTCCTTCAATAAATTTTTAGATGATAGGGGTCATTTGGAACTCTGCTGGATTGTGAGTTATGGAGCCAGAAATCTCCTTTTTTCAACTCGCTTTCTTGTGAGCTGACCGCAAACCCGAAGTATTGCTTCAGGCCCTAATCTCGTTCCGGCATGGCACGCTGAGCCTTTGGTGAACTCTTCTTCCTGTAGGGAAATCAGAGTTCAATGTGCCCGTCCAAACACATCGAGTTAGCCGCTCATTGGTTCTCCTTATTCCTGATCATCTTCTACCGAAATTGCAAAGTGTGCGAAACAAGAGGTCAAAGGCACTGACTCTCCAAGTGGGGAGAATGTTAATATCGCCTCTGGAGCGGCGAACTCGCGTCCCAGGGTTCGAAAATGGCGATGAGTTTCAGAAACTTTGCCTGATCACTTCGTGGACCATATTCTGGCTTTTCCATGCATATTTTAGCTGAAGGATAAATCCCCTAAACGTGGAGATTTGGGACCCGTGGCATGGGAACCATGCACCATTACCTCAAAGGGTCTGCATGCCCTCACCAATAGCATCAGCCCCAAGTGTCCAGCCTTATCTCTCCCACAGCTGTGGATGTAGCGGTGGTAAATCCAACATTCCACACAAGCCCTGAAGGACTTATTCAAGAATTTCTCTCTATTTCACAGTCCTTGTGTTTTCTTTTTCAAATTTATTTTTATAAGGGGATTTAGCTTATGTACACTGCTGTGTGTATGCTGCTGTACACAAATGATTTTCTTATGGAGACCTATAAATGTATGGGTTTTCATTTTCTTCATAGTCAGGTATATTCCTCGGTTTTGAACACGGGGTGCTGAGTCCATGTGGTTGAGCGAGGAGTAGGTCTTGTCTAATATATATTTGGCTTATGGAATGGTATCTGTCCTAATATCAACCTCCGGTTTTATGCAGCCTCCCCACTCTCCTTTCCCCTTAAGCAAGCATCAGTTTCTTTTGTAAATGTGAGACTCTGTTGTGTTTTGTAATGCAGTTCACGCGTAGCCGTGTTTACGTTCCCGGTATTCGTGATACCTTATGATGTTTCTTTTTCTGTGTGACTTATTTCACTTAGAATCATCGTAACTAAATCCACTCATTATGCTGCTACTGGTCTGTTGTCATTGATTTAATTGTTGAGTGATATTCCATTGTAGGGATGTACCCCAACTTTTATATCCATTTTTCTCTTTCTGGGCTATTGAAGTTGTACCATAGTCAAGGTTCCCGTAAAGAGCGCAGCCCCAAACTTTGGTGTGGCTGTGTCTTTTTCATTTAAATTTTCCGAATCTATGGCACCATAAGTGGAAGTGCCCTAAGCTCTCTAGCTTGGTTTTCTCTTTGTTCCAGGAAACACCATCCACTTCTCCAGAGTGGCTGTTGGCAATTTACATCCCGCCCATCAGCATAACAAGGCTGCTGGTTCTCCATGGCCTCTCCTGCCTCTCTGGATTTTACACTTTTTTTCAGAGGGCCCTTTTGATTGGTGGGAAGTGAGAGTTGCTTTTAGTGCGGATTTCCATTGCAGGCTTGCTTGGTTGGCCAAAAAGGGCGTATGCATTTTTTCCTGAACATATTCAGGAAAAAACGCATACGCCCTTTTTGGCCAAGTGCATCACTGTCGAACTGCTGCCTCTTTTCCTACGCTTTCAGAGCAATTCTTATCTACCCCACGATATCTGTTTTCTGCGATTCTGCGTCGCGTTCATGTCCTCCTCACAGCCTTCCTTCAATAAATTTTTGGATGATAGGGGTCATTTAGAACTCTGCAGGATTGTGAGATATGGTGCCAGAAATCTCCTTTTCTCAACTCGCTTTCTTGTGAGCTGACCGCAAACCCGAACAATTGCTTCAGGCCCTAATCTCGTTCCGGCATGGCACGCTGAGCCTTTGGTGAACTCTTCTTCCTGTAGGGAAATCAAAGTTCAATGTGCCCGTCCAAACACATCGAGTTAGCCGCTCATTGGTTCTCCTTATTCCTGATCATCTTCTACCGAAATTGCAAAGTGTGCGAAACAAGAGGTCAAAGGCACTGACTCTCCAAGTGGGGAGAATGTTAATATCGCCTCTGGAGCAGCGAACTCGAGTCCCAGGTTTCGAAAATGGCGATGAGTTTCAGAAACTTTGCCTGATCACTTCGTGGACCATATT
This sequence comes from Inia geoffrensis, assembly GCA_036417435.1. NCBI lineage: Eukaryota > Metazoa > Chordata > Mammalia > Artiodactyla > Iniidae > Inia > Inia geoffrensis. The sequence goes on from CM070911.1 coordinate 94,605,437, forward strand.
CTGGGTTTTCCATGCATATTTTAGCTGAAGGATAAATCCCTTAAACGTGGAGATTTGGGACCCGTGGAATGGGAACCATGCACCATTACCTCAAAGGGTCTGCATTCCCTCACCAATAGCATCAGCCCCAAGTGTCCAGCCTTATCTCTCCCACAGCTGTGGATGTAGCGGTGGTAAATCCAACATTCCACACAAGCCCTGAAGGACTTATTTAAGAATTTCTCTCTATTTCACAGTCCTTGTGTTTTCTTTTTCAAATTTATTTTTATAAGTGGATTTAGCTTATGTACACTGCTGTGTGTATGCTGCTGTACACAAATGATTTTCTTATGGAGACCTATAAATGTATGGGTTTTAATTTTCTTCATAGTCAGGTATATTCCTCGGTTTTGAACACGGGGTGCTGAGTCCATGTGGTTGAGCGAGGAGTAGGTCTTGTCTAATATATATTTGGCTTATGGAATGGTATCTGTCCTAATATCAACCTCTGGTTTTATGCAGCCTCCCCACTCTCCTTTCCCCTTAAGCAAGCAAAAGTTTCTTTTGTAAATGTGAGTCTCTGTTGTGTTTTGTAATGCAGTTCACGCGTAGCCGTGTTTACGTTCCCGGTATTCGTGATACCTTATGATGTTTCTTTTTCTGTGTGACTTATTTCACTTAGAATCATCGTAACTAAATCCACTCATTATGCTGCTACTGGTCTGTTGCCATTGATTTCATTGTTGAGTGATATTCCATTGTAGGGATGTACCACAACTTCTATATCCATTTTTCTCTTTCTGGGCTATTAAAGTTGTACCATAGTCAAGGCTCCCGTACACAGAGCAGCTGCAAACTTTGGTGTGGCTGTGTCTTTTTCATTTAAATTTTCCGAATCTATAGCACCATAAGTGGAAGTGCCCTAGGCTCTCTAGCTTGTTTTTTTCTTTGTTCCAGGAAACACCATCCACTTCTCCAGAGTGGCTGTTGGCAATTTACATCCCGCCCATCAGCATAACAAGGCTGCCGGTTCTCCATGGCCTTTCCTGCCTCTCTGGATTTTACACTTTTTTCGGACGGCCCTTTGGATTGGTGGGAAGTGAGACTGCCTTGTAGTGCGGATTTCCATTGCAGGCTTGCTTGGTTGGCCAAAAAGGGCGTATGCGTTTTTTCCTGAATATATTCAGGAAAAAACGCATACGCCATTTTTGGCCAAGTGCATCACTGTCGAACTGCTACCTCTTTTCCTACGCTTTCAGAGCAATTCTTATCTTCCCCCTGATATCTGTTTTCTGCAATTCTGTGTCGCGTTCAAGTCCTCTTCACAGCCTTCCTTCAATAAATTTTTCGACGATATGGGTCATTTGGAACTGTGCAGGATTGTGAGTTACAGTGCCAAAAATCTCCTTTTCTAAACTCGCTTTCTTGTGAGCTGACCGCAAACCCGAAGAATTGCTTCAGGCCCTAATCTCGTTCCGGCATGGCACGCTGAGCCTTTGATGAATTCTTCTTCCTGTAGGGAAATCAGTGTTCAATGTGCCCGTCCAAACACATCAAGTTAGCTGCTCATTCGTTCTCCTTATTCCTGTTCATCTTCCACAGAAATTGCAAACTGTGCCAAACAAGAGGTCAAAGGCACTGACTCTCCAAGTGGGGAGAATGTTAATATTGCATCTGGAACGGCGAACTCGAGTACCAGGGGGCGAAAATGGCGATGAGTTTTAGAAATTTTGCCTGATCACTTCGTGGACCATATTCTAGGTTTTCCATGCATATTTTAGCTGAAGGATAAATCCCTTACACGTGGAGATTTGGGACCCGTGGAATGGGAACCATGCACCATTACCTCAAAGGGTCTGCATTCCCTCACCAATAGTATCAGCCCCAAGTGTCCAGCCTTATCTCTCCCACAGCTGTGGATGTAGAGGTGGTAAATCCAAGATTCCTCACAAGCCCTCAAGGACTTATTTAAGAATTTCTCTCTATTTGACAGTCCTTGTGTTTTCTTTTTCAAATTTATTTTTATAAGGGGATTTAGCTTATTTACACTGCTGTGTGTATGCTGCTGTACACAAATGATTTTCTTATGGAGACCTATAAATGTATGGGTTTTAATTTTCTTCATAGTCAGGTATATTCCTAGGTTTTGAATACGGGGTGTTGAGTCCATTTGTTTGAGCAAGGAGTAGCTCTTGTCTAATATATATTTGGCTTATGGAATGGTATCTGTCCTAATGTCAACCTCTGGTTTTATGCAGCCTCCCCACTCTCCTTTCCCCTTAAGCAAGCAAAAGTTTGTTTTGTAAATGTGAGACTCTCTTGTGTTTTGTAATGCAGTTCACACGTAGCCGTGTTTACATTCCCGGTATTAGTGACATCTTATGATGTTTCTTTTTCTGTGTGACTTATTTCACTTAGAATCATCGTAACTAAATCCACTCATTATGCTGCTACTGGTCTGTTGCCATTGATTTCATTGTTGAGTGATATTCCATTGTAGGGATGTACCACAACTTCTATATCCATTTTTCTCTTTCTGGGCTATTGAAGTTGTACCATAGTCAAGGTTCCCGTAAAGAGCGCAGCCCCAAACTTTGGTGTGGCTGTGTCTTTTACATTTAAATTTTCCGAACCTATGGCACCATAAGTGGAAGTGCCCTAGGCTCTCTAGCTTGGTTTTCTCTTTGTTCCAGGAAACACCATCCACTTCTCCAGAGTGGCTGTTGGCAATTTCCATTCCGCCCATCAGCATAACAAGGCTGCCGGTTCTCCATGGCCTGTCCTGCCTCTCTGGATTTTACACTTTTTTTCGGAAGGCCCTTTTGATCGGTGGGAAGTGAGAGTTGCTTGTAGTGCGGATTTCCATTGCAGGCTTGCTTGGTTGGCCAAATAGGGCGTATGCGTTTTTTCCTGAATATATTCAGGAAAAAACGCATACGCCCTTTTTGGCCAAGTGCATCACTGTCGAACTGCTGACTCTTTTCCTACGCTTTCAGAGCAATTCTTATCTACCCCACGATATCTGTTTTCTGCAATTCTGCGTCGCGTTCAAGTCCTCCTCACAGCCTTCCTTCAATAAATTTTTAGATGATAGGGGTCATTTGGAACTCTGCTGGATTGTGAGTTATGGTGCCAGAAATCTCCTTTTCTCAACTCGCTTTCTTGTGAGCTGACCGCAAACCCGAAGTATTGCTTCAGGCCCTAATCTCGTTCCGGCATGGCACGCTGAGCCTTTGGTGAACTCTTCTTCCTGTAGGGAAATCAGAGTTCAATGTGCCCGTCCAAACACATCGAGTTAGCCGCTCATTGGTTCTCCTTATTCCTGATCATCTTCTACCGAAATTGCAAAGTGTGCAAAACAAGAGGTCAAAGGCACTGACTCTCCAAGTGGGGAGAATGTTAATATCGCCTCTGGAGCGGCGAACTCGCGTCCCAGGGTTCGAAAATGGCGATGAGTTTCAGAAACTTTGCCTGATCACTTCGTGGACCATATTCTGGCTTTTCCATGCATATTTTAGCTGAAGGATAAATCCCTTAAACGTGGAGATTTGGGACCCGTGGCATGGGAACCATGCACCATTACCTCAAAGGGTCTGCATTCCCTCACCAATAGCATCAGCCCCAAGTGTCCAGCCTTATCTCTCCCACAGCTGTGGATGTAGCGGTGGTAAATCCAACATTCCACACAAGCCCTGAAGGACTTATTTAAGAATTTCTCTCTATTTCACAGTCCTTGTGTTTTCTTTTTCAAATTTATTTTTATAAGGGGATTTAGCTTATGTACACTGCTGTGTGTATGCTGCTGTACACAAATGATTTTCTTATGGAGACCTATAAATGTATGGGTTTTAATTTTATTCATAGTCAGGTATATTCCTCGGTTTTACACGGGGTGCTGAGTCCATGTGGTTGAGCGAGGAGGAGGTCTTGTCTAATATATATTTGGCTTATGGAATGGTATCTGTCCTAATATCAACCTCTGGTTTTATGCAGCCTCCCCACTCTCCTTTCCCCTTAAGCAAGCATCAGTTTCTTTTGTAAATGTGAGACTCTGTTGTGTTTTGTAATGCAGTTCACGCGTAGCCGTGTTTACGTTCCCGGTATTCGTGATACCTTATGATGTTTCTTTTTCTGTGTGACTTATTTCACTTAGAATCATCGTAACTAAATCCACTCATTATGCTGCTACTGGTCTGTTGCCATTGATTTCATTGTTGAGTGATATTCCATTGTAGGGCTGTACCCCAACTTTTATATCCATTTTTCTCTTTCTGGGCTATTGAAGTTGTACCATAGTCAAGGTTCCCGTAAAGAGTGCAGCCCCAAACTTTGGTGTGGCTGTGTCTTTTACATTTAAATTTTCCGAACCTATGGCACCATAAGTGGAAGTGCCCTAGGCTCTCTAGCTTGGTTTTCTCTTTGTTCCAGGAAACACCATCCACTTCTCCAGAGTGGCTGTTGGCAATTTCCATTCCGCCCATCAGCATAACAAGGCTGCCGGTTCTCCATGGCCTCTCCTGCCTCTCTGGATTTTACACTTTTTTTCGGAGGGCCCTTTTGATCGGTGGGAAGTGAGAGTTGCTTGTAGTGCGGATTTCCATTGCAGGCTTGCTTGGTTGGCCAAAAAGGGCGTATGCGTTTTTTCCTGAACATATTCAGGAAAAAACGCATAGGCCCTTTTTGGCCAAGTGCATCACTGTCGAACTGCTGCCTCTTTTCCTACGCTTTGAGAGCAATTCTTATCTACCCCACGATATCTGTTTTCTGCAATTCTGCGTCGCGTTCAAGTCCTCCTCACAGCCTTCCTTCAATAAATTTTTAGATGATAGGGGTCATTTGGAACTCTGCTGGATTGTGAGTTATGGTGCCAGAAATCTCCTTTTCTCAACTCGCTTTCTTGTGAGCTGACCGCAAACCCGAAGTATTGCTTCAGGCCCTAATCTCGTTCCGGCATGGCACTCTGAGCCTTTGGTGAACTCTTCTTCCTGTAGGGAAATCAGAGTTCAATGTGCCCGTCCAAACACATCGAGTTAGCCGCTCATTGGTTCTCCTTATTCCTGATCATCTTCTACCGAAATTGCAAAGTGTGCGAAACAAGAGGTCAAAGGCACTGACTCTCCAAGTGGGGAGAATGTTAATATCGCCTCTGGAGCGGCGAACTCACGTCCCAGGGTTCGAAAATGGCGATGAGTTTCAGAAACTTTGCCTGATCACTTCGTGGACCATATTCTGGCTTTTCCATGCATATTTTAGCTGAAGGATAAATCCCTTAAACGTGGAGATTTGGGACCCGTGGCATGGGAACCATGCACCATTACCTCAAAAGGTCTGCATTCCCTCACCAATAGCATCAGCCCCAAGTATCCAGCCTTATCTCTCCCACAGCTGTGGATGTAGCGGTGGTAAATCCAACATTCCACACAAGCCCTGAAGGACTTATTTAAGAATTTCTCTCTATTTCACAGTCCTTGTGTTTTCTTTTTCAAATTTATTTTTATAAGGGGATTTAGCTTATGTACACTGCTGTGTGTATGCTGCTGTACACAAATGATTTTCTTATGGAGACCTATAAATGTATGGGTTTTAATTTTCTTCATAGTCAGGTATATTCCTCGGTTTTGAACACGGGGTGCTGAGTCCATGTGGTTGAGCGAGGAGTAGGTCTTGTCTAATATATATTTGGCTTATGGAATGGTATCTGTCCTAATATCAACCTCTGGTTTTATGCAGCCTCCCCACTCTCCTTTCCCCTTAAGCAAGCATCAGTTTCTTTTGTAAATGTGAGTCTCTGTTGTGTTTTGTAATGCAGTTCACGCGTAGCCGTGTTTACGTTCCCGGTATTCGTGATACCTTATGATGTTTCTTTTTCTGTGTGACTTATTTCACTTAGAATCATCGTAACTAAATCCACTCATTATGCTGCTACTGGTCTGTTGCCATTGATTTCATTGTTGAGTGATATTCCATTGTAGGGATGTACCACAACTTCTATATCCATTTTTCTCTTTCTGGGCTATTAAAGTTGTACCATAGTCAAGGCTCCCATACACAGAGCAGCTGCAAACTTTGGTGTGGCTGTGTCTTTTTCATTTAAATTTTCCGAATCTATAGCACCATAAGTGGAAGTGCCCTAGGCTCTCTAGCTTGTTTTTTTCTTTGTTCCAGGAAACACCATCCACTTCTCCAGAGTGCCTGTTGGCAATTTACATCCCGCCCATCAGCATAACAAGGCTGCCGGTTCTCCATGGCCTGTCCTGCCTCTCTGGATTTTACACTTTTTTCGGACGGCCCTTTGGATCGGTGGGAAGTGAGACTGCCTTGTAGTGCGGATTTCCATTGCAGTCTTGCTTGGTTGGCCAAAAAGGGCGTATGCGTTTTTTCCTGAATATATTCAGGAAAAAACGCATACGCCCTTTTTGGCCAAGTGCATCACTGTCGAACTGCTACCTCTTTTCCTACGCTTTCAGAGCAATTCTTATCTTCCCCCTGATATCTGTTTTCTGCAATTCTGTGTCGCGTTCAACTCCTCTTCACAGCCTTCCTTCAATAAATTTTTCGACGATAGGGGTCATTTGGAACTCTGCAGGATTGTGAGTTACAGTGCCAAAAATCTCCTTTTCTAAACTCGCTTTCTTGTGAGCTGACCGCAAACCCGAAGAATTGCTTCAGGCCTTAATCTCGTTCCGGCATGGCACGCTGAGCCTTTGATGAATTCTTCTTCCTGTAGGGAAATCAGTGTTCAATGTGCCCGTCCAAACACATCAAGTTAGCTGCTCATTCGTTCTCCTTATTCCTGTTCATCTTCCACAGAAATTGCAAACTGTGCCAAACAAGAGGTCAAAGGCACTGACTCTCCAAGTGGGGAGAATGTTAATATTGCATCTGGAACGGCGAACTCGAGTACCAGGGGGCGAAAATGGCGATGAGTTTTAGAAATTTTGCCTGATCACTTCGTGGACCATATTCTAGGTTTTCCATGCATATTTTAGCTGAAGGATAAATCCCTTACACGTGGAGATTTGGGACCCGTGGAATGGGAACCATGCACCATTACCTCAAAGGGTCTGCATTCCCTCACCAATAGTATCAGCCCCAAGTGTCCAGCCTTATCTCTCCCACAGCTGTGGATGTAGAGGTGGTAAATCCAAGATTCCTCACAAGCCCTCAAGGACTTATTTAAGAATTTCTCTCTATTTGACAGTCCTTGTGTTTTCTTTTTCAAATTTATTTTTATAAGGGGATTTAGCTTATTTACACTGCTGTGTGTATGCTGCTGTACACAAATGATTTTCTTATGGAGACCTATAAATGTATGGGTTTTAATTTTCTTCATAGTCAGGTATATTCCTAGGTTTTGAATACGGGGTGTTGAGTCCATTTGTTTGAGCAAGGAGTAGCTCTTGTCTAATATATATTTGGCTTATGGAATGGTATCTGTCCTAATGTCAACCTCTGGTTTTATGCAGCCTCCCCACTCTCCTTTCCCCTTAAGCAAGCAAAAGTTTGTTTTGTAAATGTGAGACTCTCTTGTGTTTTGTAATGCAGTTCACACGTAGCCGTGTTTACATTCCCGGTATTAGTGATATCTTATGATGTTTCTTTTTCTGTGTGACTTATTTCACTTAGAATCATCGTAACTAAATCCACTCATTATGCTGCTACTGGTCTGTTGCCATTGATTTCATTGTTGAGTGATATTCCATTGTAGGGATGTACCACAACTTCTATATCCATTTTTCTCTTTCTGGGCTATTAAAGTTGTACCATAGTCAAGGCTCCCGTACACAGAGCAGCTGCAAACTTTGGTGTGGCTGTGTCTTTTTCATTTAAATTTTCCGAATCTATAGCACCATAAGTGGAAGTGCCCTAGGCTCTCTAGCTTGGTTTTTTCTTTGTTCCAGGAAACACCATCCACTTCTCCAGAGTGGCTGTTGGCAATTTACATCCCGCCCATCAGCATAACAAGGCTGCCGGTTCTCCATGGCCTGTCCTGCCTCTCTGGATTTTACACTTTTTTTCGGAGGGCCCTTTTGGTCGGTGGGAAGTGAGAGTTGCTTGTAGTGCGGATTTCCATTGCAGGCTTGCTTGATTGGCCAAAAAGGGCGTATGCGTTTTTTCCTGAATATATTCAGGAAAAAACGCATATGCCCTTTGTGGCCAAGTGCATCACTGTCGAACTGATGACTCTTTTCCTACGCTTTCAGAGCAATTCTTATCTACCCCCCGATATCTGTTTTCTGCAATTCTGCATCGCGTTCAAGTCCTCCTCACAGCCTTCCTTCAATAAATTTTTGGATGATAGGGGTCATTTGGAACTCTGCAGGATTGTGAGTTATGGTGCCAGAAATCTCCTTTTCTCAACTCGCTTTCTTGTGAGCTGACCGCAAACCCGAAGAATTGCTTCAGGCCCTAATCTCGTTCCGGCATGGCACGCTGAGCCTTTGGTGAACTCTTCTTCCTGTAGGGAAATCAAAGTTCAATGTGCCCGTCCAAACACATCAAGTTAGCTGCTCATTCGTTCTCCTTATTCCTGTTCATCTTCCACAGAAATTGCAAACTGTGCCAAACAAGAGGTCAAAGGCACTGACTCTCCAAGTGGGGAGAATGTTAATATTGCATCTGGAACGGCGAACTCGAGTACCAGGGGGCGAAAATGGCGATGAGTTTTAGAAATTTTGCCTGATCACTTCGTGGACCATATTCTAGGTTTTCCATGCATATTTTAGCTGAAGGATAAATCCCTTACACGTGGAGATTTGGGACCCGTGGAATGGGAACCATGCACCATTACCTCAAAGGGTCTGCATTCCCTCACCAATAGCATCAGCCCCAAGTGTCCAGCCTTATCTCTCCCACAGCTGTGGATGTAGAGGTGGTAAATCCAAGATTCCTCACAAGCCCTCAAGGACTTATTTAAGAATTTCTCTCTATTTGACAGTCCTTGTGTTTTCTTTTTCAAATTTATTTTTATAAGGGGATTTAGCTTATTTACACTGCTGTGTGTATGCTGCTGTACACAAATGATTTTCTTATGGAGACCTATAAATGTATGGGTTTTAATTTTCTTCATAGTCAGGTATATTCCTAGGTTTTGAATACGGGGTGTTGAGTCCATTTGTTTGAGCAAGGAGTAGCTCTTGTCTAATATATATTTGGCTTATGGAATGGTATCTGTCCTAATGTCAACCTCTGGTTTTATGCAGCCTCCCCACTCTCCTTTCCCCTTAAGCAAGCAAAAGTTTGTTTTGTAAATGTGAGACTCTCTTGTGTTTTGTAATGCAGTTCACACGTAGCCGTGTTTACATTCCCGGTATTAGTGACATCTTATGATGTTTCTTTTTCTGTGTGACTTATTTCACTTAGAATCATCGTAACTAAATCCACTCATTATGCTGCTACTGGTCTGTTGCCATTGATTTCATTGTTGAGTGATATTCCATTGTAGGGATGTACCACAACTTCTATATCCATTTTTCTCTTTCTGGGCTATTGAAGTTGTACCATAGTCAAGGTTCCCGTAAAGAGCGCAGCCCCAAACTTTGGTGTGGCTGTGTCTTTTACATTTAAATTTTCCGAACCTATGGCACCATAAGTGGAAGTGCCCTAGGCTCTCTAGCTTGGTTTTCTCTTTGTTCCAGGAAACACCATCCACTTCTCCAGAGTGGCTGTTGGCAATTTCCATTCCGCCCATCAGCATAACAAGGCTGCCGGTTCTCCATGGCCTGTCCTGCCTCTCTGGATTTTACACTTTTTTTCGGAAGGCCCTTTTGATCGGTGGGAAGTGAGAGTTGCTTGTAGTGCGGATTTCCATTGCAGGCTTGCTTGGTTGGCCAAATAGGGCGTATGCGTTTTTTCCTGAATATATTCAGGAAAAAACGCATACGCCCTTTTTGGCCAAGTGCATCACTGTCGAACTGCTGACTCTTTTCCTACGCTTTCAGAGCAATTCTTATCTACCCCACGATATCTGTTTTCTGCAATTCTGCGTCGCGTTCAAGTCCTCCTCACAGCCTTCCTTCAATAAATTTTTAGATGATAGGGGTCATTTGGAACTCTGCTGGATTGTGAGTTATGGTGCCAGAAATCTCCTTTTCTCAACTCGCTTTCTTGTGAGCTGACCGCAAACCCGAAGTATTGCTTCAGGCCCTAATCTCGTTCCGGCATGGCACGCTGAGCCTTTGGTGAACTCTTCTTCCTGTAGGGAAATCAGAGTTCAATGTGCCCGTCCAAACACATCGAGTTAGCCGCTCATTGGTTCTCCTTATTCCTGATCATCTTCTACCGAAATTGCAAAGTGTGCAAAACAAGAGGTCAAAGGCACTGACTCTCCAAGTGGGGAGAATGTTAATATCGCCTCTGGAGCGGCGAACTCGCGTCCCAGGGTTCGAAAATGGCGATGAGTTTCAGAAACTTTGCCTGATCACTTCGTGGACCATATTCTGGCTTTTCCATGCATATTTTAGCTGAAGGATAAATCCCTTAAACGTGGAGATTTGGGACCCGTGGCATGGGAACCATGCACCATTACCTCAAAGGGTCTGCATTCCCTCACCAATAGCATCAGCCCCAAGTGTCCAGCCTTATCTCTCCCACAGCTGTGGATGTAGCGGTGGTAAATCCAACATTCCACACAAGCCCTGAAGGACTTATTTAAGAATTTCTCTCTATTTCACAGTCCTTGTGTTTTCTTTTTCAAATTTATTTTTATAAGGGGATTTAGCTTATGTACACTGCTGTGTGTATGCTGCTGTACACAAATGATTTTCTTATGGAGACCTATAAATGTATGGGTTTTAATTTTATTCATAGTCAGGTATATTCCTCGGTTTTACACGGGGTGCTGAGTCCATGTGGTTGAGCGAGGAGGAGGTCTTGTCTAATATATATTTGGCTTATGGAATGGTATCTGTCCTAATATCAACCTCTGGTTTTATGCAGCCTCCCCACTCTCCTTTCCCCTTAAGCAAGCATCAGTTTCTTTTGTAAATGTGAGACTCTGTTGTGTTTTGTAATGCAGTTCACGCGTAGCCGTGTTTACGTTCCCGGTATTCGTGATACCTTATGATGTTTCTTTTTCTGTGTGACTTATTTCACTTAGAATCATCGTAACTAAATCCACTCATTATGCTGCTACTGGTCTGTTGCCATTGATTTCATTGTTGAGTGATATTCCATTGTAGGGCTGTACCCCAACTTTTATATCCATTTTTCTCTTTCTGGGCTATTGAAGTTGTACCATAGTCAAGGTTCCCGTAAAGAGTGCAGCCCCAAACTTTGGTGTGGCTGTGTCTTTTACATTTAAATTTTCCGAACCTATGGCACCATAAGTGGAAGTGCCCTAGGCTCTCTAGCTTGGTTTTCTCTTTGTTCCAGGAAACACCATCCACTTCTCCAGAGTGGCTGTTGGCAATTTCCATTCCGCCCATCAGCATAACAAGGCTGCCGGTTCTCCATGGCCTCTCCTGCCTCTCTGGATTTTACACTTTTTTTCGGAGGGCCCTTTTGATCGGTGGGAAGTGAGAGTTGCTTGTAGTGCGGATTTCCATTGCAGGCTTGCTTGGTTGGCCAAAAAGGGCGTATGCGTTTTTTCCTGAACATATTCAGGAAAAAACGCATAGGCCCTTTTTGGCCAAGTGCATCACTGTCGAACTGCTGCCTCTTTTCCTACGCTTTGAGAGCAATTCTTATCTACCCCACGATATCTGTTTTCTGCAATTCTGCGTCGCGTTCAAGTCCTCCTCACAGCCTTCCTTCAATAAATTTTTAGATGATAGGGGTCATTTGGAACTCTGCTGGATTGTGAGTTATGGTGCCAGAAATCTCCTTTTCTCAACTCGCTTTCTTGTGAGCTGACCGCAAACCCGAAGTATTGCTTCAGGCCCTAATCTCGTTCCGGCATGGCACTCTGAGCCTTTGGTGAACTCTTCTTCCTGTAGGGAAATCAGAGTTCAATGTGCCCGTCCAAACACATCGAGTTAGCCGCTCATTGGTTCTCCTTATTCCTGATCATCTTCTACCGAAATTGCAAAGTGTGCGAAACAAGAGGTCAAAGGCACTGACTCTCCAAGTGGGGAGAATGTTAATATCGCCTCTGGAGCGGCGAACTCACGTCCCAGGGTTCGAAAATGGCGATGAGTTTCAGAAACTTTGCCTGATCACTTCGTGGACCATATTCTGGCTTTTCCATGCATATTTTAGCTGAAGGATAAATCCCTTAAACGTGGAGATTTGGGACCCGTGGCATGGGAACCATGCACCATTACCTCAAAAGGTCTGCATTCCCTCACCAATAGCATCAGCCCCAAGTATCCAGCCTTATCTCTCCCACAGCTGTGGATGTAGCGGTGGTAAATCCAACATTCCACACAAGCCCTGAAGGACTTATTTAAGAATTTCTCTCTATTTCACAGTCCTTGTGTTTTCTTTTTCAAATTTATTTTTATAAGGGGATTTAGCTTATGTACACTGCTGTGTGTATGCTGCTGTACACAAATGATTTTCTTATGGAGACCTATAAATGTATGGGTTTTAATTTTCTTCATAGTCAGGTATATTCCTCGGTTTTGAACACGGGGTGCTGAGTCCATGTGGTTGAGCGAGGAGTAGGTCTTGTCTAATATATATTTGGCTTATGGAATGGTATCTGTCCTAATATCAACCTCTGGTTTTATGCAGCCTCCCCACTCTCCTTTCCCCTTAAGCAAGCATCAGTTTCTTTTGTAAATGTGAGTCTCTGTTGTGTTTTGTAATGCAGTTCACGCGTAGCCGTGTTTACGTTCCCGGTATTCGTGATACCTTATGATGTTTCTTTTTCTGTGTGACTTATTTCACTTAGAATCATCGTAACTAAATCCACTCATTATGCTGCTACTGGTCTGTTGCCATTGATTTCATTGTTGAGTGATATTCCATTGTAGGGATGTACCACAACTTCTATATCCATTTTTCTCTTTCTGGGCTATTAAAGTTGTACCATAGTCAAGGCTCCCATACACAGAGCAGCTGCAAACTTTGGTGTGGCTGTGTCTTTTTCATTTAAATTTTCCGAATCTATAGCACCATAAGTGGAAGTGCCCTAGGCTCTCTAGCTTGTTTTTTTCTTTGTTCCAGGAAACACCATCCACTTCTCCAGAGTGCCTGTTGGCAATTTACATCCCGCCCATCAGCATAACAAGGCTGCCGGTTCTCCATGGCCTGTCCTGCCTCTCTGGATTTTACACTTTTTTCGGACGGCCCTTTGGATCGGTGGGAAGTGAGACTGCCTTGTAGTGCGGATTTCCATTGCAGTCTTGCTTGGTTGGCCAAAAAGGGCGTATGCGTTTTTTCCTGAATATATTCAGGAAAAAACGCATACGCCCTTTTTGGCCAAGTGCATCACTGTCGAACTGCTACCTCTTTTCCTACGCTTTCAGAGCAATTCTTATCTTCCCCCTGATATCTGTTTTCTGCAATTCTGTGTCGCGTTCAACTCCTCTTCACAGCCTTCCTTCAATAAATTTTTCGACGATAGGGGTCATTTGGAACTCTGCAGGATTGTGAGTTACAGTGCCAAAAATCTCCTTTTCTAAACTCGCTTTCTTGTGAGCTGACCGCAAACCCGAAGAATTGCTTCAGGCCTTAATCTCGTTCCGGCATGGCACGCTGAGCCTTTGATGAATTCTTCTTCCTGTAGGGAAATCAGTGTTCAATGTGCCCGTCCAAACACATCAAGTTAGCTGCTCATTCGTTCTCCTTATTCCTGTTCATCTTCCACAGAAATTGCAAACTGTGCCAAACAAGAGGTCAAAGGCACTGACTCTCCAAGTGGGGAGAATGTTAATATTGCATCTGGAACGGCGAACTCGAGTACCAGGGGGCGAAAATGGCGATGAGTTTTAGAAATTTTGCCTGATCACTTCGTGGACCATATTCTAGGTTTTCCATGCATATTTTAGCTGAAGGATAAATCCCTTACACGTGGAGATTTGGGACCCGTGGAATGGGAACCATGCACCATTACCTCAAAGGGTCTGCATTCCCTCACCAATAGTATCAGCCCCAAGTGTCCAGCCTTATCTCTCCCACAGCTGTGGATGTAGAGGTGGTAAATCCAAGATTCCTCACAAGCCCTCAAGGACTTATTTAAGAATTTCTCTCTATTTGACAGTCCTTGTGTTTTCTTTTTCAAATTTATTTTTATAAGGGGATTTAGCTTATTTACACTGCTGTGTGTATGCTGCTGTACACAAATGATTTTCTTATGGAGACCTATAAATGTATGGGTTTTAATTTTCTTCATAGTCAGGTATATTCCTAGGTTTTGAATACGGGGTGTTGAGTCCATTTGTTTGAGCAAGGAGTAGCTCTTGTCTAATATATATTTGGCTTATGGAATGGTATCTGTCCTAATGTCAACCTCTGGTTTTATGCAGCCTCCCCACTCTCCTTTCCCCTTAAGCAAGCAAAAGTTTGTTTTGTAAATGTGAGACTCTCTTGTGTTTTGTAATGCAGTTCACACGTAGCCGTGTTTACATTCCCGGTATTAGTGATATCTTATGATGTTTCTTTTTCTGTGTGACTTATTTCACTTAGAATCATCGTAACTAAATCCACTCATTATGCTGCTACTGGTCTGTTGCCATTGATTTCATTGTTGAGTGATATTCCATTGTAGGGATGTACCACAACTTCTATATCCATTTTTCTCTTTCTGGGCTATTAAAGTTGTACCATAGTCAAGGCTCCCGTACACAGAGCAGCTGCAAACTTTGGTGTGGCTGTGTCTTTTTCATTTAAATTTTCCGAATCTATAGCACCATAAGTGGAAGTGCCCTAGGCTCTCTAGCTTGGTTTTTTCTTTGTTCCAGGAAACACCATCCACTTCTCCAGAGTGGCTGTTGGCAATTTACATCCCGCCCATCAGCATAACAAGGCTGCCGGTTCTCCATGGCCTGTCCTGCCTCTCTGGATTTTACACTTTTTTTCGGAGGGCCCTTTTGGTCGGTGGGAAGTGAGAGTTGCTTGTAGTGCGGATTTCCATTGCAGGCTTGCTTGATTGGCCAAAAAGGGCGTATGCGTTTTTTCCTGAATATATTCAGGAAAAAACGCATATGCCCTTTGTGGCCAAGTGCATCACTGTCGAACTGATGACTCTTTTCCTACGCTTTCAGAGCAATTCTTATCTACCCCCCGATATCTGTTTTCTGCAATTCTGCATCGCGTTCAAGTCCTCCTCACAGCCTTCCTTCAATAAATTTTTGGATGATAGGGGTCATTTGGAACTCTGCAGGATTGTGAGTTATGGTGCCAGAAATCTCCTTTTCTCAACTCGCTTTCTTGTGAGCTGACCGCAAACCCGAAGAATTGCTTCAGGCCCTAATCTCGTTCCGGCATGGCACGCTGAGCCTTTGGTGAACTCTTCTTCCTGTAGGGAAATCAAAGTTCAATGTGCCCGTCCAAACACATCAAGTTAGCTGCTCATTCGTTCTCCTTATTCCTGTTCATCTTCCACAGAAATTGCAAACTGTGCCAAACAAGAGGTCAAAGGCACTGACTCTCCAAGTGGGGAGAATGTTAATATTGCATCTGGAACGGCGAACTCGAGTACCAGGGGGCGAAAATGGCGATGAGTTTTAGAAATTTTGCCTGATCACTTCGTGGACCATATTCTAGGTTTTCCATGCATATTTTAGCTGAAGGATAAATCCCTTACACGTGGAGATTTGGGACCCGTGGAATGGGAACCATGCACCATTACCTCAAAGGGTCTGCATTCCCTCACCAATAGTATCAGCCCCAAGTGTCCAGCCTTATCTCTCCCACAGCTGTGGATGTAGAGGTGGTAAATCCAAGATTCCTCACAAGCCCTCAAGGACTTATTTAAGAATTTCTCTCTATTTGACAGTCCTTGTGTTTTCTTTTTCAAATTTATTTTTATAAGGGGATTTAGCTTATTTACACTGCTGTGTGTATGCTGCTGTACACAAATGATTTTCTTATGGAGACCTATAAATGTATGGGTTTTAATTTTCTTCATAGTCAGGTATATTCCTAGGTTTTGAATACGGGGTGTTGAGTCCATTTGTTTGAGCAAGGAGTAGCTCTTGTCTAATATATATTTGGCTTATGGAATGGTATCTGTCCTAATGTCAACCTCTGGTTTTATGCAGCCTCCCCACTCTCCTTTCCCCTTAAGCAAGCAAAAGTTTGTTTTGTAAATGTGAGACTCTCTTGTGTTTTGTAATGCAGTTCACACGTAGCCGTGTTTACATTCCCGGTATTAGTGATATCTTATGATGTTTCTTTTTCTGTGTGACTTATTTCACTTAGAATCATCGTAACTAAATCCACTCATTATGCTGCTACTGGTCTGTTGCCATTGATTTCATTGTTGAGTGATATTCCATTGTAGGGATGTACCACAACTTCTATATCCATTTTTCTCTTTCTGGGCTATTAAAGTTGTACCATAGTCAAGGCTCCCGTACACAGAGCAGCTGCAAACTTTGGTGTGGCTGTGTCTTTTTCATTTAAATTTTCCGAATCTATAGCACCATAAGTGGAAGTGCCCTAGGCTCTCTAGCTTGGTTTTTTCTTTGTTCCAGGAAACACCATCCACTTCTCCAGAGTGGCTGTTGGCAATTTACATCCCGCCCATCAGCATAACAAGGCTGCCGGTTCTCCATGGCCTGTCCTGCCTCTCTGGATTTTACACTTTTTTTCGGAGGGCCCTTTTGGTCGGTGGGAAGTGAGAGTTGCTTGTAGTGCGGATTTCCATTGCAGGCTTGCTTGATTGGCCAAAAAGGGCGTATGCGTTTTTTCCTGAATATATTCAGGAAAAAACGCATATGCCCTTTGTGGCCAAGTGCATCACTGTCGAACTGATGACTCTTTTCCTACGCTTTCAGAGCAATTCTTATCTACCCCCCGATATCTGTTTTCTGCAATTCTGCATCGCGTTCAAGTCCTCCTCACAGCCTTCCTTCAATAAATTTTTGGATGATAGGGGTCATTTGGAACTCTGCAGGATTGTGAGTTATGGTGCCAGAAATCTCCTTTTCTCAACTCGCTTTCTTGTGAGCTGACCGCAAACCCGAAGAATTGCTTCAGGCCCTAATCTCGTTCCGGCATGGCACGCTGAGCCTTTGGTGAACTCTTCTTCCTGTAGGGAAATCAAAGTTCAATGTGCCCGTCCAAACACATCGAGTTAGCCTCTCATTGGTTCTCCTTATTCCTGATCATCTTCTACCGAAATTGCAAAGTGTGCGAAACAAGAGGTCAAAGGCACTGACTCTCCAAGTGGGGAGAATGTTAATATGGCCTCTGGAACGGCGAACTCGAGTCCCAGGGTTCGAAAATGGCGATGAGTTTTAGAAACTTTGCCTGATCACTTCGTGGACCATATTCTGGGTTTTCCATGCATATTTCAGCTGAAGGATAAATCCCTTAAACGTGGAGATTTGGGACCCGTGGAATGGGAACCATGCACCATTACCTCAAAGGGTCTGCATTCCCTCACCAATAGCATCAGCCCCAAGTGTCCAGCCTTATCTCTCCCACGGCTGTGGATGTAGAGGTGGTAAATCCAAGATTCCACACAAGCCCTGAAGGACTTATTTAAGAATTTCTCTCTATTTCACAGTCCTTGTGTTTTCTTTTTCAAATTTATTTTTATAAGGGGATTTAGCTTATGTACACTGCTGTGTGTATGCTGCTGTACACAAATGATTTTCTTATGGAGACCTATAAATGTATGGGTTTTAATTTACTTCATAGTCAGGTATATTCCTCGGTTTTACACGGGGTGCTGAGTCCATGTGGTTGAGCGAGGAGGAGGTCTTGTCTAATATATATTTGGCTTATGGAATGGTATCTGTCCTAATATCAACCTCTGGTTTTATGCAGCCTCCCCACTCCCCTTTCCCCTTAAGCAAGCATCAGTTTCTTTTGTAAATGTGAGACTCTGTTGTGTTTTGTAATGCAGTTCACGCGTAGCCGTGTTTACGTTCCCGGTATTCGTGATACCTTATGATGTTTCTTTTTCTGTGTGACTTATTTCACTTAGAATCATCGTAACTAAATCCACTCATTATGCTGCTACTGGTCTGTTGCCATTGATTTCATTGTTGAGTGATATTCCATTGTAGGGATGTACCCCAACTTTTATATCCATTTTTCTCTTTCTGGGCTATTGAAGTTGTACCATAGTCAAGGTTCCCGTAAAGAGCGCAGCCCCAAACTTTGGTGTGGCTGTGTCTTTTTCATTTAAATTTTCCGAATCTATGGCACCATAAGTGGAAGTGCCCTAGGCTCTCTAGCTTGGTTTTTTCTTTGTTCCAGGAAACACCATCCACTTCTCCAGAGTGGCTGTTGGCAATTTACATCCCGCCCATCAGCATAACAAGGCTGCCGGTTCTCCATGGCCTCTCCTGCCTCTCTGGATTTTACACTTTTTTTCGGAGGGCCCTTTTGATTGGTGGGAAGTGAGAGTTGCTTGTAGTGCGGATTTCCATTGCAGGCTTGCTTGGTTGGCCAAAAAGGGCGTATGCGTTTTTTCCTGAACATATTCAGGAAAAAACGCATACGCCCTTTTTGGCCAAGTGCATCACTGTCGAACTGCTGACTCTTTTCCTACGCTTTCAGAGCAATTCTTATCTACCCCACGATATCTGTTTTCTGCGATTCTGCGTCGCGTTCATGTCCTCCTCACAGCCTTCCTTCAATAAATTTTTGGATGATAGGGGTCATTTAGAACTCTGCAGGATTGTGAGTTATGGTGCCAGAAATCTCCTTTTCTCAACTCGCTTTCTTGTGAGCTGACCGCAAACCCGAACAATTGCTTCAGGCCCTAATCTCGTTCCGGCATGGCACGCTGAGCCTTTGGTGAACTCTTCTTCCTGTAGGGAAATCAGAGTTCAATGTGCCCGTCCAAACACATCGAGTTAGCCGCTCATTGGTTCTCCTTATTCCTGATCATCTTCTACCGAAATTGCAAAGTGTGCGAAACAAGAGGTCAAAGGCACTGACTCTCCAAGTGGGGAGAATGTTAATATCGCCTCTGGAGCAGCGAACTCGAGTCCCAGGGTTCGAAAATGGCGATGAGTTTCAGAAACTTTGCCTGATCACTTCGTGGACCATATTCTGGGTTTTCCATGCATATTTTAGCTGAAGGATAAATCCCTTAAACGTGGAGATTTGGGTCCCGTGGAATGGGAACCATGCACCATTACCTCAAAGGGTCTGCATTCCCTCACCAATAGCATCAGCCCCAAGTGTCCAGCCTTATCTCTCCCACAGCTGTGGATGTAGCGGTGGTAAATCCAACATTCCACACAAGCCCTGAAGGACTTATTTAAGAATTTCTCTCTATTTCACAGTCCTTGTGTTTTCTTTTTCAAATTTATTTTTATAAGGGGATTTAGCTTATGTACACTGCTGTGTGTATGCTGCTGTACACAAATGATTTTCTTATGGAGACCTATAAATGTATGGGTTTTAATTTTCTTCATAGTCAGGTATATTCCTCGGTTTTGAACACGGGGTGCTGAGTCCATGTGGTTGAGCGAGGAGTAGGTCTTGTCTAATATATATTTGGCTTATGGAATGGTATCTGTCCTAATATCAACCTCTGGTTTTATGCAGCCTCCCCACTCTCCTTTCCCCTTAAGCAAGCATCAGTTTCTTTTGTAAATGTGAGTCTCTGTTGTGTTTTGTAATGCAGTTCACGCGTAGCCGTGTTTACGTTCCCGGTATTCGTGATACCTTATGATGTTTCTTTTTCTGTGTGACTTATTTCACTTAGAATCATCGTAACTAAATCCACTCATTATGCTGCTACTGGTCTGTTGCCATTGATTTCATTGTTGAGTGATATTCCATTGTAGGGATGTACCACAACTTCTATATCCATTTTTCTCTTTCTGGGCTATTAAAGTTGTACCATAGTCAAGGCTCCCGTACACAGAGCAGCTGCAAACTTTGGTGTGGCTGTGTCTTTTTCATTTAAATTTTCCGAATCTATAGCACCATAAGTGGAAGTGCCCTAGGCTCTCTAGCTTGGTTTTTTCTTTGTTCCAGGAAACACCATCCACTTCTCCAGAGTGGCTGTTGGCAATTTACATCCCGCCCATCAGCATAACAAGGCTGCCGGTTCTCCATGGCCTGTCCTGCCTCTCTGGATTTTACACTTTTTTTCGGAGGGCCCTTTTGGTCGGTGGGAAGTGAGAGTTGCTTGTAGTGCGGATTTCCATTGCAGGCTTGCTTGGTTGGCCAAAAAGGGCGTATGCGTTTTTTCCTGAATATATTCAGGAAAAAACGCATACGCACTTTGTGGCCAAGTGCATCACTGTCGAACTGCTGACTCTTTTCCTACGCTTTCAGAGCAATTCTTATCTACCCCCCGATATCTGTTTTCTGCAATTCTGCGTCGCGTTCAAGTCCTCCTCACAGCCTTCCTTCAATAAATTTTTGGATGATAGGGGTCATTTGGAACTCTGCAGGATTGTGAGTTATGGTGCCAGAAATCTCCTTTTCTCAACTCGCTTTCTTGTGAGCTGACCGCAAACCCGAAGAATTGCTTCAGGCCCTAATCTCGTTCCGGGATGGCACGCTGAGCCTTTGGTGAACTCTTCTTCCTGTAGGGAAATCAGAGTTCAATGTGCCCGTCCAAACACATCGAGTTAGCCGCTCATTGGTTCTCCTTATTCCTGATCATCTTCTACCGAAATTGCAAAGTGTGCGAAACAAGAGGTCAAAGGCACTGACTCTCCAAGTGGGGAGAATGTTAATATGGCCTCTGGAACGGCGAACTCGAGTCCCAGGGTTCGAAAATGGCGATGAGTTTTAGAAACTTTGCCTGATCACTTCGTGGACCATATTCTGGGTTTTCCATGCATATTTTAGCTGAAGGATAAATCCCTTAAACGTGGAGATTTGGGACCCGTGGAATGGGAACCATGCACCATTACCTCAAAGGGTCTGCATTCCCTCACCAATAGCATCAGCCCCAAGTGTCCAGCCTTATCTCTCCCACGGCTGTGGATGTAGAGGTGGTAAATCCAAGATTCCACACAAGCCCTAAAGGACTTATTTAAGAATTTCTCTCTATTTCACAGTCCTTGTGTTTTCTTTTTCAAATTTATTTTTATAAGGGGATTTAGCTTATGTACACTGCTGTGTGTATGCTGCTGTACACAAATGATTTTCTTATGGAGACCTATAAATGTATGGGTTTTAATTTTCTTCATAGTCAGGTATATTCCTAGGTTTTGAATACGGGGTGTTGAGTCCACTTGTTTGAGCAAGGAGTAGCTCTTGTCTAATATATATTTGGCTTATGGAATGGTATCTGTCCTAATGTCAACCTCTGGTTTTATGCAGCCTCCCCACTCTCCTTTCCCCTTAAGCAAGCAAAAGTTTGTTTTGTAAATGTGAGACTCTCTTGTGTTTTGTAATGCAGTTCACACGTAGCCGTGTTTACATTCCCGGTATTAGTGATATCTTATGATGTTTCTTTTTCTGTGTGACTTATTTCACTTAGAATCATCGTAACTAAATCCACTCATTATGCTGCTACTGGTCTGTTGCCATTGATTTCATTGTTGAGTGATATTCCATTGTAGGGATGTACCACAACTTCTATATCCATTTTTCTCTTTCTGGGCTATTAAAGTTGTACCATAGTCAAGGCTCCCGTACACAGAGCAGCCCCAAACTTTGGTGTGGCTGTGTCTTTTTCATTTAAATTTTCCGAATCTATAGCACCATAAGTGGAAGTGCCCTAGGCCCTCTAGCTTGGTTTTTTCTTTGTTCCAGGAAACACCATCCACTTCTCCAGAGTGGCTGTTGGCAATTTACATCCCGCCCATCAGCATAACAAGGCTGCCGGTTCTCCATGACCTCTCCTGCCTCTCTGGATTTTACACTTTTTTTCGGACGGCCCTTTGGATCGGTGGGAAGTGAGACTGCCTTGTAGTGCGGATTTCCATTGCAGGCTTGCTTCGTTGGCCAAAAAGGGCGTATGCGTTTTTTCCTGAACATATTCAGGAAAAAACGCATACGCCCTTTTTGGCCAAGTGCATCACTGTCGAACTGCTACCTCTTTTCCTACGCTTTCATAGCAATTCTTATCTTCCCCCTGATATCTGTTTTCTGCAATTCTGTGTCGCGTTCAAGTCCTCTTCACAGCCTTCCTTCAATAAATTTTTCGACGATAGGGGTCATTTGGAACTCTGCAGGATTGTGAGTTACAGTGCCAAAAATCTCCTTTTCTAAACTCGCTTTCTTGTGAGCTGACCGCAAACCCGAAGAATTGCTTCAGGCCCTAATCTCGTTCCGGCATGGCACGCTGAGCCTTTGATGAATTCTTCTTCCTGTAGGGAAATCAGTGTTCAATGTGCCCGTCCAAACACATCAAGTTAGCTGCTCATTCGTTCTCCTTATTCCTGTTCATCTTCCACAGAAATTGCAAACTGTGCCAAACAAGAGGTCAAAGGCACTGACTCTACAAGTGGAGAGAATGTTAACATTGCATCTGGAACGGCGAACTCGAGTACCAGGGGGCGAAAATGGCGATGAGTTTTAGAAATTTTGCCTGATCACTTCGTGGACCATATTCTAGGTTTTCCATGCATATTTTAGCTGAAGGATAAATCCCTTACACGTGGAGATTTGGGACCCGTGGAATGGGAACCATGCACCATTACCTCAAAGGGTCTGCATTCCCTCACCAATAGTATCAGCCCCAAGTGTCCAGCCTTATCTCTCCCACCGCTGTGGATGTAGAGGTGGTAAATCCAAGATTCCTCACAAGCCCTCAAGGACTTATTTAAGAATTTCTCTCTATTTGACAGTCCTTGTGTTTTCTTTTTCAAATTTATTTTTATAAGGGGATTTAGCTTATTTACACTGCTGTGTGTATGCTGCTGTACACAAATGATTTTCTTATGGAGACCTATAAATGTATGGGTTTTAATTTTCTTCATAGTCAGGTATATTCCTAGGTTTTGAATACGGGGTGTTGAGTCCATTTGGTTGAGCAAGGAGTAGCTCTTGTCTAATATATACTTGGCTTTTGGAATGGTATCTGTCCTAATGTCAACCTCTGGTTTTATGCAGCCTCCCCACTCTCCTTTCCCCTTAAGCAAGCATAAGTTTCTTTTGTAAATGTGAGACTCTCTTGTGTTTTGTAATGCAGTTCACACGTAGCCGTGTTTACATTCCCGGTATTAGTGATATCTTATGATGTTTCTTTTTCTGTGTGACTTATTTCACTTAGAATCATCGTAACTAAATCCACTCATTATGCTGCTACTGGTCTGTTGCCATTGATTTCATTGTTGAGTGATATTCCATTGTAGGGATGTACCACAACTTCTATATCCATTTTTCTCTTTCTGGGCTATTAAAGTTGTTCCATAGTCAAGGCTCCCGTACACAGAGCAGCTGCAAACTTTGGTGTGGCTGTGTCTTTTTCATTTAAATTTTCCGAATCTATAGCACCATAAGTGGAAGTGCCCTAGGCTCTCTAGCTTGGTTTTTTCTTTGTTCCAGGAAATACCATCCACTTCTCCAGAGTGGCTGTTGGCAATTTACATCCCGCCCATCAGCATAACAAGGCTGCCGGTTCTCCATGGCCTGTCCTGCCTCTCTGGATTTTACACTTTTTTTCGGAGGGCCCTTTTGGTCGGTGGGAAGTGAGAGTTGCTTGTAGTGCGGATTTCCATTGCAGGCTTGCTTGATTGGCCAAAAAGGGCGTATGCGTTTTTTCCTGAATATATTCAGGAAAAAACGCATACGCCCTTTGTGGCCAAGTGCATCACTGTCGAACTGATGACTCTTTTCCTACGCTTTCAGAGCAATTCTTATCTACCCCCCGATATCTGTTTTCTGCAATTCTGCGTCGCGTTCAAGTCCTCCTCACAGCCTTCCTTCAATAAATTTTTGGATGATAGGGGTCATTTGGAACTCTGCAGGATTGTGAGTTATGGTGCCAGAAATCTCCTTTTCTCAACTCGCTTTCTTGTGAGCTGACCGCAAACCCGAAGAATTGCTTCAGGCCCTAATCTCGTTCCGGCATGGCACGCTGAGCCTTTGGTGAACTCTTCTTCCTGTAGGGAAATCAGAG